>CM038672.1:560376212-563117008 GCA_021605145.1 Aegilops bicornis | reverse complement strand
CTTGGGTGCACTGTGTTTTCAAAAGCTTCCTGTCGAACCGGCTCCTATTTCAATCTGTGCTGTCATGCTATTCGAGATTGTGATCTCCCCGTCTCAAAGTTTTTCTTAAACGCTGTCTAGGGTGATTCCTGGCAACGTGAGGTATGATGGGTGTGTACTAGTTAGCTGTGTTTCCTCCGAAATACCGTAAACGGAACTAGTCCTTTGTGACTACGGAAATCCGTTGGCTGTGGACTTTTGGTACAAACTCTGCGAGTCAAAATTCTTAAATTCATCTTATTCATGTCCGAGTACCGTGTTCACCTTATCTTGTCAAATATCGGTCTCGGTGGCGAGAGACTCCTGATAACCATATGAGTGTTATATGTTTATTTTCCTGTGAATGAACTAACCCGCTTATTTCCTTGTGAGGAATATTTTCCGTGAGCACTATATCTTGTCAGTTATGAATAATGAATTATAAGCCCTTTCTGTGAGGTCGCTCAGACGTCCGACTGCGGCATTGTTATTATTTACTTTTATTATAAGCCCTTTCTGTGATGTCGCTCGGACATCCGACTGCGGCATTGTTATTATTTACCTTTATTATAAGCCCTTTCTGCGATGTCGTTCAGACGTCTGACTGCGGCATTGTTAATATTTACTTTTGTTATAAGCCCTTTCTGTGATGTCGCTCGACGTCGATCATGACATTGTTATTATTTACTTTTATTATAAGCCCTTTCTGTGATGTCGCTCAGACATCCGACTGCGGCATTGTTATTATTTACCTTTATTATAAGCCCTTTCTGCGATGTCGTTCAGACGTCCGACTGCGGCATTGTTAATATTTACTTTTGTTATAAGCCCTTTCTGTGATGTCGCTCGGCGTCCATCATGCGCATGTATTTTCTTTCAATATAAGCCCTTTTCGAGGTGTCGCTTAGACGCCTCGATCGTGGCATGTTTTACTTATCTGTTCACCTTCGAGGCGCCGCTTGCATTAATCCGATCGGTTTTGAGTTTATCTTCTTTGGGTTTTCGAGCGGACTACCGCCGATTCGCTTTTTACTTACCTTGCCATACTGATTAAATTGTGCATTGTTATAAATTAATCATGTCGCATTCATGCATTCATTTGTTATATCTTTTGTCCAAACTATCTTGCGAGTACTTTCAAAGTACTCACAGCTTGTTGATTTGGCCGGAATCTTGTGGCGATCTCATGGATGAGGAGTTCGATAGCGAGTCCGACGCCTAGAGGAATCCCAGTCGGTCTCGTCGACCCTGGATTAGTCATTGTGACATAACCGCTTCCGCTACCCAAATAAATTCATCGAGCCTCTCCTCGGCCTTTCGACGAGCCGCCCAGTCTTGATAGTATTATTAACCACCCCTTGTGTTATTCCACCAACCACTCATAATCTCGAGTCAGTAGTATCTCCACCCCACACCATTGTGTCATATCCGCCAACCTGTATAATTATCGGCGCGTTTTGTAATAATTGGTTGGACGTCTTCAGTCCGACCCTGTAATATTGTCATGCTACTGGCTTATTGTATCAAAGTTTTGTCTACCGGGATGGAGGATTTTTCCTCATATTGGACTTCATAGGTCGGTTGTTCAATAAATATTTTTATTGAAAAACCGGTCATGACAAGCTTGGTACCAGAGCCAGGCTGACTGTAGGAAGCCATTAGGTGCGATCACTAATCGGTTATTAGCAGAATAGAGCTATTTATTGTTTTTATAAATGTAGTCAATTTCTGACAGTCAGCATAAATTTATGAGTTGACTACTCAGGATTTTTGCCTACTTTTGTAGATGGTAGCAACGATCATGAAGTCGCGAGATGTTCGCCAACATGCCCGATGGGTTAAATCAAGCTTCTCTCCTTCATCGTCCAAGTCGCGATAGGGCCAGCTGTGCGCCCATTCTTCTCACTCTCTCGGCACAAGATCAATGACCGTCTAACCATGCACCAAGCAGCGGTGCAATTCAAGGGAGGGCGAGGTTAGCGTTACGGTTCTTGGGAGAGCCATGCCCACAGAGAAGCATGCACTGCAGATGGCAGCCCGTGAGGCGATAGCTCGTCTCGAGGATATCCTTCCTTCGATGAAGACTTCGTCGTTACCGCTACCTGCCATGTCATGTGCCATATACCTGCCACTACGCGTTCTCTTGCCCCGAGAGGAGAACGGGACGAAGCTTTTGAGATGCTCATCGAGTATCTCCGGGCTTTGGAGGCAGCCTTGACAACCTGGTGGGCGACTTTGTAGCTGCGCATGGACTCGGTCCATGGCTGTGCCTCAACAGAGGGAGCTCTGTCGCCGCACATACCGCCACCGACTTTCGTCTCACATCGGCATCATTTGCTCCTACTGCTCTCACCGCTACTCGTCGCCTGCCTACCACGGAGGAGTTCAACCATGTCATTGTGCCTACTACGGTTCGTTCTGCACCACCCCGTGCCCGCTCATGTTCGAGTTGTCCCGCACAGGGCACCTGCTCCACCAACTCAGCGCAGCACCTCACGTCTGGAGCCTATCTCCGAAGAGGAGGTTGAGTCCCCAGCCTCACTATGCCTCACCCTTGGCAGGCTAAGGGAAATCCTTACCATCTCCGACTAAGTACGCTTAGCCACCATGCGATGTACCGATTTGTACGATATGTTTATATGTACATAGGCTGTGAGAAGTAGCTTGTTTGCGCATCATGTAGGATCTGGAGGAGTGCACTAGACTAAATAACATGTCAGGATTATGTACGCATATCCTGAGTGATGTATTGTATAATTACTGCTTGCGTGTAAGATATGTAATGAACAGTCCTTCTCCGTGCGCAAACGTTTATTCTCTCTTGAAAAATCTTGGAGCATTTGCGACTTTTTCCAGCTTCTTGAATTTATTGTTTTTTTGCGGCACAATTTCTTTTCTTATGAGTGTTTCAAAGTATATCCCCAGAGTGAATTATGTCTCGTCCTTGGACACGCTCCATGCCAACTCCGACAGAGGAAAATTATGGCACACCCCCAGGCAACAATTTCACACAAGGGCAGACAAGTCAACAGGACAGTGAAACGGCACTTTCCCAAATGTGCCGTCTTTATAAACAAAGTCAGCAGCAACATCGAAATAATGAACCAAGTCATCAATATGGGAAATCACCGTGGACGATGTCAGCAGCAATCAAAGTTATCTCGAGCTATAGAAGACACGTCCCCAAACATTTTCTCACACCGACAAACCTCTTGAAGCCGAGGACTGGCTTGAGACATGGAAAGAAAATTAATCATTGCCCGGTGTTCAGACCTTGAGAAAGTGCTTTATGCTCCGCACTATCTCACGGAGCAGCCGCATCGTGGTGGGAAAATTTCCTACACATGCACCCCAACGAAAATAATATAACATGGGAGGAATTTAAAGAAGGTTTTCGTGGGGCACATATTCCTAAGAGTCTTATGAAGATCAAAAAGAGAGAATTTGATGACCTCAAGCAAAGGACAATGACGGTGTCAGAATACAACAGTCAGTTTACTCTGCTGTCTCACTACGCCAACGAGGAGCGTATGTCGGAAAACAAAAAGATGGAGAAATTCCTAGATAGTCTGACACCCGCGCTTAAATGCCAATTGGTCGTGCACACCTTTCCAGATTTTAAGGCGGCTGGTGGATAAGGCCATTACCTTGGAAAATGATAGACGCAGCTTAGAAGATTTCCATAGCGGAAGAGGGACCGGACTAATCACGCCCGCAACCACCGCAAAGCAAGATGTCTGTACGTAAAAACTGGACACCCAAACCCACGACAAGCGTCTCACGCCCAATCAAGAATTTCCATGCAAGGGACAAGGAGTTCACATACTGCCCAGGCGTTACCTATTACGCTTGTGGAGAAGAAGGGCACTATGCCAAGCAGCGCACCAAGCCAAGGAACTCGACCCCAAAGCCGAACAACGGAGGCAATAATTCGGCGCCAAAGCGCAACAATTTCAACCCAAATAAGAACCACAGGAAGGGTCATCTGAACCACGTGACCAAAGAGGAAGCACAAAATGCCCCAGATATCGTACTCGCATGCGTTTCACATCAACACAATACCTGCCGTGGTTTTGTTTGATTCTGGAGCTTCTCACTCATTCGTTTCCAAAAGTTTTGCTTTGCAAAATAATTTTTCGATGCTTCCCTTGGAAAAATCTATGATCGTCAAGTCCCCTGGAATGAAGCAAGTTACCTGCATTATTGCCAGGGTGTGGTTATCGAGTTTGAAGGGTTGAAGTTTCACGCAAATCTTATCGTGTTGGAAAATAAAGGACTGGATGTCATCTTAGGGATGGATTGGTTAACCACCAACAAAGGTTTTATTGACTGCTTCAACAGGACCGTAATTCTCACCCATCACCACGGGAAGACCATAAAGGTCTCAGCCAAGGAAAGAAAAATATCCCGCAACCGAGATTGAACAAGGTAGATATTTCTGAATTGAGCAAGGTTCGATGGTGCGTGAATTCCCAGGTGTATTTCCCGAAGAGCTACCAGGCATGCCACCAGATCGAGAGATAGAATTCAGCATTGAACTAGCACCCGGAACCGCTCCCATATACAAGAAACCATACAGAATGGCACCATCCGAATTGGTAGAACTGAATAAGCAAATAAAAGAATTATTGGAAAAAGGGTATATACGAGCCAGTTCCTCACCTTGGGGTTCACCAATTTTGTTTGCCAAAAAGAAGGATGGAACACTGAGATTGTGCATAGACTATCGAGCGCTAAATATGGTCACAATCAAGAACAAATATCCGATGCCATGAATAAATGATTTATTCGATCAACTTGCTCAGGCCAAGGTGTTCTCAAAGATTGACTTGAGGTCGGGATACCATCAACTGAAAGTGTGAACCGAAGATATTCCCAAGACAGCTTTCACCTCCAGATACGGATTGTATGAGTTCACCGTAATGCCATTCGGACTAACAAACGCCCCATATTTTGTTCACCTCATGAACAAAGTATTCATGAAGTTTATGGACAAGTTTGTTGTGGTATTTATCGATGATATTCGGTATACTCCAAAACACCAGAAGAGCACGCTGAACATCTCCGAATTGTACTAGGAGAACTCAGGAAACATCAATTGTACGCTAAATTCAGCAAGTGTGAATTTTGGCTAAAGCAAGTTGGTTTTCTGGGCCACGTACTGACCCAAGAAGGTATCGCCAGAGACCGGAAAAAGTCAAGGCCATACTTGGTGGAAGCCACCGGCCAGTAATGACGTCTGAAGTTTCTTGGGAATGGCAGGATACTACCGAGATTTATTGAAGGATTTTCCACCATAGCAAAGCCAATGACGCAACTACTCAAGAAAGACAGGAAGTTTGAATGGACGGAAGCTTGCGAAAAGTTTCCAAGAACTCAAGAGGAAATCGGCGACAAGACCGGTGCTAATTGTGCGAGATATACACAAAAATTTTGAGGTATTTTGTGGCGCATCTCGAGAGGGCCTCGGGTGCGTGTTAATGCAAGAAGGCAAGGTTGTCGCATATGTTTCAGACAACCGCAAGCATGAGGAAAATTATCCTACTCATGACCTGGAATTGGCGTGATTATTCATGCACTCAAGGAATGGAGACACTTCTTACTTGGTAACCGTTGTGAAATATACACGGACCACAAAAGCCGCAAGTATATTTTCACACAACCAGAACTCAATTTACGGCAGCGACGCTGGTTGGAATTAGTAAAGGATTATGATGTTGGAATCCACTACCACCCAGGCAAAGCAAATGTTGTAGCAGATGCTCTGAGTCGGAACCCTAGTCCGGACAACGACAGCATGCCAAACTTAAGACCTGAATTCCAGCAGGAATTTGCTAAGCTCAATCTGATGGTAGTCACCGAAGGCAGTGTGTCGAACTTAGAGTTACAGCCTACCCTAATAGAGAAGGTTAAAGAGGCTCAACGTGGACACCCCAAAGATTGAAGGCATAAAACGGAAGATGAATTTGGGAAATGCCTCATAATTCGTTATCGATGAGCAAGGAATATTGTGGTACGGGAATAGACTTTGCGTACCAAATATCCATGACCTTAAACAGCAAATCCTGGCTGAAGGCCACACCGCTCCGTACTCAATCCATCCTGGAGGAACAAAAATGTACAAAGATCTTCAGGAAACATTTTGGTGGCATGGTATAAAAAGAGACATAGCCACGTCTATTGCATGTTGCGACTCTTGTCAACGCATCAAGGCCGAGCACCAGAAACCGGACGGGCTATTGCAACCAAGTAAGATACCCGAGTGGAAATGGGACGAGATTGGAATGGATTTTATTGTTGGACTACCTCGGTCACGACACGGACATGATGCCATATGGGTCATCACAGATAGACTGACTAAAGTGGCACACTTCATCCCCGTGAAGACAACCCACACCACTCAGAAGCTTGCTAGGCTCTACCTTTCCGGTATCGTTTGCTTAGATGGAGTCCCAAAGAAAATAATCTCGCATGAGGCACTCAATTCGTCTCCCGATTTTGGGATCACTTACAACAAGCTCTGGGAACTCACCGGCATTCGATGCCGCATACCTTCCCAGACATGATGGGTAGACTGAGCGAGTAAACCAGATTCTAGAAGATATGCTTTGAGAGCATGTGTCCTCACCTATGGGACCAGTTGGGAAGAGAGCTTACCATACGCAGAATTCGCATATAACAACAGTTATCGATCCAGCCTGCAAATGGCACCATTTGAAGCTCAGACGGGCGAAGATGTCGCACTTCGCTAAATTGGTCGTAAATCGGAGACAGCCATATCTTCGCCCAGACACTGCTCAAAGAGGTCAAGATAAGGTCAAGATAATTAAGGACCGACTCAAGACAGCCCAAAGCCGACAAAAGAGTTATTACGATCAGAAGCATCGTGGAGTCAATTTTGAACCGGTGAATTTGTGTACCTACGAGTATCCCCTATGAGAGGCCTGCATCGATTCAAGATTAAAGGGAAGCTAGCACCAAGATTCATCGGACCATTCTGCATAGTGGCACGAAGAGGCACGGTGGCCTACCAGCTAGACTTACCCGAAGAATTATCCGACATCCACGACGTATTGCACGTCTCCCAATTGAGGAAGTGCGTAAGCAACCCAGAGAAACAAGTACCCCATAAAAACATTGACGTGCAGCCAGACCTTACATATCGGGAGCATCCTATAAAAATCTTGGAAGAGTCTGAAAGGAGAACCCGATGAAAACCATCAAGTTCTTCAAGGTTCGATTGGAGCAACCACACCGAAAGTGAAGCCACTTGGGAAAGAGAGGATTTCCTTCGGACAGAGCATCCACAATTATTTGAGGATCAGCTGGAATCTCGGGGACGAGATTTTTCCTAAGGGGGTAGGTGTTGTGACACTCCAAAGATATTCTTTTGATTCTCTTCAAAAAATTTGTTTGGTTCGAAGAAGGTCTTCTAAACCCTTCCAAAAATCTCTCTCAAAAACTTTTCCCTCTAGCAAGGATTTAAATTTTTGCATCTCCTTCAACTCTGGTGTTTGGTTTTTAAATTTTTCTTCTGATTGCCCTCTTCTCAAGATTTCAAGAAAAATCCTTGGAGTTTATTTTCTTTCAAAAAGGAAACTCTAGGAGTTTTGCATCTTCTCCAAAATTGAAACTACTCATGATTTTATCATGCACCACATGGTAAAATCTTCCCAAAATCTCTCCTTCCACTTTGGGCAATCCAAACATTCATTCTCAACAAGTTCAACCCTTTTCTGAATTTTATTTCATTTATTTCTCCTCCCAAATCTTTTTCATCCATTATTTTGAGCCTAGGTGATTTGCAAAGCAAGTACCTAAATGCATTTGAGTTTTGACTTCAAACCAACTCCCCTGGATAGTCCTTGGTACCCACAACCTAGAACAATCAAGATCCACTCCTCTTCTTTTCAAAAATTTCAAAATTTAGTCTCTGCAAGTTTGGACCAGATTTGCCAAATTTGGTGAAATTTATATATACACTTCTCCAAAAATTCCACCAAAATTTAGGCAACCCCTAGCTGCAATGAGAGACCACTCCACCAAATACCAGCTTAAGGAAAAATCCCTACATGCCTAAATCATTCTGTCGAACACCTTGCATGCACTATTACTGTTCATCTTCAGTTAAATTCAGTTTGCAGTGTCGTTCTCCGTCAGAGTTTCAGTCACATGCCCACAGTGCACTTGGCATGTTGCTCACAGCCTAGCCTGCTTGTCCAGAGCTTCACATGCGTGCTTGGCGCGTTCCTGGCGTCGGTGGCACCACAGCACTTCTTATTTGGCGTGTCTTCTTGGCGGCGAGAATCACCGTAGCGGCCGACAGGGAGCAAAATTGCGGCATAACGCCGTTCGGCGCCGCCCAAGCCTCCTGGTAGCTCCGCGTAGCCATTTACTTGCCAGCACACGCATGCAGCACCGTCGCCATGGCACAGCACGCTTGAAGCGGCGTTCACCAGCCGACGGGCCAGGCGGCCGTTCCGTCGAGGACAGGCCATAACCTCGCCCACCTTGCTGAGTTGGACCTTTGGGATAGCACCAAGATTGCCGTCTAGTCGATGCTCAAACTCCTAAGCCGACCGTGCAGCCACAGCGCCGCCGTAATCACTCGCCGGACTTATCCGATTCACGCAACCCACTCGGGCCGGGTATAAAAAGCACCCCCGAGCTTGCTCTCACCCCCGCACAACTCCACCACCTCTCCAGACCCTGCCTAGCTACTGGAAGAGCCTCGAGGGGCCCTTCTTCATCAACTCCGGCCACCTCGTTCCGCCTCGGCCTCCACCTTGATTTACTCCAGTGAGGTCGTCTCCGGCGCCCCAACCTTGTCAGCAACCCTCTCGGGCAACTAAGAGTCTAACCCCCACTCCAATTTGATCTTCACAGCTCTCTCCGACGAGGTCCACGACTGCCCGAACCGCCGTCCGCCGGAGCAAGGGCCGCCGTCGACATAGTGCTCGTCGGTGACCACTTCCACCTCCCACAGACGCGGAAGGACGTGCTGATCACGAAGGTACCGTCCGATCACTCTGCCTCGCCGTGGATCGCCGCCGGCGACCACCGCACCTCTCGGGCGCCGTCGCGCCCTGTTTTCCTCTTTTAAATTTTCAAACCTGATAGGTGGAGCCCACTTGTCAGCCTCTCAGTCGTTTCTTTTAAACGAACCGTTTTCTGGACTTTTCTGCAAAGCCCCCTGGAAGTTTTCTATTTCATTACAGAGAGGTCCCTGGACCAAAACCCTTATATCTTTTAAACAGAAAAGTATTTTTGTTTGATTCTTTTTCTGTCCTCTTCAAATATTTTTCTAGTTTTTTATCATATTTATTTGAAAAATATTTGGGTTAACTTTCTGTACCCCACGGTATTTACGTTAGCGCGTGTATTTTGTGTACCGTAGATACCGAAGGAGGTGATGGAACCGCAAACTTCGCCGAGCTAGACCCCGACTACTCCGAACCAGGCAAGCAATGTTTGAACTTTTGATATGATGAGTGTTTGGGCATGTTTGCATTATTTTTGTATCATGGCACGTTCATGAGCATTTCGATGATAGTTTATCTTGAAAGATTTGAGGTAAATGAGCTCGTTAAATCCATGAGTTGTTGGAAACTTGTTGCATGGCCATGAGTTGGCATGAGTATGGGTAAGATGGCAGTGTTGTAGCATGCCAGGCTTATGCCAGATCGTTGACCCTGTGTCAACATAAATCAGTCAGATTCCCGTCCATCTTCCCTTTCGTACTACCACCTGTTTCCCGTAAGGGATACGGCTTAGTAAGTTGCAAACCACTTCCTGGTACACACCAAATTGAGAGGCCGGGATGAAGGTTCCATGGCCCTGGATTAAAGCCTTTCATCCGGTCATGGGGCATGGGTGTTTCCGATTGGGACAGAGAGGGGGGGCACCCCTTAGAGCGCGCGTAAATAAATTTGATCCCATGCTATTCGAGATTGTGATCTCCCCGTCTCAAAGTTTTTCTTAAACGCTGTCTAGGGTGATTCCTGGCAACGTGAGGTATGATGGGTGTGTACTAGTTATCTGTGTTTCCTCCGAAATACCGTAAACAGAACTAGTCCTTTGTGACTACGGAAATCCGTTGGCTGTGGACTTTTTGGTACAAACTCTGCAGAGTCAAAATTCTTAAATTCATCTTATTCATGTCCGAGTACCGTGTTCACCTTATCTTGTCAAATATCAGTCTTGGTGACAGAGACTCCTGATAACCATATGAGTGTTATATGTTTATTTTCCTGTGAATGAACTAACCCGCTTATTGCCTTGTGAGGAATATTTTCCGTGAGCACTATATCTTGTCAGTTATGAATAATGAATTATAAGCCCTTTCTGTGATGTCGCTCAGACGTCCGACTGCGGCATTGTTATTATTTACTTTTATTATAAGCCCTTTCTGTGATGTCGCTCAGACGTCCGACTGCGGCATTGTTATTATTTACCTTTATTATAAGCCCTTTCTGCGATGTCGTTCAGACGTCCGACTGTGGCATTGTTAATATTTACTTTTGTTATAAGCCCTTTCTGTGATGTCGCTCAGACGTCCGACTGCGGCATTGTTATTATTTACTTTTATTATAAGCCCTTTCTGTGATGTCGCTCAGACATCCGACTGCGGCATTGTTATTATTTACCTTTATTATAAGCCCTTTCTGTGATGTCGTTCAGACGTCGATCGCGGCATTGTTAATATTTACTTTTGTTATAAGCCCTTTACGTGATGTCGCTCGACGTCCCATTGCTGCACGCATGTATTTTCTTTCAATATAAGCCCTTTTCGAGGTGTCGCTTAGACGCCTCGATCGTAGCATGTTTTACTTATCTGTTCACCTTCGAGGCGCCGCTTGCATAATTCGATCGGTTTGAGTTTATCTTCTTTGGGTTTTGGAGCAGACTACCGCCGATTCCCTTTTTACTTACCTTGCCATACTGATTAAATTGCGCATTGTTATAAATTAATCATGTCGCATTCATGCATTCATTTGTTATATCTTTTCTCCAAACTGTCTTGCGAGTACTTCCAAAGTACTCACCTGGCTTGTTGATTTGGCCAGATGCTGACGAAGGCGATCTCATGGATTAGGAGTTCGATAGCGAGTCCGACGCCTAGAGGAATCCCGGTCGGTCTCGTCGACCCTGGATTAGTCATTGTGACATAACCGCTTCCGCTACCCAAATAAATTCATCGAGCCTCTCCTCGGCGCTTTCGACGAGCCGCCGGATCTTGATAGTATTATTAACCACCCCACTGTGTTATTCCACCAACCACTCATAATCTCGAGTCAGTAGTATCTCCACCCCACACCATTGTGTCATATCCGCCAACCTGTATAATTATCGGCTCGTTTTGTAATAATTGGTTGGACGTCTTCAGCCCGACCCTGTAATATTGTAATGCTACTGGCTTATTCTATCAAAGTTTTGTCTACCGGTATGGAGGATTTTTCCTCATATTGGACTTCATAGGTCGGTTGTTCAATAAATATTTTTATTGAAAAACCGGTCGTGACATAGATCCATTCCTTCCCCTTCTTTGCTCCCAAGGAATTCGTGATTTTAGAAAGTCTTGAGCTTTTCCCCATCGTTCTTGTTACTTTTGGAGGTTGGAGACTCCTAGGCGGTAGGAGTCTTTCAAAGAGGAATCGACCTTTGTGATTACCCCCGGAAAAGTTTGTGAGGGTTTGGAGACCACTCCAAGGTCTACCACTAGTGGTTGAGAAATGCCTTCGCGGTGTTGTCTCAAAGGGAGAATAGGGTGAACCTTCCTGGCGTTGGTGTGACTTCATGGTAACATCCACCTCTCTAACGGTGACGTAGCTTCCCTCCAAGGAAGTGAACATCGGCATACATCCTCGTCTCCCGGAGTTGTGGTTATTCCTAACCCTAACTATCTACTTGTGGTTACTTGTCTCTTAGCACTTACTTATATCATATTGTGCTTGTTACCTTACATACTTGTGTCACTTGTTTATCTTGCTTAGCTCTTAACTTCACACTTGCAATTGTTAGGCTTACCTTCATATTTTGCATTATTGCCTAAAATTGCTAAGTCACTACAAGAAATATGTCAACTTGCGACCACCACTATTGGTCACTGAAAGGTCGTTGTTTTTCATTTGCAACCTTTTTTTGACCAAAAACAGAAGGTCAAAAGCTGGCGGTCGTAAACTGAAATTAACGACCTTCTCTGTGATATGTAAAAGGTCGTTGGTTCTTCGACCAAAATTTTGGTCACTAGCAGCCTCCCCAAGCCACGTAGGATCCAGCGTGGCAAGCTGACATGGATAAGATTCAGCCCGGTCCGATTAGGTGTCTATATGGGCCGAGCCCATTAATTCAACCCATTTAGTATATTTATTTACATTAATTTTTATGCGCTACATGGGCCAAGCCCAACTGGTCAGCCCATCAATTTTTATGCATGTTTGGCCTTTCAAGAATATATGTACAATTTTGTGCAGACCATTTCTGGTTTACATTCGTCCTTTTTATACATTCAAATATTAATTCAATCCTGGAGTTGGCCCAGTACTCTTTTCAGCCCATTCACATATTCATACATATGATCCACCTTTTTGACAAATTTTGCAAATAATTTCATATTTCAGCACTAAATATGTTTACATCATAGGCCATAAAGCCCTACAAAATAGTATCACTTGCTCCTATACAAAACTATCAAATGATACGTACAACAAAACAAAATACAGAAAATTTAGTTCAACAAAAATAGGTTTTCTTCCTCTTCCATCTTCCAGAACACACAACACGTGTGAAAATAAAAGATGAGACAACAAAAATTGAAGGATCGGCCACTAGAAGCATATTGAATACAAGGGTAACAATCAAACTAAAGAAATGAAAGGCACACACTGTGAAAATTTTGACAACACAAATATTTTTTATATCACCACAACAAACAGAAATGTAATCTGATTGCACAAGACACATGGCATTATCACACACCCAGATGAGCGAAGCATTAACTTGTGAGGATCGGACAAACAAAGCATTCACGGTGATGATTAACTTATAAGCCCAGCCACCCTCAATCCTCAATACAACACTAAGTTTTACTACTCCTAGCAACCTAATACACTACAGTCCAGAGGCACCTCAATTCGACCGCCGACCTCGGCGCATAACAGAATCATGACGTCCATTTGCATCCAAGGCTGTATTTGACCATGAAAATTGGCTATTAAGTAGTATACTCATGTGGTGAATTTTATGGAATACTTAATCTACACTCTGCATCTACCAAAAGCAAATCTCCTTGAACAGGTTCTGATGCCAAACAATCCAAAGGCATCTAACTGAAAAAGGCAAAAGAATGGTGCTTCTGCTGCAGTGAATTGAAACCCACAGCACCCCCAAACCGTAGCAGACTAAACTAGCTAGCTCTAGGAGAACTAAAACGCTAGCTGCAAGCAAGGAATGGAGGAATGGATGGTCACCGTTATTGAAGTTGATGCTTCAAGAGCCCGCCGGCGTCGTGGTTCAGGTGGTCGAGGAAGAAGATGAGCATTACTGCATAATCATCATGAAACAATAGTGATTGAGTAAATCATAAAGTAGAATAACAAAATCATAATTAATCTAAATCGACTCAGAATCAGATAGCATATGATGAGCATGTTTACATCTTTTACTAAAGCTTTCTCAAGCACCCCCAGCCTCCTCAAGCACCATCCAGCACTCCCACACACTCCCCACTACGTAGGAAGCCGTAGCCCGGCCAGGCAGGCCTCGGGCCGCCGTCCCTAAGCTCGAGCTCGCCGGCGATCCCCTCTGGTCGCCGCGGGAGCTCTAGCCTCTCCCAGGCCAGGGCAACCCCTCCAGGGCTTCCGCCTCTCTCCGGTGAGGCCGTCTCGCCCGCTTGGAGCCCCTGGAGTGGCCTCCGTTCGCCTTCTTCCTCAACTCCGTAAACCTCCGCGTTCTGCCTCCACTTGCGAGCTTGTTTCCGACACCGTCCGACCACCCCTAGCCACGCTACGGGTACGTGCAGGTGCTCCATCGTCCCCTCTCTAAATCCCTCCCTCTCGTTTGGGCCTAGAAGCCCTCGTCGCCGGCGAGAGCTCCGGCAAAGCCGCGGCCTTCTCTGTTTCTTTCTCCCCCTTCACCCAACAGACTAGCGGGGCCCGCTAGTCAGCCACTCTACTGCAGCCAAGCTATGAGTGGTGGCGCCCCTGGGCTTTACGTCTTCGACGTCACCCCCAGTCTGTTTATTTTTATTCAAATTCATTTGAATTTACAAAACACTTCAAACAGTTATAACTCTTCAACCATAAGTCCAAATGAATTGATTCTTTTTGTATTGTGTTCTTTCAAAAGAAATCTAGCAGCTCACCAAAGATGAGATTCTTCTGAGCTGTTTAGAATTTCTGGTGATTTTCAAAAGTGTTCTCGATATTTGCTTTTTGTGTTTAAATTTATTTTCAGAGGGTGAGGCTTGTCTTGGGGATCACCTGAAGGCTTGTGAACCTCATCTGCACTAAGGCAAGCCACAGCAACATTTTCATGGTGCCATTTCAATATTTGTGATTTTCTTACTTGAATGAAATGATTAATCCATGCATTTAAATAATTATTGTGTTATATGTGTTCTGTAAGATATTTGTTAATTATTATGCTTGAATGATTGAAACTAGTTTAGTGGGTAAAGCAAGTTAAGATTTATTTGTGGTGATGTTAGAAATGATTTTGTTATGCATGTTAGAAATTATTTAAAGCTTTGTTCTTGCATACATAAATTGATAAAAATTTGCTAGAAAATATTATGTTAAATACTTGTTTAATCATTTTACTTGTCTTACAGAATGTTTGAACCCAACTTAGTTGTTAAAGAAATTAAGAGTTGTGATAGTGAAATCTTTTTGTCAAGTATATGAGAAATTTATCGGAGTTACTTTCTTGCATGAGAAATTAATAAAACTTGTTGCAAAATATTTTTGTTAAGTTGTGAGTCATTTTGAGCAGTAAAGTAATATGAGTTGTTGATGCTTGGTGTGTATGTGGATGACATCGGTCATTTTTATTATTATGTGATGCATGTGTAGTTTTGCATTTCATGGCATGCTATGACACCGGTCATTTTCATTTTAAAGTTGAACCTGTATATAACTCAACTTGAATAATACCGTTGACTGGGTCATGGTGCCGTTGAATCGAGTTCTTTCCCAGTGCAACCACATTTGCCTTTTTGGGGAGGCCTTGATTCGGTCCATTGAAATGGCCTCTGGTCGGTGCCTCCAACTAGGGAAGGTTATGCCGTGCTCGCCCTAGCCCGGTAAGCAGGCATAATCTTGTGTGCTCGTTGATGAGATTATGGTACCGAGTCCCCGAGTGGGATTGTTTTGACAACGACGGTGGTCGGGGTGTCTTTGGTAGACACGGGGTCACCCAGGACTAGCCCGTTGGGGATTTGGTCGGAGTGGCCGGGAGAGTGTTGTGGCAATGGAAGGGTTTTGTCGGAATGCCGTTGGTCTACCCGAATGGGAGTGCGAGGCCATGGGTTCCACGGTGTGGGTACAGTGTGCTACCTCTGCAGAGTGTATAATCTATCGATAGCCGAGTCCACGGTTACGGACACCTCGTAGTAGGTCCCACCATGAGTCAACGCTTAATAAAAATTGCACACTAAGCTATGAACTTTGCATTGTTGATGGATGGCAGAAAGGCCATCGAGGCATTCGGGACCAGACACTGGTCGTGGTTGCGATCATCGTAAGGATCACAAGTTGTTCTTGTGAAAGACCACGTTGGTGGTTTGTTTCTGATCCAGGGATGATCACAGTTGGTAAGTTGTCCCGAGGGACATTCGAGTATGATCACAGCATGTTGACCTATAGTGTTGCATTATTAATAATTGATTAAATATCATGATATTGTTTGCCATTATGATTATGCCTGTTGTGAGCTTGCAAGTACATTCGATGTACTGACCTGGCATGTCATGCCAGATTTCAAGAAAGTATCGTTGGAGAGGAGCGCTGTTCGAGTCTAGATCGTGTCCACATCGATGTCCCTATGATACCGAGCTTCCGCCATGACGTTATTCCGCTGCCACGTAGTTGTTCGGATCGAGGCCCCTTTATGTTCACTAAATAATGTACATATTGTTCAGTCGCACCGAGTGTGCCGCTTGGCCTCGGCAATTTGTTGTAATGTAAACTTTGTTCCGCTAGCATCAATAAAGCGGTTGTTTTTCTGTACCAAGATGTTGTGTGTTGCCAGAAGACATGGTCTCTGGGCTGGCAATGCATGGTAAACCGGTCGTTCTGAGCCGGGGTGCCACAACCTCTGGTGAAAAAGACAAATTCCCGCCGATTCAGTAGGAAGCGGGTCAAATTTGAACTGTAGCCGCCTCATAGTTTGCTCTTTATTTTTTCCAAAAATCATTTCTACGTACATAAGTATCTATTTAATCAGAGAAACATCAAAAGTTTCCCAAGATTCAATCACTAGCTAGGAACGGTAAAGCCCGCCGTTTTGACCGCATTTTGAAACGGGCATAAAAATTCAAAAAAAATCAAAAAATTGGAAAACCTTCGCATTGTGACATTATATGTGACCAAGTTACCAGGGAAAATAATAAACTTGTAATACGGCAATTCTTTTAAAAAAGTGTTCTCAGAAACGAGCTATCATGTGTGGGGATCAATGGCTTTCAAGCCAAATGATCAATCTTATGGCCACATTCATGGCATAGTTTGTTCAAATGATCTCATATTGTGCAATAGGGTGCATCTTGGAATTCCAAACAATGTTGCCTAAGGGAGTTTTCATTTTCTTTGCACAAAAAATTCATTTTCCATTTTCTGAGTGCCCGAAATGAGTTTTTTTGTGAAGGACCTACCATATATTTGTTGGAAAATTGGACCAAATAAATTTTATAAAATACTGGGCCATATTTAATGCACAATTGACAAAAATGGTTGGGTGTCAAAAGTATTGATCCGCCTTTGGTGAAAAAGACAAATTCCCGCCGATTTAGTAGGAAGCGGGTCAAATTTGAACAGTAGCTGCCTCATAGTTTTCTCTTTATTTTTCCAAAAATCATTTCTAGGTACATAAGTATCTATTTAATCAGATAAACATCAAAAGTTTTCCAAGATTCGACCACTAGATAGGAACGGTAAAGCCCGTCGTTTTGACCGCATTTTGAAACGGGCATAAAAAATTCAAAAAAATCAAAAAATTGGAAAACCTACACATTGTGTCATTACATGTGACCAAGTTACCAGTAAAAATAATAAACTTGTAATACGGCAATTATTTTAAAAAAAGTGTTCTCAAAAAAGAGTTATCATGTGTGAAGATTCATGGCTTTCAAGTCAAATGATCAATCTTATGGCCACATTCATGGCATAGTTTGTTAAAATGATATCATTATGCACAAGGGTGCATCTTGGAATGTCAAACAATGTTGCCTAAGGGAGTTTTCATTTTCTTTGGACGAAAAATTCATTTTCCATTTTCCGAGTGCCCGAAATGAGTTTTTTTGTGAAGGACCTACCATATATTAGTTGCAAAATTGGACCAAATAAATTTTCTAAAATACTAGTCCATATTTAATGCACAATTGACAAAATGGTTGGGTGTCAAAAGTTTTGATCCACCTCTGGTGAAAAAACAAATTCCCGCCGATTCAGTAGGAAGCGGGTCAAATTTGAACAGCAGCTGCCTCATAGTTTGCTTCTTATTTTTTCTAAAAATCATTTCTAGGTACATAAGTATCTATTTAATCAGACAAAAATCAAAAGTTTTCCAAGATTCAACCACTAGCTAGGAACGGTCAAGCCCGCCGTTTTTGACCGCATTTTGAAACGGGCATAAAAATATCAAAGAAAATCAGAAAATTGGAAAACCTTCGCATTGTGTCATTATATGTGGCCAAGTTTCCAGGAAAAATAATAAACTTGTAATACGGCATTTTAAAAAAGTGTTCTCAGAAACGAGCTATCATGTGTGGAGATCAATGGCTTTCAAGTCAAATGATCAATCTTATGGCCACATTCATGTCATAGTTTGTTCAAATGATCTCATATTGTGCACAAGGGTGCATCTTGGAATGGCAAACAATGTTTCCTAAGGGAGTTTTCATTTTCTTTGGACGAAAAATTCATTTTCCATTTTTTGAATGCCCAAAATGAGTTTTTTGTGAAGGACCTACAATATATTTGATGCAAATTGGACCAAATCAATTTTCTAAAATATTAGGCCATATTTAATGCACAATTGACCAAATGGTTGGGTGTCAAAAGATTTGATCCACCTCTGGTGAAAAAGACAAATTTCCGCATATTTATTTTCCATTTTTTGAGTTCCAAAATGAGTTTTTTTGTGAAGAACCTAACAAATATTTGTTGTTAAAAAATTCTCCATTATTCAAGAATATTAGACCACATTTTATAACAAATTTGTGTGCACTAGAAACATTTTTTATAGATATTAAACGGTTTTTAGTTACATCATTAACATTTTTAATAAATATTTTGATGCCTAATATTTTGAACACATGTCTACATTTTTTAAGACATATTGTTTATATATGTTTAACTTTTTTCAAATACATGATTAACATATTTTCATGTATTCCCAATAAAAAAATATCTTTTCATACATAGGTTTTGATGTCTATATTTGTTTTTACACATTGTACATTTTTATATACATATAAAACATTGTTGATATTGGTTAGAAAAATTTAAATACATGATTAACATTTTTAGAAAATCTTATTTTGTTATCTACTTTTCCATATATATATTGTAAAATTTTCATATATACGTACTGATGATTGTTTTTGCATACACATGAAACTTTTTTTATACATATCTAATATTATTTATGATTATCATTTTTTATATGCATGAAACTTTTCAAATGCACACATTTAGTTTTTTAAACACGTGATTACATTTTTTGAAATACGTATTAACATTAGCATTTAACTCCGCCTATGTTGTCTCAACATAGCCGCTCCCATGCCCGGGTAAAGGAGGGTTGGGATAGGCTTGGCGAGCCAACGTAAAAACTCAGCCACTCTTATGGAGATGAAACCCAAAAGATTTTCGTTGGGGCATAACCCTCTCAGCCACACGCCACATCGGAACCCGGGTGTGGTGGAAAATGGGCAAGGGCCGGGCTGTCACCCCCCAGGTGGCGCGCCGTATCTTGATCCTGATACGGTGGCAAGTGAGCGAGGATCGGGTCGTCGCATCTTTAGTGGCGCGCTACATCGGCGCCCGAATGTAGTGGAAAATGAGCAAGGGTCTTCGCATTTGACTCGACGAGTGCGAAGGGTAAGCAAGCTAGCCGAGTCTAGGAGGATTCGCTTAGGTAGCTAGAACGTAGGGTCTCTGACAAGGAATCTTCGGGAGCTAGTTGATGCGAGGGTGAGGAGGGGTGTTGATATCCTCTGCGTACAAGAAACCAAATGGAGAGGGCAGAAGGCGAAGGAGGTGGAGGATACCGGCTTCAAGCTGTGGTACACGGGGACGGCTGCAAACAAAAATGGTGTAGGCATCTTGATCAACAAGAGCCTCAAGTATGGAGTGGTAGGCGTCAAGAGACGTGGGGACCAGATTATCCTGGTCAAGCTGGTAGTTGAGGACTTGGTTCTCAATGTTATTAGCGCGTATGCCCCGCAAGTAGGCCACAATGAGAACACCAAGAGGGAGTTTTGGGAAGGCCTGGAAAACATGGTTAGGAGTGTACCTATTGGTGAGAAGCTCTTCATAGGAGGAGACCTGAATGGCCACGTGGGTACATCTAACACAGGTTTAAGGGGCGCATGGGGGCTTTGGCTATGGCATCAGGAATCAAGAAGGAGAAGATGTCTTAAGCTTTGCTCTAGCCTACAACATGACTGTAGCTAACACCCTCTTTAGAAAGAGAGAATCACATCTGGTGACTTTTAGTAGTGGCCAACACTCTAGCCAGATTGATTTCATCCTCTCGAGAAGAGAAGATAGGCGTGCGTGCCTAGACTGTAAGGTGATACCTGGAGAGAGTGTTGTACCCCAGCATAAGCTGGTGGTTGCTGACTTTCGCTTTTGGATCCGTGTCCAGCGGGATAAGCGTGCCAAAGTCACTAGAACGAAGTGGTGGAAGCTCAAGGGGAGGTAGCTCAGGCGTTCAAGGAGAGGGTCATTAAGGAGGGCCCTTGGGAGGAAGGAGGGGATGCAGACAATGTGTGGATGAAGATGGCAACTTGCATTCGTAAGGTGGCCTTGGAGGAGTTTGGAGTGTCCAGGGGAAGGAGAAACGAAGATAAGGATACCTGGTGGTGGAATGATGATGTCCGTATAGGCGATTAAAGAGAAGAAAGATTGCTTCAGACGCCTATACCTAGATAGGAGTGCAGACAACATAGAGAAGTACAAGATGGCGAAGAAGGCTGCAAAGCGAGCTGTTGGTGAAGCAAGGGGTCGGGCATATGAGGACCTCTACCAACGGTTAGGCACGAAGGAAGGCGAAAGCGACATTTATAAGATGGCCAAGATCTGAGAGAGGAAGACGAGGGATATTGGCCAAGTCAAATGCATCAAGGGCGGAGCAGGCCAACTCTTGGTGAAGGACGAGGAGATTAAGCATAGATGGCGGTAGTACTTCGACAAGTTGTTCAATGGGGAGAATGAGAGTTCTACCATTGAACTGGACGACTCCTTTGATGAGACCAGCATGCATTTTGTGCGGCGAATCCAGGAGTATGAGGTCAAGGAGGCTTTACAAAGGATGAAAGGAGGCAAGGCGATGGGCCCTGATTGTATCCCCATTGGGGTGTGGAAAGGTCTCGGGGACATAGCGATAGTATGGTTAACCAAGCTTTTCAACCTCATTTTTCAGGCAAACAAGATGCCGTAAGAATGGAGATTGAGTATATTAGTACCAATCTTCAAGAACAAGGGGATGTTCAGAGTTGTACTAATTACCATGGAATTAAGCTCGATGAGCCATACAATGAAGCTATGGGAGAGAGTCATTGAGCACCGCTTAAGAAGAATGACAAGCGTGACCAAAAATCAGTTTGGTTTCATGCCTGGGAGGTCGACCATGGAAGCCATTTTCTTGGCACGACAACTTATGGAGAGATATAGGGAGCAAAATAAGGACTTGCATATGGTGTTCATTGACTTGGAGAAATCCTATGATAAGATACCGCAGAATGTCATGTGGTGGACCTTGGAGAAACACAAAGTCCTAGCAAAATACATTACCCTCATCAAGGACATGTACGATAATGTTGTGACAAGTGTTCAAACAAGTTATTCGACACTGATGACTTCCCGATTAAGATAGGACTGCATCAGGGGTCAGCTTTGAGCCCTTATCTTTTTGCATTGGTGATGGATGAGGTCACAAGGGATATACAAGGAGATATCCCATGGTGTATGCTCTTTATGGATGATGTGGTGCTAGTTGACAATAATCGGACGGGGTAAATAGGAAGTTAGAGTTATGGAGACAAACCTTGGAATCGAAAGGGTTTAGGCTTAGTAGAACTAAAACCGAGTACATGATGTGCGGTTTCGGTACTACTAGGTGTGAGGAGGAGGAGGTTAGCCTTGATGGCCGTGGTACCCTGTAGGACACCTTTCGGTATTTGGGGTCAATGCTGCAGGAGGATGGGGGTATTGATGAAGATGTGAACCATCGAATCAAAGCGGGATGGATGAAGTGGCGCCAATCTTCTGGCATTCTCTGTGACAAGAGAGTGCCACAAAAGCTAAAAGGCAAGTTCTACAGGATGGCGGTTCAACCCGCAATGTTGTATGGCGCTGAGTGTTGGCCGACTAAAAGGCGACATGTTCAACAGTTAGGTGTGTCGGAGATGCGTATGTTGAGATGGATGTGTGGCCACACAAGGAAGCATCGAGTCCGGAATGATGATATACGAGATAGAGTTGGGGTAGCACCAATTGAAGAGAAGCTTGTCCAACATCGTCTAAGATGGTTTGGGCATATTCAGCGCATGCCTCCAGAAGCTCCAGTGCATAGCGAACGGCTAAAGCGTGCGGAGAATGTCAAGAGAGGGCGGGGTAGACTGAATTTGACATGGGAGGAGTCTGTTAAGAGAGACCTGAAGGATTGGAGTATCACCAAAGAGCTAGCTATGGACAGGGGTGCGTGGAAGCTTGCTATCCATGTGCCAGAGCCATGAGTTGGTTGCGAGATCTTATGGGTTTCACCTCTAGCCTGCCCCAACTTGTTTGGGACTAAAGGCTTTGTTGTTGTTGTTGTATTAACATTAACATTTTTTTGAATTACATGTTTAGTTTTGTAATTGCTAAACCATATAGCAAGATTCACGAAGAAGTTCGTTATTTTCCTATTCTAATGAAAAACTTGTTATTTTCCCTTTTTTGTTGGGCCGAATATATGTTCTTTTTGAGTAATATGAGGGCATCCCACATTTCTTCCTGGATGGGCCGAGGCCTACATGGCACACAGTTTTTTTTAAATAAGGTGGCCTCGTTCCACCGAGGCCCAAGCCCACCTTGAGTGACACCTTAAGTACCAATGCATCCATGTTCACAACCTCATGACCATTTATATTGGTCGTAATCAGGTAGAAAGAAGGTCGTTGACCACTCTTGTCTGCTTTATGACCATTTGGTGCAAGGCAATTTCAGGGTTTGAGCCCTTCCAAGCGAAATGGTCATGGATTTACGACCAATTCAGCCGGGGTCACTGAGAGAAGGTCACTAGTTGACATATTTCTTGTAGTGAGTAATAATTAAAAAATTTAATTGTACCTATTCACCCCCCCCCCTCTAGGTCCATCTCGATCCTTTCAATTGGTATCAGAGCCTCATGCTCTATTCTTGTGGCTTAACCGCCCTAGAGCGAGATAAACCCCGATGGGACTCCCCGTGTTGCAGATCCGAAGGATAAAGGAGAGGCTTCTTCTGAAGTCAAGACCTTTACTTCTGAGGATCTGGAACGGGCCCTTGCTAAGCAAAAGCAGGAGCATGATGCTTCTCTTGAGGCCTTGGTCCAAATGAGGATAGCCACGTTGTCCACGGTGCTTGCACCACTTTCTGGTGGTGCGACTTCGAGGCCAACTGTGCCTACTCCGTCACTTGGTCAACAACCTCCTAGCAATGAACACTCTAGTGTTCCTTGGCTTTATGCTAGACCCCAAGATGAGAAACCGAAATATAACCCTCAAGGCAAACCTCATTTACTTGATGCCACTTTCGATTTTGCCTTGTGGAGAGTTGCTATGCAGGATCATCTTCGATATGGGAACGATGAGATGCTAGGGATCTTGGAGTATGGTTACCATGTGGTTGATCCAAAGAATCCTACACCAAGAGAAATTTATGACAAGAATCTCAATGACACTGCAATCATGTGTACAAGGAGAGGTATGGTTGAAAAGCAAAGGAGACCTTTCATACACATCACCAAGTGCCAAGGAACTATGGGAAAGTATTATAAGACCCAAGACCTTTCCCAAGAAGAAGTTGCCAAATCCTTTGAACTCCAAGCTCAAGAAGAGAGATGGGAAAGCAATGGTTGCTCAAGAAGAATCCGATCCGGATGATGTTAGTGGTGTTGCCGGAGTTGCTCAAGATTCTCAATACACATTGAGGCTAGTCAACAAGAGTTGTGATGTTGTCACCTACAACTACATGAAGGACTACAAGGGCAACGCTCACAAGTGTCTCATGGAAAAGGCCATGGTAGAAGATGGAGAGGACCAACACTCTCCTGACAAGGTCAAGGTAACCCCACGATCAAACCCTCCTCTTTTCACTCCTCCTACTCCTAGTGATGAGTATCTTGATGCGGAGGATAGTTATGAGGATGATGATATAGATGATCCTATGCTTGCTAAACTAAATAAGTTCATGTGATCCCTTAAAGGAAAGAAGCTCACTATGTTTCGTATGCTTATGGAGATGGTGAGTAAGCACACCATCTCCATTAAGGAACTCGAAACCCTCGTCACCGAGGAAAAGGAAAAATATGAAATCCTTGAGCGGAAAGTCCAATATGAGGAAGCACGAAATGATGAACTATGCTTAAAAGTTGGTTCAAACATTGATGTTCATACTAAAGATCTTGCCTCCTTGAAAAAGGCTATTGACTCTTGCGAAGAGTTGATGAAGGATAAAAGTAAGCTTGTGAAGTCTAATGCTTCTCTCTCTAAGTATTGTGAGCTCCTATACGTGTCCCTCAAGACTAAGGAAGAAGAGATCACCCTTCTTACAAAGAGCTTTGAGACACTCAAGCTCACTTATCTTGAAACTCTAGCCAAGGCTTACTCTTCTCCTATTATCAATGTTGATGCTTGTACTACTAACTCTAGTAGTGATCTAGCATCTATTCTTGAGGAGAATCGCTTTCTCAAGGCTCAAATCGAGAAAGGACTCATGACGTGTACTCAAGGGCAAAAGAACCTTAATGAGGTGTTGAGCCAACACAGTGAGGTGTTTGCCAAAGAGGGACTCGGGTTTGACCCAAGCACAAGCAAGAAGAAGACGTCCTCTCAAAAGTGCACCACCCCTCTAAAATAAACTTTTGTACGAGAAGGGCACAAGGATAAAGGTAAGGTTGTTAGTGGGAAGGCCACAAGGGGCATGCCTACTCTCAACAAACCAAAAGAGTTCATGCCTCCATCCTATATACTTCGTAAGACTAAGGATGGAGAAGTTTTTGCTAAGTTTGTTGGTCCTCAAAATGCATTTCGGTTTTATGCTATTTGGGTCCCTAAGACCCTTGTGACTAACCTGAGAGGTCCCATTGCAAAATGGGTGCCTCTAACAAAGCCATAATTGTGTGTAGGTTGCTTTCTCTGGTGGAGTAAAATGGGTGATTGACAGTGGATGTACCAATCATATGACCGGAGATAGCAAGTTACTCTACGATTTCATGGAAGCTATTCAACCATTTATGAGCATTATGTTTGGTGGAGGATCAAAAGGACAGGTACTCGGGTTGGGCAAGGTGGCTATCACAAATGACATGTCTCTTGCAAATGCCATGCTTGTCCAATCCCTCAAATACCATTTGCTTTCTGTTCGCCAATTGGCTTCTGTTGGTTATGATACACTCTTTGGACTAACGGATGTGAAAGTCTTTAAGAGAGATACTCTCGAAGTGGACTTTGTTGGAGAGTTGGATGGCAACCTTTACACGGTTGATTTCTCAAAAGAGAGGACATTCCATGCAACTTGTCTAATGGCCAAGGCCGACAAGGGGTGGCTATGGCATCGCCGGCTAGCCCATGTCGGCATGAGAAATCATCAAGATCTCTTAAGGGGTAATCACATCCTTGGACTAACCAATGTCTCTTTTGAGAAAGATCGTGTGTGTAGTGCATGCATAGCCGGGAAGCAACATCAATCAAAGCACCCACCCAAGAATATTGTGTCTACTTCAAGGCCTTTGGAGCTCCTTCATGTGGATCTCTTTGGGCCTCCTTCATGGGATAGTCTTGGTGGGAAAAAGTATGGGCTTGTCATTGTGGATGATTACTCAAGATATACATGGGTCTTCTTCCTAAAATCCAAGGACGATACGAAGATCCTTTATTGATTTTGCCAAGCAAGCACAACGCAAGTTTGACAAACAAATTTTGGCAATAAGAAGTGATAATGGATCTGAGTTCAAGAACTACACCTTGGAAGAGTTTCTTAGTGATGAAGGGATTGAGCATCAATATTCAGCTCCATACACTCCCCAACAAAATGGTGTAGCAGAAAGGAAGAACCGCACACTTGTGGAGATGGCAAGTTCCATGTTGGATGAATACAAGTCGCCACATAGTTTTTGGGTTGAGGCCATCAACACCGCATGCCATGCATCAAACCGGCTCTTCCTCCACACTATATTGGAAAAGACTCCATATGAGCTCCTAACCGGGAACAAGCCAAATGTCAAGTACTTTCGTGTATTTGGGTGCAAATGTTTCATCCTCAACAAAAGAAAATGGTTAGGAAAATTTCAATCCAAAACCATTGAGGGCATATTTGTTGGCTATGTATCAAACTCTCACGCCTATAGAGTCTACAACAAATCTAATGGATGTGTTGTAGAAACTTGTGACGTGGTGTTTGATGAATTTAATGGCTCCCATGGGGAGCAAGTTGAGCTAAGTGATGTAGGTGAAGTAGATTCTTCTCAATATATCTTGACCATGGGTGTTGGTTCACTTCTTCCAATGGAAAAAGACCCCATGATGATGATGAAGAAGATGGAAGCTTCACACATCATCAAACTACTTCAACACCCGTACACCACAAGCTCCTATTACTCAACCAATGCCCGTAGTCCAAGTACAAGATGATGATCAAGTTCCTCTTCATGTTAATCATCAAGAACAAGATCATCCTCAAGGGCAAGAACAAGAAAGTGCAATTATTGACAATGAACCTCAACAAATGCAAGATGAAGAAGAAGATTTTCCACCACGCATTAATGATCCATATATAGAGGATGTGGATGATGGACATGAAGTTGAACCTCGTGAAATCTTAACCTCCGTCATGCCCCGTGTGGCCGGTCGTGTTGACGTTGATAAAATCCTCACCGGCATATCGGAAGGTAGAGTCACTCGTAAACAATTGACAAACTTTTGTGCTCACTTCTCGTTTGTGTCTTGTGTTGAGCCTCTCAAGGTACAAGAAGCGTTGATGGACAACGATTGGCTCATTGCTATGCAAGAAGAGTTGAATAGCTTTGAGTGCAACCAAGTGTGGTCATTAGTCAAGAGGCCAACTATGGAACACAACGTCATTGGAACAAAGTGGATTTTCAAGAACAAGCAAGATGAGAATGGTGTAATCATCTGCAACAAGGCAAGGTTAGTGGCACAAGGGTACTCACAAGTTGAAGTTTGGACTTGGGCGAGACCTTTGCCCCCGTTGCCCGTCTTGAATCCATTCGCATCTTACTTGCTTATGCTTCTTTCAATGATTTTACATTACATCAAATGGATGTGAAGAGTGCTTTCCTTAATGGTCCTCTACAAGAAGAAGTATATGTGTCACAACCACCTAGGTTCATTGATCCCGATCACAAAGACTATGTGTATAAACTTCATAAGGCTTTGTATGGCCTCAAACAAGCACCTCGTGCTTGGTATAATCATCTTAAGAAGTTTTTACTCGATGATGGTTTTGTGAGAGGGGTGATCGATCCCACTCTTTTTACTAAGAGGGACAAGGGTGATTTGATATTATGCCAAATCTATGTAGATGATATCATTTTTGGTTCTCCTAACATTCATTTGTGCAACAAGTTTGCTGCTTCAATGACCAAGAACTTTGAAATGTCACTCAATGCGGATTGGAAGTTCTTCCTCGGATTCCAAATTCAACAATTTCAAGAAGGAATCTTCCTGTCCCAAGCAAAATACCTCAAGGATATCCTAGAGAAGTTTGGCATGTACGATGCTAGTCCATGTAAGACACCCATGCCAACCAAAATTGCACTCACTGAAGACACAAATGGTACTCCTTTCGACCCATCTATTTACCGCTCTATGATTGGCTCATTGCTTTATATTTGTGCATCTAGGCCAGACATCATGTTTAGTGTATGCATGTGTGCTAGATTTCAAGCTTCCCCTAGGGAAAGTCATCATAAGGCGGTTAAGCATATTATTAGATACCTTGTTCACACCCCCAAAGTTGGGTCTATGGTACCCCAAGGATGCTAAGTTTGATCTCATTGGGTACACGGATGCGGATTGGGCTGGAGACAAAGTGGATCGTAAGTCCACCTCCGGTGCATGTCAATTTCTTGGACGCTCCTTGGTAAGTTGGTCCTCGAAGAAACAAAATTGTGTTGCCCTCTCCACCGCTGAAGCTGAATACATTGCAACCGCCAGTTGTGCAACTCAATTACTATGGATGAGGCAAACTTTGAAGGATTACGATATCACCTATAGACATGTGCCTCTTCTATGTGATAATGAAAGTGCCATCAATATTGCTGAGAACCCTAAAGATCATACGCGCACCAAGCACATTGATATTAGGTATCACTTCTTGAGAGATCATGTGGGGAAGGGTTGTATTGACATTGCTCATGTTGGCACAGATATGCAACTTGCAGATATTTTCACGAAACCGTTGGATGAAGCAACGTTTTGTCAACTTAGGCGTGAACTTGGTATCTTGGAGCTTGACAACGTTATGTGAAAACTAGTATCCATGCATGCATTGTCATAATGTCTTGTCTTGATGTAGGCATATATTTAGGGGGAGACACTCAACTCATGAGTACTCTCACCCTATGAAATGCATAAAAAGAACAAACACTCTCAAAGCTACCATATTATTCTAACTATGGTGCTTTAACATGATGGAGTAGTGAGTATGCACCCAAAGTTCAAATTTTTGTAGTGCCATGTCACATATACTCAAACATGGGTTTGATCAGTGTGATCTAGTAGTGTTATTGTTGTTTTTAGCGTACAATACTCACTTCCTGACATTAGGCTAATTCTTCTTACTACATACTGTAATCATCATTGGTACCCTTACTCATAAGTTAGATCATCATTGCCATCATCTCCTCTCTTTGTCATTGGAAAATTTCTGGGTGTCGGTCGTCCGGCATTCTCCGGACGTCCGTAATGACTCTCCCAATCGACCGTCCGATGGTATCCGGTCGACCGTAATATCCCTTCTGTTGCCCTATCTATTTTTCCTGGCCCAGGCTCCGGACGTCCGTAGGACTCCAGTCATCCATAAAAAGTCTTCTAGTACCCTCCGACCGGTCGTCCGGCCTATTCCATCTTCCGAAAAAATTTTCTCCTGGCCCAGGCTTCGGACGTCCATAAAACCCCAGTCATCCGTAAAAAGCCTTCTGGTACACTCAGTCCGGACGTCCGGTCCATTCGGTCGTCCGTTATTTTTTTTCTGGCTCAGTCTTCGGTCGTCCGTAGAACCTCGGTCGTCCGGGCTTGTCTAGGTCACATATATACAGCGCGGGTTGCGGTTCGCATCATTCTTACCCTAATCCAGTCGCTCCCCTCCTCTGTTCTCCACCGCCGCCGCCCCTGCCTCGCGGCCGCTCGTCGCCTGGGCCCCTCGCCGACGCCGCACCGCTAGGGTCGCCCCTGCCTTGCAGCTCCTCGTCGCGACCGCTCGTCGCTCGGGCCCCTTCACCGTCGCTGCACCGCTAGGGTCGCTCCTGTCCCTGGCACGGCCCATTGACGGATTCTCTCCGGTCATTGTCTTCCTCCGTGTTCTTCACGCTGAGGTAGCACCTATCTCTTCTTCCCTCATCCATTGATTCGTCGATCTATGGTGGTGGGTTGTTGATTTGGGCTTCCCTCCTCTTCTAGGTTGGAATGGTGAAGACCAAGCACACTGCTCGCAAGGACCCCCCTTTTGGGTCCTATCGTCCCTTCCATCATGGTGATTCTGACGATTCCCAAGAACGGGCTCGTCCTCGGAAGCGTGTTCCTCCACCTCCCCGCTCTCCAAGCGAAGACTCGTCGGAGGGCTCTGACTATGAAGATGAGCTGGCTCATATGGAGAGAGGAGAGCCTGTCCCTCTTCGAACCACTGCTCCCAAGCCCGGGACTCGACGGCCCACCTTCCAGCCTCCTCCTCCTCCTCCGGTCCAACCTCACGGTGATGCTCGTCATATCTCACTTGAACCTCCCTTACCAAACGGCCGTCACGTTAAGCGGTTCAACATGGTTCCCATTGCTTCCTATCTTAAGTTGCACCGTGATGTTGATCAATATACGGTTGCTCGTGTCTCTAGGGACAATTGTTTTCGCACTAATGTCCAAGCTGACATTTTTACCACTATCATCATCCCTAAGGGTCTTTCTCTGCATCTGTCCATTGATTTAGAGCATATTCGTACTCATCCGGAGAAATATTCCAGGGCTATTGAGCTCATTGAGTCCTCCAATCTTGCTGCCCCATTTGCATTTCAACATGACTTTAACCAAGCCGCCATTCATCAATTTTGTGCCACATGTTTCTTCGGCCCAAATAACACTGTTACTTGGATGACCTCCGACATAAAGCTCTCGGCTTCCTATTCTAAAATTGTTGATGCCCTTGGTTTTCCCAACACCGGGTTCAAAATTCACAATGATGACCCAAAACATAGATCCAAGGGCACTGATGCTTGTGCTGATCTTATCAAACCCATAGCAGAACTGACTGATGAGGAGAAACATAAGGGTTTTAACCAAGTCTCCATTTGGCGTGCTCCTTTCTTCATTATCTATCAATGTGTCATTCACACCATTTATCCTAAGATGAGTGACAAGGGGTCCTGCAGTAGCTACTGCATCGATCTCATGCATCGCCTCTATGCGTTTTCGAAAGGGAAGATCAATGTGCCTCATTTTCTATGGCATGAGATTCACCTCGCTTCTTTTCAGCACAAGCGGGCCTTTCCTCATGCTCCCTTTCTTCAGGCATTTATCGAGAGTGTGGCTCCGTTTACTACTGTCCGCACTCATTTGCATGAGCAATGGGTCATTCCCGCACACATGGCCGATAACTATGTTCCCAAGGACTCTCCCTCTTCTGCTCATCTGCGCCGCACTGCTGCTAGCATCCCTCGTTTTGCTCCTTCCATACCTGCACCCTTCGGTCACATTGCTCGCTTTCTGGGGAAGGCCCACTCCGCCTTGATGAAGGCTATTACTTTTAACTGCTCCCAAAATCACAATGTTGTCAAACACCTTATCACCTCCAAGAATGCTCTGAAGGCTCGTCTGAGAGACTCCGGAGTGTTCGATGTGAGTGATGATGATCGTTTTCCTAATGAGCCCCCTTCTGACTTTGGCTTTCCCTCGGGTCCTGAGTGGTCTGATTTCTTTGACGAGGCCGGTGGCAGTGGTGCTCATGATGATGATGATGATGATGATGATGAGGCAGGGTTTTGATGATGATGATGTTGTTCTGATTGCTCCTCTTGGCCCCCTTTTGGGTACTTGATGCCAAGGGGGAGTAGCACTTCCTTTTAGTACTGTGTAATATGGTGATATTAGTTTGTTAGTTTGTACCGTACCATGAACTATGTTAACTATGTTATGTATCGTGCCATGAACCATGTTCACTATGCTTTATGATCTATGATATGAGTGAGGCACTTATTATGGTTTATGTTTTTGTTTTTTTGGTTGCTTCGGTATAAATATGAGGGGGAGCTCCTCTCATGCTTATTTTTTACTATGCACATGGTTAGAGGGAGCTCCACAACAACTCCTTCGATATTCAAAGTGTTATTATTATTGAGAAGTGCATGTATGTTGTCATCAACTACCAAAAAGGGGGGATTGAAAGTGCAATCATGCCCTTAATCATATTTTGATGTTGATGACAACATGCATATATGGGACTAACCATGTTTATCAAGTATATCTCAGGATTATGTCTCAAAGGCCGTGTGTGGATCATGACTAGGGACAAATGTGTTGGGGAGCATAGTAATTACAAAAAATTTCCTACGCACACATAGGATCATGGTGATGCATAGAAACGAGATGGGAGAGTATTGTCCACGTACCCTCGTAGACCGAAAGCGGAAGCGTTAGCACAACGCGGTTCATGTAGTCGTACGTCTTCACGATCCGACCGATCAAGTACCGAACGTACGGCACCTCCGAGATCAGCACACATTCAGCTCGATGACGTCCCTCGAACTCCGATCCAACCGAGCTTTGAGGGAGAGTTCCTTCAGCACGACGGCATGGTGACGTTGATGATGTTCTACCGACGCAGGGCTTCGCCTAAGCACCACTGCAATATTTTCGAGGTGGACTATGGTGGAGGGGGGCACCGCACACGGCTAAGAGATCCAAGGGATCAATTGTTGTGTCTAGAGGTGCCCCCATGACCCCGTATATAAAGGAGCAAGGGGAGAGAGGCGGCCGGCCAAGAGGAGGCGCGCTAGGGAGGAGTCCTACTCCCACCGGGAGTAGGACTCCCTCCTTTCCTAGTTCGAGTAGGAGAAGGGGGAAGGAGGAGGGAGAGAGGAAGGAAAGGGGGGCGCCGCCCCCATCCTTGTCCATTCGGACTAGAGGGGGAGGGGGCACGCGGCCTGCCCTGGCCGCCCCTCCTCTTCTCCACTAAGGCCCATCTTGGCCCATTAAACCCCCGGGGTGTTCCGGTAACCCCCGGTACTCCAGGTAAATCCCGATTTCACCCGGAACACTTCTGATATCCAAATATAGGCTTCCAATATATCAATCTTTATGTCTCGACCATTTTGAGACTCCTCGTCATGTCTGTGATCACATCCGGGACTCCGAACTACCTTTGGTACATCAAAACACATAAACTCATAATATAACCGTCATCGAACTTTAAGCGTGCGGACCCTACGGGTTCGAGAACTATGTAGACATGACCGAGACACGTCTCCGGTCAATAACCAATAGCAGAACCTAGATGCTCATATTGGCTCCTACATATACTACGAAGATCTTTATCGGTCAAACCGCATAACAACATATGTTGTTCCCTTTGTCATCGGTATGTTACTTGCCCGAGATTCGATCGTCGGTATCTTAATACCTAGTTTAATCTCGTTACCGACAAGTCTCTTTACTCGTTCCATAATACATCATCCCGCAACTAACTCATTAGTTGCAATGCTTGCAAGGCTTATAGTGATGTGCATTACCGAGTGGGCCTAGGGATACCTCTCCAACAATCGGAGTGACAAATCCTAATCTCGAAATACGCCAACCCAACAAGTACCTTTGGAGACACCAGAGAGCACCTTTATAATCACCCGATTCACGTTGTGACGTTTGGTAGCACACAAAGTGTTCCTCTGATAAATGGGAGTTGCATAATCTCATAGTCATAGGAACATGTATAAGTCATGAAGAAAGCAATAGCAGAATACTAAACGATCGAGTGCTAAGCTAACGGAATGGGTCAAGTCAATCACATAATTCTCCTAATGATGTGATCCCGTTAATCAAATGAAAACTCATGTCAATGGCTAGGAAACATAACCATCTTTGATCAACGAGCTAGTCAAGTAGAGGCATACTAGTGACACTCTGTTTTTCTGTGTATTCACACAGGTATTATGTTTCCAGTTAATACAATTCTAGCATGAATAATAAACATTTATCATGATATAAGGAAATAAACAATAACTTTATTATTGCCTCTAGGGCATTTTCCTTCAGTCTCCCACTTGCACTAGAGTCAATAATCTAGATTACACAGTAATGATTCTAACACCCATGGAGCCTTGGTGATGATCATTGTCGGTGTCAAAACCGGCGGATCTCGGGTAGGGGGTCCCAAACTGTGCGTCTAGGCGGATGGTAACAGGAGACAAGGGACACGATGTTTTTACCCAGGTTCGGGCCCTCTCGATGGAGGTAAAACCCTACTCTGCTTGATTAATATTGATGATATGGGTAGTACAAGAGTAGATCTACCACGAGATCAAGGAGGCTAAACCCTAGAAGCTAGCCTATGGTATGATTGTTGTTAGTCCCTACGGACTAAAACCCTCTCGGTTTATATAGACACCGGAGAGGGCTAGGGTTACAAGTCGGTTACAATGGTAGGAGATCTACATATCCGTGTCGCCAAGCTTGCCTTCCACGCCAAGGAAAGTCCCTTAGGACACGGCACGAAGTCTTCAATCTTGTATCTTCATAGTCCAAGAGTCAGGCCGAAGGTATAGTCGGCCATCCGGACACCCTAATCCAGGACTCTTGGTTCGAGGGCTCTTGAGGAGTCTGGATTGAGGGGTGTCAGGATACCGAACCTTGGCGGACTCTGAAGATACAGATGAACACCTATCTGGAGGCAAGGATAACCATGAACTTTCATTGAGAGTTCCTGCATTGAGTTCCTGCTGCGTCACTTTTAGGCCCGATGGCTCCTCCGATCATCAACAACGATGCAGCCCAGGGTGAGACCTTTCTCCCCGGACAGATCTTTGTAATCGGCGGCTTTACCTTCTTGGTCAATTAAGCTTGGCCATCTGGAAGCGGTCAGCTTCGCCCCAGCCATCGGTCAGATTTGGAAGTTTAAACTACACGGCGAACGACCGCGGAGACTTGATCTTCGACGGATCCGAGCCACAGCCAAGCGCGCCGCACTGTCACGATGGGCATGATCTAGCTCTGCAGCCGAATAGTGCCCTGAAGGCCGCACCTGTGTCCGCTCCGACCCTTAGCTCAGAGCCGACCACACCAATCGAGGATGGGTGGTTAGACACCGCCTCGGGGGCTGCAATCTCTATAGCGATCAAGCCGAACACCAGCCTTGTCCTCTGCGAAGCCCGTGACTCTGAGGCGCCGGACTCCTCTCCGGACTCCAAGCCCTCCGCGCCCCTACCAATCGAAGTCGATAGGGCGCCGATCTTGGAATTCACCGCCGCAGATATCTTTCAGCACTCGCCCTTCGGCGATATTCTGAATTCACTCAGGTCTCTCTCTTTGTTAGGAGAGTCCTGGCCGGACTATGACTGGCAGGATTGGGATGCGGACGACGAAGAAATTCGATGCCCACCCACCACCCACTTCGTAGCCACTGTCAATAATTTAAACGATGTGCTCGACTTTGACTCCGAAGACATCGACGGTATGGACGACGATGTAGGAGACGAACATGAACCAATGCCTATAGGGCACTGGACAGCCACCTCATGTCATGATGTATACATGGTGGACACACCTAAAGGAAGCGACGACGAGGAACACAGGGATGCAATGAGGGATCGTTCACTCGAAAAGCAATCAAAGCGGCGACGTAAGCGCCGCTCCAAGCCCCGCCTCGACAAAGACAGCAGCCATACAGACCCAGCCATAGAGCAGGACGAGCCGGCGGACGACGAACATGCCTTGGAGCAACAGTCCGAACAGGACAACTTGGATAAACAAACCGAACAGCCCATCCCCAGCGAAAAAAGCATTCCGTATGACCTTACGCCGGACAAGCTCATGGAGCAGAAGAACCTCCACAAAAGGCTCGTTGCCACTGCGCGTAGCCTGAAAAAGCAGAAGCGGAAGCTCAAAACTGCGGAAGATGCACTCAGAATCAGATGGAGCAAAGTACTCAACACCATGAACAAATCTGGCGGCGATCACGCACTAAAAAGCTATCCGAAGCGAAAGCTACTGCCTGAATTTGACGAGGAGGCCGTAGAGCCCCCAGGATCAAAAAATAAGGAAGCCACCCGGTCGGATAGACGACCCCATGGCCAACCTAGAGCGGCGAGCTGCACACAAGCCAGCACGCGATCCACCCAAGGATCCGCACCAAAAAGATGGCCCAGCCAGATCTATCTATGGGCCAAGAAAGAAAGATCTAGTAAGCAATGCAACACAACAAACATCCGAACATCATGGCACACCCAAATACAGTGGTGACGCACACCCCCTATGTTTCACCGATGAGGTGCTGTACCATGAGTTTACAGCGGGATTCAAGCCCGTAAACATAGAGGCGTACGACGGAACAACAGACCCTGGTGTCTGGATTGAGGATTATATCCTCCACATACACATGGCCCGAGGAGATGACCTCCATGCCATAAAGTACTGACCCCTCAAGCTTAAAGGGCCAGCTCGGCATTGGCTCAAAAGCCTTCCCGAAAACACCATTGGAAGTTGGGAAGAGCTTGAGGATGCTTTTCGGGCAAATTTTCAAGGGACCTATGTCCGCCCTCCGGATGCAGACGATCTCAGTCACATAACTCAATAGCCCGGAGAGTCAGCCCGGGAATTCTGGAACATATTTCTTACTAAAAAGAATCAGATAGTCGATTGTCCGGACGCCGAAGCTATAACAGCTTTTAAGCACAACGTTCGAGACGAATGGCTCGCCAGACACCTCAGCCAAGAAAAGCCAAGAACAATGGCCACATTAACAAGCCTCATGACCCGCTTTTGCATAGGAGGCAATTTGGTTGGCAAGATACGACCAATGACCCAAGTACATCCGAAGTTAGAGATGGAAACCAAAAACCGCGACGCGGCAAGGACCAGCGCCGGCATAAGGGAAACAGCCCAAAGATCACGGCAGTCAACGCCGGATTCAAAAGCTCACGGCAGAATCAGAAAAAGCCGCCCCTCCAGGATAACAGGGACGAGCTATCCAACCTAAACAAAATCTTGGACAGGATATGTCAAATGCACAGTACTCCCGGGAAGCCTACAAACCATACCCACAGAGATTGTTGGGTCTTCAAGCAATCCGGCAACTCAACACCGAACACAAGGGGCTCGACACACCAAGTGAGGACGATGACGAACCCCACAAGCAAAGCACCAGCAAACAAAAGAATTTTCCACAAGAAGTAAAAACAGTAAACTTACTTCACGTGACAAAATGAGCGGCGCCCATAGAGATACACGCCATACGGCCTATCCCAAAGGAGTCTCGCCACTGGTTGTTAAAACCGATCACCTTCGACCATCAGGATTACTCTAGAAGTATCCGGAACGCAGGCTGGACTGCCTTGTTTCGAATTGTGAACATTTTTTGAAAATGCGAACAAGATTTGAAACTCAAACATTTTTTGAGTTAATTTAAAAAAGATTTCAAATTTGAACAAAAAATTTGAAAATCTGAACAAACGAACAAAAAAATCATGAACATTTTTCGAAAATTGTGAATTTTTTTTGTAAATGTGAACACTATTTCAGAAATATGAAAAAAATTTGAAGAACATTTTTTAAAATTCTGAATCATATTTGAACTTTTCGAAAAGCTTACAAAGAAAAAGTAAAAAAATATTTTAAAAGAAAAACAAAGAAAACGAGAAAAAAAAGAAAGAACAGAATAAGACTGAAGAAAAAACAGTAGAAGGAACAAATGGTTTTTTCAATGCTTGTAGTTTCTTTAACATTGCTACTGTTACAGATCAACGTGCCAGTCGCGGTGGCTAGCACAGTGTGTACCTCTACTGGAGGTCGAAGGTTCGATTCCTAGCGCTATTGCTTTTTTGCGGTTCAATTTGGGCCGGCCCAGGGTGAGCTGCGCCCTATGCGAAGCGGAGACAATTTGCCGCAGTAAGCGGCGAATAGGGGATTCCGCAGCAACGCACGTGCGTGATTTTTTTATTTTTGAGAAACACTAGTAGATGAGACCGGCCCAGCCCAAAGACCACACACATCAGAAAAAAGGCCCATATAGAAAGACATTATTTGTGCGGCAGACGAGAGCGGCCCAGCCGAGCCTGAGATTGCATAACCTAACCTAGAACAAGGGTCGTGACCCGCCGCCGCCCATTGTTCCCCTTTCCAACTCCACCCACAAATCCACATCTTGTTCCTCATCCATCTCCAACTGATCTTGCCGGCGTCGTCAAGATCCATCCGAGAAAATCCAATCCGTTCCAATCCAGACAAAGCTAGCTAGGATGGATCCGTACCATGCTCCTATGGCGGGGATTTCGTTAGGTTCGCTGGCTCCGCCGGACGTCGACGCCGGCGCCGCCGCCGACCTCCCCCAGAGCTGCCTTCTTGACAGCAAGCCTTTCTTCGGCGAGAGGATAAACGACACCACGGCCATCTGCAGCACCACCGACCCCGACGACGAACAGCGCCCCATGGTCATCCAGACCACCTTGTTCGTCGCCCGCCCGCCTCGCGTCTCCTACGTGCTTGCCTGGGCCACCGGCACCCGCTTCACCGAGGAGCCTCTCGTCCTCTCCACCCACGGCGGCTTCGTCCTTCTCTCCATGGCCGTAAGCTTCAAGAAATGGCCGTTCTCCGAATACTACATCTACCATACCGGCCGAGATCACGGCGGTGATGGCCGTCCGGAGCTCTATCAGATCCAGCAACCCAACAGCATGCGCTTGGTCATTGAATGCTGTGCGGTGGGCCTCGTTTCTCATGGCGGAGGCTACCACGTCGCTGCACTAGCAATGGAGGAGAATGGAGAGTTCGTGCTCTACATCTTCAGCTCCGAGACGCGAGCCTGGACCATCAAGAAACCAGTCTTGTCAATGGCAGATGGAGCCACTGACCTTGGCGACTACATGCCGGACAAGGCGATCGCTGTCGGTGATGGCGGTGTCATGGCGTTCGTCGACTTGTGGAATGGCATCCTCTTCTGCAACGTCCTTGACAGTGGTGAACACGCTGAGCTGTGCTATCTACGTCTGCCATCTGCAGAGCTCTGCCGGTCAGACATGAACTACCGGTTGCAACCTCGAGACATCGCCTTCGACATGTCCAGCGACACAATTCGCATCAGGTTCGTTGAGGTGGTTTGTCCCTCCTTCTCTCCGGGTTGGCGCGCTTCCACCTGGACTACGACCACTACGGCTACGAGTCCTTGGCGCCAACAGGAGAAGGGCTGGCAGCAGGGCTTCGTGCTCTATGATCATGAACTCTTGGTGGCTGATGGTGTCAGCACTGACGGGCTGCTGCCTGAGGTTTCGGAATTGGCCGAGACGAAATTTGCTAACCTCTTAGTGCATATGCCCATGTTGAGCTTACACGAAAACAACATCATCTGTTTCTTTGCCAAACACCATATGGCGGACAGTGAAGTTTGGTCGATTGCTGTCGACATGGAGATGAAGAAGCTGAAAGGAGTCAATCTTCTTCAGGTCGGAAGATGCACAAGACTATTCTACAGCACCATCTCCAGCCATCTCAATATGACAGCTGCAGCTTCATGTAACCAGCGTAATTAATTAATATAGCCTGCCAAATCCTCTTAATTTTGTGTTGTGCAGCTAATTAACTACTTCCTTGCTCCGGAATTACTTGTTGCATAAACTGATGTATTTTAGTGCTAGATACATCTGTTTGAGCGTCAAGTAATTCCGGACGGAGGGAGTACACCTGCAATGCACAAACCAAGATAATTAGGGCAGTCCCAATGCTCCACCTTGTTTTTTTTTGGGAGCAAATGCTGCACCATGTGAATGGGCTTATAGGCTACTATTATACTTGCTGCTAGGTATAATTCTTATGTGCTAGATGTAGTTCTACCATTGCCCGCCGCTGCGATGCAAACATGCGATGAGAACATGAAGCATCTATTGCGATCGACTCATGCCAGTACAAGATAATAGAGGAATATGCTTTGCTAATTGGTGCAATTGTTGTTTTATTGTCATTTTGTTGGACTTGATTGATAGATTGGCAACATATATATATGCTGGCGCAGGTGAAAAGGAATGCCCAAAGAGGCCAGGAACCCAGCTAGAGTCATATCCTCACAAGAAGCAGCAGCTATCCATGATGTCATCCGCGGTTGGTGAACAGGAGCACGACGCCATGGGAGCTCCTGATGGGGATGAGGATAATGTGTGAAGCTATGTCTGATTAAGTTTAACATCGATGAATAGCTAAGTTAATCCGCATTGTGTCTGTCAAAGCATCATATTTTAGTATCTAGGGTGATGATTGGTCAGGAAGAAGACTCTATTATTTGCTCTTATTTGTACGCTAGCTGTATTGCCTCGTTTCTGGATAAATCATTTTGATGTCGCTTTAGTCTGAACTTTTGATGATATGTGTCAGCCTTCTGGGAACGGGGGTCCCCAGACTTGCCTGCCTGCGGCCTGCAGCGTGGCTCAAAGGAGGTCTAGGACGGCCCATCTTCATCAACGCAAGCTCAAGACCCTCGCGAGGGGCCAAGCCTTCTTGAGGCGGGGACGACAAGGAGCTTCCTCGAGCACGGCCTCGTTAAGGGTGGCTCATGAGGAGGCGGAGAGTTCAAGGCGGTACCTCACGAGGTGCCCATGGCGCAAGCCATGACGACCAAGAGGCGTCGATCGAGGCGCCGACCAGCCTTGGCATCCTCCTTTCCTCTTTGGTGCAAAGGGAGCAAGCGCAGCGAGAGCATCAAGCAAAGGCATCCGTTTGATTGCAACAAGACCAAGACTAGCCCAACGGCGGGAAGGGAGTCATCGTGGAGCCCAAGCGAGCGTCATCACGAGCCTTTGGCGGCGAGGACCAACTTTAGTCGGGATAAGTGTACCCATTGTTCCCCTTCAAAATGACCAATTGTTGGCGCCCTTCCGCTCAATATTTGGGAAGAGGCCAGGCCTCCGCCTATAAATAGGAGTAGCCACCCCCAAGGCGAGGATCCGAATCCTCATCAAGAAACCCGATGGCTAGAGCGACCGAGCACCACCTAGCGATTCATCGCACCCGCTAAGAATGCACCCTCGCAATGGTCGTTCTTCCTTGTATTGTTCCTCATCACCAAGAGGCAATCCATCACACCACACTTTGGAGTAGGGTATTACACCACAATGGTGGCACGAACGATATAAATCTTGTGTCTCTTGTCTTTGTTACATTTAGTAGTTTAGGTACCAGCGATTCGGCGAGGTGCGAGGCGGTGGAAGGTTGAATCTCCGCGCACCCGGTGTTCGAACCTCAAAGGGTCTGCCGGAACCCGAAATCCGACATTTGGCGCGCCCGAGGTAGGTCTTGGAATCCACCTCTGCCACCTCGTGTTAATCGCATGGTCATCACCATGTCCGTGACCAAGCGGGCAACCCAGATCCTTAGGCGGCGTGGCCCGCCCAGAGCCGCTTCGCCTCGGGCGACCCGTGCCCAGGCGGCTCGCGGTCCGCGAGGCGCTGACATGCGGGCGGCGCAGACGAGCCGGCGGCTCTCACGCCCTTGGCGAAGCGGTCGGCGGCAAAGGGCCTCCAATCACGCCACGACCACGTCACCATACACCCGCCGGGCGAAGCGAACTTCGAGGCCGCGCTCACGGTGGCCGAGAGCTACTGCGATGCAGCTGCTGGAGAAAGCCGCGACGTCTTCTTGGAAGCGAGTGGCGAGCTCACAGGCTTCGCCAGCCTCGGCGCTCACCCCTTCGCACCCGGCTTCCATCTCGGGCCAGGCGGCCCTTGCAGGGGCTCCGCGTGCCGCGGGATCCAAAGCTACTCCAACACCGGTATTTTGTCGGCCCGGGCCGGCGGCGGGGTTGCCCCCGCCCCCGGCCCGCGGAGAAGAAGGAATCGACGTAACCCACGGCCCAGGTGGATCGCCGCGCCACCACCCCACGGTGGGCGCGTCAAGCAGAGCCGCATGGCACGCTCAGCACTACGGCGTGGCCTTCGGAATGACGGCGCCGGAAGAATACGTGCCCCACATGATGGACCAAGGGCACCCGCATGAGGGAGAACAAGGCTCGCTCCTCGGCCGTGGGGAGATGAGGCGCCAGCCGAGCTCTTCCAGAGCCTCGGGGCGATCCCAGTCACGCCCGGGGCGGCGATTATCGGTACCGTTACTTCTGAAGAGCAAACATACGCTAACCATAGATCGCAGGAGGTGCAGTCGCCACGACGGCGGCTGCCCCACTCCCTTGATCTCCTACCCCTCGGGAGGAGGGCGCGAGGCTGCCGGAGAGGCGAAGATCCGACATCACCACCGCGGCGTTGAGCAAGGCGTTCCGAGGTAGGCCCTCTGCTGGGGAGGTGCCTCAGGGCCTGCCCCTGGCGGAGGACCCGTGGTCGTCGGGGGAACCGCTGGCGACCGCTCTACCCCATCGGCGGCGTCCTAGTTTCCGGTCGTCGTTGATGGCACTAGAGTGTGGCGCAAGGCGGGGCCCTCGTCTGGCGATATGAAGCAAGGCCGGTACACATGAAGAAGGCCCGGCGCTGTGAAGCTCGCCGCCCGTGACACTCACGTAATAATGAGTGGGGCCATACCGCCCGAGTCTCGGGGGTGCGGCCTCGAGCCACAGGGCTCCCTCCACGCCCGATGGCAGCACTTAGCTCATATTTGGTGAGAAGACGTTCAAGACTAGACTAGGTGCGGACGCGGCTTTTCTTCACTTTCTTCGCCTTTCCATTTTGTTGTCGCTTTCCCTGCTTGGATTTAAGTTGGATTCGAATTTGAGATTTGCGTGTGTTCGAGGAAGGGTGCTTAGTCTCGTTCGAGCAAATCTCTCGCGTTTGATTACCACTCCGCCTCATTTGCCTCCCTTGCGAGCCCCTCATGAGCCGGGCCGAGCCTAGCTTGCGCAGCCCTTGACCTGCCGCCCGCGTCCTCTCCGGAGGTTTTCTGCAGATCCTACGGATTCGATCGGAGACACTCGGGTCACCACAACCTCCCACAGGCTATCTTAGGGCTCGTCTGAAACAAAGGTAAATCAGCCAACCAGACGTCGCTTGGCCAACCACTTGGCGCGCAGGCGTATGGGCGATGTAACACCTGCTAATCTGATGAACACAAGTTTTACACGAGGCTCCCCTCCCAAAATGCTCTCACATCCATCGAGGCCAAAACCTGAGTTCTATTTATGCGAGGGTAATGGAGCAGGGACAATACATAATCGGTCGGATAAATCCCCAATGCGTCCTCGGGAGCACCTCCGAGCCGTTGATGGCGTCGGCCTCGCCGTCCTTTGTCTGCTGCGTGGCCATCGGCGGCGTCGGGGCCGTTCTACGCCGCCCTCATCGGCAGCCCACGATCATGCCGTCCTTGTCCGAAGCAAAGGCCACGGCGAAGCATCCACATTGTCTTCCACCCGGTCGCCAGTCGCCCGGACGGCTTTGGGGAAGCTGAGGCGATAACTGCGTCAAAAGTCGAAGTGGGGTCCATGTTACAGAGATGGCCCGAAGACACGAGAAAAGCGGCGCCCAAGCAGCGCGGCTCCTCTCCTCCACCAATCTATTGGCCACGACCGACCGCGCCTCCGGCAGCGCCACCACATCGGTGAAGAACTGAATGTTGCGGCGTAATTAACGTGTGCGGCTCGCCAACAACCGCCTCGCAGATGTTACCCAAAGGCTGTGTTGGCTCTTTCCGGGCGTGGAGAGCATGGGGCGTGCTACGTGCTCCAGGATTCGCCACGACGCATCTCGTCCGCATTCTGCAGCGCGACGGCCTCGGCCTCCTCCACCCGTTGGCGAAGAAGGAGCACCTCGGCACGAGAGGTGGTTGACTCCCCTCGCCACCTCGAGGCGGCCCGAAACATCGGCCCGCCGCGTCGCCTCCTCCGGCTTGGCCCTCAAGGCAGTCCCCGCCTTGACCTCGCTCCTGATCAACCCCAGCCTCGCCTCAAACTCACGCTCGAGGTTCAAGCGCGCCGTCGCCACTCGGCGTCCGACCTCCTCCAGGACGCGGGCTTCCCGTGCAGCGACCTCATCCTCCGCCCGCGTCACCAAGCGCTCCCTCGTCTCCAAGCGCTCGTACTCGCGCGCGCGTTCGGCGGCTTCAAGCGTCAACGCCTCCTCACGCTTCTGGAGCTCCGCCGGGTCGCCGGAGGCCACCTTCATCGACGCGAGGGCTGCCTCGCGTAGCTCCACTTGCTCCTCCAGTGAGTGACACCGGGCCAGGAGTTCCCGTGCCCGCTCCTCCGCCGCCTCTCGCCGCTGTTAGCTTCCGGGCCTCCTCGGCGGCCCGAGCGAACCTCCAGGAAAGCTGCCGGTAACATGTAGCCTCTTCATCATCAAGATTGCGGCGGTAGCGCGCAAAGGCGACAGCGCCCTCCGGCTCACGCCTCTCTGCGGCGGCGCGGGCCCTCGGCCTCAAGGCGCGTCTTCGTCGTGAGCTCTTCACCAAGAAGGCTCACGCGTCGGCCGCCGCCGAAGAAATCCTTGGCGAAGGGCGCGGCGCTCCCGGGCGCGCTCGTGCACGTCTTCCACACCATCAACCTCCCCAAGCGGGCGCCGGGAGCCACGGATCAGCATTCCCCCTCCGGGCAGGGAGCTGGGGGCTGGCACCCTCGCGACGACCGGGCACGCCGCGCCATGGCCCGGCACAGAGCCAGCCACCCCAGACGAAGAGCGCGAGCGCCTCGTGTCGCCATCCACGACCAGGCGAGAAGCCCACGACAGGCTGGCTATGCCACGAGAAGGCTCGCGAGGCGCGCAGGGCCTCGACACGCCTCGGGGCGGTTCGCCCCCCTGATCGCCCTCACCACAAGGGCTCCACTGCTCGAAGCACTCGAGGACGGGGGAGGGGGCGAAGCCGAGGGGGACGGCTCCTCACCCGTCTCCGTGAGCTCGGCAGGAAGGGGCCTGCGGGGCAGGATCGATACAAGCAGCGAAGGATCGGGGAGTTGGAGAAGGAGTAGGCTTACTTGTCACTGTCGAAGTACTTCCTACGCTTCAGCAGGCGACAAGGGTAACCATCGCCGAGGGCCTCCCTTCTCTTCCGGAGGGCCTCGAAGTCCACGTGAGCGACCCAAGATTCGGCGCAGGGTCACTGCGGCGAGGAGAAGCATCAAGGCAACCTGTGTCGAGGCGTTACGCTGACAGCGCCGCGGTCGCCTCAACAAGAGAAGCAGCAGGGGCCTCGGGGGCTTCATCCGCAGGCGCTGCGGGCGGCCGCCTGCCGCCCTCATCCACGACGGCATGAGCCTCAGGAGCTGCTCACTCATGAGCGTCGCCCGTATTTGTCACCACAGTGGGGTCCCTTGACCGGCGGCTCGTGCCTCCTGCTCCGCCACTTGAGGAGGAGCCGCCTTGGCCCATTGGAAGGGCTGTCACCATCACTTTGGATTCTCGCGAGGCCCACAGAGACCAGCGTAGCGGCCCCCATTCATCGAAGATAGGCATCTGGTTCACGAAATCACCTCTGTTGCAGCGGAAGTACAGCAAAACCCCTCCATGCGGATGCCACCGGGTCGGGTCGCCCGATCGGGACCAGAGCACTTTCCTTAAGCGCTTGACGTCAAGTCTTCTTCCTGGAGCCTCATACAATCACCAGGCCCGCTGAAGGCCCACATCCGATGGGAATGGCGTTGGAGAGGAGCAACGCGGCACATCAGGAACTCCTTCATCACCTTGGGCGCTGTCACAGCAAGCGACCTCAGGAACGCGAAGCGGTGCCAAACAAAGATGAGCCGAGGGCTTGAAAGCGTCTCTGGCCCCGGCTGAATTGGGGACAGCGGTGAGGTTAGCTCCGATGGCAGGGGCTGGGCACCCCCATCCACGTACAACCACCTCTCGCGGAACTCAGCCAGCGGAGGTAGGCTGAAGTCAATCCACAGGGCCCCATTTGTCTCGGTAGCGGCGAAGCTCACGCCTGCCGAGCATTGGGTGGGGTCGACAAGGTGCGAGAGAAGAAGTGGCGCAGCAAGGCAACCCGAAGGAAGGATGCCCATCATTGCCTCACAAACGAAAGGCGAAGACCGAGAGGAGAGTGATGGACTCGGGACCCGGATGCATCATGTGGATCTGATAATGGAAAGCATGGCATTGAAGAAATCGAGAAAGGGAACTAGCCCGCCCACTGCGTCGACAAAATACCGGACCTCGGTGACTATCACTGTCGATGGAGAAGTGGGGCCTTGGGCGGGCCGTCGTCCTCCGCATTCGTCGAAGGTGGTGGCGAGCCGAACTAACCTTGCCCAAGCCCTCTAGATTGAGTACGATCGGCGAATTGACGGCGGGGCCCGGCGGCCCAGCGGCGAAGCGGAGGCACAGGTTTCTTCCCTTTCCCCTTCTTCGTCGAAGCCATGGCGATTGAAAGGGGGGGGGGGAGATTCGAGATTGGACTGAAAATGGAAGCTGGAGTTTGAGAGGGGAAGGACGAGCGCCTGAGCGGCGAGAGAGAGCGGATGTGTACAGCGGCGTGTCCGCCTAGCAAGGCACGAAATAAGGAGGCGTGGGGAAACAGTGCGCCCACGTTCAATCAACCGCCACGCATCGCCCAAGGCGCAGGCTGTTAGGGCCATGACGCTTCACACTTGCCCTTCGCCTCTCTGCTCGGCCAAGTTCGGCGCGCCCGTGGGCAGGGGCTATTGTCGGCGTTACAGGAACAGGGGTCCCAGACTTGCACTGCGGCTGTGGCATGGCTCAAAGGAGGCCCAGGACGGCCCATCTTCATCAATGCAAGCTCAAGACCCTCGCGAGGGTCCAAGCCTCGCGGGGCGTACGACAAGGAGCTTTCTCAGGCACGGCCTCGTCAGGCTGGCTCATGAGGAGGCGGAGAGTTCAATGCAGGGTACCTCGCGAGGTGCCCATGACGCAAGCCATGACGACCAAGGCGCCCGATCAGGCGCCCGGCCAGCATGCAGCGTCCTCCTTTCCTCTTTGGTGCAAAGGGAGGAAGCGCGGCGAGAGCATCAAGGAAAGGCATCCGTTTGATTGCAACAAGACCAAGACCAGCCCAGCGGCAGGAAGGAGTCATCGTGGAGCCCAAGCAGGCGTCATCACGAGCCTTTGGCAGGCGAGGACCAACTTTAGTCAGGATAAGTGTACCCGCTGTTCCCCTTCAAAATGACCAATTGTTGGTGCCCTTCCCGCTCAATATTTGGGAAGAGGCCCAGGGCCTCCGCCTATAAATAGGAGTAGCCACCCCAAGGCGAGGGATCCGGAATCCTCATCAAGAAACCAGTAGCTAGAGCGACTGAGCACCACCTAGCAGTTCATCGCACCCGCTAAGAACATACCCTCGCGAGGCTGTTCTTCCTTGTATTGTTCCTCATCAGCCCAAGAGGCAATCCACCACACCACACACTGGAGTTAGGGTATTACACCACAATGGTGGCCTGAACCAGTATAAATCTTGTGTCTCTTGTGCTGTTCTGTTTAGTAGTTTAGGTCCCAGCGATTCGGCGAGGTGCAAGACGGTTGAAGGTTGGATCTCCGCGCGCACCCCAGTGTTCGAACCTCAAGGGTCTGCCGGAACCCGAAATCCGACAATATGGATAGCAGTTCTTCGTAGTACATGAGACGATCACTAAAATTGGATTCATAAAACAACGGTTTGCTAAATCTCAGGTCGACTGAGATTTAACAATGTCTTGGTCGTGTCCATGGCCCGAGGTCCATGTGCACCAAGATTCGTGCATTTTATGTGTTGGCTGAGTATTTCTCAGCAGTTTGTGTTTCTCTAGGGAAGGTCCCATGTATTCTGTTGCCGCACGCCTTTCTTATAATCTGGCTTTATTTTCGTGGATTAGTGATGGACTTTGTTTTTAACAAGCAGCAGTGTTTTTTTTTCTTCCATCGGGCTGGGCTTTTTTCTAGCACACGCCTTTCTAATTGTGTGTTGTTTTTGCTTAACGGTTTTCTTTGCCATACCAGTTCTCATGCACGTGCAACGCACGTCTTCATTATCGTAAAACATGACGCAAAATATAAATTATCAGCATCCAATTATCTCAGAATTTGTTAACTATCTCCGCAAACATGCAAACATATGTAAAGAGCATCTAGCAGAAGAAAATAACTTGACCATTGCATTGCATGGCAGTAACTTGACCATTGCATTGCATGGCCGTTGCATTGTCATGAAGCAACTTGAGGGACCAACTTCATTATTAAGAAAAAATTATGCAAAAAAGACATAGGATTAAATTTCAAAACTAAATTTGGTACTCACTAAACAAACACCCAACTATTGCCCGTTAGAATATTTGAACATTTTCGAGCAGCCATGAGAAGCATCAGCCTGCGGCTGGTGCTCCCAAGCCTCTCTTGGCGGGTTCAAGGAACAGAAGTGCCCAATAAGTGACCGAGCACTCTGAGTAACCATCCATCACTTCGTGCATGAAGAGATAATGTCAATGCAATTATCATCCCACGGCGTCCAATTAGAGAAAAAAACAATAAATTGACTGGGCTAGGAATCACAATCGTACCTTTATCCAAGCACGACGACCAGCCCTTGCAGGGATCCAAAGTTGGACACCATTGCAAAATGCCAAATGCTGCTACATTGTGCCTTGCAAACACATGTTTTCTTTTACTTCAAAACCATGTAAGTGCTATCAAGCAACAAATCACCGCATCCATATTGAATGAGGAAAAAGAACAATCATGTTTCCTGAAAAACACGAAAGCAATTAGAACTCCACAAAACATGGTTTCACCAGATTTGATGATAAACATGTCCAAAAAAAAAATTTCTGACCCACAGCCGCCAAGTCGCTCCTCCTCCTCCAAGAAAGAAAGCTAGGGTTTCTGCCTCTCGCCGGCGCTGCCGCAAGTCCGCCTCGTCTCCGGTGGCCCTAGGGCCATGGGGGCGCGGTGGATCCTGCCAAGGGCCGGCGGGAGGGCTCCGTTTTCAGTCGTTTTTTCCTGTCTTGTTAGAGTTTGTGTCATGCTCAGGAAGGCGAGACGGCGGCGGCTCCCTGAAGATGGAATAAAGGTCTCCCCGCCTAGCCCCCGTTCCGGCGGTGCATCTAGCATCGTTGGTGGGCGTGTGGAGGTGTGTCTCCGGCGGATCTATCTTTGGTGGATTTGCTCGGATCTCGTCGTTGTTCGTCTACGTTCGTGTGTCCTCAGGTTGAATCCTTCCAACCTACGCTATTCTTCATCGGCGGTTGCTGTTCTGGTGCGCTCGTCCTATGAGGCCTTAGCATGACGACTTCCCAACTGTCTACTACAACAAGTTGTGCCCGACTCCGGCGATGGAGGGGTGATGACGGCGGCGCGCCTTCGGCTCGCTTCAGTGCTTGTAGTCGTTGCTACGTGGTCTACGGATCTGGATGTAATTTTTATTTCTGGTGTTCGTTGTACTGCCATGATTGAAGATGAATAGATTGGAAGTTTTTCGCAAAAAAAAAACATGTCCAAAAAAATGCACATGTAAGCTATATGCCAAAAAATCTGTTGTACAAGAAAATAAATGAATACCTATTATGCCCACCGCTTTTCCACCTTGATGCAATTTTAGAAAGGATAAATATAGGACATCCTAGATCTAGAAGATATCAGTTCTTAAAAATAAAAACACATGGCAAATCATAGCTCAAGAACAACATTTCAGTAGTACCTCGAGGAATTTTCGAACTGAGAATTGTCAGCCAACTTCTTGTAGCTACAACCGAGGTATCTATGAACAACCATATTGACCCCTGCCCCATCCCCCCATCCTGTCTGCCTCGCGCCGCCTCCCCGAGAGGTGGCCGGGGCGGAGCTCAAGCTCCTCTTCCTCGGGCCCCTCCTCCCCCGTCTCTCCCCCACTTGCCGCCCGGCACTCAGCCAGCTGGGGTGGTGCCAGCGGCGGCGCCTTCTAAATCCCAGCGTGCTCCCTTCCGGGGCTGGGAGGCGGCGGCGGTCTTCTTTCGGCCTTGCCGCAGTCGCGGACCTGCGGTGGCGGTCGGCGGCAGGCGTGGTGTCGGCGCCGCTCCTTGGCGGCGGGGCGGCGTGGTGGTGCTAGGTGGCCGTCGTCGCGCCCCCGGCCCAGATCTGGGCCTGGCGGGCCCCATCTGGGTCCTAGCGGGCCGGCTCCCCGGCGTGGCCTCGTTGTCTGTGGCGCGGTGAGGAGGAGGAGCGGCTCGGATACGGGGCGGCGACACCGACGGGCGTCTCGGCAACGCTGGCGGCGGGATCTTCTGAGCCCACGAGGGCTCGGCGGGCGATGGGCCTCACGGGCTGGTGTGCTCCTGCTATTGCTTCCGGACGGCTACCGTCGCGGACGGTGGAGGTGGGGCCCTCCCGCGTGCCAACGGTGCTGATGCCCTAGTCCCGACTCTGATTCTTCGTCGTGTTGTCCTCACTCCGCGTTGCCGTGGTGAGACGGTGTGGGGGCCTCCTGACCGTGTTGGCTCTAGGTGGTGGTTGGTTTGGTGGCTGGCTTCGGAGCGCCCGAGGTGCGGGTTGGGATCGGGGGAAACCCACAGCCGGCTTGGCGACACCGTATGATGGCGCTTGTGGGTGCCACGACCGGAGGGCGTCGGGGATACCCTTCCTCTCGCCTCGTCGTGTGCGGAAACCCTTGGCGGCAACATCGTCATCGTCGCGATCCTTCTTGGAGGTGTTGATAGGTGCGGCGCTTGGTGTTGGAGCCTAGTGGGAGATCCCGGTGGGCGCAGCGATCGCGAGGCTTCTTCGTTTTTGTTGATCCGCCATTGTCGGCATTTGTTTCTTTTGCTCTTTCTCTGTCGTTTCCTTTTGGGCGCGACTGTGCTCCTTCCGCCCAGCACCTATCCTTGTATGGCTCGGTTGGTTGCTTTGTATACAAAGCGGGGGGAAACCCTTTTTCGGTAACAACCATATTGAAGAGCTTCACCATCTGCACAACACCAGGATAAAGATATGCTTGCCTCTACCATGATTCAAAGTACTCGTGTTGTTTTTCTTGTTTCAACTTGTAGCATCATGCTTCATTGTTTAACAATATAAAACAGAACACACTTGTTTTGAATCAGATTTGATGATACGCCATGAAGCACTAAGGTACACTTCGAAACAAGATAAGTTCTAAAAGTAGTCAGAAAACAATACAAATCTCGAAGCAACCATGGATGGTGGATTCATGCACACGATATCCCATGCATGATAGAATTGCTTTTCTTATGGGGACGACCTCTATCTAGATCCCACTGATAATTAATGATCGGAAGGTGTTTTAGACATGTCCACATATGTTCCAACCTATATGGTCACACACTTAATGCTTAGTGACATTTCAAAATGTTACGATTTAATGGAGATTGAAAGAGAAGTGTTTTGAAAGTGTTTCAAATATTCTCGGAAGAGTTTTGGGAGGTCCCGGTGATGCTCGAAAGTGTTTTAGAAGGTTTTGGAGATTTCTAGAATATTAAGCTTTCGGAGAAGGTTCTGAAAAATTCTAGAACATTCAAGGACCCTGCAAGGCCATCACACCCTTTGCTTTGAGGAGAAGGCAGCCTAGTGGGGGTTGGTCAACCATGGAAGAATCTTGGTAGGACCTCACTTAGTTGGGGAGGAATGATTCCTTCCCAAGTCGGTCGACCCCCTCCCTAGCCACCTATATAAGGAGGGGCATGGGCGCACCTGGGACACACCAAACCCCTGGTCGAGCACTCTCGTGGCCACTGTCATGTCCCTTTTTTAGTCGTCCGCCTCTCTGTCCCTCTAGATTAGATCGTGGATTTCATGTTATTCCATTGTGTTGGTCCACAAGCTGTTGTGGTGTTAATACTTTGGTACGCACAGATACCTTGGCATCGTGATCTTCGACATTAGATCGGGCTTCGTAGGAGAAACTCTTCGTTTTTGTAGGATGGTCTAGCCTATTGCTCTATCCTTGTGCTTATTTCGTGACTATGAGGTATAACCTAGTTGTAGGAGTCGGAGGACTTCATTGACATTCAACAACGTCAATATCTTCGATGCTCCGACGTGATCTCATTGCCTGCACCTCGATAGTGATCTTGGTTGGTTCTTGCGTGGTGATTTTGTAGGATCGAAAGTATGTCTAGAGGGGGGGGGGGATGTGATTAGACTACTTGACCAAATAAAAATCCAGCCTTTTCCCAATTTTAAGTCTTGGCAGATTTTAGCAACTTATCACAAGTCAAGCAATCAACCTACACATGCAATTCTAAGAGTATAGCAGCGGAATGTAAATCATTGCATATGAAGGTAAAGGGGAGGAGTTTGGAGGGAGCAAACGCAATGTAGACATGGAGATTTTTGGCGTGGTTCCGATAGGTGGTGCTATCGTACATCCACGTTCTTTGGAGACTTCAACCCATGAAGGAGTAGCAGCTGCCTTGATTCCACGAAGGGCTCCACCCATGTAGGGTCCACGAAGAAGCAACCTTGTCTATCCCACCATGGCCATCGCCCACGAAGGACTTGCCTCACTAGGGTAGATCTTCACGAAGTAGGCGATCTCCTTGCCGTACAAACTCCTTGGTTCAACTCCACAATCTTGACGGAGGCTCCCAAGTGACACCTAACCAATCTAGGAGACACCACTCTCCAAATGGTAATAGATGGTGTGTTGATGATGAACTCCTTGCTCTTGTGCTTCAAATGATAGTCTCCCCAACACTCAACTCTCTCTCAGAGATTTTGATATGGTGGAAAGCTGATTTGAGTGGAAAGCAACTTGGGGAAGGGCGGAAGGCTAGAGATCAAGATTCTTGTGGTTGGATTGAAATATCTTGGTCTCAACACATGAGTAGGTAGTTCTCTCTCAGAAAATGAATGCTGGAAGTGTAGGCATGTTCTGATGGCTCTCTCCCCGAATGGAGGAAGGGCGGAGGGGTATATATAGCCTCCACACAAAATCTAACCGTTACACACAATTTACCAAACTCGGTGGGACCGAATAGTGAAACTCGGTCAGACGATTTAGTTCAAAATCTGAACATTAGGCTTTTCGGTGGGACCGACATGTCAACTCGGTGGGACCGATTGTGTTAGGGTTAGGGCATAACGTAATCTCGGTGAGACCGATCACATGAACTCGGTGAGACCGATTTCTGTAATAGAAAAACAGAGAGTTGGTCAGGCAAACTCGGTGGGACCGATCGCTCATTTTGGTGAGACCGATACGTTACGAAAAGGAAACAAAGAGTTCGCATTACGAACTCGGTGGGACCGATCACTCATCTAGGTTAGACCAAAACGTTACGAAGGGAAACAGAGAGTTTGCAATCCCATCTCGGTGAGACCGAACTGATTAGGGTTTCTGGCTATGGCTATGTCAAATGAACTCGGTGGCGCCGGATAGATCAAATCGGTGGGGCCGAGTTTGACTTTTGGTTTGAGACATATGTGGATATGAGAAAGTGGTTGAGGGCTTTTGGAGCATATCACTAAGCATTTTGAGCAAGCAAGCCATTAAGCAACACCTCATCCCCTTTTAATAGTATTGGCTTTTCCTATGGACTCAATGTGATCTTGGATCACTAAAATGAAAAATAGAGTCTTGAGCTTGTGCCAATATGTGTCCTTAGCATTTTGAGGGGTCCACATCTCTAGTCCATGCCATGCCAATCATTGAACTTTCTGAAATGATTATCTTGAAAGAATATTAGTCCAATGAGCTATACGTTGTTAAGAATTACCAAAACAACCCAGGAATTAGTTGCACTTTCAATCTCCCCCTTTTTGGTAATTGATGACAACAAATAGATCAAAGCTTCGACAAATGATAACAAGAACGAATTACAGCGTCGCTTTGAGAAGTATGTGATAAGCAAGAGCTCCCCCTAAATTTGTGCATTATTTAAATTTTGCTTTTGAATGCAAATGCACAATCAATTAGTATCATGGGTTACTCTTCCATGTCACATATATCTTGGTGGGGCGCTCAAAATGATAGTATATGAAATATGCTCTCATCACCAAGGCAAGATGTGAATGATCATACATGAGAGATAGATAATATCATCATCCAAGCACAAGCATTGACGTATTATATGATCAAACACATGACCATACAAGTATCTCACAAATACATAAAGTATCATCCAAGCAAGCAAACAAATAAGTAGCAAACAAGATAGCAAAAAGAAGCAAAGCTCTCTCTCTCTCTCTCTCGAAGCCTATGATCTATACACTTTTTCCCCCTTAGGCAACAAGTTACCAAAAAGCTTGAAAATGCATAGTGCTATGCGGCTCTCTAAGCTTGATCTTCGGGAGGTGGCGTGGAGAGGAATCCTGCGATAAATGCATCTGTTGAGGTTGTAGAAGCTGGTGGAGTTGCAATCGGAGGGGCAACTGGACCTGTGACTGCAGGTGCTGAAGTAGTAGCTCTAGTGTCTGTCACTGGCACGGCTGCAGACCTATGTGCCCTAGGCACTCTCTGAAAAACTTCAGTGGTAGCTTTCCCTCTCCTCTCTTCAGCTTCATCCTGGAGCTGCTCAACTGTAGTTTGCATCTCTGTGACCTTCAAGTCTAGATCATAAAATTTTGTTTCAATGATCCTTTCAAGGCTCTCTTGATTTTGAGTCACGGTGGCCAATCCTTTCTCAATCCTCAAAGTGGCTTGAATAAGATAGCCAAGTTGATCTTGTTTTGACTTGAGAAAAACTTGTGAAGCCTCTTCAGCACTTGGCATCTTGGCTGCCTTCTCTGCTTTTGCCTTCTCCCTCTTCTCTTGAGCCTTTGCAGACGTAGGATCTGAAGCATCCATAACAACTGTGTTGTCCTCATGATCAGGCCTCAAGGGAAGGTGCTCTTTGTCCAACAAGTATATGCCTTTGCCCATCTTGGAGTTAATGAGCATCTGGATGTGTGGAGCATATCCACATGATCTCTTTTGGTCTGCTGCTGTTCTCTTGATGGTTTCAACAATCAAACTCATCACTTTGAATTTCTGGGGCACATCAAACATCTGAAGCAAGTTGATGGAGTGGCCTTTGATCATCCTGTGATCTCCTGATTTGGGCAGCAAGGTGTGCCTCAAAATGGTGTTCATGGTGGCCAGTCCAGAAAACAGATAATACACTAAGCCTAGCTTGTGTGTCTCCAAGGCCTTGTCAGGAATTTCCTTGTACATGTTGGCCATGGAGTTGTGACCCTTCCTAGGTTTAGCATAGACATCAATGTCATCCTCATGCTCTTCAGGGGCATTGATCAGCTTGGCCCACTCGACCTTGATGGGCGATATCTTGTTCCTTCAGTTATCCATACAATTCTTCCATCAGGGTAGAAGTGAGCTGTTGAATAGGACTACATAATGAGCTCATCATTCCACTTGGTCAACTTCTGACCCACAAAGGTGTCTACTCCATTGAGTCTGAAGCTTTCATGCACTCCAGGGAAGTGGTCTTCATTGTTGTCGATGTACTTCCAATCAACCCACTTCATATCACACACTATGGGCTTCTTATCCAGAAGGAATGTCTCATAGAAGTCCTGCTGTTCCTTGGTGTGAAATTGTAGTCCACAACAGTCCTTCTTCTCATAGCATAAGGGTCTGACTGTCTCCACATTTTGTGACCTTAATCCTTTCTCTCCTTTATGTTTTCAGCCACCGGGTGATTGCCATCATGATCAGGGATCTTGGGCTTCAACTTTCTGTGCACTTGGGCTTCATCTTCTTCTTCTTCTTCTATTTCAGGCACTAGGGCCTTGTTCTTTTCAGCAGCTGGTATATTTCTGGTGCTCCTCTTTGGTACAGACTTGGTGGCTGGAGCAGTAGCTTTGGGGGCAGTCTTGGGCTTTGATGGAGCAGCCCCAGACTTGATGGCATCCCCCATCAGCTTCTGTGTCTTTGATACTGGTGCATCATCCTCTTCTTCCTCTTCCTCATCTGATTGGATCATCATTGAGGGCTTTCCAATAACTCTTGCCATAGTTTTCTTGGCCCTTTCCTTCATCTTCTTGCCTTCTCCAGCAGCCTCTTCTTTAGTTGATTTGGAGGCTTCAAGAGTTGAGGCTCTGGCCTTTGACATGGGCACTCTCTTGGCGGGAGCCTTCTTGTTCAGACCAGGTGAGGGAGTCCTGGATTAGGGGGTGTCTGGATGGCCAGACTATACCTTCAGCCGGACTCCTGGACTATGAAGATACAAGATTGAAGACTTTGCCCCGTGTCCAGATGGGACTTTCCTTGGCGTGGAAGGCAAGCTTGGCGATGCGGATATTTAGATCTCCTACCATTGTAACCGACTTTGTGTAACCCTAACCCTCTCCGTTGTCTATATAAACCGGGGGGTTTTAGTCCGTAGGACAACATACAACAATCATACCATATGCTAGCTTCTAGGGTTTAGCCTCCTTGATCTCGTGGTAGATCTACTCTTGTACTACCCATAGCATCAATATTAATCAAGCAGGACGTAGGGTTTTACCTCCATCAAGAGGGCCCGAACACAGGTAAAACATTGTGTCCCTTGTCTCCTGTTACCATCCGCCTAGGCCTTGCAGTTAGGAGCCCCTACCCGAGATCCGCCGGTTTTGACACCGACATTGGTGCTTTCATTGAGAGTTCCTCTGTGTCATCGCTTTTAGGCCCGATGGCTCCTCCGATCATCAATAACGATGCAGTCCAGGGTGAGACTTTTCTCCCCGGATAGATCTTCGTCTTGGTAACCGCTTTCTGGGCCAATTCACTTGGCCATCTGGAGCAGATCGAAAGCTACGCCCCTGGCCATCAGGTCAGGTTTGGAAGTTTAAACTACACGGCTGACATCCGCGGGGACTTGATCTTCAAAGGATTCGAGCCGCACTATCACGATGGGCATGATCTAGCTCTGCCACGAGCGATTGCCACAGGGGCCGCTGCGCGCCGGTTCCGACCCTTAATTCGGAGCCCTCTTGCGCCCGATCGAGGATGAGTGGTTGGGCGCCGCCTCGAGGCTGCGATCCCAAAGGCGATCGAGCCGAACACCAGCCCCGCACTCCGCAAGGCCCGTGACTCCGAGGGGCTGGATTCCTCTCCGGACTCCGAGCCCTCCGCGCCCCTGCCGATCGAATCCGATTGGGCGCCGATCATGGAGTTCACCACCGCGGACATCATTCAGCACTCGCCCTTCGGCGACATTCTGAAGTCACTAAAGTCTCTCTCTTTATCAGGAGAGCCCTGGCCGGACTACGGTCAGCAAGGTTGGGATACGGACGATGAAGAAATTCAAAGCCCACCCACCACCCACTTCATAGCCACCGCCGATGATTTAACCGACATGCTCGACTTCGACTCGAAGACATCGACGGTATGGACGCCGATGCAGGAGACGATCAAGAACCAGCACCTATAGGGCACTAGAAGGCCACCTCGTCGTACGACATATACATGGTGGATACCCCAAAAGAAGGAGATGGCGATGGAACAGCGGGGGATGACCCCTCCAAGAAACAGCCCAAGCGCCGGCGTCAGCAGCGCCGCTCTAAATCCCACCAAAGCAAAAACGGTGATTCCGGCACAAGAGATAATAATACTCCGGATAGCGCCGAAGAACACCCCCTCCAGCAAGATTCAGCACAGGAGGATGGAGAAGCCAGCCCTCATGAGAGAGCGGCAGATAGAGAGGTCGAGGATGATAATTATATGCCTCCCTCCGAAGACGAGGCAAACCTCGACGACGATGAATTCGTCATGCCAGAGGATCCCGTCGAACAAGAGCGTTTCAAACGCAGGCTTATGGCCACGGCGAGCAGCCTCAAGAAAAAATAGCAATAGCTTAGAGTTGATCAAGAGTTGCTAGCCGACAGATGGACTGAAGTCCTTGCGGCCGAAGAGTATGGACTCGAACGCCCCTCCAAGAGCTACCCAAAGCGCAGGCTGCTACCCCGATTAGAGGAGGAAGCACCTAAACCTACATCACCAGCGCATGACATGGCCGACCGGCCACCTCGTGGCCGTGACAGAGAGGCCTCTCGGCCCTCCACTCAAGCCGCGCCCCGGCGCCGCTCAAAACATACTAAGGCACGGGAAAATGCGCCAGACCTGCGAGACATACTGGAGGACAAGGCAAGGCAAACAAGGTCGATCTACAGATCGCGCAGGCGCCCCACGACATGTGACAGTGATCGTCACTCTGGATATAATAAATCCGGCCGGGCCGAACACAATAGACAAAGCTCGTTTGAGTTGCGTCGTGTATAGCCCAATACAGAGGCGCCGCACACCCACTATGCTTCACAGATGAAGTAATGGATCATAAAATCCCTGAGGGTTTCAAACCCGTGAACATCGAATCATATGATGGCACAACAGATCCTGCGGTATGGATCGAGGATTATCTCCTTCATATCCACATGGCCCGCGGCGATGATCTACACGCCATCAAATACCTCCCACTCAAACTTAAGGGACCAGCTCGGCATTGGCTTAACAGCTTGCCGGCAGAATCAATCGGTTCTTGGGAGGACCTGGAAGCCGCATTCCTCGACAATTTCCAGGGTACCTATGTGCGACCACCGGATGCCGATGACCTAAGCCACATAATTCAGCAGCCAGAGGAATCGGCCAGGCAATTCTGGACACGGTTCCTAACAAAGAAAAACCAAATAGTCGACTGTCCGGACGCAGAGGCCCTAGCAGCCTTCAAGCATAATATCCGCGACGAGTGGCTTGCCCGGCACCTTGGATAGGAAAAGCCAAAATCTATGGCAGCCCTCACGACACTCATGACCCACTTCTGCGCGGGAGAAGACAGCTGGCTAGCTCGTAGCAATAACTTGACCAAGAACCTTGGTAATTCGGACACCAAGGACAAATGTGGCAGGTCGCGTCGGAACAAGCAAAAGCGCCCGCGTTAACGGCGACAAGAACGAGGATACACCGGTCGATGCGGATTCAGAGGCTACAAATCCGGTCGTGAAAAAGCCATTCAAAAGAAATACCGGGGCCCATCCGGTTTTGACCGAATACTCGACCGCTTGTGCGGATACATGGCACCCTCGAAAAGCCGACCAATCACACCAACAGGGATTGTTGGGTGTTCAAGCAGGCAGGCAAGCTAAATGCCGAAACTAGAGACAAGGGGCTGCATAGTGACGACGAGGAGGAGCCTCGGCCGCCGAACAACAATGGACAGAAGGGTTTCCCCCCACAAGTGCGGACGGTGAACATGATATACGCAACCCACATCCCCAAGAGGGAGCGGAAGCGTGCGTTACGGGACGTATACGCGATGGAGCCAGTCGCCCCAAAATTCGGACACCAAGGACAAAAGTGGCAGGTCGCGTCGGAACAAGCAAAAGCGCCGCGTTAACAGCGACAGCAACGAGGATACACCAGTCAATGCCGGATTCAGAGGCTACAAATCCGGTCAACGGAAAAAGCCATTCAAAAGAAATACTCAGGGCCCATCCAGTTTTGACCGAATACTCGACCGCTTGTGCCAGATACATGGCACCCTCGAAAAGCCAGCCAATCACACCAACAGGGATTGTTGGGTGTTCAAGCAGGCAGGCAAGCTAAATGCCGAAACTAGAGACAAGGGGCTGCATAGTGACGACGAGGAGGAGCCTCGGCCGCCGAACAACAATGGACAGAAGGGTTTCCCCCCACAAGTGCGGACGGTGAACATGATATACGCAACCCACATCCCCAAGAGGGAGCGGAAGCGTGCGTTCTGGGGCGATATCTGTGATGGAGCCAGTCGCCCCAAAGTTCAACCCATGGTCCTCCTGCCCGATCACTTTTGATCGAAGGGACCACCCCACTAGCATCCGTCATGGCGGGTTCGCTGCATTGGTTCTAGACCCAATTATTGTGGATTTCATCTCACAAGAGTCCTTATGGGCCGGCGGCAACTGAACACTGCTTTACCGGGATACGGTGCGGAAAATGGGCATAGATCCCTCGAGGATTAAGCCCACCAAAAGCGACCGTTAAAGGCGTCATACCAGGTGTAGAGGCCAAGCTATGCGAGGCTCGATCACACTTGAAGTGGTCTTGATCTCCGGATAATTTCGAGCGAGGAGTTAATCTTGACATAGTCCTGTTCGCGATGGCTATCACGCCTGCTTTCAGGCGAACCGCATTTGCAAAGTTCAATGCGGTACCGCTTTTCGCATACCTTAAGCTCAAGATGCGGGCCCTCGAGGAGTAATCACGGTCAATGGAAACACCGAGCGCTCCCTCCGAGCGGAGGAGCACACGGCGACCCTCGCGGCGGAAGTACAAAGCAGCCTCTTTAGGCGATTCTCGATTCGGCGGTTAAAGGCGGACAACATCGGCTGCGCCGGAGTAACCTACAACAAGACCGCTGACACGTTACGGCGGCGTATGCAATCTGACTAACCCAGCCCTCGCGAAAGTGCGAAACCAGTGCTTCGCGTACATAACTACGCTCTGGAAATACCATGGGCACAGGGGGAGGGGCAATATCACGGCACGCCCAAAACACGGCTTAAACCGTACTAGGGGCTGCCGAATTCCTTTTTTAATTTTCTCTTACTTTCAGGACTTCATTCTTCGGAAGGCCAGTCCGGCAGTACAATTGCCGCACAAACGATACAAGAACCAGGGAAGCAGACAAGCCATGCCGCATTATGGAACTCCCAGGTGGTCTCTATCACGAGCAGTATACCTGTTTTGCATACAATTCCGCGGCCTGCCCCTGAACCGGACATGTTAAAAAGTCCAACCTTTTGCTAATCGCGCTATTTGTATCGTTCTGCTTTGTGACACTCCAAAAAAATTTGTTTTGGTTTTCAGCAAAAACTTTGTTGGTTTTGAAGGAGGTCATTTAAACCCTTCCAAAAATCTCCTTCTCTCAAGAATTTTCCCTTTGACAAAAGATTTTATTTTGGAACCTTATTCAAATCTGGTGTTGGTTATTAAAAACCTTTCTTACGATTTTCTCCCTTCTCAAGATTTGTTTTTGGGATTTATTTTCTTTTAAAAAGAAAACCCTAGGAGTTTTGTGTCTTCTCCCATATTGAAACCACTCATGATTTTACCATACCCCATATGGTAAAACCTCCCAAAAACCCTCTTTCCACTTTGTAGTAATCCAAATATTACATCCCCAACCAGTCCAACTCATCTCTGAATTTTAATTCATTTATTTCTCTTCCCAAATCTTTTACATCAATTATTTTGAGCCTAGGTGATTTGCAAAGCAAGTACCAAATTGCCTTTGAGCTTTGACCCCAAACCAACTCCCTGGATAGTCCTTGGTACCCACAACCTAGAACAATCAAGATCCACTCTTCTCCTTTTAAAAATTTCAAATTTCAGTCTCTGCAAGTTTGGACCAGATTTGTCAAATTTGATGAAATTCATATCTCCTCTCCTCCAAAAATTCCACCAAAATTCAGGCAACCCCAGATGCAATGAGAGGCCACTCCACCAAAAATCAGCTCAAGGAGAAACTCCCACATACCAAAATCATTGATTGAACACACAGTCGACCTTTGTTTCTTTGCATTTTCAGAAATGTTCGGAGTTTCGAGTTCAGTGTCGTTTCCCTTCGTGAGAATTCAGTCACGCAGCGTCGGAGTGCACTTGGAACGTTGCTCACAGCCCTCCTCCTGTCCGGAGCACCACACAGCGCTTGGCTCGTTCACGGTGTCGATGGCGCCTGGCCCGCTGCGCAAGCGTGTTCCACGGCGGCGAGAACCACCGTGGCGGTGACGGGGGCAACCTGCGACATAACGCCGTTCGGCACTGCCCAAACCTCCTGAGAGCTCCAAGTGGCCATCTCCTTGCCCGGCGCCGCGCAGCACCGTCATTTGTGGCACAGCACGCCGCAGGCGCGCTCCCTGCCGCCGACGTGCCGCATGGCCGTTCTGATGAGATCAGGCCGTAACCTCCCCACCTTGCTGAGTTGGGCACCGGGATGGGCTCGTTACGACGTCTAGTCAGTGCTCAAGCCACTAAACCAACTTCCCAGCCACAGCGCCGCCGTAATCACTCGCCGGACTTATCCCGTTTGCGACAACCGCCTCGGGCCGGCTATTTATAGCGCCTCCAAGCTCGCTCTCGCCCCCGCACACCTCCAGCACCTCACCGGACCCGCCCGGCCCTTTGGAAGAGCCTCGAGGGCCCTTCTTCCTCGACTCCGGCCAACCGTCCACTTCAGGCTCCGGCAGCGTTCTCGCTGGTGAGAGCTTCTCCATACTGGACTTGCCCGTAGCCTCATGGCACCTATAGAAGGCTAACCCCCACTCCAATTTGACCCCAGCAGCTCTCTACAAAAAGGCCCACGACCACCCGAACCACCGTCCGCCGGAGGAAGGGCCGCCGCCGACGTGGGGCTCGCCGGCGACCACCACCACCACCCGCAAACCACGGAATGATGCCTTGAACACGGAGGTACCCTCCGATCTCCACCTTCTCGCCGTGGATGGATCGCCGGCGACCACTTGACTCTCGAACTGCAAATCACGCTCTGCCGCCTCTTTTGAATATTCAAACTGGCCGGGTGGGACCCGCCCGTCAGCCTCTCTGTTTTTTTGAGCCGTTTTACGGCGTACTCTGGCAAAATACGCTTTCCAAACAGAATCGTTTTCTGCACTTTTCTTCTTAGGCCCCTAAGAGTTTTCTGTTTCATTACAGATGGGTCCTTGGACCAAAACTCTTATAACTTTTAAACAGAAAGGGATTTTTGAGTGATTCTTTTTCTGTCCTCTTAAAAATTTTGTCTAGTTTTTTATCAGATTTATTTGAAAAATATTTGGAATATTTTCTGAGCACCCCTTTGTATTTACGTTAGTGCGTATATTTTTTGTATACCGTAGATACCGAAGGAGGTGGCGGGACCCATGAACTTCACCGAGCTAGGCCCCGACTACTCCGAACCAGGCAAGCATGTTTCAACTTTTGATATGATGAGTGTTTGGGCATGTTTGCATTAATTTAGTATCATGGCATGTTCATGAGCATCTCGATGAAAGTTTATCTCGTAAGAGTTGAGGCAAGTGAGTTTCGGGAAATCCATGAGTTGTTGGAAACTTGTTGCATGGCCATGAGTTGGCATGAGAATGGGTAAGATGGCAGTGTTGTAGCATGCCAGTCTTATGCCAAATCGTTGACCCAGTGTCAACATAAATCGATCAAATTCGTCTGTCTCCCCTTTTCGTACTACCACATGTTTTCCATAGGGAATCTGGCTTAGTAAGTTGCAAACCACTTCCTGGTACACACCAAATCGAGAGGCGGGATGAGGGTTCCATGGCCCCTGGATTAAAGCCTTTCATCCGGTCAGGGGCATGGGTGTTTCGGTTGGGACCGAGAGGGGCACCCCTTAGGCCAGCGTATATAAGTTTGATCCCATGCTATTCGAGATAGTGATCTCCCGTCTCAAAGTTTTTCTTGAACGCTGTCTAGGGTGATTCCTGGCAACGTGAGGTAGGATGGGTGTGTACTGGTTAGCTGTGTTTCCTCCGAAATACCGTAAACGGAACTAGTCCTTCATGACTACGGAAATCCATTAGCTGTGGATAATTTTAGTACAAACTCTGCAGAGTCAAAATTCTTGAAATTCATCTTATCCATGTCCTAGTACTGTGTTCATCTTATCTTGTCAAGTGTCAGTCTCGGTGACAGAAACTCCTGAGAACCATTTGAGTGTTAAATATTCATATTCCTGTGAATGGACTAACCCGCTTATTGACTTGTGATGAATATTTTCCGTGAGCACCATTTCTTGTAAGTTACGGATAATGAATTATAAGCCTTTTCTGCGATGTCGCTCTGACGTCCGACTGTGGCATTGTTGTTTATTTATTTATGATATAAGCCCTTTCTGTGATGTCGCTCAGACGTCCGACTGCGGCATTGTTATTGTTTACTTTAATTATAAGCCCTTTCTGCGATGTCGCTCAGACGCCCGACTGCGGCATTGTTATTATTTAATTTTGTTACAAGCCCATTCTATGATGTCGCTTCGACGTCCGGCTGCGGCACGCATGTCTTTTCTTTCAATATAAGCCCTTTATGAGGTGTCGCTTAGACGCCCGACTGTGGCATGCTTTATTTATTTATTCACCCTTGAGGCGCCGCCTTGCATAATTCGATCGGTTTTAGATTTATCTTCTTCGGGTTTTCGAGCGGACTACCGCCGATTCCCTTTTTACTTACCTTGCTATACTAAATTGATTGCACGTTGTTAAATTATTCATGACACATTCATGCATACATTTGTTATATCTTTTGTCCGAACTATCTTGCGAGTACTTTCAAAGTACTCACCTGGCTTGTTGATTTGTCGAGATCTTGTGAAAGGCGATCTCATGGATGAAGAGTTCGATAGCGAGTCCGGCGCCTAGAGGAATCCCAGTCGGTCTCGTGCGACCCTGGATTAGTCCTTTGTGATATATTCGCTTCCGCTACCCAAATAAATTCACCGAGCCTCACCTCGGCCTTTCGATGAGCCGCCCGATGTAGGAGTCATATCTCCCACTCCACTGTGTTATTCCACCACTTTACCATGAGTCAGAAGTATGCCACCACTCCATTGTGTCATATCCGCCACTATGTATAATTATTGGCGTGCTTGTAATAAATTGTTGAGCAACTTCAGCTTGACCTTGTAATATATCATATGCTACTGGCTCATTGTATCAAGATTTTGTCTACCGGTATGGAGGATTTTCCTCACACTGGATTTCATAGGTCGGTTTCTCAATAAATATTTTTATTGAAAAACCGGTCGTGACAAGCTTGGTACCAGAGCCAAGCTGACTGTAGGAAGCCACTAGGTGCGATCGCTAATCGGTTATTAACATCTAGAGCTATTAGTTAATTTTTACAAACGTAGTCAATTTCTGACAGTCAGCATAAATTTATGATTTGACTACTCAGGATTTTTGCCTACTTTTGTAGATGGCTGGCAACGACTGCGAGTCACAGATGTTCGCCAACATGCCCGATGGGTTCGTCAAGCTTCTATCCTTCATCGTCCAAGTCGCGATGGGGCCATATGTGCGCCCAGTCTTCTCACTCTCTCAGCACAAGGTTAATGACCGTCTAACCATGCACCAAGCCGCGGTGCAATTCAAGGGAGGGCGAGTTGAGCGTTTCCGGTTCTTGGGGAGAGCCATGCCCACAGAGAAGCGTGCACTGCAGATGGCAGCCCGTGAGGCGATAGCTCATCTCAGGGACATCCTTCCTTCGATGAAGACTCGTCGTTATCGCTACCTTGCATGTCACGTGCCATACACCTGCCACTATGCGTTCTCTTGCCCCAGAGGAGAACGAGACGAAGCTTTTGAGATGCTTATCGAGTATCTCCGGGCTTTGGAGGCAGCCTTCGACAACCTGGTGGACGACTTTGTAGCTGCCCGCATGGACTCTGTCCATGGCTGTGCCGCCAACAGGAGGGAGCTCCTGCGCGCCGCACCGCCACTGACTTTCGTCTCGTCATCAGCATCTTTTGCTCCTACTTCTGTCACCACTACTCGTCGCCTGCCTACCACGGAGGAATTCAACCATGTCGTTGCGCCTACTCCGGTTCGTTCTGCACCACCCCTCGTGCCCGCTCATGTTCGAGTTGTCCCGCATAGGGCACCTGCTCCACCAACTCAGCGCAGCTCTTCACGTCTGGAGCCTATCACCGAAGAGGAGGTTGAGTCCCCAGCCTCACTGCGCCTCACCCTTGGCAGGCCAAGGGAAATCCTTACCATCTCCGACTGAGTACGTTTAGCCGCCATGCGATGTACCAACTTGTACGATATGTTTATATGTACATAGGCTGTGAGAAGTAGCTTGTTTGCGCATCATGTAGGAACTGGAGGAGTGCACTAGCCTAAATAACATGTCAGGAATATGTACGCATATCCTGAGTGATGTATTGTATAATTACTGCTTGCGTGTAAGATATGTAATGAGCAGTCCTTCTCCGGGCGCAAACGTTTATTCTCTTGAAAAATCTTGGAGCATTTGCGACTTTTTTTTTCTGTCTTCATGAATTTATTGACTTTTGCGACTTAATTTCTTTTCTTATGAGTGTTGCAAAATATATCCCCAGAGTGAACAATGTCTCGTCCTTGGACGCGCTCCATGCCAACTCCGTCAGAGGAAAATTTTGGCACACCCCCAAGCAACAATTTCACACAGGGGCAGTCAAGTCAACATGACAGTGAAACGACACTTTCCCAATATGCCGTCTTTATGAACAAAGTCAGTAACAACATCAGGAAATGATGAACCAAGTCATCAATATGGGAAATCACCGTGGACAGTATCAGCAACAATCAAAGTTATCTGAGCTACAGAAGACACGTCCCCAAACTTTTTCCCACACTGACAAACCTCTTGAAGCCGAGGACTGGCTTCGAGACATGGTAAGAAAATTAATTATTGCCTAGTGTTCAGACCTTGAGAAAGTGCTTTATGCTCCGCACTATCTCACTGGAGCAGTCGCATCGTGGTGGGAAAATTTCCTACACATGCACCCCAACGAAAACAATATAACATGGGAGGAATTTAAAGAAGGTTTTAAGTGGGGCACATATTCCTAAGAGTCTCATGAAGATCAAAAAGAGAGAATTTGATGACCTCAAGCAAAGGACAATGACGGTGTCAGAATACAACAGTCAGTTTACTCTGATGTCTTGCTACGCCAACAAGGAGCGTATGTCGAAAAAAAAAGATGGAAAAAATTCTAGACGGACTGACGCCCGTGCTTAAATGTCAACTGGTCGTGCACACCTTCCCAGATTTTAAGACGCTGGTGGATAAGGCCATTACCTTGGAAAATGAGAGACGCAGCTTAGAAGATTTCCGCAAGCGGAAGAGGGACCAAACTAATCATGCCCGCAACCACCGCAGCAGAGACGGATGTTCGTAAAAACTGGACACCCAAACCCACGACAAGCGTCTCACGCCCAATCAAGAATTTTCATGCAAGGGACAAGGAGTTCACATACCGCCCAGGCGTTACATGTTACACTTGTGGAGAAGAAGGGCACTATGCCAAGCAGTGCCCCAAGCCAAGGAACTCGACCCCAAAGCCGAACAACGGAGGCAATAATTGGCGTAAAGCGAAACAATTTCAACCCCAATAACAACCACAGGAAGGGTCATCTGAACCACGTGACCAGAGAGGAAGCACATAATGCCCCGGATATCGTACTCGGTATGTTCCCTGTCAACACAATACCTGCCATGGTTTTGTTTGATTCTGGAGCTTCTCACTCATTCGTTTCGAAAAGTTTTGCCTTGCAAAATAATTTTCGATGCTTCCCTTGGAAAAATCTATGATCGTCAAGTCCCCTGGAATTAAGCAAGTTACCCAGAGTTACTGCCAGGGTGTGGTTATCGAGTTTGAAGGGTTGAAGTTTCACGCAAATCTTATCGTGTTGGAAAATAAAGGACTGGATGTCATCCTAGGGATGGATTGGTTAACCACCAACAAAGGTTTTATTGATTGTTTCAACCGGACCGTAATTCTCACCCACCACCACGGGAAGACCATAAAAGGTTTCAGCCAAGGAAAGAAAAATGTCCCGGCAACCGAGATTGAACAAGGTGGATATTTCTGAATTGAGCAAGGTTCGATGGTGTGTGAATTTCCGGATGTATTTCGAAGAGCTACCAGGCATGCCACCAGACCTAGAGATAGAATTCAGCATTGAGCTAGCACCCGGAACCGCCCCCATATACAAGAAACCATACAGAATGGCACCATCCGAATTGGTAGAACTGAAGAAGCAAATAAAAGAATTACTGGGCAAGGGTTATATACGAGCCAGCTCCTCACCCTGGGGTTCACCAATTTTATTTGCTAAAAAGAAGGATGGAACACTGAGACTGTGCATAGACTATCGAGCGCTAAACATGGTCACAATCAAGAACAAATATCCGATGCCACGAATAAATGATTTATTTGATCAACTCGCTCAGGCCAAGGTATTCTCAAAGATTGACTTGAGGTCGGGATACCATCAACTGAAAGTGCGAACCGAAGATATTCCCAAGACAGCTTTCACCTCCGGATCTGGATTGTATGAGTTCACCGTAATGCCATTCGACTAACAAACGCCCCCGCATAATTTGTTCACCTCATGAACAAAGTATTCATGAAGTTTATGGACAAGTTTGTTGTGGTATTTATCGATGATATTCTGGTATACTCCAAGACACCAGAAGAGCACGCTGAACATCTCCGAATTGTCTTGGGGAACTCGGGAAACATCAATTGTACGCTAAATTCAGCAAGTGTGAATTTTGGCTAAAGCAAGTAGGTTTTACGGGCCACGTCTTGACCCAAGAAGGTATTGCCGTAGATCCGGAAAAGGTCAAGGCCGTGCCAGGCTGGAAGCCACCAGCCAGCGTGACGGATGTCTGAAGTTTCTTGGGAATGGCAGGATACTCAAGATTTATAGAAGGATTCTCCACCATAGCAAAGCCAATGGCGCAGCTACTCAAGAAAGATAGGAAGTTTGAATGGGCCGGAAGCTTGCGAGAAAAGTTTCCAAGAATTAAAGAGGAAATTAACGTCGACCTTTGGTATTAATTGTGCCGGACATACACAAGAATTTTGAGGTATATTGCGGCGCATCCGGAAAGGCCTCGGATGCGTGTTGATGCAAGAAGGCAAGGTAGTCGCATATGTCTCGAGACAACCGCAAACATGAAGAAAATTATCCTCTTGATGACACAGAGTTAGCAGTAGTTATACATGCACTCAAAGAATGGAGACACTTTTTACTTGGAAATCGTTGTGAGATATATACGGACCATAAGAGCCTCAAGTATATTTTCACACAACCGAACTGAATTTGAGGCAACGGCTGGTTGGAACTAGTGAAGGATTATGATGTTGGAATCCACTACCACCCGGGAAAGGCAAATGTAGTGGCGAGGCGCCCTAAGTCGGAACCCTAGCCCAAGCGACGGCGGCCTGCCAAACTGAGGCCTGAATTCCAGCGAGAGTTTGCTAAACTCAACTTCTTTGGTAGTCACCGAAGGCAACATATCAAATTTAGAAATACAGCCTACCTTGATGGAGACAATTAAAGAGGCTCAACATGGACACCCCAAAGATTGAAGGCATTAAGCGGAAAGTGAGTTTGGGCAAGGCCCGAATTCGTGTCGATGGCGAGGGAATATTGTGGTGCAGGGGATAGACTTTGCGTACCAAATATCAAGGATCTTAAGCAGCAGATCTTAGCTGAAGGCCACACCGCCCCGTATTCGATACATCCTGGAGGGACAAAAATGTACAAGGATATTCAGGAAAAATATTGGTGGCACGGTCTAAAAAGGGACATAGCCATGTTCATCGCATGTTGTGACACTTGTCAACGCATCAAAGCCGAGCATCAGAAACCGGCCGGACTTTTACAGCCAAATAAAATACCCAAGTGGAAATGGGACAAGATTTGGATGGATTTTATTGTTGGGCTACCTCGGTCACGACACGGAAATAACATCATTTGGGTCATCACTGATAGAGTGACTAAAGTAGCACACTTCATCCCCGTGAAGACAACCCACACCACTCAGAAGCTTGCTAGGATCTACCTTTCCCGTATAAATGCGCTTACATGGAGTCCCAAAGAAAATAATCTCGGACCGAGGCACTCAATTCGTCTCCCGATTTTGGGATCACTTACAACAAGCTCTGGGAACTCAGGTGGCATTCGATTACCGCATACCATCCCAGACGGATGGATGACCGAGAGAGTAAACCAGATTCTAGAAGATATCTTTGAGAGCATGTGTCCTCACCTATGGGACCAGTTGGGAAGAGAGCTTACCATACGCAGAATTCGCATATAACAACAGTTATCGAGCCAGCCTGCAAATGGCACAATTTGAGGCTCTGTACGGGCGAAGATGTCGTACCCCGCTAAATTGGTCGGAAACCGGAGATAGCCATATCTTCGGCCGAGACATGCTCAAAGAGGCTGAAGATAAGGTCAAGGTGATTAAGGACCGACTCAAGACAGCCCAAAGTCGACAGAAGAGTTATTACGAACAAAAACATCAGGGAATCAGCTTTTAACCCGGTGAATTTGTGTACCTACGAGTATCCCCTATAAGAGGCCTGCATCGATTCAAGATTAAAGGGAAGCTAGCACCAAGATTCATCGGACCATTCTGCATAGTGGCACGGAAAGGCACGGTAGCCTACCAGCTAGACTTACCCGAAGATTTATCCGACGTCCATGACGTGTTCCACGTCTCGCAATTGAGGAAGTGCGTGAGCAACCTAGAGAAACAAGTACCCCATGAAAACATTGACGTGCAGCCAGACCTCACATATCGAGAGCATCCAATAAAAATCTTGGAAGAATCTGAAAGGAGAACCCGACAGAAAACCATCAAGTTCTTCAAAGTTCAGTGGAGCAACCATACCGAGAGTGAAGCCACTTGTGAAAGAGAGGATTTTCTTCGGACAGAGCACCCACATTTATTTGAGGATCAGCTGGAATCTCGGGGACGAGAATTTTCCTAAGGGGGTAGGTGTTGTGACACTCCAAAAAATTTTGTTTTGGTTTTCAGCAAGAACTTTGTTGGTTTTGAAGGAGGTCATTTAAACCCTTCCAAAAATCTCCTTCTCTCAAGAATTTTCCCTTTGACAAAAGATTTTATTTTGGCATCTTCTTCAACTCTGGTGTTGGTTATTAAAAACCTTTCTTCTGATTTTCTCCCTTCTCAAGATTTGTTTTTGGGATTTATTTTCTTTTAAAAAGAAAACCCTAGGAGTTTTGTGTCTTCTCCCATATTGAAACCACTCATGATTTTACCATACCCCATATGGTAAAACCTCCCAAAAACCCTCTTTCCACTTTGTAGTAATCCAAATATTCTGTCCCAACCAGTCCAACTCATCTCTGAATTTTAATTCATTTATTTCTCTTCCCAAATCTTTTACATCAATTATTTTGAGCCTAGGTGATTTGCAAAGCAAGTACCAAATTGACTTTGAGCTTTGACCCCAAACCAACTCCCCAGGATAGTCCTTGGTACCCACAACCTATAACAATCAAGATCCACTCTTCTCCTTTTAAAAAATTTCAAATTTCAGTCTCTGCAAGTTTGGACCAGATTTGTCAAATTTGATGAAATTCATATCTCCTCTCCTCCAAAAATTCCACCAAAATTCAGGCAACCCCCAGATGCAATGAGAGGCCACTCCACCAAAAATCAGCTCAAGGAGAAACTCCCACATACCAAAATCATTCGGTCGAACACACAGTCGGCCTTTGTTTCTTTGCATTTTCAGAAATGTTCGAGTTTGAGTTCAGTGTCGTTTCCCTTCGTCAGAATTCAGTCACGCGTCGACAGTGCACTTGGCACGTTGCTCACAGCCCCTCCTCCCTGTCCGGAGCACCACACGCGCGCTTGGCTCGTTCCTGGTGTCAGTGGCGCCCTGGCCCGCCTGCGCCGACGTGTTCCACGGCGGCAGAACCACCGTAGCGGCTGACAGGGGGCAACCCTGCGGCATAACGCCGTTCGGCACTGCCCAAACCTCCTGAGAGCTCCAAGTGGCCATCTCCTTGCCAGCGCACGCATGCGGCACCGTCGCCGTGGCCTGGCACGCACAGGGCGCGCTCCCTGCCGCCGACGTGCCGCACGGCCGTTCTGATGAGATCAGGCTGTAACCTCCCCAGCTTGCTGACTTGGGCACCGGGATGGGCTCGTTACGACGTCTAGTCAGTGCTCAAGCCACTAAACCAACTGCCCAGCCACAGCGCCGCCGTAATCACTCGCCGGACTTATCCCGTTTGCGGCAACCGCCTCGGGCGGCTATTTATAAGCGCCTCAAGCTCGCTCTCGCCCCCGCACACCTCCACCACCTCACGGACCCGCCCAGCCCTTTGGAAGAGCCTCGAGGGGCCCTTCTTCCTCGACTCCGGCCAACTCCGTCCGCTTCGGGCTCCGGCAACGTTCTCGCTGGTGAGAGCTTCTCCACCGCCCTGGACTTGCCCGTAGCCTCATGGCACCTATAGAAGGCTAACCCCCACTCCAATTTGACCCCAGCAGCTCTCTCCGACGAGGCCCACGACCACCCGAACCACCGTCCGCCGGAGCAAGGGCCGCCGTCGACGTGGTGCTCGCCGGCGACCACCACCACCACCCACCGACGCGGAATGATGCACTGAACACGGAGGTACCCTCCGATCTCCCTGCCTCGCCGTGGATCGCCGCCGGCGACCACTGCGGCTCTCGGGCACCGTCGCGCTCTGCCGCCTCTTTTGAATATTCAAACCTGACGGGTGGGACCCGCCCGTCAGCCTCTCTGTTGTTTTTTTGAACCGTTTTCTGAAAGCGTACTCTGGCAAAATACGGTTTCCAAACTGAATCGTTTTCTGCACTTTTCTGCTTAGGCCCCTAAGAGTTTTCTGTTTCATTACAGATGGGTCCTTGGACCAAAACTCTTATAACTTTTAAACAGAAAGGATTTTTGAGTGATTCTTTTTCTGTCCTCCTCTTAAAAAAAATTCTAGTTTTTTATCAGATTTATTTGAAAAATATATGGAATATTTTTTTAGCACCCCTTTGTATTTACGTTAGTGCGTATATTTTTTGTATACCGTAGATACCGAAGGAGGTGACGGGACATGAACTTCACCGAGCTAGGCCCCAACTACTCCGAACCGAGGCAAGCATGTTTGAACTTTTGATATGATGAGTGTTTGGGCATGTTTGCATTAATTTAGTATCATGGCATGTTCATGAGCATCTCGATGAAAGTTTATCTCGTAAGAGTTGAGGCAAGTGAGTTTCGGAAATCCATGAGTTGTTGGAAACTTGTTGCATGACCATGAGTTGGCATGAGAATGGGTAAGATGGCAGTGTTGTAGCATGCCGTCTTATGCCGAATCGTTGACCCAGTGTCAACATAAATCGATCAAATTCCCGTCCGTCTCCCCTTTTCATACTACCACATGTTTTCCGCAAGGAATACGGCTTAGTAAGTTGCAAACCACTTCTGGTACACACCAAATCGAGAGGCCGGGATGAGGGTTCCATGGCCCTGGATTAAAGCCTTTCATCCGGTCAGGGGGCATGGGTGTTTCCGGTTGGGACCGAGAGGGGGGCACCCCTTAGAGCGCGCGTATATAAGTTTGATCCCATGCTATTCGAGAAAGTGATCTCCCCGTCTCAAAGTTTTTCTTGAACGCTGTCTAGGGTGATTCACAGCAGCGTGAGGTAGGATGGGTGTGTCTTGGTTAGCTGTGTTTCCTCCAAAATACCGTAAGCGGAACTAGTCCTTCGTGACTACGAAATCCGTTGGCTGTGGATAATTTTAGTACAAACTCTGCAGAGTCAAAATTCTTGAAATTCATCTTATCCATGTCCTAATCTTTGTGTTCATCTTATCTTGTCAAGTGTCGGTCTCGGTGTGAAACTCCACGAGAACCATTTGAGTGTTAAATATTCATTTTCCTGTGAATGGACTAACCCGCTTATTGACTTGCGATGAATATTTTCCGTGAGCACCATTTCTTGTAAGTTACGGATAATGAATTATAAGCCCTTTCTGCGTTGTCGCTCAGACGTCCGACTGTGGCATTGTTGTTTATTTGTTTATGATATAAGCCCTTTCTGTGATGTCGCTCAGACGTGCGACTGCGGCATTGTTATTGCTTACTTTAATTATAAGCCCTTTCTGCGATGTCGCTCAGACGTCCGACTGCGGCATTGTTATGATTTAATTTTGTTACAAGCCCATTCTGTGATGTCGCTCCGAAGTACGGCTGCGGCACGCATGTCTTTTCTTTCAATATAAGCCCTTTATGAGGTGTCGCTTAGACGCCCGACTGTGGCATGCTTTATTTATTTATTCACCCTTCGAGGCGTCGCTTGCACAATTCGATCGGTTTTGAGTTTATCTTCTTGGGTTTTCGAGCGGACTACCGCCAATTCCCTTTTACTTACCTTGCTATACTAAATTGATTGCGCATTGTTAAATTATTCATGACACATTCATGCATACATTTGTTATATCTTTTGTCCGAACTGTCTTGCGAGTACTTTCAAAGTACTCACATGGCTTGTTGATTTGGCGGAATCTTGTGAAAGGCGATCTCATGGATGAAGAGTTCGATGGCGAGTCCGGCGCCTAGAGGAATCCCGGTCGGTCTCGTGCGACCCTGGATTAGTCCTTTGTGATAAATTCGCTTCTGCTACCCAAATAAATTCACCGAGCCTCACCTCGACGCTCGATGAGCCGCCATTGTAGGAGTCATATCTCCCAGTCCACTGTGTTATTCCACCACTTTACCACGAGTCAGTAGTATGCCACCACTCCATTGTGTCATATCTGCCACTATGTATAATTATTGGCGTGCTTGTAATAAATTGTTGAGCAACTTCAGCTTGACCCTGTAATATATCATATGCTACTGGCTCATTGTATCAAGATTTTGTCTACCGGTATGGAGGATTTTCCTCACACTGGATTTCATAGGTCGGTTTCTCAATAAATATTTTTATTGAAAAACCGGTCGTGACATGCTTTGATCGCAGCCTTTTTAAACAATGCATAGTTTTTATCTATTGTTGCATTACCTTTTTTATGAATATATGTTCATTAATGACATGTTGCATCCGTACACTATGGTACGGCCAATGCGCCAGGGGCTTATGTACCCCTCAATATGGTGCGGAAAGTCCGAACACTTTCACAAGTGCGGCACCCCGAACTTATAGCATTATATGCATTGGCTCCGAATCATGTCTTGGGTCAATAGTTGGGTTTGCCCGGCTCCTATGTTTTGGTGCCTTACGTTCCGCTATATCAGCTAAGGTAGCACTAGGAGAACTACTGCGATTGTGCCCTAGTTGAGCTGGGCTGAGCACCTCAGTAGAGAAAGCTAAAACTGACTGTCATGATGAAGCGAGAGACCGGTCGCTGTTCGAGAGGTTTTTCGAGTCCCTGTAGACTTATGCCGCTTAGAGCAAGGAGTCGGCTTTGTCTAGCCAAGGCGTGGATAGCGCCCCGAACTCGGTCTTCCGAATACTAGGGGCTTCGCCGAAATTTAAAATTATAGAGTTCTATGGCTAAGTGAGAGTGTTCAAGCATTATAGTCCGATTGCCTTGTTAGATTTGTCTTTGGCGCCTCCCTCGAAGGACCCAAACATGGGAAAAGAGCGCTCGAGTTTATCCCAACACCCCAAAGCACTAGTGGCATGGGGGCGAGAAGCCGACGGTGCCATCTCTAATTTTTGATAAACAAATGCATGTAAAGTAATATTTTAAATTCAAAAGCATTGCTTAGCGCATATGAACAAGTTTTCAGCCGAGGACAAAAACGAAAGCGAGTTTACTCAAAATTACATCCACTGGTACATTCATCCGCCATAAAGTGGCACCCTTCAGAACGTCCTTATAATAGTTCTCGGGCTTGCGATGCTCTTTCCCCGACGGTGGCCCGTCCTTCACAAGCTTCTCACCGTCCAGCTTGCCCCAGTGCACCTTAGCACGGGCAAGGGACCTACGGGCACCTTCGATGCAGACAGAGCGCTTGATGACCTCGAGCCTTGGACAAGCCTCCACCAGTTGCCGCACCAACCCGAAGTAGCTCCCAGGCAGAGCCTCTCCAGGCCACAGCCGAACTATGAGGCCCTTCATGGCCTATTCGGCCGCCTTGTGGAGCTCGACCAGCTGCTTCAGCTGGTCGCTCAGGGGCACAGGGTGTCCGGCCTCAACATACTGAGACCAGAACACCTTCTCCGTCGAGCTGCCCTCCTCGGCTCGGTAGAATGCGGCGGCATCGACGGGGAAGATCTGCGAATGCTCCTGGAGAGCTCCGGATTCGGGTAAGTAACAAGTAGCTCACTTTTATATGTTTGCTTTGCATAAAGAATGCCTTACCCGCCGCTATCTTTTTCACCGCATCCAACTCCTGGAGGGCCTTCTGGGATTCGGCCTTGGCAGACTTGGCACTTTCAATAGCCGCCGCAAGCTCGGAAGCTCGCGTCCTTGAGTCAAGCTCCAAACTCTCATGTTTTTCCATGAGAGCCTGGAGCTCTTGCCGTACCTCGCCAACTTGCGCCTCATATTTCTCCCGCTCGGTGCGCTCCGTGGCCGCTCTCTTCTCGGCCTCGGCCAACGCTTGCTTGAGGGTCGCCACCTCAGTTGTGGCCCCTACAATAAGCCACGTTAATCCTGTCCTTTTTTGCAATTGCATCTTCTATATATTTTTCTATAAGGTATCTCTTACCTTCTTTCTCCTCGAGCTGCCGCTTGGCAAGGCCGAGCTCTTGCTCGGACCGCTCGAGGCCCTGCTTCAGTGTGCCCACCTCCGCAGTCAGTGCGGCGGTCGCAAGCAGCGAAGCCTGCATACGCATATTGACTCATTTTTTGTTAGACTCCTGCGAAATTTATTAGATCCTCTATTCGGCTTTTCTTTCCGAACGCCAAACAGAGCATCAGGGGCTACTGTCTATGCGGTAATATTTTTACATATTTTTTACTTACCTCGAAGCCTGTTAGAAGGCTGGCACAAGCTTCAGTCAGTCCGCTCTTGGCGGACTGAACCTTCTGGATCACCGTACTCATAATAGTACGGTGCTCCTCGTTGATGGAGGCGCCATTAAGCACCTCTAGCAGATTGTCCGGCGCCTCTGGTTGGACGGGGGCCGCCGGCTCAGTAGGCTTGCTCCTCTTGGAAGGAGTTCGCCTATCGCAGTCCGGAACCGTTGAAGATTCCGGCGTGGTGTCCAGCTCAAAGACGGACTTGGAGCCCTGGGGGGTCTTATCCCCTTTACTCCTGGAGTCCGGGAAGTCGCCTTGTGGCGCCTCCAGGACCACGTCCTCCTGGCTTGGAACCTGTTGGGACAACACTTCGGCATCGTCCGTAGGGCGGGGGGGGGGGTAGCCGTCGGAAGTGAATTCACGTCCGACGAATCCAGGGAGCCGCTCGACGACTCGTCGAGCCCGGCTTTGGGCGGGCTGCATAATTGTATTCGACATAAGGAAAGGTTGTGCCATAAAGGAATGCTATGAGTTACTCTGGTGTCCGAATACTTACGATTTCGCCGGGCGCTTGGCCCTGTGCGGCCACTCCTCTTCGCCCTCGTTGGCGTCGGTGGAGTAGTCCGGAGGAAGGGTCTTCCCCTTCTTGGACCCTTCGGCCTCCCCTGTTGGGGCGGCCTTCCTCTTCTTTCCTCCCCCCGCTGGAGGGGGAGAGGTTTCTTCTTCCTCCTCCTCGTCTTCACGGGAGGAGTGCGTCTCGGATTCGTCGGATGATGAATCCGACACCTCCAGACGCCGGGCACTCTTTCGAGTCCCTGTGGTCTTCTTCTTGGCCTTCTTCTCCGACACCACATAAGGCGCCGGAGCCAGCAGCTTCGCCAAGCGAGCATCGGCTGGGTCTTCAGGCAAAGGAGCTGGATAGTCGATCTGTCCGGACTTCACCTGCCAATCCTGTCAAAGGTAAGGGAGTTTAGATCCCGCATAGTGTTAAACTATGAAAAACTAACATCCTGTAAAAGGTAAAAATAGCTCACCGCACTAGCTTGACGATGCGTGCTGAATCCGCGATCCTCGGAAACGGATGCGGGAGCCTCTGCGCCCTTGAATAGCACCTTCCTGACATCTTCGTACGTCGTGTCGAAGAGCCTGCTCAAATTTTGGTGCTGCGCCGGGTCGAACTCCCACAGATTGAAGGCCCGTTGTTGACACGGGAGGATCTGGCGGACGAGCATAACCTAGACTACATTGACAAGCCTGAGCTGCTTGTTCACCAGGGTTTGGATGCATGTTTGCAGTCCGGTCACCTCTTCTTTATAGCCCCATGACAGGCCCGTCTCTTTCCAGGACGTGAGTCGCATGGGGGGTCCGGACCGGAACTCAGGGGCTGCGATCCATTCCGGATCGCGCGGCTCGGTGAGGTAAAACCACCCCGATTGCCACCCCTTCAGGGTCTCCACAAAGGAGCCCTCGAGCCATAGGACGTTGGCTATCTTGCCCGCCATGGCACCTCCGCACTCCGCCTGGTTGCCACGCACCACCTTTGGCTTGACGTTGAAGGTCTTGAGCCATAGGCCGAAATGGGGGCGGATGCAGAGGAAAGCCTCGCACACGACGATAAACGCCGATATGTTGAGGACGATGTTCGGGGCCAAATCGCGGAAATCCAGGCCATAGTAGAACATGAGCCCCCAGACGAATGGGTGGAGAGGAAAACCCAGTCCGCGGAGGAAGTGGGGAAGGAATACTACCCTCTCATGGGGCCTTGGGGTGGGGAGGATCTGCCCCTTTTCGGGAAGCCGGTGCGCGATGTCGTTAGACAAGTATCCGGCCTTCCTCAGGTTTTTGATATGGCCCTCCGTGACGGAGGAGACCATCCACTTGCCTCCCGCTCCGGACATGGCTGGAGAAGGTTGAGGTGGGAAGTGCGGGCTTGGGCGCTGGAGCTTGAGTGTGCGGAAGATGGATAGGCAAAGGAGGAAGAAGGCGTAGGTAAAAAGGTGGATCCTTATCCCCTTATATGGGCGGATGCGACTATGCGTCCCCACCAGCCTGGTAAAACTCGCTTATCTCACAAGCGCCATGATAAATGGCGCGGTTGGGTTACCCACGTCTGTATTGATGAGAATCCCGTAAATGAGGGGACACGGTCTCTGCTTTGACAAGAAGTCCCAAGGAAACTGCCTCGCAAAATGCGCTGAGGTGGGGGAGTAAAAACGATTCGAAATAAGGCTTGGCCGTAGTGTGATGTCACACTACGGAATACGTCAGCAGATTAGATTTGTGTAAATATTATTCTCTCTATGGCAATATGTGGAAACTTATTTTGCAGAGCCAGACACTATCCTTAGTGTTTAAAATCTTTTATGAAGTACTTGGAGGAGGAACCCGCCTTGCAATGCCGAAGACAATCTGCCACGGACTCGTCGTCATTGAAGCCTGGTTCAGGGAGCTCTTGAGGAGTCCTGGATTAGGGGGTGTCCGGATGGCGGACTATACCTTCAGCGGACTCTGGACTATGAAGATACAAGATTTAAGACTTCGTCCCGTGTCCGGATGGGACTTTCCTTGGCGTGGAAGGCAAGCTTGGCGATGCGGATATTTAGATCTCCTACCATTGTAACCGACTTTGTGTAACCCTAACCCTCTTTGGTGTCTATATAAACCGGGGGGTTTTAGTCCGTAGGACAACATACAAAAATCATACCATATGCTAGCTTCTAGGGTTTAGCCTCCTTGATCTCGTGGTAGATCTACTCTTGTACTACCCATATCATCAATATTAATCAAGCAGGACGTAGGGTTTTACCTCCATCAAGAGGGCCCGAACCTGGGTAAAACATTGTGTCCCTTGTCTCATGTTACCATCCGCCTAGATGCACAGTTCGGGACCCCCTACCCGAGATCCGCCGATTTTGACACCGACACCAGGCTTTGTTGAAGCTGTTGTGCCAAATTCCTTCTTGACAACATTCTTCTTGGAGCTGACCTCCTCCTCAGCAGCAACATAGTCTTCATCCTCAGAGTCCGAGTTTCTCTTTCTCCTCTGCCTAGTAGCAGCCTTAGGCAGGGTGCTAGGAGTACTTCTGCTACCCTCATCATAGCTTTCAGAGGGACTAGTGCCCTAGTTGTAGAAATCGGTCTCACCAATTTGGCTTAGGCCATTGCACTTGTAACTTTCGGTCTGACCGAAACTTGCAAATTGGTGTGACCGAATTCAACTCTCATTGAAACCCTAGCAATATCGGACTCACTGAACTGTGTCTCGGTCTGACCGACGTCACTAGTTCATACTCCAATATTGCTTTCGGTGGCACCGAGTTTAACAAATCAGTAGCTCCGAAATGCTTTCAGTGGAAAACTAAAACTAAGTTTTTGACTCAATTGTTTCACAAAATCTCTGCACTTTGTCGGTCCGAGATGAGTTTGGCGGAAACCTAACCCTAAATTTTTGAATCAAAACTAATCTAAAGGGAGTTTTTGCTAGATAGATTGATCTCATATGTGGTAAGAATCATGGCATTGACTTTGTGCTAAGAATCGGAGGTAAAGATTGCACAAAGGATCGAACTCATACCCTAACTTGGCGATGAGCTCGTTATGGAGGCAACGACGGTGAAGATTCCCGTTGGCGGCGGCGGAGAGCAGCGGCGGGAGGTTGCTAGCAATGAGGTGATGATCCGAAGACCTGAGTCGGCAGAGCAGGACACGCGCGGGCGAAAAGGTTTCAGAGGAATTTCCAAAATTTGACCCATGGGTATATATATCCTGACCCTGTCGGTGTGACTGAGTGGAACGACTCGGTGGCACTGAGATGCAGAATCGCAAGCGGTTACTGCAACTTGGTGTGACCGAACTGTTCTAAGCGGTTGCACTGAGATTGAAAACCTAGATCAACTCAATGAACTTGGTATGACCGAAGGGGATGAATCGGTCAGACCAAAATACACAGAGAGGTTTTGGAAGTCTAAGTCTATGATGAATCGGTGACTCCGAGTGCTCCTCACTCAGAGGGTTCGAATCTGACTTGATCAAACTTTGTGATGTAGCATGAACAGAGTTTGAGACGAGAAAAGCATAGATAGCTAGAGTACGCATTCTTGTCCATCCATTTGGCAGAAGAAAAGAGCCAAACAATCAAAGCAACAAATGGATGTCCTCGAATGAGAAAAATATGCAATCAACATTCTCACACAATAAGATGGCAAATGAAATATGTGGCAAAGCATGCACAATCACTCTCGCATCTATCAAGCAATTGGCGATGACTAGGTCATCTATATATGAGTATATTGACTTAGGAGTCAAATGAGAACATTTGATCATAGGTCGTACTCATCGTTTAAGCGCAAGTGGGGTTACCACTTTTACATAAAGCATTGTTGTGTTCACACCATTAGAGTTGCTTTAGCTCAATTCTTAGAGTAAAGCCCCCTAGATGTGATATCCCCCATAAGAGGGATGAACTAACCTTGGGTTTTGTCGATGATGACTTCATGTAGATGTTGAAGATGTGGATGCTCAATGTTGATGTAGATCATTTGGAGCAATCCATTGGAGTGAGTTGCACTTTCAATACCTACATGGGTTATTCCCACAAGGAACAAACAAGGATATCCATAGACATAGAGTGAAGTACACACAAGATGATGTCCATGAAAGCATTAGATTACCTTGTCCCTTGTCTTACCAACAAGAGGGTTTGTGACTCCTTGAACTAGTGCAAGATGTGGAAGTTGTTTGCACTTGTTCTCGCCAAAATGATATGAGTGAAGTATGTTGGCAGAGTCATCCTCAAGAACTCTCTAGTTCTTCTTCTTCGGGATCCACATCAACTTGATGGGAATCCTTGGGGTTGTAGTAGTACTTGATGAAGTCGAACTTGATGTAGTCTTGGGAACCCACTTGACCAAGGCCTTCGGAGCTTCTTCAAATGCATCAATCTCCTCTTGAAGCTTGTCCTTGCCTTTTTGCTTGTGGTATTGTGGTGGAAGATCATCTTGAGCTTGTGTCCCCTCGAAGGAAGTAGGATTATACTTCTCTTGTTGAGGAGCAAACTTCATCTTGGGGTATTGATCTTCTTCCCACTCAACTCCATTGGCATTGAACTTTCGTTAAAAACTAACACCTTGACTCTTCCCCTCATTAAAGTTGCTCGTCAACCGACACTGGGCCCAAAGAGTCAGCAAGGAATTCGAGTATTTGGAAACTCAGCTAAATGGAATTTTCAGGCGACCGCAGTGAAATGAGAAATATCTGATTGTGATGATGATAATCAAGTCTGCATTAATGTGCACTCCTCACAATAGTACAGATAATCAAGTCACCCCTAGTGTGCACCCTTCATAGCAGAAATGATCAAATCAGCAAGAATAAAAATTGTGTGCAAGCTCGACGGTATATTCTCAGTCAAAGGTATGATTCAGATGCAAGTTTTGATCTTCGTTGAGGATGATTTTGAACATGATATCCCTGGAAGCAAGCGAGAATGTGCCATATATTCAACACTCAGAAAGGAGGATAGTTCAGCAAACCTCTTTTTACACAAGTAATCAACAGCAGAAATATTAAGATGGTATACATATGTGGTGGTCGTGCGCAAATCACAATGAGAAGCTTCTGTTGTAAGCAACCCAGTATTCCCTCGCACGCTACCAGAGGAGCTTTCGATGCAAGGTTCCTCAATCTTCCTCAGTACAATATATGGATGACTTCCAGTGCAAAATACTCAGGCTTCTTCAATAAGCAACCACAAAAGCTTTCGACATAAGGTACCAAGTCCTTCCCCAACAAGTCCTTAAGGGGGCAAGCTTCTGAAGCACGATATCCAGCATTCCTCAGCAAGATACTCTTGATGGTTTCCAACATAAGTCATCCAATCCTCCGTAGTACGACATTAGTACAAAATAGTACACTATGAATTGATAGCATTTGGCAATGCATTCCAAGAATCAGATTCGCAACAGTTTGGTCAGAAGCAAGAATCAGTCAGAAAACAAGTCTGCCTCAGGAATTAAATTCTCATTTATATTGTGAGCATGCTGCCAAGCTCTTGCAAGTCAGTGGTACGATGGTGAAGGCAAGGTGAGAATCCAGAAATCTCACGAGTCATGCCAGAATAAGAAAGTCCATTATACACCTCAATTGGTGTTGCAAGAACCGACAAGTTTTGGAGAAATACAACATGGGACAGCAAATTTTTTCAGTACTTAGTCAGGCCAGATTCCTCATACTCGACAAGGTGATATCATTCCTCGCCACTTGGTATGCTTTACAGTAAAAATGAGTTAGATGCAAGCACATGTAAACCCGGTATAGTTCTCACGGTACATGAACAAGGATAAGTTATGCTTGACGAAATATTGCACCCGACAGTCCCTATGGCCACACGAGGAATGCGATATGATCAAGCTATTTCAGGAAAGAATCCAGAATAAGAGCACATTAATTAAGGAGCAAGACCGGCAATGCAGGTATGAAAATTGTTGCATGACCCACATGGTGCAGATACCCTGGACAGTCTCAGTCACCATCGATCACCATACATATTCAACTAAGGGGTCTACTCAATTTTGGTAAGGACCCCATATCCAGACAACCCGCTCAGTCAACAATATGTGCTCCGATTTGTCAGTACCGAATACCTGGATCTGTCAAACCAGACCAAGGGGCCATTCAATAGTTGACCTCAGTGACTATTGTAAAGCCTCACATAGCCTACTCTCCCCTGGATATGTCCGCAGAATAAATAATAAGGATGATGAATAGTAGTCTTGAGGCATGTGTCCTCACTTACGTGAAGCATCAAAGGGCAACCTGTCATGAACACAATTCTCCTGCCAGAACCACCGTCCGTCAAGTCTGCAGATATTATCATATAAGGTCGTACCCCTCTATGATGGCCATGACAAGTGGCAGCCAACTATTTGGTACGAATCCGATACTCAAGACAATGGAGTCAGTCAAGATGATTCAGAAGCTCCTGCAAGAAGTCAGAATCCGCCAGGAAAACGGTTATGACTCACCTCACTGCTTTGAACCCTGAGAATCCATATTTAGTGGAGGAACCCAATGCAAGGAGTAAAAGCTTGGGTGTTCATCAGGAAGAATCTGATCACGAATTCATGGAAGTTTGTCAGTATAGCCACAACAATAGGGAATCACTCTCGGATTTGTGAGACGGGCATATATTTCAGTCATGACAAAAATCACACTCAGCTAAGTCAGCAGATATGAAAAGAACTGGAGCCAGTATAAGCATGAAAATGTGAGGTAAGATCTGTCAGGATATGGATATAGTGAAGCAAATCACTCCAGAGCCAGTCAGGTAAGTCAGGACAAGAATTTAATGGGCACAATCAATAAAGGAAAAATGATACCTGAGTTAGAAACGGTCTCCTTAAGTCAGTATATGCATACTTGTTCCCTGAGCAACCAAATATCAAGGACAAGATTTCTTTAAGGGGGGAAGAGTTGTCACAGCCTAATTTTTGGCCCTTTATTTTTTCTTTTGTTTCTCTGAGATTTTTGCTTGAGTTTTCTTTTTCCATGGCTATGTGGTCTGGAAACTGAAGAAGATGCCCTCTTCTTTCTTTCTAGAGTGGCTTGTCATCCTCAAACCCTTCCCAAGACCTTTCCATTTTCATCCTGGTCCAACCTCAATATTCTTTTCCTTGGGAGTATTCCTTTTTCTATTAAAGGAATAACCCTGTCTGCCCTAGGTTGTGAAGCAACCTATATTTCTGTCACTCCTAAAATTCCCAAATAATTCTCATAAATTGTTTGGGTCATATATTCCTCAAATATGGCAACAAAAATTATTTGCCACGATCCTCATCATGCTGAATTAATTATTTTGCTATTATGTCCTGAATGGCAGTTTGTGAAGCAAGTGCTATTTACCTTTGCCCATTTGCCCCAAACTTTTTGGACACCTTTTCATGTCCATATCATTGCCTCATGCAAATTTTCATACTCATTTGCCTAGTAAATCTTTTTCAGCTAATTTCCAAAGTTTTTGTCCAAAAAGAAACCTTGTGAAGGAGGTACAAGCTAGGCATATCAAAATGAGTTGAAATCTTTGTATGACCTCAATATCATCACATCATGCCCTTCTCAAGATTTGAGCTCATACAATGCATCCATGTGAGCACAGCTTCAAATCTTTGTTTCTGTCCAAATTTTCAGTTAGTGAAGCAAGTACATTTTATATTGCTCCATTATTGCTGAAAATTTTGCAGGGCATTCTCCTACCTATATAACCTATCTCCACAAGATTTGGGCTCATTTCATCATGCCATTTTCCCTCAGGATTTTTCCTAAGTTTCTGGCCAGAGAAGTGTTGTATGAAGGAAGTACCATTTTGGCTTGGACAAATGGCATGAAATTTTTATGGCACTCTCATATGCCCAAATAATCCTTCCATAATCATTTTCATCTCAATTCATCACTCTATGTGAGTGCTTCTTCCTGTTCTTGTTTCTGGACCAATTTATGTGGTTGTTAAGCAACTATATTAAATACTGGTCCAAATCATCTCATAATTGACAAGATTATAGTCCTTCCTAACATAAACTCCCCAGACATCCTATTTGGCTCTAATGTCAACTCCGTTGATCCCTGCATAATGATCTATTTTGCAACAGCAAACTTCAAAGCTCACTTACCATTTAACCACAGAGTCTTTAACCGAGCTACCACCTCAGTTACAACCTACCCAGGAAGGAGTAACCCCCAGACATCTTTTGGCATAGCTTGTGGCACTGTGTGCACCAGTGCACGCGGTGACCACCGTTTTGGCACGCACTGGCCGCGTCCAGAGCGTCTTCTTGCTCGGGCCCCTCCTCTGCTCGGCGTCTCAGCGAGCACGGTGATACGTCTCCGACATATCTATAATTTCTGATTGTTCCATGCTATTATATTATCTGTTTTGGATGTTTAATGGGCTTTATTACGCAATTTTATATTATTTTTGGGGCTAACCTATTAACCGGAGGCCTAGTGCAAATTGCTATTTTTTTTGCCTATTTCAGTGTTCCGCAGAAAAAGAATAACAAACGGAATGAAACCTTCGCGAGGATCGTTTTTGGAACAAACGCAATCCAGGAGACTCGGAGTGGATGTCAAGGAAGCAACGAGGCGTACACGAGATAGGGAGGCGTGCCCAGGGGGTAGGTGTTGGTGTCAAAACCGGCGGATCTCGGGTAGGGGGTCCCGAACTGTGCGTCTAAGGTCGATGGTAACAGCAGGCAGGGGACACAATGTTTACCCAGGTTCAGGCCCTCTCTATGGAGGTAATACCCTACTTCCTGCTTGATTGATCTTGATGAATATGAGTATTACAAGAGTTGATCTACCACGAGATCGTAATTGCTAAAACCCTAGGAGTCTAGCCTGTATGACTATGATAATGAGTATTCGGTCCTATAGACCTAACCCTCTGGTTTTTATAGACACCGGAGGGATCTAGGGTTACACAAAGTCGGTTACAGAGAAGGGAATCTTCATATTTGATCGCCAAGCTTGCCTTCCACGCCAAGGAGAGTCCCATCCGGACATGGGTGCAATCTTCAGTCTTTGTATCTTCATAACCCATCAGTCCGGCCCATGGCTAACAGGCCGGACGCCCGAGGACCCCTTAGTCCAGGACTCCCTCAGTAGCCCCTGAACCTGGCTTCAATGACGAGGTATCCGGTGCACAAACTTGTCTTCGACATTGCAAGGCTGGTTCCTCCTTCCGAACTCCAAGATTGTCTTCGGACATAATGATTGTATCTGGACCTGTACACACAAGTTGCATATACTTCCACATAGGGCATAATAATTTATAAGTCCAACCCTCTGACAACTTTTCACAACATGACATCACGTCAGTCTGGTCATTATTTCGAACCGTTTTTTGGCCTGCCGCTCCATGTTCCGAGACGCGGTTGCTATTGGCACGTCTTATCCAAGCAGAGATCGTATCCCCTTAAGGGATTCTTTATAGACACGGATGTGGGTAACCCAACCGTCTTTTGGGTACGACTCCTTGGGAATAGGCAGGTTTTAAGGCCCAGGAGGGGGCGTTCGATATTCACAGCCTTTATAAAGGGGTACAAGCCCGTCTTTCTTCTCCACATTTGCTTCTTCCTCAACCCTTGCTACCTCGAGTTCCAACACCCAGGTTTCAACCGCCACAAACCTCAGTCATGTCTGGATCCAGCCTTCAAGGCCGGTGGGTGGCTTCTTCTGTCATAGAGGAGGATATTGTGAAGCTTCGGGCGGCAAGGTATCTAACCGCAGAAATCCTCCATCGGCTTCCCGCTAAAGGGCAGGTTATCCCCACCCCTAGATCCGACGAGAGGGTCGTGTTCGTTTCCCACTTCCTCCGAGGGTTAGGATTCACCCTTAATCCCTTCGTATGGGGGCTCATGTTCTATTATGGACTAGATTTTCATGATCTTGCCCCAAACTCTGTTCTTCTTATCTCGTCGTTTATTGTTACGTGCGAAGCCTTCCTCCGAACTCCTCCGCACTTTGGCTTGTGGCTCAAGACCTTCAATGTGAAGCCGCAAGTGATGGAGGGGAAGCAGGCGAAGTGTGGTGGCGCCACAGTGAGCAAGCTTACCAGCGCTGTTTGGCTAAAAGGATCCTTCACAGAATCTTCCGACTTATGGCAGCAGGAGTGGTTCTACATCACTGAGCCCCGCGGTTCCAAGTGGGCAGCTGCGCCTGCGTTCTGATTCAGCCCCCCAATTCAGCTTGCATCATGGATTAATAAGGGGTTGGACTGGGAATCAGTTGATGAAGTGCGAACTCTGCAGAGTCGCATCTGAAGCCTCATTGAGAAGGACATCGATATTGCCAATGTTATTTAGGTAATGTTAGTCCGCTGGACCCTGCCGTGCCAGTGACGTCCTCTCTGCATGTGGGAGTTTAATCCAGAAGGGCCACGGACTCTTCAACACTTCTTCGGCACTACGTACGAAGGAATGTGGAAATTATTTTTCGGGAAACGAAAACAATGGACGTATACCACCGAAGATATCGGCCTTGACTGCAACCATCCGGACACCTCAGTAAGCACTCAACTTCCGAACACCTTTTAGTCAAGCATCCCATAATAAGATACTGAGCAAACCATTTTTTCCATGGCAGGATAAAGAAAGTGGAACGAATTAGGTGTCCGGCTCCCCTTTCCGAAGACTCAGCAGACGCCATGCTAACAAGGATGCTGGCCCCGACACCGTACCAGGTGCCTGTGAAGGAGGTTGAGAACCAGAAGACTATAGGTGACCCTTGTTCCGGAGATAAATCAGACACCGTGTCCGGGGAAATCAAAATTTCTTCGCCCAAGGACAAAGGTGCAGGAGAAGCGAACATCCCTTCTCCCCATGGCAAGAAAAGGGCCGCCTCCGAAGATTGGGAGGAGAAGTCTCCCAAGAGAGGCAAAATGCCATCGTCGGGCGGCTCGGGCTTGGCAAGCGACATCGTCGTACAGTCCCATCATGAAGACAAGCCTCCAAATAAATCGTAAGTGAGGCAAGGTGCTTTGAGCATATCCCGCTCCTTTCCTGTTGCCGAAGTAACATCTAATATATGTATGTCTTCGCAGTTCGGTGCACAGTTTTCCTCAACAGGCCTCTTCCTCGGGAGATCTTCTTTTAGAGATGATGGAGAGCTATACGCCTCCCTTGGCCTGCTCACCCAACAGGACAGACGACTTTGAGGTGTCGTCGCGGAGGGTTTCTCCCAACCGACAAACAGTGCGGGGGGCGAAGAAGACATTACCCAAAGGTGGTCCTTCTGTCGCCCAGGGTTCGGGGGTCAACAATGAAGGCCCCGGACTATCCGGTTTACAGCCGGAGATGATTCTGGAGACGAGTAAGCGGATTCCTTCGAAGGAAGGCCGTACTCCTGCGGCGGCTCCCGGAGATCTGGAAGCGCCGTACATGTTGACGAACATGCTGCGACAAGCGTCCGTCTCAGAGGAACACCGTACCCTGATGAGTACGGTGGTCGAGAGGGTTCTGTCCGTGAAGAGCGGATTGAATGAAGCCTTCACGAGCCTGCTAAGAGGCTTCGAGGTTTGTGATATAATTTTTCCGACTGTGCTTTATTCGCAGAATGCTCCTGTGTATAGATAGTAGCCCCTGAGACTCGGATTGCCTTCCCAAGGGAGGCCATCGGAGGATCAAAAGAAATGCTCAGGTAATAATCTGATGTAATTGGAACACATCATTTTTTTCCCCTGACGATTGTCCGGACTACAGAAGTAGCCGAGCTGCAGCGGAAGCTTGATGTGGCAGGGGATGACATTGCATTGATCAACAGGCGTCTTGACGAGTCGCAAGATATGTATTTGGAGCAGTCTGTACACATACGCGTTTATAATATGAGCGTGACGCTGAAAATTGCATGCTGGATATGCATGACTGCAGATGGTGCTGCCGCAGTTGAGGTTCTTCGGGCGGAACTGGCCCAGGCCAAGGAGCAGGTCCGGTTTAGTAATGCGGCTGTCGAAAAGGCATCGGCCGAGTTAAAGGCCGAACAGGCTGCTCAGTGCCAAGACGAGGAGAAAATATCCATGATGGCGCTCGAACTGGAAAATGCTGCTGGCCGCTATGAATTCCCCGAGAAGGAAAATAAAGCCAAGACAGCTGAACTTGACAAGGCCTTACAAGAGGCGAAAGAAGCGCGGTCCGAATTTAGAGCGGCCTGGGAGGAGATACGGCAAGCTGGGGAGATTGTGGCCGGTAAGCCCTTTTTTATTACAGACTAAGTTCGGCGATCCGAATTATGCCCTGCTGAATCAAGTGTGGAGTTCTGCAGACGCATTTTTGGACTTGCCGAAGAGTTCTTCCGATGCGGCGCAATTTTATCAAGCGCAAGAAGGGTATCCAACGGAGAAGCTTTTCTGGTCACAATTTGGTGTATCAAAGCGTCCGCTGCTACTGAACGAGCAGATGTCCCAATGGGCCGAGCTTCACAGGATATCCGGTGCTCCCATGAAGGATGTCGTAATCCGGCTGTGGCCGAATGAGCCAATTCCGAGTAGTTATTTTGGTTTGGTACGGCGACTTGCTGAGGCAGTGCCACGTATTGATGCTATTAAGCAGTCAGCGTGCATTGAAGGTGCACGGATGGCCTTTGCCCGTGTCAAAACATACTGGGGGAAGATGAAGGCCATCGATGTTGCAGCTAAGAGTCCACCCAAGGGCAAGGACCAGCACGTGCCGGAGCATTACTTCGAGGATGTCTGTCGGTGTCAAAACCGGCGGATCTCGGGTAGGGGGTCCCAAACTGTGCGTCTAGGTGGATGGTAACAAGAGACAAGGGACACGATGTTTTTACCCAGGTTCAGGCCCTCTCGATGGAGGTAAAACCCTACTCCTGCTTTATTGATCTTGATGATATTGGGTATTACAAGAGTTGATCTACCACGAGATCAAAGAGGCTAAACCCTAGAAGCTATCCTATGGTATAATTGTTGTTGGTCTTATGGACTAAAACCCCCCGGTTTATATAGACACCGGAGGGGGCTAGGGTTACACAGAGTCGGTTACAAGGAAGGAGATCTACATATCCGTATTGCCAAGATTTCCTTCCACGCCAAGGAGAGTCCCATCCGGACATGGGACGAAGTCTTCAATCTTGTATCTTCATAGTTCAACAGTCCGGTCAAAGGTTATAGTCCGGCTGCCAGATACCCCCTAATCCAGGACTCCCTCAGTAGCCCCCGAACCAGTATTCAATGGCGATGAGTCCTGCGTGCAGATTTGTCTTCGGCATTGCAAGGCGGGTTCTTCTTGAAACTCTGAGTACCTGTTAAATAGTGTCCGACTTCTCGTGAATGTTGTGCTTCTTGGCTTCTGCGTCCAATAATGGCCCTCTTCTATGTGTCAAGCGAATGTGAGGAGCCAGGGCGTTTTTACATTTACCACCCTGGCTATGCGAATGAACTGTCTTATTTAAAGAGACGAGGCTTCTCAGATCCAATCCACACCATCCTCCCTCAGCGAGCATCCATTGGAGCGCGCCTGAAAAATCCATTCCAGCATGGCCGGCCAGCGCAGCCCCTCCTCTCGCCCCCGCAGCCCCAAGCTCGAAGATTGGGAGAGGTGTTCCATCCCGCATAGTCAATTAGTGAAGCTACAGACCCAGGGATTTCTCCCCCCAGCGTATATGGTCCCTGTTCGAGCCGGGCTCGCCACCTATAATGGCGGGGAGCAAGCGGAGAGCTTTCCCAACCCCTCTAAGGGAGAGCGGGTATGCCTTGTCCCTTATTTGTTAAGGGGACTCGGATTTCCATTCCATCCATTTCTCCGAGGGCTCATGGAGTTCTACGGCCTCCAGTTGCACAACCTCACCCCTGCCTCCATACTTCATATCGCTGGCTACGTAGCCCTTTGCGAACTGTTTCTGGGCATCGAGGCCCATTTCGCGCTGTGGAAGAGGTTATTCTGCCTTGTGCCCCGTACTCAGAGGGGATCAATATACCAGGTGGGCGGAGCCGAAGTGTGGCATGTCGCCGGGACCGGATACCTATTCGGTACCCCGAAGAAGACGTCCGAAGACTGGCCTTCAGAGTGGTTTTATATGGAGGACGTTCCCCTTCCGGATCCTATTCGGATCGGCCTTCCCGAGTTTAATAATGCTCCTTTGAAGAAGCGCCTGAGTTGTTGACCACGAAGCCCTCAGGAGGAAGATGATAGAGACGTTCTCTACCTGATGAGCCGGATAAAGATATTGGCTGAATCAGGACTGACCATAACCGAGGTTATGGCCATATGCATTATGCGGGGGGTGCAGCCGCTCCAATATCGAGGCCACCCTATGTGGGATTTCAACGGGGAGGATGATGCCACCCGCTGCGGCCGTAAGGGGCCGGACTCTATTGCTGCCCTAGCAAAAATCCTGTCCGGTTTGTACAAGGGAGAGGAAGAGGAGTTCCTCCGCATCAAGCCACGGGATGGATTTTCCATGTACAACTCTCCGAGCTAGGTAAGCTGCCAATTTTTATATCCACCCCTTCCGCGTTCTTGCCGCAGATATTTTATCTTGTCATTTTATTGCAAGAACTGTGTAAAGCCGTAAGGGAGATCAACAGCCCACCTCCACAACCAGAGGATCCTGGTCGGTCCCTCGACCCTGGCCTTAAAGAGGATCCGGACATATTCGTGGAGCTGATTGACAGGGTATTCTACCAATTGAGCTGCGATGACGCCCTGGTGGCCATTACAGCCGACTACCCCGTGCTACTCCCAGCTTCGCAGGTAAATGAGACCAAAGTCCCATCCTTAAAAAGGATTTCCTTTTATGCACTCCACCTACCGTATACAAACGGTATTCTATAGGGAAGGCCCTCGGGACGTCATGCTGAGCCTGTGGCGACTCGCCAACAAGGGGATCCGAGGCCGGACAGGCAAAAAAGGAAGGCGGTCCGGACGGAGGCCGCCTTGAGGTATGATGCAACACCCCACCCTGTGGTTGTCGCCTTTAAAAACATAATAACACTCGTGTTTCCTAGTAGGAAGAGCGCTCGCCGGACTATATCCGGAGAGGTCGCCGACCATGCCTCTACCAGTCGGGCTCCAGGGCCGGACATAGAAGCGGAAGTGAACACGAGGCGCACGCCGGATGCTCCTCCTACAGAGGATGCGGATAAAATATCCGCTACCAATTCCGAAGTGGAGAGCGCCATGAACCACAGGCGTCGCCGAGCCGTACTCCATGACGCTTGTTTCTCCCAAGAGGCATTTGATGCCTTCAATTCAGGAGATGCATATATCCGTGCGGCTCAAAATGGTCTAGCCAGAGCCACGGACCAGTATGTAAAGGATATACAGGTAAGAAAATTTGATGATTATATGTAGCAGTAGCCCCTGAGACTTTAAACAGTTAGAATAACTGATTTAAGGATCCTTTATTGTGTAGGTTCTTACAGAGAAGAATACCCAATTGTCTCATGAGCTTGAAGAGTGCAAGGCTCAGCTACGGGCCGCAGTTGCCGCAATGAAGGAGTCCGAGAAGGCCTCCTCCGGTAACACTTGTTTGCAAGAATGATAGGTACCGTATAGAGTGCGGCATACCTGCAAATCTGACAATAAATATTGCAGATGACGTCGGAGTGAATCCGGATGAGCAACATGTCGTACGCCGGCTAAAGGCTGGCGAGCGCGTGCTTACAAAAGTTAGGCAGGAGAAAAACAATCTCCAGGATGCCAATACCCAGCTGGGCGTGGAACTAAAGGACGTTCGCGCTCAGCTATCGGATTCCGTGAAGGACAATAAACGGCTTCGACGCGGCATTTTCAGTAAGTGCTTGAGCGAACTTGTTAAAAAGAGTTCGGCGAAGAAGCCGGCTAACAGAGTTATGTCTGTAGGTATGCTGACGGGTCGTCCCGCGGATGAGATGCCCGGGTCTGCGTGTGATCTTCTATCAGAGCTTTCACAACTGCACGAACAAGTGCGGCAGGTGATGCAAGGCATTGCCCAGACCTTGTGGCCATCCGTCTCCCTGCCCGAAGGCCTTGGAGAGCTTGCGGAGAAGCTCAAGGGAGCGCGTCGGCGCTTCCGATTGTGGAAGATATCGGCCTGCCATCAAGGTGCCAGGGAAGCCTGGGCCATGGTGAAGACGCGGTATACTAAGGCTGACCCAAACCACATGGCCGTGGTCGGACCTGTGGGGCCCGATGGGAAAGAGATCCCCGTTAGCTTAGTGTATGGGCAAGTAGAATTAGCCGCGAAGTATTCTCAACAGGACTGTAGGCTAGATAGCCTGTTGGATGGTACATAAGAGGAATTTAGTCAGTCCAAGTGACTATGTAATGAGAGTGACATGTATAATGCCTTCTAGCCGGATTGTAAATCATTTGTCATGGCGGACCTTTTCGCTTCGACCTCGGGACCCGATAGTCCGGAGTGTATCCGAATACACACTCAGTTATGCAAGAACCGGGGTATGCTTGGAAACCAGGCATAGGGGTCATTAGAGCTTTAACAGACAAGTACCTAACTAGTTATGTTATATTACATGGTTAGTAAGAAACATCTTCCAGGGAGAATAGTTCCGTTAAGGGTTCCTTTCCCTGGGTACGCATGCCCTAAAGTGCATGTCCGGACTGCAAGAAGAAATGCAGGCAAAAAAGATTTGGGGCCATATATGGAAAATAAATAAAAATCATCTTTTGTTCACCGACCGAATATTCCCTTAAGAACGCTAGCTTTCGGCTTCACCCAGTCTGAGGTACACATCCGGCTGACCCGGCAATAACAATCGCAGATGTGCTCCCCTTATGCCCTAGCCGAATTAACGGGAACGTAGGGCATAAATACAAGAGCCAGGCAACCCAGCTTGGCCAAAACTTAAGTCATATCGATGCATATAATGGCGAAGAAAAGGTACATGTGGAAGAATAACACATGTGCGGGGCATGAAGCCCAGATAAATGACTAAGCTTCTGTGTAAGAAGCCCCCAGGTAAAATGAGCACGGTTAGCGCGTCAATAGTGTGCAAGCGAGGCACAAGTTCGTCTTTCAAGGCCGTGAGAAAAGGAAAAAGGAAAAAAAAAGAGAAAAGACAGATAATGTATATGCAAAAAATGGACAGATAGAGGAGACGAACATAGAGTCCGGCACTAGGCGTAGAATCTTCGGAGCCTGGCTGCGTTCCATGGGTTCGGCTCAAGTCGGTTATCCGATGCATCCCGCAGACGGTATGCTCCGCCGGTCAGAACTTGGTCAATAATGAATAGACCTTCCCATTTGGGCTCGAGCTTGGTTTTTTTTTCTCCGGCAGGCATAGAACTAGTTCGCCAATGTTATAAGTTTTGGTCCGTACTTCTCTGCTTTGGTATCTTCGAGCCTGCTGCTGATAGAATGCGGAACGGGCTTTTGCCACGTCGTGCTCTTCCTCTAGGGTGTCTAGACTGTCCTGCCGATCGAGCTCGGCTTCTCTTTCTTCGTACATGCGCACTCGAGGTGAGTCATGAATTATGTCGCAGGGCAGAACCGCCTCTGTGCCGTACACCATAAAGAAGGGTGTGTATCCGGTAGTGCGATTTGGCATGGTCCGCAGCCCCCAGAGTACGGAGTCGAGCTCCTCTACCCAGTGCGTGTTAGATTCCTTTAAGGACAGCACTAATCTGGGTTTAATGCCGCTCATGATAAGACCATTTGCTCGCTCAACTTGACCGTTAGTTTGTGGATGATAGCCAGAAGCATAATTGAGCTTAATGCCCATATTGCCGCACCAGAGTTTTACCTCATCGGCCGTGAAATTCGTGTCGTTGTCAGTGATGATGCTGTGGGGGACGCCATAACGGTGTACAACCCCGGATATGAAGTCTATCACCGGTCTGGATTCGGCCGTTTTAACGGGTTTGGCTTCTATCCATTTGGTGAATTTATCCACCATGACCAGTAGGTATTTTTTCTTATGGGTCCCCCCTTTAAGGGGCCCAACCATATCAAGCCCCCAGACCGCGAAGGGCCAGGTAATGGGGATTGTTTGGAGGGCAGTGGGTGGCATATGGCTTTGGTTTGCAAAAAGCTGGCAACCGACGCAACGTTGGACCAAGTCCTGTGCATCTGCCCGGGCCGTCGGCCAATAAAAACCTGTACGGAAGGCCTTGCTTACGAGGGCCCGGGCTGCGGCGTGGTGGCCACCGAGTCCGGCATGAATTTCTGCCAGAAGTTTCCACCCTTCCTCTTCGGAGATACACCTTTGAAGGACTCCGGTAGTGCTTTTCTTATAAAGCTCTCCCTCGTGGACCCTGTAGGCTTTAGACCGCCGCACTATGTAGCGTGCCTCATTTTGGTCCTCGGGAAGTTCCTGCCTAGTTAGGTAGGCCAGGAATGGTTCTGTCCACGGGGCGATAATGGCCATTATGATGTGGGCTGAAGGTGTGATTTTAGTGGCAGAGCCTCCGATTACGTCAGAGTGTTCGGTATCAGGTGTTGTGGTCGGGTCCGGACTATTGTTACCGGTGTCCCCTTCCCATACCACGGATGGCTTAAACAGCCTTTCCAAAAAGATGTTGGGGGGGACTGTATCGCGTTTTGCGCCGATGCGGGCGAGGATATCCGCCGCCTGATTGTTTTCCCGAGCCACATGGTGAAATTCAAGCCCCTCGAACCGAGCTGACATCTTTAGGACGGCATTGTGATAGGCCGCCATTTTTGGATCCTTAGCGTCGAAGTCTCCATTTATTTGGGATATTGCGAGGTTCGAGTCCCCACGCACCTCCAGGCGCCGGATGCCCATGGAAACTGCCATCCGAAGTCTGTGCAGCAGGGCCTCGTATTCGGCTGCGTTGTTGGAGTCTGTATACAGTATCTGGAGTACGAATTGAACTGTATCTCCTGTTGGGGACGTCAGGAGGACGCCAGGCCCCAGTCCTGCCAGCATTTTGGAGCTGTCGAAATGCATGATCCAATGGAGTATGCGCCGTACTCTTTAGGGAGTTCGGCTTCCGTCCATTCGGCGACAAAGTCGGCCAATACTTGCGACTTAATGGCTCGCCGAGGCTTGTATGTTATGTCGAACGGGAGGAGATCGATGGCCCATTTGGCAATCCAGCCCATAGCATCACAGTTGTTTATAATATCATTAAGGGGTACCTCCGAGGCCACTGTAATTGAACACTCTTGAAAGTAGTGTCGCAGCTTCCGGGATGCCATGAATACCGCATAGGCTATCTTTTGATAATGTGGGTACCGTGATTTGCATGGAGTGAGGACAGTGGATACATAATATACCGGCTTTTGAAGGGGGAATTTATGTCCGTCCGTTTCTCGTTCGACGACGAGCACTGCGCTTACAACCTGATGAGTTGCGGCAATGTACAACAGCATTGGTTCGCCGATGTTTGGCGCGGCCAGGATTGGGTTGGTTGCCAGAATGGCTTTTATTTCTTCCAATCCGGCTGTGGCGGCATCCGTCCACTCGAAGTGTTCGGTGCGCCGAAGGAGGCGATAAAGGGGTAATGCCTTTTCTCTTGAGCGGGAGATAAAGCGGCTTAGAGCCGCCACCCATCCGGTTAATTTCTGGATTTGTTTGAGGTCCGTTGGGATAGCCAACTGTGACAGAGCTCGGATTTTGGCCGGATTTGCTTCAATTCCTCTGCTGGAGACAATGAAGCCCAGGAGTTTTCCGCCTGGTACGCCGAAAACGCATTTTTTCCGGATTTAGCTTGATGTCGTATGTTCGGAGGTTGTCAAATGTGATCCTCAAGTCGTCTATTAGAGAGTCGACGTGTTTGGTTTTGATGACCACATCATCTATGTATGCCTCTAATGTTTTGCCGATTTGTTTCTCCAGACATGTCTGAATCATGCGCTGATATGTTGCGCCGACATTTTTGAGCCCGAAAAGCATTGTGTTGAAACAAAAGGGTCCGTATGGTGTGATGAATGCCGTTGCGGCTTGGTCGGACTCCGCCATCTTGATTTGGTGGTAGCCGGAGTATGCGTCGAGGAAACACAATGAATCGTGTCCTACGGTAGCATTGATAATTTGATCGATGCGAGGGAGGGGGAAGGGATCCTTTGGGAAAGCCTTGTTGAGGTCCTTGAAATCGACGCATAGGCGCCAGGATTTGTCCTTCTTTGGTACCATCACTAGGTTTGCTAGCCAGTCCGGATGTTTTATTTCTCTAATGAATCTGGCCTCCAATAACTTGGCTAGTTCCTCTCCCATAGCTTGTCTCTTAGGTTCAGAGAAACGCCGAAGAGTCTGCTTGACCGGCTTGAATCCCTTTAGGATATTAAGGCTGTGCTCGGCCAGTCTGCGTGGGATTCCTGTCATATCGGAGGGGTGCTAGGCGAATACGTCCCAATTTTCGTGAAGGAACTCTCAAAGTGCGGCGTCCACGGCGGGGTTTAACTATGCCCCGATGGAGGCTATTTTTGTAGTGTCCGTCGGATGGACTTGGAATTTGACTATTTCATCTGTTGGTTTAAAAGACTTGGAGTCTGTGTCTTGTCAAGTATCACATCGTCCCTGTCCACTGTGGAGCATAGTGCAGTTAATTCTTCTGCCGCAAGGGCTTCGGATAGTGACTCGAGGGCCAGTGCGGCTATTTTGTTTTCGGCGCGGAGGACTGTGTCTGGATCACTAGCGAGAGTGATGATTCCGTTGGGCCCGGGCATTTTGATCTTCATGTACCCATAATGGGGTATTGCTTGAAAGATCGTGAACGCCTCCCGCCCTAAAAGGGCGTGGTATCCGCTACTGAGCGGGGCCACTTGGAATGTAATTTCTTCGGACCGATAGTTCTCTGGTGTGCCGAATACCACATCTAGTGTGATTTTCCCCGCACAGCATGCTTCCCGGCTGGGGATGATTCCTCTGAAGGTTGTGCTGCTTTGCTCAATGCGGTTCCAGTCTACTTCCATTTTCTGAAGAGTTTCCTCATAGATGAGGTTTAATCCACTGCCGCCGTCCATGAGTACTTTGGTGAGTCGAAAGCCGTCCACAATTGGACTGAGGACCAGTGCAGCTGGTGCTCGGGCTGTTCGGAATTTAGGTTCGTCACTGGCATTGAAGGTAATAGCCGTGTCACTCCATGGATTTGTTGCTGCCACGTGACATATTCCGGCAAGGCTGCGGAGTGTTCGCTTGCGCCTGTTATTTGATGCGAAGGTCTCAAAGACTGTTAATACCGTATTGTTATCTCCGGGATGGTGCTTTGTGGCCTCTAGGATGAGAAGATCCTCGCAACTTTTGGCTACCTGCCGGAGTATCCAACATGCTCTAAGGATGTGTGTTGGTATGGTATCTGCGGTACTATGAATTTTGCAGGGTCCGTTGAGCCATCCCTCCAATACGGTTCCATGCCCTGTAGAGGGTTTTTGCTTTTTGGGGATTAATTCGGGTGTCTTATGATAGTGCACCCTTTTACTTCGGACTGGGTGTATATTTGGAGCCAGATTATCCCAAAATTTCGTTTCGGTTTTCCAGGCGCTTTCCATCGCACAGTACTTTCGTACTATGGATGCCAAGTCAGCGAAGCGTGATATGTCACAGCGACTTATGGTGTTGAGGATTCCCTTGTCCATGCAATTATTGCAGAAAAATAAGATTGCGTCTTCCTCCCGACAGTCCTTAGCCTTGTTCACCACAAGGAGGAATCTGGCCCAATAATGATGTACTGTCTCCTGGGGCTCTTGCCTGATATTAGAAAGATCGCTTATGTTTGGGTGGGTGGGTGGAATTGTGTCCGAACCCTTACCCGATCTAAGACCTAGGGGCCGAGAAATTTCCAATCTTGGGAGCTCGGGTTCCGGGATGTTGCCCGGTAAGTCTGGCCCGCTACCTGACTCTAGGTTCAGGGCTTGGGTGACGTCCTCCCATAAACGGGTGTCCGGCTTGGAGAGCTCAGGAATCCAGACATAGTTAGTCCTCAAGATAGAGGAAGAATCGCCGCATTGTTCCTCCACCATCGCAATATGATGGGTGACCGGCGGAGAGTTAATCTCCCTTTGATCGGGTTGCAGCCCAATCCGATCATAGTCCGTAGCGACTCCCACGGCGGCGATGCGATCCAAGAGCTCATTTAGGGAAGAGAGCTCTATTGGATCCATCTGCTCGACAAGTTCTGAGCTGACGTGGAGGCTGTTTTCGATGACCCGAGAAGTCGTCGTCAGTGCAAGGGCCGAACAGGCGGTCATAATGAAATCGCGTAGCCGGAGGGTTTAGCCGACAGCCAAAACTCTCCCGGCGATAATGTTGTCTTTAAAGACGAGACGAGACATCCTTCCTTGTGGCGACGACACAGTGGAACTCTCAATGAAAGCACCAATGTCGGTGTCAAAACCGGCGGATCTCGGGTAGGGGGTCCCGAACTGTGCGTCTAGGCGGATGGTAATAGGAGACAAGGGACACGATGTTTTTACCCAGGTTCGGGACCTCTCGATGGAGGTAAAACCCTACTCCTGCTTGATTGATCTTGATGATATTGGGTATTACAATAGTTGATCTACCACGAGATCAAAGAGGCTAAACCCTAGAAGCTAGCCTATGGTATGATTGTTGTTGGTCTTACGGATTAAAACCCTCCGGTTTATATAGACACCGGAGGGGGCTAGGTTACACAGAGTCGGTTACAAGGAAGGAGATCTACATATCCGTATTGCCAAGCTTGCCTTCCACGCCAAGGAGAGTCCCATCCGGACACGGGACGAAGTCTTCAATATTGTATCTTCATAGTTCAATAGTCCGGTCAAAGGTTATAGTCCGGCTGCCGGATACCCCCTAATCTAGGACTCCCTCAATGTCTTAGAGGCTCCCCACTTGATAGAGGGTCAATGTTAGAAAGACATAATATTCGAGTGAAGTGTATCCGAATTGTAGAAGACAATTTTATAATCAATCTATTTTTATGTTTTTCCCGAAGGCTTTTGTTCCTCCTGTGCGGTCATTTTTATATAATCTGAAAGTTTTCCAGTCGTCGGCTTCAGCCCCCTCGTAGGAAATACGGGGGTGTTTGGAAAAGCATTTGATCACTCTTGACCCAACGTCTTGGTCCATGAAGGAGGTGTCAATGCGGCGAACCAGGCAATCAGACTATAGGGCGTTAACACTTTCACTTAGCTATAGGAGTTTTATGGTGGGTCTACGATATAGCCCCTGGTATGTACGCGGCTTATTTTAATATGATGCGTTACCTATTTGATCTGAAAAAGATCCTTCGTTTAACACGCACTACAAAAAGAATACACTTCCGTGATGATACGTGTTTGTCACAGTAGGTCACGTTTTCTGTCATGCATGTACATCCATGACAAATTTATGACAGAATCAAGATAGTCATCATGTGCTGTCGTAGAAGTGTTCCATGACGTTACCAAAATTATCATCACAGAAGTGTCCACTTCCATGATGATAAATCGCGCGTCACAGAAGTGCTTTCGTCAAGAGTGACCGACACGTGGCATCCACCGTAACGGAACGCCGTTAAGCTATCGGGTCCGGTTTTGGATCCGATAACCCGTTAACAGCCCCGACCAATGGGGATTTTCCACGTGTAAAATCATCATTGGCTGGAGGAAACACGTGTCGGCTCACCGTTGGGATAGATGTCATCCACTCATTGGACCCAAAGCGCCTATGATACGTCGACACGTGGCACGGCCCAACAGAGGCCCATTCCTATGAAAAGGCCGGCCCGTTTGACTTGGTCAAAAGGTGGCGGGCCGGCCCACGGCAAGCCTGTTAACGGCCTGTTCGCATATAGCCCATTTACAGCCCGCTAACCCAGGGCCCGTTTACAACCTATCCGAATTAGGCCCAATAGCGTCATCTGGGCCATCCAATATAACTCCAGCCCGTTTTAACTTCCGGCCCATGTATGGCCCATGACGTATTTCGGCCCATATGAGTCCCTTTGTAACTCTTGGCCCACTAAAGGCCCGTGGTGAAACTGGCCCGTAATGAACAGTGTATTGCTTCATACCCATTAGCGGCCCATTATTCCATTGGGTCGTTTCCAGCCCGTGTTACCTTTCGGCCTTCTGAGGGCCCATTTATTCTTGGGCTCATTTCCAGCATTCGATTACTTACGGCCCGTTACTGGCCTTTTCTGCTTGTGGGCCAAATTCAGCCCGTGGATACAGTCGGCACGTTTGTGGCCCATTAATCTGTTGGGCCATTTTGATAGCATCATCAAATATGACCTATTAACGGCCCGTTATGGTCAACCCATAAAATGTACGATTTCCACTCTAGCCCGTTTATGGTCCCTTATATGGCACGTACAAGGCCCATAGATGAGACGACCCATAGAAGGCCCATGGATCCTACGGGACGTAGAAGGCCCATTGCCCGACGGCCCATAGAAGGCCCATTGATACGACGGCCCATAGAAGGCCCATGGATCCGATGGCCCATAGAAGGCCCACAGATCTGATAGCCGATAGAAGGCCCATGGATCCGACAGCCCATAGAAGGCCCACGCATCCGACGGCCATAGAAGGCCATGGATCGTCCGCCCCGTAGATGGCCCATGGATCGTACAACCTGTGGAGGGCCATGGTCACTACAACGTTTGGGCGAGTTGGCCCCCGTTTGAACGATATAGCATATTCAAAGAATTATCCTACTCTATATTATCACCTCTAAAAAACATACACTATACAATAAAGAGACTAAGGCATAGAAACGTAGAATAATCCTACACTATACAATAAAGAAATTACAGCCGATTATACCCACTGGGCATTATGGTTCGGCACCAGTGATAATAAAGCATACACAAACAACAAATTACATACACTGGGCAAATACAGTTCATACATCATGGACGCGCATCAACATAACTTACCATCATGAACTATAATCTTTGTGTTGATGTCACTTCATCCTGAAATGTTTCTGTAAGTACACATGACTAGGGCAAAAATATAGTTACAACAGTGAAGCGAGCAAGACCGACTATTTTGTACATGGCAAAACAGGACTAGCAATAATGTTACACGTCATGAAGCATAAGCAGGTGATATTTTAAAAATTATAAAAAGGTAGTCTGTGCAGCCTGCATACAAAAATCTCTCTTAGCTCACCAGAGGAGCATGATGTTGGGGCCCAATCCAAAACACATACAAGTTACAAATTTAGACAACACGTTGCGCAGAAGTAAGCAGGCAGTTGGCCATTCTGTAGCTCAATTAAAGTCTTAAGGAGCATAATGAACAATAGAGGATTTCATACAAACATACTACAACAAGCAAAACTATGCAGTCATTAACCTAGTATAAACTAGATTGTGAGCCTCATTCAATAATAGTTGGTTAATAGACTTCAAAGCTTCAGGCACACTTCAACAGAGTAATTAAATGCTAAGGCCTTTATTATGTCAACTAATAGTTATACAAGTACCCAACATCAGGCATCATTCTTTGGGCATCTCATTAACTGAGGAAAAACAAAGCAATTGAAAAGAGCAAATTAACTATGCATGAAACAAACAAGGAATTGAACTATTGAGTTGGATATAGTGACTTACCTTAACAGGTTGAAGAGGCTCAGCGCAGCTCCTACTTCTCTTGAAAGGCTCCTTCCTAACATCTTGTACTTGGAAATCCTCAAACTTATCTTCATTGCACCCCCTCTGCAAGGTGACACAAACTAGTTACTCGTTTCCTTGGAAGATAAATATGCATACTTTCCAGTCTGTGAACACAAAAGGATGGGATTATAACAAAACAACAGCACATAATGAAACATGCCGCATCTCTTGCACTTGCACACAATGAAATGAGCATTTACTGTGTCTGCACTATGTAAAAACTAGGCATACCTCTGAATTGGATCTCCAGGTACTCTTGGAGAGCCTACTTTAGTGTACAACCAAACCTTTATGTCACCTATGTGTTAGAAAATGCCCCACTACAACAGCCCTTAGTGTTTAAATCGTTCACAAGCTCTGTTAGAGTGTTAGGTCAAGAACAACAAGTAATCAAAGCAAATAGTCCTAGTATGGCTGGCTGATGCAAACAAGCAATTGAACAGTTGTGTGAGCAAATCTTACATATCAAGAAAAGAAGCAAAGAAGGAGGCTTAAAGACCATCACTTGACTGACCAGATTTAAGGGGCATTTAAACATCATGTGCAACGTATGAACTAACATAAACATTGCATATTCCAGATTCTACAATGGAATGCACATGTATTTGGTTATGCCATGTATGATGATGCCTAAATGTACACTATAGCAGGCAGGAGTGATTCATCATTGCACGCACAATTGAATTGCAGGTTAAGGGCCAGTTCTATTCCGCCTTTTCAGGGCTTATTGTCAAAATAAGCCATAAAAGATGTAAAGAAGTAATTTTTGAGTTATGCGCTTGGGCTTAACTAATTTCGCTTTGGAGGGAGGTGTTTCGGGTAGAACCTCACTAAAAATTGAAGGGAAGGGGAATAGTGAAATGACTCATTGTCCGCCTATATTACACTCAAAATGCAACTGGTGACGCCCGCGTCACACCTCACCCTCAAGTAAAAACAAACACGCAAGCGTTCATTGCCCTACCCACTTGCATCTCCTCTCCCCTTTCCCTCTACCTCGATCCCCTGCCTGCAGCACTAGGGTTCCTCCAGCAAGCCGTCGCCACTGGTCCCATCCGGCCTGGTCCACAATGATGCTCTGTCTAGCTAGGCTACATGGCCGGCGGGTAGGGGCAAATCTCCCTGGCTGCTCCTCCCTCTGGTGCCGCCCCTCATTCTCATGGTCTCCAGCAGCTGCTCCACTATGGTTCGTCCAACGCACTACTCCGGCAGGCGCTGCACAACTACGGCTGATGCCACATCATGCGTAAGGCACCTTATTCCCTCCCCACCTCCCGTGTCGTGGCCTTGAGGTGTCATTGAAGGATGAGCTCATCCAACAAGGTGAGGATCTACTCTGATTTTTTGCCAAATTTTCATTCTGATCCACTATACGATGAATTGCTATGAGCTGCTTCTGCTGCTGCTATATGATGCATTGCTATGAGCTGCTCCTGCTGCTGCTATATGATGAATTGCTATGAGCTGTTGCTGCTATATGATGAATTGCTATGAGCTGCTGCTGCTGCTATATGATGAATTGCTATGAGCTGCTACTGCTACTATATGATGAGTTGCTATAAGTTGCTCCTCCTGCTGATGTATGATGAATTGCTATGAGCTGCTCCTGCTGATGCTATATGATGAATTGCTATGAGCTGCTCTTGCTGCTGCTATATGATGAATTGCTATGAGCTGCTCCTACTGCTGCTATATGATGAATTGCTATGAGCTGCTCCTGCTGCTGCTATATGATGAATTGCTATGAGCTGCTGCTGGTATATGATGAATTGCACACCGCTGCTGCTGCTGTTGCTGTATGATGAGTTGCTATGAGCTGCTGCTGCTGCTATATGATGAGTTGCTATGAGCTGCTGCTGCTGCTATATGATACTTTCAGGTGCTGCTGCTATATGATAATAACCAGCCACTTGGACCATCAAATTTCAATAAATAATTATTCTTCATTTAAATGTGGGTCATGCGTTTTTCGTTTAAATTAGGCAATGTGATCTCTATGGAAAACATTGACCAAAGTAGATTGTGCCAAGTAGATGGTATCTTTGTATTTGCATTTTGAGCAAATAGTGATGGTCTGTTTTCCTATCATATTAATTACTGCACTGGGTTCAATTTCTGATGTTTGCAAGTCAAATTAATTTTCATATGGGCAGCAAAATGGAAAAAATATAATGCAATCTAGACTTTTCACTGATCATACCAAAGATAAGCTGAAAACTCAATGAAAAGAACAAGTTGGCTTATTACATGGAGCTTATATTCACAGGTGCTTATTTTCTTAGGTTAACTCGTAATAACCGTCCCTAAGAAACTTCGCCAATAGAACTGACATACAAATAACATGTCACGATGATTGCAATGGAGGAGTGACGTACCATAGCACACTGTATAGGCTCACCACTGGCTCTCCTTTTTTTGCGATGTTCCATGAAATTTCCACATACATCTTGTACTTTTTCATTGTGTAACCCTATCTGCAAGTTGACACGGCTAATTTCAGACATCTCTACATGATAATACATTGCATATCCCTATGCATATTTAAACCACCAATTGATAATTGTGTGCATAGCATAAACTAGCCATGACTCTGTGCCGGACTAGCGAGGCACTCTAAGGGAGCCTAATGTAGTGTCTGGAATTCCTACATGCCACCTATGATTTTGTGTAATGTATCACATCGTTCCTAAATATATGTCTATGTAGAGATTCCAGTATGGACCACATACATATGTATATAGATGCATTTTCGAGTGTAGATTCACTCATTTTGCTCCGTATGTAGCCTATAGTGGAAGCTCTAGAAAGACTTATATTTAGGAATGGAGGTACGAGGTAGTATCATGTATGACATCTACATATCTAATTTAGCAGCCAGTAGTAGAAATCATTGTCTGCACAAAGGGATTACTGGTCGAAAATCCTAGCAAAGCACGTCCGGCAGCCGTAACAATACAAGAGAGAGAGAGAGAGACGCTTACAAGATCATAGCAATGCCCCGATCCAGGATCTTGGTTGACCAAGCTGTTAGATCCAGAAGAAACATCGTCCTTGTAGTTTTTGCCAGCTGCATAACAGGTAACAACAACTTGTTAGTATATTTGAAGTACATCGGACAGGTGATGTTGGACGGGTTTAAAGGTGACAAGTACCTAGGCCGTGGCGGGTGCTTGGCATCTTTCCAGACGGTGGGAATTAGGTTAGAAACGTCAAGGGTGATGACGCTGCGCTGGCTGTCGGGGTCCGGTAAGGAGATCTAGAACCGTCGAGTAGGGTGTTTGTGGAGCGGCTCCGGTAGGGTGGACTACGGTGTGGGCGAAGCGGATCTGTGGCCGTGGACGAGGGCGTAGGTGAAGCTGCTCCGGTGGTTGGGTTAAGGATGGTGTCGACGATGCGGATCTGCGGCCGTGGACGGGGCGTCAGAAGCTGCTCCGGTAGGTTGGAAATGGATCTGAGGCTGTGGACTTGTGAGTTGGCAAAGCGGCCCCGGTAGGGTTGAAAATGGTATAGGCGAAGCTACTCCGGTGGGGTTGATGATGGTGTCGGCGAAGCGGCTTCAGTAGGGTTGAGGAAGGTGTCGGCGAAGAGGATCAGAGGCCGTCGACGGGGGCGTCGGTGGGGCGGCTCCGGGGGGGGGGGGGGATGAAGCATCTCCGGTGGGGAGTACGAATGAGCCGCTGCAGATGCGCTGCGGTTGACGAGAGTACGGGCGAAGCAGATCCGGCACCATGGACAAGGCCGGCACTGAATGAGCTGTGGTACAGTGGTGGATGAGCAGTCTAGTTGTTTCTAGGGGAGGTGGAAGGGGTAGATGTGGACGCAGAAGCAGATCCGGTGAGGTGGACGCCGCTGGCAGTGAATGGGCTCTGGTACGCTGGTGGATGAGCAGTCTAGGGTTTCGAGAGGGGAGGAGAGAACTGAAGTACGAACGGCGTGATGTGAGATGCTCTGGTGTTGTGGAGTTAGTCATTTTTGCGGGAGGGGGAGAGGAAATGGGGGTGCCGTGTAGTGGGGGGAACCGGAAGTTACCAAAGCAGCCCCGACCTATTATGTAGATGAGGGTGGTATTGTAACTGTTGGTCTCCGTGCACCAAGGACAAAAGGGGAATTTCGCATGCTAAAGACTAAGGTGGCGGAAATTTTAGAAGGAGGCGGGAGATTTTACGCCCATGGATCGCTCAGATCCAGTTTCAACTAATTTTGGACCATGCTAGCGGGAAGGTCATGCGAGATCGTACACGGGCAAAGGCCAAGAGTTAATAACTGGTGTGTCCACCCCAGAAAAAAAGACAATAACGCGGGATGATGCGCCGATAACTTGGATGTTCACACGGGTGCGGCCAATCGTTCACAAAAAAGGGATCAAACGCTCAGCCTATGTATTTCTCGTGTAAATAGATAATTTAGTGCAATTGGTTATTTACTTTAAACATAATGCATTGACGTGTTAGTGTAGAGGTGCACAAAAAGAAGTCTGCTACTTAAAAGTGTTACCTCATATGATTAAATAGCCTCCATTTCATAAATTTCTTACCCGTTTAATTCATACGTGAATATTACATATATTACTTCATAATAGAACCTTAAATCATCCAAGACTAATGATTTTGAATGCAAGAGTAACAATGGTGCATGTACATGATAGCTACATTGGTTGTTTGAAGAAACATCACTGTAACTTTGGCATGCACAACTGAAAAGGTTTATTTAAATAGAAAAAAATGTGATATGTGAGTGTCCAACCTTTATAGCGTTGAATCGATATTGTATCTTTGGCCACGATACGAAGTAGATATTGATAGATAGTGATACGTGAATGAATTGTGTAATCTCTCTCACACGCATACATATCTCATTTCCCTGTGGGCATCGGAATCACACACGCGCACTTCGTGTATTTCTCTCCCTCCGTCAAGGTTAGAATTCATCTTTCTACCCCGTCCTACAAGTCTCTCACACAAAAACACACACGCTCTCTCTGTCGAACATGTTCACCCCTTTAATTCCGCCCACCCATAGCCACTAATGTCTCAAAGTATAATAATGTCTCTCACACATATGCCTAAGGTTAACTCGAGTTCCGGAACCATATGAATAAATACAATGGGATTCCAACAGAGCACCTTTTGTTTTGAGATTTCGCTCTCTCTCTCTCTCTCTCTCTCTCTCTCTCTCCCTCTCTCTCTCCACATTGTTTCTCACTTCATTTTTTCCGGCACTTGCATGCACACAATTTTGTTTATCTTCGTGATGCTTTAAGTATGCCTCGCACAAATGCTATCTACCTATCCCTTAATATAGCTAGATATGTGTCACACAAACTCCTTCTCCCTACTCGCAAGATGCCCATGCGTTGCACCGAACATCAAGATGCATTTGTATGAGTAGTTTATCTTGTGGGAGAAAAGGATGAACGAGGGAATGTCTTACTTGCAAATGCGGAGAGGGGTGTGGGTATCTTTTTGCAAAATTGCCACAGTTTCCTTCCTATCTGTCGGGTATAAATTGGATGGCGTATATTGCAGGATGGCAGGAACACCATCATCACCAACTCTATTTTTATAAGAGTAGGGATATGTAAGTGTCACTGCCCCCCCCCCCCCCGACACACACACCCACACCCACACAACCACACACACACACTTCCCAACACCGAAGGAGTAGGGTGACACCTCGATCTTGATACTAATCTATCGACTAGCTTCTCTCTCAAACACACACACACACACGCACACACTACCCGACACCGAAGGAGTAGGGCGGCACCTCGATCTTGATAGTAATTTATCTACTCCTCTTTCAAACACACACACTCGCTAGTTGTGCCTCTATGCCTACCGCGCACACTCTCGATATGTCTTTCTCTCCCTCCCCCACCCCAACAATGACAACAGAAGGGTGACAACTCGATCTGATCGTAATCTGTCAATTGGTTTCTCTCTCGAACATCGTGTCTCCGTGCCTCGCTCAGTAGCCCCCTCGATATGTAGACTTCTCGCGCGTGCACAACTGTAGTGACGATGACGCTGAACCCAGTGTGCCTCGTTTTTACCGGCCTCGTGTGATAGTTTTCACCCTGTTTTCTGTTAATTAACAAGGCAACATTTTCTTTGTTACTAGTGAATCTGAGATCATTCGGTGCAGACATAAAATATATCATTTCAACCCAATTATCGCAGTAACTATTTTAAAAGAAACTAGCTAGATGCTCGTGCGTTGCAAGGAACATCAAGATGCATTTGCATGAGTAGTTTATCTTGTGAGAGAAAAGGATGAACGAGGGAAGGCCGTATTTGCGAACGTGGAGAGGGGTGTGGGTATATTTTTGCAAAATTGCCATAGTTTTCTTCCTATCTGTTAGATATAAATCCGACAGCCTATATTGCAGGATGGCACGCACACCATCATCACCAACTCTGTTTTCTACTCCCTCCGTTCCTAAATATTTGTCGTTTTAGAGATTTCAACAAGTGACTACATATGGAGCAAAATGAGTGGATCTACACTCTAAAATATGTCTACATACACATCCGTATGTGGTAGTCCATTTGAAATATGAAAAAGACAAATATTTAGGAACAGATGGAGTATAAGAGTAGACATGGAGATATATCTCCAGCATGGTCTACAACAAAAATGTGCTGGACTGGTTAGGGCCGGATGCTCGCAACGCGATGACATGAGTTCGAATTCTGTCTTTAACTTTAGATTTTTTATATTATATATTACTTATTTAATATATACTTCTTTTCTTGCCATCAGACCGACAGTGGAACCCACAGAGTACTTAGAATACAAGATTAAGGATGGACTTGTTTCTTTTTAACTTTCAGACGAAGTCTGTAGCCACCTCGCAAGTCACGTGTACAATCGTAAATGCAATTAACTTTTATAGAGGGACAATCATACACGCAATTAACTCAAATGGATTGGTGTCACTCTATTATTTCCAGCATAAGAGCATCTCCAACGGCAGCCGGCAAATTTCCTCCCGCTTCCTTCTGCGGAGGACGACATCAAACGCCAGCGGCATACATTTTCACAACTCTAACCAACCAGATGAAATTCGTGCAAACACGGACTGATTTCATATAAGCATGAAGGATTTCGTATAAAAAGCCGGATCTTCATATAAACATGATGGATTTCATTACATTTACATGAACTAAGCGGTGCCAATACGGCTCTCTTGGTATAATTAATACTCCCTCCGTCCGGAAATACTTGTCCTAGAAATGGATGTATCTAGACTTATTTTAGTTATAGATACATACAACTTATCCATTCTTAGAACAAAAATTTCCCGCCAGCTTGAGAGGGAGTACATAATCTAAATGGTCATGCTGAGATCCCTTTGTCTTCCTCATGTCCGGCAGACACTTGCGGGGTCGACGAAGGTCCTCGGAAGAGACGAAGCAGCAAAGAAACCACCTGAATGCGCAGTCGTCGCCTCGGCGGTGGCCTTAATGGGACCCAAGTAGCAGCGGCCTCCCGTGTTCTACTTCTCCTCGATGATGGCGGCGGACACGGAGAAGCTGGCCACCGACTCGTCGCTCTCCACGCACCCGGCTTCGCTCGCCTACATGGCGCCGCCAGCAGTGACGGTGGCGCCCACGGACACGGGAGGCGCGGCACTACAGACACTGGTGGTGCGGTACGATGCGGCAGTGACGACGCATGTACCGTTGTGCTCGCCACCGTGCTGGCGTGGAGCAACTCGCCACTCCTCATCGAGCTGAACTGGAGCGGCGAGTTGCTGAACCACGCGCCTGCTTGGGGGCGGCAACTGGCTCCGTTGGGCCAAGCGAGGTTGGTGAAGCACCGAGCGGCCTCGCCCGTATCCGGAGGGCTTGGCGGGCCACCCAGCCGGGTAATATGCCGGAGAACGGCTCCACCGAAGCCATCAGAAGAGTGGAGAAAATGGAGAAGGAGGAGATGGGGGAGCGGAGAAGGGGTGCGATCCTTGCCCGTTGTCTGTCTGGCCTCGTGTAAATAGAGGGCGGACGGTAGGAGCTGGCCGTCCCGCCTCGTTTAAGCCGAGGCGGACGGGAGGAGCTCGGTGGTGTTGCGTTTAATTCGCCCGCTCATGAGCAGACGTGTGGACGGAGTAGGTTTCTCGGTTTGCATGCGGGTTTAATGGAGGCGAGGAGGCATGTTCAGTGGGCGTCTGTGGCAGCGCTTGATACTATTCGATTTGACAACGAAGCGCGCTAGTTCCCGATACGGCTTTAATGCGCATTTAGGGAGGGAGTAGCGGTTACCGAAATGTTGAACGGCCAATGCATCCTCCTTCAATTAATGCATGAGGGAAGTAATGGGAGGAGGACCGGGAAAAGAGGTTGCATGATGTGAATGCAACGCAGTTTGCCCTCATATAAAGGCGCCCCTCCATTCCAATGCATCTACCACATCGTACGCACCTAAGCATTTGCCTAAGCACCTACACTAAGCGCAAAAGAGCTCACTCCAGACCCATGGCGGCGATGCGCGCGAGCGGCCAGCGGCTATGCCAGATGGTCCACGACGTTGGCCTGCGGCATGGCGCCGAGGATCGTCTCCAGATGGTGTTGGAGACCGGCTGGTGGATGGCCGTCGTCGACGCCAACTACGGCTTTCAGTTGGACCAGATGATCGTTTCCACCACCAACAAGTTCACCGTTCTCAAGAAGCTCGCGGACGACATCACCGTACTCCTCCAGCCCGCGCACCTGGGCTCCTCATTGCCTGCCACCCTAATCGGCCTCCATGGCTGGAACCTCTTTCAAGCTCTGGCGGTCCTGCGACTGCCCGCCGACGCCACGAAGAATGTCCACCTGGTGGTCGCGCTCGTTGCGAGGCGCCTCGCCCTGCAAATAGTGTACATAGGTATCTACAAGGCCAGTGAGGATGCTACGACGTTGGCCTTCATTAACCAGCTAGAAGCCTTGGATGCCTTTGCTGAGAAGCACCTCGACCTTGCCACAAAAGCCGACGCTCCTTAGTCACCGGTCGGTGGCCCGACGCACTAAGTTCTGGAGGAGGAGGTCATACGTTGATGGATGCATCTTTCTTCTTGCCTTCTGTAACCACCACTGCGATCCCATCATCATCGTGGCCTTAATTCTTATTGTGCTATTGCATTTTGTTCCAGTCAATACCGACATGTGCGATCCCTTTGCTTAATTATATGCATCACTGTAATAAGTACTCCATCCGTCAATTTATAAGTTGTGCTTACCTTTTCCATCAACTTCGTGCAACGCGCGGGCATCTTGCTAGAAACACTAGAACATGTCGGACGCGCGTGACCAAACCGACGATGCGCCAACCTAGCTACTACGTACCCTGCTTATCTGGCGGAAATAGCCCCGCCCTAGCGTTTCCAATCGTTATTTCTATCTATCGATCGTGCCAAGGAGCAGAACCAAAATGTTACAATTTATACATGTTTCTCTACTCCTACTCCTATAAAAGACTCAGTTGGTGATGGTGGTGTGTCTGCCATCCGTCGTTTCTGACCATTAGATCTGCATCTAACGGCTGTGAGGTAAGTTGTGGCATTTTTGCAACAATAGCCCACTTCTCTGCTCCAATTTGCAGAAAACCCCTTATTATCTTGAAAGCAACCACATCCCTCCCTCACCTCATCAAAACAGCCCGAGAAATATATTTTGAGTGAAAAGTACTCCCTCCATTCCTAAATATTTGTCTTTCTAGAGATTTTAATAAGTGACTACATACGGAGCAAAATGAGTGAATTTACACTTCAAAATATGTCTATATAATTCGTATGTGATAGTCCATTTGAAATCTCTAAAAAGATAAATATTTAGGAACAGAGGGAGTAATATATTAGGAGTATATCAAAACAAGAGTGATTTCTATGAAGTTTGTGAACAAGTACTACTATTCTACTACTTTCGATCCATCGCAACGCACGGGCACATTGCTAGTAAAAGGAAAAGGCCTGCCGCGTTCGCGTCGCACTCCCCCCACACACGCCCGGGAATCGGGAGTACTCCACGGCCCGTCCGGCACGACACATAGCTTAGGGAAGGCGTGTTGCCTAGCATTTTCACTTTCATGTGGGACCGCCATTGAGCAAACCGACCATTGGAAAACAGAAACGAGGGGAAGATCTAGCTGTAGCACGGAAGCCAAGAAATTTGGTGTCAGATGGGGCTCGTTGATAGAGTGGGAGCATTCCATACTACTCTGCTCCTACTAGTACCAAGTTTGTACTATACAACTAGTACTACCACTATACAACTAGTAGGTACGTGCACGACACAGCATCGTAGGAACAAAAAACGGGAAGATCTTGTTTTGGGTGATTTATCTTTTTTCAGTCAACGTAGTATGAATAATATGATGTGGGGGGCACCCATGAAGCTTATGTGGCTTGGTTTCATGGCTACGAAAGTTTAGAGAAAAATAAATAGATAATGTGTTTAGAGTGCACTCCACTAAATAGATATCCTTTGGATCCATTGCAACGGGCCGACACATCTATATCTATAGCCCCTATATAGTGTGTGAATAACTTCGAAAGGTGGTCGTTGGATGAAGCCAATCCGACGGTACAAAGATGGAAAATCCGAGCACTACTGGTCGTTGGATATCATCTACATTCCACCAGATTCTGCCACATGTAGAATCTAGAAGACTCCATGGTTGAACTTCATTCATGACTAACTTTGCCACAACTAAGCTTAGGCAAAGTGTGTCTGAAACAAAAAATGTGGCTAACAAAATGGCCACCACAAGTGTGTCAAGATTTGGCAAGAAGTTGAGTCTATGACATGTGGACCATGTAGCTAGAAAAGTATGGCAAACCACAAGTGTAGAAATGAACCAAACACATGTCTGGTGTGTATGGTAGGGTGTATGAAGGGTGCATGATCCCAAGAGTTCCCTTCTCGACCCACTTTTGGGTGTTTGGTAGAGTGTATGGAGGGTGCATGAGTCCACAATAGCTTAGCGCAAATACACTAGAAGCATGCATGAAGAGAGCATACATGAAGAGGGGTGTTGAGTTGAGCATGCATGAAGAGGGAACAACTATGCTGAGACGAGAACACAACCAAACACACTTGGCACGCCTAAGCTTAGGCGTGGCAACCTTAGGCTGCAAACCAAACCATAACTTTGAAAGTTGGTCGTTGGATGAAGCCAATCCGACGGTACAAAGATGGCAAATCCGAGCACTACTATCCGTTGGATATCATCTACATTCCACCAGATTTTGCCACATGTAGAATCTAGAAGACTCCAGATGTAGAAGCATAATGCACAAACCACAAGAATCTCATGCGTGCAATGCACGTGTACCTTACTAGTAGTTGGTAGTAGTAAGAAAAAAATTCCGGGTTTGGCACGAGCTCATACTGCGGGAGCACCACAAGGCCTGCCGCAGGAGTTACATTTCCCTCTCGGGGCCCACGGGACCAAACTTCAGTGGCTTAGTGCCCGGCCTATGAGTCAATGACATGCGGACCTTAAATGCGGCTGGCCCACATGTCATTCTCATGGTGGTGGTGTGGTTCGCGACTCACTCGTTCGAGATGAACCGGCCGGTGGTGGCGTGGCCGTGGCGAGGGTGCCACAGCTGGGCGTCGGGGCGTTACGAGGCGTAGATGGCCACACCGGCGGGTACTACCTGTAGTACAGAAGTACTCCAGCTGAGGATTGATGCCCGGGACGAAATGTGTCACAGCCGCTGGATGAAAATTCGATGGCGCGGGAATACGGATCGGAGCACAGCAGCGGAGCAGGCAAACCACGTCCAATCAGGTGTGGCTGTGGTAGAAAGTTGATGGTCGCCGCAGTTTAGCTGGCCTGCATGTCAGGCACACAAAGGCAGAGGAGCGGTGGGGCCGAGAGGGATGAGGCACACGTCGGGGGGATGAGGATCCCCTGACGTGAACAATCCTACCACTCTATCACTGACATGTGGGACCCGCAAGTGTGGGTCCCACCAGTCAGCGAAGGAAAGGCAGGGTAAGGCAGTGATAGCCACGTCAGAGGATCCATGTCAACATCGGGGGACGTAGTGCTTACAGGTAGGGTTGGAGCGGCATCGTGGGAATCGCATGTGGGTGTGGCAGTGGTAGAAACAAGAAACGTGATGGTCGTCGTGGTTCAACTTCCATGGACCAGCTGTCATGTCTACTGACACATGTATATCAAAACTAGAGTGTTTATATTTCAAGCACGTGAACAAGTATTATTCTACTACTTTGGATCCATTGCAACGCATACGGCCAGACATTGGTAGTACTAGTGTCTATCTCTATCTCTAGAGGCCTTCCCTCGTTCATCCTTTTCTCTCACAAGATAAACTACTCATACAAATGCATCTTGATGTTCCATGGAACGCACGAGGATGTTTCCTTGGGGGTCTCTCCAGCGCGGTGTGGCCGTAGTTGCAAGTTGACGCCCCTTGAGATGCCGACGTTGAGGGGCACTCGGATTTCCTCCGATGAGCAGGTAAGATGAGTTTGATCATGTAGTAAATGCATTCTAAAGACTACTTCATATCCATTTCCTAATTCTCCCCTGCCCACTGTTTCACGAGTTAGGCTCGGTCACAGTGGAGATTGGCTTGCATATGTACGGGCGGGTACCAACATCAATTTGCACAACATTTACAACGGTGACACCGTTCCCGTAGAACCTTTGTCCAACATTGGGATCAGCCATGCAATGGGCCACCGCATGAATTGGTACGATAGAACCACGGTGAGATTGAATAAGATAGCACGAACCTTGCACATGGCGGTCAAAGGTGGACCATGCTGTCTGCGGCCGATTTGTTGCCGTACGAGTACGAAGACGTTGTGCTCCTTTCTAACCGCATCTTTGCGGTGACAAACCAGGGGACTTGTTTCATATGGGACACATCCTACGATATACTCCCTCTCTCCCAGTTTATTTGTTTTGAATGTTTTCATTTTATAAGTTTCAAATTCAAATTTAGAGGGGCAGTGGGGCCGAGGGGGGTGAGCCGCAGGTCGGGGGACGTGTGGTGTCATGGGTTCATGCAACGTCGTGGGAATCGCGTGTGGCTGTGGTAGAAATTTAAGGCGGCCCACATGTCATGCACACAAAGGCAGAGGGGCTGTGCAGCCGAGAGGGGTGAGGCGCACGTCGGGGGACGTCGTGTCGTGTGTTGGAGCGGCGTCGTGGGAATCGCGAGTGGCAGTGGATGAAACGTGATGGTCGTCGTAGTTGAACTTCCATGGACAAGCTGTCATGTCTACGGACACATGCATTGCATACCGATCACTTGAAGGAGTAGTAGAGAAAGCTAGGCAGATAAATAGTTCCTTATAGTCAAGCGGACCCACGCCACTAGCTACTTGTTCCAAAGACATGCACACCATCGAAATAGTCCATCTATATCAATATACATAGAGACGGAATATTTTTTACAAGATGGGAAATAGTTCATCTACCCATAATGCCCTGCTGCTGGTGCAGCATCTTCTTCTTCTTCTTCTTATTCTCATTTTCTGTGGGAGACGGCTTCGCAACAGGCTCTCTAGACCTTGCAGCTATCTCGAAACTCACACAGGCATCGAGGGCAGCATATTTTATCCGCTCGTACGTCAAGGAATAATTCTCCCATCTAGACAACCTTAATGCCAGCGTCTCATCACCCTTCTGAAGATTTTTTCCTAGCACAAAATTTGCTACGTCGAATAGGGATGGTGTCGGTTTATCACAATCTTCTACAGGAATTTTTATTTTGGTTTGTAGGTCAGCGATGCTTTTCAAATCAAGGTTGTACGGCTCCAACTTCTGTTTGTCCCCTGCGATGGCTGCCCCACAGAAGTATATGTCCTCCCGAGACAAGAAATCGTGAAGCTCAGCTGGTATGGAGGGCGCGTGTATGATGCGGTACACCAAAACATCATCTTCGAGGCACAGCTGAAGGACAGCGGCGCGTTGGGTCTTCCCAGTGGCACGCTCCGTGTACTCTACGTCGAGACCGATGACATTCATCTCCACCTTTTGGAGGGAGTTGGATACATTGTTGATCCACTTCCAAACAACCCTTGGGTGGTCGGTGACTGTTGCAACTATGCTCAACGAGCCTTTGATGAGGACATGTTGGACGCTAAAAACCTGCATCTCGATCTCTTTCTCCATTCGGAACCGCTGGACCGGAGGGCTATGGTTTGGAGAATTAGGATTAGATCGCTAGTCTAACTAAAGAAGAAGATTATTTATAGGGGCTTTGGAATTACTCCAGGAGGATGTGAAGAGGTTAAAACCATGTGAATGCAGTGTGGTTTGGATGCAAATGAAGATCAAGGAGTAGTGAAAAAGCCAAGGAAAATCGGTTCCCGATGGAGAAGTAAATGGGAGAAGTTATGCGCATGCATGAGGAGAGCTGCGGTGATTTGACTGCTGCATGCAATGGATTGGACGGGCTCTTCGGTCGCCTTTTCTCTCTGTCAGGCACACAGAATGGCCCACTTGCATGCTACAGTTTATTGGCTGGAGTCTGGCTGCAGCTGCTCATGCGTACGCTAATTAATGCTATGAATGCGGGCATGGAGGGAAATGGGCGCATGCAAAAGGGTATATACGCAGACTAATTAGATAAATACTGAAAAAGTTATGCGAAGACAAAAGAGGACAGGAGGGAGTACTACTCCCTCCGTTTGAGTTTACAAGTCCTACGCGTATACCTAGGTTGCCAATTTTATCACCCTAATATAAACTAAATAACATAAAAATTATACCTTTTGAAAATAGAACATCTGACGTTTATATTGGTATATTTTTTTATAATATATGACTTGTATTAGGTTGGTCAAATTGAAGACCTAGGGGTACGCGTATGTCCTATAAACTGAGAGAGAGAGGGAGTACTCATGTTCCTACTACTGTTAAGGAATATGCAGTTATCCTCAAAAAACAAAAGTCCTTCTTCGCGCTTCCGCATGCACGAGAATTTGGTTCTGCTCGCAATATGGATGATAGCTGGAGGATGAAGTGAACCTAGAGGCATGCTAGCACGGGAGTGTACTCATGTTCCTACTACTCCTACTAGTAGTACAACTGTGGTACACTTGATGGTCAAAATACTATTATTCATCCGGTCCTCACAGTGAAGTGACAATACCCCGCGCCCGAGGTGACACCAGTCCAGGCGGCGTGTCCGGGTTACCAAAGTCAGCCTCACCTCGTGCACTATGCAGTCACTGTCACCGCCGCTGTATGGCATGCCTCGCCTCGTCTCCCTCTCCCCTAGCACCACTCCATCTCCATCCCCGTCTCGCCGGAGATCCTGAGGTCACTCTTCATTCTCTCACTGTGCCCCCGCATACCCTCTCCTTGCTTGCCTCCCCCAGTACCACTATTCCCTCGCTAGCCGCTCCAGCACCGACACCTTTCTCCCCCGTAAATCAAGCCCCCCAAAACCCCACCTTCCAAACTCCACCATGGCCGAACGCGAGCCGCGCATGATCCATATGAGCCGCGATTGGAGCTATCTCCCCAGTGACGTCCTCGGCCTCTGTTGTTCGTGTATGGATATGTTGAGCACCATGCGGCTGGCTGCATGCTCGAGGGGCATGCACACGGCCATCGTTGAAGCGAGGCCTAAGCTTTTCAAGACACCCTGCTTGCTGCTATCTGGTCTTGCAAGATTGGCTCACCATGATACGGAGGTGTACATGATGCCCCTCGACTTCAATCCGATCTCCATTAGCCGAAACTTCTTTGCAGGTATGTAGTGGGTCTCCGTACATCATTTCCCACGACTTTGATCCGATCACCATCGCCCGAAACTTCTTGGCAGGTATGTACTAGGTCAGCATGAACTCCCACTGGATGGCTGCCGTTAGAGAAGATGGTAAAAAGTTGGTGCTCGTGAACTTCCAGACCTCCCATGAGATTATCCTTCCTCCGTTGGATTACATAGAGTATTACCATCGTGGTCCTAGTCATCTAGATTACCGCGTCATGTCGGTGGGAACGACACCTATGGGATCACAAGAATCCCTACTACGGTTGCGGGGCGCGGGGTCGTGAGAAGAGCGGATCAAACATATAGCACATGGTTCGTTTACCCAGGTTCGGGCCGCGAGGATGCGCAAAACCCTACTCCTGCTTTGGTGGATTGTATATCTGTGTTCTTGAGCTAGCTATGGGGCGTGAGGAGCTCCAAAAAGCCGAATCCTCCTCCTGGTCGCCTCGGGCCTCCTTTTATAGGAAAAGGGGTCGCCACAGTGGCACACAGGAGGTGGAAAGGGTACAGTGATGCGAGGTTTATCCCTCTCATTACATGACAAGGCGCATTTAATGCGCCTTTCTTAGGTGTCCTTGCTTTATCGGGGACGGGGAAGAGCCCTGTCTCGTCCGTCGCCGCTCCCTCTCGTGTCGACCACGCAGCATACAGCCAGCGATACTGCGATGCCATGTAGGCGAGCAGGCAGGTGAGGTGGCGCATGGTGGGTCTCCACGAAGATCTGCATGCCGCCACGCAGTGCCTGCCCAGCTGGTTGGGTCGGCAGCTGCATGCTGACGGCGGTGGAGGTTTGGTTGGCGTGGGCCTGATGGTGGCCCTACGGGTATTCTTGGCAAGGGCCTTGCCGGGGCGCCTGCTGTCATCCCCGGCAAGGCTTTTGCCGGGGGCCTTGTGGTCCTCCTTGGCTGGGATCCCGCCAAGGGTCGTCATCTTCTGTAGTGTGTATCTGATCTTGAATGTCTTCACAAAAATCTGCATGCCACCATGGGGACGTCTCCCGAATCCTCGCCCCATGGGGGCAGTGGACTCAAGGGTGACTCACTCCGTAGGTGTGGGGCGAGCTGCCACGGCAAGGGTCTTGCCGGGGTTGCTAAAACTGCCCCCCGGCAAGGATCTTGCCGGGGGAGTCCGCTTCGTACCCTTTGCTCTTTGTGGTCTTGGTCTTGGCGTCGCTCTGCTTCTCTTGAGCTTCGGTCTTACCTTGGCTCATCTCCCTTGCCGTGCTTGGTGTGGTGGTGCCCGTGGCTCAGACTGCCCGTGCACAGTTATAGGGGTACAAAAAGTGTACCCCTCTTTTTGTACACCGACAGGAGCCCCCGGGCCTGGGCCACGCGTAAGCGCAATCGCGTCGTTGGGCTAGGCCCAAAAACGGTGCGCGGGCAGGCGGGGCGGTTTATACCGTGGTAAGTTTCTTCGCGCGCTGTGCTTCCCACAACTCCCGCATGTGGCGTGGCGTGGGGAGGCGCGTGTGATGTGGGCGGCATGCGTGGGGTTGCTTCCCGCGGGCATGCGTCACATCACAGTTAATGTGACAGGAGGCGGCCCGCGTTTTCCCCCATAAGAAGGAATAACCATGGGCGCGTTGCTCACTTTCTCCTCTTCCCTTGTGCCTTTTCCAACCTCAGAGCCGCCGTTCCCTCTCTTCCTTCCTTCCTAAGCTTTCGTCATCGCCCGCCGTCGCTGCTTCGCCACCCCCCTTCCTCAACCCTCTAGACTTCTCGGCCGCCATGGCACCCAAATCCGCCAAGGGCAAGGGGGTGGCTAAGGGCTCTGGGACCGTGGAGCCACCGGAGAGCGCGTTGTTGGGGGACCGGATGAAGTCCGCCTTCTTCTTCCCTTCGACGGTTGATGTTCATGAGCTCCGGGCCTCCTTCAAGCCCCTATGGGGAGTGAAGACGGTGGGGAGAGAACTCGGGGCATCCGGCGACGCGCGTCATTCCTGCCGCTTGCGCCAATCCTGCCCCAAATTGGTACCCCTTCTTCGTTGATTACCTTTCTTGCGGGTTATGCCCCCCTTTCTCCGATTTCTTCTGCGACATTATGCACACCTTCGGTTTTCGCCTCTTGGATTTTACTCCGAATGCGGTGGCGTGCATGGCTTTCTTCGCGCATCTTTGCGAGGGCTTTGCCGAGGTGCAGCCCAACACGGCGCTCTTCCGCCATTATTTCTACCCTCGGATCCAGACGGGAGGTGCCGTCTCTGGTTGCGTCACCTGGATCCCAAGATCCAAGGAGGCGTAGCCGGGCGGTGCCGTGAAGGACAGGTGGGAGGAATGGCGTGGCCGGTGGTGCTGGATTGAGGACGAAGACCCGCCGGAATTTTGCAAGGTCCGCCGAATGCCGCCGGTCCGCGGCAGCAATTGGAGTGATGTCGACGCCGCCGACGGGAGGCTTACTGTCGCCACCACCAGGATTCTTCGGCTGAGCCAGGCTGGACTCACCCTTGAGATGATCGGGGTGGACTTCATTCGCCGCCGGATCGCCCCGTTGCAAAATAAGGGGAGGCCAGCCTGGCTTTTTACGAATCCGGCTGGCATTATGCGGCTCCGCCCTGGCCTCGACCACAACTTCATGGTGATGGCGCATGCCCACTTCTGCCAGCGGCTCTTTCAGCTGGACGTGGGTCACGACGGCGAGGTCGAGCGGACCGGCAAGGCCGCAAGGGTTGCCGCAAAGGTCGGTAAGGCCGTCAAGGGGCCGTTCTTCAAGTTGCCAGCGGGGGTGGTCCCGTTGTGCAATAATTCACGCCGGTCCGAGATCATCGCTATGATGCCGGACTGCAACACGCACGGCCCCGTCCCGAGCTGGAGGGAGCCGACAGACGCAGATGTGCAGCAATTCTTTGACACCTTGATTGAGGTGTACATTAATGCTGACGCCGAGCGGTGGCTTGTCATGGACACCACCCAGGCAGAGCTGGACTACATCGCCACCAGGGCGAGGGAGGCACAGCTTGCCATGGAGGCCGGCAGCGCCGGGAGCGTGGAGGACAAGGCTGCAACGGCTGCGGAGGAGGAGCAGTTCACCCTGTGGGCGGCGGCCACCGAGGAGGCCAGCAGCGCCGACACTGGAGCTCCGCTTGTCGAGGACGCGGCCGACGAGTCGTCGAAGGAGGAGGGCATGGCGGCGGGCTTGACGCCAGCCAGGGGAAGAGGGCAAGTCATGCGGCGGTCTGGTTCCGGCGAGCCGGTCCGGCCCGGCAGGGCTACGCGGCCTCAATTGACCCTGGAGGGGTCCGGGTGCCACACGAGGGCCACGACAGCGAGGAGGCTGACGAAGGCCGCTGAGAAGAAGAAGGCGACAGCCCCTTCCTCATCTGGGTGCGCACAAACCCCGCCGCCTTCTTCACCTCCTCCGGCAGATGTCGACTCAGATGATGATGTGGAGCTCCCTTTTGATCTTGGGCCTCTCAGCCCGGAGAGGAAAAGGAAGCTGGTGGAAGAGGAGGAGATGGATGATGAGTAAGTACTCCGTTCCTTACTGTCGTTTCCATTCCCCTGAATTGGGTCACTTATCTTGATATGTTTTCGCTTTTGTAGGGATGCAGAGACGTTGGCCCAGAGGGTGAAGATGGCGAGGACCTCGGCGAGCAGTCAGTCCTCGGCTGGGGCTTCAAAACACCACTAGTGGTGCCGAGCAGCCCGGACAGCAGCCCCCGACGCAGCCCCCGGCGTAAGTTCGTCACCCTCTTCTTACTCGACATGTGGTAGGCGCTCGATGCTATGATGCTGACCTTCCCGGGTTTGCAGGAGGGGAGCGGCAGCAGGAGGAGCCACTGGGCTACTCCTAACACACCACCCCCATCGACTACGCCGCCGCGGGGGGCGTCCCCGGCAAGGGTATCAAGCACGGAGCCCACACCCATGGAGGAAGAGGGGAACTTGGGCGCTGGTGACCCTACCGCGGCGCCAAACGCTGGCGGGGAGGGGACTTCTGCTTCACAGCCTGGCACTGGTGAGTCGCCTGTCCTTCGTCTCTGTTTTCCCCTTATTCTTTTCTTGGCTTTATTGCTCCCATTGCTGCCCAGGCCCTCCTTCAACAGACATGGAGGACGTGGACACTGTTGTTGAAAACATTGTTGAGGAGGCCACGGCGGAGGCCGACAGGATTGCCGCCGAGGAGGCCGCCAAGGATGCTGACGAGGCCGCCGTTGGTGAGGCCGCCAAAGGAGCTGCCGAGGACGCCGCTGCGAGGGCCGCCAAGGCGACCGGCGAGGATTCCGCCGAGGGCGCCGGCGGTGGTCCTGCCGGGGAGGCCGGCAAGGCCTCTGCCGAGGAAGAGGTGATGGATGATCAGCCTCCCTCCTCCTCAACCTTGGGCCCCGGCAGATATCTGAAGGTGGGCGATGATCTTTTCGTCCACCTCCCAGGGGCGTCAAGCCGAGCGCCCACCGAAGGGGAAGTCTTTGACGACGAGGTGTTTGCCACCACCGGGCTCGAGGTGGTTGATGCCCCGGGTGTTGGTGGCGACGGTTCTCCAGAAGAGCAGCTTTTCCGTGCCATGGGGGCCAACTTCCGGAAGCTCCAAGTGCTCTACCGCGCCCGCCTGGACAAGGTCAAGTCCAGGATGGCAGCGGTGGAAAACGCGGAGGTGGACTTCAAGGCGCGTGTTGCCGAGACGCAGACCTGGTTCCACTAGACTCGCGAGGAGCAGAGGGCCTTTCAGGAGAAATTGGCCAAGCGCGATGTAGAACTCACCATGAAGATGGCCGACATCGAGAAGGCCCAGGAGAAGGCGGCGAACTTGGCTGCCACGGCCGAGGCCGCCCAGAACCAGCATCAAGCCGCCTTGGACTCCCAGGAGGAGGACCTCTCCGCGCGTGAGGCGAAGCTTGCCGCAACGCTCCGCGGCAAGGATGAGGAGCTCGAGGCCCTTGTCGTGCGACGGACTCGCGAGCTGGAGCAGAGGCACAAAGAGGCACTCGATGCCCAAGCTCTGGCCCATGCCGGCAAGGTGAAGGAGCTGGAAGCAGAGCGGGACGAGCTGAAGGAGCAGGCCCTCAAGCTGTCCAGCGAGAAGATCATGCTCAACCGCGCCTTGGTAGAGGCGCAAGGAGCGGTCATCAGCAGGACTGGGGAGCTCTCTGAGGCGCATAACTCCATCAGAGACCTCAAGCTGAAGCTGGAGGATCTCGAGAAGCTGTTGTCAGAGAGCAGGGCTCGGGAGGAGACCTTGACCAGGAGCCTGGAGGAGGAGAAGCAGCTGCGGGCAAACGAGGCCGCCTCCCACCAGGAATATGTGGCGAGCGAGAACAAGTGGATCAGCCATCTGCAGGTCATCGCCGGCAAGGTCACCTCGCAATTGGCCACCATGGGGATGCCAAACGTGAGGTACGCCCCCGAGCGCAGCGGGACCGTCAACACCAAGCTGACCCAGTTCTTCGAGGGCGTCCTCGGAGCCTTGGCCTATCTTCACTCCAACAGGACGGCCACGCTGGCCGAGGAGGCCCGGCGACTTTGCCGGAGGGTCATGACCAAGGTCCTCACCAAGATAGCGTACTGGAATCCCGACCTTGACTTTGCGGCCGCGATGAAGAGCTTGCCGGATGGTGCTGACCTCATGGTGCTCAAGGAGCGCATCAAGCCCATCACCGACTGCATCGACGAAATCAAGAGGGTGGAAGGCCAGCGTCGGGATTAGGCATCCCGTTCTTCTTCGCCACTGCGGGTTCCCGACCAAGACAAATTTTATCTTAAGTTAGAACCGCAGCTATGATGTGATGTAATATAACTTTGAAATACTCTTAATTTTCATGCATGTTATTTCCCCGTTCAACTCCTCTTTGTATGGGTGCCCTATGTCGATTGGGTAGGCTCACCGGCGCGGAAGCCCCTAGCGGCGTTTTGGGGACGGATCCCCATGGCCTGCCGGGTATGCGTGCTGCCGGACGAGCCACCTTTCCGTTCTGAACGCGGCCGCTCGAACTGTCGAGCTTGACTCGAGTCAGAATCGAGGGTGTTGTCGATCGCGGAAGGCTACTCAGCCATTCTCGACGCAGCCGCTTGAGCTGTTGAGCGGACTCGAAACAGGGCAAGGGCGTTGCCGATCATGGAGAGCCCCCTGGCGTGCAGGTTTCTCATACAAAGGCGTGACATCTCCGGGGGGAATAACCTCAATAAGAAGGGTAGAACAAATAAGGGTTCAGTGCAACTTAGCTTCTGTTTGCGATCACTCGAGTGTCGATCTTCTGGCCTCCTTTCTTATTCAAGGGTCACGAAGATGAATGAGTGCCGGGATAACTGCTAAAGCCGATTCTCACAACTGCGCCCCCTACCTGGCGCACCAAAAATGTCGGTGGGAACGACACCTATGGGATCACAAGAATCCCTACTACGGTTGCGGGGCGCGGGGTCGTGAGAAGAGCAGATCAAACAGATAGCTCACGGTTCGTTTACCCAGGTTTGAGCCGCGAGGATGCGTAAAACCCTACTCCTGCTTTGGTGGATTGTATATCTGTGTTCTTGAGCTAGCTATGGGGCGTGAGGAGCTCCAAAAAGACGAATCCTCCTCCTGGTCACCTTGGGCCTCCTTTTATAGGAAAAGGGGTCGCCACAGTGGCACACAAGAGGTGGAAAGGGTACAGTGATGCGAGGTTTATCCCTTGCATTACATGACAAGGCGCATTTAATGCGCCTTGCTTAGGTGTCCTTTCTTTATCGGGGACGGGGAAGAGCCATGTCTCGCCCGTCGCCGCTCCCTCTCGTGTCGACACGCGCCCTGGCTAGCGATGCCTGCGATGCCATGTAGGCAGGCAGGCAGCTGAGGTGGCGCAGTGGTGGGTCTCCACGAAGATCTGCATGCCGCCACGCAGGTGCCTGCCCAGCTGGTTGGGTCGGCAGCTGCATGCGAACGGCGGTGGAGGTTTGGTTGGCGTGGGCCTGATGGTGGCCCTACGGGTATTCTTGGCAAGGGCCTTGCCGGGGCGCCTGCTGTCATCCCCGGCAAGGCTCTTGCCGGGGGCCTTGTGGTCCTCCTTGGCTGGGATCCCGCCAAGTGTCGTCATCTTCTGTAGTGTGTATCTGATCTTCAATGTCTTCACAAAAATTTGCATGCCACCACGGGGATGTCTCCCGAATCCTCGCCCCATGGGGGCAGTGGACTCAAGGGTGACTCACTCCGTAGGTGTGGGGCGAGCTGCCATGGCAAGGGTCTTGCCGGGGTTGCTAAAACTGTCCCCCCAGCAAGGATCTTGCCGGGGGAGTCCGCTTCGTCCCCTTTGCTCTTTGTGGTCTTGGTCTTGGCAACGTTCTTCTTCTCTTGAGCTTCGGTCTTACCTTGGCTCACCTCCCTTGCCGTGCTTGGTGTGGTAGTGCCCGTGGCTCAGACTGCCCGTGCACAGTTATAGGGGTACAAAAAGTGTACCCCTCTTTTTGTACACCGACACGTCAGTTGGACGGACCTTGTTTTGCAGAAGATTGTAATCTGCTAAGTGCCCACATGACATGCGGATTACGCAGACTTCAAGCTAATTGCCTTGTTCGACAAGTGACTCGCCTATCTTTACGCCAGTGCCTTCTTTAGATGGAGACAACTCATCTCGCAGTGGATCGTCGTCAAAGCTGATACACACTTCTGTGATGCTATTGAACACAATGGCATCATCTACGCGATCGACAAAGCAGATGGCACCATGTATTGCTGGGATGGCGCGTGTAAGTTGTTTCCATCTCATGTTAATGATGACGCCATGACATTGTTTAAACTTTTTGTGATGATTGGCATATCCCTGTTTGAGCAGAATTTGAGTAGAACTATGACAATGTATTAGAGACGCTGTAAATCAGCTATATTTGGAATGAGTTAATTCATGCAATTGTGATCATGTCATTACAACCAATTTGTACCCCTGAATAATTAAACAGTTAGGAATATATGGATATTCTCCTTATTTTTACTGATAATCTATATACTACTACGAAATATGAGTGTGTATCAATGGCCATGTTAGTTTCCTAATTTTCATGATGTAGAAACATGCACCACACTGTTGGTTTCATCTAACCATACATTAGGGAAGTAAATGTGCATATGGAGAACTCTATATTTGGAAGTAGTGAAATCTTGTAATGCTTACCATGTGTACATACCTATATTCGCCCTTCAAAGCAATCAATGGCTAGAATAATATCCTCACAAAAATTTGCCCACAGAACACGAGTATATAACAATGCATGGTGCATTAGTTACCTTGAAGAATTTGTTTGTGAGGACAGAACATGATTCCGTAACATGCATGACATGGTAGTTTCACATGAAGAATCGATTGCGAGATAACATGAGTATAACCATGCATGGCACTTCTATATTTTGAACCCAGTATACATTTCCTGTATTTTCCTCCAGTTCCAGCGAGGACATATCAATGTTGTTTCTTGCATTATCCTACTCATACTACGAACAATGCTGATCTTACATTAACAATGCTTGTCCTTTTTGATATGATGCGGTGTCCCTACGATTCTTGTCCTTTGTAATCACACCACCTTTGCCAAAAGCAGGGAAGCTTCAACTGGTTCCTCGCTCGATCGATTTACGGCAAAGATCGATGATCATTCGGACACATGATCCGAAAAATTTATATTGCAAAAAACCCCACTGTATACAAGCACCGTGAAATACGTGAGTATCACAGACGATGGCTATTACGTCTATGAGCGGGATACCAGCTTTTTGGGGCCTTGAGGATTTTTTAGTTGGAGGCGGGTAAATAGCCTTGGTTCACACTCTCTGTTTCTTGGACTCAATTATCCGATTAACCAGGAGATCACCGTTGGCAAGGACCTTGATGGCAGAGAGGCTCTGTTTGCTATGGAAAACTGCATCTACACGGCGAGCCCTAGGAGTTTGGGAGGAAACTCCCCTGATTGTCAACGATACATCCTGCAGCCAAAAGAAGGTGAGAATGACAAAGGCATCTGGATTAACTTTGATCCTTGGATGTCTCAATTATGACAGGCAGTGATGTGGTTCAAGCCTTCAGGTTGATAGGTAATTGGGCTGTTGCGTCGAAAGGGTGGAGTACTGGTGTCTCCGGATCATTGGTCGCTGAAGCGGGGCTGCAAATTATGATGGTGTTGGATCATCTCTTCGAATGACTTTGTTGTCTTTGCTGCTTGTTCTGGATGGGTAGTTCTTTCTTTTGTTATGCATATTCCTTGTCATTTGGTCATCCTCATCTATGTCACTCTTACTATGTAATAGTTGGCTCTGTTTAGAATGTCATTCTCGTCTGGATCACGAGAGTGCAGGCGGCTATGAGATGGGTGCGTTTTGGTGGTGTAGCAAGACTTCTTATGAACTATCATGTCTTACTGTTTATGTTAGTAGTAGTCACTAGTCAGTGTTTGAATATTGTATATATCGTTGTTTTGAACTGTTTATTGTCTCGAACTACTGGTGGGCTAAATGAGGGCATCACCATTCTCCAGTGTTCAGAGTGTATCTCCCTTTTTCAAGTTATATAATTTGAGCTCAGTGTCTTTTCGATGATGTACACTTGTTTGGGCCAGTGAGGTGTCGTTGAATATGGGCCGAGTAGTAACGCAATGCCAAACATGTCAATTATGACTATCAGGCCGGGCTCTCAAAAGATCGTAAAAAAAGGTCGGGCTCTCCAAAAAAGAAAGAATAAGGACTCTTAGGCCGATATGTGGGCGCCACCGGTGTTTTCGTGCGCTTGCGCGCTGAGATCATATTGTCGCGTGTTCGAAATTCAAGCTACCTTTTCATCCCCAATCTCCCCCCCACCTCTGGAATCTCGATTCCTACTCCAGTTCCCCCAAATCCCCCTCCTGTACTCCCTGTACTCAATTCACTATCATGTCGCCGGTCAACGCGGATCTCCAAGCCGGAGATCCTGAGGTCCGTCCTGCCTTCGGTCGCTGCGTGTTGTAGCTCAGCAGTGACATGGCGGCGCTTGACGACCAGTTTGCCGGCAAAGTGCTGATGGTAACCATCAATGGCGACCGGCCTCCCGTCTCGCCGGACGACCTTGTCAAAGCTCTTGGCATTGCGCACGACATCCAACTAAGTGACTTGCTCGTCGAAGTCTGTCCGCTACCGGCTGATTTCTTCGTCGGATTCTGGACAACTTTCGACTGCAGTCGTGTGTTCGAATCTTCCCGGCGTTTGTTCTGCGATGGCGTATTTGGTGAGCTTTGATCGGTGGCACCGGGATGGGGCTCGGTGCCCTCTGAGCTTGAGTTTTAACAAAGCTTACCTTCCACGGCATGCCTCGGCGTGCTTGATACTGACGAGTCAATGAATGAGCTTATCAACGACCTTGGAGGTGAGCTCGTAAGTATGTTTGTTCCTCGGACAGCTGGGCTCACGGCGGTTATGGCATGGATGAAGAAGCAGTCAACCATTCCTTAGTTGATTTGTGTTGTGTTAGCGGTGCAGGTACCGGGGTTGTACTATTAAATGCCGCCACCAAGGCCGCCAGCGGACCCACGTTAGGGATGTACACATGTCAGTGTTCGTGCATGTCGAAGAAGTGATCAATCCATCAATCGAAGTCCTATCGCCGCTGCTGGTGCTAGGGTCCGTCGACGACGTCCATTACAGGAGTCAATGTCAGACTTTCCCCATGTTGCTCGGAACGATGGATGGCACAGGGCCTACTCCATCGCGCGGCGGAGGTGTAGCGACCCGACCCGAATGGATCAAGTCTCTGTTCTCAGGCGTCATCCACTGGATCGATGTCTTGACACCACACAGATTACTTCGAAGGATTTATAACAGAGTAGCAATCACACACTTATTACAGTGTTGTCCCAAAAGAGGACTTATTACAATAAATATGGCTTAAGGCCATCTAATAACGATAACAGCGGAGGACTTGGAAGATAAGTGAGTCCATCAACTCCATCGGCATCACTGAGTATAGAACCACGACCTAAAGCACCTTACTCGTCGTCTGAAAAGTCTGCAACATGAAAGTTGCAGCCCGAAAATGGGTCAGCACATGGAATATGCTGGCAATGTAACACATAGAGAGTAATGAAGGAATAAGCCTATACTACATGCATATATGGCTGGTGGTAAAGCTCTCTGATTCTGATTTTGCATAAAGCTAGTTTTTCCCTACTGCAAAGGAATAAATTTGTTTAACTATCATGGTGGTTGTTAAACATTGAGAATGGTTGACAGCATCCTCAATCGCAATTAAAAAATACTCATTAAAAAACCCAATAACATTATTTAGAGTAACATGTTGAGATTCACATGATATTCAAGTACTAGATACTCAAGATGTCCATAACCGGGGACACGGCTAATCATGATTAGTTTATACACTCTGCAGAGGTTTGCGCACTTTTCCCCACAAGACTCGATCGCCTCCGTTTGGTTTCTCGCACCGCATGGTGTTTGAGAGGCGGATGACCGAGACAGTCTTTCGAAGCGCTAGCACCTTACGATGGGTGAACCGGTACACCTACATCCCCTACATCTGCTAGTCCACCACTATAAGAGTTTGCACGACTTACTCAACTATGCGAGCCCATAATGGCTTGTGGCTGCACGGAAGTTTCTAGTTTGAATAATCTTATGATCCCTTTGAGCACAGGTGGCGGTCCAAAAAAAAACAGGCAAGTCTGATAGAAACCAGTGCCTCAATCCACCCAGATGTGTGTTTAAGTTGCCACCTTAGATAAACCATTAAATTAACAATCTCACATCTGTCATGGATATCACTCACCCAATCCACGTCTACTAGCATAGCATGGCATAATAAGCAAACGTAGAAGTAACTACCAAAGGTTTCATAAGTAAAACAGGTAATAGGTACTACCTCAATCTACTTCCCATCCCACAATTTAATTAGATCCTAATCATGCAAGTGTTTGAGGATTGATCTAATGCATAAAAACTGGGTAGTAGAAAAAGTATGATCAAGTGTTACTTGCCTTCTTGACGATCCATGAAACCTAGAGACTCGAAGTAACAAGCGGCGCACTCGGGTGATCTATCGCAGACAAACAACAAGCATACAATAAGTACTCATCTAATGCAGGTAAATCTCGAATAGAGGATCTGACCAGAAAGTTCAACTTAGGAACCCTGGTTGCAAAAAGAATCGAATCAAATAAAACAACGAAAGTCAAGCGTCGAAAGAAAACAACTTCGGTTCTAGCAATTTGAAACTAGGTCAAATTTTACAGTAGCAAAACCTTGTTTAAGTTGATTAGTCGGAACGGCAGTTTCAAACGAAACTCGAGCGCTTTGAATCACCTGATTCCGATAAGCGGCGAGAAGATAAACTGATTCAAGATTGGATCGAAATCGAAATCGGAAAATAACGGATTAAATCCGGTTTAAAAAGAAAACGAGCAGTTAAATGAGCGGACGTTCGTTAACAGAAACTAACGTGCGAACGCGTTCGTTAAAAGCGAACGGATCGGTGAACGTTCACTAATTAACTAAACCGAGAGAAAAAATAAACCGATCTAGGGTTTTAAAAAAACCAAACAACGAAGAAAACCGGACGGTTTTAAAACAAACCGGACCGGGGTGACTCGGTGGCTACCGCCGGCGAGGTCGCGGGCGGGGCTCCGGCGGGGTGGGGGTGGGCTGCGGGCGGCGGGAGGGTCGGCGGGTCGGCCGGCGGGTCGCGCAGCGTCAGGCGACAATGGCGGGCGGCGGCTCGGGGCGTCAGGCGGCGCGGGGTCGGCGACGGGCGGTGGGTGGGTCGAGGGGGTGGCGGCTTATAAGGAGGGAAGGGAGTGGGGTTGCCTTGGGGAGGCGGCGGCGGCGTGGCCGAGGGACTCGGGGTGGCGGCGGCGGGACTCCTCCCGGCGAGGAGGCGGCGGGCTGGTTGGGCGGTGGGGTGGGCCTTTTGGGCCTTGGCCCGGTCAGTAGCCTGTTTTTTAATCAGAAGCAATTAAAATAAATCTAAACGAACTCCAAATTTAATAAAATAAATTTTCCCCGACTCCTAAAAATGAGTCGAACAAAATGAACTTTAATACGGGGCGAAATGCAATCTTTTTTTTTAAATACGCATTTTTCCCTAAAGCAAATAAACTCCGAAAAATCCAAATTTTGATTTATTTATTAAATCTTCATTTTTCCTAAATTTTTGGGAAAGTCATATTATTCCCTCTCTTATTTTTTTATCGGAAAAATATTTGAAGATAAACACAAATAAATCATCGATCCTATTTTCAAAATTTGAGAAAAACCCAAATATGAAAATAATGAAATCTCCAACTCTCTCCGAGGGTCCTTGAGTTGCGTGAAATTTTCTAGGATCGGAAAATGCAAGAAAATATGATATGCATGATGACTTAATGTATAACATTCCAAATTGAAAATTTGGGATGTTACAGGAGGCCACTGCTTCTTTGGGAGAAGAGGCAGGGCTGGCTGCCTGGATGTGCGCTAATTTGAGGTAACAACTGAATCTTGTCAGATACTAGTTAAATCTGAGCTATGGGTGTGAAGCACTGATGTGCCAGTACATTTGGTTGTGACCTGTTCTAATTTTGTACCTGAACTTTTCTTAGAAAGGGTTGTACGTCAACTTAATGTGCTAGCAGAACTTATTGTGTTGCCTGTCTGTTTTCTTTGCACATCATTCAAGATATTTCCCTGTCATTGATAAAGAAGATGAACTGTTATGTACGAGTTCGTTGGTTTCGACATAGCCCTACCCGTAGCGATCCACTGCTTCCATCCTGATTGTGCCACCTGCGTGAAATTTTTGTATGCAAGTTAAGTGTGCTATGATGTTCTATATGATTGTGTCAACTATATAAGTTTTTACTGAGCATCAGCAATGCATACGGATGAAAGATGTATTTACGAGCATTGACCGATGGGTCTCTCTCTCTCTCTCTCTCTCACACACACACACACACACACACACACACGCACGCGCGCACACGCACGCACAAGTGGGACCCGTTGAATTATTTCTTTGCTCGTGACAACTTTTAATTAGGTTCCACTGTAATCTAACTTTCTTCTTAAGTTATTATTTGAGCTTAGTGACTTCAAAAAGTCGTACATAAGCCTTGTATGGGCCTTTCCGGTTGTCGGGGAGGCTGATCGGACCCACGAACACCTATGGGACCGGCGGGCCGAGTCCCTTTTGGTTCGGAGGGGGCGGAGGTCGCACGAAGAGTGGATCGAGGCGAAGCACACGAGCAGTTTACCCAGCTTCGGAGCTCTCCGGAGAGATAATACTCCTACTGCTGCTTGTCTGGTTTGTATTGTGTTCTTGCTAGGGAGCGATGAGAGCTACAAGACCTAGCGTGAGTGTTCTCTGGTTACGTTGGAATCGAACCCCCTCTACGTTGCGCATGGGCCTCCTTTTATATGCGCAAAGGGGCTCCGACAGTGGCAACGTAGATGAGGGTACAAATGTAAAAACAGTAGTTGGTACACCTACTTGTACAGTATACATTGTTCTCTACCTAACCCTGACGGCAAGGGACAAAAGCATTAAATGCCCGTCTGTGTCGCCTAAACAGTGCAACAGAGACCGTCAGGTGCGCCACCGCTCGCCACGATGGCAAGCTTGTCAGCGCCGCTTATCGCTGCTCTCCGCTGGCTGCACAGCCTCTTGACACGCCAAGCATGGAATGGTCTCATGGCGACACGTTGATGGATGAGCTGGAGCGGAGATGAAGAGAGGTTACTGCGCGGCAAGTGCCTTGCCGCGGCTGAATATGTCGGCGCTCGGAGGCTTGTCGCTCTCCGAGCCTTCCCGGCAAGCTCCTCTTGCCGGGTCTTGTCTTCTGCGTGCCTTGAGTGGCCTTCCGGCAAGCTCCTCTTGCGGGGCCTTGTCTTCTTGGTTAAATACTTTGTTCTTGAATGGCTCCAAAGGAACCACGGAGGATCTTGGCGGTGACCAGGCAAGCCTTGCCGCGGGGTGCTGCAACTGCCCGTGCACGAGTTCGGGGTACCAGGGTACCCCTACTCTAGTACACCGACAAGAGCCCCCGGGCCTGGGCCACGCACGGTGCCGAGCGCTGTTGGGCCAGGCCCAAAACAGTGCACGGGCACACGCGGCCTTGATCACACCGTTACTTGTTCTGGACCCACCACATCCCCCATGAACAGCACGCGTCGAACATGGCATCGTGGGAGAGATCGTGGGAGGATTCTTTATTGGGAAAAGTGGAACGTCCGCAGCGGAACGTCCGCCCCTTCTTCCTCCTTATAAACAGGGGAAATAGGGGCAGGTCGCCCACCTCGCCATTGCTGTCTCATCTCGAAAACCACCGCCACTCCCCCCTTCTTCTCTAGTGCGAAGAGAGCAGCGCTCCGCCCCCTTTCGCCACAGCGCCATCAACGCCGCTTGCCGGTCTCCTCCACCGCCTCCGCCATGGCTTCAAAGCCGACAAGGGAAGGGGCGAAGTCGGCCGAGGCGCAGCTGCTCGCGGGCGCCGCGAAGGAGCGGGCCATCTTCTCCCCAGCTCGACGCAAAGGAGCTGAGGGAGGGCTTCTACCTCTTCCGTCGACGGAGACGTGTGCATCCGCGCATGAAGGTACTCCCGCCACCGCGGAATTAGCCCCAACCGGGTATTCTTTCTTTGCGCTTTTCTTCTATTGCGGGCTCTGCCCGCCCCTTATCTGAATTCTTTTGCGACATTATGAACACCTACGGGTTCCGCCTCCTTGATTTCACCCCCAACGCCGTCTTGACCATGGCAGTTTTCGCACACCTTTGCGAAAACTTTGTCGGGATCCACCCAAACGTAGCCCTCTTCCGCCACTTCTTCATGCCCCGCGTAGAGAGAGGGGAGCCGCTTGCCGGAGGGATTGCTTGGGTCTCCAGAGTCGGCAAGAAGGAGGCCTATCTGGAAGGAGAGCTCCGCAGCAAATGGGAGGAGTGGAGAGCCAATTGGTGTTGGATCGTAGAGGAGAACCCGCAGCCCTTTCATCGTCAGGCGCCAAGCCCCAATAGTCTGTGGCAACGATTGGAGCAACTTGGCCGGAGGATGCTAGGTTGAAGATAGCTGTGACCCGGATTTTGCGCCTCAGGCTTACCGGACTCACCGTAGGCGCAGTTGGCGCAGATTTCCTTCGCCGCCGCATCGCTCCCTTGCAGGAGAGGAGGAGACCTGCTTGGGAGTTCCAAAATGCAGCGGACATCATGAGGCTGCGCCCGGGCCTCAACTGGAATTTTACTGTCTTGGAGTTGGATGCGATGCTGCTAGAGCTGTTCAAGAATGACCCCGATCACCCCGAGTGGTTTAGGTTGCCGAGGGGGGTCATCCCATTGTGCAACAACTCTGCGCTCGACCGCATCCGCGCCATGATGCCGTTGTGCGATTCTCATGGGATCGTTCCAACCTGGCAAGAGCCTTCTGACGACATCGTGTGGCAGTTCTTCGACGGCTTGGAAGAAATGCCGATCCGCCCCGACGAGCAGAAGAAGCTCACCCGCGACACCACCGATGAGGAGATGGTGCGCATTGCCACAAGGTTGGAGGAGGCGGCAGCAGCTGCTGCCGCTGGCGTCTTCGGGTACACCGTGGAGGAGGCAGATGCAGCAGAGGCGGCAAGCCTTGCCGAGCGAAGTGAGATCGACAGTGAGGAAGAGCTTGCGAACCCGAGGCGAAGTCGAGCGAACCAGCCGATGGCGCTTCTTCCCCACCATCCAGCGGCTTGCCAGAACGGAGCCCCGGCTCCGCCAAGGAAGCGTCTCCGCAAGGCCGAGAGGCAGGCAGCGGCGGCAGACGGGCCCACAGCCGCAGCGCTGCGCGACGCGCTCTACCGCGGCAAGCGATGTTGCCGCAGGAGCACCCCACACTGCTGCGACAACTGGGGCGGGATCCTCCCAGGCCACCGCCGACACCTCCGCCAAGCGGCCAAGAGAGCCCACTCCTCCGCCTCGTCGCACTGGAGGCGAGCCGGAGTTTGATTTCTCCGCGCTCAGCTCCGAGGAGGAAGAAGAAGAGTAAGCTTCAATATTGTGCTTGTATTTCTTCAATTTTGTTGCTTCATCTTGAATCTGATTTGCTTTGTTACGAACTCTTTCCTTTTCGTGACTGGCCCGGAGAGCGTCGAAGAGAGCCAAGACCCGGCGGTCGTCGTTGAGGATGATCCATCCGTGGCAACAGGAGGCGTCTCGAGACCCCTTGCCGGACCGGCAACCCTTCTCAGAGCAGCCCCAAAGACAGCCCCCTGCAGTAAGTATGCGGTTTTCTCCTTCTTTGTTAGGTGTGCGTGGGTGCTCCTTCTTCATTGATATCTGACGGTTGGTTTGTGTAGGAGCAGAGCAGCCTCATCAGGAGGGCCCGGAGGCCGCCCCCGAAATTCTATCTGCTTCGACTAGGCCGCCAAGGGAGGATTCTCCGGCAAGGGAGCGCCCCCCGACAAGGGAGACTACTCCGGCAAGGGACAGCACTAGTGATCCTCCAGTGGTCGAGATCATGGCTGCAGATCCCATTGCAGGTAATCCTTTTGCGCGAAAATTTCCCTTGGGCTTGTTTTCTTCTGTTTCTCTTTTTGAACATTTGCTTGACTGTTCTTTATTTGTCCGCCACAGAGCCGATGGAGACTGAGGTTGCCGGGCGAGAGGAGCTACAAGGCAACACCGACGAAGCCGCCGTCGTGGAAGAAGAGGCCGCTTGTTGACGAGCCTGCCGGGCGAGGAGGCCATCGAACTGCCGCCGCGAAGCCGGGCGAGGGGTCTGGCGATCGCCCGACGGCCCCTGGGGCCGCAGGAGCGCCAGCGCCTACACCGACCACGACTTCCCCGCCGCTGCTGCCAGTTCGGCTCGAGCCCCAGCCCGGCGCCTACTTGAAGGCCGGCGACGGCGTCTTCATCAAACTCCCCTGGGCGTCGAGCTCCAGGGTGCCGGTCGAAGGAGAGACCTTCCACGGAGAGCTGCTCGCCTCCGCTGGGCTGATGCTGGTGGACGCGCCAAGCAGCAGCAGCGGCGAAGTTCGAGGAGGAGCAATTTCTTGAAGAAGCTGTCGCTCTACCGCGCTCGACAAGCCAAGTTGGAGTCCCGGAAGCACTTGTCGCGAGGCGGGAGCAGACGTGGAGAAGCGCCGCAGAAGAGCTCCGGGCGCCAACCAAGAAACTCTCCGGAACATAGCGGAAGAGCGGGGCGACTTGCTGAAGAGCGCACGACCTTCATCCTCGAGAAGGCCGCAGTTGAGGAGGAGCAGCGGCTTGCTGCCGAGAAGCTGTCTGCGCAGGAAAGCGAGCTGGCGCAGCGGAAGGTCAACCTGGACAGCCACGAAGAAGAGCTTGTCGCGCGCGAGGAGTCACTTGGCGGGGCTCTTAAGGAAGCGAAGGATGCTGCCGCAGCCGCCGAGGCCGCCAAGGAAGAGTTGAAGATGAAGGTGACGCAGCTGGAGGCCAGTCTCCAGAAGAGCGGCGAGGAGCTTGCCGCGCTCAAGCACGAGCGCGAGAAGGACGCCTACACCCTTGGCGAGCTGCAGGGCCGTCTCGTCAATAGGAGCAAGGAGCTCGACGCCGCCAAGGATTCCAAGGCGGATCTTGAGCTGAAGCTGACCACCCTGATGCAGACGCTGGACGGTGCCAAGGAGCGGGAGGTGAGCCTGTTGGAGAAGATCAAGGCCAACGATGAACTGCTGGCGAATGCTGTCGCCACCCAGAGCGCCTTGAGGGAGAGTGTGGAGCACTGGACCGAAGGTCTGGTGGATACTGCCGCCGCCATCCACAACAAGCTGATGGAGCTGGGGATGGTGGATCTTGGGTACTCCTCCGAGGAGCACCTCCAACCCAGCGCCAAGCTTAGCTTATTCTTCAAGGGCGTGGTGACAGGTCTCCAGCGACTCGGGAAGAGATCCCAAAGCAGCTGGCCGAGGAATCGCGCCCGGATCTGTGCAGGAGCCCTCGTAAGGTGTTGATGAAGGTGGCCTTCCACAATCCAGGCCTCAACCTCAACGGCGTCCTCCGATCCTTGCCGCCCAGATGCCGACGTGGAGGCGCTCAAAGCCCTTGTCGCACCCATTGTGGACAAGGTGGGCAAGATCAAGCGGGTTGATGGCGGCCCGTGTAGACTAGGCCGCCAATTTTATCTTTCCCTTGTCGCTGTTGATCATGTTTAGAACAATTTATTAGATCTGCGACAAGTTATTTTGTAATATAACTCTATCTTAGGCGATGATTGCAATGTTATTTCCTTTACTTGATTCCTTCCTTTGTACGGTTTTGCCCTACGCTTTTAGGGAACTTGTCGGTGCAAGCACCTTTGCCATGAAGCGCCGAAAAGTGCGGAACGTCAGCAGCCTGCTGGCGGTGCCGCCTCCGACAAGCAACCTTGTCGCGACTCGCCGCAGCTCACTTAAGTTGTTGAGCGGACTCGAAACAAAGTAAGGGCGCGACTAGCCTGTGAGTTGGTTCCTCTGCGCACAGGTTTTCCATACAAAGTACTATCGTTCGAGGAAGATAACTTAAAATTTTAAGAACTGATTGCTCAAACTTGGGCAACTTAGCTTTTCTGTCGTTTGCTTCCCGATAAGGCGAAACTTTCTCGAGCAACGCTTGGTCCATAGTATTATCTTCTCCTTATTTCCCTTGGGCTTGTTTTCTTCTGTTTCTCTTTTTGAACATTTGCTTGACTGTTCTTTATTTGTCCGCCACAGAGCCGATGGAGACTGAGGTCGCTGGCGAGGAGGACGCGCGCGGCAACACTGACGAAGCCGCCGTCGTGGAAGAAGAGGCCGCCGCTGACGAGCCTGCCGGCGAGGAGGCCATCGAGGCTGCCGCCGCAGAAGCCGGCGAGGGGTCTGGCGATCGCACTGACGGCCCTGGGTCAGAGGGAGCGCCAGCGCCATAATCGACCGCCGACTTCCGCCGCTTCTGCAGCTGTCCAGTTCGAGGAGCCCCAGCCCGGCGCTTACTTGAAGGCCGGGCGACGGCGTCTTCATCAAACTCCCCAGGCGTCGAGCTCAGGCGCCGGTCGAAGGAGAGACCTTCGACGGAGAGCTGCTCGCCTCCGCTTAGGGTCGACGCTGGTGGACGCGCCAAGCAAAGCGAGCGGGCGAGTTCGAGGAGGAGCAGCTGCTGAAGAAGCTGTTGTCGCTCTACCGCGCTCGACAAGCCAAGTTGGAGTCCCAGGAAGCACTTGTCGCGAGGGTGGGAGCAGACATGGAGAAGCGCGCAGAAGAGCTCCGGGGCGCCAACCAAGAAACTCTCCGGAACATAGCAGAAGAGCGGGGCGACTTCTTTGAAGAGCGCACGGCCTTCATCCTCGAGAAGGCCGCATGAGGAGGAGCAATGACTTGCTGCCGAGAAGCTGTCCGCGCAGAAAGCGAAGCCGGGCGCAGCTGAAGGTCAACTTGGACAGCCACGAAGAAGAGCTTGTCGCGCGCGAGGAGTCACTTGGCGGGGCTCTTAAGGAAGCGAAGGATGCTGCCGCAGCCGCCGAGGCCGCCAAGTAAGAGTTGAAGATGAAGGAGACGCAGCTAGAGGCCAGTCTCCAGAAGAGCGGCGAGGAGCTTGCCGCGCTCAAGCACGAGCGCGAGAAGGACGCCTACACCCTTGGCGAGCTGCAGGGCCGTCTCGTCGATAGGAGCAAGGAGCTCGACGCCGCCAAGGATTCCAAGGCAGATCTCCAGCTGAAGCTGACCACCCGATCTGCAGACGGCTGGGCCAGCGCCAAGGAGCGGGAGGTGAGCCTGTTGGAGAAGATCAAGGCCAACGAGGAACTGCTGGCGAATGCTGTCGCCACCCAGAGCGCCTTGAGGGAGACTATGGAGCACTGGACCGAAGGTCTGGTGGATACTGCCGCCGCCATCCACAACGAGCTGATGGAGCTGGGGATGGTGGATCTTGGGTGCTCCTCCGATGAGCACCTCCAACCCAGCGCCAAGCTTAGCTTATTCTTCAAGGGCGTGGTGACGGGTCTCCAGCGACTCCGGGAAGAGATCCCAAAGCAGCTGGCCGAGGAATCGCGCCAGATCTGTGCGGGAGCTCTCCAGAAGGTGTTGATGAAGGTGGCCTTCCGCAATCCAGGCCTCAACCTCAACGGCGTCCTCAGATCCTTGCCGCCAGATGCCGACGTGGAGGCGCTCAAAGCCCTTGTCGCACCCATTGTGGACAAGGTGGGCAAGATCAAGCGGTTTGATGGCGACCGCGTAGACTAGGCCGCCAATTTTATATTTCCCTTGTCGCTGTTGATCATGTTTAGAACAATTTATTAGATCTGCGACAAGTTATTTTGTAATATAACTCTATCTTAGGCGATGATTGCAATGTTATTTCCTTTACTTGATTCCTTCCTTTGTACGTTTTTGCCCTACGCTTTTAGGGAACTTGTCGGTGCAAGCACCTTTTGCCTTGAGCGCTGAGTGCGGAACGTCGGCAGCCTCTTTGGCGGTGCCGCCTCCGACAAGCAACCTTGTCGCGACTAGCCGCAGCTCACTTAAGTTGTTGAGCGGACTCGAAACAAAGTAAGTAGCGACTAGCCTGCGAGTTGGTTCCTCTGCACAGGTTTTCCATACAAAGTACTATCGTTCGAGGAAGATAACTTAAAAATTTAAGAACTGATTGCTCAAACTTGGGCAACTTAGCTTTTCTGTCATTTGCTTCCCGATAAGGCGAAACTTCCTCGAGCAACGCTTGGTCCATAGTATTATCTTCTCCTTCCCCCTGGTTAACTTGTGCGCGAGGGAACCTTCCTTTCTTTGAGAAAAGAGAAAGAAGAGAAAATAAAGTTATGGAGCCCAGCGGCTCGATATTGCTTACCGGGTGTGGGTGCTGCACAAAGTGTTAGCCAAAACATGCAATTAAATGATGAAAGCATGAATTTGACAAGTTGTGCGCAACACATGAGCTTTACTGATGCACGGGGTCTGCGCCCGGCTTTGTACAAAGGATTACATGCAACAGCGGCAAGACTTATACAAAAGGTGGTTGCTTAACAGAGTTCCAAGAATCAGCTTCTCACGGGTAAAACTTACCAAGATGCTCAATATTCCAGGAGTTGCTCACCGGAATGCCATCTTCGGTCTCAAGGCGGATAGCGCCGGGCCTAGTGACTCGTTTCACCCGATAAGGGCCTTCCCACTTCGGCATCAACTTGTTTGAATTCTTGGCGGTCTGAACGCGTCGAAGAACAAGGTCGCCTTCCTCGGGGCTTCTGGCACTAACTTTGCGGCTATGGTAGCGACGCAAAGCTTGCTGGTAACGAGCAGCTCGTACAGCGGCCTGAAGACGGTCCTCCTCAAGGAGCGGTAGCGTCATCTTGTCGCAGCCTGCTCTTTCTCAAGCTCATCATAAGCGAGTACTCGAGGTGACCCGTATCACGAGTTCCGTGGGGAGAACTGCCTCTGCTCCATAGACTAGAGCAAAAGGTGTCTGGCCAGTGGCTCGATTTGGCGTCGTCCTGATCGACCAAAGAACCACCGGCAGCTCCTCAATCCAGTTTCTTCCGCACTTATGCAGCCTGTCGAAAGTTCTGGTCTTGAGCCCGCGCAGCACTTCAAAGATTTGCCCTCTCTGCTTGACCGTTGCTTCTCGGATGAGCAACAGAAGCAAAGCAGACCTTGGCGCCAAGATCTTGGACGTACTGCATGAAGGTGCGACTCGTAAATTGTGTGCCATTGTCGGTGATGATCCTGTTAGGGATTCCGAAACGGCAAACAATCGACCTGAAGAACTTGACTGCTGACTGTCACCTTCCTCACCGCTTCCACTTCCGGTCACTTTGTGAACTTGTCGATTCTGACGTACAAGTACTCAAAGCCCCCAACAGCTCGGGGGAAGGGGCCGAGGATGTCGAGCCCCCAGATCGAAAATGGCCAGGATAAAGGGATCGTCTGGAGAGCTTGAGCTGGCTGGTGTATCTGTTTGGAGTGGGCGGCACACTTCACACTTGGTTACTTGTGCGGTTGCATCCTGGAGGGCTGTCGGCCAAAGAAACCTTGCTTAGGAACGCTTTGTCAAGAAGTGGTCTTCTTGCGCCAATGTGGTGACCACATATGCCTCCGTGTATCTCTGCCAACAGCTTTTGTCCATCTTCCCGCAAATACACTTCAATTTCACACCGTTGAGTCTTCTTACATGCAGGTGTCTTTGTCGACAAACCGGTACATACTTGACTGCCGGGCTACTCTTTCAGCTTCTTCTTGCTCTTGGGAAGTTCTCTCTGAAGGAAATGGACAATCTGTTGCGCCCATGCCGGAGCTTGCGGCTCGACAACAAGGACTAAAGGCACATCTGCTGCTGTGGGAACATCAGCTTCCACGGCAAGAACCTGCGGCTCAGCCGGAGCTTGATGTTCCCCGGCAAGCTTGCCGGAGCAAAACTTGTCGGGAGCGCTCGCTTCAACGAACAAACCCTAGGGCTTGTCGGAGCAGACTGCCCCTCGGCTCTGTTGGTGTCGATCACAGGGACCTTCTTGGCGGCGGCTTGAGGAAGCTCTGCGGAAAGTAGTCACCAGAGATCAACTTCCTCTTCTTGCTCTATCCAGCTTGATGGTGTTACGGTTGGTTGAGTTAGCTTGAGCACAAAAATCCCTGGTTCCACGAGCAACTTAAGTGCAGCGCACTTTGGACAAACCATCAGCAATATCATTCTGAACTCTTGGAACATGTTCCATTTGTAGGCCGTCAAAGTGTTCTTCTAGCTTTCTCACTTCATCAACGTAGGCTTCCATCAATGGACTCTGATAATCTTTGTTCACTTGGCGGACGACAAGCTGCAAATCGCCCACGATAATAAGCTTCTTAATCCCAAGGTCTCTTGCAATCCACGAGACCGGCAAGCAAACTTTCATACTCTGCTTTGTATTGTTTGTTGCTTGCTCCTTGGGAAAATGCATTTGGACTATGTACTTGAGGTGCTCTCCGGTGGGTGCTATAAGCAGACGCCAAGACCGGCGCCTTGCGACAAGAAGGCACCATCAAAGTACATCAGCCACTCTTTGCTCGCTTCCTTGGCGGGAATGCACGTCTGGAATTTCTTCATCCCGCGTTGGGGTCCATTCCGCTATGAACTCTGCCAATGCTCGCTTTTGGATAGTTGATGTGCTTTCAAACTTGAGGCCAAAGCTTGACAGTTCCGATTGCCCACTCGACAATCCCGCCTGCCGCTTCCTGGATTTTGCGGTATCCTCTTCAGCCGAAAAGCAGTGGCATTTGTTATCTCATGTGCTTGGAAGTAATGGGCGCAGCTTTCTCGAGGCCATGAGGAGGCCGAAAGCAATTTATGCACACCACAGTACCTTGACCTAGCCCCTGCAGGAGGGAACCGACAAAGTAAATCGGGCCTTTGCACCATCCTTTTCTCGTGATTCTGCCGTAAGGCTGCGCAGATCCGTCCTTGTCGGGACCAGAGCCTGCCGGCGAAGCCCCCTGCTTGTCGCTGGATGTGTCTGCCGTGGTTGCCGGCTCATCGTCCGCCTCCCTCTCCGCTACTAACGCAACACTAACCACTTGATTGGTTGCCGCTATATATAGCAGCAACTTCTCTTGTGGCTTAGGTGCGACAAGTATTGGAGTGGAGGACAGGTGCCTCTTTAAGTCTGCAGCGGCAGCCTCCGCTTCGAGTCCATTTCATTGGACCTGCCTTTTTCAAAATCTTAAAAAATGGCGAGCGCGTTCGGCAGAACCTAGAGATAAACTCTTTGAGAGCAGCCACGCAACCGGCAAGTCTTCGTACATCCTTGACGCGCTTTGGTGCTTCAATCTTCTCAATGGCCTTGATCTTGTCGAGATTGGCTTCAATTCCCCGCTGAGACACGAAGAATCCGAGAAGCTTGCCGGAAGGGACTCCGAACACGCACTTCTCGGGGTTGAGCTTGAGGTTGATCTTGCACAGATTTGCAAAGGTCTCATCCAAATCTTGAACCAGAGTTGCTTTGTCCTTGCTCTTGACCACTATGTCATCCATGTAGGCTTCTACATTTACATGCATTTGCGGCTCAAAAGCGTCACGGACTACTCTTGCAAGCGTTGAACCAGCATTCTTTAACCCGAAGGGCATCCGTACAAACAGTACGTGCCACATGGGGTGATGAATGCGGTCTTCTCCTCATCTTCTTCTGCCATGAAGATCTGATGATATCCTGAGTATGCATCAAGAAATGAAAGCAAATCACATCCAGCCGTGGAGTCAACAATCTGGTCGATGCGCGGCAAGGGAAATGGATCTTTGGGACAAGCTTTATTAACATCCGTGGAGTCAATACAAAGTCTCCATTTCCCATTTGCCTTGCGCACAACTACAGGATTGGCCAACCACGTAGGATGGAGCACTCCTCTGACAAGGCCTGCTGCTTCCAATTTCTTGATCTCTTCTGCGATGAATTCTTGGCGCTCCAACGCTTGTTTCTCGACTTTCTTCGCTTGACGGGCGCGCATGAGGACAAGCGGCAAGACGGTGCTCAATTACTTTCACAGGAACACGGGGATGTCGGGGCGGTTGCCATGCAAACACGTCGGCGTTCGCCCATGAAAAGCAATGAGCGCGCCTTCCTATTTAGGGTCGAGAGAGGCACTTTGGTGGTGAAGGTACCACCAGTGCCGTCCTCCTGGCGGACACCTTCTTGGTCTTTGGCGGAGCTGCCATCGTCTTCTTGCACTTGTCGGTGGAGCTCGATGGTGCGTCCTCGGACGGTAGCGCAGCGATCCGAAGAGGTGCGCTTGCCGGAGTGGGCATCAGAGCTCTTGCCGGACTTGGTCTTCTTCTTCCCCCCAGGAGCCTCAGCGGCAAGTGGTTTGCAATCTGTCACGGCTGCTGCATCCCGGTAGATCTTGTCGGCGCAGATAAGAGCATCCTTCTTGTCGCCATGGACAGAAATGATGCTTATCGGGCCTGGCATCTTGAGTAAGTTGTATGCATAGTGAGAGGCTGCCATGAACTTGGCGAGTCTTTGGGCGGCCAAGTATCCCATTGTAAGGCAATGGGAAATCAGCAACCTCGAATGTGACCCTCTCGATCCTAAAGTTCAGCTCGCTGCCAAATGTCACCGACAACGTGATCTTCCCCTTGACTTGCTCCTTCCCGGATTGATTCCTTGGAATGTGCCGGTCTCTTCGAGCTTCGCCGTCGAGGATCTGAAGCTTCGGAGCACCGCGGAGGAGATCAGGTTTAAGCCGGCCCGCCGTCAACTAGCATCTTGGTGACCTTGAGGTTGCGGATAGTTGGTGAGACCAACATCGGCAAGCACCCGACCGCATTATCGCGATCGTGGTGGTCCTCAATATCAAAGATGATAGGTGTCTTGGACCACTTCGGAGGCTTGCGTGACTCTATGGATGGTTCAGCTGCATTAACTTCCGCATCCACCGCTTGAGTTGGCGGTGGGAAGTATGCAGGAAGCCCCTCCGTCAACGCAGAGGACCTCTGTAGCTTTACGAAACTCCTGCTCATCGGTCTAAATGCGTCTTCCATATCTTCATCGTCGTCTTCGTCTTCATCCTTGTCGCGGCCGCTGGCAGGCTGTCTCCTTGCCGCTGCTTGGCCTTGCATGGCGCCCTCCCGGCCGGGGCGTTTCTTCTTGGCTCCTCCGGCACCTTCTTGAGCCTTCTCCTTGTCGCGCCGCTTCGTACTCGGCCTTCGCTGTTCAACAAGCTGCTCGACCTTCTTGCAGCTCTGGAGGTCATGGCCCTTGGTGCGGTGGATCTTGCGATCTTGCTTCTTTGGAGCTGCCCCGCTTGTCGGCGGCCGCCACCATCGGTGGTTGGCGTCGGTGGCAACCTCCTTGCCGGAGCCACCAGCCTTGGCGTTCTTGTCGCCACCTCCGCTGCCGGACTGCTCAACAGCTAGCACTTCTCTGCCTTTCTTTCTTCATTGCCCCTTGCTTGGCTCTTCTTTCTTGGGCGGTCTCCTCCTTGTCGAGATCCTGCTTCTGCGTTCTCTCACAGGAGTCTCCTCCTTCCTCAAAGACGTGCACACTTGTCGGCCAAGGCATACAGCTCACTGACGTCCTTGACTTTGCACATCGCCATCTCCTCCCTCATCCTGCGGTTCCGCACGTTCTAATGAAACGCGCTGATCACCCCGGCAGGATGGACATCTGGGATGTTGTAGTGCACACGGCTGAATCTCTGAATGAACTTGCGCAGGGACTCTCCTTCCTTCAGGCGGCGGATGAAGGTCACTTTCTTGGCCATGAGGCTTGTGGCCGCCTGTGAAGGCGCCAACAAACTGATGGCATAGATCTGCCCAAGAGGATATAGAGCCGTCCGGCAAGTGCATGAGCCAAGATCTGACGTTGGACTTGAGTACCAGTGGGAAATAGTTGGCGAGGATCTTGTCGTCTCGTCCCCCCGCAGCCTGCACCACGATGGTGTAGATGTTGAGGAACTCCGACGGATGCGTCCTGCCATCGTACTTCTCTGGCACGTCTGGCTTGAAATTCTTGTTGCTGGGCCACTGGACTTGCCGCAGCTCACAAGTGAACGCAGGGCAACCTACCGTGTACGGCAAGTCGCCTGGTTCCCCTGGCGCATGCATATCGACAGAAGGCCCAGCGCGCTTGTCGGATTGACGTCGCGCTTCTCTTCGGCGCTCGATGCGAGTTCGAGCATCTTCTTGTTGTCGTTCATGTAGCACTTGGCGCTGATCGCGGCGAGCTCGTGGATCCGATGACGCGGTGGAGTCGCTGTCGAGGTGGTACCGGCGAGTCGGCGATCTTGGCCTTCGGGGTGGAGAGTGCATGGTGGTTGCACCTCCACAAGTCTCATCGCCACCGGCTCGTGCCCTGTCGTCTTGCCACGGCAATGATGTAGTTGGTTGCCGCGGAGCATCGCCGTTGGCAAAGCCGATGAGACTCTGGATGGTGGCCCTCCATTCGTCGACCTTGTCGGCCCGTTGGAGGGTAATCGAGCGGTGAGCTCTCGCCAGAGCTTCTGCTGGAGTAGTGGGTGGCAATGGTGAGCGGTGCGAGGCGGGATATGCTCGGACTTCTAACTATGTTAGAAGGAGCAGCATCCCGTCGAGCGACTGCATTACCTCGCCCGTGCCAAAGATGTTGGCGCGCCACGCTGGTCTTGAGGGTCTCGAGATCCCCGGCTCGGTCTTGATCCAACGGCGTATGGTATTGTGAATACCATGGCGCTGTTGGTCCCGCATATCCTGAGATGGGCGCGGGGCATGTGCGGACGCCGAGGTTTGCGCGGCCTTGTCCTTGGACTTGGCAGCGTCACGAACTCCCTCGCCGGCGCCCGTTCTTCCGCCAGCGTCTGCTCCACCACCCGTTTGCTCCGGTGATGGTGGGTACGACGCGGACGGCTCCGCTGCCGCCGAAGCCTTCTTCTTCGGTGGCATGTTGATGAAGATGTTGAAAATGATGAAGATGTTGCTCGTGTGAACGCCGGATCAGGTTCACACAGCCTCGACGCCCCCTACCTGGCGCGCCAAAGATGTCGGGGAGGCTGATCAGACCCACGAACACCTATGGGACGGCGGGCGAGTCCCTTTGGTTCGGAGGGCGGAGGTGGCACGAAGAGCGGATCGAGGCGAAGCACCTGAGCAGTTTACCCAACCCGGAGCTCTCCGGAGAGATAATACTCCTCTTGCTGCTTGTCTGGTTTGTATTGTGTTCTTGCTAGGGAGCGATGAGAGCTACAAGACCTAGCGTGAGTGTTCTCTGGTTATGTTGGAATCGAACCCCCTCTACGTTGCGCATGGGCCTCCTTTTATATGCGCAAAGGGGCTCCGACAGGTGGCAACGTAGATGAGGGTACAAATGGAAAAACAGTAGTTGGTACACCTACTTGTACAAAGGTACGTTGTTCTCTACCTAACCACGACGGCAAGGGACAAAAGCATTAAATGCCGGTCATGTCACCTAAACGATTCTGCAGAGACCGTCAGTGCGCCACCTTCGCCACGATGGCAAGCTTGTCAGCGCCGCTTATCGCTGCTCTCCGCTGGCTGCACAGCCTCTTGACACGCGCGCATGGAATGGTCTCATGGCGACACGTTGATGGATGAGTTGGAGCGGAGATGAAGAGAGGTTGCCTGCATGCAAGTGCCTTGCAGCGGCTGAATCCTGTCGCGCTTGAGGCTTGTCGCTCTCAGAGCCTTCCCGGCAAGCTCCTCTTGCCGGGGTCTTGTCTTCTGCGTGCCTTGAGTGGCCTTCCCGGCAAGCTCCTCTTGCGGGGGCCTTGTCTTCTTGGTTAAATACTTTGTTCTTGAATGGCTCCAAAGGAACCACGGAGGATCTTGGCGGTGACCAGGCAAGCCTTGCCGCGGGGTGCTGCAACTGCCCATGCACGAGTTCGGGATACCACGGTACCCCTACTCTAGTACACCGACACCGGTGTCGCTGAATGTGGGCTGAGTAGCCATGTTAGGTTGTACTGTACTACACATGCCTTTTTTTCAACATCAGCAATGCAACTGGGCCGACAGTTGTACACAATATCCGGGTCAACTTGTTATTCTCCGCCCCACTGGGCTGCAAACTTTCCTAGGAGGTATGCATTAGGCTTAACAAGAAAATGGACTTAAAGAAATAATAAATGTGATGTAATTATAAAAATTGGGTAGTAACTATAAAAAATGCACCAAACGCGTAATTAGTTTAAAAAATATATTATTTTCGGAATTTGAAAATTTTAATTTCATTACTTGTTGCGCACGCAATATTTCGTTGGATTTTAACGTAATACAACTTTATTTTGAAATTATATTTAATATGACTAGAAATTTCGGATAAAAATATTTCGGATCCCATAAAAATGTGGGATTTTTTTTTGAATTCTGTTTTGAGCGGTTGGTTGAAATTATTAATCGTTGTCCTAGCTAGAAAATGGGCTGTACTTTTAACAAACTGTAAATGGGTTGTAGTAAATTCCATTAGAATTAAAAAATAGGGTGTACATTCTTACAAATCGCAAATGGGCTATATGTACTCTGCCACACACTTGTGGGCCTTCTAAGTTGACGCGTCCCCTAAAAAAACTAAGTTGACGCGTATGCAAGGCTTTTCAACAACACATGGCTCTGGCAGCTGTGGCCGTTGGATGTCCATCCAACAGATGTCGTGCTTCTTCAATCTCTGATATTCTTGCTTCAGCCGCCCAAAAAATGATTCCTCCCCCTAACATCTGGGGCGCACCATTTTGGAGGCAGACCTGTGGGCCTACTAAGTTGGCGCGTACCAAGGGCTTTGTCAACTTAGTCAATATAAACGATTCTAGCTGCAGTGACCGTACGATGTCTATCCAACGGCCGTAGTGCTTCTTCAACCTCTAGTCTTCTTGCTCCAGCCGCCCAAAGCAGCGCCGGTCGTGCTGCGTGCTCCTGCCTCCCGTGGCCGGCTGTGATGCCGCGGAGGCCTCACCGCCCCCTACTACTCCCACCGCTGGCCAGGCCATCCCTCTACTCACCCACATCCCCTGTTATTCCGCGACGACGGCAACCTCACACCGCAGCCGAACCAGTGAACCCTCGTACTCCTCTCCATGCGGGCTTCCACTACCGCATCTTCCCCGGCTCCGCGTCGTCCCCTTCCTAGGCCTGGCCGTCGTCCACCGCCTTGGTGCTCTCGGCGCGGCGTGGTCAATGTGGTCAACGACCAACTTCCATCGGAAGAGTACTATACATGGAGAGGCTGACAGCTGGGTCCACGGGCACAACCCAATTTTTTTGTGATTTGCCAAGTAAGTCGCTTTGTCACGCCTGTTGGGCTGCAAATCTTTCAAGACGAGGAGAGCTTCATTCGGCTAGCCGAGAAAATGGCCTATCAGTAATGAGAAATGGGTTGTATATTTTTAAAACACATCAAACCGGCAATTAGTTTCAAATTTCTTTTTTCATTTCGAGATTTTAAATTGCATTGATTTTATGCGTGGACAATTTGTTGGATTTTATATTGATATACATTTATTTTTAAAATCAGTTTGAATGTGACTCGAAATTTCGGGATTAAAAACAGTTCGTACCGCACCAAAATATGCAAAATTTTATATAATTTTTTAACCGTGGCCACAATATGGTCTGTAATGCTAACAAAAAGAATATGGGCTCGAAAAAAAACCTTAAGAATTAGCAAATGGGCTGTAAATTATTAGAAATAATGGCAGATGGGTCGTATGATGTTTTCCACAGATTTGAGGCTTTCCTAAAAAAAAGGTTGATGCACAAGCGTGGATCGTTGGATGTCCATCCAACGGCCGTCGTCTTCTTCAATCTCTGCTCTTCCTCGGCTCCAGCTCAAACAAGTGCCGCGGAGTGCTCGCTCTCTCCTCCCCGCGGCTGTCTTTGCCAAGCCTCACCGCCCCACCGTACTCCCATCACTGGCCTAGCCATCCCTCTACTCACCCACACCTGCTATTATTCTCCGGCGACGGCAGATGAACCAGCAAACCCTCGTACAGTCGTACTCCCCTCCGCATGGGAAACAAGCCGAAGTCTTCCACTGCCTCCGTGTCGATCCTTCCTAGGCCTCATTGTCGCCCACTGCCACGGTGCTCTCGGCGCTGACCTGGTCAACGTGGTCAACGACCGACATGCATCTGAAGTGGACTGTACGTGGAGAGGCTGACAGCTAGGTCCACGGCCGCACGCAAGGAAATGCCTCCTTATTACGCGCAAAATAATGATTCCTCCACTTGAGATCTGGGACCCACCAAAAGGGCCTCTATATTTCGCGAAAAAAACGTTACCGCCGCTGACAACTTGGTCCCACCAGCTATATCTTCGCACGCAAGGAAGTGCCTCCTTATTACGCACAAAAAATGAATACTCCCCCTGCTAGCTAGGACCCAGTATAGTGGCAGGCTGCCTTGTGGGCCTACTAAGTTGACGGGGACGGAGGGCTTTGTCAACTTAGTCAATATGCACGATTCTAGCTCCAGTGACCTTATGATGTCCATCCAACGGCCGTAGCGCTTCTTCAACCTCTGGTCTTCTTGCTCCACCCGCCCAAACCAGCGCCGGTCGTGCCTCGTGCTCCTGCCTCCCGTGGCCGGCTGCGATGCGGCGGAGGCCTCACCGCCCCCTACTACTCCCACCCCTGGCCAGGCCATCCCTCTACTCACCCACACCCCCTGTTATTCTGCGGCGACGGCAGCCTCACACCGCAGTGAACCAGTGAACCCTCATAATCCTCTACGCGTGGGCGTCTTCCCCGGCTCCGCATCGTCCCCTTCCTAGGCCTCACCGTCGTCCACCGCCCTGGTGCTCTCAGCGCGGCGTGGTCAAGGAACGGCTTCGATCGGACGTGGACTGTACGTGGAGAGGCTGACAGCTGGGTCCACGGCCGCAGCAAGGAAGTGCCTCCTTATTACGCGCAAAATAATTATTCCTCCACCTGACAACGGGGACCCACCGGACGGGTGCTACCTCTTGAGCACTGCGTTGGTTTTCCCCGAAGAGGAGAGGATGATGCAGCAAAGTAGCGTAAGTATTTCCCTTAGTTTTTGAGAACCAAGGTATCAATCCAGTAGGAGGCTACACGCAAGTCCCTTGTGCCTACACAAAACAATAGCTCAACGCAACCAACGCGATTAGGGGTTGTCAATCCCTTCACGGTCACTTACGGGAGTGAGATCTGATAGAGATGATAGATAATATTTTTGGTATTTTTGATATAGATATGCAAAGTGAAAAGTAAAGGGCAAAGTAAAAAAGCAAAGCAATAATAAAGTGATGGGGATTGATATGATGAGAATAGACCCGGGGGCCATAGGTTTCACTAGTGGCTTCTCTCAAGAGCATAAGTATTCTACGGTGGGTGAACAAATTACTGTTGAGCAATTGATGTAATCGAGCATAGTTATGAGAATACCTAGGTATGATCATGTATATAGGCATCACGTCCGAGACAAGTAGACCGACTCACCTTGCATCTACTACTATTACTCCACTCATTGACCGCTATCCAAAGATGCATCTCGAGTATTAAGTTAAAAAGCGAGTAACATGTAAGCAAGATGACATGATGTAGAGGATAGTTTCATGCAATATGATAAAAACCCCATCTTGTTATCCTCGATGGCAACAATACAATACGTGCCTTGCTGCCCTTATACATCCTTTGGGAAAGGACACCGCAAGATTGAACCCAAAGCTAAGCACTTCTCCCATGGCAAGAAAAACCAATCTAGTAGGCCAAACCAAACTGATAATTCGAAGAGACTTGCAAAGATAACCAATCATACATAAATGAATTTAGAGAAGATTCAAATATTATTCATAGATAGACTTGATCATAAACCCACAATTCATCGGTCTCAACAAACACACCGCAAAAAGAAGATTACATCGAATAGATCTCCACAAGAGAGGGGGAGAACAATGTATTGAGATCCAAAAAGAGAGAACAAGCCATCTAGCTAATAACTATGGACCCGAAGGTCTGAGGTAAACTACTCACACTTAATCGGAGAGGCTATGATGATGTAGAAGCCCTCCGTGATGACGGCCTTCTCCGGCGGAGCTCTGGAACAGGCCCCAAGATGGGATCTCGTGGATACAGAAAGTTGCGGCAGTGGAATTAGGTTTTTGGCTCCGTATCTGATCGTTTGGGGGTACTTAGGTATATATAGGAGGAAGGAGTACGTCGGTGGAGCAACAGGGGCCCATGAGGCAGGGGGCGCTCCCTAGGGGGGGCGCCCCCCACCCTCGTGACCACCTCTTTTGTTCCTTGGAGTAGGGTCCAAGTCTCCTGGATCACGTTCGGTGAGGAAATAACGTTCCCGAAGGTTTCATTCCGTTTGGACTCCGTTTGATATTATGATTCTCCGAAACACTGAAATAGGCAAAAAACAACAATTCTGGGCTGGGCCTCCGGTTAATAGGTTAGTCCCAAAAATAATATAAAAGTGGAAAATAAAGCCCAATATAGTCCAAAACAGTAGATAATATAGCATGGAGCAATCAAATATTAATATGTTGGAGACGTATCAGGCATCCCCAAGCTTAATTCCTGCTCGTCCTCGAGTAGGTAAATGATAAAAAGAGAATTTTTGATGCGGAGTGCTACTTGGCATAATTTCAATGCAAATCTTCTTAATTGTGGTATGAATATTCAGATTCGAAAGATTCAAGACAAAAGTTCATATTGACAAAAAAATAATAATACTTCAAGCATACTAACAAAGCAATTATGTCTTCTCAAAATAACATGGCCAAAGAAAGTTATCCCTACAAAATCATATAGTCTGCTATGCTCTATCTTCACCACACAAAGTATTTAAATCATGCACAACCCGATGACAAGCCAAGCAACTGTTTCATACTTTAACATTTTCAAAACTTTTTCGATCTTCACGCAATACATGAGCGTGAGCCATGGATATAGCACTATATGTGGAATAGAATGGTGGTTGTGGAGAAGACAAAAAGAGGGAAGATAGTCTCACATCAACTAGGTGTATCAACGGGCTATGGAGATGCCCATCAATAGATATCAATGTGAGTGAGTAGGGATTACCATGCAACGGATGCACTAGAGCTATAAGTATATGAAAGCTCAACAAAGGAAACTAAGTGGGTGTGCATCCAACTCGCTTGCTCCACGAAGACCTAGGGCATTTTGAGGAAGCCCATCATTGGAATATACAAGCCAAGTTCTATAATGAAAAATTCCCACTAGTATATGAAAGTGACAAAATGAGAGACTCTCTATCATGAAGATCATGGTGCTACTTTGAAGCACAAGTGTGGTAAAAGGATAGTAACATTGTCCCTTCTCTCTTTTTCTCTCATTTTTTATTTGGGCCTTTTCTTCTTTTTTTATGGCCTATATTTTTTTAATTTTTCGTCCGGAGTCTCATCCCGACTTGTGGGGGAATCATAATCTCCATCATCCTTTCCTCACTTGGGACAATGCTCTAAAAATGATGATCAACACACTTTTATTTTTCTTACAACTCAACAATTACAACTCAATACTTATAACAAAATATGACTCTATATGAATGCCTCCGGTGGTGTACCGGGATATGCAATGAATCAAGAGTGACATGTATGAAAGAATTATGAATGGTGGCTTTGCCACAAATACGATGTCAACTACATGATCATGCTAGCAATATGACAATGATGGAGCATGTCATAATAAACGGAACGGTGGAAAGTTGCATGGCAATATATCTTAGAATGGCTATGGAAATGCCATAACAGGTAGGTATGGTGGCTGTTTTTAGGAAGATATATGGTGGGTGTATGATACCGGCGAAAGGTGCGCGGTATTAGAGAGGCTATGAATGGTGGAAGGATGGGGAAAAGTGTGTATAATCCATGGACTCAACATTAGTCATAAAGAACTCATGTACTTATTGCAAAAATCTAGAAGTTATCAAAGCAAAGTATTACGCGCATGCTCCTAGGGGGATAGATTGGTAGGAAAAGACCATCGCTCAATTCCCGACCGCCACTCATAAGGAAGACAATCAATAAATAAATAAATCATGCTCCGACTTCATCACATAACGGTTCACCATACGTGCATGCTACGGGAATCACAAACTTTAACACAAGTATTTCTCAAATTCACAACTACTCAACTAGCATGAATCTAATATCACCATCTTCATATCTCAAAACAATTATCAAGCATCAATCTTTTCTTAGTATTCAACGCACTCAAAAGAAAGTTTTACAAATCTTGAATACCAAGCATATTATTATTAAGCAAATTACCACGCTATTAGAGACTCTCAAAATAATCTAAGTGAAGCATGAGAGATCAATAGTTTCTTTAAAACAAATCCACCACCGTGCTCTAAAAGATCTAAGTGAAGCACATAGAGCAAGATTATAACGCTCAAAAGATATAAGTGAAGCACATAGAGCAAAACTACATAGCTCAAAAGATATAAGTGAAGCACATAGAGTATTCTATCAAATTCCAATTCATGTATGGCTCCCTCAAAATGTTTGTATAGCAAGGATGATTGTAGCACACTAACAAACAAAGACACAAATAATACAAGACGCTCCAATCAAAACACATATCATGTGGTGAATAAAAATATAGCTCCAAGTAAAATTACCGATGGAAGTAGACGAAAGAGGGGATGCCTTCCGGGGCATCCCCAAGCTTTGAATTTTTGGTGTACTTGGATTATCTTGGGGGTGCAATGGGAATACCCAAGCTTAGGCTCTTGCCACTCCTTGTTCCATAATCCATCAAAATATTTCACCCAAAACTTGAAAACTTCACAAACACAAAACTCAATAGAAATCTCGTGAGCTCCGTTAGAGAAAGAAAACAAAATACCAATTCAAGTTACTGTAATGAACTCATTCTTTATTTATATTGGTGTTAAACCTACTTTATTCCAACTTCTCTATGGATTATAACTATTTTACTAACCATAGATTCATCAAAATAAGCAAACAACACACAAAAAACAGAATCTGTCAAAAACAGAACAGTCTGTAGTAATCTGTAACTAACGTAAAATTCTGGAACCCAACAAAATCTACCAAAATAGGACGAACTAGAAAATTTGTTTATTGATCAGCAGCAATCGGAATCAGTATTTTATCACGTTCTGGTGATTTTTAACAATTCGGGCACTGAGCGCAAAGTTTCTGGAAATTACAGCAAGATCAAATAACTATCATCCAAGAAGATCCTATAGGTCTAACTTGGCACAAACACTAATTAAAACACAAAACCACATCTAAACAGAAGGTAGATGGATTGTTTATTCCTAAACAGAAACAAAAATAAAAAAAATAAAAAATAAAATTGGGTTGCCTCCCAACAAGCGCTGTCATTTAACGCCCCTAGCTAGGCATTAAGATTTCAATGATGCTCACGTGAAAGACAAGAATTGAAGCCTAAAGAGAGCATCATAAAACGTGTGACAAACACACTTAAGTCTAACATACTTCCTATGCATAGGCATATTATAGGCAAACAAATTATCGTAGCAAGCAAAAACTAGCATATGCAAGGAAGCGGAAAGAAACAAAAGCAATCTCAACATAAAGAGGGGTAATTTAGTAACATGAAAATTTCTACAACCATATTTTCCTCTCTCATAATAATTATATGTAGGGTCATAAGAAAATTCAACAAAATAGCTATCACATAAAATATTTTCAACACTATCCACATGTATGCAAAGTTGACACTCTTCCGAAATAGTGGTATTAACATTAACTAAAGTCATGACCTCTCCAAACCCACTTTTATCAAAAACTTCATTAGATTGAACATTATCCAAATATGTGGGATCTAAAGTTGACACTCTTCCAGACCCACTTTCAATATTATCGCAAACATTATTATCAATCTCATATTCATCATGGGGATTAAATAAATTTTCAAGATTATAAGAAGAATCACCCCAATCATTATCATTGCAACAAGTGGTAGACACAGCGAAACTAGCATCCCCAAGCTTAGGGTTTTGCATATTATTAGCACAATTGACATCAAGAGAATTTATAGTAAAATCATTGCAATCATGCTTTTTATTCAAGGAGCTATCGTGAATCTTTTCATAAATTTCTTCATCACAAATTTCAGATTCATGAATTTCAAGCAAAACCTCATAAAGATAATCTAGTGCACAAAACTCACTAGCAATTAATTCATCATAATTGGGTCTCTTAAAGAGATTAGCAAGTGGATGAGGATCCATAAACTTTTAGCAAGCGAAGATGCAAGAAAAAAGAAGGCACATAGTAACACAAGATCGAACGGAAGAAGGGCGAATAAAACGACAAGGGTGAAGTGGGGGAGAGGAAAACGAGAGGCAAATGGCAACTAATGTAATGCGAGAGATAGGGATTGTGATGGGTACTTGGTATGTTGACTTTTGCGCAGACTCCCCGGCAACGGCGCCAGAAATCCTTCTTGCTACCTCTTGAGCACTGCGTTGGTTTTTCCCCGAAGAGGAGAGGATGATGCAGCAAAGTAGTGTAAGTATTTCCCTCAGTTTTTGAGAACCAAGGTATGAATCCAGTAGGAGGCTACACGCAAGTACCTTGTACCTACACAAAACAATAGCTCAACGCAACCAACGCGATTAGGGGTTGTCAGTCCCTTCACGGTCACTTACAGGAGTGAGATCTGATAGAGATGATAGATAATATTTTTGGTATTTTTGATATGGAGATGCAAAGTGAAAAGTAAAAGGCAAAGTAAAAAAGCAAAGCAATAATAAAGTGATGGAGATTGATATGATGAGAATAGACCCGGGGGCCATAGATTTCACTAGTGGCTTCTCTCAAGAGCATAAGTATTCTACGGTGGGTGAACAAATTCTTTGTTGAGCAATTGGCAGAATTGAGCATAGTTATGAGAATATCTAGGTATGATCATGTATATAGGCATCACGTCCGAGACAAGTAGACCGACTCCTTCCTGTATCTACTACTATTACTCCACTCATCGGCCGCTATCCAGCATGCATCTAGAGTATTAAGTTAAAAACAGAGTAACGCCTTAAGCAAGATGACATGATGTAGAGGGATAAACTCATGCAATATGATATAAACCCCATCTTGTAATCCTCGATGGCAACAATACAATACATGCCTTGCTGCCCCTTCTGTTACTGGGAAAGGACACCGCAAGATTGAACCCAAAGCTAAGCACTTCTCCCATGGCAAGAAAAACCAATCTAGTAGGCCAAACCAAACTGATAATTCGAAGAGACTTGCAAAGATAACCAATCATACATAAAAGAATTCAGAGAAGATTCAAATATTGTTCATAGATAAACTTGATCATAAACCCACAATTCATCGATCTCAACAAACACACTGCAAAAGATGATTACATCGAATAGATCTCCACAAGAGAGGGGGAGAACATTGTATTGAGATCAAAAAAGAGAGAAGAAGTCATCTAGCTAATAACTATGGACCCGAAGGTCTGAGGTAAACTACTCACACTTCATCGGAGTGTCTATGGTGTTGATGTAGAAGCCCTCCATGATCGATGCCCCCTCCGGCGGAGCTCCAGAACAGGCCCCAAGATGGGATCTCGTGGATACAGAAAGTTGCGGCGGTGGAATTAGGTTTTTGGCTCCGTATCTGATCGTTTGGGGGTACGTAGGTATATATAGGAAGAAGGAGTACGTCGGTGGAGCAACAGGGGGCCCGAGGCAGGGGGGCGCGCCCACCCTCGTGACCGCCTCTTTTGTTCCTTGGAGTAGGGTCCAAGTCTCCTGGATCACGTGAGGAAATCACGTTCCCGAAGGTTTCATTCCGTTTGGACTCCGTTTGATATTCATTTCTCGAAACCTTTGAAATAGGCAAAAACAGCAATTCTGGGCTGGGCCTCCAGTTAATAGGTTAGTCCCAAAAATAATATAAAAGTGTAAAATAAAGCCCAATATAGTCCAAAACATTAGCTAATATAGCATGGAGCAATCAAAAGTTATAGATACATTGGAGACATATCAACGGGCCATCGTATTTCGTGGAAAAAAAACATTTCCCCCTGACTGCTAGGACCCACCAGCTACATCTTCGCACGCAAGGAGGTGCGTCCGGGCAAAAAAAATGATTCGCCTCCTGACTGCTGGGACCCACCTGCTACATCTTCGCAGTCAAGGAAGTGCCTGACAGGGACCCACCTGGTCGAAGCATACATAGCTTTGTCATTCTGGTCGCGAACGTGTACGTACATACTGGTTGATGTAGAGGCGCGCACGTGTCGTAGTAGAGGCGCGCACGTAGCATGTACACGTACGTACAACGGCCAGGGTGCAAGAATGTAAATACGGGCACGTACGTACATACGGGCAGGGTCTCGAACGCCTACTCGCGCGTACGTACGGCCAAGGCTCGTGTACATGGCTGGGTCGGAACGGAGAAACATCGTCGTCGTCGTGTTCATGGGGAGGCAATGGAGTGCGTCGTGTCCATCGGGAGGCAACGGAGCGCGTGGGAGCCAATCGGCTTGGACGGAACAGCCGATGGAAACGAGGCCTGGCGTACCGCAAAACAGAGGAAACAGCCTTGTGTTCGACCAGCCACATTCGAAAAGGGATCCTGTTCATCGGAAGGGGTCTGGCGTACCACAAAACGGAGGAAACGGACCTCCTACGGTCGAAACGGGGGTCCTGTTGATCGGGAGGGGTGTGGCTACCGCAAAACGGAGGAAACGGACTTGTGTTGGAGCGCTACGGTCGAAAAGGGGGTCCTATTCATCGGGAGGGGTGCGGCGTACCGCAAAACGGAACTCCATGGGATACTGTTCATCTCCACCGTCGACCCCCTCTAGCATCCACGGGCTACTGTTCATCCACCGTCGACCTCCTCCAGCCTCCACCTGCGACTGTTCATCCACGGGCTCCTGTTCATCCAGCCTCCACCGCGCGCTACTCCACCGGCTACTGTTCAACCAGCCCTCTCCATGGGCTCCTGCTCAACCACCCCTCCACGGGCTACTGTTCATCCAGCCCTCCACCATCTGTTGTTCATCCTGCCCTCCACGAGGTGGTCCTATTCATCCTGCCCTCCAAGGGATCCTGTTCATCCAGCCCCAACCGGCTCGATCGATCGAGGTCATGTTCATCCAGAGGCAACACCACGGGGTCCTGTTCATCCACCCCCACCGGTAACTGTTCATCCAAACCCCCCAGCAACGCTCACTGTTCATCAAGAGGCAGCATCGATCAACTTCAGTTAGCAGCAGTAGCGATGGAATCGCTCGATCGGATTTAGTTAACAGCCATCGATCGATCGCTCGGGTTCAGTAACGCGTAGCCTGCAGTGCAATCGCTCGGGTTCAGTTAGAGCCCAACGCCTCGCTCGGGTTCAGTTAGAGCCCAACGCCTCGCACCCACGCGCGTGCATGTACGAGAGAAACGTGCATCGCTAGGCCCCGACCACCCACCGTAACTGGGAACACCCCGATATTTTCCTCGCCCTCGCTTCTACCATGTTTTTTCCGTCATGGACGGCCCAAAGAATGTCATGCAGCTGCGTCTCCGGCCCGCCCAGGACGAAAAGCCCATTTTCTGTCATGATTTTTGTCATAGAAGTAGGACCCCACCACATCTATGATGATACCGGGTTTTGTCACAATTATCGTCATAGAAATGTCATAAGTATGACAGAATTTTTTTTCGTTCGGCCCAAAATGTCACGGATGTGTCTTTTTTTTGTAGTGACAGAGAGAATCGCTACAGATTCTGATAAGTCGTCGAGTGGTTGACCAGCTCTCGCCGCATCATGAAGTCAGTTTTCGGCTTTCTCTACTGAGGCGCTTGACCACATGAACCGGAAGCACAATCGCAGTAGTTCTCCCTTTACTACCCTAGCCGATAGAGCGGAACTTAGGGTAGCAAGCTCAGGAGCCGGGCAACCCAACTATTGACCCAAGACATGATTCGGAGCTGATGCATATAAGGCCAAACTCGCGATGCCGAAGTACCCTATAGAGCTGTTCGGACTTGTCGGCAACTCATTTATTCCCATACCGAGCCCCTGGCAAGTTATGCCGAGGTGTATGTGTAAAACAACCACAGGGGCAAAAATTTGGGTCGTTTAGGAAAAAGTCAATACTGGACACTGGTTACTTTTACTGGGAGTGAGTGATATGCCAATTATTATTATATAGATAACAAAGCCGCAACCCTGGCTATTTGACACGCCAGGGGTCGAAGGCTGAGGAAAAAGGCATTTTATAGGCTCGAAATAGAGAGCACAGTAGAAAAAAAGTTACTTTGGACCTTGATACGTCTCCAACGTATCTATAATTTTTGATTGTTCCATGCTATATTATATTCTATTTTGGACATTATTGGGCTTTATTATACACTTTTATATTATTTTTGGGACTAACATACTAACTGGAGGCCCAACCTGCAATTCTTGTTTTTGCCTATTTCAGAGTTTAGCAGAAAAAGAATATCAAGCGGAGTCCAAACGGACTGAAACCTTCGGGAACGTGATTTTTGGAACGAACGTGATCCAGAGAACTTGGACCCTACGTCAAGACATCAAACAGGAGGCCACGAGGTAGGGGGCGCGCCTACCCCCCCCCCCCCCCAGGCGGGCGCTCCACCCTCGTGGGCCCCCTGTTGCTCCACCGACGTACTTCTTCCTCCTATATATACCTACGTACACCCAAACTACCAGATACGGAGCCAAAAACATAATTCCTCCGCCGCAACCTTCTGTACCCGTGAGATCCCATCTTGGGGCCTGTTAGAACTCATGAGGGGGCATCGATCACGGAGGGCTTCTACATCAACACCATAGCCTCTCCGATGAAGTGTGAGTAGTTTACCTCAGACCTTCGGTTCCATAATTATTAGCTAGATGGCTTATTCTCTCTTTTTGGATGTCAATACAATGTTCTCCCCCTCTCTTGTGGAGATCTATTCGATGTAATCTTCTTTTGCGGTGTGTTTGTTGAGATCGATGAATTGTGGGTTTATGATCAAGTTTATCTATGAACAATATCTGAATCTCCTCTGAATTATTTTATGTATGATTGGTTTTCTTTGCAAGTCTCTTCGAATTATCAGTTTGGTTTGGCCTACTAGATTGATCTTTCTTGCAATGGGAGAAGTGCTTAGCTTTGGGTTCAACCACAGGGGCAGCAAGGCACGTATTGTATTGTCGCCATCGAGGATAACAAGATGGGGTTTATATCATGTTGCATGACTTTATCCCTCTACATCATGTCATCTTGCTTAAAGCGTTACTCTGTTCTTATGAACTTAATACTCCAGATGCATGCTGGATAGAGGTCGATGTGTGGAGTAATAGTAGTAGATGCGTGAGTCGGCCTACTTGTCTCGGACGTGATACCTATATACATGATCATACCTAGATATTCTCATAACTATGCTCAATTCTGCCAATTGCTCAACAGTAATTTGTTCACCCACCGTAAATGCTTATGCTCTCAAGAGAAGCCACTAGTGAAACCTATGGCCCCCGGGTCTATTTTCCATCATATTAATCTCCCGACAACAAGCTATTTCTGGCGCCGTCATTATATTTCTTTCATTAATTTGCAACTCTATCATAAAAACACGAAAAATATTATCTTATCATATCTATCAGATCTCACTCTCGTAAGTGACCGTGTAGGGAGGACAACCCCTTATCGCGTTGGTTGCGAGGATTTAATTGTTTGTGTAGGTGCGAGGGACTCGTGCGTGGCCTCCTACTGGATTGATACCTTGGTTCTCAAAAATTGAGGGAAATACTTACGCTACTTTGCTGCACCACCCTTTCCTCTTCAAGGGAAAACCAACGCAGTGCTCAAGAGGTAGCAAGAAGGATTTCAGGCACCGTTGCCGGGGAGTCTACGCAAAAGTCAACATACCAAGTACTCATCACAAACCCTTATCTCCCGCATTACATTATTTGCCATTTGCCTCTCGTTTTCCTCTCCCCCACTTCACCCTTGATGTTTTATTCGCCCTCTCTTTTTCGTTTGCTTGTCGTTATGGCTAGTCATCTATCTTCTCCGTTGTCTCCTGAGAATGAAGTTCTAAATTTTAAGCAAAGGGAGGGAGAAAATCTAAAAGACGCTTGGTATAGAATTTGCAATGCTCAAGATAGATCTACCCGGAAGCAATCTACTTCCGTTCTTCTCCACAATTTTTATGTAGGCGCTACTCCTTGGTACAGATATATCCTTGATACAATTACCAGAGGGAATTTCTTGGGTAGCCATACTTTTGATTCTTATAATGCTATGATAGATTTTTTTGGCTCACCACCTCTTTTGGTTAATGGAACTATGTTAACTTTGGAGCATGTAATGCAAAGATTTGAAATTATTGAAAATAAAGTTGCTACTGTAGAGTTAATTGAAAATTTGGATAAAAAGATCCATAACCAAATTACCCAATACGGATCTAAAGTAGGAGTTACTTTGAAAATATTAAGGAGAAGGAACCCATAATTAATGAAAGAATAAATTAAGATTCCACTAGAATCGATAAACTTGAGGGTATCATTACCAACTTGGGAACCTCTTTTTCTTCCGTAAAAAATACTCCAAGTCCTCCAACTAAAATTGCCAAGCTTATGTATGTTCCTAAAAATAAGGGTGAATCCTCTAGTAAGGAAACTGTGGATCTCAAATCTATAAGTATTCATCCCAATCTTTTTGCTATCATTAAGGAACCATTTGCTACAAATGAATTTTTCGATCTTGTGCCTAAAAGTTTGATAATTAATAAAAAGAAAGAAAATTTTAAGGATGATAGATGCCTCATTGAAGAATTTCCTACCAAATATGGCAATACCTAGATCTATCCTTGCTTTTATGCCTAGCTAGGGGCGTTAAACTATAGCGCTTGTTGGGAGGCAAACCAATTTTATTTATAGTTTTTTTTGCCTTTTTGCTTCTGTTTAGAAATAAAGCTTTGATCTAGCCTGTGGTTAGATGTATTTTTATGTTTTAGTTAGTGTTTGTGCCAAGTTTAACCTATAGGATCTTCTTAGATGATAGTTATTTGATCTTGCAGAAAATTCCAGAAACTTTCTGTTCACGAAAATAATTGTTAAAAATCACCAGAACGTGATAAAATATTGATTCCAATTTCTTCTGATCAATAAACAAATTGTATAGGTCTTCCTATTTTGTCTGTTTTTTTGGAGTTCCATAAGATTGCGTTAGTTATAGATTACTACAGACTGTTCTGTTTTTGACAGATTCTATTTTCCGTGTGTTGTTTGCTTATTTTGATGAATCTGTGGCTAGTAAAATAGTTTATAAACCATAGAGAAGTTGGAATACAGTAGGTTTAACACCAATATAAATAAAGAATGAGTTCATTACAGTACCTTTAAGTGATGTTTTGTTTTCTTTCGCTAACGGAGCTCACGAGATTTTCTGTTAAGTTTTGTGTTGTGAAGTTTTCAAGTTTTGGGTAAAAGATTTGATGGATTATGGAACAAGGAGTGGCAAGAGCCTAAGCTTGGGGTTACCCAAGGCACCCCCAAGATAATCTAAGGACACCTAAAAGCCAAAGCTTGGGGATGCCCCGGAAGGCATCCCCTCTTTCGTCTACTTCCATCGGTAACTTTACTTGGAGCTATATTTTTATTCACCACATGATATGTGTTTTGCTTGGAGCGTCTTGTATTATTCCGGTCTTTATTTGTTAGTTTACCACAATTATCCTTGCTGTACACACCTTTTGAGAGAGACACACATGATTCGGAAATTATTAGAATACTCTATGTGCGTCACTTATATCTTTTGAGTTATATAGTTTTTGCTCTAGTGCTTCACTTATATCTTTTAGAGCACGGTGGTGATTTTGTTTTATAGAAACTATTGTTCTATCATGCTTCACTTAGATTATTTTGAGATTCCTACAAAACAGCATGGTAGTTTGCTTTAACAATAATAGGCATACACGATTAGTAAAAGAAAAATTCGTATGAGTGTGTTGAATACTATGAGAAGTTTGATGCTTGATAATTGTTTTGATATATGGAGATGGTGATATTAGAGTCATGCTAGTTGAGTAGTTGTGAATTTGAGAAATACTTGTGTTAAAGTTTGTGATTCCCGTAGCATGCACGTACGGTGAACCGTTATGTGATGAAGTCGGAGCATGATTTATTTATTGATTGTCTTCCTTATGAGTGGCGGTCGGGGACGAGCGATGGTCTTTCCTACCAATCTATCCCCCTAGGAGCATGCGCGTAATACTTTGCTTTCATAACTTGTAGATTTTTGCAATAAATATATGCGTTCTTTATGACTAATGTTGAGCCCATGGATTATACGCACTTTTCCTCCTTCCACTGCTAGCCTCTCTAATACCGCGCACTTTTCGCCGGTATCATACACCCACCATATACCATCCTCAAAACAACCACCATACCTACCTATCATGGCATTTCCATAGCCATTCCGAGATATATTGCCATGCAACTTACCACCGTTCCGTTTACTATGACACGCTCCATCATTGTCATATTGCTTTGCATGATCATGTAGTTGACATTGTATTTGTGGCAAAGGCACCGTTCGTAATTCTTTCATACATGTCACTCTTGATTCATTGCATATCCCGGTACACCGCCGGAGGCATTCATATAGAGTCATATTTTGTTCTAAGTATTCAGTTGTAATTGTTGAGTTGTAAGAAAATAAAAGTGTGATGATCATCATTTTTAGAGCATTGTCCCAAGTGACTAAAGGATGATGGAGACTATGATTCCCCCACAAGTCAGGATGAGACTCCGGACGAAAAAAAAGAGGCCATAAAAAAAGAGAAAAAAGGCCCAAATAAAAAAATGAGAGAAAAAGAGAGAAGGGACAATGTTACTATCCTTTTACCACACTTGTGCTTCAAAGTAGCACCATGATCTTCATGATAGAGAGTATCCTATGATATCACTTTCATTTATTAGTGGGAATTTTTCATTATAGAACTTGGCTTCTATATTCCAATGATGGGCTTCCTCAAAATGCCCTAGGTTTTCGTGAGCAAGCGAGTTGGATGCACACCCACTTAGTTTCTTTTGTTGATCTTTCATATACTTATTGCTCTAGTGCATCCGTTTCATGGAAATACCTACTCACTCACATTGATATCTATTAATGGGCATCTCCATAGCCCGTTGATACGCCTAGTTGATGTGAGACTATCTTCTCCTTTTTGTCTTCTCCACAACCACCGTTCTATTCCACCTATAGTGCTATGTCCATGGCTCATGCTCATGTATTGCGTGAAGATTGAAAAAGTTTGAGAATGTCAAAAGTATGAAACGATTGCTTGGCTTGTCATCGGGGTTGTGCATGATTTAAATATTTTGTGTGGTGAAGATAGAGCATAGCCAGACTATATGATTTTGTAGGGATAACTTTCTTTGGCCATGTTATTTTGAGAAGACATAATTGCTTAGTTAGTATGCTTGAAGTATTAATATTTTTATGTCAATATTAAACTTTTATCTTGAATCTTTTGGATCTGAATATTCATACCACAATTAAGAAGAATTACATTGAAATTATGCCAAGTAGCATTCCACATCAAAAAATTTGTTTTTATCATTTACCTACTCGAGGACGAGCAGGAATTAAGCTTGGGGATGCTTGACACGTCTCCAACGTATCTATAACTTTTTATTGTTCCATGCTACATTATTGGGATTTATTATACACTTTTATATTATTTTTGGTACTAACCTATTAACCGGAGGCCCAGCCCAGAATTGCTTTTTTTTTGCCTATTTCAGAGTTTCGCGGAAAAAGAATAACAAAGGGAGTCCAAATGGAATGAAACCTTCGGGAACGTGATTTTCGGAACGAACTTGATCTAGAGGACTTGGACCCTACATCAAGACATCAAACAGGAGGCCACGAGGTAGGGGGGCACGCCTACCCCCCCCCCCCCCCGAGGCACACCCTCCACCCTTGTGGGCCCCCTATTGCTCCTCCTACGTACTTCTTCCTCCTATATATACCTGCGTAACCCCAAACTACCAGATACGGAGCCAAAAACCTAATTCCACCGCCGCAACCTTTTGTACCCATGAGATCTCATCTTGGGGCCTGTTCTGGAGCTCCGTCGGAGGGGGCATCGATCACGGAGGGCTTCTACATCAACACCATAGCCTCTCCAATGAAGTGTGAGTAGTTTACCTCAGACCTTCGGGTCCATAGTTATTAGCTAGATGGCTTCTTCTCTCTTTTTGGATCTCAATACAATGTTCTCCCCCTCTCTTGTGGAGATCTATTCATGTAATCTTCTTTTGCGGTGTGTTTGTTGAGACCGATGAATTATGGGTTTATGATCAAGTTTATCTATGAACAATATTTGAATCTCCTCTGAATTCTTTTATGTATGATTGGTTATCTTTGCAAGTCTCTTCGAATTATCAGTTTGGTTTGGCCTACTAGATTGATCTTTCTTGCAATGGGAGAATTGCTTAGCTTTGGGTTCAATCTTGCGGTGTCCTTTCCCGGTGTGATGAGGGGCAGCAAGGCACATATTGTATTGTTGCCATCGAGGATAACAAGATGGGGTTTATATCATATTGCATGAGTTTATCCCTCTACATCATGTCATCTTGCTTAAAGCGTTACTCTGTTCTTATGAACTTAATACTCTAGATGCATGCTGGATAGCGGTCGATGTGTGGAGTAATAGTAGTAGATGCAGGCAGGAGTCGGTATACTTGTCTCGGACGTGATGCCTATATACATGATCATACCAAGATATTCTCATAACTATGCTCAATTCTGTCAATTTCTCAACAGTAATTTGTTCACCCACCGTAAATACTTATGCTCTCGAGAGAAGCCACTAGTGAAACCTATGGCCCCCGGGTCTATTTTCCATCATATTAATCTCCCAACAACAAGCTATTTCCGGCGCCGTCTTTATTTTGCTTTCTTTACTTTGCATCTTTATCATAAAAATACCAAAAATATTATCTTATCATCTCTATCAGACCTCACTCTCGTAAGTGACCGTGTAGGGATTGACAACCCCTTATCGCGTTGGTTGCGAGGGTTTATTTGTTTGTGTAGGTGCGAGGGACTCGTGCGTGGCCTCCTACTGGATTGATACCTTGGTTCTCAAAAACTGAGGGAAATACTTACGCTACTTTGCTGCATCACCCTTTCCTCTTCAAGGGAAAACCAACGCAGTGTTCAAGAGGTAGCAGACCTCTTGTCGCACGTCTGTGCCGCCTGTCCTCGGGTAAGGGACTCCTTGACAGGAATAAACCCTTGGATGATTGTACTAACCCGAACTCTGAGAGAGTCCGCAGGGTGACCGGCCCTTGAGCTACCTGTGGAGGGGATAATAAAAAGGAAACAGTCAGAAAAGTAGGGGGGTTATGGTAATGCTTGCAGGGCCGCCCGTATTGTGCTTCCGCCGATGCCCAGGGTATTTTAAGTGCATAATTATGTATGCGCGGTACCCACTTCAAAGGCATATTAGGCGAACGGCGGAAGCCGAATTGCTAGTCCAATATGGACATTGATTGGTCATGTTGAATGGAGACCGGCGGCTTAATGGCCGATGCGGTATGCGGCGTGATAAGGCCGCTATGTAGTTCGGCTGAGGTAGCCGTAGTATGATCTCCTGTACGGACGGAGTGTTCCGTGAGCTCACCTCTAGGGGTGTGTGTCACGCATACCATGTTTACTGCTTTTACTTTGGGGGGGGGGGGGACTGATTATGACCCCCGTTGGTCGGTTGGTAAGTCTCTTCTTCATCGCTATCACCTGGTGGCCTCCTCCCCTTGTGCTCGGCATTTAACTTGGCGGCCTTTTGAAGACCCAACAACTTTTGTTGGTGTGATTAGCTGGTTAGCAGGGCCTATCCAATATTTGGTCTAAATTGGATGGTATGTCCTTACTTGTTGTAGATGGCTTTTTTCGTTGGCCGGGTTTGGGGCCGCTGAATCCAGCATTGACCGCTGTGTCCTGCGTTCCCTCATTATTATTGCGACGTGGCTTCCCATTGCCGTCCCGCATTTCGGAGGTGCTCGGATCGCTGGCACTATTGCTTCTACGAGCGAGCCAACTATCTTCTCCCGCACAAAAGCGTGTCATCAGGGTGATAAGGGCTGACATAGACTTTGGTTTTTCCTAACCGAGGTGGCAGGCAAGCCACTCGTCCCGGACGCTGTGTTTGAAGGCCGCGAGGGCTTCTGCGTCTGGATAATCGACAATTTGGTTCTTTTTTACTAAGAACCTAGTCCAGAGCTTTCTGGCGGACTCTCCGGGCTGCTAAACAATGTGACTTAGGTCATCGGCATCCGGTGGCCATACATATGTACCTTGAAAGTTATCGCGGAAGGCATCTTCCAAATCTTCCCAGCTGCCAATTGAGTTTTCGGGCAGACTGTTTAACCAGTGCCGAGCTGGTCCTTTGAGTTTTAACGGGAGGTATTTGATGGCATGAAGGTTGTCTCCGCGGGCCATATGGATATGGAGGAGAAAATCCTCAATCCACACCGTGGGATCTGTTGTTCCGTCGTATGATTCAACATTTACGGGTTTAAACCCTTCTGGGAACTCGTGATCCATTACTTCGTCAGTGAAGCAAAGAGGGTGTGCGGCGCCTCTATATCGGGCCGCATCGCGATGTAGCTCTGGTGGAGTCCGTCTGCGGTTCTCGGCCCGGGTGTGACTAGGTTTGTCGCGTCCGAATAGATAGCCATCATCGCATGTCGAGGTACGTCCTCGCGATCCATAGATCGATTTGGTATATCCTGCTTTACTGTCCAGGTCCTACCAAAGGTCATGTGTATAGCCCCGGTTTGTTTTGTATCTGTTTTTACGTGGCGGTGGGGCAGGCTGCTGTTCGGCCTGAGTTGCCGCTTTATCCCAACCGCGTGGTGGTCGGTCCCCCGCATTGCTCAAGGGAGGTATGGGCTCCGGTGCCTCCTCATCGAACCGAGGCAGCAATTTGCACTTTGGGTGGCTCTTGGCTGGGCGCTTGAGGCCGTAATCTTCGGCTGTCAGGACATCTGTCCATCTGTTGTTGAGCAGATCTTGGTCATCTTGAAGCTGCTGCTGCTTCTTTTTCAGGCTCCTTGTAGTGGCTATTAGCTGGTGCTTGAAGTGCTCCTGCTCGAGAGGTTCCTCCGGCACGATGAAATCATCGTCGCTGAGGCTTACCTCATCTTCGGAGAGCGGAAGATAATTATCGTCCTACGAATCATCATGTATGGCCCGTTCATCAGGGCTAACTTGCCCATTTTCCCGTTCCTCCTGTTCGGAGGTTACCTCAACGGGGTCTTCATTATCTTCGGGTTCGTCCGGAGTATTATTTTCCCTGGTGCCAGTGTTGCTTTCTTTTGAACGACGTGACTTAGAGCGGCGCCGAGGGCGCCGTCGCTTGGGCTGTGTCACAGGAGGTTTATCCTCAACTGGATCTTCTTTGTCGTTGTTGTTAGCTTGTTTAGTTGTATCCACCATGTACACGTCGTATGAAGAAGTGGCCGTCCAACGTCCAGTGAATGGCGGGTTTTGGCCTTGCTCCCCGTCGGCATCGTCGTCCATACCGTCGATGTCTTCGGAGTCATAATCAAGATTGTCGGTTAAGTCCTCAACAGTGGCCATGAAGTGGGTGGCGGGTGGGAAGCGAAATTATCCATCATTAGCCTCCAGGTCAAACCGGACATATTCGACTGTGAGTCCTCCGCCAAGGACAAATTTCTTAATGAATTTAGCACAACGCCCAAGGGCGAATGCTGGAAGATGTTTGCGGCGCTGAATTTGAAGATCGATAATCGATCAAGTTCGGTGTCCATGGACTCACATGGTTTGGAACTGTTAGCCGGAGACGAGTCCGGAGTTCTGGTGACGCAGATATTGCATGAGGTTGAATCTGTGTGCGGCTCCAACGCTGCGGAGTCTGCGGCCTCCGTGGCGGGGTTGAGCTTCCCGTCCTCGGCTGGCGCGACCTGCTCCAGATGTGAGGCCAGGGAAGTTAAGGGAACTATCTCCTGGATGTGGTCCGATGATAGATTCAAGTCATGTTCATCGGGGTGACAGGGAGCGATCGCCACAGTCTCGAATCCAGCGAAGATCAAGTCTCCACGGATGTCCGTGACATAATTCAAGCTTCCAAATCAGACCTGGTGGCCAGGGGCGTAGCTATCGATCTGCTCCAGATGGCCAAGCGAGTTGGCCCACAGTGAAGCTGCTAAATACGAAGATCTGTCCGGGGAGAAAGGTCTCTCCTTGACCGGCATCGTTGTTGACAATTTAAGGGGCCATCAAACCTTTTAAGGGACGACACAGTGGAACTCTCAATGAAAGCACCAATGTCAGTGTCAAAACCGGCGGATCTCGGGTAGGGGGTCCCGAACTGTGCGTCTAAGGTCGATGGTAACAGGAGACGGGGGACACAATGTTTACCCAGGTTTGGGCCCTCTCTATGGAGGTAATACCCTACTTCCTACTTGATTGATCTTGATGAATATGAGTATTACAAGAGTTGATCTACCACGAGACCGTAATGGCTAAAACCCTAGGAGTCTAGCCTGTATGACTATGATAATGAGTATTCAGTCCTATAGACCTAACCCTCCGGTTTATATAGACACCGGAGGGATCTAGGGTTACACAAAGTCGGTTACAGAGAAGGGAATCTTCATATTTGATCGCCAAGCTTGCCTTCCATGCCAAGGAAAGTCCCAGTCGGACACGGGTGCAATCTTCAGTCTTTGTATCTTCACAGCCCATCAGTCCAACCCATGGCTAACAGGCCGGACGCCCGAGGACCCCTTAGTCCAGGACTCCCTTAGTAGGTGCGCCCCCACTCTCGTGGGCCCCTCGTAGCTCCACCGACCTACTTCTTTCACCTATATATACTCTTATACCCTGAAAACATCCAGGAGCACCACAAAACGCTTTTTCCACCGCTGCAACCTTCTGTACCCGTGAGATCCCATCTTGGGGCCTTTTTCGGCGCTCCGTCGGAGGGGGAATCGATCATGGAGGGCTTCTACATCAACACCATAGCCTCTCCGATGATGTGTGAGTAGTTTACCATAGACCTTCGGGTCCATAGTTATTAGATAGATGGCTTCTTCTCTCTCTTTGGGTCTCAATACAAAGTTCTCCTCGATTCTCCTGGAGATCTATTCAATGTAATACTTTTTGCGGTGTGTTTGTCGAGATCCATGAATTGTGGTTTTATGATCAAGATTATCTATGAACAATATTTTATTATTCTCTGAATTCTTATATGCATGATTTAATATCTTTGCAAGTCTCTTTGAATTATCAGTTTGGTTTGGCCTACTAGATTGATCTTTCTTGCAATGGGAGAAGTCCTTAGCTTTGGGTTCAATCTTGTGGTGCCCTTTCCCAGTGACAGCAGGGGTAGCAAGGCATGTATTGTATTGTTGCCATCGAGGATAAAAAGATGGGGTTTATATCATATTGCTTGAGTTTATCCCTCTACATCATGTCATCTTGCCTAATGCGTTACTCTGTTCTTATGAACTTAATACTCTAGATGCATGCTGGATATCAGTCGATGTGTGGAGTAATAGTAGTAGATGCAGAATCGTTTCGGTCTACTTGTCGCGGACGTGATGCCTATGTTCATGATCATGCCTAGGTATTCTCATAACTATGCGCATTTATATCAAAATCTTGACAGTAATTTGTTCACCCAACGTAAAATATGCTATCTTGAGAGAAGCCACTAGTGAAACCTATGGCCCCCGGGTCTCTTTTCCATCATATAAGTTTCTGATCTATTTTATTTTGCAATCTTTACTTTCCAATCTATACCATAAAAATACCAAAAATATTTATCTTATTATCTCTATCAGATCTCACTTTTGCAAGTGGTCATGAAGGGATTGACAACCCCTTTATCGCATTGGTTGCAAGGTTCTTAATTGTTTGTGCAGGTACGAGGGATTTGCGTGTAGTCTCCTACTCGATTGATACCGTGGTTCTCAAAAATTGAGGGAAATACTTACGCTACTTAGCTGCATCACCCTTTCCTCTTCAAGGGAAAACCAATGCATGCTCAAGAGGTAGCAAGAAGGATTTCTGGCGCCGTTGCCGGGGAGATCTACACACAAGTCAAGACATACCAAGTACCCATCACAAACTCTTCTCCCTCGCATTACATTATTTTCTATTTACCTCTCGTTTTCCTCTCCCCCACTTCTAAAACGATTTTCGAAAACCTTTGCTTTCCCTTGTTGTCCTCTTATTTGTTTAATTTTGCCTTTCTATCGCCATGGCTGAACCAAAAGGGGCTAAGGGTTTTCTCCCGGGTTTTAATACTTTGGATAGTCCCTCTGTCCTTTCTAAGCTCATAAATAATGATGATATGGAAAGACCTACCGGAGTTATCGATGAGAGTTTGAATAATTTTGATGAAGATGACTCCAGAATTTTTCGTTATTTGCTTGATGAATCTTTGAAAGATGCTTGGGGTAGGCTATTAAGGATCCGGGCCAGCTATGTGCCCCAATATCAAAGTGAGATATACTTAAAAAGTTTTTATGTTGGCTTACCTTCTTCTTTCAAGAAAGTTTTGGATTCTATTTTTGAAGAAGGTTTTCTTGAGGGGATACCATCGACACCTATGAAAAGATGAAAGCTATATTTGGGCACCCCATGAGTGAAAAGGTTGAATCCACCTCTCTTTTGTGTTTTTATCAGAATGAAATTATCAAAGAGATGAAGGCTAGCTTAGATGCAAATTTTCGTAGTGTGCTTAATCTTTATTCTACTATTAATGGCAACGTGCTTTCACAAAATAGAAACATAAGTGCTTTAGATAAGAAATTGTCTCTTATTCACCAAAAGGGTGAAGATGGCAATACCTAGATCTATTCTTGCTTTTATGCCTAGCTAGGGGCGTTAAACGATAGCGCTTGTTGGGAGGCAACCCAATTTTATTTTTGTTCCTTGCTTTTTGTTCCTGTTGAGTAATAAATAATTCATCTGGCCTCTGTTTAGATGTGGTTTTGTGTTTCAATTAGTGTTTTCTCCAAGTAGAACCTTTAGGATAACCTACAGTGATAGTTAATTTGATCTTGCTGAAAAACAGAAACTTTTGCGCGCACGAAAATAGTTTTCATAAATCACCAAAATGTTATTTTCAGTTGATTATTTTTTCAGAATATTAATAAAAAATATCTTAGGACTTCCTAATTTCTCAGGATTTTTGGAGTAACAGTAGTATTCGAAAGTTACATATTTCTACAGACTGTTCTGTTTTTGACAGATTCTGTTTTTCGTGTGTTGTTTGCTTATTTTGATGAATCTATGAGTAGTATCGGGGGTTATGAACCATAGAGAAGTTGGAATACAGTATGTTTAACACCAATATAAATAAATAATGAGTTCATTATAGTACCTTAAAGTGGTGGTTTGTTTTCTTATACTAACGGAGCTCACGAGATTTTCTGTTAAGTTTTGTGTTGTGAAGCTTTCAAGTTTTTGGGTAGAGATTTGATGGATTTTGGAATAAGGAGTGGCAAGAGCCTAAGCTTGGGGATGCCCAAGGCACCCAAGGTAAAATTCAAGGACAACCAAAAGCCTAAGCTTGGGGATGCCCTGGAAGGCATCCCCTCTTTCGTCTTCACCTATCGGTAACTTTACTTGAGGCTATATTTTTATTCACCACATGATATGTGTTTTGCTTGGAGCGTCTTATATGATTTGAGTCTTTGCTTTTTAGTTTACCACAATCATCCTTGCTATACACACCTTTTTGAGAGACACACGTGAATCGGAATTTATAAGAATACTCTATGTGCTTCACTTATATCTTTTGAGCTAGATAATTTTGCTCTAGTGCTTCACTTATATCTTTTAGAGCGCAGTGGCTCTTTTATTTTATATAAATTATTGATCTCTCATGCTTCACTTATATTATTTTGAGAGTCTTTTAGAACAACATGGTAATTTGCTTTGGTTATAAAACTAGTCCTAATATGATGGGCATCCAAAATGGGTATATTAAAAACTTTCATATAAAGTGCATTGAATACTATGAGAAGTTTTATGCTTGATGATTGTTTTGAGATATGAGGATGGTGATATTAGAGTCATGCTAGCATAGTATTTATGAATTTTAGGAATACTTGTGTTAAAGTTTGTGATTCTCGTAGCATGCACGTATGGTGAACCGTTATGTGATGAAGTTGGAGCATGATTTATTTATTGATTGTCTTCCTCTCGGAGTAATGGGCCACGGGTAGGCTAACCCGAGCCCCTGAACCTTTCAAGACATCGGGGCAGGCTGCGCCCCTCAAGACCCCAGGATGAAGAGCCGCCTTCTAAGAGTCGGCGGCAAGGCAACCGACTGCCCACTCGCGGCCGAGTCCCGAGGACGACTTCAAGATGAGCCGACTCCTAACTGGCAACTCCCAGAGAAGGCGGCTATGAGGAGTCGGCCCGCGACTCCAACAACCCCATGTCCTCATAAAGGGGGACGGGACGGGGAGTGGCCACAGTAAGGACTGCTCCCGCCCCTTTCCAAGGGCAGGCGTGGCCACAGTGCACCGTACCCGCGGAGATCTCCGGTCGGCGCAAAGATCCTTGTTGCCATGCCGGCCACGGCGTCAAACAATGGCTGGAGTCCTGTACCCACGACGGCCTGTCTGTACGACCCAAAGATGGCGGGTCCCACCAGTTAGCGGGAGTCCTGAAGACAGCAAGAGCGCCACTAGTCGGACCCGTTGGGAGTCGGCCCCCGGGAGTCGGCCGGCCCCTCCCACGGGCCCCGCACGCCATTAACCAGACAAGACGGGGAGGGGCAACAGTGATCGCCCATCAGGCGGCGGTACTGTTGCCACGACCCCACGACCAAGCCCGCGTCATTAGAAGCAAGACTACAGTAATCCGCAGCCGGCAAGACCCGCCCAAGCGGACACGGCTGTCTGCCCGCCTGCATCGAGCTGGGCCAGGGCCCACCAACAAGTGGAGAAGACGGCGGCCAAAGAGACTGACGGCTGGGCCCTGCGCCCAGCCGGATTACCATTGTACCCCTGGGAGGTAGGCCTATATAAACCCCCCAGGGCACCCATGCAAAGGGTTCGAAACCATTAGCATTAGAGCAGACCATATAGGAAGGAGAGAGCTAGCCTTGCTTTCCCCTACCTCCAGGAAACAGCTCAAGGAGCAACCTTGTACACACTTTGCCATAGTGATCATGCGGAGACCCCGCAAAGCAGCAGTATGGGTGTTATCTCCACGGAGAGCCCTGAAGCTGGGTAAGATTCGCCGGCGTGCATGTCTTCGCCTTATCCCGTTTCCAGGCACCGGCGATGTTCTACTCGCCCCCACCATGATAAGCCATTCCTTGGCATATGTCGCACCCAACCCCCGACATTTGGCACCCACCGTGGGGCCTGGTGCACCGTCGTCCGGAGACCTGCTCTGGAAAGGAACCCTTTTCCTCCCTGGCGAGCGCAGCCAGCCCGGCACGCCAGACGGAGTCTGCGCCGACGCATTGCATCGGCAGTCTTTGAGATCGCTGCGCATCCAAGCCTCGCCCGAACTTGTCGGCGAGGTTCGCCTCTCCGACGAGCCTGCATCCGACGCAGGCACGGGTGGCCCCGAGAGCCTCCTCGCGGGCCTCCTTGATCAACTCCACGTCGTCGGCGAGCCTGCCATGGACTTGGAGTCCGTAGGCTCCACCGACCCGATATTGGTCGACTCCGACACTGCGTCGCTCGACGCATTCCCCACTAACGTGGTGGTCTACCACGAGCCGCTCCCTCGCACGGAAGCAGCGGAAGCACCGTCACAGAGGTGCTCGTCATCGGTCATGGCGAGCACTCCGGCGGAGGAGCTCATGACCCACTTGACGCGGCGCTGCAAGACCTGACCGCGCCCATTCCGGAAGACGCTGACGCCGAGACGCTGGAGGCGCGCCGCCTTCAGCTCGTCGAAGGCGCGAAGAAGCTGGCAAGCATGAGACGCTTGTCAGAAGCCTACCAGCGTGAGATGGATCGCGCTGTGGGTGGCTCGCCAGCCCCAGTTGGGCCCAGCCGCCTAGGCGTGGTCCAGCAGCGCGCCGTGGCCATCGCCAACCTGTTCGGGGCAAATTGCCCTGTATACGCCACGCCTGCGGAGAACATCCGAGCCGCCCAAGCAGCGGCGGACGAGCTGGACAACTTCGAGGGCGAAGAGCGTCGCCTGATGACGGAGCGAGTCCAGCGGCTCCTCGACGCGGCTGCCGCACAGAGGCGCCACAACGGCAAAATGACGACCTGCTTCCACGCCGAGACCAAGGCGCGACGTCTCGGATGCCGACCGACGGCGCCTGCGGAAGAAAAGACAAGGATCCGGCTGCCAGCCGCAGTCGGACTCGCATCACCATAGAGCGCAACCAAGACGGCCGCCCAAGAGCAATGGAATGACGGGACGACTGTACGCCTCCTCCTCCTCACAAGGAAAGGCGAGTCTCCCCACCGCCTGTCGACCACCCGACTGTCGGCGACCGCCTTGGCCGCCGAGAGGGAGTCAGAGAAAACGACGCCCGCCACCGGATCGACCGACTTCACAGATCCCTGGCACTGGAAGAGGAAGACGAGTTGGGTCCGCCCTGTTTCGGACCCCGCATCTGAGATGAGCCCTTTCCCAAAGGGTTCACGCTCCCCCGAGATACGCCCAAGTACACCGGCTCCGTGAAGCTGGAAGACTGGCTGGTTGACTACTCCACGGCCGTCAACATAGCGAACGACAACAAGCGTGTTGCCGTAAAATGTGTTCCGCTCATGCTCCAGGGCACGGCCTGGAGATGGTTGAACAGCCTGAAGCCCCGCAGCATCAACAGCTGGGTCGACTTCACCAATGCCTTCGTCCGCAACTTCACAAGCACGTACAAGCGACCTCCCAAGCCTCGCCAGCTTTCCTTGTGCGTGCAAGGCCCCAACGAGTCAACTTGCGACTACCTCACGCGTTGGGCCGAGCTTCGGAACTCCTGCGTAGGGCGCGTGCACGAGGTGCGTGCTATCGAGTACTTCACCGCCGGGTGCGTAGAAGGCACCCTCCTCAAGCACAAGCTCCTCTGCGACGAGCCAGAAACCCTCGACGAGCTGCTGATCATAGCAGACAAGTATGCCACAGCCGACTCCTCCATGAAGGCGGAGATTCAAGTTAGTGCGACTGGCAAAGTGGCCCCTCAGGCTCCCAGAACTCCGGCTCGAGATGCCAGTCGTTGACAAAAGCAGAACGACCACAAGCGCAAGGCCCCACAGCCGGCTTCCAAGAGCTGCAGGTGGCCAAAATAAGACCGGCCGGAGGGACAGCCTCCACCCAAGCGACAGAAAGGCGGCAAGCCCAACTGGTTGCCAGCTTTCTCTTACGAGTAGACTCTTGATGGTCCCTACAAGTTACATAGCGGCGCGAAGCCGTCAAACCACACCACCCGGAAGTGCCACTGGCTCACCAGGATCGCCAAGGGAGACGGCCTCCTGCCTCCCCCGCCTGCTGGGCAGCCACCTCCGCCTCCACCCGGCCAAAGAGTCTGTCGGGCCCAGTCGGCGCAGTACAAGACGAGTACCCAGAAGAGCACGGAGCCTATGTGGTGTTCACTAGCGTGGCTGACGATCGACGCAGCAGGCGGCTGCAGCAGCAAGAGGTGAATGCAGTAGCTTCAGAGACACCAGAGTTCATGCACTGGTCCGAGAAGCCTATCAGCTGGAGCAGAGCTGATCACCCAGAGGTGATGCCGAGTCCGGGCTCCTACGCCCTGGTCTTGGATGCCACCTTTGCCACAGATAGACGGGCCGCTCTCTTCTCGCGAGTGCTGATAGACGGAGGCAGCAACATCAACATCCTGTACAAGGATACCATGGAGAAGTTAGGAATCAAGAAAAGACAGCTTCAGAACAACTGGACTGTGTTCCACAGCATTGTTCCTGGCCTTTCCTGCTCACCAATCGGTAAGATCCTGATAGATGTCCTCTTTGGAGACAAAGATCACTTCCGCCGAGAGCCAGTTTGGTTTGAAGTGGTGGACCTCGAAAGCCCGTACTGTGCGTTGCTTGGCCGACCTGCTCTGGCCAAGTTCATGGCGGTTCCCCACTATGCGTACCTCAAGATGAAGATGCCGAGTTCCAAGGGGATTCTGACCATAGCCGGCGACTACAGAAATTCGTCCGCTTGTGCGGCTGAAAGCAGTCGGCTAGCCGAGTCCCTGGTAATCGCAGGTGAGAAGCGGCTCCTTGATCGGTTTGTGGCGATGGCCGGCAAGCAGCCGGAGATGTCCCCCAACCCCAAGGAGTCGGAGGCTGAGGGTTCGTTCAAGCCGACCAAAGAGACAAAGAAGATACCCTTGGACCCGGAGCACCCAGAGAGGTACGCTGTCATAGGTACAAACCTCGACAGCAAATAGGAAGGCGAGCTCGTCGATTTCCTCCGTGAGAATTGGGACATCTTCGCATGGTCCCCTAAAGACATGCCAGGTGTACCGACGGAATTCGCCGAGCACAAGTTACATGTCCGATCTGATGTCAAACCAGTCAGGCAGCCCTTGTGTCGCCTATCAGAAGAGAAGAGAAGAGTTGTTGGAGAAGAGATAGCCCGACTCCTAGCAGTCGGCTTCATTATGGAAGTGTTCTTTCCAGAATGTCTAGCAAACCCAGTCACAGTGTCAAGAAGAACAAGCGATGGCGAATGTGTATTGACTACACAAGCCTCAACAAAGCTTGCCCCAAGGACCCATTTGCTCTGCCGAGAATTGATCAGGTGATAGACTCCACAGCCGGATGCGAGCTGTTGAGCTTCTTAGATGCATATTCAGGATATCACCAGATCAAGCTGAACCCGGCTGACAGACTGAAGACCGCCTTCATCACCCCGTTTGGAGCCTTCTTCTAACTGACCGTGACGTTTGGCTTGAGGAATGCCGACGCCACCTTTCAGCGTTGCATGCAGAAGTGCCTCCTGAAGCAACTCGGCAGAAACGCCCACGTTTACGTGGACGATGTGGTGGTGAAGACGGAAAAGCGTGGAACACTGTTGGAAGACCTCAAGGAGACCTTTGAGAACCTGCGCCGATTCCAGATCAAGCTCAACCCTGAGAAGTGTGTCACATCCCTAGTTCTGGTATGACCTAGACTAGCTGGTCATTTGTGCATCATGTTTAAATTCCATTTAAATTGAAATGAGGATTTGTGAAACCCTCAGAATCATTTTTGGAAATTGACCCAAATAAAAATTGCTTCAATTTGGTCCAAGAAAATGCTCATGTTGCCCTCTGAAAATATTGGACAGAGATAAAAATCAAACCAATATTTTTAGGAGTCCATAAGTAATTATTTTGGGCATTTGGAATTAATGCAGTAATTATTTTCCTTGGATATATATTGTTATATATATATATAATATATGTCCAATAATTATGCTAGTTGCTGAGGAGCTCTGGAATAATATAGTTAGCTCCTGCAAAAATTGGCATAAGGAAATAAATTGATTTAGTATTATTACTAAATCAGAACAAATGTCAGAAAAATAGGAAAAGAAATAAAAGGGAAAAATCTTACCTGGACCTACCTGCGGCCCAGCTCTGTCTTGGCCTGGCAGCCACTTGGCCAGCCAGCCCATCTGGGCCCCTCCTCTGTCGTCTTCCTCCCACAGAGGACAGGCGCGTGCCGGCCCAGCACCGCCCAGCGCCAGCGCCACCTCCTCCCTCCCTGCCTGCGTGTCCTCCCCCTCGTCGTGCTGGATGACCTGGGCGTCGCCACGCGCCGCCCCGACCGCTCTCCTCTCTCTCCCGTGCCTCTCCCCTCCTCCCCCTCGCTCCCTCTCTCGCAGCCGAAATCGCCGTCGCCGCCGTCCACAGCCACCGTGGCCTCGGCCACTGCCACACCTCCCTGACACGCTCCCTAGCTCCGCCGCGACCCCCCCTACCTCCTCGTCGAGCCACGCACCCCCGGACAGCCTCCATCGTCGTCACCGTCGTCTCTTCACCGCCGGCCGCCGTGGATCCCCATCGCCGCCCCGTCGACCACAGTAGCGTCCCAGGCTCGCCCGTCAGCGCCATCGAGTCCGCTGTGAGCCGCCGCATCCAGTCCCCCTTCTCCCCTGCCTCCCCGCGCTCTGTAGCCGCACGCCCGCTCGAGCCCGAGCTCCGGCCACCGTCGCGAGCTCCGCTCCGGCGAGCCCCGGGCCCCCCAGCTCCTCCCACCTGCCCCACCAGATGCGTGAGAGCCCGGGCTACGCCCGGTGCTCTCGAGACGCCGCCCGTGGCCTGTGGCGCGGACTCACAAGCGTCAGAGGTCGCCGGCGACGAGCCCCGTCGCTGAGCCTGCCACGTGGGTCCGGCTCGTCGGTGATTAGCTTAAGCTAATCACCAACTAACCTAACCCCAGCGCTAACATGTGGGCCCCAAAGGCCCTAATCTTTAATTAAACTAAACTAACCCCCTGTTTATCCCGTGTCACCGGCGTGGCCCCACACGTCAGGTTTGACCGGTCAACCACGGTTGACTCGCTGACGTCATGCCTCTGTAATGCTGACGCAATTATTTATTTTTCTGGATTTAAATTAATCAGGAAATTCCAGAAAAATGTTTCAAACTTCAAAAAATCATAGAAATTCAACCGTAACTCGGATTGAAATAATTTATATATGAAAAATTATCAGAAAAATGCAATCTTTCCATATGTACCAGTTTCATGCATGACAAACCAACCTAAACCTGCTGTATAGGTGAAAACATGTAAATGGCATTTATAAGAGCTTAGTTTGGAGTTGCATTTTAACCTTGGTTCAAATGGACTTCATTCAAATTGAATACTAGTTGCATTAGCTCAAACAGCATCACATCTACATGCCATGTTCATGCATCATATTGTTGCATATGATTGTGTATTGATTGTCGGCACCGTTCCTTCTCGATAGGTCCTGCTCCGAGACCGTTCAGTAGTACTGCGTGAAGCGATTGCCTCCCTTGTTGATTTACCAGGCAAGCAAACCCCCTTGTTCATTCCGATACAATCCTACTCTCTCGCTCCTGCTCTCATTTATTGCATTAAGACAACAACGATTCATCTGCTACTTTGTGCTACGGTAGTTGAACCCATTCCTCTGCATGACCTGTCATTGCCACAGTAAATAGTTGGAACCCACTAGCATGTGTAGGAGTTGATTGAGCCATGTTGTGTTCCTACCATGCTACGCCTGCTATTGGTTAGAGTTGTGTCAGGTCTGATTCATTGGGGATGAATTGGAGTACAGTTCTATGTTACGATCTTTGAGAGTGAAATGTGTGAACACGATTTGGTAAAGGTAGCGGTGAGAGGCCATGTAGGAGTACATGGTGGGTTGTCTCACTGGAACCGTCCTTAAGCACCGAGTTCTGTGTATGTTGTCCAATGACTAGCTACTACCACACATTGGAATGCTTAAGTGCCCCTCTCAACTTATTGACCAACTTGACCTCTGTCAAGGAGTCGCAACTAGTTTCTGGTGTTTGTAGGTAGTGTTAGTAGTCTACCAAGTGGCACCCGGTCAGGTGGGCTTGGGACAGACTAGGCACAAGTGGCACGGTGTACCAAGCGTAGATCCATCCGGCGAGGTGGGCTTGGGAACCCTGCACACATCATTTGGGGCCGTGAGCGACACCCACCCCGGATCTCCTTGCGGATTGAACCCGAATAGGCGATAAACCTGGACTAGAGTATTGTGTGGTTAGACATGTCGTGTCCGACACACTCGCCAAAGCTTCCGCTTGAAGGTTGCCGAGATACATGACGTGATTATGGCGGTAAGTGGCGAGAGCGTGTGTGAAGAAGTACACCCTGCAGGTTATCATGATCTATTCGAATAGCCGTGTCCTCGGTTATGGACTTCTTGGATGCTTACGTGGTACATAGACAACTTGAAGTGGATACTCTAAAAATGCTCAAGACAAGTGTGAGTGCTATGGATGGCCTTCTCGTATGGAGACGGGATGAATCCATAGTAGTGTATTGATGTGGTGACTAGTGGACTCGTGCAGCGCCATATCACCTCAAAGAAGTTCTGCTAGTCGTAGAACAGGATAGCCACAGAGTCAAAGCTGGCTTGCTGCCACTAAACCCCACATTACCTTCTTGACACTAATGCATGTATAATAGGATCTGATATAAGTCTTGCTGAGTACCTTTGTACTCATGTTGCTTTATATATGTTTTTGCAGCGGAGACTTCGGTCTTACTGGTAGTTCCGCTTGGACTTCGACGAGTAGCTTGTTACCTCAGCTATGATCTTGTACCCTTGGGAGGGTCTTGTAGATAATCAGGCTTCTCAGCCTTTTTCTTTGTAGTTGTCTGTACTCAGACATGTAATGCTTCCGCTTGTTGCTTGTATGCTCACGAATGATGGGTCATGTGACCCCTGTGTGTATTTAAAGCTATGTGGCTCTTTCCGAGCCTTCATCTATATGAGTTTGCGTTATGTTGTGATGCCATGTTGTACAACACATACTTGCATGTTATGCGTCGTGTAACTTGTATTGCTATGTGTGGGATCCGACAACCTAGTTGTTTATCCTTGGTAGCCTCTCTTATGGGAAATGTAGTCTCGTGCTTACGGCGATAGTAGTCCGCTATAGCCCGGTTCACCGGAGTCCTGCTAGCCCAAAGACTACCGCTTGGGCGCTTGACTGGCGGCATGTGTTTCACTTCGTTCCTATATGTCTGCCCTTCGGGAAATGTAGCCGGGATATTCGGAGTCCTGCCTAGCTTTGCTACAGCCGGGATACCGAGTCTTGTTAGCCCAGTGCTACAGCCCGAATTCATACGTTGATGACCGACATGCTCGATGTGATTCATGTATGCCTGTCCCCATAGGTTAGTGCCACTTTGGGTTCACGACTAGTCCTCTGGGCCCGGGTTCTCTGTCATATGGATGCTAGCGACACTATCATATACGTGAGCCAAAAGGCGCAAACGGTCCCAGGCCATGGTAAGGCGACACCCGTGGGAATACCGTGCGTGAGGCCGCAAAGTGATATGATGTGTTACATGCTAGATCGGTGTGACTTAGGATCGGGGTCCCGACAGCTTTGGTATCAGAGCCTGACTGCCTGTAGGATTTCCAAGCCAACCTGGTCGAAGTTGAGTCTAGAAATTCTTTAGTTATGTAAGGGGATTGATTGTGGAAGGGAACGTAAGGCTCTTTTTACTCCTTTATCTCATGGCCTTCTGATCCGAGTTTTCCAATCTTTCCTACGGGGTTAAGGAACTAGGCTTTCTCTTCCGTCTATCAGGATCACGTGTTACTACTCCGTAGTCTCTTAGGATTGGTTGATCAGAGTCATACCCCAGTTTTCGAAAGTGCCTTGATTGTAGCCTGTTTAGTAATATCTCGTAACCTTGAGTGGTGATGTTGAGTTGTTGTACTACCCCATTTTAGCAGGATGTCTCATTTTGAGCATTTCTTTGCCGTTATGCTGCCGGAATTGCCCCGGAGTTCGAGAGTTACTAATTTCGGTGTCCTACATTTTTCAGTATGTAGTGATGTTGATTCCGTCCTTGGTTTCGTTTCTCAGGATGTCATCAGTTAAGCGAAGTTTTGTTGCTCGTAGCCAGAACCACGGAGATGGTAGGGATGCGGATCCTCCTGACCCACCTTCGTTGGCAGAGTTCATGTTAGAGATGGAGAGGAACAAGCGTGAGTCTAACCGCTTGTTGGCACGTATCGAGGAGAACACCGCATAACAGTTCAAAGGGTCTCAGAACCATTCATGATTTTATTAAAGCACCCACCTACCTTTCATCATTCCATCGAGCCACTCGATGCGAGATGGTAGCTCCGTAGTATCACACGCAAGCTCCGTTCTGGGAACGTAGCTGAAAGTGACAAGGTCACCTATGCCACATACCACCTGGAAGGTCCTGCTAGTCTTTGGTGGCAGAACTATGAGGCTATGCTTCCAGCTGGTCAGATTCCTACCTGGAGAGATTTCACTGAGGCTTTTCGCGAGCATCACATTCCTGAAGCCCTCATTGATCACAAGAGAGAAGAGTTCTGTAGTTTCATCCGTGGTAAGATGGTTGTTGATGCTTCTGACGAGAGAGTTTGAGAACCTTGCCCGCTATGCTACGAGAAGAGGTGTCCACGGACGCCAAGAAGCGAGCTAGGTTCGGAAGGGTCTCAACCCCAAGTTGCGTCGTGATCTCCACCTACATCATTGTGATACATTCCGGGCTCACGGTGAACAAGGCCATTAATGCAGAGACAGCTCAACTCACTTACGAGGAGTCTCGTAAGCACAACCGTGATTTGGGATCTTCTCCCGGTTCTAGTTCTCAGAAGCGCCGGATTTGGATTCCGAACTCCGCTCTTCCTCCTGGATACACACCAAGGCCTTCTTATGTGGCACCTCATCCAGCTTCAGCGGTATGCACCACCGGAGCCTATTGGTGGACCACACCTTATCTGGTCCACGTCCTACCTCCAAGATTTGTTACAAGTGCGGAGAGCAGGCCACATTGCCCGTGTTGTACTCGGACCAGAGTTGCTCCACCCCAGCCCGAGAAGTCCGTTGGCCGTGGTAGTAAGCCATCGCGCCAAGATGTTCGATGCCAAGTCAGCTCCCCGAACATGGACGTGTGCATCACGTCTCGCCTAAAGACGCTCATGATGATCCGGATGTCGTTCTTGGTACACTCCTTGTCAACTGTCATCCGGCTTCAGTTCTATTAAATCTTTGGAGCATCTCATTCCTTCATTTCTGAAAGCTATGCCCGCTTGCACGACATGTCATTTTGTGATATGCCCTCCCGCTACTCATTCAAACTCCACGGATCCAAATGGCAAACTTCTTGTGTAAGCCATAATGTAACGAAATCCTTGTTGACAGACTTGTATTCCTTGCCTCACTTATAGCCCTCAAGTCTTCAGATATTAACATCATCTTGGGTATGGGTGGATGACAGCTCATCATGCCAAGATTGATTGTTTCACTAGGTCTGTTCAGCTTACACACCCATCTGGCAAGATAGTCACCGTCTCCACTAGAGTTGCAAAGCGTCAACTCTATTCTCTTAACGCCAGCCCTCTTCCAGACCTTGAAGATATCCCGATAGTCCGTGATTTTCCGGATGTCTTTCGGAGGAACTGCCGGGTATTCCACAGCGGAGATGTAGAGTTAAATCATAGATCTTATTCCGGAACCGCTCCAATCTCTAGGAGACCTTACAAGATGGCACCCTTAGAACTAGCCGAGCTTAAGAAACAACTTGATGAGTCCTTGCAAAAGGGTTTCATCCGTCCTAGTTCTTCTCCTTGGGCTTGCCCGTCCTCTTTGTCAAGAAGAAGGATGGTACGGACCGGATGGTTGTAGATTATCGTCCCGTTAATTTGGTCACGATAAAGAACAAGTATCTGCTCCCGGGATCAACGACACTGTATGATCAGCTCGCTGGATCCTCAGTCTTTTCCAAAATGGATTTGAGGTTAGGATACCACCAAATCAAGATCAGAAACGGGGACATCCCCAAGACAACCTTTGTCACTCGTTATGGCCAGTACGAGTACACCATCATGTCCTTTGGTCTAACCAATGCTCCAGCTACATTCTCCCGCTTGATGAACTCGATCTTCATGGAGTACTTAGACAAATTAAAGTGGTTTACCTCGATGATATTCTTATTTACTCGAAGAGCGAGGAAGAGCATGCGAACATCTTAGACTTGTGTTAGAAAAACTCGTAGAGCACCGCCTTTATGCCAAGTTCTCCAAGTGCGAATTTTGGTTGCGAAGTGACCTACCTAGGCCACGTAATTTCTGGTAAGGGCATTGCTGTCAATCCTGAGAGAGTTCAGGCCGTTCTCGATTGGACTCCACCTGAAACCATTAAACAAGTTAGGAGTTTCCTCGGTCTAGCCAGCTATTGTTGCCGCTTTGTTGAAAACTTCTCCAAAGTAGCTAAACCCCTGACGGAACTTCTCAAGAAAGATAAAAAGTTTGAGTGGTCCCCCACGGTGTAGTGAGTTTCGAGGCTGAAAAGGCGCTGACTTCTGCTCCCATACTTGTGCCACCGGATTTCACGAAGGACTTTGTTATCTCATCGCGACGCCTCACGGCGAGGACTAGGTCGCATTCTTATGCAGGATCGTCATGTGATTGCCTATGCATCTCGTGATTGCATCCACATGAGGAGAATTATCCTACACATGATCTAGAGCTTGCAGCCGTAGTCTATGCACTCAAGACCTGGCGACATTACCTTCTTGGTAAACGTTGCGAGATCTACACCGATCACCAAAGTCTCAAGTATATCTTCACCCAACAAGATTTGAACCTTAGGCAAAGACGATGGTTGGAGTTAATCACAGATTATGATCTAGGGATTACCTACACCCCAGGCAAAGCTAATGTCATGGCTGATGCGCTTAAGTCGTAAATCCTATTGCAACAATCTCGTGTTGCGGCGAGGGTCAACCACTTCTCCATGAGGAATTCTGTAAGCTTAACCTTCACATTGCTCCTCACGGATTCCTTTCTACCTTGGTGGCGAAACCTACCCTCGAGGATCAGATCATTTCTCACCAGAAGTTTGATAGGGGTGTTATCCGCATCAAGAGAAACATTAAGAAGGGAGTTGGTGGATGTTTCTCTGTGGATGATCGAGGTGTTGTCTTCTTTGAGAATCGCTTGGTGGTTCCCAAGAGTCAACATCTTCGACAATTGATTCTTAAGGAGGCGCATGAATCTCCTCTCACGATTCATCCCGGTAGTACTAAAATGTATCAGGACCTACGCCAGAGGTTCTGGTGGACTAGGATGAAGAGAGAAATCGCTCAGTTTATTGCTAACTGCGACGTTTGTCATCGCGTTAAGGCGAACATCAAAGACCTCTTTGGCACCCTTCAGCCTTTAGCTATTCCCGAGTGGAAATGGGATAAAGTTGGTATGGACTTCATCACCGGCTTTCCCAGGACCAAGAAAGGGAATAATGCTATCTTTGTAGTCATTGATCGTCTCTCCAAAGTGGCTCACTTCCTACCGGTTCGAGAGAGTATCACCGCTAGTCAGCTCGCTGACTTATATATTCTCGAATAGTGTCACTTCATGGTGTTCCACTAGAGATCAATTCAGACCGTGGCGATCTTTTCACTTCTCATTTGGGAGAGTTTCCAAACTGCCATGGGCACCCGTCTTTCCTTGATGCCGCTTTCCACCCTCAATCAAGTGGTCGGTGGAGCAGGTCAACCAAATTATCGAAGACATGCTTAGAGCTTGTGTTATCTCATTCGGTATGGATTGGGAGAATGTCTTCCGTTTGCCGAGTTTGCTTATAACAATAGCTATCAATCCAGTCTCAAGAAAGCTCCTTTTGAGATTCTCTATGGACGAAGATGTCGAACACCTTTGAACTGGTCAGAAACCGGTGAAATACAATTCTTTGGACCGGATATGATCCAGGAGGCAGAAGAGCAAGTTCGCATCATTCGTGAGAATTTGAAAACAGCCCAATCTCGTCAAAAGAGCCAGTATGACCGTCGTCATAAGGAAGTGGCTTATGAAATTGGCGACAAGGCTTACCTTCGGGTTACCCCTTTGAAGGGTACCCATCGTTTCGGTATCAAGGGCAAGTTGGCTCCTCGTTACATTGGTCCCTATCGCATTCTCGCTAAACGAGGAGAGGTTGCCTACCAGTTGGAACTACCCCCACATCTTTCTCGAGTTCATGATGTCTTCCACGTCTCTCAACTCAGGCGTTGCTTCTCGGATCCCATCCGTGGAGTGGACCACGAAATGCTTGATCTCCAAGATAACCTCACCTATCGAGAGTACCTGTTCGCATTCTTGATCAAGCGGGCGTGTCACTCGGCGATCATAACATCAAGTTTCTCAAGGTTCAATGGTCTCATCATTCCGAGAGAAGCTACACGAGCGAGAAGATCGTCTTCATTGGACTACCCGCTTTCTTTCCGTCGACCCACAGATCTCGGGACGAGATTCTTTCAAGTGAGGCGAGTTGTCACATCCCTAGTTCTGGTATGACCTAGACTAGCTGGTCATTTGTGCATCATGTTTAAATTCCATTTAAATTGAAATGAGGATTTGTGAAACCCTCAAAATCATTTTTGGAAATTGACCCAAATAAAAATTGCTTCAATTTGGTCCAAGAAAATGCTCATGTTGCCCTCTGAAAATATTGGACAGAGATAAAAATCAAACCAATATTTTTAGGAGTCCATAAGTAATTATTTTGGGCATTTGGAATTAATGCAGTAATTATTTTCCTTGGATATATATTGTTATATATATAAAATATATGTCCAATAATTATGCTAGTTGCTGAGGAGCTCTGGAATAATATAGTTAGCTCCTGCAAAAATTGGCATAAGGAAATAAATTGATTTAGTATTATTACTAAATCAGAACAAATGTCAGAAAAATAGAAAAAGAAATAAAGGGAAAAATCTTACCTGGACCTACCTGCGGCCCAGCTCCTGTGCGGCCTGGCCGGCCCAGCTGGCCAGCCCAGCCCATCTGGGCCCCCTCCTCTGTCATCTTCCTCCCGACAGAGGAGGGCAGTAGCGTGCCCGACAGCAGCGCACCGCCAGCGCCGCGCCACCTCCTCCCCCACACTGCGTGTCCTCCCCCTCGTTCTGCTGGATGACCCGGGCGTCGCCACGCCGCCCGACCGCTCTCCTCTCTCTCCGTGCCTCTCCCTCCTCCCTCGCTCCCTCTCTCACGGCCGAAATCGCCCGTCGCCGCCGTCACGGCCACCGTGGCCTCGGCCCTTTGCCACACCTCCCGACACGCTCCCTAGCTCCGCCCTTGACCCCCTCTACCTCCTCGTCGAGCCACGCACCCCGGGACGGCCTCCATCGTCGTCACCGTCGTCTCTTCACCGCCCGGCCGTGGATCCCCATCGCCGCCCGTCGACCACAATGCGTCCCGAGCTTCGCCGTCAGCGCCATCGAGTCCGCCGTGAGTCGCTGCATCCATTCCCCTTCTCCCCTGCCTCCCAGCTCTGTACCCTTGCCCGCTTTCGAGCCGAAGCTCCGGCCACCGCCCGCGAAGCTCCGCTCCGGCGAGCCGAGCCCCCAGCTCCTCCCACCTGCCCCACGGATGCGCTGAGCCGGGCTACGCCCGGTGCTCTCGAGCCGCCGCCCGTGGCCTGTGGCGCGGACTCCGCCCGTCGGAAGGTCGCCGGCGACGAGCCCCGTCGCCTGAGCCCTGCCACGTGGGTCCGGCTCGTCAGTTGATTAGCTTAAGCTAATCACCAACTAACCTAACCCCTGACGCTAACATGTGGGCCCCAGTGCCCCAATCTTTAATTAAACTAAACTAACCCCCCTGTTTAACCCGTGTCAGCGGCGTGTGGCCCCCTACGTCAGGTTTGACCCAGTCAACCACGATTGACTTCGCTGACGTCATGCCTCTGTAATCTTGGCGCAATTATTTATTTTACGGATTTAAATTAATCAGGAAATTCGGAAAAATGTTTCAAACTTCAAAAAATCACAGACATTCAACCGTAGCTCAGATTGAAATAATTTATATATGAAAAATTATCAGAAAAATGCAATCTTTCCATATGTACCAGTTTCATGCATGACAAACCAACCTAAACCTGCTGTATAGGTGAAAACATGTAAATGGCATTTATAAGAGCTTAGTTTGGAGTTGCATTTTAACCTTGGTTCAAATGGACTTCATTCAAATTGAATACTAGTTGCATTAGCTCAAACAGCATCACATCTACATGCCATGTTCATGCATCATATTGTTGCATATGATTGTGTATTGATTGTCGGCACTGTTCCTTCTCGATAGGTCACCGCTCAGGAGACCGTTCAGTAGTACATCTATGAAGCAAAGGCTCCCTTGTTGATTTACCGGGCAAGCAAACCCCTTGTTCATTCCGATACAATCCTACTCTCTCGCTCCTGCTCTCATTTATTGCATTAGGACAACAACGATTCATCTGCTACTTTGTGCTACGGTAGTTGAACCCATTCCTCTGCATGACCTGTCATTGCCACAGTAAATAGTTGAAACCCACTAGCATGTGTAGGAGTTGATTGAGCCATGTTGTGTTCCTACCATGCTACACCTGCTATTGCTTAGAGTTGTGTCAGGTCTGATTCATTGGGGATGAATTGGAGTACAGTTCTATGTTACGATCTTTGAGAGTGAAATGTGTGAACACGATTTGGTAAAGGTAGCGGTGAGAGGCCATGTAGGAGTACATGGTGGGTTGTCTCACTTTGGAACCGTCCTTAAGCACTGAGTTATGTGTATGTTGTCCAATGACTAGCTACTACCACACATTGGAATGCTTAAGTGCCCCTCTCGACTTATTGACCAACTTGACCTCTGTCCAGGAGTCGCAACTAGTTTCTGGTGTTTGTAGGTAGTGTTAGTAGTCTACCAAGTGGCACCCGGTCAGGTGGGCTTGGGACAGACTAGGCACAAGTGGCACGGTGTACCAAGCGTAGAATCCATCCGGCAAGGTGGGCTTGGGAACCCTGCACACATCATTTGGGGCCGTGGCCAAACACCCGGCCGGATCTCCTTGCGGATGGAACCCGAATAGGCGATAAACCTGGACTAGAGTCTTGTGTGGTTAGTCGGTCGTGGCCGACACCCTCGCCAAAGCTTCCGCTTGAAGGTTGCCGAGATACATGACGTGTATATGGCGGTAAGTGGCGAGAGCGTGTGTGAAGAAGTACACCCTGCGGGGTTATCATGATCTATTCGAATAGCCGTGTCCTCGGTTATGGACTTCTTGGATGCTTACGTGGTACATAGACAACTTGAAGTGGATACTCTAAAATGCTCAAGACAAGTGTGAGTGCTATGGATGGCCTTCTCGTATGGAGACGGGATGAATCCATAGTAGTGTATTGATGTGGTGACTAGTGGACTGCGTGTGCCATATCACCTCAAAGAAGTTACGGTAGTCGTAGAACGGGATAGCCACAGAGTCAAAGCTGGCTTGTCGCCACTAAACCCCACATTACCTTCTTGACACTAATGCATGTATAATAGGATCTCGATGTAAGTCTTCTTGAGTACCTTTGTACTCATGTTGCTTTATATATGTTTTTGCAGCGGAGACTTTGGTCTTCTTGGTAGTTCCGCTTGGACTTGACGAGTAGCTTGTTACCTCATTTCGATCTTGTACCCTTGGGAGGGTCTTGTAGATAATCGGGCTTCTCGGCCTTTTTCTTTGTAGTTGTGCGTACTTTCGGACATGTAATGCTTCCGCTTGTTGCTTGTATGCTCTGAATGATGGGTCATGTGACCCCTGTGTGTATTTAAAGCTATGTGGCTCTTCTGAGCCTTCATCTATATGAGTTTGCGTTATGTTGTGATGCCATGTTGTACAGCACATACTTGCATGTTATGCGTACGTGTAACTTGTATTGCTATGTGTGGGATCCGACAACCTAGTTGTTTATCCTTGGTAGCCTCTCTTATGGGGAAATGTAGTCTCGTGCTTACGGCGATAGTAGTCCGCTACATGCCGGTTCACTGAGTCCTGCTAGCCCGGACTACCGCTTGGGCGCTTGATCGCCGGCATGTGTTTCACTTCGTTCCTATATGTCCGTTCTTCGGGAAATGTCGCGGGATATTGAGTCCTGCCTAGCTGCTACAGCCGGGATACGGAGTCTTGTTAGCCCGATGCTACAGCCCGAATTCATACGTTGATGACCGACATGCTCGATGTGATTCATGTATGCTGTCCCCATAGGTTAGTGCCACTTTGGGTTCACGACTAGTTGTCGGCCCGGGTTCTCTGTCATATGGATGCTAGCGACACTATCATATACGTGAGCCAGAAGGCACAAACGGTCCCGGGCCATGGTAAGGCGACATCTGTGGGAATACCGTGCGTGAGGCCGCAAAGTGATATGATGTGTTACATGCTAGGTCGGTGTGACTTAGGATCGGGGTCCCGACAAAGTGCGTCTTCGGAGTACCAGCCGGCCAGCTCTGTGGCTTCCTGGTCTCTGAATGCGGCATAGAGTGCAACCCTGTGAAGATCAAGGCCATTGGGAGGATGGAGGTACCCAGCCGCTGCTAGATGTGCAAAAGTTCACTGGCTGCTTGGCGTCCATCAGCCGATTCATAAGTCGTCTGGGCGAGAAAGCTCTCCCCCTATACCAGCTCATGAAGAAGACCACTTTTTTCGAGTGGAACCACAAGGCGGACGAAGCTTTTCTCCAGTTGAAGAAGATGTTGACTACTCCACCCATGCTGGCGGCTCCAACTCCTAAGGATCCCATGCTCCTGTACATCGCCGCCACCAGCAGGGTAGTCAGCATAGTCATTGTAGTGGAACGCAAGGAGAAAGGCAAGGCACTACCTGTCCAGAGACCGGTATATTACCTGAGCGAAGAGCTGTCGACCTCCAAGCAGAACTACCCCCACTACCAGAGGATGTGCTATGGCATGCACTTTGCCGCCAAGAAGTTGAAGCCTTACTTTCAAGAGCACCCAATCACTGTGGTCTGCACAGCCCCACTAGCCGAGATCATTGGAAGCCGAGATGCTTCTGGCCGAGTGGCCAAATGGGCCATAGAGCTGGCTCCCTACACCATCTACTACCAGCCCCGCACCGCCATCAAGTCGCAAGCACTAGCCGACTTCCTCGTCGACTGGGCCGAGACCCAGTACCCGCCGCCAGCGCCCGACTCCACCCATTGGCGGATGCATTTCGATGGCTCCAAGATGCGTACCGGCTTGGGAGCCGGTGTTGTCCTCACTTCTCCTAAAGGCGACAAGCTCAAATACGCACTGCAAATCCACTTCGCCACCTCCAACAACATCACCGAATACGAGGCGCTCATTCACGGGCTCCGACTTGCCAGAGAACTTGGCATTCGCCGGATCCTGTGTTATGGCGACTCCGACTTAGTGGTCCAGAAGTCGTGTGGCGACTGGGATGCCAAAGATGCAAATATGGCGAGCTACCGCTTCCTCGTGCAGCAACTCAGAGGATATTTCGAGGGGTGCGAGTTCCTTCATGTGCCAAGAAATGACAACGACCAAGCAGACACCCTGGCACGAATCGGCTCCACCCGCCAAGCAATACCGTCGGCGTCGCCCTTCAACGCCTCCTCAAGCCGTCTATCAAGCCTTCACCAGAATCAGACTCCATCTTCGTGCCGGCTCCTCCCGAAGAAGTCGGATCCGACTCCAGAGCTCCAGCAGTCGGCACAAGAAATTTGGCAGATGACTCCAAAAACGCCGCAGTCGAAGCCGGCCCAGGGACTGCGGCGGCCAGCCCAAAGACTCCAGAACTCGGCCCGAGGGCTGCACCAATCGGCCCGGGGACTTCATCAATCCAGCAAGCGGTTGCTGACTCCAGCCCGCCGCCTCCCAGCCCAGCCGCCCTCGTCCAAGTCGCAGTTCTGGCAGTCGAAGAAATAGCAGCACCCTCATGGGCCCAGCCCATCCTCAAATTCCTGGTGAGCAAAGAGCTGCCGACCGATGAGATCTTGGCTCGGCAAGTACAACACCGAGCAGCAGCCTACACCATAGTCAACAGAGAGATGGTCAGGCGCAGCGTCACTGGTGTCTAGCAGCGTTGCGTCGAGCCAGGGCAAGGCCAAGAAATTCTCAAAGACATCCATCAAGGCGAGTGCGACCACCATGCGGCCTCAAGTGCACTCGTCGCCAAAGCCTTTCGACACGGTTTCTTCTGGCCGACTGCCCTAGAAGAGGCCAAGGAATTGGTCCAAAAATGCAAGGGGTGCCAGAAGTTCCGCTCCAAGCCACATCAACCGGCTTCCGCACTCAAGACTATCCCCATCGCCTGGCCCTTCACAGTTTGGGGCCTGGACATGGTGGGACCATTCAAGACGGCGCGAGGTGGCCTAACTCACCTACTTGTCGCGGTGGACAAGTTCACCAAGTGGATAGAAGCAAAGCCCATCAAGAAGTTGAATGGTCCAACTGCAGTGACTTTCATCTCCGACATCACAATTCGGTACGGCATACCACATAGCATCATCACCGACAACGACATAAATTTTGCCAAGGGCGCCTTGGCCTGTTTCTGCGCGACACAGGGCATCCGACTGGACCTAGCGTCCGTTGCCCATCCGCAGTCAAACGGCCAGGAGGAGTGAGCAAACGGCCTCATCCTGTCAGGCATCAAGCCTCGACTGGTCGAATTGCTGGAGCATTCGGACGGCTGTTGGCTTGACGAGTTGCCAGCCGTCCTCTGGAGTCTGCGCACGACTCCAAACAAGTCAACCGACTTCACGCCTTTCTTCCTCGTCTACGGTGCTGAAGCCGTCATACCAACGGACATAGAGTTCGACTCCCCGCGAGTCACCATGTACACCGAGGAGGAAGCAGAAGAAGCACGTCAAGACGGCGTCGATCTGCTGGAAGAGGGCCGGCTGTTGGCACTCACGGTCCAGCATCTACCAGCAGAGCTGCTACCGATACTACAACAGGAAGGTCAGGCCGAGATCTTTCCAAGAGGGCGACCTTGTGCTCCGACTGATCCAACGAACAGCCGGCCAGCACAAGCTGTCGGCGCCTTGGGAAGGCCCTTTCATCATCAGCAAAGTGTTGGGCAACGACTCCTACTACATGATCGACGCTCAGAAGCCCCGAGCACGCAAGAGGGACGACTCCGGCAAAGAGACGGAACGGCCATGGAATGCAAATCTCCTCCGAAGATTTTACAGTTAAAATGCAGTATGTACCATGCTACCCTTTGTATTAAAGTACCAAGACTTCGGGCCCCCCGAGAAGAAGCTCGGGGACTGCCCTTTTTGTTATCTATATGATAAGAATTATGCCTTTGAGTATGCTACTCTTGTTATGCCGCTTGGCACCGGGTTCGACTAGTCGGCCCGGGGACTTGCCGCCTTGCGCTATGAAATGCTTCCTGCAGCCGGACAAGTAGTGTGTGGCGCCCAAACCGTCTCCTGTCAGAAGCTGCAGCTCGCAGAGCGACTGTTTGGTGGGCCGGAGTAAGGAAGAATGGGTGTCCACATGAAAAATGGCTAAGGACTCAAAGCATAAACATAGCTTAAAGCCGGCTTCCAGCCTTCTTTCACAAACCGACTCTTGAGTAGTCGGCTTGCCGCCTTCTATTCGACTTGCTAAAAAAACTCTAAAACGGCTAAGTACTTGCCTTCCCAAAAGTAGCCAAGCATTTGATCCAGCGGCAGTCCGCAGAGCGGCTATCCGACTGGCAAGACGGCGACTAAGGGAAGGCGGCAAAGGAAAAAGCCAAAGGAGCAATGAGCAAGAAAAGATAGAATTCGGATAAATATTTACATAACATAGGCCCTTGGCCGAACCTTCGAGCAGAAGTTCAAAATACACCGCGCAGGTGGAATTGTGCGAATTAACAAGTTCTTCAAAGACTACTAAAGCAGATAAAACAATGACAAGGCGGCAGCCTAAGAAGCGGCAGACGGGTTTGGAGGGTCAGAGGAGACGGCGGTGTCAGGCGTTGGGGCGGCCGGCTGGGCAGTCTCGGCTTGATCACCTCCGGCGATCGGCTCGATCGAGGCGCGGCGCTCGTTCTTTGGGCGCGGTCGGCTGAGGCTGGCCGTCCGCTCCATCTTCTGGCGCCTCCGTCGCCTTCGTCCTCCGCCTCGCCTTCCTCCTCGGCTGGGCCGATCACCTCCGAAGTCCTCGCCCGTGGTCAGGTTCATCCCAAACCACTCTGGCGGTGCCTCCTCGCTGTCCTCAGCACGCTCGGGGACGAAGATGCTGGTGTCGGTGTACTCGGCGATTGCCGCGACACGCTTGACGAGGGAGTCTTCCGTGGCTGCCAGCTCCGGCTGGGCCTCTGACCGGAGTGTGGCCAGCCGGTCCAGGTCCAGCCCCGGATACCACGCCTTGACGAATTCCAAGGCTCGGCGTGCTCCAGCCCGGGACGAGGAACCCTTCCAGGCCTCAAGACGTCCAGCCGCGACCTCTAGCTAGTCGGCAGTCCAACTGGGGGTGCGCGGAGCCTGCATGTCTGGCCACAGGGCAGCGATCGCCTGGGCGCCGACACGTTGAAGCCAGCGCAACATCCGGTGGGCGGGCCGCAGACGAGCCTCAATGCTCAGAATCTGCTCGTCAAGGGTGCGGAGGGTGTCGGCAGCGACCTTCGCACCTTCTGCCCTCCGCTTCTCGCGATCAGCCTCAATGGCTTGATTGGCGGCCTGCGAGTGGCCGGGGAAGAAGTCTACCGTGGTGAAAGAATGAAGAACAAGTCAAAAAACCAGGAGTCGGCCCGACCTACAGTCGGCAACTCAAAGAAGAAAAGTAAAGAAGCTCACCGTCGACGATGTCCTCGATCTCGTGGAAGCCGGAGGCCAGCAATGCCTCCTTGTCAGGTCCGGGGAGGCGCTAAACACAAACTTCGGCCGGGAGGCGGTCTCCTTCTCTTCCGCCTCCTCCTGCGCCTTCTTGAGAAGCTCCTTCTACTCCGCCAACTGTGCAGCCAGCAGGTCGCGCTCTGCGGCGAGCTTGCTGCACTCCCCCCCTTGGCACGCAAGGCGGTGTTGGCTTCGCCCAACTGCTGCTGAAGAGTGGCGTTGGCCTCTGAAGAAAAAGAAGAAAGAGGACATTAAGTCATCAACAAAGAAGGTCGCCGGGAAGATCCGGCCCGACTGCTCAGCAGTCGGCCCGAATCTCGGGGACTAAAGCCCGCAGGTGCGCCAGCGCGCCCCCGTGAAGAAGAAAGAAGACTCACTCCGGCTCTCCGACAAGTCGGCAGCCCGCTTGCCCAGCTCTTCAACGTTGCGGTTGAAGGCGGTGACGCAGAGGTTGTGATAATCCCGTGATAAGTATTTTAGACAAAAGTAAGTACTTGGAACTCCCCAAAGGAAGTTCCGAGCTGCCTGCTCAGCAGCCGGCCCTAAACTCGGGGACTACACCCAGTGGGTGCGCTGGCGTGCCCCCACAGAGAAGAACAAGAAAAACAAAGACAAAAGAGAAAGCGTACCCGGACGGTTGCCCGCGACGCCAGATGCGCCTTGGTGCAGTTCTGGATAGCGTCGCCCTCGGCTCGCAGCTTCGTCTGGACGTCCAGAAGCGCCTGGTTCAGCGGGCCCGTGCCGCCTCCTCGCACCCACCCAATGGGCGCGGCGCTCGTCGCTTCGGCGTCGGGGATCGTCGAGCTGGCGGTGCCGGTCTCCAAGGGGCGTGGCGCCGAAGTCGCCTTCTCAAGGCGGCAGCGCACTGGCGAGCTGACTTGAAGAAGCAGCCTCGCCACAGCCTCGTCCTCAGTCGGCGGCACCAGCGGGTCCACCGGCTGTTTGCCTTGCACGCTCCCAGAGGGCGGCGGAGGCGGCGGTGGCGGCACGACCACGTCCGGCATGGAGGCCTCGCTGCCTTCCCTCTCCATGATGGGATTCTCGCCGCCGGCTTCCCCAGTCTGCTCTGTGAACTCCGGAGGCGGCGGCGCAGAGTTCAGCGGGATGACGAGCACCGCCGATGGGCGGTGCGCGGCCTCCTCAGCTTGCCTCTTTGCCGTGACGGCGGCCTTGGCCTCCTCCAGTTTTTTCTGGGCGGAGGCCTCCGCCTTCTCGGCCTCCGCCTTCTCCAGGCGGGCGGCCTCTTCCTCCTTGCGCTTCTCTTGCGCGTTCTGCTCCGTCGCCTCCCGGAGGTCGGCGGCGGGGTCAATCCGCCGAGTAGTGGCAGACGTCTCTGCCGACCCCATGATGGAGGCAGCGGCGACCCTCTCAAGAGTGAGGGGAGCCCTGGAGCGGGGGAAGCATGAAAAGGACTTAGACAAGATCAACAAATAAAAAATAAAGGCGAGAGGCAGAGGCACTTACGCAGAGACCAGCGGCGGCTTCTTCACTTCCCTACAGAAGCGGTTGGCTTTCGTGGCCGCCTCTTCACGCTTGGTCGCGGCGGCCGCTCCCTTGAACTTCTTCGACCGGCCGCCAAGCGTACTCGGCCTGGCCCGGCGCTTCTTCGTGCCGCCTTGACCATCCAAGACGGTGGAGGAACTCGCGCTTGGCTGGCCGACCTTTGGCTGGTGGCGCGGGGCGACTTCCCCCTCGGCGTCGTCATCAGGCCAGTCAGCAAAGGTGGCCGAGGGCCTGAAGCCGCCTGCTTCTCCTTCTCCTCCTTCGGCGTCGGCCTCCATCGCCGCCGCCCCCAAGTCAGGGTCGTCGACGTCGCTCTCCGCTCGGTCGGGGACGAACTGACGGGCCGGCCCCGTGGTGCCGGCCGAAGGCTAGACGAGGGGGTTCTGATTCAAAAACTAAAAAGATCAAAAGTCAGATTCAGCTGCAAAAGAAAACATAAGAAGAAGAGAGACGACTTACAACAGGCGGGGGGTTGGCGCGTGAGTACGGTTCCTTGCCGAACCGCCAATCTGCCGTGAGACCGCAGTTCGCGATGTAGTTCACCGTGTCCGCCACCTACATGTGGGGCATGTCCTTGGAGCACATCTGACTCGGGTCCCGGTGGCCGCTCATCTGGCAGATCAGATGAGGTCGTCCTTGGAGTGGGAGGACTCGGCGCGCCACGAAGGCGGCCAGCAGGTCGGCCCGGTCAAGCCCTCCGACTGCGTCAGCACTCGAATCCTGCAGCGACAATGGCGGCGCCCGGCGAGATGCGTCTGGCTCGGTGGGACCAGGCTGAGAGCCTTCCGGCCGGTCGCGCCGGCCGTAAGCCGGCAGAGTTGACCCGATGCATATGCAGGCGGCGTTCTTCACATAAAAGTAGGACGGCTGCCACATCTTCACCGACTCAATCAGCGCGATGGTGGGAAACGTTTTGTCGGCCCCTGATCTCCGCATCGTGATGAATGCACCGCACTGGGCTGGCACGCCGGCGACGTGTGTGCCGAGCTTGGACTGGAAGAACTCCCCCCATAGCTCGATGGTGGGGAGAACGCCGAGGAAGCCTTCGCACAGGGTGGTGAAGGCAGCCAGCAGCACCACCGTGTTCGGAGTAAGGTGGTGCGGCTGGAGCCCGTGGAACTCCAAGAAGGAACAGAAGAAACCGCTCGCCGGCAGCCCTAGGCCGCGCATAAGGTGCGAGCGGAATATGACCCGCTCGCCCTCCTCCGACGCCGGTGATACTTCCCTCGCCGGCACGGCGCGGGCCCGCACTAGGTCCTTGCCGGGGAGACGACGTGTCTTGCGAAGCAAATCAATGTGGTCGTCGTCAACCTCGGAGCAACCCCACACGCCGGGCGCCTGGCGGAGGCGGCGGCGGAGGAAGAGCTCATCGCTGCGGGCGTGGCATGGTTCGGCGCAGCGGCGGCGAGAGGAAGAAGAAGCAAGAGGGAGTGAAAGGGAGTAGGGAGAGTGGGTGCGCGTGTTTCGCGGCCCCCCTCCCTCCGCCTACTTAAAGGCTCACGGGCTGAGAAGCCGATGGGGCGGTCGTGGGATTAACTGCGCCCAGGACCCCACGACCCCCACAATTTACCACACGAAGTTACTGCGCGCAGTTACGACGTGGGAACCCCAACCGTACGCACGTCCACAACGGATCCGTTCACATGCCGAGGCGCGGTAGTGGCGGGCCCCGCCTGTAGGCCTGTACCGTCGCGTGCGTGGGTGGGCAGACTGGCCCCGCCACGTGGTGCCACGCGACGGGTCTGCAACGGGCGGCAACCTGGAAGCTTATCAGGCACGCTGCCTGGATCCCGCTGCGACGTTCAAACTCTTTGAGGGCAAGTCGACCTTCTGCGAGTCCGGCTCCAGCTAGTCGGCCCGAAGGAAGACGGCGAGCAAGGCCCAGATTCAACCACCGGGGGGAAGAAATTGTTGAGGCTCCTCGGCATGTCATCCTCGGTGCCTCACCAGCTTCAGGGACTACTATCGGAGTAATGGGCCACGGGTAGCCTAACCCGAGCCCCTGAACCTTTCGAGACATCGGGGCAGGCTGCGCCCCTCAAGACCCCAGGACGAAGAGCCGCCTTCTAAGAGTCGGCGGCAAGGCAGCCGACTGCCCACTCGCGGCCGAGTCCCGAGGACGACTTCAAGATGAGCCGACTCCTAACTGGCAACTCCCAGAGAAGCCGGCTATGAGGAGTCGGCCCGCGACTCCAACAACCCCATGTCCTCATAAAGGGGGACGAGACGGGGAGTGGCCACAGTAAGGACCGCTCCCGCCCCTTTCCAAGGGCAGGCGTGGCCACAGTGCACCGTACCCGCGGAGATCTCCGGTCGGCGCAGCACTGTTGCCATGCCGGCCCTGACGTCAGCCCCAGCGCGCGGAGTCCTGTACCCACGACGGCCTGTCTGTACGACCCAAAGATGGCGGGTCCCACCGGTCGGGAAGTCGGAAAGGCGGCGAGCGCCACTAGTCCGGACCCGTTGGGAGTCGGCCCCGAAGTCGGCCAGCCTCCCACGGGCCCCGCACGCCATTAACGAACAAGGCGAGGAGTGGCAGCGGTGATCGCCCGTCGGTAGCGGTACTGTTGCCACGACCTGACCAAGCCAGCGTCATTAGAAGCATAGCTACTGATAATCCACAAGCCGGCAAGACCATGGCGTGCAACTGCCCGTCTGAAACCCGGTCGGCGGGGCCCACCGATCAGCGGCGGCCCGGCAGTCGGCGGAGAAGACGGCGGCCAAAGAGACTGACGGCTGGGCCCTGCGCCCAGCCGGATTACCGTTGTACCCCTGGGAGGTAGGCCTATATAAACCCCCCCAGGGCACCCATGCAAAGGGTTCAAAACCATTAGCATTAGACCAGACCATATAGGATGGAGAGAGCTAGCCTTGCTTTCCCCTACCTCCAGGAAACAGCTCAAGGAGCAACCTTGTACACATTTTGCCATAGTGATCATGCGGAGACCCCGCAGAGCAGCAGTAGGGGTGTTATCTCCACGAAGAGCCCTGAAGCTGGGTAAGATTCGCCGGCGTGCATGTCTTCGTCTTATCCCGTTTCCAGGCACCGGCAATGTTCTACTCGCCCCCACCATGATAATCCATCCCTTGGCATATGTCGCACCCAACCCCCGACACTTCCTTATGTGTGGTGGTCAGGATCGCGCGATGGTTAACTCGTACCAACCCTTCCCCTAGGAGCATGCGTGTAGTACTTTGTTTTGAATACTTGAAGACTTTTGCAATAAGTATATGAGTTCTTTATGACTAATGTTGAGTCCATGGATTATACGCACTCTCACCCTTCCACCATTGCTAGCCTCTCTAGTACCGTGCAACTTTCGTCGGTACCATAAACCCACCATATACCTTCCTCAAAACAGCCACCATACCTACCTATTATGGCATTTCCATAGCCATTCCAAGATATATTGCCATGCAACTTTCCACCATTCTATTTATTATGACACGCTTTATCATTGTCGAATTGCTTAGCATGATCATGTAGTTGACATCGTATTTGTGGCAAAGCCACCGTTCATAATTTTCATACATGTCACTCTTGATTCATTGCATATCCCGGTACACCGCCGGAGGCATTCACATAGAGTCATATTTTGTTCTAAGTATCAAGTTGTAATTCTTGAGTTCTAAGTAAATAAAACTGTTATGATCTTCATTATTATTGCATTGTCCCAGTGAGGAAAGGATGATGGAAGTTATGATTCCCTCACAAGTTGGGATGAGTCACCGGACTTTATGAAAAATAAAAGAGGCCAAAGAAGCCCAAATAAAAATAGAGGCCAAAGAAGCCCACCAAAAAATGAGAGAAAAAGAGAGAAGGGACAATGTTACTATCCTTTTTCCACACTTGTGCTTCAAAGTAGCACCCTGATCTTCATGTTAGAGAGTCTCTTCTGTTGTCACTTTCATATACTAGTGGGAATTTTTCATTATAGAACTTGGCTTGTATATTCCAATGATGGGCTTCCTCAAAGTGTCCTAGGGTCTTCGTGAGCAAGCAAGTTGGATGCACACCCACTTAGTTTCCCTTTGAGCTTTCGTACACTTATAGCTCTAGTGCATCCGTTGCATGGCAATCCCTACTCACTCACATTGATATCTATTGATGGGCATCTCCAGCCCGTTGATATGCCTAGTTGATGTGAAACTATCTTCTCCTTTTTGTCTTCTCCACAACCACCATATTCTATTCCACCTATAGTGCTATGTCCATGGCTCACGCTCATGTATTGCGTGAAGATTGAAAAAGTTTGAGAATACTAAAGTATGAAACAATTGCTTGGCTGAAACCGGGGTTGTGCATGATTTAAATATTTTGTGTGATGAAGATAGAGCATAGCTAGACTATATGATTTCGTAGGAATAACTTTCTTTAGCCATGTTATTTTGAGAAGACATGATTACTTTGCTAGTATGCTTGAAGTATTGTTATTCTTATGTCAATATTAAACTTTTGTCCTGAATCTTTCGGATCTGAACATTCAAGCCACAATAAAGAAATATTACATCGAGAAATATGGTAGGTAGCATTCCACATCAAAAATTCTGTTTTTATCATTTACCTACTCGAGGACGAGCAGGAATTAAGCCTTGGGATGCTTGATACGTCTCCAACGTATCTATAATTTTTTATTGTTCCATGCTATTATATTATCTGTTTTGGATGTTTAATGGGCATTATTATGCACTTTTATATTATTTTTGGGACAAACCTATTAACCGGAGGCTCAGTGCAAATTGCTGTTTTTTGCCTATTTCAGTGTTCCGCGGAAAAGGAATATCAAACGGAGTCCAAACGGAATGAAACCTTCGCGAGGATCGTTTTTTGAACAAACGCAATCCAGGAGACTTGGAGTGGACGTCAAGGAAGTAATGAGGCGTCCCTGATATAGGGAGGCACGCCCAGGGGGTAGGTGCGCCTCCACCCTCATGGGCCCCTTGTAGCTCCACCGACCTACTTCTTTCGCCTATATATACTCTTATACCCTGAAAACATCCAGGAGCACCACGAAAAACTTTTTCCATCACCACAACCTTCTGTACCCGTGAGTTCCCATCTTGGGGCATTTTCCGGCGCTCCGCCGGAGGGGGAATCGATCATGGAGGGCTTCTACATCAGCACCATAGCCTCTCCGATGATGTGTGAGTAGTTTACCACAGACCTTCGGGTCCATAGTTATTAGCTAGATGGCTTATTCTCTCTCTTTGGATCTCAATACAAAGTTCTCCTCGATTCTCTTGGATATCTATTCGATGTAATACTTTTTGCGGTGTGTTTGTCGAGATCAGATGAATTGTGGGTTTATGATAGAGATTATCTATGAAATATATTTGATTCTTCTCTGAATTCTTATATGCATGATTTAATATCTTTGCAAGTCTCTTCGAATTATCAGTTTGGTTTGGCCTACTAGATTGATCTTTCTTGCAATGGGAGAAGTGCTTAGCTTTGGGTTAAATCTTGCGGTGTCCTTTCCCAGTGACTGCAGGGGCATCACGGCACGTATTGTATTGTTGCCATCGAGGATAAAAAGATGGGGTTTATATCATATTGCTTGAGTTTATCCCTCTACATCATGTCATCTTGCCTAATGTGTTACTCTGTTCTTATGAACTTAATACTCTAGATGCATGCTGGATGGCGGTCGATGTGTGGAGTAATAGTAGTAGATGCAGAATCGTTTCGGTCTACTTGTCATGGACATGATGCCTATGTTCATGATCATGCGTAGATATTCTCATAACTATGCGCCTTTCTATCAATTGCTTGACAGTAATTTGTTCACCCACCGTAAAATATGCTATCTTGAGAGAAGCCACTAGTGAAACCTATGGCCCTGATGTCTACTATGCAACCTTCTTCTTGTAGGCACTGTTGGGCCTCCAAGTGCAGAGGTTTGTAGGACAGTAGCAAATTTCCCTCAAGTGGATGACCTAAGGTTTATCAATCCGTGGGAGGCGCAGGATGAAGATGGTCTCTCTCAAGCAACCCTGCAACCAAATAACAAAGAGTCTCTTGTGTCCCCAACACACCCAATACAATGGTAAATTGTATAGGTGCACTAGTTCGGTGAAGAGATGATGATACAAGTGCAATATGGATGGTAGATATAGGTTTTTGTAATCTGAAATTATAAAAACAACAAGGTAACTAATAATAAAAGTGAGCACAAACAATATTGCAATGCGTTGAAACAAGGCCTAGGGTTCATACTTTCACTAGTCCAAGTTCTCTCAACAATAATAACATAATTAGATCATATAACAATCCCTCAACATGCAAGAAAGAGTCACTCCAAAGTTACTAATAGCGGAGAACAAACGAAGAGATTATGGTAGGGTACGAAACCACCTCAAAGTTATTCTTTCTGATCGATCTATTCAAGAGTCCGTAGTAAAATAACATGAAGCTATTCTTTCGGTTCGATCTATCATAGAGTTAATACTAGAATAACACCTTAATACACAAATCAACCAAAACCCTAATGTCACCTAGATACTCCAATGTCACCTCAAGTATCCGTGGGTATGATTATACGATATGCATCACACAATCTCAGATTCATCTATTCAACCAACACAAAGAACTTCAAAGAGTGCCCCAAAGTTTCTACCGGAGAGTCAAGATGAAAACATGTGCCAACCCCTATGCATAAGTTCACAAACGGAACCCGCAAGTTGGTCACCAAAACATACATCAAGTGGATTACGTGAATATCCCATTGTCACCATAGATAAGCACATGCAAGACATACATCAAGTGTTCTCAAATCCTTAAAGACTAATTCCGATAGGATAATTTCAGGGGGAAAACTCAATCCATTACAAGAGAGTAGAGGGGGAGAAACATCATAAGATCCCACTATAATAGCAAAGCTCGCGATACATCAAGATCGTACCACCTCAAGAACACGAGAGAGAGAGAGAGAGAGAGAGAGAGAGAGAGAGAGAGAGAGATCAAACACATAACTACTGGTACACACCCTCGACCCCGAGGGTGAACTACTCCCTCCTCGTCATGGAGAGCATCGGGATGATGAAGATGGCTACCGGTGAGGATCCCCTCCCGTGAGGTCTTGAACAGGGTCCCGATTGGTTTTGGTAGCTCTGAGAGGATTGCGGCGGCGGAACTCCCGATCTATTCTGCTCCCCGGTGTTTTTAGGGTATATGGATATATATAGGCGAAAGAAGTCAGTAAGGGGAGCCATGAGGGTGGGGGCGCACCCAGGGGCTGACTTCAACTCCAAGTCTCCTGGATCACGTTCGTTCCAAAAATCACGCTCCCGAAGGTTTCATTCCGTTTGGACTCTGTTTGATATTCCTTTTCTGCGAAACACTGAAACAAGGGAAAAACAGAAACTGGCACTGGGCTCTGGGTTAATAGGTTAGTCCCAAAAATAATATAAAAGTGTATAATAAAGCCCACAAACATCCAAAACAGATAATATAATAGCATGAATACTTCATAAATTATAGATACGTTGGAGACGTATCAGCATCCCCAAGCTTAATTCCCGCTCGTCCTCGAGTAGGTAAATGATAAAAGAAATAATTTATGAAGTGTGAATGCTAGCACGTGCACAAGTTTGATCAATGATAATTTCAATCACCTTTTCTAGCATCATTATGTGTCATAACAGTAGCTCATATCATAAAGCTTCTCATGATCAAGTAACAAACTAATCACATGTTAAAGTACAGATCATAAACCTTCTTGAAAACTAACAAACCGTGTTATTAGTCATCAAACAATTACAATTCATCTTATTTTCAGGAAGAGTCTACGTCAGAGCTTTGATTAACAAACTCCACATACTCAACTATCATTTAGTCTTTCACAATTGCTAACGCTCACGCGATATTTATGGGTTCAAAGTTTTAATCAGACAAAGAGAAAGATAGGGGCTTATAGATTCGCCTCCCAACCTTTTACCTCAAGGGTAATGTCAACAATAATAGTTCATGATGCCTTACATCCAATTGGATATATATATATATATATATATATATATATATATATATATATATATATATCAGAATCTTTCCAACACAATGTGCTTGCCAAAGGATAAAATGTAAAAAGGAAAGGTGAAGATCACCATGACTCTTGCATAAAGTAAAAGATAGGCCCTTCACAGAGGGAAGCAGAGGTTGCCATGCGCTTTTATAGTTGGATGCACAAAATCTTAATGCGAGGGAACGTCACTTTATGTTGCCACTTGTGATAGGGACCTTTATTATGCAGTCCGTCGCTTTTATTGCTTCCATATCACAAGATCGTATAAAGCTTATTTTCTCCACACTAAAATATCATACATATTGACAGAGCAATTTTTATTGCATGCATCGATGACAACTTACTTGAAGGATCTTACTCAATCCAAAGGTAGGTATGGTGGAATCTCATGGCAATACTGGTTTAAGGGATGTTTGGACGCACAAGTAGTATCTCTACTTGGTGCGAAGAATTTGGCTAGCATGAGGGGGAAAGGCAAGCTCAACGTGTTGGGCGATCCATGACAATATACTTTATTTCAGATATAAGAAAACATAACCCATTACATTGTCTTCCTTGTCCAACATCAACCTTTTAGCATATCATATTTTAATGAGTGCTCACAATTACAAAAGATGTCCAAGATAGTATATTTATATGTGAAATCTCTCTTCCTTCAATATTCTTTCATGAATTGTTCAAGTGACCAATACAATGTTTGCTAACCTTCAATAAATTTACCACCTCTCCTTCTTATATGTGAAGTCATTACTCCCCATGGGATAAGCATATGAAACATATATAATTTCACATTTATGACATTCAAATCATTCAACCATTTACTCATAGGATATAAGTGAAGCACACGAGTAAATGACAAACTACTCAAAAAGATATAAGTGAAGATCAATGAGTAGTTAAATAATTATGTAGCTATGTGAAGACTCTCTCTCATTTAAGAATTTCAGATCTTGGTATTTTATTCGAACAACAAGCAAAGCTAAATAAAATAAAATGATGCTCCAAGCAAAATACATATCATGTGGTGAATAAAAATATAGCTCCAAGTAAAGTTACCGATGAATGAAGACGAAAGAGGGGATGCCATCCGGGGCATCCCCAAGCTTAGGCTCTTGGTTGTCCTTGAATATTACCTTGGGGTGCCTTGGGCATCCCCAAGATTAGGCTCTTGCCACTTCTTATTCCATAGTCCATTGAATCTTTACCCAAAACTTGAAAACTTCACAACACAAAACTTAACAGAAAATCTCGCGAGCTCCGTTAGCGAAAGAAAACAAAACACCACTTCAAGGTACTGTAATGAAATCATTCTTTATTTGTATTGGTGTTAAATCTACTGTATTCCAACTTCTCTATGGTTTATAAACTATTTTACTAGCCATAGATTCATCAAAATAAGCAAACAACACATAGAAAACAGAATCTGTTAAAAACAGAACAGTCTGTAGTAATCTGTAACTAACGCAAACTTCTGGAACTCAAAAAATTCTACCAAAATAGGAAGAACTAGAAAATTTGTTTATTGATCTACTACAATTGGAATCAGTATTTTATCACGTTCTGGTGATTTTTAACAATTGTTTTCGTGAAGAGAAAGTTTCCGGAATTTTCAGCAAGATCAAATAACTCTCATCCAAGAAGATCCTATAGGTCGTACTTGGCACAAACAGTAATTAAAACATAAAACCACATCTAACCAGAGGCTAGATGATTTATTTATTACTAAACAGAACCAAAAAGAAAGGAACAAAAATAAATTTGGGTTGCCTCCCAACAAGCGCTAACGTTTAATGCCCCTAGCTAGGCATGATGATTTCAATGATGCTCACCTAAAAGATAAGAATTGAAACATAAAGAGAGCATCATGAAGAATATGACTAGCACATGTAAGTCTAACCCACTTCCTACGCATAGGGATTTTGTGAGCAAACAACTTATGGGAACAATAATCAACTAGTATAGGAAGGCAAAACAAGCATAACTTCAAAACTTTAAGCACATAGAGAGGAAACTTGATATTATTGCAATATGTAGAAGTATATGATCCTCTCTCATAATAATTTTCAGTAGCATCATGAATGAATTCAACAATATAACCATCACATAAAGCATTCTTTTCATGATCTACAAGCATAGAATTTTTACTAATCTCCACATAAGCAAATTTATTCTCATCAATAGTAGTGGGAGCAAACTCAACAAAATAACTATCATGTGAAGCATAATCCAATTGAAAATCAAAATCATGATGACAAGTTTCATGGTTATCTTTTTTCTTTATAGCATACGTGTCATCACAATAATCATCATAGATAGGAGGCATCCTTTCATCATAATAAATTTGCACATCAAAACTTGGGGGACTAAAAATATCATCTGCATCAAACATAGCATCCCCAAGCTTGTGGCTTTGCATATCATTAGCATCATGGATATTCAAGGAATTCATACTAACAACATTTCAATCATCCTCATCATTCAAAGATTTAGTGCCAAACATTTCAATGCATTCTTCTTCTAACACTTTGGCACAATTTTCCTTTCCATCATACTCACGAAAGATACTAAAAAGCAGAAGCGTATGAGGAAAACTCAATTCCATTTTTTTTGTAATTTTCTGTTATAGACTAAACTAGTGATAAAACAAGAAACAAAAAGATTCGATTGCAAGATCTAAATATACACCTTCAAGCACTCACCTCCCCGGCAACAGCGCCAGAAAAGAGCTTGATGTCTACTACGCAACCTTATTCTTGTAGACGTTGTTGGGCCTCCAAGTGCAGAGGTTTGTAGGACAGTAGAAAATTTCCCTCAAGTGGATGACCTAAGGTTTATCAATCCGTGGGAGGCGTAGGATGAAGATGGTCTCTCTCAAGCAACCCTGCAACCAAATAACAAAGAGTCTCTTGTGTCCCCAACACACCCAATACAATTGTAAATTGTATAGGTGCACTAGTTTGACGAAGAGATGGTGATACAAGTGCAATATGGATGGTAGATATAGGTTTTTATAATCTGAAAATATAAAAACAGCAAGGTAACTAATGATAAAAGTGAGCACAAACGATATTGCAATGCGTCGAAACAAGACCTAGGGTTCATACTTTCACTAGTGCAAGTTCTCTCAATAATAATAACATAATTAGATCATATAACAATCCCTCAACATGCAACAAAGAGTCACTCCAAAGTTACTAATAGCGGAGAACAAACGAAGAGATTATGGTAGGGTACCACCTCAAAGTTATTCTTTCTGATCGATCTATTCAAGAGTCCGTAGTAAAATAACATGAAGCTATTCTTTCGGTTCGATCTATCATAGAGTTCGTACTAGAATAACACCTTAAGACACAAATCAACCAAAACCCTAATGTCACCTAGATACTCCAATGTCACCTCAAGTATCCGTGGGTATGACTATACGATATGCATCACACAATCTCAGATTCATCTATTCAACCAACACCTAGAACTTCAAAGAGTGCCCCAAAGTTTCTACCGGAGAGTCAAGATGAAAACGTGTGCCAACCCCTATGCATAAGTTCACAAACGGAACCCGCAAGTTGATCACTAAAACATACATCAAGTGGATCACGTGAATATCCCATTGTCACCACAGATAAGCACATGCAAGACATACATCAAGTGTTCTCAAATCCTTAAGACTCAATCCGATAGGATAATTTCAAGGGGAAAACTCAATCCATTACAAGAGAGTAGAGGGGGAGAAACATCATAAGATCCAACTATAATAGCAAAGCTCGTGATACATCAAGATCGTACCACCTCAAGAACACGAGAGAGAGATCAAACACATAGCTACTGGTACATACCCTCGGCCCCGAGGGTGAACTACTCCCTCCTCGTCATGGAGTGCACCGGGATGATGAAGATGGCCACCGGTGAGGGATCCCCCCTCCAGCAGGGTGCCGGAATAGGGTCCCGATTGGTTTTTGGTGGCTACAGAGGCTTGCGGCGGTGGAACTCCCGATCTATTATGCTCCCTGATGTTTTTAGGGTATATGGATATGTATAGGCGAAAGAAGTTGGTAAGGGGAGCCACGAGGGGCCCACGAGGGTGGGGGGCGCGCCCAGGGGGGAAGGTGCACCTCCCTGCCTCGTGGCCACCTCGAAGCTTCCCTGACTTCAACTCCAAGTCTCCTGGATCACGTTCGTTCCAAAAATCATGCTCCCGAAGGTTTCATTCCGTTTGGACTCCGTTTGATATTACTTTTATTCGAAAAACTGATACAAGGGAAAAACAGAAACTGGCACTGGGCTCTGGGTTAATAGGTTAGTCCCAAAAATAACATAAAAGTGTATAATTAAGCCCATAAACATCCAAAACAGATAATATAATAGCATTTATCATAAATTATAGATACGTTGGAGACATATCAGGCCCCGGGGTCTATTTTCCATCATATAAGTTTTCGATCTATTTTATTTTGCAATATTTACTTTCCAATCTATACCATAAAAATACCAAAAATATTTATCTTATTATCTGTATCAGATCTCACTTTTGCAAGTGGCCGGGAAGGGATTGACAACCCCTTTATTGCGTTGGTTGCAAGGTTCTTAATTGTTTGTGCAGGTACGAGGGATTTGCATTTAGTCTTTTACTGGATTAATACCTTGTTCTCTAAAACTAAGGGAAATACTTACGCTACTTTGCTGCATCACCCTTTCCTCTTAAAGGGAAAACCAACGCATGCTCAAGAGGTAGCAACGGGCATTTCCCCTAGCTTCCTCTCGTCATCACCGACCTCCTGGAGCCATCTCCCCCTCCATAAGCCCCTCCGTCAGCGCTCCTCGTCGCGCGCCCACGGGTGAGCAGTGCCGACATGCATTAATGGCGCTTGGTTGCTCCTGCACCCTCGACCTCTTCTACTCGGTGAGCTCTGCGGCTCGTCCGCTCCCTCCTTCGTTGCGTTTCCGTGCCTCCCCGTGATCGCTACGCGTCGCCAGAGCATTGGCCGGACCTCCGCGGCGGCACCCGAGCCCGTGCCCCTCGCCTCGCCTATATAAGGAAGCCACGAGACCCCTCGAGCTCACCATCAGCCTTGCCTCGCTCCACTACCCCTCCCCAACCTCTCAAATGAGCTCAAGAGCCTCTCCTGCCCCTCCCATGGCCGAAGCCTCGCCGCCGGCCTCTACTTAAATTCGGCCGAACCGAGCCCTCCCTCATCGTTCTGCCACCACTAGAGCCCTCCACGGAGCACCATGAACCTTTCCCCTACCCCATCCCCTCTCCTACAACGCCGTGGTCGCGAGCCCACTAGCGCCCGTAGCCGCCGTCCACCCTGCCCCAGGAAGTCATCCCTCCCGTCGTTCCTGACGTCCGTGCACTCCACCGGCGAAGGTGGCCGCAGTCGTCCGGGGTGGTCGCCGGAGTGCACGGCCGCCTCTATTCGGTCTTGCCCAGTCGAGAGGAGGAGCAAGGAACCATGAGGAGAGAGATGAATAAGGTGGGTCCCACCTGTAAGCCTCTAAGCCGCCAGGCCCCGCCTTGCCACGTTGGATAAGTGGAGGCGTATTCCTCGGGATTCGTCTTCCCCACTGGAAAGCTTACGTCTGTTCTACTATGGCTCAAAATACGTTTTCTTGTGCAGAAGGCGTATTTCCTCGGAAGGCGCGTTCTGTGTTCAGCCGCCAGGGGCCTGTTTGTAGAAGTATTTTTATAGATTGGTCCCTAAACTTCGTCGGGCTATAACTTTTTGCTCGAGACTCCGAATGAGGTGAATCCAAAGCCTACTTCTTCATCTCATCGAGCTCTATCTTTTGGTTCCATTTTCAGTATGGTTTGACACTGCGGAAATGACCATTTTTCCCTTGCCCATAAACAGCCCCCTTAGAGAGAGAACTGTTTCCGGCGAATCTTTCCGCAATCGTTCCGCACTTATCCCCGGTGCATTCTTCATCCCTAGGCAATCCACAATCACCAATTGCATGATAGCCAAGCAGTAGCATTGGTTTTCAACTTGAATCTTTAATGACTATCTGTTTGTTGTGCTACTGCTGTCATTATTTCGGTTATGCTTATGGATCGGTGATTACCGTCATGCTATGTTTTCTTGCACTCAATTATCATGTTCTTCCTGCTAGTATTACTTACATATTGGCCATGCTTGGTAGTAGTACATGTTGGGTTGGTCATGTTCTTCGAGGGATGACTGTCGTCGGTTCCCGAATACCGTTGATATGCATTGTTCCTTTGTTGTTAGTTGGTTAAGTGTTTACTCAGTAATGTTATTGATGTGTTCTTGCGTGGTATTTATTGTTGATGCTAGTGGTCATGTTATGCTATGAGTAGTGTTGTACTTGTGATATCCATGCTCGTCCTTGTGCCATGCTCAGTTGGATACGATTCATTGTTGATGTGGTTGATAGTTATGTTGTACCCTCATGCTTATGTTGATATCATGCTCATGCATTGTAATTGCCTCATGTCATTTTGTCATGGATCAACATATTGTATGTATTCAAGTTTAACCGGATTAAATTGAACTTGAACAACTGTTGGCTGAGTCGTGGTGCCACCATATCGGGCTGACCAGTTGATATGTCTCCAACGTATCTATAATTTTTTATTGTTCCATGCAATTATATTATCTGTTTTGGATGTTTAATGGGATTTATTATGCACTTTTATTTTATTTTTGGGACTAACCTACTAACCGGAGGCTCAGTGCAAATTGCTGTTTTTTTTTGCCTATTTTAGTATTTCGCAGAAAAGGAATATCAAACGGAATCCAAACGAAATGAAACCTTCGGGAGAGTGATTTTTGGAACAAACGCAATCCAGGAGACTTGGAGTGGACGTCAATAAAGAAACGAGGAGGCCACGAGGCAAGGAGGCGCGCCCCCCACCCTCGTGGGCCCCTCGTGGCTCCCCTGAGTGACTTATTTCACCTATATATACTCGTATACCCCGAAAACATCCAGGAGCACCACGAACCCTATTTCCACCGCCGCAACCTTCTGTACCCGTGAGATCCCATCTTGGGGCCTTTTCCGGCCTCACGGAGGGGGAATCAATCACGGAGGGCTTCTTCATCAACACCATAGCCTCTCCGATGATGTGTGAGTAGTTTACATCAGACCTTCGGGTCCATAGTTATTAGCTAGGTGGCTTCTTCTCTCTCTTTGGATCTCAATACAAAGTTCTGCTTGATCTTCTTGGAGATCTATTCGATGTAATTCTTTTTGCGGTGTGTTTGTCAAGATCTGATGAATTGTGGGTTTATGATCAAGATTATCTATAAACAATATTTGAATCTCCTCTGAATTCTTTTATGTATGATTTTTTATCTTTCCAAGTCTCTTCGAATTATCAGTTTGGTTTGGCCTACTAGATTGATCTTTCTTGCAATGGGAGAAGTGCTTAGCTTTGGGTTAAATCTTGCGGTGTCCTTTCCCAGTGACAGCAGGGGCAGCAAGCCACGTATTGTATTGTTGCCATCGAGGATAAAAAGATTGGGTTTATATCATATTGCTTGAGTTTATTCCTCTACATCATGTCGTCTTGCCTGATGCGTTACTCTGTTCTTATGAACTTAATACTCTAGATGCATGCTGGATATCGGTCGATGTGTGGAGTAATAGTAGTAGATGCAGAATCGTTTCAATCTACTTGTCGCGAACGTGATGCCTATATACATGATCATGCCTAGGTATGCTCATAACTATGCGCTTTTCTATCAATTGCTCGACAGTAATTTGTTCACCCACCGTAATACTTATGCTATCTTCAGAGAAGCCACTAGTGAAACCTATGGCCCCCGGGCTATTCTCCATCATATAAGTTTCCAATCTATTTTATTTTGAAATCTTTACTTTTTAATCTTTTCAATCTTTTCCATCTTCTCTTGGGCTGGATTCATCGCTTAGCCCCAGCCCGACGGTCGACTCATTAGAAACCCCATCTACACAAGAGGCAGCTCGACAGTTTGATGCTATGGTCGATGACATGGTGGACCGGGTTTTAACCTGTACTTTTTGCTCTCTGAGGGGCCACCTGGCAGTCTCTTGTGGAATGCGAGCGGTTTGCTCGGCTTGCTCTCGTGTGGGTCACTCTAGGCATGAGTGTAATGCTTTCGCATGCTCCCATGGATTGGTTTGGAGGCAGAGCTCTCTGCAACAAAACACGAGTATTTCGGAATCCTCAGCTGATCAGGGGAAGGGAGCCGGAGTTATTGGGATAGCTTGCCCTGTCACATCGCCGTCGCGCACATTGCTTCAATCTCCTCTTCTCCCTTCCAAAGAAACCCTCTGCTCCTCGCCGCTGCAACCGACCATGGCGAACTTCGAGCTTGATCCGCATCACCTTGTGCCAGCGGGGCATCACATCATTGATGGTGGGGATCGGCGTCTCCCACACACCTTCTTCACGCCTGCTGCTCGTCCGCCTCGTCGCCATGAAGATTACATGGTTGCTGAGGTCATGCCTGCTCCTGAGGGGCCTCTCGGGCCCGTCAGAGAGGAAGCTGTTCAGTTTCTTCAGAACAGAGGTACCCTTGTCCGCTCTGATCAGCCATGGTTCCATGGGGTTGGCTTATTCCAGGTGCGGGATCCGTCTGTTAGATATACTTTGATTCAGCATCCACCTTTTTCTCTGGGCAATGATCGGTTTGTTAGATTCATGAAGCATGATGAGGGAGAGAATTTCAAGGGAAATCATGGTTTACGTAAGGGCTGGATCATGTTTGTTGGGATTCCTCTAGATTACCGCACCACAGAGTATATTTCACAAGCGGTAGGTACTTTTGGGAAATTTCACTCTTGGGATAGTGAAGATCCGTACCTAGTCCATACTTTGGTTGAGGCAAGCTTTCCTGATACGCCTCTAGTGCCAAGAGATGTTGTCTTTGGAGATTATGCTGAACGGGGGGGGGGGGGGGGTGCTCAGGTTTCTTGGACGGCTACGTGTTATGTGCTTGGGGCAGACTTTGCTGATCAAATGCCCAATGATGAGGATCCAGTGCCATTGGATGGTAACCCTCATCCAATGCTTGGTCATTTAATTCCTGATAACATACCATTTGTTCTTCCTCCCTACCCAATGCTAGGGTGGAATGATGCACCTCTTGCCCCACCTGCGCCTCCTGATAACACTGTGGATGTTGACTGGGAGAATGCTCACTGGGGGGACAATGATGAGGAGAATGACCATCCCCCGCAGCCCGCTGTGCCAGAACAGGATCAAATCTCCATTGTCATTGTTCAACCTAAGGGCTCTGGGTCTGTTGAGCAGCATATTCAGGTGAATGAGCAGCAGCATCAACCTATGCCTGAACAGCTATTTCAGGTTCAAGATCATCCTGCAGCTATGGAAAATCCTTTGGCTATTGTCCCCTATCAGCCACCTGTCATTCAGCACCATCAGATCTTCATTGGGATGGCCAGGATTGTGGTTGGACCTCCTCTTCCACCTGAGATGATTTGGAAGCGATCTTTTGAAAATTTGATGTCTGATTTTTTAGTTAAAGATGTGCCCAGGTCTATCTTCTTTAAGCCCCTGGGTACAGTCACCTATTCCTAGCGCAAGTGGTCAATTGCTTTTGATGATTCACAGAGGATGTCTTTGTTGGTGCCAAGGTTGCCTAGTACTCTACCTCACAGTAAATCTATTGTGACTACGCGCCCAGTTGGCAGATCCTTGTTTGGAGATTTATCAGATGATGTGTTATCTGGTTCTAGTAATGGTCTATCTGCAAATGCCATGGCTGGAGTGAATGTGTCTGAAGCTATGACAGCTAGTGATTTAGTGTCTGAGGCTGTGGAGTCTAGTGGCTTGGAGGAAACTTCTTCACGTGTGGTTTTTGCAGCGGAGTCGAAGAACTGGCAGAAGAATCAGCGTGGCAGACGAAAGGTATCTGCTCCCTTGGTGGACACTTCGGTGAGAAGGTGTACAAGAAGCGCGGCAAAGCTGGATGGTTTCAAACCAGTCATCTTTGAGCAACTTTCACTTCAACCTGCCAAAAGACGCCCTCATTCCAAGCCCATTCAAGAGAAGGCCCGGCCCAATTCTGAAGATGCTGCTGGCATGGACAAGTCTGAAGATACAGGCAATGACAAGTCTGAAGATGTTCCTCCACAGACGCCTATCTTGGTGTTGCAAGCAATCGGAGTTGATCTGGAAATTGACCCCAAGCTGCTTTCTCGGGAGAAGCTTATGGCTAATCCCAAGGACTCCTCCTCCTCCGATAGTGCTTAATGTTAATGTTTAAAGTTTTATCTAGGTGTAGCGAGCCTGTTAAATTTGCTTTCTTTTATGTCGTTACTGAACTTATGCAGTTTCGTCGAGACTTGGCACTCTTGATCTGTTATGTCTTGGGTTGTATGGCACTGGGTGTCATACTGTTTCTGCTGCGCTATTATATGTTATTTTATGAATCGAATGTCAATGCGTAACTGGAAGGTTCTGTGTTGGAATGTCCGTGTATTGAACTCTGAAACAAGGCAGTGTGCGGTTAGACAGAAAGTGACTGAAAGTCAGTGTGCAGCTGTATGCCTGCAGGAAACTAAGCTCTCGAATTGCCCTCGTAATTTAATTAAGAGCATTTGTCCTATGGGTTTTGATCAGTTCATTGAATCTCCTTCGAGAGGAGCTTCTGGTGGAATTTTGACTGTGTGGCATTCAGATTTTTCTCGGGTACTTTAATAGAAGTTAAACCCTTGTGATTAGTTTTAAATCTGTGCATAATGATGATCAATGGTATCTGGTGAATGTTTATGGGCCTTGCCAGGGTGTTTTAAGGGATGAGTTTGTTAATTGGCTCTACAATCTAAAAGTAGAACCTGAGCAGAATTGGATGCTGTTGGGAGATTTTAATTTCATAAGATCTTTGGATAATCGAAATCTTCCTGGTGGTGATGTCAATGATATCTTCATATTCAACGAGATGATAGGTCATTTGGGTCTATTAGAACTACCACTCTAGGGGAGAAGATTTACATGGTCTAACATGCAGGATTTTCCCACTCCTTGAACAATTGGATTGATTTTTTACCTCTGCTAGTTGGATTAGTCAGTACCATAATACACAAGTCACACCACTTGCTAAACTGCCTCAGATCATGTTCCTTGTGTAGTTTCAATCTGCACCACCATCCCAAAGGCTCACATCTTCAGATTTGAAAATTATTGGGTACATCAACCTGGCTTTATGCAGTGTGTTCAGGAGGTTTGGCAAAAACATTCCCATAAAACTCATATATAAGCAATTATAATGGACAAATTAAAGTCATTGAGGTTTGCACTTAGGAAATGGCAGAAGGGTTTGTGACATATTAAAACACTAATTGAGAATTGCAACTGGGTGATTCTATGGTTAGATAATTTGGAAGACTTCAGGTCCTTGTTCAGAACTGAATCCAATTTCAGGAAATTGGTGAAGATGCATCATGACATCTTCTACATTTGCAGTTTTTATATTGGAAGAAAAGATGCACTATTAGATATATCAAAGTTGGTGAAGAAAACTCAAAATTCTTCCAAGCCATGGCAACTGAAAGATATAGAAAAAATTCAATTCCTAGTCTGCACTTGTCTGATGGAACAGTTTCTTCAGACCATGGAATGATTGCCAAGGAATTTCTGGAGATTTTTAAGAGCAGAATGGGAACTGCCAAGCCAATTTTGATGGGCAATGACATTCTCTCTCTCATTCCTCGGGTGCAGGGACTGGAAGTGCTCACAAAGCCCTTTGAAGTTAAAGAAATTGAACATGTTATTAGGGATTTGCCGACTGACAAGGCTTCGGGACCTGATGGCTTTAATGGCCTTTTTATGAAGAAGTGTTGGTCAATCATTTCTATTGATTTCATTACACTAGTGAATGAGTTCCATGCTGGAACTGCTCAGTTGGAAAATCTCAATGCGGCCTTCATTACATTGATCCCTAAGAAGTTATCCCCTGAGACTACTGGAGATTTTAGACCAATTTCTTTGACAAGTGTGGGGTTGAAATTCCTCACTAAGCTAGCTGCTAACAGGTTTCAGGATGAAATCACCAAATGTGTACATAAGAATCAATATGGCTTTATCAAGTCAAGAACAATTCAGGATTGTATTGCCTGGACCTTTGAGTACATCCATCAGTGCAACCAGTCAAAAAAGCCAATCATGTTACTCAAGCTCGATTTTGAAAAAGCATTTGATTCTATTCAGCATGAGGCAATTATAAAAATCATGGTGGCAAAGGGTTTTGATAACAAATGGATCTCCTGGATTCAATAGTTGTTTTCATCTGCAACTTCCTCAATCTTACTCAATGGTGTACCAGGAAAGCATTTCAAGTGCAAGTGTGGTGTAAAGCAAGGTGATCCTATCTCACCATTGTTGTTTGTGATTGCTGCTGATCTGTTGCAGACTATGATTAATGATCATCTAAATCATGGACTTCTTTCTTTTCCTCTGGCAACTCATGACCCTGACTATCCAGTGGTACATTATACAGATGATACTTTGCTTTTTGTGTCTGCTGATTCAGCTCAGTTGGAGGTGCTTAAAATAGTTTGGAATTCTTTCTCTTTGGCAACTGGATTGCAGATCAACTTTCACAAATCACATACTTAGGGTTGCCAGTGGGAACAACTAGGCCCAAAATTGTGGATTTACTACCTCTAGTTGACTGTATGGAAAGAAGGTTAACTGTTAGCTCTTGGTTTCTGCCACAAGGTAGCAGGCTGTAGTTGGTAAACTCTGTTATATCTTCATTGCCCATATATTTCCTTTGCAGTTTGTCTATACCACAGGGAATACTGAAGCAAGTGGAAAGAATTAGAGGCAATGTCTGTGGAGAAAATATGGTCAGGAGAAGGGGCATTCTTTGGCTGCATGGCCTCTGGTCTGTAGGCCTAAGCTTAAGGGTGGGCTTGGAATACTCAATCTGGGTCTACAAAATGAGGCTTTGCTTCTGAAATTTCTCAACAAATTTTATAACGAAGTCGATGTACCTTGGGTTCATTTGATTTGGGACTCTTATTATTTTCAGAGAGTTCCTCATGACACTACTTTGTGTGGCTCTTTTTGGTGGAGAGATATCTGCAAATTAATGGATAAATTTAGGGTTGTTACTTCGGTTACTGTTGGAAGAGGAGATTCTCTGCTTTTCTAGTCTGATTCTTGGGAGATTGATAACTCATGCATCCCTCTCCAGGACAGATTTCCCAGGCTATTTTCTTTCTGCCTACAGAAGAATTCCTCTGTTATGGATGTGTTACATGCTGGTGACTTGCAGAACATGTTTTCTTTACCCTTATCTAAATTGGCTTTTAGGGAGTTCAACTAGCTTTCTGACATTTTGACTAGTTTTCCCTGGATTCTGATTGTAATGACTCTTGGGCCTGGAGACATGGGAAGAAAGCTGAGTATACAACAAAGAAGTACTATGATTTTGTTCACCAACCAATGACTGCCAACCCTATTTTGAGTTGGGTCTGGAAATCTTGTTGTACAATGACAATTAAAATGTTTGCCTGGCTTGTCATTATGGACCGAGTAAACACCAAGGATTTAATTCAGCGCAGGCATTGGAGAATTAATGATGGGCCTGAATGTGTACTTTGCCCCACGGGAGTGCTTGAGGACAGGAACCATTTATTTTTCCAATGCAACTTTAGCATGAGAGTGTGGAACTATCTTCAAATTTCCTGGCCGAATAGTCAGGACATGGTGCACATTGCGCTTCATGCCATGAAGGATTTTAATAAATCAGTCTTCTCAACAGTGGTCTTCCTTACATGGTGGAATATTTGGGAAGTCAGGAATGACAGAGCCTTTAGGCATATCAGACCTACCTTCAGGCAGTGGAGGAATGGATTTATACATGACATCTCTCTCCTAGCACACAGGATCAAGACCAGACATAGAGAAGCTTTGATCAAATGGATTGATTTCCTGCCTCCTTGAGATGTTTCTCAAATGTAATCTTTTGTTTCTTCTTGTTAGCTTCTAGTGCTTAGTCTAGCCTAGATTGTATAGTATTTCTTTTCTGTTCTTTTCTGTTCTGTTCCTTTCCTTGAGGAACCTTTTGTATATTCTTTTATTACTTTCAATAAAATGCTGTGGGGTGTAAACCCTGCAGTCTCCCAGGTCAAAAAAATACCAAAAATATTTATCTCACTTTTGCAAGTGGCCGTGAAGGAATTGACAACCCCTTTATCGCGTTGGTTGCAAGGTTCTTATTTGTTTGTGCAAGTATGAGGGATTTGCGTGTAGTCTCCTACTGGATTGATACCTTGGTTCTAAAAAACTGAGGGAAATACTTATGCTACTTTGCTGCATCACCCTTTCCTCTTCAAGGGAAAACCAACACATGCTCAAGAGGCAGCAAGAAGGATTTATGGCACCGTTGCCGGGGAGTCTACGCACAAGTCAAGACATACCAAGTACCCATCACAAACTCTTATCCCTCACATTACATTATTTGCCATTTGCCTCTCGTTTCCCTCTCCCCCACTTCACCCTTGCCGTTCTATTCGCCCTCTTTTTCCATTCGCCTCTTTTTTGCTTGCTTCTTGTGTGCTTGTGTGTTGGATTGTTTGTCACAATGGCTCAAGACAATACTAAATTGTGTGATTTTTCCAATACCAACAACAATGATTTTCTTAGCACTCAGAACCCTCCTTATTGTGTGAAATTAATGCTGCCTTGCTGAATCTTGTTATGAAAGATCAATTCTCTGGCCTTCCTATTGAAGATGCCGCTACCCATCTAAACAACTTTGTTGATTTGTCTGATATGCAAAAGAATAAGGATGTGGATAATGACATTGTTAAATTGAAGCTATTTCCGTTTTTGCTTAGAGATCGTGCTAAAACTTGGTTTTCGTCTTTGCCCAAAAATAGTATTGATTCATGGAATAAGTGCAAAGATGCTTTTATCTCTAAGTATTTTCCTCCCGCTAAGATCATCTCTATTAGAAAGATATTATGAATTTTAATCAACTTGATCATGAACATGTTGCGCAAACTTGGAAGAGGATGAAATTAATGATACGTAATTGCCCTACACATGGTTTGAATTTATGGATGATTATACAAAATTTTATGCCGGATTGAATTTTGCTTCTAGAAATCTTTTAGATTCCACCGCGGGAGGAACTTTTATGGAAATCACTTTAGGATAAGCTACTAAACTCCTAGATAATATTGTGGTTAATCACTCTCAATGGCACACCGAAAGATCTACTAGTAAAAAAGGTTCATGCGATAGAAGAGATTAATGTTTTGAGTGGAAAGATGGATGAACTTATGAAATTGTTTGCTAATAAGAGTGTTTCTTATGATCCTAATGATATGCCTTTGTCCACTTTGATTGAGAATCATAATGAATCTATGGATGTGAATTTTGTTGGTAGGAACAATTTTGGTAACAACGCGCATAGAGGAAACTTTAATCCTAGGCCGTTCCCTAGTAATTCCTCTAATAATCATGGTAATTCCTACAACAACTCTTATGGAAATGTTAATAAGATGCCCTCTGATTTTGAGACTAGTGTTAAAGAATTTATGATTTCGCAAAGGAATTTCAATGCTTTGCTTGGAGAAAAATTGCTTAAGGTTGATGAGTTGGCTAGGAACGTGGATAGAATTTCTCTTGATGTTGATTCTTTGAAACTTAGATCTATTCCACCTAAGCATGATATCAATGAGTCTCTCAAAGCCATGAGAATTTCCATTGATGAGTGCAAAGAAAGAACCGCTAGAATGCGTGCTAAAAAAGATTGCATTGTAAAAGCGTGTTCTTCTAATTTAGAAGGTAATAGGGATGAAGATCTAAAAGTGATTGATGTGTCTCCTATTAAATCTTTGTTTTGCAATATGAATCTTGATAATGATGTTACTAGAGATGAGTCAACTTTAGTTAAAAGACGTCCCAATGATTCGGAGTTTTTAGATCTTGATGCAAAAATTGGTAAAAGTGGGATTGAAGAGGTTAAAACTTTACATAGCAATGAAGACACTATTTTGGATTTCAAGGAATTTAATTATGATAATTGCTCTTTGATCGATTGTATTTCCTTGTTGCAATCCGTGCTAAATTCTCCTCATGCTTATAGTCAAAATATAGCTTTTACCAAACATATCGTTGATGCCTTAATGCAATCTTTTGAAGCAAAACTTGAGAAAGAAGTTTCTATCCCTAGAAAACTTTATGATGAGTGTGAACCTACTATTAAAATTAAAATTAAAGATCATGAATGCTATGCTTTGTGTGATTTGGGTGCTAGTGTTTCCATGATTCCAAAAACTTTGTGTGATGTGTTAGGTTTCCGCGAATTTGATGATTGTTCTCTAAATTTGCATCTTGCGGATTCCACCATTAAGAAACCTATGGAAAGGATTAATGATGTTCTTATTGTCGCAAATAGGAATTATGTGCCCGTAGATTTCATTGTTCTTCATATAGATTGCAATCCTACATGTCCTATTATTCTTGGTAGACCTTTCCTTAGAACGATTGGTGCAATCATTGATATGAAGGAAGGGAATATTAGATTCCAATTCCCATTAGGAAAGGCATGGAACACTTCCCTATAAAGAAACTTATGGATTGCATACCAAAGATGATGATACTTAGATCTCTTCTCGCTTTTATGCCTAGCTAGGGGCGTTAAACGATAACGTTTGTTGGGAGGCAACCCAATTTTATTTTTGTTCTTTGCTTTTTGTTCCTGTTTAGTAATAAATAAATCATCTAGCCTCTGTTTAGTTTTGGTTTTATGTTTTAATTAGTGTTTGTGCCAAGTAAAACCTATAGGATTTTCTTGGGTGATAGTTAATTTGATCTTGCTGAAAAACAGAAACTTTTACGCGCATGAGAATAATTTTCATAAATCACAGAAATGTTCTTTTCAGTTGATTCTTTTTGCATAATATTAATAAACAAATTATCTAGGTTGTCCTATTTTGGTAGAATGTTTTGAGTTACAGAAGTTTGCGTTTGATACAGATTACTACAGACTTTTATGTTTTTGACAGATTCTGTTTTTCGTGTGTTGTTTGCTTATTTTGATGAATCTATGGCTAGTATCGGGGGGTATGAACCATAGAGAAGTTGGAATACAGTAGGTTTAAAACCAATATAAATAAAGAGTGAGTTCATTACAGTACCTTAAAGTGGTGGTTTGTTTTATTTTGCTAACGGAGCTCCTGAGATTTTCTGTTGAGTTTTGTGTTGTGAAGTTTTCAAGTTTTGGGTAAAGATTCGATGGATTATGGAATAAGGAGTGGCAAGAGCCTAAGCTTGGGGATGCCCAAGGCACCGCAAGGTAAAATTCAAGGACAACCAAAAGCCTAAGCTTGGGGATGCCCCGGAAGGCATCCCCTCTTTCGTCTTCGTCTATCGATAAATTTACTTGAGGCTATATTTTTATTCACCACATGATACGTGTTTTGCTTGGAGCGTCTTGTATGATGTTAGTCTTTGCTTTTTAGTTTGCCACAATCATCCTTGCTTTACACACCTTTTGGAGAGACACACATGAATCGGAATTTATTAGAATACTCTATGTGCTTCACTTATATCTTTTGAGCTAGATAATTTTGCTCTAGTGCTTCGCTTATATCTTTTTAGAGCATGGTGGTGGTTTTATTTTATAGAAATTATTGATCTCTCATGCTTCACTTATATTATTTTGAGAGTCCTTTAGAACAGCATGGTAATTTTCTTTGGTTATAAAACTAGTCCTAATATGATGAACATCCAAGATAGGTATATTAAAAACTATCATATAAAGTGCATTGAATACTATGAGAAGTTTGATTCTTGATGATTGTTTTGAGATATGAGGATGGTGATATTAGAGTCATGCTAGTTTAGTAGTTGTGAATTTGAGGAATACTTGTGTTAAAGTTTGTGATTCCTGTAGCATGCACGTATGGTGAACCATTATGTGATGAAGTTGGAGCATGATTTATTTACTGATTGTCTTCCTTATGTGTGGAGGTCAGGATCGCGCGATGGTTAACTCCTACCAACCCTTCCCCTAGGAGCATGCGTGTAGTACTTTGTTTTTGATTACTTGTAGATTTTTGCAATAAGTATGTGAGTTCTTTATGACTAATGTTGAGTCCATGGATTATACGCACTCTCACCCTTCCACCATTGCTAGCCTTTCTAGTACCGCGCAAATTTCGCCGGTACCATAAACCCACCATATACCTTCCTCAAAACAGCCACCATACCTACCTATTATGGCATATCCATAGCTATTCCGAGATATATTGCCATGCAACTTTCCACTGTTCCGTTTATTATGACACGCTTCATCATTGTCATATTGCTTAGCATGATCATGTAGTTGACATCGTATTTGTGGCAAAGCCACCATTCATAATTTTCATACATGCACTACAAAAAAAGACACATCCGTGACATTTTGGGCCGAACGAATTTTTTTCTGTCATACATATGACACTTCTATGACGATAATTGTGACAAAACCCGGTATCATCATAGATGTGGTGGGATCCTACTTCTATGACAAACAATCATGATGAAAATGGGCTTTTCGTCCTGGGCGGGCCGGAGACGCAGCTGCATGACATTCTTTGGGCCGTCCATGACGGAAAAAACCGTGGTAGAAGCGAGGGGGAGGAAAATTTCTGGGAGTTCCCGGTTACGGTAGGAGGTCGGGGGCCGAGCGATGTGTGTTTCTCTCATACACGTACGCGCATGTGTGCGAGGCGTTATTCTAATCGAACCTGGCGAGGCGTTGGGCTCTAATCGAACCCGGCGATTGCATTGCGAGCTACGACATTCTTGAACCCTAGCGATCGATCGATGGCTGTTAACTAAACCGATCAAGCGATTCCTTCTCTACTGCTGCTAACTGAAGCCGATCGATTGGATGAGCGGTGGTATTGCGGGGGGTTGGATGAGCAGTGGCGGTGGCGTTGCCTCTGGATGAACAGGACCCCATGGTGTGGAGGGCTGGATGAGCGATGAAGCGGTGGAGGGGTGCCCATGGAGGGGTGGTTGAACAGGACCCTATGGTGTGGAGGGCTGGATGAACAGTAGACGGTGGAGGGGTGGTTGAACAGTAGACGGTGGAGTAGCGCGCGGTGGAGGCTGGAGGAGGTCGACGGTAGCCCGTGGAGGCTGGAGGAGGTCGACGGTGGAGATGAAAAGTATCCCGTGGAGTCCTGCTTATGCACGCCACACCCTCCCGATGAACATGACCCCGTTTCGACCGTGAGGAGGTCCGTTTAAATGCGTTTTGCGGTACGCCACAACCCTCCCGATCAACATGACCCCCGTTTCGACCGAAGGAGGTCCGTTTAAATCTGCTTTTGCGGATGCCACACCCTCCCAATCAACAGGACCCCCAGACGACCGTGGGAGGTACGTTTCCTCCGCTTTTGGCGATGCCACACCCTCCCGATCAACAGGACCCCCGTTTCTACCGTAGGAGGTCCGTTTCCTCCGTTTTGCGGTACGCCACACTTCTCCCGATCAACAGGACCCCCGTTTCGACCGTATGAGGTTCGTTTCCTCTATTTTGCGGTACGCCACACCCCTCCCCATGAACACGACGCATTTCGTTGCCTCCCCATGAACACGACGCATTCCGTTGCCTCCCCATGAACACGACGATGACGCTGTTTCTCCGTTCCGACCCAGCCATGTACACGAGCCCTCGCCGTACGTATGCACGAGTGGGCGTTCGAGACCCTGCCCGTATGTACGTATGTGGATGTATTTTCTTTCTTGCACCCTGGCCGCTGTACGTACGTGTACATGCTATGTGCGCGCCTCTACTACAACACGTACACGCCTCTACTACGACACGCGCATGCCTCTACATCGACCAGTATATATGTACGTACACGTTCGCGACCAGAATGACAACGCTACGTACGCTTCGACCAGGTGGGTCGGCCGCCGTGCACTTCCTTACTGCGAAGATGTAGCTGGTGGGTCCCAGTAGTCAGGGGGGCCAATCGTTTTGGCTGTTTTTTTGCCCAGACGCACTTCCTTGCGTGCGAAGATGTAGCTGGTGGGTCCCAGCAGTCAGGGGGATGAATCGTTTTTTTTGCCCGGACGCACTTCCTTGCATGCGACGGTGTAGCTGGTGGGTCCCAGCAGTCAGGGGGGAACATTTTTTTCGTGAAATACGGTGGCCCGTCCGGTGGGTCCCTGCTGTCAGGTGGAGGAATCATTATTTTCTGCGTAATAAGGAGGCACTTCCTTGCTGCCGCCGTGGACCCAACTGTCAGCCTCTCCACGTACAGTCCACGTCCGATGGAGGTCGTTCCTTGACCATGTTGACCACGCCGCACCGAGGGCACCAGGGCGATGGACGACGGCGAGGCCTAGGAAGGGGACGACGCGGAGCCGGTGAAGACGCGGCAGTGGATGCCCACGCGGAGAGGAGTATGAGGGTTCACTCGTTTGGCTGCGGTGTGAGGCTGCCATCGCCGCAGGGCCTGACCAACGATGGGAATAGTAGGGGGCTGTCGGTGTCAAAACCGGCGGATCTCGGGTAGGGGGTCCCGAACTGTGCGTCTAGGCGGATGGTAACAGGAGACAAGGGACACGATGTTTTTACCCAGGTTCGGGCCCTCTCGATGGAGGTAAAACCCTACTCCTGCTTGATTAATATTGATGATATGGGTAGTACAAGAGTGGATCTACCACGAGATCAGAGAGGCTAAACCCTAGAAGCTAGCCTATGGTATGATTGTTGTTCGTCCTACGGACTAAACCCCTCCGGTTTATATAGACACCGGAGAGGGCTAGGGTTACACAGAGTTGGTTACAATGGTAGGAGATCTACATATCCGTATCGCCAAGCTTGCCTTCCACGCCAAGGAAAGTCCCTTCCGGACACGGGACGAAGTCTTCAATCTTGTATCTTCATAGTCCGGGAGTTTGGCCGAAGGCATAGTCCGGCTATCCGGACACCCCTAATCCAGGACTCCCTCAGTAGCCCCCGAACCAGGCTTCAATGACGACGAGTCCGGCGTGCAAATTGTCTTCGGCATTGCAAGGCGGGGTCTCCTCCAAATTCCGTGTACCTGTTGAATAATGTCCGGTTTCTTGTGAATGTAGCGCTCCTTGGCTTCTACGCCCAATAATGGCCGTCTTCCACGTGTCAAACGAATACGAAAAGTCTGGGTGTTTTCACATTCACACCCCTAGCCACGTAAATGAGCCGCCTATTTAAAGGGACGAGGATTTAGATCCAAACCACACCTTCTCCCCTCCGCGAGTATTCATCAGAGCGCATCCAACAAAGGTCTATTCCACCATGGCCAGCCGTCGCAACTCCTCCTCTCGCCCTTCCAGTCCTAAGCCTGGAGATTGGGAGAGATGTTCCATCCCGCACAGCGAGCTAGTGACGCTCAAGACCAAGGGTTTCTCCCCCCAGCCTATATGGTCCCGGTTCGAGCCGGGCTTGCCACCTATAATGGCGGAGAGCAAGCAGAGAGCGCCCCCAATCCCTCCAAAGGAGAGCGGGTATGCCTTGTCCCTTATTTAATAAGAGGGCTCGGATTTCCAATTCATCCATTTCTCCGGGGGCTCCTGGAGTTCTATGGTCTCCAGCTGCACAACCTCATGCCTGCCTCCATATTGCATATCGCGGGCTTCGTAGCCCTTTGCGATCTGTTTTTGGGTGTTGAGGCCCATTTCGCGCTGTGGAAGAGGCTATTCTGCCTAGTGCCCCGTTCTCAGGAGGGGTCAATATATCAAGTGGGCGGAGCCGAAGTGTGGCGCATCGCCGGGACCGGATATTTATCCGGAACCCCAAAGAAGGCGTCCGAGAATTGGCCTTCGGAATGGTTTTATATAGAGGACGTCCCATTGTCGGATCCTGTTTGGATCGGCCTCCCTGAGTTCGACAATGCTCCCCTGAAGAAGCGCCTAAGCTGGCGTCCACGGAGCCCTCAGAGGGAAAGTGACAAGGACGTCCTTTACCTGACGGGCCAGATAAGATTATTAGCTCATTCCGGACTAACCATGATCGGAGTCATGGCTTCATGCATCATGCGGGGGGTGCAGCCGCTTCAATATAGAGGCCACCCTATGTGGGACTACAACGGGGAGGACGACGCCACCCGTTACGACCGTAAGGGGCCGGACTCGGCTGCCGCTCTAATAAAGATCTTGTCCGCTTTGTACAAGGGAGAAGAGGAGGAATTTCTCCGCGTCAACCCTCAGGGTGGATTTACAATGTATAATCCTCCAAGTTGGGTAAGTGGACACTTTTACTTGTCCGTCTGTTTTGTATTCCCATTGTCAAATATATAGTCTAACGACTTCAACGCAGGAACTGCACCAGGCTGTTAAAGAAATAAACAGCCCCCCTCCACAACTCGAGGATCCGGGACGGTCCCTCGACCCGGCGTCCCAAGAGGATCCGGACTTACCTGTGGAGCTAATTGATGGGGTGTTTCATCAATTGAGCAAGGACAACGCCTTGGTGGCCATTACGGCCGATTACCCAGGGCTACTCCCAGCCTCCCAGGTAACTGAGACCGAAATCCCAGCACTTCGAAAAGGGACCCGTCCTCGCGTGTTTTCGATTACCGTATAACAACCGCGTTTTGCAGAGGAGGTCCTTGAGGCGGGAGGCCGAGCCTGCGGCTACTAGCCAACGAGGGGCCGCAAGGCCCCAGGGGCTGAAAAGAAGTGCGGTCCGGACTGAGATGCTGACGCAAAGGTATAACGTGCCGTCTCATCCCCTAGTGTTATTCCTTCAAGGCATATTAACACTCGTGCTCTCTTCAGGACAAAGAGACCTCGCCGGACTATATCCGGAGAGGCTGCCAATCGCGCCTCCACCAGCCATGCTCCAAAGCCTGGTCCAAAGGCGGAGGCGAACACGAGGCGCGCACCAGACTCTCCTCCAACAGAGGATGCGGACAGGCTGTCTGCCACCAATTCCGAGGTGGAGAGTGCCATGAACCATAGGCGTCGCCGGACAGTTCTTCGTGACGCTTGTTTCTCCCCAGAGGCATTGGATGCCTTCAATTCGGGAGACGCGTACCTCCGTGCCGCTCAAAATGGTCTATCCAGAGCCACGAAGAAGTATGTGAAAGACATACGGGTGAGAAAATTTGATGGTTATATATATCAGTAGCCCCCGAGACTTGAAACAGTTAGAATGACTGATTTAAGGATCATTTAATATGCAGGTTCTTACAGAGAAGAATACCCAACTGTCCCAGGAGCTAGAAGAGTGCAAAGCCCAACTTGAGGCCGCACTAGCCGCGACAGGGGAGCCCAAGGAGACCCCCTCTGGTAATATATGCTTCAAAAAGATAAGTATTGTGTGAAGTGCGGCGTGTGTGCAAATCTGACAAATGAAATTGCAGATGGCGCCGGATTAGATCCGGAAAAGCAACGACTCCTACGCCAGCTAAAGGCTGGTGAGAGCGTGCTGACAAAGGTGAGGCGGGAGAAGAATGATCTCCAGGATGCCAACACCAAGCTGGGCATTGAACTGAAAGATGTTCGTGCCCAGCTGTCGGTCTCCGTTAAGGAGAATCAGCGGCTTCGACGCGGCATATTTAGTAAGTGCTTAAACGAACCTTTGAAAAAAAAAGTTCAGCGAGGAAGTCGACTAACAGAGTAATGTCTGTAGGTGTGCTAACAGGTCGTCCTGCAGAGGAGATGCCCGGTTCTACGGGCGACCTTCTTCCCGAGCTCTCGCAACTGCATGAGCGAGTTCGGCAGGTGATGCAAGGCGTTGCCCAGGCCTTGTGGCCATCCATCTCCATGCCCGAAGGCCTTGGAGAGCTTGCAGAGAAGCTGAAGGGAGCGCGGCGGCGCTTCCGATTGTGGAAGATATCGGCCTGCCGTCAAGGCGCTAGGGAGACCTGGGCCATGGTGAAGACGCGGTACACGAAGGCTGACCCAAACCACATGGCCGAGGTCCCTGTAAGCTTAGTATACGACCAAGTAGAATTGGCAGCCAAGTATTCCCAGCAGGACTGTAAACTAGACAGCATGTTAGATGGTATTGAAGAGGAATACAATTAGTCAGAATGACTATGTAATGTTAATTGACATGTGTAATGCCTTCTAGCCGGATTGTAGATCGTTTGTCATGGCCGACCTTTTCGCTTCAGCCTCCGGACCTGACGGTCCGGAGTGTGTCCGAATACCCATGCGGTTATATAAGAACCGGGGTATGCATGGAGACCAAAGCGTGGGGTCATTAGTGCTTGAATGCATAAGTGCCCAACTAGTTATGTTATATTACATGGTTAGTAAGAAACATCTTCCAGGGAGAATAGTTCCGTTAGGGGTTCCTTTCCCTGGGAGGCATGCCCTAAAGTGCATGTCCATGCTGCGAAAAGAGACGCAGGAAAAATCATATGGGGGCGCATAAATAAATAAGTGAAAAGATCATCTTTAGTTCACCGACCGAATATTCCCTTAAGAACGCTAGCTTTCGGCTTCACCTACCGAGGTACACATCCAAATTAATTCGACAAGAATAATCGCAGAGGTGCTCCCTTTACCACCTAGCCGAACAATCGGGAATGCGGGGCTAAGCACAGGAGCCAGGCAACCCAGCTTGGCCAAAACTTAAGTCATATCGATGCATATAATGGTGAATAAAGGTACATGCGGAAGTGTGACACATGTGTTGGGCATGAAGCCCGTATAGATAAGCTTATGTTTAAAGAAGCCCCAAGGTTTAATGAGCGCGGATAGCGCGTCACTTATTGAGCCTTTAAAGGATATAAGAGAAGGGAAGGGGAGAAGGAGAGAAATGTAAGACAGAAAATATAAAAAATGGACAGAGGAAGGAGACGAACACAGAGTCTGGCGCTAGGCATAAAATCTTTGGAGACGGGCTGCGTTCCATGGGTTCGGCTCGAGTCGGTTATCCGATGCATCTCTGTCGGAGTAATGGGCCACGGGTAGGCTAACCCAGGACCCAGGACCTTTCAAGACATCGGGGCAGGCTGCGCCCCTCTAAGCCTCAAGATGATGAGCCGTCTCCCGAGAGTCGGTGACAACCCTGCCGATTGCCCCTCGCGGTCGAGTCCCCGAGGACGACTTTAAGATGAGCCGACTCCCAACCGCCGACTTCCAGAGAAGCCGGCTATGGGGAGTCGGCCCGCGACTCCGACCACCCCGTGTCTTCGCAATAATGGACGGGACGGGGAACGGCCGCCGCGCAGCCCAACCCCGCCCCATTTATCGAGGGCAAGCATGGCCGCAGTGCGCCGTACCAATGGAGATCTCCATCCGGCGCGGCACTGTTGCCATGCCCGCCCTGACATCAGCCCCATGGGCGGAGCCCTGTGCCCACGACGGCCTGTCTGTACGACCCAGAGTCAGCGGGTCCCACCTGCCGGCGGGAGTACGGAAGACGGCAAGGGCGCCCCAAGACGGACCCGATGGGAGTCGGCCTCCGGGAGTCGGCTGGCCTCTCCCATGGGCCCCACGCGCCATTAACCAAGACAAGACAGGGAGAGGCAACAGTGACCGCCCGCAAGGCGGCGGAACTGTCGCCATAACCCCATGACCAAGCCGGTGTCATTAGAAGCACGGCTACAGAAATCCGCAGCCGGCAAGACCCGCCCACGGCAGGCAAGGGCTGTCGGCCCCGTACAATGCCAGACGGCGGGGCCCACCAGTCGGCGGGCCCCAGCAGTCGGCGGGGAAGGCGGCGGCCTGAGAGACAGATGGCTGGGACCCGCACCCAGCCGGTTTTACCATTGTACCCCTGGGGGGTAGGCCTATATAAACCCCCCCCAGGGCACCCATGCAAAGGGTTCGAATCCATTAGCACTAGACCCGATCGTATAGGAAGGAGAGAGCTAGCCTTGCCTTCTCCTACCTCCAGAATACAGCTCAGGGAGCAACCTTGTACTCACTTTGCCTTAGTGATCATGTGGAGACCCCGCAGAGCAGCGATGAGGTGTTATCTCCCGGAGAGCCCTCAAGCTGGGTAAGATCCGCGGCGTGCATGTCTTCGCCTCATCCTGCTTCGAGCACCGGCGACGTTCTACTCGCCCCCACCATGATAAGCCATCCTTTGGCATATGTCGCACCTAAGCTCCTCGGACATTTGGCGCCCACCATGGGGCGAGGTGCACCGTCGTCCGGAGATCTGCTCGACGGAACCCTCTTCCTCCCTGGCGAAGCGTAGCTGTGCACGCCGACGGAGTTCAGCGTCGACGCTACCGCAGTCTTGAGAGGTCGCTGCCAGTTAAGCTGCATTGCCGAACTCGTCGGCGAGGTTCGCCTCTCCGAGGAGCCTGCATCCGACGCAGGCACGAGCGGCCCTGAGAGCCTCCTCGCGGGCCTCCTTGACCAACTCCACATCACCGGCGAGCCTGCCGTGGACTTGGAGTCCGTAGGCTCCACTGACCCGATGCTGGTCGACTCTGACACCGCGTCGCTCGACGCGTTCCCCACCAATGTGGTGGTCTACGACGAGCCGCTCCCTCACGAGGAGAGCGGCGGAAGCGCCGTCACGGAGGTGCTCGTCATCAGTCATGGCGAGCCCTCCGGTGAAGGAGCTCATGATCCGCTCGACGCGGCTCTACGAGACCTGACCGCGCCTATCCCCGAAGACGCCGACGCCGAGACGCTGGAGACGCGTCGCCTACAGATCGTCGAAGGCGCGAAGAAACTGGCAAGCATGAGACGCTTGTCAGAAGCCTACCAGCGTGAGATGGATCGCGTCGTGGGCGGCTCGCCAGCTCCGACTGGGCCTAGCCGCCTAGGCGCGGTCCAGCAATGCAGCGTGGCCATCGCCAACCTGTTCGGGGCCAATCGCCCCGTGTACGTCACGCCTGCGGAGAACATCCGCGCCGCCCAGGCGGTGGCTGACGAACTCAACAACTTCGAAGGTGAAGAGCGCCGCCTGATGACGGAGCGAGTCCAGCAGCTCCTTGACGCGGCTGCCGCGCAGAACGAAGCCGGCTGCCGCACAGAGGCGCCTCAGCGACGAAATGACGACCTGCCTCCCCGCCGAGAACAAGGCGTGACGTCTCGGACGCCGACTGGCGGTGTCCGTGGAAGGAGAAACAAGGATCCGGCTGTCAGCCACAGTCGGACCCACCTCACCATCGAGCGCGACCAAGACGGCCGCCCCAGAGCAGTAGAGCGGCGGGACGACAATCTGCCTCCTCCACCTCACAGAGAGAGACGAGTCTCCCCGCCACCCGTTGAGCATCCGACTCTCGGCGACCGCCTTGGCCGCCGAGAGGGAGTCGGAGAGAATGACGCCCGCCACCGGATCGACCGACTCCATCGATCCCTGGCGCTGGAAGAAGAAGACGAGTTGGGTCCTCCCTGTTTCGGACCCCGCATCCGAGACGAGCCCTTTCCCAAAGGGTTCACGCTTCCCCGAGATACGCCCAAGTACACCGGCTCCATGAAGCCGGAAGACTGGCTAGTTGACTATTCCACGGCCGTCAACATAGCGGACGGCAACAAGCGTGTTGCCGTGAAGTACGTTCCCCTCATGCTCCAGGGCACGGCTCGGACATGGTTGAACAAACTGAAGCCGCGCAACATCAACAGCTGGGTCGGCTTCACCGAAGCCTTCGTCCGCAACTTCACGAGCACGTACAAGCGACCTCCCAAGCCTCGCCAGCTGTCCCTGTGTGTGCAAGGCCCCGACGAGTCGACTCGCGATTACCTCACGCGCTGGGCCGAGCTTCGGAACTCCTGCGAGGGCATGCACGAGGTGCAGGCCATCGAATACTTCACGGCCAGGTGCAGAGAAGGCACCCTCCTCAAGCACAAGCTCCTCTGCGACGAGCCAGAGACCCTCGACGAGCTGCTGATCATAGCAGACAAGTACGCCACGGCCGACTCCTCCATGAAGGCGGAGGTTCAAGTTAGCGTGACTGGCAAAGCGGCCCCTCAGGCTCCCAGAACTCCGGCTCAAGACGCCAGTCGGCGACAACAACAGAATGACCACAAGTGCAAGGCCCCACAGCTGGCTTCCAGCAATCGGCAGGTGGCGACGGTAGAAGACCAGCAGCCGGAGGGGCAGCCTCCGACTAAGCGACAGAAAGGCGACAAGTCCAACTGGTTGCCGGCCTTCTCCTACGAGCAGACTCTAGATGGTCCCTGCAAGTTCCACAGCGGCGCGAAGCCGTCGAACCACACTACCCGGAAGTGCCACTGGCTCACCAGAATCGCCAAGGGCGAAGGCCTCCTGCCTCCCCCGCCTGCTGGGCCGCCGCCTCCACCGCCGCCCCAGCAGCCGGCTGTCAGGCCAGTCGGCGCAGTACAAGACGAGTACCCAGAAGAGCACGGAGCGTATGTGGTGTTCACCAGTGTGGCTGATGATCGACGCAGCAGGCGGCTGCAGCAGCAAGAAGTGAACGCAGTAGCGTCAGACGCCCCAGAGTTTATGCACTGGTCCGAGAAGCCTATCAGTTGGAGCAGAGCTGATCACCCAGAGGTGATGCCGAATCCGGGGTCCTATGCCTTGGTCTTATGCGCCACTTTAGCCACGGATAGGCGGGCCGCTCGTTTCTCGCGAGTACTGATAGACGGAGGCAGTAGCATCAACATCCTGTACAGGGATACCATGGAGAAGTTAGGAATCAAGCAAAGACAACTTCAGAGCAGCCGGACTGTGTTACACGGCATTGTACCTGGCCTTTCCTGCTCACCAATTGGCAAGATCCTGATAGACGTCCTCTTTGGGGACAAATATCATTTCCGCCGAGAGCCAGTTTGGTTTGAAGTGGTGGACCTCGAAAGCCCATACCATGCACTGGTTGGCCGACCTGCCTTAGCCAAGTTCATGGCGGTCCCCCACTACGCCTACCTCAAGATGAAGATGCCGAGTTCCAAGGGGATTCTGACCGTAGCCGGCGACTACAGAAAGTCGTCCGCTTGTGCGTCTGAGAGCGGTCAGCTGGCCGAGTCCATGGTGATCACAGCCGAGAAGCGGCTTCTTGATCGGGTTGTGGCGATGGCCAGCAAGCAGCCTGAGATGTTGCCTGACCCCAAGGAATTGAAAGCCGAGGGCTCGTTCAAGCCGGCTAAAGAGACAAAGAAGATACCTTTGGACCCGGAGCACCCCGAGAGGTACGCTTTCATGGGTGCAAACCTTGACAGCAAATAGGAAGGCGAGCTCGTCGATTTCCTCCATGAGAATCGAGACATCTTCGCATGGTCCCCTAAAGACATGCCAGGTGTACCGACGGAATTCGCCGAGCACAAGTTACATGTCCGACCTGATGTGAAGCCCGTCAGGCAGCCCTTGCGCCGCCTGTCAGAAGAGAAAAGAAGAGTTGTTGGAGAGGAAGTAGCCCGGCTCCTGGCAGCCGGCTTCATTATGGAGGTGTTTTTCCCAGAATGGTTAGCAAACCCGGTCCTGGTACTGAAGAAGAACAAGCAGCGGCGAATGTGTATTGACTACACAAGCCTCAAGAAAGCCTGCCCCAAGGACCCGTTCGCTCTGCCGAGGATTGATCAGGTGATAGACTCCACAGCCGGATGCGAGCTGTTGAGCTTCTTAGATGCATATTCAGGATATCACCAGATCAAGCTGAACCCGGCTGACAGACCGAAGACCGCCTTCATCACACCGTTTGGAGCCTTATGCTACCTGACCATGACGTTCGGCTTGAGGAATGCTGGCGCCACCTTTCAGCGTTGCATGCAGAAGTGTCTCCTCAAGCAACTCGGCAGAAACGCCCACGTCTACGTGGATGATGTAGTGGTGAAGACGGAAAAGCGTGGAACGCTGTTGGAAGACCTCAAGGAAACCTTTGAAAACCTGCGCCGATTCCAGATCAAGCTCAACCCTGAGAAGTGCATTTTCGGAGTACCAGCCGGCCAACTCCTTGGCTTCTTAGTCTCTGAACGCGGCATAGAGTGCAACCCTGTGAAGATCAAGGCCATTGAGAGGATGGAAGTACCCAGCCAACTGCTAGATGTGCAAAAATTCACCGGCTGCCTGGCGTCCATCAGCCGATTCATCACCGGTCAAAGAAAGCTCTCCCCTTGTACCAGCTGATGAAGAAGACCACCTTTTTCGAGTGCAACCACAAGGCGGGCGAAGCGTTTCTCCAGTTGAAGAAGATGTTGACTACTCCCCCCGTGTTGGCGGCTCCGACTCCCAAAGATCCCATGCTCCTATACATTGCCGCCACCAGCCGGGTAGTCAGCACAGTGATCGTAGTTGAGCGCAAGGAGGAAGGCAAGGCACTACCCATCCAGAGACCGGTATATTACCTGAGCGAAGTACTGTCGACCTCCAAGCAGAACTACCCTCACTACCAGAAGATGTGCTACGGCGTGCACTTTGCCGCCAAGAAGTTGAAGCCCTACTTTCAAGAGCATCCAATCACTATGGTCTGCACAGCTCCACTGGCCGAGATCATCGGGAGCCGAGATGCGTCGGGCCGAGTGGCCAAATGGGCCATAGATTTGGCCCCCTACACCATCTACTATCAGCCCCGCACCGCCATCAAGTCGCAAGCACCGCCGACTTCCTCGTCGACCGGGCCGAGACTCAGCATTGCCGCCAAATACCGACTCCACCCATTGGCGAATGCATTTAGATGGCTCCAAGATGCGCACCGGCTTGGGAGCCGGCGTCGTTCTCACTACTCCTAAAGGCGACAAGCTCAAATACGCGCTGCAGATCCATTTCGCTGCCTCCAACAACGTCGCCGAGTACGAGGCGCTCATTCACGGGCTCTGGCTTGCCAAAGAGCTTGGCATTCGCCGGATCCTGTGCTATGGCGACTCCGACTTGGTGGTCCACCAGTCATCTGGCGACTGGGACGCCAAAGACGCAAACATGGCGAGCTACCGTTTCTTGGTACAACAACTCAGCGGATATTTCGAGGGGTGCGAGTTCCTTCATGTGCCAAGAAATGACAACGACCAAGCAGACACCCTGGCACGAATCGGCTCCACCCGTCAAGCAATACCATCCGGTGTCGCCCTTCAGCGCCTCCTCAAGCCGTCTATCAAGCCTTCACCAGAATCAGACTCCATCTTTGTGCCGACTCCCCCTGACAAAGTCGGATCCAGCTCAAAAGCCCCAGCACACGGTACAAAGATCCTTACGAAGAGCCCCAAGAGCACCGCAGTCGAAGCCGGCCCGGGGACTTCAGAACCCGGCCCGGGGACTGCGGCGACCAGCCCGAAGACTCCAGAACTCGGCCCTGGGACTGCGCCAGTCGGCCGAGGATCGCACCTGGGCCGGGTCTGTGGACTTCAAGAATCAAAGAAGCGGCCATGACTCCAGCCTGCCGCCTCCCAGCCCAACCGCCCTTGTCCAAGTCGCAATGGTCGCAATTGAAGAAATAGCAGCACCTTCATGGGCCCAGCCCATCCTCAAGTTCCTAGTAAACAAAGAGCTGCCAACCGATGAAATCTTGGCTCAGCAAGTGCAACGCCGAGCAGCAGCCTACAACATAGTCAACAGAGAGCTGGTCAGGCGCAGCGTCACTGGTGTCTACCAGCGTTAAGGCCGAGCGAGCAAGGCCAAGCAATTATCAAAGACATCCATCATAAGCGAAAAGGCCACCATGTGGCCTCACGAGCACTCGTCGCCAAAGCCTTTCGACACGGTTTCTTCTGGCCAACTGCCCTAGAAGAGGCCAAAGAGCTAGTCCAAAAATGCAAGGGGTGCCAGAAGTTCCGCTCCAAGCCACTCCAGCCGGCTTCCGCACTCAAGACTATCCCTATCGCCTGGCCCTTTGCGGTTTGGGGCCTGGACATGGTGGGACCATTCAAGACGGCACGAGGCGGCCTAACTCATTTGCTTGTCGCGGTGGACAAGTTCACCAAGTGGATAGAGGTGAAGCCCATCAAGAAGTTGAATGGTCCGACTGCAGTGACTTTCATCACCGACATCACAGTTCGGTACGGCATACCACACAGCATCATCACCGACAATGGCACGATTTTTGCCAAGGGCGCCTTGGCCCGTTTCTGCGCGACGCAGGGCATCCGACTAGACCTAGCATCCGTAGCCCATCCGTAGTAAAATGGCCAAGTAGAGCGAGCAAATGGCCTCATCCTGTCCGGCATCAAGCCCTGACTGGTCGAGCCACTGGAACGCTCGACCGGCTGTTGGCTTGAGGAGTTGCCGGCCGTCCTCTGGAGCCTGCGCACGACTCCGAACAAGTCAACCGGCTTCACGCCTTTCTTCCTCGTCTACGGTGCTGAAGCCGTCATCCCAACGGATATAGAGTTCGACTCTCCGCGAGTCACCATGTACACCAAGGAGGAAGCAGAAGAAGCACGCCAAGACGGCGTCGATCTGCTGGAAGAGGGCCGCTGTTGGCATCACCGGTCCAAAGATCTACCAACAGAGCTTGCGTCGACATACTACAACAGGAAGGTCATGCCAAGAACTTTCCAAGAGGGCGACCTTGTGCTCCCGATCGATCCAAATAATGTACCGCCAGACAAATTGTCGGGCGCTTTGGGAGGGCCCCTTCATTATCAAAGAAGTCCGGGCAACGACTCCTACTACCTGATCGATGCTCAGAAGCCCGGAGCACGCAAGAGAGACGACTCCGGCAAAGAGTCGGAACGGCCATGGAATGCAAATCTTCTTCGAAGATTTTACAGTTGATGCAGTATGTACCACGCTACCCTTTGTATTAAAGTACCAAGACATCGGGCCCCCTGAGGCATGCTCAGGGACTGCCCTCTTTTGTTATCTGTATGATAAGAATTATGCCTTCGAGTATGCTACTTTTTTTACGCCGCTTGGCACCGGGTTCGACTAGTCGACCCGGGGACTCGCCGCCTTACACTATGAAATGCTTCCTGCGGTCGGACAAGTAGTGTGCGGCGCCTAGGCCGTCTCCTGTCAGAAGCCCCAGCTCGCAGAGCGACTATTTGGTGGGTAGGAGTAAGGAAGAATGGGCGCTCACACGAAAAAATGGCTAAGGACTTAAAGCGTTAACATAGACTAAGCCGGCTTCCAGCCTCTCTTCGCGAAGTCGACTCGTGAGTAGTCGGCTTACCGCTTTCTATCCAACTTGTTAAAAGACTCTAAAAAATGGCCAAGTACTTGCCTCCCCAAGGTAGCCAAGCACTTGATCCAGCGGCAGTCCGCAGAGCGGCTGTCCGACTGGCAAGGCGACGACTAAGGGAAGGCGGCAAAGGAAAAAGCCAAAAGAGCAATGAACAAGGAAAGGAAGAAATCGGATAAATATTTACATAGCATAGGCCCTTGGCCGAATCTTCGAGCAGAAGTTCAGAATACACCCCGCGGGTGGAATTGTGTGAATTATCAAGTTCTTCAAAGACTATTAAAAGCAGATAAAATAAAGGCCAGACGGCAGCCTAACAAGCGGCAGACGGGTTCGGAGGGTCGGAGGAGACGTCGGCGTCAGGCGCCGGGGCGGCCGGCTGGGCAGTCTCGGCTTGATCATCTCCAGTGGCAGCCGGCTTGGCCGGACGCTACTCGTTTCTGGAGGCGCGATCGAGCTGAGGCTGGTCGCCTGCTCCGTCTTCTGGCGCCTCCATCTCGCCTCTGTCCTCCGCCTCGCCTTCCTCCTCAGCGCTGGAGCCAATCACCTCCGCCGAGTCCTCGTCATACTCCGGGTTCATCCCGAACCACTCTGGCGGCACCACCCCGCCGTCTGCAGCCCGCTCAGGGACGAAGACACTAGTGTCTGTGTAGTCGGCGATCGCCGCCGCGCGCTCGACGAGGGCGTCTTCCACAGCCACCAGCTCCGCTTGGGCCTCCGACCGGAATGTGGCCAGCCGGTCCAGGTCCAGCCCCGGATACCACGCCTTGATGAATTCCAAGGCCCGGCGCGCGCCAGCCCGGGCCGAGGAACCCTTCCAAGCCTCAAGATGGCCAGGCGCGACCTCCAGCCAGTCGGCGGTCCGACTGGGAGTGCACATAGCGAGAAGTGAATGATTACGAGATACACCGGCATGAGAAAGCATTATGAAAAGAGGAAAAGGGAGAAGATCAACACCGAAATCTTGAACTAAATCCACCGGAGAAGAAAATTAGAATGGAACAATGATAAGCTTGAAACTTCCTTAGCGTCTTCATGAGAAATCACCGGATAAAACATTAAAGGAAAAGAATGAAGAAACTTCACAGCAGTAAAATGGATGCTTGATTAAGAAATCTGAGTCCTTGAAGAAAAAGGGGTGGGAGGGCGGGAAAACAAAGGCAACTTGGGGATGGAATGAAACGAACAACGTTGAGAAAAGCTTAGAATTGATCTTGCGAATGTTGCAATGATCGAATTTACTTGGAGAGAAGCACACGGTTGGAAAGGATTGAAAAGACGACCTTGATGAACAAGAAGGATTAGCATCCACATAGAAATATGAGAACACCATTTAGGAAAGGTATGGAATCAACACTTGGCATTGAAGCAACTTGAATACCACAAAACGGAACAAAAACAAAGGATTTGGCTTGCAGAATAAGCCAGAAACAAACATATGATAGATCCCATATCGTATCATGTGTCTCATTGGAAAGATATCCTACGAGATACTTGAATTCCCACTTATAAACTCCGAAACTTTCTGGTTATGCAATCTGGTGTTGGGGATACAGGGACACAAAATATATCACCCAAACTAACAATACCTAGATCCAAATTGTATCCATCCGTCAACACATAACCAAGAAAACTCCGGAAATCGCTTACCTCGACCTTCAAAAGCATCCGTTATATTTAGTCATGGCAATACTCTCGAGCTCGCCCCAGATCGGGTTATCGAGGTTATCTCACCAACAACTGCATAAAAGAGATTTTCGATGTCGGCAAGCTCTGTATTCCAGAATCAGCAACGATAAAATTGTGACGACAACACCTCGAGCTCAACTCCCCGGACACCGCCACAACCCCTAAATGTCAGAGGCACCAAGAACAATGTTCTCGCCACAAAACCATCGGAACGATTCCAAGATACCTGCGTGATCCTAAAAAAAATTTAGTGAAATTTGAGGAGAGAAGAGTCAAAACTTCTACGTCAGAGACCTCACCAGAGCATTTAAGGACCGGGAAGTAAAAGAATCCTACTCTCCGATATATATAATCCTAGAACTCAAAACATTTTTCCATTCTAGACTCAACAACGCCAAAGAAACAATCAAGTAGGGGCTCCTAAGTCGGGAAGGCTCTGATTACCAACTTGTATCGCCCTCGATGCGGCTATATCTCCCACGTGTCGAGGCACGACTTAGAGGCATAACCGCATTGAAAGCAATGTCGCAAGTGAGGTAATCTTCACACAACCCATGTAATACATAAGGAAAGAGATACATAGTTGGCTTACAATGCCACTTCACACAATACATAAATAAACATCCATCATTCAGAGTACACTCAAGGTCCGACTACGGAACCAAAATAAAGAAGATACCCCAATTGCTACAAATTTCCCCGATCGTCCCAACTGGGCACCACTACTGATCATCTTGAAAAGACACATAGTAACGACCACGTTCCTCGTCGAACTCCCACTTGAGCTCGGTTGAGTCACCTGCACTGGCATCGTCGGCACCTGCAACTGTTTTGGAAGTATCTGTGAGTCACGGGGACTCAGCAATCTCACACCCGCGAGATCAAGACTATTTAAGCTTATAGGAAGGACAGAGTAGTATAGTGGAGCTGCAGCAAGTTTAATTAGCATATATGGTGGCTATTTCGCAAAAGAGAGCGAGAAGAGAAGCAAAGCACGGACGTGAAGCTAGTAGCGATCAAGAAGTGATCCTGAACTACTTACGCCGACATAACTACAACACCGTGTTCACTTCCGGACTCACGAGAAGAGACCATCACGGTTACACCCGCGGTTGATGTGTATTTTTATTGAGGTCAACTTCGGGTTTTCTACAACCGGACATTAAGAAATTCCCATCTGCCTCATAACCGCGGGCACGGCTTTCGAAAGATATTACCCTGCAGGGGTGTCCCAACTTAGCCCATTATAAGCTCTCACGGTCAACGAAGGATATTCCTTCTACCGAAGACCCGATCAATCTCGGAATCCCGGACTACAAGACATTTCGACAAAGCAATAACACACGACCAGCAAAGCCCCCCGGTTGTGCCGACACCTCCCGATAGGAGCTGCACATCACTCGTTCTCAGGGCACATCCAGATGACACATGCTACGAGTAAAACCAAGCCTCGAGTTTCCCCGTGGTGGCCCCGCAGGCTGCTCGGTTCGGGCCAGCACTCGAAGGAGCACTGGTCCGGGGGGGTTAAAATAAAGATGACCCTCGGGCTCGCGAAAACCCGGGGGAAAAGGCTTAGGTGGCAAATGGTAAAACCAATGTTGGGCCTTCTTGGGACGAAGTCTTATTCAAAGCGAACTGTCAAGGGGTCCCATAAATCACCCAACCGTAAGGAACGCAAAAATCAAGGAACATAACACCGGTATGACGGAAACTAGGGTGGCAAGAGTGGAACAAAACACTGCATAAGGCCGAGCCTTCCACCCTTTACCAAGTATATAGATGTATTAATTATAGCAGATATATATTGTGATATCCCCAACAAGTAAACATGTTCCGATCAGAACAACATCTCCATGTTTCAACAAGGAACAAACTTCAACTTCACTCGCAACTAGCAACGCTTATAAGAGGGGCTGAGCAAAGCGGTAACATAGCCAATCAACGGTTTGCTAGGAAAGGATGGTTAGGGCTGACATGGCAATATGGGTGGCATGGTATAGCAAGTGGTAGGCATCGCGCATAGGCAGAGCAAAAGAGTGAGCATCTAGCAAGCAAAGATAGAAGTGATTTCGAGGGTATGGTCATCTTGCCTGCAATCCCGCAAGGAAGAAGAACGAGTCCATGAAGAAGACAAACGGACGTAGTCGAACGAATCCTCACAACTCCGAAACAAAACCGAAGCTAACGAGAGAAGCAACCCGGAAACAAACAAAACAACCATCACATAAACACGACATGATGCATAATCAAGTATGATGCATGTCCGATTTAATGAGCATGGCATGGCAATATGCACAAACAAAACTACAAGTTAATGGAGCCCAATATGCAACGAGTTGCATATTGACGTAAACACCTCATCAATTATTTAGTTCACTCCCGGTTAGGTACTCAACAATATTAAATATTGGTTAACATGGCAATAGGTGAAGCATAACAAAACTATGCCATCTAAACAATTTAAATGGGGCCGGACATAAAAACAACAAATCCGGTAAATCCCCATATGCATTTAGCAATTTAATGCAACAATAGTTTTAAACATTTAAATGTTGTTATCATGGTGCGGATGACATATACAAGTTTTATGCAATTTTATGAAAATGTTGACATGAGCATGATATGAAGTATTTGGTCACCATGGCGGAACAAAAAGGGTGCCACGGCGGCGAATCCGGAAATGATGCCACGGCAACATATCGGTTCCGGTAACTTGATTGAGATGTCGGTGCAAAAGAAAGTGTGGATGCGTGTCATGCAAGGATGGTGGGGTGCTCCCGGATTCCGGGTTCCCACGGGACGGTGGCATGGCAAACGAGGAGGAACTTGCAAGGACAAACGGGCACGGTGCAAACATATCGTACATCTCATACATGCAAGGGCATCTCATCGAGGTCGCCTCGGGTTATACCTTTGAAGCGCATGCTTCGGGCGGTTCAAGATCGCCGAGGGAAGAAGTCGCTCACGGGTCGAGGGGAAGTAGTCGTTCTCGCGACAAGAGTGGAAGTAGTGGTTCACGGACGCCATGGAAGTAGTCGCTCACGGCGACGGTAGAGGTACTCGCGATCTTGGCAACGGTAGTCGTACATGTCCGGAGAGAAACTTGTCGTATCCATGTAGTCGAACTTGGCGATCCGAAGGGGTACTTGGTGAATCCACGTAGTCGCATATAGGGTCATGTGTAGTCGCATCGGTGTCCTCGGGCATCGGCTGTAGTCGTGGTACTTGCCGATTCCAAAACGCTCATCGGTAGTGGAACTTGGCGCTTGAGGTTCAATACCGGTCGGACGTGCAGCCGTACATCGTCAAACTTGGCGATCCGGTCGAGTACTTGGCGAGTCCGCACGTAGAGGTACTTGGCGAAAAATCCTGGAGACGATGTGTCCGTGTACGGTTCTTGGCGGTGTTCTTGCTGGTCCAAAGGAAGCAAGACAGGAGGCCGGCGGCAGGGACTTGGTGCTGGTCGATGCGGGTGAGCGGAGGCGCATCCTCCTCCCTGCTCGAACGGGCAGTAGGCGGGGCAGGGGCTTGGACAGCGACGCAGACTCGACAAAGATCTTGGCGCGGGCGCCAGGCCAGGGCCTCGGAGTTGGCCGGAGAGGACGACTCGAGCAGCGGGACGACGCGAGGTCGCCTGGACAGAGGACGGAGGAGCTTGGCGGCGAGGACGTCAACGAGGAGGAGCGAGGCCGTGACCCTAGGGCGCTCGAGATGGAGGCAGGGCCGGGACGCCGACGGCAAGGGCGACGCGGAGGTCGTCGACGCGCCACGCTGCCGGTTTGCCTCGATGAGGTCAACGAGGGAAGGGGCGCGCGGAGAGGATGGGGCCATGCTGGGTGGCCCTCACAGCCGCTGACGGCGGGCGGGTGGCGATGGGGACGCTGGGGAGAAGGAAGGGCGAGGCCTTGGGCGGAGGCGGAGGCGTGAGGACCTCCTGTTTCATGGCGGTAGAGGGATCGAGACGAGGGGAGCCTGGCGCAAGGCGCCTGGAGGGAGATGGGGTCGGTCAAGAGGGCGCCATGAGAGGCGTGCTCGAGAGGAGGGTTCAAGGCGCTGTGGGGAGGAAGGAGGCGAGGCGAGGGGATCAGGCGATGTGGGTGTGCGTGGTGGCGGCGGAAGGGAACGAGGGATGGAGATCGAGCGGAGGCTGGGCTAGGGTTAGAGGCCTAGAGGGCGCGGGTGGGCCTTGGGCCGGCTGGGTTAGAGCTGGGCCTAAGAGGCCGGCTAGGCACTCTTCTCCCTCTCTCTTATATTTTCTTTAGCGTAAAACAATTAAAGAGAAGAAAAGAAAGAGAGGGTTAGGGAAAGATAAAAGCGCAAGGGGATAATTTTCCCGGACTCACAAAAATGAGTTGGAACCAAGAAAAATAGAAGGGCCATGATTGAAAGATTTAAATTCAAACTCATTTGAATTTAATTCAAATGGGTTTGAACTAGGACTTGATAAAAGGAAGCTCCAACAATGTTCGGATTTTTGGTGGAGCTCAAAAAATGGCAAAAGAATTTTTGGCAAGGTTGGAAACAAAGAATTAAGATAACAAAGGTATTGGGATAATTTGCAAGTGTGTTAAGGTGATTTCCAAATAAATGGAATAATTTTATTATAGCTCCCTAATAATATTGAGAGGCTTTAATATGTTATAAAGAGAAATCACAAGTGAATTCCTCGATTTAAATGGATCAAAGACCCATGCAATTTGTTTGAGTTTTAGTTGGTTTGAGAAATTGATGGCATGATGACATGATGCAATGCAAAATAAATAGAGCAAGCACAAATAAAAAACACACGGAGGTCACAAAATATGGAAGTCTTCTGGATCGTTGGTCTTGGGGCGTCACAACACTCCACCACTACGAGAGGATCTCGTCCCGAGATCTAGGATGGCACCGGAGAGAAGCGGAAGAGGAAGAGAGGAGGTAAAACTAAGTTGCTTCTTTGACAAACGAAAGTGAAAACCAATGAACCTCGAGAGGTTGAAAACTTGAAAGAATAACACAATAGAGTTGAACGAAATTGAGAGCATTCCAAAGAGAAAATAGAAACAAGGAACACCATGTGAACCTTGGGGGTTGCAAAGCTATGAATGACGATTACAATGGACAAGAAGGAATTGGAACCACTCTGGTTGAAACGAGATAAGAATGGATAAGAATGATATAATTTTGGCAGCACTAATCGAAAGAAGAAGGAAAACTTGATAAGATGAAAAGAACTTGAAGAGATGACACAACACTCTGGTTAAATGGGTAAGCATGAAAAGAACATGGTCTTGACAAAACAAGATGATGGGTCGAAGAGAGCAACATCACAATGCCTCCGGAAGAAATGAAAGAATGGAATGGAATGGACGGAGGGAAACAAGATCTTGAAAGAGCACGCTTACAAGAAATGCTAGAACGGAGTTGTTGGATTATCAACAACGAAAGGAACAAGCTTGTTGTGGGCTTATGGAACACATCTCAAAATTATGAGGTGACAACCCGCCACTAACGGAAATGCTTGATTGGATTAAGATCAACAAGAAGATGAAAACTTATTTCACTGAGAGGACATGAAGAACTTGGGTCATTTATAAGCACCATAATTAGCAACAATCCTTAGGGAAAGCTTTAGGTGAAATATAGCCCAAGATAACTCCAATGAAGAGATTGATGGATTTAAATATCTCATTTTTGACAACATGTGAACCATGAAGCATGAAGGGAAATTGTCAAGAATGACATAACACCACCTCAAAAGATAAAGTAGAAAGAATTGCACTTCGGAATGCAAGATGAAGAATACTTGAACTCCTCAAAGCAAAACATGTGTTGAACACCATGTTTATTTTGAGTATAGCTTTGAGGATCTTAACTTCGAGAAAACTTGAAGGACAAATCGAGAAATAAATGAATCCTTGACGAACCACCATGTAGAGCCTCCATGAAGAACTCCGGTAATGAAAGGATGATAGAAAGAAAGAGAAGTTGACAACACAAGGTGAAGCCTTGCAGTGATAAGATGAAGCTTTGAAATGATATAACCGAGAAAACATGGAACTCCGAAAAGAAAGATGAACAAATGAAACAAAGAATTTATTCATCATGAACAAACTCCGAAGGAAAGGATTAGGATGAAACAAAAATAAGAATTATGTCATGCCTATCCTTCATCAATTTAAATTGATGACAAGCAACGGATTTGGCATACTACTTATTCTCATTGAAAAATGATTACAGATAGAGATATAGCGCAAACTTGAGAAGGTATTCAACGATCCGCCGATAGGATTTGGGAAGAACGAATGAATCTATATAATAACGAAGGAAGAGAACTCTTGAATAACCACCGTAAGAACTGAAAATGAAAGTAGCAAAGGCACAATTCATCGTGAAGAATTAGAAAACGAATAAAGATGCTTGACAAAATTTAGATACATTAGAACGAAGAGATCATGAACTGATTAGAGGATATTTCGACGATGCACCGGTGAGTTTTGGAAAACAAGAGTTGAACGCTTGAATGAATAATTCTGAGATGATGGCTCTGGAGAATCAAACTGAAAAGACTCCTGAAATGCTCCGGGTGGGTTAAAAGAATTCTCACAATCAAAAATAATTATGAGAGGATGGCATCAAGCTAGAACCATGAATCTTGAAGAGAATGGAGCAAGATTAAAGAGAAACTCTTCTTCGGTCTTCAAAATTCGAGAATGACGATGAGAAACACCACCATGAATTGTTGAGGCACTCGGAATTAAAATTAGAAAGGTTGAACCAACGATGAAAAGAATTTGAAAGATCTTGGAGAAAGCCATGATTGATGATAATTCATTCTTACGTCAAACTTCGAAAAGAATTTGGGAATAGCTCCGGGAAAATTAGAATAGTCAGGTAAGATCCTGGGAAAAGACCTGTGGGTTAGGGCCCACTCAAAAGAAACACCGTTGAACGATTGCTTGAAATAACGATTGCACCGGTAGAATTAAATGGGTTGAATGAGATAGCATCCTCAAAAGAACTTGAGTAAATTGAGAATGGAAACTTGAATCTTCTGAGATATCTTCATCACTCCCAACCAAATGAATAGCAAGAAGTGAATGATTACGAGATACACCGCATGAGAAAGCATTATGAAAGAGGAAAAGGGATAAGATCAACAATCGAAATCTTGAACTAAATCCACGGAGAAGAAAATTAGAATGGAACAATGATAAGCTTGAAACTTCCTTAGCGTCTTCATGAGAAATCACCGGATAAAACATTAAAGGAAAATAAATAATGAAGAGACTTCACAGCAGTAAAATGGATGCTTGATTAAGAAATCTGAGTCCTTGAAGAAAAAGGGGTGGGAGGGCGGGAAAACAAAGGCAACTTGGGGATGGAATGAAACGAACAACGTTGAGAAAAGCTTAGAATTGATCTTATGCGAATGTTGCAATGATCGAATTTACTTGGAGAGAAGCACACGGTTGGAAAGGATTGAAAAGACGACCTTGATGAACAAGAAGGATTAGCATCCACATAGAAATATGAGAACACCATTTAGGAAAGGTATGGAATCAACACTTGGCATTGAAGCAACTTGAATACCACAAAACGGAACAAAAACAAAGGATTTGGCTTGCAGAATAAGCCAGAAACAAACATATGATAGATCCCATAGCGTATCATGTGTCTCTTGGAAAGATATCCTACGAGATACTTGAATTCCCACTTATAAACTCCCGAAACTTTCTGGTTATGCAATCTGGTGTTGGGGATACAGGGGACACAAAATATATCACCCAAACTAACAATACCTAGATCCAAAGTATCCATCCGTCAACACATAACCAAGAAAACTCCGGAAATCGTTTACCTCGACCTTCGAAAAGCATCCGTTATACGAGTCATGGCAATACTCTCGAGCTCGCCCCAGTACTGGGTTATCGAGGTTATCTCACCAACAACTGTACAAAAGAGATTTTCGATGTCGGCAAGCTCAGGTATTCCAGAACTGCAACGATAAAATTGTGACGACAACACCTCAGAGCTCAACTCCCCGGGACACTGCCACAACCCCTAAATGTCAGGAGGCACCAAGAACAATGTTCTCGTCACAAAACCATCTAACGATTCCAAGATACCGCGTGATCCTAAAAAAAAAAATTTAGTGAAATTTGAGGAGAGAAGAGTCAAAACTTCTACGTCAGAGACCTCACCAGAGCGACGTAAGGACTGGAAGTAAAAGAATCCTACTCTCCGATATATATAATCCTAAGACTCAAAACATTTTTCCATTCTAGACTCAACAACGCCAAAGAAACAATCAAGTAGGGGGCTCCTAAGTCGGGAAGGCTCGATTACCAACTTGTAGCGCCCTCGATGCGGCTATATCTCCCACGTGTCGAGGCACGACTTAGAGGCATAACCGCATTGAAAGCAATGTCGCAAGTGAGGTAATCTTCACACAACCCATGTAATACATAAGGGAAAGAGATACATAGTTGGCTTACAAATGCCACTTCACACAATACATAAATAAACATCCATCATTCAGAGTACACTCAAGGTCCGACTACGGAACCAAAATAAAGAAGATACCCCAAATGCTACACAGATACCCGATCGTCCCAACTGGGCACCACTATCGATCATCGTGAAAGACACATAGTAACGACCACGTTCCTCGTCGAACTCCCACTTGAGCTCGGTTGAGTCACCGCACCGCATCGCCGGCACTCGCAACTGTTTTGGAAGTATCTGGAGTCACGGGGACTCAGCAATCTCACACCCGCGAGATCAAGACTATTTAAGCTTATAGGAAGGACAGAGTAGTATAGTGGAGCTGCAGCAAGCGACTAGCATATATGGTGGCTATTTCGCAAAAGAGAGCGAGAAGAGAAGCAAAGCACGGACGTGAAGCTAGTAGCGATCAAGAAGTGATCCTGAACTACTTACGCCGACATAACTCCAACATCAGAGTTCACTTCCCGGACTCACCGAGAAGAGACCATCACGGTTACACCCTTGATTGATGTGTATTTTATTGAGGTCAACTTCGGGTTTTCTACAACCGGACATTAACAAATTCCCATCTGCCTCATAACCGCGGGCACGGCTTTCGAAAGATATTACCTGCAGGGTGTCCCAACTTAGCCCATTATAAGCTCTCACGGTCAACGAAGGATATTCCTTCTACCGGGAAGACCCGATCAATCTCGGAATCCCGGACTACAAGACATTTCGACAAAGAATAAAACAAGACCAGCAAAGCCACCCGGTTGTGCCGACAAATCCCGATAGGAGCTGCACATATCTCGTTCTCGTGGCACATCCAGATGAGACAAAGCTACGAGTAAAACCAAGCCTCGAAGTTTCCCCTGTGGTGGCCCTTGAGCAGCGATTCGGGCCAGCACTCGAAGGAGCACTGGTCCGGGGGTTAAAATAAAGATGACCCTCGGGCTCGCGAAAACCCGGGGAAAAAGGCTTAGGTGGCAAATGGTAAAACCAATGTTGGGCCTTCTTTGGACGAAGTCTTATTCAAAGCGAACTGTCAAGGGGGTCCCATAAATCACCCAACCGGTAAGGAACGCATAAAAATCAAGGAACATAACACCGTATGACGGAAACTAGGGTGGCAAGAGTGGAACAAAACACCGGGCATAAGGCCGAGCCTTCCACCCTTTACCAAGTATATAGATGTATTAATTATAGCAGATATATATTGTGATATCCCCAACAAGTAAACATGTTCCGATCAGAACAACATCTCCATGTTCCAACAAGGAACAAACTTCAACTTCATCTCGCAACTAGCAACGCTTATAAGAGGGGCTGAGCAAAGCGGTAACATAGCCAATCAACGGTTTGCTAGGAAAGGATGGTTAGGGGCTGACATGGCAATATGGGTGGCATGGTATAGCAAGTGGTAGGCATCGCAGCATAGGCATAGCAAAAGAGCGAGCAACTAGCATAGCAAAGATAGAAGTGATTTTCGAGGGTATGGTCATCTTGCACGAAATCCCGCAAGGAAGAAGAACGAGTCCATGAAGAAGACAAACGGACGTAGTCGAACGAATCCTCACAACTCCGGAACCAAACCGAAGCTAACGAGAGAAGCAACCGGAAAGAAGCAAACAACATAGTAAACAACCATCACATAAACACGACATGATGCACAATCAAGTATGATGCATGTCCGATTTAATGAGCATGGCATGGCAATATGCACAAACAAAACTACAAGTTAAATGGAGCCCAATATGCAACGAGTTGCATATTGACGAAAACACCTCATCAATTATTTAGTTCACTCCGGTTAGGTACTCAACAATATTAAATATTGGTTAACATGGCAATAGGTGAAGCATAACAAAACTATGCCATCTAAACAATTTAAATGGGGCCGCATAAAAACAACAAATCCGTAAATCCCCATATGCATTTAGCAATTTAATGCAACAACAGTTTTAAACATTTAAATGTTGTTATCATGATGCGGATGACATATACAAGTTTTATGCAATTTTATGAAAATGTTGACATGAGCATGATATGAAGCATTTGGTCACCATGGCGGAACAAAAAGGTTCCAAAGGCGGCGAATCCCCAAATGATGCCACGGCAACATATCGGTTCCGGTAACTTGATTGAGATGTCGGTGCAAAAGAAAGTGTGGATGCGTGTCATGCAAGGATGGTGGGGTGCTCCCGGATTCCGGGCTCCCACGGGACGGTGGCATGGCAAACGAGGAGGAACTTGCAAGGACAAACGGGCACGGTGCAAACATATCGTACATCTCATACATGCAAGGGCATCTCATCGCGGTCGCCCCGGTTATACCTTTGAAGCGTGCGTTTTCGGGGCGGTTCAAGATCGCCGAGGGAAGAAGTCGTTCACGGGTCGTAGGGGAAGTAGTCGTTCGCGACGGAGTGGAAGTAGTGGTTCACGGACGTCATGGAAGTAGTCGCTCACGGCGACGGTAGAGGTACTCGCGATCTTGGCAACGGTAGTCGTACATGTCCGGAGAGGAACTTGTCGATCCATGTAGTCGAACTTGGCGTATCCGAAGGGGTACTTGGTGAATCCACGTAGTCGTACACAGGAGTGGTCGTGTGTAGTCGCATTTCGGTGTCCTCGGGCATCGGCTGTAGTCGTGGTACTTGCCCGATTCCAAAACATTCATCGGTAGTGGAACTTGGCGCTTGAGGTTCGAATACCGGGTCGGACGTGCAGCCGTACATCGTCAAACTTGGCGCATCCGGGTCGAGTACTTGGCGAGTCCGCACGTAGAGGTACTTTGGCGAAAAATCCTGAGACGATGTGTCCGTGTACGGTTCTTGGCGGCGTTCTTGCTGGTCCAAAGGAAGCAAGACAGGAGGCCGCGGCGAGGACTTACGCTGGTCGATGCGCGGCGAAGCGGAGGCGCATCCTCCTCCCTGCTCGAACGGGCAGAAGCGGGCAGGGGCTTGACAGCGACGCAGACTCGACAAAGATCTTGGCGCTGAGCGCCAGGCCGTGGCCTCGGAGTTGGCCGGAGAGGACGACTTCGGCAGCGGGATGACGCGAGGTCGCCCGGGACGGAGGACGAAGGAGCTTGGCGGCGAGGACGTCGTCGAGGAGGAGCGAGGCCGTGACCCTAGGGCGCCGAGATGGAGGCAGGGCCGGACGCCGACGGCAAGGGCGACGCGGAGGTTGTCGACGCGCTAACGCTTCCTTTTGCCTCGATGAGGTCAACGAGGGAAGGGGCGCGGCGGAGAGGATGGGGCCATCTGGGTGGCCCTTCCGGGTCGCCGACGGGCGGCGGTGGCGATGGGGACGCTGGGGAGAAGGAAGGGCGAGGCCTTGGCGGAGGCGGAGGCGCGAGACCTCCTGTTTCATGGCGGTAGAGGGATCGAGACGAGGGGAGCTCGATCGTCTTGCGGCGCTGAGGGAGATGGGGTCGGTGAAGCGGGCGCCATGAGAGGCGTGTTTTCGAGAGGAGGGTTCAAGGCCGTGGGGAGGAAGGAGCGGAGGCGAGGATCGGGCGATGCGGGTGTGCGTGGTGGCGGCGGAAGGAACGAGGGGATGGAGATCGAGCGGAGGCTGGGCTAGGGTTAGAGGCCTAGAGGCGCTGGCCGGGCCTTGGGCCGGCTGGGTTAGAGCTGGGCCTAAGAGGTCGGGTTAGGCACTCTTCTCCTCTCTCTTATATTTTCTTTAGCGTAAAACAATTAAAGAGAAGAAAAAGAAAGAGAGGGTTAGGGAAAGATAAAAGCGCAAGGGGATAATTTTCCCGGACTCACAAAAATGAGTTGGAACCCAGAAAAAATAGAAGGGCCATGATTGAAAGATTTAAATTCAATCTCATTTGAATTTAATTCAAATGGGTTTGAACTAGGACTTAATAAAAGGAAGGTCCAACAATGTTCGGATTTTTGGTGGAGCTCCGAAAATGGCAAAAGAATTTTGGCAAGGTTGGAAACAAAGAATTAAGATAACAAAGGTATTGGGATAATTTGCAAGTGTGTTAAGGTGATTTCCAAATAAATGGAATAATTTTATTATAGCTCCCTAATAATATTGAGAGGCTTTAATATGTTATAAAGAGAAATCACAAGTGAATTCCTCGATTTAAATGGATCAAAGACCCATGCAATTTGTTTGAGTTTTAGTTGGTTTGAGAAATTGATGGCATGATGACATGATGCAATGCAAAAATAAATAGAGCAAGCACAAATAAAAACACACGGAGGTCACAAAAATATGGAAGTCTTCTGGATCGTCGGTCTTGGGGCGTTACAGGTCCGGGGAGCGTTGGAGGCAATCCCCACACCACTTGCCCTCCGCGCTTCACGGTCAGCCTCGATGGCTTGAATGGCCGTCTGCGAATGGCCAGGGAAGAAGTCTGCCAAGAAAAAGAAGAAGCCAGACAAAGAATCAGGAGTCAGCCCGACTCATAGTCGGCGGCTCAAAGAAAGAAAATAAAGAAACTCACCGTCGACGATGTCTTTGATCTCATGTAAGCCGGAGGTCAGCAGTGCCTCCTTGTCGGTCCAGGAGGAGCGCTCGCTTTCGAACTCGGCCAGAAGAGCAGCCTCCTTCTTCTCGGCCTCGTCCTGCGCCTTCTTGAGCAGCTCTTTCTGCTCCACCAGCTGCGTAGCCAGCAGATCACGCTCCATGGCGAGCTTGTCGCACTCCTCCCCCTTGGCGCGCAAGGCAGTGTTGGCCTTGCCCAGCTGTTCCTGAAGAGCGGCGTTGGCCCCTGAAGAACAAGAAAGGAAAAAAATGTTAAGTCGTCAACAAAGAAGGTCGCTGAAGATCCGCCCGATCCGCCGCCAGCAATGCCCGAATCTGGGATTACAGCCGCTGGTGCGCCAAAGATACCGCAGGAAGAAGGAGGACTCACTTCAGCTTTCTGACAAGTCGGCAGTCCGCTTGCCCAGCTCCTCAACATTGCGGTTGAAGGCAGTAACGCGGAGGTTGTGATACTCCTGCAACAAGAATTTTATTCAGAAGTAAAAATCTGGAACTCGCCAGAGGAGTCCGAGCCGCCTGCTCAGCAGCCGGCCCGAAACTCGGGGACTACACCCAGTGGGTGCGCTGGCGCGCCCCCACAAAGAAGAACAAGGAAAATAAAGTCAAAAGAAGAAAGCGTACCCTGATGGCTGTTCGCGACGCCAGATGTGCCTTGGTGCAGTTGTGGATGGCGTCACCTCACTTTGCAGCCTTCGCTGACGCCCGTGGCTGCAGGTTCAGCGGGCCGCTTGCGGCCTCCTCAGACCCACCCAACGGGCGCTGCACTGCCGCCTCGGGCGTTCGAATGGCCGAGCTGGCCGCACCAGTCTCTAGAGGACGTGGCGCCGAAGTCGCCTTCTCAAGGCGGCGGCGCGCGGGCGAGGCGACTCGGAGAAGCAGCTTCACCACGGCCTCGTCTTTAGTCGGCGGCACCGGCGGGTCCATCGACTGCTTTCCCTTCTCGCTCCCAGACGGCGGCGGAGGCGGCGGTGGCGGATCGGCCGTGTCCGACATGGAGGCCTCGCCGCTTTCCTTCTCCAAGATGGGGTTCTCGCCACCGGCTTCGCCAGTCTGCCCCACGAACTCCGGGAGTGGTGGTGAGGAGTTCAGCAGAGTGACGATCAACGCCGACTGGAGGCGCGCGGCCTCCTCGGCCTGCCGCTGGGCCGCGACGGCGGCTTCGGCCTCCTCCAGCTTCCTCTGGGCGGAAGCTGCCGCTTTCTCGGCCTCCACCTTAGCCAGGCGGTCGGCCTCCTCCTCGTCGCACTTCTCCTACGCGTTTCGCTCCGTCGCCTCCCGGAGGTCGGTGGCAGGGTCAATCCGCCGAGTGTTGGAGGACGTCTCGGTCGACCCCATGATGGAGGGGGCGGGGACTCTTTCGAAAGTGAGGGGAGCCCTGAAGCGAGGGAGAAATGAAAAAAGGATTTGGACGAAATTCACCAAAGGGAAGACAAGTCAAAGACGGAGCACTTACGCAGAGACCATCGGCGGCTTCTTCACTTCCTTGCGGAAGCGGTTGGCCTTTGCGACCGCCTCCTCCCGCTTGGTCGCGGCGGCCGCCCCCTTGAACTTCTTTGCCCGACTGCCGAGCAAGCTCGGCCCGGCCCGGTGCTTCTTCGCGCTGCCTTGCCCATCCAAGCCGGCGGAGGAGCTCGAGCCCGGCTGGCCGGCCCTTGGCTGGTGACGTGGGGCGACTTCCCCCTCGGCGTCGTCGTCGGGCCAGTCGGCAAAGGTGGCCGAGGGCCTGAAGTCGCCAGCTCCTCCCTTTCCGCCTTCGGCGTCGGCCTCCATCGCCACCGCCCCCAAGTCGGGGTCATCGACGTTGCTCTCCGTGCGGTCAGGGACAAACTCGCGGGGCGGCCCTGTGGTGCCGGCTGCGGGCTGCATGAGGGGGTTCTGACTCGAGAAGAGCCAAAAGAAAATCAGAAGTCGGATTCGGCTGCAAAAAGAAAATATAAGAAGAAGAGAGACGACTTACCACAGGCGAGGGGTTGGCGCGCGAATACGGCTCTTTGCCGAACTGCAAATCTTCCGCGAGATTGCAGTTCGTGATGTAGTTTACCATATTGGCCACCTCCACGTGGGGCATGTCCTTGGTGCACATCCGACACGGGTCTCGGTGATCGCTCATCTGGCTGATCAGATGAGGTTGGCCTTGGAGTGGGAGGACTCGGCGCGCCACGAAGGCGGCCAGCAAGTCGGCCCCGGTCAGGCCCTCCGACTGCGTCAGCACTCGGAGTCGGGCGACGGCGGTGGCACCGGCAGAGTCAAGATCCTGACCGGTGGGACCACTGGGAGCCTCCGGGCGCCACGGCCGCCAGAGGGCGGCAGATTGACCTAGTCGCCTTTGGGGGCGACATTCTTCACGTAAAAATAGGACCGTTGCCACATCTTCACCGACTTGATCAGCGGGATGGAGGCGAACGGGTTGTCGGCAGTCGATCTCCACATCGCGACGAAGGCGCCGCACTGGGTCGGCACGCCGGCGACGTGCGTGTCGAGCTTGGATGAGAAGAACTTCCCCCACAGCTCGATGATGGGGAGAACGCCAAGGAAGCCCTCGCACAAAGAGGCGAAGGCGGCCAGCAGCACCACCGTGTTCGGAGTGAGGTGGTGCAGCTGGAGCGAATGGAACTCCAAGAAGGAGCGGAAGAAGGCGCTCGCCGGCAGCCCTAGGCCGCGCATGAGGTGTGAGTGGAATATGACCCGCTCGCCTTCCCTCGACGCCGGTGATATCTCCCTCTCCGGCGCGGCACGTGCCTGCACCAAGTTCGCGCCGGGGAGCCGACGCGTCTTGTGAAGAAGTTCGATGAGGTCGTCATCCACCTGGGACCCGTCCCACACGCCGGAGCGCACGGCGGGAGGGGCGGCGGCGGCGTGCGGGCGCGGTGAGGTTCGGCGCGGCGGCGTCGAGAGGAAGAAAGAGAAGCTAGAAGAGGCGAGGGGAGAAGGGAAGATGGGCGCGCGTGCTTCGCCGCCCCCCTCCTCTCGCCTACTTATAGCCCCATAGGCTGAGAAGCCGATGGGGCGGGCGTGGGATTAACTGTGCGTGGGACCCCACGCCCCCCACGATTTACCCCACGAATATTACTGCGCGCAATAACGTCGTGGGAGCCCCAACCGTCAGCCCGGCCGCAACGGATCCGTTCGCATGCCGAGGCACTGTAATGGCGGGCCCCGCCTGACGACCTGTCCCGTCGCGCGCGTGGGTGGGCAGACTATCCCTGCCACGTGGCGCCGCGTGACGGTTCCGCAACGGCCGGCCGCATGGAAGCGTATCCGGCACGCCTCCTGGATCCCGCCGCGGCCTTCAAATTCTTTAAGGAGCAAGACGGCCCACTACGAGTCCGGCTCCGGCTAGTCGGCCCGGAGGAAGACGGCGAGCAAGACCCAGATCCCCCCACTAGAAGGAAGAAACTGTTGAGGCTTCTCGACATGTCAACCTCGGCACCTCACCAGCTTCGGGGACTACTGATGGAGTAATGGGCCACGGGTAGGCTAACCTAGGACCCATGACCTTTCAAGACATCGGCGCAGGCTGCGCCCCTCTAAGCCTCAAGACTATGAGCCGCCTCCCGAGAGTCGGCGACAACCCTGCCGACTGCCCCTCGCGGCCGAGTCCCCGAGGACGACTTTAAGATGAGCCGACTCCCAACCGCCGACTTCCAGAGAAGCCGGCTATGGGGAGTCGGCCCGCGACTCCAACCACCCCGTGTCCTCGCAATAATGGACGGGACGGGGAACGGCCGCCGCGCAGCCCATCCCCGCCCCATTTATCGAGGGCAAGCATAGCCACAGTGCGCCGTACCGATGGAGATCTCCATCCGCGCTGCATCGCTGCTATGCCATGCCTGACATCGCCCCCATGGGCGGAGCCCTCAGGCCACGAAGCGCTGTCTGCATGCGACCCAGAGTCAGCGGGTCCCAACTGTCGGCGGGAGTACGGAAGACGGCAAGGGTGCCCCAAGACGGACCCGGTGGGAGTCGGCCTCCGGAGTCGGCTGGCCTCTCCCACGGGCCCCACGCCATTAACCAAGACAAGACAGGAGAGGCAACAAGGACCGCCCGCAAAGGCAGCGGCCTGCCGCCATAACCCCATGACCAAGCCGGGCGTCATTAGAAGCATCGCTGAATCCGGCAATGGCAAGACCCGCCCACAGCGGCAGGCAAGGGCCGGCCCCACAATGTTGCAGGCGGGGCCCACTAGTCGGCGGGCCCCAGCAATCGGCGGGGAATGCGCGGCTTCGAGAGATAGGCATTTGGGACCCCGCACCCAGCCGGTTTTACCATTGTACCCACAGGGGTAGGCCTATATAAACCCCCCAGGGCACCCATGCAAAGGGTTCGAATCCATTAGCACTAGACCCGATCGTATAGGAAGGAGAGAGCTAGCCTTGCCTTCTCCTACCTCCAGAATACAGCTCAGGGAGCAACCTTGTACTCACTTTGCCTTAGTGATCATGCGGAGACCCCGCAGAGCAGCAGTAGGGGTGTTATCTCCCCGGAGAGCCCTGAAGCTGGGTAAGATCCGCCGGCGTGCATGTCTTCGCCTCATCCCGTTTCCAGGCACCGACGACGTTCTACTCGCCCCCACCATGATAAGCCACCTTTGGCATATGTCGCACCCAACCCTCGACAATCTCGCTGGCAGTACGCGCCACCAGTCAGGACTTTGTCAATTATGAAGGGACCTTCCCACTTGGGCTTGAGTTTGTCCTTTTTCTTGTCCGGCAGGCGTAGAACTAATTCGCCAACGTTGTAAGTTTTGGCCCGTACTTCTCTGCTAGCCTGCTGTTGATAGAATGCGGAACAGGATTTTGCCACGTCACGCTCCTCCTCCAAGGCGTCCAAACTGTCCTGCCGATCAAGCTCGGCTTCTCTTTCTTCGTACATGCGCACTCGAGGTGAGTCATGAATTATGTCGTAGGGGGCAAAACTGCCTCTGCGCCGTACACCATGAAGAATGGTGTGTATCCGGTGGTGCGATTCGGCGTGGTCCGCAGGCCCCAGAGTATGGAGTCGAGCTCCTCTACCCAGTGCGTATTATATTCCTTAAGGGACCGCACTAATCTGGGTTTGATGCGGCTCATGATAAGACCATTTGCACGTTCGACCTGGCCGTTAGTTTGTGGGTGATAGACGGAAGCATAATCGAGCTTGATGCCCATGTTTTTGCACCAGAGTTTTACCTCATCGGCCGTAAAGTTCGTGCCGTTATCAGTGATGATGCTGTAGGGGATGCCATATAACAGTGTACGACCCCGGATATAAAGTCTATCACCGGTCCGGATTCGACCGTCTTAACAGGCTTGGCTTCTATCCATTTGGTGAACTTATCCACCATGACCAGTAAGTATTTTTTCTTGTGGGTTCCGCCATTAAGGGGTCCAACCATGTCAAGCCCCTGCACCGCCAAGGGCCAAGTGATGGGGATAGTTTGGAGGGCGGTGGGTGGCATATGGCTTTGGTTTGCAAAAAACTGGCAACCGACGCATCGTTCGACTAAGTCCTGAGCGTCTACCCGGGCCGTCGGCCAGTAAAAGCCTGTACGGAAAGCCTTGCTTACGAGGGACCGAGCTGCAGCGTGATGACCACCGAAGTCGGCATGAGTTTCAATAACAGTTTCGCCCTTCCTCTTCGGAGATGCACCTTTGAAGGACTCCGGTAGTGCTTTTCTTATAAAGCTCTCCCTCATGGACTTTATAGGCTTTAGATCGCCGCACTATGCAGCGTGCCTCGTTTTGGTCCTCTGGGAGTTCCTGCTTAGTAATGTAGGCTAGGAATGGTTCTATCCACGGGGCGATGACGGCCATTATTACGTGGGCTGAAGGTGTAATTTCATTGGCAGAGCCTCCAATTATGTCAGATTGTTCGGTGTCGGGTAGTGCGGTTGGGTCCGGGCTGTTATTGCCAGGTTCCCCTTCCCATACTACGGATGGCTTGAACAACCTTTCCAAGAAGATGTTGGGGGGGGGGACTACATCGCGTTTTTCACCGATGCGTTCCAGGACATCTGCCGCCTGATTATTTTCCCGGGCTATATGGTGAAATTCGAGCCCTTCGAACCGAGCTGACATTTTTAAGACGGCGTTGCGGTAAGCTGCCATTTTTGGATCCTTGGCATCAAAGTCTCCATTTATTTGGGATATCACGAGGTTTGAATCCCCGCGCACCTCTAGGCGTTGAATGCCCATGGATACTGCCATCCGGAGACCATGTGAAAGGGCCTCATATTCGGCTGCATTGTTGGAGTCTCTGTACATAATCTGGAGTACATATTGAACTGTGTCTCCTGTGGGGGACGTCAAAACGACGCCAGCCCCTAGACCGGCCAACATTCCAGCGCTGCCATCACCATCCAGCCTTCGGACGGCCACCGAGATGTTCTCTTGGTGTCTTCTGCCACCCGTAGCTTGCCTAGGCGCCCCTTTTGCCCTTTTCGCCTCCTTGACCTGCCTCCTGAGGAGAGGGACATGAAAGGGGTTACGGGCACCTTATCTCTTTTTAGTTCGTAAGCCTTCGGGCATTGGCTGAATTTTAAAACTTGTAATCCCATCATTCATGTTTTTCATTCCCTATGGACTGTACCTGAGTGGAATGTTTTTAATGAAAAAGGGATGCTTGCCGGGTCATTTGTTTGCGGGTAGAACCCACGACAAGGAGTAAATCCTTGATATCTCTAAGATAAACATTTCCTTGCCCGGCAACAGGCCTTGCCGTCTTCCCACTTCGCTCGACCTTTCTCACGCTTTTGGCGGAGGCAGGGATGAGGCGGGTTCAGGCTCCTTGTTTTATCCTTTCGCTGCCGCGACCATTTACTCAAACCTGGCCCTGTGAACGAGCTCTAGGGCCTAGAGTTAGGGGAGCACGGTAGCTTTAGGGAAAACGAGGTTTCACATACCTCAGTCCATAAAGGAATGCATGATAAGGGATGAAGAACTTATCTGAAGCTGTAGCCCCCGGCAACTCTGGTTTGCCGTGGGTGAATCTTTGCTTTTGCAGCCTCCGGCAACACTGGCTTGCCGGGGTCCAGATGCTGGTCTGTCCCTCTGCTCTTTTTTGTCCTCAAGTGGTCCGGCAAGGATATCTGTGAGTCCTGCTAACCAAAGAAGACAAAAGAACGGCAAAGGGACGCACACTCGACCTCTAAGCTAGGGGTTAGTCGCCGCTAAGCACTATCAACCCTAACCAAGGACGAGACACGACCTAGCATGCATGCTATAACTTAGGGCGCCAACGCTTCATTTATTTATGCTCAGGGTCTGCGCCTGGCTTTGTACAAAGGGTTACATGCATCATCGGCAATGCTTGTACAAAAGGTGGCTTGCCGGGGGGCCCGGCTGTCGGTTTTCGGGTTCCGGCAGACCCTTAAGGTTCGAACTCTGGGGTGCGCGTGGAGATCCAACCCTCCACCGTCTCGTACCTCGCCGAATCGCAGGGACCTAAACGACTAGGAAGAACAGCACAAGAGACACGAGATTTATACTAGTTCGGGCCACCGTTGTGGTGTAATACCCTACTCTAGTTTGTGGTGTGGTGGATTGCCTCTTGAGATGATGAAGAACAGTACAGGGAAGAACAGCCTCGCGAGGGTCTGTTCTTGGTGGGCGTGATGAACTGCTAGGTGGTGTTCCGTCGCTCTAGCTTGAGGATCGGGTCCCTATCTCTCTCTCTGGATTCCAAATGCCCACCTTTCGATTCCCCCCTACTATGGTGGCTAGCTCTACTTATATAGACGAAGGCCCTGGGCCTCTTCCCAAATATTGAGCGGCAAGGGCGCCAACAATTGGCCATTTTGAAGGGGAACAACGAGTACACTTATCCTGACTAAAGTTGGTCCTCGCCTGCCAAAGGCTCTGGTGGTGACGCCTGCTTGGGCTCCACGATGACTCCCTTCCAGCCGTTGGGGCTGGTCTTGGTCTTGTTGCACCGAAACGGATACCTTTGCTTGATGCTCTTGCCTGCGCTTGCTCCCTTTGCACCAAAGAGGAAAGGAGGACGCTGCGCAGGCTAGCGCCCGATTGGCGCCCTTGGTCGTCATGGCTTGCGTCATGGGCACCTTGCTAGGTACCCTTCCTTGAACTCTCCGCCTCCTCATGAGCCAGCCTGACGAGGCCGTGCCTGAGGAAGCTCCTGGTCTTGAGCTTGTGTAGATGAAGATGGGCTGTCCTGGGCCTCCTTTGAGCCATGCCGCAGGCCGCAGGCAGGCAAGTCTGGGGACCCCCATTCCCAGAACGCCGACAGTAGCCCCCGGGCCCAAGGCGCGCCCGAACTTGGCCGTGCAGAGAGGCGAAAGGGCAAGTGCGAAGCGTCGCGGACCCTAACAGCCTGCGGCCTTGGGCGACGCGTGGCGGTTGATTGGACGCAGTGCGCATCGCCCCCACGATGCCTCGGTAACCTCCCAGATTCGACAAGTCCCTGCATGCGGAGTTGGTCATGATTACCGGTGATCGTGGAGGCCGACGGTTGGCCTTCGCAAGCAATAAGTACGGAACAGCGCACGCCCTTCCAGTCTATCCTTTCTTGTCTCTTCTTCTTCTCCATAGCTCCACCAAGGAAGTTCTCGGCCGCAGAGAAGGGGAAGGGCCGCCAGGTCGAATCTTCCTCTCCTCCGCCTAAGCGTGGTCGAGGTCGCCCTCGCAAGCACCCCGTGACCTCCACGGCGGTCCCCCGCGGTTGTGGGGGAGGCCCTCAGCGTGGCGACAAGCGGCTGGCCATGGTCGGAGGGCGTGCCCCGGCCGCGCGTCCCTCGAGACCGCGCCTCCATGCTGCTGAAGCGCTGCCGGAGTTCATGGTGAGGGCGGAGGAGCCGTCCGGCGTCGGCTTCAGCTCCGTGCTTCCTCCTGGGTGAGCTCGGATGGCGCCTGAGTGGCCTCTGGCTCCAGGCAGATGGCTGCCGTGGCAGGCTTCGTGGGCTTCTCACGGAGGTCTCTGCCGCAGGAACCTGTTCACGGCCCGGTGGCAGACGTTCGCTGCCGTAGTCTCCGCCGCCGGTGCTCCCTGCACTTCAAGTATGATGGCGACGCCACCCTCTACGTGAGGGTGTTCGGGAAGACGGGCCGCCGCATGGGGTGCTGCACTGAGGCGACGACATGGCCGAGGAATCAGCCCGGCATGGCGGGAGGGCAGCGCGCAGGCGGCTGGCGATGCCCGCGACTCCTCACGCTTCACCAGCTCTTCTTCGGGTGGCGATTTCTCCAGCAGCAGCCGCGGCCAGCCCCCCGCGCGCCGCTTGGGGGTGGCAGCGGGTCCGCTTCGCCGCCATGCCACCGTGAAGCGCGAGATGGAGTCCGACCGAGCTCGGGAGGCGGCTCGGGCCTTCAAGAGAGCCGGCACGGGCGTGCTTCACCTGCTTCGTCCTTTTCCTTCCTTTTCTCCTGCGTAAAAGAGAACAATGTGTGGCCCGTGAAGTGACGCGTTTAAAACAACGCCGTTAATTATTGTACTACTTTTGTTATCCCGATATTGTTCCCTTCATGCAGGCGCCTATTCGCAAGTGAACCCCGGCCGTGGCAATGGGGCGACCGACCACGGCCCCGTGTTCAAGGCGTTGTCTTGCCCGTGAGGCATGGTCGGGAGGGGTGCTCGGTGTGGACGGGGCCGTGAAAACTTGAGCGATAGGGGTAGGAACGCCATGAGGCTCCCGAGGCTTCCGCCTCGTGAATCCCCGCGCAAGAGAAATCGAGGCAGGAGGGTGAAAAAGATCGAAGAACCACAGACCAAAAAGGGGCGATAGTTTCGATAAAAACTTCAAATGGGAATAAACAGTCAACTACAGAAAGCAAATGAAAAAGCCGCGTCCGGCACCTAGTCTAGTCTTCGATGTCTTCTCACCAGCGCGGAGCTAAGTGCTGCCACTGGGCGTGGGAGGGAGCCCCAGGGCCTGAGGCCGGCACTCCTGAGACTCCGGGGCGTGTACAGCCCCAACTCATTATTACGTGAGAGTGTCACGGGCGGCGAGCTTCACAGGCGTTCGCCTTCTTCACAGGCTCTGGGCCCTTTCCCAGGAGGTGAGCTTCACAGGCATTTGCCTTCTTCACAGGCTCAGGGCCTTTTCCAAAAAGATGAACTTCACAGGCATTCGCCTTCTTCACAGGCTCTGGGCCTTTTCCAAAAACATGAACTTCACAGGCATTCGCCTTCTTCACAGGCTCTGGGCCTTTTCCAAAAATATGAACTTCACAGGCATTTGCCTTCTTCACAGGCGCAGGGCCTTTTCCAAAAAGATGAACTTCACAGGCATTCCCCTTCTTCACAGGCTCAGGGCCCTTTAGGGGTAAAACCTCCGGAGGTGTTGGATGTTCCACGCGTTCTGTATAGGTACACCCTCTTGAGTCTCCAAGCGCACGGAGCCAGGCCTGGAAACATGAACAACCTTGAATGGGCCCTCCCACATGGGAGAGAGCTTATGCAGTCCCTCCACGGAGAGGACCTGTCGAAGCACGAGGTCCCCTACCTCGAGAGTTACAGGCGGATGTTGCGGCAGTGGTATCGCCGGAGTGCCTGCTGGTACCTCGCCGCTCGCAGCGCAACTTCTCGACGGTGCTCCTCCCCCAGCACAAGGGCCGTCCCCTGCATGGCGTCCTGCAGCGTTTCATCGAACGCCAGGACCCGTGCGGATCGACGCTTGACCTCGTGAGGGAGGACCGCTTCGTTTCCGTAGACCAGGAAGAAGGGGGTCTCTCCAGTTGGCTTGGTCGCGATTGTGCGGATGGACCACAACACGGATGGAAGCTCGTCGTACCAGCCTCTGCCGCAGGCCTCCAGTTCTTCTTGAATGTCCTGGTCTTGAGGCCTCTCGGGACCTCCGCATTGGCCCGCTCAGCCTGATCGTTGCTCCGCGGGTGCGCCACCAAAGCGTAGCATATCTGCGTCCCAAAGGTTAGCGCGATACGTTTTAAAAGGTTACTGGTGAACTGCGAACCGTTGTCGGTGATGATGCGGTTCGGCACTCCAAACCGGCTCATGATGCCCTTGATGAACTTGACCGCAGAACCAGCGGGGATGGCGCGGATGGCCTCGACTTCGGCCCACTTGGTGAATTTGTCCACGGCGATGTAGAGGTAGCGATAGCCCCCTGGCGCTCGAGGAAAAGGGCCCAGAATGTCCAGCCCCCAGACCGCGAATGGCCAAGTGAGGGGGATGGTTTGCAGACCTCCTGCTGGCTGGTGTATCTGCTTGGCATGGAATTGGGAAGCCTCGCAAGCCTTCACGAGTTTGATGGCGTCATTGAGCGTGGTGGGCCAATAGAAACCGCTGCGGAACGCCTTGCCAACAAGGGTCCGTGACGATGAATGGTGCCCACAATCTCCGCCATGTATATCTGCCAAAGAATTCCTTCCACTTTGTTCCTCGGTGATGCAGCGCGAGGATCGTCGCTGCTCGGTCGCTTCCGGTAGAGTTCTCCATCCATGATGCTGTATGCCGTGGCTTGCCGCGCCACGCGCTCTGCCTCCTCCTCCTTCTCCGGCAAAGTTCCACGCGTTAAGTAACTCTTGAGCTCCGTGATCCAGCACTCCTCTTGAGGTTCCATTGTTAGAAGCAGGCGTGCTCCTGAGGCCGGGCCACAGGCTGGGGCTCCCGAGGCTGGTGGTGGTGAGGGAGCTCCTCCCGAGGCTGTGCTGTGCTTGATAACGGCGGCAGGGCTGAGGGCTTGAAGAGCCGTTCCTCAAAGATGCCCGGCTCCTGGGGTAACCTACTGGAGGCTCGTTTGGCGATGTCATCGGCCTCTTGATTGGTGCCGCAGGGCACGTGCTGTAGCTCCAACCCCCAGAACTGTTTCTCCATCCTGCGGACCTCCGCTAGGTAGGCCTCCATGTGTTCATCTCTTGGCTCGTACACCTTGTTGGAGAAATTGATGAGGAGCTGCGAATCGCCCTTGATGGTGAGGCGCTTCACCCCCAGGGCAGCGGCGGCCTTCAGACCCGCTATCAGCCCCTCGTATTCCGCTATATTGTTGGAGACCTTCTCGCCATCTTTGGAAAGCGAGTTGCCGCGACATAGTAAAGCTTGTCCTGGGCGGGGATATGAGCATCGCCCAGCCCAGCGCCTGCACGGAGAATGCTCTGTCAAGTACATGACCCAACCTTCTCGGGCGCTTCGCTTCACAGGGAGAGGGACCGATCCTCGCCGCCCCGAGGCCGGTGCTTCTGGTCCATTCGCCACGAAATCTGCAGTAGCGGCTCCCTTGATGACCCTGGTTGTCTTTGAACTCGAGCTGGAATGCTTGTAGCTCAATGTTCCACTCGGCGACCCTTCCGGCCGAGTTGGGGCTCCTGAGCACCCTCTACAGGGGGTATGCCGAGACAACCTTGATTGGATGACCTTGGAAGTAGTGTTGCAGCTTGCGCGAAGCCACCAACAGCGCGAGGAGGAGCTTCTGCGGCATGGGGTACCGTGCCCTCGCATCCCGTAACACTCTTTGACGAAGTACACCGGGTGCTCGACGAGGTTAGGGGCGTCGGTGCTCGTGGCGTCTTCTGGAAGCTGTGGTGCCTCCCGAGGCGACTGCGCCTCCGGAAGTTGGGTGCTTGGATGGGAGGCCTCCTCCGCCCTTGGTGCGCTCTGCTGCGACGGCTGATCTTCCCCCATTGCGTTGCTGGCTTCTGCTAGTTCCTTCTGATTCGGTCTTGCCTTAGCTCGGGTGGCCGTCGTGGTCTTGGCCTGACACTCCTCCCTAACTGCCACCAGAGCAGCGCTAGCGGAGTAGGGGTGGCGGCGAGGTAGAGTACCAAGGGCTCCTGAGGGCGCGGGGCCACCATCACTGGAGGGCTGGTCAGGTACCTCTTGAGGTCTTGAAACGCTTTGTCGGCCTCTTCAGTCCACTCGAAGGGCCCCTTTTTCTTCATCAGCTGGAAGAAAGGTAGCGCCCGCTCCCCCAATCGGGAGATGAAACAGCCCAGCGCCGTTACGCGCCCCGTGAGCTTCTGCATTTCCACGAGGGTCTTGGTGGGCTCATGTCTTCCTGCCTTGACCTTTTTCTCGGTTGGCCTCGATGCCTCGGTGGGACACGAGGAAACCCAGGAGCTTACTGAGGGAACTCCAAACACACACTTCTCGGGTTGAGTCGCAGCCTCACTGCGTTGAGGCTCGCAAAGGTTTCTTCCAGGTCTTGTATCAAGGTCTTGGCCTCATGAGACTTCACCACGATGTCGCCGACGTATGCCTCCACATTCTTCCCAAGCTGTGGGCCCAAGGTGATGTGCATGAGCAGCCGGAAGGTTGCCCTGCGTTCGCAACCCGAATGGCATGCGTGTATAGCAGTACACTCCACACGGGGTTAGGAAGGCCGTCTTCTCCACGTCTTCCACCGCCATCTTGATTTGGTGGTACCGGAAAAGGCGCCCAAGAAGCACAACAGGTCACATTCGGCGGTGGAATCGGCGATCCGTCGATGCGAGGAGGCGGAAAGCGGATCCTGCGGGCATGCTTTGTTGAGGTTGGTGAAGTCGACACACATGCGCTCCTTTCCTCCCTTTTTGGCACCACCACGGGTTGGCCAGCCAATCTGGGTATCGGACCTCGCGAATAACCCCCGCGGCTTCTAGCTTGCGGGTCTCTTGGACGATGAAGGCCTGCTTTTCAGTGGACTGCCTTCTCGCTTTCTGCTTCACTAGGCGCACATTGGGGCACACGTTGAGGTGGTGCTCGATAACGCCCCGTGGAATCCCCGCCAGCTGATCGGGCTCCCAGGCGAACACCTTCTTGTTTGCACGCAGGAACTTGACAAGGGCTTCCTCCTGTTCGGGCTCGAGGTTGGCGCCTATGGTGAAGGTGGCGTCTGTGGACCCGTCCTCATCGACAGGTATATGCTTGGTCTCTGCCTTGTCTTGAGTGAACAACTGCTTCTTCTTGGTCAGCGCAGCCCCCTTGGGCTTGGGGGCTTCCGCATCGGCGGGCTGTGCTGCGGCCTCCGTCTTGAGGGTGAGCCTGAGCGCTCGCAGCGCACCTTCACTATCCCCGGGCACGGTGAGGACGCCGCTGCTCCCGGGCATCTTCATGAGGTTGTACCCCCGGTGGGTTGCGGCCATGAATTTGGCCAAGGATGGCATTGTAGGGGAGGCCGATGGGGGCGATGTCGAAGTCGACGAGTTCCGTGCGGAAGTTGTCGTAGGTGCCGAAGGTCACCGGAAGCCGGATTTGCCCCAAGGAGCGGGATGACCCTCCTCCTACGCCTGAAAAAGGCCGGCTGGGCAACAACCGCTCCCTGGGTATGCAGAGGAGGTTGAAGGCCTCGACTGAGAGTACGTTGAGGCCGGCGCCGCCGTCGATGAGGGTCCTGGTGACGGCGACCTGGCAGATGGTGGGTGTGCAGAGCAGGGGAGCGCACCAGCTGGCGAAGTTGGTGGGGTGGTCTTGAGAGTTGAAGGTCAGCCCGGCCGACGACTCTGTCTGCCCGAGGAGCCTCCCTGCCAGCGTGGAGGCGGCGCCGACCCGGCGGACGAATGTCTTGACATGGCGGCTGGAAAGCGGCGCCCGCGAGCCGCCGAGGAGGGCCGCGACGAGCGGGGGAGCCGGCGTGAGGGGGGCGGGTGACCAGGGAGCCGCGCAGCCCCTCCCATGAGGTCGCCGAGGAGCGCAGGGACGATGCTTGCTGCCCGTCCCCCGCCGGGCCGATGGCGGTGTTGACGGCAGGTGACGGGGAACGTCGAGGGCGCCCGCCGACGGGAGCTGTCTGGGCGATATGGGAAGCGAGGGCGGCTCGGTGCCCGGCGCGGGCCCGACGGGCGTCAATCATGGTTGCTGTGGTCGGGGAAGAGCGAGGCGACGAAAGGCAGATTCCGGCGCACCCCTACCTGGCGCGCCAAATGTCGGTTTTTGGGTTCCGGCAGACCCTTATGGTTCGAACTCTGGGGTGCGCGCGGAGATCCAACCCTCCACCGTCTCGTACCTCGCCGAATCGCAGGGACCTAAACGACTAGGAATAACAGCACAAGAGACACGAGATTTATACTAGTTCGGGCCACCGTTGTGGTGTAATACCCTACTCTAGTTTGTGGTGTGGTGGATTGCCTCTTGGGATGATGAAGAATAGTACAGGGAAGAACAGCCTCGCGAGGGTCTGTTCTTGTGTACTGTTCTTGGTGGGCGTGATGAACTGGTAGGTGGTGTTCCGTCGCTATAGCTTGAGGATCGGGTCCCTATCTCTCTCTCTGGATTCCAAATGCCCACCTTTCGATCGTCCCCCCTACTATGGTGGCTAGCTCTACTTATATAGACGAAGGCCCTGGGCCTCTTCCCAAATATTGAGCGGGAAGGGCGCCAACAATTGGCCATTTTGAAGGGGAACAACGGGTACACTTATCCTGACTAAAGTGGGTCCTTGCCTGCCAAAGGCTCTGGTGGTGACGCCTGCTTGGGCTCCACGATGACTCCCTTCCAGCCGTTGGGGCTGGTCTTGGTCTTGGTCTTGTTGCACCGAAACGGGTGCCTTTGCTTGATGCTCTTGCCTGCGCTTGCTCCCTTTGCACCAAAGAGGAAAGGAGAAGGCAGCTGGCTGGCTCGATCGGGCGCCCTTGGTCGTCATGGCTTGCATCATGGGCACCTTGCGAGGTACCCTGCCTTGAACTCTCTGCCTCCTCATGAGCCAGCCTGACGAGGCCGTGCCTGAGGAAGGTCCTGGTCGTCCGCCCCGCGAGGCTTGGCCCCTCGCGAGGGTCTTGAGCTTGTGTAGATGAAGATGGGCTATCCTGGGCCTCCTTTGAGCCACGCCGCAGGCCGCAGGCAGGCAAGTCTGGGGACCTCCGTTCCCAGAACGCCGACACCGGCAAGCCGCGCCTCACGGGTAAAACTTGCGAAGATGCTCAATGTTCCAGGAGTTACTCACCGGAACGGCATCTTCGGTCTCCAGGCGGACTGCGGCATGCCTGGTGACTCATATTACCCGATAAGGGCCTTCCCACTTTGGCGTCAACTTGTTGGAATTCTTGGCCGATTGAACGCGCCGAAGGACAAGGTCGCCTTCCTCAAGGCTCCGGGCATGAACCTTGCGGCTATGGTAGCGGCGCAAGGCTTGCTGGTAGCATGCTGTTCTCACAACTGCCCGAAGACGATCTTCCTCAAGGAGCATCGCGTCATCTTGCCGCAGTTGCTCTTGCTCAAGCTCATCATAAGCGAGCACTCGAGGTGACCCGTGTATGAGTTCAGTGGGGAGAACTGCTTCTGCCCCGTATACTAGGGCAAAGGGTGTCTGGCCGGTGGCTCGATTTGGCGTCGTTCTGATCGACCAAAGAACCGTCGGCAACTCATCAATCCAGCGCCTTCCGCTCTTGTGCAGCCTGTCAAAGGTCTTTGTCCTTAAGCCCCGCAGTACTTCAGCATTTGCCCTCTCAGCTTGACCGTTGCTTCGTGGGTGGGCAACGGAAGCGAAACAGACTTTGCTGCCGAGGTCTTGGGTATATTGCATGAAGGTGCGGCTTGTGAACTGTGTGCCGTTGTCGGTGATGACCCTGTTGGGTACACCAAAACGACACACTAGCCCCTTGAAGAACTTGGCGGCTGATTGAGCTGTGACCTTCCTCACTGCCTGATGAAGCTTTGTGAACTTGTCGATTGCAACGTACAAGTACTCAAAGCCCCCGACAGTGCGGGGGAAAGGGCCCAGTATGTCGAGCCCCCAGATCGAGAAGGGCCAGGAGAGAGGAATGGTTTGAAGGGCTTGAGCTGGCTGATGAAGCTTCTTTGAATGGAACTGACACGCTTCACACCTGGTGACTAGTGTCATCGCATCCTGGAGGGCGGTGGGCCAGAAGAAGCCTTGCCAGAACGCCTTGCCGGCATGGGCCCTTGACCCGATGTGGGATCCACATATGCCTCCGTGTATCTCCGCCAACAACTCCAATCCTTCCTCTCGAGGGATACACTTCAATTTCACACCGTTCGGCCTCTTTCTGTACAGGACGTCATCGACGAACTGGTACATGGTAGAGCGACGGGCTACTTTTTCCGCTTCTTCCCGCTCCTCAGGAAGTTCCCCTGTTTGGAGGAATCAGACGGTATGCAGTGCCCATGCTGGAGCCTGGGGCTCGACGGCGAGGACTAAAGGCATTTCCTCCGCTATAGGAGCTGCTGCCTCGACGGCAAGAGCTTGACGCTCCGCCGGAGCCAGCCGTCCCGTGGCGGGCTCAGTGTCCCCGGCAACATCCTTGCCGGCGGCTCCGGGGAGCTCGGCGGGAAAGTACTTGCCGGGCCCTGATTTCCTCCTCTTGTTCTGCTCTGTTGATGGATCAACGGATGGCTGAGTTAGCTGAAGCACAAAGGTACCTGGTTCCACAGGTAGCTTGAGGGCAGCGCGCTTCGACAGGTAATCGGCGATATCGTTCTCCGCTCGGGGAACGTATTCATCCTGTATACCGTCGAAACGCTTTTCCAGCTTTCTCACTTCATCGACGTAGGCCTTCATCAACGGGCTCTAGTAATCCTTGTTGGCTTGCTTGACGACAAGCTGCGAGTCGCCCCTGATGATGATTTTCTTGATTCCGAGGTCCGCCACGATCCTAAGACCGGCAAGCAGCCCTTCGTACTCTGTCGTATTGTTCGTTGACACCTCCCTGGGGAAGTGCATCTAGATCACGTACTTGAGGTGCTCTCCGGTGGGGGAGACAAGCAGTACGCCAGCCCCGGCGCCTTGTAAGGAGAAAGCTCCATCAAAGTACATGATCCAACTGCAACTTGCCTCCTTGCCGGGGAGAGCAGTCTGTTGGGCTTCTTCGTCAGGTGTTGCGGTCCATTCTGCAATGAACTCCGCCAGGACTCGGCTCTGAATCGTCGAAGTACTTTCAAACTTGAGGCCAAAGCTGGACAGTTCCAGTGCCCATTCCACAATTCTTCCCGTTGCATCTGGATTGTGCAATATCCGTTGCAGAGGGAGGTGAGTGACGACAGTGATCTCGTGTGCCTGGAAGTAGTGATGCAGCTTCCTCGAGGCCATAAGAAGGCCGAAGAGTAGTTTCTGCACGCCGGAGTACCTTGATCTAGCCCCTGCATGAGGGAGCTAACAAAGTAGACCAGGTGCTGCATCATTTTCTTCTTCGCGACACTTCAACCGGCTGCGGTCGTCTCTGCATTGGTGGTGTCGGGCTCTGTTGCTGCCACTACCTCGTCGTCAACCTCTCTCTGCACCACTAGTGCGGCGCTGACCACCTGGTTCGTTGCCGCCAGGTATAGCAGCAATGACTCCAGTGGCCTAGGCGCAACTAGTATTGGCGCGGAGGAGAGGTACTTCTTCAAATCTTGCAACGCTGCTTCAGCTTCTGGCGTCCACTCCATCGGGCCCGCCTTTTTCAAGATCTTGAAAAAGGGAAGGGGACGCTCGACAGACTTGGAAATGAATCTGCCCATGGCGGCGAAGCAACCAGCAAGACGACGCACATCCTTGATTCGCTTGGGTGCTTCAATCTGCTCTATAGCTTTGATCTTGTACGGATTGGCCTCTATCCCACGCTGTGACACAAAGAACCCGAGAAGCTTGCCGGACGGGACGCCAAAGACGCACTTCTCAGGGTTCAGCTTGAGATTGATCTTGCGCAGGTTTGCAAATGTTTCTTGCAAATCTGGTATGAGGGTTGCCCTGTCCTTGGTTTTGACCACTATGTCATCCATATAAGCTGCCATATTTCTATGGAGCTGGGGTTCAAAACAATCTGGACCGCCCTTGCAAACGTCGAACCAGCACTTTTCAACCCAAAAGGCATCCGCATGAAACAATACGTACCACATGGGGTAATGAATGCTGTTTTCTCTTCGTCTTCTCTCGTCATGAAGATCTGGTGGTAGCCGGAGTAGGCATCGAGGAATGACAACAGGTCACACCCAGCTGTGGAGTCAACAATCCGTCGATGCGCGCAGCAGGAAGGGGTCTTTAGGACAGGCCTTATTGATATCTCGTAATCAATACACGCCTCACCTCCCATTTGCCTTTGGCGACCACGCATCGGATTGGCCAACCACGTTGGATGGAGCACTCCTCTTACCAAACCCGCTGCTTCCAGTTTCTGGATCTCTTCTGTGATGAACTCTTGTCGTACCAAAGCTTGCTTTATGACCTTCTGCTTGACGGGCCGCGCATGAGGACAGACAACAAGGTGGTGCTCAATCACCTCCCTGGGAACGCCGGGGATGTCGGAATCTTGCCATGCAAACACATCGACATTCTCCCGCAGGAAGGTGACGAGCGCGTCTTCCTATTTGTCGTCAAGGGTGGAGCTTATGGTGAAAGCTCCTCCCGTGCCGTACTCATTGACAGAAACCTTCCTGGTTCCCAGCGGTATGGCCCTGGGCTTCTTGTTTCCGCCGGTGGAGCTCTACACTCCGAAGAGGTGCGCTTGCTGGAGTGGGTGTCCAAGGTCTCACCGGTCTTCTTCTTCTTCTTCCCTCCCGGTCCCGCAGCGAGCAAGTGCTCTAGTGGCGGCAGCCGCAACTGCTTGTCGGTATAGTTGGTCGCGCAAATCAGCGCATCTTTCTTATCGGAGGATGGTGATGATCGCCACAGCCCGGCATCTTCAGGGTGTTGTAGGCGTAGTGTGACGCCGCCATGAACTTGGCCAACGCTGGGCGGCCAAGGATCCCGTTGTAGGGCAAGGGGATCCTGGCAACATCAAACACGATCCTCTCCGTCCTGTAGTTCAGATCTTTCCCTTGGGTTGGCTTCTTCCCGGGTTGACCCCCTGAAACGTGCCCGTCTCTTCGAGGTCTCCATCAGGAATCTGCAGTTTCTCGATCACGGCAGGCGAGATTAAGTTCAGACCGGCCCCGCCATCGACTAGCATCTTTGTCACCTTGAGGTTGCGTATTGTTGGTGAAACCAACAATGGCAAGCGACCGACCGCAGATAGTCGCGATCAGGTGATCCTCGGTGTCAAAAATGATAGGTGTGTCGACCACTTCGGCTGGCCTCACGGGCATCAAATGACGGCTCTGCCCAGTAATCTCTCGCTACCTTGTTTAAGCCGGGCGGTGAGAAGTATGCAGCGAGGCGCCTCTCCGACGCACATGGCCTCTGTAGCTTTACGAAACTCTTGGTCGCGGATTCGCCGTCCTCTTCGTGATAAATCGTCTTACGGCTTCTGTCACGGCCCGAGCGGGCCTCTCCTATTGTTTATCCTTGCCGCTGACGGCCCTTTGGCTGTCACGCTTCTTGCCGGACCCTCGGCACCGTCTTGGCCCTTCTCCTTGTCCCGCCTCTCATATTCAGCCCTTCCGCTTCTCAGCGAGGAGCTCAACCTGTCGGCGATCTTGGAGAGCATGGCCTTTGGTGCGATGGATCTTGGCAAGATCGCTTGTCGGAGTTTCCTGGCTTCTCGGCAGCCGCCAAGGCCCGGCAGGCGACACATCCGGCAATTTCCTTGCCGGGGTCATCTGCCTTGGTTTTCTTGGTGGAGCCGGCGTCATCAGATCCCTCGACGGCAAGCACGGCTTTACCCTTGCGCTTCCTATTGCGGCGCCGACCCTTCTTCGCCGGGGCGGCAGTATCCTCATATGAGGAGTCAGTTTCCGCGCCGGCATCTTCGCCGGGGTACTTCCTTCCCTATTCAGCCCGGGCACATCTGTTAGCAAGAACATAGAGTTCTGCTACATCTTTCACCTTGTTCATTGCCAGCTCTTCGCGCATCTTGCAGTTACGCACGTTTTGATGGAACGCGCTGATGATGGCGGCAGGGTGCACATCAGGGATATTGTACTATACCCGGCTGAACCTCTGTATATACTTGCGGAGGCTCTCGCCTCCCTTCTGGGGAATGAAGTGCAGATCGCTTGCTTGGCCATGGGCTTGGTGGCCTCCAGTAAAGGTGCCCACAAACTCATGGCACAAATATGACCAGGAGGAAATGGAGTCTACCGGCAAGTGCATCAAACATGACATGGCGTTGGGTTTAAGAGCCAACGGAAAGTAATTCGCAAGCACCTTATCATCGCGGGCTCCGGCAGCTTGCATCGCGATGGTGTAGATGCTGAGGAACTCGGACGGGTGGGTCTTGCCGTTGTACTTTTCGCCCACGTCAGGTTTGAAAGTGCGGTGAGTGGGCCACTGGAACTGCCGCAGCTCACGGGTAAAAGCCGGATAGCCTACCTCATAAGGTAGGCCTCCAGGGCTCTCCGGTGCCGGGTGGTTCACAGCAGGCCCTGCTCGCCTATCTGATTGGTGGCGCGCTCCGCGCCGGCGCTCAATAGTGGTTCGAGCGTCTTCATATTCTCGTTCTCGAAGAACTTGGCGCTGGTCACAGTGGGTCCGTGGGTCGGACGACGCGATGGAGATTTCGTCGCCCATAACATCGTGACGGGCTGGCGTCCGCGGTACCGGGCGAGGAGGAGGCGAGTGCACCGTGGTCGCGGCACCGCCGGCTTTCCTGCCACTGGTGCGTGGGACTCCGTCGGAGCGTCGACCCGGGGGCTCCACCGGACTTGGTTCGTCTTTGTTGGCCACCACAATAAGGCTTCGGATAGTGGCTCTCCATTCGCCGAGTTTCCTCGTAGTGGGAGGAAAATCGAGGAGCAATCACGCCGAGGCTTCTGCTGGCGTTGGTGGCAGCGAAACCTGCACGGATCGCGACGCTCTTCGACTTCTGACCATGTCAGAAGGAGCTCTATCACGACCCCGTGGTCGCACGCCATCTTCACCAGCGCCTCGGCGAGCGGGCAGGTCTTCTACATCCCGGGAGTGGCGCTCGGGGCTCTTCCCGCGGCGATGCCCGGGGTCTTCGGTGTGATTACGCCATTCGTCGCGCGCCGCTTGAGAGGTGCGCCTCGTCGGCGCCGGCGTGGGAGTCTGGGAAGCCCTTGCGTCGCCTTTGGGCGGGGTGGCAGCGATCTTGGAAGGCCCCGCGCCACCCACGGAGGGCCTGGCTCCGTATTTGGATTTGGCGGCGTGCAGCCCGTTACCAGGCGCACGAACATCGCCGCCTCCCAAACTTCGGCTGCTGGGACGGTGTTGGTGTTCGCGAACGGCGCCCCGGGTCCTTTCTACGACCGGTCCGCTGCTCGCCCGCGTCGGGACGGGATGTCCGGCTTCCGACGGGCCAACCGCCACCATCGTCTTCTTCTTGGGCGCCATGACGATGAAGGGGCGTCGAACTAACTGCTAAAGCCGATTCTCACAACTGCGCTGCCCCCTACCTGGCGCGCCAAAGATGTCGGTGGGAACGACACCTATGGGATCACAGGAATCCCTACTATGGTTGCGGGGCGCAGGGTCGTGAGAGAAGCGGATCAAACAGATAGCACGCGGTTCGTTTATACAGGTTCGGGCCGCGAGGATGCGTAAAACCCTACTTCTGCTTTGGTGGATTGTATATCTGTGTTCTTGAGCTAGCGGTGGGGCGTGAGGAGCTCCAAAAAGCCGAATCCTCTTCCTGGTTGCCTTGGGCCTCCTTTTATAGGGAAAGGGGTCGCCACAGTGGCACACAGGAGGTGGAAAGGGTACAGTGATGCGAGGTTATCCCTCGCATTACATGACAAGGCGCATTTAATGCATCTTGCTTAGGTATCCTCGCTTTATCAGGGACGGGGGAGAGCCCTGTCTTGTCCGTCGCCGCTCCCTCTTGCGTCGACACGTGCCCTGGCCAGCGGTGCCCACGGTGCCAGGTAGGCAGGTAGGCAGCTGAGGTGGCGCAGTGGTGGGTCTCCATGAAGATCCGCATGCCGCCACGCAGGTGCCTGCCCAGCTGGTTGGGTCGGCAGCTGCATGCGAACGGTGGCAGAGGTCTGATTGGCGTGGGCCTGATGGTGGCCCTACGGGTGTTCAGGGCAAGGGCCTTGCCACGGCCCCAGCAAGGGTCTTGCCGCGACCCCGGCAAGGGTCTTGCCGGGGCCCCCGGCAAGGGTCCTGCCGTTGCGCCTGCTGTCATCCCCGACAAGGCTCTTGCCGGGGGCCTTGTGGTCCTCCTCGGCGGGGATCCTGCTGAGGATCACCATCTTTTAAAGTGTGTGTCTGATCTTGAATGTCTTCACAAAGATCTGCATGCCACCACGGGGATGTCTCCCGAATCCTTGCCCCATGGGGGCAGTGGACTCAAGGGTGACTCGCTCCGTAGGTGTGGGGCGAGCTGCCACGACAAGGGTCTTGCCGGGTTCGCTAGAACTGCCCCCCGGCAAGGATCTTGTCGGGGGAGTCCGCTTCGTCCCCTTTGCTCTTTGTGGTCTTGGTCTTGGCGTCGTTCTTCTTCTCTTCAGCTTCGGCCTTACCTTGGCTTACCTCCCTTGCCGTGCTCGGTGTGGCGGCGCCCGTGGCTCATACTGCCCGTGCACAGTTATAGGGGTACAAAAAGTGTACCCCCCTTTTTGTACACCGACATGAAGCCCAAGAGCTTTCCGGCTGGAACGCCGAAAATGCATTTTTCCGGGTTGAGCTTGATGTCGTATGTTCGGAGGTTATCAAATGTGAGCCTCAAGTCGTCTACTAGAGATTCGACATGTCTTGTTTTTACGACCACATCATCTACATATGCCTCCACCTTTTTGCCGATCTGGTTTGCTAGACATGTCTGAATCATGCGCTGATATGTTGCGCCGGCGTTTTTGAGCCCGAAGGGCATTGTGTTGAAGCAGAATGGGCCGTATGGTGTGATGAATGCCGTTGCGGCTTGGTCTGACTCTGCCATCTTGATTTGATGGTAGCCGGAATATGCATCGGGGAAACACAACGAATCGTGTCCTGCGGTAGCATCGATAATTTTATCGATGCGGGGAGGGGGAAGGGATCATTTGGGCAAGCCTTGTTAAGGTCTTTAAAATCAACGCACAGGCACCAGGATTTGTCCTTCTTTGGTACCATCAGCAGGTTTGCTAGCCAGTCCGGATGTTTTATATCTCTGATGAATCCGGCCTCCAATAGCTTGGCTAGCTCCTCTCCCATGGCCTGTCTCTTAGGTTCGGAAAAACGCCGAAGAGCTTGTTTGATAGGTTTGAATCCTTTTAGGATATTTAAGCTGTGTTCGGCCAGCCTGCGTGGGATTCCTGGCATGTCTGAAGGGTGCCAGGCGAAAATTTCCCAGTTCTCATGTAGGAACTCTCGCAGTGCGGCGTCTACATCAGGGTTTAATTGTGCCCTGATGGAAGCTGTTTTATTGGGGTCTGTTGGATGGACGTGGAATTTGACTATTTCATCCGCTGGTTTAAAGGAGGTGGACTTGGACCTTTTGTCGAGTATCACATCTTCCCTGTTCACCGTGGAGCGCAGCGTAGTCAGTTCCTCAGCCGCTAGGGCTTCGGATAGTGCCTCAAGGGCCGGTCTGCGGCTGTCTTATTTTCGGTAGCAGTGCTATGTCCGGATCACTAGCGAGAGTGATAATTCCGTTCGGCCCGGGCATCTTGAGCTTCATGTACCCGTAATGGGGTATTGCTTGGAAGATTGTAAATGCTTCCCTCCCTAGCAGAGCGTGGTATCTGCTACTGAACGGGGCCACTTGGAACATGACCCCTTCGGACCTGTAATTATCCGACGTGCCGAACACCACATCTAGTGTGATTTTTCCTATACAGCGCGCTTCCCGACTGGGGATTATTCCTCTAAAGGTTGTGCTGCTTCGCTCAATGCGGTTCCATTCTATTTCCATTTTTTGAAGGGTTTCCTCATAAATGAGGTTCAATCCGCTGCCTCCATCCATGAGTACCTTGGTGAGGTGAAAGCCGTCCACTATTGGACTGAGGACCAATGTGGCTTGTGCTCGGGCTGTTCAGAATTTAGGTTCATCACTGGCATTAAAAGTAATAGCCATGTCACTCCATGGGTTTATTGTTTCTACTTGGTAGACTTCGGCAATGTTGCGGAGTGTTCTTTTTCGCATATTATTTGATGCGAAAGTCTCGAAGACTGTTAATACCGTACTGGTGTCCCTAGGGTGGCTTTCTGTGGAGTCCATAATTAGGAGATCTTCGCCAATTTTGGCCACCTGCCGGAGTATCCAACATGCTCTAAGGCTGTGAGTTGGTGTGGCACCCTCTGTACTGTGAGTTTTACAGGGTCCATTAAGCCATCCTTCCAGTATGGTTCCATGCCCTGTAGAGGGTTTTTGCTTTTTAGTGTTTAACCCGGGTGTCTGGCGATGATGCACCCTTTTATTTCGGACTGGGTTTGTATTCAGGGCCGGATCGTCCCAAAATTTTATTTCGGTTTTCCAGGCGCTTTCCATCGCACAGTACTTTTGTACTATGGACGCCAAGTCGGCGAAGCGTGTAATATCACGGCGAATTATGGCGTTGAGGATTCCCTTGTCCGTGCAATTATTGCAGAAGAATGAGATTGCGTCTTCCTCGCGGCAGTCCTTTATCCTGTTCATGACCATGAGGAATCTGGCCCAGTAATGATGTACTGTTTCTTCGGGCTTTTGCCTGATTTGGGATAGATCGCTTATGTTCGGGTGGGTGGGTGGAATTAAATCCGAAACCTCACCCAGTCTGAGACTCAGAGGCCAAGGAGTTTCCGAACTCGAAAGTTTGGATTCTTGGATGTTGTCCAATGAATCCAGCCCGTCGCCTGACTCTAAGTTCAGGTCTTGAGTGATATCCTCCCCTCCGCGGGTATCTGGCTTGGAGGGATCAGGAATCCGGACGTAGCTAGTCTTTAAGATAGATGAAGGGTCGCCGCACTGTCCCTCTACCACGGCAACGTGATGGGTGACCTGGGGAGATTTAATCTCTCTCAGATCGGGTTTAGGCCCAATCTGGTCGTAATCCGTAGCGACTCCCAGGGCGGCGATGTGATCCAAGAGCTCGTTTATGGAAGAGAGCTCCATTGGATCTAACTGCTCGGCGAGTTCCGAGCTGGCATGAAGATTGCTTTTGATGACCCAAGAGGTCATCGTTGGCGCAGCAGCCGAACAGGCGGTCATAAGAAAACCACCTAGCCGGAGGGTTTGGTCAACAGCCAAAGCTCCCTTAGCAACGGTGCCGTCTTTAAAGACGGGATGAGGCATCCTTCCTGATGTCGACGGCACAGAGGAACTCTCAATGAAAGCACCAATGTTGGTGTCAAAACCGGCGGATCTCGGGTAGGGGGTCCCGAACTGTGCGTCTAGGCGGATGGTAACAGGAGACAAGGGACACGATGTTTTTACCCAGGTTCGGGCCCTCTCGATGGAGGTAAAACCCTACTCCTGCTTGATTAATATTGATGATATGGGTAGTACAAGAGTAGATCTACCACGAGATCAAGGAGGCTAAACCCTAGAAGCTAGCCTATGGTATGATTGTTGTTATCCGTCCTACGGACTAAACCCCTCCGGTTTATATAGACACCGGAGAGGGCTAGGGTTACATAGAGTCGGTTACAATGCTAGGAGATCTACATATCCGTATCGCCAAGCTTTCCTTCCATGCCAAGGAAAGTCCCTTCCAGACATGGGACGAAGTCTTCAATCTTGTATCTTCATATTCCGGGAGTTTGGCCGAAGGCATACTCCGGCTATCCGGACACCCCCTAATCCAGGACTCCCTCAGTGGTGAGGCCTCCGCGGTAGCACAGCCGGCCACGGGAGGCAGGAGCATGTGGCACTACCGGCGCTGCTTTGGGCGGCTGGAGCAAGAAGACCAGAGGTTGAAGAAGCACTACGGCCGTTGGATGGACATCGTCTGATCCTTTGGAGCTAGAATCGTTCATATTGACTAAGTTGACAAAGCCCTCCGTCCCCGTCAACTTAGTAGGCCCACAAGTCATCCTCCCACCAAGGTGGGTCCCAGCTAGCAGGGGGAGTATTCATTTTTTTGTGCGTAATAAGGAGGCACTTCCGGTGGGTCCGAGGCGACAATGAGGGGAACGCTTTTGCAAAATACGGTGGCCCGTCCGGTGGGTCCCAGCAGTCAGGGGGGAAACATTTTTTTCGCGAAATAAGGTGGCTCGTCCGGTGGGTCCCCGCTGTTAGGTGGATGAATAATTATTTTGCGCGTAATAAGGAGGCACTTCCTTGCGGCTGCCGTGGACCCAGCTGTCAGCCTCTCCACGTATAGTAGACTTCCGATGGAAGTCGGTCGTTGATCACGTTGACCATGCCGAGCCGAGAGCACCAGGGCGGTGGACGACGGTGAGGCCTAGGAAGTGGACGACGCGGAGCCGGGGAAGACGTAGCAGTGGAAGCCCACGTGGAGAGGAGTACGAGGGTTCACTGGTTCGACTGCGGTGTGAGGCTACCGTCGCCGCAGAATAACAGGGGGTGTGGGTGAGTGGAGGGATGGCCTGGCCAGCGGTGGGAGTAGTATGGGGGCGGTCAGACCTCCGCGGCAGCACAACCGGCCACGGGAGGCAGGAGCAGGCGGCACGACCGGCGCTGCTTTGGGCGGCTGGACCAAGAAGACCAGAGGTTGAAGAAGCACTACGGCCGTTGGATGGACATCGTACGGTCACTGAAGCTAGAATCATTTATATTGACTAAGTTGACAAAGCCCTTGGTACTCTCCAAATTAGTAGGCCCACAGGTCATCCTCCGAAACGGTGCGCCCCAGATGTCAGGGGGAGGAATCATTTTTTGGGCGGCCGAAGCTAAGAATATCCGAGATTGAAGAAGAAGCACGACATCCGTTGGATAGACATCCAACGGCCCTTTGCTAACTAGAACCGTGTGTTGACTATAATAAGTTGACAAAGCCTTGCATACGCGTCAACTTATTTTTTTAGGGGACGCGTCACTTAGTAGGCCCACAAGTGTGTGGCAGAGAACTTATAGCCCATTTGCGTTTTGTAAGAATGTACAGCCCATTTTTGAATTCTAATGGAATTTACAACAACCCATTTACAGTTTGTTAAAAGTACAGCCCATTTTCTAGCTAGGACAACGATTAATAATTTCAACCAACCGTTGAAGACAGAATTCAATAAAATTTCCCACATTTTGATGGGATCTGAAATATTTTATCCCGAAATTTCTAGTCGATTAAATATAAATTTGTATACGTAAAAATCCAACAAAACATTATACACAAGAACAATGAAAATTTAAGATTTTCAAAATCCATAAATAATATTTTATAAACTAATTTCGTGTTTGGTGCATTTTTTATAGTTATTGCCCAGTTTTTATAAGTACATCCCATTTATTATTTTTTAAAGCCCATTTTCCTGTTAAGCCTAATGCATCCCTCCTAGGAAAGATTTGCAGTACCAGTGGCAGAGAATAACAAGTTGACCTTGCCTGGGTATTCCTCAAAAAGACGTATAGCTGGGCTAGCCATTTTCATCTTGAAAAAATTAGTATCTGGGCTGGATATCTGGCTTGGGCTAGACGGGCCACAGCCCGCCCAGTTAATACCCTGCTCTCCTCTGAACAACAACGGAATCATCGCCAAGAAAAACTCTGCAGTGCTCACGCCTAAAAAACACAAATACTGCTCGAGCTGCTTGGTCCCAGCTATTGACCGCACCTTGTGCAATTCTCTCGTTTATATTGACTACATAGGTTGACAATGGTGTGGGACCGTGATGTCAGGAAACCAGGAGAAAAGCAAAAAATATATAGTTGTACATAATAAGGAGGCACTTGCGTACGTACGGCTATGGCCCTAGTGGGTCCCTAGTGTCATCCAGTCAAAATAAAGTCATCTCCTGAATCCTCATGTTCGTTGACGATATTAAAAATGCTCGGCGCCACGGCGAGCGCAACAACTCGAAGGACAACGGAGAGGGCCTCGCGGACCCTACGGATGGTCTGATACGGCGCCCACTGCTCATTTCGGAAGCCAGGATCATCGGACACCTATGAGCACCTTCGAGAAACTGAGACGGCATGAAACGGTAAGGCCGCGCATGGGAGCTCTGGTTTATTTCAAACCTGTATTAACATACAAGTGTAATTTACTCGTCACCGGAAACAACGCGTAAAATACAAGCGTAATGAAACCGAGGGCCCGAGGTCTGTAAGTAAAACCAGCGGGTTACATGTGTAATTTGAGAGACCAGTGTATATTTTACGAGCACTGCTATATGGACGACATTACCAGACGATACATGCACGACGTGCGTATCATGCCATCCATGGGCAAGGCTGAAACATGAGCTAACGGCTGGATTAGCAATCGTTCGAGTGTCATTCAGCGTTTTTATCGTGTGTGAAGTACTTCCGATCGATATTTTACTAGTCGAAATCGACCAACCAAGCGCCTTCGCCCGAGACCATCTGCTTTAATTTACAAGCGTCAGTTTTACAAGCGGTTTTGGTTGGAAAACGACAATCCAATCACGGCCTAATATCATGAGTTGGTCAAGATCATATGGTTTCACGTCTAACCTACCCGACTTGTCGATAGGCTATGAATGAAACATCGACGATGAACTTCTTAAGCACGGAAACAATGTAAGAGGATGATCTTCTTAACAAGCAAATCACTGGCATTAGATCGACATGCAAAACAATACGAAGCATTATTCTCAGGAGGCACGGTGAACAGCTCGTGATGCCGCATGCCACAATATTCCAAGCTCAACTTTGCAATCAAACACAAGGCCTGGCATTACATAGACAATATTCAGAAAAAACTCTTAACATAGGAATATCTCAGCAGAGTAACTATTTACTTCTAAACTGAACACAGGAATAGGAAAAAACACTTGACGCTGCTCACAGCAAGGGCGTCCCACTCAAAAATATCAAATGCATGTCTTCTGGCTAACATCAATGAGCAAATTTTGACAAGGTTTTCCAATTCCAACATATTAAACTAACATCTTCTTGCTAACATCAATGATTAAACTTTGACAAGCTTTTCCCATTCAAAATATGTAATGCCTATGATCGTGGAGTCCTGTCGTAGCTTCTTGTACTTGTTTGGGCACTTTTTGCCTGTGGCACTCCACGTGTTGTTAAATTGCCAATGGTCTCTGCAGACTAGTCATGTCACCGTGTCTAATAATACTCAGAAAGCTTCTCGGTCATTCCTTCCGTAATGTAGCGCAAACAGTGACTGCTTCTTTCTCGCAAAGTGGAATGACCAATCGACCCGATAATGCAGCGGTTTGCCTTGGACACATTGGCTCCTTCATGCAGTTCAACTAAAATCGAAGTCGGAATAAAACCGAGCTTTAATTTTGATATCCACTGTAAGCAACAATAGGTATAAGGGAAACAATTCTTGAGAAATAACGGTTGATGACTTGTACTCCCGTAACAAAAGCATCTCTTGATCTACTTTATCTTAATGGGAAACAAAAGTCGGAGAGTAGCAATTCTCCATCAGTGTGATTCATTCATATTGACTGAGACATTATCTTAACAATGCCTTGTTTCAACATGTATAAAGAATGACAAAGCAGAAAACTACCATTCCTAAAACAATGCAACTGATTCATTTTAACAGAGACATTATCTTAACAATACCTTGGTTAGACATGTAGAAAGAACTACAAAGGAGGATAGTACCATTCCTAACAAGTGTTGCAGTTTTGAACTAAGATTCAGTAGTTAATTAATTCTGAGAGTGGCATTGCTTAATTTTACCAGCAAAATTAGATTAATGAATAGCATAAACAGTTACAGGGGAGAGTGGGCGCAACAACAGTATGTGCTTCCATCTACTTATAAAGGCGGTGATGCAGAGTTTGTTGTAACAAAGCAACAGGCATCATGTCTGGGTTGGTCCCATTTTTGTTCACTACTTAATGGGAAAAGACAGCAATACAATAGCTTCAATTCAACATTTATTTAAAACAGTACCAATACAAGTAGCACAACATCTCAAAGCACACTGCACAATCATGTGGATGAAGGCATGTACTGACCTTTCATGAGACGGACAAGATAAAATACGAATCTGCCAACACGAATAAGAAATCCAATCTCGTTTTGTGCAGTTGCACTGAAATCAAGCAAAGTGTTTCGCGTAGCGAAGCAAAATGTCGCAATAGCAACAAGTTGAATAGATATCCCTGTTTAAACAGAGGCAAAAAAGGAATCAATTACTGGCTAATAAAGGAGGATGAAACATGCGTACAAAAATGGTAATCCCACCAATCCCTAACAAGTGTTGCAGTTTTGAAATAAGATTCAGTAGTTAATTCTGAGAGTGGCATCAATTACTGGCTTATAAAGGGGTGATGCTGAATTTGTTGTAACAAAGCAACAACAATCATGTCTGGGTTGGTCCCATTTTTGTTCACTACTTAACGGGAAAAGACAGCAATACAATAGCTTCAATTCAACATTTATTTAAAACAATACCAAAACAAGTAGCACAACATCTCAAAGCACATCAAGACACCATGTGGTTGAGACCAAGATTTGAAACAACTCGCCACGAAGACCGGAAACAAATCTCGATCTCCTTTTGTGCAGTTCCACCAAAATTAAGCAAAGTCACCGGTGTGACATTCAAGTTGAACTGCACAAAACACTCTTAAAACATAAGTGTTTTGAGTAGCGAAGCAAAATTTCGCAATAACAACAAGTTGAATCGATACCCCTGTTTTAACAGAGGCAAAAAAGGAAACAATTACTTGCCGATAAAGGAGGATGAAACAAACGGTGACAGAAAGAAGCATCTAACTTATCTTGGATGGAAAACAAAGTAGGACAGTAGCATTTCTAAAACGGTTGCATTGATTCATATTAATAGAGACATTCTCTTGAAACAACATTCGTTAAAAATGTAATTTACTTTTAATAGTGGCATTGCTTCAATTTTCCGGCGGCATTCTTAGATTAACAATAGCAAAATAGTTGTATGGGACATGCCAGCACCATGTGCGTCCACACGTATAAATGGGTGATGCAGAGTATGTATCCAAGCATCATATATGCGTTGGTCCCATATTTGTTCTCTTTAAACCTTCTTCCTATGTGAGGGCAGCAAATCTAGTCCTGCACAAACTACCCGACCCCCCAGTTTCTTTCCCTTTTCAACAAAGAGATCGGTTCCCTACATATGTGTGTACTAGGTTACCCCCCTTTTCCCTTTTTGACCTACAAAGCGGCTGGATAGCCAGTCTATACTACTTTCCGCCCCTTCTTTCCTCATTGAACCACGTCCTAGATTCTTGCTCCAGCCCACCGCACCCTTCTTTCCTCTTTGAACCAAGACCTAGATTCGACTATAGATCGAAAAAGATCCACAAGCAGCTAGAGCAACGACGGTTTCAAAGAAACTTATACCTTAGGGTCGTCGGGATGTGGCAAGGCATGCGGCGGGAGGCCGGATCTGCCCACACTACATACGACAGCGAGGAAGAACGGGTCGGTGGCCCTCCCCCACAGGCGCTGGGTGAAAGAGAACAGCGCAGCTGGCAGTGGATTGCCTCCCTTGCCGAAGGCGATAGAGTGAACGCTACACCTCCTCCCCTTCCCGGTGCGACGGGATACGGATGCCTCCCTTTTTTTGAGAAACTTGACAGTAAGGGGTAAACCCCTACTGTTTTTTCATATATCTATATAAATGGGGTGTTTACATAGACATATCATCGGGCCATGTTACAAGGTGCACCCTTTGCATGCAGTTTGCAACTAAGTAGCTCTAAACAATGTGAGTTATTGGCTATACAATGAAGTACAAAAGGTGACAAAGGCAGCTCTATGGGCTGCTTTAACTCTATGCTGAAGGAGCAGGAGGACCTCCTTGAATCTTGTCAGCCAGGTCTCCACCGTAGGGGCCACTCCTCGGAAATGTTTGTTGTTTCTCTCTTTCCAAATGCTCCAGGCCGAGGTGAGGAATGTTTCAAAGAAGAAATGATTTGGCCAAGAATCTCTTGTAGTTTGTAGGAGGTCGAGGCAGTTGTCAAAAGGCGGCCACACAATGTTTATTTTAGCCCAACAGCTTTGACTGAACGGGCAAGTGAAGATCATATGGTCAATAGTTTCCTCGACGTGTCGCCCACAGAGAATGCAGTCATAGTTTTCACCAATGTTATAATGCCTCCTTTTGAGCATATTGCGTGTGTTGAGCCTGTCAATGAAGAGTAACCAGCCGAACACCTTGATTTTCATAGTGCACCGCGACTTCCAAAGGTGCTGGAAGGCCTGGTGGGCCACCCTGTCTCGGAAGTAATTGTTATAGTAGTCCTTTGGTCGGTAAAGCGCCGAACCCCACGAGTAATGCCATACATCATGCACTGAGGTCGAGGGGGATATCCAATGAGGAGGGGAGTGCAGCTCCTGGATTTCTTCAAGCGCTTGCGGCGAGACCGGCAGTTGAAAGGTTTCATGCAGGTCCATACTATTCATCGCCTCCGCCACAGAAAGATCTTCACTGATGGCAAACGAAAAAGCACGGGGGTGGGCTGTTTGTAGGATCTCCTCTCTCCACAGATCTTTCCAAAAGAGCGCCGTACTGCCGTCAATCACCTAAACACGTGTGATTCAGCGGAAAATAGGAGTGAGTTTTAGGACATCCTTCCACCAGAACGAGCCGATTGTGTCAACCGCATGAGGTATTTTTCCCAAGTAAAGATTGTCCCAAATGAGGTGCACCCAGGGAACATACACTTTGTTGTAGAACTTGTGTAGGAATTTGAGCAGCAGAGCCTCATTATGGATTTTTAAGTTGATCACCCCAAGCCCTCCTTTTTTCTTGGGTCGGCAGACCAAATCCCAAGCAGCCAGAGAATTACATTTGTCCCCTTGCTCTGTTTTCTTAGTCCATAAGCATCTTCGTCTGATTTTATCGAGGATCTCAATAAGCTTGGGAGGGAACTTAAGCGTGCACATGGCAAACACAAGGAGCGACGTGACAGATGCATTTAACCTAGCAAGTTTGCCCCCGTATGACATCATTGCAATTGTGGATGTGAGTTGTCTTTCCAATCTATAGACCAGAGGCATGAGCTCTTGTACGGAGGGTTTAGTCGTGCCTAATGGGAGGCCAAGGTAGGTGAAGGGCATAGATCCAATTACGCATCCGAAAACTCTAGCCAGATTGCTTGTAGCTTCCAAGTCCAGGTTAATGGGTATTATAGTGGATTTCTGAAAGTTTATCTTAAGCCCAATAGAGGAGGCATAGTCAGATAGGAGCTGCTTGATCAAAGTGGCTTGCTGAATGCATGCAGGGAGGACAATGAGAGTGTCGTCCGCATATTGCAGAACAGGGTAATTCGTTTGTCCTCGGCAAGGGAAAGGGAGCTCGATTTGGCCTTGTCTGAATATATCATTAACGGCAGCCTGGAGTAACTCAGCCGCAAGGACAAACATGAGTGGGGATAGCGGATCACCCTGCCTAACCCCACATTTACAAAGGAATTGACTGCCTGGTACCCCATTAAGAAGAATAGAAGATCGGCCAGAGGAGAAGAGGCAGTTGATCCAAGAAATCCAACGCTCATTAAACCCCATATGTCGCATTATATTGATCATGGGCTCGCGAGCAATTGTGTCAAACGCTTTGGCGAAGTCAAGCTTAAGCAGGATGATCTCTTTACCCGAGGTATGACACTGGTGAATATATTGATAGGCCCACCCCAGAAAATCTTGGATGGTCCGGCCTTTGAGGAATCCGTATTGATTACGGTGCACCAGTTGAAGGATAACTCGCTGGAGGCGATTAGCAAGCAATTTTGTGATCAACTTCAGACAGCAGTTAAGGAGAGTAATCGGCCTGTAATCATTGACAAACTCAGGTGAGTTGACCTTGGGTATTAGTGTAATGAAACCATCATTGATGCTAGTGATATCCAGCGTGCCTTCATAGAATTGGGTGCAGAGTGCATAGAAGTCATGTTTAATAATGGGCCAACAAGCTTTAAGAAAAGCTCCACTAAATCCATCAGGTCCAGGGGCGCGATCAGGGGGCATTTCTTTAATGACTTCATCGATTTCATCCTCGGTGAACGGATCAGTAAGATGATCAAGATACCAGCCCGCGGAATGATTGCTGCGAGATCAAATTTCATATCACAGGAGGCTGTAGTCCCTAATCTGGATTTATAAGTGGAGTGAAGGAGGGCTTCTTTTCCAGGGTGATCATCAATTACACTGCCATCTTCACTGCGAAACGAAGCAATGTTATTTTTACGAAATATTTCTGTGGCAATGGCCTGGAAAAATTTAGTATTCTCATCTCCAAACTTGATCCAACGGATGGTGCAACGTTTTTTCCAATAAAGCTTATGATATTTCAACATCTTGAGTAGATGCGTTTTGAGGATGTTTCTGAAATTCGATTCGGGAATAGAGAGGCATCTTTTGTTTTCTAACTCATCTAAATCAGCCAGGACCTCATTGCAGTTACTGATCGCAATGGATAGCTTGGAGATGTGTTTACTCCACACTTTAAGAGCGCGTCTCAGGGCCTTAAACTTGTGGGCTCGAGTGGCTGCAGCGTTTTTGTTAAAGACCGGCTTATTCCAGACCTGTTGAACTATATCCATAAACCCAGGGTGTAAAATCCAGTAAGATTCAAAGCGAAATAGCTTACTGCGAGGGATCTTAGTTTCAATAGTTACGACGCAGGGGATATGGTCAGAGACAGGTTTGCCAAGTGGTTTAACCAGGGTTTTAGGATACATGGTGGTCCAGTGTAATGATGTAAGAAACCAATCAATTTGTTCAAGCAGGGGATCCTGTTGCATATTGCTCCACGTGTATGTTCTTCCTTGAACTGGGATTTCAATTAGTTGCTGTTTGCGAATGATGTCGTTGAACGTGATCATATCATTTAAGTTGCCACCTGGCTTGTTACGATTGTCAGGAGCCCTCATGTAATTGAAATCTCCAAGAAGAAGCCAATCCTGACCATTAGGTATTTGGACATCATATAACCAGGATGTAAATTCCTCACGATCATCCCCAGTACAAGGACCGTAAAGATTAACAAGGGACCACATTTGCGAAGATTGTGTGCTGAAAAAACTGACAGTGAGCGCATAAACAGCCGCAAACTCGATGGTACCGGTGAATAAAGCGCTTTTCCACACAGTAAGAAGGCCTCCAGAGGCACCGCGCGAGGGAACAAAAGCATAACGATCAAATTGTTTAGGAAAGCAGGTTTTAATAAATGCAAAAGAAACATCAGTCATTTTGGTCTCCTGGAGACAAACGACTGCACAACCGCTAGAGATAATCGCATTATTAAGGGCTAATTGTTTCTTCACGGAGTTTAAGCCTCTGACGTTCCAGGAAAGAACATTCCAACAGCGCAGATGAGGCATATAGGCCAAAAGGATTAATCAGAAGTAGGAGGAGCCGCCTCCTCTTGCACATCATCAGGCGCTGGAGCAGCAGAAGGTGCAGCAAGTAAAACTTCAGTTGATAGTTCACTCTCCGGCATTGCGCAGCGATTGACACCTATTGCTTGCAGAGTGGTGATAGCAGTGGGCGGAGGGATGTCTGTAGCAGAAGTGGAGGAGCCAATGGAGGGCACAAAGCGGGGCTGTACCTTGGAAGTGCAGGTGCGTATCTCCTTGACAGCGTGAGACTTGAAGCCATCATACTTGTTGGAGCATTGGCTACGTCTGACTGCAGTGGTGGATATTGGAGCAGATGCCCTGGGATGTCTTGCCCGAGAATGGGGAGAAGGAGGTGCAGAAAGCAAAGCAGCAGAGGAATGCTGAAGCTTATCAGAAGCAGGCACCAAAGTGTCATAGGTGATTTCCTCAATGATCCGAGATGAATCCACTGAAGATTGAATTTGATGCCCAGGATTATCAGAAGTAAACACGGCGCTGTCATTGGGGAGTTCCTCAATAACCACAGATGAAGCAACTACATGGGCTGTAGAAATAGACTGAACCAGAGAGAAGTTGAGCCCCTCGGAATCAACTGAGACTCTGACAGAAATAGATGTAGAGGCGGTTCTCATGCCATATCCCTGCTGCCAAGGCCCAATAGAAGCAATAGCTGGACGCAAGGCCTGAAAGATGAAAGCGTTGAGGCGCTGTCGAGGTATTGGCTCATTCAGAAGGACAGACAGCAGCTCCTCACCTTGAGCAGACAGACCAAAATGGATGCCCTGCGTATGCAAATCCACAGTGACAGTCAAAGACTCAGACGATGCCTCCCTGAACACCTCCGCAGCTAGATCAGACAGCACAACCAAAGCCACATTCAGATCAGGCAGCATCTCATCCTCATCCTGGGAGGAACTAGAGTTGTCAGAAACTATAATGGAGTCATTCCAGGCCTGGAAAGCATTATCAGTAATGTTGTTATCAGGTGCGATGTCGTGCTGAACTATCAGACCCTGGGCAGCAAGCCAAGCTTGATAGTTGACAAGGTGGGGTGGCATTTGAGGGAGTTGCACAGGTTGCTGAGGCCAAGCACCCCAACCATCTTGATTTTGGGCTTCCTGGACAGCGTCTTGACCTGCCCCTTGACCGCCTCCTTCACTAGTTGTGAGGGGGGAGAGAGAGAGAGACAAGAGGCCAATGTAGTCTTGTTTAGATCTGGTAAAGAGAGGGTGAGAGACTGTGAATATAGCAAACCCTAGCAAATGAACGCTGAGCCTCCAGCGTGTAAAATATATATGTAGTCTTGCGGCGTGTGGAGAGTGCAAACCCTAGAGAACAAGCGCTGAGGCTCCCGCTTATATATATATACTACTGTAGTACGGACTGAGCTCCAGTGCCTTCACTGCACCTGCTTTTGGCTGTATGACAGATGAGCCCGCCACATTTTGGGCCCATTTGTCATAAATCCAAAGGCAGGTGCACTAAGTCAATGAAGCTGCGTCCATATAGTACTCTCGTGTATACGACTGATATATAGTGGAGTGGTTTTCTTATTCTCTCCATAACAATCGTTTTAAATTGTGTAAGTACGAAACGAAACTCTTTATTTAGTGTACAGTGAAGAAAACTAGTACTACTTCAGATGAACTAACGATCCACGCCCACGCGTCTTGGTCGCACTTCCTGTCCTTCACGTGTGGTACACTACCCTCCCTTAAGTGAACAACCACACATGCGCCAAATTATCGGAAACGTGTGAGAGTGTGTACAAATAAAGAATTTTAATTTCAATTATCGGAAAGGTTTGAGAGTATTACAAAGTTTGACTTCAGTCAAATCTAATATGCGAAGTAAATAAAAATGGAGGGCTACTACGTCCATGCGGATTTTTAGTCCACACCATTTTCTAAATCAAAGTTAATAGCTAGACAAATAAAATTACAGGGGAGCTGGAGACAAAGTTGTGAGAAGGCTTAGAAATCAATACAAAACTTATGCTCTTAGTACCAACATCGATCCTTCTTCGAGGAAACATTTGGTTCATAGCCAATTGTGTGATAAAATTGCACCAATGTGAAAGACGACTGCGTCTCCAACGCAACCAAGGTGAACTGACGAAGGATGTCATCTTTGTGCGTAACAATCAAAGAGCACTGATGGAAGACAGCTTGTTTTTCATTGAAAATCGATCAGCTTAACCAGCCGACGCAACCATGAGGCGCAACCATGAGCATCGATAGGTCATCGTGGTGATGCATCATCCATTTGGCATCAAGTTTGGGTGAGGCACCTATGAAGTTCGACAAATCCTCACAGTGGTCTGTTTCTTCTCAGTAATCAAGCTCGAGGAAGGAAGAACCACTAACGGTCTGTCTAGGACACATCTAGATGTGACATAGTTATGTCACATCTAAGTTGATGTCCACTCTGTTTGTGGTCTATTTTGTTCCTAGTTTTTTTTTGTTTCTTGTTGCTACATTATATACTTGTGGAAGCTTAGATGTGATATCCTTAAATAACATCTAGATGTGAATTAGAAAAACTGATTTTCTAACATACCAAGAAAGAAAACTCGATCAAAAACACGCCCCGCCTGTGTCGTGAGAGTCGTCGCGCACACACACATAGACATAGACATGCATATCCGTGTTTACATAAAATTCTATTTCCATCTCCATCTCCAATCATATTTGTCCAACTGGGACATTATTTACATTGTTAATTATATACGCAGCAATATTAACGTACAACATCTCTTGTTTGCGCACGTCCGGACCGCTGCCACGGCCAGTCCTGACCAACCCGAACCCTCTTCTTCACCAGCAGCGTGCTTCCTAAACGGTCAAGGCGATTTGCATTCATGCCCGGCCAGAGCGGACACGACCTCTCACTGGCGCCGGCATTGAAGCGGCGCGCCGGCCGAGAGAGCGTCGCCCGCACCAGCCGAGAGAGCATCGCCCGCGCCGCCCGACCTCTCATTATGATGCATTTCTCTCAATGCATTTCCACCACCAGAGAGACTTTAGACGCGTTTGGTTTAATGCTCAATTAGTTAGGGCGTGGTAACCGCAATCAAGTCCACAATTTTCTCTCCATGTACTGTACTACTATGGAGTTGAATAAGTGCATGCATGTGTGTACCCGGGGTGGAAGCACTGCATGCATGTGTGTACGCATTATTCCCTCTAGTAATAGTCGCCGTGCTATAACTACCAATGCTATTTTTCAGGCCGATCGCTAGTCGCCTTGGTTCCACAGATTTTTTTTATTTTTTCTGAAGCGCGCTATATAAACAGTGACAGAGGGAGTAGTATGAGCGGATTCAAAGAAGAGCGTATTGATGGTTGCTTCTTCAGAGCAACTTACAGTGGGAAAGGTGGGGCTTATGATTTGACTGCTCATTACTCACTATTAATGCGGCGCAACGACCGGGCTGAGTCTCCCATGCGGTTGTGCACTACCCCGTCGGTTCTTAAATATACTCCGGAGTATTAGTCTTTCTAGAGATTTCAACGAGTGACTACTCAAATATTTGTCTTTTTAGAGATTTCAAATGGACTGGCACATACTGATGTATATAGACATATTTTAGAGTGTAGATTCACTCATTTTTCTCCATTTGTAGTCAGTTGTTGAAATCTCTAGGAAGACGAATAGAATATTTAGGAACGGAGGGAGTACATCTGAAGCTAAAATGAGTGAATCTACACTCTAACATATGCCCGTTTGAAATTTGTAAAAAGACAAATATTTAGGAACGAAGGAGTATAATTTTGTGCATGGCACATGGACCCGGATGATGAAGAGGCTTCTGGCACTGCTATCAAGCTTCCATCATTTGTTTACATAATTGACGTACTATACAAATAATTTTCCAAATGACATGAAATTGTACAATGGTGTGAGCTTTCAGCTTTTGTTTCGCGTGTCTTGCCATCGATGCTCTTTTGGAAACAATAAAAAACTAACTTCCTTGTTAATGAATGTCAATTATTAGCAGATTAGAGCTAATAATTACATCACAACTGAAGACAGAGTTGTGAGAAGGTGTTAAATTGAAATTGATCCATGCTTTCATTGGCAGCAACGTCCCCCCAGCTCTGTCTAAATCAACAAGGCATGTTGGGAAAAAAGTAGCGGTCTGGAGCATGCAACATTCCGATCATTTTGTGCAGTTCCACTAAAGTAGAGTTGAGCGTCCCTGTTCCAAAGAGATTAAGTGTGATTACGATAATAGAGGACTGCTGATGAAACAATAAACACACAAATAGAAGCCGGTCACCTTTGCAGTCTCTCTTAAGACTAACTAGTTGGACAAGATTAGGCTCGGAGTTGGATGAGGAGGATAGAGCAAAACCAATCTCCCTTTGTGCAGTCGCTTTGAAATGCAGAGACGTTGCCCGTGTGACATTTTAGTACAACTGCACAAAACACTCTTAAGAAAAAAGTGATTTGTGCAGTTCACCAAAAGGTCGCAATAGCAACGAGATGAAATGGATAGCCCTGTTTGCAAAAAAACTGGTAGAAAGGAAACAATTACTGGCCAATAACAGTTGATGACACATGCGACGGCAAAAAAGAAGCATATTCCTTGTCCTAAGGGAAGATAACAACACGGTTGTGTTTGTCTAAAACGGTGTGAGGACGAGAATGCAATATGGAAAGTACGCCGGACGAGCTACGTTTTGGGCAAAGAACTATGGAAGATCCACATGCAGCGACGTGGAAGACAAAAGTGGAGCAAGGCCGGAGGGATACCGGAGGTCGGGATGTAACTAGGTGAGCTGCGGCGGGCGGAATCTGCGAGCAGGTGGCGTAGGCCCTGCCGCGCCGGAGCTTGGTCAGAGAGAACGGCGTGTACCGTAGATCGGGACGTGCTGCCTCGGCGCCGTCGAACGGAGAAATGATGCACTTCCTCCCTTTCCCCCGGTGGACGGGATGCGGCCAGATCAGTGACCAACGGTGAGCGAGAGAGAGGCCACCGCACTCCCTTTCCCCCGATGGACGGGATGCGGCCGGATCAGTGACCAACGGTGAGAGAGAGAGAGAGGCCACCACAACCTTGTGTGAGATACTCTGAAGAGCGACAAACCAGGCAGGAAGGCTCCATTGTATATAGTGAGCGGACTACCTTTTTCTCCATAAAAATCGTTTTATATTACGTAATGCGTGCCATTGAGCGCTATAACTTTATTTAAAAATAACGCGGCAACGCGTCAAGTCGAACTTTGTTTCGTGCACGCGTGGTACACGACCTCCCTAGGTAAACAACCGCTACAGGCATTCAAATTAGCACGTGGGCTGCCATTTCGTAAAGAAATGAGCTCCACCGTGTACCCGCGCGGGTGTGGCTGGGCACGAAGCGTGAGTACGTGCACGGTGCACCTATTCTCTTCTTGTATACGTACACCACGTTCGTTGGGTTGTGTGAGAGAGATACAAACCTAGAGAGATATAGTGTGTGGGTTCTTGAGAGTTTTTGGGGGTCAATAAAAATGTAACATATGCAATGTGTGTGAAATAGAGTCCTGGATATAACATATATATAGAGGGGCGATCCACGAGAAGAGAGTGGAGGTATCATCGGCTTGAGGTGTCCATAGAATTGAAGAGAGGATGATGTGTGTGTGTGTGCCGCTGATCGATAAAGAGTGCCATCGAATTTGTGTGTGCCCATGTCAAAGATATAGAGTGGCACGGCCCTCTTTGAACGTGAGATGGGACATGTGCAGTTTGTCTCTATGGCATGGATACCTACCTGCAGCGCTCGACTATCGATGTGTGATGGGGGAAGAGGGAGGCCCAATTAACTATAGAGGTACAATGGCTGGTATATGTGCGGAGGAGGAGAGAGGCCTACCTCATGTATTAAGGAGATCGATCTGCCTCATGTATTAAGGAAGATCGATCAGTATCCATGCATATGTGCAGGAGAGGAATAAGGTTGGGAGAGAGACAGAGCTAGAGTGTTGGAGGGGGTGGTAGTGGAGTTGCTTCTAACAAATGGTGGGATAGGCTTGCTAGACAAACGCAGGGCATGCCCGCAATATCAATAAGAGAGGAGATGGCTGCTTGTTGTCTGTGCACGTGAGTGTGAGAGACGGGTCAGGAGGCATGCACAAATGATGAGGGGGGACGATGTGGCTGTGGTAAGCAGACAAAACTACATAGGAAGATCAATCGCCCTTTGTTAGAGAAAGGAGAGACATAACTTCTGAGGTACGTCGATTGATGGGGGGGTAGTTAAAGTTGATCTAGGTATATGTTGGGAGATCGATCGGTATACATGCATGTGTGTGTTAGAAGCAAATGAGGCACGAGGAGAAGGATAGAGAGAGAGGGATGCATGTAGGATGTGGTACGAGAGGCATACTATATCGAGGGGAGGAGGAAGTAGTACGAGAACGATGAAAAGAGTGGTGGGAGTGAGGCATGGACGGTGACAAGAGAAGAGGGGAAGCTTGTGTTTGTGCTAGGCACACCTGGCTAGAGAGGCATATCAATCGATATGTGCCATAAAGAAGGAGCTGGGGGGCCTACACACACCATGGGTGAACGACCTAAAGTGAAAAGACGAATTTGCGTGATGGAGCTAGAGAATGCAGAGGGAGGGTGACAGGGATGCGGGCGTGTCCATGCACAAGAGAAAGTTAGCGCTAGCTAGAAAGATAAGAGGGTTGTGTGGGTGTAAAAGACGAACAGAGATCATATATACTTCATTATAAAAAGCGAATTCGGATATTTGAAGAATTTATCATAGTGTTTCAAACCGACGCATGTGTGAATATATATAACGGTGATACACATGGTGTGGTTATGAACATGTTATACTACATTTAATATATTTTATCTCTACTCTTATAAAAAACGGAGCTGTTGATGATGGTGTGCCTGCCATCCTGCATTATAGGCCGTCCGATTTATATCGGGCGGATAGCAAGGAAACTATGATGGTTGAATTTGGCAACAATCATGATTGTAGATTCTTATTGAAATAGAGAAACGAATTCAAATTTAGTTCGAATTGCAGCGGAAGTATAGACATTTGGAATGCACTAAAATGTTGGTATGAGTAGGTTACATGCATTATACAACAAGCGCAAAAATTAATCGGACATAACATGGATTCATACTCCCTCCTTCCACCTATATAGGCCGTAATGAGATTTTTAAGACCGTCTTTGACTATTGACAAGATTAATAGTACATGACATGCACAATGTGAAAATTATATCATTGAAAGAACCTTTCATAGACGAATTTAACGGTGTGCTTTGTGTAAGTTGCATGTCATATATCATTGCTCTAATATTTGGTCAAAGTTAGCATCGGAAAACGCATTAGGCCCTATATAGATGGAAGGAGGGAGTAGCTTTGAATAGCATTTGTATAGTAAAACGGGGCAAGACTCTCTCTTTGTGTGGTGTGAATAGTTTTATTTTTTCGTTTTCTTTTTGGTTGAGGGAAGTGCGATTTGATTTGGTACATACAAGTACAATATTATTACACGTTAGGCTTGTCCCTAAAATTCAACCCGCGTATTGTTATATCCCGAAAATTCAGATATCGTGCTCCCAAAACTGGCGCCTTCACAACCCGCACCTTGCTATCCCGAAATTACAACGCGCGCGAAAACTCCCTCCAGCTGCCAAATCCCGACATGCAAAATCCCCCTTCTAACCCTGAGCCGAAAGGGCCGCTAGATCAAATCGGTGGGGGGTACTTTTGTAACACACCCTACATTTTGGACAAGCGCGTCCCTAAGTCATGCTTCACCCCCTCCCATCGCCCCCTTTTCGCCATTCGAAATCCCAGGCCACCATAACCTCTCTGCTCCAGCCGCGAAACCCCACCCTCCTCCATTCGCCACGTCACCGCTGCCCAGCCGGAGCCTCTTCCCCGACGACTTCGTCCAGCGCAACAGCTCGACGTCCCTCGTCCACCTACCCGGATGAGGATCCATCATCCATCTCGCCGTCACGCTGGTTCAGCCGTCCCGTCCTCCACCTCCAAGGAGCTGCTCCGACGATCGCCTCGACTATCGCGGCTGCTCCATCCCCACAGCGCCGCCTTAACCTGCTCCACCGCAACCACATCATCCTCACCGACTCCTCGGACGAAGCCGAGGCCTACTCGGCGCCACCAAAGAGGTTGTACACTCATCACATCGCACCTTCTCCTTAACTCGACCTCCCGACGCCGACGGTGCTCCATCCCGCACCCCCATGGAGCAACTACCTTGAAGCTGGCGCCGGGGGCGACATCTCCACGGCGGCTCTCCGCCAGTGTGAGGCCCCTTCGGTGGCGGCGTCCATACCAGCTGGATCTGCTGCTGCTGCACCGGCTCTCGCTCGATCGCTCGCTCGCCCAGCTACTGTTGGGTAACGTAGCAGAATTTTAAAATTTTCCTATGTGTCACCAAGATCAATCTATGGAGTCTTCTAGCAACGAGAGGGAGAGGAGTGCATCTACATACCCTTGTAAATCGCGAGCGAAAGCGTTCAAGAGAACGGGGTTGATGGAGTCGTACTCGTCGTGATCCAAATCACCGATGATCCTAGCGCCGAACGGACGGCACCTCCACGTTCAACACACGTACGGAGCAAGAACGTCTCCCGCGCCTTGATCCAGCAAGGAGGAGGGAGAGGTTGAGGAATAAAGCTCCAACAGCAGCACGACGGCGTGGTGGTTGTGGAGCAGCAGTACTCCGGCAGGGCTTCGCCAAGCTCTTAACGGAGGAGGAGAGGTGTTGGGGAGGGGAGGGGCTGTGCCTTGGGATGGGTACGGCTCCCATGTGCCTCCCCACTATATATAGGGGTGGAGGGGGCTGTTTTCTTGCCCTCCAAGTCCATTGGGGAGTTGGCAAAGGTGGGGAAAGAAATCCCATCATTTCCTTTCCCCACCGATTGTTATCCCCCCTTTTTAGGGATCTTGATCTTATCCCTTTGGGATGTGATCTTATTCCTTCTAAGGGGGAATCTTGGTGCGCCTTGACCAGGGGTGTGGAGACCCACGTTCATGTGGGTCCCCACATGCAGGTGGGCCCCACTACGGAACCTTCTAGAATCTTCCCGGTACAATACCGAAAAATCCCGAACATTTTCTGGTGGCCAAAATAGGACTTCCCATATATAAATCTTTACCTCCGGACCATTCTGGAACTCCTCGTGACGTCTGGGATCTCATCCGGGACTCCGAACAACATTCGGTAATCACATACAAGTCTTCCTAATAACCCTAGCGTCATCGAACCTTAAGTGTGTAGACCCTATGGGTTCGGGAAACAAGCAGACATGACCGAGACAACTCTCCGGTCAATAACCAACAACGGGATATGGATACCCATGTTGGCTCCCACATGTTCCATGATGATCTCATCGGATGAACCACGATGTCGAGGATTCAAGCAATCCCGTATACAATTCCCTTTGTCAATCGGTACGTTACTTGCCCGAGATTCGATCGTCGGTATCCCAATACCTCGTTCAATCTCTTTACCGGCAAGTCACTTTACTGCATCTGTAATGCATGATCCCGTGATCAACCACTTGGTCACATTGAGCTCATTATGATGATGCATTACCGAGTGGGCCCAGAGATACCTCTCTGTCATACGGAGTGAAAAATCCCAGTCTCGATTCATGCCAACCCAACAGACACTTTCGGATATACCCGTAGTGCACCTTTATAGCCACCCAGTTACTTTGTGACGTTTGGCACACCCAAAGCACTCCTACGGTATCCGGGAGTTGCACAATCTCATGGTCTAAGGAAATGATACTTGACATTAGAAAAGCTCTAGCAGACAAACTATACGATCTTGTGCTATGCTTAGGATTGGGTCTTGTCCATCACATCATTCTCCTAATGATGTGATCCCGTTATCAATAACATCCAATGTCCATGGTTAGGAAACCATAACCATCTATTGATCAACGAGCTAGTCAACTAGAGGCTCACTAGGGACATGTTCTGGTCTATGTATTCACACATGTATTACGGTTTCCAGTCAATACAATTATAGCATGAACAATAGACGACTATCATGAACAAGGAAATACAATAATAACCATTTTATTATTGCCTCTAGGGCATATTTCCAACAGTCTCCCACTTGCACTAGAGTCAATAATCTAGTTCGCATCACTATGTGATTGTAATGAATTCAACACCCATGGGGTTTGATCATATCTCGCTTGTGAGAGAGGTTATTAGTCAGCGGGTCTGAATCTTTCAGATCTGTGTGTGCTTTACAAATCTCTATGTCATCTCCTAGATGTAGCTACCACGCTCTATTTGGAGCTATTCCAAATGACTGTTCTACTATACGAATGCAGTTTACTACTCAGAATAATCTGGATTAGTGTCAAAGTTTGCATCGGCGTAACCCTTTATGACGAACTCTTTTACCACCTCCATAATCGAGAAAATTCCTCTGTCCACTAGTTACCAAGGATAACTTTGACCGTTGTCCTGTGATCCATTCCTGGATCACTCTTGTACCCCTTGACTGACTCATGGCAAGGCACACTTCAGGTGCGGTACACAGCATAGCATACTGTAGAGCCTAGGTCTAAAGCATAGGGGACGACCTTCTCCTTTCTCTCTCTTCTGCCGTGGTCAGGTCTTGAGTCTTACTCAATACTCACACCTTGTAACACAGCCAAGAACTCCTTCTTTGCTGATCTATTTTGAACTCCTTCAAAATCTTGTCACGGTATGTATTCATTTGAAAGTACTATTAAGCGTTTTTTATCTATCCTTATAGATCTTGATGCTCAATGTTCAAGTAGCTTAATCCAGGTTCTCCATTGAAAAACACTTTCCAAATAATCCTGCATGCTTTCCAAAAATTCTACATCATTTCTGATCAACAATATGTCAACAACATATACTCATCAGAAATTCTATAGTGCTCCCACTCACTTCTTCGGAAATACAAGTTTCTCATAAACTTTGTATAAACCCAAAATCTTTGATCATCTCATCAAAGCGTACATTCCAATTCCGAGATGCTTACTCCAGTCCTTAGAAGGATTGATGGAGCTTTGCATACTTGTTAGCATCTTTCAGGATTAACAAAAACTTTTTTGTTGTATCACATACAACCTTTCCTCAAGAAAATCGTCGAGGAAACAATGTTTTGACATCCTATCTGCAAGATTTCATAAATAATGCAAGAATCGCTAATATAATTCCAACAGACTCTTAGCATCGCTTCTGGTGAGAAAGTCCCATCGTAGTCAACTCCTTGAACTTGTTGGGAAACATCTTAACGACAAGTTGAGCTTTCTTAATGGTGACACTTACCATCATTGTCCGTCTTCCTTTTAAAATCCATCTGCACCCAACAGCCTTACGACCATCAAGTAGTTCTTTCAAAGTCTATACTTTGTTTTATACATGGATCCTCTCTCGGATTTTATGGCCTCGAGCCATTCATTGGAATCCGAGCCCACCATCGCTTCTCCACAGCTCGTAGGTTCATTGTTGTCTAGCAACATGACTTCCAAGACAGGATTACGTACCACTCTGAAGTAGTACACATCCTTGTCGACCTATGAGGTTTGGTAGTGACTTGATCCGAAGTTTCATGATCACTATCTTAAGCTTCCACTTCAATTGGTGTAGGTGCCACAGGAACAACTTTCTGTGCCCTGCTACATACTAGTTGAAGTGGCGGTTCAATAACCTCATCAAGTCTCCACCATCCTCCCACTCAATTCTTTCGAGAGAAACTTCTCCTCGAGAAAGGACCCGTTTTTAGAAACAATCACTTTTGCTTCCGGATCTAAGATAGTAGGTATACCCAACTATTTTTGGGTATTCTATGAAGATGTATTCATCCGCTTTGTGTTTGAGCTTATCATCCAGAAACCTTTTCACATAAGCTTCATAGCCCCAAACTTCTAAAAATGACAGCTTAGGTTTCTCTAAACAATAGTTCATGCGGTGTCATCTCAACGGAATTACGTGGTGCCCTATTTAAAGTGAATGCAGTTGTCTCTAATGCTTAACCCATAAACGATAGTGGTAATTCGATAAGAGGCATCATGGTATGCACCACATCCAATAAGGTGCAGCTATGATTTTCGGGCACACCATCAAACTATGGTGTTCCAGGCGGTATTAGTCGTGAAACAATTTCCACAATGTCTTATTTGTGTGCCAAACTCGTAACTCAGATATTCATCTCTATGATCATATCATAGATATTTTATCCTCTTGTCATGACGATCTTCAACTTCACTCTAAAATTACTTGAACCTTTCAATAATTCAGACTTGTGTTTCAGCAAGTAAATATACTTAGCATCTACTCAAATCATCTGCGAAGTAAGAACATAACGATATCCACTGCGTGCCTCAGCACTCATTGGACTGCACACATCAAAATGTATTACTTCCAACAAGTTGCTTTCTTGTCCCATCTCACCTTTGAAAACGAGGCCTGTCAGTCATCTTGCCCATGTGGTATGATTTGCATGTCTCAAGTGATTCAAAATCAAGTAAGTCCAAACGATCCATCTGTATGGAGTTTCTTCATGCATATCTACCAATAGACATGGTTCGCATGTCTCAATCTTTTCAAAAACGAGTGAGTCCAAAGATCCATCAACATGGAGCTTCTTCATGCATTTTATACCAACATGACTCAAATGGCGATTACACAAGTATGTGGTAATATCATTACTATCTTATATCTTTTGGCATGAACATGTGTATCACTACGATCGAGATTCAATAAACCATTCATTTTAGGTGCAATACCATTGACGGTATTATTCAAATAAACAGAGTAACCATTATTCTCCTTAAATGAATAAATCAGATTATGATAAACATAATCCAATCATGTCTATGCAAACACCAAATAACAATTATTTAGGTTTAACACCAATATCCATGGTAGAGGGAGCATGCGATGCTTGATCACATCAACCTTGGAAACACTTCCAACACATATCGTCATCTCACCTTCAGCTAGTCTCCGTTTATTCTGTAGCCTTTTATTTCGAGTTACTAACACTTAGCAACTGAACCGGTATTTTAATACCCTGGTGCTACTATGAGAACTAGTAAAGTACACACTATAATGTATATCCAGTATACTTCTGTCGACCTTGCCAGCCTTCTCATCTACCGAGTATCTAGGGTATTTCTGATTCAGTGACCGTTCGCCTCATTATAGAAGCAGTTAGTCTCGGGTTTGGGTTCAACCTTGGGTTTCTTCACTAGAGCAGCAAATGATTTGCCGTTTCATGAAGTATCCCTTCTTTCCCTTGCCCTTCTTGAAACTAGTGGTTTAACCATCAACAATTGATGCTCCTTCTTGATTTCTACTTTCGCGGTGTCAAACATCACGAGTTTCTCAAGGATCATCATGTCTATCCCTGATATGTTATAGTTCATCACGAAGCTCCAATAGCTTGGTGGCAGTGACTATGGAGAACCATCACTATCTCATCTGGAAGATTAACTCCCACTATATTCAAGCGATTGTCGTACTTAGACAATCTTAGCACATGCTCAACGATTGAGCTTTTCTCCCTTAGTTTGCAGTCTTAAGAAACTTGTCAGAGGTATCATACCTCTTGACGGTGGCACTAGTCCGAAATTCCAATTTCAGTCTTTGGAACATCTCATATGTTCTGCGACATTTCAAAAAACGTCTTTTGGTGCCACAATTCTAAACCGTTAGTATTACGCACTGAACTATCACGTAGTCATCAAAACGTGTATGTCAGATGTTTCCCAACATCTACAGACGACGCTCGAGGTTCAACACACTGAGCGGTGCATTAAGGACATAGCCCTTCTGTGCAGCAATGAGGACAATCCTCAGTTCACGGACCCAGTCCGCATAATTGCTACTGTCAACTCTCAAGTAAATTTTCTCTAGGAACATATCTAAAACAGTAGAACCAAAGCGTGAGCTACGACATAATTTGCAAAGACCTTTTGACTATGTTCATGATAATTAAGTTCATCTAATCAAATTATTCAATGAACTCCCACTTAGATAGACATCCCTCTAGTCATCTAAGTGATACATGATCCGAGTCAACTAGGCCGTGTCCGATCATCACATGAGACGGACTAGTCATCATCGGTGAACATCTTCATGTTGATCGTATCCACTATACGACTCATGTTCGACCTTTCGGTCTTCCGTGTTCGAGGCCATGTCTGTACATGCTAGGCTCGCCAAGTCAACCTAAGTGTTTCGCATGTGTAAATCTGGCTTACACCCGTTGTATGCGAACGTTAGAATCTATCACACCCGATCATCACGTGGTGCTTGAAACAACGAACCTTCGCAATGGTGCATGCTAGGGGAACACTTTCTTGAAATTTTAGCGAAGGATCATCTTATTTATGCTACCGTCGTTCTAAGCAAATAAGATGTAAACATGACAAACATCACATGAAAATCATAAAGTGACATGATATGGCCAATATCATCTTGCGCCTTTTGATCTCCATCTTCGAGGCGCGGCATGATCACCTTCGTCACCGGCATGACACCATGATCTCCATCATCATGATCTCTATCATCGTGTCTTCATGAAGTTGTCTCGCCAACTATTACTTGTACTACTATGGCTAACGGTTAGCAATGAAGTAAAGTAATTACATGGCGTTTTTCTTTGACACGCAGGTCATACAATAAATTAAGACAACTCCTATGGCTCCTGCCGGTTGTCATACTCATCGACATGCAAGTCGTGATTCCTATTAGAAGAACATGATCAATCTCATACATCACATATATCATTCATCACATCCTTTTGGCCATATCACATCACACGGCATATGCTGCAAAAACAAGTTAGACGTCCTCTAATTGTTGTTGCAAGTTTTTCTGATAATGCAATAGGTTTCTAGCAAGAACGTTTCTTACCTACGCCAAAACCACAACGTGATATGCCAATTTCTATTTACCCTTCAAAAGGACCCATTTCATCGAATCCGATCCGACTAAAGTGGGAAAGACAGTCACCCGCTAGCCACCTTATACAACTAGTGCATGTCAGTCCGTGGAACCTGTCTCACGTAAGCGTACGTGTAAGGTCGGTCCGGGCCGCTTCATCCCACGATGCCGCCGAATCAAGATAAGACTAGTAACGGCAAGTAAATTGAAAAAATTGATGCTCACAACAACTTATGTTCTACTCATGCATAGAATCTACGCATAGACCTAGCTCTGATACCACTGTTGTGTAACGTAGCAGGATTTTAAAATTTTCCTACGTGTCACCAAGATAAATCTATGGAGTCTTCTAGCAACAAGAGGGAGAGGAGTGCATCTACATACCCTTGTAGATCGTGAGAGGAAGCGTTCAAGAGAACGGGGTTGATGGAATCGTACTCGTCGTGATCCAAATCACCGATGATCCTAGCGCCGAACGGACGGCACCTCCGCGTTCAACACACGTACGGAGCGAGGACGTCTCCCACGCCTTGATTCAGCAAGGAGGAGGGAGAGGTTGAGGAAGAAAGATCCAACAACAAAGACGACGCGTGGTGGTGGTGGAGCAGCGATTCTCGGCAGGCTTCGCCAAGCTCTTAGCGGAGGAGGAGAGGTGTTGGGGAGGGGAGGGGCTGCGCCTTGGGATGGGTACGGCTCCCATGTGCCTCCCCACTATATATAGGGGTGGAGGGGGCTGGTTTCTTGCCCTCCAAGTCCATTGGGGTGTTGGCAAAGGTGGGGAAAGAAATCCCATCATTTCCTTTCCCCACCGATTGTTATCCCCCCTTTTTAGGGATCTTGATCTCATCCCTTTGGGATATGATCTTATGCCTTCTAAGGGGGAATCTTGGTGCGCCTTGACCAGGGGTGTGGGGCCCTGCCCCCACTACCCACGTTCATGTGGGTCCCCACATGCAGGTGGGCCCCACTACGAAACCTTCTAGAATCTTCCTGGTACAATACCGAAAAATCCCGAACATTTTCCGGTGGCCAAAATAGGACTTCCCATATATAAATCTTTACCTCCGGACCATTCTGGAACTCCTCGTGACGTCTGGGATCTCATCCGGGACTCTGAACAACATATGGTAATCACATACAAGTGTTCCTAATAACCCTAGCGTCATCGAACCTTAAGTGTGTAGACCCTACGGGTTCGGGAAACATGCAGACATGATCGAGACAACTCTCCGGCCAATAACCAACAGCGGGATCTGGATACCCATGTTGGCTCCCACATGTTCCATGATGATCTCATCGGATGAACCACGATGTCGAGGATTCAAGCAATCCCGTATACAATTCCCTTTGTCAATCGGTACGTTACTTGCCCGAGATTCGATCGTCGGTATCCCAATACCTCGTTCAATCTCGTTCACCGCAAGTCACTTTACTCGTCTTGTAATGCATGATCCCGTGATCAACCACTTGGTCACATTGAGCTCATTATGATGATGCATTACCGAGTGGGCCAGAGATACCTCTCCGTCATGCGGAGTGACAAATCCCATCTCGATTTGTGCCAACCCAATGCAGACACTTTCGGAGATACCCGTAGTGCACCTTTATAGCCACCCGATTCACGTTGTGACATTTGGCACACCCAAAGCACTCCTACGGTATCCGGGAGTTGCACAATCTCATGGTCTAAGGAAATGATACTTGACATTAGAAAAGCTCTAGCAGACGAACTATACGATCTTATGCTATGCTTAGGATTGGATCTTGTCCATCACATCATTCTCCTAGTGATGTGATCCCGTTATCAATGACATCCAATGTCCATGGTTAGGAAACCATAACCATCTATTGATCAACGAGCTAGTCAACTAGAGGCTCACTGGGACATGTTGTGGTCTATGTATTCACACATGTATTACGGTTTCCAGTCAATACAATTATAGCATGAACAATAGACGATTATCATGAACAAGGAAATACAATAATAACCATTTTATTATTGCCTCTAGGGCATATTTCCAACAGCTACTGCTGCTGCTCTCCCCCTCGCTCGTGCTGCTGCTCTGCTCCGATTAAGCCACACTTCAGTCGACTGAATCGACTTTTGGGTTAGTCGATTTTCAGGGGTTGGGGGGGCTCGCCGGAGTTAAGGAAGAAGCACCCTTGAGGGACGGGGCTCACGGAGAGGTACCCCACTATATATCTTAGGGTTCAGGGTGGGGGCGGGGGGCCTAGAGGGCTGGCCGGAGCGGCGGTGGCGAGTTGTTTCGGGGCGGCGAGGCGGCGCTGGGGCCGGTGGTTCGGCCGGTGGTGGCTGGCGGGTCAGGGGGGTGCAGATTGAAGATGAACTGTAGGCCCTCCCTAAACTACATGTCAAGTGCCTCTCTGCTACCATTATGCTCAGTTTTCGGCAAAGAGTATTCAGATTCCACAGTAAATTTCAGTTTCGACAGTTAAGTTCAGAGTCAGCAGTTTTTACCTCATCTGTTGTAGTCAGGTGGTTTTTGGTGATGTTAATTTTACATCCATTTTACATCATCTATTGGAGATGCTATTAGAATCCCACTTTGTCGGGGAGGCCGATCGTACCCACAGACACCTATGGGGCCGGCGGAGCAGGCCCCTTGTGGTTCGGAGGGGGACGGAGGTCTCACGAAGAGCGGATCGAGGCGATGCACACGAGCGGTTTACCCAGCTTCGGAGCTCTCCGGAGAGATAAAACTCCTACTGCTGCTTGTTTGATCTATTGTGTTTTTGCTAGGGAGCAACGAGGGCTACAAAACCTAGCGTGAGTCTATCTGGTCTCGAGTGGGTCGAATGAACCCAATGAGACGAACCTGGCCGACTGAACTGAACGGAACCGAACCCTTTCTACGTTGCACTCGGGCCTCCTTTTATATGCTCAAGGGGTCTCCGACAGGTGGCAACATAGGCGGGGGTACAAATGTAAAAACAGGAGTTGGTACACCTACTTGAACAGTGTACAGTGCAAAATACCTAACTCTGACGGCAAGGGACAAAAGCAATAAATGCCCGTCGTTGTCGCCCAAACAGTGTAACAGAGACCGTCAGTGCGCCTCCGCCGCCACGATGGTGAGCCTGTCCGCCGCTTATCGCTGCTCTCCGCTGGCTGCACAGCCGCTCGACACGCGCCCATGGAACGGTCCCATGGCGACACGTCGCTGGGTGAGCTGGAGCGGAGACGGAGAGAGGTTGCATGCCGCGGCAAGCGCCTTGCCGCGGCCGAATCCTTGTCGCACCCGGAGACTTGTCGCGCCCCGAGCCTTCCCGGCAAGCTCCTCTTGGCGGGGCTTTGTCTTCTGCGTGCCTGGAGTGGCCTTCCCGACAAGCTCCTCTTGTCGGGACCTTGTCTTCTCAATCTAATACTTTGTTCTTGAATGGCTCCAAGGGAGCCACGGAGGAGATTGGCGGTGACGAGGCAAACCTTGTCGAGGGGTGCTGCAACTGTCCGTGCACGAGTACGGGATACTAGGGTACCCCTACTCTAGTACACCGACAGGAGCCCCCGGGCCTGGGCCGTACAGTCTTTGGCGCTTGTCGGGCCAGGCCCGTAATCTGCAGACGGACACGCTGCGTGGCCTCGACCACGCCGCAACTTCGCCCGGACCCACCACGATCTCCACTAACGGCACGCACCGGACGTGGCGTCGTCACGAAGAGATCGTGGGCGCGTCGTGGGGGTTCTTTATTAATATAAGCGGGCGTCCGCCCCTCCTCCCCTTATAAGCAGAGGGAAGCAGAGGCGGGCCGACCACCCCTGCCATTGCTGTCTTGTCAAGAAACCACCGTCGCTCCCTTCTTCTTCTCCGGTGCGAAGAGAGCAGTGCCCCGCCCCCCCTTTCGCCGCAAGCACACTCACCGCCGGCGACCTCCTCCGCCCCCCTCACCATTGCTCCGAAAGCCGATAAGGAGAGGGGCGTCAAGTCGGCCGAGGCGCTTGGCCGGCTCATGGTCTGCGCAAGGAGCGGGCCGTCTTCCCCCCGCAGCTTGGCGCGCGGGAGCTGCGGGACGTCTTCTACCTTTTCTGGTCGACGGAGACTCGTGCGCATCCGCACACGAGGGTGCTCCCCGCCTCCGCCGCTGATCTGGCCCCAACAGGGCACCAGCGCGCCCTTCTTCTCCTCTTCGCTGTTATTTCAGTTCTGAGAACGATTTGGCCAGTGCCGCGATAAGTTATTATTGTAATATAAGTTTATTCTGGGCAACATTTGCTATGTTACTTCCTTTACTCGACTCTTGGCTTTGTATGTTATTACTCTACGCTTTTCAGGGAAACTTGCCGGTGCAGGCACCCTTGTCATGAGCGCCGAAAAGTGCGGAACTTCAGCTTCATGGCGGGGTCGCTACCGACAAGCAACCTTGTCACGGACTAGCCGCAGCTCACTTAAGTTGTTGAGCGGACTCGAAACAAAGTAAGGGCGCGACCAGTCACGATTTGGTTCCTCTGCGTACAGATTTTCCATACAAAGTACTATCGTTCGAGGAAGATAACGAAAATTTAAAAATTGATTGCTCAAACTTTGGCAACTTAGCTTTTCTGTTTCTTGCTTCCCGATGAGGTGAAACTTCCTCGAGCGGTGCCTGGTCCATAGTATTATCTCCTCCTCCCCCCTGGTTAACTTGTGCGCGAGGGAGCCTTCCTTTCTTTGAGAGAAGAAAAAGACGAGGAAATAACATTATGGAGCCTAGCGGCTCGATTCTGCTTACCGGGTGTGGTTGCTGCACAAAGTGTTAGCCAAAGCATGCAATAAATTGATGAAAGCATGAACTTGACAAGTCGCGCGCAACACATGAGCTTTATCGATGCATCGGGTCTGCGCCGGCTTTGTAATGGCGATTACATGCAACAGCGGCAAGACTTGTACAAAAGGTGGTTGCCGGAACGGGTTCCGACAACCGCGCCCTATGGGTAAAACTTACGAAGATGCTCAATGTTCCAGGAGTTGCTCACCGGAATGCCATCTTCAGTCTCAAGGCGGACAGCGCCAGGCCTAGTGACTCGTTTCACCCGATAAGGGCCTTCCCACTTCAAGGCCAACTTGTATGAATTCTTGGCGGACTGAACGCTACCAAGAACAAGGTCGCCTTCCTCAAGACTTCGGCACTAACCCTGCGGCTATGGTAGCGGACGCAGGCTTGTCAGAAGCGAGCGGCTCGCACAGCGGCCTGAAGACGATCCTCCTCGAGGAGCAGCGCGTCATCTTGTCGCAGCTGCTCTTGCTCAAGCTCATCATAAGCGAGTACTTGAGGCGATCCGTATACGAGTTCCGTGGGGAGAACTGCCTCTGCTCCATAGACTAGAGCAAAGGGTGCCTGGCCAGTGGCTCGATTTGGCGTCGTTCTGATCGACCAAAGAACCACCGGCAGCTCCTCGATCCAGTTTCTTCCGCACTTGTGCAGCCTGTCGAAAGTTACGGTCTTGAGCCCAAGCGCAGCACTTCAAAGATTTGCCCTCTCTGCTTGACCGTTGCTTCTCGGGTGAGCAACGGAAGCAAAGCAGACCTTGGCGCCAAGGTCTTGGACATACTGCATGAAGGTGCGACTCGTAAATTGCGTGTCGTTGTCGGTGATGATCCTGTTAGGGATTCCGAAACGGCAAACAATCGACCTGAAGAACTTGACTACCGTTGTCTTTGTCACCTTACTCATCGCTTCCACTTCCGGCCACTTTGTGAACTTGTCGATGGCGGCGCATAAGTACTCAAAGCCCCGACAGCTCGGGGGAAAGGGCCGAGGATGTCGAGCCCCCAGACCGAAAAGGGACAGGATAAAGGGGTCGTCTGGAGAGCTTGAGCTGGCTAGTGTATCTGTTTGGAATGGAACTGGCACGCTTCACACTTCTTTACTTGTGCAGTTGCATCCTGGAGGGCTGTCGGCCAGAAGAAACCTTGCCGGAAAGCTTTGCCGGCAAGTGCTCTTGCGCCAATGTGGTGACCACATATGCCTCCGTGTATCTCTGCCAACACCTTCATCCATCTTCCCGGAATACACTTCAATTTCACACCGTTGAGTCTTCTTACATGCATAAAGATGTCATCGACAAACTGGTACATACTTGACTGCCGCGCTACTCTTTCCGCTTCTTCCTGCTCTTCGGGAAGTTCTCCTGTCTGAAGGAAATGGACAATCTGCTGCGCCCATGTTGGAGCTTGTGGCTCGACAACAAGGACTAAAGGCACATCTGCTGCTGCGGGAACATCAGCTTCTACGGCAAGAGCCTGTGGCTCTGCCGGAGCTAGATGTTCCCGACAAGCTTGCCGAGCAAGACTTGTCGGGAGCGCTTTGCTTCAACGAAACAAACCACAGGGGTGCAGCCGGAGCGGTCGCTCCTCAAAGACTGTTGGTGTTGATCTTGGGGACCTTTGCAACGACGGCTTCGGGAAGCTCTGCCGGGAAAATAGTCACCAGAGGCCAACTTCCTCTTCTTATTCTCGCCTCGCTGATGGTGTTACGGTTGGTTGAGTCAGCTTGTGCACAAAGATCCCTGGTTCCACAGGTAGCTTGAGTGCGGCGCACTTTGACAGGCCATCAGCAATATCATTCTGAGCTCTTGGAACATGTTCCATTTGCAGGCCGTCAAAGTGCTCTTCCAGCTTCCTCACTTCATCGACGTAGGCTTCCATCAATGGACTCTGGTAATCTTTTGTTGACTTGGCGGACGACGAGTTGCGAGTCACCCACGACAATAAGCTTCTTGATCCCAAGGTCCATCGCGATCCACGAGACCGGCAAGCAAACCTTCATACTCTGCAGTATTGTTTGTCGCTTGCACCGTGGGAAAGTGCATCCGACGACGCATTTGAGGTGCTCTCCTGGAGTGCGATAAGCAAGACGCCAAGACCGCACCTTGCAGCCGAGAAGGCACCATCAAAGTACATCAGCCACTCTTTGCTTGCTTCTTTAACGGGAATGCTCGTCTCCGAATCTCTTCATCCGCGTTGGCGCCCATTCTGCTATGAATTCTGCCAAGGCTCGCTTTGGATAGTTGATGTGCTTTCAAACTTAAGACCAAAGCTTGACAGCTCAAAGGCCCACTCGACAATCCCGCCTGCCGCTTCGGATTCTGCAGATCCTCTTGAAATCGAGTGACAAGCTGTGATCTCATGTGCTTGGAAGTAATGACGCAGCTTTCTCGAGGCCATGAGGAGGCCGAAAAGCAATTTCGCACACCGTAATACGCCGACCTAGCCCCTTGCGGAGGGAGTCGACAAAATAGACCGGGCGCCGCACCATCCTTTTCTCATCTGCTCATGCGTCTTCGCGGACTCGCCCTTGTCGGGACCAGAGCTTGTCGGCGAAGCCCCTCGCTTGTCGCCGGACGTGCTTGCCGCGTTGTCGGCTCGTCATCCGCCTCCCTCTCCGCCACTAACGCAGCACTAACCACTTGATTGGTCGCCGCTATATACAAGCAGCAACTTCTCTTGTGGCTTAGGTGCGACAAGTGTTGGAGTGGAGGACAGGTATCTCTTCAAGTCTCTGCAGCGCAGCCTCCGCCGGAGTCCATTTTATCGACCTGCCTTTTTCAAAATCTTGAAAAATGGCAGGTATGCGCTCTGCAGACCTAGAAATAAACTCGCCGAGAGCAGCCACGCAACCGCAAGTCTTCATACATCCTTGACGCGCTTTGGTGCTTCAATCTGCTCAATGGCCTTGATCTTGTCGAGGATTAGCTTCAATCCCCGAGACACGAAGAACCCGAGAAGCTTGCGGAAGGGACTCCAAACACGCACTTCTCGGGGTTGAGCTTGAGGTTGATCTTGCGCAGATTTGCAAAGGTCTCGGCCCAAATCTTGAACCAAAGTTTCTTTGTCCTTGCTCTTGACCACTATGTCATCCATGTAGGCTTCTACATTTCGTGCATTTGCGGCTCAAAAGCGCCATCGACTACCCTTGCAAATGTTGAACCAACATTCTTCAAACCGAAAGGCATCCGTATGAAATAAAGATGTGCCACATGGTGTGATGAATGTGGTCTTCTCCTCATCTTCTTCAGCCATGAAGATCTGATGGTATCCTGAGTAGGCATCAAGAAACGAAAGCAAATCACATCCAACCATGGAGTCAACAATCTGGTCAATGCGCGACAAGGGAAATGGATCTTTGGGGCAAGCTTTATTAACATCCGTGAAGTCAATACAAAGTCTCCATTTCCCATTTGCCTTGCGCACGACTACAGGATTGGCCAACCACGTAGGATGGAGCACTCCTCTGACAAGGCCTGCTGCTTCCAGTTTCTTGATCTCTTCTGCTATGAATTCTTGGCGCTCCACTGCTTGCTTCCCGACTTTTTGCTTGACGGGCCGCGCATGAGGACAAACGGCCAGGCGGTGCTCAATCACTTTCCTGGGAACACCGGGGATATCAGACGGTTGCCATGCAAACACGTCGACATTCGCCCGCAGGAAAACAACGAGCGCGCCTTCCTATTTGGGGTCGAGAGAGGCACTGATGGTGAAGGTACCACCAGCGCCGTCCTCCTTGGCGAGCACCTTCTTGGTGTTCGGCGGAGCCACCATCTTCTTGCACTTGCCGGTGGAGCTCGATGGTGCGTCCTCGACGGTAGCGCAGCACTCCGAAGAGGTGCGCTTGCCGGAGTGAGCATCAGAGCCCTTGCCGGCCTTGGACGTCGTCTTCTTGCCCCCGGGAGCTTCAGCGGCAAGTGTTGGGCAGTCTGTCGCGGCTGCTGCATCCCGGTAGATCTTATCGGCACAGATAAGGGCATCCTTCTTGTCGCCGTGGACAGAGATGACGCTTATCGGGCCCGGCATCTTCAGTAGGTTGTAAGCATAGTGAGAGGCTGCCATGAACTTGGCGAGTCTTTGGGCCAAGTATCCCATTGTAAGGCAATGGGAAATCGGCAACGTCAAATGTAACCCTCTCGATCCTGAAGTTCAGCTCGCCGCCCGAATGTGACCGCAACGTAATCTTCCCTTCGCTTGCTCCTTCCGGATTGATTCCTTGGAAGGTTCCGGTCTCTTCGAGCTTCATTGTCAGGATTTGAAGCTTCGGAGCACCGCGAGGAGATCAGATTCAAGCCGCCCCACCGTCAACTAACATTTTTGTGACCTTGAGGTTGCGGATGGTTGGAGAGACCAACATCGGCAAGCACCCGACCGCAGTTATGCGATCAGGGTGGTCCTCAATATAAAAAATGATAGGCATGCTGGACCACTCCAGAGGCTTGCACGACTCCACGGATGGTTCCGCTGCATTGACCTCCCGCATCCATTGCTTGAGTTGGCGGTGGGAGGTATGCAGGGAAGCACCTCCGTCAACGAAGAACCTCTGTGGCTTTCTCAAACTCCTGCTCATCGGGCGCTGCCGTCCTCCATATCTTCGCCGTCATCATCCTCTTCATCCTTGTCGCGGCGCGGGAGGTCGATCTCCTTGTCGCTGCTTGACTTTGCCGCGGCGTCCTCCCCGGCCGGGCGTTTCTTGCTTGCTCCCCGGCACCTTCACAGGCCTTCTCCTTGTCTCGCCGCCGTACTCAGCTCTCTGCTCGACGAGCTGCTCGACCTTCTTGTAGCTCTGGAGATCGTGGCCCTTGGTGCGGTGGATGTTGCAGTACTGCTTGCCGGAGCCGTCCTGCTTGTCGGCGGCCGCCACCGACTGGTGGTTGGCGTCAGTGGCAACCTCCTTGCCGGAGCCACCAGCCTTGGCGTTCTTGTCGCCGCCTCCGTTGCCGGACTGCTCGACAGCTAGCACTTCTCTGCTTTCTTCTTCTGTTGCCTCGCCACCGCCCTTCTTTGCCGGGCGGTGTCATCACCGCTGATCCTGCTTCAAGCATTCTCTCCCCGGAGTCTCCTCCTTCCTCGTGCCACAAGACACTTGTGGGGCCAGGGCGTACAGCTCACTGACGTCCTTGACTTTGCACATCGCCATCTCCTCCCTCATCCTGCGGTTCCGCACATTCTGATGAAATGCGCTGATCACCGCGGCAGGGTGGACGTCTGGGATGTTGTAGTGCACACGGCTGAACCTCTGAATGAACTTGCGCAGGGACTCTCCTTCCTTCTGGGCGAGCAGGTGAAGGTCGCTCTCTTGGCCATGAGGTTTGTGGCCACCTGTGAAGGCGCCAACAAACTGATGGCACAGATCTGCCCAAGAGGATATGGAGCTGTCCGGCAAGTGCATGAGCCAAGATCTGACGTTGGACTTGAGCAGCACGGCGGGAAGTAGTTGGCGAGGATCTTGTCGTCCGTCCCCCGCAGCCTGCACGCGATGGTGTAGATGCTAAGGAACTCCGACGGATGCGCCCTGCCATCATACTTCTCCGCACGTCTGGTTTGAAGTTTTTACGGCTGGGCCCCTTTGGACTTGCCGCAGCTCATGAGTGAACGCAGGCAACCTACCGCGTGACGGCAAGTTAAGTTGCCCGCCCTCCGGGCGCTGCATGTCAACAGAAGGCCCAGCCGCTTGTCGGATTGACGTCGCGCTTCTCTTCGGGCGCTGATGCGAGTTTGAGCGTCCTCTTGTTGTCGCTCATGAAGAACTTGGCGCTGATCGCGGCGAGCTCGCGGATCCGACGACGCATTGGAGTCGCTGTCGAGGTGGATCCGGTGAGTCGGCGATCTTGGCCTTCTTAGCGGAGAGTGCACGGTGGTTGCACCTCCGACAGTCTCGTCGCCACCGGCTCGTGCCTTGTCGTCTCGCCGCGGCAATGATGGCGTTGGTTGCCGCGGAGCGTCGCCGTTGGCAAAGCCGATGAGGCTACGGGCGATGGCCCTCCACTCGTCGACCTTGTCGGCCGTTGGAGGGTAGTCGAGGAGCGATTGAGCTCTCGCCAGAGCTTCGCCGAGTAGTAGGCGGCATTGGAGAACGGTGCGAGGAGCGGACACGCTCGGACTTCTAACTACGTTAGAAGGAGCAGCGCCCGTCCGGCGACCGTATCTCACTAGTGCCAGCATGTTGGCGCCGCATGCTGGTCTTGAGGGTCTCGATCCAAGCGAGCGTATGGCGCCAGAACGCCATGACGTTGTTGGTCCCGCCTCTCTGAGATGGGCACGGGGATGCGCGACGCCGAGGTTTGCGGTGCCTTGTCCTTGGACTTGGCAACGTCGCGAAACACCTTCGTCGGTGCTCGTCCCTCCGCCGTCTGCCCCACCACCCGCTTGCTGCGGTGAGGGTGGGTACGATGACGGCTCTGCTGCCGCCAAGCCTTCTTCTTCGGTGGCATGTTGAGGAAGATGTTGGTGACGCTGCTCGCGTGAACGCCGGATCGGATTCACACAGCCTCGACGCCCCCTACCTGGCGCGCCAGAGATGTCGGGGAGACCGATCGTACCCACGGACACCTATGGGGCCGGCGGAGCAGGCCCCTTGTGGTTCTGAGGGGGGGCGGAGGTCGCACGAAGAGCGGATCGAGGCGATGCACACGAGCGGTTTACCCAGCTTTGGAGCTCTCCGGAGAGATAAAACTCCTACTGCTGCTTGTTTGATCTATTCTGTTCTTGCTAGGGAGCAACGAGGGCTACAAAACCTAGCGTGAGTCTATCTGGTCTCGAGTGGGTCGAATGAACCCAACGAGACGAACCTGGCCGACTGAACTGAACGGAACCGAACCCTCTCTACGTTGCACTCGGGCCTCCTTTTATATGCTCAAGGGGTCTCCGACAGGTGGCAACATAGGCGGGGGTACGAATGTAAAAACAGGAGTTGGTACACCTACTTGAACAAAGGTATAAAGGCAAAATACCTAACTCGACGGCAAGGGACAAAAGCAATAAATGCCCATCGTTGTCGCCCAAACAAAGGTAACAGAGACCGTCAGTGCGCCTCCGCCGCCACGATGGCGATCCTGTCAGCCGCTTATCGCTGCTCTCCGCTGGCTGCACAGCCGCCGACACGCCGCCCATGGAACGGTCCCATGGCGACACGTCATTGGGTGAGCTGGAGCGAGACGGAGAGAAGTTGCATGCCATGACAAGCGCCTTGCCGCGGCCGAATCCTTGTCGCGCCCCGAGCCTTCCCGGCAAGCTCCTCTTGCCGGGGCTTTGTCTTCTGCGTGCCTGGAGTGGCCTTCCCGACAAGCTCCTCTTGTCGGGACCTTGTCTACTCAATCTAATACTTTGTTCTTGAATGGCTCCAAGGGAGCCACCGAGGAGATTGGCGGTGACGAGGCAAACCTTGCCGCGGGGTGCTGCAACTTTCCGTGCATGAGTACGGTATACTAGGGTAACCCTACTCTAGTACACCGACACACTTGAGATTGACGATGTTTGTCTTGTGCTGCTTCAGCCTTGACGTCTTACGGCTCACCAGAGCTGCTCCAACGACAGAACGATCCATCACAACAGGCAAAGGCTGCCACAGGCGCCGTCTCTGATTCCTCAGATCTTCCTCCACACCTCCGACAGCCACCTCTGCCTCAACTCGCCAAATGACCAACCCAATGATGCTGAGGTCGACACGGCTACGGCAAAGAGGTTGTACACTTGTTGCATCACTTATTACTATACATTCACATCGATCCTTTAGGGCTATTTTGGTTCAACGGAAAAACGTCAATCCACAGGTTGTTACCATCACTCTAAATTTCTGCATGCTCTCCTTACATAATCTCACCATATTTTTTTCGTATGCATGTCAGATATTGTACATGGTCATGCTGAACATGTAGAGAAAAAGAGAAGAGTTTTTCTTGGCGGCAATACAATGTCATGCGTACATCGCTCCATGGTGGGTTCAATGGCAAACCCTCCCCATCCCTCTCCAGTTGTAATCCAGAGGAAGATATCTGCTCGAGGCGGATTCGACGCCGACCACTCCTATTTACCCCCAAGGTGTTTGCTCTACCTTGGCATGATGAAGTTAGTCATATCATGCATATGTTGCCTTGCAAAGTGCCTACTTTTGACATCATATATGTCATCTTCTGAGTTTAGACATGTTCTGGAATGCCACCTGTTTAGTTTCTATATCATATATGGGAATTATGCAGTCTCATGTCTTTTAGCCAGCCATAATATATGTGAAATGTGCAATGCCATCCTGTTTAACCAGGCATCATATATTTGAATGATATCTTGCCCACCCTTTTCTTCATTACATTTCCATTTTTCGACAATGTTTGTACATTAAACTACTCTTCCTGTGAATCAGCCATTTGGGTGGGAGATGGAAAAATCTGAAGTGAAAACAAGGCCTTCAGAGCAGACAGTGCTACCTGTCGAAGCAGATCTCTTGTTGGGTCCCGATAGCTCCTCAGAGATGGATTCAGAGACAGATGACCAGTTCTATTCCCCCACTGAGGTGTATGCTCTAACTTGGCATGGTTATACTGCTCATATCATGCATACAGTGTCTTGCATTGCATAGTTTAGACATCATATACACAATATTCAACACCATGTTCTTAGTTCAGACATCATTTTGAATGCCCTCTATTTAGCATATAAATCACATATGTGAATTAAGTGATGCAATCCTGATTACTTAGATAACATGTAGGTGAATTATGTCATGCAATCATGTTTAGTTATTCATCATATCTTTGAATTATGTTATGCTATGCTATCCAGTTTAGATAGACATCATATATGTGAAATTATGTCATGCTATCTATTGTAGTTAAACAATATACATGTCAACTATTTCATGCCCTCTTTTTTCCAAACTATCTATTGCATCTGTGTCTCATACAATGTATGTACATTCAACTATGTTTCCTGTTTATCAACCATTTGAATTGGAGCGGGTGATGCCAGTATCACGGTCTTCAAATAAAACAGTGCTATCTCTTGGTGGAGATAGCACCCCGGTTGTACATGCACAAGAACCAGCCCTACCACACATAGCCCAAACTCTCACAGATTGTACCCCTACTGCGATGGACAGAGAACCAACTTCACCCAATCTAACCCCAACCCCAGTCGATAGTAACCCAGTTCCTGTTGACACAGCACCATCTCCACCACAGAGCTCCCAAACAAGAGCAGTTAGTAAGGCAGCTCCAGTGCCCAAAGGGCCAACACTATCACGGCGAACCCCAACTCCACCAGTTAGTACGCCTATTCCTGTGGAGGAAGCACAACCAGCTAGTCGTAGTTTAGCATCTGTCGCATTTGATGTTGTTAAATCGTATGTGCGTATCTTCCCACCTTGGAAATATTATACTAAAGATGAAGGAAAATGCCGATTCAGGTGTGTTTGTCCGTGAGTTATGTGTAAGTAATGTTATTCATGGCAATTACTTTGCTTCGTCCCATACATCCTACCTCCATGATGGTTATAATACAGCAAATTTTCCCATATTTCTCTATAGAGAAGGACCGATTTGGAAACTTCGTGATGAGGTAACCTGTGCTAATACCTCTGCTATCTTCAAGAATGCTTGGTGGCGATGTCGAATTACACGAAGAAAACATACTTCACCAAAGAAAGAAACTCATCAAATTCCCTTACGTTCTCCCGAGACACATTTATCGGACGATGATCGGGAACGCCTTGTTCTCAGATCGTCCCGAACCAAGAATGTGGTAAGTTCTATGAGCTCATTTTCTATTTTTAAGTATTATATTCTTGCGTCTTCTTGTACTGCCTGTTCATGTAGAACAAGTGCCTAAACCTGAAGAACAACTGTTCTAATTTAAGATTCCATTGCTATCATAGTTCAAAAAGCGCTTAGGCGTTAATTGTGCATTTTGCCACCGCCTTGCGCTTCTTGACCAAAGCGCATGCTTATGCGCGATTATGCATAGATTATGCGTAGTTATGCGCAATGCGTTTTGCCAACGCCTAGAGCCTAGGCGCGCTTAAGTGCTCGCTTAGGCGCGCCTTTTTTAACTATGATTGCTTTGCTCTTGTATCACTGTATTTACTCATACAAACTTATTTTTAAATTGAAGGATCCAATCGAAACTCCAATGGCACAGCAGGTATGTTCACGCATGTTTCTTTAACAGGTTTGCTCTTATCAATAGCTCTGTTGATTTCAATTTCAGTTGTGTATACAGTTAACTTTCATATCATGCACATTACTAGCATCACAACAAAGCCAATAGTGTTGTTGTACATGTAGACCCGTGGTACCCATCTGAAATCTTGTTGTGCCGTGTAGTTTCCCACGCTTGGTATTCTTTCACTGCTGCTTTGTCATGAACTGATATGATTTGAACCGTGTCTCTATTTTGATTTGGCAAGACAATGCAGTGACCATAGGACATAGATATATGTTTGTTTGATGCTTCTATTATGTACTAGTACTTGGCAATAGAAGACTTGGTAGTTTAATCCTGTCCACCTTACTAATGAACATGTTCACCGAAATGAGTTTCATATACTAGTACATGCTAAACTTGTTATGTGTCCGCTTGTTTCTTCTTTTAGAATCTTGATGAATATTGGGGAAGAGTGCCTTATTAAGCAATGGTAAAGGAAGTAATGCAGATAAGGTTCAGGATAGTGACACATCCTTGTTGGTCTCCAACAAAGCTGATAAAACAGCTAAGGAAGACTATCTTGAAGACAATGAGACAACCCCAAAGTCATGTCTTGGTTTAGTGTTCGAAAGTTATCGCCACTACCGCTTGCACAAGCTATTCAAACTCACAGTATGAATCAGTTCGGTTTCTTGAGTCTCAACTACAAGCTGAAAGACATCGATCAGTTGTGCTGCGACAAGAAGCGGAAGGACTGCGGAAGTCCCTGGAGCATTCAGATGCATACTTTCTGGTGCAACAACAAGCGTTGGAGGATTTTAGCGCCAAACAGGACAAAGCTAATCAGCTTGCTAAGCTTATTGCCAGCATGGTGGATACCTAGGATAACGTTTCTTGAGCTCTTCCAAGTTGTTTCAGTTATGCTTTTGTTTTGCTTACGCTGCTTATTTGCACCTGGTGGCCAATTTTGACGGCCGATGTATGTAATGTGCTGCTTTGTTCCCTATATTTGCACCGGTGGCGAACTTTGATGCCCAAAGGATGTAATATGTGTAATAAGCGGTAATAGGCTAGCGTTAATTTCTTGCTTATTTATTTCCTTATTGTCTTGTTTAGTTGTTTGCTTGTAGTCACCGCAGTTCTTTTTTCTGTTTTTTTCTAGTGGCCACAATAGCCTCTTTTTGGTAACTAGGCCAAAATAATCATGGCAACACACGGACTGTTGTAACCATGGGCCTCCTGCAGGCCGTATGATCCATGGGCCTTCGTCCGGCCGTAGGATCCATCGGCCTTCTATACGGGACTTAGGGTCCATGGGCCTTCTACGGGCCGTAGGCTCCATGGGCCTTCTACGGGCCGTACGATCCATGGGCCTTCTACTGGCCGTACTATCCATGGGCCTTCTACGGGCCGTACTATCCATGGGCCTCATACGGGCCGTAGGATCCATGGGCCTTCTACGGGGCGTATCATCATTTCTCCAATCATGGGTCGTACTATTCGTGGACCATAACGTGCCGTTAATAGGCCGTATTTGATAACTCTATGAAAACAGCCCAACGTGTTTTTTTTACATGAAAACGGCCCAACGTATTAACGGTCCGCAAACGGGCCGACTGTAACGACGGGCTGAATTTGGCCCACAAGCAGAAAATGACAGCAACAGGCCGTATGTAATCGGATGCTGCAAATGAGCCCAAGAATCAATGGGCCCTGAGAAGGCCGAAAGATAACTTGGGCTGGAAACGGCCCAATGGAATAACGGGCCGTTAATGGGTATAAAGTGATACCACAGTTCATTACGGGCGATTTCACCACGGGCCGTTAATGGGCCAAGAGTTACAAAGGTCCTCATATGGGCCGAAAGAAGTCATGGGCCACACATGGGCCGGAAGTTAAAACGGGCTGAATCATATTGGATGGCCCAGATGACGCTACTGGGCTTAATTCAGATAGGGCGTAACGGGCCCTGGCTTAGCGGGCTGTAAATGGGCTATATGCGAACAGGCCGTTAACGAACTTTCAGTGGGCGGCCCGCCACCTTGACCAAGTCAAACGGGCGGCCTTTTCATAGGAATGGGCCTCTGTTGGGCGTGCCACGTGTCGCCGTATCATAGGCGCCTTCGGTCCAATGAGCGGATGACATCTGTCCCAATGGTGAGCTGACACGTGTTTCCTCCAGCCAATGATGATTTTACACGTGGAAAATCCCCATTGGTCGGGGCTGTTAACGGGTTATTGGATCCAAAACCCGACCCGATAGCTTAATGGCGTTCCGTTACGGTGGATGCCACGTGTCGGTCACCCTTGACGAAAGCACTTCTGTGATGCGCGATTTATCGTCATGGAAGTGGACACTTCCGTGATGATAATTTTGGTAATGTCATGGAACACTTGTACGACAGCACAGGTATGACCATCTTGATTCTGTCATAAAATCTTCATGGATGTACATGCATGACAGAAAACGCGACCTACAGTGACAAACACGTATCATCACGGAAGTGTATTTTTTTTCTAGTGATGTCACTCTTGATTCATTGCATATCCCGGTACACCGCCGGAGGCATTCACATAGAGTCATATTTTGTTCTAAGATTCTTGAGTTGTAAGTATATAAAAGTGTGACGATCTTCATTATTAGAGCATTGTCCCGGTGAGGAAAGGATGATGGAAGCTATGATTCCCTCACAAGTTGGGATGAGTCTCCGGACTTAATAAAAATAAAAGAGGCCAAAGAAGCCCAAATAATAAAAAAGAGGCCAAAGAAGCCCATGAAAAAAATGAGAGAAAAAGAGAGAAGGGACAATGTTACTATCCTTTTACCACACTTGTGCTTCAAAGTGGCACCATGATCTTCATGATAGAGAGTCTCTTCTGTTATCACTTTCATATACTAGTGGAAATTTTACATTATAGAACTTGGCTTGTATATTCCAATGATGGGCTTCCTCAAAATGCCCTAGGTCTTCGTGAGCAAGCAAGTTGGATACACACCCACTTAGTTTCTTTTTTTGAGCTTTCATACACGTATAGCTCTAGTGCATCCGTTGCATGGCAATCCCTACTCATTCACATTGATATCTATTAATGGGCATCTCCATAGCCCGTTGATACGCCTAGTTGATGTGAGACTATCTTCTCCTTTTGTCTTCTCCACAACCACCATATTCTATTCCACATATAGTGCTATGTCCATGGCTCATGCTCATGTATTGCTTGGCTAAAACCAGGGTTGTGCATGATTTAAATATTTTGTGTGATTAAGATAGAGCATATCCAGACTATATGATTTTGTAGGGATAACTTTCTTTGGCCATGTTATTTTGAGAAGACATAATTGCTTTATTAGTATGCTTGAAGTATTATTATTCTTATGCCAATATTGAACTTTTATCTTGAATCTTTCGGATCTGAACATTCATGCCACAATAAGAAAATCACATTGAGAATTATGTTAGGTAGCATTCCACATCAATTTTTTTGTTTTTATCATTTACCTACTCAAGGACGAGCAGGAATTAAGCTTGGGGATGCTTGATACGTCTCCAACGTATCTATAATTTTTTATTGTTCCATGCTATTATATTATCTGTTTTGGATGTTTAATGGGCTTTATTATACACTTTTATATTATTTTTTGGATTAACTACTAACTGGAGGCCTAGTGCAAATTGCTGTTTTTTTTCCTATTTCAGTATTTCGCAAAAAAGGAATATCAAACAGAGTCCAAACAGAATGAAACCTTCGGGAGAGTGATTTTTGGAACAAACGCAATCCGGGAGACTTGGAGTGGACGTTAAGAAAGAAACGAGGAGGCCACAAGGCAGGGAGGCGCGCCCCCCACACTTGTGGGCCCCTCGTGGCTCCCCTGAGCGACTTCTTTCGCCTATATATATACTCGTATACCCCGAAAACATCCAGGAGCACCAAGAAACCCTATTTCCACCACCGCAACCTTCTGTACCCGTGAGATCCCATCTTGGGGCCTTTTCCGGCGCTTCGCCGAAGGGGGAATCAATCACGGAGGGCTTCTTCATCAACATCATAGCCTCTCCAATGATGTGTGAGTAGTTTACTTCAGACCTTCGGGTCCATAGTTATTAGCTAGATGGCTTCTTCTTCTCTCTCTTTGGATCTCACTACAAAGTTCTCCTCGATCTTCTTGGAGATCTATTCGATGTAATTCATTTTGCGGTGTGTTTGTCGAGATCCGATGAATTGTGGGTTTATGATCAAGATTATCTATGAACAATATTTGAATCTCCTCTGAATTCTTTTATGTATCATTTGTTATCCTTGCAAGTCTCTTCGAATTATCAGTTTGGTTTGGCCTACTAGATTGATCTTTCTTGCAATGGGAGAAGTGCTTAGCTTTGGGTTCAATCTTGCGGTGTCCTTTCCCAATGACAACAGGGGCAGCAATGCACGTATTGTATTGTTGCCATCGAGGATAAAAAGATGGGGTTTATATCATATTGCTTGAGTTTATCCCTCTACATCATGTCATCTTGCCTGATGTGTTACTCTGTTCTTATGAACTTAATACTCTAGATGCATGCTGGATAGTGGTCGATGTGTGGAGTAATACTGGTAGATGCAGAATTGTTTCGATCTACTTGTCGCGGACGTGATGCCTATATACATGATCATGCCTAGATATTCTCATAACTACGCGCTTATGTATCAATTGCTCGACAGTAATTTGTTCACCCACCGTAATACTTATGCTATCTTGAGAGAATCCACTAGTGAAACCTATGGCCCCCGGGTCTATTCTCCATTATATAAGTTTCCAATCTATTTTATTTTGCAAACTTTACTTTTCAATCTGTACAAAAAAAATACCAAAAATATTTATCTTATTATCTCTATCAGATCTCACTTTTGCAAATGGCTGTGAAGGGATTGACAACCCCTTTATCGCGTTAGTTGCAAGGTTCTTATTTGTTTGTGCAGGTACGAGGGATTTGCGTGTAGTCTCCTACTGGATTGATACCTTGGTTCTGAAAAACTGAGGGAAATACTTACGCTACTTTGCTGCATCACCCTTTCCTTTTCAAGGGAAAACCAACGCATGCTCAAGAGGTAGCACCAGTGCAACCACATTTGCCTTTATGGGGAGGTCCTAACTGGGTATATTGTCATGTCTCTCGCCGGTGCCTCCAACGAGGGAAGGTTATGCGCGGGCGCTACCTTGGCCGGGTAGGACGACATAAGCCTTGTGTGCCCGTTGTTGAGTATGGATCCATTGTCCTCGTTTGGGATCGTTTTTGTTTTGCCACGACGGTGGCCGTTGGTGCCTTTGGTAGGCACGGGGCCACCCAGGACTTATCCCAGAGGGGAGTTGGTCGGAGTGGCCGGGGGAGTGTCATGGCAGTAGGACGGTTTTTTTAGAACACCGTTGGTCCACCCGAATGGGAGTGCGAGGCCATGGGTTCCATGGTGTGGGTACAGTGTGCTACCTCTGCAGAGTGTATATTAAATCTATCTATAGCCGCGCCCGCGGATAAGGGCCCAGTTCATACTTGGTCACACTGTGGGTCAACAGTAATAATAATAATGTGCTTAATAACAAACCTGGTTCAATGATGAGAAAGAGATTGGTTGTGATCGTGAGATGATCACCGTAGTATCGAGGATACCGAGTTGATGGATATTTGTGGTGTTATGCGAAAGTCAAGGGTAAAGATCAAGCTCCTTGTGGTCATGAATGATTACTACGATATTGTTAATACCAAGCTTGATTGGATCCTGAGATGATCATGTAATGTCCGTGATGGTAAGTGATGCCTGTGATGGTTACGAGGTAACCCGAACGGAGTAAGTTAGTGCATGATAACGTCATCATGTTGCATGATAGTGTCATCATGTTTATATGTTCATGCCATGCTCATATCGTTCTAGCGGTATCATGTTGTTCATGCCATTTTGATCTGATAAGTATCCTGTTAATCCTTGTTAACCTGTAATTGCCATGCTGTTGTCTGTCTTGATTGCTTTGGTTGATGTGAGCTTGCAAGTACATTCAATGTACTGACCTGGCGTGTCATGCCAGTTTGTAGGTCATGCCAGACTTAATTGCTTGTTTGCCGTGGATCCCTCGTTTGCGAGCTAGGATAAGCATTCCAACCAGAGTCCCTGCGGAGTGGAGTTCATCACCGTCATTGTTGTTCCACTGCTTGAGTTTTTCCACTACTTCGTGTTGTTTTGCCGCTTGCATAGAGCAACCGTGGTGGGCGTAGTGTCGTCGTGCCGATGTAATCCCCTTGTATCCATATAGCTTGTAATAAAGAGCTGATTTGTTCTATGCTAAGCAGTGCCATATTCCATACGACTTCTCCTCTATCTCTAGGCTGGAATAGGGGGCGTTCCGGTTTCTCTGAGCCAGGGTGCCACTACTTCTCTTGTTGAGGAACAAACTTCGTCTTGGGGTATTGATCTTCTTCCCACTAAATTCCATTTGCATTGAACTTTTGTTCAAAACCAACACCTTGATTCTTCCGGTGCCTTCCTTGCTTGCATACAATTCCTCAAATTGCTTACTTTCGGCAAGGCTCTTGAGGGAATCCTGGATTAGGGGGTGTCCGGACAGCCGGACTATAACCTTTGGCCGGACTGTTGGACCATGAAGATACAAGATTGAAGACTTCGTCCCGTGTCCGGATGGGACTCTCCTTGGCGTGGAAGGCAAGCTTGGTAATACGGATATGTAGATCTCCTTCCTTGTAACCGACTCTATGTAACCCAAGCCCCCCTGGGTGTCTATATAAACCGGAGGGTTTAGTCTGTAGGACACAACAACAATCATACCATAGGCTAGCTTCTAGGGTTTAGCCTCTCTGATCTCGTGGTAGATCCACTCTTGTACTACCCATATCATCAATATTAATCAAGCAGGAGTAGGGTTTTACCTCCATCGAGAGGGCCCGAACCTGGGTAAAAACATCGTGTCCCTTGTCTGCTGTTACCATCCGCCTAGACGCACAGTTCGGGACCCCCTACCCGAGATCCGCCGGTTTTGACACCGACATTGGTGCTTTCATTGAGAGTTCATCTGTGTCGTCATCATCAGGCTTGATGGCTCCTTCGATCATCGTTAGCGATGCGGTCCAGGGTGAGACTTTTCTCCCCGGACAGATCTTCGTATTCAGCAGCTTTGCGCTGCGGGCCAATTCGCTTGGCCATCTGGAGCAGATTGAAAGCTACGCCCCTGGCCATCAGGTCAGGTTTGGAAGTTTAAACTACACGGCCAACATCCGCGGAGACTTGATCTTCGATGGATTCGGGCCCTTGCCAAGTGCGCCGCACTGTCACGATGGGCATGATTTAGCTCTGCCGCCGGACAATGTTCAGGAGATCGCACCTGCAACCGCTCTGACCTTCAATTTGGAGCCAACTGCGCCATCCATGGACGGGTGGTTGGACCCCGCCATGAAGGTCGCAGCCTCAATGGCGATCGAGCCGAACACAAGCCTTACCCTTCGCAAGGCCCGTGACTCCGCGCTGCCGGACTCCCCTCCCGACTCTGAGCCGCTCGCGCCCCTGCCAATCGAATCCGATTGGGCGCTGATCATGGAGTTCACCGCCGCGGATATCTTCCAACACTCGCCCTTCAGTGACATACTGAATTCACTAAGGTCTCTCTCTTTGTCAGGAGAGTACTGGCCGGATTATGACCGGCAGGATTGGGATGCGGACGGCGAAGAAATTCAACGCCCACCCACCGCCCACTTCATAGCCACTGTCGATGACTTGACCGACATGCTCGACTTCGACTCCGAAGACATCGACGGTATGGACGACGATGCAGGAGACGAACAGGAACCAGCGCCTATAGGGCACTGGAAAGCCACCTCGTCATATGACATATATAAGGTGGACACACCGAAAGAAGGCAATGGCGACGGAACAGCGGAGGATGACCCCTCCAAGAAGCAACCTAAGCGCCGGCGCCAGCGGCGCCGCTCTAAGTCTCGCCAAAGCAAAAACTGTGATTCCGTCACAGGAGATAATAACACCCCGGACTGTGCCGAAGACAACCCCCTCCAGCAAGATTCAGCACAGGAGGATGGAGAAGCCAGCCCCCATGAAAGAGCGGCAGATAGAGAGGAAGAGGATGATAATTACATGCCTCCCTCCGAAGACGAGGCAAGCCTCGGCGACGACGAATTTGTCGTGCCTGAGGATCTCATCGAGCAAGAGCACTTCAAGCGCAGGCTTATGGCCACGGCGAGTAGCCTTAAGAAAAAGTAGCAGCAGCTTAGAGCTGATCAAGACCTGCTAGCTGACAGATGGACGGAAGTCCTTGCGGCCGAGGAATATGAACTCGAATGCCCCTCAAAGTGCTACCCAAAGCGCAGGTTGCTACCCCGATTAGAGGAGGAAGCATCTAAACCGACATCTCCAGCGTATGACGTGGCTGACCGGCCACCTCGTGGCCGCGACAGAGAGGCCTCTCGGCCCACAGCTCAAGCCGCACCCCGGCATCACTCAAAAAATACCAAGGCGCGGGGACACGCGCTAGACCTGCGAGATATCTTGGAGGACAAAGCAAAGCAAACAAGGTCGATCTACCGATCGCGGGGCCGCCCCACGACACGAGACGATAACCGTCACGCCGGATACAACAAAAGTAAATCCGGCCGGGCCGAACACTCATTCGAGCTGCGTCGTGATATAGCCCAGTACAGAGGCGCCGCACGTCCACTATGCTTCATAGATGAAGTAATGGATCATCAAATCCCAGAGGGTTTCAAACCCGTGAATATCGAATCATATGATGGTACGACAGATCTCGCGGTATGGATCGAGGACTTTCTCCTTCATATCCACATGGCCTGTGGTGACGATCTACACGCCATCAAATACCTCCCACTCAAGCTTAAAGGACCAGCCCGGCATTGGCTTAACAGCTTGCCAGCAGAATCCATTGATTGTTGGGAAGATCTGGAAGCCGCATTCCTCGACAACTTCCAGGGCACCTATGTGCGACCACCAGACGCTGATGACCAGAGCCACATAATTCAGCAGCCAGAGGAATCGGCCAGACAATTCTGGACATGGTTCCTAACCAAGAAAAATCAAATCGTCGACTGTCCGGATGCAGAGGCCCTAGCGGCTTTCAAACATAGCATCCGCGACGAGTGGCTTGCCCGGCACCTTGGACAGGAAAAGCCGAAATCCATGGCAGCCCTCATGACACTCATGACCTGCTTTTGCATGGAAGAAGAAAGCTGGCTGGCTCGCAGCAATAACATGTCAAAGAGCCCTGGTAATTCGGATACCAAGGACAGCAATGGCAGGTCACGTCGCAACAAGCACAAGCGCCGCATTAACAGCGACAATACCGAGGATACGGCAGTTAATGCCGGATTCAGAGGCTCTAAGCCCGGTCAACAGAAAAAGCCATTCAAAAGAAGCACTCCGGGCCCGTCCAGTTTAGATCGTATACTCGATCGCTCATGTCAGATACATGGCACCCCTGACAAGCCAGCCAACCACACCAACAGGGATTGTTGGGTGTTCAAGCAGGCTGGCAAGTTAAATTCCGAAGACAAAGACAAGGGGCTACATAGAGACGACGAGGAGGAGCCCCGGCCGCCGAACAATAGAGGACAGAAGGGTTTCCCCCCACAAGTGCGAACGGTGAACATGATATACGCAACCCACATCCCCAAGAGGTTGCGGAAGCGTGCGTTAAGGGACGTATACGCGTTGGAGCCAGTCACCCCAAAGTTCAACCCATGGTCCTCCTGCCCAATCACTTTCGATCGTAGGGACCACCCCACTAGTATCCGCCATGGCGGATTTGCCGCATTGGTTCTAGACCCAATCATCAACAGATTTCACCTCACTCGAGTCCTTATGGACGGCGGTAGCATCCTGAACCTGCTTTATCAGGACACAGTGCGCAAAATGGGCATAGATCCCTCAAGGATTAAACCCACAAAAATGACCTTTAAGGGCGTCATACCAGGTGTAGAAGCCCATTGCACAGGCTCAGTCACACTTGAAGTGGTCTTCAGATCTCCGGATAATTTCCAAAGCGAGGAGTTAATCTTCGATATAGTCCTGTTCCGCAGTGGCTACCATGCACTACTCGGGCGAACCGCGTTTCCAAAGTTTAATGCGGGGCTGCACTATGCATACCTCAAGCTCAAGATGCCAGGACCTCGGGGAGTCATTACAGTCAATGGAAACACCGAGCGCTCTCTCCGAACGGAGGAGCACACGGCGGCTCTCGCAGCGGAAGTACAAAGCAGCCTCTCAAGGCAATTCTCCAGTCCGGTGATAAAACGTCCGGACACCGTCAAGCGCGCTCGGAGTAACCTACAACAAAACCGCCTGGCACGTTCCGAGCAAGCATAGCAATGTGGCCCCAACCCCAGCCCTCGCGAAACGGTGAAATCCGTGCTACGCGTACATAATTACGCTCTGAAAATACCATGGGCATAGGGGGAGGGGCACAACCATGGCACACCACAAAACGCGGCTCAACCGCATTAGGGGCTGCTGATTTTATCATTTTTTTTCTTACTTTCAGGACTCTACTCTCCGGAAGACCTGCTCGGCAGTATCATTGTGGAACACACGATACAACAACCAGGGAGGCAGAAAGCTACGTCACAGTGTGGAATTCCCAAGTGGTCTCTATAACGAGCATAATACCTGTCTTAAATACCATTCTGCGACTCGCCCTGGAGGGGACATGTCAAATAGTCCCATCTCTTGCTTATCGCGCTATTTGTATCGTTTTTCTTTTAAACGCACCTTTTTCAAATAAACAATGCTTAGCTTTAGTCTATTATAGCATTCTCTTTTTATATTTATATATATATATATATATATATATATATATATATATGTTCATTCATGACATTTAGCACCCGTACACTTTGGTACGGTTAATACGCCAGGGGCTCAAGCACCCCATAATACGGCGTGAGAAGTCCGAACACTTTCACATGTGCGGCACTCCGAACTTATAGCATTATATGCATCAGCTCCGAATCATGTCTTTGGTCAATAGTTGGGTTTGCCCGGCTCCCATGTTTTGGTACCTTACGTTCCGCTACATCGGCTAAGGTAGCACTGGGAGAACTACTGCGATTGTGCCCCGGTTCAGCTGGGCTAAGCACCTCAGTAGAGAAAGCTAAAATTGACTGTCATGATAGGGCGAGAGCAGGTCGCTGTTCGAGAGGTTTCGAGTCCCTAAAGACTTATGTCGCTTAGGGCAAGGAGTCGGCTTTGTCCGGCCTAGGCGTGTATAGCGCCCCGAACTCGGTCTTCCGAACACTAGGGGCTTCGCCAAAATTTAAAATTATAGAATTCTCTGGCTAAGTGAGAGTAATAATGCATTATAGTCCGATTGCCTTGTTCGTTGTGCTGAGCACCTCCCTCGAAGGACCCAAGTATGGGAAAAAGAGTGCTCAGGTTTATCCCAAACACCCCAGCACTCGTGGCATGGGGGCAGAAGCCGACGACTCGCCATCTCTCAGATTTAATAAACGACCGTATAGAAGGTAATATTTTAAATTCAAACAAGCGTTGCATAGCGCATATGAACAAGTTTTCAGCGTACAGGATAACACGAGCGAGTTTAATCAAATATTACATCCTTGGAACATTCATCCGCCAGAAGGCGGGCACCCTTCAGGACGCCCTCATAGTACATCTCGGGGTGGCGATGCTCCTTGCCCTGCGACGGCCCGTCCTTCACCAGCCTCTCAGCATCCATCTTGCCCCAGTGTACTTTAACATGGGCAAGCGCCCTGCGGGCGCCCTCGATGCAGACGGAGCGCTTGATGACTTCAAGCCACGGACAAGCATCCGCCAGCCGCCTCACCAGCCCAAAGTAGCTCCCAGGCATGGCCTCTCCAGACCACAACCGGACTATAAGACCCTTCATGGCCTGTTCGGCCACCTTATGGAGCTCGACCAATTGCTTCAGCTGGTCGCTCAAAGGGCACTGTGTCCGGTCTCAGCATACTGAGACCAGAACACCTTCTCCGTCGAGCTCCCTTCCTCGGCCCGGTAGTAGGTGGCGGCATCTGACACGCTGCGGGGCAAATCTGCGAATGCTCCTGGAGAGCTTCGGACTCGGGTAAGTAACAAGTAATTCACTTTCACGTGCTTGCTCTGCATAATAAATGCCTTACCCGCCGCTATCTTCTTCATCTCCTCAATTTCCTGGAGGGCTTTTTGGGCTTCGGCCTTGGCAGACTTGGCGCTTTCGAGGGCCGCAGCGAGCTCGGACTCTCGAGTCTTCGAGTCAAGCTCCAGAGTCTCATGCTTCTTCACGAGAGCATGGAGCTCTTGCTGCACCTCACCAACCCGTGCCTCATGTTTCTCCCGCTCGGTGCGCTCCGTGGCCGCCTTGTTCTCGGCCTCGATAAGCGCTTTCTTCAGGGTCGGCACCTCGGTCTTGGCCCCTAGCACACCAGTAACGATCCTATCATTTTTGCAACTGCATCTTTTTTATATATACACAAAAAGACAAGGCATTACGTACCTTGGTTCCCCTCGAGCTGCTTCTTGGCAAGGCCGAGCTCTTTCTCGAACCGCTCGAGGTTCTGCTTCAGCTCCTCAACCTCCGGAGTTAGTGCGGCAGAGGCCAACAATGAAGCCTGCATACGCACATCGACACAATTATGTTAGACCCTTGCGAATATTATTAGATCCTCTATTCGGCTTTTCTTTGTGAACACCAAACAGAGCATCAGGGGCTACTGTCTATGCGGTAATATTTTCATATATTTTTTACATACCTCAAAGCCTGTTAGAAAGCTGGCACAGGATTCAGTTAGCCCGCTCATGGCGGACTGAACTTTCTGGATCACCGCACTCACAATAGTGCGGTGCTCCTCGTCGACGGAGGCGCTGTTAAGCACCTCCAGCAAGTTATCCGGTGCCTCCGGTTGGACAGAGGTCACCGTCGCGGTAGGCTTGCTCTTCTTAGTGGGGGGTCGCCTGCCGGAGTCCGGAACCACTAAAGGTTCCGGTGTGGTGTTCGGCCCAGGACCGGACTTGGAGCCCTTGGGAGCCTTGCTCCCCTTGTGCCTGCAGTCCGGAAGGTCGCCTTGCGGCGCCTCCAGGACCACCTCCCCTCGGCTTGGAATCCTTTGGGACAGCACCTCGGTGTTCTCCGTAGGGCAAGGGGTGGAAGCGGTCGGAAGTGAAAAGCTATTCACATCCGACGAATCCAAGGAACCACTCGATGATATGTCGACTTGGGCTCGGGGCGGACTGCATGATTATATTCGGCGTTAGGAGAAGCTGTGCAATAAAGGAACGCTACGAGTCACTCTGGTGTCCGAATACTTACGACTTCACCAGGGGCTTGGCCCTAAGCGGCCACTCCTCTTCGCTGTCGGCGGCGTTGGTGGAGTAGTCCGGAGGAAGGGTCCTTCCCTTCTTGATTCCTCCGGCCTCCCAGCTTGGGGCGGCCTTCCTTTTCTTTCTCCCCGCCGAGGGGAAGAAGTTTCTTTTTCTCCTCCTCATCTTCATGGGAGGAGTGCGCCTCGAAGTCATCAGACGACGAGTCTGATACTGCCGGGCGCCGGGAACTCTTTCGGGTTCCCGTGGCCTTCTTCTTGACCTTCTTCTCCGGCACCATGTAAGGTGCCGGGACCAGCAGTTCCGCTAAGCGAGCGTCTGCTGGGCCTTCGGGCAGAGGAGCCGGACAGTCAATCTGTTTGGCCGTCTCCGCCCATTCATGTCAAAGGTATGGGAGTTTAGATCCCGCATAGAGTTAAACTATGAAAAATGAGTATCCTATAAGAGGCAAAACACTTACCGCGCCGGCTGGGTGCTTCGAGCAGAATCCGCGATCCTCGGTAACGGGAGGGGGTACCTCGGTGCCCTTGAATAGAACCTTCCAGGCATCCTCGTGTGTTGTGTCGAAGAGCCTGTTCAGAGTTTGGTGCTGCGTCGGGTCGAACTCCCACAAGTTGAACGCCCGTTGTCGACACGGGAGGATCCGGCGGATGAGCATGACCTGGACTATGTTGACGAGTTTGAGCTTCTTGCTCACCATGTTTTGAATACATGTTTGGAGCCCGGTCAGCTCTCCCGAACTACCCCAGGACAGGCCCTTCTCTTGCCAGGAGGTGAGCCGCGTGGGGATGCCGGATCGGAACTCGGGGGTCGCTGCCCATTTGGGGTCACGCGGCTCGGTGATGTAGAACCACCCCGATTGCCACCCCTTTATGGTCTCCACGTAGGAGCCCTCGAGCCATCTGACGTTGGGCATCTTGCCCACCATGGCACCTCTGCACTCCGCCTAGCGGCCGCTCACTACCTTCGGCTTGACATTGAAGGTCTTCAGCCATAAGCCGAAGTGGGGCTTGATGCGGAGGAAGGCCTCGCACACGACGATAAACGCCGAGATGTTGAGGATGAAGTTCGGGGCCAGATCGTGGAAATCCAGGCCGTAGTAGAACATGACCCCTCGGACAAATGAGTGGAGAGGGAATCCCAGTCCGCGGAGGAAATGGGTAAGAAACACTACCCTCTCGTGGGGCCTGGGGGTGGGGATGAGGTGCCCCTCATCTGCGAGCCGGTGCGCGATGTCGTCGGGCAGGTATCCGGCTCTCCTTAGCTTCTTGATGTGTCCCTCCGTAATGGAGGAGACCATCCACCTACCTCCCGCTCCGGACATGGTTGGAGAAGGTTGAGGTGGGAAATGCGGACTTGGGCGCTGGAGCTCGAGTGTGCGAAAATGGATGAGCAAAGGAGGAAGAAGGCATGGATGAAAAGGTGAATCCTTATCCCTTTATATAGGCGGACGAAACTATGCGTCCCCACCAGCCTGGTAAAACCCGCTCATCCCCCAAGCATCGTAATTGATGGTGTGGTTGGGTTACCCACGTCCATATTGATGAGAATCCCGCGATAAGGGGACACGATATCTGCCTCGACAAGACGTGCCAAGGAAACCGCCTCGTAAAATGTGCTGAGATTGGCTGTGAAAAACGGTTCGCATAATGACTTGGCTGTGGTGTGATGTCACTTTACAAGATATGTCAGCAGATTAAATTTGTGGAAATGTTATTCTCTCTACGGTGGTATGTGGGACTTATTTTGCAGAGTGGACACGATCCTTGTGTTCAAAATCTTCTATGAAGTATTCGGAGGAGGAACCCGCCTTGCAATGCCGAAGACAATCTACGTGCTGAACTCATCATCATTGAAGCCTGGTTCAGGAGCTACTGAGGGAATCCTGGATTAGGGGGTGTCCGGACAGCCAGACTGTAACCTTTGGCCGGACTGTTGGACTATGAAGATACAAGATTGAAGACTTCGTCCGGTGTCCGTATGGGACTCTCCTTGGCGTGGAAGGCAAGCTTGGCAATACGGATATGTAGATCTCCTTCCTTGTAACCGACTCTGTATAACCCTAGCCCCCCCGGTGTCTATATAAACCGGAAGGTTTAGTCCGTAGGACACAACAACAATAATACCATAGGCTAGCTTCTAGGGTTTAGCCTCTCTGATCTCGTGGTAGATCCACTCTTGTACTACCCATATCATCAATATCAATCAAGCAGGAGCAGGGTTTTACCTCCATCGAGAGGGCCCGAACCTGGGTAAAAACATCGTGTCCCTTGTCTCCTGTTACCATCCGCCTAGACAGACAGTTCGGGACCCCCTACCCGAGATCCGCCGGTTTTGACACCGACAGCTCTTGTAAACACCTTTCTCTATAATTTCCCTCAATAAGCTATTTTCTTGCTCAAGTGTAACTTGGCTAAGAGAATCGTTAGTGGAATAAAGAGAACTACTAGAAGCAACAATATTGGATTTAGCATGATTATTGTTACTACTAAAGGAAGAATCTTTCTTACCCTTGTTTCTAGATTTTACTTATGGCATGTAAGTAGACAAGAGTAAACACTTGGCAATGTAAGAAGAACTTTTCTTACGAAGATCATCATTGATTGCTTTTAAGAACCCATGCTCTTGCTCTAGGTTGAGCTTTTCAAAGTGTAGCTTCTCATGAGTTTTTAAAAGTTCTCGATGATCTTCTAAGGTAGTTTCATGAGCTAACTTAAGAGTGTTTAGTTCTTTAGTTAGACGCTCAATCTCCTTCTTATCATCGTCATTCGGTTTATCTTGATTAGCATGATTAATAGCAGTTTCATCATAGTTTTCATCACTAGAGTTGTCAACAAGTAAATCATCATCACCTAGCAAATCATCTTCATCACTATTGAAATAGACATACTCGAGATGTGATACCTTTGGGCCTTTATCCATGAAGCATCTTCCAATTCCTTCATTTGGTGAGTCAAATATTGTAGCGACCCGACCTCAAACGGTCAAGTCTCTGTGCTTCCATGTCATCCCAGGATCGGTAATGCTGAGACACACAATACTCGAAGGATTTATAACAGAGTAGCAATCACACACTTATTACATCGAATGTCTCAACAGAGAACTTATTACAATAAATATGGCATAAGGCCATCTAATACGATAACAGTGGAAGGCTTGGAAGATAAAGTGGGTCCATCAACTCCAACGACATAGCTGAGCTGCACGGCAACGACCTAACGAACCTTACTCCTTGTCTGAAAAGTCTGCAACATAATACGTTGCAGCCTGAAAACGGGTCAACACATGGAATATGCTGGCAATATAACACAGTAGAGCAAGAACAGAATAATGCTATCACTACATGCATATTTGGCTGGTGGAAAGGCTCTATGGTTATAGTTTTTGCGAAACACCAATTTTTTCCTACAACAAAGGAATAGATTTTATTTAACTATCATGGTAGTTGAAACATCATTGAGAAGGTTCCTCCAACTAAATCCCCATTAAAAGTAATTATCAACCCAACATATTAAATTAGGGTGATGAGATACATATGATAATCCAAGTACTAGATACTCAAGATGTCCATAACCGGGGACACGGCTAACCATGATTAGATTGTACACTCTGCAGAGGTTTGCGCACTTTTCCCCACAAGACTCGATCGTCTCCATTGGATTTCTCGCACTACATGGTGTTTGAGAAACGGATGACCGAGGCACAGTCTTTCAGAAGCATGAACTCTAACCCCGGGTAGACCGTACCAACTTACATCCCCTACATCTGCTAGCCTACCACTGGAAGAGGTCATGCAACTTACTCAACTATGCTAGAGCCCATAATAGCTTGTGGCTGCACACGGAAGTTTCTAGCATGAAATATCTCAGTTCCCTTTGAGCCTGTGTGGCGGACCTTAGGATTATCACATGGGTACTCCAGGATATCCTAGGACAACACTGGATTCTCCAGGTGCCCGATAAGCAATCCACCCAGATGTGTATTAAAGATGCCACCTTAAGTTTTAACAACTCACATCTGTCGTGGATACACTCAAACCCAATCCACGTCTACGAGCATAGCATGGCAATATAAGCATAACGTAGAAGTAACTCCCAAGGGTTTGATAATAACAGGGCAATAGGTTCTACCTCATCAACTACTTCCCAATACCCACATGTTAATCACATCCTAATCATGCAGTGTTTGAGGATCGGAGCTAATGCATAAAAACTGGGTACGAAAAGAGTATGATCAATGTGTTACTTGCCTTGCTGACGATCCACAAAACCTAGGGACTCGTAGTAGCACGCTTCGCACTCTCGGAATTCTATCGCAAACAAACAATAGCATACATAAGCAATCAAGTAAAGATGCACGGGTAAAACTTGAATAAGAGGAATTAACCAGAAAGTTCAACTTAAGAACTCCGGTTTGAAAAAAGAATCAAATCAAACGGAGCAACGAAACTCAAACTGCAAAAGAAACAAGATTTGGTTACTAATCTGGACTAAAGTCAAATTTTACAGTACCAAAATCTTGTTCCAGTTGGTTAACCAGAAAGAGGGTTTCGATACAAAGATCTAGGCACTTGAATCGCCTGATTCCGATAAACGATCGAAAAGATAAACTAAAACGAAAATCAGATCAGAAATCGCAATTGAAAATAATCCCGAAAAACCTGAGAAAAAGAAAAACTGACGAACAGGCTAACGAACGAACGTTCGTTGTTGTGACTAACAGGCGAAAACCGTTCGTTAAGACGAACGTACGGACGAACGTCCGCTAAATAAACTAAACCGAGAAAACCGGCGAACCAAAGAAACCGAACTAGGGTTTAAAAAAAAACCCGACGGTTTTTACCTAAACAGGAAAAAAACCGAACGGCGAGATTCAAACTCCGGCGCGGTTCCGGTGGCTTCCGGCAAGCGGGCGGCGGCACGGGCGACGGCGGGGTGTGGCGCGGGCGGCGGAGGGCGGCGCGGGCAACGCCTGTATGCACATCAAGAAAGCGACGAAGCGGCATGCGGCGGCGCGAGGCGGGCGGCCGGGCGGGCGCATGGCGTCTTGCGGCTTCAAGGGGGGCCCGGGTCTGGCTTTTAAAGGGGGGAGATGGCTTGCGGGAGGGGGCGAGGCCATGGCGGCGACGGCGGCTCGGACTCCCTTGAGGAGTCCGGCTCGGAGACGACGGCGGCGCGGGGCTGGCTGGGCCAGCTAGGCTGCGGCCCAGTTCGGTCCGGTGGGCTTTCTTTTTTTAAAACAGATTCCGCCGAAAAAATCCTAGAAAAAATAAATAAAAATCTAAAAATACCAAAAAAAATTCACCGTCTAAATGAAATATTTAGAACAAGGTGAACTTTTTTTTGGCTTAAATGCAATTTTTGAAAAATGCTTATTTTTCCTATGTAAATAAAATAGCAACAGAATCCGAATAAAACCAAATATTTGATTTTAATATTTTTCCTCCAATATTTCATTTATTTTGGAGAAGTCATATTATCTCCTCTCATATATTTTAATATGAAATATTTTTGGAGAGAAAAATAATTAAAACAAATAATCCTCGTTTCGATATTTGATAAAATTCAAATATGAAAACAGTGAAATCCCCAACTCCCTCCGAGGGTCCTTGAGTTGCTTAGAATTTCGAGGATCGCGAAATGAATATGCAAAAAAATATGATATGCATGAATGATCTATGTATAACATTCCAAATTGAAAATTTGGGATGTTACAAACCTACCCCCCTTAAGATGAATCTCGCCCTCGAGATTCGGGTTGGCTAGAAAATAGGTGTGGGTGGTCTTTGCGAAGATCATCCTCTCGAGTTCAGGGTTAGACGAGGCTTCTGCTGAGCTCCAGAATTGTATCTTCCTTGCCCATACTTCCTCTTACAGTTCTCGATCTGCTGCTGCTTCCCTTCAATCATAAGAGCCTTATCTACCAACTCTTGGTAGCTGTTGAATGTTGCCACCATCAACTGCATGCTCATCTCATCGTTCAGCCCTTCCATAAACTTCTCCTGCTTCGCGGCATCTGTGGCTATATCATCAGGGGCATAGGGAGATAACTTGCTAAACTCATCCACGTACTGAGCTATAGTACGGTTCCCCTGGCATAAGTTGCGAAACTCACGCTTCTTCATGCTCATAGCCCCAGTTGAGACATGGGTTGTGCGGAAAGCTTGCTGAAACTAATCCCAAATGACGTTGGCTATGGGGAAAGTGGTCGTATAATTCTCCCACCATGAGGCTGCTGGTGCATCCAATTGATGTGCGGCAAAGCGCACCTTCTCAGCATCTGTGCAACCTGCAGTGGTCAACTCCCTTCCAATACGGCGCAGCCAATCATCAGCAACTATAGGCTCGGTGCTACTGGAAAACACCGGTGGCTGCAACCTCAGAAAGCTAGCTAAGTTGTCAACTGGAGGCGGGTTGTTGTTGTTGCCTTGGTTCTGGACTAACAATTGCATCAAGGCATTCTGCTGCTGGATCAACTGAGTGAGCTCTGGCGGGAAGGCAAATCCGGTGTCACGTCTCGGAGGCATCTGATGGGTTTAGAGGGGAGAGATTAGAATAGAAAAGGGGTCTAGTGAGAAAACACTACCCATATGCACATGAGACAAACACAATCATATCACTCAATCAATCAAGCAAGGGCATACAAGCGGTCTAGAACTATCGTTAAAAGTGCTCGAACTACTACTATATACATGGGGAAAATACTACTAATCATTTGGTGGTCATCTAGAAATTTTGATCGGTGGACGACTCCATGATGTTTGCTCTAGCTTCGTCTTCAAAGTCATCTTCACTGGGGTCGGAGTCAGTGTCGTCGATGATGATGTAGTTCTTCGGGCAAATGGAATCGTCGTCCTCTCCTCCTGGCTCGGGGTCTCCCATGAATACTCTGATCTTCTTTATCAGGTCGTCATTCTTCTCCAATAGTGTTGCAATTTCCTCCTCATATCCATCGCGTGTAGACTTGAGTTCTTCTTCCAGCTCGGTGATCCTTGTCTTCGCCTTCTTCAAATCTATCATGTCTACGCACATCTGATTTTCCTAGCGTCAAATGTGCTGGTTTAACTCCTGGATGAAAGCTGCAATGGATCAGTCCTTCTTGGTGCTGATCATCTCCCATTGCTCATCTCGGCGCCCACATATCTGGTAGATAGTGTCCTTGAGATCCTTGGTGTAGACTTCTCCAATACGTCCCATGGCAATGTGGGCTGCCATGCTCTTCCCTAGACTCCAGGTTGGGGCATCAAAGGAAACCTCTATGGGCTCAGTGATTGGCGCGAACGTCCTTCCTGGAACTAGATCATCCAGCGCTCCTCTTCTGGTAAAGTGGCGTTGTAGGTCCTGGTGAAGCTTGGTATTCCGATGTTCAGGTACCTAGTGACTTCCTTCAAGTGTCGTCCAAAGGGTGCATCTTCATCCGGTTGTGCAAACCTGTTCCTCGAATCCTCCATCCTAAGAGTAGAAAATGGAGAGGAGTCAGAAATGAGTAGAGAAGAGTGACATGTGGCTTATCTTAGTGGTCATGTCCTGTACTCAGCGTGTGCTCTGATACCATCTTGTAGCGACCCGACCTCAAACGGTCAAGTCTCTGTGCTTCCGTGTCATCCCTGGATCGGTAATGCTGAGACACACAGTACTCGAAGGATTTATAACAGAGTAGCAATCACACACTTATTACATCGAATGTCTCAAAAGAGAACTTATTACAATAAATATGGCATAAGGCCATCTAATACGATAACAGCGGAAGGCTTGGAAGATAAAGTGAGTCCATCAACTCCAACGGCATAGCTGAGCTGCACAGCAACGACCTAACAAACCTTACTCCTCATCTGAAAAGTCTGCAACATAATACGTTGTATCCCGAAAACGGGTCAGCACATGGAATATGCTGGCAATATAACACAGTAGAGCAGGAACAAAATAATGCTATCACTACATGCATATTTGGCTGGTGGAAAGGCTCTATGGTTATAGTTTTTGCGAAAAGCCAATTTTTTCGTACAACAAAGAAATAGATTTTATTTAACTATCATGGTAGTTGAAACATCATTGAGAAGGTTCCTCCAACTCAATCCCCATTAAATGTAATTATCACCACAACATATTAAATTAGGGTGATGAGATACATATGAAAATCCAAGTACTAGATACTCAAGATGTCCATAACCGGGGACACGGCTAACCATGATTAGATTGTACACTCTGCAGAGGTTTGCGCACTTTTCCCCACAAGACTCGATCGCCTCCGTTGGATTTCTCGCACTACATGGTGTTTTGAGAAACGGATGACCGAGACACAGTCTTTCAGAAGCATTAACTCTAACCCCGGGTAGACCGTACCAAGTACCAACCTACATCCCCTATATCTGCTAGCCTACCACTGGAAGAGGTCATGCAACTTACTCAACTATGCTAGATCCCATAATAGCTTGTGGCTGCACACAGAAGTTTCTAGCATGAAATATCTCAGTTCCCTTTGAGCCTGGGTGGCGGACCTTAGGATTATCACACGGGTACTCTGGGATATCCTAGGACAACACTGGATTCTCCAGGTGCCCGACAAGCAATCCACCCAGATGTGTATTAAGGTTGCCACCTTAAGTTGAACCGTTAATTAACAACTCACATATGTTATGGATACACTCAAACCCAATCCACGTCTACGAGCATAGCATGGCAATATAAGCATAACGTAGAAGTAACTCCCAAGGGTTTGATAATAACAGGGCAATAGGTTCTACCTCATCAACTACTTCCCAATACCCACAAGTTAATCACATCCTAATCACGCAGTGTTTGAGGATTGGAGCTAATGCATAAAAACTGGGTATGAAAAGAGTATGATCAATGTGTTACTTGCCTTGCTGACGATCCACAAAACCTAGGGACTCGTAGTAGCACGCTTCGCACTCCGGGAATTCTATCGCAACAACCAATAGCATACATAAGAAATCAAGCAAAGATGCACGGGTAAAAATCAAATAAGAAGAATTAACCAGAAAATTCAACTTAAGAACTCCGGTTTGCAAAAAGAATCAAATCAAACGGAGCAACGAAACACAAATGCGAAAGAAACAAGATTCGATTACTAATCTGGACTAAAGTCAAATTTTACAGTACCAAAATCTTGTTCAAGTTGGTTAAACATAAAGAGGGTTTCGAGACAAAGATATAGGTGCTTGAATCGCCTGATTCCGATAAACGAGCGAAAAGATAAACTAAAATGAAAATCAGATCAGAAATCGCGATTGAAAATAATCGCGAAAACCCAAGAAAAAGAAAAACTAACTAACAGGCTAACGAACGAAAGTTTGTTGTCTGTGACTAACGGGCGAAAACCGTTCATTAAAACGAACGTACGGACGAACATCCGCTAAATAAACTAAACCGAGAAAATCGGCGAGCCGAAGAAACCGAACTAGGGTTTAAAAACCGACGGTTTTTACCTAAACCGAAAAAAACTGAACGGCGAGATTCGAACTCCGGCGCGGCTCCGGTGGCTTCCAGCGAGCGGGCGGTGGGGCGGGCGATGGCGGGGTGTGGCGCGGGGCAGCGGAGGGCGGCGCGGGCAACGGCTCGACGGCGGCGCAAAGAGCGCAAATGCGTGCGGGCGGCGGCGTGGCAAGGCGCGAGGCGGCGGGTCAAGGGTCGGCGGCGGCCACTTGGGGCTCCAAGGGGGCCCCAGGTCCTGCTTTTAAAGGGGGGGGGGGGAAGGTGGCTTGTGGGAGGGGGCGAGGCCATGGCGGCGGCGGCGGCTCGGACTCCCTTGAGGAGTCCGGCTCGGAGACGACATCGGCGCGGGGCTGGCTGGGCCAGCTAGGCCGCGGCCCAGTTCGATCCGGCGGGCTTTCTCTTTTTAGAAAAAAAATAGATTCCTTGAAAAGAAATCCTAGAAAAATAAATAAAAAACTAAAAATACCAAAACAAAATTTCACCGTCTAAATGAAATATTTAGAATAAGGTGAACATTTTTTGGCTTAAATGAAATTTTTGAAAAATGCATATTTTTCCTATGCAAATAAAATAGCAATAAAATTCGAATAAAATCAAATATTTGATTTTAATATTTTTCCTCCGATATTTCATTTATTTTGGAGAGGTTATATTATCTCCTCTCATATATTTTAATATGAAATATTTTCAAAGAGAAAAATAATTAAAACAAATAATCCTCGTTTCGATATTTGATAAAATTCAAATATGAAAACAGTGAAATCCCCAACTCTCTCCGAGGATCCTTGAGTTGCTTAGAATTTCAAGGATCGCGAAATGAATATGCAAAAGAAATATGATATGCATGAATGATCTATGTATAACATTCCAAATTGAAAATTTGGGATGTTACAAATATGTCGTAGGAGTTGGTTGACACAAGTGCTAGACCGGCAACACCTTCATCTTGAGTATATTCTGAGTCAGAGTGATAACTTCTCTCGGGGTGATGGTAGGAGTCAGAGCCGGAAACCCATTCACCAACATGAGCTTGATGTCTTTGTTTTGTGTAGCTCCTTGATGACTCGTCCTTCCTCTCCGAATCCTTGCTTCTGCGAGAGGTTCTTCGTTCATAATGATCATCTCTACTCCTTCTCTCTCTTGGAGGTGATTCTTCTCTTCTTTTGTAGGGAGTCATACACTCATTGGAGTAGTGTCTGGGTCTTCCACAATTGTAGCAATTACGCTCACGAGTAGAAGATCTTTTGTCATTGTAGGACCTTGACTTGGAACTTCTTTCTTTGCTTCTACTCTTGTAGAACTTGTCGAAGTTCTTCACAATTAGGCTCAATTCTTCATTGAAAGCTTGTTTCTCACTTGATGATGTAGGAGCATCACATGAGGCTTTGTAAGCACCACTAGACTTGTTGTGAAGCTCTTCTTTATCCTTGAGTGACATCTCATGAGCAACAATTCTTCCAGTGACTTCGGTTGGCTTGAGGTCTTTGTAATAGGGCATCATCTGGATCAAAGTGCACACGGTGTCATATTTTCCATCCAAGGCTCTTAGGATCTTCTTGATGATGAATCTGTTGGCCATCTCTTCACTTCCTAAGCCGGCAATCTCATTTGTGATGAGAGCAAGCCTAGAGTACATTTCAGCGACACCTTCACCAACCTTCATTTTAAACTTGTCAAGTTGACTTTGAAGCATATCCAATTTGGATTGCTTGACGGAGTCGGTACCTTCATGCATACCAATAAAAGTATCCCAAATTTCCTTCGCATTCTCAAGATGGCTGATTTTGTTGAATTCTTTGGGGCACAATCCATTGAAGAGGATATCGCAAGCTTGAGCATTGTATTGCAGCATCTTCAATTCTTCCGCGGTAGCTTCACAATTCGGTTCTCTCCCATCGAAGAATTCACCTTGCAAGCCAATACACACAATAGCCCAAACGGCGGGGTTATGTCCAAGAATATGCATTTTCATCTTATGCTTCCAACTAGCAAAATTAGTACCATTAAAGTAAGGACCTCTACAGCGGTAATTTCCCTCGCTAGACGCCATACTCTCCTAGGTTGTGAAACCAAGGCTATGACCACCAAAGCTATGGAAATCAAAGCAAATGGAGACCAAAGCTCTGATACCACTTGTAGGATCGAAAGTATGTCTAGAGGGGGTGATTAGACTACTTGACCAAATAAAAATCTAGCCTTTTCCAATTTTAAGTCTTGGCAGATTTTAGCAACTTATCACAAGTCAAGCAATCAACCTACACATGCAATTCTAAGAGTATAGCAGCATAATGTAAATAATTGCATATGAAGGTAAAGGGGAGGAGTTTGGATGGAGCAAACGCAATAGGTGGTGCTATCGTACATCCACGTTGATGGAGACTTCAACCCACGAAGGGTAACGGTTGCGCAAGTCCACGGAGGGCTCCACCCATGAAGGGTCCACGAAGAAGCAACCTTTTCTATTCCACCATGGCCATCACCCACGAAGGACTTGCCTCACTAGGGTCGATCTTCACGAAGTAGGCGATCTCCTTGCCCGTACAAACTCCTTGGTTCAACTCCACAATCTTGACGGAGGCTCCCAAGTGACACCAAAGCAATCTAGGAGACACCACTCTCCAAAAGGTAATAGATGGTGTGTTGATGATGTATTCGTTGCTCTTGTGAAACGCCCTCGATGCGGCTATATCTCCCACGTGTCGAAGCACGACTTAGAGGCATAACCGCATTGAAAGCAATGTCGCAAGTGAGGTAATCTTCACACAACCCATGTAATACATAAGGGAAAGAGATACCTAGCTGGCTTACAATCGCCACTTCACACAATACATGAGTAAAACATTACATCATACAGATACAATCAAGGTCCGACTACGGAACCAAAATAAAAGAAGACTACCCCAAATGCTACACAGATCCTCGATCGTCCCAACTGGGCTCCACTACTGATCAACTGAAACGAAACAACACAATGAACAAGATCTTCATCGAACTCCTCCTTGAGCTCGGGTGCATCACCTGCACGGTTTCATCGGCACCTGCAAACTGGTTTTTGGAAGTATCTGTGAGTCACGGGGACTCAGCAATCTCACACCAAGTGATCAAGACTATTTAAGCTTAAAGGTAGGACAGGGTAGTGAGGTGGAGCTGCAGCAAGCGACTAGCATGTATGGTGGCTAACATACGCAAAAGAGAGCGAGAAGAGGAGGCAAAGCACGGTCGAACAACTATGATCAAGAAGTGATCCTGAAACTACTTACGTCAAGCATAACTCCAACACCGTGTTCACTTCCCGGACTCCGCCGAGAAGAGACCATCACGGTTACACACGCTGTTGGTGTATTTTAATTAAGATCAACTTCGGGTTTTCTACAACCGGACATTAACAAATTCCCATCTGCCACATAACCGCTGACACGGCTTTGAAAGATAATACCTGCAGGGGTGTCCCAACAGCCCATTATAAGCTCTCACGGTCAACGAAGGATATTCCTTCTACCGAAGACCCGATCGATCTCGGAATCCCGGACTACAAGACATTTCGACAAAGAATAAAACAAGACCAGCAAAGCCGCCCGAATGTGCCGACAAATCCTGATAGGAGCTGCACATATCTCGTTCTCAGGGCACACCGGATAAGCGAAGCGTACATGTACCGACGTAATCCAAGTTGCCAAGGAATGGTCCCGCACGGTGCTCTAGTTTGGACCAACACTCAGAGGAGCACTGGCCCGGGGGGTAAAATAAAGATGACCCTTGAGTCTGCAGAACCCAAGGGAAAAAGGCTTAGGTGGCAAATGGTAAAACCAATGTTGGGCCTTCTTTGGAGGAGTCTTATTCAAAGCGAACTGTCAAGGGGTCCCATAAATCACCCAACCGTAAGGAACGCATAAAATCCGGGAACATAACACCGGTATGACGGAAACTAGGGCGGCAAGAGTGGAACAAAACACCGGGCATAAGGCCGAGCCTTCCACCCTTTACCAAGTATATAGATGCATTAATTAAATAAGATATATTGTGATATCCCAACAAGTAAACATGTTCCAACAAGGAACAACATCTCCATGTTCCAACAAGGAACAAACTTCATCTTCACCGCAACTAACAACGCTATAAGAGGGGCTGAGCAAAGCGGTAACATAGCCAAACAACGGTTTGCTAGGAAAGGATGGTTAGAGGTTTGACATGGCAATGTGGGTGGCATGATATAGCAAGTAGTAGGCATCGTAGCATAGGCATAGCAAAAGAGCGAGCATCTAGCAAGCAAAGATAGAAGTGATTTCGAGGGTATGGTCATCTTGCCTGAAATCCCGCAAGGAAGAAGAACGAGTCCATGAAGAAGACAAAGCGGACGTGGTCGAACGAATCCTCACAACTCCGAACGGAACCAAGCTAACGAGAAAAGCAAACCGGAAACAAACAAACAACATAGTAAAACAACCATCACATGAACATGGCAGGATGCACAAGCGAGTATGATGCATGTCCGGTTTAAATAGCATGGCATGGCAAAGTGCAACAAACAACACTACAAATTAAGTGGAGCTCAATATGCAACGAGTTGCATATTGACAAAACACCACATCAATTATTTAGTTCTGTCCGATTAGGTACTCAACAATATTAAATGTTATTAAACATGGCAAGAGGTGAAGCATAAGTAAACTATCTAACTAGGCAAGTTTAAATGAGGCCGTAAACAACGAACAACAAGTCAGGAAAACCCTCATATGCATATTTCGAATTAGGTACTGTTCTGCCCTAAACACAATTTTTAATGTTGTTAAACATGCAAAGTAATGCTACCATGTTAATCCATGCATTTATCTACCCCATTTACATATATAATTTATTTAAATCCGAGTTACGGTTATTTAGTTATGAAATAAATCATTTTAGCATGGCAGTTAAGCAAATTAATGCAAACAACAATTTTAAACATTTTAATTGTTGTTATCATGATGCGGATGACATGTGCAAGTTTTATGCAATTTTTCATGAAAATGTTGACAAGAGCATTATGAAGCATTAGTAAATCGTGGCGGAAACGAAAAAGGGTGCCACGGCAACGACAACGGAAATGGTGCCACGGCGACATTCCGGTTCCGATAACTCGATTGAGATATCGGTGCAAAGGAAAGTGTGGACGTGTCATGCAAGGATGGTGGGGTGCTCCCGACTACCGGGTTCCCACGGAACGGTGGCATGGCAACATAGGGGCATCGCAAGGACTAACGGGCACGGTGCAAACACGAGCATCTCATACAACACACATTCGTTCGGTCCACGACGGTCGTCTCGGGTTATACCTTCGAAGCGTGCATTTTCGAAGCGAATCGGTTCGGAGGGGAAGTAGTCGTTCATGTCCCGTGGATGTTCGGGGTCCACGGGTCTTCGAGGGTCGATGAGTGGATCACGTTCGTTTCGAAGAGGTACTTGACGGGTCCGATGGCTCCGAGGTTGTCGTGGTACTTGCGGATCGTCGCGAAGTAGTGGTACACACGAAGGTAGTCGAACTTGACGGTTCCGTTACACGTGTCTTGGCGGCGGTAGTTGTACACGTTTTCGTAGATGCCCGGGTCGTAGGTAGAGGTACCACACGTTGTCGGGTACTTGTCGGTCCGGTCTTGGTGTAGATGTACATGGCAAACGTAGTGGTACTGCGCCGCCGCCCTGGAACTTTTAATAAATCCACGGAGGCAGTCTTGGCGTTCCTGGTCTTGCAGTGTAGTCGAACTTGGCGTCAACAAGGCAATGGAGGTAAATGGCAGGGCGTGCATAGGAGCCTGTGGTCACTGGGCCAAACAGAGGGCCTTGGCGGACTTCGATAAAGGCAGCAGCGAGGGTTTGAAGGTGGAGCTCAAGAGAAAAACCACAACAAAGCAAAGACAGCAGGAGGCCTTGTCATGACAAATGAGCGGCGACCTTGGTGGAGCGATGTGGTGCGAGCAAAGAGGCCAACAAGGTGTTGCATGGTGATGGCCTCGGGAGGGCCATGGCAAAAGTGCGGCAGGAGGAGATGGTGAAACAGAGGCCATGGTCGGTCACCGATGCAAAGGGGCAACGGGCAGCGGAACTTGGGGCGCCAAAGAACGGCAAACTTGGCGAAGGAGGCGGCAAGGCGTGGTCGCGGGCTCATGGAGGAGCTTGGCAGCGATGGCGAGGAGGTTGCTGCGAGGCCTGGCGTCCATGGCAACAGTGGAAAGCGAGCAGTTCCAAGCGGAGCTTGGCGAGGTGCAAGTAGGGACGAGGCCGCAGGCGGGAGGAAGATGGGGCTGGCGCCGGTGGAGGTGACGAGGGATCGGGCGCAGGTGCTCGAGGAGCTCCTCTCCTCGGCGCCTGAGCGACGAGGATTTGGCGAGGCGCGGGATCGAGAGGGAGAGAGTGGGATGGGGATCGGGATGAGCGAGGGAGATGGCGGCGCTGGAGGAAGGGATCGAGGGAGAGAAGTGGATCGGGAGAGGGCAGCTCGATGCGGGCTGGATCGGTTGGGGGCTAGGGTTAGAGCTGGTGGGCGGCTGGGCCTTGGGCCTCGGGAGGCTAGGCCGGCCTGGTGGGGAGGAGAATGGCCAGGGGCCGGCTGGGCTGGCTCCTCTCTCCTCTCTCTCTCTCTCTTTAAACTCTAAAAAAAACAGAAACGCAAAGAAAGAAAGGGAGAGAAAAGAAATGAGTGGACAAGAATTAGGGTATGAGGGTAATTTTTCCGGACTCGCAAAAATATGCTCGTTCCAAGAAAATTAGACAGGCCATGATTGAAGATTTGAATTCAAATTCATTTGAATTTAAATTCAAATGATTTGAATGGAAGTGAGGGTTTGGGAAGGTCCAAAATGTTCGGATTTTTGGTGGAGCTCCGGAATATGATAAAAGAAATTTAGGGCAAAGGTTTTGAGGTCAACTCGGAGCAGAAAAAAGGCATGGGATTTATTTTGCAAGTGGGTTATGGTGATTCCAAAACAATGGAATATTTATTATAGCTCCCTAATAATATTGGGAGTATATGTTATAAAGAGAAGTCAACCTTCCCTCGATTTAAATAGATCAAAAGACCTATGCAATTTATTAAGATGAGTTTTTAAAATTAAATGGCATGATGAGATGATGCAATGCAAGAGATGACATGATGCAATGCAAAAATAAAAGGGCAGGCACAGATGGAACACACAGCGACACCCGGAATATATGGAAGTCTTACAAGCATCGGTCTCGGGCGTTACAACACTCCACCACTACGAGAGGATCTCGTCCGAGATCTAGGATGGCACCGGATAGAAAAAGCGGAAGAGGAAGAGGTAAAACAAAGTTGCTTCTCCGACAAACGAGTGAAACCAAAGAACCTTGAGAGGTTGAACAAAATGAAAGAAAGAAAACAACGAAGATGAAGAAAGTTGAAAACACTCTGTTAGAAAAGAGGAACAAGGGATGCAACGAGAACCAAGAGGTTTAGTGATAAGATAAATACTGAAACCACTCCGGTTAAAACTAGATAGACAAGGAATAAGATTGATAAAATTTGGGCAGCACTCCGACTGAAAGAAGAAGGAAAACTTGATAAGATGAAAAGAACTTGAAGAGAAGACACAACTCTCCGGTTAAATCGATAAGCAAGGAAAAGGACATGGTCTTGACAAAACGAGACGATGGGTCGAAGAGAGCAACATCACAACGCCTCCGGAAGAAAAAATTGAAGATAGATCATTGGAATAAAGGAATGGAGAAGAAAATGATAACTTCTACCACAAATGAGTTTGAAAAGAAACATCCTTACGAGGAAGGCTAGAACGGAGTTGTTGGAAAACCAACAACGAAAAGAATAAGCTTGTTATGGGCTTATGGAAAAACATCTCAAAATTACGAGGTGAAATTCTGCCACCAACGGAAACAAACGATTGGATTGATATCAACAAGGAGACGAGAAACTTATTTCACCGAGAGGACAAATGAAGAACTTGGGTCCTTTATAAGCACCATAAATAGCAACAATCCTTAGGGAAAGCTTTAGGTGAAATATAGCCCAAGATAACTCCAATGAAGAGATTGATGGATTTAAAATACCTCATTGTTGACAACATGTGAATCATGAAACGCGACGGAAAATTATCAACAATGACATACCACCATCTCAAAAGATAAGCTAGAGAGAAATGCACTTCGAAATGCAAGAAGAAGAATACTTGAACTCCTCAAAACAAAACATGTGTTGAGCACCATGTTCAATTTTGAGTATAGCTTGGCGGGTCATAACCTCGAGAGAAGTCTTGAAGAACAATTGAAGAATGAAAAGAATCCTTGAGGAAGCACCATGTAGAGCCTCCATGAAGAACTCCGGTAAGAAAAGGATGATAAAAGAAAGAGAAGTTGCAAATACAAGGTGAAACCTTGCAGTGATAAGATGAAGCTTTGAAATGATATAACCGAGAAAACTTGGAACTCCGGAAAGAAAGATGAACAAATGAAATCAAGAATTTTGATGATCCTCCGAATAAGGAATTGAACTTACTCAATGGAACAAGAATCCGAATTACATTATGCTCATCCTTCACCAATCAAATTGATGACAAGCAATGGATTAGGCATACTACTTATTCTCGTAGAAAGGATTAAGAGAGATATAGCGCAAACTTGGGAAGGTCTTCAACGAACCACCGGTAGGATTGGAAAGAACGAATGAGTCTATATGATAACGAAGGAAGAGAACTCTTGAACAAACCACCATAATAATTGAGAATGAACGTAGCAAAGGCACAATTCACCGGGAAGAATTGGAAAACGAATGAAGATATTTGAGGGGATTTAGATACATTAGAACGAAGAGATCATGAACTGATTAGAGGATATTTTGACGATGCACCGTGAGATTTGGAAAACAAGAGTTGAGCGCTTGAATGAATAATTTTTGAGATGATGGGCTCCGGAGAATCAAACTGAAAAGACTCCTGAAATGCTCCGGGTGGGTTAAAAGAATTCTCACAATCTAAAATAATTATGAGGATGGCACTAAGCTAGAACCATGAATCTTGAAGAGAATGGAGCAAGATTAAAGAGAAACTCTTCTCCAGTCTTCAAATGTTGAGAATGACGATGAGAAACACCACCATGAATTGTTGAGGCACTCCGGGATGAAGATTAGAAAGGTTGAACCAACGATGAAAATAATTTGAAAGTTCTTGGAGAAAGACATTTGACTGATGATAACTCATTCTTACGTCAAACTTTGCAATGAATTTGGGAATAGCTCCTGAAAATTAGAAGAGTCGGTAAGATCACAGGAAAAGACACGTGGGTTAGGGCCCACTCAAAAGAACCACCGTTGAACAGTTGTTTGAAATAGATATTGCACCGGTAGAATTAAATGGCATGAATGAGATAGCATCCTCAAAAGAACTTGAGTGAATTGAGAATGGAAACTTGAATCTTGAGATATCTTCAACACTCGGAACAAGTGTATAGCGAGAAATGGATGATTAAGAGATGCACCGACATGAGAAAGCATTGTGAAAAGAGGAAAAGGGATAAGATCAACACCGAATCTTGAACTAAATCCACCGGAAAAGAAAATTAGAATGGAACAATGATAAGGTTGAAACTTCCTTTAGCATCTTCATAAGAAATCACCGGATAAAACATTAAAGGAAAAGAATGAAGAAACTTCACTCAATAAAATGGCTACTTGATTAAGAAATCTGAGTCCTTGAAGAAAAAAGGGTGGGAGGGCGGGAAAACAAAGGCAACTTGGGACGGATGAAACAAACACCGTTGAGAAAAACTTAGAATTGATCTTGCGAATGTTGGAATGATCGGATCCACTTGAAGAGAAGCACGCCGGTTGAGAAAAGAATTGACATGACAAGCTCAGTGATCAAGAAGGATTAGTATTCACATAGCAATATGAGAACACCATTTATGAAAGGTATGGAATCAACACTTGACATTGAAGCAACTCGAATACCACAAAACAAAACATAAACAAAGGATTTGGCTTGCAGAATAAGCCGGAACAAATACATATGATAGAGATTTACCCAGTCTCATATCATGCATCTGTCGGAAAGATATTCTAGGAGCTACTTGAATTCCCACCTATAAACTCCCGAAACTTTACGGTTATGCAATCTGGTGTTGGGGATACAGGGACACAAAATATATCACCCAAACTAACAATACCTAGATCCAAATTGTATCCATCCGTCAACACATAACCAAGAAACCTTCGAAATCGTTTACCTCGACCTTGAAAAACATCCGTTATACAAGTCATGGCAATACTCCCTTTTCGCCACAAGATCTTTGGGCTATCGGGGTTATCTCACCAACAACTGCACAAAAGAGATTTCGATGTCGGTAAAACTCAGGTATTCCAGAACTGCAACGATAAAATTGTGACGACAACACCTCGTAGCTCAACTCCCCGGGACACTGCCACAACCCCTAAATGTCAGGAGGCACCAAGAACAATGTTCTCGTCACAAAACCATCGGAACGATTCCAAGATACACGCGTGATCCTAAAAAAAATTTAGTGAAATTTGAGGAGAGGAAAGTCAAAACTCTACGTCAGGATACCTCACCAGAGCGACGAAGGGACTGAGGAGTAAAAAGAATCCTACTCTCCGATATATATAATCCTAAGACTCAAAATATTTTCCGTTCTAGACTCAACAACGCCAGCAAACAATCAAGTAGGGGGCTCCTAAGTCGGGGAAGGCTCTGATTACCAACTTGAAACGCCCTCAATGCGGCTATATCTCCCACGTGTCGAAGCACGACTTAGAGGCATAACCGCATTGAAAGCAATGTCGCAAGTGAGGTAATCTTCACACAACCCATGTAATACATAAGGGAAAGAGATACCTAGCTGGCTTACAATCGCCACTTCACACAATACATGAGTAAAACATTACATCATACAGATACAATCAAGGTCCGACTACGGAACCAAAATAAAAGAAGACTACCCCAAATGCTACACAGATCCCCGATCGTCCCAACTGAGCTCCACTCTTGATCAACTGAAACGAAACAACACAATGAACAAGATCTTCATCGAACTCCTCCTTGAGCTCGGGTGCATCACACCTGCGGTTTCATCGGCACTGCAAACTGGTTTTTGAATTATCTGTGAGTCACGGTGACTCAGATATCTCTCACCATCTTGATCATGTCTATTTAATCTTAAATGTAGGACAGGGTAGTGATTTTTATCTGCTGAAATCTACTAGCATGTATGGTGGCTAACATACGCATAAAGAGAGCGAGAAGAGGAGGCAAAGCACGGTCGAACAACTATGATCAAGAAGTGATCCTGAAACTACTTACGTCAAGCATAACTCCAACACCGTGTTCACTTCCCGGACTCCGCCGAGAAGAGACCATCACGGTTACACACGCGGTTGGTGTATTTTAGTTAAGATCAACTTCGGGTTTTCTACAACCGGACATTAACAAATTCCCATCTGCCTCATAACGCGGGCACGGCTTTGAAAAGATAATACCCTGCAGGGTGTCCCAACTTAGCCCATTATAAGCTCTCACGGTCAACGAAGGATATTCCTTCTACCGAAGACCCGATCGATCTCGGAATCTCGGACTACAATACATTTCGACAGCAATAAAACAAGACCAGCAAATCCGCCCGAATGTGCCGACAAATCAAGATAGGAGCTGCACATATCTCGTTCTCAGGGCACACCGGATAATCGAAGCGTCTGGTACCAACGTAATCCAAGTTGCCAAGGAATGGTCCCATACGGTGCTCTAGTTTGGACCAACACTCGGAGGAGCACCGCCCGGGGTTAAAATAAAGATGACCCTTGAGTCTGCAGAACCCAAGGGAAAAAGGCTTAGGTGGCAAATGGTAAAACCAATGTTGGGCCTTCTTTGGAGGAGTCTTATTCAAAGCGAACTGTCAAGGGGTCCCATAAATCACCCAACCGTGTAAGGAGCATAAAATCCGGGAACATAACACCGGTATGACGGAAACTAGGCGGCAAGAGTGGAACAAAACACCGGGCATAAGGCCGAGCCTTCCACCCTTTACCAAGTATATAGATGCATTAATTAAATAAGATATATTGTGATATCCCAACAAGTAAACATGTTCCAACAAGGAACAACATCTCCATGTTCCAACAAGGAACAAACTTCATCTTCACCTGCAACTAACAACGCTATAAGAGGGGCTGAGCAAAGCGGTAACATAGCCAAACAACGGTTTGCTAGGAAAGGATGGTTAGAGGTTTGACATGGCAATGTGGGTGGCATGATATAGCAAGTAGTAGGCATCGTAGCATAGGCATAGCAAAAGAGCGAGCATCGAGCAAGCAAAGATAGAAGTGATTTCGAGGTATGGTCATCTTGCACGAAATCCCGCAAGGAAGAAGAACGAGTCCATGAAGAAGACAAACGGACGTGGTCGAACGAATCCTCACAACTCCGGAGCGGAACCGAAGCTAACGAGAAAAGCAAACCGGAAACAAACAAACAACATAGTAAAACAACCATCACATGAACATGGCAGGATGCACAAGCGAGTATGATGCATGTCCGGTTTAAATAGCATGGCATGGCAAAGTGCAACAAACAACACTACAAATTAAGTGGAGCTCAATATGCAACGAGTTGCATATTGACAAAACACCACATCAATTATTTAGTTCTCTCCCGATTAGGTACTCAACAATATTAAATGTTATTAAACATGGCAAGAGGTGAAGCATAAGTAAACTATCTAACTAGGCAAGTTTAAATGAGGCCAGAAACAACGAACAACAAGTCCGGGAAAACCCTCATATGCATATTTCGAATTAGGTACTGTTCTGCCCTAAACACAATTTTTAATGTTGTTAAACATGCAAAGTAATGCTACCATGTTAATCCATGCATTTATCTACCCCATTTACATATATAATTTATTTAAATCCGAGTTACGGTTATTTAGTTATGAAATAAATCATTTTAGCATGGCAGTTAAGCAAATTAATGCAAACAACAATTTTAAACATTTTAATTGTTGTTATCATGATCTGGATGACATGTGCAAGTTTTATGCAATTTTTTCATGAAAATGTTGACAAGAGCATTATGAAGCATTAGTAAATACGTGGCGGAAGCGAAAAAAGGGTGCCACGGCAGCGACAACGGAAATGGTGCCACGGCGACATTCCGGTTCCGATAACTCGATTGAGATATCGGTGCAAAGGAAAGTGTGGGCGTGTCATGCAAGGATGGTGGGGTGCTCCCGACTACCGGGTTCCCGCAGGCGGTGGCATGGCAACATAGGGGCATCGCAAGGACTAACGGACGCAGTGCAAACACGAGCATCTCATACAACACACATTCGTTCGGTCCACGACGGTCGTCTCGGGTTATACCTTGAGCGTGCATTTTCGAAGCGAATCGGTTCGGAGGAAGTAGTCGTTCATGTCCCGTGGATGTTCGGGGTCCACGGGGTCTTGAGGGTCGATGTAGTGGATCACGTTCGTTTCGAAGAGGTACTTGACGGGTCCGATGGCTCCGAGGTTGTCGTGGTACTTGCGGGTCGTCGCGGAAGTAGTGGTACACACGAAGGTAGTCGAACTTAGCGGTTCCGTTACACGAGTCTTCGGCGACGGTAGTTGTACACGTTTTTCGTAGATGCCCGGGGTCGTAGGTAGAGGTACACACGTTGTCGGGGTACTTGTCGGTCCGGTCTTGGTGTAGATGTACATGGCAAACGTAGTGGTACTTTGCGCCGGCCGTCCTGGAACTTTTAATAAATCCACGGAGGCAGTCTTGGCGTTCCTGGTCTTGCAGTGTAGTCGAACTTGGCGTCAACAAGGCAATGGAGGTAAATGGCGCAGGCGTGCATAGGGAGCCCAGGTCACCGGGGCCAAACAGAGGGCCTTGGCGGACTTCGATAAAGGCAGCAGCGGGGTTTGAAGGTGGAGCTCAAGAGAAAAACCACAACAAAGAAAGACAGCAGGAGGCCTTGTCATGACAAATGACGGCGACCTTGGTGGAAGCGATGTGGTGCGAGCAAAGAGGCCAACAAGGTGTTGCATGGTGATGGCCTCGGGAGGGCCATGGCGCGGTGCGGGCAGGAGGAGATGGTGAAAGCAGAGGCCATGGTCGGTCACCGATGCAAAGGGGCAACAGGCGTGGAACTTGGGGCGCCAGCAACGGCAAACTTAGCGAAGGAGGCGGCAAGGCGTGGTCAGCGGGGCTCATGGAGGAGCTTAGCGGTGATGGCGAGGAGGTTGCTGCGGAGGCTGGCGTCCATGGCAACAGGGAAAGCGAGCAGTTCAAGCGGAGCTTGGCGAGGTGCGCGAGGCCGAGGCCAAGCAGTGGGAGGAAGATGGGGCTGGCGCGGTGGAGGTGACGAGGATCGGGCGCAGTGCTCGAGGAGCTCCTCTCCTCGGCCTTTCGGGCGACGAGGATTTGGCGAGGAGGCGGGATCGAGAGGGAGAGAGTGGGATGGGGATCGGGATGAGCGAGGAGATGGCGGCGCTGGAGGAAGGGATCGAGGAGAGAAGTGGATCGGGAGAGGGCAGCTCGATCACGGGCTGGATCGGTTGGGGGCTAGGGTTAGAGCTGGTGGGCGGCTGGGCCTTGGGCCTCGGGAGGCTAGGCCGGCCTGGTGGGGAGGAGAATGGCCAGGGGCCGGCTGGGCTGGCTCCTCTCTCCTCTCTCTCTCTCTTTAAACTCTAAAAAAAAAAAAAAGCATAAAGAAAGAAAGGGAGAGAAAAGAAATGAGTGGACAAGAATTAGGGTATGAGGTAATTTTTCCGGACTACTTAAAAATATGCTCGTTCAAGAAAAATAGAAAGGCCATGATTGAAGATTTGAATTCAAATTCATTTGAATTTAAATTCAAATGATTTGAATGGAAGTGAGGGTTTGGGAAGGTCCAAAAATGTTCGGATTTTTGGTGGAGCTCCGGAATATGATAAAAGAAATTTAGGGCAAAGGTTTTGGGGTCAACTCGGAGCGAAAAAAAGGCATGGGATTTATTTTGCAAGTGGGTTATGGTGATTCCAAAACAATGGAATATTTATTATAGCTCCCTAATAATATTGGGAGTATATGTTATAAAGAGAAGTCAACCTTCCCTCGATTTAAATAGATCAAAAGACCTATGCAATTTATTAAGATGAGTTTTTAAAATTAAATGGCATGATGAGATGATGCAATGCAAGAGATGACATGATGCAATGCAAAAATAAAAGGGCAGGCACAGATGGAACACACGGCGACACCCGGAATATATGGAAGTCTTCTGAAGCATCGGTCTCGGGGCGTTACATCTTGTGCTTCAAATGATAGTCTCCCCAACACTCAACTCTCTCTCTCACAGATTTGGATATGGTGGAAAGATGATTTGAGTGGAAAGCAACTTGGGGAAGGCTAGAGATCAAGATTCTTGTGGTTGGATTGAAATATCTTGGTCTCAACACATGAGTAGGTAGTTCTCTCTCAGAAAATGGATGCTGGAAGTGTAGGCACGTTCTGATGGCTCTTGTCGGTGTCATAACCGGCAGATCTCGGGTAGGGGGTCCCGAACTGTGCGTCTAAGGATCAAAGGTAACAGGAGGCAGGGGACACGATGTTTACCCAGGTTCGGGCCCTCTTAATGGAGGTAATACCCTACTTCCTGCTTGATTGACTTTGATAAGTATAGGGGTTACAAGAGTTGATCTACCTCGAGATCGTAATGGCTAAACCCTAGATGTCTAGCCTGTATGGTTATGATTGCCTCTATGGACTAAACCCTCCGGTTTATATAGACACCGTAGGGGACTAGGGTTGTACAGAGTTGGTGCACAGAGAAAGGAAAATACATATCCGAACGACTAGCTTGTCATCCACGCAAAGGAGAGTCCCATCCGGACACGGGGGAAGGCCTTATGTCTTGTATCTTAACGGCCCATTAGTTCGGCCCAAGTCACATAGCCCGGACGCCCGAGGACCCCATGATCCATGACTCCCTCAGTAGCCCCTGAACTAGGCTTCAATGATGATGTGTCCGGCGTGCAGATTGTCTTCGGCGTTGCAAGGCGGGTTCCTCCTCCGAATACTCCAAAGTAGTCTTCCGAACACGAGAACTGTATCCGGCTCTGTTTAACAGTTACAACCCACAACCGCAAGGGCATAATACTTAATCAAAAAACATGGTATGTCTTTACTAACAGTTTTACTGGTGAGACATTACGTCTGGCCACTTTATTATTTCGAACCGTTTTTTGACCTCCCATTTCGCATTTTGAGACGCAACCTCCGGTGACACGTCTTGTCAAATTAGAGATCGTGTCCCCTTATTGCGGGATTCTCATCAATGGGGGCTTGGGTAATCCAACTGTGCCATCCGCACGACCCCTTGGGAATAGGCAAATTTTAAGGCTTGTGTGGGGTTGCTTGATATTCGCTGCCTTTATAAAGGGATAGGGACCCATCTTTTTACCCGACGCCTTCTCCTTCCTCAGCCCTCCCATCCCTAAGCTCCAACGCCCAAGTCTCTATCTTTCTCCATTGCCACCACGTACTCCGGCCATGTCTGGATCCGGCTCTCAAGGCAAGTGGGTGGCCTCTTCCGTGATGAAGAAGGATATACAGGGACTCCGGGAGGCGAGGTACTTCCACGCACTCCGGCCTCATGTTCTACTACGGGCTAGATTTTCACGATCTAGCCCCGAACTCCTTCCTCCACATCTCGGCGTTCATCGTCGTGTGCAAGGCATTTCTCCGCACCCCCCCCCCCCACTTCGGCCTATAGCTCAAGGTCTTCAACGTGAAGCTGAAGGTGGTTGACGGGGAGCACGCGGATTGCGGCGGCGCCATGGTGAGCAAGCTTACCCATGCTACCTGGCCTCAAGGGGCCTTGGTAGATACCATCAAGACATGGTAGCAGGAGTGGTTCTACATCACCGAACCCCGCGGCACCAAGTGGGCGGCCACTCCTGCATTCATATCCGGACCCCCGTCGCGGCTCGCGTCGTGGACCAACAAGGGTCTAGACTGGGGATCGTCGGATGAGGTGTTGATGCTGCAAAAGCGCATCAAAAGTATCATATAGAAGAATGTCCGCCTCACTAACATGATCCAGGTGATGGGAGTTTAATCTGGAAGGGTTGCGAAATCTGCAACAATTTTTCGGCACGACGCACAAAGAGATCTAGAAACTGCTCTTCAAATCTCAAAAGTCGTGGCCGGAGACGTCTGAGGACATCGGCCTTGACCGCAACCATCCGGCCACCCCAGTAAGGGTTAAGTTTCTGCCTATATCTTGGTTCATTAATCCAAGGGTATACACTAATGATTCCATCCTTTAAACAGGTCTAGACAAAGAAGGCGGAGCTGATCAGGTGTCCGGCCCCCTCCCCGAAGACTCAGTTGATCCTCTCCTAATGAGGATGCTGGTCCCGGCGCCATACCAGGCGCCGGTAAAGAAGGACAAGAAGAAGAAGAACAAGGAGGCCGAAAGTGGCTTCCACCATGAAGATACTTTGGACGCTATGTCCGGAGGGACCGAGGCTCCCTCCTCTCACGAGGGAGACAAAGACGAGGATGAGGAGGAGGAGGAATAAGATAACCCTCCTCTCAAAGGGAAAAAGAGGGCGGCCTCTGTAGATCCGGAGGCAGGGCGTCCAAGAGGGGAAAGATATCCCTCTCGGATGACTCGGATTCGGACACCGAAGCTATCTCCAAGCCCCACCCCCAGGCCAAGCCCCTTGCCAAATTGTAAGTACCTAAGGGTGCTTTGCATACATCCAATCCTTTAAGAATTGTGAGAATAATATTAAATCATGGGATTTTTGTATTCGTGCCCCTAGTTGGGTCACGGTCGACTGATTTGCCCCTATTTTTTCAACAATTGCGGTTTTGCCCAGCTCACTTCACTTGCCTTGTATTTTTGCCCTTCTGGGGCGGTTCCGACCAGTGAGCAGTCGCCACGTGGCGAAACGTGATTGGTCGGAACCGCCCGGGAAGGGCAAAAACACAAGGCGAGTGAAGTGAGCTGGGCAAAACCGCAATTGTTGAAAAAATAGGGGCAAATCAGTTGAGCGTGACCTAACTAGGGGCACGAATCCAATTATTCCTTAAATCATTTGTTTCAGTCCGGCCCGCGATCTCCCTCAACAATCCTCCTCGTCAGGGTATTTGCCGTCGGAGATGATGGAGAGCGAGATGCCTCCGCGAGCTTCCTCGCCCCCTAGGGCGGATGGCATCAAGGTGTCATCCCAGAGGATTTCTCCGGATCGCCGAGAGGTGCGGGGGAACATCAATACGGCGCCAGAGGGTAACACCTCGGCTGTCGAGGGCACGGGGGGCGCGACCCCCGTGGAGACCGGTGATGGGGGCCCTGGATTGTTCGGCCCCCCGCCGAATACTGCTTAGGAGATGGATCCGGAGTCGAGTGAGCGGCCCCCTTCAAGGGAGGGGGAGCGCCTATTCCTACGGCGACCTCCATGAATCCGGAGGCGCCGAACACTCTGATGGACGCACTGCAGAGTGCGTCCGTCTTGGTGAGCACCGTACCTTGATGGGTACGGTGGTTGAGAAGATTCAGTCCGCTAAAACCGGGCTGAATGAAGCCTTCACGAGCCTACTAACAGCCTTCGAGGTACGCGATGTAATGTCTTTAGCCGCTTTCCATATGAAAAATATGCCTATATATAGATAGTAGCCCCCGAGACTTTGTTCGGCCCCTGAAGAAGGGCGAATAGAGGATCTATATATATCCGCAGGAAATAACATACTTATTTGATTGGAAAAAACAGGCTTCGCTATTAGCGGCAACCGCCCAGGCCGCTGAGGTTTCTGAACTGAAGCAGAAACTGAAGCTAGCCGATGAGGACATTATCCTTATCAACAAGCGGCTCGACGAGGCGCAAGGTATGTTTCGAACATCCCGTCCGTGCCTATATTAATGTGCGAACGCTAAGTTGAAGCTTATATGCTGTTATGTGCATAATTGCAGATGGCGCTGCTGAGGTCGAGACCCTCAGGGGTGATCTTGCCCGGGCCAAGGAGCAGGCAAGGTTGAGCAATGCAGTCGCTGATAAAGCGGTTGTAGATTTGAAGGCTGAACAGGCCACCCGACACCAGTTTGAGGAGCCGATATCTGTAGTATAGCAAGAGCTCAAGGACGCCGCCCGTAAGTGCGGGTCCCTCGAGGAGGAGAATAAAGCCAAGGCAACCGAACTCGCCAAGGCCCTTCAGGAGGCCAAAGAGGCGCGGTCCGAATCAAGAGCGGCTCGCGAGGAGATTCGACAGGCCGGACAGATAGCGGCTGGTAAGCCCTTTCTTTTACAGACTAAGTTTGGCAGTCAGAGATATGCCTTGCTTAATCGACTGTGGAGTTCTCCAGACGCTTTTGCAGATCTTCCGAAGAGTGCCGCCGACACCGCGCAATTCTTCCGGGCCCAGGAGGGACATGCGGCGGAGGAGCTGTTCTGGTCACAGTTCGCGGTGCAGGAGCACCCGGCGCTGCTAAACGACCAGATGGCACAGTGGGTCGAGCTGCATAAGTTGTCCGGAGCGGCCATGAAGGATGTCATAGTTCGGCTATGGCCAGCCAAACCCGTTCCGAGCAGCTATTTCGGCCTGGTGAGGCGACTCGTCGATGCACTACCCTGAATTGACGCAGTCAAGCGGTCAGTGTGCATAAAAGGTGCACGGATGGCCTTCACCCGCGTCAAGATGCACTGGGCGAAGATGAAGGCCGCCGTTGTGGCAGTCGAGGGCCCTCCCGGAGGCAAGGACCACCGCATGTCGGAGCGCTACTTAGAAGACGTCCTAGAGGTTGCCCGCTTGATAGAGGGTCAATGCTCAAAGGACGTTATGTTTGAATGAATGTACCTGAACTGCACAAACGTTTTATTATGTATTAAGGGTTTTGTGGTGTACTGGGAACGGGGGTCCCCAGAACTTGCCTACCTGCGGCCCACGGCGTGGCTCCATGAGCGGCCCCGTACGGCCCATCTTCACCAGCAAACACTTAGGACCCTCGCGAGGGGCCAAGCCTCGCGAGCGGACGACACAAGACCTCCTCAGGGGCAGCCTCACTAGGCTGGCTCACGAGGGGCGGAGAGATCAAGGCAAGGGGCACCTCGCGAGGTTCCTGTGATGTAGGCCATGACGACCATGGCCAGGCGGGCGCTAGTGCGCGCAGTGTCCTCGTTTCCTCTTTGGTGCTAAAGAGGAAAGCGCAGGCGAGGAGTCCCGAGGCATCAGGCGAAGGTTTCCATATTGGTGCAACAAGACCAACACCAGTAGGATGGCAGGACGGAGGTCATCGTGGAGCCCAAGACGGCGTCATCACCATAGCCTTTGGCAGGCGAAGACCACCTTTAGTCAGGATAACTTGTAGTAGTTGTCTCCCTTCAAACTTGGCCGTTGTGGGATCCCTTCCCGCTCAGTATTTGGGAAGAGGACCAGGGCCTCTATAAATAGGACTAGCTACCCCCATAGGAGGCAATGGATCTTGGATCGGATCCATTCCATCCACACCCACGCAAGCTCACCAAGCACAAGAGCACCTCTCCTCAGGACGCCGTTCTTCCCTTGTACTAGTTCTTCCTCGGCCCAAGAGGCAATCCACCACACCACACTGGAGTAGGGTATTACAACACATCGGTGGCTCGAACCAGTATAAATCTTGTGTCCCCTGTTCTTCCGGTTCGTCGGGCTAGGCCGTGAGATCGTTGAGCGTGCGAGCTAGAGGGAGGAGAGATCTATGTGCGCACCCCAGTGTTCGAACCTTAAGGGTTTTGGCGGAACCCATAATCCGACAGCTTTGTGATATATTTGTGCCTTTGTCTGAAAGTTCTTTCCTCATGTGTATTACCGAGAGTTTTCTAGTCGTCGGCTTTGGCCCCCACGTGGATACTACGGGGGTGTTCAGAATAACACATGATCACACTTGACCCAACATCTTGGTCCGTAAAGGAGGTGTCAATGCGGCGAACCAGGCAATCGGACTATGCGGCTTTACCACTCTCACTTAGCCATAGGAGTATGATGATGGGGCTATAAGATAGCCCCTGGTATGTACGCGGTTATCCGGATGCGGATGTGTTACGCACGTGACCGGAAAAAACTAGTCCTTCGTGTAATATGGAAAAAATCGCTAGAGATTTAATAAGTCACCCTATGGCTGACCAGCTCTCGCCGCATCATCACAGTCAGTTGTTGGCTTTCTCTACTGAGGTGCTTGACCGGTCGAACCAGAAACACAATCACAGTAGTTCTCCCTTTACTACCCTAGCCGAACAAACGGAACATAAGGTAGCAAACACGGGGCAGGCAACCCAACTATTGACCAAAGACATGATTCAGAGCCGATGCATATAATGCCAAGTTCGGGACGCCGAAGTGTGCTATAAAGCTATTCAGGCTTTTGTTTGGAAACACATGTGTGGCCACATAGAGCCCCTGGCAATTTGTGCCGAGGTGTGTGAGTGAAACAACTGAGGTGACGGAACACAGTTTATGAATAAAGTTGATACCGAATATAAATTGTCTTCATTAGAATCTGATTGATACGTAAAAACATGATCTTATAGAGGGTACCATAATCATCAAGGCCATTTTACATGTCGGGTGTCTAAGAACAAGGGGAAAAGCTTGATACAAGTCCTTGAATAAAGTTTGGTCTACAAAATCCTCTGGACATCCTGCCGCACGTCTTCGCCGCTTTCGCCTTGGAGAGAGAGATTCCTTGAGAGGAATGATCTTCGGCTATCTGTACGGAACCAGGCTCGAAAAGAGTCCTTGTAAGTCCATTGGATAGATAGGTTTTAATGCACGTGCAGTAAAAGAGAAAAAATAATCGAAGAAAAAGGGGAAGGTCATATAGGGTCGAACCGTACTATAGACCTGTCCGTATTGTGCCTCCGTTGATGCCCCAGGTATTTTGAGTGCATGATTATGCACGCGTGGTACGAATTTCACGGATGTGTGTGGCGATCAACAGAGGTGAAGCTGCTAGTCTAGCTCTGGAATTACCGAGCTGTCAGCATGCGGAACTGACCGGACTTGTTTAATAATGCCCGGCGGCTTGATGGCCGATGAGGTATGCGGCTTGATGGGGCTGTTCTGTACTTCGGCCGCGAGGGCCGCGGTGTGCTCCTCAGTATGGAGGGAGCGTTCCGTGTTTCCATTGACTGTTATGACGGCACGTGGTCCATGCATCTTGAGCTTTAGATAAGTGTAGTGCGGGACCGCATTAAAACGGGCAAAAGCGGTCCGTCTGAGCAGCGCATGATAGCCACTGCGGAAGGGGACGATATCGAAGATCAAGTCTTTGCTTCGGAAGTTGTCTGGCGAGCCGAAGACGACTTCCAATGTTATTGAGCCCGTGCAGCGGGCCTCTACACCAGGTATTACTCCTTTAAAGGTAGTTTTAGTGGGCTTGATTCTTGACGGATCAATGCCCATTTTGCGGACAATGTCCTGATAAAGCAGGTTGAGACTGTTGCCGCCGTCCATAAGGACTCGCGTAAGATGGAATCTGTCGATGATTGGATCAAGGACCAGAGCTGCCGAACGTCCATGGCGGATACTGGTTGGGTGGTCTTTTCGATCGAAGTTGATCGGACAAGCCGACCATGGGTTGAATTTTGGGGCGACCGGCTCTATGGCGTAGACGTCCCTTAATGCGCGCTTGCGCACCCGCTTAGGGATATGTGTGACATATATCATATTCACTATTTTTACCTCGGGGGGCAATTTCTTCTGTTCCCCTGTGTTCGGTGAACGAGGCTCTTCGTCATCCTCGCTTGGCACCCCTTTCCCCTTGTTGCCGGCGTTTACCTTACCGGCCTGCTTAAAGACCCAACAATTACGGTTGGTGTGATTGGTAGGCTTGTAAGGGGTGCCATGAATCTGGCAAGGCCGGTCCAGTATTCTATCCAAGCTAGATGGACCATCTTTGTTTCCTTTGAATGGCTTTTTCCGCTGACTGGAGATAGGACCACTGAATCTGGCGTTGACCATCGTATCTTCGGTATCGTCATTTTTGTTTTGACGCTTGCTTTTGTTGCATCATGGCCTACCGTTGTCGTCTCTGACTTCGGAGGTGGCAGGGTCGCTGGTGCTATTGCTTCTACGCACTAACCAGCTATCTTCTCCCACGCAAAAGCGGGTCATGAGTGCGGGAAGGGCTACCATTGACTTAGGCTTTTCTTGGCCGAGGTGTCTGGCTAGCCATTCGTCGCAGACGCTGTGTTTAAAGGCCGCGAGGGCTTCGGCGTCCGGACAATCGACAATTTGGTTCTTTTTAATTAAGAACCTGGTCCAGAGTTTCCGGGCTGACTCTCCGGGTTGCTGGACTATGTGACTGAGGTCATCGGCGTCTAGGGGCCGTACATAGGTACGTTGGAAGTTGTCTCTAAAGGCGTCTTCCAAATCTTCCCAGCTGCCAATAGAGTTTTCTGGGAGGCTGTTTAACTAGTGTCGTGCTGGTCCCTTAAGTTTTTGGGGGCGATATTTGATGGCATGTAGATTGTCGCCGCGAGCCATGTGAATGTGGAGAAGAAAATCTTCAATCCAGACTATGAGATCCGTCATACCATCGTATGATTCAATGTTCACGAGTTTAATCCTTTCTGGGAACTGGTGCTCCATTACCTCATCGGTGAAGCATAGGGGGTGTGTGGCGCCTCTGTATCAGGCAATGTCATGACGCAGTTTGGATGAAGTTTGTATGCGGTTTTCGGCCCAGGTGAGGTTGTGCTTGTCGCGCCAGGCCTGATGGCCGTCTTCTCACGCTGGGGCATGCACCCTTGATCCATAGATTGATCTGGTCTGACCGGCTCTATTGTCCAGGTCCTTGTGTAGGTCGTAAGTATAGCCCAAGGTCGTTGCCTCCTTGCCTCGACGACGGGGTGGCGCGGGCTGGTGTTCGGCATGAGTAGTCGGTCTGTCTCGTCCACGTGGTGGTCGGTCGGGCTCATCAGCAGTTTTGTGCTTTGGCGGTATTGGCTCAAGGGCCTCGTCATCAAATTGTGGTAGTAGCTTGCGCTTCGGGTAACTCCTTATTGGGCATTCGAGGCCGTACTCTTTGGCTACCAGGACTTTGGTCCATCTGTCATTGAGTAAATCCTGATCAGCTTGAAGCTGATGCTGCTTATTTTTCAGGCTTCTTGCAGTGGCGATTTGAAAGCACAAGTGCTCCCTCGGTGGTTTTGGTAATTAATGTCAACATATCTCTTGTTGGACTAACACTTTTACCTAGTATGTTTCAGATAAGTTCAACAATGGAGTGGCATGGACTAGAGGATGTGGAACCCCTTCAAGATGCTAAGGACAAAGGATTGGCTCAAGCTTCAGGATCAAGACTCTACATTTTCTATTTTAGTGATCCAAGATCACATTGAGTCTATAGGAAAAGCCAATACTATCAAGGAGGGATGAGGTGTTGCTTAATGAGCCTCTTGCTTCATGTGCTTAGTGATATGCTCCAAAATCCTCAACTACCTTCCCACGTCCACATATGACCTAAACCAAAAGTCAAACTTGGCCCCACCGATTCTTTCTATCCGGCGCCACCGAGTTTCAGATGTCATAGCCACTGCCACAAACCCTAGCAAATCGGTCTCACCGATAGGTATCTCGGTCTCACCGAGATGGGATTGTAATCTCTCTGTGTATGTCCATTACCAAAATTGGTCTCACCGAGTTTGAGCAATCGGTACTACCGAGATTACAATGCAAATCCTCTGGTTAGCTTATTACCAAAATCGGTCTCACCGAGTTTGTGTAATCGGTCTCACCGAGTTTGCCTGACCAACTCTCTGGTTAGCTTATTACCAAAATCGGTCCCATCGATTTTGTGTAATCGGTCACATCGAGATTACGTTATGCCCTAACCCTAACCATATCGGTCCTACCGAGTTGCATCTCAGTCCCACCGAAAATCCTAACGGTCACTAGGTTTGCTGAATTGGTCCGACCGAGTTTAACCATTCGGTCCCACCGAGTTTGGAAAATTGTGTGTAACAGTTAGATTTTGTGTGGAGGCTATATATACCCCTCCACCCACTCTTCATTCATGGAGAAAGCCATCAGAACACATCTACACTTCCAATACACATTTTCTGAGAGAGAACCACCTACACTTGTGTTGAGCTCAAGATATTCCATTCCAACCATATGAATCTTGATTTCTAGCCTTCCCCAAGTTGCTTTCCACTCAAATCTTCTTTCCACCAAATCCAAATCCTGTGAGAGAGAGTTGAGTGTTGGGGAGACTATCATTTGAAGCACAAGAGCAAGGAGTTCATCATCAACACACCATTTGTTACTTCTTGGAGAGTGGTGTCTCCTAGATTGGCTAGGTGTCACTTGGGAGACTCCGACAAGATTGTGGAGTTGAACCAAGGAGTTTGTAAGGGCAAGGAGATCGCCTACTTCGTGAAGATCTACCGCTAGTGAGGCAAGTCCTTCGTGGGCGACGACCGTGATGGAATAGACAAGGTTGCTTCTTCATGGACCCTTCATGGGTGGAACCCTCCGTGGACTCGCGCAACCGTTACCCTCCGTGGGTTGAAGTCTCCATCAACATGGATGTACGATAGCACCACCAATCGGAACCACGACAAAAACATCCGTGTCTCCAATTGCGTTTGAATACTCCTAACCCTTCCCTTTACATTCTTGCAAGTTGCGTGCTTTACTTTCCGCTGCTCATATACTCATTGCATGCTTGCTTGATATATATATTGTGTTCGTTAAAGTTGTGCTTAAACTCCACCTAAACTTAAGAATATTACAAACTACAATCACCCCCCCCCCCTCTAGACACCTCTTCTCGATCCTTTCAATTGGTATCAGAGCTTTGGTCTCCATTGCCTTGGTTTAAACACCATTGGAGGAAGATGGATGTGTCCACTTTGGGAAGTCTTAGACATAGAGTTCCTATTCTTGATGGAGAATATTTTCATGAGTGGGAAAATGAAATGCTTGAGATTTTCAATGAACATCATTTGAACAAGTACATTACTTGCCCTTGTGCACCTCATATTGATCCCTTGCATCCCACACCCGAAGAAGATCTTGACATGATTCGCAATCTTAGAACCATTGTGACACCCCAAAATTTTTGACCTTGTTTTATTTTCCAGGAAATTAAAACTTTTATTTTCTAGGCTCCCTTTTGATTTTTGAACCTTTTTCTCCCTTGCTATTATGGAGTTTTCCCCAAAGTAAAAACTTTTCAAATATGTTATTGGACTCATTTACCCTCTCAAGAAAAACTTTTGTTTTATTAGTAGAACTAATTACATAATTAATTTGCTTGATCTTTATTTTCTTGAAAAATGGTTTTCCAAGGTTATATGGCCATATTTGAACTACAACCATTTGATAAATTCATTCTAAATTCCAACCAAAATTTGGAGATGTCACGTGATGTTTTTAAATCACTTTTATGCCAAAATATCTTTTATTCATGAAATATTTTGAGCTCTACACCCAATTTTCTTCTCTGGTCCAGTGGGCAATTTTGCACTACAACTCATCTAAATACTTCTTTCTAGCCTCCACCAAAATTATGGGATGCTGGTAGTAGCTTATGATTCAACTTTATGCAAAAACCCAGTGATGTTATTTGAAAATTTTGAGTGAATCAACCTCTTTTACTTTCTGGTCCAGTTTGACTTTTTCTACTGCATCCCTATTAAATTTTGCTCTAGTGACCATGAACTTCCTCCTGCTTGTAGTACACCTTGCAAAAACCTTAAGTCCAGAAGAGTGGACCCATTGGAAGATTTTTGGTTCATGAAACAGTGCCATTCACCTTCTGCCCAGAACTGAAGTTTTGCACAACTTGCACTAACAAGTTTTTGCTTTTGTCAAACTAGCTTCACCACCCCCTTATCCATCCAAAGAGACACTGATCTGGAGAATTTGGCCACCCCAAGTATTGCCTAGATGCCCTTGGCATTTTGACAAACACCCTGAGTGGATAGCCAGATTTGGCATGATTTCAAGTTTACATTGTGAACTTGGCCACCTGACCTAACCACCATGTCCATTTACCTTCTGACTAACCCTAACCTAGTCCTGTTTCTTTCCAGCCTCACCCGTAACCTCTAGCATGCACTGACATTTCGTCGAACACGTCCCGGGCGTGCTCTGGGCACGCCCAGAGCGTGCGTTTTGCACGTGCCGCGCCCGAGCCGCCGCGCCCCTGGCATGTTCCCTGAGCTTATCCAAAACCTCTGCCGCTCGCAGCGTAGGGCCAAGCCTCGACACGTACACCCCCACGAGCACCACAGCCCCTCGCCACGTCTCCGGCAAGCCATAAGCTAGCCGCCACTGCCGCCCGACAGCCTCAGCTCTGGTCGGCGCCGCCCGAGCCGCTCCCGCTCGCCAGCTCGCACCCGGAGCAGTGCCCGCTCGTCCGCCAGCTCCTGCCGCCATCACCAGCCCTGACACGGTACCCTGCAAGCTAGAGAGAGGCGGTTCGCCGACATCCTCATCCACTGCCGCGGAACCGACCTCGTCGTGCTATAACAGGAGGCCCGGAACCCATCCGAGCGCACAGGCGACCTCAGGCCACCCCATGGCACCCCCACAGCTCGCAATCGTCGGGGGGAAGCCGTCTTCCCCGACTCCGGCCAGTTCGGCCACCGCCGCCTCCCGACTCCGTTCAGCGCAACCAGGGCCTCTCCCTCTCCACTCTCTCCACCAGAAGCTCTCTCTTCCTCCCGTGAACCCATCCCCCTGCTCGATTTTGATGGGGAACCACCGTAGCCCCAAACGCACTTTGCTAACGAAGCCTCCTCCGCCGCGAAGCTCACCGCTGGCGACTCCCTCCACCCCCGCCGACCCAACGACCACCGGGAGGACCGCCCCGGTCTTGCGGATCCATCCCGACCCTCTGGAACCCGCGGGGAGCCGCCGTTCACCGGCGTTGATCGTCGTTGCCTCGCCTCCGTTCGGGCAGAGGAAGAGGAGGGAGAGTTGGCCTGGTCAAACCTGACTAGTGGGCCCCTGGACCCACTGTCAGACACCCAACCCCGCCTCCACGCGTTTTAAGTGGAAGCGCAAATTCCCGAGTACGTCTCCCCTTCTTCGAAGACGTATTCTGCCCGAAACATTTTCCTCTCTTTTCTGTTTTATTTTAAAAACAGATTTGACTAAACTTTGATTGGCTATAACTTTTAAAATATAAATCCAAATGACTTGATTCTTTTTCTGCTGTTTCTCAAATATTGTCTAGTTTATTTTCATATTTAGTTCAAAATTTTCCAAGCAACTTTTTTGTACTATTTTCAAACTATGTGTTAATTTAAATATTTCCAAAAATAGGATTTGTTGGAGAGAGGAGAAAACATTCAAAGTTTTGGAATGCACCCTGACTCTCCACACCTTGAAGGCAAGCATTCTGAACCCCGGCACAATCTGTTTGGTGTGTTAGTTGTCACGTTTATAACACCACCTAATGTCAGGAAACTTGTTATTTCAAGTGACATGATCATTTGCCTGGATGCATATTAGTGTTTTCCTTCTTTGTTGGAAATGAATATACTTGTGATGGTAATCATCCTCATGTGCCTTGCATGCATGCACGAAGGGAATTCGGAAGGCCTCTGCCTTGGGTAGGCGTGAGCTTGTCGCTTGACCTCCGTCCGGACGGTTATGTCGGTATGGCATAGTAAGGTATAATGGGTGTTGATGTGTTGGTTGAAATATTTTTGTCATACAGGGAATACTTAAGCCTCCTGAGTCGGCCGTAGATCGAGTCTTGTTCCAGTAACCCCCATACTTGTTTCGTGCTGCCACTTGTCCCTGCCGAAGGTAGGGTATGGTTCAGTAAGTTGTCAACCCTTGTCTTGGCACACACCGTCTGAGAGAGGCCATGGTGGAAGATACCGGCTGCATCCGGTAGGCATGCCACCTGGTCCGGGAGCATGGGTGTTTCCGGTTGGGACCAAGAGGGGGCACCCCTTAGAGCGCGCGATAGAAATTTTATCCCATGCTACGCGAGGTTGTAGCCTACCCACTTAGAGTTTTTCTTAACAAGTGTCGTGGGTGATTCCAGACAGGAGTAAAGTTAAGCTGGTGTGTGCAAGTCAGGCGTGTTTTCAACTAAAAGACCGTAGACAGAATTAGTCCCGATGGACTAAAGAAATCCGTTACTCGTGGGTGAAGAGTACACCCTCTGCAGAGATATTAAACCTATTAGAATAGCCGTGTCCATGGTTAAGGACTACAGTCTGGGTCGGGTCAAGTGTCGGTCTTAGTGTCGGTCTTCGGAGGAGAAACTGCTAAACCAGAACAAGGATCATGATTTGTGACTTGTGTTGATTATGATGATTATGATTATTTTTATCGTGGACTAACTATTGCCATTACTTGATTTATTGAGTATCCCTGGGACGGTTCTACCTCCTGGATATTCACCATAGTCGTTTTCTTTATAAGCCCTTTATGTGGCGTCGCACAGACGCCCGACTGTGGCATGCTTGTTATTTATTTTATAAGCCCTTTATGTGGCGTCGCCACGACGCCCTTACTATGACATGCTTGTTATTTATTTTACAAGCCCTTTATGTGGCATCGCACAGACGCCCGACTGTGGCATGCTTGTTATTTATTTACCATATATGCCCTTTATGTGGTGTCGCTTAGATGCCCGACTGAGGCATGCTTCATATCATGGCCCTTTCGAGGCGTCGCTTCAGACACCCGTTCGGTGCATGTTATTTCTACCCCATTACTGCATATTCATGTTGCATATAAATAACCTGCTTGCATGCATCAGAGATTTTGTTTTATGACTGACGATGTGATCATAGAATATTTCAGCGCATGATTATCATTTATATTATACCCGAATTCATAATGTTTGCGAGTACATTCAAAGTACTCATTGGCTTGTCCCTGGCTATTGTCTTGGCCAGATTTCTTGCATGGAGAGGAGTCTTGCGATGACAGCCCCGAAACCTGAGCAATGATGATAGCAGCCTCACGAAGATAGGAGTTAACCTGGTCAGCTGTTCCTGTGGGAAATGGAGTTCCATGGACACTGATGATCCACAAACCGCTTCCGCCATAAACCACTAGAAACCATTTGTTGTACTCCCAGGCCAGAATGGTCTTGTACTACATATTTTTTGTATTTTGCTTGGAATTTCTATATGAAGTTGGTGCCTTATCAGCTAACAGTAATCCTGGGGCTGGTGACCACAACGGCTATTTTCTGGAAATTAATACCCGGAAAACCGGTCGTGATAAACTTGGTATCAGAGCCAGGCTGACCATTGGCTAATCCTATCTTAGCCAGGTCGAAAAACCTAGGAAAACCAACCCACCAGACCCTAACCAAACCCCCTGTTGGAAATATGCCCTAGAGGCAATACTAAAAGTATTATTATTATATTTCCTTGTTCATGATAATTGTCTTTTATTCATGCTATAATTGTATCATCCGGAAATCGTAATACACGTGTGAATACATACACCACAATATGTCCCTAGTGAGCCTCTAGTTGACTAGCTCGTTGATCAATAGATAGTCATGGTTTCCTGACTATGGACATTGGATGTCATTGATAACGGGATCACATCATTAGGAGAATGATGTGATGGACAAGACCAAATCATAAGCATAGCACAAGATCGTGTAGTTCGTTTTGCTAGAGCTTTTCCAATGTCAAGTATCTCTTCATTAGACCATGAGATCGTGTAACTCCCGGATACCGTAGGAATGCTTTGGGTGTACCAAACGTCACAACGTAACTGGGTGACTATAAAGGTGCATTACAGGTATCTCCAAAAGTGTCTGTTGGGTTGACACGGATCGAGACTGGGATTTGTCACTCCGTATGACAAAGAGGTATCACTGGGCCCACTCGGTAGTGCATCATCATAATGATCTCAAAGTGACCAAGTGTTTGGTCACATGATCATGCATTACGGTACGAGTAAAGTGACTTGCCAGCAACGAGATTGAACGAGGTATTGGGATACTGACGATCGAATCTCGGGCAAGTAAAATACCGATTGACAAAGGGAATAGTATACGGGGTTGATTGAATCCTCGACATCGTGGTTCATCTGATGATATCATCGAGGAGCATGTGGGAGCCAACATGGGTATCCAGATCCCGCTGCTGGTTATTGCCCGAGAGCCGTCTCGGTCATGTATGCATGTCTCCCGAACCCGTAGGGTCTACACACTTAAGGTTCGGTGACGCTAGGGTTGTATGAATATGAGTATGCAGCAAACTGAATGTTGTTGAGTCCGGATGAGATCCTGGGCGTCACGAGGAGTTCCGGAATGGTCCGGAGGTAAAGATTTATATATAGGAAGTCTTATTTTGGTCGCGGAAAAGTTTGGCGTTATCGGTATTGTAGGGAGTGCGAAAGGGGTCCGGGGTCCACCGAGGTCCACCTGCCCCCGGGGGGCACATGGGCTGTAGGGGTGCGCCTTGGCCTATATGGTCCAAGGGCACCAGCCCCAAGAGGCCCATGCGCCAAGAAAAAGGGGAGAGTCCTAAAGGGGGAAGGCACCTCCGAGGTGCCTTGGGGAGGATGGACTCCTCCCCCCTCTTGGCTGCACCCCTTCCTTGGAGGAAGGGGCAAGGCTGCGCCCTCCCCCCCTCTCTTGCACCTATATAAAGGGAGGGGAGGGAGGGGTGGCCTCACCCATAAGCCCTGGCGCCTCCCTCCTCCCTGCAACACCTCCTCCTCGTCCCGTAGTTGCTTAGCGAAGCCCTGTCGGAGTTCTGTTGCGTCCACCACCACGCCGTCGTGCTGCTGGATCATCATCAACCTCTCCTTCCCCCTTGCTGGATCAAGAAGGAGGAGACTTGATCCGCTCCGTACGTGTGTTGAACACGGAGGTGCTGTCCGTTCAGCACTAGGTCATCGGTGATCTGAATCACGGCGAGTACGACTCCATCATCCCCGTTCCATTGAACGCTTCCGCATGCGATCTACAAGTGGTATGTAGATGCAATCACTCTCCCATGACTCGTTGCTAGATGAACTCATAGATGGATCTTGGTGAAACCGTAGAAAAATTTTAATTTTCTGCAACGTTCCCCAACAGTGGCATCATGAGCTAGGTCTATGCGTAGTTCTCTATTGCACGAGTAGAACACAATTTGTTGTGGGCGTAGATGTTGTCAACTTTATTGCCGCTACTAGTCTTATCTTGCTTCAGCGGCATTGTGGGATGAGGCGGCCGGACCGACCTTACACGCACGCTTACGTGAGACCGGTTCCACCGGTGACATGCACTAGTTGCATAAGGTGGCTAGCGGGTGTCTGTCTGTCCCACTTTAGTTGGAGCGGATTCGATGAAAAGGGTCCTTATGAAGGGTAAATAGAAGTTGACAAATCACGTTGTGGCTTTCACGTAGGTAAGAAAACGTTCTTGCTAGAACCCTGTTGCGGCCATGTAAAACTTGCAACAACAATTAGAGGACGTCTAACTTATTTTTGCAGCAAGTGTTTTGTGATATGATATGGCAAAAGTTGTGATGAATGATGAATGATATAAGTGATGTATGAGATCATGTTCTTGTAGTAGGAATCACGACTTGCATGTCGATGAATATGACAACCGGCAGGAGCCATAGGAGTTGTCTTTATTTTTTGTATGACCTGTGTGTCATTGAAGAACGCCATGTAAATTACTTTACTTTATTGCTAAACGCGTTAGCATAGAAGTAGAAGTAGTCGTTGGCGTGACAACTTCATGAAGACACGATGATGGAGATCATGATGATGGAGATCATGGTGTCATGCCGGTGACAGGATGATCATGGAGCCCCGAAGATGGAGATCAAAGGAGCTATGTGATATTGGCCATATCATGTCACTACTATATATAATTGCATGTGATGTTTATTATGTTTATGCATTTGTTTACTTAGAACGACGGTAGTAAATAAGATGATCCCTCATAACAATTTCAAGAAAGTGTTCTCCCTAACTGTGCACCATTGCTAAAGTTCGTCGTTTCAAAGCACCACGTGATGATCGGGTGTGATAGATTCTTACGTTCACATACAACAGGTGTAAGACAGTTTTACACATGCATAAACACTTAGGGTTAACTTGACGAGCCTAGCATGTACATACATGGCCTCGGAACACAAGAGACCGAAAGGTCAAACATGAGTCGTATGGAAGATACGATCAACATGGAGATGTTCACCGACGGTGACTAGTCCGTCTCACGTGATGATCGGACACGGCCTAGTCGACTCCGATCATGTAACACTTAGATGACTAGAGGGATGTCAAATCTGAGTGGGAGTTCATTAAATAATTTGATTAGATGAACTTAATTATCATGAACATTAGTCTAAAATCTTTGCAAAATGTCTTGTAGATCAAATGGCCAACGCTCATGTCACCATGAACTTCAACGCGTTCCTAGAGAAAACCAAGCAGAAAGACGATGGCAGCAATTATTCAGACTGGGTCCGGAACCTGAGGATCATCCTCATAGCAGCCAAGAAACAATATGTCCTAGAAGCACCATTGGTGATGCACCATCCCGAAGAACCAAGACATTATGAATGCTTGGCAGTCTCGTGCTGATGATTACTCCCTCGTTCAGTGCGGCATGCTTTACAGCTTAGAACCGGGGCTCCAAAAGTGTTTTGAGCGACACAGAGCATATGAGATGTTCGAGGAGCTGAAACTATTTTTCCAAGCTCATGCCCGGGTCGAGAGATATGAAGTCTCTGACAAGTTCTATAGTTGTAAGATGGAGGAAAACAGTTACATCGGTGAGCACATACTCAAAATGTATGGGTTGCACAACCGCCTGTCCCAATTTGGACATTAACCTCCCAGACGAGGCGGTCATTGACAGAATCCTTCAGTCGCTCCCACCAAGCTACAAGAGCTTTGTGATGAACTACAATATGCAGGGGATGGTGAAAACTATTCCAAATCAAGAAGGAGCATCAAGTGTTGATGGTCAATAAAACCACTAAGTTCAAGAAGGGCAAGGGAAACAAGAACTTCAAGAAGGACGACAAGGATGTTGCCGCGCCCGGTAAGCAAGTTGCCGGGAAGAAGTCAAAGAATGGACCCAAGCACGAGACCGAGTGCTTTTATTGCAAAGGGAAGGGTCACCGAAGCGGAACTGCCCCAAATACTTAGCGCACAAGAAGGCCGGCAACACTAAAGGTATATTTGATATACATGTAATTGATGTGTACCTTATCGATTACTCGTAGTAACTCCACAGGTATTTGATACGGTGCCGTTGCTCATATATGTAACTCACGGCGGAGAGCTGCGGAATAAATGGAGACTGGCGAAGGACGAGGTGACGATGCGCGTCGGGAATGGTTCCAAGGTTGATGTGATCGCCGTCGGCACGCTACCTCTACATTTACCTACGGGATTAGTTTTAAAACTCAATAATTGTTATTTAGTACCAAGTTTGAGCATGAACATTGTATCAGGATCTCGTTTAATACGAGATGGCTACTCATTTAAATCCGAGAATAATGGTTGTTCTATTTATATGAGAGAAATGTTTTATGGTCATGCTCCAATGGTCAATGGTTTATTCTTAATGAATCTCGAGCGTAATGTTACACATGTTCATAGTGTGAATACCAAAAGATGTAAAGTTGATAACGATAGTCCCACATACTTGTGGTAATCGCCGCCTGGTCACATTGGTGTCAAGCGCATGAAGAAGCTCCATCTTGATGGACTTTTAGAGTCTCTCGATTATGAATCATTTGACACATGCGAACCATGCCTCATGGGCAAGATGACCAAGACTCCGTTCTCCGGAACAATGGAGCGAGCAACCAACTTATTGGAAATCATACATACCGACGTGTGCGGTCCAATGAGTGTTGAGGCTCGCGGAGGATATCGTTATGTTTTCACTCTCACGGATGACTTGAGTAGATATGGGTATGTCTACTTGATGAAACACAAGTCTGAGACCTTTGAAAAGTTCAAGGAATTTCAGAATGAAGTAGACAATCAACGTGACCGAAAGATAAAATTCTTGCGATCAGATCGTGGAGGAGAATATTTAAGTCACGAATTTGGTACACACTTAAGGAAAAGTGGAATCGTTTCACAACTCACGCCGCCTGGAACACCTCAGTGTAACGGTGTGTCTGAACGTCGTAATCGCACTCTATTGGATATGGTGCGATCTATGATGTCTCTTACTGATTTACCGCTATCATTTTGGGGATACGCTCTAGAGACAGCTACATTCACTTTAAATAGGGCACCGTCTAAATCCGTTGAGACGACACCGTATGAATTATGGTTTGGGAAGAAACCTAAGCTATCCTTTCTAAAAGTTTGGGGATGCGATGCTTATGTCAAGAAACTTCAACCTGAAAAGCTCGAACCCAAGTCGGAAAAATGCGTCTTCGTAGGATACCCTAAGGAAACCATTGGGTATACCTTCTACCTTATATCCGAAGGCAAGATCTTTGTTGCCAAGAATGAATCCTTTCTGGAAAAAGAGTTTCTCTCGAAAGGAGTAAGTGGGAGGAAAGTAGAACTCGATGAAGTACTACCTCTTGAACCGGAAAGTAGTGCAGCTCGGAAAATGTTCATGTGGTGCCTACACCGATTGGAGAGGAAATTAATGATGATGATCAAGGTACTTGGATCAAGTTGCTACTGAACTTCAGAGGTCCACTAGGAAACGCTCCGCACTGTGAGTGGTACGCAACCCTATCCTGGAAATCATGTTGTTAGACAACGGTGAACCTTCGAACTATGAAGAAGAGATGGCGGGCCCAGATTCCAACAAATGGCTTGAAGCCATGCAATCCGAGATAGGATCCATGTATGAAAACAAAGTATGGACTTTGTGAGACTTGCCCGATGATCGGCGAGCAATAGAAAACAAATGGATCTTTAAGAAGAAGACGGACGCGGATGGTAATGCTACCATCTATAAAGCTCGACTTGTCGCTAAGGGTTATCGACAAGTTCAAGGGATTGACCATGATGGGACTTTCTCTCCCGTAGCGAAGCTTAAGTCCGTCCGAATCATGTTAGCAATTGCCGCATACTATGATTATGAGATATGGCAGATGGACGTCAAAACGGCATTCCTTAACGGTTATCTTAAGGAAGAGCTGTATATGATGCAGCGGAAGGTTTTATCGATCCTAAGAATGCTAACAAGGTATGCAAGCTCGATGATACATTTATGGGCTGGTGCAAGCATCTCGGAGTTGGAACATTCGCTTTGATGAGATGATCAAAGCGTTTGGGTTTATCTTGAGACTTATGGAGAAGCCTGCGTTTACAAGAAAGTGAGTGGGAGCTCTGTAGCATTTCTCATATTATATGTAGATGACATACTTTTGATGGGAAATGATATAGAACTTTTGGACAACATTAAGGCCTACTTGAATAAGAGTTTTTCAATGAAGGACCTTGGAGAAGCTGCTTAAATATTAGGCATCAAAATCTATAGGGATAGATCGAGATGCCTCATAGGTCTTTCACAAAGCACATACCTTGATAAGATTTTGAAGAAGTTCAAAATGGATCAGTCCAAGAAAGGGTTCTTGCCTGTTTTGCAAGGTGTGAAATTGAGCTCGGCTCAATGCCCGACCACGGCAAAAGATAAAGAAGAGATGAATGTCATCCCCTATGCCTCAGCCATAGGATCTATTATGTATGCCATGCTGTGTACCAGACCTGATGTAAACCTTGCCGTAAGTTTGGTAGGAAGGTACCAAAGTAATCCAGGCAAGGAACATTGGACAGCGGTCAAGAATATCCCGAAGTACCTGAAAAGGACAAAGGACATGTTTCTCGTTTATGGAGGTGACGAAGAGCTCGTCGTAAAGGGTTACGTCGATGCTAGCTTCAACACAGATCTGGATGACTCAAAGTCACAAACCGGATACGTGTATATGTTAAATGGTGGAAGCGATGGCTGGTGCAGCTGCAAGCGGAAGCGTCGTGGTGGGATCTACATGTGAAGCGGAGTACATGGCAGCCTCGGAGGCAGCACATGAAGCAATTTGGGTGAAGGAGTTCATCACCGACCTAGGAGTCATACCCAATGCGTCGGAGCCGATCAAACTCTTCTGTGACAACACTGGAGCTATTGCACTTCCCAAGGAGCCCAGGTTTCACAAGAAGACTAGGCACATCAAGCGTCGCTTCAACTCCATCCGTGAAAATGTTCAAGATGGGGACATAGAAATTTGCAAAGTGCATACGGATCTGAATGTCGCAGATCCGTTGACTAAACCTCTTCCGCAAGCAAAACATGATCAACACCAGAACTCTATGGTGTTCGATTCATCACAATGTAACTAGATTATTGACTCTAGTGCAAGTGGGAGACTGTTGGAAATATGCCCTAGAGGCAATAATAAAAGTATTATTATTATATTTCCTTGTTCATGATAATTGTCTTTTATTCATGCTATAATTGTATTATCCGGAAATCGTAATACACGTGTGAGTACATAGACCACAATATGTCCCTAGTGAGCCTCTAGTTGACTAGCTCATTGATCAATAGATAGTCATGGTTTCACGACTATGGACATTGGATGTCATTGATAACGGGATCACATCATTAGGAGAATGATGTGATGGACAAGACCCAATCCTAAGCATAGCACAAGATCGTGTAGTTAGTTTTGCTATAGCTTTTCCAATGTCAAGTATCTCTTCCTTAGACCATGAGATCGTGTAACTCCCGGATATCGTAGGAGTGCTTTGGGTGTACCAAACGTCACAACGTAACTGGGTGACTATAAAGGTGAATTACAGGAATCTCCAAAAGTGTACATTGGGTTGACACGGATCGAGACTGGGATTTGTCACTCCGTATGACGGAGAGGTATCACTGGGCCCACTCGGTAGTGCATCATCATAATGAGCTCAAAGTGACCAAGTGTTTGGTCATGGGATCATGCATTACGGTACGAGTAAAGTGACTTGCCGGCAACGAGATTGAACGAGGTATTGGGATACCGATGATCGAATCTCGGGCAAGTAAAATACCGATTGACAAAGGGAATAGTATACGGGGTTGATTGAATCCTCGACATCGTGGTTCATCCGATGATATCATCGAGGAGCATGTGGGAGCCAACATGGGTATCCAGATCCCGCTGTTGGTTATTGCCCGAGAGCCGTCTCGGTCATGTTCGCATGTCTCCCGAACCCGTAGGGTCTACACACTTAAGGTTCGGTGGCGCTTAGGGTTGTATGAATATGAGTATGCAGAAAACCGAATGTTGTTGAGTCCAGATGAGATCCCGGACGTCACGAGGAGTTCTGGAATGGTCCGGAGGTAAAGATTTTTATATAGGAAGTCTTATTTTGGTCGCCGGAAAGGTTTCGCGCGTTATCGGTATTGTACCGGGAGTGCCGAAAGGGGTCCGGGGGTCCACCTGCCCTGGGGGGGGCCACATGGGCTGTAGGGGTTGCGCCTTGGCCTATGTGGGCCAAGGGCACCAGCCCCAAGAGGCCCATGCACCAAGATATAAGAAAAAGGGGAGAGTCCTCAAGGGGGAAGGCATCTCCGAGGTGCCTTGGGGAGGATGGACTCCTCCCCCCCCCTGGCCGCACCCCTTCCTTGGAGGAAGGGGCAAGGCTGCGCCCTCCCCCCCCCTCTCTTGCACCTATATAAAGGGAGGGGAGGGAGGAGTGGCCGCACCCATAAGCCCTGGCGCCTCCCTCCTCCCTGCAACACCTCCTCCTCCTCCCGTAGTTGCTTAGCGAAGCCCTGTCGGAGTTCTGCTGCATCCACCACCATGCCATCGTGCTGCTGGATCATCGTCAACCTCTCCTTCCCCCTTGCTGGATCAAGAAGGAGGAGACGTCATCCGCTCCGTACGTGTGTTGAACGCGGAGGTGTTGTCCGTTCAGCACTAGGTCATCGGTGATCTGAATCACGGCGAGTACGACTCCATCATCCCCGTTCCATTGAATGCTTCCGCACACGATCTACAAGTGGTATGTAGATGCAATCACTCTCCCATGACTCGTTGCTAGATGAACTCATAAATGGATCTTGGTGAAACCATAGAAATTTTTTTAATTTTCTGCAACGTTCCCCAACACCCCCAGCCAAGCTTCCCGTGCAAGATAGCCACACAGTGACCCCGACACTTTTGGCAGTCGGTGCCCAACCTATCAGCCTAGCCTGTCGATCACGCGCCAGTGACCGACACATAATATGTCTTATTCGCAAGCGTGCGAGGGAAGACTCCGTCCCCTTTTTCTATTAAAAGGGCACGCCAGCCTCAACACAGCACAGCCCGGCCTCTTCCTCAAACCAAGTTATAATGCCTGGCCCCATCGTGCACAATGAGACCATAGCAACCAACCTTGGAGGTTTTGTGACCATGCTCGCGAACCTCACACGCCGTGCCTTTGCATTAGAAGAGCCCCCAGAATTTGTTGTGTACCAAGGGTCCATGAGCGGTGAGAGCCGTCAATTCTGGGCCACTGTGCACGTCTATGGTAGGGGTCTATCACCAGAATGCCCCTACAGGTTCACCGGAAGGACAACTTCCTTTGAGCCACAAGCCATTCAACTAGATGCTCGAGAGGCTATAGTTCAACTCCGGCATTTGTCGCCCAGAGTTAACTGTCGCTCGTTCTACTACTACCCCAGCCGTGATGGATATGGTAGACCACCCCAAGTTGCCAACGGAGATCACGAGAAGGATCCTGCTTTATTGCATCTAGTGCGCTATGTAAGTGCACTAGAGGATATGTTCGATCAAATCACCATTGATCTGATCACAGCTCGTGGCGAACTGATCCGCCGAGCCCCAGCAAGAAGAGAAGATGAGCCCAACACCGACAACCCAGTCGTGCTGTTCGGACAACCAATCGAGACCGAGAGGTCAGCCCCGGCCATCAACCAAGGTGCCTTGATGACCCCAGAAGTGCTTCGTCGCCTTTTGGAAACGCACTCCAACGGGATTGTGGCCAACAATCCTCGAGATGGTCATCATCGCTACCCCGACCCTGCAGTTCCTCAACCCCCTCTAGCTAATCCTGACGGTGAAAACCGTGGTGAAACTTCGACGTCCACAAGGCAAGCCCGCTTAGATATTAATGAGATAGACTGAGTCGCTCGAGTAGTACCGAATCTTAGTATGTCCTCACATTGTAACTGTGTGATCCTTTACCGCCATCATTAAATACTGTTTGCCTGTGCATCCCTATTTTTGTTATAAGCCATGCATGAGTATGTTGATGTGCGATTACATTTTTAATCCCGGGCGTAGTTGCCAACCGCGACAACACAATAATTTGTGCTATAAATAAATTTTTAGTTTCTACTAACAGGAATGGTTCTTTACAAACAACTCTTAACAAATCTCGAGGATGAGATTTTGTTTTAAGGGGGGTAGTGTTGTGACACCCCAAATTTTTTGACCTTGTTTTATTAATTAAAATTTTGCCAGGAAATTAAAACTTCTATTTTCTAGGCTCCCTTTTGATTTTTGAACCTTTTTCTCCCTTGCTATTATGGAGTTTCCCCAAAGTAAAAACTTTTCAAATATGTTATTGGACTCATTTACCCTCTCAAGAAAAACTTTTCTTTTATTAGTAGAACTAATTACATAATTAATTTCCTTGATCTTTATTTTCTTGAAAAATGGTTTTCCAAGGTTATATGGCCATATTTGAACTACAACCATTTGATAAATTCATTCTAAATTCCAACCAAAATTTGGAGATGTCGTGTGATGTTTTTAAATCACTTTTATGCAAAAATATCTTTTATTCATGAAATATTTTGAGCTCTACGCCCAATTTTCTTCTCTGGTCCAGTGGGCAATTTTGCACTACAACTCATCTAAATACTTCTTTCTAGCCTCCACCAAAATTATGGGATGCTGGTAGTAGCTTATGATTCAACTTTATACAAAATCCCAGTGATGTTATTTGAAAATTTGAGTGAATCAACCTCTTTTACTTTCTGGTCCAGTTTGACTTTTTCTACTGCATCCCTATTAAATTTTGCTCTAGTGACCATGAACTTCCTCCTTCTTGTAGTACACCTTGCAAAAACCTTAAGTCCAGAAGAGTGGACCCATTGGAATATTTTTGGTTCATGAAACAATGCCATTCACCTTCTGCCCAGAACTGAAGTTTGGACAACTTGCACTAACAAGTTTTTTCTTTTGTCAAACTAGCTTCACCACCCCCTTATCCATCCAAAGAGACACTGATCTGGAGAATTTGGCCACCCCAAGTATTGCCTAGATGCCCTTGGCATTTTGACAAACACCCTGAGTGCATAGCCAGATTTGGCATGATTTCAAGTTTACATTGTGAACTTGGCCACCTGACCTAACCACCATGTCCATTTACCTTCTAACTAACCCTAACCTAGCCCTGTTTCTTTCCAGCCTCACCCGCGACCTCTAGCATGCACTGGCATTTTGTCGAACACGTCCCGGGCGTGCTCTGGGCGTGCCCAGAGCGCACGTTTTGCACGTGTCGCGCCCGAGCCGCCGTGCCCCTGGCCTGTTCCCTGAGCTTATCCAAAACCTCTGCCGCTCGCAGCGTAGGGCCAAGCCTCGACACGTACACCCCCACGAGCACCACAGCCCCTCGCCACGTCTCCGGCAAGCCATAAGCTAGCCGCCACTGCCGCCCGACAGCCTCAGCTTTGGTCGGCGCCGCCCGAGCCGCTCCCGCTCGCCAGCTCGCCCCCGGAAAAGTGCCCGCTCATCCGCTAGATCCTGCGCCATCCCCAGCCCTGACACGGTACCCTGCAAGCTACAGAGAGGCGGTTCGCCGACATCCTCATCCACCGCCGCAAAACCGACCTCGTCGCGCTATAACAGGATGCCCCGAACCCATCCGAGCGCACAGGCGACCTCAGGCCACCCCCATGGCACCCCCACAGCTCACAATCGTCGGGGGGAAGCCGTCTTCCCCGACTCCGGCCAGTTCGGCCACCGCCGCCTCCTGGCTCCGTTCGGCGCAACCAGGGCCTCCCCCTGTCCACTCTCTCCACCAGAAGCTCTCTCTTCCTCCCGTGAACCCATCCCCCTGCTCGATTTTGATCGGGAACCACCGTAGCCCGAAACGCACTTTGCTCCCGAAGCCTCCTCCGCTGCGAAGCTCACCGCCGGCGACTCCCTCAACCCCCGCCGACCCAACGACCACCGGGAGGACCGGCCCGGTCTTGCGGATCCATCCCGACCCTCTGGAGCCCGCGGGGAGCCTCCGTTCGCCGGCGTTGATCGCCGTTGCCTCGCCTCCGTTCGGGCAGAGGAAGAGGAGGGAGAGATGGACTGGTAAAACCTGACCAGTGGGCCCCCTGGACCCACTGTCAAAGACCCAGCCCCGCCTCCACGTGTCTTAAGTGGAAGCGCAAACTCCCGAGTACGTCTCCCCTTCTTCGAAGACATATTCTGCCCGAAACGTTTTCCTCTCTTTTCTGTTTTATTTTAAAAACAGATTTGACTAAACTTTGACTGGCTATAACTTTTAAAATATAAATCCAAATGACTTGATTCTTTTTCGGCTGTTTCTCAAATATTGTCTAGTTTATTTTCATATTTATTTAGAAAATTTCAAAGAAACTTTTTTGTACTGTTTTCAAACTATGTGTTAATTTAAATATTTCCAAAAATAGGATTTGTTGGAGAGAGGAGAAAACATTCAAAGTTTTGGAATGCACCCTGACTCTCCACACCTTGAAGGCAAGCATTCTGAACCCCGGCACAATATTTTTGGTGTGTTAGTTGTCACGTTTATAACACCACCTTATGTCAGGAAACTTGTTATTTCATGTGACATGATCATTTGCATGGATGCATATTAGTGTTTTCCTTGCTGTTGGAAATTAATATACTTGTGATGGTAATCATCCTCATGTGCCTTGCATGCATGCCAGAAGGGAATTCGGGAAGGCCTCTGCCTTGGGTAGGCGTGAGCTTGTCACCGGCCTCCGTCGGGACGGTTATGTCCGGTATGGCATAGTAAGGTATAATGGGTGTTGATGTGTTGGTTGAAATATTTTTGTCATACAGGGAATACTTAAGCCTCCTGAGTCGGCCGTAGATCGAGTCTTGTTCCAGTAACCCCCATACTTGTTTCGTGCTGCCACTTGTCCCTGCCGTTGGTAGGGTATGGTTCAGTAAGTTGTCAACCCTTGTCTTGGCACACACCGTACAGAGAGGCCATGGTGGAAGATACCGGCTGCATCCGGTAGGCATGCCACCTGGTCCGGGAGCATGGGTGTTTCCGGTTGGGACCGAGAGGGGGGCACACCTTAGAGCGAGTGATACAAATTTGATCCCATGCTACGCGAGATTGTAGCCTCCCCACTTAGAGTTTTGCTTAACAAGTGTCGTGGGTGATTCCAGAGACGAGTAAAGTTAAGCTGGTGTGTGCAAGTCAGGCGTGTTTTCGACTAAAAGACCGTAGACGGAATTAGTCCCGATGGACTAAAGAAATCCGTTACTCCTGGGTGAAGAGTACACCCTCTGCAGAGATATTAAACCTATTAGAATAGCCGTGTCCATGGTTAAGGACTACAGTCTGGGTCGGGTCAAGTGTCGGTCTTAGTGTCGGTCTTCGGAGGAGAAACTGCTAAACTAGAACATGGATCATGATTTGTGACTTGTGTTTATTATGATGATTATGATTATTTTTATCATGGACTAACTATTGCCATTACTTGATTTATTGAGTATCCCTGGGACGGTTCTACCTCCTGGATATTCACCATAGTCATTTTCTTTATAAGCCCTTTATGTGGCGTCGCACAGACGCCCGACTGTGGCATGCTTGTTATTTATTTTATAAGCCCTTTATGTGGCGTCGCACAGACGCCTGACTGCGGCATGCTTGTTATTTATTTTACAAGCCCTTTATGCGGCATCGCACAGACGCCCGACTGTGGCATGCTTGTTATTTATTTACCATATAAGCCCTTTATGTGGTGTCGCTTAGACGCCCAACTGAGGCATGCTTCATATCATGGCCCTTTCGAGGCGTCGCTTCAGACACCCGATCGGTGCATGTTATTTCTACCCCATTACTGCATATTCATGTTGCATATAAATAACTTGCTTGCATGCATCAGAGATTTTGTTTTATGACTAACGATGTGATCATAGAATATTTCAGCGCATGATTATCATTTATATTATACCCGAGTTCATAATGTTTGCGAGTACATTCAAAGTACTCACTGGCTTGTCCCTGGCTATTGTCTTGGCCAGATTTCTTGCATGGAGAGGAGTGTTGCGATGACAGCCCCGGAACCTGAGCAATGGTGATAGCAGCCTCGCGAAGATAGGAGTTAACCTGGTCAGCTGTTCCTGTGGGAAATGGAGTTCCATGGACACTGATGATCCACAAACCGCTTCCGCCATCAACCACTAGAAACCATTTGTTGTACTCCCAGGCCAGAATGGTCTTGTACTACATATTTTTTGTATTTTTCTTGGAATTTGTGTATCAAGTTGGTGCCTTATCAGCTAACAGTAATCCTGGGGCTGGTTAGCACAACGGCTATTTTCTGGAAATTAATACCCGGAAAACCGGTCGTGACAACCATCAATCATATCATAAGAGGATTGCCCAAAAATTTGATTGCTAGTTTGCCTACTCTTGATACTATATGGAAATTTCTTGAGGAACGATTTCCCGATTATTCCTTAAAAAAATTAGACGAGATTCTCCATAAGTATATTGCTTTGAGTAAGATGAACTCTAGTGATCCTAGTTTTGGTGATTGCCTATTTGAGCTTACCAATCTCTAGCGTGCTAAAGGAAATGTTGGAATCATTAGCGATATCATATCCGAAGCTATTACAATTCATAAAGGTAACCATTGTGATGATCATTTATCTAATGAATTACCCTCTCTAGGAATTGATCAATCACAAAATGATGTTGAACATGGATACTATGGTGAAGATGATGATAGTGACTATGATCTTGATGATGCAATGAGGCATTTTGGTTTTATGGCAAATCTTCGTGGCTACATGGCTGGAGGAAAGGAATGGGTCCTTGATAGTGGATGTACTGATCATATGACCGGAGATGAAGAGATGTTCCGTGAGCTTGCTGAAAACGACGGCCCTCGAAAATATCTCACTGTTGGTGATAATTCAAAGGGTAAGGTGGTTGGCCTCGGTAAGGTGGCCATCTCACATGATAGATCAATACAAAATGGCATGCTCGTTGAATCCCTTGGATACAATTTACTTTCAGTTTCCAGACTTGCTGATTTCGGTTTCAATGTCCTATTCACTGAAGTAGATTGCCAAGTGTTTCGTAGAGACAATCATAAAATGGTCTTTATCGGTATACGTAGAGGAGATCTTTACATTGTTGATTTCACTAAAAAGGCTCAACATAAAACTTGCTTAATTGCTAAATCTTCTAAAGGCTGGTTGTGGCATAGAAGACTAGGTCATGTTGGAATGCGAAATCTTGATAAGCTTATTAAAGGTGATCATATCCTTGTAATAAAAGATGTCATATTTGACAAGGATAGACTTTGTAGTGCTTGTCAAGCAGGAAAAAAAGTTGGAGGAAGTCACCGTGCGAAGAACATCATGACCACAAGAAGACCACTCGAGCTACTTCACATGGATCTCTTTGGTCCAAATGCCTACAAAAGTATCAGTGGTAACTCATTTGGTCTAGTCATAGTTGATGATTTTTCAAGATTTACATGGGTGTTCTTTCTTGATGACAAATCGCAGGTCCAGAAGATCTTCAAAAACTTCGCTAGGAAGGCCCAAAATCAGTTTGACGTAAAGATCAAGAAGGTTCGGAGCGACAACGGAACGGAGTTCAAGAACGCAAATGTGGACACCTTTCTTGACGAAGAAGGGACTTCACACGAGTTCTCGGCTACGTACACACCTCAACAAAATGGAGTTGTTGAGAGGAAGAACCGGACCCTTATCGAGATGGCAAGAATGATGCTTGATGAGTACAAAACGCCAAAGCACTTTTGGGCGGAAGCGGTTGAGACACCTTGTCATGCAACAAATCGCTTGTATCTTCACAAGCTACTCGGCAAGACGGCATACGAGCTCCTCACCGGTAACAAACCCCAAGTTAAATACTTTCGAGTATTCGGCTCAAAGTGCTACATTCTTGATAAGCATCGATGTTCTAAATTTGCTCCTAAATCTCATGAAGGTTTCCTACTTGGTTATGGCTCAAACTCTCACACTTACCGTGTCTACAACAATTTCACCCGAAAGGTTGAAGAGACGGTAGATGTGAAGTTTGATGAATCTAACGGCTCGCAAGTAGAGCAATTGCCAATCGATGAAGGAGACAAAGACCCTTCGGAAGCAATTCAAGACTTGTCCATTGGCAAGATTCGTCCAACGGAAGGAAAGGAGAGTACCTCGTCCGTCCAAGTGGAAGGTTCTACCTCACGACAAGGTGAACCAAGAGTTGATACGGAAGCATCCACAAGTGGGACACGCCAAGATGAAGAAAACGAGGAAGTACACCAAGATGAACATAAACAACCTCCTTCTCCACCACGACAAGAGAACGACAACGTCAACAATCAAGAAGGCTAAGAAGAAGAACAAGATGAAGAGGATGTTCCACCCCGACCCAAGCAAAAGCTTTCACGAGTTCGAGCAAGAATTGCCAAAGATCATCCCGTCGAGCAAATCTACAATGATATTCAAACCAGGAGAATCACTCGCTCTAAAACTCGTTTAGCTAACTTTTGTGAACATTACTCATTCATCTCTAGCATTGAACCTATGAAGGTTGAAGAAGCATTGAAGGATCCGGATTGGATAAACGCTATGCATGAAGAGCTGCACAACTTTGAGAGAAATCAAGTGTGGACATTGGTCGAGAAGCCCGACAACAACCACAACATCATTGGTACCAAATGGGTGTTTCGCAACAAGCAAGATGAAGATGGACAAGTGGTTCGCAACAAACCATGTCTCGTCGCCCAAGGCTACACACAAGTTGAAGGTATGGACTATGGTGAGACATATGCTTCCGCTGCTAGACTTGAGTCCATTCGCATCTTACTTGCCTATGTTAATCACCATGATATCACCTTGTACCAAATGAACATTAAAAGTGCTTTTCTAAATGGCAAAATTGAGGAGGAAGTTTATGTTAAACAACCTCCCGGCTTCGTCAATCCTAAGAAACCTAATCATGTTTACAAACTTCACAAAGCCCTTTATGGTCTTAAACAAGCTCCTAGAGCATGGTATAAATGCTTGACCAAGTTCCTTATTGAAAAAGGCTTTGAAATTGGTAAAATTGATTCTACTCTTTTTACTAAAAGGGTTAATGGAGAACTATTTGTGTGCCAAATTTATGTTGATGATATCATATTTGGTTCAACTAACCCTCATTTTAGTGAGAAGTTTGGAAAGCTAATGTCGGAGAAGTTTGAGATGTCTATGATGAGTGAACTCAAATTCTTTCTCTGTTTGCAAATCAAGCAAACTAAGGAAGGTACCTTTGTCTCTCAAACGAAGTACACCAAAGACTTATTCGAAAAGTTCAATATGCAAGAATGCAAAGCTATGACTACACCCATGCCCACTAGTGGACATCTTGACTTGACCAAAGATGGTGAACCGGTTGATCAAAAAGATTATCGCTCTATGATTGGTTCATTGTTATATCTATGTGCCTCTCGTCCCGATATTTGTTAAGTGTGTGCATGTGTGCACGAAATCAAGCTGCTCCTAAAGAATGTCATCTTAAGGCTGTGAAAAGGATAGTGAGATACCTAATCCATACAGCAAATTTTGGCATCTGGTATCCTAAGAGGTCCTCTTTTGATCTTGTTGGCTACTCCGATTCGGACTATGCCGGAGACAAGGTTGATAGAAAGTCCACTTAGGGTACTTGTCAATTGCTTGGTAGATCTCTTGTGTCTTGGTCTTCCAAGAAACAAAACTCGGTATCCTTATCCACCGCCGAAGCGGAATACATTGCCGATGGTTCATGTTGTGCTCAATTACTTTGGATGACCCAAACTCTTAAAGATTATGGGATATATGTGAAACATGTTCCATTTCTATGTGACAATGAAAGTGCTATTAAGATTGCTCACAATCCCGTGCAACATTCTCGAACTAAGCATATTGAAGTTCGTCATCATTTCATTCGAGATCATGTTGCCAAAGGGACATTAACCTTAAGCATGTTCATAGCGATAAGCAATTGGCGGATATATTCACTAAACCACTTGATGAGAAAGTGTTTTGCAGGTTGAGAGGTGAATTGAACATCATTGATGCTTCAAACTTGGAGTAGGAACTCCATTTGATACATGCGGGGCATGAGCCTATGACTAATCCTCGATATTTCTCTTATGATGCTATTCATATGTCTTGGATATATTTGCACCTTGCATATTATCTAACCCTTGTAGGTACTTGGTTGAATCTAAATCTATGAGATTGCAACTCACTCACATCTTGAGCAATCTCTACATCACCAAGTCTCTACACAATGGTGGTTGAAGACAAGGAAGCACGAAACAATTCAAACATATCCTTTGACAAATTCTATGTTGAATCCTATAATTGTCATTTTGGAACACAAGTGCTCTTCCTTACAAAACTAACCCATGTAGGTAGATGAACTCAAACTCCAAGTGGTGCTCCCAACTCTTGATGAACTACATCAACCTTGAGCAACCCACACAAGTTCGACTACATGAGCAAGATCAACACCACCACCCAAGGTATGTTATTCCATCTTAGAGAAGCTTTACTCCAAGTCATGAGTCAAAGCAACTCGATAAGATGTGAATACGTCAAGATGCTTAAATAAAAAATGGTAACCCTATTTTGAGCTTAAACGATGAGTATGACCTATGATCAAGTGCTCTCACTTGACTCCTAAGTCAATATACTCTAACATAGGTGACTTTGTCGCCGCCCAACTCTAGATGAAGTTCTCTTGTGTTCTTTTCTGTGTTATTGCATTTGTCTCTTGCATAAAAACTTCATCTAGATCTTTTAGTTTCTTTTCTTTTCTTTTTGTTCTGCATTTTCTGCATCCAATTCATTGCAAATCTTTCAGTTAATTCCTTGCATATCCTTGTGAGATCTTACTTGACTAGTGAGCTAAGGTGACAAGTGGTTTCACTCCGACGAATTCGGTTACACCGGTTTGTTCTCTTCGGCCCAACCAAAATCTTTCGGTGCAACCGAAGCACACAACTCGGAGTCACCGATTTCATCACAGGAAAACCAACTTGCCACTTATTCCTGATTTCTGTTTGCTCCAGCTCCACTCAATGATTCTTGTCCTCTACCAGCATCATATTAGACATGCTGCTTTGCTCTGTGACTCAAGGACCAACCCATTTGTATCACATGTCCGTAAGAGCCCTTCTTGGAAATTGATGTCAAAGGGGAGAGAGAGATCACATCAAAGCTTAATCTTTCCTATAGGGGAGAAAGAGAGAATACTGTGGGGAGAAAGTTTCTCGACAAGGAGAAAGTAATATCATCAAAGACCCCAGATGCTTGGTGTTCAAGAGGAGAGATGTCACATGTCTTTAAGAGGGGAAAGACATGTTTGTTTGCTTGCTTTAGCTCAAGCTCTGTTGTTTCTTTTTTGTTGCTCTGATTTTCTCTTCCCTATCTTCTCCCAATATCCAACGCAGATTCAGGGGGAGCAAGACATCTAAGGGAAGGAAATCTTTGATTTTATTGCATATCTTTACCTTCGGGGACATGTCTATATCCAATATGGTACTTAGTACTCACTCTACATGTCATCCCAGTCTTGGTTCTCTTGTGGTTTCTCTTGTTTGCTCTAGTCAGTAGGTGTATCTGTGTTATTTAACCTTGTTTGCGCAGGTTCATCCCATCCTAAGCCAACTCAAGACCACAAGGTAAGTATATGCATCTCAGTCATGTGAATGAGAAATTCCTGCTGATGTACATACTGTTTGCAAGAAGGACTCATGAGCATGAAGGTACATTTCTCACATTCACATCATTTGCTCTGATGCATATAGCCAAGATACATGTAACACATTGCTTACTCTATCATGCTTATGCATTCACATGCTCCTATATTCCATATTCACATGATTGCATACATGTAGGGGGAGCCTATGCTTGTTACATGTCTTTCCAAAGCTTTACTTGCTATTCTCTATATCTTTATCTAAAGCTTTGATGTATGTTGTCATCAATTACCAAAAAGGGGGAGATTGAAAGCACAAGTGCTCCCTGGGTGGTTTTGGTAATTAATGTCAACATATCTCTTGTTGGACTAACACTTTTACCTAGTATGTTTCAGATAAGTTCAACAATGGAGTGGCATGGACTAGAGGATGTGGAACCCCTTCAAGATGCTAAGGACAAAGGATTGGCTCAAGCTTCAGGATCAAGACTCCACATTTTTTATTTTAGTGATCCGAGATCACATTGAGTCTATAGGAAAAGCCAATACTATCAAGGAGGGATGAGGTGTTGCTTAATGAGCCTCTTGCTTCATGTGCTTAGTGATATGCTCCAAAATCCTCAACTACCTTCCCACGTCCACATATGACCTAAACCAAAGTCAAACTCGGCCCCACCGATTCTTTCTATCCGGCGCCACCGAGTTTCAGATGTCATAGCCACTACCACAAACCCTAGCAAATCGGTCTCACCGATAGGGATCTCGGTCTCACCGAGATGGGATTGTAATCTCTCTGTGTATGTACATTACCAAAATCGGTCTCACCGAGTTTGAGCAATCGGTACTACCGAGATTACAATGCAAATCCTCTGGTTAGCTTATTACCAAAATCGGTCTCACCGAGTTTGTGTAATCGGTCTCACCGAGTTTGCCTGACCAACTCTCTGGTTAACTTATTACCAAAATCGGTCCCACCGATTTTGTGTAATCGGTCACACCGAGATTACGTTATGCCCTAACCCTAACCATATCGGTCCTACCGAGTTGCATCTCAGTCCCACCGAAAATCCTAACGGTCACTAGGTTTGCTGAATTGGTCCGACCGAGTTTAACCATTCGGTCCCACCGAGTTTGGCAAATTGTGTATTATAGCAGTTAGATTTTGTGTGGAGGCTATATATACCCCTCCACCCACTCTTCATTCGTGGAGAAAGCCATCAGAACACATCTACACTTCCAATACAAATTTTCTGAGAGAGAACCACCTACACTTGTGTTGAGCTCAAGATATTCCATTCCAACCATATGAATCTTGATTTCTAGCCTTCCCCAAGTTGCTTTCCACTCAAATCTTCTTTCCACCAAATCCAAATCCTGTGAGAGAGAGTTGAGTGTTGGGGAGACTATCATTTGAAGCACAAGAGCAAGGAGTTCATCATCAACACACCATTTGTTACTTCTTGGAGAGTGGTGTCTCCTAGATTGGCTAGGTGTCACTTGGGAGCCTCCGACAAGATTGTGGAGTTGAACCAAGGAGTTTGTAAGGGCAAGGAGATTGCCTACTTCGTGAAGATCTACCGCTAGTGAGGCAAGTCCTTCGTGGGCGACGGCCGTGATGGAATAGACAAGGTTGCTTCTTCGTGGACCCTTCATGGGTGGAGCCCTCCGTGGACTCGCAAGAACTGCTACCCTCCGTGGGTTGAAGTCTCCATCAACGTGGATGTACGATAGCACCACCTATCGGAACCACGAAAAAAACATCCGTGTCTCCAATTGCGTTTGAATACTCCTAACCCTTCCCTTTACATCTTGCAAGTTGCATGCTTTACTTTCCGCTGCTCCTATACTCATTGCATGCTTGCTTGATATATATTGTGTTCGTTAAAGTTGTGCTTAAACTCCACCTAAACTTAAGAATATTAAAAACTGCAACTTTTGGCACTTAGTGTCTAATCACCCCCCCTCTAGACACCTCTTCTCGATCCTTTCACGATTAGCCGGCGCTTAAAGCACTCTTGTTCGAGGGGTTCCTCCGGCATGATGAAATCTTCGTCGCCGAGGCTCACATCCTCTTCTGAGATCAGTAGGTAGTTACTGTCCTCCGAGCACTCGTTCCCGATAGGATCGTCGGGGTTAACTTGCCCATCCACCCAATCATCATGTTCGGATGTTGGCTCGACAGGGGCTTCGGGGTCTTCGACATTCTCTGGAGTGTTATTGTCTCCGGTGCCGGTATTTTTGTCTTTGTCGCGACACGATTTTGAGCGGCGCCGCTGATGTCGACGCTTCGGAGGTTCTTCTGCAGGCTTGTCCTCAACCGGATCCTTCTCGTCATTATCCTCTTTGGGTGTGTCCACCATGTACACGTCGTAAGTGGAGGTGGCCGTCCAACTTCCGGTAGACGGAGGGTCTTGGCCTTGTTCGCCTCCGGCGTCATCGTCCATACCGTTGATTTCTTCGGAGGCGTAGTCTAGCATGTCGGTTAGATCTTCGACAGTTGCTGAAGTGGGTGGTGGGTGGGATGTAAAATTCCCTGCTCTCAGCCGCTAGTCTGGGCTGGGCGTAATTCGAAAGCGATTCCTCTGTAATGGCGAGGAATAGTTAAGTCTAGAGCCTCATTTAGGAGCGAGGTTTGGGCAGAGAAGCGAGAGTCCGCGGGGCTGACCGGGGTGAGAGACTCCTGGCCGCACCATCTTGATGTGGACCTCGAGAGTTCGGATTTAGAGTCTGATGGAGAGTCCGGCACTTCAGCGACAAGGGGAGTTCGGTTCGTCTTTGGGCTTGCCGATGACACCGTCCCCTCCAGATCTCCGGTAGCAAGTTCCATAATTGCAGGGAGTCTGGCGGGCTCTAACCTCCCGTCTTCGGACCTGGTAGTCTGCTCTTCGAAGATCAAACTCCTCAGATATCGGTGACATAATTTAGGTTCTCGAAACTGATCTGATGACCAGGGTGTAGCTGTCGATCTGCTCAAGGAGACCAATTGAGTTGGCACGCAGTGCGAAGCCGCCGAATACGAAAATCTGGCCGAGAGGGAAAGTCTCCCCTGAAACAGCATCATTGTAGATGATCGAACGAGCCATCGAACCTTCTGTCGACATCACAGAGGAACTCTCAATGAAAGCACCAATGTCGGTGTCAGAACCGGGAGATCTTGGGTAGGGGGTCCCAAACTATGCGTCTAAGGATCGAAGGTAACAGGAGGCAGGGGACACGATGTTTACCCAGGTCCGGGCCCTCTTAATGGAGGTAATACCCTACTTCCTGCTTGATTGACTTTGATAAGTATAGGGGTTACAAGAGTTGATCTACCTCGAGATCGTAATGGCTAAACCCTAGATGTCTAGCATGTATGATTATGATTGCCTCTATGGACTAAACCCTCCGGTTACAGAGTCGGTGCACAGAAAAAGGAAAATACATATCCGAATGCCTAGCTTGTCATCCACGCAAAGGAGAGTCCCATCCGGACACGGGGGAAGGCCTTCTGTCTTGTATCTTCACGGCCCATTAGTTCGGCCCAGGTCACATAGCCCGGACGCCCGAGGATCCCATGATCCAAGACTACCTCGGCTCTCTCCCCGAATGGAGGAAGGTTGGAGGGGTATATATAGCCTCCACACAAAATCTAACTGTTACACACAATTTACCAAACTCGGTGGGACGGAATAGTGAAACGCGGTCAGACCAATTTAGTTCAAAAAGTGAACGTCAGGCTTTTCGGTGGGACCGACATGTCAACTCGGTGGGACCGATTGTGTTAGGGTTAGGGCATAACGTAATCTCGGTGAGACCGATCACATGAACTCGGTGAGACCGATTTCTGTAATAGGCAAACAGAGAGTTGGTCAGGCAAACTTGGTGGGACCGATTGCTCGTTTCGGTTAGACCGAAACATTACGAAGGGAACACTACTAGGGAAAAGGCTAGCAGCAGCGCGGGTTTTAGGTTTATCAGTAGCGCGGGGACCGGCGCTACTAATAAGGCGCTACAGCTAACGCGTAGCAGTAGCGCGTGCTCACCCGCGCTACTGCTACACAAGTGTAGCAGCAGCGCGCTTGAAGGAAGCTCGCTACTGCTAATAGCTATAGCGTGCTTCCCCTGTGAGCGCTACTGCTACTACCGCGCTGCTGCTAACTTCTGTCCACTCGCTACTGCTAATTTTAGTAGTTTTTTTTCCGGCATATTTGTTTTGTATTTGAACAGGCTTTATAGAAGAATCTTTAGCACATACAAATGTCATCATGATACACATACAAATGCCTGCGAGACCACAAATGTAATCATAGCATATACATACAAATAGTCTCGTCATAATCATCATCCAACACAAAGTGGTATCTTATCATCATCTCGAAAATAGCGATACATGCAAGTCTTGAATACTTGCAACTACAACGTCATCCATCTAAACAAAGGTATACGCGAGAAGAGCTATCACTATGAGTGAGAGCGGAACTATGCAGTACATGAGATGGCGGTTACGAGTCCTCTCTCGCGCTAGCGTGAACCTCAAGTAACTAGCTTATCCTTCTTGTCTGCTTTTGAAGCCTTTATGGCTGGCGTCCGAGAACCCATTCACTTGCGCCTGACACTCATGCCACTCGTTGTACACCCCCGGAACCTTCCCTTTGTATACGACATAGCAGTTCCATCTCGCCATCAAGAAACTAGGTACCTGTTAGAGATGCATGTTCATGAAGAGGATGTACACTCATATATATGCAAAAAAATATACTAGAGAACACCGAAAAATAATGGGTTAGCAACTAGATGCAACATACAATGCATAAATTAATTAACTAGAGGTACGCAGGTCATCGTCGCAAACTAACAAAGTAGCGTTCATAAGTTCGGCAGGGATCGTGGACATCACAAAGTTTCATCGCTACAAATAGTATACAAGTTCAACCGACACATATCATCATCATCGGCATCATAAATCACTAGAAGTTCCATCCTTCCATATCATCAAGGATGGACCCTAGCTTCTTGAATGGCGTGAGGTCTAGACATTGCATGCCTATGCGAGTTCGGACGTCAGCTCGCGATATAGGGCCGTGGTGGAACATCCCCTTCTCATCGACGACTTCTTTCATGATGATCGCCGCAATGTCGCTTTGGATGCGAAAGAAGTCATCTCTAAGTTTATAATCCGCTTCTCCATGAGATTCTAGCCACTTGTGGATATGATCATCATTTCTGCTTCTCATGCGAAGCTTTTGGTGATCCGTGTTAAACTGAATCATGAGATGGAGGATGTAGAATCCATCCTTCTTGCTTGGTTTTGGGACATGGATGCAGGAGAAGTTAGTTTTATGCGCGAAACCCATCTTCTTGTTCCTTTGTTTCCTGATCTGCATGTGGACACCTCTAAAGCTGAAGCCTTGGAGAGCATCATCTAGAATATTCATTATGTGGGTGTAGTCTTTTTTCTCGTAGTCTCTGGAAGGGTCAAAAATACCCGGCGTGGGAGACTTGCGGATAAAGAACGATAAGGACGGCGCGCCCGTTGCTGCGGGGAAAAGACACCTCAAATTATTCCCCATAGAGAGAGAAGGAATGATTGAAATGTATGAAAGGGTTGTTCGAAACTGACTTACTTTGGATGATAAGGCACGAGGACAATTTCCCGCTCCTTATTCTGTACCATGAAGTTTTGGAGGTACTCCCTAGCAGTTTCACGCTCAAAGTCGCCGAGACTCAAGAAAGACTCGTGCATGTAGTACGGATCCGCCACACAGATTTGCGAGACTTCTTCACTGTTCATGAAGGAGCTCATATGTAGCGCAAAAAGACGGATGAAAAATCGAGCCGCCTTGTCAGAAACATCTCAAAGATATGGTCAAACCGCAGGAAGAACACCTCCGCGGGCCGTGTCTCGACGTAGCACTTCCCCTCAGGCACACGAGCCGCGTATGTCGGATATCCTGGATCCTTTGAGGCTAGTAGGCTTTTCTCAGTCGACAGCACATGGTCGTGCAGTCTCCTGAGATCCCCTGATAGTGCCACGAACGATTTCGGCGGTAGCATCGGCTCGCCCGTGAGATGGAACATGGCCGTACTTTTCACGGGTACACGCTCTTCAGAATGCATCGTCTGGCTGCTATGTGCTCTGGCTTGTTTGGAGGCAGCTATCTTCCCCGATATCTTTCTCTCCTTTTTCTTGGGCACACCTTCTAGACCCTTCCTTAACCCCTGCCATAGTGTTCCCGGGCTAAGTACTGTACGACCCTCGCATCGAGATAGTTGAGCCTGTGTTGAGGTGGCATCTTCAGGCGTGTCCTGTGAGGAATTCATGAAGAGAGACTTTTTGCAATCCTTGCTACGATCTTCCTGCCCGGGCATATCATCCATATCCTCATTAGCAAGCTGATAGCCCGATTCGTCATATGGTTGACTCATCAATTCCATGTCACAGTCATACGCGTTTGTATTGAGGAAATCCATAGGGTCAACCTCCGTCTCATCATCCATTCTCTGTTCTACAGGACAAATTACATCAGCCGGCACTATTGCACCCCCTTCATCATGTCGTCCGCCGCTCTCACCCAGCACTACAGGAGCTGGTAATTGCGTAGGCGGGGTGGTGCTCTCCGCACATGCTTGTTGATGTCTGGTTATTGGTGTGCTCTCGTCCGGCTCCAGACGAAAAATAAGATTCTTCGGCCATAGCAGCACCCAACCCTTGCAGCTTCCAATCCGTGGCGGGGTCTCGTCGTCCGCTCCCACATGCTGTACTGGAGGAGGCAAATCCTCGTGCCCCGATTTCACACTGGACAAGCTAACCCTGAAGTGCCCAGCAGGGATCGGCTGGTTGTGGAACGTGGGTTGCAAGGGGTCCATTATCATCCCCTTTCCCACGTCCACCTTCTGGCCTTTGATCAAGTAGAGTATTGTGCATGTGGTTTCTTTCGCCTGCAAACACATATGTCTGTGGCGTAAAACATCCGAAAGGCAACAAAAATGGAATATTATATATATGGTGGTGCGACATGTAATTACCGTGATGGCGTCGAGCTCAGCCAAAGACGAAGGCCCACCGAGCACGCCAGAGACTGAGGACGGGCTGCTATGAGCGGGAGCGGCTGCGAGAGGAGGCCCGGTTGCGTGGGCAAGTGATGGTGCGATGATGTTGTTGTTCATGGAGTTGCTCCCGTTGAAACTGGGCAACGGGAAATCATGTACCGTCTTGTCTGGATTTTCCTTCGTCCAGTTGATGATAACTGGAACCAAGTTAGTAGCGAAATCATTTCTGCAGGCAGTTACAGCTGCATTGACTGCCTGCTGTAACAACTCATATTTGTCCTTGGCTGCTTTTTTTGCGTCCTCAGCTGCATTTTTCTCGACCGCAAGCTTCACCTTCGCGTTGATGTCCGCCTGACTAAACTTCTTTTTCTGCTTCTTGGCCTCTGGGCCCTCGTTTTAAAACACCTTCCACGTGGCACCGTCTCCAGCGCCGTGCACACGACCATACTGCGGCCGCTGGCCCAAAGGGAGTCCCTTAAGTTCGTTCAAGGCCCGGTTGAGAGGGGTGTCCCACTTGGGACTCATCGGAAAAGTAGGGCTTTTGGCTGCAAGCTGGTGTTGCTTCTCCAGTAGTCTAATCAATTTCCTCGTGATCAGGTCAGTGTAAAAAACCTTTTTCTCCTTGTACCACTTGTAGCGGGCCCTGATGAAGTCACGCTCCAAGGGGTTGGTGAACTTCGCGAAGGGGTCTGGGAGACCCGCGGCTTCACATTCCGCGTCCTCCTTATCCCATATGGGCCTTTTACCGAGGTAGCCACAGCTTCCGAGGCGATGCTTCCCTGTGTTCCTTTGCTGAAGGCTCTTGAATTTCGCACCCTTAGCCTTGGCGTCCTCGGTAGCGCAAGTGTCCTTGAACTTTTCGAACTCCTCTTCCGTAAGTGTCGGATTTTCCTCCAGAATCTTGGACAGGGGTTCCTCAGCCTCAATAGCTCGTTTCACCCTCCCTTTCTAGGAGGCCAAATCATTGTTGAACATGCCCATGGCGTGATTGTTAATCTTTTTCATCTTCGGATCATCCCACGGTTGTTCTATGTTATCATCCCGGTCGGGGAACTTGAATCTCTTGTGCAACTTCGTTAGGAGCAACTGCGTCAAATGTTCATTACTCCTTAAGTCGTCGTCGTTGATGCTCGCGCATTCCTGTAGGATGCATCCTACTTGGTTCCCAAAGCACGTGCGAGGTTATTCCGGCTCTAACGGCTCAAACTTGCCAGGTGCCATCTTTGTGATCACAAGTCGTCCAATCCCTAGTTTGTTAGGTTTTCGTCTCCTCTGCTTCTTATGCTTCATCTTTTCGGTACCGGCATAGGCGCCGGTACCTTCCCCGCCGGTATCTTCCCCTCCGGTACCTTCCCCACCGGTCTCGGCGCCGCCATCGGTGCCGGCGCCGTCGGTGTCGTTGTCGGCGTCAGTACCATCATCGAGGCGGACCTGCAAACCTTGCTTAGCAGTCAAAAAGTCGAGGTAGTCTTGTTCACCCTCATAATCCATCTAAATGCATCTTGGTCAAGGCCCGCTTTCTTCGTTGTTCGACATGTTTCCTATGATGAAGTGTCCTCATTTATTTCTAAAAGTATGAATAAATGAGAAATGACATAAAAAAGAAATCTATGTGCCAGCACTCGGTATGCCAACTATGTAGCACAAATCATGCCTTTATTCACGGGAAATTTCGCCTGAAATTCACCGGAACGGAAATGAATCAACATTCCGGCGTAACATAGGCCACTCGGATCATTTACCAAAACATGACATGTCCAAAACATGACATATCCACATATCACATGTCCAGTTCAAATTTGCATATAAATTTAGCTAATTTGGAAACCTATCTAAATTCATAACTAAATAGATAACCTAATTAACATAACTAAAACCTAAGTAAATTAACCCTAGCTAGCAGAGAGAGAGAGGGGGGTGGTTTACAGAGGGTGCAGGGGCGAGGAGGCAGGCCCGACGACGACCGAGGTTGGGAGGAGGAAGCAGGAGGGAGGCGAGGGCCGACGGTCGGGGCGAGCGCACCGGGTCGGCGAGAGCCGGGCGCCTGGGTCGGGCGCAAGGGGTCGGGCGAGCGCTGGTCGGGGCGAAGCGCTTGGTCGGGGGCGAAGCGTGCCTAGGTCAAGGGCAAAAGCGACGGTGCCGGGGAAGAGAGTGGTGATTTGGGGGAAAAGAGGCGGTGTCGGTGTCAAAACCGGCGGATCTCGGGTAGGGGGTCCCGAACTGTGCGTCTAGGTGGATGGTAACAGGAGACAAGGGACACGAAGTTTTACCCAGGTTCGGGCCCTCTCGATGGAGGTAAAATCCTACGTCCTGCTTGATTAATATTGATGATATGGGTAGTACAAGAGTAGATCTACCACGAGATCAAGGAGGCTAAACCCTAGAAGCTAGCATATGGTATGATTGTTGTATGTTATGTTGTCCTACGGACTAAAACCCTCCGGTTTATATAGACACCGGAGAGGGTTAGGGTTACACAAAGTCGGTTACAATAGTAGGAGATCTAAATATCCGCGACGCCAAGCTTGCCTTCCACGCCAAGGAAAGTCCCATCCGGACACGGGACGAAGTCTTCAATCTTGTATCTTCATAGTCCAGGAGTCCGGCTGAAGGTATAGTCCGGCCATGCGGACACCCCCTAATCCAGGACTCCCTCAGTAGCCCCCAAACCAGGCTTCAATGACGACGATTCCGGCGTGCATATTGTCTTCAGCATTGCAAGGCGGGTTCCCCTTCCAGATTTCGTGTACCTGTTGAATAATGTCATGTTCTTTGTAAATGCAGCGCTCCTTGGCTTCTACGCCCAATAAGGGCTGCCTTCCACGTGTCCAATGAATACGAAAAGTCTGAGTGTTTTTGCATTCACACCCCTAGCTGCATAAATGAGCCGCCTATTTAAAGGGATGGGGATTCAGATCCAAACCACACCTTCTCTTCTCCGCGAGTAATCATCAGAGCGCCTCCAGCAAAGGTCCATTCCACCATGGCCAGCCGTCGCAACTCCTCCTCTTGCCCTTCCAGTCCTAAGCCTGGAGACTGGGAGAGGTGCTCCATCCCGCATAGCGAGCTAGTATTGCTTCAGACCAAGGGATTCCTCCCTCCGGCCTATATGGTCCCGGTCCGAGCCGGACTTGCCACCTATAATGGCGGAGAGCACCCGTAATCCCTCGAAAGGAGAGCGGGTATGCCTCGTCCCTTATCTAATAAGAGGACTTGGATTTCCAATTCATCCGTTCCTCCGGGGGCTTCTGGAGTTCTATGGCCTCCAGCTGCACAACCTCACGCCCGCCTCTATATTGCATATCGCGGGCTTCGTCACCCTTTACGAGCTGTTCTTAGGTGTTGAGGCTCATTTCGCGCTGTGGAAGAGGCTATTCTGCCTGGTGCCCCGTTCTCAGGAGGGGTCAATATATCAAGTGGGCGGAGCCGAAGTGTGGCGCATCGTCGGGACCAGATATCTATCCAGAACCCCAAAGAAGGCGTCCGAGGACTGGCCTTCAGAATGGTTTTATATGGAGGATGTCCCACTGCCCGATCCTATTCGGATCGGCCTCCCCGAATTCAACAGTGCTCCCCTGAAGAAACGCTTAAGCTGGCGTCCACGGAGCTCTCAGAGAGAAAGTGACAGGGACGTCCTTTACCTGATGGGCTGGATAAGACTATTGGCTCATTCCAGACAAACCATGATTGGAGTCATGGCCGTATGCATCATGCGGGGGGTGCAGCCGCTTCAGTATAGAGGCCACCCCATGTGGGATTTTAACAGGGAGGATGATGCCACCCGTTACGGTCGTAAGGGGCCGGACTCAGCTGCCGCTCTAGTAAAGATTTTGTCCTCTTTGTACAAGGGAGAAGAGGAGGAATTCCTCCGCGTCAACCCACAGGGTGGATTTACTATGTACAATCCTCCAAGTTGGGTAAGCGGACAATTTCACTTGCCCGTCCGTTTTATATTCCCATGATTAAACATATAGTCTAACGACTTCAACGCAGGAACTGCGTCAGGAAGTAAAGGACATAAACAGCGGTCCTCCAGAGCCCGAGGATCCAGAACGGTCCCTTGATCCGGCCTCCGAAGAGGATCCAGACATATCGGTGGAGTTGATTGATGGGGTGTTTTATCGGCTGAACAAGGACAATACCTTGGTGGCCATTACGGCCGATTACCCAGGGTTAATCCCAGCCACCCAGGTAACTGAGACCGGAGTCCCAGCACCTTGGAAAGGGATCCATCCTCACGTGTTTTCAGTTTCCTGACAACAAACCGTGTTTTGCAGGGGAGGTTCCTGAGGCGGGAGGCCGAGCCTGCGGCGGCTAGCCAACGAGGGGCTGCAGGGCCCCGTGGGGTAAAAAGGAATGTAGTCCAGACTGAGACGCCGGCGCAGAGGTATAGCGTGCATTTTTATTCCTAGGTGTTATTCCTTCAAGGCATATTAACACTCGTGCTCGGTGCAGGACAAAGAGGCCTCACCGGACTATATCCGGAGAGGCTGCCAATCGTGCCTCCACCAGCCAGGCTCCACAACCCGGTCCGGAGGCGGAGGCGCACCGGATGCTCCTCCGACAGAGGATGCGGACCGGCTGTCTGCCACCCATTCCGAGGTGGAGAGTGCCATGAACCACCGGCGCCGCCGGACAGTTCTTCGCGACGCTTGTTTCTCCCAAGAGGCGTTGGATGCCTTCAATTCAGGAGATGTGTATCTCCGTGCCGCTCAAAATGGTCTAGCCAGAGCCACGGAGCAATATGTAAAAGACATACGTGTGAGAAAATTTGATAGTTATATGGATCAATAGCCCCCGAGACTTGAAACAGTTAGAATAACTGATTTAAGGATCATGTAACGTGCAGGATCTTTCGGAGAAGAATACCCAACTGTCCCAGGAGCTAAAAGAATGCAAAGCCCAACTTGAGGCCGCACTAGCCACGACTGGAGAGCCCAAGGGGACCCCCTCTAGTAATATATGCTTCAAAAAGATAAGTATTATGCGAAATGCGGCGTATGTGCTAATCTGACAAATGATATTGCAGATGGCACCGGACTGGATCCGGAAAAGCAACAACTTCTACGCCAGTTAGAGGCTGGTGAGAGCGTGCTGACAAAGGTGAGGCGGGAGAAGAATGATCTTCAGGATGCCAACACCAAGCTGGACGTTGAACTAAAAGATGTTCATTCCCAGCTGTCGAACTCCACTAAGGAGAATCAGCGGCTTCGACGCGGCATATTTAGTAAGTGCTTAAACGAACTCTGAAAAAGGAGTTCGGCGAGGAAGTCGACTAACAGAGTTATGTCTGTAGGTATGCTAACAGGTCGTCCTGCAAAGGAGATGCCCGGTTCTACGGGTGACCTTCTTCCCGAGCTCTTGAAACTGCACGAGCGAGTTCGGCAGGCGATGCAAGGCGTTGCCCAAGCCTTATGGCCTTCCCTCTCCATACCCGAGGGCCTTGGAGAGAGCTTGCAGAGAAGCTGAAGGGAGTGCGGCGGCGCTTCCGGTTGTGGAAGATATCGGCCTGCCGTCAAGGCGCTAGGGAGGCCTGGGCCATGGTGAAGACGCGGTACTCAAAGGCTAACCCAAACCACATGGCCGAGGTCGGACCTGTGGGGCCCGATGGGAAGGAGATCCCTGTAAGCTTAGTGTACGGCCAAGTAGAATTGGCCGCAAAGTATTCCCAGCAGAACTGTAAGCTAGACAGCCTGTTGGATGGTATTGAAGAGGAATACGATCAGTCATAATGGCTATGTAATTTTAATTGACATGTGTAATTCCTTCTAGCCGAATTGTAGATCGTTTGTTGTTGCCGACCTTTTCGCTTTGACCTCGGGACCTGACGGTCCGGAGTGTGTCCGAATACCCTTGCGGTTATATAAGAACCGGAGTATGCATGGAGACCAGGCGTAGGGGTCATTAGTACTTTATCAGACAAGTGCCCAACTAGTTATGTTATATTACATGGTTAGTAAGAAACATCTTCCAGGGAGAATAGTTCCGTTAGGGGTTCCTTTCCCTGGGAGGCATGCCCTAAAGTGCATGTCCGGACTGCGAAAAAAAAAGAGACGCAGAAAAAAGCATCTGGGGGCACATAAATAAATAAGTAAAAAGGTCATCTTTAGTTCACCGACCGAATACTCCCTTAAGAATGCTAGCTTTCGGCTTCACCCAGTCTGAGCTACACATCCGGCTGACCCGGCAGTAATAATTGCAGAGGTGCTCCCTTTACCACCTAGCCGAACAATCGGGAACGTAGGGGTAAGCATAGGAGCCAGGCAACCCAGCTTGGCCAAAACTTAAGTCATATCGATGCATATAATGGTGAATAAAAGGTACATGCGGAAGTTTGACACATGTGTTGGGCATGAAGCCCGTATAAATAAGCTTCTGTTTAAATAAGCCCCCAGGTTTAGTGAGCGCGTGTAGCGCGTCACTTGATGAGCCTTTAAGGGCTATAAGAGAAAAAGGGGGGAAGGAGAGAAATGTAAGGCAGAAAATGTAAAAAATGGACAGAGGAAGGAGACGAACACAGAGTCCGGCGCTAGGCATAGAATCTTCGGAGACGGGCTGCGTTCCATGGGTTCGGCTCAAGTCGGTTATCCGGTGCATCTCGCAGGTGGTACGATCCACCAATCAAGACTTGGTCGATTATGAAGGGACCTTCCAACTTGGGCTTGAGTTTGTCCTTTTTCTTGTCCGCAGCGTAGAACTAGTTCGCCGACATTGTAATTTTTGGCCCGTGCTTCTGCTTTGATATCTTCGAGCCTGTTGTTGATGTAATGCGGAACGGGCTTTTGCCACGCCACGCTCCTCCTCCAAGGCGCCCAACTGTCCCGCCGATCGAGCTCGGCTTCTTTCTTCGCATACGCGCACTCGAGGTGAGTCATGAATTATGTCGCAAGGCAAAACTGCTCTGCGCATACACCATGAAGAATGGTGTGTATCCGGTGGTGCGATTCGGCGTGGTCCGCAGCCCCCAGAGTACGGAGTCGAGCTCCTCTACCCAGTGCGTGTTGGATTCCTTGAGGGACCGCAATAATCTGGGTTTGATGCCGCTCATGATAAGACCATTTGCACGTTCGACCTGGCCGTTAGTTTGTGGGTGATAGACGGAAGCATAATCGAGCTTGATGCCCATGTTTTTGCACCAGAGTTTTACCTCGCCGGCCGTAAAGTTCGTGCCATTATCAGTGATGATGCTGTGGGGGACGCCGTAACGGTGTATGACCCCGGATATAAAGTCTATCACCGGTCCGGATTCGGCCGTCTTAACAGGCTTGGCTTCTATCCATTTGGTGAACTTATCCACCATGACCAGTAAGTATTTTTTCTGATGGGTTCCGCCTTTAAGGGGTCCAACCATGTCAAGCCCCCAGACCGCGAAAGGCCAAGTGATGGGGATAGTTTGGAGGGCGGTGGCTGGCATATAGCTTTGGTTTGCAAAAATCTGGCAACCGATGCATCGTTGGACCAAGTCCTGAGTGTCTGCCCGGGCCGTCGGCCAATAAAAGCCTGTACTTTATAGGCCTTAGATCGCCGCACTATGCAGCGTGCCTCATTTTGGTCCTCTGGGAGCTCCTGCCTAGTAAGGTAGGCTAGGAATGGTTCTGTCCACGGGGCGATGACGGCCATTATTACGTGGGCTGAAGTTGTAATTTCATTGGCAGAGCCTCCGATTATGTCAGATTGTTCGGTGTCGGACAGTGCGGTTGGGTCCGGGCTGTTATTACCAGGTTCCCCTTCCCATACTACGGATGGCTTGAACAGCCTTTCCAAGAAGATGTTGGGGGGACTGCATCGCGTTTTGCGCCGATGCGTGCCAGGACGTCTGCCGCCTGATTGTTTTTCCGGGCTATATGGTGAAATTCGAGCCCCTCAAACCGAGCTGACATTTTTAAGATGGCATTGCGGTAAGCTGCCATTTTTGGATCCTTGGCATCAAAGTCTCCATTTATTTGGGATATCGCGAGGTTCGAATCCCCGCGCACCTCTAGGCGTTGAATGCCCATGGATACTGCCATCCGGAGACCATGTAAAAGGGCCTCATAGTCCATGTACATAATCTAGAGTACATATTGAACTGTGTCTCCTGTGGGGGACGTCAAAACGACGCCAGCCCCTAGTCCGGCCAACATTTTGGAGCCGTCGAAATGCATGATCCAGTTTGAATATGCGCCATACTCTTTAGGGAGTTCGACCTCCGTCCATTCTGCGATGAAGTCGGCCAAAACTTGCGACTTGATAGCTCGCCGTGGCTTATAAGTTATGTCGAACGGGAGGAGCTCGATGGCCCATTTTGCAATCCGGCCTGTTGTGTCGCGGTTGTTTATAATATCGTTGAGTGGTACATCCGATGCTACTATTATCGAACACTCTTGAAAGTAGTGTCGTAGCTTCCGGGATGCCATGAATACCGCGTATGCAATCTTTTGATAATGCGGGTACCGTGATTTGCATGGAGTGAGGACAGTGGACACGTAGTAGACCGGCTTTTGAAGGGGAATTTGTGTCCGTCTGCTTCCGCCGACGACGAAAGCACTCATACCGACAACCCGTGGGTTGCTGCAATGTACAATAGCATTGGTTCGCGATGTTTGGCGCGGCCAGGACTGGGTTTGTTGCCAATATGGTTTTTATTTCGTCGAGTCCGGCCGTGGCGGCATCCGTCCACTCGAAGTGTTCGGTGCGCCGAAGGAGGCGATAGAGGGGTAGTGACTTTTCTCCCAAGAGGGAGATGAAGCGGCTTAGAGCCGCCACGCATCCGGTTAACTTTTGTATTTGTTTGAGGTCCTTTGGGATATCCAATTGTGACAAAGCTCGGATCTTGGCAGGATTTGCTTCGATTCCTCTACCGGATACAATGAAGCCCAAGAGCTTTCCGGCTGGAACGTCGAAAACACATTTTTCCGGGTTGAGCTTGATGTCATATGTTTGGAGGTTATCAAATGTAAGCCTCAAGTCGTCTACTAGAGATTCGACATGTCTTGTTTTTACGACCACATCATCCACATATGCCTCCACTGTTTTGCCGATCTGGTTTGCCAGCCATGTCTGAATCATGCGCTGATATGTTGCGCCGGTGTTTTTGGGCCCGAAGGGTGTTGTGTTGAAGCAGAATGGGCCGTATGGTGTGATGAATGCCGTTGCGGCTTGGTCTGACTCTGCCATCTTGATTTGATGGTAGCCGGAGTATGCGTCGAGGAAACACAACGAATCGTGTCCTGCAGTGGCGTCGATAATTTGAACGATGCAGGGGAGGGGGAAGGGATCCTTTGGGCAAGCCTTGTTAAGGTCTTTAAAATCAACGCACAAGCGCCAGGATTTTTCCTTCTTTGGTACCATCAACAAGTTTGCTAGCCAGTCCGGATGTTTTATATCTCTGATGAATTCGGCCTCCAATAGCTTGGCTAGCTCCTCTCCCATGGCCTGTCTCTTGGGTTCGGAGAAACGCCGAAGGGCTTGTTTGACAGGTTTGAATCCTTTTAGGATATTTAAGCTGTGTTCGGCCAGCCTACGTGGGATTCCTGGCATGTCTGAAGGGTGCCAGGCGAAGATATCCCAATTTTCATGTAGGAATTCTCGCAATGCGGCGTCTACATCAGGGTTTAATTGTGCCCCGATGGAAGCTGTTTTATTGGGGTCCGTTGGATGGACCTGGAATTTGACCATTTCGTCCGTTGGTTTAAAGGAGGTGGACTTGGATCTTTTGTCGAGTATCACATCGTCCCTGTTTATCGTGGAGCACAGCGTAGTCAGTTCCTCAGCCGCTAGGGCTACGGATAGTGCCTCAAGGGCCAATGCGGCTGTCTTGTTTTCGGCGCGGAGTGCTATGTCGGGATCATTGGCGAGAGTGATAATTCCGTTCGGCCCGGGCATCTTGAGCTTCATGTACCCGTAATGGGGTATTGCTTGGAAGATTGTAAATGCTTCCCGCCCTAGCAGAGCGTGGTATCCGCTACTGAACGGGGCCACCTGGAACATGACCTCTTCGGACCTATAATTATCCAGCGTGCCGAACACCAGATATAGTGTGATTTTTCCTGTACAGTGCACTTCCCGACTGGGGATTATTCCTCTAAAGGTTGTGCTGCTTCGCTCGATGCGGTTCCAGTCTATTTCCATTTTTTGAAGGGTTTCCTCATAAATGAGGTTCAATCCGCTTCCTCCGTCCATGAGTACCTTGGTGAGGCGAAAGCCATCCACTATTGGACTGAGGACCAATGCGGCTGGTGCTCGAGCTGTTCGGAATTTAGGTTCATCACTGACATTAAAAGTAATAGCCGTGTCACTCCATGGGTTTATTGTTGCTACTTGATAAACTTCAGCAAGGTTGCGGAGTGTTCTTTTTCGCATATTATTTGATGCGAACGTCTCGAAGACTGTTAAAACTGCATTGGTGTCCCTGAGGTGGCTTTCTGCGGCCTCCGGAATTAGGAGATCTTCGCCAATTTTGGCCACCTGCCGGAGTATCCAACATGCTCTAAGGCTGTGAGTTGGTGTGGCGACTACAGACTATGAATTTTACAGGTCCATTAAGCCATCCTTCCAAAGACGGTTCCATGCCCCGTAGAGGGTTTTGGTTTTTTGGTGTTTAACCCGGGTGTTTGACGATGATGAACCCTTTTATTTCGGACGGGGTTTCTATTCAGGGCCGGATTGTCCCAAAATTTTATTTCGGTTTTCCAGGCGCTTTCCATCGCACAGTACTTTTGTACTATAGACGCCAAGTCAGCGAAACATGTAATATCACGACGACTTATGGCGTTGAGGATTCCCTTGTCCGTGCAATTATTGCAGAATATTGAGATTGCCTCTTCCTCGCGGCAGTCCTTTATCCTGTTCATAACCAGGAGGAATCTGGCCCAGTAATGATGTACTGTTTCTTCGGGCCTTTGCCTGATTTGGGATAGATCGCTTACGTTCGGGTGGATGGGTGGAATTAAATCCGAAACCTCACCCAATCTGAGACTCAAAGGCCAAGGAGTTTCTGAACTCTGAAGTTTGGATTCTTGGAAGTTGTCCAATGAATCTAGCCCGTTGCCTGATTCTAAGTTCAGGCCTTGAGTTACATCCTCCCCTCCACGGGTATCCGTCTTGGAGGGATCGGGAATCCGGGCGTAGCTAGTCCTTAAGATAGATGAAGGGTCGCCGCACTGCGCCTCTACCACGGCAACGTGATGGGTGGCTTGGGGAGAGTTAATTTCTCTTAGATCGGGTTTAAGCCCAACCTGGTCGTAATCCGTAGCGACCCCCAGGGTGGCGATGCGATCCAAGAGCTCGTTTACGGAAGAGAGCTCCATTGGATCTAACTGCTCGATGAGTTCCGAGCTGACGTGAAGATTGCTTTTGATGACCCGAGAGGTCACCGTCGGTGCAACAGCCGAACAGGCGGTCATAAGAAAACCACCTAGCCGGAGAGTTTGGCCGACAACCAAGGCTCCTGAGGGAGTCCTAGACTAGGGGGTGTCCGGATGGCCAAACTATCATCTTTGGCCGGACTCCTAGACTATGAAGATACAAGATTGAAGACTTCGTCCCGTGTCCGGATAGGAATTTCCTTGGCGTGGAAGGCAAGCTTGGCGATACGGATATGTAGATTTCCTACCATTGTAACCGACTCAGTAACCCTAACCCTATTCGGTGTCTATATAAATCGAAGGATTTTAGTCCGTAGGATCTAACAACAATCATACCATAGGCTAGCTTCTAGGGTTTAGCCTCTCCGATCTCGTGGTAGATCTACTCTTGTACTACCCATATCATCAATATTAATCAAGGTGAGTAGGGTATTACCTCCATCGAGAGGGCCCGAACCTGGGTAAAACATCGTGTCCCTTGTCTCCGTTACATCCGCCTGCACGCATACGCTCGGGACCCCTACCCGAGATCCGCCGGTTTTGACACCGACATTGGTGCTTTCATTGAGAGTTCCTTCCGTGTCGTCACCTATAGGCCCGATGGCTCCTTCAATCATCAAGAACGACGTAGTCCAGGTGAGACTTTTCTCCCGCATAGATCTTCCTATTCGCGGCTTTGCACTGTAGGCCAATTCTCTAGGCCATCCTGAGCAGATCGAAGCTTCGCCTGGCCATCGTGTCAGATTTGGAAGCCTGAACTATACGGGCTGATATCCGCGGAGACTTGATCTTCGACGGATTCGAGCCATACCGAAAAGCGCCAGACCGTCTCGATGGGTACGATCTTGCTCTGCCACTTAACAGGCCTCGGAGGCCGCACCAATGCCCACTCTGACCCTAAATTCGGAGCCGGTTTCGCCGATCGAGGACGGTTGGTTGGACACCGCCTCGGGGGCAGAAATCTCTACGGCGATTGAGCCGAACACCATCCATGTCCTTTGCGAAGCTCGTGACTCCCACGTGCCGGACTCCTTTCCGGACTCCGAACCGCCCGCGCTCCTGCCAGTCGAATCCGGCTGGGCGCCGGTTATGGAGTTCACCGCCGCGGACATCTTTCAGCATTCGCCCTTTGGCGATATCCTGAACTCATTAAAGTCTCTCTCTTTGTCAGGGGGGCCCTGGCCGAACTACGGTCAGGAAGGTTGGGATTCGGACGACGAAGAAATTCAATGCCCACCCACCACCCACTTTGTAGCCACTGTCGATGATCTAACCGACATGCTCGACTTCGACTCCGAAGACATCGACGGTATGGACGACGATGCCGGAGACAACCAAGAGCCAGCGCCCACAGGGCACTGGAAGGCCACCTCGTCATACGACATATACATGGTGGACATCCCAAAAGATGGGAATGGCGATGGAACAGCAGAGGATGACCCCTCCAAGAAATAACCCAAGCGCCGACGTCAACGGCGCCGCTCTAAATCCCGCCGCAGTAAAAACGGCAATTCTGGCACGGGAGACAATAATACCCCGGACAGTGCCGAAGATGACCACCTCCAGCAGGACTCAGCACAGGAGGAGGGAGAAGCAAGTCCGCACGACAGTACTGCAGAAAGAGAGGTAGAGGACGATAATTATGCGCCCCCCTCCGAAGACGAGGCAAGCCTCGACGACGACTTAATTCGTCGTGCTGCAGGATCCCGTCGAACAAGAGCGTTTTAAACGCAGGCTCATGGCCACGGCAAGCAGCCTCAAGAAAAAGCAAAGCAACAACTTAGAGCTGACTAAGACCTGCTAGCTGATGATGGATCAAGTCCTTGCAGCCGAAGAGTATGAACTCGAACTCCTCCAAAAGCTACCCCAAACGCAGGCCTCTCGCCTCGATCGTAGGAGGAAGCACCCACATCACCAACAAGCATGACATGGCAGACCGCCACCTCGCCGCTGGCTGTAGAAGCCTTTCGGCCATCCGCTCAAGCCACGCCCCGACGCCGCTCAAAAAGTACCAAGGCACGGGAGAACGCGCCGGACTTGCGGGATATATTGGAGGATAAGGCAAAACATACAAGATCGATCTACAGATCGCGTGGGCGCCCAACAAGTAGGGATGGTTACTGTCACGCCGGATACAAGAACCTGGCGGGCCGAACACGATGACAAAGCTCATATGAGCTACGCCGTGATATAGCCCAATACAGAGGCGCCAAGACACCCACTATGCTTCACAGATGAAGTAATGGATCATCAAATCCCTGAGGGCTTTAAACCCGTAAACATCGAATCATACGATGGCACCACAGATCCTGCGGTCCGGATCGAGGACTATCTCCTCCATATCCACATGGCCCACGGTGACGATCTACATGCCATCAAGTACCTCCCACTAAAGCTTAAAGGACCAGCTCGGCATTGGCTCAATAGCTTGCCAGCAGAGTCAATCGATTGTTGGGACGACCTGGAAGCCGCATTCCTTGATAACTTCCAGGGCACATATGTGCGACCACCAGACGCCGATGACCTCAGCCACATAATTCAGCAGCCAGAAGAATCGCCGCACAATTCTAGACGCGGTTCCTAACAAAGAAAAATCAGATCGTCGATTGTTCGGATGCAGAGGCGCTAGCAGCCTTCAAACACAACATCCGCGACGAGTGGCTAGCCCGGCACCAAGGACAGGAAAAGCCAAAATCCATGGCAGCCCTCACCACACTCATGACCCGCTTTTGCACGGGAGAGGACAGCTGGCTAGCTCGAAGCAACAACTTGGCCAAACACTCTGGTAGTTCGGATACCAAGGATAACAATGGCAGATCGCGTCGCAACAAGCATAAACGTCGCATTAACGGTGATAATGCTGAAGATACGGCGGTAAACGCCGGATTCAGAGGCTCTAAACCCGGTCAGCGGAAGAAGCCATTCAAAAGAAATACCCAGGGCCCGTCCAACTTGGACCGAATACTCGATCGCTTGTGCGGATACACAAGACTTCGAAAAACCAGCCAACCACACCAACAGGGATTGTTGGGTGTTCAAGCAAGCAGGCAAGCTAACCGCCGAAAACAACGACAAGGGGCTGCATAGCGACGACGAGGAAGAGCCCCGGCCGCCGAACAATACAGGACATAAGGGCTTTCCCACACAAGTGTGGACGGTGAACATGATATACGCAACCCACATACCCAAAAGGGAGCGGAAGCGTTCACTAAGGGACGTATACGCGATGGAGCCAGTCGCCCTGAAGTTCAACCCATGGTCTTCCTGCCCGATCACCTTCGATCGAAGGGACCACCCCACTAGTATCCGTCACGGCGGTTTCGTCGCATTGGTTCTTGACCCAATTATTGACGGATTTCATCTCACCAGAGTCCTGATGGACGGCGGCAGCAGCCTGAACCTGATTTATCAGGATACAATGCGCAAAATGGGAATAGACCCATCAAGGATCAAACCAACAAAGACGACCTTTAAAGGCGTCATTCCAGGTGTGGAGGCCAACTGTATAGGCTCCATTACACTTGAAGTGGTCTTCGGATCCCCGGATAATTTCCGGAGCGATGAGTTAATCTTCAACATAGTCCCGTTCCGCAGCGGCTATCATGCACTGCTCGGACGAACCGCATTCGCAAAATTCAATGCGGTGCCGCACTACGCGTACCTCAAGCTCAAGATGCCAGGCCCTCGAGGTGTAATCACGGTCAATGGAAACACCGAACGCTCCCTCCGAACGGAGGAGCATACGGTCGCCCTAGCGGCAGAAGTGCAGAGCAGCCTCTTAAGGCAATTCTCCAGTCCGGCCAATAAGAAATCGGACACTGCCAAGCACGCCCGGAGTAACCTACAGCAAGACCGCCTGGCACGTTCTGAACAAGAGTAGTAGTGCGGCCCCAACCCCAGCCCCCGCAAACATGCGAAGCCAGTACTACGCGTACATAATTGCGCTCTAGAAGTACCATGGGCATAGGGGACAGGCCACGACCACGGCATGCCTAGAATGCGCCTAGACCGCACTAGGGGCTCCAGTTTGTGTCATTCCTTTTTCCTTTTTTCTTTTTTCTTTTTCAGGACTCGCTCTCCGTGGCCATGTCCAGCTGCTCGCTACCGAATACACGATGCAACAGCCAGTGGAAGCGTAAAACTGCGCCGAGTGTCCAGTGGTCTCTATTACGAGCAGTATACCTGTTTTACATACCACACCGCAAACTTACCCCTGGAAGGGGGACATGTCAAAAGTCACGTACCTTGCTTATCGCACAACATGTATCGTTCTGCTTTTACTTGCAGTTTCTTTTGAATAAACAATATATAGCTCTTTCCTAATATTGCATTCTTTCCTATTATATATGTTCATCTATAACATTGCGCAACCGTACAATTTGGTATGGCCAATACACCAGGGGCTTATGTACCCCCCAAAAAAAACATGGTGTGACAAGTCCGAACACATTCACAAGTGCGGCACCCCAAACTTATAGCATTATATGCATCGGCTCGGAATCATGTCTTGGGTCAATAGTTGGGTTTGCCCGGCTCCCATGTTTTGGTACCTTACGTTCCGTTATATCGGCTAAGGTAGCGCTGGGAGAACCACTGCGATTGTGCCCGGTTGAGCTGGGTTGAGCACCTCAAGAGAGAAAGCTAAACTGACCGTCATGATAAGGCGAGAGCCGGTCGCTATTCGAGAGGTTTCTTCGAGTCCCTAAAGACTTATGCCGCTTAGAGCGATGAACCGGCATTGCCCGGCCAAGGCGTGGATAGCGCCCCGAACTCGGTCTTCCGAATACTAGGGGCTTCGCCGAAATTTAAAATTCTAGAATTCTATGGCTAAGTGAGAGTGTTCAAGCATTATAGTCCGTTGCTCGGTTTGTTGCGTTGTGTGCCTCCCTCTAAGGACCCAAGAATGGTAAAAAGAGCGCTAATTTTTATCCCGAACACCCCAGAACTCGTGGCATGGGGGCTTAAGCAAACGACTCGCCATCTCTAAAATTTGATAAACGGCCGCACAGAAGGTAATATTTTAAATTCAAAAGCGTTGCTTAGCGATATGAACAAGTTTTCAGCGACATGTGATAAAAAAATGCGAGTCTAATCAAATATTACATCCTTGGAGCATTCACCCGCTATAAGACGGGCACCCTTTCAGACGCCTCATAATACATTTCGGGCTTGCGATGATCCTTGCCCGGCGGTGGTCCGTCCGTCACAAGCTTCTCAGCATCCAGCTTGCCCCAATGCACCTTAGCGCGGGCAAGGGCCCTACGGGCACCTTCAATATAGACAGAGCACTTGATGACGTCGACCCATGGACAGGCGTCCACCAGCCGCCGCACTAGCCCGAAGTAGCTCCCAGGCATGGCTCCATCTGGCCACAGCCGAGCTATAAGGCCCTTCATGGCCTGTTCGGCGACCTTGTGGAGCTCGACCAACTGCTTCAGCTGGTCGCTCAAAGGGCACTGGTGTCCGGCCTCGATACCGAGACCGTAACACCTTCTCCATCGAGCTCCCCTCTTCGGCTCGCTAGAAAGCGGCGGCATCGGACACACTCTGAGGCAGATCTGCGAACGCTCCTGGAGAGCTCCGGATTCGGGTAAGTAACAGATAGTTGACTTTTACATTCTTGCTCTGCATAAAAAATGCCTTACCCTCCACGATCTTCCTTATCGCCTCAATTTCCTGGAGGGCTTTTTGGGCCTCAGCCTTAGCAGCGTTGGCACTCTCAAGAGCCGAGGCAAGCTCGGACTCTGGGATCTTCGAGTCACGCTCCAAACTCTCGTGTTTTTCCACGAGAGCCTGGAGCTCTTGCCGGACATCCGCCAGCTGCGCCTCCCCCTTCTCTCGCTCAATGCGCTCCGCGTCCACTTTGTTTTCGGCCACGGATACCGCCTCCTTCAGAGTGGCCACCTCATTCGTGGCCCCTGCAGTACCCATGTTATTCCTGTTATCTTTTTGCAACCATATTTATTTTAATTTCTATAAGGTATTACTTACCTTCCTTGTCCTCGAGCTGCTTCCTGGCTTGGCCGAGCTTGTTCTCGGACCGCTCCAGGCTCTCCTTCAATGCATTGACCTCCACAGTCAGCGCGGCAGAGGTCAGTAGGGAAGCCTGCATTCCCATATTGACATAATTATGTTAGACTCATGCGTATATCTTTTTAAATCCTCAGTCTGGCTTTTCTTTCCGAACACCGAACTAAGCATCAGGGGCTACTGTCTATGCGGTAATCTTCTTTCATATATTGAAAACTTACCTCAAAGCCTGTTAGAAGGCTGCTGCAGGCTTCAGTCAGCCCGCTCTTGGCGGATCGAACTTTCTCGATCACCACACTCATAACAAGGCGGTGCCCTCCTCGATGGAGGCGCTGTTAGCGCCTCCGAGCTATCCGGTGCCTCCGGTTGGACGGAGGACACCGGCGTCTTACCCTTCTTACGAAGGGGCCGCTTGCCGGACTTCGGAACCACTGAAGGTTCCGTTATGGAGTCCGGACAAGGGTCGGGCTTAGAGCCCTCGGGGGTCTTGCTCCCCTCGCGCCTGGAGTCCGGGAGGCTGCCTTGTGGCGCCTCCTGTGCCACCTCCTCCTGGCCAGGCCCCCCTTGGGGCCCCACCTCGGCGTTAGCAGCGTGAGGTGAGGAGGCGGCCGGAAGTGAAGTACTTTCCACTTCTGACGAATTCAGGGACCCACTCGACGAAGCGGCGAGCTCGTCCTTGGGCGGGCTGCATGATTGTTCGGCGTTATAGAACATTATGCAATACAAAAAAGGGGGCCATGGGTATCCGGACACTTACGATCTCGCCAGGGGCTTAGCCCTTGAGGGCCACTCCTCCTCGCCGTCACCGGCATTGGCGGAGACGTCCGGAGGAAGGGTTCTCCCCTTCTTGGACCCGTCGGCTCCCCAGTTGGGGCGGCCTTCCTTTTCTTCTCTCCCCCTGCTGGGGGAGAGGCTTCTTTCTCCTCCTCCTCGTATTCACGGGAGGAGTCCGCCTCCGAGTCCTCGGACGACGATTCCGACAACACCTGGCGCCGGCGCTCCTTCGAGTCCCCGTGGCCTTCTTCTTGGCCTCCTTCTCCGGCACCACGTAAGGCGCCGGAGCCAGCAGCCCCGCTAAGCAGGCGTCTACTGGGTCTTCAGGCAAAGGAGTCGGGCAGTTAACCTGCCCGGACGTGTTTTGCCAATCCTGTCAAAGGTAAAGGGGAGTTTAGATCCCGCATAGAGTTAAACTATGAAAAACAAGAATCCCGTAAAGGGCAAAAGAAGAGCTTAACACGGAAGCCTGACGCTTCAAGTGGAATCCGCGATCTTCTGTAGCGGATGAGGGAGCTTCGGCACCCTTAAACAGCGCCTTCCAGGTGTCTTCGTACGAAGTATCGAAGAGCCTTTTCAGGGTCTGATGCCGCTCCGGATCAAACTCCCACAATTTGAAAGCCCGTTGTTGGCAGGGGAGGATCCGGCGGATGAGCATAACCTGGATCACATTGACAAGCCTGAGGTTATTGTTTACCAGGGTTTGCATGTAGGTTTGGAGTCCGGTCAGCTCCTCCGAATTGCCCCACACCAGGCTGGTCTCCTTCCAAGAGGTGAGCCGCGTGGGAATGCTAGACCGAAATTCGGGGACCGCTGCCCACTTAGGGTCGTGCGGCTCGGTCATGTAGAACCACCCCGACTACCACCCCTTCACGGTCTCCACAAAAGAGCCATCGAGCCACAAGACGTTGGCCATCTTGCCGACCATGGCGCCTCCGCACTCCGCTTGGCGGCCGCTCACTACCTTTGGCTTGACATTAAAAGTCTTCAGCCATAAGCCGAAGTAGGGCTGGATGCAGAGGAAAGCCTCGCACACGACAATGAACGCCGAGATGTTGAGGATGAAATTCGGGGCCAGATCATGGAAATCAAGGCTGTAGTAAAACATATGCCCCCGGACGAATGGGTGAAGTGGAAAACCCAGTCCGAGGAGGAAGTGGGCAAGGAATACGACCCGCTCATGGGGCTCATGGGTGGGGATGAGCTGCCCTTCGTCGGGCAGCCGATGTGCGATGTCGCCAGACAGGTATCCGGCCTTCCGCAGTTTCTTTACTTGGCCCTCTGTGACGGAGGAGACCATCCACCTGCCTCCCGCTCCGGACATGGTTGGAGATGGTTGAGGAAGGATGTGCGGACTCGGGCGTTGGAGCTCAGAGTGCGTGGAAATGGATGAGCAAGGGAGGAAGAAGGCGTAGGTGAGAAAGGTGGATCTTTATCCCCTTATATGGACGGACGAAGCTATGCGTCCCCAAGCGCCGCAATCAATGGTGCGATTGGGTTACCCACGCCCGTATTGATGAGAATCCCGGAATAAGGGGGCACGATCTACGCTTTGATAAGACGTGCCAAGGAAACCGCCTCGCTGAATGCGCTGAGGTGGGACAGTAAAAAAACCAATAAAAGCCTGGCCGTGGAGTGATGTCACACCGCGGAATACGTCAGCAGATCTGTGCAAAAATTATTCTCTCTACGGTGTTATGTGGAACTTGTTTTGCAGAGCCGGACATTATCCATGTGTTCAAAACCTTCTATGGAGTATTCGGAGGAGGAACCCGCCTTGCAATGCCGAAGACAATATGCGTGCCGGACTCGTCGTCATTGAAGCCTGGTTCAGGGGCTACTGAGGGAGTCCTGGACTAGGGGGTGTCCGGATGGCCGAACTATCATCTTTGGCCGGACTCCTAGACTATGAAGATACAAGATTGAAGACTTCGTCCCGTGTCCGGATAGGACTTTCCTTGGCGTGGAAGGCAAGCTTGGCGATACGGATATGTAGATTTCCTACCATTGTAACCGACTCTGTGTAACCCTAACCCTATTCGGTGTCTATATAAACCGAAGGATTTTAGTCCGTAGGACGAACAACAATCATACCATAGGCTAGCTTCTCTCGCTCGTTTTGCTAAGCAAGACGTGCCTGATGAAAAGAGTATGATCTATCAATTCAGAGGTGATCTGAGAGAAGATCTGCAATTAGCTCTTGTGCTTTTTGAGCCAGATAAGTATGATGATTTCTACAACATGGCACTGAAGCAAGAAGCTGCCCAGCTCAAATGTGAGGCTTCTAAGAAGAGAATCAGGGATGCAGTTCAGTCTTCTTCTTCCTCTCAAGTGGCAGCTAAGCAGCAGAAGTTTTACCTTCCTCCTCCTCCGTTCCGTCAGCTTTATCAGCAGAAGAACTCAGGTGGCCGTGGATCTTCCCACCCACCCAACCCAAGCTATCAGAACAAGTCTAATTCTCAAGCTCCAAGGCCAAGTGCTCCTTACCACCGTCCGCTCTCTGAGGTGACTTGCAACAAATGTCAGCAGAAAGGTCACTATGCGAACAAATGCTTCAACCAAAGGCGCCTTCCGCCTCCTCCTCCTGTGAAATCTTCCAGCAATGCAGTGGTCAAGCATAATCCAAAGCATGCCAAGGTGAATATGATGAATGCAGCTCAAGCAGAGGAATCTTCTGATGTGATAATGGGTAATCTCTCAGTTAATGATATTCCTGCAAAAGTCTTATTTGATACTGGTGCACCGCATTGTTTCATCTCAAGACCATTTGCATCTAAGCATGAGTTGGGTTATCAAGAATTGCCTAGTTCCTTATCAATTGTGTCCCCGGGTAAGCAAATGACAGCTAATAATTATGTCCCGGATGTTTCTATCAAGATGGGCGATTATAGATTTCTGGCTAAACCAATTGTTCTTGGTGACTCGGATATTGATCTTATTCTCGGGATGGATCGGCTTTCTCAAAGACAAAGCTCAGCTTGATTGTGCTGCGGAAATTCAATTGACTCACTCTTCTAATGATGTGATCATCTATGCTTTCATGATGAAACCATTCGGTTGTTTTCTCTCTATGAGATGGGCGTACTGAATGCCATCTCTCTGATTCCAGTCGTTTGTGAGTACCAAGATGTCTTTCCATAAGAGCTTCCGGGTATGCCTCCTCATCGGCCTGTTGTGTTCGTTTTTGATATTGAGCCCGGCCTTTGAACCCGCTTGCAAGCGTCCATACAAGCTTGGACCTAATGAGCTGAAGGAATTGAAGAAGCAGCTCGATGAACAAGAGCGTCTGGGTTTGATCGCATCGAGTTCATCTCCTTGGGGTTGTGGTGTTCTTTTTGTCCAGAAGAAGGATGGTACGGACCGACTTTGCGTCGATTACCATCCATTGAATAAGAAGACAATCAAGAACAAGTATCCACTTCCCAACATCAATGAGCTTTTCGAGCAACTCAAAGGTGCTAAAGTGTTCTCCAAGCTTGACCTTCGTATGGGTTATCATCAGATTCGCATTCGTGAACAAGATATTCCCAAGACAGCATTCGAACAAGCTTTGGTTCTTATGAATATACTGTCATGTCTTTCGGCCTCGCCAATGCTCCTCCAACTTTCTCTCGGATGATGAACTTCATTTTCAACCCCTACACCAATGAATTCGTCTTGGTCTATCTTGATGATATTTTGGTCTTCTCCAAGAATAAGAAGGATCATGCCAAACATTTGCGATTGGTGCTAGACAAGCTCGTAGAGTATCAATTCTATGCTAAGTTCTCCAAATGTGAATTTTGGCTTGATGAAGTGCTTTATCTTGGTCATATCATCTCCGCCAAGGGCATCGCTATTAATCCCGAGAAGGTGTCCGCAATTGTGAATTGGGAACCTCCTCGAATCGTCAAGCAGCTCCGCAGTTTTCTTGGTCTTGCAAGCTATTGTCAAGATTCGTTGAGAACTTCTCCAAGATTGCGAAGCCTCTTTCCAACCTCCTTCGTAAGCATGTGAAGTATGTCCGGTCTTCTCGACCGTGATGTTGCTTTCAATACTCTCAAAGAGAAACTCGTCACAGCTCCTGTCTTGACTCCTCCCGATGAATCCAAGCCATTTGAAGTTTTTTGTGATGCTTCTCTTCAAGGTCTCGGTCTGTGTTAATGCAAGAGAAGAGAGTTGTGGCTTATACCTCTCGCCGATTGAAGCCCAACGAAAAGAACTACCCCACTCACGATCTTGAGTTGGCGGCAGTTGTCCATGCATTGATAACGTGGAGACATCTCTTGTTGGGAAGGAAAGTGGACATTTTCACCGATCACAAGAGTCTCAAGTACATTTTCACTCAGCCCAACCTCAACCTCGAGATGCACTCGATGGGTCGAAATGATTCAAGAGTACAACCCAAGTATTGAATATACTCCTGCAAGGCCAATGTCATTGCAGATGCTTTGAGCAGGAAGGCTTATCGCAGCAGTCTAATCCTCAAGCCCTTTCACCGGATCTCTGTGGAAGCTTTCCATAAGCTGAATCTTGAAGTTGTTCCTCAAGGCTTTCTTGCCAACCTCATAGTCTCTCCTACTTTGGAAGATCAGATTCGTGAGGCTCAACTTCTGGATACCATGGTGAAGAAGGTGAAACGTGGTATCGACAAGGGCATTTCCAAGTACAAGTGCTTCCACGTCGATGACAAAGACACTCTTTTCTTTGAGGACCGGATTGTGGTTCCTAAGGGTGATCTGAGAAAAGTCATTATGAACGAGGCTCACAATTCGCTTTCTATCCATTCATCCTGGAAGTACGAAGATGTACCATGATCTCAAGCAGTCATATTGGTGGACTCGAATGAAGCGAGAAATTGCTCAATTCGTGAATGAGTGTGATGTCTGCAGAAGAGTGAAAGCAGAACACCAAAGACCAGCTGGTCTCCTCCAACCTCTTGCTATTCCTGAATGGAAGTTTGATCATATTGAAATGGACTTCGTGACTGGATTTCCTAAGTCCAAGCGTGGAAATGATGCTATCTTCGTTGTCATTGACAAGCTTACTAAAGTGGCTCATTTTCTTCCTATCAAAGAATCCATCACAGCAGCTCAGTTGGCGAGCTATACACCTCGAGATTGTCTCCTTGCACGGCATTCCACAAGTGATCTCTTCAGACCGTGGCAGCATCTTTACCTCTAAGTTCGGGGATTCTTTTTGAAGGCCATGGGCACCAACATTCGTTTCAAAGACAGCTTTCCATCCTCAAACAAGTGGCCAAGTCGAGCGAGTCAATCAAATCCTTGAAGATATGCTCGTGGCTTGTGTCATTTCTTTCGGTATGAAGTGGGAAGATTGTCTTCCATATGCCGAAGTTCTCTTACAACAACAGCTTCCAAGCGAGTTCGGCAAGGCCCCATTCGAAATTCTCTATGGCGTAAAGTGTCGTACTCCTCTCAATTGGTCTCGAGACAGGTGAACGCCAACTTCTTGGCAATGACTTGATCACGTAAGCGGAAGAAATGTGCCAAGTCATTCGTGAGAATCTCAAAGCCGCGCAATCGCGCCAGAAGAGCTATTATGATGATAAGCACCGTGATGTGACTTTTGAAATCGGAGACCATGTATACCTCCACGTCTCTCCAATGAAAGGCACTCGTCGCTTCGGTATCAAAGGGAAGCTTGCCCCTAGATACGTGGGTCCTTTCAAGATCATTGGCAAAAGAGGCGATCTCGCCTATCAACTTGAGCTTCCATCCAACTTTGCAAATGTGCACGATGTGTTCCACGTGTCACAGCCTTCGCAAGTGCTTCAAGACTCCTGAACGCACTATCAACTTCAAGAGATTGACCTTCAAGAAGATCTCTCTTATCATGAGCACCCGTTGCTATTCTTGAAGAAACCGAGCGCAAGACTCGCAACAAGTCAATCAAATTCCTGAAAGTGAAGTGGTCACACCATTCCGACCGAGAAGCCACCGGGAGCGCGAGGATCACCTCCGCTCTGAATATCCGGAGTTCTTTCAGTCCTAGATCTCGGACGAGATCCTCTTGTAGTGGTGGAGTGTTGTAACACCCCGGATGTAACTTTTCATATTTGTAACTCCAACTCTTGCCATTTTCGGCATTGTGATATGATATTCCCTCCGTGGTTGGGTTTTTCTTCATTTTGCATTTTGTCCATGTCATGCATTTCATATCATGTCATCATGTGCATCGCATTTGCATACGTGTTCGTCTCATGATTCCGAGCATTTTTCCCGTTGTCCGTTTTGCAATCCGGCACTCCTATCTCCCCCGGCGGCCCCTTTTACGTTTTTCCGTGTGCGGGTACTAAACCTTCTCGGAATGGACCGAGGTTTGTCTAGTGGCCTTGGTATACCACCCGTAGACCACCGGTCAAGTTTCGGGTCATTTGGAGCTCGTTTGGTACTCCAACGGTTAACCGCACTCTCGCAAAGGCCTCTTTTAAGTTGCAGCCCAACACCCCTTCAAAACAGCCCAATAACCCATCTAAGTCATTTCTACGCTCTCCGTCGTTCGATCACGATCGTGTGGGCGAAAACTACACCTCATTTGGACTCTCCTATCTCCCTCTATGCCTATTTAAGCAAACTCCTCCAAATCCTTGGATCATTCCTCCCCGAAACCCTAAAATCCATCCCGCGCCCGCGTGTCCGCCGCCGCCGGACAAAAAGCGCCGCCGCCTCGCCCAATCCGGGCGCCACCTTTCCCACGCCCGCCCGGCCCGCCCGCCAGGCCGCCGCCCTTGCCGCCGCCTCCATGCGCGGCCCTTGCCGCCGCGGCCGCCCTCGCCGCCACCTCGTCCACCGGCAGCCGCCGCCGCCCGCCACCAGCCCGGCCGCCGCGCCGGATCGCGCCACCGACGCCCGCGCCACCGCGCCTCTCCGGCCCGCCGCCCGTCTCGCCGCCGGCCCGACCTCGGCCGGCCCGACCCGGCCGCCTCCTCCGGCGCCCGCCTGCGCCCGTCGCGCCCTCGTCCGATCCCGGCCGGATCCGGCCTCGGTTCGCGCGCCCGCGCCCGTTGACCTCTCTCCCCCTCACTTTTTCTCATCTCATTGTTATTTTGTAGCATTTTCAATGTGCTATATCTCTATCATTATAGCTCCATTTTGCGCGTATAATATATCAAAATGTTCGCCTCGAAGAGTAGATCACTTCATCTCATTTCATCATTGTCATTTGAGCTTATCTTGATGCCCGAAATGCTGTTAGAAGAGGGCTATGTGATGTTAGTTTCTGTTTCTTAACAGAACTTGCACTTTTGTTATTTTTGCCATGATTATTGTGTGCACCCTATGAATTGGAGTCCTACATGTGTTTTGTAATATGACATGCCATCTTTCCAGGGGTGTATGCCATGTATTTGTGTGATCTATGTGGTGACTATCACAAGCATGCAAAGTAGGTGTCCTGATGTTGCTGTTTTCACCTCTGTTTTGCTGATATTTTGATGCCATGTTAACTTGATGCTACCGAGAGATCTATGCATATTTTGAGATACTTCAGTAAGGATGTTTTGTTAAAAATGTCTTGCTCTATCCATCCATGTCCTTGTTTGCAATTATGGAGTAACATAGATTGAGTCAATCGAGCTCTACTTTTGCTATAAAATGTTTCCTGGCAGATTGTTTACATGTTATTCAATTTTGCCAAGGTTGTTGTGGTTGATCCATGTATGCTATGTTTCTGTTCTTGCCATGTATGTCTTCTATGCCATGTCTTCTTGATGTATGTATGCCTAGTTTATCATATAAGGCTCTGTAGTGAGTGCATCGAGCTCTTAAACATGCCTACTTGTTATCAGTTTTTGACATGCCATGATGCTGAATCTGTTAACGAAACGTTCAATATTGACATGGGTGTTACTATATTTTCGGATCCTTTTTGGCTTATGGTCAGTAAGGTACTTTTGTTCTATGCTTTGAGTAGATTCACGCCATGCTTTAGTTTGCTATTTTAAGTTCCTGTAGCATGTAGTTTGCTTGCTCTGAACATTGCAACCTGATGCTGTTTTTGCCATGTCCAGCCTGATATTTTGTGCACTTTTGCCATGCTTGTTTGAACTTGTTATGATGTGATTTAGCCGAAGCTCAGTGCTCATCTTTTGTCAAGCATCTTGTGTAGATCATTGCCATATACTTTGTTGGTACGTTTGGGTGCAGTAGCTTAATTTATTGTTGCTTGCTAAGTGGCATCATGCTGTTAATGCCAGATTTGTGCCATTCTTGTTTTGCTTGTCATTTCCAAACCGTGCATCCGATTCCGGTGATCTTTATATCGATTTCAACCGAAATCATCTCATCTTTCCAGTGGCATACTTGGTTTGCCAAGTTGATTCCTGGTTCATCCTTCCCCTTCCGGAGCGCGCATACACATTGCATATCACATCCCGCATATCATGCCATGTTTTGCATCATGTTGATTGTGCATTGCACCGTGATTTATTGTGGTTCCTTTGTTTGTGTTGTTGCTTTGGGTAGAGCCGGAGACGAGTACGTGAACGAGGAACCTGTTGAGAACGCTTACGAGGATCAAGCTTTCGACAACTCTGAGAACATTGCGTGCAAGATGACCATACCCTCGAAATCACTTCTATCTTTGCTATGCTAGATGCTCGCTCTTTTGCTATGCCTATGCTGCGATGCCTACCACTTGCTATATCATGCCACCCATATTGCCATGTCAGCCCCTAACCATCCTTTCCTAGCAAACCGTTGATTGGCTATGTTACCTCTTTGCTCAGCCCCTCTTATAGCGTTGCTAGTTGCAGGTGAAGATGAAGTTGTGTTCCTTTTGGAACATGGAGATGTTGTTCCTTGTTGGAACATGTTTACTTGTTGGGGATATCACAATATATATCTGCTATGATTAATACATCTGTATACTTGGTAAAGGGTGGAAGGCTCGGCCTTATGCCTGGTGTTTTGTTCCACTCTTGCCACCCTAGTTTCCGTCATACCGGTGTTATGTTCCTTGATTTCGCGTTCCTTACACGGTTGGGTGATTTATGGGACCCCCTTGACAGTTCACTTTGAATAAGACTCGTCCAGCAAGGCCCAACCTTGGTTTTACCATTTGCCACCTAAGCCTTTTTCCCCCGGGTTTTCGCGAGCCCGAGGGTCATCTTTATTTTAACCCCGGACCAGTGCTCCTTCGAGTGCTGGCCCAAACTAGAGTGCTTTGCAGCGCCCCTCAAGGAAACTTGAGGTCTGGTTTTAGTTGTACGGACTGCTCATCCGGTGTGCCACGAGAACGAGATATGTGCAGCTCCTATCGGGATTTGTCGGCACATTGGCGGCTTTGCTTTGGTCTTGTTTTATTGCTGTCGAAATGTCTTGTAGTCCGGGATTCCGAGATTGATCGGGTTTTCAGTAGAAGGAATATCCTTCGTTGACCGTGAGAGCTTATTATGGGCTAAGTTGGGACACCCTGCAGGTAATATCTTTCAAAGCCGTGCATGCGGTTATGAGGCAGATGGGAATTTGTTAATGTCCGGTTGTAGAAAACCCGAAGTTGACCTCAAATAAAAATACACATCAACGCATGTGTAACCGTGATGGTCTCTTCTCGTGAGTCCGGAAGTGAACACGGTGTTGGAGTTATGTCCGACGTAAGTAGTTCAGGATCACTTCTTGATCGCTACTAGCTTCACGACCGTGCTTTGCTCCTCTTCTCTCCCTCTTTTCTTGAAGTAGCCACCATATATGCTAGTCGCTTGCTGCAGCTCCACTGCATTACTCTCTGTCCTTCCTATAAGCTTAAATAGTCTTGATCTCGCGGGTGTGAGATTGCTGAGTCCCCGTGACTCACAGATACTTCCCAACACAGTCGCAGGTGCCGACGATGCCAGTGCAGGTGACTCAACCGAGCTCAAGTGGGAGTTCGACGAGGAACGTGGTCGTTACTATGTGTCTTTTCCAGATGATCAAGAGGTGGTGCCCAGCTGGGACGATCGAGGATCCGTGTAGCATTTGGGGTATCTTCTTTATTTTGGTTCCGTAGTCGGACCTTGAGTGTACTCAATGATGGATGCTTATTTATGTATTGTGTGAAGTGGCGATCGTAAGCCAACTATGTATCTTTTTCCCTTATGTATTACATGGGTTGTGTGAAGATTACCTCACTTGCGACATTGCTTTCAATGCGGTTATGCCTCTAAGTCGTGCCTCGACATCGGGAGATATAGCCGCATCGAGGCGTTACATAGCCTCTTCGATCTCGTGGTAGATCTACTCTTGTACTACCCATATCATCAATATTAATCAAGCAGGGTAGGGTATTACCTCCATCGAGAGGGCCCAAACCTGGGTAAACACATCGTGTCCCTTGTCTCCTGTTACCATCCGCCTAGTCGCACAGTTCGGGACCCCCTACCCGAGATCCGCCGGTTTTGACACCGACAGCTCCCTTCACAACGGCGCCGTCTTTAAAGACGGGAAGAGGCATCCTTCCTAATTGCGACGGCACAGAGGAACTCTCAATGAAAGCACCAATGTCGGTGTCAAAACCAGCGGATCTCGGGTAGGGGTCCCGAATCGCCTAGGCGGATGGTAACAGGAGACAAGGGACACGTGTTTTACCTGTGTTTGGGCCCTCTCGATGGAGGTAAAACCCTACGTCCTGCTATATTAATATTGATGATATGGGTAGTACAAGAGTAGATCTACCACGAGATCAAGGAGGCTAAACCCTAGAAGCTAGCCTATGGTATGATTGTTGTATGTTATGTTGTCCTACGGACTAAAACCCTCCGGTTTATATAGACACCGGAGAGGGTTAGGGTTACACAAAGTCGGTTACAATAGTAGGAGATCTAAATATCTGCATCGCCAAGCTTGCCTTCCAAGCCAAGGAAAGTCCCATCCGGACACGGGACGAAGTCTTCAATCTTGTATCTTCATAGTCCAGGAGTCCGGCTGAAGGTATAGTCCGGCCATCCGGACACCCCCTAATCCAGGACTCCCTCAGGCGGGATGAAACAGGGAGAGGGAGAATTTTGGGTTAAGTGGACGTAGCAGTACCGCGTTTACACGAAGCGCGCTACTACTATTATGGGCAGCTATAGTGGTTTTCTACAGAAACCGCTACTGCTACCTTGACTAGATGTAGCTCTTTTTCACTAAAGCGCTACTGACATAACCAGTTTCCCTTTTTCTTTTCCTCAGCGCTGAACGAAGGGAAGGCGATATATATTGCATCATTTAACGGTTAAATATGTATGCAAAATAGGAACATATATATTACATCATTGGACCCTTGCATAATAATGGCTAAGTGTGTATACAAAATAGGAACATATATATATATATATATATATATATATATATATATTACATCATTGGACCCATGCATAATAATGGCTTAGTGTGTATACAAAATAGGAACATATATATATATTACATCATTTGACCGATTCCTCAGCGCTGACGTTTTCGTTTTTGAGTCAGCTTCTTTCCCTTCTTGTTCGTCGAAGAATAATTGAGCCCCTCATTGTGACTTGCCTTTTCCATGGAGTACGGTTTTTCTTTGGTAATGTAGTCTTGATTCTTCTTTTGACGTATACTTCATCATCATCGTCATCTTCCCTCATTGGGTTTCCGTACTGATCATTTCCTCGTTAGCGACTCCATCCATTCCAATGATGTTTCTTTTGCCTTTCCTCACGACAACACGACTGGGATTGCATGGGTCGGTTATGAAGAAGCATTGTGTCACGTGCTTAGCGTGTACCCATGGCTCGTTTTTTGCTATAGCGTTCACGGTAGCGCTCTTGGCGTCGGGTATACTCATGGTAATGAAAATACGGCTTTCTCTTTCGACATTCTTAGCCCATCTGACACGGAACATCATCGTGTTGTGCAGTCCAGAGTAGTCAAGCTCCCAGATCTCCTCGACCCTTCCATAAAATCGTTCAGTTGCGTCGTTGTCGCTGCCGATCATGCATTCCATCGTCACCCCTGAGTTCTGATCATCACTGTCCATACCGTTGGCCTCCGTGTAGAATGTGTATCCGTTGATATCATATGCCTGATAGGTTACGAGGTTGGGCGAGGGGCCATGTGCTAAGGCGTATATGAGCAATCCGTCCTTAGAGCCCTCCTCCGGGGGATTAGCAATAATATGCTCTTTGAACCAATGCAGGAAAGTGGAGTTGTGCTCTCTAGTAACTTCGGCGTCCGTCCTGCATACCCCCCGGTCACAATACTTCTTTGCGATAATTTCTTTGTGCAGTGCCACGAAAGGATCTACCTCGTCTAGGTGTTGTAGCACTACCAAGTTTGCTCTGTCAAAGTCGCTGCGTCGATCTGAGTATGCCACGTGCAGTTCCCTGCGAGCATTGCAGTGACCTTCTCCTTCGAGCCTCCCATCGTGCTTGTTAACGGACAAACCAACACTAACACCAGGCGGCTGGTCTGCGCCATATAGAAAATTCTCACAGAAAGAGATGCACTCTTGTGTCAAATAGCCCTGGATGATGCTTCCATCCGGACGGGACATGTTACTTAACGAATCCTTTGATGATCCCATTCATCCTCTCAAACGGCATCATGTTGTGCAGGAATGACGGCCCCAGGTCTATTATGTCATCCACAATATGGACAAACAGATGCACCATCACGTCAAAGAACGCGGGCGGGAAGTACATCTCAAGCTCATTCAGTATCACAATGATCTCTTCCTGTAGCCTTCAGAGCTACTTCACACTGATCGACTTTCGAGAGATGATGTCGAAAAAGTTGCAAAGACCAATAAGCGTGTCACGGACGTGCTTGTCCATTATCCCTCTAAGGGCAACAGGTAGTATCTGCGTCATCATCACATGACAGTCATGAGACTTCATCCTGCTGAACCTTTTCTTGTCCGTGTCTAGATATCTACTTATCTTGCCACAAAGAATCGGAACTAACTTTGACTCGGTAAGGCACTTAAAGAATTGATTGATCTCACCTGACTTAAGGTGAAGCAAGAAGGGGCAATAATCCTCATTCTTTATTTTCTTGCCCTTCTTCTCCCGTGCCTCCTGTCTCCGCTCTGTCTCGTCGACATTTTACGGGCGGCATGTGCAGATCTTCCCTGATTTTCCAATCTTGCAAGTCTTTTCTTGCCTACGCCCATCCTTGGTCTTATCCGGCATGTTCATCAGTGTTGCGAGCAAGCTCTCAAGGACATTCTTACAGATATGCATTTGATCAAGGCAATGAGGTGTATCGAGTTTGTGCCAGTACTCCAAGTCCCAGAACATAGACCTCGTCTTCCATACCTTCAGCAGCGGCTCCGGCGCCTTTCTCATCATCTTTCCTGGCGCGGGGCACTCCTTCCAGTTTTTCAAAAGCTCATCGATTTCGGCACCGCTCCGCTTACGTGGAGGTCCTCGATGCTCAGCGTGACCATTGAATAGATCTCCATGGTTTCTCCACGGGTCGTCCTGTTCGAGCCATCTTCGATGCCCCATGTACACGATTTTCCCAGACTCGCCATCTTTCCTTGACGTTAGCTGCTGAGACGTCGTATCATCCATGCACCGCGTGCATCCGCAATATCCATGGCACACCTGGCCTGCCACATATCCGTAACCGAGATAGTCGTGCACTGTCGTGATCAGCGCGGCTCTCATACTCGCCTTTGCTAGTGTCCCATGTCTTGGCCGGTGTTTTCCATAACGTGTCTAACTCCTCCTAAAGTAGCCCCAGATACAAATTAATATTATTTCCTGGTTGTTTCGGCCCTTGAATAAGCATGCTCATGTGAATGTACTTCGATTTCATGCACAACCAGGGGGGAGGTTGTACATCCATACAAACACGGGCCATGTACTATGGTTGGTGCTCTGGTTGCCAAACGGATTCATGCCATCGGTACACGCGCCGAGCACGATGTTCCTTGCATCACATTCAAAATGCTGATAGAAGCTGTTCAACGCTCTCCACTGGCTTCCATCCTTGACGTGTCTCAGCTTCGGATCATCTCCATCGTCGAGCTTCTTCCTCTCCGCGTGCCAGCGCATTAGCTTTGCTTCCTTGGGATCTACAAAATACCTCTCGAGACGGGAGTGATCGGTAAGTACCATACCACTTTCTCGGGGACATTTCTTCCCGGCCTTCTTGTATCGAGAAGCATTGCACACCCGGACAACTTGTTTTTTCAAGGTGCTCCTTCCGATAAATTATGCAATCGTTGATGCATGCATGGTATCTAACGTGTGGCAGATCAAGAGGGCACACGATCTTCTTGGCCTCATCAACACTACTAGGACATAGATTACCCTCGGGAAGAACATACTTTAGGTACTTGAGATGCTCATCGAGGCTAGTGTTGGTCCATTTGTTTTTAGCCTTCGTCTTCAGGAGTTGGAGCGTGAAAATCAAACGGGTCACCTCAGGATTGCAACCATCATACAATGGAGTGTTCGAGTCTACCACCAGTTGCTCCAGCTTAGCCTCCTCTCTAGAAGCAGCTCTCTCACTACTCGTCTCCTTGCGAAGCAATGCTTGAACATGAGGGTCCCGCATGATTGAACTTAGTACCGACGAACTCTGCTGCGTGGAGTCCATGTCGTTCTCTCCGCCGCCATGTCCGGCCCCTTCTCCGCCATGTCCGGCCTCTTCCCCGCCGCCATTATCGATCATCTCTTCGTATTGCCCCGTGTCATCATTGCGTGCCCCTTCGGCATCCTCAACATCGTCATCCTCATCTTCAATTATCCATCGAGTATAGCCATCCATGAAACCAGTCATGAGCAGGTGCGCTTTGACACGACCATCGTCATGGGGGTCAAGCCAAACTATTCCTTTGCATTTTCGACATGGACATAAAACCTCTGTCAGGTTATTTTCCTTCATGTCCTGCACCGCCGACCGCAATCACCTGTCCACCATCGTTCCACTGACCATCGTCAACTCTGCACGGTAATAATAAACAAATTGATTATAAAAATGCATGCATTCATCAAAGTCATACAAAAATTCGGCATGACCTTCCTTAAAAATAGGACATATATAGATCTAGAGTTTGCCCGGAATTTGCCGAAATGGAAATAAATCGACATTTCGGCAAAACATAGGCAACTCAAAAGCACAATTTGGCGTCAACTCATGCCACACACACAATTTCCATAAATATATCACACACACATAAACATATTTCCATTTTGCAAAAGCATGAAATATTAATCACACCTCTATCTCGAGATCGAGCACACGGTGGAGATGATGATGTAGGGAGGTCAAAAGTGCACAAAGCTCTTCTTGACAAAGAAAGATCTAGTTAGGGGGCAAATAGGTCACTTAACTAAATGCTACATCTACCTAGCTAGCTAATTTGGGAGGAGACATCTTCAACTAGTGGAGGTGGGAGGAAAAAGAGAAAGGAGATGAATTAATGGTGTAGTTATAGCTAGGAGTAATGAAGAGAGAGAAAGGTAGGTAGAAGAGGGAGAGTAATGGGGGGAGAAGTATTGAGGAAGAAGAAGAGTGAGAGAGGGAGGATGTGGGAGGTAGGGGAGAGGGAGGAGAGGAGATGGGGAGGGGGAGGGGGAAAAAGGTGGTGGGTCTTTGCGTCTTAGCGATGGCTGGAGCAAAAGCGTCTTTGCTGCTAAGAGCGTAGCAGGAGCGCGCTTTCCTGTCACGCGCTACTGCTAAACGGGCCAACCCTGTGCACAATTTCAAAATTAGCAGCAGCGAGGTGACAAAAAAGCGCGCTACTACTATGGCATTAGCAGCAACGCGCTTCCTGACGCCGCGCTACTGGTAAACTTATGTCGTTGTGTACTGTCGGTGGATTTTTGTAGCAGCGCGGTTTAAGCGTCACGCGCTACTGCTAAGTTTGCACCAGTAGCGAGCTCTCCGTAGCCGCGCTGCTACTACTTAGCAGCAGCGCCTCTTTTTATGCCGCGCTGCTACTAAGAATCTGTGTATAAGGTTTTCCCTAGTAGTGGAAATAGAGAGTGTCGGAGTAAATGACCACGGGTAGCCTAACCGGCTCCCCCTGGGGCTTCTGAAAAAATTACGAGCCGATCCGGCCTTCAAGAATCCAAGACGTGGAGCCGCCTTCCCCTTGCCGGCTATCTCCCAGGCCGACTATCGGAAGGCGGCCCAGCCTTAACCCTCAAGAAGCCGGCCACGAGAGGGCCGACTCCAAGGAGCCGGCTCCCACAAAGCGGTCAAGATCGTACCATCGAAGTCTGCATCCACATAACGGCGATGAGACGGGGCGTGGCTACAGTAAAGCCTGCCACCCCTGAATCCCGGAGCACGCCTGGCACAGTGCGCCGTACGGGGTGGCCATGGCCCGTCCGCCGCGGCACTGTCGCCATGTTGACCATGACGCCATCCATGACGGGCTGTTAGCACGGCCCACGGGCGGTGGGCCCCTTCAGGCAGAGAGACACCCGAAGGCGGCCGGGCCTCCCCAGTCGGCCCGAGACAAGGCCGGCTTCCCATAGCCGGCTTGCTTCCTCCCTCGAAGGAGGCGCCCTATTAAGGAGACAAGACGAGGTGAGGCTACAGTGATCGCCCGCCGGGCGGCGGCACTGTAGCCACGCTTACCTCGACAAAGCCCTCGTCACCAGTATTGAGGCAACAGTAACCAGCCCCCGACAAGGCCCTTGGCAGTGGGGCCAGCCTGTCGACCAAGGAGCCGGCAGCCGGTGGGACCCACCAGCCGGCGGGCCCCAGCAGCGGGCGCAGAAGCCGGCGAGCGTAGACACTGACGGCTCGGGCCCACGCCCAGCCGGATTAACATTGTACCCCCAGGGGGTAGGCCTATATAAACCCCCCGGGGCACCCATGCAAAGGGTGGATCTCAGCTAGTTTTAGACACCACATAGAGAGAAGAGGAGAGCTAGCCGTGCCCTTCTTCTTCCTCTCACCGAACAGCTCAAGGAGCATCTTGTAGCCACGTGTTCATCTAGTGATCATGCGGAGACCCCGCAGAGCAGCAGTAGGGGTGTTATCTCCACGGAGAGCCCCGAAGCTGGGTAAGATTCGCCGGCGTGCATGTCTTCGCCTCATCCCGCTTCCAGGCACCGGCGACGTCTTATTGGCTCCCACAATGATAAGCCACCCATTGGCATATGTCGCACATACCACCCGACAGAGAGTTTGCAATCCCATCTCGGCGAGACCGAGATCCCTATCGGTGAGACTGAACTGATTAGGGTTTCTGGTTATGGCTATGTCAAATGAACTCGGTGGCGCCGGATAGATCAAATCGGTGGGGCCGAGTTTGACTTTTGGTTTGGGACATATGTGGATATAAGAAAGTGGTTGAGGGCTTTTGGAGCATATCACTAAGCATTTTGAGCAAGCAAGCCATTAAGCAACACCTCATTCTCTTTTAATAGTATTGGCTTTTCCTATGGACTCAATGTGATCTTGGATCACTAAAATGAAAATGTAGAGTGATACGTCTCCAACGTATCTATAATTTATTAAGTATTCGTGCTATTATATTATCCATCTTGGATGTTTAATGGGCTTTACTATGCACTTTTATATTATTTTTGGGACTAACCTATTGACCCAGAACCCAGTGCCAGTTTCTGTTTTTTCCCTTGTTTCAGTGTTTCGCAGAAAAGGAATACCAAACGGAGTCCAAACGGAATGAAACCTTCGGGAGCGTGATTTTTGGAACAAACGTAATCTAGGAGACTTGGAGTTGAAGTCAGGGAAGCTTCGAGGTGGCCACGAGGCAGGGAGGCGCGCCTGCCCCCCTGGGCTTGCCCCCACCCTCATGGGCCCCTTGTGGCTCCCCTTACCGACTTACTTTGCCTATATATATCCATATACCCTAAAAACATCGGGGAGCAGAATAGATCGGGAGTTCCGCCGCCACAAGCCTCTGTAGCCACGAAAAACCAATTGGGACCCTGTTTCGGCACCCTATCGGAGGGGGGATCCCTCACCAGTGGCCATCTTCATCATCCCGGCGCTCTCCATGACGAGGAGGGAGTAGTTCACCCTCGGGGCTGAGGGTATGTACCAGTAGCTATGTGTTTGATCTCTCTCTCTCTCTCTCTCTCTCTCTCTCTCTCTCTCGTGTTCTTGATTCGGCATGATCTTGATGAATCACGAGCTTTTCTATTATAGTTGGATCTTATGATGTTTATCCCCCTCTACTCTCTTGTAATGGATTGAGTTTTCCCTTTGAAGTGATCTTATCGGATTGAGTCTTTAAGGATTTGAGAACACTTTAATTATGTCTTGCATGTGCTTATCCGTGGTGACAATGGGATATCACGTGATTCACTTGATGTATGTTTGGGTGATCAACTTGCAAGTTCTGTGACCTCGTGAACTTATGCATAGGGGTTGGCACACGTTTTCTTCTTGACTCTCCGGTAGAAACTTTGGGGCACTCTTTGAAGTTCTATGTGTTGGTTGAATAGATGAATCTGAGATTGTGTGATGCATATCGTATAATCATACCCACAGATACTTAAGGTGACATTGGAGTATCTAGGTGACATTAGGGATTTGGTTGATTTGTGTCTTAAGGTGTTATTCTAGTACGAACTCTTGAATAGATCGATCCGAAAGAATAACTTTGAGGTGTTTTCGTACCCTACCATAATCTCTTCGTTTGTTCTCCGCTATTAGTGACTTTGGAGTGACTCGTTGTTGCATGTTGAGGGATAGTTATATGATTCAGTTATGTTATTATTGTTGAGAGAACTTGCACTAGTGAAAGTATGAACCCTAGTCCTTGTTTCAACACATTGCAATACCGTTTGTGCTCACTTTTATCAATAGTTACATTGCTGTTTTTATATTTTCAGATTACAAAAACCTATATCTACCATCCATATTGCACTTGTATCACCATCTCTTCTCCGAACTAGTGCACCTATACAATTTACCATTGTATTGGGTGTGTTGGGGACACAAGAGACTCTTTGTTATTTGGTTGCAGGGTTGTTTGAGAGAGACCATCTTCATCCTACACCTCCCATGGATTGATAAACCTTAGGTCATCCACTTGAGGGAAATTTGATACTGTCCTACAAACCTCTGCACTTGGAGGCCCAACAACGTATACAAGGAGAAGGTTACATAGTAGACATCACAGAGTCTTGAGCTTGTGCCAATATGTGTCCCAAGCATTTTGAGGGATCCACATCTCTAGTCCATGCCATGCCAATCATTGAACTTTCTAAAATGAGAAGAATATTATTCCAATGAGATATATGTTGTTGAGAATTACCAAAACCACCCAAGGATTAGTTGCGCTTTCAATTTTTTTTGTTTTGCATAGCACCTTCCTCTACAATTTGTCATTACAAACTTCTTGAAAATTTTCGGTGCACTTTGTTTCAGAGGAAAAAATCCCTTCCTTATATTGCTTGATTTGAAACTCGAGTAAGTACTTGAACTTTCCCATCCTAGACATTTGAAACTTCTTGGTCATAGACTTGGCAAACTCCTTGCACAAATTTAGGTTACGAGAACCAAAATATAATGTCATCCAAATAGAATTGGTATATGATCAATTCACCATTGTATCTTATCGTGGCTATAGTACTGACAATACTAAGGACGTAGGAATGCAGAGGTAATCATATCTACCGAACGGTGTCAGTGGAAGTACGATCAAAGAATTATACTGGTTTGGACCGTCTTCGATGGAGGTAATACCCTACTCCTATGGTGCTCTTAGATCTTGGTGTAAGGTACAAGACATGAAGGTTCAACCCTCATCCCGTTGCTCCCCTCCCAGTTTATACAAAGTGTGCTAGGAGGGGGTATGTAATGGGCTAGTACTAATGCGGTTTATGGCCTCGGGTGTGGCCGACTACATCCTAGATTTACTACTGGTAACTGTCGTATTTAACTACTCCCTCCGTTTCGAATTACTTGTCGCGGGTATGGATGTATCTAGATGTATTTTAGTTCTAGATACATCCATTTCTGCGACGAGTAATATGGAACGGAGGGAGTAGATTATACCACCATTGGGTAACTTCTACCTTTAAGACATTGTGGGCGAGAGGTATACTAGGTAGCCGTCGACAGCTGGCATAGCCGACAGCTCCCGACATCTTCCATGTCGACTACTGGGTCTTGCTCGTCAGGTGGCTCTTGATTCGACTGTAGGGACTTAGCCTAGTCATGAGTCACCCTCCTTATTGTCACGACCCGGTCCCTGAATGGGGCCCGAATCTCTGCGCTTACTATGTCAGTCCCTGGATCAATAGCTGACACCTACAGTGGAGATGAAATACCGAGAATACATTATGTGTCAAGTATTGCATCGCAGATCCGGTGCTTTACAATATACACCTGCTTAGCTCATAGTCTAGCTTACAATATAATCATGCAGCGGAGATATCACTCTAGTCTTGTGGTGTCCATGTACTCACAAGCAGAAGTTGAGTATAGTGTCGTAACCCTACATCGTACCTTCCACACGATACGGTAAACCTGCAACATGATACTTTGCAGCCACAAGGGTCAATACATCAAATGGAGCTCCTATGGTCTAAACGGGGTCGAAACGGGGTCCTGTTGATCGGGAGGTGTCGTGGTTTTGTCACGGCAGATGTCCTCATGAAAGGACTTAGTCGTGGAGCCATCGCTACGGGTTAACTTGAAGGGGTTAAAGCGGACGCAAAGACACAAGAGTTATACTAGTTCGGCCCCTTCGATGAAGGTAAAAGCCTACGTCTAGTTGTGATGGGATTGATGTGGTCTCGATGACTAGGGAGCAAATAAGCTTCGCCTAGGCCTCGAGTTGTTGTTCTCTCTCCTTGAACCGCCCCGGGTCGTCCCCTTATATACACGGGTGACGCCCGTCGGATCAGAGAGTCCCAATCTCCGGTTCATACTCGTATCCGGGTTGGTCTCTCTCTATTCCTAACTTTCAGTACAAGTTTACATACCAGGCCGGTTTACGGCTACAGGTTCTAAACCGACTACAGGCCTTGGGCCCTTACTTTCATGCTTGGGCTTTTACACCGTTGAACTACTGATGAAGTTAACCCGGCCCAGATAGGTCGGTTTACGCCCAGTAGTAATATCTATCCCCAACATTAGGCCCCAGATTGATTTGAACGGGTTCATGTCAATCCTTGATAAAAAATCTTCAACTTCAATATCTTCTTGTAATTGTTGAACCGCCATGATATCCCCTTCTCTGGTTGCTGTAAACCGCCGTATTGTCTTCTCCTGCGAGTTTTTGTAAATCGCCGTGACGTCATCTTCGGAGCACCGCAACGGTCCGTCATGACATCACTTCCGCATAAAAAGGATCAAAAAGATTCCCTTCTCATTAATGATTATCTCGAAAATCGAGGCGACAGGCGCGCCCACTCGGCCGCTTCGGACGCCTTGATTCTCACGCCTGCCTTTTACTCTCTCCCTTATAAATAAAGCCCGAGGGCCCCCTTTTCTCTTCCTCTTCTGCATCTTCTTCTTCCTCGCAACGACCTCAGCTCTGGAGCTCCGCTGCCATCCGCGACCTTCGAGAACCGCACCAACCAAGGCCGCTGCATCAACCTGAGTTAGATCAGAGACTCATCGCCCCCCTCCGCCATAATCTGCAGCGGTAAACTTCTTCTGTTCTTTTGCCTGTAGATCTGCATTAAGTTTTTGCAAGCTCATCCACATAGTCCTCCATTTTTCCTCTTCTTCCTACCTTCTGCCATGGTAGTTTTAATCCAAAAACAGTATAGATCTCCTGCGGTAGCCATTCCGCATCTGTTTTTAATACTAGCAGCCCTTCCTTTTCTTCTGGTAGAGTATACATCCTTCTCTGGTTTTCTTGAACGCCTTTGAAAGAGCGCAGTAAAAACTATTTTATAGATGCGCGGTAGATCCAAACAGATTTGATCATTGTGTGAAACTTGTTTCTGTCAACACTTAGCAGAAAACTTGAATCTGGGCCTTTCTGCCTACGGGCGGTTTAACCCTTGATAGCCAATCCGCCATGTGTCATTAGCCTTCTCTTAAACCGCCAACTGTACCTTGCATTGTAATTTCACCGGTTTAACACTTAATTTTTCACTTACCAACCGTAGACAGTGAACCGGCACCTGTTTGATTTTCTTTCAGCTCCCCCCTTCCGGAATGGTGAAACAATTTTCTTCTTGCAATTGGGTTCCGTCCCGGATTACGGAAACACAGCTCAACGACTACGTCACCACTGGCGCTTTAGCCTCAAAAAATGTTCTCCGCTGGCGAGTTCCGGAATCAGAATGTCCGCCTGAACCTCAAGAAGGAGAGGTGATTGTTTTTATGCAACACCTAGACCGGGGATTCAGTCCGCCCGGATCAAAAAATTTCCGGGATGTCCTCGCAAGCTTCCAACTCCATCCACAAGATATTGGTCCGAACTCTGTGTCCAATATATGCAACTTTCAAGTCTTCTGCAAAGTCTATCTTCAAGAAGAACCAACCGTGGAGTTATTCCGAGATTTCTTTCATTTGAACCGCCGTCTGCAGTTCTCGGACGGTCCTAACACAGAACTTGGTGGCGTTTCAATCCAAAAAAGGAAAGAAGTGGACTTCCCTCACGCCAAACATCATAGCCATCCTAAAGATTGGAATCAAACATGGTTCTATTGCCAGAACACTGCTCCTAACGGAGAAAATCCCTTGCCGGGTTATCGCACTCACCGGCTTAGCAACAACCACCCATTGCCATTGCGCTTGACTGCCGCAGAACGGAAGAACTTTGCACCCCAAATTATCAAGCTCCGGGCTCTGATGGCCAACGGTTTAACTGGTATTGACCTTGTCCGCTGTTGGTTTTCTTGGGGCATCTTGCCATTAAGCCGCCGCCCCGGATTGATGCACGAATACACTAGTGACGTCAAAGATCCTCAACGACGTCACGAGCTATCCATAACTGAGCTTGAAATTACCGAGACAGTGAAGAAAATGCTCGATGAACCGATCTTCGCATGCAGCCAAACCGTCTGGCCCCGTTCTGCGTCTCCAACAAACCGCCCGCGATAAGGTTCCTCTCATTGCTCTGCTGATTTTGATTCTATATTGATTGTATTAATCTCTCTATTAATTCTCAGGCTAACAGCTCCTTTTGGAAACGAACGAAACCGGCCCGGGTTCCTCGTGTAAAGACCAAGACCACCAAGAAAGCTGGCAAGAGGAAAACCGCCGAGTCTTCTGAACCGCCGGAAGATGAAGAATCAGATGCTGAGGTAGAGCTTGACTTACTTGGTTCTTTTTTTCATTCATTTTACTGACAGTTACAATTCCCAGGATGACGCTGAGGCCAGCCATGCGAGAACTGTTGAGGTAATCCTTCTTTCTTGATTCTCGATCTTGTACCGGTTAAAAGAATTAGCCGCACAGTCCGGAAAGTGAAACAATCTCACTCTTGTGCTCATTTGAATCCAAAACCTTCTTTGAAGACACAGCAAACTGAAGAACACCGTACGACCCGGCATAGCGGTCAATAAATTACGTCGTCCGGTTTAGCTGACACACCAACTCGGAAACGCCGTCCAGAGGTGACTTGTTCTCCTGAAAAGCGTTATCCTTTGAAAGGTTTCTTCCGATGCCCTCTCAATCCGTCGACCAATTACCAGGCTTCTTCCAACTCGTCTGGCGGTTCATCAACCACTCAGCTGCCTCCTCTCAAAGTTGCTGCCGGGTAAGTATATTACTCCTTAATTTGTTCCTTGTATTTGTCGGTTTATCATATTCTAACCCTTGATGTTGTAGCACCAAGGCTCGTCTTAGTAAAAAGGCCAAGACCCTCGACCCTACTATGGATGTTGATCTGGAGAAGACTCAAGAGCATCATGGTGAAAATCCCGAAGTTGCTAAAGACAACTCTGCTGGGGTTAATCAAGATGCCAATGCTAATCCGCCAGAGGTTGAACCGGATGTTCAAGTTGAGACGTCACATCCTCCTGCTCCACCGAGTCCTGCAGCAGAACAACGGGACTCAACTGCTGATCCGCCAAGCCCGGGTATGAAAGCGCCAAGCCCAGGTGAAAATGCCAATCCGGCCAGCCCGACCAAAGATGATGATGTCGTAGTTACGGGCACCGCATACACCGCCCCTGGCAATCCGGTTGCTCTATCAAAGCACAGTGCCAAGGAAGAATTTACTGCCATGAGCAAAGGGAAGGAAAAAACTGATCTGTCAGCTTATGACAATTTCTCTGCCCAAGACGTTCACTTGGGCTTCCTGAACCGGCTCTACACAAGCCGTGATTTTGAAGCCGGTCTGGTAAATCTTATGAAGGAGCGCTATGAGGTAAACAGTTGTGCCTTTATCTTGTACCTTCATTGCATAGTAGCCCCCAAGGGCCGGTTCAACTTAGTATAGTTAAACCGGGACTTAACATAAAACTCAATGCTTCAGAATTCACGGATGTAGCCCCCAAGGGCCGGTTCAACTTAGTATAGTTAAACCGGGACTGTAATTTATATTGCCGCAGCAGAACATGTTCGAGCAAATAGCCATTAGCCCCCAAGTGCCAAGTGTATGACTGGTTATGCGCTTGGGACTTGTAATGAAAATACTAACATGCTCCCTTTTTGTTGCAGAGTGAGATACGCCAACAAACCTCACAAATCAATGATCTTCAAGAAAATCTGAAATCTCAACAAGCAGAAACCTCCAAGGCCAAGGATGAGCTCAAAACCGCCTTGACTACTATGGAGCAGCTCAAGGAGTGGTTTAAGTCCGAAGCGGGCCAACTGGGATACCGAAAGGCGGGCTTGCTAAAGCGGGCGGAGGATGTCTTTGAAGCAGCTATTAAACCGGTGACGGAAGAGCTCATCGATTAAAGCACCAAATCAATGCCATGACCTCTGCAATATTTGGTAAGCAATGTTTCACCAATGTTGTGATGAATATTTCGTTTTGAAATTTCCTCCGGTTTAACCTGAACTATCTTAAACCGGTATAGGTAAGCGCATTGCTCATCTGGGCTCTGACACGCGGAAGAAATTCAAGGCCGCGTATACGCTAATTGAACAGCTGTATACTGGCACCCAGCGAGTTATTTGCGCCACTTCTTATGATAACGCAGCTCCGACATTGATCAAGGACACACTGGACCGGCTATCTATGATACCAAAGAGATAGAAGAATTGAAACGATTTGCTGCCCGGCTGGCACCTTATTGGCACTAACTCGCGCCAAAGCATGGATAGTCGACCTTTATCCGGCCGACATAGCCAAAGGCTTCCCCAGTGCTCAAGAAAATGGCGAAGCATTTGATAATGATGCTCTCAAACGGGTAACAAGGGAGATGCGTCCTCTGGCGAGTCAACTGGCAGAAGAGGCCAACCTGACGGTTCACCGCTCCTTCTACGACGCGAACAACAGACGGGTTGAAGCTGTTATTCCGGAAGTGCGGAACCTTGTCCACCAACCCGTAAGCACACTTATGCCCTCGACGTTGATCTGGCTGAGCTTATAAGTGAAGAGGCTGTCTTCGTGCTTTAACCCGGATTAATCGACCACCAATGACTTCCGCCATTGGATGGTGAGGAGGAAGAAGTTGAACCGACGCCAGACGACCCATCTTCTTCACGCCAACCCGCAATGAAGCTTAATCCGTCAAGCGGTTGATGCATCAGAAGCTGCCTGTTATGACGCAATTCCAAAGTTTGGGCCTCTGAATGCCTTATAATAGGATAGCCATCACTTTTGTTTTTAATATGCCTTCGTGCAATGGTGCTGACTCCTTTGATTGAATGATCGAAACCTTCAATTTAGATTGTCTGCAGTCACAAAATTTTAAACTACCACAATGCATGCCGCCAGCCGGTTTGTGACATTCATATATATATGAAATGAAATATTGAGGTATATAATCAAAATTTGTGATACAAAATACCTACCATCGCTGGGCATGAAGTTGGCTTAGACAATCTTGAAGCGGAGGTTGTATAAACCATTACCGTCAAAGGAGAAAACAGCTCCTGTGTTTATAATGCCGGTTTACCATGTAAACCGTACCGGGTCATGACAAGCCCCCTGTTACTCCATGATGGGATGTTAACAGAAAAAGTCAAACCGGAAGAATTGTCTCCGGATAAAAAATGGACCGAATTCCGTCAATTGACAACTTGAACCGGTTTAAAAAACGTTATCGGTTTAAGAAACGCAACAAAGTCAAATAACAGTTATGAAAAAATATGGAGGCAAAGGTAATGATAAAACCGTTTGCAAAAAGAGGCTTTACTGAGCCGATCAGATGGTGTTACCATGGTCGGACACGACCAAGCTCCCAATAAGGTATAGTCATGGTTCAAGTCAGCCAGGTCCCCAAGTGAAACCGTGGCATTATGCCGATCAAGTGGCGTGGCAATGGTTCGGGTTCAACCAAGCCCCCAAGTGACTCTATGGCCTTAGGCCGATCAAGAGGCGTAATCGGTTCAGACTTGACCATGTCCCCAAGTGATCCGGTGGCTCTCGCCTATCAAAAGGTGTTGCATTGGTTCGGACACCCACCAAGCCCCCAAGTGATATCATAAAGCTTTTGAAAAGCAAACTCGGGGGTAAACCAGAGGCCGCTTTAAAGCGTAACATCTCCATGTAACCACGCATGATGTAATGTAACAGATACCCGCTTTAGCCGAGGCTCCGGTTTATTACTTTATTCATAATATATACAGTCATAATATGTACATAAGTAGAGCCGATGGCTCGGTATAATAAGGTCAAGATGAGCTATGTTCCATGGCCTGTTGGTCTCCTCCTCCGACGTGCGTGAGTCTTTATGCTCTCGAACATCGATCGAGATAATACGACCCGTTGTGCGATTCTTGCTGACCACGAAAGGCCCCTCCCAAGGTGGGGATAGCTTGTGCATATCGATGCGGTCTTGGATGAGTCGAAGCACCAAATCTCCTTCTTGAAAAGTTCTGGTTCTGACCCGACGACGATGATAACGACGAAGATCCTGTTGGTAAATCGCCGAGCGGGCAGCTGCTATGTCACACTCTTCATCCAGCCGATCCAAAGCGTCTTGTCATGCTGTCTCGTTATCCGCTTCAACATAAGCTGCCACACGAGGTGAGTCATGACGGATGTCACTGGGGAGAACCGCCTCCGCTCCATAAACCATAAAGAACGGCGTGTATCCCGTGGATCTGTTAGGTGTAGTATTTATACTCCATAACACGTACGGTAGCTCTTCTACCCAACAACCCGGTGTCCTCTGCAAAGGGACCATAAGTCGGGCTTGATGCCTCTCAAGATCTCCCTGATTGGCTCTTTCCGCTTGACCATTGGACTGTGGGTGAGCTATCAAGAAAGCGTCAAGCGGATGTGCTCACGTTCATAGAACTCCTTCATGGCACCTTTGGACAAATTGGTACCATTATCTGTGATGATATTGTGTGGAAAACCAAACCGGAAAATCACCTTTTGATGAACTGAACCGCCGTGGCCGCATCACACTTGTTAATGTGTTCTGCCTCTACCCACTTTGTAAATTTATCGACCGCCACCAGCAGGTGGGTCTTCTTGTCCTTGGACCTTTTGAAAGGTACAACCATATCCAGCCCCCAAGTCGCAAACGGCCAAGTAACTGGAATCATCCTCAATTCTTGGGCGGGCACATGAGCACGTCTGCAAAAATTTTGGCAACCATCACATCGTCTGACCAGATCTTCCGCATCAGCATGGGCAGTCAACCAATAGAAACCGTGGCGGAACGCTTTAGCCACTAAGGATTTTGAACCGGCGTGGTGACCACAATCTCCTTCATGGATCTCACAAAATATTTCACAGCCTTCCTCAGGGAACACACGGCGTTGAAACGCCCCTGACACACTGCAATGATGCAACTCGCCATTAACAATGGTCATAGACTTAGATCGCCGAACTATCTGCTGGGCCAACGTCTCATCTTCTGGTAACTCGCCCCGGTTCATGTACGCCAGATAAGGAAGCGTCCAATCCGGAATGACGTGCAGAGCTGCCACCAATTGAGCCTCCGGATCAGGAATAGCCAAATCCGCTTCACCAGGGAGCTTGACTGACGGGTTGTGCAGTACGTCAAGAAAAACATTGGGCGGGACCGGTTTGCATTGAGAGCCCAACCGGCTCAAAACGTCTACCGCTTCATTCTTCCGACGATCCACGTGATCCACCTGATAGTCTTTGAAATGACCTGCGACAACATCCACCTCACATCGATATGCAGCCATGAGTGGGTCCTTTGAATCCCAAGTGCCAGACACCTGTTGAGCCACTAGGTCCGAGTCACCGAAGCACTTAACCCGGCTTAGATTCATCTCCTTAGCCATCCGAAGACCATGGAGCAAGGCTTCATACTCAGCTGCATTGTTAGTACAAGGGAACATTAAGCGGAGAATGTAACAAAACTTGTCACCTCGTGGGAAGTTAATACGACTCCAGCCCCCGAGCCCTCCAACTGCCTGGATCCGTCAAAATGGATGGTCCAATATGTATGATCCGGCTTTTCTTCAGGCGCTTGCAACTCCGTCCAATCATTAATGAAATCCACAAGTGCTTGAGACTTCATCGCCGCTCGAGGCACGTACTTCAAACCGTGCGGACCAAGCTCTATAGCCCACTTTGCAATCCGCCGCCGCTTCCGGTTACAGATGATATCACCTAAGGGAGCGGAATCGACCACCGTGATGGGGTGCCCTTGGAAATACCGCTTCAGCTTCCGACTTGCCATAAAAATTCCATACACCAGCTTACGCCAATGCGGATACCTTTGCTTAGATTCAATAAGCACCTCGCTGATATAATAAACCGGACGTTGAACCGGATGCTCCTTTCTCGCCTCCTTCCGCTCTACCACAATGGCTACGCGACCGCCTGGCGTTAGCAGCAACATATAGCGTATGCTCCTTGTCGATGGGAGCGGCGAAATACAGCGGTTTGGCCAATTGTCGCTTTAAATCCTCCAACGCTTCATCAGGCCGGACTCGCATAAACTGATCTGTCTTCTTTAGCATCTGGTACAAAGGGATGGCCTTCTCTCCGAGGCGGCTGATAAACCGGCTCAGCGCGGCAATCCGGCCCGCCAAACGCTGGACATCATTAATACACTTCGGTTTAGCCAGGGAGGTGATAGCCGTAATCTTCTCCGGATTAGCTTCAATCCCCCTATTGGACACGAGAAAACCCAATAACTTGCCTGCCGGAACACCAAAAACACATTTGGCCGGGTTGACCATCATCTTGTAAACCCACAGGTTGTCAAAGGTTCTTTCAAATCATCAATCAGTGTTTCCTTCTTTCTTGACTTAACCAAAATATCATCCACATAGGCATGCACATTACGGCCGATCTGTTTATGCAGGCAATTCTGTACACAACGTTGATAAGTTGCTTGGGCGCTCTTGAGCCCAAAAGGCATAGACACATAGCAGAAGGCTCCAAAGGGAGTGATAAACGCTGTCTTCTCCTGGTCCTTAACTGCCATCTTGATCTGATGATATCCAGAATACGCATCCAAAAAGCTCAAACGCTCACAACCCACAGTGGCATCAATAATCTGGTCAATGCGGGGGAGGGCAAAAGGATCTGCTGGGCAAGCCTTGTTAAGATCTGTGTAATCCACACACATGCGCCAAGTGCCATTTTTCTTAAGAACTAGCACCGGATAAGCAAGCCACTCTGGATGGAAAACTTCAACAATAAAGCCGGCTGCTAATAGCCTGGCCACCTCCTCTCCAATGGCCTTACGCCTTTCTTCGTTAAACCGGCAGAGAAACTGCTTCACCGGTTTGTACTTGGGATCAACATTAAGAGTGTGCTCAGCGAGTTCCCTCGGTACACCTGGCATGTCAGAAGGCTTCCATGCAAAAATGTCCCGGTTCTCACGGATGAACTCGATGAGCGCGCTTTCCTATTTCGGATCCAAGTTGGCACTGATGCTGAACTGCTTGGACGAATCACCAGGCACAAAGTCAACAAGATCAGTCTCAGCTGCCGATTTTAATTTCAGGGCCGGATCATGCTCTGTAGTTGGCTTCTTCAATGGAGTCATATCCGCCGGATCAACATTGTCTTTATAATACTTCAGCTCCTCGGTGGCACAAACCGACTCTGCGTAAGCCGCATCACCTTCCTCACATTCCAAAGCGATTCTGCGGCTCCCGTGAACCGTTATTGTCCCCTTGTGACCCGACATCTTGAGCTGCAAATAGATATAACAAGGCCATGCCATGAATTTGGCATAAGCCGACCGCCCAAACAGGGCGTGATATGGACTTTGGATTTTCACCACTTCAAACGTCAATGTTTCCGATCTGGAATCATATTCATCTCCAAAGGCCACCTCCAGAGCTATTTTACAAACCGGATATGCTGACTTACCAGGTACCACACCATGGAACACTGTATTGGACGGTTTGAGATGTTTATCTGTTAACCCCATACGACGGAAAGTCCCATAGTACAGGATGTTGATGCTGCTCCCTCCATCCATAAGCACCTTGGTGAACTTATAACCTCCCACCTGAGGTGCCACCACTAGGGCTAGCTGACCCGGATTGTCAACCCGGGGAGGATGATCCTCTCTACTCCATACAATGGGCTGCTCTGACCAGCGTAGGTAATGAGGCACGGCCGGTTCAACAGCGTTGACTGCCCGTTTCTGAAGCTTCTGGTCTCGCTTGTCTAAGCTAGTGGTGAAGACGTGGTACTGCCCACCATTCAACTGCTTTGGGTTGCTCTGATAACCGGACTGCTGCTGCTGCTGATTGTAACCACCTTGGTTATTCTGATTAGTCTGATTGTTCTGATTACCATTAAATGCTGAACCGGAATTTCCTCCACCGTAACCCGGCCCGGATCCCGAACCGCCGCTGGAGCCTTGATCATACCGGAAAGCATTAGAACTTTTGAACTCTTGCATAATGTAACAATCCTTCCAGAGGTGATTTGCTGGCGCCTCCTTCGTCCCATGCTTCGGACAGGGTTGATTCAACAAATAGTTCAAGCGGTCCGGATTAGGATTAGGTGCACCACCTTGATTCGGTTGTTTACCTTTGCACCGCTGGCCCTTGTCCTGCACATTGGTGTTGGCTACGAAATCCATGTTGCCATTCGCTTTACGCTTGCCTCCACCATTACCTGCCGAGTGATGTTGTTGGCCTTTGGAGTTGCTGTTCTTCTTTCCCTTCCCTGTCTCGTCATCATCAGACTCGGGATCCTTGGTACTATCGTAATCAGCATACTTCACTAAAGCGCCCATGAGAGTGCCCATGTCATTACAAAACCGCTTAATACGTCCCAACTTCAACTTCAAAGGCTTAAACCGTCAGTTGCCTTCCAGGGTCAAGATCGCAGAATCCGCGTTGATCCGGTCTGACGAGTGCAAGATTTCAAACGCGCGTACCCATTGGGTTGTTGACTCCTTCACCACGGACACAAGCCGCCAAGTCCACCATGGACATGGGCTGCTTACAGTATCTTTGAAATTCTGGATAAACCGGGTCCGCAATCGGGCCCATGAACTGATAGAATTGGGTGGCAAGCTCTTCAACCAAGTACGGGCCGCACCTTCGAGCATCATGGTGAAGTACTTTGCACACGCTGCTTCATCCACATCCAAAGCATCTCCATGGCCATCTCATAACTCTCTATCCATGCTTCTGGAGCCAAATCGGCGGTGTAATTTGGCACCTTGCGCGGACCCTTGAAATCCTTGGGCAAGCGTACATTGTGTAAAGCGGGTATGAGGCAAGGCACCCCCAAAGAGCTAGAGGTAACCCCAAGCTCAAAGATGGCGGACGAATCGGGCGTGGTCGATAATCCCGATCTTTGTCTTGCTAACTCGGCCTCCCTGCGTGCCCGGGCCCGGTCCACCACCTCCTGAGCGTTGTCGAAACCACCTACCCGGTTGTTGCCACGCTGCGCACCACGCCGTGCATTACTTGATACGGCCGGTTCATCCACGTGCCTGCTATAGCTTCGGCTTGGGCGGGGGGTAGAGTGGATCCGGTCGCGGCATCTGAATACGCTTCCTGTTGGACCAAAGCTGTCCTAAGGAGCTCCTTGACCCGGCGCGTCTCTACTGCCTGTGGTGAATCGCCTTCAATTGGAATTGCTTCCAGCCGTGCCGCAGCTGCGACAAGGTTATCCATCGGGTTGGAGTAGTTACCTGGAGGTGTTTGCACAGCCTGAGGCGTGCTGGCATTATGGTGAGGTACATCTATTACACGGGGCTGAACCGGCGCACCCGTCCCAGGTGCTTCCGCCCGGTTTACCACCGGCGGATTACTGGTCCCCGCTCCTGGGGTGTTGAAGAGATCTCTTCCCTCGAAAACTGAAGGCAAACGAGATCTGTATTTCCTCTTCATGACTTCATGCGACGCGCTCTGATCCAGGGTGAGCTTATAAGCCTGTGCATCCAAAGCGGCCCGCTCTGCCGCCATCCTGGCGTCTGCAGCTGCCAGATCAGCTTTAGCCTGAGTGATTTGTTCCTTCACCTTCGCAATCTCCACATTATGAGCGTCCTGGTCCGCCGGGTTAACCTCTGCCATGAGCACAGCCAACGCATCGAATAGTTCTGATAAAACCTGAGCCGGCGGGCGCCAGGCCTCCTGCCCGGCTGCTGCCGCCCATTGTTGAACCGGCAACCATTGTCGCAGCGGGTCGAAGAGTGAAGCATTGCTTGTGTACCGGCCATGAATATTCCAACCCGGTTGGGCAGATCGGAGAAGTGCGGAATCATCACTGTCGGAACAGCCCCCAATCCGGTCATCTTGTACCTGATATAGAGACTCAGTTTCTCCGGTCGACGACTCGTCATCATAGCAGACGACGGTTTCGCCACCAGATTCTGATCCGTCCTCATAACTTCCTCCGTGGATGACTCCCACGAAGGCACGTTTTACGGCCGGTTTAGCGTGGGCAGGTCTCGCACGCTGAGCCGTCTCGACGTGGTTGGTGCAGATGTCCGGCTCAGGCCCTGGCTCACCGATTTTGCCGATGAAAACATGTATGCCACCAAAGGGGACCCGGTACCCGTACTCAATCGAGCCGGCCTCGGGGCCCCAGCCTGCATCGTCGATGTAGAGCTTGCCGCGACGACTCTTGGTCATCCGGCCCACAGTGTAGCCTTCGAGTCCTTCGAACTTGCCCTCCAAGATCATCAAACCATTGTGCGATAGCCCCACGGTGGGCGCCAACTGTCGTGGTTTTGTCACGGCAGATGTCCTCATGAAAGGACTTAGTCGTGGATCCATCGCTACGGGTTAACTTGAAGGGGTTAAAGCGGATGCAAAGACACAAGAGTTATACTAGTTCGGCCCCTTCGATGAAGGTAAAAGCCTACGTCTAGTTGTGATGGGATTGATGTGGTCTCGATGACTAGGGAGCAAATAAGCTTCGCCTAGGCCTCGAGTTGTTTCTCTCTCTCCTTGAACCGCGCCGGGTCGTCCCCTTATATACATGGGTGACGCCCGTCGGTTCAGAGAGTCCCAATCTCCGGTTCATACTCGTATCCGGGTTGGTCTCTCTCTATTCCTAACTTTCAGTACAAGTTTACATACCAGGCCGGTTTACGGCCATGTGTTCTAAACCGACTACAGGCCTTGGGCCCTTACTTTCATGCTTGGGCTTTTACACCGTTGAACTACTGATGAAGTTAACCCGGCCCAGATAGGCCGGTTTACGCCCAGTAGTAATATCCCCAACAGGAGGGGTGTGGCGTACTGGTACGTCCATTTTGCATCATGCTTTTATATCGATATTTATTGCATTATGGGCTGTTATTTCACTTTATGTCACAATACTTATGGCTATTCTCTCTTATTTTACAAGGTTTACATAAGGAGGGAGAATGCCGGTACCGGAATTTGGCCGAAAAGGAGCAAATATTAGAGACCTATTCTCACAAGAACTCCAAAAGTCCGTAAACTCCACGGAATATCTTAAAATAAATAAAGAAAAATCCTCGCCAAAGATGAAGTCCAGGGGCCCACACCTGCTCACGAGGGTGGGGGCGCGCCCCCCTCCTAGGGCGCGCCCCCCTACCTCGTGGGCCCCCTGGTGGGTCTCCGACGTCAATCTTGTGCTATATGAAGTCTTTCGATGAGAAAAAAATCAGAAGGAACCTTTCGGGACGAGACTCTGCCGCCACGAGGCGGAACCTTGGCGGAACCAATCTAGAGCTCCGGCAGAGCTGTTCTGCCGGGGATACTTCCCTCCGGGAGGGGGAAATCATCGCCATCATCATCATCATCATCAACACTCCTCTCATCGGGAGAGGGCAATCTCCATCAACATCTTCACCAGCACCATCTCATCTCAAGACCCTAGTTCATCTCTTGTATCCAATTCTTGTCCAAAAGTCCGGGATTGGTGCTAGTAGGTTGCTAGTAGTGTTGATTACTCCTTGTAGTTGATGCTAGTTGGTTTATTTGGTGGAAGATCATATGTTCAGATCCTATACGCATATTATTACCCCTCTGATTATGAACGTGAATATGCTTTGTGAGTAATTACGTTTGTTCCTCGGGACAAGGGAGAAGTCTTGCTATTAGTAGTCATGTGAATTTGGTATTCGTTCGATATTTTGATAAGATGTATGTTGTCTAGCCTCTAGTGGTGTTATGTGAACGTCGACTACATAACACTTCGCCATTATTTGGGCCTAGAGGAAGGCATTGGGAAGTAATAAGTAGATGATGGGTTGCTAGAGTGATGTAAGCTTAAACCCTAGTTTATGCGTTGCTTCATAAGGGCTGATTTGGATCCACATGTTTCATGCTATGGTTAGGTTTACCTTAATACTTTTGTTGTAGTTGCGGATGCTTGCAATAGAGGTTAATCATAAGTGGGATGCTTGTTCAAGTAAGAACAACTCCCAAGCACCGGTCCACCCACATATCAAATTATCAAAGTACCGAACGCGAATCATATGAACGTGATGAAAACTAGCTTGACGATATTCCCATGTGTCCTCGGGAGCACTTTTCCTATTATAAGAGTTTGTTCCGGCTTGTCATTTGCTACAAAAAGGATTGAGCCACCTTGCTGCACCTTATTTACTTTTGTTACTTGTTGCTCGTTACAATTTACCTTATCACAAAACTATCTGTTACCACTTATTTCAGATTACTTGCGAGAATACCTTGCTGAAAACCGCTTATCATTTCCTTCTGCTCCTCGTTGGGTTCGACACTCTTACTTATCAAAAGGACTATGATAGATCCCCTATACTTGTGGGTCATCAAGACTCTATTCTAGCGCCGTTGCCGGGGAGTGTAGCGCCTTTGGTATGTGGAATTTGGTAAGGAAAATTTTATATAGTGTGCTGAAATTTACTGTCACTTGTTACTATGGAAAGTAATTCTCTGAGGGGCTTGTTCGGGTATCTTCACCCGTCCAAAGAGAGCAAAGAGTTGCTCCTCAACCTACTGAACCTATTGAAAATGAAACTCCTTTTGAATTTCCTTCGGGTGTGATGGAAAAACTGCTAGCTAACCCTTTTACAGGAGATGGAACAAAGCATCCTGATGAGCACTTAATATATGTGGATGAAGTTTGTGGAATATTTAAGCTTGCAGGTGTACCCGATGATGTTGCTAAGAAGAAGGTCTTCCCTTTATCTTTGAAGGGAGACGCATTGATATGGTATAGGCTATGTGATGATATGAGATCATGGAACTATAAAAGATTGAAATTGGAATTTCATCAAAAGTATTACCCTATGCATCTTGTTCATTTGATCGCAATTATATATATAATTTTTCTCCTCTAGAAGGAGAAAGCATAGCTCTAGCTTTGGTGAGTCTTAAATAAATGTTATATTCATGCCCCAATCATGAGCTCTCGAGAGAAATAATTATGCAAAGTTTTTATGCTCGGCTTTACGATAACAATCGCACCATGCTCGATACTTCTTGTCTTTGGCTCTTTTATGATGAAGACTATTGAATTTAGATGGAATTTATTGGATAGAATTGAACGCAACTCTGAAGATTGGGACCTCGACGAAGGTAAGGAGTCAGGTATGACACCTAAGTTTGATTGCATTAAATCTTTTGTGGACACCGATATTTTCCGTAAGTTTAGCACTAAATATGGACTTGACTCTGAGATAGTAGCTTCTTTCTATGAATCTTTTGCTACTTATGTTGATCTCCCTAAGGAGAAGTGGTTTAAATATCATCCTCCCATAGAAGTAAAATTAGCTGCACCTATTAAAGTTGAAGAAAAGACTGTCACTTATAATGATCCTATTGTTCCTACTTCTTATGTCGAGAAACCACCTTTCCCTGTTAGAGTAAAGGATCATGCTAAAGCTTCAACTGTTGTTCGTAAAAGCAATATTAGAACTTATACACCTCCTGAGCAAGTTAAAGTAGAACCTAATATTGCTATTGTTAAAGATCTATTGTCTGATAATATTGATGGGCATGTTATTCAGTTCGAAGGTGAAACTGCTAGAATTGCTAAACCTTGTGCTAAAGATAAACATAGACATGTGGTAGGCGTGCCTGTTATTTCTGTTAAAATAGGAGATCATTGTTATCATGGCTTATGTGATATGGGTGCGAGTGCTAGTGTTATACCGCATACTTTATATGAAGAAATTAAGAATGGAATTGCACCTACTGAGTTAGAAGGTATTGATGTCACAATTAAACTTGCCAATAGAGATACTATTTCACCAATTGGGATTGTTAGAGATGTTGAAGTCTTGTGTGGGAAAACTAAATATCCTGCTGATTTTCTTGTTCTCGCTTCTCCACAAGATAGCTTTTGTCCCATTATATTTGGTAGACCCTTCTTGAACACTGTTAATGCTAGGATAGACTGCGAAAAGAATGTTGTTACTATTGGCTTGGATGATATGGTTCATGAGTTTAATTTCTCTAAAGTTAGTAAACAACATCGTGAGGAAGAATTACCTAGTAAGGATGAGATTATTGGTCTTGCTTCTATTGCCGTACCTCCTAGTGATCCTTTAGAACACTATTTTCTAGACCATTAAAATGACATGTTCATGAATGAAAGAAGGGAAATAGATGAAGTAGTCTTTAAACAGGAACCTATTCTACAACACAATTTGCATGTTGAAATTTTAGGGGATCCTCCTCCACCCAAGGGTGATCTCGTTTTTTAGCTTAAACTGTTGCCTGATAATCTTAAATATGCTTATCTTGATGAAAAGAAGATATATCCTGTTATTATTAGTGCTAACCTTTCAGAGCATGAAGAAGAAAGATTATTGAAAACTCTGAAGAAGCACCGTGCTGCTATTGGATATACTCTTGATGATCTTAAGGGCATTAGTCCCACTCTATGTCAACATAAAATAAATTTGGAAGCGGATGCCAAACCAGTTCGTGATCCTCAACAACGCCTGAATCCTAAAATGAAAGAAGTGGTAAGAAAAGAAATACTCAAGCTTCTGGAGGCAGGTATAATTTATCCCGTTGCTGATAGACAGTGGGTAAGTCATGTCCATTGTGTCATTAAGAAGGGAGCTATTACTATTGTTCCTAATGATAAAGATGAATTGATTCCACAAAGAATTATCACAGGTTATAGGATGGTAATTGATTACCGCAAATTAAGAAGGCTACTAAGAAAGATCATTACCCCTTACCTTTTATTGATCAAATGCTAGAAAGATTATGCAAACATACACATTACTGCTTTTTAGATAGTTATTCTGGTTTCTCTCAAATACCTGTGTCGGCTAGAGATCAATCAAAGACTACTTTTACATGCCCTTTTGGTACTTTTGCTTACAGACGTATGCCTTTTGGTCTATGTAATGCACCTGCTACCTTTCAAAGATGCATGATGGCTATATTCTCTGACTTTTTTGAAAAGATTTGTGAGGTTTTCATGGACGACTTTTCCGTCTATGGTTCTTCTTTTGATGATTGCTTGAGCAATCTTGATTGAGTTTTGCAGAGATGTGAAGAAACTAATCTTGTCTTGAATTGGGAAAAGTGCCACTTTATGGTTAATGAAGGTATGGTCTTGGGGCACAAAGTTTCTGAAAGAGGTATTGAAGTTGATAAAGCCAAAGTTGATGCTATTGAAAAGATGCCATGTCCCAAGGACATCAAAGGTATAAGAAGTTTCCTTGGTCATGCCGGATTTTATAGGAGGTTCATTAAGGACTTCTCAAAAATTTCTCGACCTCGACTAATTTATTACAAAAGATATACCGTTTGTCTTTGATGATGATTGTGTAGAAGCATTTGAAATACTTAAGAAAGCATTAGTCTACTGCACCGTTGTTCAGCCACCTGATTGGAATTTACCCTTTGAAATTATGTGTGATGCTAGCGATTATGCTGTAGGTGCTGTTCTAGGGCAAAGAGTTGATAAGAAATTAAATGTTATTCATTATGCTAGTAAGACTCTAGACAATGCTCAAAGAAACTATGCTACTACTGAAAAAGAACTTTTAGCAGTTGTATTCGCTTGTGATAAGTTCAGACCTTATATTGTTGACTCTAAAGTAACTATCCACACTGATCATGCTGCTATTAAATATCTCATGGAAAAGAAAGATGCTAAACCTAGACTTATTAGATGGGTTCTCCTGCTACAAGAATTTGATTTGCATATTGTTGATAGAAAAGGAGATGAGAACCCCATTGCAGACAACTTGTCTAGTTAGAGAATGTTCTTGATGACCCACTACCGATTAATGATAACTTTCCTGATGAACAATTAAATGTTATAAGTACTTCTCGTAGTACTCCTTGGTATGCTGATTATGCTAATTATATTGCTGCTAAGTTTATACCACCTAGCTTCACATACCAACAAAAGAAAACGTTTTTCTATGATTTGAGACATTACTTTTGGGATGACCCACATCTTTATAAAGAAGGAGTAGATGGTGTTATTAGATGTTGTGTACCTGAGCATGAAAAGGAATAGATCCTACGCAAGTGTCACTCCGAAGCTTATGGAGGACACCACGCTGGAGACAGAACTGCACATAAGGTATTGCAATCCGGTTTTTATTGGCCTACTCTCTTCAAGGATGCTCGTAAGTTTGTCTTGTCTTGTGATGAATGTCAAAGAATTGATAATATTAGTAGACGTCAAGAAATGCCTATGAATTATTCACTTGTTATTGAACCGTTTGATGTTTGGGGCTTTGATTATATGGGACCCTTTCCCGCCTCTAATGGATACACACATATTCTAGTGGCTGTTGATTACGTTACTAAGTGGGTAGAAGCTATTCCAACTAGTAGTGCTGATCATAACACCTCTATTAAAATGCTTAAGGAAGTTATTTTTCCGAGGTTTGGAGTCCCTAGATATTTAATGACTGATGGGGATTCATGGTGCTTTCCATAAAATGCTTGCTAAATATGATGTTAATCATAGAATTGCATCTCCTTATCACCCACAGTCTGGTGGTCAAGTAGAATTTAGCAATAGAGAGCTCAAATTAATTTTGCAAAAGACTGTTAATAGGTCTAGAAAGAATTGGTCCAAGAAACTTGATGATGCATTATGCGCTTATAGAACTGCATACAAAAATCCTATGGGTATGTCTCCATATAAAATGGTTTATGGAAAAGCATGTCACTTACCTCTCGAACTAGAACATAAGGCATATTGGGCTATTAAAGAGCTTAACTATGATTTCAAACTTGCCGGTGAAAAGAGGTTATTTGATATTAGCTCACTTGATGAATGGAGAACCCAAGCATATGAAAATCCAAGTTGTTTAAAGAAAAAGTTAAAAGATGGCATGACAAAAGGATACAAAAGCGTGAGTTTAATGTAGGTGATTATGTATTGCACAACTCTCGTTTAAGATTTTTTGCAGGAAAACTTCTCTCTAAATGGAAAGGCCCCTATGTTATCGAAGAGGTCTACCGTTCCGGTGCCATAAAAATCAACAACTTTGAAGGCACAAATCTGAAGGTGGTAAACGGCCAAAGAATCAAACATTATATCTCAGGTAATCCCATAAATGTTGAAACCAATATTATTGAAACCGTAACCCCGGAGGAATACATAAGGGACACTTTCCGGAACGTTTCAGACTCCGAAATGGAATAGTTATGTGGTACGGTAAGTAAATCGACTCCAAAACAATTTTTAAGGCAATATTTCTCCGTTTTGGAATATTTAGAAAAATAGAAAAATAAGTAGCAGTCCGGGAAGGACATGAGGGCCCCACGAGGGTGGTGGGTGCGCCCTACCCCTCTGGGCGCACCCCCCTACCTCGTGAGCACCTCGTGTGCCTTCCGGACTCTGTTTTCTTGCACGATACGTATTTTGGTCGGTAAAAATTCATTATTTATTCTCCTGAAGGTTTTGACTCCCGTATCACGCAATTATCCTCTGTTTTCGTTTCGAGCTGTTGCTGCTTCAGATTAGAGCAAGATGTCTTCTCAAGAGTCAGTCGGGGAGAGCCGGGTATCTAATCTGGCACCGGAACCAAGTGCAAGCAGCGACGCTGACCACTTTGGGCCAGCAACGTAGGAACAGATGGAGGCTGACCTGATGAGGGTAGATGCCATGGAGGATCAAGAAGTCACCTCTCGCTTCCGAGCTGGGTTCACGATGGGGGAACTACAGAGCTCAGCTATTCCAAACTCGGTTATCCCTTCCAATGTTAGATTTCTTTCTTATGAAAATATGAGGAGGAGTGTCTCTTGTTCTCCCGTAGCTATGCAACACCCTTGGGTGCAAGGAGCTTTAGCCGTCACAGGAAAGCTTCGTAAGGAAATAATGGACCTCAAGCAGCAAGTCAATAAGCTCGAGGAGGAGAACCGTATCTTGAGGGGAATCATCGCAAAGAATATTACACCAACAACAAAGAAGGAGACATAATCACATGGGTATGGGCACTCCCCTTGGCAACTGCCAAGCTTGGGGGAGGTGCCCCGGTATCGTATCACAATCACAACTCCTATCTTTACCGTTTTTCTTAGTTCGATCCTATTAGTAGTATCTTGATCTAGTATAATAAACTTTATGGCATGATTTAGTTTTGAGTTTTTCTTTTTGATCTCTCTTTGTAATCGAGTCCATGAGCTATATAATAAAGATTAGTGTTGAGTCAAGGGCTTGATTATTTTGCCATGATCTTGGGTGAATAAAAGAAAAGAGAAGAAAGAATAAAAAGAAACAAAAAGTTCATATTGATCTTATTGAGAGTAATGACTTCACATAGAAAGAGTATGATGATTAAAAGTTGTTGGGAGTTGGCAGACATAGCTTTGGTCATCGTTGCAGTTAATAGGAAGTAATAAGGAAAGAGAGGTTTCACATATAGATATATTATCATTGACATCTTTTATGATTGGGAGCACTCATTAAAATATGACATGCTAAAGGGTTGATGTTGGACAAGGAAGACAACGTAATGGGTTATGTCTTTCTTATATGTGAGATAAAGTTTGTTGTCATGGATCCTCTAACTTGTTGAGCTTGCCTTTCCCCCTCATGATAGCCAAATTCTCAGCACTAAGTAGAGATACTACTTGTTCTTCCAAATACCCTTAAACCAGTTTTTCCATGAGAGTCCACCATATCTACCTATGGATTGAGTAAGATCCTTCAAGTAAGTTGTCATCGGTGCAAAGCAATAAAAATTTCTCTAAATATGTATGATTGATTGGTGTGGGAGAAATAAGCTTTATACGATCTTGTGATGTGGAAGTAATAAAAACGACGGACTGCATAATAAAGGTTCATATCACAAGGGGCAATATAAAGTGACGTTCTTTCGCATTCAGATTTTATGCATCCAACCATAAAAGCGCATGGCAACCTCTGCTTCCCTCTGCGAAGGGCCTATCTTTTATTATTATCTTCTACCTTATGCAAGAGTCACGGTGATCTTCACCTTTCCTTTTTCATTTTATCCTTTGGCAAGCTCAGCATGTTGGAAAGAACATGATATATATATATATATATATATATATATATATATATATATATATATGTATATATATATATATATATATAATTGGATGTAGGGAGCATGAATTATTATTGTTGACATTACCCTTGAGGTAAAAGGTTGTGGGGCAAAACTATAAGTCCCTATCTTTCTCATGTCCGATTAAAACTTCATAACCACAAGTATTGCGTGAGTGTTAGCAATTATGAAGGACTAGATGATAGTTGAGTATGTGGACTTGCTTTTAAGCTCTGTCATAGACTCTTTCCGATGTTATGATAAATTGCAATTGCTTCAATGACTGAGATTATAGTTTGTTGGAGCCCAATAAGGTTTATGATTCATACTTTTGCATTATGAATAGATCATCACTTGAATATAAGTAATCATATGACAAAATCTACATATGTTGTTGTTGTGAGAATAATCATGATGCCTTCATGTCCGTATTTTATTTTTATCGACGCCTCTACCTCTAAACATGAGGACATATTTATTGTTATCGGCTTTTCGCTTGAGGACAAGCGAGGTCTAAGCTTGGGGGAGTTGATACATCCATTTTGCATCATGCTTTTATATCGATATTTATTTCATTATGGGCTGTTATTTCACTTTATGTCACAATACTTATGGCTATTCTCTCTTATTTTACAAGGTTTACATAAGGAGGGAGAATGCCGGCAATTTGGAATTCAGGCTGGAAAAGGAGCAAATATTAGAGACCTATTCTGCAACTCCAAAAGTCCTGAAACTCCACGGAATATCTTAAAATAAAAAAAATCCTCGCCAAAGATGAAGTCCAGGGGGCCTACACCCTGCTCATGAGGGTGGGGGCGCCCCCCCCCCCTCCTAGGGCGCGCCCCCTACCTCGTGGGCCCCCTGGTGGGTCTCCGACGTCCATCTTCTGCTATATGAAGTCTTTCGATGAGAAAAAAATTAGAAGGAACCTTTCGAGACGAGACTCCCCGGCCACGAGGCGGAACCTTGGCGGAACCAATCTAGAGCTCCGGCAGAGCTGTTCTGCCAGGGATACTTCCCTCCGGCTTGTCCTTTGCTACAAAAAGGATTGGGCCACCTTGCTGCACCTTATTTACTTTTGTTACTTGTTGCTCGTTACAATTTACCTTATCACAAAACTATCTGTTACCACTTATTTCAATACTTGCAGAGAATACCTTGCTGAAAACCGCTTATCATTTCCTTCTGCTCCTCGTTGGGTTCGACACTCTTACTTATCGAAAGGACTACGATAGATCCCCTATACTTGTGGGTCATCACGTACCACAAAACGGAGGAAACGAACTCGTGTTGGAGCACTATGGTCCAAAACGGGGGTCCTGTTCATCGGGAGGGGTGTGGCGTACCGCAAAACGGGACTCGACGGGATACTGTTCATCTCCACCGTTGACTGCCTCCACGGGCTACTATTCATCCACCATCGACCTCCTCCAGCCTCCACCTGCGATTGTTCATCCACGGGCTCCTGTTCATCGATCCTCCACCGCTCCTCCACTGGCTACTGTTCAACCAGCCCTCTCCATGGGGTCCTATTCAACCAACCTCCACGGGCTACTGTTCATCCAGCCCTCCACCGGCTACTGTTCAACCAGCCCTCCACTGGCTACTGTTCAACCTTCCCTCCACGGGGTCCTGTTCATCCACCCCTCCACGGGGTCCTGTTCATACACGCCCAACCGGCTCAATCTATCGGGGTCCTGTTCATCCAGCGGCAACGGCCTCTACTACCACGGGGTCCTGTTCATCTAGCGGCAATGACCTCTACTACCACGGGGTCCTATTCATCCAACCCCCAACCCGGAACTGTTCATCCAAACCCCCCAACAACGCTCACTGTTCATCACGGGAAGGAGGCAGCAGGGTTCAATCGGCTTCAGTTAGCAGTAGTAGCAAAGGAATCGCTCGATCGGGTTCAGTTAACAGCCAGATCGATCGATCGCTCGGGTTCAGTAATGCGTAGCCTGCAGTGCAATCACTCGTGTTCAGTAGAATAACGCCTCGCTCAGGTTCAGTTAGAGCCCAACGCCTCGCACCCACGCGCGTACGTGTACGAGATAAACGCGCATCGCTCGGCCCCCCAGCGCCCACCGTAACCAGAAACTACCCGATATTTTCCTCGCCCTCGTTTCTACCATGTTTTTCCGTCATGTACGGCCCAAAGAATGTCATGTAGCTGCGTCTCCAGCCCGCCCAGGACGAAAATCCCATTTTCTGTCATGATTTTTTGTCATAGAAGTAGGAGCCCACCACACCTATGATGATACCGGGTTTTGTCACAATTATCATCATCGAAGTGTCATAAGCATGACAGAATTTTTTTTTTCGTTCGGCCCAAAATGTCACGGATGTGTCTTTTTTTGTAGTGGAGCGGGATGGTCTGGAGACCCTGAGCGGGCTGGTGGATCTGCTTGGCATGGAATTGGCAGGCTTCACAGGAGCTCACCAGCTCGATGGCATCATTGAGTGCCGTGGGTCAGTAGAATCCACTGCGGAACGCCTTGCCCATGAGGGTGCGCGACGAAGAGTGATGCCCGCAGTCCCCGCCATGTATGTCAGTCAGCAGCTCGTGTCCTTGCTCCCTGGAGATGCACCGCAATGAGACGCCGTTTGGCTGCTTTCGTCCAGCACCCCTCCTGAGGCTCAAGAGCGAGGAGCAGATGGGCTCCCGAGGTTGGGCCGCAAGCGGGGGCGCCCGGGAGGGGTGCTGGGGGAGCTCCTCCTGAGGCGATGCTGGTCCAACGGTGGGTGGGGCTGCCGATAGCTTGAAGAGCCGCTCCTCAAAGACGCTAGGCTCCTGAGGCAGGCGACGGGATGCCCTCTTGGCGATGTCGTCTGCCTCCTTGTTCGTGTCGCGCGGTACGTGCTGCAACTCCAGGCCCAAAAATTGTTTCTCAATTTTGCGTACCTCCTCAAGGTATGCCTCCATGTGCTCGTCCTTCGGCTTGTATGCTTTGTTGGAGAAGTTGACGAGGAGCTGGGAGTCGCCCTTGATGGTGAGGCGTTTCACTCCCAAAGCTGACACAGCCTTGAGACCGACGATCAAGCCTTCGTACTCTTATGTTGTTGGAGACCTTCTAGCCCTGCTGGAAGCATAGCTGCACGGAGTAGTAGAGCTTGTCCTGGGTGGGCGAGATGAGCACAGCTCCAGCCCCCGCGCCCTGACGCGCGAATGCGCCGTCGAAGTACATGACTCAACCGTCTGGTGCCCCTCTTTCCGGCGAGAGGGTACGGTCCTCGCCCACTTTTGGGCTGGGAATGTCGGTCCATTCCGCCATGAAGTCAATGAGCGCCGCACCCTTGATGACTCTGGTGGTGCTGAACTCCAACTGGAACGCCTGCAGTTCGATGTTCCACTCTGCGACCCTTCCCGCGGTGTTGGGGCTCCGGAGCACTCTCTCCGGTCGGTAAGCTGAGACAACCTTGATGGGGTGGCCCTAAAAGCAATGGCGCAGCTTGCGGGAGGTGACGAGGAGCGCGAGAAAAAGCTTTGGTTGCATGGGTCAGTGTGACACTCCAAAAATATTCTTTTGGTTCTCTTCAAAAAATTTGTTTGATTTGAAGAAGGTCTTCTAAACCCTTCCAAAAATCTCTCTCAAAAACTTTTCCCTCTAGCAAGGATTTAAATTTTTGCATCTCCTTCAAATCTGGTGTTTGGTTTTTAAATTTTTCTTCTGATTGCCCTCTTCTCAAGATTTCAAGAAAAATCCTTGGAGTTTATTTTCTTTCAAAAAGGAAACTCTAGGAGTTTTGCATCTTCTCCAAAATTGAAACTACTCATGATTTTATCATGCACCACATGGTAAAATCTTCCCAAAAATATCTCCTTCCACTTTGGGCAATCCAAACATTCATTCTCAACAAGTTCAACCCTTTTCTGATTTTTATTTCATTTATTTCTCCTCCCAAATCTTTTCTGTCCATTATTTTGAGCCTAGGTGATTTGCAAAGCAAGTGCCTAAATGCATTTGAGTTTTGACCTCAAACCAACTCCCCTGGATAGTCATTGGTACCCACAACCTAGAACAATCAAGATCGACTCCTCTTCTTTTCAAAAATTTCAAAATTCAGTCTCTGCAAGTTTGGACCAGATTTGCCAAATTTGGTGAAATTCATATCTACACTTCTCCAAAAATTCCACCAAAATTCAGGCAACCCCTAGCTGCAATGAGAGACCACTCCACCAAATACCAGCTCAAGGAAAAATCCCTACATGCCTAAATCATTCTGTCGAACACCTTGCATGCACTATTACTGTTCATCTTCAGTTAAATTCAGATTGCAGTGTCGTTCTCCGTCAGAGTTTCACCACATGCCCACAGTGCACTTGGCACGTTGCTCACAGCCTAGCCTGCTTGTCCGGAGCTTCACACGCGTGCTTGGCGCGTTCCTGGCGTCGGTGGCACCCTGGCCCGCCTGCGTCGGCGTGTCTTGCGGCGGCAGAACCACCGTAGCGGCCGACAGGGAGCAAAACTGCGGCATAACGCCGTCCGGCGCCGCCCAATCCTCCTGGTAGCTCCGCGTAGCCATTTACTTGCCAGCACAGGCATGCAGCACCGTAGCCGTGGCCTGGCACGCAGAGCGCGTTCGCTGCCGCCGACGGGCCGTGCGGCCGTTCCATCGAGGACAGGCCGTAACCTCGCCCACCTTGCTGAGTTGGACAATGGGATAGCACCAGTACTTCGTCTAGTCGATGCTCAAACTCCTAAGCCGATCGTGCAGCCATAGCGCCGCCGTAATCACTCCCCGGACTTATCCGATTCACGGCAACCCACTCGGGCCGGCTAAAAAAGCACCCCCGAGCTTGCTCTCGCCCTCGCACAACTCCACCACATATCCAGACCCCGCCTAGCTACTGGAAGAGCCTCGAGGGGCCCTTCTTCATCAACTCCGGCCACATCGTTCTGCCTCGGCCTCCACCTCGATTTACTCCGGTGAGGTCGTCTCCGGCACCCCAACCTCGTCGGAACCCTCTCTGCAACTAAGAGTCCGACCCCACTCCAATTTGATATACACAGCTCTCCGGCGAGGTCCACGACTGCCCGAACCGCCGTTCGCTGGAGCAACGGCCGCCGTCGACACAGTGCTCGCCGGCGACCACTTCCACCTCCCACAGACGCGGAAGGACGTGTTGATCACGAAGGTACCGTCCGATCACTCTGCCTCGCCGTGGATCGCCGCCGGCGACCACCGCACCTCTCGGGCGCCGTCGCGCCCTGTTTCCCTCTTTTAAATTTTCAAACCTGACAGGTGGAGCCCGCCTGTCAGCCTCTCAGTCGTTTCTTTTAAACGAACCGTTTTCTGGACTTTTCTGCAAAGCCCCCTGGAAGTTTTCTGTTTCATTACAGAGAGGTCCCTGGACCAAAACCCTTATATCTTTTAAACAGAAAAGTATTTTTGTTTGATTCTTTTTCTGTCCTCTTCAAAGTTTTGTCTAGTTTTTTATCATATTTATTTGAGAAATATTTGGATTAACTTTCTGTACCCCACGGTATTTACGTTAGCGCGTGTATTTTGTGTACCGTAGATACCGAAGGAGGTGACGGAACCGCAAACTTCGCCGAGCTAGACCCCGACTACTCCGAACCAGGCAAGCAATGTTTGAACTTTTGATATGATGAGTGTTTGGGCATGTTTGCATTATTTTTGTATCATGGCACGTTCATGAGCATTTCGATGATAGTTTATCTCGTAAGAGTTGAGGCAAATGAGCTCGTTAAATCCATGAGTTGTTGGAAACTTGTTTCATGGCCATGAGTTGGCATGAGTATGGGTAAGATGGCAGTGTTGTAGCATGCCAGGCTTATGCTGATCGTTGACCACAATGTCAACATAAATCGATCGATTCACGTCCATCTTCCCTTTCGTACTACCACCTGTTTCCCGTAAGGGATACGGCTTAGTAAGTTGCAAACCACTTCCTGGTACACACCAAATTGAGAGGCCGGGATGAAGGTTCCATGGCCCTGGATTAAAGCCTTTCATCCGTTCAGGGGGCATGGGTGTTTCCGGTTGGGACCGAGAGGGGGGCACCCCTTAGAGCGCGCGTAAATAAATTTGATCCCATGCTATTCGAGATTGTGATATCCCCATCTCAAAGTTTTTCTTAAACGCTGTCTAGGGTGATTCCTGGCAACGTGAGGTATGATGGGTGTGTACTAGTTAGCTGTGTTTCCTCTGAAATACCGTAAACGAAACTAGTCCTTTGTAACTACGGAAATCCGTTGGCTGTGGACTTTTTGGTACAAACTCTGCAGAGTCAAAATTCTTTAGTTCATCTTATTCATGTCCGAGTACCGTGTTCACATTATCTTGTCAAATATCAGTCTCGGTGACAGAGACTCCTGATAACCATATGAGTGTTATATGTTTATTTTCCTGTGAATGAACTAACCCGCTTATTGCCTTGTGAGGAATATTTTCCGTGAGCACTATATCTTGTCAGTTATGAATAATGAATTATAAGACCTTTCTGTGATGTCGCTCAGACGTCCGACTGCGGCATTGTTATTATTTACTTTTATTATAAGCCCTTTCTGTGATGTCGCTCAGACGTCCGACTGCGGCATTGTTATTATTTACTTTTATTATAAGCCCTTTCTGTGATGTCGCTTAGACATCCGACTGCGGCATTGTTATTATTTACCTTTGTTATAAGCCCTTTCTGCGATGTCGTTCAGACGTCCGACTGCAGCATTGTTAATATTTACTTTTGTTATAAGCCCTTTCTGTGATGTCGCTCAGACGTCCGACTGCGGCATTGTTATTATTTACTTTTATTATAAGCCCTTTCTGTGATGTCGCTCAGACATCCGACTGCGGCATTGTTATTATTTACTTTATTATAAGCCCCTTCTGCGATGTAGTTCAGACGTCCGACTGTGGCATTGTTAATATTTACTTTTGTTATAAGCCCTTCCTGTGATGTCGCTCTGGCGTCCGACTGCGGCACGCATGTATTTTCTTTCAATATAAGCCCTTTTCGAGGTGTCGCTTAGACGCCCGACTGTGGCATGTTTTACTTATCTGTTCACCTTTCGAGGCATCGCTTCAGACACCCGATCGGTTTTGAGTTTATCTTCTTTGGGTTTTCGAGCGGACTACCGCCGATTCCCTTTTTACTTACCTTGCCATACTGATTAAATTGCGCATTGTTATAAATTAATCATGTCGCATTCATGCATTCATTTGTTATATCTTTTGTCCAAACTGTCTTGCGAGTACTTTCAAAGTACTCACCTGGCTTGTTGATTTGGCCAGATGCTGACGAAGGCGATCTCACGGATGAGGAGTTCGATAGTGAGTCCGACGCCTAGAGGAATCCCAGTCAGTCTCGTGCGACTCCTGGATTAGTCATTGTGACATAACCGCTTCCGCTACCCAAATAAATTCATCGAGCCTCTCCTCGACGCCGACGAGCCGCCAAGATCTGATGGTATTATTAACCACCCCACCGTGTTATTCCACCAACCACTCATAATCTCGAGTCAGTAGTATCTCCACCCCACACCATTGTGTCATATCCGCCAACCTGTATAATTATCGGCGTGTTTTGTAATAATTGGTTGGACGTCTTCAGTCCGACCCTGTAATATTGTAATGCTACTGGCTTATTGTATCAAAGTTTTGTCTACCGGTATGGAGGATTTTTCCTCATATTGGACTTCATAGGTCGGTTGTTCAATAAATATTTTTATTGAAAACCGGTCGTGACAATCTTGGTACCAGAGCCAGGCTGACTGTAGGAAGCCACTAGGTGCGATCGCTAATCGGTTATTAGCAGAATAGAGCTATTTGTTGTTTTTACAAATGTAGTCAATTTCGATGACCAAGATAAATTTATGATTTGACTACTCAGGATTTTTGCCTACTTTTGTAGATGGTCGGCAACGATCGCGAGTCGCAGATGTTCGCCAACATGCCCGATGGGTTCGTTAAGCTTCTCTCCTTCATCGTCCAAGTCGCGATAGGGCCAGGTATGCGCCCAGTTTTCTCACTCTCTCAAAGACAAGATCAATGACCGTCTAACCATGCACCAAGCCGCGGTGCAATTCAAGGAGGGCGAGTTGGCGTTACGGTTCTTGGGGAGAGCCATGCCCACAGAGAAGCATGCACTACAGATGGCAGCCCGTGAGGCGATAGCTCGTCTCAGGGATATCCTTCCTTCGATGAAGACTCGTCGTTACCACTACCTGCCATGTCATGTGACATATACCTGCCACTACGCGTTCTCTTGCCCCAGAGGAGAATGGGACGAGGCTTTTGAGATGCTCATCGAGTATCTCCGGGCTTTGGAGGCAGCCTTCGACAACCTGGTGGACGACTTTGTAGCTGCCCGCATGGACTCAGTCCATGGCTGTGCCGCCAACAGGAGGGAGCTCCTGCGCGCCGCACCGCCACTGACTTTCGTCTCGTCATTAGCATCGTTTGCTCCTACTGCTCTCACCGCTACTCGTCGCCTGCCTACCACGGAGGAGTTCAACCATGTCATTGCGCCTACTCCGGTTCGTTCTGCACCACCCCCCGTGCCCGCTCATGTTCGAGTTGTCCCGCACAGGGCACCTGCTCCATCAACTCAGCGCAGCACCTCACGTCTGGAGCCTATCTCCAAAGAGGAGGTTGAGTCCCCAGCCTCACTACGCCTCACCCTTGGCAGGCCAAGGGAAATCCTTACCATCTCCGACTAAGTACGCTTAGCCGCCATGCGATGTACCAATTTGTACGATATGTTTATATGTACATAGGCTGTGAGAAGTAGCTTCTTTGCGCATCGTGTAGGATCTGGAGGAGTGCACTAGACTAAATAACATGTCAGGATTATGTACGCATATCCTGAGTGATGTATTGTATAATTACTGCTTGCGTGTAAGATATGTAATGAACAGTCAATCTCCGTGCGCAAACGTTTATTCTCTCTTGAAAAATCTTGGAGCATTTGCGACTTTTTCCAGCTTCTTGAATTTATTGATTTTTGCGGCACAATTTCTTTTCTTATGAGTGTTTCAAAATATACCCCAGAGTGAACTATGTCTCGTCCTTGGACGCGCTCCATGCCAACTCCGACAGAGGAAAATTATGGCACACCCCCAGGCAACAATTTCACACAAGGGCAGACAAGTCAACAGGACAGTGAAACGGCACTTTCCCAAATGTGCCGTCTTTATGAACAAAGTCAGCAGCAACATCAGGAAATAATGAACCAAGTCATCAATATGGGAAATCACCGTGGACAGTATCAGCAGCAATCAAAGTTATCTGAGCTACAGAAGACACGTCCCCAAACATTTTCTCACACTGACAAACCTCTTGAAGCCGAGGACTGGCTTCGAGACATGGAAAGAAAATTAATTATTGCCCAGTGTTCAGATCTTGAGAAAGTGCTTTATGCTCCGCACTATCTCACTGGAGCAGCCGCATCGTGGTGGGAAAATTTCCTACACATGCACCCCAACGAAAATAATATAACATGGGAGGAATTTAAAGAATGTTTTCGTGGGGCACATATTCCTAAGAGTCTTATGAAGATCAAAAAGAGAGAATTTGATGACCTCAAGCAAAGGACAATAACTGTGTCAGAATACAACAGTCAGTTTACTCTGCTGTCTCGCTACGCCAACGAGGAGCGTATGTCAGAAAACAAAAAGATGGAGAAATTCCTAGACGGTCTGACATCCGCGCTTAAATGCCAATTGGTCGTACACACCTTTCCACATTTTAAGACGCTGGTGGATAAGGCCATTACCTTGGAAAATGAGAGACGCAGCTTAGAAGATTTCCGCAAGCGGAAGAGGGACCAGACTAATCACGCCCGCAACCACCGCAGCAAGACAGATGTACAAAAAAACTGGACACCCAAACCCACGACAAGCGTCTCACGCCCAATCAAGAATTTACATGCAAGGGACAAGGAGTTCACATACCGCCCAGGCGTTACCTGTTACGCTTGTGGAGAAGAAGGGCACTATGCCAAGCAGTGCCCCAAGCCAAGGAACTCGACCCCAAAGCCGAACAACGGAGGAAATAATTGGCGCCAAAGCGCAACAATTTCAACCCAAATAACAACCACAGGAAGGGTCATCTGAACCACGTGACCAAAGAGGAAGCACAAAATGCCCCAGGATATCGTACTGCACGTTTCCTGTCAACACAATACCTGCCGTGGTTTTGTTTGATTCTGGAGCTTCTCACTCATTCCTTTCGAAAAGTTTTGCTTTGCAAAATAATTTTTCGATGCTTCCCTTGGAAAAATCTATGATCGTCAAGTCCCCTGGAATTAAGCAAGTTACCCAGAATTATTGCGTGGTGTGGTTATCAAGTTTGAAGGGTTGAAGTTTCACGCAAATCTTATCGTGTTGGAAAATAAAGGACTGAATGTCATCTTAGGGATGGATTGGTTAACCACCAACAAAGGTTTTATTGACTGCTTCAACAGGACCGTAATTCTCACCCATCACCACGGGAAGACCATAAAGGTCTCAGCCAAGGAAAGAAAAATATCCCGGCAACCGAGATTGAACAAGGTAGATATTTCTGAATTGAGCAAGGTTCCAGGAGTGTGTGAATTTCCAGATGTATTTCCCGAAGAGCTACCAGGCATCCCACCAGATCGAGAGATAGAATTCAGCATTGAACTAGCACCCGGAACCGCTCCCATATACAAGAAACCATACAGAATGGCACCATCCGAATTGGTGGAACTGAAGAAGCAAATAAAGGAATTATTGGAAAAAATGGTATATACGAGCCAGTTCCTCACCTTGGGGTTCACCAATTTTGTTTGCCAAAAAGAAGGATGGAACACTGAGATTGTGCATAGACTATCGAGCTAAATATGGTCACAATCAAGAACAAATATCCGATGCCACGAATAAATGATTTATACGATCAACTCGCTCAGGCCAAGGTGTTCTCAAAGATTGACTTGAGGTCGGGATACCATCAACTGAAAGTGCGAACCGAAGACATTCCCAAGACAGCTTTCACCTCCAGATACGGATTGTATGAGTTCACCGTAATGCCATTCGGACTAACAAACGCCCCCGCATATTTTTATCACCTCATGAACAAAGTATTCATGAAGTTTATGGACAAGTTTGTTGTGGTATTTATCGATGATATTCTGGTATACTCCAAAACACCAGAAGAGCACGCTGAACATCTCCGAATTGTAATAGGAGAACTCAGGAAACATCAATTGTACGCTAAATTCAGCAAGTGTGAATTTTGGCTAAAGCAAGTGGGTTTTCTGGGCCACATACTGACCCAAGAAGGTATCGCCAGAGACCCGAAAATGTCAAGGCCGTGCCATTTGGCTGGAAGCCACCACCAATGAGACAGACGTATTTAAGTTTCTTGGGAATGGCAGGATACCGCCAGAGATTTATTGAAGGATTCTCCACCATAGCAAAGCCAATGACGCAACTACTCAAGAAAGACAGAAGTTTGAATGGACGGAAGCTTGCGAGAAAAGTTTCCAAGAACTCAAGAGGAATCGATGACAAGCACCCGCTAATTGTGCGAGATATACACAAAAATTTTGAGGTATTTTGTGACGCATCTCGAAAGGGCCTCGGAGTGCGTGTTAATGCAAGAAGGCAAGGTTGTCGCATATGTTTCCGCACAACCGCAAACATGAGGAAAATTATCCTACTCATGATCTGGAATTAGCGGAAGTTATTCATGCACTCAAGGAATGGAGACACTTCTTACTTGGTAATCGTTGTGAAATATACACGGACCACAAAAGCCTCAAGTATATTTTCACACAACCAGAACTCAATTCTGGCAGCGACGCTGGTTGGAATTAGTAAAGGATTATGATGTTGGAATCCACTACCACCCAGGCAAAGCAAATGTTGTAGCAGATGCTCTGAGTCGGAACCCCAGTCCTGACAACGACAGCATGCCAAACTTAAGACCTGAATTCCAGCAGGAATTTGCTCAGCTCAATCTGATGGTAGTCACCGAAGGTAGTGTATCGAACTTAGAGTTACAGCCTACCCTAATAGAGAAGGTTAAAGAGGCTCAACGTGGACACCCCAGCATTGAAGGCATAAAACGGAAGATGAATTTGGGCAAGGCCTCAGAATTCGTTATCGGTGAGCAAGGAATATTGTGGTATGGGAATAGACTTTGCGTACCAAATATCCATGACCTTAAACAGCAAATCCTGGCTGAAGGCCACACCACTCCGTACTCAATCCATCCTGGGGGAACAAAAATGTACAAAGATCTTCAGGAAACATTTTGGTGGCATGGTATAAAAAGAGACATAGCCACGTTTATTGCATGTTGCGAATCTTGTCAACGCATCAAGGCCGAGCACCAGAAACCGGCCGGGCTATTGCAACCAAATAAGATACCCGAGTGGAAATGGGACGAGATTGGAATGGATTTTATTGTTGGACTACCTCGGTCACGACACGGACATGATGCCATATGGGTCATCACTGATAGACTGACTAAAGTGGCACACTTCATCCCCGTGAAGACAACCCACACCACTCAGAAGCTTGCTAGGCTCTACCTTTCCCGTATCGTTTGCTTACATGGAGTCCCAAAGAAAATAATCTCGGACAGAGGCACTCAATTCGTCTCCCGATTTTGGGATCACTTACAACAAGCTCTGGGAACTCGGTGGCATTCAAGACCGCATACCATCCCGGACGGATGGGCGGTGAGCGAGTAAACCAGATTCTAGAAGATATGCTTTGAGAGCATGTGTCCTCACCTATGGGACCAGTTGGGAAGAGAGCTTACCATACGCAGAATTCGCATATAACAATAGTTATCAAGATAACCCTGCAAATGGCACCATTTGAAGCTCATGCGGGCGAAGATGTCGTACCCGCTAAATTGGTCGGAAGCAGGAGACAGCCATATCTTGGCCCAGACCTGCTCAAAGAGGCTGAAGATAAGGTCAAGAAAATTAAGGACCGACTCAAGACAAAGACAAAGCCGACAAAAGAGTTATTACGATCGGAAGCATCGTGGAGTCAATTTTGAACCGGTGAATTTGTGTACCTACGAGTATCCCCTATGAGAGGCCTGCATCGATTCAAGATTAAAGGGAAGCTAGCACCAAGATTCATCGGACCATTCTGCATAGTGGCACGAAGAGGCATGGTGGCCTACCAGCTAGACTTACCCAAAAAATTATCCGACATCCACGACATATTCCACGTCTCCCAATTGAGGAAGTGCGTAAGCAACCCAGAGAAACAAGTACCCCATAAAAACATTGACATGCAGCCAGACCTTACATATCGGGAGCATCCTATAAAAATCTTGGAAGAGTCTGAAAGGAGAACCCGACAGAAAACCATCAAGTTCTTCAAGGTTCAGTGGAGCAACCACACCAAAAGTGAAGCCACTTGGGAAAGAGAGGATTTCCTTGGACGAGCACCCACAATTATTTGAGGATCAGCTGGAATCTCGGGGACGAGATTTTTCCTAAGGGGGTAGGTGCTGTGACACTCCAAAAATATTCTTTTGGTTCTCTTCAAAAAATTTGTTTGATTTGAAGAAGGTCTTCTAAACCCTTCCAAAAATCTCTCTCAAAAACTTTTCCCTCTAGCAAGGATTTAAATTTTTGCATCTCCTTCAACTCTGGTGTTTGGCTTTTAAATTTTTCTTCTGATTGCCCTCTTCTCAAGATTTCAAGAAAAATCCTTGGAGTTTATTTTCTTTCAAAAAGGAAACTCTAGGAGTTTTGCATCTTCTCCAAAATTGAAACTACTCATGATTTTATCATGCACCACATGGTAAAATCTTCTCTCTCCTTCCACTTTGGGCAATCCAAACATTCATTCTCAACAAGTTCAACCCTTTTCTGAATTTTATTTCATTTATTTCTCCTCCCAAATCTTTTCTGTCCATTATTTTGAGCCTAGGTGATTTGCAAAGCAAGTACCTAAATGCATTTGAGTTTTGACCTCAAACCAACTCCCCTGGATAGTCCTTGGTACCCACAACCTAGAACAATCAAGATCCACTCCTCTTCTTTTCAAAAATTTCAAAATTCAGTCTCTGCAAGTTTGGACCAGATTTGCCAAATTTGGTGAAATTCATATCTACACTTCTCCAAAAATTCCACCAAAATTTAGGCAACCCCTAGCTGCAATGAGAGACCACTCCACCAAATACCAGCTCAAGGAAAAATCCCTACATGCCTAAATCATTCTGTCGAACACCTTGCATGCACTATTACTCTTCATCTTCAGTTAAATTCAGATTGCAGTGTCGTTCTCCGTCAGAGTTTCAGTCACATGCCCACAGTGCACTTGGCACGTTGCTCACAGCCTAGCCTGCTTGTCCGTAGCTTCACACGCGTGCTTGGCGCGTTTCTGGCGTCGGTGGCACCCTGGCCTCGCTGCGGCGTGTCTTCTTGTTGGCGGCAGAACCACCGTAGCGGCCGACAGGGAGCAAAACTGCGGCATAACGCCGTTCGGCACCGCCCAAACCTCCTGGTAGCCCCGTGTAGCCATTTACTTGCCAGCACACGCATGCAGCACCATCGCCAGGTTCGGCACGCAGCAGCTGCGCGTTATTTGCCGCCAGCCGACGTCTGGCCGTTCCGTCGAGGACAGGCCGTAACCTCGCCCACCTTGCCGAGTTGGACACTGGGATAGCACCAGTAGTCTAGTCGATGCTCAAACTCCTAAGCCGACCGTGCAGCCACAGCACCACCGTAATCACTCGCCGAACTTATCTGATTCACGGCAACCCACTCGGGTCGGCTATAAAAAGCACCCCGAGCTTGCTCTCGCCCTCGCACAATTCCACCACCTCTCCAGACCCCGCCTAGCTACTGGAAGAGCCTCGAGGGGCCCTTCTTCATCAACTCCGGCCACCTCGTTCCGCCTCGGCCTCCACCTCGATTTACTCCGGTGAGGTCGTCTCCGGCGCCCCAACCTCGTCAGCAACCCTCTCGGGCAACTAAGAGTCTAACTCCCACTCCAATTTGATCTTCACAGCTCTCTGCGAAGAGGTCCACGACTGCCCGAACCGCCGTCCGCCGGAGCAAGGGCCGCCGTCGACATAGTGCTCACCGGCGACCACTTCCACCTCCCACAGACGCGGAAGGACGTGCTGATCACGAAGGTACCGTCCGATCACTCTGCCTCGCCGTGGATCGCCGCCGGCGAGCACCGCACCTCTCGGGCGCCGTTGCGCCCTGTTTCCCTCTTTTAAATTTTCAAACCTGACAGGTGGAGCCCGCCTGTCAGCCTCTCAGTCGTTTTTTTTAAAAGAACCGGTTTGTTGACTTTTCTGCAAAGCCCCCTGGAAGTTTTCTGTTTCATTACAAAGAGGTCCCTGGACCAAAACCCTTATATCTTTTGAACAGAAAAGTATTTTTGTTTGATTCTTTTTCTGTCATCTTCAAAGTTTTGTATAGTTTTTTATAATATTTATTTCAAAAAAATTGGATTAACTTTCTGTACCCCACCGTATTTACGTTAGCGCATGTATTTTGTGTACCGTAGATACCGAAGGAGGTGACGGAACCGCAAACTTCGCCGAGCTAGACCCCGACTACTCCGAACCAGGCAAGCAATGTTTGAACTTTTGATATGATGAGTGTTTGGGCATGTTTGCATTATTTTTGCATCATGGCACGTTCATGAGCATTTCGATGATAGTTTATCTCGTAAGAGTTGAGGCAAATGAGCTCGTTAAATCCATGAGTTGTTGGAAATTTGTTTCATGGCCATGAGTTGGCATGAGTATGGGTAAGATTGCAGTGTTGTAGCATGCCAGCCTTATGCCAGATCCTTGACCCTGTGTCAACATAAATCAGTCAGATTCCCGTCCATCTTCCCTTTCGTACTACCACATGTTTCCCGTAAGGGATACGGCTTAGTAAGTTGCAAACCACTTCCTGGTACACACCAAATTGAGAGGCCGGGATGAAGGTTCCATGGCCCTGGATTAAAGCCTTTCATCCGGTCAGGGGGCATGGGTGTTTCCGGTTGGGACCGAGAGGGGGGCACCCCTTAGAGTGCGCGTAAATAAATTTGATCCCATGCTATTCGAGATTGTGATATCCCCGTCTCAAAGTTTTTCCTAAACACTCTCTAGGGTGATTCCTGGCAACGTGAGGTATGATGGGTGTGTACTAGTTAGCTGTGTTTCCTCCGAAATACCGTAAACGGAACTAGTCCTTTGTGACTACGGAAATCCGTTGGCTGTGGACTTTTTGGTACAAACTACAGAGAGTCAAAATTCTTAAATACATCTTATTCATGTCCGAGTACCGTGTTCACATTATCTTATCAAATATCGGTCTCGGTGATGAGAGACTCGATAACCATATGAGTGTTATATGTTTATTTTCACGTGAATGAACTAACCCGCTTATTGCCTTGTGAGGAATATTTTCCGTGAGCACTATATCTTGTCGATTATGAATAATGAATTATAAGCCCTTTCTGTGATGTCGCTCGGACGTCCGACTGCGGCATTGTTATTATTTACTTTTATTATAAGCCCTTTCTGTGATGTCGCTCAGACGTCCGACTGCGGCATTGTTATTATTTACTTTTATTATAAGACCTTTATGTGATGTCGCTCAGACATCCGACTGCTGCATTGTTATTATTTACATTTATTATAAGCCCTTTCTGCGATGTCGTTCAGACGTCCGACTGCGGCATTGTTAATATTTACTTTTGTTATAAGCCCTTTCTGTGATGTCGCTCAGACGTCTGACTGCGGCATTGTTATTATTTACTTTTATTATAAGCCCTTTTTGTTATGTCGCTCGGACATCCGATCATGCATTGTTATTATTTACCTTTATTATAAGCCCTTTCTGCGATGTCGTTCAGACGTCCGACTGCGGCATTGTTAATATTTACTTTTGTTATAAGCCCTTTCTATGATGTCGCTCCAACGTTCGACTGCGGCACGCATGTATTTTCTTTCAATATAAGCCCTTTTCGAGGTGTCGCTTAGACACCCGACTGTGGCATGTTTTACTTATCTGTTCACCTTTCGAGGCGTCGCTTCAGACACCCGATCGGTTTTGAGTTTATCTTCTTTGGGTTTCAAGCGGACTACCGCCGATTCCCTTTTTACTTACCTTGCCATACTGATTAAATTGCGCATTGTTATAAATTAATCATGTCGCATTCATGCATTCATTTGTTATATCTTTTGTCCAAACTGTCTTGCGAGTACTTTCAAAGTACTCACCTGGCTTGTTGATTTGGCGGATGTCGACGTGGCGATCTCATGGATGTGGAGTTCGATAGCGAGTCCGACGCCTAGAGGAATCCCAGTCAGTCTCGTATGCGACCCTCGGATTAGTCATTGTGACATAACCGCTCCGCTACCCAAATAAATTCATCGAGCCTCTCCTCGACGCCGACGAGCCGCCAAAGATCTGAGTATTATTAACCACCCCACTGTGTTATTCCACCAACCACTCATAATCTCGAGTCAGTAGTATCTCCACCCCACACCATTGTGTCATATCCGCCAACCTGTATAATTATCGGCGCGTTTTGTAATAATTGGTTGGACGTCTTCAGTCCGAATTCGTAATATTGTAATGCTCTTGGCTTATTGTATCAAAGTTTTGTCTACGGTATGGAGGATTTTTCCTCATATTGGACTTCATAGGTCGGTTGTTCAATAAATATTTTTATTGAAAAACCGGTCGTGACAAGCTTGGTACCAGAGCCGATCAGAGGAAGCCACTTGGTGCGATCGCTAATCGGTTATTAGCGTAATAGAGCTATTTATTGTTTTTATAAATGTAGTCAATTTCGACAACAAAGATAAATTTATGATTTGACTACTCGGGATTTTTGCCTACTTTTGTAGATGGCTGGCAACGACTACGAGTCGCAGATGTTCGCCAACATGCCCGATGGGTTCGTCAAGATTCTCTCCTTCATCTTCCAAGTCGCGATAGGGCCAGCTGTGCGCCCAGTCTTCTCACTCTCTCAGCACAAGATCAATGACCGTATAACCATGCACCAAGCCGCAGTGCAATTCAAGGGAGGGCGAGTTGAGCGTTACCGGTTCTTGGGGAGAGCCATGCCCACAGAGAAGCATGCACTGCAGATGGCAGCCCGTGAGGCGATAGCTCGTCTTAGGGATATCCTTCCTTCGATGAAGACTCGTCGTTACCGCTACCTGCCATGTCATGTGCCATATACCTGCCACTACACGTTCTCTTGCCCTGCAGGAGAACGGGACGAAGCTTTGAGATGCTCATCGAGTATCTCCGGGCTTTGGAGGCAGCCTTCGACAACCTGGTGGGCGACTTTGTTGTTGCCGCATGGACTCGGCCCATGGCTGTGCCGCCAACAGAGGGAGCTCCTGCCCGCACCGCCACCGACTTTCGCCTCGCCATCAAGATCGCTTGCTCCTACTTGCTCACCGCTACTCGTCAGCCTGCCTACCACGGAGGAGTTCAACCATGTCATTGCGCCTACTCCGGTTCGCTCTGCACCACCCTCGTGCCCGCTCATGTTCGAGTTGTCCCAAGACAGGCACCTGCTCCACCAACTCAGCGCAGCACCTCACGTCTGGAGCCTATCTTCAAGAGGAGGTTGAGTCCCCAGCCTCACTCGCCTCACCCTTGGCAGGCCAAGGGAAATCCTTACCATCTCCGACTAAATGCGCTTAGCCGCCATGCGATGTACCGATTTATGCGATATGTTTATATGTACATAGGCTGTGAGAAGTAGCTTGTTTGCGCATCATGTAGGATCCGGAGGAGTGCACTAGACTAAATAACATGTCAGGATTATGTACGCATATCCTGAGTGATGTATTGTATAATTACTGCTTGCATGTAAGATATGTAATGAACAGTCCTTCTCCGTGCGCAAACGTTTATTCTCTCTTGAAAAATCTTGGAGCATTTGCGACTTTTTCCAGCTTCTTGAATTTATTGACTTTTGCGGCACAATTTCTTTTCTTATGAGTGTTTCAAAATATATCCCCAGAGTGAACTATGTCTCGTCCTTGGACGCGCTCCATGCCAACTCCGACAGAGGAAAATTATGGCACACCCTCAGCAACAATTTCACACAAGGGCGCACAAGTCAACAGAGACGGTGAAAGCGGCACTTTCCCAAATGTGCCATCTTTATGAACAAAGTCAGCAGCAACATCAGAAATAATGAACCAAGTCATCAATATGGGAAATCACCGTGGATGTGATGTCAGCAATCAAAGTTATCTCGAGCTACAAAAGACACGTCCCCAAACATTTTCTCACACCGACAAACCTCTTGAAGCCGAGGACTGGCTTCAGACATGGAAAGAAAATTAATCATTGCCCGGTGTTCAGATCTTGAGAAAGTGCTTTATGCTCCGCACTATCTCACCGGGAGCAGCCGCGTCGTGGTGGGAAAATTTCCTACACATGCACCCCAACGAAAATAATATAACATGGGAGGAATTTAAAGAAGGTTTTCGTGGGGCGCATATTCCTAAGAGTCTTATGAAGATCAAAAAGAGAGAATTTGATGACCTCAAGCAAGGACAATGACGGTGTCGAGAATACAACAAATGATTTACTTTGTTGTCTTGCTACGCCAACGAGGAGCGTATGTCGGAAAACAAAAGATGGAGAAATTCCTAGACGATTACGACACCCGCGCTTAAATGTCAATTGGTCGTACACACCTTTCCAGATTTTAAGACGCTGGTGGATAAGGCCATTACCTTGGAAAATGAGAGATGCAGCTTAGAAGATTTCCGCAAGCGGAAGAGGCACCAGACTAATCACGCCCGCAACCACCGCAAAGAAGACAGATGTCTAAAAAAACTGGACACCCAAACCCACGACAAGCGTTTCACGCCCCATCAAGAATTTCCATGCAAGGGACAAGGAGTTCACATACCGCCCAGGCGTTACCTGTTACGCTTGTGGAGAAGAAGGGCACTATGCCAAGCAAAGGCCCCAAGCCAAGGAACTCGACCCCAAAGCCGAACAACGGAGGCAATAATTGGCGTAAGCGCAACAATTTCAACCCAAATAACAACCACGTGAAGGGTCATCTGAACCACGTGACCAAAGAGGAAGCACAAAATGCCCCGGATATCGTGCACGATGCGTTTCACATCAACACAATACCGCCGTGGTTTTGTTTGATTCTCGAGCTTCTCACTCATTCGTTTCAAAAGTTTTGCTTTGCAAAATAATTTTTCGATGCTTCCCTTGGAAAAATCTATGATCGTCAAGTCCCGGAATTAAGCAAGTTACCCGAAATTATTGCCGGGGTGTGGTTATCGAGTTTGAAGGGTTGAAGTTTCACGCAAATCTTATCGTGTTGGAAAATAAAGGACTGGATGTCATCTTAGGGATGGATTGGTTAACCACCAACAAAGGTTTTATTGACTGCTTCAACAGGACCGTAATTCTCACCCATCACCACGGGAAGACCATAAAGGTCTCAGCCAAGGAAAGAAAAATATCCCGGCAACCGAGATTGAACAAGGTAGATATTTCTGAATTGAGCAAGGTTCCAGCAGTGTGTGAATTTCCAGATGTATTTCCCGAAGAGCTACCAGGCATGCCACCAGATCAAGAGATGGAATTCAGCATTGAACTAGCACCCGGTACCGCTCCCATATACAAGAAACCATACAGAATGGCACCATCCGAATTGGTGGAACTGAAGAAGCAAATAAAGGAATTATTGGAAAAATGGTATATACGAGCCAGTTCCTCACCTTGGGGTTCACCAATTTTGTTTGCCAAAAAGAAGGATGGAACACTGAGATTGTGCATAGACTATCGAGCGCTAAATATGGTCACAATCAAGAACAAATATCCGATGCCACGAATAAATGATTTATACGATCAACTCGCTCAGGCCAAGGTGTTCTCAAAGATTGACTTGAGGTCGGGATACCATCAACTGAAAGTGCGAACCGAAGACATTCCCAAGACAGCTTTCACCTCCAGATACGGATTGTATGAGTTCACCGTAATGCCATTCGGACTAACAAACGCCTCAAGATATTTTGTTCACCTCATGAACAAAGTATTCATGATGTTTATGGACAAGTTTGTTGTGGTATTTATCGATGATATTCTGGTATACTCCAAAACACCGTAAGAGCACGCAGAACATCTCCGAATTGTACTAGGAGAACTCAGGAAACATCAATTGTACGCTAAATTCAGCAAGTGTGAATTTTGGCTAAAGCAAGTGGGTTTTCTGGGCCACGTACTGACCCAAGAAGGTATCGCCATAGACCCGAAAAAGTCAAGGCCGTGCCATTTGGCTGGAAGCCACCACCCGGCCAATGAACGGGCGTCTGAAGTTTCTTGGGAATGGCAGGATACTGCCAGAGATTTATTGAAGGATTCTCTACCATAGCAAAGCCAATGACGCAACTACTCAAGAAAGACAGGAAGTTTGAATGGACGGAAGCTTGCGAGAAAAGTTTCCAAGAACTGAAGAGGAAATTGACGACAGCACCAGTGCTAATTGTCCCAGATATACACAAAAATTTTGAGGTATTTTGTGACGCATCTCGAAAGGGCCTCGGGTGCGTGTTAATGCAAGAAGGCAAGGTTGTCGCATATGTTTCCAGACAACTTCGCAAGCATGAGGAAAATTATCCTACTCATGACCTGGAATTAGCAGCAGTTATTCATGCACTCAAGGAATGGAGACACTTCTTACTTGGTAATCGTTGTGAAATATACACGGACCACAAAAGCCTCAAGTATATTTTCACACAACCAAAACTCAATTTACGGCAGCGACGCTGGTTGGAATTAGTAAAGGATTATGATGTTGGAATCCACTACCACCCAGGCAAAGCAAATGTTGTAGCAGATGCTCTGAGTCGGAACCCCAGTCCTGACAACGACAGCATGCCAAACTTAAGACCTGAATTCCAGCAGGAATTTGCTAAACTCAATCTGATGGTAGTCACCGAAGGTAGTGTGTCGAACTTAGAGTTACAGCCCCTAATAGAGAAGGTTAAAGAGGCTCAACGTGGACACCCCAGCATTGAAGGCATAAAACGGAAGATGAATTTGGGCAAGGCCTCAGAATTCGTTATCGATGAGCAAGGAATATTGTGGTACGGGAATAGACTTTATGCATCAAATATCCATGACCTTAAACAAAGAATCTCGGCTGAAGGCCACACCGCCTCGTACTCAATCCATCCCGGGGAACAAAAATGTACAAAGATCTTCAGGAAACATTTTGGTGGCATGGTATAAAAAGAGACATAGCCACGTTTATTGCATGTTGTGACTCTTGTCAACGCATCAAGGCCAAGCACCAGAAACCGGCCGGGCTATTGCAACCAAATAAGATACCCGAGTGGAAATGGGACGAGATTGGAATGGATTTTATCGTTGGACTACCTCGGTCACGACACGGACATGATGCCATATGGGTAATCACTGATAGATCGACTAAAGTGGCACACTTCATCCCCTGCGGAAGACAAACCCACACCACTCGTAAGCTTGCTAGGCTCTACCTTTCTGTATCGTTTGCTTAGATGGAGTCCCAAAGAAAATAATCTCGGACAGAGGCACTCAATTGCCTCCCGATTTTGGGATCACTTACAACAAGCTCTAGGAACTCAGCTGGCATTCAAGATCGCATACCATCCCTGCATGTATGGGCGGTGAGCGAGTAAACCAGATTCTAGAAGATATGCTGAGAGCATGTGTCCTCACCTATGGGACCAGTTGGGAAGAGAGCTTACCATACGCAGAATTCGCATATAACAATAGCTATCAGTCCAGCCTGCAAATGGCACCATTTGAAGCTCTGTACGGGCGAAGATGTCGTACCCAGCTAAATTGGTCGGAAATCGGAGACAGCCATATCTTCGCCCGGACCTGCTCAAAGAGGTCAAGATAAGGTCAAGATAATTAAGGACCGACTCAAGACAGCCCAAAGCCGACAAAAGAGTTATTACGGTCAGAAACATCGTGGAGTCAATTTTGAACCCGGTGAATTTGTGTACCTACGAGTATCCCCTATGAGAGGCCTGCATCGATTCAAGATTAAAGGGAAGCTAGCACCAAGATTCATCGGACCATTCTGCATAGTGGCACAAAGAGGCATGGTGGCCTACCAGCTAGACTTACCCGAAGAATTATCCGACATCCACGACGTATTCCACGTCTCCCAATTGAGGAAGTGCGTAAGCAACCCAGAGAAACAAGTACCCCATAAAAACATTGACGTGCAGCCAGACCTTACATATCGGGAGCATCCTATAAAAATCTTGGAAGAGTCTGAAAGGAGAACCCGACAGAAAACCATCAAGTTCTTCAAGGTTCAGTGGAGCAACCACACCGAAAGTGAAGCCACTTGGGAAAGAGAGGATTTCCTTCGGACAGAGCACCCACAATTATTTGAGGATCAGCTGGAATCTCGGGGACGAGATTTTTCATAAGGGGGTAGGTGTTGTGACACTCCAAAAATATTCTTTTGGTTCTCTTCAAAAATTTTGTTTGATTTGAAGAAGGTCTTCTAAACCCTTCCAAAAATCTCTCTCAAAAACTTTTCCCTCTAGCAAGGGTTTAAATTTTTGAATCTCCTTCAACTCTGGTGTTTGGTTTTTAAATTTTTCTTGTGATTGCCCTCTTCTCAAGATTTCAAGAAAAATCCTTGGAGTTTATTTTCTTTCAAAAAGGAAACTCTAGGAGTTTTGCATCTTCTCCAAAATTGAAACTACTCATGATTTTATCATGCACCACATGGTAAAATCTTCCCAAAAATCTCTCCTTCCACTTTGGGCAATCCAAACATTCATTCTCAACAAGTTCAACCCTTTTCTGAATTTTATTTCATTTATTTCTCCTCCCAAATCTTTTCTCTGTCCATTATTTTGAGCCTAGGTGATTTGCAAAGCAAGTACCTAAACGCATTTGAGTTTTGACCTCAAACCAACTCCCTGGATAGTCCTTGGTACCCACAACCTAGAACAATCAAGATCCACTCCTCTTCTTTTCAAAAATTTCAAAATTCAGTCTCTGCAAGTTTGGACCAGATTTGCCAAATTTGGTGAAATTCATATCTACACTTCTCCAAAAATTCCACCAAAATTCAGGCAACCCCTAGCTACAATGAGAGACCACTCCACCAAATACCAGCTCAAGGAAAAATCCCTACATGCCTAAATCATTCTGTCGAACACCTTGCATGCACTATTACCGCTCATCTTCAGTTAAATTCAGATTGCAGTGTCGTTCTCCGTCAGAGTTTCAGTCACATGCCCACAGTGCACTTGGCACGTTGCTCACAGCCTAGCCTGCTTGTCCGGAGCTTCACACGCGTTCTTGGCGCGTTCCAGGAGTCAGTGGCACCCTGGCCCGCCTGCGTCGGCGTGTCTTGCGGCGGCAGAACCACCGTAGCGGCCGACAGGGAGCAAAACTGCGGCATAACGCCGTCCGGCGCCGCCCAAACCTCCTGGTAGCTCCGCGTAGCCATTTACTTGCCAGCACAGGCATGCAGCACCGTAGCCGTGGCCTGGCACGCAGAGCGCGTTCGCTGCCGCCGACGGGCCGTCGGCTGCTCCATCGAGGACAGCCGTAACCTCGCCCCACCTTGCTGAGTTGGACACTGATAGCACCAAGATTGCCGTCTAGTCGATGCTCAAACTCCTAAGCCGACCGTGCAGCAACAGCGCCGCCGTAATCACTCGCCGGACTTATCCGATTCACGGCAACCCACTCGGGCCGACTATAAAAAGCACCCCCGAGCTTGCTCTCGCCCTCGCACAACTCCACCACCTCTCCAGACCCCGCCTAGCTACTAGAAGAGCCTCGAGGGGCCCTTCTTCATCAACTCCGGCCACCTCGTTCTGCCTCGGCCTCCACCTCGATTTACTCCGGTGAGGTCGTCTCCGGCGCCCCAACCTCGTCGGCAACCCTCTCGGGCAACTATGAGTCTAACCCCCACTCCAATTTGATCTTCACAGCTCTCTCCGGACGAGGTCCACGATCGCCGAACCATTGTCACTGGAGCAACGGCGCCGTCGACACGTTGCTCGCCGGCGACCACTTCCACCTCCCACAGACGGAAGGACGTGTTGATCACGAAGGTACCGTCAGATCACTGCTGCTTGCCGTGGATTCGCCGCCGGCGACCATCAAGATTCTCTCGGCGCCGTCGCGCCCTGTTTCCCTCTTTTAAATTTTCAAACCTGACAGGTGGAGCCCGCCTGTCAGCCTCTCAGTCGTTTCTTTTAAATGAACCGTTTTCTAGACTTTTCTGCAAAGCCCCCTGGAAGTTTTCTGTTTCATTACAGAGAGGTCCCTGGACCAAAACCCTTATATCTTTTAAACAGAAAAGAATTTTTGTTTGATTCTTTTTCTGTCCTCTTCAACTTTTTGTCTAGTTTTTATCACATTTATTTGAAAAATATTTGGATTAACTTTCTGTACCCCACGGTATTTACGTTAGCGCGTGTATTTTGTGTACCGTAGATACCGAAGGAGGTGATGGTACACAAACTTCGCCGAGCTAGACCCCGACTACTCCGAACCAGGCAAGCAATGTTTGAACTTTTGATATGATGAGTGTTTGGGCATGTTTGCATTATTTTTGTATCATGGCACGTTCATGAGCATTTCGATGATAGTTTATCTCGTAAGAGTTGAGGCAAATGAGCTCGTTAAATCCATGAGTTGTTGGAAACTTGTTGCATGCCCATGAGTTGGCATGAGTATGGGTAAGATGGCAGTGTTGTAGCATGCCAGGCTTATGCCAGATCGTTGACCCTGTGTCAACATAAATCAGTCAGATTCACGTCCATCTTCCCTTTCAGATTACCAATTGCTTTCCCGTAAAGGGATACGGCTTAGTAAGTTGCAAACCACTTCCTGGTACACACCAAATTGAGAGGCCGGGATGAAGGTTCCATGGCCCTGGATTAAAGCCTTTCATCCGGTCAGGGGGCATGGGTGTTTCCGGTTGGGACCGAGAGGGGGACGCCACTTAGAGCGCGCGTTAATAAATTTGATCCCATGCTATTCGAGATTGTGATCTCCCCGTCTCAAAGTTTTTCTTAAACGCTGTCTAGGGTGATTCCTGGCAACGTGAGGTATGATGGGTGTGTACTAGTTAGCTGTGTTTCCTCCGAAATACCGTAAACGGAACTAGTCCTTTGTGACTACGGAAATCCGTTGGCTGTGGACTTTTTGGTACAAACTCTGCAGAGTCAAAATTCTTAAATTCATCTTATTCATGTCCGAGTACCGTGTTCACCTTATCTTGTCAAATATCAGTCTCGGTGACAGAGACTCCTGATAACCATATGAGTGTTATATGTTTATTTTCCTGTGAATGAACTAACCCGCTTATTGCCTTGTGAGGAATATTTTCCGTGAGCACTATATCTTGTCAGTTATGAATAATGAATTATAAGCCCTTTCTGTGATGTCGCTCAGACATCCGACTGCGGCATTGTGATTATTTACTTTTATTATAAGCCATTTCTGTGATGTCGCTCAGACGTCCGACTGCGGCATTGTTATTATTTACTTTTATTATAAGCCCTTTCTGTGATGTCTCTCAGACATCCGACTGCGGCATTGTTATTATTTACCTTTATTATAAGCCCTTTCTGCGATGTCATTCAGACGTCCGACTGCGGCATTGTTAATATTTACTTTTGTTATAAGCCCTTTCTGTGATGTCGCTCAGACGTCCGATCATGCGACATTGTTATTATTTACTTTTATTATAAGCCCTTTCTGTGATGTCGCTCAGACATCCGACTGCGGCATTGTTTTTATTTACCTTTATTATAAGCCCTTTCTGCGATGTCGTTCAGACGTCCGACTGCGGCATTGTTAATATTTACTTTTGTTATAAGCCCTTTCTATGATGTCGCTCCGGCGTCCGACTGCGGCACGCATGTATTTTCTTTCAATGTAAGCCCTTTTCGAGGTGTCGCTTAGACGCCCGACTGTGGCATGATTTACTTATCTGTTCACCTTTCGAGGCATCGCTTCAGACACCCGATCGGTTTTGATTTTATCTTCTTTGGGTTTTCGAGCGGACTACCGCTGATTCCCTTTTATTTACCTTGCCATACTGATTAAATTGTGCATTGTTATAAATTAATCATGTCGCATTCATGCATTCATTTGTTATACCTTTTGTCCAAACTGTCTTGCGAGTACTTTCAAAGTACTCACCTGGCTTGTTGATTTGGCGATGATCGACGAAGGCGATCTCATGGATGAGGAGTTCGATAGCGAGTCCGATGCCTAGAGGAATCCCAGTCAGTCTCGTGCGACCCCTGGATTAGTCATTGTGACATAACCGCTTCCGCTATCCAAATAAATTCATCGAGCCTCTCATCGACGCTCGACGAGCTGCCAGTACAGTAGTATTATTAACCACCCCACTGTGTTATTCCACCAACCACTCATAATCTCGAGTCAGTAGTATCTCCACCCCACACCAATGTGTCATATCCGCCAACCTGTATAATTATCGGCGTGTTTCGTAATAATTGGTTGGACGTCTTTAGTCCGACCCTATAATATTGTAATGCTACTGGCTTATTGTATCAAAGTTTTGTCTACCGGTATGGAGGATTTTTCCTCATATTGGACTTCATAGGTCGGTTGTTCAATAAATATTTTTATTGAAAAACCGGTCGTGACAGTTAGCGTGCCCGTGCATCGCGTAGCACCATGCTGACGAAGTACACCGGGTGCTCAACGAAGGTGGAAGTGTTGGCGGGGTCTTGTACCTCTTGAGACCGGGGGACCTTAGGAGTTTGGTCGTTTGTTGGGGCAGCCGGGGCCTCAGGAGCGCCGTCTTGAGGAGCTTGGTCACCTGTCGGGGCAGTCGAGGCCTCTGGAGCGCCGTCCTGAGGCCGTGGCGTCTCGACCGGGTGCGAGGTGCTGCTTCGCGAGCCTTTGGCCAGGTGCTCCTCCCGGACCGCCACCAGCACTGCGCTGGCAGAGTGGGGCGTGGCGGCTGTCGGATTTCGGGTTCCGGCAGACCCTTGAGGTTCAAACACTGGGGTGCGTGCGGAGATCAAACCCTCCACCGTCTCGCACTTCGCCGAATCGCAGGGACCTAAACTACTAACGGAGCAGCACAAGAGACACGAGATTTATACTAGTTCGGGCCACCGTTGTGGTGTAATACCCTACTCTAGTTTGTGGTGTGGTGGATTGCCTCTTGGGCTGATGAAGATCACAGTACAAGGAAGAACAGCCTCGCGAGGGTCTGTTCTTGGCGGGTGAGATGAACTGCTAGGTGGTGTTCAGTTGCTCTAGCTACTGGTTTCTTGATGAGGATTCTGGTCTCATCCCGGGGGCGGATCCCTCTACCTTGTGGGTGGCTACTCCTATTTATAGGCGAAGGCCCTGGGCCTCTTCCCAAATATTGAGCGGGAAGGGCGCCAACAATTGACCATTTTGAAGGGGAACAACGGGTACACTTATCCTGACTAAAGTTGGTCCTCGCACGCCAAAGGCTCTGGTGATGACGCCTTTGCCTGGGCTCCACGATGACTCCCTTCCTGCCGTTGGGCTGGTCTTGGTCTTGTTGCACCAAAGCGGATGCCTTTGCTTGATGCTCTCGCCGCACTTGCTCCCTTTGCACCAAAGAGGAAAGGAGGACACTGCGCGGGCTGGCGCCCTTGGTCGTCATGGCTTGCGTCATGGGCACCTCGCGAGGTACCCTGCCTTGAACTCTCTGCCTCCTCATGAGCCAGCCTGACGAGGCCATGCCTGAGGAAGCTCCTCGTCGTCCGCCCCGCGAGGCTTGGCCCCTCGCGAGGGTCTTGAGCTTATGCTGATGAAGATGGGCTGTCCTGGGCCTCCTTTGAGCCACGCCGCAGCGCAGTGCAAGTCTGGGACCCCGTTCCCAGAACACCGACAGTAGCCCCCGGGCCCACGGCGTGCCTGAACTTGGCCGAGCAAAGAGGCGAAAGGGCAAGTGCGAAGCGTCGCAGGCCCTAACAGCCTGCAGCCTTGGGCGCCGCGTGGCGGTTGATTGGACGCGTGCGCACTGCTTCCCCACGATGCCTCGGTAACCACCCAGATTCGACAAGTCCCTGCATGCAGAGTTGGTCTTGATTACCGGTGATCGTGGAGGTCGACGGTTGGCCTTCGCCGGCTATAAGTATGGAACGGCACGCGCCCTTCCAGTCTATCCTTCTGCTTCTCCTCCTCCTCATTTCTTCTAGTTGCCATGGCTCCGATCCGACGGTTCTCCACGGAAGAGAAGGTAAGGCTCCTCAGGAGGATCCTGACCTGCTCGCCCCAAAGAAGCGGCTTGCTCTCCGGTGTCAGGGCAGGAGCGCCCGCCAGGAGGCGCCCACGCCCTGGTGCGTGCGCCGCCACCAGGGTTTCCTCTTCCCTTGTACCCGCAGATTGGTGGCCCTGAGGGAGGCGACGTCGGGCGCCACGAACGGCGCAGCCGACGACGCCGGCGGGTCACGAAGGTGTGCGTCTTCCCCCCTGGAGTCCATGCCGAGGGCTCCTGTCGGGAGTTCGTGCTTCACGTCGCCACGCCTCCTAAGTCTTGGATTCGTCTTCCTTCTTTCTTCGCCTCCGTCGTCCGGCAGAAGAACCCCACAGGACTATGGCTGCAAGACGCCAGCTCACGACACCCTCGCGACCGGGGCAGAGGTCGCAGTAGTTGCCCCGGGCTAGGTCTTCATGACTCAAGGCTGGGACGAGGTCGCTCGGGTCTGCAGGACGAGGGGCGCCCTCACGATCCACCTAGAGTACGATGGTGCTACGTTGGTGTCCTTCAAGGTCTTCGACGCGGAGGGTCGTCGGCTAGAGTGCTGCCCCGGAAGAGGTGGTCGAGGTCCCGCTGTGGTGAGACAGAGGTCGACCGCCCACTCCCTCGACTGCTCCTCGGGCAATTTAGGCGCCGGAGGATCCAGCGAATCCGCCGAGCTCTTCGCGACGCCGGAGACAAGCGGCAGCGACTCTGAGCCCCGAGCCTCGCCGCTTAGGGCGAGGCGGGCTCGTCGAGCCGCCGCCGCCCGATCTGGATGGGGTTGGCGCCGGACCGGGTGGCCCATCATGATGATGGCGTGCGCGCGGTGGTCCCTGTAGATAGGACTCCTTAGGATTCGCGTCTTTTGTTCCTCGAGGAGCCAAGAATGTACCCCGCGGGGGCTTGTAAGATGTTTGTAGCTTCGTTTGTCAATATGATCCTTATTGTGGGGCAGTGCGAGATGCTCATTCCGCCTTAGCTTAGTTTCTTTCTTCCTTTCGGACCTCATGAGGGCTTGATGCTCCGCACCGACAGGTCCCAGTCCCAAGGCGGCTTCAGCCGTCGCTGGTATGCCAGGTCGCGATGCCGTGGTCAAGGCCAGGAGGTGAGCGGCCCGGGGTCCGGTAAGAGCCCCTGAGTCGCGATGCTCTGGGGGTCCCCCTTGGCACTCAAGCAGCCATCATTCGGTGAGAAAGGAGAGCGATGTTGCTAACACGGGGTTGCATTGAGTGTGGGGATGGTGTTGCGATAACTAGTGTGTCCGGAGGGTGACTTATCTCGAGGGTCAGGACAATGCTTCCTGGTGCGGCGCTAGGTCCGTGCCCGGGCCGGCGAGAGATTGCGTGGCGAGGTCGTTTCGTGCTCCTTGGAGGGACCCTGCAGGTTCACCATGAAAGGAACAAGAGCTCGCCGTGGCGATCGTTAGCCCTGCCATTAGTTGCTTTGGAGAGGCGCGGGAGGCCTCGCGAGGTGTGTTGGGGCACACGTGAGCGGTAGCAGGACTCACGGGGCCCTACCTCAAGGCGGGTTGCGCCTGGCGCTCGGCCTTATCTTCGAGTGTGTTCCTGCAAATTTGGCCAGATGCCGGTGCTCTACGTCTTCGGGTCCCGGCTCTCGGGCTGTTCTCAGCCGTCGCTGGCAAGCCAGGTCGCGATGCCATGGACAAGACCAGAGGGTGAGGGCCGGAGAGCCGGTAGGAGCCACAGTCGCGATGCTCGGGCACACCCCCTTTAGCAGCATAAAAGTAGGTTAGATAATGACGCAATCTCGTCCTCGGGTCCCGGCTCTCGGGCTGGTCTCAGCCGTCGCTGGCAAGCTAGGTCGCGATGCCATGGACAAGACCAGAGGGTGAGGGCCGGAGAGCCAGTAGGAGCCCTGAGTCGCGATGCTCAGGCACCCTCCCTTTAACGTGCAAGATTCCGCCACCCAGGAAAAGGCACCAAATAACAAGTACGGTGGAGCGAGAGCATAATCCTAAGGAAAAAGTAGGAAGGATACATGCATTTGGGGGCGGCCCGGCGGCTTGGGGATGATGCAGCCGAGGCGCCCCCAACAGGATAGGCTAATGACATGAAATGAAAGTGAAACATGCCACAGGGACGGACCCACGCGGCCTGGGAATAATGCGGCCCTGAAGGCGCTCCCAGCCGAAAATAAAACTTAAAGATGTCACCTGGTGATGTTGGGGATGAAGGGGTGTTGGTGTAGCAGACTCGGTGGGCTGCGGGAGCCGATCCTCCACGAGGCCCGGGCCCGGGGGCCTCGGGAGGCTCCGGAGGCGCTGGCGGCTCCTCGCGGGCCATCTCCATCTCCGCCAGGGCTGCGGCGTGCCTGACCTCTTGAGCCTCCAGGATGGTCCTCATGAGACGCTGGTGCGCAGCTGCCGCGTTTGGCAGGCCATAAGGCATGCGCCGCGTAGGCGTAGGCGGACCCTGCATAGCGTCCCATCGCGAGGGCCAGAGGCGCTCTTGAGACGCGGCTCGGTTGAGCCCTGGTATGTCGATGCAGACGCGCAGCCCGCCATCCTCGCCTCGATGGGGGGCCACAGCGGGCAGGTGGCAGCTGCCCCTCATGACCCTTGACTCCTGTAGCTCCTGAATGGCCTTGCTGACGAACTCCTGAGGGTTCGGCCCTCCTTGCCTTGCTCCTGCGGGAAGCGTGCTTGAAACACGCCTCCACGTGGTGCCCAAGCGCCTCCCTCGAGACCTTGGCGAGGTGGCGGCCCTCCAGGGAGAGCCCCGAGCCCTGCCTGAGGAGGGCGCCCGGCGCTTCCCTATGCGATGGAAGGAGGCTCCCCTGGCCCAGTCACGGGCCACACAGGTGGCTTTGTCTCTTGAAGAGTCGGGCGGTCGATGCCTTCTTCTTCTTGGGTGCGGCCTCGGCGGGCCCCTGCTTTGTGGTGCAGGTCTTCTAGCGATCTGCGGCTGAAAGGCTCGCTCTAGGGAGCTGCTTCCGTCCCTCTCTTCCACGAGGGCACCGTGATGACCCGCGCCGCTTCCTGGCGTCTTGAGGACGTTGTAGCCATGGTGGAGTTACGGCCATGAATTTTATAGCGCTGGGTACCCGAGGATGGCGTTGTCACGGCGAGCAAATGTAAGCGACGTCGAAGTCAATGAGCTCGGTGTGGTAGTTATCGCGAGCCCGAAGGTGACAGGAAGGTGGACACTGCCCGATCGGGACCGTGGAGCCGTCGGTGACTCCGGAGAAAGGCTTGGTTGGCTGAAGCTGACTGTAAGGCACTTGAAGATTGTTGAATGTCTCTACGGACAGGACGTTGAGCCCTGCTCCGCCGTCGATGAGGGTCTTGGTGACCAGCACGTTGCTGATGATTGGGGAACAAAGCATCGGGAGAACTCCGGCTGTGGCTGCGCACTTGAGCTGGTCTGCTGAGCTGAACGTGATGGCGCGCGCCGACCACCTGAGAGGGTGCGTGGACTCGATCTTGGGGAGGACTGCATTCACTTCGCGTGCAAACTGCTTGAAAATGCGCTGAGAGGCTGGGGCTTGAGCTCCGCCCAGGATGCAGGCGATCGCACGCGCTTCCTGGAAGCCCCCAGCCCCCTCGTCCTGATGACGGTCTTCAATTCTTCTTGGCGGCGACTCGAGCGGAGGGTGGCCTGCGTTCCCCTGTGGGCGATCCTTGCGAGGCTGATCCCTCCAGCCTCCCTCGCAAGGTGGGTCTTGCCAGCGGTCCTCGCGAGGTTGGTCAACGCCACCCTTGGCGCGGGCCGCGGTCTTCCCAGCGTCCTGCATTCCTTCCTCCTCCTCGACCGTAGCCCCGATCGCTGCGCTCGGGGCGTCTGCCGACCGTTCCTTCGCGTACGGCCCGGAGCTCTTGGCATTCATTGGTGTTGTGGGTGTGGAGGTCGTGGTACACGCAATACCGGCTGCCCTTGGAGGACTCGGGCTGATCTACGCCTCGCAGTGTATGCGGCTCGGCGGCGATGCGGCAGCCTTGCGCTTCACGTCCTTGGCCTTGGACTTCTTCCCTTGGGATCCGCGGCAGCAGCTCGAGGAGGGAGAGGCGCCCTCCTCAGCCACTGGCGCACTTGGTCGCCAAGTTGAACAGCTCGAGGAGGTGCACGAGATCTTCATGCATCACCAGCTCCTCCTTCATCTTGACGTCGCGCCGCGCCCGTCGGAGAAGGCAGAGATGATGGCATCCTCCGTTACCCAGGGGATCTAGAGGCGCCCGTTGTTGAAGCGCTGGATGTACTTTGCAGGGTTTCCCTAGCTGCTGCTTGATTCGCGCGTAATGTCGCTCCACGGCGGGTGGCGGTCGTGAGTACCTTGGAAGTTGGCGATGAAGCGGAGTGCGCATCTCGGCCCGTGAAGAGATCGTGCACAGGGCGATTCGAGGAGCCAAGTGCGGGCTCCGTCTTTGAGCACCATGGGAAACCAATTTGCCATGACCTTTTCATCCCCGTTGGCATCCTCGATGCCCAGCTCGTAGAGCTGGAGGAACTCCGTAGGGTCAGCTGTGCCGTCGTAGCGAGGAGGCAGGTCAGCGAACTTGGCGGGCCACGCGGCGTTCACGCCTTCCCGGAGGTGAAGGCGCGGCAGCCCGCCGTGGCCGCGGGGGGCCTCGGACGACAGAGAGCTTGGTCTTGTGGGCCTCCCTGCGCCGCGGCTGGGGGCAGCGAAGGGTCCTGACGTGCTGGTGCGGGGAGCACTCGGGCAGCTTCTTATGGGCGAGGAACTTCTAGACAGCTCTGCTCTTGCCGCGTCGGCGCCTGGCGGAACGGGTTCCGCCGGGCAGCGCCTTGAAACCAGGCGCCTTCTTGAGGAGGAGGCGGTGAGGCGTCCGGGGCTTCGCCATCGCCCGCGAAGCGGGTGTGGTGCAGCGACGGGCGGTCGCGGGGTGCCTCCTGCAGCGCAGAGCGAAGCTTCAGCGACAAATTCGAGCCATTCTTCGTAAAGCGTCGTCGGCAAGCGTGTAGCGAGGCTTCGTTTGCGCGATGAAGTGCAGCTCGGGCCTCCATGGCGCGCGAAGATGCGCGTGGCGAAGAACCGGCCGAGGGTGAGCGAAAGCGTGGCGGTGCGGCCGTCCGCTGATGGGCGAGTCTTTGGGGCGATGCTTGCTGCTCGTTCCCGCCGGGCGATGGCGGCGTTAACAGCAGGTGATAGAGAGCAGCGAAGCGCCCGCCGACGGAGAACTGTCTGGGCGACATCTGCAGCGGCGAAAGCTCGGCGCTGCTTCAGCGCTGGCCCGGCAGGCGTCGGACATGTTCGCGGTGGTCGGGGAAGAAGCGAGGCCACGAAGGCAGATTCCGGCGCACCCCTACCTAAGCGCGCCAAATGTCGGATTTCGGGTTCAGCAGACCCTTGAGGCTCGAACACTTTGGGAGTCTTGTAGCGGAGATCAAACCCTCCACCGTCTCGCGCTTCGCCGAATCGCGAGGGACCTAAACTACTAACGGAGCACAAGAGACACGAGATTTATACTAGTTCGGGCCACCGTTGTGGTGTAATACCCTACTCTAGTTTGTGGTGTGGTGGATTGCCTCTTGGGCTGATGAAGAACAGTACAAGGAAGAACAGCCTCGCGAGGGTCTGTTCTTGGCGGGTGAGATGAACTGCTAGGTGGTGTTCAGTTGCTCTAGCTACTGGTTTCTTGATGAGGATTCCGGTCTCATCCCGGGGGCGGATCCCTCTACCTTGTGGGTGGCTACTCCTATTTATAGGTGAAGGCCCTGGGCCTCTTCCCAAATATTGAGCGGGAAGGGTGCCAACAATTTACCATTTTGAAGGGGAACAGCAGGTACACTTATCCTGACTAAAGTTGGTCCTCGCCTGCCAAAGGCTCTGGTGATGGCCTTTGCACAGGCTCCACGATGACTCCCTTCTGCCGTTGGGCTGGTCTTGGTCTTGTTGCAATCAAGCGGATGCCTTTGCTTGATGCTCTCGCTGCGCTTGCTCCCTTTGCACCAAAGAGGAAAGGAGGACAACTGCTGGCTGGCGCCCGACTAAGCGCCCTTGGGCGTCATGGCTAACGTCATGGGCACCTCACGAGGTACCCTGCCTTGAACTCTCCGCCTCCTCATGAGCCCAGCTGACGAGGCCGTGGCACGAGAAGCTCCTCGTCAGTCCGCCCAGCAATCTGGCCCCTCGCGAGGGTCTTGAGCTTATGCGTTGATGAAGATGGGTTGTCCTGGGCCTCCTTTGAGCCACGCCGCAGGCCATGGCGAGCAAGTCTGGGACCCCCGTTCCCGGAAGCGCCGGCAATGACGAGTAGAGCACCAAGGGCTCAAGTGGACGTGGTGCTATCATCACCGGCGGGTTGGTGAGGTACCTCTTGAGGACTTGGAATGTCGCTTTAGCCTTTGGAGTCCACTCGAATGGTCCTTTCTTTTTCATCAATTTGAAGAACGGGAGGGCGCGTTCTCCCAGCTTGGAGATGAAGCACCCCAGCGGGGTCATACAGCCCGCCATCTTCTGCATCTCTTTGAGGGTTTGTGGCGGGCTCATCCTTTCTATTTCCTTGACCTTCTCGGGGTTGGCCTCGATCCCGACACCAGAAAGCCCAGCAGCTTGCCGGAGGGGACGCCAAACACACATTTCTCTGGATTGAGTCGCATATCCACCTTGCGCAGGCTGGCAAATGTTTCCTCCAGGTCTTCAATAAGGGCCCTTGCCTCCCGAGACTTTACCACTATGTCGTCGACATAGGCCTCAACGTTCCTCCCGAGCTGCTGACCCTAGGCGATGTGCATCAGCTGCTGGAAGGTTGCCCCGGCATTACGCAGCCCAAATGTCATGCAGGTGTAGCAATACACCCCGCAAGGGGTCAGGAAAGCCGTCTTCTCAACATCCTGCACCGCCATCTTGATTTGGTGATAGCCCGAGAAGGCGTCCGGAAAGCACAGCAGGTCGCACTCAGTCATGGAGTCGACGATCTAGTTGATGCGCGGAAGCGGGAAGGGGTCCTGAGGGGCAAGCCTTGTTGAGGTTGGTGAAATCGACGCACATGCGCTCCTTCCCGCCTTTCTTGGGGACAATAACCAGGTTTGCCAGCCACTCTAGGTACCGCACCTCCCGAATGACACCAGCCTCTTGAAGTTTGCGGGTCTCTTGGACGATGAATGACTACTTCTCTTTGGACTGCCGCCGCGCCTTCTGTTTCACCGGGCGCACGTTAGGACACACCCTCAGATGATGCTCGATTATTCCCCTCGGGATTCCGACCAGGTCCTTGGGCTCCCATGCGAACACATCCTTATTCATGCGTAAGAAGCTGACCAACGCCTCTTCTTGATCTGGAGGGAGGCCGGCGCCTATGGTGAAGGTGGCGCCCGATGCCCGGTCTTCATTAACCAGTACCTACTTCGTCTCGGCATGATCTTGAGAGAACAGTTGCTTCTTCTTTGCTGGCGCAACCCTCGGAGCCTCCGGGGCTCCTTCCTCACTTGACCGCATAGCTGCCGCGGCCCTGAAGGCGAGCTTGAGGGCCAGCAACACTTCTTTGGTGTCCCCTGCCACAGTGAGGACGCCGCTGCTCCCGGGCATCTTCATGAGATTGTAGGCAGGGTGAGTTGTTGCCATGAACTTGGCCAAGGCCGGGTACCCGAGGATTGTGTTTTATGGGAGGTAGATGCCGGCGATGTCGAAGTCGATAAGCTCAAGTCTGATAGTAGTCCACAGTGCGAAGGTGGCGGAGGCGGAGTCTGCCCGAGGCAGTGGAAGCGTCAACGACTCCAGAGAAGGGCTTGGTGGGGCAGAGCCGGCCATGGGGCATGTGAAGCAAGCCGAATGCTTCCACAGAGAGCACATTGAGGCCGGCTCCACCATCGATGAGGGTCTTGGTGACCGCCACGTTGCAAATGGTGGGGGTGTAGAGCATCGAGAGTGCGCTGATGCCTACAGTGGTCGCGGGGTGGTCCCTTGAGTCAAAGGTGAGGTCGGCCTTCGGCGCCGCCCTGCCCGGGGGAGCTCCCTGATGCGCGTGGGCGGCACCCACTAGGCGAAAGAACTACTTGACGTGGCGGTCTGAGGGTGGCGCCTGTGAACCGCCGAGGAGGGTTGCGACAGTGTGGGGCGCTGGCGCCATGAAGCGCGTGAAGAAGAGGCCACACAACTCCTCCCAGGAGGCCACCGAAGACCCTGGCAAGCGGAGCAACCAGGCGCGCGGCGCGCCCGCTGTCAGTGTCAAAACCGGTGGATCTCGGGTAGGGGGTCCCGAACTGTGCGTCTAGGATGGATGGTAACAGGAGACGGGTGACACGATGTTTACCCAGGTTCGGGCCCTCTCTATGGAGGTAATACCCTACTTCCTGCTTGATTGATCTTGATGAATATGAGTATTACAAGAGTTGATCCACCACGAGATCGTAATGGCTAAACCCTAGAAGCCTAGCCTATGTGTATATGGTAATGAATGTGTCCTATCCGGACTATGCTCTCCGGTTTATATAGACACCGGAGAGATCTAGGGTTACATGGAGTCGGTTACATAAGAAGGAATCTTCACAGCTGGTCGCCTAGCTTGCCTTCCACGACAAGGAAAGTCCAATTCGGACACGAGTATGGTCTTCGGTCTTCACAGCCCATCAGTCTAGCCCATGGATAGCAGGCCGGACGCCCGAGGACCCCTTAGTACAGGACTCCCTCAGTAGCCCTTGAACCTGGCTTCAATAACGAGGAGTCCGGTGTACAGATTGTCTTCGGCATTGCAAGGCGGGTTCCCCTTTCTCCGAACTCCAAGATAGTCTTCGGATGTAGTAGATATAGACGGACCTGGTATACCGCAGAGAGAATATAATATTTGCACGAATCTTATCTGTTGATAGCTTCTTTACAACACGACATAGCGTTTGTGTCGGGGGTTGGGTGCGACATATGCCAAAGGATGGCTTATCATGGTGGGAGCGAGTAGAACGTCACCGGTGCCTGGAAGCAGGATAAGGCGTAAACACGAACGCCGGCAAACTTTACCCAGGTTCGGGGCTCTCCTAGGAGATAACACCCCTAATCCTGCTTTACGGGGTCTCTACATGATCACTAAGGTCACAGTAGGTACAATGGTGCTCATCGAGCTGTTCGGCAAAGGTAGGAGAAGGCAAGGCTAGCTCTTCTCCTCTCTAGGTATGTATCTAGTTCTAAGGGATTGGGAACCCTTTGCATGGGTGCCCTGGGGGGTTTATATAGGCCTACCCCGAAGTACAATGGTAATCCAGCCGGGTGTAGGTCATTTGTCGATTATCTCTGGTATGGCTTCTTCGCGGCCGGTTGGGAACTCCCGCCGCACTGGTGGGCCCGTCGACCGGAAATACAGTTCGAAGCCGGCAGCCGTACACTGCGATTGCGGAGCCTTGGCGGCTGCTGATTCTTGTAGCTGCTATGCTAATGACCGCGAGCTCGATGTGAGGCGTAGCTACGATCCGCCGCTGGTGGGAGATCACTGTAGCCACCCCTGTCTCATCTCGGGTTAATGACTCATGAGCCCCGAGGAGAGAACGGGCGCTTCTTTGGGCAGAAGCTCCCCTCGGGTCCGGCGGTCCATCTCCCTCCGTCTTGTATCTTTGCCCGCTGCGGTAGGGCCCACAGCGTCTTGAACCCGTCCCGACAGGCCATCGTGGGGCAAGCTCACTTGGATCTGGGCGTGGCGTCAAGGGAGGAGGGCAGCGAGTGCAGCGCCCGGGCGGCGACCTCTGCATGTCAGGGCCTTTGTTCCTCGCTCGGCCCGATCATGGGGGTGAGGGGCTACACTGTAGCCATATTCAGTCTTGTCCTCTTAATGAGGTTGCAGACTTTGAGGGCACCTGGGAGCCGACTACCGGGAGCCGGCCTCTCTGGAGGCCGCCTGCCCGGAGTCGGCTTGTCTTGGTGCCGCTCAGAGATGCTTGGCAGCACCGCCTTCCAGGCTGGCCGGCCGCTGACCAGCCCGGCGGAAGGCGGAGCTCCATCTTTGTGTCTTGAGGGGCGCAGTTGGCCTGATGTTTTTAGAATATTCAGGGACTCGGGTTGGGCTACCCGTGGCCCATTACTCCAACAGTAGTCCCCGAAGTTGGTGAGGCACCACGGTCGAGGAGCCAAGGGGCCTCAAAAGTTTCTTCTCCGGATGCCTGAGATAGTAGCATCATCCGTCTTCCGGTGAGCCGCCTAGAAGGAGCCGGCCTCCGCTAGCCGGACTTGTCTGAGAATTTTGAATGCCACAGTGGGAAACAGGTGGTGTGCTAGCCAAGCTTTCCAGCCCGCCGCCCGCCATGAGCACGCCACATGGCGCCTACTAGCCGGGCCAGCCTGCCAGCCCACGCGCGCGATGGGACGTGAAAGCAGGCTGGGCCCGCCACTACCGGGCCTCGGCGCGCGGGCAGATCCGCTGCGACCGAGGCGGGCGGTTGGATTTCTTTGTACAGTTACTGTGCACAGTAACTCACACAGTAAATGGGGAGACGCGGGGTCATGGCCACGATCGTGGGTGCAGCTGATCCCACATTCCCGCACCCCGCCCCCTCGACTCCGTAGCCCCTGGGCTATAAGTAGGGGAGGGGGAGAGCGGCAGAGCGGCAGAGCACGCATGCATTCTCCCACTCTCCCTTTGCCTTCTTCTTCTTCCTCTTGCCGCCGTACTCCTGCGTCGGTCCTTCGCTCTCCGGCCGCACCATTTGCTCCCTCGAGCCGCCCATGGGGCGCGAGCGGGGAGGAGACTGGGACGGGTCCAACGTCAACGACGATCACATCTCCTTCCTCCGCGACAAGCGGCGCCTTCCCGGCCCGGAGTTGGTGAAGACGCGCCTGGCCCCGACGAAGGATATTTTGCCGGCGCCGAGGGAGGGCGAGCGGGTGGTGTTCCGCTCGCATTTCATCCGCGGATTCGGCCTCCCGGTGAGCAACTTCTTTCGCTCATTCCTCAACTTCCACCACCTCCAGCCTCATCACATCACGCCCAACACTGTGATGCTCCTTGTCATCTTCGTCACGATGTGTGAGGGCTACCTCGGCATCGCCCCCACCATCGAGCTGTGGGGGGCTTTCTTCTACACCAAACTGGGCACGTCCGCAAAGGAGGTGGCTGCCCAGTGCGATGCCTTCATCGGGGTGCGCCGGCCTTCTCCGGCAAACGCCTTCCCCGCCATCAAGCTGCCACAGTCGGTCAAGATGTGGCAGCAGACTTACTTCTACATGGAGAACAGCGACCCGGCCGCCGACTTCCTAAACCTGCCGGCTTACGAAGCCGGCCCCCCAGTAGAGCCTCGGGCCAACTGGGGCTACAAGCTGAAACCGGTGTCGGCGGACGGTGCCGCAGCAATCAGCCGGCTCCGGGTGCTGATCGACACCGAGGGCCTCAAGGCGTCCGACCTGTTGGTCGCCTTCGTCACGCGCCGGGTGCTCCCGCTCCAACGCCGGCCTCACCTGATCAGTCGGATGAGCGGGCACCATGACCCGTGTCGACTGTGCACCAAGGAGATGCTGGCCACGGAGGTGGCAAACTTGGTGAACGAGATCTCCGATCTCCAACTGGAGGTGCCCTGGGAGTTTGGCAAGGAGCCGTACTCCCGCGCGAACCTGCCGCCAGCCGTAAGTTATTTGATCTCTTCTTTCTTCAACTCTACTTTGCTTGATCTCGTCTTGTGGTTTGATCAGTCCGTCTTTTTTCCCTTGAACAGGTCCTCGAGTCGGATGCAGTCGACGCCGCAGTGGGGGCGGACAGTCCCTACGCGCCGGACCGGGTTCTAAGTGACGTGGACGACCCCGACTTGGGGGCGGCCGCCCTGGAAGATGACGCCACAGGCGGCTTCCATGGAGCAGATGGCTCCGAAGAGGGTGGCGGCATCGGGTCCTGGCCAGATGATGAAGATGAGGAGGACGTGCCGTGCCCGGCGCGAAGAGCCGGCAAAGCGGATGCAGGCCCCTCCGCCGAGCCACCGCCTCGCGGCGGCTTGCAGCGAAGCGTGGCAGGGTGCTACCTGTTTGGCCAGTGAAAAAGCCCAAGAACCCGGCCGCCGCGACCAAGCGGCAGGAAGCCGCCGCGAAAGTGGCCAAGTTCCAGAAGCTCCCGAAGGTGCCTCCCCTGGTGTCAGCGTGCGTATCTCCTTTCACGCTTTTTTCTTGTCCTGCTGCTTCCATCTGAGCTCTTTAGTTTACTTCCTTGAATTTTTTAGGGCTCCACTCTCTCTCAAGAAATCGGCCGCCGGCTCCGTTGTTGGGTCGGCGCAGACTTCCTCCTCTTCCCAGTGAATCGACCCGGCCGCCGACCTTCGGGAGGCGAAGGAGAGGAACTTGCAGGAGGCGTGCGCGGAGCAGGAAGCAGCCCGTCGGGAGAAGGAGGAGGCGGACAAGGCTGGAGCCGCCGCGCTGAAGAAGCTGAAGGAGGCCGAGGCGGACGTCGCCGCGAAGCAGCGTCACGCCGCCAGGAGCCGCTGCTTGTTGCCCCCTTGAGCTCTACACCTCCACCGCCGGACTTCGTGGCGTCGACCGGAGGAGCCGGCGACGAGCACCCGACCATGAAGAGGGAGGGAGGCGACATCGCAATGCCGGACATGGTCGTGCCCCCGCCGCCGCCATCCAGGGAGTCGTGGGACAAGCAGCCGGCAGATCCGCCGGTGCTGCCAGCCGGAAGCGAGATGGTGAAGGGCCCGACTCCTGAGGCCCGCACGCCAACGCGTCGCCCGCTCGCGAAGGGGATCTCGGCACCACGCCCGCAGGAAGCCGGCACCGCGAGCTCCTCGAGCCCGGATGCCGAAGCGACCAGTGCCGCGCCATCTGACTGGACACCGAATCAGGCCATCCTGGATGTTCAGGCCAAACTCCAAGCCGAGGCCGATGCCCTCAAGAAGTGCAACAATGCGTTCCTGGAAACGCGAGCAGCTGTTCGGGTGAACCTCTTACTTCTTTGATTTTTGATTTGTACTTCTCTGTGTGGGGGCGCGTCAGCGCACCCACTGGGTGTAGTCCCCGAGTTCCGGGTCGGCTGCTGAGCAGGCGGCTTGGAACTTCTATCTGTAAGCTCAAGTCTTGGCTTTATCGAACTCTCTTTTTGTAGACTTATCACAATATTCGTGTTGCCGTCTTCAACTCCAAGATCCAGAGCTGGAAAAGCGGACCGCGACTTGTCGAGAAAAGCCGAGTAAGTTTCTTCCTTCTTTATGGCGCATTTGGCGCACCATGGCTGTAGTCCCCGAGATTAATTGGCCGTCGCTGAGCGGTCGGGCGGATCTTCCAGCGACCGTGTTTCTTTCTTGTTGACTTGATCGGATCCTCTCTCCGCTGGGCGCTACCGCGCCATGCTCGATAGTCCCCGAGATTGAGGCGGCTCACGAGTACCGGGCCGGATCTCCTGGCGCACCATTCTTCTTCTCTCTTTGGCGGTAGACGCCTTTTCTTTATTCTATCTTTCACAGGGGCCAACGCTACCTTGCAGCAGCAGCTGGGCGAAGCCAACATCGCGTTGCGCGCCAAGGAGGTGGACTGCGGTAAGCTGACTGAAGAGCGTGACCAGTTGGTCATGCAACTGGCGGAACAGGCGGAGTTGCTCAAAAAGGCTCATAAGGAGGCGGGGGACAAGGAGGCCGGCCTCCTTGCTGAGTTTGCAACTGAACGGTCCACCTGGACCGACAAGGAGGCGATGCTGACTTCCGGCTTCCACGAGATCGAGGACATGGTTGACGGTGAGTTTTCCTCTTTTTCTTTCTTTGAGCTGCCGGTTGCTGGCCGGGCCCGTCTCCTCGTCACTTACTTTAGCTTTTGCTTTGTGTTTTTGGCAGACTTCTTCCCTGGTCAATCTGTCGCCGCCAATCAGGCCATCGAGGCTGATCGCGAGCGACAGAGGGCGGAAGTAGCGTTGATTGCGGCCACCGCCCCCCGAACCCTTGGCAAGCAGTTCATCAGCATCCAGGCCCACCTCCAGCCGGCTCACCGAATGCTACACCCTCTTCAACGTGTCGGGGCACAGGTCATCTCCGCTCTATGACCAGGCGTGCCGGCTCCGCGCACTCCCAGTCGGACTGCCGACTGGCTGGAGGTGGCGGCCGGTCGCCTGGAGGCCTGGAAAGGCTCTTCGGCCCGGGCTGGTGCTCGCCCAGCCTTGGAGTTTGCCAAGGCGTGGTATCTTGAGCTAGACCTGGCCCGGCTGGCCACGTTTCGTCTGGAGGCCCTAGGGGAGCTGGCGGCACCGGCGGTGGAGCGCGATCTTGTCGCCCGGGCGGTTGTGATCGCCGAATATGCTGACACGAGCATCTTTGTCCCGGAGTTGACGGAGGAGGGCATCCCAACACAGGCAGAGTGGTTCGGGCTGAACCCGAAAGATGGAGAAGACTCGGCCGAGGTGATTGACTCCAGTGACGAGGGAGAAGACGAGGGGGAGGAGGAAGGTGAAGAGGAGCCGCCAGTGGTCGGAGCGGACGGCCATCCTCAGCTGACTGCCGTGCCTCGAAGCAGCTGCCCGATCAAGCCACCGGCCGCTGAGGGCGATCACGCGAGGATCGACCCACCAGCCGCCTCCACCGGTAGCGCCACCGACTCCAGCATTCCACCAACCTTGTCTGCTGCTCCCTAGGCTATCAACTTGCTTTTATTTTTATCTGCTTATCAGTCTCGACAACTTTGTTAGTTTCGCACAATTCCACCTACGGGGTGTATTTCGAACCTCTGTTGAATGCCGGCCTAGGGCCTTTGGTATGTAAATATTCTTTTGTTGGGTTCTATCTTTTCTAGCTTGCTGCCCCTTGGCGTTTTTCCTTTGCCGCCTTCCCTTAGATGTTGTCTTGCCAACCCAACAGCCGCTCTGCGGACCGTGGCTTGGATCAAGTGATTTGGCCACTTTGGGAAGGAAAGTACTTGGCCGACTGGGGCTTTGTGGCTAGTTTTTAAAATAGAAGTCAGCCAGCCGGCTGCTCAGCAGTCGGTCGGCAGAGCGGGGAGCCGTCTTGAGCTATGCGTATGCTTTGAGTCCTTAGCCTTTTTTCGTGTGGGCACCCTTTCTTCTCTTGGCCCCTGCCCACCGGTCAGTCGCTCTACGAGTTGCGGCTTCTGGCAGGAGCTGGTTTAGATGCCACGCACTACTTGTCTGGCTGTAGGAAGCATTCTCATAGGACAAGGCGGCAAGCCTCCGGCCGGCCAGGTCGGACCGGTGCGAGCAAAAAATAATGGAATGCGCATTCGTGAACATAAAACTTATCATATATAAAAGAGTGCAGTCCCCGAGCTTTCCTCGGGGTTCCCGGAGTCTTCGTACTTAATACAAAAGTTGGCGTGGTACATATTGCATCAACTGTAAAACCTTCGAAGGAGGTTTGCATTCCATGGCTGCTCTGTCTCCTTGCCGGAGTCGTCTCTCTTGCATGCTCGAGGCTTCTGAGTGTTGATCAGGTAGTAAGAATCATTGCCCAACACCTTGCTGATGATGAAGGGGCCTTCCCAAAGGTCTTTGAGAGCTTGTCTTTGGCGGTACATTATTTGGATCGGCCGAGCACAAGGTCTCCCTCTTGGAAGGATCTTGGCTTGACCTTCCGGTTGTAGTATCGGCCTTAAGCTCTGGCTGGTAGATGGCGGATCGGCTCGGTGCCGTGATCGGCCCTCTTCCGGCGGATCGGCGCCATCTTGTCACGCTTCTTACGCCTCCTCTTGATTGTACATGGTGACTCGAGGGGAGTCGAATTCTATGTCCGTCGGGATGACGGCTTCGGCACCGTAGACGAGGAAGAAAGGCGTGAAGCTGGTTGACTTGTTCGGAGTTTTGCGCAGGCTCCAGAGGACGGCCGGCAGCTCATCGAGACAACAGCCGGCCGAACGCTCCAGTGATTCGACCAGTCGAGGCTTGATGCCGGACAAAATGAGGCCGTTTGCTCGCTCCACTTGGCCGTTTGACTGCGGATGGTCAACGGACGCTAAGTCCAATCGGATGCCCTACGTCGCGCAGAAACGGGCCAAGGCGCCTTTGCCAAAGTTTGTGCCATTGTCGGTGATGATGTTGTGTGGTATGCCATACCGGATGGTGATGTCGAAGATGAAAGTCACAGCAGCCGGACAATTCAATTTCTTAATTGGCTTTGCTTCTATCCATTTGGTGAACTTATCCACCGCGACAAGCAGATGAGTCATGCCGCCTCGCGCCGTCTTGAATGGTCCCACCATGTCTAGGCCCCAGACGGCAAAGGGCCAGGCAATGGGGATAGTCTTGAGTGCAGAAGCCGGCTGATGTGGTTTGGAGCGGAACTTCTGGCACCCTTTGCATTTCTGGACCAAGTCTTTGGCGTCTTCTAGAGCAGTCGGCCAGAACAAGCCGTGGCGGAAAGCTTTGGCCACAAGTTCTCTTGAAGCCGTGTGGTGACCACACTCGCCTTGATGGATATCTTTGATGATTTCTTGGCCTTGCTCCGGCTCTACATAGCGCTGGTAAACACCAGTGACACTGCGCCTCACAAGTTCTCTGTTGACTATGGTGTAAGCTGATGCCCAACGCTGTACTTGTCGTGCCAAGATCTCATCAGTCGGTAGCTCTTTGTTCACCAGAAACTTCAGGATGGGCTGGGCCCATGAGGGTGCTGCTATCTCTTTAGCTATCAGGACTGCTACTTGCACAAGGCTGGTTTGGGCAGGCGGTGGGTTGGAGTCACTGCCGCTTAACTGCGTCGTTGAAGTCCTCGGTGGCTACTGCGGTCCCCCGGGCAGCGCCTTTGTAGTCCCCGAGCCGCCTGCCGCTTGATCTGAAACCGGCGCAAGTTAACAAAGGTTTCCTTGAGGTCCTCCAGCAGAGTGCCATGCTTCTCCGTCTTCACCACAATATCGTCCATGTAAATGTGGGCATTCCTTCCGCTTGCTTGAGGAGGCATTTACGCATGCAACTGAAGCGTGTAGCGGCATTCCTCAAGCCGAGCGTCATGATCAGGTAGCGAGAGGCTCGAATGGTGTGATGAAGGTGGTCTTCAGTCTGTCTGCCGGGTTCAGCTTGATCTGATGGTACCCTGAGTACGCATCAAGAAAGCTCAGCAGCTCGCATCCGCCTGTGGAGTCTATCACTTGGTCAATTTTTGGCAAGGCAAAGGGATCCTTGGGGCAAGCTTTGTTGAGGCTGGTATAATCAATACACATGCGCCACTGCTTGTTCTTCTTCAACACTAGCACTGGCTTGGCCAGCCATTCTGGAAAGAAAACCTCCATAATGAAGCCGGCTGCTAGAAGCCGGGCTATCTCTTCTCCCACAACTCTTCTCTTTTCTTCTGACAGGCGGCGCAAGGGCTGCCTGACTGGCTTGGCGTCAGATCGGACGTGTAGCTTGTGCTCGGCGAATTCCGTCGGAACACCCGGCATGTCCTTGGGGGACCATGCAAAGATGTCCCGATTCTCACTGAGGAAATCGACGAGCTCGCCTTCCTATTTGCTGTCCAGGTTTGCACCTATAACAGCGTGCCTCTCCTGGTGCTCCGGGTCCAAGGGTATCCTCTTTGTCTCTTTGGCCGGCTTGAACGAGCCCTCGGCTTCCGACTCCTTGGGGTCAGGCGACATCTCTGGCTGCTTGCTTGCCATTGCCACAACCCGATCAAGGAGTCATTTTTCAGCCGCTATCACAAGGGACTCGGCTGGCAGCTCTTGTCCGTCGCAAAGTGAGACGATTTCTTGTAGTCTCGACTACGGTCAAGATTCCTTGGTACTTGGCATCTTCATCTTGAGAGTAAGCATAGTGGGGATCGCCATGAACTTGGCGAGCTGGCCTACCAAGGAGTGCATGATAGGGGCTTTCAAGGTCTACCACTTCTAACCAAACTGGCTCCCGTGAAATGATCTTTGTCTCCAGAAGAGGACATCTATCTGAATCTTGCCGATTGCGAGCAGAAAGGCCGGGAACTATGCCATGAAATCTTTTATCGCTGCTTGAAGCTGTCTCTGTTTGATTCCTAACTTCTCCATAGTTGCTTGGTACAGGATGTTGATGCTGCTGCCGCCATCTATTAGGACCCGGGAGAACCGAGCAGCTCGCTTATCGGTTGCAAAGGTGGCATCCAGGACCAGAGCATAGGAATCGGGCGAGGGCATCACCTCGGGTGGTCGGCCCGACTCAAGCGATGGGCTTCTCAGGCAGTGCATGAATTACAGGGGCTCGGGCCCACTGCGTTGACTTCTTGGCGTTGCCTCTTTATGTTGCACTTATCTTGGCTATGCTTTGGTGAATCTGACGTGAGCTCCCTGCTCCTCGAGTATTCATCTTGTATAGCTCCATTTGGTCAGGCCCATTCTTTGGGGAGAGGCGGCGGTGGACTAGCCGGCGGGGGAGGCTAGAGTCCGTCGCCCTTGGCGATTCTGGTGAGCCAGTGACACTTCCGAGTGGTGTGATTTGACGGCTTCGCGCCGCTGTGAAACTTGCAGGGGGCATCAAGAGTCTGCTCGTACGAGAAGGCGGGCAACTAGTTGGGCTTGCCGCCCTTCTGGCGCTTGGGAGGAGGCTTCCTTCCCTTCTCTTGGCCTTCAATCGCCGCCACACGCCGGTGGAAGCCGGCTGCGTGGCCTTGCGTGTGGTCGTTCTCTGCTGACACCGACCTTGGTCTCGCCACCGGAGTCCGGAGAAAACTTGGGAGCCGCCTTGCAGGCGTCAACAGATCTCCGCCTTCATGGAGGAGTCGGCCGTGCCGTATTTGTCTGCTATGGTCAGCAGCTCGTCGAGGGTGGCAGGCTCGTCGCAGAAGAGCCGGTGTTTGAGCAATGTGCCTTCTCTGCACCCGGCGGTGAAGTACTCGATGGCTTGGACGTCCTGCACGCCCTCACAGGAGTTGCGCAACTCGGACCACCGCATGAGGTAGTCACGAGCCGATTCGTCGGGGCCTTGGACGCACAAGGAGAGTTGGCGAGGCTTGGGCGGCCGCTTGTAGGTGCTGGTGAAGTTCCGGACGAACACCTCGGTGAAGTTGATCCAACTGTTGATACTGCGGGGCTTCGGGCCGTTCAGCCACGTCCGGTCTGTGCCCTGGAGCATGAGCGGAACGTACTTCACAGCAACGTGCTTGTTGCCGTTTGTTATGCTGACGGCCGTGGAGTAGTCGACCAGCCAGTCCTCCGCTTCACGGAGCCGGTGTACTTGGGCGTGTCTCTTGGGAGCATGAACCCTTTGGGTAAGGGCTCGTCTCGGATGCGGGGGCCAAAACAAGGCGGACCCAACGTTTCTTCTTCTTCTAACGCCAAGGATCGGTTGAGGCGGTCGATCAGGTGGCGGGCGTCGTTCTCTCTGACTCCTTCTCAGGGGCGCAGCCGGCCTCCGAGACTCAGCGTGATCAGCGGTGGCGGGAGGCGCCTTTCCCTGCGAGGGGGAGGAGGCGGACAGCCATCCCGTCGTTCCACTGCTCTTGGGCAGCCGTCTTGGTCGCGCTCAATGGTGATGCGAGTCTGGCTGCGGCTGGCAGCCGGCTCCTTGTCTCTTCTTTCACGGACGCCACCAGTCGGCGTCCGAGATGTCGCGTCTTGATCTTGGCGGGGAGGCAGATCGTCGATTTGCCGGTGTGGCGCCTCAGTGCGGCAGCCGGCCTCGTGCTGCTCGGCAGCCGCGTCGAGGAAACCACCGGGCCGCGCTCCGCCATCTGGCGGCGTTCTTCGCCCTCAAACTTGTCCAGCTCTTACTGTTGCCGCTGGGCAGCTCGTATATTTCTGCGGTGTGGCGTGGGCAGGCGATCTGCCCCGAACAGGTTGGCGATGGCCACGCCACGCTGCTGGACCGTGCCAAGGCGGACAGCGCGGTCCATCTCGCGCTGGTAGGCTTCCGATAGGCGTCTCATGCTGGCCAGCTTCTTGGCGCCCTCGACGAGCTGGATGCGTTGTGCTTCCAGCATCTCGACGTCGGCGTCTTCTGGGATGGGCGCCCGTCGGTCTTGCGATGCAGCGTGGAAGCGGGTCATGGCGCCTCGCGGAGTGCTCGCTGTGGCCGATGACAAGCACCTCTGTGACGGCGCTTTCTCCGCTCTCCGCGCAAGGAGGCGGCTCGTCGTAGACCACCACGTTGGTGGGGAACGCGTCAAGCGACGCAATGTCTGAGTCGACCAGCATCGGGCCGGTGGAGCCGACCGACTCCAAGTCGGCAGCAGACTCGCCGGCGACATGGAGCTGGTCGAGGAGGCTGACGAGGCGGCCTTCGGGGACGTCGGTGCCCACGTCGGATGCGGGCTCGTTGGAGAGGCGGATCTCGCCAACAAGGTCGGCGAGGCAGCTCGCCGCGCAGGCGATCTCCGCGCCATGCAGCGCGTCGACGCAGCCGCCGTCTGGCGTGTCGGGCTGGCTGTGCTCGCCAGGGAGGAACAGGGTTCCCGTCCAGAACAGGTCTCCGGGAGATGGTGCACCTCGCCCCACGGTGGGCGCTAAATGTCGGGAGTTGGGTGCAACATATGCCAAAGGATGGCTTATCATGGTGGGAGCGAGTAGAACGTCACCGGTGCCTGGAAGCGGGATAAGGCGTAAACACGAACACCAGCGAACTTTACCCAGGTTTGGGGCTCTCCTAGGAGATAACACCCCTAATCCTGCTCTGCGGGGTCTCCGCATGATCACTAAGGTCACAGTAGGTACAATGGTGCTCCTCGAGCTGTTCGGCAAAGGTAGGAGAAGGCAAGGCTAGCTCTTCTCCTCTCTAGGTATGTATCTAGTTCTAAGGGATTGGGAACCCTTTGCATGGGTGCCCTGGGGAGTTTATATAGGCCTACCCCCTGGGGTATAATGGTAATCCAGCCAGGTGTAGGTCACGGCTGTCAGTGTCTCTAGGCGCCGGCTTCTTCGCCGGCAGTTGGGGCCCGCCCCTGGTGGGCCACGCCGACTGGTCTGGTTCGAAGCCGACATGCCATACCCGCCGATGACGGGCCTTGCCGGCTGCTGGTTCCTGTAGCTGCTATGCTAATGACGCAGGCTCGGTCGTGGGGGCGTGGCTACAGTCCCGCCGCCTGGTGGGAGATCAATGTAGCCAGCCCCGTCTCATCTGGTTAATGACTCGCGAGCCCCGAGGAGAGAAACCGGGCCGCTTCTTTGGAAGCTGGCTCCCCTCGGGTCCGGCGGGTCCATCTCCCTCCGTCTTGTATGTTGCCATTGCCAGTAGGGCCCACCGCTTCTTGGGCCGTCTGACAATGAGCCATCATGGGGCAAAGCTCCGCTGGACTGGCGTGACGTCAAGGGAGGAGGGGCAATAGTGCCGTGCCGGACGGCGACCTCCGCATGTACGGGGCACTATTCCCTCGCTTAGCCCCGATCGTGGGGGTGAGGGGCTACACTGTAGCCATATTCAGTCTTGTCCTCTTAATGAGGGTGCAAACTTTGAGGGCACCTGGGAGCCGACTGCGGGGAGCCGGCCTCTCTGGAGGCCGCCTGCCCGGAGTCGGCTTGTCTTGGTGCCGCCTTCTGTAGCTTGGCCGCCTTCCGACAGCCGGCCGCCTGACCAGCCGGCCAGAGGAAGGCGGCGCTCCATCTTGGTGTCTTGAGGGGCGCAGTTGGCCTGATGTTTTTAGAATATTCAGGGACTCGGGTTGGGCTACCAGTGGCCCATTACTCCGACAGTTTGTCCGGTCATAATTTCGAACCGTTTTTCATCTGCCATCCCATGTTTTGAGACGCGGTTGCTATTGGCACGTCTTGTCGAAGCAGAGATCGTGTCCCCTTATTGCGGGATTCTCATCAATGCGGGCATGTGTAACTCAACCGTGCCGTTTAGACAGCCCTTGGGAATAGGCGAGTTTTTAGGACGAGTGGGGAGGTGCTTGGCACTCGCGGCCTTTATAAGGGGATAAGGACACTCTCCCTTTTCCCACACCCTTCTTCATCTCCAGTCCTTCCGTCCTCGAGCTCAAGCGCCCAAGCTTTAGTTTTTCCTCGTTCGAGAAGGCACTCCAATCATGTCTGGATCCGGACATGGAGGCAAGTGGATGGCCTCTTCCGTCAAGAAGAAGGACATCACGGGGCTCTGGGAGGCCGGCTATTTAGCTAAGGAGATTGCTCACCGACTCCCTGCGAAAGGGAAAATCGTCCCTACCCCCGAGCCCAATGAGAGGGTTGTGTTCCTCACACATTTCATCCATGGGTTGGGATTCCCCCTTCATCCATTTGTCCATGGATTGATGTTTTACTACGGGTTGGACTTCCACGATCTAGCCCCCAACTTTATACTCAATCTCAGCATTATCATTGTGTGCGAGGCCTTTCTCCGCATCTCGCCTCACTTCGGCCTATGGCTGAAGACCTTCAACGTGAAACCGAAGGTGGTGAGCAGTCAACAAGCAGAGTGTGGAGGCGCCATGGTGGGAAAAATGCCCAACGTCACCTGGACCGAAGGCTCCTTCGCGGAGACGGTGAAGGGATGGCAGTCGGGGTGGTTTTACATCACCAAGCCGCGTGACGCCAATTGGGTAGCAGCCCCCGAATTCCAATCCGGAGTTCTGATGCGGCTCACTTCCTGGCAAGAAAAGGGCCTGGCCTGGGGATCCCTGGACGAGATAACTAGGCTCCAGAAATGCGTCCGGAACATGATAACCAAGAAGATCAAGCTTATGAATGTGATCCAGGTCATGCTCATTCGCCAGATCCTTCTGTGTCAACGCCGGACTTGCTATTTGTGGGAGTACGACCCTGCCGAGCACCAAACGCTGCGAGGGCTCTTCGGCACAACGCACGAAGGCATCTGGAAAGCGCTCTTCAAGGCGGGCGAGACGCCCCTGCCCACAACTGAAAATCGCGGGCTTAGCTCACAGCGCCAGGCCAATTCGGTAAGTCTTTTAATGCTTTCGAGATATACCCTTCACCAGCATCTTTTGAGGATGGATACTGAGCTCCTCCATCTACTTTACCAGGCCTGGATCAAGGTGGCGGAGCAGATTAGTTGTCCGTCTCCGCTTCCTGAGGAGGAAGAATTCCCACTTCTGACGAAGATGTTTTTTCCGGCGCCGTATGACGTGCTAGAGAAGACGGCCAAGAAAGTGGCCAAAGGGGCCAACAAAGGCCCTTGCCAAAAAGGCGCTCCGGACATGTCGCCCGAGGACGAGACTTCCTCTTCATCCGATGACGACGACGAAGAGGAAGAAGAAGAAAACGATTCCCCACCAAAGGTGGGGAGGAAGAAGAGGGCGGCTCCCCCGGATCCGGAGGCGAAAGCGCCCAAGAAGGTTAAAGGCTCCCAAACGGATAACTCCGTGTGGGATATTGATAGCAGTCCGGAACGACCTCGCCAGACCAAGCCTCGGGCCGCTTTGTAAGTACCAGAATCCGCAAACGTTTGGCCTTCCTGTTTTATAGTATTGACATATTGTAAGCCTTGTTACTGCAGTCTGGCACGCGACGGCTCCCGCGATCCTCGATCGAGGATTCATTGAAGCTCGAAGGAGAGGGCTAGCACATCTCAGCCACCTGCTCATTCCGTCTCACCCAAGGGTGATGACGAGGTGGTGTCCAAAAAGACTTTCCCAGGCCGGGGGAGATTCCGAAGATCATTGGGGTGACGTCCCAGGATGATTTTTCGGCCGCCGGACATGTGGGGAAAAAGTCCCCATGGGAACTAGTGACGGGGCCCGAGTTCCCTTTGGACCTCAGCCGGATACCATTCCGGAGATCTACACGGCTCCAGGGTCCAGCGAACGGCATTCCCTTCAAGGAGGGAATGTGCCTGTTCCACCGGTGACCTCTGTCCAACCAGAGGCGCCGGATAATCTGCTGGAGGCGCTACGAGGCGCCTCTATTGTGGATGAACATCGTGTCCTTATGGACACGGTGATAGAGAAGGTTCAGTTTGTCAAAAGCGGACTGACTGAAGCCTGCACTAGCCTTCTAACGGGCTTTGAGGTAAATGATTGTAAAAAATATCACAGTATAGACAATAGCCCCTGATGCTCTGTTTGGTGTTCATGAAGAAAAGCCGAATAGAGGATCGAGAAGAAATATCGCAGGAGTCTAACATGAGTTGTCTATGTGAATAAGCAGGTATCGCTTAAGGCAGTCGCTCCTCATGCTGTGGAGGTCTCCGAACTGAAGCAGAAACTGGAGCGGGCCGAGGAGGAGCTCGGCCTCGTGAAGAAGCAGCTGGAGGATAACCAAGGTATGCAGTAACCTGTAGGTATATTTCTAGAAAATGAATAGTCCGAATGGACTAAATTGTCATAAAGTTTATTAGGGGCCGTGACCGAGGTGGCAACCCTTAAGAAGGCGCTAGCCGAGGCCGAGGACAAAGCGGCCAAGGAACGCGCCTCGCGCGAGAAGCACGAGGCCCGGGTTGGTGAGGCGTAGCAACAGCTCCAGGGCACGATAGAGAGATTTGAGTCCCTGGAGCGCGATTGCAAGGCGCAAGAGTCCGAATTGGCGAAGGTCCGCCAGAGCGCACAGGATGCACGATCCGAAGCCCAGAGCACCCTCCAGGAGATTCATGCGGCCAAGATGATTACAGCGGGTAAGTCTTTCACCATGCATAGCAAGTATATAGAAGAAACATTCCTTGTACTTATCCTGAATTTTGATTTTCCAGGGGCATTTGCGGATCTGCCACACAGTGTATCGGATGCTGCCGAGTATTACAGAGCCGAGGAAGGGATGTCTATAGAGAAGCTATTCTGGTCCCAACATCTGGGATCCGAACATCTGGTACCCTTCAGCGACCAGCTAAAGCAGTTGGTCGAGCTGCATAGGTTGGCAGAGCTAGCCATGAAGGACCTGATAGTCCGGTTGTGGCCTGCCGATCCTATACCTAGCAGCTACTTCGGACTTGTACATGACTTGTGAGTGCTCGTCCATGCTCGAAGCCATGAAGCGGTCGGTCTGCATTGAAGGTGCGCATATGGCCTTTGCCCGCGTCAAGACGCATTGGGCGAAACTGGATGCCAAGAAGCTGATGACCGAGGGACCGCCGGAGGGCAAGGAGCATCGTCGACCCGAGCACTATTTTGACGGTGTTCTGGAGGGGTCACGCCTTGTGGCGGAGCAATGTTCGAAGGATGTTATATTCCCATGAGAACATGTGTATTACCTTGTTCTGTAATATGGAACAATGATATTATGTAGTATAATGTTTATGATTTAAATTTTACCTCCTGTGCGGCCGTTTATTAAATCTGAGGGTTGACCAGTCGTCGGCTTCTGCCCCCACGTAGATAGTACGGGGGTGTTCGGGATAAATCTAAACACTCTTTACTCCACATTTTGGTCCTTAAAGGAGGTGTTTAGCACAACGAACAAGGCAATCGGACTATGCGGCCTTTACTGCCCTCACTTAGCCATAGGAGTTTGACAATTAATAAAGTTGGCGAAGCCCCTAGTGTTCGGAAGGCCGAATTAGGGGTTTTATACACACCTAATCGGAAGAACTGATTCTTCACAAGAAGCGGAAAAAATCTCCAACGATTTGGAACCTCTCGAACAGCTGACCGGCTCTCGCCATATCATGACAGTCAGTTTTCGGCTTTCTCTACCGAGGTGCTCATCCGGAAGAACCGGGACACAATCGCAGTAGTTCTCCCTTTACTACCCTAGCCGATGTAGTGGAACGTAAGGTAGTAAGCACAGGAGCCGGGCAACCCAACTATTGACCAAAGACATGATTCGAAGCCGATGCATATAATGCTATAAGTTCGGGGTGCCGAACTATACTATAAAAGTTTTCAGACTTTTATTGCCATGATGCGGGGTGTAATGAAGCCCCTGACATAGTAATACGTACCATGGTGTATGTGTGCAATAAATAGTTAATACTGAGGTGAGGGAACGGGAAAATGAAGTAATAAGCTGACGCTGCCGTGTATTCACCATTGTGATGTAACTAGTACGTCGAGGCATACTTTGTACAAGTAATGCGATAAGCAAGTAAGTCTATTTAACACGCCGCCACCAAGGGCGAGCTACATGAGAGTATGAAAATCAATTATGGCAATGGTTTAGTAGAGACCACCTGGGGATTCCCTTGTAAGCCAGAGCTCCATGCCTCCTTGGTGTGTTCTGCTGGCGGGTTGTCCGTGTAGTCCTCGAAAAGAGAAGAAAACCCGTAAAAAAGGAAAAGTAAAAGCATGTGAATCCTAGGGTCGGTCAAGCCGTACTATGGATTGCGAGTGGGGTATGCCTCCGTCAGTACCCATGGGGTTTCGAGTGCGTAATTGTGTGCACGTGGTACGAATGCCACTACCTCATTGGGATTGGGACGGAGGCCGAATTGCTAGTCGAGCTCTTGACGAGCCGCGCCGTCCTGTTGCAGCATAGTCCGGAACCTCTTAATGATATCCGAGATCTCGACAGCCGTACTATGGTGCTGCTTGAGAAGGCCGTTTTGTGCTTCTGCTGCTAGGGCGGCGGTGTGCTCCTCTGTTCGGAGGGAGCGTTCCGTATTGCCATTGACTGTTATGACGCCGCGTTGACCGGGCATCTTGAGCTTAAGATAAGCATAGTGTGGCACTGCGTTGAATCTAGCAAACGTGGTTCGTCCGAGCAGCGCGTGATAGCCGCTGCGGAAGGATACGATATCGAAGATTAACTCTTCGCTTCGGAAGTTGTCCGGGGAACCGAAGACCACCTCCAGCGTGATTGAGCCCGTACAACGGGCCTCCACGCCTGGTATGACTCCTTTAAAGGTAGTTTTTGTTGGTTTGATTCGTGAGGGGTCAATGCCCATTTTCCGCATTGTGTCTTGATAGAGCAGGTTGAGGCTGCTACCACCGTCCATCAGGACTCGTGTTAGGTGAAACCTGTCAATAATTGGGTCGAGGACTAGTGCGGCTGAACCGCCATGGCGGATACTAGTTGGGTGATCTCGACGATCGAAGGTGATCGGGAATGATAACCACGGATTGAATTTTGGAGCGATCGGCTCTACTGCCGTGAGACGTCCCTAAGTGCTCGCTTACGCTCCCTTTTGGGGATGTGCGTAGCATATATCATGTTCACCATTTTGACTTGAGGGGGAAATTTCTTCTGCCCTTCGGTGTTCGGCTGCCGGGGCGCTTTGTCATCGTCCTTGCTCTGTGATTCCCCTTCCTTGTTTCCGATGTTTATCTTGCTAGCTTGTTTGTATACCCGGCAATCTCTGTTAGTGTGGTTGGCCGGTTTGTCTGGGGTGCGGTGTATTTGGCAAGGACGATCGAGTATGCGGTCCAAGCTGGATGGTCCTCCGCTGCTCCTTTTATAGGGATTCTTTCGTTGGCCGGACTTGGAGCCACTGAATCCGGCGTGAACTGTAGTGTTATCGGTGTTATCGCCATTGCTTTGGCGTTTGTGTCTGTTGCGCCAGAGCTTGCCGGTGCTGCTTTTGGCCTCGAAGGGGCCTGTTTCGTTGGCTGTGTCTGTACTACGAGCCAGCCAACTATCCTCTCCCATGCAAAAGTGGGTCATAAGTGTCGTGAGGGCTGCCATGGACCTCGGCTTCTCTTGGCCGAGGTGGCGGGCGAGCCATTCATCTCGGATGCTGTGCTTAAAGGCCGCTAGGGCTTCGGCATCCGGATAGTCAACGGTCTAGTTCTTTTTAGTTAGGAACCTAGTTCAGAATTTTCTGGCTGATTCTCCGAGTTGTTGAACTATGTGGCTTAAGTCATCGGCGTCTGGTGGCCAGACATACGTTCCCTGGAAGTTGTCCAGGAAGGCTTCCTCCAAGTCCTCCCAGCTACCGATAGAATTTTCGGGAAGGCTATTAAGCCAGTGCTGAGCTAGCCCTTTGAGCTTTAGTGGGAGGTATTTAATGGCGTGGAGGTCATCTCCTCGAGCCATGTGGATATGGAGAATAAAATCCTCGATCCATACTGCAGGATCAGTTTTGCCATCGTATGATTCAATGTTGACAGGCTTGAACCCCTCGGGGAATTCGTGATCCAATACTTCATCTGTGAAGCAGAGAGGGTGTGCGGCGCCTCTATATCGGGTCGCGTCATGGCGTAGCTCTAATGGAGTTCGTCTGCGGTATTCGGCCCGGACGTGGTTATGTTTATCATGTCCGAATAGTTAGCCGTCATCGTGCCTCAAGGCACACCCCCGCGATCCGTAGAATGATCTTGTATGTCCTGCTCTATCGTCCAGGATCTGCCGGAGGTTGTACGTGTGACCCCGAACTCTTCCGTCTCTATTTTTACGAGGCGGTGGGGCAGGATGCTGTCCGGCCTGAATTGCCGCTTTATCCTGGCCGCGGAGTGGCCGGTCGGCCGCCCTGTCTCGACCACGTGGTGGTCGTTCCACGTTACACAAGGGAGATGTGTGCTCTGGTGCTTCCTCATCGAATTGAGGTAGCAGTCTGCATTTCAGGTAGCTCTTGGCTGGGCGCCTGAGGCCGTATTCTTCGGCTGTTAGGACATCAGTCCATCTGTCGACGAGCAGATCTTGTTCAGCTTGAGGCTGCTGATGTTTCTTTTTCAGGCTCCTTGAAGTGGCTATGAGTTGAAGCTTAAAGCGCTCCTGCTCTAGAGGATCCTCAGGCACTATGAAGTCTTTGTTGCTGAGGCTTGTCTCCTCCTTGGAGGGCGGACGGTAACTATCATCCTCCGAGTCATCTTCTGTGGCTTGTTCATCAGGGTTATCTTGCCCGTTGTCGTTTTCTTCCTGTTCGGATGTAGCTCCGACATGGTCTTCGTTGTTTTCGGCGTCGCCTAGAGTGCTATTTTCTCCGGTGCTGGTGTTGCCATCTTTTGAGCGTCGAGGCTTAGAGCGGCGTTTGGCGCTCCGTCGTTTGGACTGCGTCGCAGAAGACTTATTCGCGCCTGGCTCTTCTTTGTTGTCGCCAGATTCTTTAGGTGTATCAACCATGTACACGTCGTACGAAGAGGTGGTCGTCCAGCGTCCCGTAAATGGCGGGTCTTGGCCTTGCTCCTTGTTGGCATAAATGCGTCCATATCGTCGATGTCTTCGGAGCCATAGTCAAGCACGTCGGTTAAGTCATCGACGGTGGCTATGAAGTGGGTGGCGGGTGGGAAGCAAAATTCCTCGTGATTCGCCTCTAATTTGAACCGAACATAGTTCGGCTGTGAGTCCTCCTCCAAGGATAAGTTCTTTAAAGAATTTAGTATGTCGCCAAAATGTGAGTGCTAGAAGAAGTCTGTGGCGCCAAATTCGAAAATCGATAACCGATCCAGCTAGGTGTCCGTAGGCGCACCTGATCCGGAACGTGTAGCCGGAAACGAGTCCGGAGTTCCATTGACGCATGTATTGCAGGATGTCGAGTCCGTGTGCGGCTCCGACGTCGTGGAATTTGTGGCCTCGAAGGGCACGCTTTGCTTCGGTTCTGAGGCCGTTGCAGCAACAGGATCCATCTCCGAGGTGTGATTCGATGACAGATTTAAGTCATGTTCATCGAAGAGAGGGGGAGCGACTGCCGCAGTCTCGAATCCATCGAAGATCAAGTCTCCGCGAGTATTCACGACGTAAATTCATGGGTCTTAGATTGGATGACCGAAAATACTCACTACAAGGCACCTGCAATTGAATTGCTTCGTGCCCTACCACTCAATCCTCCGCTTGATGGTGCACGTCGTATCTATGAAGAAAAAGAACTTTCAAATCACTATATGCAAGTGTTGATGAAGCCGTTGAAGCCAAGGCAGGAACCAAGAACCAAATTCCTCGTCAAGGAATTATTATATGTGCCTCGAACAGTCTATCGGATTCGGCGAAGACTATGAGTCCTATCAAAGGCCACGACTTAACGATGAAGAAGTCGTTGGCATCATGAAGAATATGCTTTTCAATATCATCCATGCATGCTCCGTCAATTTCCATGATTTCTTCATGAGGACTCGCTAACATTGCTATGTCACCATTTGAGTGAAGCCTTATGCGCCTTGGATTATGAGATTCATCAGACAAGGTCTTCACTCAATTACAAAGTCGATACTTTGAACCACTGCAGCTACTTGCCCCGATTGAAGTCCTCAAACGGACTATTACCTCGGTGATGACAAGGGCAAGGCCCTTTGCTATGATCGATGAAGGCATTCATCCATTGGATGGACAGTTTAAAAGCAGCATCCTACTCCACCAATGATGACTCGCCACACATGACTCAAATTCGCAAATACCTCACCAAGCAAAGTCCTCAAGCTCGCACCTGTGGTGATGACCGATCGTGAGTTACTCCTCGATCTTCATCGGAAGGTTGATCGGAATCATAAGTGGGTCAAGCGTCAATTTGGTTCAATTCTTCACAACATGACCTCAACACACAATGCGGAAGAAAACCACTTCTACCTTCATGAAACCTTCAAGCGCACTGGGCTGTTCTTTCACATGTCTACAAAGTGAAGAAGAACTGACTTCAATGGGTCTCAAGGAAGAATTTGACTGGTCTGCACCTCCTCAAGAAATTCAAGAAGGTCAAAGTTCCTTCCTTGGTGGCTAGCTCCTATTCTTCATCTCGCGATCTTGATGAAAATGAAGACTTGGAAGACACATTGCTGGTCCTACTTCAACAAACAACCCCGACAATGTCAAGCGCTCCGCCTTCAACTTGATATTCTTCAAGAGCATTAGTCCTCGTTTCGATCCTTTTGGTCATTCGATGACAAAGGGGAGAAATTTGAGTTAGTCTTCAAGCGGGTCTAGTTTATTGTCTATATACGATTTTTTTTTGTTAAGTTACAACTCTCGCTCTTCCTAAACTTTTATTGGATCGAGTTGTAATCTTAAACCCTATGGTGCTTTGATACTTTTGATGCATTATGATTTTGCACTATGCTTCATAGCAAATCTACTTGTGCTCTGATACTTTATGTGCTATAATTCCTCATGCTGAATTTCATCAAGCACCATATTTCATCATGCATTTCAAATTCTTCATATTATATGTCAAATGCGTGTATGAATTACAAGATATAGGGGGAGATTTCCATGATTCAATTCTTCAAATGTGCATTGCCTCAAAAGCAAATTCCTCACTATGCACATCTTAAGGGGGAGTTATACTATGCCCAAACAGCCTCCTCGTATGCTCGGAGAAAACCTGTCGGGTCCGCCGCGCCATCGTATCGGGGCGGCAGCTCCGGCCTGAACTAGGGTGGCCACTGCACCCGCCACAGGGCGGGGGTGAAAGCTCGGAGACCCTCGGTCCCCTGAAAGCGCGTGTCGGTCCGGTCGATGGAGCAGCGCTTGCCATGAGAGTCGAACAACAAAGCGCAGCGGGCAGGGAGGCGAATCTTATGGAAAAGCTTGTCAATTGCCTCTTGAGTATGGGTATATCTCCTTATAAAATGGTTTATAGAGAAGCTTGTCATTTGCCTCTTGAGTTAGAACATAAAGCTTATTGGGCAACTAAAGAACTCAACTATGATTTCAAACTTGCTGGTGAGAAGAGGTTATTTGATATTAGCTCATTCGATGAATGGAGAACCCAAGCTTATGAAAATGCCAAGTTATTTAAAGAAAAAGTTAAAAGATGGCATGACAAAAGAATCCAAAAGCGTGAGCTCAAAGTTGGAGAATATGTTATTTTGTACTACTCTCGTTTCAGATTCTTTGCAGGAAAACTCCTCTCCAAATGGGAAGGACCCTATGTTATCGAGGAGGTTTATCGATCTGGAGCTATCAAAATAAATAATGCCGAAGGTACTAACACGAAGGTTGTTAATGGGAAATGAACAAAACATTATATCTCAGGTATGCCCATTAATGTTGAAAGCAATATTATCCAAACTATGACACTAGAAGAACACATAAAATAAACCTTCCGGAACAATCCGTAATCGTGAAAAAGATGAGGTACATGATATGGTAAGTAAACCGACTCCCAAAATCTCCAAAAATATTTTCTATCTGGTTTGGAATATAAAAAATTAGGAAAATAAGAAACAACCAGGAAGGCACCCCCTGGTGGGCATAAGACACCGGTGGCCTTTCAGCCCGCCAGCGCCGGCCAAAGCGCCGCCATGGTGGGTTGAGCCGACCTCGGTACCTTCCGGACTCGCTTTTCTTCTGTTTTCTTGTTTCCCAAGATAAAAAATATTTATATACCCCTCGAACCTATTGACCACCGTATCATGGAGAAATCTCATGTTTTCTTTACTTGTTGTTTTCGATCGGATCTGTTAAGCCGGGCATCATGTCTTCTCCTCCTCCAACAAAGTAGTAGAGGATGCTTGGTTGATGAAGATCGAGCTGAAGAGAGAGGGGGCCAAAGAACCTCTCGAAGGGGGCAAGATCTAGGAGGCCATCGGAGATCAAGCGCCGATGGTCGAGCAAGCCCTGCCTGCTGAGGAGGAAGAAGAAGATATCCTTAAACCTTACTATGCTCACCTTACCCCTACTGAGATTCAAGCCTTTCGGATCATTGAAATGGTTTGTGTGCAAAATAAATATCTCACACGTGAAAATATTCTGTTGCAAGAGCACATCATCTTCCTCCGGAGCGTCGTCCGTAGATTGGAGAATCTTTTGGTCATGAAGGGTAAGATCGCTACTTCATCACCACCACCTCCTTCTTCATCTCCAAAAGAGAATTCAATATTGGGTATGGGCACTCCCCTTGGCTTGCACCAAGCTTGGGGGAGGTGCCCCGGTATTGTATCACCTCCACTATCTTTTGCCTTTATTTACCTTAGTTCACCATAGTTATCTTTTGCTTTAGATGAATAAAAGTTTAGTTCGATCCTTTCTTTTCGAGTGTTTGCTTAGTGATCTATCCTTGTAATCGTGTGCAAGACATATAATAAAGTTTAGTTTGAGTTTTGTCTTCTTTATTTTCATGTTCAATAAAAAGAAAGGAGATAAATGGAAAAGATTATATGCTAATCTTATGGTAAGTAATGACATCACATAAGCAAAAGTATAAGTAGAAAATTTTATTGGAGATTGACAAACATAGCATTGGTTAATGATGCAATTCATGAAAGAATTGTAAGTGCATCTAGTGCCCCTTAGTGATTTTGGTGTATTCAAGACTTATAGGTTAAGTAACTAATGCGTTTGTGAGTGTACACAGGTCTATAAGTCTATGAGGAGTTTGATATTTACAGAGAAAGTCGACCCTAAAAAGGAAGTTCTTCATCCAAGACTTTGATATTCTCAAGACTTTCTCAAGACTTTGAAAGTGAAGAAATTGGTGTGACCTTGAAGACTTGGTATTCATTTGAGGAACATGAAGCGTGAAGACTTTTGTTTTCGTAGTTTCATTTTCTCTTTCTTGAGTCATAGGAAACACCGTCTTGATAAAGGGGTCGAGGAAATACTAAGGAAAAATTTCCATTTGATGCTCAACTCAAAATCCTACACCTACCAATCCCTTCGAGTGAAGCTTTTGGAAATCTCATACAGCTTCAGTCAATTTCTTCAAAGGATGTGAGACGAAGCTCTTCTTGTCACCGAGGAATTTGTTCTCGATCGAGGAGTTAGGAATTCGCCAAAGGTCGAATTGCCTACACTGATGAGGAACATGATAGCCCCGAGGAATTTGAGAGTCAAATTTCCGACCGTTCTTTATCTTCTTGGCACTGTCCCAAAATATCTTATCCACCTAACGGTCATATCATTGAAAGGCATTTATTTCTTATCATGTCGGGCTGCTCCCTAGGCTATAAATAGCCGCCTCTACAACCACTAGCTGGTTGGCTGCTCCGAGAGAACTTGACACTTGTCATTTGAGAGCAACCCATCCTCTCGAGGACTTTGAGAGAAAATCATCTAGTGAGGAAAACCCAAAACCAAACCCTACAAACCCAAAGTGATTGAGCATCATCGAAGAAATTGATCCTGCGTGGATCCGACGCTTGTTACCTTTGAAGACTGTGGCTTCTTCCAGACGGTTAGGCGTCATGGTCTAGAAGCATCCAAGAGGAATTGTGGATCGCCGAGTGACCAAGTCTGTGAAGGTTTGGAAGTCGCTCAAGACTTACCACGAATGATTGGACGAGGTCTGGTGACCTTAGTTCAAGGAGAATACGGTGAGGACTTGGTGTCCCGAGCTGCGTGCTTTCGATGATCGGGTGTCCAGACTGTGTGTCCTCGAGTTTAAATACTCAGCGCCCAACCAGACGCATAACCGAGACAGCAGCTTGGAACTGGTCTACCAAATCATTGTCTTCACCAACCTAACTGGTTCTATTTCCTCAACCCTTTCATTTCCTAATTACTGTGTTGAGTATTTGTTCATATCTGTGTTTGAAGACTTTGACTGCAGACTTTCTCAATTTCCTCAGCTCAATTTCTTCAGTCTCTTTGTCTTCATCTTGTGTTATCCTGTGATTACGCTTTCTGTACTCTGTGATTGTCTTCATTTCATCATGATGACTATGCTTGTAATCTGTTATGCTTACTTCTGAGTACTTATTCCGCTGCAAGTAGTTCTTCGCTAAGGAATTTCCTCACCGCAAATTCCTCGATGAAGAATTCATAAAATCGCCTATTCACCCCCTCTAGTCGATATAACGCACTTTCAATTGGTATCGAGCAAGGTACTCCCTTGTTACGTGTGATTTTGGTTTAACCACCGGAGCTTTAGTTATGTCGACCGCAGGTATGATCAAGGTCTCGGCAGGGTGTCCTACCTTCGATGGGACGGACTACCCCTCTTTGGAAGAACAAAATGTGAATGCATCTTGAAGCAATTGACAACGATCTACGGTATGTTGTGACAAAAGGTGTTTCCTCACCACACCTTCTCCGAATGATGCCGATGTGAAGAGATTCAAGCAACTCGATTCTTAAGCGAAGAATATCATATGTGGCCATCTCGAGCAAAGGTCAAGATGGAAGAGTGAGTGCTTTGGAATCGCCAAACTCATCCGGGACAGGCTGTCCAAAGTAAATGAAGGTGTTTCAACTCAGCGTGACTCTCGAGTTGATGTTCTTCGAATCTCTTCAACCGCTTCAAAAGACTCGACAACGAAAATGTTCAACAAACCTTCGATCGCCTCACTGACATCTCAAATGAGCTTCAAGCACTGGGTGCCACAGACATCACCGACCATGAGGTGGTGAAGAAATTGCTAAGATCGCTTGATTCCTCATTTGATACTCCGCACCGATGATACAAGAACGAGCTGACTACAAGTCTCTTGATCCTGCCGATATCCTCGAAGGCTAAATACTCACGAAGTTCCAAATTTTAAAAGAGAGATCTCTATGGTTACGGCTATGGAAAAACACGTGCCACGAAGGCCAAGGTCGTGTCCGAATCGAGAGTGAAGACTCGGTAGTAGCCTAGGAGATCCTGAAGAATTTGGCCAGGAGCTAGCATCGCTGTGAAGAAATTCCAAATTCTCAAGACGTGGTCGCTTTGGAAAATCCTCAAGAAGCGGTGATTCCTCATCTAGTGACTATAAGAGAAGACTTTGTCACAAATGCAAGAAACCTGGTCACTATATCCAAGATTGTCCTCGTGGGAAAAGGAATTAAGAAAGAAGAAACACAAGGATTACAGCTCGATGACGTGAAGAAGAAAAGAAATCATCAAAATCTTCATCATCAAAATCCTCAAAACCTTCTTCTCACAAGAAGAGCAGCTCCAAAAGGCTCGGGCATTCATTGGCAAGGAAATGGACTCGAAGCTGAATCGAGGAAAATGAGGAAGAGGAGGAGTCAAGAATCCGAATCTGGTGTGGCTAGTCCGGCTCTTGCTACTTGCTTTTGTTAGCAAGTCCATCTTCAACATCAAGAAACCGACCACGACAAGCCCGATGAGGATGATGATGACTACGCTCCCACCTATTGCTTCATGGCAAAAGGTGCTAAGGTACTAAATTTCACCTCCTCTGAATCTAGTGAAAATGAATCGATGAGGATCTCAAGCCCAGCTACTCTAAACTTGCTAAGATTGCTATAAAACAACAAAGGGCGTTTGAGAAGGTTCAAAACATGCTAGATAAGAGTGATGATATGTTAGGTGAAGAAATGGATCGCACTTCAGCCCCGATCAAAATCTTCAGAGACTTCAGCCTAGGCTTGACAACCTTCAAGGTCATCATAACACTCTCTTATCTCGATCATGAGAAACTTTCTTATGAATTTCTTCAAAGAAAGCAAGATCTTGAGAAGCTAAGAGTGAGTTATGAAGATCTTCAAGGAGCGCGATTCATTACTTGCTCAACAAATCAGCGCTTCTCAAGAAGAATTTGTTCCTCCATGCTTAAAGTGCATTGAACGTGAAAGCGCTAATTCTTCACCAATGTTCAAATGCTTCAATCGTTACAAATTCTTCACCGCCTCGCTATCACTAATTCCTCATCTCGAGGACATTGCTAGTATCACCGACGATGCAGGATCAAGGAATTGTATATGACAGGCATGTACAAAAGCCTCAAAGGGCATCAGACTCTTTGTGATGTGCTTAAAAAGCAGATCCTCAACAGGAACCCTAGAAAAGAGGGCATTGCCTTTAAGAGGAAGCTCAATGCTGATGGGACGTATTGGAAGCCTGAGCAGTATCCCAAAACCTCATGGATTGCTACAAAGGGACCTCAATAGATCCATCTACTTTATCTGGCTTTACATGTGAATCTCCTCATTCTTCTGATGAGTCATTTGACTCCAACTATAAACTGTTCAAAAATCAGAATGGTGAAGTATTTGCTAGATATGTTGGCACTAATCAGCGAGGAACGGTTCCCCTATGAAGAAAATCTGGGTTCCTAAGAAGTGCCTTGAAAGTCTTCAGTGAATGTCCTCATGACACCACCAGTGAAGAATAGGAACCCCAGATCAAATTCTTCATATGGACCAAATTCTTCATATGGATCCAAGTCCTCATACGGACCAAATTCCTCACGTGGATCAAATTCCTCAAAAGGATCAAAGTCCTCACATGATTATCATCGTGCTAACAACTCTGTTTCGCAGGGTAGAGCTAAGGGCTATGAATATGTGCACTATTCTTCAAACCAATATGTTCATAAGTCCTCGAAGAATTTCTCTCGCTTATTCATATGCTTACCCTAACCCCTCTTATGTGAAACGAAATGGTTTGGCCTCTATGCCACCATTCTCGTATGGTGCTCGCAGAATGATGAACTCTTTGCCACCCCTTTGGATGTGGGTGGTGAAGAAAAAGAACTAATCTCTTCTGCAGGGTCAGGTCTCCAGACGTGCCTAAACGTCTCAAGAATTTGTCAGCGTGACAAAATGCCCGAAGGACGCAGGCTAATCATGATGAAATGAACTTTCATTTCACACGCCCTCCCATCGCTTATCTCGAATCTTGATCGATGAACTTGATATCATATTCTTCACCGATGAAGTATATGAGATCGTAAGTTGTACTAATTCATCTGCAGGATGATCAACCCAAAGCCACCGAGTGGGTTCTCGATAGTGGATGTACAAATCACATGACCGGTGACAAGAATCTATTGATGGATGCTACCTTATCACCGCCACATCTCAAGCATATCATCTTTGGCTGACAAAGGCAAAAGTCGTGTATTGGGACTTGGTAAGGTTGCTATCTCTAAGGACATGCACATGGACAAAGTCATGCTTGTTGAGTCTTTAGGATATAACCTCATGTCAGTCTCAATGCTTTGTGATCTTGATATGGTTGTTATCTTTGGCAAGTATCGGTGTGTTGTGATTATGGAAGTCGACAATTCCAAAGTCTTGAAGGCTTTAGGAGAGGAGACTTGTATATTGTTGATTTTTCCACGGGACCACAACCAGCCGTGTGTCTACTTGCAAAAGCTTGTATAGGCTGGCTATGGCATCGACGACTTGGTCATGCGAGCATGAGGAATTTGCACACGCTTGCAAAGAAGAAGCATGTCATTGGCATCGAGAATGTCAAATTCCTCAAGGATCACCTATGCGAACTGTGAAGCTGGAAAAATGACCAAGGCCAAGCATCCAAATAAGACTATCATGACCACTACTCATCCCTTCGAATTGCTTCACATGGACCTCTTTGGTCCCAATCATTATTCAGCTGTCATTAATGAAGCATCACTATATGGCTTTGTTATTGTTGATGATTACTCTCGTTACACATGGGTACACATTGTTACTTACAAAAATCAAGTGCAGTAAGTCTTCAAACGATTTTCCTCGAGGGCTTCAACTAACTTTGGTGTGAAGATCAAGCACATCAGGAGTGACAATGGAACTGAGTTCAAGAATTCCGGTCTTGATGACTATCTTGATGAACTTGGTATCACTCATGAGTTATCTGCTCCTTATACTCCTCCGCAAAATGGCATCGTGGAGCGCAAGAACAGAACTCTTGTTGAGATGGCTCGCACTATGCTTGATGAATACAAAACGCCTAGTCGTTTACGGATTGAAGCAATTGACACTGCGTGCCACATCATCAACAGAGTATATCTTCACAAATTCTTCAAGAAGACTGCCTATGAACTCCTCACCGACAAGAAACCTAATGTAAGTTATTTCAAAGTCTTGATTGCTAAATGCTGGATTAGAGATCCTCACCACAACTCTAAATTTGCATCGAAAGCACATGAAGGTTTTATGCTTGGTTACGGAAAGGACTCGCACACCTACAGTAGTCTTCAACATCGCTCTTCACAAGATTGTTGACACCGTAGATGTGCGGTTCGATGAAACTAATGGCTCGCAAAGAGAGCACCTACCTTCAGTGTTAGACGAACCAGCACCGAGGATTCTATCAGGTTCAAGGCAACCGAGGATGTCATTCCCTCTTGAAGAAAGCTAACTGAAGAATTCATTCCCCATACATGAAGAACGTCGAAATGATGCACACGAAGATAATCTTTGAAGAAAATGGTGCTGAGGAAAATGATCAAATTCCTCGGCGACAACCAGCTCATCCTCGCGTTGCAAAAGAAGTGCAAGTTGACAAGATCATCGATGACACTGAAGCGCCAGTCCTCTCACACGCTCAAAAGCTTCACATTTATCTAACTTTTGTGGGCACTATGCTTTTGTCTCTATCACGAGCCCTCTAAGGTAGATGAAGCATTTACGGAGCCGGAGTGGATTCAGGCCATGCAAGAAGAATTACATCGATTCGAGCTCAACAATGTCTGAACTGGTCAAACGTCCGAGATCCTCGCAAGCATAATATCATTGGCACAAAGTGGATCTATCGCAACAAGCAAGATGAAAATGGTCTTGTGGTGAGGAATAAGGCACGACTAGTAGCTCAAGGCTACACACAGGTTGAAGGAATTGACTTTGATGAAACTTTTGCACCTGTCGCTAGACTTGAGTCTATTCGCATATTACTCGCCTATGCTGACCATCACAATATCACTTTATATCAAATGGATGTGAAAAGTGCATTCCTCAATGGTAAGCTTGAGGAAGAAGTATATGTTGCTCAACCCCTGTGTTTTGAAGATCCAAAGAATCGACAAAGTCTTGAGACTCAATAAGGCCCTCTATGGCCTCAAGCAAGCCCCTCGAGGCGTGGTATGATACATTGAAGGAATTCTTCGTGAAGAATGGCTTCACACCGGTTCACTCGATCCTACTCTCTTTACTAAATCTTATGATGGTGAACTTTTGTGTGCCAAATATATGTTGATGATATTATCTTTGGTTGTACTGACCAACGCTATAGTGATGAATTTGCCTACATGATGAGTGAAGAATATCAAATGTCTATGATGGGAGAGTTGAAATTCTTCTTAGGTCTTCAAATTCGTCAACAACACAATGGCATATTCATATCTCAGGAGAAATACCTCAAAGATGTCCTGAAGAAATTCGGCATGCAAGACGGCAAAGGTGTCAAAATTCCTATGCCCACCAATGGCCATCTATGCACTGATGAAAATGGTATTGACTTCGATCACAAGGTATACCGCTCCATGATTGGTTCCTTATTGTACTTATGTGCATCTAGGCCAGATATAATGCTTAGTGTTTGCATGTGTGCCCGATTTCAAGCTACACCGAAGGAATCACACCATAAGGTCATGAAGCATATTCTTCGATATCTAGCTCACACACCAACACTAGGATTATGGTACCCCAAGGGCTCTACTTTTGATCTCATTGGATATTCGACTCGACTATGCTGGTGATCATGTGGACCGCAAGTCAACATCTGGTACTTGTCATTTCCTCGGACGATCTTTGGTCCGTTGGTCCTCGAAGAAAGCGAACTGCGTATCATATCTCTGCGGGAGCTGAATACATTGCTGCTGGCTCGTGTTGTGCTCAATTGCTGTGGATGACGCAAACTCTCAAGGACTACAGCATCAGCGTGAAGAATGTGCCTCTCTACTGTGACAATGAGAGTGCCATCAAGATTGCTCACAACCAGTTCAGCACTCGAAGACAAAGCACATTCAAATTCGTCATCATTTTCTTCGTGATCATGTGTTGAAGGGCGACATCTCCATCGAAAGCACGTGAAGATCAAGAACAGCTAGCTGATATCTTCACTAAGCCCTTGGATGAGAAGAAATTTAGCAAGTTGCGGTGTGAGCTAAATATCTTAGAATCTTCGAATGTTCTTTGAAAAGGACACACATCCTAACACTTATGCAAAATTGATGACTTAGATGTGCAACACATGAAGAAATGTTTCTCTTCAATCAATGAAGAATAACACTATGTGTGAAGAAATTAATGAAGAAATTGATTCTCAGAACCCTACGACAATTGTACGCGGTGTCTGAAATCATCATTCTTATACGGTGGGTCTCGCCACCACCAATGCTGAAATCTTCAATTTGAGTTTTTCCTCAGTTTTGAAATTCTTCAGTTTTTCAAATTCTTCAACTTTGCAAAATCTTCACTTTTCCGTCGTCTTTCTTCATTGGCTATATACATATATGGGTTTATGTCCTCTACAAATCATTCACTTATGGCTATTTCCTCAAGTCGCTTTTTATGCTAAGTGAATGTGATCGGACCCTTCCCCCTCTATGCTATACTCAACCCAATCCATTCACAAATTCTTCATGTGCGCTCTACTTTGAAACTCGTTCAAAATCTTCACTGTGTCCTTGACAGCTGAAGAAATTGCAAACGGAACTTTAAAACGAATCTTATCCAAACCTTTGTTTTTGCCGCTCAAACCGTTCCGCATCCCACGATGCATTACTTTATTCACCCACGATCGTACACGATCTCCACTACACAAGACGTGGGTGACACATGTCGTGAGAAGGGAAATGGTCAGGCATGTTCGTCCTAAATCTTGGGCGACCCGTTTTTCACCGCGTCTATAAATATCCCTCTCCCTTCCTCACTCTTTTACTGCTCGACCTCTCTCTTCGCCGAGTTCCTCAAACCCTAAGCGCCGCTACTCCATAAATCGCCCGGTGAGGAAAAGCTTCCTTTGCCTTGACCTCGTCAGCCGACGTACTCGCGCCGATCATGAAATCTTCACTCCGCCGTCAGCCGTAGCTGTCTTCCTCACCAAGTTAGGGCGTGGAAGATCTGAGCAGACGAACTTCCCAACTGTTCTTCTCGGTTCGTCGTGTTCCTCACTTCGGAGTAATTAAAAGTTACTTTTATTACTCGCTTTGATTCTCAAATTTTCTTCAAATTCTTCAAAGGTGTTTATTCCTCAAATCTTCACACATATGAACACCTCAAATCTCTTGACTCGTTTCTCTAAGCTATGATTTTCTTCAAGATTCCTCAATTGTGTGGATCCTCGATCTATACAACTCTGGAACCTAAGACAAAGAACGCTTAGTAAAATTCTTCAAGGCTCATCTGATCAAATCCTCAAAACTTGTTTTTTTTTTAAAAACCTTCTGAGAACGCATATGACCTCTTCAAATTCCTCGCACCTATACTCTGTTCACAGGTACAAATGTCCGCTGCTGAATCCCTAGGTTCTCATCAACTTAACTCATTTGCAGCGTTCCTCGAAGAAAAACTGCACACTTCTTCAGAGAACTCAATTGTTCAATTTCCTCAATCAAGAAAATGGCGGATGGTAAGAAGCCACGAGAAGGAGGAAAGAAACACGAGGTTATGATCGCGTTTGAAATCCACGAGGATATATATGCCGACTCATCGCACACCAGATGAAGAAAGTAAAAATCAACGCAAGGTGTGTATTCAGAAGATTGAACGGAGATGGGCATGGGAATGGAGGGAATATAGATATGTAACTCCTAAGTACATGAAGAAATTCGCTCTTAATCCTCCATGCCCAAGAGCTCCTTTGGCACCGCCAAATAGCTGATCCCACAAGCATCAAACGAGGTGAGGACTTTCACGATGAATGGGCTAAACGCCAAGCAAAATTGGCAAAGCAAGCAAAGGAGGCAGTGAAGAAATTCAATGAGGATTACGCCGCTGCCATCGCCACAGAGGTCTCGGTCAAACCGAGGAAATCAATGCAAAAGAAGCCTGCTCATAAGCCAAGTGCTTCATCATCTGCGCCCTCACGGCCAAGTTCCTCAAGACACCTTCCAAGCAAATTCCTCAAACTGCTGCTGCTCCACCAAAGTCCTCAACAGCTCCGTCAAAACCTTCAGTTCCTGTGCACCTAGCTACATGTCAAAGGATCTGGCTTTTCAATTGCCTCGTGCATCTCTCAAGTTCTCACAGCTCCCATTTCTTCAACTGGTTCGACTCAATTTGAAGACCAAAGCAACAGCTGGTCGAGGTCCTCGGCCTAGCCCAACGAAGAAAATGGTTGCATTCCATGTGCCATCGATGATGAGGCATCCGATGAAGAACTCATGAAATCATCGAGACCGTCAAGTAAGGGCCGCTAGAGCCAAAGGTACATCTGTAAGCATCGCTATTGGACTCAAGAAAGTCCTCGACTTTATTGATCTACGCATAATGATCCCAATACCCTGCCTGACCTTCATTTGACACCTGACAAAGTCATATGTTGACTCACTTCATAGCTGAAGAAAAATGGAAGTATGAAAAAGCGAGGGAAATCAAAAAGGCTCAATACAGGAAGGAGAAGTTCCTGAAGAAAAACGTTGTCAAGATGACACCTGAAGAGCTTCTCCAGGTCCAGACTGAAATTCAAAACCTCAGCAAAAACTTCGATTCATACAATGCTGATTGGCAAGGAGCCAAGGTCAGATTTGTCAACCTGACGAAGAATCTCACAAATGTTGCTGTCCCAATGCAACATGAAATTCCTCAGTCAGTAGCCTCCTTTCAGCCCTGAAGAAAATGCCGGCCACCGATGACGTTCAGCCTGGCGGATGAAAACGTTGATTCGAGGCTGATGATCCCATTCCGGCCGAAGAAATTGCTGGGGCACCCACTAGTGGTGCGCTGAAGAAATTGCTCAAGACAGGAACTTCATCGGTTGCTCTGAAGAAATCGAACCAAATTCCTCGGCTCCTCCTGCGCCAACTCCAACTCCAATTCTTCCATCTACTTTTGATGTGAAGAAAACCAAAGGCTGCAGAACGAGCTGCTGTGAAGAAAAGGAAAGCATCACCGCGTCAGATTCTTGGTATGAAGAAAATGAAGCCAATGACCAGCTCATTCGAAACTCCAATTGATGTTGTTCCAATTTCCTCCATACCATCAAAGGAAGTTGTTCCTTTTGGAGAAGACTATGAGATCCCAATCGGATCCGATGAAGAACATCGATCTGCTTTGCCCGTCGAGCAGCTTGATGAAGAAATTGAAGTGGATGCCATCCCTTCAACCCCGATTATTCCCTCATCGGACTATGAAATTCCTCGGTGGTCTTTGAGGAAATTGAAGATGAAGATGTGGATATTGGATGCACCACACCAGTTATCAATGATGACTTTTGGGAAAGTCGACATCCCAATACTCCTCTCTTCACCCCGCTCCAACAGATTCCTCGGTCCCTGCACAAACAGTCCGAATCGACTCAAGAAAATCAACCCACCGATTACGTGCATGAAGAAATTCCAGCCACTAGTGCTGATGAAACTGCTCTTTGCTAATCCTCGGACTGCACAAGTTGAGGAGCAAGAAATTCCTCGAGCTAAAGAAGCTGAACTTGTGATTCCCGAGGTGGTGATGCAACTCATCGACACCCCTCTGCCCAAGCAAAAGAATCCGTTCTCAACCAAGCAAAAGTTCAAGGTGAAGATTTCTTTGCCGAGCACGTGTTCTTCATCGAATATAATCCTTATGATTCTGCTCGGATTAGGAAGAGGCGCTTACGACTGCCACCAAGCCAACTTCTATTCCTCGGTGCTCTTCAACAAGGATAAAATCTTCGATCATGCTCATATTCCTCATGTGGATATGGAGTCGCCGCCAAGCTTTGAGCCGATCCTCGGTGTTCTTCACGACGCAGACTTCTAAACTTCTGACCGATATTTGTGACTGGAATGAAGAGCTAATTCTTGAGTTCTATGCAACCTCGCATATCACCGGAGACGCGAAGACGTAAATTCATGGGTCTTAGATTGGATGACCGAAAATACTCACTACAAGGCACCTGCAATTGAATTGCTTCGTGCCCTACCACTCAGTCCTCCGCTTGATGGTGCACGTCGTATCTATGAATAAAAAGAACTTTCAAATCACTATATGCAAGTGTTGATGAAGCCGTTGAAGCCAAGGCAGGAACCAAGAACCAAATTCCTCGTCAAGGAATTATTATATGTGCCTCGAACAGTCTATCGGATTCTGACGAAGACTATGAGTCCTATCAAAGGCCACGACTCGAACGATGAAGAAGTCATTGGCATCATGAAGAATATGCTTTTCAATATCATCCATGGCGTTCCCGTCAATTTCCATGATTTCTTCATGAGGACTCGCTAACATTGCTATGTCACCATTTGAGCTGAAGCCTTATGCGCCTTGGATTATGAGATTCATCAGACAAGGTCTTCACTCAATTACAAAGTCGATACTTTGAACCACTGCAGCTAATTGCCCCGATTGAAGTCCTCAAACGGACTATTACCTCAGTGATGACAAGGGCAAGGCCCTTTGCTATGATCGATGAAGGCATTCGTCCATTGGATGGACAGTTTATAGCAAAGATCCTACTCCACCAATGATGACTCGCCACACATGACTCAGCCGCAAATACCTCAGTCAAGCAAAGTCCTCAAGCTACTGCACCCAGGGTGATGACTGATCGTGAGTTACTCCTCAGTCTTCATCAGAAGGTTGATCGGAATCATAAGTGGGTCAAGCGTCAATTTGGTTCAATTCTTCACAACATGACCTCAACACACAATGCGGTGAAGAAAAACCACTTCTACCTTCATGAAACCTTCAAGCGCACTGGGCTGTTCTTTCACATGTCTACAAAGTGAAGAAGAACTGACTTCAATGGGTCTCAAGGAAGAATTTGACTGGTCTGCACCTCCTCCAAGAAATTCAAGAAGGTCAAAGTTCCTTCCTTGGTGGCTAGCTCCTATTCTTCATCTCGCGATCTTGATGAAAATGAAGACTTGGAAGACAACTGCTGCTGGTCCTACTTCAACAAACAACCCGACAATCTTTGGCGCTCCGTCTTCAACTTGATATTCTTCAAGAGCATTAGTCCTCGGTTTAGATCCTTTTGGTCATTCGATGACAAAGGGGAGAAATTTGAGTTAGTCTTCAAGCGGGTCTAGTTTATTGCCTATATACAGTATTTTTTTTGTTAAGTTACAACTCTCGTTCTTCTGAAACTTTTATTGGATCGAGTTGTAATCTTAAACCCTATGGTGCTTTGATACTTTTGATGCATTATGATTTTTCACTATGCTTCATAGCAAATCTACTTGTGCTCTGATACTTTATGTGCTATAATTCCTCATGCTGAATTTCATCAAGCACCATATTTCATCATGCATTTCAAATTTTTCATATTATATGTCAAATGCGTGTATGAATTACAAGATATAGGGGGAGATTTCCATGATTCAATTCTTCAAATGTGCATTGCCTCAAAAGCAAATTCCTCACTATGCACATCTTAAGGGGGAGTTATACTATGCCCAAACAGCCTCCTCGTATGCTCGGAGAAAACTGTCGGGTCCGCCGCCATCGTGTCGGGCGGCAGCTCCGGCCTGAACTAGGGTGGCCCTTGCACCCGCCACAGTATGGGGTGAAAGCTCGGAGGCCCTCGGTCCCCTGAAAGCGCGTGTCGGTCCGGTCGATGGAGCAGCGCTTGCCATGAGAGTCGAACAACAAAGCGCAGCGGGCAGGGAGGCGAATCTTATGGAAAAGCTTGTCATTTGCCTCTTGAGTATGGGTATATCTCCTTATAAAATGGTTTATAGAGAAGCTTGTCATTTGCCTCTTGAGTTAGAACATAAAGCTTATTGGGCAACTAAAGAACTCAACTATGATTTCAAACTTGCTGGTGAGAAGAGGTTATTTGATATTAGCTCATTCGATGAATGGAGAACCCAAGCTTATGAAAATGCCAAGTTATTTAAAGAAAAAGTTAAAAGATGGCATGACAAAAGAATCCAAAAGCGTGAGCTCAAAGTTGGAGAATATGTTATTTTGTACTACTCTCGTTTCAGATTCTTTGCAGGAAAATTCCTCTCCAAATGGGAAGGACCCTATGTTATCGAGGAGGTTTATCGATCTGGAGCTATCAAAATAAATAATGCCGAAGGTACTAACACGAAGGTTGTTAATGGGAAATGAACAAAACATTATATCTCAGGTATGCCCATTAATGTTGAAAGCAATATTATCCAAACTATGACACTAGAAGAACACATAAAATAAACCTTCCGGAACAATCCAGAATCGTGAAAAAAGATGAGGTACATGATATGGTAAGTAAACTGACTCCCAAAAATCTCCAAAAATATTTTCTATCTGGTTTGGAATATAAAAAAATTAGGAAAATAAGAAACAACCAGGAAGGCACCCCTGGTGGGCATAAGACACCAGGGCGCGCCTGGCCTGCCAGGCGCGCCGGCCAGGCGCGCCATGGTGGGTTGAGCCGACCTCGGGTACCTTCCGGACTCCGTTTTTCTTCTGTTTTCTTGTTTCCCAAGATAAAAAATATTTATATACCCCTCGAACCTATTGACCACCGTATCATGGAGAAATCTCATGTTTTCTTTACTTGTTGTTTTCGATCAGATCTGTTAAGCCAGGCATCATGTCTTCTCCCTCCTCCAACAAAGTAGAAGAGGATGCTTGGTTGATGAAGATCGAGTTGAAGAGAGAGGGGGCCAAAGAACCTCTCGGAGGGGGCAAGATCTAGGAGGCCATCGGAGATCAAGCGCCGATGGTCGAGCAAGCCCTGCCTGCTGAGGAGGAAGAAGAAGATATCCTTAAACCTTACTATGCTCACCTTACCCCTACTGAGATTCAAGCCTTTCGGATCATTGAAATGGTTTGTGTGCAAAATAAATATCTCTGCGTGAAAATATTCTGTTGCAAGAGCACATCATCTTCCTCCCGGGCGTCGTCCAGTAGATTGGAGAATCTTTTGGTCATGAAGGGTAAGATCGCTACTTCATCACCACCACCTCCTTCTTCATCTCCAAAAGAGAATTCAATATTGGGTATGGGCACTCCTTGGCTTGCACCAAGCTTGGGGGAGGTGCCCCGGTATTGTATCACCTCCACTATCTTTTGCCTTTATTTACCTTAGTTCACCATAGTTATCTTTTGCTTTAGATGAATAAAAGTTTAGTTCGATCCTTTCTTTTCGAGTGTTTGCTTAGTGATCTATCCTTGTAATCGTGTGCAAGACATATAATAAAGTTTAGTTTGAGTTTTGTCTTCTTTATTTTCATGTTCAATAAAAAGAAAGGAAATAAATGGAAAAGATTATATGCTAATCTTATGGTAAGTAATGACATCACATAAGGAAAAGTATAAGTAGAAAATTTTATTGGAGATTGACAAACATAGCATTGGTTAATGATGCAATTCATGAAAGAATTGTAAGTGCATCTAGTGCCCCTTAGTGATTTTGGTGTATTCAAGACTTATAGGTTAAGTAACTAATGCGTTTGTGAGTGTACACAGGTCTATAAGTCTATGAGGAGTTTGATATTTACAGAGAAAGTCGACCCCTAAAAAGGAAGTTCTTCATCTGAAGACTTTGGTATTCTGAAGATTTCTGAAGACTTTGAAAGTGAAGAAATTGGTGTGACCTTGAAGACTTGGTATTCATTTGAGGAACATGAAGCGTGAAGACTTTTGTTTTCGTAGTTTCATTTTCTCTTTCTTGAGTCATAGGAAACACCGTACTGATAAAGGGGTCGAGGAAATACTAAGGAAAAATTTCCATTTGATGCTCAACTCAAAATCCTACACCTACCAATCCCTTGAGTGAAGCTTTTGGAAATCTCATACAGTTCAGTCAATTTCTTGATGTGAGAGACGAAGCTCTTCTTGTCACCGAGGAATTTGTTCTGATCGAGGAGTTAGGAATTCGCCAGTCTTGAATTGCCTACGATGAGGAACATGATAGCCCTCGTGAATTTGAGAGTCAAATTTCCGACCCGTTCTTGTGTTCTTGCTGTCCCAAAATATCTTATCCACCTAACGGTCATATCATTGAAGGGCATTTATGTCTTATCATGTCGGGCTGCTCCCTAGGCTATAAATAGCCGCCCCCTACAACCACTAGCTGGTTGGCTGCTCTGAGAGAACTTGACACTTGTCATTTGAGAGCAACCCATCCTCTGAGGACTTTGAGAGAAAATCATCTAGTGAGGAAAAACCCAAAAACCAAACCCCTACAAACCCAAAGTGATTGAGCATCACTGAAGAAATTGATCCTGCGTGGATCCGACGCTTGTTACCTTTGAAGATTGTGCTTCTTCCAGACGGTTAGGCGTCATGGTCTAGAGCATCCAAGAGGAATTGTGGATCGCCGAGTGACCAAGTCTGTGAAGGTTTGGAAGTCGCTGAAGACTTACCACGAGTGATTGGACGAGGTCTGTGTGACCTTAGTTCAAGGAGAATACGGTGAGGACTTGGTGTCTGAGCTGCGTGCTCGATCGGGTGTCCGGACTGTGTGTCCTCGAGTTTAAATACTCGGCCGCTCAACCAGACGTACAAGCCGAGACAGCGGTTGGAACTGGTCTACCAAATCATTGTCTTCACCAACCTAATCGGTTCTATTTCCTCAACCCTTTCATTTCCTCATTCTTGTGTTGAGTATTTGTTCATATCTGTGTTTGAAGACTTTGGTGAAGACTTTCTCAATTTCCTCAGCTCAATTTCTTGATCTGTTTGTCTTCATCTTGTGTTATCCTGTGATTACGCTTTACGTACTGTGATTGTCGTCATTTCATCATGATGACTATGCTTGTAATCTGTTATGCTTACTTCTGAGTACTTATTCCGCTCCAAGTAGTTCTTCGCTAAGGAATTTCCTTACCGGCAAATTCCTCAATGAAGAATTCATAAAAATCGCCTATTCACCCCCCCTCTAGTCGATATAACGCACTTTCAAGAATTAATAAGGGAAGAGAAGATTCACATGCAAATACACTATCTTGGAAATCTTTTGTGATTTTGATCCCCTTTCAAAATATTATATGCCAAAATTGTTGACATTGGACAAGGAAGACAAACGTAATGATTTATGTTTGTTCATATTCACATAGAAGTTATATTGTCATAGATCCTTCAACATGTGGTGTTCCCCCCCCATCTTTGCTAGCCAAAAATTCCATACCAAGTAGAGATACTACTTGTGAATCCAAAAATCCTTAAACCCAAATCTTATTTTCAAGAGTCCACCATACCTACCTAAGGATTGAGTAAGATCCTTCAAGTAAGTTGTCATCAGTGCAATAAGGCAATAAAATATGCTTCTAAAAGTGTTAGATCATTTAGTGTAAGAGAAAATTGAGTGTTGTACGAACTTGTGATGGCAAAGAATAAAAGCAACAGATTGCATAATAAAGGTTGCTATCACAAGGGGCAATATAATGTGACATTCTTTTGCACTAAGGGATTGAGCATACAAACAAAAAGCGCATGGCAACCTCTGCTTCCCTCTGCGAAGGGCCTATCTTTTACTTTTATGTATTTACTTTCATGCAAGAGTCAAAGTTTTCTCTCTATTCCTTTTTATTTTTCTCTTTTGGTAAGCATCATGTGGTGAGGAAAGAACTAGGCACATATATCTAGTTGGATATGGGTAGCATGAGTTAATATTGTTGACATCACCCTTGAGGTGAATACGTTGGGAGGCGAAATTTTCTCATGTGTATGCGGTGAGTGTTAGCAATCATAGAAGACTATATGATGGTTGAGTATGTGGACTTGCCTAAAGGCTCCGATACGTGACCCTTCCTGAAAAGATGATAAATTGTAGTTGCAAAGTTGACTGAGAACATAGTTTGTTGGTTTCCAATAGAGTTTATGCTTTATACTTCGATGTTGTGATGAATTGTTACTTATTCATGAGAAGTCTATGATAAAAGTTTTATGTTTAAGTTTGTTGCTGTTATAATAATTTACATGATGATTCTATGTCTGTATTTTGTTTTTATCAACACCTCTCTCTCCAAGCATGTGGACATGTTTTTCGATTTCGATTTTCGCTTGAGGATAAGCGAGGTCTAAGCTTGGGGGAGTTGATACGTCCATTTTGCATCATGTTTACCTACTGTTATTTATAATGTTTTTATGCATAATAATGCTTTTTGGAGTAATTCTAATGCCTTTTCTCTCATAATATGCAAGGTTCACACAAAGAGGGAGAATTCCGGCAGCTGGAAATCTGGACCTGAAAAAGCTACATCAGGCTACCTATTCTACACAACTCCAAATGAGCTGAAACTCCACGAGGATTTTTTATGGAATATATGAAAAATACTGGAGCAAATAACTACCGAAGGGGGGCAACCTGGTGAGCACAAGACACCAAGGCGCGCGATGCCCCCAAGGCGCGCCCTGGTGGGTTGTGCTCAGCCCAGCCCACCTCCGGTGCCCATCTTCTGGTATATAAGTCATTTTGACCTAGAAAAACTAAGGAGAGGACTTTCGGGATGGAGCGCCGCCGTCTCGAGGCGGAACTTGGGCAGGAGCACTTTTGCCCTCCGGCGGAGCGATTCCACCGGGGGAACTTCCCTCCAGGAGGGGGAAATCATCGTCAACATCATCACCAACAACTCTCCCATCTTGGGGAGAGAAATATCCATCAACATCTTCAACATCACCATCTCCTCTCAAACCCTAGTTCATCTCTTGTGTTCAATCTTTGTGCCGGAACCTCATATTGGTACCTGTGGATGACTAGTAGTGTTGATTACATCTTGTAGTTGATTACTATATGGTTTATTTGGTGGAAGATTATATGTTCAGATCCAGTATGCTATTTAATACCCCTCTGATCTTGAGCATGATTATCATTTGTGAGTAGTTACTTCTGTTCTTGAGGTCACGGGAGAGATCATGTTGCAAGTAATCATGCAAACTTGATATGTGTTCGATATTTTGATAATATGTATGTTGTGATTCCCTTAGTGGTGTCATGTGAACGTCGACTACATGACACTTCACCATATTTGGGCCTAAGGGAATGCATTGTGGACTAGTTATTAGATGATGGGTTGCGAGAGTGACAGAAGCTTAAACCCTAGTTTATGCGCTATTCCGTAAGGGACCGATTGGATCCAAAAGTTTAATGCTATGGTTAGAATTTATTCTTAATACTTTTCTTGTAGTTGCGTATGCTTGCGAGGGGGTTAATCATAAGTAGGAGGTTTGTTCAAGTAAGAACAACACCTAAGCACTGGTCCACCCACATATCAAATTATCAAAGTAGTGAACATAAATCAAACCAACATGATGAAAGTGACTAGATGAAATTCCCGTGTACCCTCAAGAATGCTTTGCTTATCATAAGAGACCATTTTGGCCTGTCCTTTGCCTCAAAAGGATTGGGCTACCTTGCTGCACTTTTGTTACTACTATCGTTACTTGCTCGTTACAAATTATCTTCCTATCAAACTACTCGTTACTTATAATTTAAGTGCTTGTAGAGAATACTTTGCTGAAAACCACTTGTCATTTCCTTCTGCTCCTCATTGGGTTCGACACTCTTACTTATCGAAAGGACTACGATTGATCCCATATACTTGTGGGTCATCATCTGGGCTCATCATAGCTTCTTCATGTAAGTGCATCTAGTGCCCCTTAGTGATTTTGGTGTATTGAAGACTTATAGGTTAAGGGACTAATGTGTTTATGAGTGTACACAGGTCTATAAGTCTATGAGGAGTTTGATATTTACAGTGAAAGTCGACCCCTAAAAATGAAGTTCTTCGATCAAGACTTTGATATTCGAAGACTTTACGAAGACTTTGAAAGTGAAGAAATTGGTGTGACCTTGAAGACTTGGTATTCATTTGAGGAACATGAAGCGTGAAGACTTGTTTTCGTAGTATCGTTTTTCTCTTTCTTGAGTCATAGGAAACACCGTACTGTTAAAGGGGGTCAAGGAAATACTAAGGAAAATTTTCCATGTGATGCTCAACTCAAAATCCTGCACCTACCAATCCCTTCGAGTGAAGCCTTTGGAAATATCATACAGTTCAGTCAATTTCTTGATGTGAGACGAAGTTCTTACATTATTTGAGAATTTGTTCGACCGAGGAGTTAGAATTCGCCAAAGTCGGATTGCCTACGATGAGGAACATGATAGCCCCGAGGAATTTGAGAGTCAAATTTCCGACCGTTCTTTGTGTTCTTGCGCATGACTGTCCCAAAATATCTTATCCACCTAACGGTCATATCATTGAAGGGCATTTATGTCTTATCATGTCGGGCTGCTCCCTAGGCTATAAATAGCCGCCCCCTACAACCACTAGCTGGTTGGCTGCTCAGAGAGAAACTTGACACTTGTCATTTGAGAGCAACCCATCCTCTGAGGACTTTGAGCGAAAATCATCTAGTGAGGAAAAACCCAAAAACCAAACCCCTACAAACCCAAAGTGATTGAGCATCACTGAAGAGATTGATCCTGCATGGATCCGACGCTTGTTACCTTTGAAGATTGTGCTTCTTCTAGATGGTTAGGCGTCATGGTCTAGAAACATCCAAGAGGAATTGTGGATCGCCGAGTGACCAAGTCTGTGAAGGTTTGGAAGTCGCTGAAGACTTACCACGAGTGTTTGGGCCGAGGTCTGTGTGACCTTAGTTCAAGGAGAATACGGTGAGGACTTGGTGTCCCGAGCTGCGTGCTTTCGACTGGGTGTCCGGGACTGTGTGTCCTCGAGTTTAAATACTCAGCCGCTCCAACCAGACGTACAACTGAGACAGCAGTTGGAACTGGTCTACCAAATCATTGTCTTCACCAACCTACCTGGTTCTATTTCCTCAACCCTTTCATTTCCTCATTACTGTGTTGAGTGTTCGTTCATATCTGTGTTTGAAGACTTTGACTGAAGACTTTCTCAATTTCCTCAGTTTAATTTCTTCAGTCTGTTTGTCTTCATCTTGTGTTATCCTGTGTTTACGCTTTCTGTACTCTTTGATTGTCTTCATTTCATCATGATGACCATGCCTGCATTCTGTTATGCTTACTTCTGAGTACTTATTCCGCTGCAAGTAGTTCTTCACTAAGGAATTTCCTCACCGGCAAATTCCTCATTGAAGAATTCATAAAAATCGCCTATTCACCCCCCCCCCTCTAGTCGATATAACGCACTTTCGCTTCATAGTTTGTAGGTTTGGCGTTGTCTAACAACATGGCGTGTAGGACAGGATTACCGTACCACTGCAGTGCGGAATGTGTTCTGATCGACCAAGCGAGGTTCAATAGTAACTTGATCTGAAGTTTCATGATCATTATCATTTGCTTCCTCTCTGGTTGGTGTAGGCATCACTGGAATGGTTGTCTCTGATGTACTACTTTCCAATTCGAGAGCAGGTATAACTACCTCATCAAGTTCTACTTTCCTCCCACTCACTTCTTTCGAGATAAACTCCGTCTCTAGAAAGGACCCATTCTTAGCAACAAATATCTTGCTTTCGGATATGTGGTAGAAGGTATACCCAATAGTTTCTTTCGGGTATCCTATGAAGATTCACTTCTCCGTTTTAGGTTCGAGCTTATCAGGCTGAAGCCTTTTGACATAAGCGTCACATCCCCAAACTTTAAGAAACGACAGCTTAGGTTTCTTGCCAAACCACTTTGTTCATACGGTGTCGTCTCAACGGATTTAGATGGTGCTCTATTTAACATGAATGTGGCTGTCTCTAATGCATGACCCCAAAACGATAGTGGTAAATCGGTAAGAGACATCATAGAACGCACCATATCTAATAAAGTATGGTTACGATGTTCGGACGCACCATTACGTTGTGGTGTTGCAGGTGGCGTGAGTTGTGAAACTATTTCCGACGTCTATGAAGGTCATCGAACCCGTCATGATCCTTGGTTTGAGGACTTCAAGGAATCTCTCAAAACGATGACTTTCGAACCAGAATCATCATCTTCTGCATCATGTCTCATGACAAAGGGTGTCGAGGTAACCGAATGTTCCTCATCTGAATTTAGTGACTATGAATCTGATGATGATGGATCTGATGATGATATTGAACCTAGCTATACCAAACTTGTTTGCATTGCCACCAAACAACAACATGCCTTGGAAAAGGTTCAAAACATGCTAGATAAAGTGATGATATGTTGGGTGAAGAAATGGATCGCACTAAATCCCTGACTGAAAATCTTCAGAGACTTCAGTCTAGGTTTGACAGCCTTCAAGGTCATCATAACACTCTCTTGTCTGATCATGAGAAACTTCCTTATGAATTTCTTCAAAGAAAGCATGATCTTGAGAAGCTAAGAGTGAGTTATGAAGATCTCCAGAAGGAGCGCGATTCATTACTTGCTCAACAAATCAGCGCTTCTCAGGAAGAATTTGTTCCTCCATGCTTAAAGTGCATTGAGCGTGAATCGCTAATTCTTCACCGAATGTTCAAATGCTTCAACTGTTACAAATTCTTCACCTGCCTCTGCTATCACTAATTCCTCATCTGAGGACATTGCTAGTATCCTTGACGATGCAAAATTTGAAGGAATTGTACATGACAGGCATGTACAAAAGCCTCAAAGGGCATCAGACTCTTTGTGATGTGCTTAAAAGCGAGATCCTCAACGGGAACCTTAGGAAAGAGGGTATTGCCTTTGAGAGGAAACTCAATCTTGATGGAACATATTGGAAGCTTTAGCGGTACCCCAAAACCTCATGGGTTCTTTGCAAAGGGACCTCCGATTGATCCATCTAACTTATCTGGCTTTACATGCGAATCTCCTCATTCTTCTGATGAGTCATTTGACTCCAACTATAAACTGTTCAAAAATCAGAATGGTGAAGTATTTGCTACATATGTTGGCACTAACTGCAGGAACGGTTCCCCTATGAAGAAAATCTGGGTTCTCAAGAAGTGCCTTGAAAGTCTTCGGTGAATGTCCTCATGACACCACACATGAAGAATAGGAACCCCAGTTCAAACTCTTCATATGGACCAAATTCTTCATATGGATCCAAGTCCTCATACGGACCAAATTCCTCACGTGGATCAAATTCCTCAAAAGGATCAAAGTCCTCATACGATTATCATCGTGCTAACAACTCTGTTTGAGGGTAGAGCTAAGGGCTATGAATATGTGCATTATTCTTCAAACCAATATGTTCATAAGTCCTCGAAGAATTTCTCTGCTTATTCATATGCTTACCCTAACCCCTCTTATGTGAAACGAAATGGATTGGCCTCTATGCCACCATTCTCATATGGTGCTCGCATGAGTGATGAACTCTTTGCTACCCCTTCAAATGTGGGTGGTGAAGAAAAGAACTAACCTCTTCTGCGAGGGTCAGGTCTCCAGGCGTGCTTTAAATGTCTCAAGAATTTCTTTGGGGCACGACAAAAATGCTGAAAGGGCCTTGAGCTAATTATGAAGAAATGAACTTTCATTTCACACGTCCTCATACCGCTTATACATTATCTTTGTCGATGAAATTCATCGATGAGCTTGATATCATATTCTTCACCGATGAAGTATATGAGGTCGTAAGTTGCACTAATTCATCTGCAGGATGATCAACCCAAAGCCAATGAGTGGGTCCTCGATAGTGGATGTACAAATCACATGGTGGTGACAAGAATCTATTGATGGATACTCCCTTATCACCGTCACATCTGAAGCATATCATCTTTTCTGACAAAGGCAAAAGTCGGGTATTGGGTCTTGGTAAGGTTGCGATCTCTAAGGACATACACATGGACAAAGTCATGCTTGTTGAGTCCTTAGGATACAACCTCATGTCAGTCTCAATGCTTTGTGATCTTAATATGGTTGTTATCTTTGGCAAGTATCGTTGTGTTGTGATCATGGAAGGCGACAATTCCAAAGTCTTGAAGGCTTTAGGAGAGGAGACTTGTATATTGTTGATTTCTCTCTCTGAGGACCACAACCAGCCGTGTGTCTACTTGCTAAAGCTTGGAAAGGCTGGCTATGGCATCGGCGACTTGGTCACAAGGCATGAGGAATTTACTGCACTTGCGAAGAAGAAGCATGTCATTGGCATTGAAAATGTCAAATTCCTCAAGGATCACTTGTGTGGAGCACTGTGAAGCTGGAAAAATGACCAAGGCCAAGCATCCAGTGAAGACTATCATGACCACTACTCGTCCCTTGAATTGCTTCACATGGACCTCTTTGGTCCTAATCATTACTCAGCAGTCACTAATGATGCATCTTTATATGGCTTTGTTATTGTTGATGATTACTCTCGTTACACATGGGTACACATTGTTACTTACAAAAATAAAGTGCAGGAAGTCTTCAAACGATTTTCCTCGAGGGCTTCAACTAACTTTGGTGTGAAGATCGGACACATCGGGAGTGACAATGGAACCGAGTTCAAGAATTCGGTCTTGATGCCTATCTTGATGAACTTGGTATTACTCATGAGTTATCTGCTCCCTATACACCTCGGCAAAATGGCATCGTGGAGCACAAGAAACGAACTCTTGTTGAGATGCCTCGCACTATGCTTGATGAATACAAAACGCCTAGTCGCTTTTGGATTGATGCAATTGATACCGCGTGCCACATCATCAGCAGAGTGTATCTTCACAAATTCTTCAAGAAGACTGCCTATGAACTCCTCAGCGACAAGAAACCCAATGTGAGTTATTTCAAAGTCTTGATTGCTAAATCTTGGATTAGAGATCCTCATCGCAGTTCTAAATTTGCACCGAAAGCACATGAAGGTTTTATGCTTGGTTACGGAAAGGACTCGCACACCTACAGAGTCTTCAACATCGCTCTTCACAAGATTGTTGATACTGTAGATGTGCGGTTCGATGAAAATAATGGCTCGCAAAGAGAGCACCTACCTTCTGTGTTAGATGAACCAACTCCTGAGGAATCTATCAAGTTCAAGTCCACTGATGATGTCATTCCCTCTTGAAGAATCTCTTTGAAGAATTCATTCCTGTCTGTGAAGAACGTCGAGCTGATGCACCTAAAGATAATGCTGAAGACAATGGTGCTGAGGAAAATGATCAAATTCCTCGACGATAACCAGCTCATCCTCGCGTTGCAAAAGAAGTGCAAGTTGACAAGATCATTGATGACATTGAAGCGCCAGGTCCTCTCCTGCGCTCAAAAGCTTCACATTTATCTAACTTTTGTGGGCATTATGCTTTTGTTTCTATCACAGAGCCCACTAAGGTAGATGAAGCATTTACGAGAGGCGAGTGGATTCAGGCCATGCAAGAAGAATTACATCGATTCGAGCTCAACAATGTGCAGGAACTGGTCAAACGTCCAGATCCTCGCAAGCATAATATCATTGGCACAAAGTGGATCTACCGCAACAAGCAAGATGGAAATGGCCTTGTGGTGAGGAATAAGGCACGACTTGTAGCTCAAGGCTACACATAGGTTGAAGGAATTGATTTCGATGAAACTTTTGCACTGTTGCTAGACTTGAGGCTATTCGCATATTACTTGCTTATGCTAACCATCATAATATCACTTTATATCAAATGGATGTAAAAAGTGCATTCCTCAATGGTAAGCTTGAGGAAGAAGTATATGTTGCTCAACCCCTGTGTTTTGAAGATCCAAAGAATCGACAAAGTTTTCGAGACTCAACAAGGCCCTCTATGGTCTCAAAGCAGGCCCCCAGGCGTGGTATGATACATTGAAGGAATTCTTCGTGAAGAATGGCTTCACACCGGTTCACTCGACCCTACTCTCTTTACTAAATCATATGATGGTGAACTGTTTGTGTGCCAAATATATGTTGATGATATTATCTTTGGTCATCTTGACCAACGTTATAGTGATGAATTTGCCTATATGATGAGTGAAGAATATCAAATGTCTATGATGGGAGAGTTGAAATTCTTCTTAAGTCTTCAAATTAAATCAACAACACAATGGCATATTCATATCTCGTGAGAAATACCTCAAAGATGTCCTGAAGAAATTCGGCATGCAAGATTGCAAAGGTGTCAAAATTCCTATGCCCACAAATGGCCATCTATGCCTTGATGAAAATGGTATTGACTTGATCACAAGGTATACCGCTCCATGATTGGTTCTCTATTGTACTTATGTGCATCTAGGCGGATATAATGCTTAGTGTTTGCATGTGTGCCCAATTTCAAGCTACAAGAAGGAATCACACCATAAGGTCAGTGAAGCATATTCTTCGATATCTAGCTCACACACCAACACTAGGATTATGGTACCCCAAGGGCTCTACTTTTGATCTCATTGGATATTACGACTCGACTATGCTTTGGTGATCGTGTGGACCGCAAGTCAACATCTGGTACTTGTCATTTCCTCGGACGATCTTTGGTCCATTGGTCCTCGAAGAAAGCGAATCTGCGTATCACTTTGTCTCTGCGGAAGCTGAATACATTGCTTCTTGGCTCTTGTTGTGCTCATTTGTTGTGGATGAAGCAAACTCTCAAGGACTACGGCATCAACGTGAAGAATGTGCCTCTCTCGTGACAATGAGAGTGCCATCAAGATTGCTCACAACCCAGTTCAGCACTTTCGAAGACAAAGCACATTCAAATTCGTCATCATTTTCTTCGTGATCATGTGTTGAAGGCGACATCTCCATCGAGCATGTGAAGACTGAAGAACAACTAGCCGATATCTTCACAAAGCCCTTGGATGAGAAGAGATTTAGCAAGTTGCGGTGTGAGCTAAATATCTTAGAATCTTGAATGTTCTTTGAAAAGGACACACATCCGACACTTATGCAAAATTGATGACTTAGATGTGCAACACATGAAGAAAGCGTTTTTCTTCAATCAATGAAGAATAACACTCTAAGTGTGAAGAAATTAATGAAGAATTTGATTCTCGTAACCCTACGACAATTGTATGCGGTGTGTCTGAAATCATCATTCTTATCTGATTGGGTCACGCCACCACCAAAGTTGAAAATCTTCAATTTGAGTTTTTCCTCGCTTTTGAAATTCTTCAGTTTTTCATATTCTTCAACTTTTCAAAATCTTCACTGCTTCCGTCATTTTTTTCATTGGCTATATATATATATATGGGTTTATGTCCTCTACAACATTCACTTATGGCTATTTCTTCAAGTCGCTTTTTCCGCTAAGTGAATGTGATCGGACCCTTCCCCCTCTATGCTATACTCAACCCAATCTATTCACAAATTCTTCATGTGCGTTCTATTTGAAACTCGTTCAAAATCTTCACTGTGTCCTAGTCAGCTGAAGAAATTGTGAACGAAACTTTAAAACTGATCTTATCCAAACTTTTGTTTTTGCCTCTCAAACCGTTCCGCATTCCACGATAGATTTATCTATTCACCCACGATCTAACACAATCTCCACTTCTCAGTACGTGGGCGACACATGTCAAGCGAATGAGAAGGGTCAGGGGCACGTTCGTCCCAAATCTTTGGGCGAACAGTTTTTCACCGTGGCTATATATACCCCCTCTCCCCTTCCTCACTTCCTTTACTCCGCTCGACCGCTCTCTCTCGCTCGAGCTTCTCAAACCCTAGCGCCGCTTCTCCATAAATCGCCCGGTGAGGAAAAGCTTCCTTTGCCTCGACCTCGTCGCCGACGTACTCGCGCCCGACCGGAAATCTTCACTCCGCCTTGCCGTAGCTGTCTTCCTCCGCCAAGTTAGGGCGTGGAAGATCTAACTGACGAACTTCCCATCTGTTCTTCTCGGTTAATCGTGTTCTTCACTTCGGGTAATTAAAAGTTACTTTTATTACTCGTTTTGATTCTCAAACCTTCACGAAAATCTTCAAAGGTGTTTATTCTTCAAATCTTCACACATATGAACACCTCAAACAAAATATGCTCTTGATTCGTTTCTCTAAGCAATGATTTTCTTCAAGATTCCTCAACTGTGTGGATCCTCGATCTATACAACTCGAACCTAAGACAAAGATCGCTTAGTGAAATTCTTCAAGGCTCATCTGGTCAAATTCCTCAAACTAGTTCTTTTTGAAAAACCTTACGAACGCATATGACCTCTCCAAATTCCTCGCAACTATACTCTGTTCACGGTACACATGTCATTCTTTGAATCACTAGGTTCTCATCAACTTAACTCATTTGCAGCGTTCCTCGAAGAAAAGTTGCATACTTCTTGAGAGAATTCGATTGTTCAAATTCCTCGGTGAAGAATATGGCGTAGGAAAGAAGCCACAGAAAGGAAGAAAGAGGCTGAGGTCATGACTGCGTTTGAGATCCTCGAGGAAATATGTGCTGATTATTGCACACTGATGAAGCCGAGTTCGCAAAGAAATCAAAAATCAGCGCAAGGTGCGCATTCAAAGGATTGAAAGGAGATGGGCAAGGGAATGGAGGGAGTACAGATATGTTACTCCAAAGTACATGAAGAAATTCGCTCTCAATCCTCCATGCCCAAGAGCTCCATTGGCACCTGGTCAAGAATCTGACCCCACCAGCATCAAGCGTGGTGAGGACTTTCCTGAAGAATGGGCCAAGCGCCAAGCCAAATTGGCAAGACAAGCCAATGAGGCTGTGAGGAAATTTAATGAGGACTCTGCTACTGCTGCTGCCACTGAGGCCTCTGTCAAGCCAAGAAAATCTATGGCAAAGAAGCCCGCACACAAGCCAAGTGCTTCACCAACAGTGCCCTCACGGCCAAGTTCCTCAGCTGTGCCCTCACGGCCAATTCCTCATGCTGCTCCAGCTCCTCCCAAATCCTCAGCTCCTACAAAGTCCTCAGCAGCTCCTCCCAAGTCCTCAGCAGTTCCGACAAAGTCCTCAGCACCTGTGCATCTGGCCATGTGCCAAAGGACTGCAGGCATCTCCATTGCCTCCTGGTGTTTGACAAGTTCCTCATGCACCAAATTCTTCATCTGGCCCGACTCTGCTGAAGACTAAGGCCACAGCTGGACGAGGTCCTCGGCCAAGTCCCAAGAAGAAACATGTCGCCTTCCAAGAGCCACCTGAAGATGATGAGGCTGGTGATGATGAACTTGCGGAAATCATCAGAGACCGCCAAGAAAGGGCCGCTAGAGCCAAAGGCACACCTGTGCCCTTCTTTGTTGGATCCAAGAGCGATCCTAGACTACATTGATCTCGCACAAGGACCCAAACACTCCTATGCCCGACTTCAAGTTGACACACGACCAAAGTCACATGTCAACTCATTTCATCCAAGAGGAGAAATGGAAATTTGATCTGACGGAGAGATCAAGAAATCGCAGATGAGAAAGGAGAAATCTGAAGAAAAACATTGTCAAGATGACAACTGAAGAACTTATCAAGATGCAAGCTGACATCAAAGCCCTCGGCGACAAATTTGACTCATATTATGCTGATTGGCAAGGAGCCAAAGTCAGATTCGTCAACCTGACGAAGAAATTCACCAATGTTGCTGCCCCAACACAACATGAAATTCCTCAGGCTGGAGCCTCAGCTCAGTAGACTGAAGAACATGCCAGCACCACTGATGAAGTTCAGTCTGCTGAAGAAAATGCTAGTTCCAGGGTTGATGATCCCATTCCAGTCGCTGAAGAAATTGCCAGGGCATCCACTAGTGGTGCACCTGAAGAAAGCCCGAACAAGTCGAGCAAGCTGCATCGATTCTTTGAGGAAAATCAACCAGATTCCTTAGCTCCTCCTGTGCCAACACCAACTCCAATTCTTCCATCTGCCTCTGATGTGAAGAAGACCAAGGCTGCAGAACGAGCTGCAGTGAAGAAACGAAAAGCATCACAACGTCAAATTCTTCTGCGAAGAAAATGAAGCCAATGACCAGCTCCTTTGAAAATCCTATTGATGTGTTCCAATTTCCTCAATTCCATCAAAGGACCTTGTTCCTTTTGGTGAAGATTATGAGATCCCAAGCGGATCGATGAAGAAGATCATTCTGCCGCTTCGTCGGAAGCAGATTGATGAAGAAATTGAAGTGGAAGCAATCCCTTCAACCCCAATCATTTCCTCGCCTATGCCTTAGTTCACAACTGAAGAGCCGGTGTTGAGGAAATTGAAGAAGATGTGGATATTGGAAGCACAACGCCAGTGATGAACGATGACTTTTGGGAAAGTCAGCATCCAAATTCTCCACTCTTCACCCCAATTCAACAGATTCCTCAGTCCCCTGCTCCAACAGTTCAAATGGGCTCTGAAGAAACTCATCCTACTTCATCTGTCCATGAAGAAATTCCAGCCACTAGCGCTGATGAACTCATTCTTGCCGATCCTCGGACTACACATGTAGAGGAACCAAATTCCTCGACTGAAGAACACGAGATTGCGATTCCAGAGGTCGTGATGCAACTCATCGACACTCCATCGCCAAAGCCTAAGAATCCATTCTCAACGAAGCAAAAGTTCAAGGCTGAAGATTTCTTGGCGAAACGTATTCTTCATCGATTACAATCCATATGATTACGCTTGCATAAGGAAGAGGCGTTTACGGACTGCCGGTCAAGCCAATTTCTATTCCTCGGTGCTCTTCAACAAAGACAAAGTCTTCGATCATGCACATATTCCTCATGTGGACATGGAGTCTCTGCCGGGCTTTGAGCCGATCCTCGGTGTTCTTCATGATGCGGGACTTACGAATTTCTGCCCGACATACGTGATTGGAATGAAGAACTCATTCTTCAATTCTATGCAACGCTGCACATCACCGGAGACGCCAAGACGTGAACTCATGGGTGTTAGATCGATGTCTGAAAATACTCACTACAAGGCACCAACAACTGAATTGCTTCGTGCTCTACCACTCGGTCCTCCCTTGATGGTGCTCGTTGTATCTACAACGAACCTGAGCTTTCAAATCACTATATGCAAGTCTTGATGAAGCCTTTGAAGCGTGGCAGGCCCCAAGAACCAAATTCCTCGTCAAGGAATTATTGTATGTGCCTCGACCGTCTATCGGATTACGACGAAGACAATGAGTCCTATCAAAGGCCATGACTCAAATGATGAAGAAGTCGTTGGCATCATGAAGAATATGCTTTTCAATATCATTCATGGCGTTCCGTCAACTTCCATGATTTCTTCATGAGGACTCGGCTAACATTGCTATGTCACCATTTGAAATTTGAAGCCTTATGCGCCTTGGATTATGAGATTCATCGGGACAAGGTCTTCACTCAATTACAAAGTCGATACTTTGAACCACTGCATTAATTGCCCCGATTGAAGTCCTCAAGCGGACATTTACCTCGGTGATGACAAGGGCAAGGCAACTGCTGTGATCGATGAAGGCACTCGTCCATTGGATGGACAGTTTCGCAAAGCTGCATCCTACTCCACCAATGATGACTCTGCCACACATGACTCTGCCGCAAATACCTCGGCCAAGCAAAGTCCTCAAGCCATAGCACCCAGGGTGATGACTGGTCGTGAGTTACTCCTCAGTCTTCATCAGAAGGTTGATCGCAATCATAAATGGGTCAAGCGTCAGTTTGGTTCAATTCTTCACAACATGACCTCTACACACAATGCAGTGAAGAAAAACCACTACTACCTCCATGAAACCTTCAAACGCACTGGTTGTTCTTTCAAATGTCTACAACACGGAAGAACTGGCGACAATGGGTCTCAAGGAAGAATTTGGTAGTCTGCACCTCCTCCAAGAAATACAAGAAGGTCAAAGTTCCTTCCTTGGTGGCGGCTCCTATTCTTCATCACGAGACACCGATGAAAATGAAGACTTGGACAACACTGCGAGGCCCCACTACAACAACCGACCCCAACAACGCCGGGCGCTCCTTCATCAACTTGAAATTCTTCAGGGGCGTTAGTCCTCAGTTTCGATCCTTTTGGTCATTCGTTGACAAAGGGGGAGAAATTTGAGTTAGTCTTCAAGCGGGTCTACTATATGGGCATTTTTTTTGTTAAGTTACAACTCTCGTTCTTTTGAAACTTTTATTGGATCGAGTTGTAATCTTAAACCCGATGGTGCTTTGATACTTTTGATGCACTGTGATCTGATACTCTTGATGCGTTATTTTGCATGCTTGTTCCTCATTAATGTTATCGCACGCATGCTGAATTTCATCAAGCACCATATTTCATCATGCATTTCCAATTCTTCATATTATATGTCAAATGCGTGTATGAATTACAAGATATAGGGGGAGATATCCATGATTCAACTCTTCAAATGTGCACTGCCTCAAAAGCAAATTCCTCACTATGCACATCTTCAGGGGGAGTTCTTCTATATCTTGCAATCAAATTCCTCAACATCAATATTTACACTCCATATGTTTATCCCCGTTGAAAACTTAACCTATATTGTCATCAATCACCAAAAAGGGGGAGATTGTAAGTGCATCTAGTGCCCCTTAGTGATTTTGGTGTATTGAAGACTTATAGGTTAAGGGACTAATGTGTTTATGAGTGTACAGGTCTATAAGTCTATGAGGAGTTTGATATTTACAAAGGAAAGTCGACCCCTAAAAATGAAGTTCTTCGTTGAAGACTTTGATATTCTCAAGACTTTACGAAGACTTTGAAAGTGAAGAAATTGGTGTGACCTTGAAGACTTGGTATTCATTTGAGGAACATGAAGCGTGAAGACTTGTTTTCGTAGTTTCGTTTTCTCTTTCTTGAGTCATAGGAAACACCGTCTTTGTTAAAGGGGTCGAGGAAATACTAAGGAAAAATTTCCATGTGGTGCTCAACTCAAAATCCTACACCTACCAATCCCTTGAGTGAAGCCTTTGGAAATCTCATACAGATTCGGTCAATTTCTTGATGTGAGACGAAGTTCTTACATCGCTGAGGAATTTGTTCTGACTGAGGAGTTAGGAATTCGCTAGTGCGGATTGCCTACACGGTGAGGAACATGATAGCCCTGAGGAATTTGAGAGTCAAATTCCCGACCGTTGTTGTGCTGCGCGCCAGCTGTCCCAAAATATCTTATCCACCTAACGGTCATATCATTGAAGGGCATTTATGTCTTATCATGTCGGGCTGCTCCCTAGGCTATAAATAGCCGCCCCTACAACCACTAGCTGGTTGGCTGCTCCGAGAGAAACTTGACACTTGTCATTTGAGAGCAACCCATCCTCACGAGGACTTTGAGCGAAAATCATCTAGTGAGAAAAAACCCAAAACCAAACCCCTACAAACCCAAAGTGATTGAGCATCATCAAGAGATTGATCCTCGTGGATCCGACGCTTGTTACCTTTGAAGATTGTGCTTCTTCCAGACGGTTAGGCGTCATGGTCTAGAGCATCCAAGAGGAATTGTGGATCGCCGAGTGACCAAGTCTGTGAAGGTTTGGAAGTCGCTTGAAGACTTACCACGAGTGTTTGTACGAGGTCTGTGTGACCTTAGTTCAAGGAGAATACGGTGAGGACTTGGTGTCCTGAGCTGCGTGCTCAGCGACTGGGTGTCCGGGACTGTGTGTCCTCGAGTTTAAATACTCAGACGCTCCAACTCCAACCAGACGTACAACTGAGACAGCTGTTGGAAATGGTCTACCAAATCATTGTCTTCACCAACCTACCTGGTTATATTTCCTCAACCCTTTCATTTCCTCATTACTGTGTTGAGTGCTCGTTCATATCTGTGTTTGAAGACTTTGACTGAAGACTTTCTCAATTTCCTCAGTTTAATTTCTTCACCGCTTGTCTTCATCTTGTGTTATCCTGTGTTTACGCTTTACGTACTCTTTGATTGTCTTCATTTCATCATGATGACCATGCCTCGCATTCTGTTATGCTTACTTCGAGTACTTATTCCATGCAAGTAGTTCTTCAGTAAGGAATTTCCTCACCGGCAAATTCCTCATTGAAGAATTCATAAAAATCGCCTATTCACCCCCCCCCCTCTAGTCGATATAACGCACTTTCGCTTCATAGTTTGTAGGTTTGCCGTTGTCTAACAACATGACTTCTAGGACAGGATTACCGTACCACTCTGGTGCGGAATGTGTTCTGGTCGACCGACGAGGTTCAATAGTAACTTGATCTGAAGTTTCATGATCATTATCATTTGCTTCCTCTCTGGTTGGTGTAGGCATCACTAGAATGGTTGTCTCTGATGTACTACTTTCCAATTCGAGAGCAGGTATAACTACCTCATCAAGTTCTACTTTCCTCCCACTCACTTCTTTCGAGAGAAACTCCGTCTCTAGAAAGGACCCATTCTTAGCAACAAATATCTTGCTTTCGGATATGTGGTAGAAGGTATACCCAATAGTTTCTTTCGGGTATCCTATGAAGATTCACTTCTCCGTTTTAGGTTCGAGCTTATCAGGCTGAAGCCTTTTGACATAAGCGTCACATCCCCAAACTTTAAGAAACGACAGCTTAGGTTTCTTGCCAAACCACTGTTCATACGGTGTCGTCTCAACGGATTTAGATGGTGCTCTATTTAACATGAATGTGGCTGTCTCTAATGCATGACCCCAAAACGATAGTGGTAAATCGGTAAGAGACATCATAGAACGCACCATATCTAATAAAGTATGGTTACGATGTTCGGACGCACCATTACGTTGTGGTGTTGCAGGTGGCGTGAGTTGTGAAACTATTTCACATTGTTTTAAATGAAGGCCAAACTCGTAACTCAAATACTCGCCTCTGTGATCTGATTGTAGAAACTTTATTTTCTTGCTATGATGATTCTCCACTTCATTCTGAAATTCTTTAAACTTTTCAAATGTTTCAGACTTATGTTTCATCAAGTAGATATACCCATACCTACTCAAATCATCTATGAAGGTTAGAAAAATAAAGATACCTGTTGCGTGCTTCAACACTCATCGGACCGCATACACCGGTATGTATTATTTCCAATAAGTCATTAGCTCACACCATTGTTCTGGAGAACGGATTTTTAGTCATCTTACCCATGAGGCATGGTTCGCAAGTATCAAATGATTCATAATCAAGTGATTCCAAAAGTCCATCCGCATGGAGTTTCTTCATGCACTTTACACCAATATGACCTAAACGGCAACGCCACAAGTATGTTGCACTATCATTATCAACTTTGCGTCTTTTGGCATCAATATTATGAATATATGTATCACTACGATCGAGATTCAGTAAACCATTCACATTGGGTGTATGACCATAGAAGGTTTTATTCATGTAAACAGAGCAACAATTATTCTTTGACTTAAATGAATAACCGTATTGCATTAAACATCATGTTCATGCTCAACACAAACACCAAATAACATTTATTTAGGCTCAACACTAATCCCGAAGGTAGAGGGAGTGTGCGATGGTGATAATATCAATCTTGGAAACACTTCCAACACGCATCGTCACCTCGCCCTTAACTAGTCTCCATTTATTCTACGGCTCCTATTTCGAGTTACAAATATGAGCAATACTTTTCGAGGGTGGAGTATTCAACCCAAATTTATAGATTCGACATAAGGGGAGCCAAAGAATATTTGTAAGTATTAGCAGTTGAGTTGTCAATTCAACCACACCCGGAGATTAAATAACTACAACAAAGTGATCAGTAGCACAGTAATATGATAGTTTGATAGCAGTAGCAATGATAGCAACAGTAACGGTAACGGTAATAGCAGTAGTGATAATTTGGTAGCACTTGTAACAGTAGCAACAGTAATAGTAACGCAGCAAGAACAATATGTGAAAAGTTCGTATGCATTGGATGGGTGATTTCGTTGGATGATATTCATCATATAACAGTTATAACATAGGGCGATACAGAACTAGCTCCAATTCGTCAATATAATGGAGGCACGTATTCCGTAAATAGTCATACGTGCTTATGGAAAAGAACGTGCATGACACCTTTTGTCCTACCCTCCCGTGGCAGCAGGCTCCATAAGGAAACTAAGGGATACAAAGGCCTCCTTTTAATAGAGAACCAGAACAAAGCATCAACACATAGTGAATACATGAACTCCTCAAACTACGGTCACCACCGGAAAGTATCCCAATTATTGTCGCCTTGGGGTTTACAGACCATAACACGTAATAGGTGCATATAAATTGTAAGATTGGATCAAGAACATAGATATAATGGTGATAACATAAACGGTTCAGGTCTGAAATCATGGCACTCGGGCCCTAATGACAAGCATTAAGCACAGCAAAGTCATAGCAACATCAATCTCAGAACATAGTGGATACTAGGGATCAAGCCCTTTAACTCAAAAAAAAGGGATCAAGCCCTATCAAAATAACTCGACTACATGATGAATCTCATCCAACCCCTCACCGTCCAGCAAGCCTATGAAGGAAATACTCACTCCCGGCGGTGAGCATTCTGAAATTGGCGATGGAGCATGGTTGGTGATGACGATGGCGGCGAATGCCCCTCTCTGTAGCCCAAAATGGACTCTAGCTATGCCCTCCCGATGAAGAATAAGAGGTGGCGGCGGCTCCATATCGTAAAACATGATGAAACTTCCTCCCCTATTTTTTCTTCAAAATAGGATTTTATAGAGTTGGAACTAGGGTCAGAGGAGCCTTGTGGGCCCCACTACCCACCAGGGCACGCCAGAGAGGGGTGGCGCGCCTTGGTGCCTAGTGGGCAGCTGCCCCCCTCCAGTGGGTCTTAGTTCCAGTATTATATATATTCTAAAATAATTCTCCAAAAAGTTTCGTCCAATTCCGAGAACTTATAGACGTATCAAAGACGGACTGCAACGGGACGAGGAGATGAAGCTTGGTGCTCTGGGTGCTCTGGCAAAGATAACGAGATTGGGATGGCTTCTATAGATGAAGAGGGATCACAAGACCTTGTCAAACGGCTGTAGAGATCAAGATAAGTCGAAACACAAAAGGAGGAGGCTCGGGATGGCTCACCGGCGTCGGAATCTGGCGATGAACTGTAGTGTTTGTGACGAGATTGGAACGACGAGTGCGAGCGATTGAGGTGGACTTGGCAAGGGGTTTCGAGGGGAATCAGTTGAGAGGGGCCGTGGTTATTTATAGGACATCTTCCTTGGGCGAGCTGTTAAATCGAATAAGATTTCCAAGAATTTGAAACGGGAACGGCGTCGGGAGCATGTACGCGTAGGTTTCTCTGTTATGTTCTCTGTTTGTGGGGAAGAAGAAGAAAAGGTGGGGCCCATGTGCCAGTTCTACAGAGAGTCAACGAGACAGAGAGAGAGGGATCCAGGCGGAACGAGAGGACGGGCATGGGGCATCGCCTGGGCGCTGGCCTGCTGGCGCTGTGGCTGGCTGGGCCACCTGGCCTGGCTGGCCATGGCCTCGCCTAGCCTGTGGCTGGGCCGGTTGGCCTGGCCGGTGCAGGCAGATTTGTTTTTTAAGAAAAAATCGATTTTTTCAGAAGCTTAAAGCAGCAAAAGACAATAAAAATAAATTCTAAAAATACCATAAAAATTTTCATAGCTATATGGTCTTATATATGACCTTGTGAACTTTTATCCGGCTTAAAATGCAAATTTTAAAAATAAAATTTTTTGCTAAGCTAATAAAATTTGCATCAAAATAAATTGCAAATAAAACCCAATAAATATATTTTGATTTCAAATTCAATTTCCAATATTTCCCTTCTGTTTTTCAAGAAGTCCTTTTATCTTCTCTGTTTATTTTCTTTTGAAATAATGGAAGTGAATTTTGGTGAAACCAAATTCCAAATTTTGAAATTTCAAAAATGGATTTAGGGAAACTTCCAACTCTCTCTTTTTGGTCCTTGAGTTGCTCAAAGTCCCTTGGATCTGGTTCAAATGAAAACCAATGGGGCAAAATGCATAAATCATGGATGCATATGAATGATCTATTTATGAACATCCAAATTGAAAATTGAGATGTTACACGAGTGATGGCATGGAGGGGGTGGGACTGGCGACTATTGCGCCGGCGGTGGTGGTGAGAAACGCACCGGCGGTAGTGCCAGCTATGGCGTGAGATTGGATCAAGATCTGATTACCAAGTCAGAATAGATGGAATGGTTTTGCTGTGCCTGTAGCTACGGACTTGCATAGTATTAAATAATACCACAAACTTGGTTGCCAAGTACAAGAGATTACAAGATCATATTTACAAGGAAACCATCCTAGATAATCTGTCAAATATAATTACAAAGATTACATACTGATGTATAATACATTAACAGAGGAAAGGCTTGGGCTTTGCCCGATAGACACTAGGGGTTCATATGGTCGGTTTTGACACACATGTTTGGCCATTGGAATTAGTGGCATGGAATCAATAGTGCCTTGGGTGCACTATTGGGCGTGCTCTGGGGTTTCCTTGATTCCAGGGGTGATAAGAAGTTTTCTAAGATGTTTGCCATGGTCCTGGGGTGACATTTGACCAAGTCTTGGTTCTGGGGATCAGCAGAAGATGAGGGAGAGAGAAAGTGCTCCTGCCCCCTGATCAGATCAATGGAATCATGCATTTGGGCAGGGAATTTGACAAATTGACCACCGAGACTTGCACTAGCTAAGCTTCATTGCAGGACTGAGCTCTGCTAAAGATTTGGTGGCATTTGGAGAAACGTTTCTTCACAAAACTTTCAAAACTAGAATCTGCATGAAGTGGAAAAGAGGAAGAAATCCAAACCAAATGAATGATATGGTAGCTCAAAATTGGCAGGGTGGATACGTGACAACATTTAGCCATCCCAAAATTATTTGGGAATTTCTGGAGAAAGTTGTCCATGTAAAAGTTTCGAACCCTACAAATGTGCAGAATTGAAAATTGTAGATCTAGGAATATTTTTTAATATTACCATAAGTTAAAACTCTTATATATGGGAATTGTTTGTCCCCTAAGTCTCTCTAATTTTTCTCAAATAGTTTTGAAACAAAAAATAATTTTAACCTATTAAAGATAATTTCTGGCCTTTAGAGAAAACCTTTAAATAAAAAAAATACTTTTATACCTTTTAAAATAATAGTTTTGTGCTTCTGGGATATCCTATAGGTAATAGGATCCAAATATATTTTTTCAAGGTTTTGTTCCACCTAATTTAATGACTTGTAGTTCAAGCCTCATGTTAGGGGGTTTTGAAAATCTATTTTTGTTTTGAAAATAGATTTTCGTGAAATCATTTTGGAAAATAATTATTTTTAGGACCTAAACCCATGTCATGATCCGTAGGAGAAAATTTGGAGTGAAAAAACTGAAGTAGAAGTACCGCATGATTTTTTCTAGTCCTAGAGCACTTTTATCAAGCAAGGCACAATCTAACATATAAAGCCTCTTAGGTACTCGCCGTTCTAGCGCCATCGCGGTCTCGGATGAATTCGGCGCGCACATTCTATCCTGTGCTGTACCTGGTTGGTCCTTTTAATCTCGCTGTCAAACATCCCGACATCCATTTTTTCGTACGTTGGTTGCTTGAGTTGGACTGAATGACGGCTGGGCCACCCTTGTGCGCGGGGCCACCAATTCAGCGGGTAATGCGGCTGCAGCAGCTATCGCGCGCGTGCGCCAGCGGTGAACGTGGGTGGCAGGGCGTGGGGCGTGGGGTGTGATGAATATTTTTTACCGTCCTCCCCTAGACCCGGCTGTGGCTCCTCTGTTCCAGCCGTGGTGGCCCCAACTGTCGGTCTCTCGGGTGGCCAGTTGTTGGTTGGTTGGTTCCTTCCGCACAACGTGATAGGCTGGGGTCGCGCGCCTCGTGCGTGCCTGCTGACCAGGCGACGCGACATGGGTGGGTGGATGGTGCGTCGCTGCTTTTTTACCCGTTGTGTCTATACCCAGCTGCGTTGGTGGCCCCTGCTTCAGGATGGTCCCGCATGGCAGCGTGTTGGGTGTGTGTGGGAGGCGTGTGCTTGCTTGTGTTGCCTGCAGGGACCGCGCGACGCGGGGTGGGGTGGGTCATGTGGGGGTGTAATTCTGCTTTTCTACTCGCTCTTCACTTACCCAGCTGTGTTGTTGTCTCTCTCCTCTTTTGGTCCCACATGTAAGTGTAATGGGTGGCTCGTTCCGGGTGAGGGAGAGTCGTAGAGACGTTTCTTTCCAGGAAAGATGGCCCTCCTCTCCCCACGTTCTCTGTAGGAAGAAAATCCTATGCGACCTGGGTCGTACGCCCAGGTCGTGAGACCCTCTCGAGACGAGGACATTTGGCAAAGGCAAATCTTAAAGCGTGTAGGCCATTTATCCTATTGTTTCACTAACAAAATTCCGAATTCAAACAAGGCCTACGAAAACCCTCCGCTCGCTCGCCGCGGCAACCCCCGCCCCTTCGCCCTCGCTGCCTCGGCTGCTCTCCCCGGCGTTCCTCGGCCCCCAGAAGCTCGTCCTTGAGGCGCTTCTCGTGCTCGCCCGCCGTGGCCTGACCATGGCCGCCGCCCCGATCCTATCCCCGTGATCCATGACCGCGTTCCTCAACGCCGGCAGCTTGTTCTGCTACGTTACGTCGCTGCACACTGCCGCTCCGCCCACGACCACCGCCCAGCCTCACCGTCCCACACCTGCAAGCTGCATCTTGTCGATGATTTGAGTTCTGATACATGTACAAATTTCTGTAGTTTGCTCATCTTGCCAGTGATTTGAGCTGCTGTTGTGTAAAATAATTTGATGTACACTGTGAATAGAAGTTCTGGTATTTGGCAAAAGAGATTTTTGAAAGGGAAGAATACAAAGGATTGATGCTATTTATCTGTTCTTTACTGAAACTTGGCCGCGTGCTTGAAGAAAGACATGTGCGTGTTAAATCTGCTCCTGTACATACTAGTGAAAGGAATTAAATTAATAGCAAACTATAGATTGTTTGGTCTATAAGAGTGGACAACAACAATTATCACAAGAATGGACAACAACAATTATACACTGCAAAAATTATAAGGATCTTCAAATATCAGGAGCTTTTATTCACATGTACACCAAATTCAGTTATACAATAAAAAGCCCAATGTGCTTCAACTATCCTATCTTGACTAAGGAGAAAATTCAAAAGAAAAATAAGAAAGCATCAACAGTACTAAGCTACTTGACTTGAGTTTCCTGATTATTTGGTCTAGTTAAGTGAAACAAATTGCGCGGACATTTCTACAAAGCACTGAATCTTCATCGACAGAGGCATGCACAACAGCAGATTTTTGGTTCTTCTGTCTTCCTTTTGCTATCATGTCGATGATCTTCCTTTTGGTTCTTCTATATGCTCTGTCGATGAATAAGAGAATAACTTCAAAGACAAGCATATCCGTAAGAATAAATGATGCAAATGGACAGAGCACATAGTTACTGATATGTGCTTGTGTTGCAACCAAAGAAAGGGAGCCGTCATGCTCAACTTGAAGTTATTTGACAAGATGCGACTAAGGTGTCAATGTACATGAAGCTAGGCCATTAACCGATGAAGCCAACCCGAGGAGGGTGGCCATGGAAGGAGATCAACACACCAGTGGCGAGAAGCTTGGTCGTAGCCAAAGGGGCGTGCAGCCCGTGTAGTTTGCCGTCATGCCGCGAGTGGAGGAACATCGCCGTGGCTTGGGAAGAAGTAGCCGTGAAGGCCATGAGTTGGACCGCCGACCGGGATGGAGCGCACCGATCTGGGGTGGTGTGCTTGGCGTCGAGGAGCACGCCGCGGCAATGTGGCAAGCAGCTTGGGGCCGTCGAGATTGAATCAGGATTTGCACAAGGAAAGCGGGGAATGAGACGGGGCTGCTGCTTTGAGATTTGTATCGCCACGCGTCGCTCGCGGGAGAGGGTCTCACGACTGCCTCGGTACGACCCGGGTCTTATAAGATTTTCTTCCACCGGGGTGGGTGGGTCCATGAGTGCACGTTCCCCACTTCACTTCACTCCCCTTTTCCCCCTCTTTGATTCCCGTTCCACCGCCGCCTCCTCTCTCGCCTCACCGCCGGCCTCCTCTATGCCCCTTCCTCTCCCTCTCGGACGAGGCCTAGCTATGGCCACCCGTGCCGCATCCTGCATCTGGCGCGGGAGCGTGTGGTGGTGACTAGCCGAGCCGTCCCGCTGGTGGCTCGAGCACGGACCCTTGCGACGGCGTCCGGGCGAGGCCGGGCACAAGGCGGAGCTGCGGCCGGCGACCCGGCACCGGCGCTTGCCCGGTGGCGGGACCGTCTTCGCCGTGGCCGGTGGGAGAGTTGGGCGGCAGCAAGCGGTGCGGCGAGGGGAGGCGCATGGGCGAGAGGGTGGGGCTCTTGCTAGCCGCTCTCCCGTCCCGTTGGTTTCTTGCGGCCACGGTGGCGTTTCTCAGATCGAGCTGGATGGCGCGACGGGGGCGTGGCACAGGTCGACTTGGGAGCGCATCCGGCATCCCGGTGGCCACGTAGCGGCTCTGGTCGCCGGGAGGGCTTAATTCTGTGGTTGATTCCATCCACCCCTCCTGTTCTCACTTCTCTTTCTCTTCTTGATGCAGGGTCGTGATGTGATTCACCCTGTCCAGAGGGTAATTTCTGCGTGTGATTTGGGTAAGGATCTGGGTGCTGTTCGTTTGCTCACTGTGTTTGTTCCTAGGTGAGCCTCTCTCCTTTTCCCATGCTCTTACCTGCTCAATAAAATGCTTGTGTGGCTGCAAGCTATTTATCTGCCTTGGGTTAGATTCCTTTTGGTTTCTTGACAAACATGTGAATTTCTCCTGAGTGAAAAAAATGGAGGTGAAGAGGAGAGGAGGAATTACTTCATATGTTTAGGCAGCACGAGATTTCTAAAGTTAGTTTACAACTTCTTAGCCAATTTTGGTTGTCTTGCAAAGTAAAAAAACAAGTAAATAGTTTGCTTATTCCCTAAGTAAATCAGTGTTATGTTCGTCGGGTCCATCTAATCACTTTCTCGTGCATCCAGGTCGGCACCGCTGTTGTCACCGGCAGAATGGCCGACTGGCCATGGGCAGGCTCGGAGCCCTCTGCGAGCAGGTAACTGAATTTTCTGACCAAGGAGCTTTCTAAACCTGTAAAAAATCATTCTGACAGTTGTTGACCGGTAAATATGTGGAACTATTTCAGGTGAAGGAGCTTAATTTCCAGGGGTATGAGGTGATTCTGGTCGCCTCCCGCGCCGCCGGCGTCGAGGCAGAGGCTCAAGTACGGAAAGCTCATCAACAGCAGGTTGCAGACCATTTTTTCTCACAGCAGTTTACTGACGGTCATTGCCTCTGGTTATCGTCAGTGCTTGTGTGGTGATAATTCTCCCTGCTTGCAGTTTCGCCGATCTGCAGAACCCATAGTTCGACCTGGATGGGAAGGCATGCGCTGCCGTCGGCCAGAGTGGCCTCATGGCTATCTACGATACACTATTTAGCCAGGTGGGTTTGCTAACTGTTGTTCTTTCTTTTATTGTTGTTGTTGAGGTATGGTCTTTCTTGCTCATCTCCAATCAAATGCTTGTGAGCTGAAAGGTTCTTGTTTGTTTGTTTCCCTTCCTGTTCAAGTTGTTCGTCTTCTGTGTCGTTAGCCAGCAAGGTTAGATGTGCTCTCATTGCCACGCTTGATTGCTTCTTGCAGCATGTTCTTGTTTGATTATGTTTACCCTGGTGATTTGCTTTCTGTTTGCTGCTTGGGCAAACATGTGTGTCCCCTGTTTTCGGCAGTACATCTTCGGGTTAGTGCTGTGGGCGAAATGTGTGCAGCAAGTAGTAGTTGTAGCTGCTCATTATGAATATTGTGCCTACAGCCATGGTTGACACACGTATTAAGTGGTAGTTACTCCGTACACATAGAAGGACGGTTTAGTGCGGAGAGGTTTATGAAGGCCTACTGGAATTAATTATTTCAGAACACTTACCCCTTCTAAATTATATATTAGCAGGGTTGTGCTTATATGTCCCTCTTTAAATAGTTCTTGGGGAGACGGCATATTTATATTTGTAATTTAGGCTACAAAATGGATTTTATTCGTATGTCTGCTATATTTCAATTGTATTGTCTTTCCTTCAATCAATTGACAAGTTCTTGCTTCTTTTAATATTATTTCTCTTCAATCAGTTTATGAATCCTTAGTTCATTTAGTGTTATCTCTTTACACAGAAGATCCTACTTTCATAACTGATGTGCTATTCTCACATGCAATTAACTTGATCTGGTTAGAAAGAATCAATGGTTGGTGCTTGTTAATTGCATTAATAGTAGTTGTTGTGTTCTGTGGTGATTATATGTGCCACACATGAAGTATTGTATAAATGTGCTTTTATTGTTCAAGAAGCAAGAATTTCTGCCATTTTTTGTTGTCTTTCATCTTGGGATAGCTACAAATCTGCTGCATATGTTTTAAAGATTAGGCATCTCGGGATAGCTACAAATCTGTTGCATACGCTTTTAAATATAGGCAGAGAAAATTTTACCAATTGGTGGCAGGTCCCTTTTTGGTTTGCTACGTTATTTTGCTGTTTATTAGGCAACACACTAATTTCCCTTTGCTTACTAATGCCATGATTCCTTTTATGTTTCTGGTAAAAACAGTTGGGTAATTCTTCTGTTGCTTCACGGATCTTCCTGCACGTTGTGTCTGTATTACTGCCACTGAAGATATACCTCAACTGAAGATCTAGCTTGTGACGATGATATACCTAAGGTTAGTGTTATTATTACATATGGGGAGAGGTTTATGAAAGCCTACTGAAACTGATTATTTGGTTACACTCACCACTTCCTTTGGGCAGAAGTCGTTGTCTGAACGTACTGACCATTGTGTTATGCAGTGTTGGTCTATACTTTAATGCACCTGTGTTCACGCATGGCCAGCTTTATGTAGCAGTGTCGCGTGTGACCTCAAAAAAGGCTTTGAAAATCCTGATTGAACATGAAGATGGTACTACTGATTCTCAGACCAGGAACATTGTGTTTCCTGAGCTCTTCCACTCCATTTCTTATAATCCATGCTGGTGGTGTCTTTTACAATACATGCATTATTCTATTTACCCTGTTCGCTATGGCCGGCCAGTGTTCTAGCTGATTCATGTGGTCGTCCGATATGTGTGGTGCCAACTGCCATTCTTTGCTAGCTGATGTCAATAGTCTTTTGGTTCATACAGCTTAGTGCCTCATATATGAATGCTCTTTTTGGGTTCTTCAATTTCTCTTACCCCCTATCTTTTGCTGACTACACTGATTATACGCCTGTTCTACCCTTATGCTCTTTCTTCATGCTGGTCCTATGTCACGGGTGTTAATATCTACTACCTATTTACCGCTTGTTGTGCAAAATCTTTAGGTTATTGTAAATCATTCCCTGCTGTATAAAGTTTGGTTTTAGTCTGTTGCATTTTGTTGGTTCCTATCTTGCCAATGTCTACAGCAATATGCTTTCTTGATAGCCTATTTTGCTTCACATTTTTTGGGTATGCCACTTCTCTAATGAGTGGGAGCATCTCTTCTTTGTTTTATCATTCTATATTTTTTTCCTAACCTTTTTGGTATTCTGCTTTCTCCTTGCAGATGGCAAGCACCATTTTGTTGGTTCCTGCCTTGCCAATGTCTACAGCAATGTGTGCGGCCTTTGTCTCATCTGTGGCATTACCGTGAGGCGTGGGGCGACTCATAATGGGCCTATCAAGCATACTGACCTTGTGATGATAGATAAAGAGGTTGATGTCAGTGCCATTCAGATAAATATATTTTTAGCCCTGTGAATTGAAAAATGAGTGCTTCTTGGTTGTTTCTGTTGTTGGTCCAGAAGATTCTTGGTGCTTCTTGGTGCTTTTACTACATGTCCAGTAGTATACTATGCTAACCCACATAAATGACAAAGTCCTGCACTAATCCTTGTTGGCACTTATTGGTGTGTTAACTAAATGGTTTAGTCCCGCGCTTCATAGAAGCAGTTTTAACTAAATGTAATGAACTAATTAAGCGCCTTCTTTTATTGTTGGCTAATCCTTTGGTTTTATTGCATGCTACATTCTATATGATGATACGCTACGACTCTAATAAGTCCAGGCACTATAAACCCTATGTCAGCTATGTATGAATTTGGAATCCATATTGCAGAATTATTTGCTACTGTTGTATATAATGCTATCTCAGCTTCCCAATGAACGATGCATGCCTTCACCTTCAGGCACAAGGCAAAGTGTGTCCGCCTATGAGGACATCATCATAAACCTTCAGTGTCACCTATATGCCTTGTGTACCAGACTTATGTTTATAATGGTCTTATGCTATCTCCACATTAGTTTATCTTTGCGTATGGATTACTAACATCACTTTCTTACTCACTACTTACATTGCTTCTAACTAGCTTCTTGCGCCATTGGCGCAACCGGGTCATCTAGTATTCAAAAAGTTAAAATGAGAGAGAACCATTTAAAATAAAATGCTAAATTTTAAGGATCCAATTAACACTATTGGCTCTAAGTTGACTGGATACAAAATCCAGGATGTTAAACCATGTTCATGGATGGATAATGTGCTCGTTTTAGGGGATAACACTGCAGATGGCCTAAAATGCAATAAATTGATAATATTGACAAGACCCCAATGGTACAAATTTGTGGCATATATTTCATTGAATATTTGTATACTGCCAAGGAGAATGAAATAATTGCCAAACTCTATACTGTGGAAGCTACGCGTTGCACTTTTCTGAAGTGTTGAGAAGCTTCAAAACTCTCGTGTGAACAAATAAGTTTATACTAGTACATATACCCGTGCGTTGTAAATAAGTTTATACTAGTACATATGCCCGTGCGTTGCAACGGGCTCCTCATCTTTGTTGTAACATCCCCAAAAGGTGTGGCAGCCTTGATGAGCGCGTGATCCCTCCCTCGTACCGTTCTACCCAACAATTCAACCTAGGGGAATGCAACATCCAAAAGATGCCACTCAGCTATGAGGAGACCGCGTCTTCCTCTGACTCCGACCTCCATCTATCATAATAACGACCTGATGCTGCGGCATTGGCGTCATCTAAATAGTGCCAACCAAAATCATCTTTTTTGTATACTAGTAAAAAAAGCATGATTTAGGAACGTAATCCCGAAACATGAGCTCACAAGTAGACCTAAAGACAGCATATGAACAAACTCGAAGAAACTTCAATGCTAGTCCTTCACAAAGTTGAAAGAACTGCTGGATTAAAAAAAAATCATAGTGTTCCAATAAAGGAATTTTTTCCACCGATAATATGCACCTATAACTTGATTGGTGTTCATCATAAAACATGTTCCTATGTTAGCATGTCTGCATGAATCTCTATTAGCATGCTTGTATGAACCTCTGTTAGCATGCACAAATCACTGAATTAGGTTGTGAACTTTAATTTTTCTAAAGAACCTGACATGACTTCTCTGATATCTTCTTAATTAAGCTACAATCTACTGTGACCAAATTAGGATCTTGATTAATTATTACACTGAAGCGAGTTAGCTACTTTGGTTCAATGACAAAATATATGATGGTGTTTTGCTAAAGGAGTACTCCGTCCGTCCGGAAATACTTGTCATCAAAATGAATAAAAGAGGATGTATCTAGATGTATTTTAGTTCTAGATACATCTCCTTTTGTCCATTTTGATGACAAGTATTTTTGGACGGAGGTAGTATATGGTAGGCAAGCTATTATCTGAACCAAAGAGGGTAAAAGTGGTTGTTGCAAACTCAGAATAAATAACCGCAGATTGTAAACGGCAGAACCTACCTTGTCAACATATTCTATCTGTAGGAACAGAACACAAAATATCTTGTGAATTACATGCCACATGTATTGTAAAGAAGCCTAGCTTAAGTTGAATATGTAAGTCGCGGCTTATAAGCCCCTGCCAGATCTGAAATGGAGATGCATATACATAGAAATCATGCACAGATAGGTGTATGGCAGGGCACATGTTACCTTGTTCATACTGTCCATGCTCCAATTATATTCACCGGATCTTGTAGCACATTGGCCAAATAGTGCAATATAACAATTCAATTTGCAAGTATACTGAAGCAAAGCATGCACATTGAGTGTTGTTTGGAGGAGCATCGGGAGGTTTTCAGTAACCAATAGAAGAAATTCTGGATTTTTACACCCTAGTCACAACCTGGGTCTTAACAATACAGAAGAAGCCCAACTTTATTTGCTTTACTTCTATCGAGAAAAGCAAGAACATGAGTTGCGCTTCAACTGGCTTATAACATGGTGAATGTGACCATATGTTACACAGATGAGTTTGAATTCTTCGTGCGCTCTCTTGCATTTTTCATTGAGTTGAAGTTCCATTATCGTGCCCGGTGACTACGAAACAATATGTTTGAGGAAAATATTCATGTTTCAATCAAAATACTAAGTACAATAGATAAAATTACTCAGAAATATGTTGTATCATGGCAAACCCCTTGTTTTTAAATAACATGTACGCTAATCTGTAGAGTTAGTTACTTAAAACAGAAATAAAAGATGAATTAGCATGTCATTATCAGTAAGAAACAATCCTATGAATGATCGCCACCTAACTACAACAACAAAATTTTATATTTTTCGTATGACTTGCTCCACCAAAGATTTTTGTGTCTCTAGCTAGTAAAATGGCAGGATAAACTAAAATGTATCAGTTCTGGATGGATAGCAAAAAGGATAAAGATCACTACAGAAAAGAAACAAAGAATATACACATACAGATGTAAGGCACACATGTGAGATGAAATAGGCAGAATAATTTTTTCACTGGTCACGAACATTGTCCAGTATCGTTTTTAATGTGTTCCTATATCAGAAGGCTATTAGGCAGCCAAAGTAGGATGAAGAAGCATATGAAAGAGAGCTTGAATGCCTACTGTTGGGAAAAGTGTTTAATGTATGAGATACACTAACCCGATAAAACCCACTTTACCATAGTCTACATAATCCAGATTCCTGCATGTATATAGTGAACCGGTAAAAAGGTTACACGAACCAATGGATGCATGATAAGAGAGGGACTCGTATTAAAAGTAGTTTGCCCATGAATATCATGGAAATCTTGTGTTGTGATGATGCAACAGTAGCGTTCTGATAACAGCATGCTGATATCTGCCACATTTAAGTTAGGCACATCATGGAAGTCTAGAAATTATGTATATATAAGTTAGGTACATGAGATAATATTCTTTGTAAGTAACAGTAGAAGCAAAAATCTGCTAGTTCTAAATTTGAAGGCTGCAAATCTACACATTCAGATCCACCGATTAATGTGTTAACGTGGCAGAGACAACATCTCTACTGCTCTAGGAGGCGCTTTTGAGTGTCTGCCCCAACGTTTAGGAATTGCAGCTGGGCTGCAGAAGAGCTAAATAACTAACCGCGATCTCCATATATCTATTGTGAAGATAAGTATAATAAGCAAGGATAAATTTTGACAGTTTACCTTCATACATCAACACAAATTGATGTATACTACCGTTCTTATGTAGCCATGGCCACCATACAAAACAACGATGCAAAAAAATTTGAGGTTCATCATTTATATTCCAAGATATGGGAATAAAAGGACAATTTACACAGAAGTTCACTGGGGTGAATTTATAAAATTAGCTTGGAATTACTACAGTTTCTCTGTTGGTTCACTTTTCATAAATTTCCCTTTGATTCAGTCGCTGACAAATGATTTTATAACAGAAAACTAACTTTAAAGACTTCATGCATGTAAATAATAATGCGGCATAAGGTTTTTCTGTTCATTAGTGTTCACATCGCCAAGAAAACAGAACTGCACATATGCTAAAACTAAAGAAAGGTTCCTGCAACTCATAATATGACTAATCTGTATGGACTGGAACTGAACCACTTTGAAAAAAAAAACATTCGTAGGCAAGACCAGAAGATCGGAATCTAGTTTCTCTAAGGGCTCAGATCACAAAGATATATAAGATGAGTATTTAAAATATGGCAAAAGGGAGCAAACCATGCATGCATGGAGGAGATGTTATGAAATGTCAGTTATATCATCAGTCCATTACTTGGGCATCTTTGACAACAAATCCATCAGGGAGCACGACCTCCTGGAGCTAATCAAGGCTGAAGTAATACAAATTGTAAAGTATTCCTCCGTCCGGAAATACTTGTCATCAAAATAAATAAAAGGGGATGTATCTAGATGTATTTTAGTTTTAGATACATCCTTTTCTATCCATTTCGATGACAAGTATTTTCAGACGGAGGGAGTACAACAGAACCAAGCCACCAATTTCCAAGTGATCTTGCATGACCAATGCCAACTATCATTATTACATATTATCAGAATGTCGAGGTAAGGAGTATTTTAACTACCAAACTGTACTGCTAAGTTTTATTTTGTTCCAAACAGTGTGCCAATTCACATGGACCAAGCTTATATGTGGTACTTCAAACCCACAAACTAAACTGATTTCTTAGTTCAAATCATACTTTTATGTAGGAAAAAGCTAGCGCGGCTCCTAGGAACCCTAACCAATGTTGCTTTGGTTTTACAATTTCATTGCTTCTAACTTCCAAATCAAATTGTTCTTTGTAGGATCGAAAGTAGGTATAGAGAGGGGGGGGGGGGTTGATTAGACTACTTGACAAAATAAAAATCTAACATTTTCCCAATTTTAATTGTTAGCGGATTTTAGCAACTAGTACAAGTCAAGCAATCAACCTACACATGCAATTCTAAGAGTGTAGCAGCGGAGGTTATTGTCTGTGAAGTGGTGCAAAGAAGATGTCGCCGGGATGCGGACCTGCATGACAGAATAATCTGTGGCGAAGTCAATAACCCCCCCCCGCCCCTCCAAAAAAAAAAGATATGGATCTGATAAAAAATTGTGGGAGCGCTGCTCTGTTTTGCACCTCAAAGTAGTTGGTGCATCTCTGACGGAAGGATGCGGACGGAGAGTTAGGACGGGGGATGCCGAGCAGCGAAAGCCACCAAAGCGTGGCACCAAGGAAGGAGCTGAACATATAAATTTTACATCACTACTTTGAATTAATGTCATAAACATTTTTTTGATTGAATGGTACTGTCGTAAACCAATCGAAATTGAAGAAAGACTACCACGATGTGTTAGCTTTACCTGAGATTTGGACCAACAGAGACCGAGCACATCCTTTGATCACCCTGCAAAGGTCCTCCTTCTCTCTCAACCACGAGGCGCACACCAAGCTAGCATTGGCCAAACACATGGATCTGTTTTCCCCCCAATTCCCATGTTCCATCTCCAGCTTGCTCTTTATCGACGAGTGAGGATTAACTTTCCTACTGGAACAAAAATCCCTTCTCTTTCCTGCTGCTATTCCTCTCCTTTTTCCCTATCACACAGGGATCAAATCCCTTGATTTCAGTCTCTAGTTTTGGGGATGCAGAGGCGTGCGGGGTGGGGCTTGGTCCTCCTTGGGGAGGGGATTTTGCTGGAGGAGTGGGGGCCAGCTCGAGGGCGACCAGGTGGCGGAGGTGGCAAGGTGATGCGGCCGGAGGACGCTTGTTGGTTGGATCCCACGGCCTCGACCGTTCCTTCGGTTGGGGAGCAACTCGCCATCAGCAGGGCTGGAAAAGGCATGGAAATTTGATGCGTGCTCGCCATCGGCGACGAACGGAACCGGAAGGAGGCCATTGCCAGGTGAAGCACAACGGCTAGGCGTTGCGCGAGATGCTGCTGATCCTGCTGAGCTCATTCGGATTTGGCAGCAGTGAAGCGAGGACGGGCACCGCGGAGCGGAGGAGATCGATGATGCAACACACACGGTATTCTTGGCGGCCGGTGCGCTCTCGTATCAACTAGATAGGAAGTGCGGCTTACCGCACCCGACAGCACCGCTGCCGGGTACAAGTCATATCCGGTTCAATAAACAACGTATCTATTATTGCAAAAGTAGTTGTTATAAATGGATCAGTTAAATGCATCAAATTTACATCAAAAGTATGGCATTGCCTTTATAACATAATTGTGACCAATACATAACATCAGTTCAAGTAATGCCAATGGGCAGTGCAATCAATCATACCAAAAACAAAGCAGCATTTTTGACAAAAGTAAACCAACACGATGAGTCATTATATAGTCCAAAAGTAAGCCAAGACAATGGATCACAACTAAACAGATACAATAGTTGGGTCATGACATAGCTCAAGTGAGCTTGCTGCGAGATAAAGAACCTGGTTAGTTATGCTAAACTATAATACTTGATAGTTTGACTGGGTCATCTCGTTGCTTGACTCCTTACACGCCATGATCCTTGTGCTCTTGTGCTTGTTTGAAGAAAGCCATCGGTTGCAAAGACCTCATGCTCTCGCGCCTGACTCTACCTCCTCAAAACATATAGTTTCTTCTACAGATTATTGCTTCGATCCTTCAGATTGTGAACATGTTAGTGATCAGTCGCTCTATATTCTTGTTTTATTAGATTAAAAGGTTGAAGCTTGTTCTTGTATGCTTATCAAAGAGGAAATATGGTGGTCTGAATGCTATCCTAAGAAAGAAAGATCAACTATGTGGTACTCCCTCTGTTCCAAAATAAGTGTTGCTGATTCTACAACTTTGTACTAAATCAGCAACACTTGTTTTGGGACCGAGGGAGTATTATAAAGTAAATCTGTTGAACCTAGTCAGAGCTGTGTAATTCTAAATGCTACTTTGGATATGTTTAGTTCCATCTTATTCTATAAAGAAAACATCAGCTATGGTATTGGAAAACTAAACACACCAACACTTATCAGAGCTAGAGCTACATATACTCGGGTCTTCTTACATATATTTTCAAAAGGTTGTCTCAAGTAGTATTACTAAACTATAAACTAAACCAACCAAAAGCGTATTTCCAAATTCTAAGTACAAAATATGAATGCTCACATCTTCCATAAGGCACATCATCTGCAATCAAGTGCACTTTGTAATTTTGAAATTGAGAACAAAATTCATATTGCAAGGTACCTACAAATTTATGTTATAGCTCAATAGTCATGGGCAAAGTTAGCTCACCTGATAAAAAAATTCATTTGCACATTCAGTTCTATTATAAATCCATCTTCCATTGTATGAGAAAAACTCATCTTCAAGATAGTAATCAATACGCTGATGTTTGATTAGGACAAGCAAAAGCCTGCACTCTATCCTGATGGAGCCTCCAAAAGCAAAGCAACTAAAACAAGTGATATAGTTTCAGTGCAGTATAACACACCAAAGCATTACATATGACCCAATAAAAATTGGAATTGAAGCTTGCTGCACACCTACTGCCCCCAGCTACATCCAACCCGGCAAGACGTGCTTCATATCCGATAGGTTAGGAGAACAAAATTATCCATAGCACTATAGTACATTACATGCCAATGATGCATTTTTTATACTAAACACATCAGGGTTTAGTACGTTTTACAAAAAAAAGGCTACAAAGATTGTTCACTATAACCAACACACTACTTTAACAAAGCATATGAGTACACTATATAGTTAACTATTTTTTATAGATAGATTTGTCCATTGAACCTAGAACCCGCCACCAATCACTTGAATCCAGGTTTGTGGGTAGAGCTCTGTACCCACATAATTTCTGAGCAGCACAAAAGTCAGGTGAGAATTCGGATCAGAAGAAACTAATAAGCTATTGAATACTAGTAGAACGCCCATGCGTTGCTATGGGCATTTTAAAAAAATAAGATACTTCTCACAGAGTTAAAATAACCAAGAACTATGCATGTCTCAGCTAACACACATCTTTTTTATTGATAATCAGACCATCAAACACAATAATATGTTATTGTCAACTAAAAAATGTTATTGAACCCAACCGGTAGTTGAATGGGTAGAAGGATTGTGTTACCCATCCATGTATGTGTGGTGGTGGTGGTGATGTGCGTACATTGTTGTCCGTATTTCTTTAAACGTTTATCAAGACACGGAACAATTTTTATTATCTGACCTTTTTCTTAATTCGAATACAAACACATCATAGAAATGGAGTTCATGTCGCTATTCTCATTCCTTCGCCAGTCGATATTCCGTGAGGAGCACATTTGAGCCACCGCTAGTTTATAATAATCTTGTATACAAATGCATGATTTCTAATATCTCAACGTTCCAACCTCCTAGACATGGAGACTGCCTAAAGAAAGTATTATTTTTACCATTATCGCCTCTTTATCTGGTAGAAGAAGACATCCTTTTTTACATAAGTATGACATAATTTCTAAAACACATACAATGATTTTATTTTCATTATGAATAATTTATTTGTACGTGAGTCATACAAGTTTGGTTGCACACTTGCGGAACATCCAATGATTTCCAAATTTAGTTACAGACCAAGCATGGCATGAGAAAACTAACAATGATGTGTGCCTGAGCATCTTTTCACCATGAAAAAAAAGGCTGTTTGGGAGTCTTGATCGTCACTGCAAGTAAGCTGGTTGATGCATTGCGAACCCTTGTGCTTTTCTAGAAGACAGAGACCAAAATTGGACAAAGAATTTGAACCGTATGTACCAGTTTCCAAATTGAGGCCCTGATATTGATATGTATGTGTGGTGTTTTTCAAGTAAGCCTGAAATGCAGGTTGTATTGACATGTAGAAATGGCTTTTCAAGTATGGCTGCAATACAGTTCTAAAACACAACACATTTATTATATACCCCCACAAAACCAGATGAGGTACCAACAGTTTCAGTAACATATTAACTCACTGGTGTTATTAATTATAATCCCGAAAATCTGGTGGCATGTGATAGCAGAAACTGGTGGCATGCAATAACGGTAAGCAAACTTTACAAAGTAGTCATGATATATATGAAAAATCTTCCGTACATTACAACAGATCACCATATACGAATAAAATTAGTTGAAAGTAATTGGACATATTATGACATGCTCAAAAAAAATCATTAACTATGCAATTTAATGGGAGCTTGGAGTATCACACCGCAGATGTGCTTCGCCTACTTGTTCCTCAACGAGAACATTGTACACACATGTAGAAAGAACCAAATCAATTTACAAATAGAATAAAGAATGTTCACAAGATTTTACATGTTCGTTGTTCTTGGTACAAATAAATAGGATCAGCAGTTCCTTACTAACAAATCGAAAACCAAGAGTTCATTATTGTATGTTCCATCAACCTCTATGAGATCCCGATGATATGCAAAATAAAAAAAGTTAAGAGGAAATCATGATTTTGTTTCATTCAAGCTATACACGGAGTACATAGCAATCATGGATACCGATTTTAATTGGCTTACATAATTCGTTACCTTCCGGGAGCCTCAAATTTGATTGAAGATCCAAAGTAGTCAGGTTGGATGAACACGTTTGTTCAGTGATGGCTATTGAACACAACTTGCCTACCATCGACGTACATAATGGATGAACCTACCATCGACGCATATAATGGATGAACCTACCATCAACGTACCATTATGAACGCAGAATTCCCTTTAACAGTAGATTATATATATAGGTAAATGTGCCCGTGTGTTGTAATGTGAGAAATAAAATCCTCACACGCCCCCAACGATCTATCCATGTTACCACTTCTTTTCGCTGGCACAGAATTTAATAGATCCAATTGCTATTTCTTTCGAATCTGAATTTTAATGCTACTGGAACATAAATATCAGAGTATCATGGTTCACTTTTGCCCTTACCTATACACCTAAATCAAATAAAAATGCAAACATGGCAATTAGAACAGAGGAACACCAAAGCAGATGTAAACTCTAAGATCTAAGTCTGTTTTCAGATATGTGTCTTGTGGAGACAACAACCAAGTGGGTATGCTAGCAGCTAGATTATTACAGAGACAAACGGCAAACCACATATAGTAACATCGATATGGCTATTTTCCTAGACTACTGGCTGCAAGGATTTGCTAGTCATGAATAGAACATTCTAAAGTAACCACATAAAATGTGAAGCTGGTAGTTCACACAAAATTAGAGCATTGCATTTGAAATAGGCATTGAGATTGGTGTCTCACCTTGGATGCTAGCCATACCATCAACTACAAATCTGCCTGCTTTGATATCCTTCCGAAGGATACTGTAGTGTTGGGATACATAACAAACAATAAATTAGAAGTTAGATCCATCAGTGGATATGCTAGGATGGTCAAGGAGAATATATTTTCCAATCACTTTGTACTTTTGCAACCTCAACTACAATTTATGGAAGTTCATTAGCCGTAACATCATTCAAAGCTTGTGGCACTATAAAACTTCATCACTAAAACCAAAAATGATCGCATGTGTGATCATAACAGTGGACTAAAGTATCACATAAACGGCTCAGCTGAAATTTTTAATTGCCTTGTTGCACTCACTAAATCATGAACAGTACCAATACAAAGTTTCAAGCTTTCTGTATGAGATGGACGTATTACCTGAATTCATACTTTAACTTGTTCATAATACAGGATATACACAAATATTAGGACATGAACTTCTTATTTGAACTTGCAGTGCCATGGAATTCACAATCCAAAATATTTAATATCTTTCAGTTTCCATTATCTAGTTTTGACTTCGATAATCCAACAATTGGCAATGAATTTAAGTTGTTAAAAGAGTGTGACCATGACCATGATTATAGGAGTACAGAATCTTCGAACGCCTGCGCATGCCATTGAAGCTCGTTGCCAGCTCGCCCATGCCTGCTCGCCGACAGAGCTCGTCTCGCCTGCTCGGTACCATTGCTCCGACAGGCTCCGGATCTTGCTCCCCTCTGCATACCAATGGGAATGTCGACGACATACATCCGCTGGACCGAGTTGACCTCGTCGGCTGTGGGTCGCGGATCGACGGGAGCTGGTGCACATTCTCATCGCCGAAAACCACAAGGACAACCTCCGCCTGCTCCGACACCAGCACCACATGATGGACATGGTCGGCACGCAGCAGCCAACAGCAAAGGTGCCATGGCGGAACCTGCGCATCGAGGCGCATTACAGGATGACCCTTCTGCTAGCACTTGCTGGAAATCTTGACAAAATGGGATATTAACCTCCCCAAGCTAGAGGACCCTTAGCAAGTCTGTATTGAATTGTACAAATTAGTTTAGTAAAATATTGGTCAGCAAAAAATTTACAGGGAATGCTAGAAGATAAGATATTATCAGACGTAGTATTGCATCAAAATAGCAGTTCCTTGCAGTTATACGCTTCTTTGCTCAAAGATCATCAACACAGGATCTTTTAGAAGATATCTAAATGAGACATTTGATGGTTCTACATCAGCGCTGCGTAACGTAGAAGCTAATATTTGAGAGCAAGCTAGAAGAACTTAAACAAACTTTTCAGCATCCCGGCTGCATTCAAAATAGCCTAATATGATTTATTATGCAAAGTAGGGTGTATTACCTTGAGCCAAATTGATGTTTATCTCAATTCCTAATCTGAGAAATTGGCCGATGAATACCTGCGAGAAATAAATATTTCATCGGCTTGTGAAGAATCGGATGCCCCTTGAAGGAAGATTGAGAGCCAATAACATGTAGAATACCACGAGTTCTGATTGAGTAATTTGAGCGAAGTGAAATCTGACGGGGACACGGGTCCAAACTCACTCATCACTGAAGTTCTTATTGAAACAAGTCAAGAAACAGAAAAACTCAAGCACTGAAGTTCTTATTGAAATGGATATTCGATTACAGTCACAGTAACTTTTGAATCCTAGGGGAACATAGAACCTAACAACCTAACAAAACCGTAACGTATATTCCCTTATGGAGTTGACGCTGATCAACGGTGGCTCGGACAGGCTGGCGGCTCCACGGTGTGTGGGCGTGATGAGAAGCGCTGTGATGTTGCTCCATTTTGCCACACCATTCTGCAAGCACCCTAATGAAAAGGTCAGCAAAAATGATCAGCAATTGAAATTGAGTCAGCGATTATTTAAAAAAATCCAAAAAGGAGAAGGTATTAGTAGTTAATTTAAGGTGTAAGGGAGACCATGTTTCCGTAACTCACAACCAACCTTGCAGCCTCGCGTGGCTGTTCATCGACAGAATAGATCGAACTACTATGGTGAGAATGCAGTCAAAAGATATGTGTACCTGTAGAGAGTATGGACCTGGGACTACCGATCGATGGCTTGACACGCCGGAAGACCACGGGCTGACACAAACGTCATGGATGAGCTTCTCAACCAGGCGGCTCCTCCCTCGCCGGTGCTGCAGACCCGTCTCGAACCACAATCACAGATCAGTGGTGATGGCACCCGTCGCACCTTAGATCGATGCAGCGGTGGCGGCGCTTGGTACGTGCGGCGTCGGGGCCGGGGCAGGTAGGGTGGAGTGGGTCGTCGATGGCTGTCAATGCACGACGAAATCTGGCAGGCGGCGTGTGGTGGAGTGAGGGGAAGGAGGTGTCGTCCTGGTGATTCGCGACGGCCGCGTTCTGGTATTCCGCGATGTATCCGAGGCGCCGGCGGCGGTGGCGTCCTGGTGATCCGCGATGGCGGCGGCGGTCGCCGGCGTCGCGGCGTCGACTCCCTGGATCAGCGTCGGCGTCTGCGGCTGCGTCTCGTCCGGAGACGAGGAGTAGCGGCTTGGGATGAGATCTACGGCAAATTGTTTTTTTTGTTCAAACATTAGGTGTAGAGATAAATGCTGGCACGGATGTCCCAAATATAAAAATAAACACCGCATATTTTTCTTTTTTTCCTTCTCACCGTTCCTTTGGCTGATGCATATGGCAATGCTTGATTTCATGGACAAAAGTCAATTATCTCTTTCTTAGGAAAATCATAACTCCTGATTGCATGTAAAAATTATACCCCAAATTTTAAAAGAAACTTTCCATCCTTTAATTTTCTCTCGGTCTGATGCATATGGAAATGATTGATTGATTTCCTGTATGTACGAGGGAGATAGGGCGGCCACATCGGGTGGATCGAGAGACGGATGGTGGCGTATGTTTTTTTTTGGTTTTGCACGGAATGGTCGGAGGTGGGCGAAAAAAAACCTATGAAGGTTAACCTACGAAAAAAAAACCGGACGAAAGTGGTGGGACGAAAATTAACCGGCGGAGACTACCAACTGCTCCACTAGGAGTAGAGATAAGTAGAAGTCTAAATGTTGTTGTTAGGTTTTTTTCACCACAAAGACACAAAATATTCATATAATGGATAAAAACCAATTGGCCAAAGGCAAAACAAAAAGCATCTCTACTTCTAATGTCTCAGTTGGTAGGTCGCGTTTTGGGTTTTATTTTCGACCCACCATTTTCGTCCCACCATTTTTTTTCGTTGGTTTTTTTTTCGCCGGTTTTTTTCGTCCCTCCCACCCCCTTCCCACCCCACAGACGCACCGCAGAAGAAAAACCAGCCCGCAGGAAAACGAGTCGCTCATGTCCTAGCCCGTCGCGCGTGCTAGGGTTCCTCACGTCGCCGTCACCGCCGCCGCTGCATGGGTGTTCGTCGACTGGCCCTGCCTCCGGCCGCCGCTGCCCACCTCCATCCTCTCCCCAACCCCGGGCGTCCTCCACTCCACTCCACTCCTCCGCGGGTGCCACCCAACCACCGCCGCCCTCTCCCCGCACCCGCACCCAAGGACGAGAGAGAGAGAGAGAGAGCTCAGCCGGCGGCCAGATCCGGCCCTCACACTGACCCAACTCTCTCTCCGCCGCCGCCATCTGGATCTAGGCCGGCCGATTCCGGCCGCGCTAAGAACACTCCTCCTGTGCTCGCCTCGCGCCGCTGCGTCCACCCATCAGGTTGGATTCGCCGCTCCTGGGTGGCAAGGGCTTCGGTCGCCTCCAACTCCGGCTCCGGCTTCGGTACGCACTTCGAGGCTTGCGCCGCTCGGCGCGTCCCCCGCCCGCGTCTTTTCCTCCGGCCACACCTTCAGGATTCGTGCCGCTCCAGCCCGAGGGCTTTGTAGGCTTGCTGTTGCCGCCGTCCTCTTCACCGCTGTGCGTGCACATATATGATTTTGACCTTGGTAGCGCTCCGGTCTCTCTCTGATCTTGGCCCTTCTATCGTTGATGCCCCGATGCTATTGCAGATGTCCTTATGCAATGCAATTCATTCACGAACACAAGTGGGATCTCCACTGGTTCTGATTCATGCACCAACTACTATTCTGTGCAATTAGTATTTACTGGTAGATGTCAATGGACCATCAAAACTTCAGAAAAAATGTTCTTATAAGCTGCTAACTCTTCAATCCTTGCTAGATAGTCTGTCATGCTTTCAATTTTTGATGTGAATAAGCACTATTTCATAGATTACAGACGCCATGTTTAATAGTCCATTTCATGAATTAGTAATATTTAAGGTGTCCAGTCTCAATAGTGGTATGTATTTCATAACCATAGGTTTATGCTACTTCTGATGAATTCCTAATAAAACGTTATTTTCAGGAGTTTGATGTGCTTGGTCAAGTTTAGTGCAGCCGCCCCCTATTGATTCCATTTTCTCTGATGCATGGTGGTCGGCCGATAGTCACCTCCACCTTCTGTCGCAGCGTATCCAGGTCAGCATTGCGGCTTCCTCGACACTAAACTTATGCAACCATCCGCCACAATTTTTTCTTTGTGACCTATATATACTCGCCTTCAGTGACAGTCTTGCTGATCTTAGGCAATCAACATTCTCTCCGCTTACTTGTTAGATAGCATTGCTTTGATGATTTAATCTGATAAAGATGATACACTAGGATGTAGGTGTACACAGAAAATTTCCGGTTAGTTTGCACATGACTGAATCCTCTCCGTGCAAAAATTGATGATACATAGTTGGTAGGAAAATCTGTGAGGGGCTAAAACTGCAGTCTTCCCTTACCGCCCAATGCAAGTTCCCGGTCTAATTCTGGATTATTATTGTAGCCTTTAGATGAAGTGCATCCATCAAGTATAGCACCTAATTTACGATGAAGTGCATCCATCAAGCAAATTGTTTGACTGTTAATACAGAGCAAACATATTATAATAGGTGATTTTCGAGTCTATTGGAAATTGCTCCAATTAAGTTAAGATCAACTAAGTTACTAGGGACCTGGATGCCCTGCAAGATACACGAGGGGGGCGCTGCTGCTCTTCTCCTCTTTAATTTCCTTCAACCCCGTCAAGGTCTGCTGCTTCGAATTGTCCCAGATTGGTCGATTTCTTCTTGCTTTCCCGATGATGAACTGAATTTAACGGTGTCCTGTTCTATCTAGCAGTGACGGGCAATTTCGAGTCGTGGCTCTAGGGAACAAGTTGAGCAAGTGCAGCCATCGTCGAGCTTCATCACTTCACCAGCAACTCAGGTCCGTCCTCCTCCCTCTCTACTCATCTTGTGTTGTGGTACATAAAAAATCAGACTCAACATGTGTAGCAGTAGGTCTAAAGGTGCATCTCATGTTTGTGTGTTTGTGCTATGGTAGTTCTCGATTTTACAAGCATGTATTGATCATCTTGGTTTTGTTCTGTATGCAGGATACTCGATGTTTCACGATTTGTACTACAGATTTCCTGTTGGTTCGACGAACATAATGGAACAAGGCAGATGAGTGCTCCTCTTCTCTTTCCCCCTCTACAAAAAATCAGTTCCAATTGCCGTACAATTTCCCCGGTATGGCTTTCTGGATTGGCACTTTCCACTCATTTGTTGTTCTTTGGCCTACATCTAGAGGTAAAATGTTTTCTTGAATTCAGTGACTACTTGAAGTCTTCAACTCGAGTTGGACAACATATGTAATGTTGAATTCAGTGAGATATCGCGATTTGATTTCACTTTATATGTAGAGTTGAGATTGTAATTTGGTTGAAATTTTACATCCTTTATAGATATAGACTGCTATATAATGATTAGAAAACGAGAGACCGTATGTTTTATGGATCAGAAGCGATACTTGCTCATGCTCTCACGATGAGAAATGCATGGTTCATTTACTCAAGTGTCTTAATTTGCCTCATGTAGTAAACACAAGAGAGATTTAACCTGACAGCCAAAACATTGACCCAACTATTCAAACAATTGTAATTCCTTGATGCAGTTACTTTGGCGGACCTGATGAACACTCATTCTTCTCATCTTTGTGTTTTGTGATTTCTTTTGACGCATGGTATTGATGTGTTGTGACATGAAATATGTGTATTCATCTAATTGTTGTTCCTCTTCTAGCCTGCAGGATCGCGCCACTCAACCCCCGAGAGCGCCAAAGAGCCGCCTCTCAACACCTACAAGCCCAAGGGACCTTACACAACCACCATCGTCTCGGTAGAGCAGGCAGTAGGTCATAACGCTCTGGGAGAGACGTGCCATGTCATCATCAACCATGCCGGCAATGTGACATACTGTGAGGGGCAGAGCTATGAGATTATTCCTCGGGTAATTGTCTAGCCGTTTCCACCATTCTCAGTTTTCCATTGTTAGAATGCTGAACAGGGAACTCTTGGTGTTATTAAATAGGAGGATAACATATCAAGTTATCACATACTGAAAGAAATTATGTTCAAAACTTTATACATTGATTTGAGTTCATTGAAACAGGGCTTGAGAGTGAAACAGGGCTTGAGAGTGCTTCTGGGCTTGCACGCGAATGACGTTGGGTGACGTGCGGTGCTTGGGAGACGCCACCACGATGAAGGCATGAACAAGCTGGTCCATGCATGGTTTTGGTTGTACCACAGGTAGGATCGCATGGTATCCTTTCCACTTCCATCATGTTTCAGTTGTGCCAATGCCTGCTTATGAATAGTCATCTCTGTTATTACCTTTCTGTAGATGTATGTTCTGTAAGTTGATCTCAGTTCATCTGGGTGTTCTTTTAGGAATAGCTCACCGTTGTGTTTTCTGGCACCAATATGTTAGGTTTATAAAGCTAAATGAGATCTATATATAGCAGGAAAATATGCATATAGCCCAGATGTGGTGATTTGAAGATGAAAGGAAGAGCTGAGAAGCTCGAGAGAGCTGGAGGAACAAGGAGAAGCTAAAAGGACAGCAGAAGATGAGGCACTGGGGAGCTCTTAGACATACAATGTTCAACCTTGGTTGCTGAGGATAAATGCAAAAGAAAATCATCAAGGCTATCTTGCATACCATAGCTCTTTGAGGTTCACGTTGAGGTCAGTTTTAATCTCTTGTAATTCAGTGTATTCTGAAAACAATGAACCTTTTATATTTATTCCGAGTCACCTGTCTAATATTTGTCACGAATACTCCCTTTGCGGGGATGTGATGCCACCGCTCCACTCCTCGAGTCACCTGTCTAATTGCTTTGATCTTTGTATTTTAGTACAGACAAGAATAGCTTCAATGAAAGCATCTCAAATCATCAAGTTGTGTAACTTCCCTCTTGAGTGGGTGTTGTATTTTAGCAGGCCTATATTTGAAATAGTTGAGAGCCACTTGTGTTGTTTCTATATGGGTGCACACCAAATTAAACCTTCCGAGAAGATTAATGTGCTCATGATTTACCTTATGAAAAAGAATGATGTAGATCTGCAGCTCTATAATCTGAACCGAATTAGGTATTCATTTCAGTCCGTTGTATCTTATATCTTGGTATTCCAAATCTCCATGTGTGAAGAAATATTTTCAGTCAAAGGATTAATTTGTAAATTCTCTGCTTGTATATCCTATTTTACTGTTCAGATTTTTCCTAGAGATTCGGGCTGGCAACCAAAGATGTTCAGCCTTGATGGCTTGTGATATATTATCATGTTTAGGATAGACGAAAATAAGATTGCAAAGGTACATTCTTTTCCTGAATAAACTAAATAGTGTTACAAATGGTGATAAACATGGGTAGTTTTCACTTCTTTATTACTGCTGAATCATGATATAAAATGCATGTTTCTTGTTGTATACCTTCAGTGTGGATTATTACGTGATGTACCTTGTCATTAACTTTCTTTATTTAGGACTACTTTTGTTTCATATTCATACTAAAACTTTTCTCAGGATACTAAAGTTTACCCTTGCACTCAATTTTTCTAGAGCTAATAAAATATCTCGTTATAGTGAAATTTGACTTCTACTATTTTTTTGTCAAGATACTCAGTTTTCTTGTGTTAAAATTTATCTTGTTACTGAAATTTTATAGGAACGAAGAGCTCAAGATTTTGTTTTGTTCATGAAGATGCATAATCAAGAGGAACCACGAGGATTCCTAAGAACACTTGAGATGCAGCAACATCACTTAACCTTTTCATGTTACCCTAGATGATTTATCATCCTTGCTTGCCCCTCCGACAAGGATTCATATCAAGAGTTCAATACTTGTTGGGGTTCCTCGCAATGCACGCACAGAGAGGCATAACTTCTTTGCTTCCCCATCATCTCTGCAATAATATGGCGTGCATGTGCAAAAAGAAGGATCTGATGGTCTACTAAGGGCTTATAGGAATGAAGAGCGGCTTATCTTCTTTATGTGTTTATCTGGTAAATATTCATCTGTCAGGCAATACAAATCGTATGGTTACAAGTTCAACGACAACATGGGGAGCACTGGCGTGGTAGTCCGGCGGTAGAGGGATGGCTGGGCAGCAGCCTACCGAGGAGTTGGAGGGAGGGCTTGATTGGGCCACATCTGTCCACGAGGGGTCGTTGGTGGACTAATCAAGAAGGGGGGAGGGGCTGGGTGCATCTGCGATGCGCGGTTCCGGCTGGTGTGCTCCTCGGCGGCGTCCGGGACAGGTGGATGTGTGGGCGGCTGCGTGTGTGCGTGTGCTTCGGCGATGTGTGAAGAGGACGCGGGGTGGCCAGTGCGGTGCCCTGGTGAGCAGGTGGTTAGATCCGGACGAATTTGGCCATCGTGGCTCGACGTTGGACTTGCTGGTGCATGTTGTGCGGAGCTCGAGAGGTTGATCCGGGCGAAAGCTTGTCTCCGGAGTTTCCAAGAGCCGGTGATGGCGAAGCTTTCGAGTGTCGTTTCCTTCCTATGGGCATCGCCGAGGTATTCTCAGCCGCAATTTATGCTGCTTCGGAGGAAACTCTAGATTCATGTGATCTGACGATGACGGTGCTTTGGCATCATATCCCTGGTTTCATCTTTCGAGCTATGCATTAGCATGCTGGGCCGATGGAAGATGGAAGCAGAATGCATTTATAACAAGGGCACTGGCCACAGGTTTACAACGACTTACTGGTTGTACTGATGGAGCAGAGTGCATATTTGTGCAGAGTCTGCAAAGAGTAACTGAAAGACTCGACTGATCAGATTTGTCAGGAGGGCTTTCTTATTTATGTATCCAATTTTATGCATGCCAGAGGAAGAAGATCAAGGTACATGATCAAGGTATGTATATATAGCTTGATTAGAATGTATATATAGCTTGATTAGACACAATGGTAAATTTCTTATGCTTTTTTGGCCTGAATCATCTATTCTGTTGTGCGTACATGTACTACACAGTGTATTATTTTTTGGCCCGAATCAAAAAATAATTCAGTCATTTAACCTTCTCAAATCCGGATCATGTACTACACAGTGTTGTTTCTTTTGCCTACAAGCATCACGCACACCTGCCAGTAGGACCTGAATGATGTGCAGAAGATAACAAAACAAGTTTACAAGTGTTAACGAAATTTCCTTAAGTTCTTTTCTCCTATGATTTACTGAATGCATCCTTGTGTTCTGTAATTGTGTAAAAATGGCATCTTTGTAATGTACTTTTATTTAACTCAGCTCATTTTTCTCCGTATTGTACTTCTAAAATTTGCCAAGTTTCAATTCTGACTCAGAGTGCTTATTCATGTTCTTTTTTGTTAGCTTTTAGTCAGCTGAGTTGAAGAAGCAAGTAAGCCTGAAGAAATGGACAGATTGACATTTAAAAATCCTGAAGATATGAACAAACAATCTTGTTGATTCATGTGTACTAGCCTGCTCATTCATGTATAGTTTATAATCTGAGGAAATGTTTGTCGTCTATGTTAACCTCCAATCTTGTACTGCTGAAGGTTGTAGTTTGTGTTGTATCATATGTGGGCATGTTCTTTACTTCAATCTAGACTTACCTGCCTTTGTGCTAAGTTGTCTTACATCTCAAGTTTTGTATTTTCATGTTTCATGAATTATGTGGGTATGTGGCAGCCCACATAATACCACATACAGTATGTGGGCAGCCCACTTAATCCCACTTAAATAAGTGGACATATGTGGCAGGAAGTGGGCAACTGCAGGTTGTCCCACCTACAGGCTGAGTGGAAGAGAGTTCGTATTTGCCGTTGTATGATGAAAACTGGATGACATCTTATGATGAAAACTGGATGCCACCGTGCTTAGCGTGTATTTCTAAATAAAAAGAATAATTTAATCAATCTGTTCTTATTTTTATTATTCGATGACAACTCATGGTTATTCGGCTTTTGCCCGTAGCAACGCACGGGCCTTCTACTAGTAGGCACATAGGAACCTAATCCAACATAATCCGTAGGGATCAACACATATTCTAAAGATTTTCAGAAAGGAACGTGACCGAGTATTGAGAAGATCAGAAGGTAGTAAATCAGCATAGTCAGAATAGCAGCAACCAAATAACAAGATGAAGATGACAGGGCAGCAAGCAACCTGCAGTAAATAGAGGCACAATAACCTTCTACATGCAGAAATAGTCGAAATGAAACAGGTTTTGCTATCTCAGGCACAACATATACTATAGTTGCCCAACATAATCTAATAAGCAAGAATATCGGGAAAAAATTAAAACGCTGGCTGAAAAGTCACAACCATAGTGAGATATAAATTGATTATGTGTTCTCTTTGCTTACGTATAAATGCAGTCTGGAATAACGAGCAGGAAAGCCTTAGGATGGGTACGCAGTAAGAATGTAGTAAATCTTTAGAATCTCATGGTAAAATGAAGCTATAATAACATATAGGCATGAACAGAGCTAGACAACGAAATGATTTTAGCAAGAAAATTAAGCACGTTAGAATAGTGAGAAACAAGTGACCAAGGGGCACGCTGAATATCTCAGAATGAATTAGAGCCACTAAACTATACATCTTACAGGGCTTCTACAAATGTAGTACCTATAGTTATACGACAGCACATAAAGTATATTCTAAAGCAGGCTGGGATCATCCAAACATGTTTACTTTCCCAAGAATTAAAAACAGAGTTGCATCTGGATCTAGAATAGAAGAATATACCTCTAGGACAGCTCTGCTCAACAAAAAATTCCGAGGGTATTCTATAGCAGGCTGGGAGCATCCAAACATGTTTACTTTCCCAAGAACTAAAAACAGAGTTACATCTGGATCTAGAATAGAAGAATATACCTCTAGGACATCTCTGCTCAACAAAAAATTCCAAGGGCGTGATGAATTACTTACCATGTTTAATTACTTATTGTTGAGATATACTCTCCGTCCTTTGCTTCAGGCCTTTTTGTCTTGTAAATAACATCTTTACTCTTTTTAATTTCCCTTTGACGGGAAAGGCAGGTGCCTCACCAGTCACCAGAACCAAGGAAGGGGCAGTCACCAGCGTCATGGTTGTAGTCAAACTGCTCTATCTTCCAGATCTTTTTTTCCTTAGCTATAATCTCCTGTAATATTCAAAGAACAGAGTCAGGTCTCTCTCTGATGAACATGCAACACCCATGATCATTCATCTGAGAAATACACAGGTCACCTACAGTACACATGCCATGGTAAGCTGCATAGCAGAAAGCTGTAATGCTGCACAAGGTCCAATCATAGCACAAATATATGAAGCAAGACAAGTGAAAGTGCGTTATATCAACTAGAGGGGGGTGAATAGGCGATTTTTATGAAATTCTTCACTGAGAATTTGCCAGTGAGGAAATTCCTTAGCGAAGAACTACTAGCAGCGGAATAAGTATTCAGAAGTAAACATAGCAGCGGAATAAGTATTCAGAAGTAAACATAGCAGCCCGACATGATAAGACATAAATGCCCTTCAATGATATGACCGTTAGGTGGATAAGATATTTTGGGACATTTGGCCAAGAACACAAAGAACGGTCGGAAATTTGACTCTCAAATTCCTCGGGCTATCATGTTCCTCACTGTGTAGGCAATCCGCCTTTGGCGAATTCCTAACTCCTCGGTCAGAACAAATTCCTCAATGAATGTAAGAACTTCGTCTCATCCTTTGAAGAAATTGACCGAATCGTATGATATTTCCAAAGGCTTCACTCGAAGGGATTGGTAGGTGCAGGATTTTGAGTTGAGCATCACATGGAAAATTTTCCTTAGTATTTCCTTGACCCCTTTTAACAGTACGGTGTTTCCTATGACTCAAGAAAGAGAAAATGAAACTACGAAAATAAAAGTCTTCACGCTTCATGTTCCTCGAATGAATACCAAGTCTTCAAGGTCAAACCAATTTCTTCACTTTCAAAGTCTTCGTAAAGTCTTCGTAATATCAAAGTCTTCACTTTCGAAGAACTTCATTTTAGGGGTCGACTTTCTCTGTAAATATCAAACTCCTCATAGACTTATAGGCCTGTGTACACTCATAAACACATTAGATCCTTAACCTATAAGTCTTCAATACACCAAAATCACTAAGGCACTAGATGCACTTACAATCTCCCCCTTTTGGTGATTGATGACAATATAGGTTAAGTTTTCAACGGGGATAATATATGAAGTGTAAATACTGATATTGAGGAATTTGATTACAAGATATAGAAGAACTCCCCCTGAAGATGTGCATAGTGAGGAATTTGCTTTTGAAGCAATGCACACTTGAAGAGTTGAATCATGGAGATTTCCCCCTATATCTTGTAATTCATACACGCATTTGATATATAATATGAAGAATTTGAAATGCATGATGAAATATGGTGCCTGATGTAATTCAGCATGCGTGCAATAATATTAACGAGGAATAAAACATGCAGAATAGCGCATCAAAAGTATCAGAGCACAGTGCATCAAAAGTATCAGAGCACCATCGGGTTTAAGATTACAACTCGATCCAATAAAGTTTCAGAAGAACGAGAGTTGTAACTTAGCAAAAAAAACGATGTATAAGGGCGTTAAAATAGACCCGTTTGAAGACTAACTCAAATTTCTCCCCCTTTGTCATCGAATGACCAAAAGGATCGAAACTGAGGACTAACGCTCCTGAAGACAATCAAGTTGATGAAGGAGCGCCAACGTTGTTGGGGTCGGTTGTTGAAGTAGGGCCTGCCGCAGTGTTGTCCAAGTCTTCATTTTCATCAGTCTCACGCGATGAAGAATAGGAGTTGGCCACCAAAGAAGGAACCTTGACCTTCTTGTATTTCTTCGGAGGAGGTGCAGACCAGTCAAACTCTTCTTTGAGACCCGTTTTCTTCGGGAAAATTAATTTTATACCCCTAGTTGGTCACCCTCGGCAGGTTTGCCCCTAGTTTCCGAAAACCCTCGTTCTTGCCCAACCCACTTTGATTTTCTTATGCTTTTGCCCTCCCGTCACGGTTCCGTCCAGTCAGCGCCGTTTGACCGCTACCAGCGCTAGATTTTGGACATTTTTGCCCCTGTGGCTGCTAACTTCAGTACCCCTTCGTCCTCAGCCAGCTCTCACGAAAAACAGAGGAATGGAAGGCGCGGCCAGATTGGAGGGGGGACTGGGACGCGGGAGAAGAAGGAGCCGGTGAGCATGGCGAGCTCGGGCTCATCCAGCATCTCGCCGGCGACCGGAGAGGTAAGCTTAGTGGTGGGGTCGTTGCTTCTCCACCCTACCCGACATTTTGGGGTTCAAAGCTAGGGTTTGTGACATTTTGGGGAAATTTTGACTTTTTTAGGTCGATGGGGTCGGGATTGTGCAGCATTCATCAGAGTTTTATCTTCCCGACGAGTCCTATTCCGGCTTGGAGTTTCTGTCGAAGCATCGATGCCCCGGTCATGGCCTTGTTCCTGCCCGACGTGTATCATGGGGTGGTGCAAGCAGTGGCCGCCGTTTTTTAGGTTGCCCATTGGATGTAAGTTCATGTCAAATTGATCCAGATTTGTTTTTTGCTCTCTAATTTTTACTTTTCTAATTATGACTCTTGATTTACAATTAGTTACCGGATGAGTGTGACTGGTGGTTTGGGTTGACCCAGCTCCTCCATTGCGTGTTGGACTAGCCTTTGAAGACTTGCACCGAGGTTGAAGGCAGTTGGATCAAGTGCCACCATTTGAAGAAGGAAAACATTGAGCTGGCAAGGAAGAACAAGGCTTTGAAGAAGAAGCTCAGAGAGAGAGAGATGAGATGTTGTTGTTGTGGGCACTGTTGCTTGTGGGAATTAGTATGATAGTTGCACTACTATGGTAGCTGTCGAAGAAATTATGCAGTTGTTCGATGTCAGCTATAGTAGTTTGGTATTCCAAGATGTTGTTGTTGTCAAATGTGGTATTAAACTTGTCAAATGTGGTTTGGTGAATGAATTTGATCTTGCCAGCTGAATTTGATCTTGCCAACTCAATTTGATCGTAAACTTGTGAAATGACAGATGAATGACACAAGTTCAACAACAACTTGAGATCATACAACATTGTGCATCACATATGAATGACACAAGTTCAACAACAACTTGAGATCATACAACATTGTGCATCACATATGAATGACACAAGTTCGACAACCTTAAGATTAGACCACATTGTGCATAACAACACCAAGTACATAACAACATCATAGCACACAGTAGACATAACAGGTGCATCTCAGAAGTTTAGCAACATCACACAGTACACATAACAGTAAATAAAAGGTGTAAAAACACCATCTAGTTGATAACAACATCTAGAACTTCAATTTTTTGCTCCTGGTGTTTCTGGCTGGGTTTGGAGCTTCCCTTGCCTTGCTTCTAGTGTTTCTGGCTGGGTTGGGGCCAGTTGGTGGAGCTTGGTTTTGTGCTGGTTCTTTTGATGCAGGAGGAACAACCTTGCTGTCAACACTGCTTCCAGTAGCTACCTCTCTTCTCTTTCACACACCTTGGAGAAGCTCCTCTATCTGCTGCTTTTTTATAGTTTTTCCTAGGGCTAAACAATTGCAAATATGTCACAAATTGTAATGTATGCATGAACAGAAATGGATGTGAGAATTGCACATACCTTACTACACTTTCTTGTGTAGATGCTTCATGCGATGGTTCCCTTGGTGGTCGCATTTCATGCTAGACTACATCAGGTATTGGCTGATCCTCATCTTGCACTTCTGCTATTGCTGGCTCATCTGCTGTTGGATGATCATCTGCATTTTGTGCACCCCAATGCTCTTCTTCTCCAAAAGCTGGATCAACAGATCGTGTGCATCCCTTGGCTTGGTGTCCACATCTACCACACCTTTTGCACTTCTTCTTCCTTGGCCCAAGGCCCTTTCCTTCACTGCTTGCTTTAATCCTCTGTTTTCTTGGCCTGCCTGGTGCTTGCTTCTGAATAGGAGCACATAACTTGAATCCAGGATCTACAATGTCCCACTGTTGCTTGCCTTCCAAAGCTGGTAGGTTTTCAGCATAAGTGGCTCAACATCTCAACAGTAGTAGTACTTATGTACATACTTATCAATTGCATTAGCATCACCCTTAGAGAAGTGATGAAGAAAAGTGCATGGATGCATGGCTTACCAGTGACCTGCCATTGCCTGCAACTGCAAGTCCATTTCTCCAGGTCCACAGGATACCTCCATTCTCTCTTCTCTCTGTCAGTTGCAGCTACCTCAGCCTCTGTTGGGCTTCTCCTAACAATGCTCATCTCCAAACCTTTAGTTTTCTCCATTAATGCCTTCATTACTGCTGGTACGATGTTGTGCCCAATGAAATGGTCAATGCAAATTCTTTTTCTTAGGTCAAACTTCTCCATAATGTACTGCCTGATCTTGTCAAGGTGTCAACTAGGTGTAGGCCCTTGTATTTCTTGATTCTAGAGTTGAATGATTCAGCTAGATTGTTATTCACATAGTCAACCTTGCTCAACTCAGTGAAATCAGCTCTAGCCCAGATTTTGGTGTGGTGCTCCTCAAGATACTCCTTCACTTTGAGCTTGCTTTTCAACTGGTTCAGATGAAAATTGTGCTTTTTGATGCTGTAAGTTAGTGAGCAAGGCCACAGATTGTCATCATAAAATTTCCCTTTGAATTTCTTGCCAAAATTTTGAGACAAATGTCTCATGCACTCTCTGTGCTCAACTCCAGGATAAACATCATCAACAAAGACTCTCCAAAGTCCTTTGCAAGCATCAAGATGGATAACTAATCCTTCAGGATGTCCTATAACTTTCTTCAAATTATTGAAAAACCATGTCCAACTCTCAGTGGACTCCACTTCAAGAACACCATATGCAACAGGAAATAACCAATCGTGTGCATCTAGGGCGCATGCTGCTACAAGTTGGCCCCTAAACCTACCATGCAATGCAGTTGCATCTACAGCCAAGTATGGCCTGCACCCCTCTAGAAACCCCTTCTGACAAGCTTGGAAACAGACAAAAACCCTTCTAAAACACTCTTTGTAGAATTTCTTTCCTTTTAACTTGTACTCCACTGTGTGATGGTTAATGTCAACAACACTGCCTGGTGATGCCCTCTCTACTTCTGCTTTAAAAGCAAAAAGTAACTGAAAATTGTCACTATACTTACCATATATCTTGCCAAGTGCCATTTCCTTACCATAGTAGCATCTGTTGTAAGGCACCTCAAGACCATACTTCTCTAACAACCTACGCTGAATTTCCTTCGTGCCAATCCCTGGATTTTTTCTGATCCAAGCCATAGAAGCATCTGCAATCCACCTTCTTTTTGCAGCTCTCAATCTCTGAGATCTGTTCACACTAGGACATGTGTGAGGGTGGGGGTTCACTTTGATCTGAAAATAAAATAAGGAAACAAATGGTCTGTCAGTACAACACTAGTAAAATAAAAAATCACAATTTTAAAACAAATAGTAATAAACTAAATAGCTAGTACCTGAAACAAAGTGCTCCTCCTCATCACAGATGCATGCAGCCTCCACTTACACCTGTCATAGGCACATTTAACAGTGAACCTACTCTGGTCACTCTTCAGTGTGATGTACTCAGTTTCAGACTTGATTGAGAATGTTCCAACTGCATTTCTGCAATCAACTGCCCTAGGAAAGACCACACCTTCCTCAATGCTTGGGTTATCTCTATCATACATCATGACAGGTCTGTCCTCATCTGCATCCTCAAAAGCTCCCATGTCATGATCCTCTTGCCTTTCATCTTCATCAGTATCTGAAAATTCTACAGGTATGTAGTCTTCATTTGCTGCATGTTCCTGATTATTTTGTTGTACATAACCTGGATAAAGCTTCTCATCCTCCTCATCAGACAAAATAGGTGCATCAGGCAGTGCTTCCTCCACAACTGGATCAGGTTGATCTTGTTTCTCACTGACAGTTGGAGCAGTTGGGGTGGTACTAGCACTTGCTGCACTAGTGCCAGGAGCACTAGGAGTACTGCTAGCTCCTGGCCTAGATGCACATGGTCTACCCCTTCTTCTACCTCTGGTCCCTCCAGCAGTTGTCCTAGATGCAGGTGTTTTCTCACACCTTTCTCCTCTCTTTCTCTGAATTACTGTAATTTCCAAATTGCATGACCTTGTCTCTGCATTTCTTGCAAACATCAAACCTAACTCATCATCACACTGTAAAGGGTTCCAACTCTCATGTGAACTGTCCCAATATCTTATTTCTGAAGGAAATATGCCCTAGAGGCAATAATAAAGATATTATTTATTTCCTTATATCATGATAAATGTTTATTATTCATGCTAGAATTGTATTAACCGGAAACATAATACATGTGTGAATACATAGACAAACAGAGTGTCACTAGTATGCCTCTACTTGACTAGCTCGTTAATCAAAGATGGTTATGTTTCCTAACCATAGACATGAGTTGTCATTTGATTAACGGGATCACATCATTAGGAGAATGATCTGATTGACATGACCCATTTCGTTAGCCTAGCACTAGATCGCTTAGTGTGTTGCTATTGCTTTCTTCATGACTTATACATGTTCCTATAACTATGAGATTATGCAACTCCCGTTCTGGGAGGAACACTTTGGTACTACCAAACGTCACAACGAATCGGGTGATTATAAAGGAGTATTACAGGTGTCTCCAAAGGTACTTGTTGGGTTGGCGTATTTCGAGATTAGGTTTTGTCACTCCGATTGTCGGAGAGGTATCTCTAGGCCTTCTCGGTAATACACATCACATAAGCCTTGCAAGCATTACAACTAATGAGTTAGTTGTGAGATGATGTATTACGAACGAGTAAAGAGACTTACCGACGAGATTGAACTAGGTATTGGATACCGACGATCGAATCTCGGGCAAGTAACATACCGATGACAAAGGGAACAACGTATGTTGTTATGCGGTCTGACCGATAAAGATCTTCGTAGAATATGTAGGAACCAATATGGGCATCCAGGTCCCGCTATTGGTTATTGACCGGAGATGTGTCTCGGTCATGTCTACATTGTTCTCGAACCGTAGGGTCCGCACGCTTAAGGTTTCGATGGATGCTTATATTATGAGTTTATGTATTTTGATGTACGAAGGTTGTTCGAGTCCCGGATATGATCACGGACATGACGAGGAGTCTCGAAATGGTCGAGACATAAAGATTTATATATTGGACGGATATATTTGGACACCGGAAAGGTTCCGAGAAGTTTGGAGCTCCGGAGGTTACCGGAACCCCCGGAGGTATATGGGCCTTATTGGGCCCATGTAGGAGGAAGGAGAAGGAACAAGGGAGGCGCGCCCAAGCCCAATCCGACTGGGGAGGGGGGCCGCCCCTTTCCTTTCTCCTTCCCCTCTTCCTATTTCTACTACTAGTGCTACTTCCTAAATACTAGTACTCTTTCCTTCCCTCCAAATAAGATAAGGAAAGAGAGGGAAACCTACTTGGAGTAGGTTTCCCTCCCTTGGTGCGCCCTTGGGCCGGCCACCTCCTCCTCCCCTCCTTTATATCACGGGAGGGGGCACCCTAGAACACACAAGTTGATCCTTGAGATCGCTTCCTTAGCCGTGTGCGGTGCCCCTCCACCATATTCCACCTCGGTCATATCGTAGCGGTGCTTAGGCGAAGCCTGCGTCGGTGAAACATCAAGATCGTCACCACGCCGCCGTCGTCTTGACGGAACTCCCTCTCCCGAGCTTTCTTTGGATCGAAGCCCGTGGAGCGCCATCAAGCTGAACGTGTGCCAAGAACTCGGAGGTGCCGAGTAACGGCGCTGGGATCGGCTGGATCGTGAGGAGAACGTCTGACTACTTCCTCTACGTCATCATCGACTCGTAGGTGCCGAGTAACGGCGCTGGGATCGGCAGGATCGCGAGGAGAACGTCTGACTACTTCCTCTACGTTGTGATCGCTTCCGCCACGGTCTCACGAGGGTACGTAGACAACACTCTCCCCTCTCGTTGCTATGCCATCACCATGGTCCCGTAAATGCGTGGGAAAAATTTTGAAATTACTGCGTTCCCCAACAAAGTGGCATCCGAGCCCGGTTTTATGCGTTGATGTCATATGCACGAGTAGAACACAAGTGAGTTGTGGGCGATACAAGTCATACTGCCTACCAAAGATGTCATACTTTGGTTCAGCGGTATTGTGAGATGAAGCGGCCGGACCGACATTACGCAGACGCTTACGCGAGACCGGTTTCACCGCTACGAGCATTCGTGCTTAAAGGTGGCTGGCGGGTGTCTGTCTCTCTCACTTTAGTTGAACCGAGTGTGACTACGCCCGGTCCTTGCGAAGGTTAAAACGGAGTCTATTTGACAAACTATCGTTGTGGTTTTGATGCGTAGGTGAGAACGGTTCTTGCTCAGCCCGTAGCAGCCACGTAAAACTTGCAACAACAAAGTAGAGGACGTCTAACTTGTTTTTGCAGGGCATGTTGTGATGTGATATGGTCAAGACGTGATGCTATATTGTATGAGATGATCATGTTTTGTAACCGAAGTTATCGGCAATCGGCGTGAGCCATATGGTTGTCGCTTTATTGTATGAAATGCAACGCCTGTAATTGCTTTACTTTATCACTAAGCGGTAGCGATAGTCGTAGAAGCAATAGATGGCGTAACGACAACGATGCTACGATGGAGATCAAGGTGTCGCTACCGGTGACGATGGTGATCATGACGGTGCTTGGAGATGGAGATCACAAGCACAAGATGATGATGGCCATATCATATCACTTATATTGATTGCATGTGATGTTTATCCTTTATGCATCTTATTTTGCTTTGTTTGACGGTAGCATTTTAAGATGATCTCTCACTAAAAATTATCAAGTAGTGTTCTCCCCGAGTATGCACCGTTGCCAAAGTTAAATGCGTGTCGAGACACCACGTGATGATCGGGTGTGATAAGCTCTCGTCCATCTACAATGGGTGCAAGCCAGTTTTGCACACGCAGAATACTCGAGTTATACTTGACGAGCCTAGCATATGCAGATATGGCCTCGGAACACGGAGACCGAAAGGTCGGCGTGAATCATATAGTAGATATGATCAACATAAGATGTTCACCATTGAAAACTACTCCATCTCACGTGATGATCGGTTATGGTTTAGTTGATTTGGATCACGTGATCATTTAGATGACTAGAGAGATGTCTGCCTAAGTGGGAGTTCTTAAGTAATATGATTAATTGAACTTAAATTTATCATGAACTTAGTACCGATAGTATCTTGCTTGTCTATGTCTGCTTGTAGATAGATGGCTCGTCTTTGTTGTTCCGTTGAATTTTAATGCGTTCCTTGAGAAAGCAAAGTTGAAAGATGATGGTAGCAATTACACGGACTGGGTCCGTAACACGAGGATTATCCTCATTGCTGCACGTAAGAGTTATGTCCTGGATGCACCGCTAGGTGCCAGACTGCCCGCCGATGTAACCGACGGCGTTAAGAACGTCTGGCGAGCAAAGTCGATGACTACTCTATAGTTCAAGCCATGCTTTACGGCTTAGAACCGGGTCTTCAACGACGTTTTGAAAGTCGTGGAGCATATGAGATGTTCCAAGAGTTGAAGTTGATATTTCAACAGAATGCCCGGATTGAGAGATATGAAGTCTCCAATAAGTTCTATAGCTGCAAAATGGAGGAGAATGGGTCTGCATCGGTGAGCACATACTCGTAATGTCCGGGTATTACAATCACTTGACTCAACCGGGAGTTGATCTTCCGGATGATTGTGTCATTGATGTAATTCTTCAATCACCGCCACCAAGCTACAAAGGCTTCGTGATGAACTATAATATGCAAGGGTTAGTAAAGACTATGCTCGAGCTCTTCGCAATGCCGAAAGTCATGGAGGTAGAAATCAAGAAGGAGCATCAAGTGTTGATGGTCAATAAGACCACTAGTTTCAAGAAGAAAGGCAAAGGGAAGAAGAAGGAACTTCAAGAAGAACAGCAAACAAGTTGCTGCTCAAGTGAAGAAACCCAAGTCTGGACCTAAACCTGAAATCGAGTGCTTCTACCGCAAGCGCATCGGTCACCGAAGCGGAATTGCCCCAAGTATTTGGCGGATAAGAAGGATGGCAAGGTGAACAAAGGTATATGTGATATACATGTTATTGATGTGTACCTTACTAGAGCTCGCAGTAGCACCTGGGTATTTGATACTGGTTCTATTGCTAATATTTGCAACTCAAACAGGGACTACTGATTAGCGAACACCGGCAAAGGACGAGGTGACGATGCGCGTGAGAAATGGTTCCAAAGTCGATGTGATCGCGGTCGGCACGCTACCTCTACATCTACCTTCGGATTAATTTTAGACCTAAATAATTGTTATTTGGTGCCGCGTTAAGCATGAACATTATATCTGGATCTTGTTTGATGCGAGACGGTTATTCATTTAAATCAGAGAATAAAGGTTATTCTATTTATATGAATAATATCTTTTATGGTCATGCACCCTTGAAGAGTGGTCTATTTTGATGAATCTCGATAGTAGTGATACACATATTCATAATGTTGAAACCAAAAGATGCAGAGTTGATAATGATAGTGCGACTTATTTGTGGCATTGCCGTTTAGGTCATATTGGTATAAAGCGCATGAAGAAACTCCATCTTGATGGACTTTTGGAGTCACTTGATTATGAATCACTTGGCACTTGAACCGTGCCTCATGGGCAAGATGACTAAAACCCTGCTCTCCGGTACAATGGAGAGAGCAACAGATTTGTTGGAAATCATACATACAGATGCATGTGGTCCAATGAATGTTGAGGCTCGTGGCGGATGTCGTTATTTTCTCACCTTCACAGATGATTTAAGCAGATATGGGTATATCTTCTTAATGAAACATAAGTCTGAAACATTTGAAAAGTTCAAAGAATTTCAGAGTGAAGTTGAAAATCATCGTAATAAGAAAATAAAGTTTCTACGATCCGATCGTGGAGGCGAATATTTGAGTTACGAGTTTGGTCTACATTTGAAACAGGCGGAATAGTTTTCGCAACTCACGCCACCCGAACACCACAGCAAGAATGGTGTGTCCGAACGTCGTAATCGCACTTTACTAGATATGGTGCGATCTATGATGTCTCTTACAGATTTACCGCTATCGCTTTTGGGGTTATGCTCTTGAGACGGCCGCATTCACGCTGAATAGAACACCGCCAAAATCCGTTGAGACGACGCCTTATGAACTGTGGTTTAGCAAGAAACCAAAGTTGTCGTTTCTTAAAGTTTGGGGATGCGATGCTTATGTGAAAAAGCTTCAACCTGATAAGCTCGAACCTAAATCGGAGAAATGTGTCTTCATAGGATACCCAAAGGAGACAGTTGGGTACACCTTCTATCACAGATCCGAAGGCAAGACATTTGTTGCTAAGAATGGATCCTTTCTAGAGAAGGAGTTTCTCTCGAAAGAAGTGAGTGGGAGGAAAGTAGAACTTGATGAGGTAATCGTACCTTCTCCCTTATTTGAAAGTAGTTTATCACGAAACCAGTTTCATGCGATGTCTACACCAAATAGTGAGGAAGTTGATGATGTTGATCATGAAACTTCAGATCAAGTTACTACGTAACCTCGTAGATCAACCAGAATAAAATCCGCACTGTGAGTGGTACGGCAATCCTGTTCTGGAAGTCATGCTACTAGATCATGATGAACCTACGAACTATGAAGAAGCGATGGTGAGCCCAGATTCCGCAAAATGGCTTGAGGCCATGAAATCCGAGATGAGATCCATGTATGAAAACAAAGTGTGGACTTTGGTTGACTTGCCCGAGGGTCGGCAAGCAATAGAAAACAAGTGGATCTTCAAGAAGAAGACTGACGACGACGGTAATATTGCCGTCATTAAAGCTCGACTTGTCGCAAAGGGTTTTCGACAAGTTCAAGGGGTTGACTACGATGAGACCTTCTCACCAGAAGCGATGCTTAAGTCTGTCCGAATCATGTTAGCAATTGCCGCATTTTATGATTATGAAATTTGACAAATGGATGTAAAGACCGCATTCCTGAATGGGTTTCGGAAGAAGAGTTGTATATGATGCAACCAAGGTTTTATCGATCCAAAGGGAGCTAACAAAGTGTACAAACTCCAGCGATCCATTTATGGACTGGTGCAAGCATCTCGGAGTTGGAATAAACGCTTTGATAGTGTGATCAAAGTATTTGGGTTTACATGCACTTATGGAGAAGCCTGTATTTACAAGAAAGTGAGTGGGTGATCTGTAGCATTTCTGATATTATATGTAGATGACATACTATTAATCGGAAATGATATAGAATTTCTGGATAGCATAAAGGGATACTTGAACAAGAGTTTTTCGATGAAAGACCTTGGAGAAGCTGCTTACATATTGGGCATCAAGATCTAGAGAGATAGATCAAGACGCTTAATTGGACTTTCACAAAGCACATACCTTGATAAAGTTTTGAAGAAGTTCAAAATGGATCGTGCAAAGAAAGGTTTTTACCCAGACATAAGGTGTGAAATTGAGTCGACTCAATGCCCGACCACAGCAGAAGATAGAGAGAAAATGAAAGATGTTCCTATGCTTCAGCCATAGGCTCTATCATGTATGCAATGTCGTGTACCGCACCGACGTATGCTTAGTCAGTAAGCTTGGCAGGAAGGTACCAAAGTAATCCAGAGTGGATCATCGGACAGCGGTCAAGAACATCCCGAAATACCGAAAAGGACTAAGGATATGTTTCTCGTGATATGGAGGTGACAAAGAGCTAGTCGTAAATGGTTACGTCGATGCAAGCTTTGACACCGATCCGGACGATTCTAAATCGCAAACCGGATACGTGTTTTTATTAAACGGTGGAGCTGTCGGTTGGTGCAGTTCTAAACAAAGCGTCGTGGCGGGATCTACATGTGAAGCGGAATACATAGCTGCTTGAAGCAGCAAATGAAGGAGTCTCGATGAAAGAGTTCATTTCCGATCTAGGTGTTGTACCTAGTGCATCGGGACCAATGAAGATCTTCTGTGACAATATCGTGCAATTGCCTTGGCAAAGGAATCCAGATTTCACAAGAGGACCAAGCATATCAAGAGACGCTTTAATTCCATTCGGGACCAAGTCCAAGTGGGAGACATAGAGATTTGCAAAGTACATACGGATCTGAACATTGCAGAACCGTTGACTAAGCCTCTTCCACGAGCATAACATGATCGGCACCAAGACTCCATGGGTGTTAGAATCATTCTTGAGTGAACTAGATTATTGACTCTAGTGCAAGTGGGAGATCAAGGAAATATGCCCTAGAGGCAATAATAAAGATATTATTTATTTCCTTATATCATGATAAATGTTTATTATTCATGCTAGAATTGTATTAACCGGAAACATAATACATGTGTGAATACATAGACAAACAGAGTGTCACTAGTATGCCTCTACTTGACTAGCTCGTTAATCAAAGATGGTTATGTTTCCTAACCATAGACATGAGTTGTCATTTGATTAACGGGATCACATCATTAGGAGAATGATCGATTGACATGACCCATTCCGTTAGCCTAGCACTTGATCGTTTAGTGTGTTGCTATTGCTTTCTTCATGACTTATACATGTTCCTATAACTATGAGATTATGCAACTCCTGCCATCGGAGGAACACTTTGGGTACTACCAAACGTCACAACGAATCGGGTGATTATAAAGGAGTATTACAGGTGTCTCCAAAGGTACTTGTTGGGTTGGCGTATTTCGAGATTAGGTTTTGTCACTCCGATTGTCGGAGAGGTATCTCTAGGCCTTCTCGGTAATACACATCACATAAGCCTTGCAAGCATTACAACTAATGAGTTAGTTGTGAGATGATGTATTACGGAACGAGTAAAGAGACTTACCGGTAACGAGATTGAACTAGGTATTGGATACCGATTGAATCTCGGGCAAGTAACATACCGATGACAAAGGGAACAACGTATGTTGTTATGCGGTCCTGACCGATAAAGATCTTCGTAGAATATGTAGGAACCAATATGGGCATCCAGGTCCGCTATTGGTTATTGACCGGAGATGTGTCTCGGTCATGTCTACATTGTTCTCGAACCGTAGGGTCCGTGACGCTTAAGGTTTCGATGACAGTTATATTATGAGTTTATGAATTTTGATGTACCGAAGGTTGTTCGGAGTCCCGGATATGATCACGGACATGACGAGGAGTCTCGAAATGGTCGAGACATAAAGATTTATATATTGGACGGATATATTTGGACACCGGAAAGGTTCCGGAGAAGTTTGGAGCTCCGGAGGTTACCGAACCCCCTGGAGGTATATGGGCCTTATTGGGCCCATGTAGGAGGAAGGAGAAGGAACAAGGGAGGCGCGCCCCAAGCCCAATCCGACTGGGGAGGGGGCCGCCCCCTTTCCTTTCTCCTTCCCCCTCTTCCTATTTCTACTACTAGTACTACTTCCTAAATACTAGTACTCTTTCCTTCACCCTCCAAATATGATAAGGAAAAGAGAGGGAAACCTACTTGGAGTAGGTTTCCCCCTCCCTTGGTGCGCCCCCCCCGTGGGCCGGCCACCTCCTCCTCCCTCCTTTATATCACGGGAGGGGCACCCTAGAACACACAAGTTGATCCTTGAGATCGTTCCTTAGCCGTGTGCGGTGCCCCTCCACCATATTCCACCTCGGTCATATCGTAGCGGTGCTTAGGCGAAGCCCTGCGTCAGTGAAACATCAAGATCGTCCTGCACGTCGTCTTGTGGAACTCCCTCTCCCGGAGCTTTCTTTGGATCGGAGCCCGTGGAGCGTCATCAAGCTGAACGTGTGCCAAGAACTCGGAGGTGCCGGAGTAACGGCGCTGGGATCGGCTGGATCGTGAGGAGAACGTCACGACTACTTCCTCTACGTCATCATCGACTCGGAGGTGCCGGAGTAACTGCTGGGATCGGCAGGATCGCGAGGAGAACGTCGACTACTTCCTCTACGTTGTGATCGCTTCCGCTACGGTCTCACGAGGCGTGAGACAACACTCTCCCCTCTCGTTGCTATGCCATCACCATGGTCCTGTGTGTGCGTAGGAAAATTTTTGAAATTACTGCGTTCCCCAACAATTTCAACAGCATCAAACAATCCCCATGGATACTTTGCACAAATATTAGCCCTAAAATCATTAAATGAACTACTACTGCTGTCCACAACTAATGGAAATGTGAAGCTGCTTTCTTTTCCTCTGGTACCAGCAGAAACTATGACTGTGGTCTCCATTCTAACAGAAAGAAAGAATGCAACAACTGGATCCATCCTACAATAATGAACACAACATCTACCATTACTAAATCTTCTCTGAATCAAGCCTACGATACTAAGTAAAAGTAGATCTGAGACTTACCCCATCGGGATCTCCCGTGCAGATGCGGTGCCCTTGCCCTTGTCGCCCTGACTGCTACCACAGCCGCCTTCAATGCTCCCCCTAACCGACGGCGAGCTTTTGTCGCCGTCGACGACGCCACCGCTGCCGTGGCCGTGCGCGCAGTCATCGCCCTCCCGCGCCGATGCGATTCCCTTCTTGTGGCGGCGGCGGCCGCCTAGGGTTTCTCCATTCTCCCCCATCGCCTGGACATGGATGTGTCGGTGCTGCAGGTGACGTTCTGGTGGTGGTGCCCCTAGGGTTTCTGGATATGGTGTTGAGGCGCCGACGAACTAGGGTTTGGACAAGGAGAGAGAGAGAGAGTGACGGGAGGAATGGGGAACGAAAGAGTGAGGTGGGGGGAAACAAGCGAGTGAGCACGGGGGGCAAGCCGTGTCCAAAATCTAGCGCCGGTAGCGGTCAAACGACGCTGACTGGACGGAACCGTGACGGGAGGCAAAAGCACAAAGAAACCAAAGTGAGTTGGGCAAGAACGAGGGTTTTCGGAAACTAGGGGCAAACCCGTCGAGGGGGACACAACTGAGGGCACCAAATTAATTATCCCATTTTCTTCAGATCTTCAGCGCTGTAAACTTGAGACAGAACAACCCAGGTGCGGTTGAGGGTTTCATGGAGGTAGTAGTGGTTTTTCTTCACTGCATTGTGTGTTGAAGTCATATTATGAAGAATTGAACCAAACTGACGCTTGACCCATTTGTGATTGCGATCAACCTTTTGATGAAGACTGAGGAATAACTCACGATCACCATCACCACAGGTGTCAGGCTTGAGGATTTGGCTTGGCATTGTTGGCGGCAGAGTCATGTGTGGCAGAGTCATCATTGGTGGAGTAGAATGCAGCCTTGCAAAATTGACCATCCAATGGACGAATGCCTTCATCGATGACAGCAGTTGCCTTGCCCTTCTCTTCAGATGAGGAAAATGTCCTTTTGAGGACTTCAATAGGAGGCAAGTAGCTGCAGTGGTTCAGAGTGTCAGCTTTGTAATTGAGTGAAGACCTTGTTCTGATGAATCTCATAATCCATGGCGCATAAGGCTTCAGCTCAAATGGTGACATAGCAATATTGGCCAGAGTCCTCATGAAGAAATCATGGAAGTTGACGGAAACGCCATGAATGATGTTGAAAAGCATATTTTTCATGATACCAACGACTTCTTCATCATTAGAGTCGTGGCCTTTGATAGGACTCATAGTCTTCGACAGAATGCGATAGACGGTCCGAGGCACATACAACAATTCCTTGACGAGGAATTTGGTTCGAGGGGCCTGCCCTGGCTTCAAAGGCTTCATCAGCACTTGCATATAGTGATTTGAAAGCTCAGGTTCGTTGAAACACAACGTGCATCTTCAAGGGGAGGACTTAGAGGAAGGACACGAAGCAATTCAGACGCTGATGCCTTATAGTGAGTGTTTTCTGTCATCCAGTCCAGAACCCATGAATTCACATCTTCAGAGTTGCCGGTGATGTGCAGCGTTGCATAGAACTGAAGAATGAGTTCTTCATTCCAATCACAGATGTCAGTGCAGAAATTGAGTAGCCCAGCATCATAGAGAACACTGAGGACTGGCGTGAAGCACGGCAAAGACTCCATGTCTACATGAGGAATATGTGCATGGTCGAAGACTTTGTCTTTGTTGAACAGCACTGAGGAATAGAAGTTGGCTTGACTAGCAGTCCAGAAACGCCTCTTCCTTATGCGAGCAGAGTCATAAGGGTTGTATTCAGTGAAGAACACATGCTCACCAAAGAAGTCTTCAGCCTTGAACTTTTGCTTCCTTGAGAACGGATCATTTGGTTTTGGCAGAGGAGTGTTAGTGAGTTGCATCACTACCTCAGGAATCGCGAGCTCAGGTTCTTCAGGCTGAGGAATTTCAGGTTCCTCCTCAGGTGTAGTTACATTTTCAGCAGCAGCAGTTTCTTCAGCACTAGTGGCTGGAATTTCTTCACGGACAGATGAGGTGGGATGAGTTTCTTCAGAGCCCAATTGAACTGTTGGTGCTGGGGAGTGAGGGATTTGATGCAGTGGGGTGAAGAGTGGAGAATTGGGATGTTGACTTTCCCAAAAGTCGTCATTCATCACTGGAGTTGTGCTTCCAATGTCCACATCTGCATCATCAATTTCTTCAACACCAGCCTCTTCAGCAGTAAACTGAGGCATTGGTGATGAAACCACTGGAGTTGAAGGGATCGCATCCACTTCAATTTCTTCATCAATCCGCTCTGAAGAAGCAGCAGATTGAGTTTCTTCATCAGATCCACTTGGGATCACATATTCTTCACCAAAAGGAACAAGGTCCTTTGATGGCATGGTAGAAATCGGAACAGCATCGATCGGATTCTCATATGAGCTAGTCATAGGCTTCATCTTCTTTGAAGCTGAAGATTCTGAAGCATTTGATGCTTTCCTTTTCTTCACTGCAGCTCGCTCTGCAGCCTTGGTCTTCTTCACATCTGATGCAGATGGAAGGATTGGAGTTGGTGTAGGCGCAGGTGGAGCTGAGGAATCTGGTTGATTTTCCTCAGCGCAATCGATGCAGCTTGCCACGACTTCTTCGATTTCTTCAGCGCACCACTAGTGGATGCCTTGGCAATTTCTTCGGTCGGAATGGAGTCATCAGCCCGAACTAGCATTTTCTTCAAAGAGTCTGAAAATCATCGGCCGGTCTTTGGCGTGTTCTTCAATCGGTGGCAGAGGCTTCAACGAGGAACTTCTTGTTGCGATGGGGCTGCAACATTTGTGAACTTTTCGGTCGATTTCACAAACCTGACTTTGGCTCCTTTCCAACAAAGATAATATGAGTCAAATTTGTCATCGAGGGCTTTGATGTCACCGCATCTTGACAAGTTCTTCATTTGTCATCTTGACAACATTTTTCTTCAAAGTTTCTCCTTTCATCTTTGCGATTTCTTGATCTCTGTGGCCCTATCATATTTCCATTTCTCCTCTTGGATGAAATGAGTCAGCATGTGACTTTGGTCAGGTGTCAACTTGAAGTCAGGCATAGGAGTGTTTGGGTCCTTATGCCAGAGATCAATGTAGTCTAGGATCGCTCTTGGATCCAAAAGCAGCCGCACAGGTGTGCCTTTGGCTCTAGCGGCCCTTTCTTGCCGGTCTCTGATGATTTCCGCAAGTTCATCATCATCAGCCTCATCATCTTCAGGTGGCTCTTGGAAGGCGACCTATTTCTTCTTAGGACTTGGTCGAGGACCTCGTCCAGCAGTTGCCTTAGTCTTCGGTAGAGTTGGGCCAGATGAAGAATTTGGCGCAGCTGAGGAACTTGCTGAGAAACCAGAGGCAATGGAGATGCCTACAGTCCTTTGGCACGAGGCCAGGTGCACAGGAGCTGAGGACTTTGGTGGAGCAGGAGCAGCATGAGGAGTTTGCTTTGAAGATTTTGAAGTTCCTGGCCGTGAGGGCATTGTTGGTGAAGCACTTGGCTTTCGAGCGGGCTTCTTTGCCATTGATTTCCTCGGCTTGACAGAGGCCTCAGTGGCAGCAGCAGAATCTTCATTGAACTTCCTCACTGCTTCTTTGGCTTGTCTTGCCAATTTGGCTTGACGCCTGGCCCGTTCTTCAGGAAAGTCCTCACCGCGTTTGACGCTAGTGGGATCAGCAACTTGGCCAGGTGCCCGTGGAAGTCTTGGACATGGAGGGTTGAGAGCGAATTTCTTCATGTACTTTGGAGTAACATATCTGTACTCCCTCCATTCACGTGCCCATCTCCGTTCTATCCTCTGAATGCGCACCTTGCGCTGATTTTTGTTCTCTTTGCCAAACTTGGCTTCATCAGGCGTACAGTACTCAGCATATATATCCTCAGGGATTTCAAACGCAGTCATAACCTCAGGTTTCTTTCCTCCTTTCCGCGGCTTCTTACCATTTGCCATGTTCTTCAGTTGAGGAATTTGAACAATCGAATTCTCTGAAGAAGTATGCAGTTTTTCTTCGAGGAACGCTGCAAACGAGTTAAGTTGATGAGAACCTAATGATTCAGAATGACACGTGTACCTGTGAACAGAGTATAGTTGCGAGGAATTTGAAGAGGTCATATGCGTTCTCAGAAGGTATTTCAAAAAGAACAAGTTTGAGGAATTTGACCAGATGCGTATTGAAGAATTTCATTAAGCGCGCTTTATCTTAGGTTCCAGAGTTGTATAGATCGAAGATCCACACAATTGAGGAATCTTGAAGAAAATGATGCTTAGAGAAATTGAATCAAGAACAGAAGACTTGTGAGGTGTTTCGTGTGTGAGGATTTGAGAAATAAAACACCTTTGAAGATTTTGTAGAAAACTTTTAAATCAAAGAGGGCAGTAAAAGTAACTTTTAATTACCCTGAATGAAGAACACGACGAACAGAGAGGTGAAACAGTGAAGTTCGTCGATGTGGATCTTCCACGCCCTAACACGGCTGAGGAAGACGTCTACGGCGGCGGCGGAGGTGAAGATTTCATGCGGGCGCGAAAGTACGACGGCGACAAGGTCGAGGCAGTGAAGCTCTTCCTCACCGGCGACGATGGAGTAGCGGTGGCGCTAGGGTTTGAGAAGCTCGAGCGGGAGAGAGAAATCGAGCGGAGTAAAAGAAGTGAGGAAGGGCGAGGGGTATTTATAGAGGCAGTGAAAAACTGTTCGCCCGAAGATTTGGGACGAACGTGCCCCTGACCTTTCTCCTTCTCACGACATGTGTCACCCACGTACTGTGTAGTGGAGATCGTGTTAGATCGTGGGTGGATAGAATAATGCATCGTGGGATGCGGAACGGTTTGAGCGGTAAAACCGAAAATTTGGATCAGTAACGTTCCGTTCGCAATTTCTTCAGCTGACAAGGACACAGTGAAGTTTTTGAACGAGTTTCAAATAGAACGCACATGAAGAATTTGTGAATAGATTGGATTGAGTATAGCACAGAGGGGAAGGGTCCGATCACATTCACTTAGCAGAAAAACCAACTTGAAGAAATAGCTATAAGTGAATGTTGTAGAGGACATAAACTCATACATATATATCATAGAGCGCACAAGTGACGGCACAAGTGAAGATTTTGCAAGTTGAAGAATTTGAACAACTGAGGAATTTCAAAACTGAGGAAAAACTCAAATTAAAGATTTTCAACTTTTGTGGTGGCGTGACCCACCGTATAAGAATGATGATTTCGCATAATCGCGTACAATTGTCGTAGGGTTCTGAGAATCAAATTCTTCATTAATTTCTTCACACTTAGAGTGTTATTCTTCATTGAAGAAAAATGTTTCTTCATGTGTTGCACATCTAAGTCATCAATTTTGCATAAGTGTTAGGATGAGTGCCTTTTCAAAGTACATTCGAAGACTCTAAGATATTTAGCTCACACCGCAACTTGCTAAATCTCTTCTCATCCAAGGGCTTAGTGAAGATATCAGCTAGCTGTTCTTCGCCTTCACATGCTCAATAGAAATGTCGCCTTCAACACATGGTCATAAAGAAAATGATGACGAATCTGAATGTGCTTTGTCTTCGAAAGTGCCGAATCGGGTTGTGAGCAATCTTGATGGCACTCTCATTGTCACAGAGGAGAGGCACATTCTTCACGTTGACGCCATAGTCCTTGAGTGTTTGCTTCATCCATAGCAGTTGAGCACAACAAGAACCAGCAGCAATGTACTCCGCTTCAGCAGTTGACAGTGATACGCAGTTCTGTTTCTTCAAGGACCAACAGACCAAGGATCGTCCGAGGAAATGACAAGTACCAGATCTTGACTTGCGGTCCACACGATCACCAGCATAGTCGTGCCTTATTCCTCACCACAACATCATTTTCATCTTGCTTGTTGCGGTAGATCCACTTTGTGCCAATGATGTTATGCTTGCGAGGATCGCGACGATTGACCAGTTCCCAGACGTTTACAATTCGTCTGGAGACCTGACCCTGCATAGGAGATTAATTATTTTTCTTCACCACTCACATCTGAAGGGGTGGCAAAGAGTTCATCACTCTGCGAGCTCCATATGAGAATGGTGGCATAGAGGCCAAACCATTTCGTTTCACATAAGAGGGGTTAGGGTAAGCATATGAATAAGCAGAGAAATTCTTCGAGGACTTATGAACATAATGATTAGAAGAATAATGCTCATATTCATAGCCCTTGGCTCTTCCCTGTGAAACAGAGTTGTTAGCACGATGATGTTCATATGAGGACTTTGATCCATGTGAGGAATTTGATCCACGTGAGGAATTTGGTCCGTATAAGGACTTAGATCCATATGAAGAATTTGGTCTATATGAAGAATTTGATCTGGGTTCCTTTTCTTCACAGATGGTGTCATGAGGACATTCACCTGAAGACTTTCAAGGCACTTTTTGGGAACCCAGATTTTCTTCATAGGGGAACCGTTCCTGCAGTTAGTGCCAACATATCTAGCAAATACTTCACCATTCTGATTTTTGAACAGTTTATAGTTGGAGTCAAATGACTCATCAAAAGAATGAGAAGATTCACATGTATAGCCAGATAAGTTAGATGGGTCAAGTGGAGGTCCCTTTGCAGCAACCCATGAGGTTTTGGGGTACTGCTCAGGCTTCCAATATGTACCATCAGCGTTTGATGAGTCAACTGAAGGTCCCTTTGCAGCAACCCATGAGGTTTTGGGGTACTGCTCAGGCTTCCAATATGTACCATCAGCATTAAGTTTCCTCTCAAAGGGAATACCCTCTTTCCTAGGGTTTCTGTTGAGGATCTGCTTTTTAAGCACATCACAAAGAGTCTGATGCCCTTTGAGGCTTTTGTATATGCCTGTCATGTACAATTCCTTCAAACTGCATCGTCAGTGATACTAGCAATGTCCTCAGATGAGGAGTTAGTGATAGCATAGGCAGGTGAAGAATTTGTAACATTAGGAGCATTTGAACATTCAGGTGAAGAATTAGCAGATTCTCGTTCAATGCATTTTAAACATGGAGGAATGAATTCTTCCTGAGCAGCGCTGATTTGTTGAGAAAGCAATGAATCGCGCTCCTTCTGAAGATCTTCATAACTCACTCTTAGCTCCTCAAGATCTTGCTTCCTTTGAAGAAATTTATAAGAAAGCTTCTCATGATCAGACAAGAGAGTGTTATGATGACCTTGAAGGTTATCAAACCTGGTCTCAAGTCTCCAAGATTTTCAAATAAGGCTTTAGTGCGATCCATTTCTTCACCCAACATATCATCACTTTTGTCTAGCATGTTTTGAACCTTTTCAAAAGCCTTTTGTTGTTTCACAGCAATATTAGCAAGTTTTGTGTAGCTGGGCTTAAGATATTCATCAGATTCATCCTCACTAGATTCAGAGGAGGCATATTTGAGTACCTTAGCACCTTTTGCCATGAAGCAATAGGTGGGAGCGTAGTCATCACTACCTTCATCAGCCTTGTTGGTGAGATCACTTTCTTCAGAGGTGAAGATGGACTTGCTGACGAATGCAGTAGCGAGGGCTAGGCTCGCCACACCAGAATCAGAATGATCAGATTCCTCTTCTTCCTCATTTTCTTCAGATTCAGCTTCAGAGTCCATTTCCTTGCCAATGAATGCCCGAGCCTTCTTGGAGCTGCTCTTCTTGTGAGACGAAGACTTCGAGGATTTTGATGATGAAGATTTTGAGGATTTCTTCTTTTTCTTCGCATCATCAGAACTGTAATCCTTGTATTTCTTCTTCTTTGATTCCTTTTCCCACTGAGGACAATCTTGAATGTAGTGTCCAGGATTCTTGCACTTGTGACAAAGCCTTCTCTTGTAGTCACTGGATGAGGAATCATTGCTCTTTAAGGGTCTTCCAAAGCGACCACATCTTGAGAACTTTTGAAATTTCTTCACAAGCAGTGCTAGATCATGACTCAGTTCTTCAGGGTCACCAAGGCTACTACCAGAGTCTTCATCTTCGGATTCTGATACTGCCTTGGCCTTCAGTGCACGTGATCTTCCATAGCTCGAACCATAGAGATCTCTCTTTCAAAGAAGCTGTAACTCATGAGTGTTTAGCCTCTCGAGGATATCGGCGGGTCCAAAGGACTTGTAATCAAGACGCTCTTGTATCATCGCTGCGAGTATCAAATGAGGAATCAAGCGATCTCAAAGAATTTCTTCAACACCTCATGGTCGGTGATGTCAGTGGCACCAAGTGCTTGAAGCTCATTTGAGATGTCGGTGAGGCGATCGAAGGTTTGCTGAACATTTTCATTGTCGAGTCTTTTGAAGAGGTTGAAGAGATTGCGAAGAACATCAACTCGAGAGTCATGCTGAGTTGAAACTCCTTCATTGACCTTGAACAGCCTATCCCAGATAAGCTTAGCAGTTTCCAAAGCACTCACTTTACCATACTGTCCTTTACTCAGATGGCCACATATGATATTCTTCGCTTGGGAATCGAGTTGCTTGAATCTCTTCACATCGGTAGCGTTCAGTGAGGGTGAGACGAAGAGAACACCATTTTCCACAACGTACCAGAGATCGTTATCAATTGCCTCAAGATGCATGCGCATTTTGTTCTTCCGGTAGGGGTAGTCCGTCCCATCAAAGGTAGGACACCCAGCAGAGACCTTGATCATATCTGCGGTCGACATAACTAAAACTCCAGGCGGTTAAACCAAAATCACACAGAACAAGGGAGTACCTCGCTCTGATACCAATTGAAAGTGCGTTATATCGACTAAAGGGGGGTGAATAGGAGATTTTTTTAGTAGTTCTTCGCTAAGGAATTTCCTCACTGGCAAATTTCTCAGTGAAGAATTTCTTAAAAATCGCCTATTCACCCCCCCTCTAGTCGATATAACGCACTTTCAACAAGACACCGTCTCTAGCTAGCTACTTCAAAACAGAGCAAGTTTACATACAATCTGCAGGTCAGCTGCAAGTAAACCTCACCTACAAACCTAATAATGAATCATGGAGTTGTCATAGATAGAATGGAATGGAAAACAAATTAAAGCAATTTGTCATGGCCAGAAAAGACACAAATAATCTAGTGAGGAAGTGCAGATCAAGATAAACACAACATGTACGTGTGCTCCTACTGCTCCACTTGTCAAAACTTGAAACTATTAACACATACATATTACTGGCCATTGACAAGTAACTAAGCAAACTGAGGTTTCCTCTTCCTGAGAAGGATGAAATCTGCTTCCAAAGTAACATGCAGAGTGATTTACTTGATAATTACACAAGTCAGTTTTCACACAAGCACCGGATAGGAAGGGGAAGGAAGGAGAGGAGGGCATACCTCGGCTGGGACCTCGTCTAAGACCTGCAGCTTGTCAGGAAGGGGTTGGAGATGCTGCTGTTGCTGCAAGCTCCCAGCCCTCTATGGGAGGCCGATGCGCCGCATCAAAGGCCAGCAAGAGGGCGCAGGTGGAGCCCATGACAGACCTCATGGGTACATACAAGAAAATGGATTACATCAGTTTTAAGCCACTGGAAGAAACACTATTAATCAGTAGCCGCCTCTGAATGAACACAGGAAAATCGCAGTAAAGGGGTCACCCTAAAAGAACATCAGGACATGAAAAAACAAAGGTAAGGAAGTAGCATAACTAATTTACCAATATATAAGGCAGTAGCTAGCTAGCCATGGTTACATCTATCAAGCCATGGCTACATTTCTACAGCCGCCCTGTCAAATTCCCTAGTACTCCCTCTTATATTTCTTTATGGAGGGAGTACCTTTGATAGTTAACTTAAAGCAATCTGTCATCGCCGGAAAAGACACAGATAATTTATGTGAGGAAATAGTGCAGACCATGATAAACATAATATGTATGTATGTGGATCTCATCATAGAGATTCATGCGTACAAAAGAGGCATCTTTTATTTAAAGTATAAATAAATACAGTAGCTGCAGACACTTTGATGTATGTATCAAAGACACTTTGAGGTATCTCGTAAGACTGGAAACTAATGTACTCCAATATATGCGTGCAAGTAGAAGTTGGTCAAATTTCATGGCCAATTGCAAGCAAAGATTTGTGCCAAGAAACTCGAGCATCCAGTTTAACAACCAATCAGCTTTCAATACTCTAGTGAGATAGGGGGCAGAGTCAGACTTGAGTTCTCTGCCTTTGGATTCTTTAAAGGGGAGAAAGAATAAAAATGTCCATGAATCAATAAAGGACAACTAATCCTCAGTTTATAACCCAGAAAACATTGGAGAGCTCTTTTATAACTCAATTGCAATAATGTCATATGGGCAAAAGCAAAGCAATTAACTTTTATTTACTTAGCACTAAAACCCATGTAGGAAAGGGGGTTTCAGCTTATATACTTGGCACTAAAACCCTGTATTTTAATTCGAGAAACACAAACAAATGTGAAGGTAAACCCCTAGACGGTCAGCACAAAATTGAGATCTTTTATCGAGCCATGGACACGCAGAGCATGAGGGAGAGCGAGAGAGAGCAGTGGCTTAGCACCTATGCCTTTGCTTGCCGGGGGGAAGACGAGACAAATCGTGGCCAATCAGGGTGGTCTCCATGTTACTATTCAGCAAGCAAGTCACTTTTTTCACCTCAAAAACAAGAAACCAAATTCACTTCACCTCCTGAGAATTTGGTGACTGTAATACCTTGAACTACAAAACCGCGTTGCAAATAAACTACAAAACCATTCAAGGAGGTTTTGCCGCGTGCTGGATGTTCCTGTTTCGGAAAAGAGAGAAAGAGGAACACACATACAGATGTGTGTGGGCATTCAGTTTTGTGGCTGATGGCTGCTTCAGGTACCATTTATGTGTCAACACTTCACAGTTTTCAGTTTATCTTAATAGCTTCAGCAATGGAGGATCAACTTGATACATGGAATAGGGAGTATCTGACTTCCCAGAGTGGATTTGGTAGGTTAGACCAGTTGAAATTTTTTCTGGGATATCGGCTATGAAGACGTCAGTCAGAACTGACAAATTTGTGTAAGACATTGCTGGAAATACTCGATACCATCAGGTTGTATCCAAATTCTACTGAAACAAAGTCAATTCCCTTTTTGCTTTATATCAAGATGCTCTGAGGTCAAACTACATGACAAGAAGGGTAAACATCAAATGCCATGCTACTAAGAACCTATTTGGTTTTGTAATCTACATCTCAGTAACCATGCAAATTCAGTTAAGATTGGTGGGGGGTTCAAGCATCGCAGGCCCCGCAACTTTTGCGGCAAGACCCAAGTTTTAGGATAAGAGTTATGTAAATAGTGGTGGACAATATTGCACTTTGCAAGTAAAATGGAAAACCCTTCCATTTGACATGCAAGAGGACGAATGCTACCTGCCAGGCCATGTCTCGCGCACTCCGACCACGTTTCATCCTTATGTTGTAAATCTCTTCCCTGAAACAATGCATCGGATGGATATAACTTTTTCTGTCACAGTTAAGGCTAAGTAAATCTCAGAAGCAACGGCATACCTCAGCAACCGGGAACACAGTCTCTCCACCCTTCTTCACATCTGTCAGGTACATAAGAACAGTGGCAACTCGATGACCACCACGCTTCACGTTCTTTTGTCACTAAAATAATCGAAGTGGGCATCATACTTGACCAACTTCATAATGCGTAACCTGCATCGACTCGGCATTTTCTGATACACAAACAGGCTAATCAGATACAGAATGCCTTCTATCTCTGAAACGGCCAACAGAAAAATAAGGTTGCATGTATTACCTTCAGGGAGAAACGTCCAAGCAGCTACACACTTTTCAATTCCAGAGATAATTTCATCCTTGAATAGGTCAAAGGAAATGAAACAAATTAGTGATCGTGAAATATTTCTAGTTGTTTGTTGCATATGCTACGAGGAACGGCAGAAACATGTTCTACAAGGGTCATTTCATCGACTGCGCTAGGCAAATATGAATGTGCAATTGCCAAAATGATTAACTCATCAAGATTGATTTTCACAAATGGCAAGAACCATTAGCTACTTTATTTGCTCACATATTTTCAACAGGAGGGCTTGTACCCATTCACAGGTTGTGTTGCCTTCCAGTATAGCTAATATTCACTGCCATTTCATCTCATGAAAGAAGGTGCAAATAACAACTATCCATAGATAGAGAGTTTTTATCTCCTTCGGCTGTACCATAAGCCTGCCTGATCTAGCGAAAATTTCTACATGTGGCAACAAATCCGCAACCCAGGTAGACTTATAACAACACAATTTATCTGACACGAACTAATATGAACCCCAAGGCATGTAAACAATTGAAACTGAAGGAGAGAACAAGGGCGCTTCTTCCGATCACATACCTCGCGCTTGGACAAGAAGGTGCCGGAGCTAGCGCACTGCTCATGACACTCTTCCAGACTCATTGTCGGCCACCATCGACTTCTCCAGCCTCCCTTGGCCTCGAACCCCACAACAAAGGCAACAAAAGCACAAAAATCACAACTTTATAACACAAGGACCTCCTCATTGCCATGCGCAGCAACTCACCAGCTTGATGAGGTGGTCGCACCCGGCGTAGAGGAAGCCGCAGACAGAACGCCTGCGCAAGACAAACAAACGAGCAAACAAACCTGGAACTGTCAAGAAGCAAATCGACAACAGGGAAAGGCAAGGGCGCTGAGCACGCAGATGGAGGGAAGGAGGCAGGGGCTGAGCCGACTGGGCGCCATGAGATCTGGGTGACCCACGCTGGTCAGAACCTGCGCCCCCTCCGGGCGGCGTGGGGAGGGCTGGGCGAGGGCGAGGGAGTGGAGGAGCGGCATGACGGGGGCGACGGTGGTGGGGTCATGGCTCCTCCATTGTCGAGGTGTTGGAGGAGAGGCCCGTGCTGCAGCTCTTGCCATGGCCGCGGGCTAGGGTTCTGTGCGCGCGGAGGGAGAGAGGGACAGCAGCTCGGTCGCCGAGGGAGCGGCTCGGTGGAGGTTGGACGGGGAGGGAGACGGATCGAATCTGCTAGCTATGTGTTGAGGCGGAAGGAGGAGCGGTGGTGGGAGAGGGCAATGGTCAGCGGTGGGTCTTGGCGTCTCGGCAGTGGGAGAGGGAAGAGGCGCGGCGCATCGGAGTTGCGGGAGAGGAGAGGTTGGCGGCGGCGACGGCGGGGCTGGAGTTGCGGGAGAGGAGAAGGCCTGTCTCGCCGGATGAGGAGCGAGCGAGTGAGAGGGAGGCGGCTGCAGGAGCGAGCGAGGGAGGAGGCGGCTAGGTCTCCGTCAAAGGAGCGGGCCCTTTTTATACCCCCACTACGTGAAATGATCGAAATGCCCTGATGGGGGCATGGTATTTATATTATATCGTCATTGAAATTTTATCCGATGGCTCACAGCGATCTGGTAAATATCCGACGCCTCATGTGAGCTGAGCCCGATATCCGACGACCGGAATCGCATCAGGAAAACGATCGAACGGTCCAGAATCCAAACGAACGGGAGAGCTCTATTTTGGTCTGGACTCTAACAAGGGGATTAGAACGTGGATAGTACGTACGTGTATAGAATCAGGGGTAGTTTGGTCTTTTCCCGTGCTTATAAATAGAAAAGGAAAAAAGAAAATCACTAAAAGGAGGGAAGTGGCGTAGTAATCAAGGAGCCAACGAGCAAAGTGGCCATTTCGCGAAGCCCATCTTGGAAGTGGCAATTTTGAGAAGCCACGTATTAAAAGTGGCAAATATCCAATTTTCTCGGAGGGATGGAGGCGCGGCGGCGGAGAGAAGCGTTCCCGTGGTGGGCAGGGCGAGTCAGGGCTGCGTCTAAGAGCGTTTTTTTTTTCACTTATATGGTCTGATGACGATGGATGGCGAGTTGATTCTATAAAAAGCCAAGGGCCTTGCAAAGACGCCATGACGGTGAACACGACAGACTCAATCCGTGCTTTATTATTACTAGCACATATGCTCGTGCGTTGCAACAGAAGAGAAAAAGTTTAGCATGCACTCAATTTTTCTAAGAATTGTATGTGCAAGCACAACCCCCATGTTTCGCTACGAAGAAAGTGCTAGATGCCCTGTCCACCAAAACAACGAACCCAAAACACCCGACTGCACGACACGGCAACATCAAAACGTTGCCACCCAATGTCGAGGCGCGTTAACGGGAGAAAGAATATCCTTGAACCCACGCATCTACACAGATAAATATCAAGCCAAAAATTGTTACAATGGACCGCCAAATTCTAGCATGCAAACAGAAGACAATGATAATCTCCATTTATCAAAGAACAAAAAATTGTATGAAACTAAAACTATAAATTTGGTCTTGTACTATGAATAATTCATAATACAACAACAATAACTTATCAGGTCAAGGCTACAAATTATTTCTAGTGAAGTGCAGAACCCATGGGTGATCGACCTTACTTGTCATTTCCATATGCGACAAAATGATCCTTGATAGAACACGTGGACATAGTTCAAAAATGAACCGGGGATCAGAAAAGCTTGTGGATTGACCCTTTTAACATTCGAGAAATCTAACCACCAGTCGACTGGTGGTTAGCGATAGACACGTACGATCGCTCTTGTCTGTATTTTTTTCCTTCGATCGGTATTTACGATCGCTCCCGCTCCCGCCCGCTCCCGATCCAGAATTCCCGCACCTCTTATTTTTAATTTCGGTAAAAAAAAAATAGGAGGGCAAGGGGAGTCGAACCTGGGATCTAACAGATCCAACAGTATTAGAAATCTACCAGCAACCACCTAAACAAACTCTATGTTGTGATTTGATTCATGTTAGATATTTTTCATACCTTCTTGTTGAGGCGCACTCTTCTACTACAGATCTGTTCGAGTGTTATTCTGCTGTCGTTTCTTTTTCTTACAAACATTTTACCAAAAATATACAAAACATACATTTTTATCAAAAATATATTAGAGATGTGAGTTGAGCTCATGATTTAATATAGAAGACTAGACTCTTGTACTCTTTTGTACATAGATGTGAGCTGAGTTCATGGTTTTAACATGAAAATTTATTCACCGCAAATTTGATAACTTATGTACAAATATTGTGGAAACCTCGATCAGGTGAAAAACAATTTTTGAAACACACCCTAGCAACTCGTGTGAAAATAGCATGATAATATAAGTACCGTATACATGATAAGTTTGTTTCAGTGGGGAAGTGTTGTTTGACGATAATTTATGTGTAATTAGCATGGTAACTCACGCATAACAAACTTGATCACTTATATACAAACACCGTGATAACTTTTGTATAAACATTGTTATAGCGTGCTAGTGGTCCGACCCACCTAAAACGACTTGTTTTTAAGTAGATATAGATCTCATAACTTGATGAACAAATATTATGTTAACTTTGACCCAGAAAAAGTTGCTTAAATATACTCCGGCATCTTCAGTGGTACGTAATACTCACGGTATTTTTGACCCGACAAAAAATATTGGTTAAATACACAACTTGACGACTTCAATATAAATAGCATGGAAATATGCGCACCATAGACCAGATAACTTACCTGATAACTTAGGTCCAAACATCACGGTAATTTTTATCCGGGGAAAAAAATGTTGAAGACACATCTGTTCTAAATTCTGTATAAATAGCATGGTAATATACGCCAACAAACCTGATAACTTAGGTACAAACACCCTGATAACTTTAATTTGTGGAAAAAAGGTTGTTTAAAATGCAACTCCGGTAACTTTTGTGTGCCCACAACGTTGATAACTTATGTACAAACACCACAGTAACTTTTTACTTGGGCGAAAATATTTGTTGTGCGTGTGTTATCACGGTGTTTGTGCGTGAGTTATCAGGTTCGTGCGTATAAATTATCATGTTCTTTACAGCGGTGCGTGAGTTATCAGATCTATGGTGCATGATCCTTGGGCGAAAAGTTCTAGAAATATGCCCGATAACCTAGTGCAAATAGCATGGTAATTTACGCACTGCATAACCGATAACTTACATGCAACACATTTGATAACTCTTTACCCATGTGAAAACGTTATCAAACATGTCCCGTAACTTTTGTTGTCGAAACATACCCCAATGTGAAGTTACCACTACCACATGCTAAAGTTATCGTGCTTCTCATCGTATAGTCATTAACCTTCTCATATTATAGTTATCAGGCTTATTATAGTATAGTTATCATGTTGCTCAAGTCATAGTTATCACACTGGTCATGCCAAAGTTACCAAGCAAAAACAATTATTATGGCTGATATGACAGAAAAAAGAAAGGTTAAAATGACCTTGTTTATATTCGATAGACAACAACTAAGGGTGGCTGAGTTGGTTATTGGGCTCAAACTCTAATGAATAGACCTGGGTTCAAGTCCCCTTTCCAGCACTTTTATTTTCTTTTCATATTATGTATGTAGCCAAAAAACCAGAAAAACCGCTGACGATTTACTATTGGCGTATACGGTTTTCGAGAGAAGAAGAAAAATCGGTGGAATCGAGCGTGCGGGTCACGAGAGGAAGCTGGGTTACGGTCGTGCGGATCTGTCGCTGTCGTTAGCACAGTCCTTTAACATTTAGTATGAACTTTGCTAAAAAAACATTTAGTAGGAACATGAGTAAATAAATTATAAACATAGAAAATGTGATCTCTTTTGTGGATCACACCTGCAAAATAATGATACAATGTACTTGGATCTAGGAAAAACTTCTACATAAAATTTTAGAGAAGACTAATACCAAGCTGGGCCTGTCTAGCCATCCTGCCGAGCTCCATCTCAGCTGCAATTTCTGGACCAACTCACTTCTTTGCGATCAACAATGAGCGCAGGCAAGTCACTACGACAACACATGAATGAGCATATGCATGGAACAAATTGATCAAACAGATGGAGCATAGTTCCATGAATAAACATGCATATTCATTAGATATATTATCTAATTTCAAAGCCTCAACTCTCTGCACATACATGTCTGACAACTGAAGCATCCAAATAATTGAAACCAGCAGTTATGCATCACTATGTACATTGCCGATGAAGACCCTCATAAAGTGTTGCTGATTCAGAAAAGAACCATGCAAAGACGATGCTACTATTTTCATGTATATACACAGTACAAAATAGAGGTAGATTCATCAGTGAACATGTGCGTCCTTGATTGCACTGTCATCAAAATAAGCTGCTCATTGCCCATGCTTGTCCCCCAATTAGCTACAAACAGACTATAAGAGCAACTAACAATGCAGATTTGGTTGAGTTAAAAGCATGGCCTGCAAAAGGAATCAGATGCCAAGATTTCACTATTCTTCAGTGCACTGAAGAGCAATGGAAAATGCCAAAAATTTACGCCGACAAGTTCAGAGCAAAACATCACTCTTTCCAATAACAGGCATTATATACATGATAATCCATCAGTGCATCATGTATTTTTTTTCAATCAGCGTTACCTCAGTTGCTTCTCTCTGGTTGCTGCACCTCTTCGAACGCAAATCAGCAACAGCCTGCAGTCATGGTATTTCATTCAGGTCTGGAGCACTTAGATCATTGTCGTGTCTTGGTAACCATCATGATGTACAGCCCCGGAGATATCAGCCAACAACACCAGCGTCCAAAAATCTGGAACTATGTATCAGCACCTTGTTGACGTGCATGCCTGTAAGACAAATAACTCATGGGCTTCTTACCTGCTATTCCTGATCCTTCTTCCTTGGACTTCAGTTTGGAATATTGAGGGTCTAACCAATCAGAAGCATTTTAATTCATCTCATCAATTGGCTTATGTTCTAGCTCAGAGCGCCCAACCTTTTCATGTCACTGATCAGTGGACGGTAGATATATAAATCAAAGGCTGGTGTAACCTGCACGCACTAGGGCTCGAGTGATGTGAGGAAGTGGACGACGTCGAGCGCCGAGCGCCACGAGAAATTAACTAACAACTGAAACTTTGACAAAACTGAATTTTCTGAATCTGATGAAACTTAATCTGACAAAAACTGATGAAACTGAAATTGACGAATCTGACGGAACTTCAGGACAGCATAGGTGGCGCCGTAGTGGCCTCGTGCGAAGGCTGCTGCAGCCTCAGAGGCAGCTGCACGGGGAAGGGGCAGCCGAGTTGGTCATCATCCCTTGTCGTGGATCATTGAAGCCGTGGGTCGCAGGTGGCAGGAGAGCAGATCCGGGGCTGGGAGGAGTAGCCGCGGGTCGCCGGATATAGGGTGCGTCAATCCTGTACGGGCAGCCAGCATGCGGCGGATGAGATCGAGCGGCTAGGGGATTTGATGACGGGGCGACGCCGACCACCTCCTGCAGCCGCCCGGCAACGGAGAAACGGGTAGGCGCAACGGCAGGGTAGGCCATGGCAGCGCGCAACGACGGTAGGCGGTCCGGCGGCGCGGCGAGGGAGGGGCGATGGCGTGCGGCGACGGGAGGCGGAGTGCCGGCGGGGCGGGATAAGAGGTGGCGGCGCGCTGGAGTCGAGATGGGATTGGGATTTGGGAGGCAGGGTCGTGAAGGGTTGGGTCGGGTAGCTCTTTCTCTTTTCGATCTTTTTCCTAATGTCTTTTTTCAGATCTTTAGCGAAACGTTTTTTCCACCTACGGATGGCAGTGGTGGGGGATTATTTGCAACTTAATTAATGGAAAGCGATTTTAACTCATTGAAATAATCCGCGCTTTATTATTACTAAGACATACGCCTGCTGCATCGCAGAATCTTATAAAAATTAGACATGTTCTCAAATTAAATGAAAATTGTATGTGCAAACACAGTTGTTCTTCACTACAAGGAAAGCGTTAATTGTTATGTCCATTATTTAAAAGTGTGCTATCCATTACAAAATAGTATTTGGTATATCTTTTTCAATAAGAACGTGAATTAATTGAATATGTAGTATAAGGTTAGATTACCTCCACTCATATTTACTCAGGCTTGTGCAATACTTAGAAAATTTAGTGTACTGTATGACAATCATGAAACCACACCGAACGAGGACCATGGTCCAAAATGTCACTATCATCTGTAATCAATTGAACACCGACACTAAAAAGGATAGTGGTTCTAAAATTCTAAAGAAAATTTAGATCCTCTACCAAATCTGTCAAGACTCCCTGAAAATAAACCTCCTCAAAGAAGAAGATGAGAAGGAGAGAAATACACAGTTACAAGCCAAAGGTTGATGACACAACCAACATAAGATGCTTGCTCAAGGTTTCCAACAGATTTTCCCAGGAAGAGGAGCTCCCAGAACAAACTCAACAAGCTCAAGCAATGACAAAGAGGTCCCTATTACAGCAAGAGGAAAAAAAGAGGAATTGGACAATGAGAAGCAGCAAACAATGTTGTGACACGGTAAGCTTGCAAATAAACCACACTATTTGAAATAATATACCGCAAAGAATGAGAAAATGTGCATGTAGATTCGCTAAAGAAAGACTTTTTAAAAGCACATTTACTCGTGGAGCTATGCAAAAAAAGAAATTACCTTCCGAAATGGCACTTATGTTGCCAAAAGCTAAAAAAAAGCAGCGAGCAACGGCACTATTGTTATCACAACATCATATATTCTGCAAATATCTCAAAACATATACGTCCTAGAGTGAATAGAAAAAAAAACTATGACTGAATGGACCAATTGTTCCAGCACTCGACTCTATATCCCTTGCTGGGTGTTTGTCTCTTAATTGGGAGTTTATCTAAATGATCAGTTAGCTCTACTATCTGCAGGCAAGAATATGATGTTGGCTTGCTGAAAGGACATGCGGTGCCCCCATGTGTGGTTTTGGTAATTGATGACATTCTCTATGGACTAATGGTTGCCTTGAGTTTATTTGAAGGTTTTGTCCATAGGCTTTTCTTGGAGTACATGTGTTGGTTTCAAGGAGAGTTTTGTGTCGACCAAGGTGCTATTCAAGGAATTATCCAAAGATTGGTCATGTGAGTGTTGAGCTTATTGCAAGCATGTCTTGAAGAATAAGATTGTGTGATCATTCATGTCCACCTTCAAGACATCATCCAAATGAAGAGAGTTGGAAAGATTCAACACACAAAGCGCATAAGATGTACAGAGGGATCAAGTGATCCCATGGTATGGTAAGCATTGTCCATTACGCTTTGTGTACTAACCCATGGTCTTCGTGAGAGTTCTTTGTGGGGTTAGGTTGCGGTGTGCAAGTTCAAGTAATGCATCACGAAGAGATCAAGTGCTTGAAGCTTGCCGTCCATTGTGGTGACAATGGACTTGTGAAGATGAGCTAAGAGAGGCTCACTCACGGTAGAGTATGGGGAGCAATCAACTAGTCTTCATCCCGCCAATGCAATCAAGAAAGGTGGTCCAACTTGAGGAGTCAAGATCGTCATCATCTAGCTCAAGTGGACCATGTGCAAGGCAAAGGTTTGCCCTTGATAGGTTTTCTATTTTACCGGTCTCATGGTAGTTGTGGAAGACCGGGTTATAGGATCGCTTGTCGTACTATCAAGGGGGCTCTCGATGAGTTGCTTGATCGTATCGTTCAGAGAGAGCTCAAACCATTGCATCCTTGCATCATCTTTTTTGGTTCTTGTTTGGTTCTTATCCTTGTGAGATTTGGAGCTTATGGTCATTTTTATGACAAGCTCGAGTTCATCAAAAACGGAGTTCTCATGCATCTTCTATGATGTTTTCGATGTTGGAGGGTATGCCGGTTCTTCTCGGTTGGAGGTTTCACTCCTTTGTTTGCTAAGCATACCTCCCCTACCTCTTCTTACTATAACCAGTCGCTGTTTTGATGCTACTCGTTGTCTTGTTTCGAACAAGCTTGAGTTTGCTCAATTCGGAGCTCATTTGCGTAGTTATGGCGCTCTGGTTTTCCTTGGAGTATTCTTTGTTTTCGCGGTAGTGGCTTATATCGGCGCCAATGATAGTACCATGGTCCACAGTAGTACCGAAGCACTCAAGCGGTAGTACCGCTCCCGAGCTGCGGTAGCACCGCTTGGGAGTTCCCGTAATCTGCAGTTGGTTCCGGCTACTACCGCCTCGATTCGAGACCGTTGTTTTTCGTGGTCGGGTTTTACTAAGACTAAGTAGGTAGTAGTGGCGGTAGTACCGCTCAAGCGGTACTGCGTGCCTACTCCCACGGTAGTACCGCCTGGGGCCAGGGCCTTGACCTCCTCGTCGGTGGCAAGATTACTGGGTGAGAGCGGTAGTACCGCCTCGGGTAGTAATCCCGCCTAAGCGGTAGTACCGCTCTGTCTTGAGGATGTTCGATGGGGTAACGGTTGGATTTTCCCTCCTATAAAAGGGGTCTTCTTCCCCATTGAACCTTATCCTTTGAGCTCGTGTTCTTCCCCCATTGTTGACCTTCTTCGAAGCTTGCTAACTCTCAATCCCTCCAATGATTCTTGCTAGTTCTTGAGGGAAAAGAGAGGAGATCTAGATCCACATTTCCACCAATCACTTTCTCCTCTAAGTGAGGGGAACCCCTTGGATCTAGATCTTGGAGTTCTTGGTGTTCTCCTTCTTGTTCTTCCTCTCATTTTCTTCCCTAGCATTAGTTGCTACTGTGGGATGAGAGAGAGAAGGACTTGGGCACTCCGTGTGCCCTTGCCATTGCATTTGGTGCATCGGTTTGAGTTCTCCACGGTGATACGTGGAAGTTACAAGTTGAGAAGCTTATTACTCTTGGGTGCTTGGTGCCCTTGAGCTTGTTCCTCTTGGGTGCTTGGGCGCCCTAGACGGTTGGTGGTGTTCGAGCTTAATCATTGTGGTGTAAAGCTCGGGCAAGCGCCGGGTCTCCAATTAGGTTGTGGAGATCGCCCGAGCAACTTGACGGGTTCCGTGACCTCCCCAAGGGTTGCCAAAGTGTACGGGTTCGTGACCGCCCCAAGGGTTGCCATTTGTACGGGTTCGGTGACCGCCCTCAAGGGTCCCTTAGTGGAATCACGGCATCTTGCATTGTGCGAGGGCGTGAGGAGATTATGGTGGCCCTAGCGGCTACTTGGGGAGCATTGTGCCTCCACACCGCTCCAAACGGAGATTAGCATCCGCAAGGGTGTGAACTTCGGGATACATCGTCGTCTCCGCGTGCCTCGGTTATCTCTTACCCGAGCCCCTTTACTTATGCACTTTACTTTGTGATAGCCATATTATTCTTTGTCATATATCTTGCTATCACATAGTTGCTTATCTTGCTTAGCATAAGTTGTTGGTGCACATAGGTGAGCCTAGTTGTTGTAGGTTTTGTGCTTGACAAATTAACCGCTAGGTTTATTCCGCATTTGTTCAAGCCTAAACCGTAATTATTTTAAAGCGCCTATTCACCCCCCCCCCCCTCTAGGCGACATCCTCGATCTTTCACTTGCTAATGTTCAGGGGAAGAGAGTAGCACCTAACGCTAGAACTATGATCGGTTAACTCCCAAACTTGAGAATCATGTGTGCACTGGCAGCAGCAGGAGGATGTTTCAAAGGTATGTTTACTGGGCATGCCTATTGACCATAATGCAAATAAAGTTCAGCTTCATCGCAGTTTGGACTACACAATAAGTGCAGAATGCAGCTCTTTAGTGTTTCTATATGTCTTTAATGGCACTGATTATCTTTCTGGTCATTAGTTTACCACAAGTAAAATTTATTATTGACTTACTTTGGCTGATATATTTGACACAACTATCTGGAACTTTTCTGTTGTTCTTGAACCGGCAACATGACCAGCCTCGGCGACTTTGCTGAAGGCAGCATTGAACCAGCTTGTTCCAGCAGACACATATCAACAAGTAGAGGAAATAAGGGCGAAGGATCAGCCATACTGATATAGGACATCATCTGTTACTCCAAAGGTGCAAATATGTTGCAAAGGTCTAAATTTCATCAAGATACATTAAAACTTGATCACCAGATGATATAAAACACACACACACATATTGAGTAATTCAACTGTAGCAAAAGCTTGTAAAAGAAGAGACCGTTGGTTTTCACAGCAGAGCTCAGATCATTTAGCTTATGCGCTCTACAGCTAGCAAATCAACCATTGTTTTGTCGTAAACATGAAACCTTTAGATTAAGATCGGATAAGTAACAACGATACCAACCAAATAACACTTGTACGTAACTAAATTATGCGAAAACCTGAAACTGCTTTTTAGATGAGCTAACCTGAAACTTTTAAGCGGACCTGAAACCAACCTCAAAGGCAAGAGATATGGGGTGGAGCTGGTGGCGTGGAGGTTGGGCCTGATCCTGCCTTGGAGGGAGAAGACGACCGGACGAGCTCTCGTCACTCCGCCGCAGTCGGCGTCGTGCTTCTGCGACTCCGCTCCTGGCCTTGGCGTGGTGTGGCGATGTAGGAGAGGAGACGGATGGAGGTAGGGAGAGATGATGCTTCTTCGATCCGGCGCTTCGATGAGAGAGGACAAAGGAGGATGAGTCTCACCGCCGCGCCCATCCTCGAATCCGCCGCCTGTCTCCGCTGGAACGCCAGTGATCCAGGCTTCGCCGACAAAGGCCTCCTGCGGCGCTCGCCGCCTTCAACCAGAAAACGGGCGCGGCGCCTAATCCTATTTCGCGAGAGGGAGACGTGGGTCGGGAGAGGGCACAAATCACGGCTGCCGACCGGCTGGCCGCCAGCAAAGACCGGATCGAGGGTCGCCGGGGTCGGTCGCCTCGTGGCGGCTGAGATCGGGAGGAGAGGGAGAGGCCGTGCTTTTCTACAACTAACACAACTAGATCGAGTGGTTGCGCCATTATTTGTTGGGCTGCAAACGGGCATGTGGGCTCGATTTATCAATAAACGCACGCAAGGGTATTGTTTGCATCACGACGTGGTTCCCCGAATTAGTACCATCTCGCTTATATGTTTTATAAATTGGTGAAAGCGTAAATTTACAAGAAAAAGCGTATTGTGACGGTGAACCCAAAAACCCAATCAATGATTTATTATTAGAGAAAAATTAAAAAAAGATTAGGGACCTAGGATGAAGAATAATTTATTCCTCCCCCGGTTGAACGACCAAGCCAGAGAATTTGGGTTGTCTCGAATAGCACCCCACCCCGCCGATGGCCGGTGTCTCGTAAGATTTGTAAGTAAATTTACTGGTCCTGGCACCCGAACGGGTCAATAATTTCTTTTCTCCCTTGGCATCGACGTAATTTTATTTGCTAACCGTTTATAGCTCACGTTCCCGTGATTTTCTAATCGGATTAAAACACTTTCATGTTTTGGAAAATCTATTCGCGACGGCGAAGAGCACGAGGTGAAAGGCGGCGTGGTGACGGGGGGCTTTGCTCGGCGGCAAGTCACTGGCGGTGCTCACCGATAGTCGGGCGGTGAGCCGTTTCGGAGGCGAGCGGCCAGAGCCTCCGGGGCGCCGGCGGTGAGCGGGCGGCAGCCATGGTGTTAGGCGGCCTCGGTGTAAGGAAACCACCGCGGGTCGCCTCGGCGTAGTGCGACGCTGCAGATATCCTCTGTTTTGTACTCGGAGCCCCCCCACCGCTCAGATCTATAGAAGGCAAGCTCAACCACGGCCCCTTCTTTAGCAGCGGCCAGGCTTCCAGCGACGGCGACAGGGATGCGAACAGAGTCGCATCTGACTCCTCATCCCTAGTGTTTGTCCTCTACAAGCCTTTATCTCTCAGCTCATACCCGCCATTCCTCAGAGGCAACCTCGGCAGCTCGCTGCTCGGGAAAGACGTTCCGGGGATCGCAAGTGAAGCCTGCTCCCGCTCCCACGCCCGTCCTCAACTTACCGCGGCACCATGGCGTCCAGAAGATACCACTACGTGCCTGCATCAGCCGTGCCCGACCACCTGCGCCACGTCGGTTTCCTCAACGACCGCTAGCCGGCGGCCCCAACCTCAACTCCTCCCCGAACAAGGTGAAGGCTCTAGTCTTTAGCCTCTTCTCCACCCTTAATCTATTTTCCCTCCGAGTCTGGAGCTGCGAGCCATTAGAAATGGGTGATTCAGATGAATTTTTATACTACTGAAGAATACGTATGAGCATTACAACTTTTCCAGGAAACATATATAGTATTTATTTGGGGAACTTGGTAATTCCATGAGAATATAGTATGACTAGCACATAGATGTATGTTTGCACTGTTGTATGCCTATTTAGAACTAATGCAAAGAATGGGCAAATACTATTTAGGTCAAATGTCTAAGTACGTGTTGTCATCTTCCAGGTTACAGAGTTGGAAAATTCACAATGTAGGAAAACAGGGAAGTTCACAAAGTACTAAACTTTGCACAACAGAATTGACACTTTTTCATGTTTGGCCGCAACATAACTTTCTCTTAATTGACTCATAGTTTTAAATGCTTTGCCAGGGCCAGTTCTCGTGGAAGAACACCAAGAAAGGCAAAGCTGGGAACAAATGAGGTTTCGACTCTTAATATTTCGTATTTGACCGCAGTGCCGTTACATAGTTAGCTCTCACTTTTGGTTTCATTGTAGATTTAAATTTCTGGTCCTCTGAAGTTATTCTTGGTGCTCATATTAACTTTATCTTAACTCATGTAATAAGTCTTGACCTTTTATGTATGTTTGACACCAGCCAACTTTTTATTGGGCCATGATGACATTTTTCTGCCATATGTAATTTTAGGTTCCTATTGTGATATGTTCTTCACACCTATAGTTGCAGATCAAAAGTGTTGATCCGGTTCTAAAACAGTCCATAGAAATAATTGTTGTCAAATGACTGAATCTAGCGCCTGCTAGGACTGGCAATCTGACCGTGATGTAAAAAAAAGTCAGTTATCGGCCTTTTTTACTGTGGTGGCCAAAATGATAATTGCCAGCGTGTAAAATGAGATTTAAATAACAGAAGTGTTGTCAAATTGGAATGTGTTGCCTAAGATTTGTTCTTATATTTTTCACAATACTGATTGACAATTTGGAAGATGTTTTCCTTTTGCACTGCTGCTAAAAGTGATGAGAGAATAATAACCTGGGCATCGATTGGAGATGCTTGTACTTAATCTTTGTGCTACTGTAGATGATGCTCATTTAATCATTTTATGGATTCAGATATTGATTTTCAAGGGGACTGCTAATTGCATTATGCTTCATTTATCTTCTGCTATTATCAGGCTCTGCCTATTTTCATGCCGCCTTTTGTTGTGCTGTCGTGTACAGTCCTGGTCTAAAATAACGATATTAATATTATTAACGACACATGACAATACCTTCGCCATGGATGTGTGGAGATGGGTGATTTTATATTGTTGCGTTTGCGCAAATAATCAATAGGGATAAATACACATGCATGTTATGTGTGTGTGTGTGTGCGCGCGCGCGCCTATTAGCACCTTTCCCAAGTTAAAATATGTCCATTCATTTGTGGTCATTGGTAAATAGAGTTTGGGAGTGGAAAGGATGGAGCATGTGCATTAACATTTATGGCATAATAATACAGTTCATTTTGTATTCACTGTCTAATCCATATATCATGTTGCACTATGATATTTCTAACTGAAAACTGCCAATTCGAATAATGCATCTTTTGGTGGAATTTCTAAACATTTTGTTATTCTTTCAAGCATATAGTATTATATACAATTTGTACTTTGCAATAAAATCCCTCGAGTGCATACTTCTATTATATATTTTCAAGTTCTTGAGCATATAAGATAAGAGCATGTTTTTTTTGCGCTGCCATGCTTCCGATCGCACACTTCTCTTGCATGCCATAAACATTGTTGTAGAAAACTTCCTTATATGCTCCCTGTCACCAAAATTTGTATACAATTTATTATTATTCCCTGTAAGAGACAAGTTGACATGAGATAAATACCATATATTCCCTGCGTGTGTGGTTATACATCTTTACAGTGACTGGTTGGGCAAAGTAGTATGCAAAGTGCCTACAAAGAAATTGTTAGGTCGAACTGCACTATTTTTTTTAATAGAAGACGATGATCATTTTTTTCCTAGAAATGTACAACTATTGCCTTTATTTCCTTGATCCTCTGTAGTTTATTATGCAGGTAGCTTTAATCGAACACATTGGTGGAGCTTCTTCCTAAGGCTGCTAAAAGTTTGGGGTCTGCTTGGAGCTAAAAGTTTTTGGTGGATATACAAATTTGTTGCTCTAAGATATATGCATACAATTTTGACAGAAGCCCACTACCGTTTATTTATTGCTCCATTTTTTCATTCGCAAGGTACGGTGGAGTTTTATATTCTCTCCATTTTTTATTTTAATTATCACATTGTTTAGTTTTGTTGCTCTACATATTGTATAACTTTTCACTGTTAGCACAACAATTTTCTTTTATTTTGAGTTAAAGTTGTTTCGCCTTTTGTAGATGTTATGGTGCGCACATGCAAAGACCAGGTGTCTATAGTACATACTCCCTGCTTTGCGTTGTATATCAGTTCAATTTCATACTGAATTCATACAAATAGATCCATGTATTGCATATCAGTTTTGTGGTTCGTACAAGTAGATCCATGTATTACATACCAATATCCAATTCCAAAAGAAAGATATTTGTCCCCAAACTAGAATTTTTGTATGTGGTTCCCTTAAGTTGAAGCACAACTCATTCCTTTAGTTTTTCTTTTGCTATAGTGATCTAGTTGAGGTCTCACCATGTAACTAAGGTCGTGTATTATCCAGAAAAGAACTGCTGGAGCTTGCAGATTTAATATATTTTTTGTCTCATTCTTGAAACGAGCATAAATACCTTAAAATTAATTTACCATTATGTCCTTGTTATCTTGCTCGGATATTGTTTCCAGAGTCTCATTTCTGTTTCAAAGATTATATAGACTAACTAGTGTAGTGATTACAGGAATAAGTATGTTATCCATGCTAAATTCTGCTTTAGTATATCTTTAAGAGGCTCAAAAATAGAAATAGCAATTTTTCTATGAAATCGAGGAAGGGAAGAAGCTATTTTTAAGCGACTTGGAGACGTAGAGGAAGTCTCTGGAGGCACTGATGTGGAGATAAAAATATGGCACTTTTACTAGTCCAGTACCACGGCACAGGATATATAAGAGCTCATCTGACTTTTTGCATTGCACCAAGTTACAGACACATTGTTCTACCATTGTACATTTTTATTGGCAACACGGGGCCATGCCAAATTTTTTTCATAGTGTGATGTTAAAAGTGTCGGCGTAGTTTTATACTGCTAAGTGCAATTTCACCATAAGATGAGCCGTTATAGCTTACTGTGCATTCTTTTTATTTGAACCAAGGCAAAAGCTTTGCTTGTTCTATTGATTAAGAAGAGGGCACTTGGCCTAGTGTATGCAATGTCTCTAATGGATTAAAGAGTGAATATACATTTACTCTTACAACGTTTTAGTTTAGGGCACATTGCCACAAAGTCTGACTGCTGGTTGCAGATATGTTTGTTACGATCAATTTGTTGTTAATAGGTTCACTGAGGCAAAAAAAGTAAAGTCATATGTTATCGTCTTCTTTTTTGTTAATAAAACTATGTTCCCTCCAATGTGGTGATGTTACACGTCACAGTAGTAGCGGCAATCTTATGTTACAAACAAAAAATCTAACCTCGCCTAATTTCGTGGTGGCTCGAAAGCAAAGCTTAATTTTACCGCAGCTAACAGAAAATCTTGCATCGTCTAAATTTGTGATCGCTGGCTCACGGAAAGGAACAGTAATCTTACGACAGCTAATTGTTTATTTAGGGCGGTGGTAATCTTACGGCAGCTAATTGTTTACTTACGGTAGTGGTCGGGAGAAACAAAAGAATACGTGGCTGAAACTGCACGGACCGGCTGGGGTGAAGAATATCAATTCTTCACCCTGGATGACGAATAGTCAATCCCTATATATATATATATATATATATATATATAGGACAAATGTTTCCTACAAGCAGTAGCTACTACCACTTCATGCTTTTGTATGTTGTATGTAGTATCTGTCAAAATTGAGAGTATGTACGTGTAGTATGTAGTATATAACAATGATTAGGTAGTATATATACTAATTTTTAGGTAGTATATACCATGTTTTGAGTATGCTCTTTTTACGCATAAATATGTACGTATTACACAAATATAACAAAAACTATGGGTTCATATGTAATTTTTCATGTAACTTGCTTTGAAATATCTTAGATATAGTATATGAATATATTTAAAATGATAAAGTAGTATATATAGTACCACATGGTAGTATATGAGACATATGGGGTAACTACCACTGGGTGGTAGGATGGATTTTCCTATATATATATATATATATATATATATATATATATATATATATATATATATATATATACTAAAGAAAGTCTTCGTGCGTTGCAACAGGAGAAACAAATTATCACACTTAGCGCTTTATTCTTGTTACCATTTATTTTCTTTGTCCTCATTGTTAGTCACGCTGTCCACTACACGGCGAGCGTTCCACCTAAGCTTGGAGCCAAATGAAGAATCGTTTTACATACACAGACCAGCGAACGGTCGCGTTTGAAATCCCGGCCACATCCGCACAATCTAATGATTGCGCCTTGTGTTTGTGCTATCCATATTTTACATCGTAGTATAATTCAGTACCAGTTCGTAAAGGACACAAAAAATCTCCAAGTTTAACTTTAGTTTAAAACGATCAACACCTTTTTTGCGGGGCAAAACGATCAACACCAAAGAACAGGGGAGGTTGCAAGTTTGATTCATGTCACGGTCAATTATTTTTGCCTCATCTCCTAAACATGCTGGTGGGTCTGATTTGTTGGGCCGGGTCGCATAGACAGGTTGGGAGGGCACTGTTTTTTTATTGGTGAAACGTAACACGGACGAACGGGGCAAAGGCCCGGCGGCCCAGGACAAACGATTTGTAGAATAGCCTAGCTGAGTATGGAGAAACGCTATGAAAATACCAAATGAGAGGCCAAATAATATTATACCTTCATTTATACAAAAAAAGCATATATGCCCATGGGTTATAACGGTAAAAAAAAGTGATATAAATTTAGTGAGGATTGTATGCACAAACATAACATTCAATGTGTTATAAAGTTGGCGCATACTTAGTAAGGATCATAAGTGGGTCCGCTGCAACTGAAGAAAAAATAATATGAATTTAGTGAGGATTGCATGTAGGGAAAAAAATGCCACATCATTTTTATTAATAAAATATGGATGAGGCCAGTACGCCTGCCAAATCCCGCACGTCCTATCCATTTGGCAGGGATCCTCCCTTTCCTCTGGCCTTCCTTTTGCAATATTCATGCCTTATTTTTTGCTTAATTTCCAAAGCAGCTCGATGCCTGACAACCTAAGAACGTACTAGCAGGTAGTGCGCAGCGGCACGCCACGCCATAAGGACTCCATAAGGACTGATAAGCCATTTAGTTTTTTTTGTTGTAATATTTGTTAAGTCGTCCCAAGATTTGATTCATTGTAGAGTAGTTCATACAAGAAAGGGTACATCTATTTGGTACATAGTACATAGGTGATCTATACAACATGTAGTGATAGTGGGTACTCGATGCAGAATTACGAAGCTCTTGCTCTCTTCTTATACCTATGATGTTGATCCTACAGCCAGGTTTGTCTCTCTGATGTAGTGGTAGTGAAATAACCACTGCTTGTCGCAATAGACATATCATCACCAACCAACCTAACCATCACCAACCAACCTAACCAAGCCGATCCACGCAAGCATGCCTCTTCCTCTTTGCTAGGTGAGTAATCTAAAGAATAGCAATACATACAACATTGTAATTCAATAGAAATCAGGTTAAGAAGCAATATATTCATTCAAAAGAAGCAAACAGTACACTTGAAATATCAATGAAGCACACATGTGCAATACTATGGAACAACCTCATATTACACGAAAGCGTTTGAAATTCTCTAATTGTTATACGCCATTCTAACATTATTTTCTTGAACAACCTTTCTACCTGTCCCAGCCATATCATACATGCAAAAAACATACTTCAGTACATAGGCTGCTATAGGCAAATATGGACACCAGGTGTCCAATAATCAAGACCATAACATCCTGACAGAGAAGAAATAGAACTTGGACCTAGTCAATATCATTATCTCAATCTTAGACGAATGCTCTCTCTCTCTTCAGATTTACTGAATGTGGTTAGTACTGAAAACAGAGCCCAATCTCTAGCATAAATCATATTTTTAACGAAGCATGTAGGTGAATAAAATCCAAGCTGCTCCATGGAAATGAGTGGCTAACTCAATACACAAGTGGAACTTGAATTTTAAGGTAAAGAAGACATGAATGAACTTGGAAATTTGGAATAAACCATTGAGAACTCAAGTGAATGATCTCACTTGAAGCCTGGGCCTTGGCAATTCAACATGAACATGTCTTCTCTGCCTACCAAGAAACTGCAATGTTTCAATCATCTTCTTGCTAGCTACAAATTTTGTAAGACACTGGAAACATAGAAGGGAAGAGACGACAAAACATAGCAAATAACAAGGATATACATTGGTTCAAAGGGAAGCAAAGAAATGACATCTACTATGGCCCAGTTTTGGAGACCATTAATCAATTAAGCAAATAGAAAAATATTTACATAGTATATAGTGTAACAGTAGGACAGTATATTATTCACCAAAAGAGCGCTTCTGCAAGCACAAGAGCCACTCCAATTTCCCAAGGAATTCGAAAAATTAACTTCTATCATTATGCGCAAGGCGGTACAACTCATCTCCTCTAATTATAATATGGATATACTGCATAACAAAGAAAACCTTATTTAGAGCTACAGCTACGAAATTAAAACTCCAATTGACCACTGAACCTTACAACATAGCCGTTAAGTATAGAGAGACACATAAAAACCTGGATCTGTTACAAAGATGGTTCTTGTACGATTAGCTGAATATATAGTACTATAAACGCTAAGTGCAACTATGCAAGCTTTTATCTAACAATCACAAAAATACAAATGGCAATAGTAAATGATATTAAGTAATATAATAGGTCAAGAGCGTAGTTGGCTTGGCTCTGAATTTACCCTGCACCTTGCTGCCATGGCATAAATGCTATGAAAAACTGAATCACAAAAATACTTGAAGAGATAGCTGCAGAACCGTAAAGAGCATAAAACCTCATGTGAATACGTTTGGAATATTAATCTTCTCTATCAAAATTTCCAGAGAGAAAATTAATAGCTGATTGTGAGGTCCAAATTCAGTTACATAACCAACAAATACTCTCAAATTAAATTCACAAAAGCACCAGCTTTGAACTACGGAGTAAATAGAAAAATCTACAAAGAAGAAGAGTCTCAACAGAATAGGGAAGGTTGTGTTATCAATGGCCCCACATACAGGAGCTTCCATCACATACAGAAGCTTCCATCAAAAGGCTTGAAACCTGCAAAGTAATGTACAATGATGCTCCATCTCATGCATAAGCTTTGTCAGTGTCACTATGAAAAACCTTATTCACATACTTCCTACCATTATATCAAGATACAGGATGTGCCCTTGCACCCCCATGTTCTTCAGTCATTACTGTCCGAGGTTTTTCAGGCACATGAATATTGGTGCTGCCTGCAATGTTCACAAGCGATAGTCAGACGATTGGCAATGCTGAAAATTTATAGTAATCACTGGAAAATCTTGCACAATGAAATGAACTCATAGAAACTGAGAGCAGATCCATTATTCTAAGAACACCCATCATATGTCATTTGGGATCAATAAAATTTTCTTCTTGTTCTGTTACTAGTTTGCAATTAAGAGCCTTCATTTTTCACTTCTCTAAACAACTCATATTGGAATACCAGGCACAAATTTATTTTCTTGCATCCATGGCTCTAGAGTGCTTGCGTACAAACCGAATAAACACATGTAAAAGCTAATGCTAGGAAAAGAAATCCATAGACGAAATCTACTGAACGCAGAACTCATGTAAACTTATTTTCGAAATTCAGACAGAGCAGGCACACACCAGCATACATGGCCGCCATCTGCCCCGTCGACGCCTGCTCGCAGCGGCCGAGCGGGCACGCCGGCGGCCGCAGGCCACCAAGGCTCGCCATGAGCGTGAATATGACCAATGAGGCAAGGACTGCACGCACGCATGTCATGAAGTGGCCAGAGGAGCAGATGAACGCATGTGCATACAGTAAATATATAACTAATTAAATCGATTAATTGTCAGTTCTTGCCACTTCGTCCATTGCAAAATTATGTGCTGCAAAGTAAATCCCATATAGGCATATACTACAAAATAAACAACATGAGATCAACTTTTTCTTGACAGTAAGAAACAGCACATCATCAGATCAGCCAAACTTATCTCAAATCAACAAATTTCACTGAAACCACATGGAAACCTTCCAATTTTCAGAAGAAACAGAAATCAAGAATAGAAGCTCGAACTAATTAGTCACATCACTCATCCATCCCAGAAACTTTGTAGATCGAAGCCTTTAAACAGGAGTCTGTACCCAACTACGAAGCTCACCGCACGTCATTTAGAGAACACAGATTTGGATGAATAATATGGGGATTTGGCCTCACCGATGGGAGCGGTGTGTCATACGACTGGATGCCCGTGGTCACCCTCACATCGGGCCAGTCCATCTGACATTGTTGTTCCCTCGCGTGCATATTGGACCTTGTGTGGCTCCCCGCTGGGCGGATCTCACCACACAATACGGACCTGACCGGCCATCGTACGGGCATCATAGCACCATGGGATGGCGACGGCGAGGCTCATCACAGTGGGCAGCAGTGAGGTCCATCTCCAACAGCTCCCGCCGCCGCCGCCACGCCTCCTTTGGCCACTGCACCATCCCCGCTCCTCCCCTCATCCATCTCGCACCTATCCATCACTGAGGCGGGGAGACTGGGAGCTGGGGTGCGTAGACGCGTCGGATACGACGCTAGCCTAGCCGAGGCGACAACTCCCTCCGACGACGGCGTGGGGAGGGCTCCGATGGTGAGGGTCACCGGCGGCCTCGACAGGCGCTTTTGGAAACATGACAGGGGGATGGGGATGGGACGGGAGGGGGTCAGGGACACCGAGAGATGAGCCCGTCGGGTGGACTTCTTTTATATCCGCAAAGAGCGGCGGTGTCACGGGATTGGACTCGAGGCTTCGAGAGAGACAAGAAAAATATCTACAAAATCGCAGCACAGGACACGTACAGCCCAGAAGGCCTAGTCAAAGTGCAAACCGCTTAAGAAAACACACGTGAAAAGCGCTACAGGCCTGAGATAAAAGAAAGGCGAGTACTACGCGTCGGCGCACCGGCCGAAACCAGCCGCATGATTAAAACAATTCGTATCATACGATTAACTTAAAAACGGATCGTCGTCTACCTGTTACTCTTTTAACGACGCAGAGAAAAATCTCTCTTTTGCCATTGACGTCCCTAACAACCTTGCTCGCCATGGATACAAGAGCGCCCCCACCTTGAAGTGCTGCCGATTCGCCGACACTCGCCGTCACCGCCGGCTTGCCGCCACTCGCCTTCCCCGCTGGTTCCAGCAGGGCGCCGCCGCAGCATCCACTCGTCGCCCTCGTAGCAACGCCTGCCATTTGTAGAACGCATGATGCCTCTGTCCTTGTAGCAACTAGTCGCCGCCGTCAGAACATCGCCTGGCCGCAGAACACCACACCGCCGCCATAGCTCCTGCCGCCGCCATACCATCGCCACTGCGGCGCCGGTTTTTGAAGATTCACGGTGGAAGCTTTTTTTACACCGGTTGAAGCTTTTTTGCTGTATGGTTGAAGCTTTTTCCAATTCTGATCGAAGCTCTTTTTCACACGGGTTGAAGCTTTTCTCCATGTTTGAACCTTTCGTCTACGCCGGTTGTAGCCCTTTTCCATGATTGAAGCTTTTTTCTCCGATGTAGCAAAAAATTTCATCGCTTCCAAATTTCTAGTTTCTTTGGTTGCAGCAAACTTTGCGTCGCAGTTCGTTGTCGTGGAAGTGCCTCATGCCGGTTCGGCAAAACAGTTGGCCAATTCCAGCATATGGTGGTGTCGTTGGTAGCAAACGAGATTGCCGGTTGTAGCTCCTCCTGCTGCAGGTTCCAGCAACGACGTCGGCAGCTTATAGCACCCACGGTGGCCGGTTCCAGACTCCACGGTGGACGCCAAAGAGCTTGTAGCTTTGGCGAGGCGCCCAAAGAAACCTCACCATTGACGCCCCTAGCAGCTTGTCCATGGCGCAAAAAATATCCCCTTCCTAGATGGCTTTGAATCCGGCCATGGCCTGCGCCAAGCAGATGAATCCGGCCATGAAGTTTGCAGCAACAAGGCACCGCCGCACGGTGATCTATTTTGGGAGGACCCCACCGTGGTTTGCTGATCGGAGGAGGGGAAAGCATGGCGCAGGCACAGAAAGGGGAGAGAGTAGCGAGAACGGAGATGAGATGCGGGCGGTGGAGAGAGAAGAGAAGAAAGAGAAGCTGTTTCTAGATGCGTGGGGCCGAGCGCGTGGCGCGCGTGCGTGCGACCGGCGGAACGTTTCAGCCGGCGCCCCGGCTGGAAACGTTTCCCTAAAAGAAAAGATATGATCGAAGGTTCTACCATGCGTCACACTTGTCAAATCCATACGGTGGGACAGAAACATGGCAAGCGAAGGAAACGAATCACTTTGTCACACGCGTAATTTTTAGAGGCACCGTGAATTTTTTTTAAAAAAACCAGGGAAAAGAATCCCTTACGGGCCTAGTCTTCTTAGTATATAAATTGCAAAAAATTAATGTAAAATAGCAAGGTGGGACTATTTAATACTCCAACCTGTTCTTGTCCGTCCCGTGGGCCGCAACACCCGTCTCGGCCCAGCATTCCGTGCCCATCAAGCGCCCAACTCCCTTGGCCCGAGTACACTTGCTTACTATCCTTATGTTAACTCGCCAGACGACCAGATTTGCACGCCCATGAGCCTAGCTTGACTGGTCTGCTACGTTGGCATCTTCACAACAATCCAGCCACATTGGGCCAGATGTAAGAAAACGCACATCCAAACTTTGTTTTCCTATTTTTTATTCAAATACGCACACACACAGCCACATTGGGCCAGATGTAAGAAAACGCACATCCAAACTTTGTTTTCCTATTTTTTATTCAAATACGCACACACACAGCCACATTGGGCCAGATGTAAGAAAACGATGGTGAACCCTACGGATACAAAATTTAGTACTATCTTGAATATGTTTTAAATTCAAACTAAAAGCGTAAAACCACGAGAAGAAGCGTATTGCGACGGTGAATCCACGGAGTCAATCTGTGCTTTATTATTAATTAGGGATTAGGAATAGACTAGTAAAAGAGCCAGTGCGTTGCAACGGGAGAAAAAACACAACACACACTCTTAACCGAACAACCATCACTCAAGACCACAATAGGCTCATCTCCTTTATTTTAGCGGCGCATCATATTTGTGTTGCCGCTTATCCTTCTTCTCGCCCTCACTGGGCGGTGGTCTTAGTGTTCACACAAACCAAAACGTTTTAGAATGTGATTGATCCTAAGACGTCTCTCTCTCCCTCTCTCCTCCCTCTCGCTTTCTCTCACACTCGCGATAAGAAATCTGTTGTTTTCTCCTGCGACGTATTCAGAGGTATGCATGTGTAGTTCTTGATGTTTTCTTTTCCCTATATGATTATAGTGGGTGTTTATTTTCAATCCGGATCGCCGCCTTTATGAAAAAAAAATGGATCGTGCTCTATAGTTATAAGTTTGCTTCCAAAACAATATTTAAAATATTTAACAGGTAAAATTAATATCATATTCAGATTTCGCACATATTTCTAATCAAATTTCATATATAACATATTAAAATCCGAGTTACGGTTTAAAAGATACGTATAATTTAGAAAACCATTTGTTTGAATTAAATATCTTCCAAAATAATATTTATAAATTCATATTCTACATATTTTTCTAATCAAATTTCATATATAACATGTTTAAATCGGAGTTACGGTTTAAAAGATATGGTTTAGAAAAGCATTTGTTTGACTTAAATATGGTCTACGGATAAACACCGGGTGCCCAGCTTACAGAGAAAGGTCGCAACTAATTTGCCACTTAAGGTAATCTTAAAGGAGAGAGATCCGAGGTGAAGATTCAGAAAAATTGAGCAAAAACTTGTCCAGCCTAATAGAAAGGTTGCAGCAAAAATTTGTCATTCGAGCTTTGAATAAAGAAAAAAATGAAAGCGAGCTCGCCTGAAGACACCAGCGGTGAGATAGCATTAAGTGTGGACATGAAGAAGCCACCCTAGTGTCCTTCATCTGGCGGCTGCAGCAGGTAAAGCAATACGAACTGGATCCCCTTTCATCCAAATATTACTTAGTAGGAGCAAAAAATAAGGTGCTTCCATGATGATCTTCTAAAAATTAGAGGCGTAAAATCAATGTAAGTTACTGCAAACAACAATTCAGTTGGGATATGGGAGATCGACTCCGCTTCTTGCTCGCATAGGGGAAAGTTGTGGCTACTCTCGGGTGTAGGTACACCCGAGTTTGCAAAACTTTGAAAAATGTGATAAAACAAGGTCAAAAAAATCTGCAGTTTGGGGACATGAAACTTCATCAAATGTTCAACCTTTTTGCAAGAATTCAGCTAAAAACAACATCCGAGGAGCTCTCATAAAAAAAAAATCAATGCTCAAACAGTGCGCAAACTTAGAACATTGATTTTGTTTTTTTTTTTGCCGAGAGCTCCTCTGATGTTTTTTTTTCGCTGAATTCTTGCAAAAAGCTTGAACATTTGATGAAGTTTCATGTCCCCAAACTGCAGATTTTTTTGACATTGTTTGATCATGTTTTTCTTTTTTTTTCCAAACTCAGGTGTACCTACACCTGAGAGTAGAAAAGCTGGTCTCCTCGCATAGGGGACAGATTGTTGGGCATTGCATATTTTCTGCTACAAACAAAATGGCAGAATAAATAAAATAAAATTGTTGACATAAAGAATTTCCAATTCACTGATATTCACAACAACACTCATTACAACATATGAACTCAAAACCATTATTTTAGATAATGCTGAGGTAAATATAACACTTGGCAAAAAACCAGTAAGCGAGGCTACTTTGGGTTTTCAGTGCAAGCATCCTCGTCTTGTAAGTACATTGTAGAAAAGTAGTTAATACATCAAATATGTAAACAACCAACCTATGGTGCATGGAAGTGTTAATTGCAAGTTGAGATTCCCCAAAACTATGAAACATAATGCGATGGCCTGTTTAACACTTTTTGTAAAGTAAAAAATTATTATAAAAAACAGACATCACAATTTTTCATATGTATCACACACTAATGTTTAGCGTTTGTAGTTTTTTCTAAAGAAGGTTGACAACATATTCAATACCAGTTGGTCAAATAGGAACATATAGTTGTGCATTTCCACTCGACACAATATCAGTTCTACAAAAATTAATCCAAACTTAAATATTTATCATACTTCCAAACTTCAAATTGCTCATTGTTGAAATATTTGACAGTCTGTACACTATCAGGGCAAGATTGGACAATTGATGCTAAAATTGCAATGTATGTTCACAGGGTAGAAAGATGGAGCACCAGATTAGTGGACAGCCATGGGATGACCTCATAATTCAGAAGGGAGTCAGAGTACAGATATGATGAAAACAAAGCACAACGTTTATACCAAGTGGAACCAAACCTGTAGGCAAGTACACTTGACACCATAGCGATCTGTAAATAAGAAGCAAAAGCCCAAGGAAAACAGAAGTCACACGAAGGACTGAGAATAAGTGGTATAAATTACCAAAAGCAACCGACTATCCAATAAAGCGGAGGCTGAACATGGTAGAGACCATGCATCTTTTCATTTAAAACTTGTAGTGCCAGGAATTTCTCAAGAACTTTGTGCACAACACAATTTAGTGTTTGCTTATATATATACATCACTGGTACATATAATTGTTAGCTAAAGTTCTCTCAACAACCACTATTTGTAAATTCAGTAAATTTGTGCTGAATTGACAAGGATCAATATGTAGCTGAGCACCCTCTCATATTGATCGTTATACTGCAAAAAGATACCAAATTCCAGATTCAACAAAGATGACCAACAAACAATAGGGAATGCCCTTGATGGACACGAGGATCCAAGCATATGTCACAAACTGGTAACATGTTCAGGAATTGATTGTCGATGCCCATCTTGAAGGTAGACATGGCTTGATGAAATGCAAGCTTCTCCCTATAAATTGTGGTGCAGGCCCATCGAACACAAAAATAACAACATGGTGGTCAAGCGCGGACGTGGATTTATCCGCCTTGTAAAACTAGTGCGAATCAAATTAACTACCTCTCACAGATCCGACAAATTAAGCCCGGCCACGCTCATCTCCGATGACATGAGCATGGTCGCAACCAAGGCAACAACTCTCTTTGGCGGCCATGTCCGAACAACAACAAGAGATCTCGCGGGCGTCCCTCTGCTCAAAAACCTTTAGAGCATAAGCATTTTTTGTCCCTAGTATGCACCATATGAAGGCCTTATCTCGGACATGCTTTTTTTCATCGTGACAGGTAATTCATCATCATGTATAGTCTGTACAGAAAATACTACCTACTAAGTGTAATTGCATAAAGTTACCCCTATGCTAAACCTCACATTAGTTTGTGTTACTGCTAATTATTTTTATCACATCCTGATGTGTCAATAAAACCAAAAGAACATTAGCTAAAAACAAATAGAAGAACTGGACCTGTATTTGTGAAAGAAAAAAGCAAGATGAAAACAATATACAGTTTTTGAAGAAATTGAGTTGTTGTGAACTCGCTGCATGCGTTCGCCTCGACTCGGCAAGCATGTCAAACGACGACCCTCACCATCACATTTATCTGCGGCAAATCAACATGGTGGATATAGAGGTGAGTTGCAGAAACTTAGCTGACGGACAGATAGCAATGACTCTAATAGGAGTACATAACTGCTCTAACTGAGCAAACTTTGGAGGAAGGGGAGGCATCTTATCCCAACTCTTTCAGCATGTATGCGTGCCCCTGACCACACTGGATGTGCGCTCCTCCTCACGGCTGGACGGATGTTCCTGGCATGGTCTTCTGGCTTGTCGGAGCAACCAACCACCGGTGAGCACGGATCTGGCATTTACACCATCAGGTCACAGCAGAGAGGCGACGAAAAGCAGGTAGCGTCGATGAGCAGGAGGGTAGTGGAGGAGAGAAAGCCACTCAAGGTCAAGGCCCCGCCCCGACATGGCATTAGTCGTCGTCATACTCAAGTAGCTCCAGGACGCAAGTAAACTGCGGCCGCCGCCGGCAGATTCATCAAGATGCACGGGGGCAGTGGGGGAGACGCGGTTGACGGTGTCCTGGACTAGGGGGTACTTACTACATCGTCTCTCGATCAGTTGGATTGGACCGAGGACCCCCATGACCGTTTACTCATGGACCAGTTCGGACAGCCGAAGTATACATGAGGAAGATTCCACAAGATTTGGCGATCAAGACAAGAACTCCTCTCGATCGGCGTATTCGACTAGGACTCTTGTTATCCTAGGCCTCTTGTACATTATATAAGCCGTGGTCGGGCTAGTCGATAGATATATGTTAGATCATTATGACATTAGTCATCGTACCTCTAGGGTTTAGACCACAACATATGATCTCGAGATAGATCGACTCTTGTAATCTTTATACTCATCAAGATCAATCAAGCAGAAAGTAGGGTATTACCTTGATAGAGAGGGCCCGAACCTGGGTAAACATCGTGTTCCCTGTCTCCTGTTACCCATCGATCCATGACACACAACTTGGGACCCCCTACCCGAGATCTGCCGGTTTTGACACCGACAATGGTGCTTTCATTGAGAGTTCCACTGTGTGATCGACAAAGGATCAATGGCTCACCCGCAGGTCAACTGCAACGCCGACATCTTCATCGCCGGCTCGACTGGTCACCTTGGCTTGACCGAGGACCACGCTCCATCTCCGATCGTCATGTTCGGACGGGGGCCTTCATCAACATCAACTCCGATCTCTATCATGATCATAGAGGAATCATCCATGAAGCTCGAGGGCTCAACGTCAACATTGCCCTCGGGCGACCGTGCTGTTTTTCTAGACAGCGAACTTGTATCCGCCGTCACCGCCTCCTCGAGCGTCGGTTTGACGATTGCTTCGGTGGAATAGTGCGAAATTAAGTCTACAACAGCCATGCAAAATTTCGTCGAGTTCCGATGGAGGAATCTCCGACAATCTACGATATACCGGAGCCTTGTCAAATCTGGACGAGTTTAGGTCGTGGTCTCCAGAGCCCAGCTCGGAGGTCCTTTGGAAGATCCAACCGTTCATCTACTGCGGAATTCCCATATCTACCACCCCTTCAAATTTCAACTCGATCCAACGGTTTAAATTCCGGGAACCTTCCGATGAGCGGACCAATTTTCAGATATGTTTTTTGCGTGAATACGGATCCGACCTGAATTCATGTTTCTTTATGAACGTGATATTGGACAACCTTTTTAAAGGAATTTTCTTCTAGGGTATTGTGCGTCATTTTTAAACACATGCCCATAGAATTTTAAGCCTCCTCTGAGGTAATCTTCATCATCATGCTGGTGTTAAACCAGTCCGGTAATATTGCTCCACGGCTGCTGACCTGCGCTAGACACGTCGTCGCTTTTTGAGCCGAGCTCAACTTCTTCGGATGATCATCTCGGTGAGCGAACAAGAGTTCGGAATCGCCAAGGATAAATCATCACCGCCCCACGGATTACACGGAGCGGGCACACCGACATCGCCGCATGGTCACTTCATCAAGCCGGCATTGACCGCATCACAAGTTACGACGTACGTCGGCATGGCCGTACTGTTGCTTCTTCAAGCCGATGTCCATCACGCCGAACTGCTTTATCACCTCGGCTGACATGGCAGCTGCAACGTCTCCTTACCGACCTGCTCCGTCATCTCGGCTAGACCGAGGGCTTCGCCATCTCTTCATCAACCTACTCCGGAGACTTCAACATCGTCAGCCGACCAGCTTCGTCACGTTAGCTGGACCGAGGGCTTCGCCTCGGCGAGTCAACCTTTACCAGCATCTCCATCCCGTCGCTTCACCGCCTATCAGACAATGGGTGTGCGGATCGAGTCCCAATTTTGGGAGTCACTTTTCTTCGGACTGCTACAACAAATAAACTAGGTGTTATTAATCCTAATAATTTTTGCTTGTTTGGGTTTATTTTTCCCAAGGAACTATTACTCTGGTTTGTTTCATCATATGTACACAGGTCTATCAAATGGTGGCATCATTAACAATGGTCGCGTGGTGGTTCGGTCAGTTTCTGTACATAGTTCGGCGAACGCCGCACCCGGAACTCAGACCAACCTGTGAATTCAGGCTTTGTCATGCCTTTACTGCACCACGCCGACGCTCTGCATCGACATTGACTTCGGCGCCAGGCCACATATCTTTAAATAAACTATTTTGCGTAAATTAATTACGCAAGGATTATATATATATTTATATTATTCTTTTTTGACCGCACTATTTTATGTGTGTAGGTGATCGACTTCGAGTGCGTCACCTGGTCACTTCGGCAAGCCTACGTTGTCGTCCAAATTGGCATAAAATCGGCTCGCATGATCACCTTGTTGATCGAATTGTCATACCGACATGTTCGGTTGCCTCAGGGACTTCGGCATCATCAAGAGGGTCCTACCTCGTCGGGTGTTCGGCGCACGGGCCATATTTCTCTTATTACTCATCTTTGCATAAATTATTTATTATGCAACAATTTTTTTAATTTATTATTATTACTATTATCTCCGGTTTGCACTATTTTGTGCGCATAGGTAAATGATTCGGGTCGGGCAGTGTTGTCACCTCGGCGTACTGACATACCACGTCACCTCGGCTGGACGGGGGGCTTCGTCAACACTTCATTAACCCACGCCGGAGACTTCGGCTTCACTCTGTCGGCCTGCGTTGGCCGTGCTATGTCACCACTTCGGAGTGCCGAGCTCTTCGCTCCGCCACCTCGGGACCGGCTTGGGGGATGGAACCATGTCCCGCATCAAGCTTGGACTGTGTCATCAATGCCGAACACATTAACCAACTAAGTTGCTTTCATGCTCAAAGTTTTAAATTTTTAACTCGTGTTCGGTTCGACCAAGCATTAACTTTTTTGGCAAAAAGTTGTTTGTGAAAAACTTCATTGTCAAAACTTTGTTTGTGACACACAAATTCAAATACCCTGTTTACTTGGGGTTCCTTTATGAAGCCTTCCCTCTTGCATATGATTATACTTGTATGGCTTCGTTCCTTGTTCGTGTATTACGCCACAATATGCACCATGTTGACTTAAGTGTTCCGCAAGCTGGGATGCCTTGCTCCTGTGTTTACCCCTACGTTCTCGATGTTGGGGAACGCAGTAATTTCAAAAAAATTCCTACGCACACACAGGACCATGGTGATGGCATAGCAACAAGAGGGGAGAGTGTTGTCTACGTACCCTCGTAGACCGTAAGCGGAAGCGATCACAACGTAGAGGAAGTAGTCGACGTTCTCCTCGCGATCCTGCCGATCCCAGCGCTGTTACTCGGCACCTCCGAGTCGATGATGACGTAGAGGAAGTAGTCGTGACGTTCTCCTCACGATCCAGCCGATCCCAGCGCCGTTACTCCGGCACTTCCGAAGTTCTTGGCACACGTTCATCTTGATGACGCTCCACGGGCTCCGATCCAAAAAAAGCTCCGGGGAGAGGGAGTTCCGTCGGACGACGGCGCAGTGACGATCTTGATGTTTCACCGACGCAGGCTTCGCCTAAGCACCGCTCTGATATGACCGAGGTGGAATATGGTGGAGGGGCACCGCACGGCTAAGGAACGATCTCAAGGATCAACTTGTGTGTTCTAGGGTGCCCCCTCCCCGTGATATAAAGGAGGGGAGGAGGAGGTGGCCGCCCAAGGGGGCGCACCAGGAGGGGGAAACCTACTCCAAGTAGGTTTCCTCTCTTTCCTTATCTTATTTGGAGGGAAGGAAAGAGTACTAGTATTTAGGAAGTAGTACTAGTAGTAGAAATAGGAAGAGGGGAAGGAGAAAGGAAAGGGGCGGCCCCCTCCCCAATCGGATTGGGCTTGGGGCGCCCCCTCCTTGTTCCTTCTCTCTTATTCCTACATGGGCCCAATAAGGCCCATATACCTCCCGGGGTTCCAGAACCTCCGGAGCTCCAAACTTCTCCTAACCTTTCCGGTGTCCAAATATATCCGTCCAATATATCAATCTTTATGTCTCGACCATTTCGAGACTCCTCGTCATGTCCGTGATCATATCCGGACTCCGAACAACCTTCGGTACATCAAAATACATAAACTCATAATATAACCGCATATCGAAACCTTAAGCGTGCGGACCCTACGGTTCGAGAACAATGTAGACATGACCGAGACACATCTCCGGTCAATAACCAATAGCGGGACCTGGATGCCCATATTGGTTCCTACATATTCTACGAAGATCTTTATCGGTCAGACCGCATAACAACATGCGTTGTTCCCTTTGTCATCGGTATGTTACTTACCCGAGATTCGATCGTCGGTATCCAATACCTAGTTCAATCTAGATTCGCAAGTCTCTTTACTCGTTCCGTAATACATCATCTCACAACTAACTCATTAGTTGTAATGCTTGCAAGGCTTACGTGATGTGTATTACCGAGAAGGCCCAGAGATACCTCTCCGACAATCGGAGTGACAAAACCTAATCTCGAAATACGCCAACCCAACAAGTACCTTTGGAGACACCTGTAGTACTCCTTTATGATCACCCGATTCGTTGTGGACGTTTGGTAGTACCAAAGTGTTCCTCCGTAAACGGGAGTTGCATAATCTCATAGTTACAGAACATGTATAAGTCATGAAGAAAGCAACAAAGAACATACTAAACGATCAAGTGCTAGGCTAACGGAATGGGTCATGTCAATCAGATCATTCTCCTAATGATGTGATCCCGTTAATCAAATGACAACTCATGTCTATGGTTAGGAAACATAACCATCTTTGATTAACGAGCTAGTCAAGTAGAGGCATACTAGTGACACTCTGTTTGTCTATGTATTCACACATGTATCATGTTTCCGGTTAATACAATTATAGCATGAATAATAAACATTTATCATGATATAAGGAAATAAATAATAACTTTATTATTGCCTCTAGGGCATATTTCCTTCACTCGATTGTTCGGCTAGGGAGTAAAGGGAGCACCTCTGCGATTGTCACGATCGGGTCATCCGAGCTCGGACCTCAGACTGGGTGAAGCCGAAAGCTAGCGCTCTTATTATTTTCAATCATAGTCGGCACACAACGGAACTCATGAATACAAAGAATCTATTGCACAAGTCTCATAGTAACAATGAGTAACCGAAGAAAGGTATCGGTGGAGGTACTATTTTCTTCGAAGATACTTCTTACACTTCGTTAGTAATATAGCATAAGTTCCCTGAGCGCGCTTTGTCTGTTACAGCCTTATGGCCTGATTTCCTGGTTATCGGAAACATCATCGATATTCTCGACAGGTGGAGTACATAACACTTTTCGGCCCTTGACTGAAAAGGGAGAAGCCGACGGTCGGTTAAGACGCGTTTAAAGTTCGGGTGAACACAAATATGATATAAGTACTTCGGTACATATAATCATTATACATAAAACTCTTTTACCCAAGTCACTTGGGGGCTCTTAAATTTATATGAGCCATTTTATGAGTGTTCTTCTTCTTAGTCGTTGCATAGTCTTTTTCTATCACTCCTTTTTTCGACGCGATTGTGTGGTCAATAGCCAGTGAGCCAAATTTCTCTCTCAAATCCGCTAGAGTTTAGTTTGCTAAACTGGCCTAACGAGAAGTACTACACCTTCGGGATAGGGGGTTGAAGCCGTAGGTTGACCCGCTTGAAGTCTTGAGATAGGATGTGTCATGTTAAAGCACGACAGAAGCACAATTTTTTTTCTAAGACCAATTTTCGGATCGGCACCGAATACTTGATCTAGTTCAGACGTCAAGTTTTTATGGCAGTTTATTGATTTTTCAAGCCCATGGCACTTTTAAACTATTTGTGTGTTTCCCGCATAAGTCTCACAGTGCAACGTCGGACACCTTTAGAGATTCGACAAAAACATTCTCGGATATTGCTATATATGCATCGGTTTCGAATTGTGTCTTTGGTCAATAGTTGGGTTTCCGGGCTCCTGTGTTTGCCTCCTACGTTCCGCTTTGTTCGGCTAGGTGTGCAAAGGGAGAACCACTGCGATTGTGCTTCCAGCTCGCATGGTTAAGCACCTCAGTGGAGAAAGCCGAAAAATGACTGTCACAATAAGCGTAAACTGGTCAGCGATCCGATGATTATGTTAAATGACGGGCTGTTCATAACATTGGCCGAAGTGTTTACGGTTTGACCTCGCCTGTCGCCGAACACTCCGGGGGTTCGTAGTTAGCTTCCCCACTTTAAAGCTCCTATGACTAAGTGAAAGTTATAAAGCCTGCATATCTGATTGCCTTGTTTCCGCTAACACAACCGCCTTCGGGCACCGAGACGTCGGATAAGGGTTGTTTTGTTATTGCGAAAACACCTTGCGTAGCATCTACAAGGGGGTGGAAGCCGACGATGGGCCACTTTCAAATGATAAACGGTCGCAACGGAGTCAAAATAAACATATCATCGACGTTTGTATTTAATATACGAGGGCCTCCTTCCGCAATCATCGTTATAAAGCCATAAATATGCATCAATTTGACTTAAGATTTTGGCCAAGCTGGGTTGCCTGGCTCCTGTGCTTACCCCTACGTTCCCGATTGTTCGGCTAGGTGGTAAAGGGAGCACCTCTGTGATTGTTACTACCGGGTCATCCGAGTAAGTACCTCAGACTGGGTGAAGCCGAAAGCTAGCAATCTTAAAGGATCACATTGGTCGGCAACGACGGATGTGAAAATTTTGGTTCATTAATACCATAGAGTTCGGGAACTTTCCCCGAACTAAATCCTCAATATTTTCCTCCCACATTGATCGGAGGTGAGGTTTCATGATCATGATAAGCATGACAACCCAAAGAAAGGAACTGATAGCGGGACTATTTTCTTTGGAAGATATTTCTCACGTTAAAACGTAATATAACATATCTCTCCGTGTACGTTTGTTTATAAAACCGTATGGCCAGATTGCCTTGTTTTCCATAAATCTTTGCCCTTATAACGGCTTTATAAAGTAGGACAAACACTCCACAGCTATTGGCCGAGGAGGTGGAAGCCGATGGTCGGTCAACAAAGTTTTGTACAATGCGGATCCGAGCATTAATGATGTAAAGTACTTGGATACATCAAATCATTACACATAATTTGTGATTTTACTTCGGATATCGATCCTTAATTCGGCCACCCGTGCCCACATTACGGCTCGGGGGCTACTGGGCTTCGTGCTCATTATTTATAAATATTAAAGGGGCACATCGATCCCCTGATCTGGTGTTGCCACCCGACCAGTGTCTCGGGGGCTACTGCATTTCCTATTCAATGCAGAAAATTTTAAGTGCAATACATTTTCCGAGGAGATTATGATCCTCAGGTTGGTCGGCTGCACCCAACCCGAGTCTCGAGGACTGGGCATGCCGCTTCTTGTGTCCTGAAGTATTCTGCCGAGCTAGGACTTGATCCTTAGGCCGATTTTGCGAATCAATCTGAGTCTCAGGGGCTACTGGGGTCAGCGGTCTTATGTCATCCTTCGGGTGCATCTCGGGTTTTAGACCGACACACGCCTTGAGGGCTACTGGTTATACATATTAATAGTAAATAAATTTACACGCATCGGAAATAAAATCCGCAAACAATCATCCCATGACCGAGGTGCCGAACCACCTCAAAAGCATTTGGGGATATAGCTCGGATACAAGTGGCTGGCTCCATAGAGGGCATTCCCGGCATTAAGCTCGGCTAAACTCCTTCAACCTTTTTGAACCAAGGTGATCTATGACACCTCGGATAGAGTCCGGCGTTGGAGCTCGGATATAGTCCGGCGTTAGAGCTCGGATACAGTCCGGCGTTGGAGCTCGGATACAGTCCGGCGTTGGAGCTCGAATACATTCCGGCGTTGGAGCTCGGATACATTCCAGCGGTGGAGCTCGGAAGCGGTCTGATGTTGGTGCTCGGCTGCAAAAGATACCTTGAATGCAGTCCAGCGTTGGAGCTCGGATGCAAGAGGACACCGTCGCACGGGCAACACTTCAAACCCGAGGTGTGGCATAAAAATAACAAGGCATTGATAAAGGCCAAAGACTTAAAGGGCTCCTCGGATACCCGACGTGTAAACTCTTCGGATTCACTTCGGCGATCCTCAAGATCGAAGATGAGAAGATTTGTTGAACCAGTTTTCACCGACGACCGAAGATGAAGAACAGTTCGGTAGAATCGAGGAGCGTCCCCAACTTGAAGACCGGTTCAGGGGGCTACTGACGGTGTCCTGGACTAGGGGGTACTCACCACATCGTCTCCCGATCAGTTGGATTGGTCTGAGGACCCCCATGGCCGTTTACTCATGGACCAGTTCGGCAGCCGAAGTATACATGAGGAAGATTTCACAAGACTTGGCGATCAAGACAAGGACTCCTCTCCACCGGCGTATTCGACTAGGACTCTTGTTATCCTAGGCCTCTGGTACATTATATAAGCCGAGACCGGGCTAGTCGATAGATATATGTTAGATCATTATGACATTAGTCATCATACCTCTAGGGTTTAGACCACAACATATGATCTTGAGGTAGATCAACTCTTGTAATCTTTATACTCATCAAGATCAATCAAGCAGGAAGTAGGGTATTACCTCGATAGAGAGGGCCCGAACCTGGGTAAACATCGTGTCCTCTGTCTCCTGTTACCCGTCGATCCATGACACACAGCTTGGGACCCCCTACCCGAGATCTGCCGGTTTTGACACCGACAGCGGCCCTCGCCGAGGCTTGCGGCAGCGAGCGGAGGTGGCGGCATGTGCGGCGAGAGGTTGCGGGGAGCAAAGGGCAGAGCACACTATCTAGGAACATGGATCGATGTGTCTGTACATTGGTGAATGTAGTAAATCGTGTTTCCCTGAAGGTGGTGAAGAAAAGAGGCGTTGAGATCTACATCAATGGCTGCTGGCAGCCCGGGGCCCACCGCCGCCACACGTCAGGCAAACTCTTTGCCGCTGTCTGGTGGCGCCACACGATCACGAACTCTCACCGGCGCTTAACGGCACAACAGCAGGACCTCGACGGTGCCGAGCGCTTCGTTGGAGGATCCGTGGAGGTCGGCTTATTCTTTCTAGTGGGATAGAGGAGGAGATAAGAACTTGTTGGTCAGCCCATTAACAAAGATGAACGTGTTTGAATCCTGGCGTGGAATTCGACTGAGGAAGGTGGCAACGCCGCTGCCGGCGACGGGGGTGCGCCCGCTCGTGCGTCGGGAGGGATGAAGGGGATTGCCTGTGATGCATTTTTCAAGGACCGCTGGTTGAATATACCAAACTACATGGATGTTTATGCAAAAATGAAACGTTTTTCCAGATCCACTTACAAAGGGACTGCGGGTTGATTACTAAAAACCACAGGGACCTTTGTGTAAAAACATCGCGACGGTAAACCCGACAAACTCAACCCGTGCTTTATTTTATATATATATATATATATATATATATATATATATATATATATATATATATATATACATACATACATAAACACTATTCTGATCACGGGTAACGCGCCTGACCTTCCCCGAGTACTAGGTTGAACTTCAGCTAAAAGATGTCCAAAAGGGGCTTGCAATATACCGTTGGAAAGCTATGGACACCAGTATCATGACCCAAGTTAATTTTTTGGCAAAATGTAAGCGGTTTAAAAGCAGTTTTGAAAACCATTTTTTCTTTGTACAAAAAACGTGAATCGTATTTTCGATCGCATTTCTAAACCGTTTATCGGAATGAGGTAAATAATATGGCGTTGGAAAGCTGCTGCAAAACCGCTCCTTCGACATGTTGAAAGTTTTGTCTAATTCCCTATGGATAAAGAGTAATTTAGAAAATTGTAAAATTTCGCAAACCGAACAACTGAGTTCGTATTTTCAATGTAATTTCTAAACGGCTAATCAAATTGAGGCAAATGATATGGTGCTCGAAAGCTTGTGAAAATGCGCTACTTTTTCATGTTGAAAGTTTTTCCTAATTTTGAACGGTTTAAAAGTAATTTAGAAAACGGTACAAGTTCCATTGAGTTTGTATTTTCAAGCTAATTTTTTAACCGTACGTCCGAATACAACAAATGATACGGCATTGGAAAGCATGAGGAAATGCGAAACTTTTTTGTATAAATTGTTTCTCTCAATTCCTTACTGTTTTAAGTCAATTTTGAAAATGGCTAAAAATGTATTTCTGCCGTAATTTCTACAAACTTTATCGGAATGGGGCAAATAATTTACTGCTGAAAAGCTACGGAAAATACGAAACTTTTTCATGTTGATAGTTTTATTTGAATCCTAGCCGTTTTTAAGTAATTTCAAAAACAGCGAGATCATGCGTTCTGCCTTTATCGCGAAACGAATTCTTCGAAAATGCACTGCATGAAGAACTTGAACTTCTCGGCATGTCTACCTGAACTTCACTCTGTTTTTCACGTGTTTTGTTTGCTCGTAGATCTCCATCCACTGCTAGTAGCTCTCCATCCATTCACCGAATTGAGCAGTGATATCTGGATGAAAAGCTGCTGTAAACACGCAAGTTTCCCGTGTTGATCATTTTTTCATAATCGCGACGATTTTAAAAGTTTTTCATCTAAAATTCATTCAGCGTAGTAGTTGAACTTCCTGCTGTTTTCACGTTGAACTTCTGTGACGTATTTTTGTTTGTAATTTTCTCATTCATTCGTCCGTGTTACACAAATGATATTCCTTTTGTACAAACCTCTCTCACAATAAATTTTTTTAACTTTCTCCCACGGAGGACCTGAACTTATAACAACAAAACTTTTAGACTTTGATTTTTTTTATTTTTTAATACAAAATGCACACCGTGTAGTACGTGAACTTCTGGTAGTTATCAATCCAAACTTCCCTCGGTTACGTGAAAATATCTGAGTTTTTTATAAATATTAATCTGAATTTCTTAATCCTTTTTTTATGAATTTTGAAGCGCTCTATTTTTGAAAGTTGAACTTGTTGTTATTTTATTTTTGAATTTCTTGTTTCCATTCTTTAATAACGAGGGAAATCTGAGTTTTCTATAATAATTGAACTTCTCCATCTTTTTAATATGGACTTCCTGGTTTGTTTCTTAAACTTTTTTATGAAATTTTGAAGCGCTCTATTTTTAAAAGTTGAACTTCTTGTTATTTAATTTTTGAACTTCTTATTTCCATTTTTTAATAACGAGGAAAAATTCGAGTTTTCTATAATCATCGAACTTCTCCATCTTTTTAAATTGGACTTCCTGGTTTTATTTCTTTTAGTAACGAAAAAAATCCTACTTTTAGGGAAGCTGTTGGAAACACACAAGTTTTTTTCGTGTTGATCATTTTTTTTCATACTTGGGACGGTTCAAAATATTTTTTTGAATGCGTAAAAATGTGTTTTTAACGGTATACGTAAAACTTTTAAACCATTTATCAGAATGTAGCATATAATATACCATTAGGAAAGCTTATGAATAGGAGCAAAATTTTCATCTACGCAATCGTTAGAAATTCGTTGCATTTTGAGAGCAGTATTAAAAATGGCAAGACATCATCATTTTTGCTTTGTTTTTAACATTTAATTGAAGGTCGGAAGCCTCACACTAGAGATCTCGAACTACACCGGGAGGAGCACATGAACTTCTTGCAACAAAACTTTTAGGCTTTTAGTTTTTTATTCGTTTTATTCTCATTTGAAATGCATTCCGTGTAGTAGTTGAACTTCCTGTTGTTTTCACCTTGAACTTCTACCATATTTTTGTTCGTAATTTCTCACCCGTTCATCGGATTTGCACAAATGATATATCGTGCCGATTACCTCTCTCACAAGAAGTTCTGAACTTTTGTGTGCCGAGCACCTGAACTTCTTGCAACTAGTTTTTTATACTTTAACTTTTTTTATTTTATTTTCTCATATGAAAACACACACCATGCAGTATGAACTTCTCTTTGTTTCACTTTAGTAACGAAAAAAATCTTAGTTTTTTTATAGAAATCGAACTGCTCTAACTTTTTTATTTGAACTTCTTTGTGTGCTTTTTGGAAAGTTGAAATTTTGAAATTCTTGATTTTATTTCATTTAGTACTAAGAAAATGTGAGTTTTTTTTATAAATAGCGAACTTCTCTATTTTTGTAATTTGGACTTGTTGATTTAGTTCTTTTAGTAATGGGAATATCCTAGTTTTGTAATAAGTATTGAACCGGTTCGTTATTTAAATAGGAACTTCTAGAGTTTTTTTAATTTAGAAACGGTGAAAATATTTTTTAATGATGTTTGAACTCCTCTATTTTTGAATTTGAACTTATTGTTTTTTATGTATAAACGGTGAAATATCCACTTCAAAGTGCCATGTTATCTTTTTGAACTTGTATGTTATTTCTCTTTGAACTTCTTATGATCTTCCCGTCAGCAGATTCAGATTTTCCAATTTTAGACATTGCACTACCGCGTTATTTCATTTCGAACTTCTTGTTTCCATTCTTTTAATAACGAGGAAAATCTAATTGTCTTATAAACATCTAACTTCTCCATTTTTTAAACTTGGACTTCTTAGTTTTATATATTTTATTAACGGGAAAAATCCTAGTTTTTTAATAAACATTGAGCCGCTTTTAAATTTTGAACTTCTAGATTCTTTTAACGGAGTAAATCCATTTTTTAATATTTTTTTCAGATGCTTTGTTTGTCTTAATTTGACTTTCTTTGATTTTTTAATAAACATTGAACTTCTTCGTCTTTTATATTTGGACCTCTAGGTATATTCGAGAAATGGGGAAATCCATTTTTTGTAACTTTGGAAATGGTTTTCGCCACGTGCAGATCTACTTTTTCGTGATCAATTTTTAATTTGAACCTTTTGGTTACCTTTTTTCTATGACGAGGAAATCCATGGGATTTTTTTGTATATTCATAACATTTTCTTTGAACTCTCCAATTTATTAAATTTGAACTTCGAGAGTTAAAATTTTCTACGTGACGTTTTTTTTCTTGGTATATGAACATCGAACTTCTCTCTTATTTTAGTTTGAACCTTTTGGTAATTGGAGAAATCCGAGTTTAGTAATAATTATATAATTGCTCTGCCTTTTAAATTTGAACTTCCAGGTTTTTGACCTTCTTCGTTATTTAAATTTGAAATTATAATTATTTTTGGAAACTGGGAAAACCCTTTTTTATAAACTTTTTGAACTTATCTATTATTTAAATTTAAGCTTCTAGTTTTTTTTGAAACGGAGGAAATCCATTACTTCTTAAATAAACATCGAAATATTTTTTGGGGGTGAACCCTCAGGGGTTTAGTGATTTTTCAATTTTTTAACATCAAACTGTTCGCTTATTTTCTTTTCGAGTTGTGTATTTTTTTCACCTCTTTGCTATTGTGACCTTTTGGTGAACTGCACAAATCACTTTTTTCTTAAGAGTGTTTTGTGTAGTTGTACTAAAATGTCACACGGGCAACGTCTACATTTCAGTGCGACTGCACAAAGGGAGATTGGTCTTGCTCTATCCTCCTCATCCAACTTCGAGCCTAATCTTCTCCAACTATTTGCTTAATCTTCTCCAACTAGTTAGTCTTAAGAGAGACTGCAAAGGTGACCGGCTTCTATTTGTGTGTTTATTGTTTCATCAGCAGTCCTCTATCATCGTAATCACAATTAATATCTTTGGAACAGGGACGCTCAACTCTATTTTAGTGGAATTGCATAAAATTATCGGAATGTTGCATGCTCCAGACAACTACTTTTTTTCCCAACATGCCTTGTTGATTTAGACAGAGCTGGGGGGACGTTCCTGCCAATGAAAGCATGGATCAATTTTAATTTAACACCTTCTCACAACTTTGTCTTCAGTTGTGATGTAAATATTAGCTCTGATGTGCTAATCATTGAAATGTGGCTAATATACCCGGTGGAAAGCTTATGAATCACAACAAGTTTTTCATGTAGATATGTGTTATAAATTTGTTGCCATTTAAGAGCAGTTTTTAAAGTGGCAAAACAACATTGTTTTTTTGCTTTTTAAAACAACATGTAAATGAACGACGAACATCTCGTAAATATAGTTTTTGAACCGTGTATGGTGGAGCACGTGAACTTCTTGCAACAAACCTTTTAAGCTTTTAGTTTTTCTATTCTTATATTCTTATCTGAAACGCATTCTGTGTAGTAGTTGAACTTCCCGTTGTTTTCACCTTGAACTACTGTCACGTATTTTTGTTCAACCTCTCTCATAAGAATTTTCGAACTTTCTCGGGCCGAGCACTTGAACTTCTAGCAACAATTTGTTTTTGCATTTTGCTTGTTCATTATTTTTTTAATATGAAATGCACACCGTGCAGTACGTGAGCTTCGGGTCATTATCACTTTGAACTTCTCCCGGTTCAAAATCTGAGGTTTTTATAGACACCGAACCGCTCTAACTTTTTTATTTGAACTTCTTTGTGTGTGTTTTTTAGAATTATGAAAATTGAAGTTCTTGATTTTATTTCTTTTAGTACCAAGAAAACGTGAGTTTTTTATAGATAGCAAACTTCTCTATTTTTTAAATTAGACTTCTTGGTTTTATTCTTAGAAAATATATAAATTTTAAATAAGAATCAAATATCTTTTCTAAATTGAACTTCATACTTTTATTTTTCCTACATACAGAAAGAATTTGGGTTTTCTTTAAACTCTCCAATTTATTAAATTTTAACTTCTAGAGTTAATATTTTCTAGGTGAAGCTTTGTTTTTTTCGTGGTATATAAACATCTCACTACTCTGTTATTCTAATTTGAATTTCTTGGTCTATTTTTTAGTAACTGAATGAATCCGAGTTTTGTAATAAACATCAAATTGTTCCATTTTCTAAATTTGAACTTCTAGTTTTTATAAAAACAGGAAAATTCATTTTTTGAGCTAGTTAGTTATTTTAATTTGATCTTCTTGGATTCATTCATTTTTGTAACAAAAAAACTATTTTCTTTTGTACGTTGTTTTCATTTGAACTTCCAGGTTTCTTAGAAACCGGAATAATCAGATTATTTAAGAACGTTGAACAACCCTATTATTTTAATTTGAACTTCTTGAATTTTTTAGAAACACGGAAAACAAATTATTTTAGAATTCGATCCTTTGTTTCATCACTAGTAGAATGTTCGTCTCGTACGTATTAACACAAGCACCTTTGTGTGCTACAAATGACATCCATGCACGAGGCACTCGAATCACAATATTAATAAATAATTTGGCTACAAATCAAATGAAAAAATAAATAGTGAACACATAAGTCATGCGCCCATTACCCACAATGAAATAATACTAATTAGTACAAAGTAATTTCACAAATCTGTACCATAGCATGGATCTCCGTTGGATATGTTCAGTTGTACCACTCAATGAAGAACGCATAACAAAAACTATAGGAGAGATCAGCAGAGGTCAAGCGATTAAAATTCAGGCTTTTTCCCATGATTGCCCTACACATGTTTAGATTTTTCACCAGTATTTTTAAGTGTGCTGCCGTCTGAACCTTTGACGTTTCCTTCTTATATAAATGATCTTGAACCCCCTGGAAACTTGTGAGATATGATCGCATCTCTCGAAAGCCATCGACCGCTCCAGAACAATTCCTGGAATCCTCTCACACCGTGTATAAAACTTGGCCTACGGTCCCAATAATAATATTTCCGGGATCCTTCTTCAACCGCCATCAACATTGTTGTCCCTGCCGGTCAGCTATCAACTTACGGTTCCGAACATACTAGCTTTGGCAAAATGCATACGAGTTGCGAAAGAAACTAAAGATCGTTGGCGAACAACATCGGGCAGTACCTTTGTTGTCTTTGAACTTCATGGTTTCTTGATTCTGAACTTGCGATTTATTTAATTTTTTGCAGGGTGCAGGGAGACTGCCGGTGCTGGGAGGACGGGCTTCATTCCCTCAAGTAGTCGCGTCCACTGCCGCACAGGATGGTGAGCAGGGGAGGAAAGAGAAACAGACCTGGCAACAAGCACTATAAGATGATGAATACAGCGGGCCATCTACTTATAAGTTCAGGAAAAAAATATAAGCACATCAGACTATGTACGTCACAGCGTGAAGCAAAGGAAAATCGAAGTGAACACTTAGCTACAACAGTTTCCTTTACAGATATGAACGCAAACACATCCTGGGCAAAGAAATGCTGGGAATATCTCAATCAAAAGAGAAGCACTAGTAGATGTTGTGTTTCAATGCACTGCTACATCTCGCTTTTTCTCTTTTTCTTTTCCTATTTTCTAGCCAATTATAAAGTGCTTATTGCAAAATTATAACTTTTCTCCATTCCACGATAAAAGTGTTTGTAAATAATTGGGCAAATAATAGAACATGAACAAAGAAAAATTAAACCAAAGGGAAACACGATTACACAACAGTTCTATCTTCAGCTAGCCATTTCATCAAACATGTCTTGTGCACCTTTTGGTTTGGCACCTTTCAGTTGTACCTCTTGCATCTTCAGGCCGGTGGACATTCACCCAGCAGTAGCTGGCTAGGACGAGATTGCGTGCACCCTGCGAGCCAGATCCCAGGAAGGTCGAGGTGGACTTTGCGAGAAGGTCAACAAGCAGGTGGAGGTTCATGGGTTGGGGGCGCGGCGTCGGCAGGTGGATGCGATGTGGAGCAGCAAGAACGAAAGATTGGATCAAGGAAGGGGCAAACAGAGTTTGCGATTGCAATAAAAATTGAAACTAGCAAATTGAGGGGCTCGTCCTGGTTGTGGTTGTAGGCTCGATGGCCTTCTACAGTGCTCCATCGAGGAAGTTCAGGTCTCCTTCAGCTGTGAGTCAGGGAGAGCGACCCCCGGTGACCGGACTGTGGCGACGCATCCTGTCGGAGGCGCTCCGCCGGCCCGCATCGAGGGATAGCACGGGGAAGGGAGCGCTGGGGTGGCGACTGATTTGCGTTGGGTGGCGGCCGGCGCGCACGGGGGCGGGGGGTGCTCGGGGAAGCCGACCGGCCGGGATCCCGTGGTGGCGGAGCAGGGTAGGGCGGCGGCGCGTGGGGTGGGCGAGGTAGTAGGCGGCGGCGGCGCGTGGGGTTGGCGAGGTAGGAGGTGGTGCGGCGACGGCGGGCCGCGGTGCGCGAGGTAGGAGGCGATGCGGGGTTGGCGAGGTAGGAGGTGGTGCGGGGTGGGACGGCTGGATCGGGGGGAGGTTGAGGGGAACGTGGGGAGGGAGGGAAGTTGCGGGAGAGAGGACAGGATTTTCATTTTTTTGTCTCGGGAGTTCGGGAGGACCTCGGTCGCCCCTATATAGACGCGTCGTGATCCAAATAGTTATTCTAATCTTGGGATTCGAATAGTGCTACTATATATATATATATATATATATATATATATATATATAGGGAAAGATAGCAAAAATGCCCGTGCGTTGCAATGGCAGGAGAAAAACATCCGGCCCTAACCCAATAACCATAGCACGAGTGCTCATACAACTTGTACATGTCACTATTCAACAATGCAGAAAATTAAATCACTACGTAAGTAGAACACGAATCTTGAAATCAAATGATAAGCTCATGCGTTACAACGGGCGGAGAAAATAACAAAACTTGCTTCATGTGCCATTACACATTACTTATATCCAACTCTGATAAACGTTTAGATAAGGTTACCCTTGTCTCTCTAAGATGCATATGAGTGTGTGTTACCAAGGGTTGTATTTTCTTTTTTTGGATCATGAAGTGTTGATGTGAAGAGGCCACCCCAATGTCCTTTATTGACGAATATTTAAGCTCTGCACTGCCATCAAATGGAAGAATAGTTATGCATGAAACAATCTCTTAGCAAGAAATATACAGTGTAATTCATTTAAAGATATTTTTACAGAATTATCAGAACATTTGAATTCAATGATTTTGATTATGTAGGTTTTTGTTTTTATGACGATTGGTAGCGGCTTCGTCGGGGTATGAAAGGGGTTCGCCTCGCGGGAGTATTTCTTGATGGAGACCGGCATCGGTGTAAAACCAACACACGCTCATATCGACATAGGCGGTGTGGTTGGCGACTCGTCTCGGCTAAAAGCCGAGTTTACGACGGTCTGCCAAGACAAGGGCGCCGCCTCACGGGCCATGAAAGGTAACATCTTAGAAGGGCGTGGTGGATGCCTCGTCTTGGCTAGACGCCGTATTCGGTGATATGCCAAAACAAGGATCACGCCACGGGGCCAAAAAAAGGTAACATCATGGAGAGGCGTGGTTGATGACCCGTCTCAGCTAGACGCCGTATTCGGTGGTCTGCTAAGATAAAGATCACATCGCCCGTACGACAATGAGACCTGTATGCAATGAAGGGTGCACCTCGTCTCGGTTGGACGCCGTATTCGGTGGTCCACCAAGACAAGGGCAAAGCATCACGGTGCCGAAGAAAGGTGGCATCATGGAAGGGCGTGGTTGATGCCTTGTCTTAGCTAGACACCGTATTCGGTGGTCTGCTAAGACAAGGAGCACACTGCCTGTATGCCGAGACCTGTACGCCATGAAGAGTGCACCTCGTCTCGGCTGGACGCCGTATTCGGTGGTCCGCCAAGACAAAGGAAACACATCGCGGTATCGTGGTAAGGGTCGGTGAAGACGTGTCATCGCGACACTAGCTTGATGATGTTGACGATGAACGCGTTTCAGCGAGCTCAATGTCGCCATCCTCCACGGCACAGCGGCGGCATCCTCGCTAGCTCTAGGCCTCTGTCCTCCATAGCTTTAGTTTGATGAAAAAAACAACGGGTGTTGTCCTAGCAAGCTCTGAGTCGCCGTCCTCCGCGGCACGCGGCGACATCCCCGCGAGCTTCACGCCTCCGGGCTCCACGCCACGATCCTCCGCGACACTGGGTTGATGATGTTGGCGAGGGGCGTCGTCTTGGCGAGCTCCATGCCACCATCCTCCATGGCGCCGGCTTGATGACAAAGTAGAGGGCATCGCCCAGCGTAGCTCCACGCCCGCCCTCCATGGCGCCGACTTGATGATGAAGTCGAGGGCGCCGCCGGGCAAGCTCCACGCCTCAGACCATGGCGCCGGCTTGATGACTAAGTCGAGGGCCTCGTCGTGGCGAGCTCCACGCCTCCGTCATCCATGGTGCCGGCTTGACGAAGTAGATGGCGGTCGGCCTCCCAGCAGGCTCGACGCCTCCTCCTTGCTATGCGCGTCCATGGGTGAGTGTGCGCTCATGTATGAGTGTGCCACATCGGCCGCCGCTTCGTCTGCTGCATCCGGGTGCGTGATGATCTACACACATAGAAAAAGAACAAGATTATTGCACCACCGGCCATGGGCGCGTTCATCTGCTCGCCGCTACTTTGCTTCCGTGTGAGGGTGCCGTCACCGTGTTCCCTTGGCGCACGCGCCGTTTCAATGGGCGCGCCCTCCGATCTCCTCGACGCTGCCACCAGGGGCACGGAAGCCTTTTGTTGCTTACGTGAGGTGCGCTTTTGGTGCACTGCGTGCCTTCTATCTCCCTCGCAAGTCGTGTCCTTGCATGAGGTTCTCCGTCCGTGAGTCTTGCGGCTGGCTGCGTGAGATGTGTGCTTGCTCCCTGAATACACAAAAGAGATATAGATGTACTATCTGGCCTTCACAGATCCTTCTTGGTGCATGCACTGCCGCCGTTGCCCGGCGAGCATGCCGCCGCCGTGGGCGCAGCCTTCCTATTGTTCTCGACGCTGCCGCCACGACGCGTCTTCTGCCTCCCTCCTGTGCCTCCAGGAGCGCGTCTCCTTCTTTCTTCGTCTTTTCTTGTGCGTGAGGCTCTTCTTCGCCACCTGTGCGGGATGTGTTCTCCGGGGTGAGCTCCATCTGTCGGATCTCCTTGTACGAAGGCCATCCTACACGAAAGTAGATACAACACAAGAAGGAGATACGTTGTTATGCCTCTCCCAGCGTGCATGTTGTCACCGGTGCATCCGTCCAGCCAGGAAGTGTACTACCGGGCGCGGCCGCTGGACAGGGCCAAGCACGCATGTTACTCGGCAAGTCCGCCGCCACCGTCGGATGGTCCTCCCGATCTGCTGGGGGCGGCCGCTACAAGAGCGTCCTCCTTCCATCTCCTCTCAGACGTCGACGCTGCCGCCCATGGCGCGTTCTCCTTCGCTGGCTGGTGGGTTCCTCTCGTCCCTCTCCTCTGCTGCGCTCTTGGATGGATGTGCGGCACCTGATAGATGAAATACACAATAACAATAAATTAGTCAACGAGGCTTGATCAGCTCCTGTTTCATCATCTCCTCGGGCGCCTGCATCCTTGCCGTGGGCAGGCCGCCATTGTGGCCGGCGTTTCCGGGCTCATCACATCTGGTGCCCACGAACGCGCGGCCGCGGCGCGGCCGCGCCGTCGTCTCCTCGGCTGCGTTTGTTGTTGTGCCGGCTATGCTAGCTAGCTCCTCCCTCGTTGCTGTACGTGCCCCCCCATCTTGGTGCATGAAGTCTTGTATTTATAGGTTGGTTGGGTGCTAGGGTTGGATGGATGTCCAATGCCCGCGGTGCTGAGGTTTCCTTCTAGTAATATTTTTTCTTGAAGCACAAACCTGCATAAAGAAAAGGAAATACCCCAATACATTGCCTAGTTATTTCATGTATTCCTTTCAAATATGATTCGCTTCAATTGTTTCCAAAATTTGATAGCTTGCTCGCGTCACTTGATTCCATCTACATGCTTTAGATGAAAGTTGCACCCAAGTTAACACGTGCACATGTTTAACTTGCCGGCCGGCCGCATACTCAAATACATACGTATACTGTGTACGGATACATTTGGGTATTAAGAAGAGTTCCCATACACCAGCAAGAGAGAATATTCGAGTACATACACGCGTATATATGTATCACACTTTCAGCCACGCACTACGTGCATGGCATAGCTGCACCAGTTTTTAGTGCACGCATGCATCTAGTACGTGAGGCAACAATCAGCTAAGCGTGTGCACATACCTGCACATGCACTATGAATCCATGATCACATCAAATGTAATGTAGACCAGTGTAGACCAGTATAATCTGCATTAGAACTCATTAAAAAAATCTCAAATTATTATTTTATGTAGTAGTGCACAAAATATCATCGAACACCAACTCGGTGCAAAATAACATGCATAACAACGGTATTTCGGAATGCAGACGATAGTCATGCAATCAAGACCATCACCAACATGTATTAGTACCAAGCATGGCCAATATTAAAGTAGTACTAGCATGAAGAACATAATAACAGAGTGCAAGAAAAACAAAGCATGTCGGTAAACACCGATCCATAAGCATAACCGAAATACCGACAATAGCAGCAAAGCAAACAAACAGTTATTTAAGATTCAAGTTGAAAACCAATGCTTCTGCATGGCTATCATGCAAATGGTGGTTGTGGCTTGCCTGGGGATGAAGAAGGCTCCGGGAAGAGGTGTGGAAAGATCGCGGAAAGGATCGCCGGAAAAGATACTCTCTCGGAGGGGGCTGATTAGGGCAAGGGCAAAATGGTCATTTCTAGTATGTCAAACCATAGAGAAAATGATACCAACAGTTTGGGCTCGAAGAGACGAAGATGTGGGCGTTGGATTCACCTCATTCGGAGTTACGGTTGCGGAGATATGAGGTGTAGAAGATCAGGGACTTTTCTGTAAAAATAATATTCACAGCCGGGTCCCTGAGTGGATAATACAGAAGCGGTTTTCAGAAAAATACACTTTCTAAATAAGAAAACGTAATCTATGTCGAAGAAGAAGTAAAGTACGCTTTCAGAGACGGAAAACATACTACAAGATGAATCAGAGGAGAAATATGCTTTCCGAAAACGAAAAATCATTCTCGTGTTTACGCCTCCACTTATCTGATGTGGACGGCGGGGTCAACGCGTGTGTGGCTGGCAGGTGGGTCCCACTCCTCTCTCTCTCTCTTCTCGCTCCCCTTCTTCTTCCTCCCGACAAAAGCAGGGAGAGGCGAGGCCGCGCGGCGCCGGCGATGGCCCGGGCAGCTCCGGCCGTCCCCGGTGGAGCTGGGACCACCCAGCTGAACAGAGTGCCGCTCCTCCTGGAGCAGCAGCAGGCCTGGGAGGCCTCAGAGACAAGCTGACTCATGGAGGCCGAGGGCAGCGATGGCGGTTGATCTTGGGGCACGCGACCACGAGCACTACGGCGCCGGGCTGAGGGGTGGAGGATGGGCGCTGGACTACGGGGAAACTACTGGAGGTGGAGAGGAGGAGAGAGGGGCTCGGCATTGAGTGAATTTAGGCCGAGGCCGATGCGGGCACGACGGCCATGGGGGAAACCAGAGAGCTCTTTGAGCTCGTTTGGGTGGTCGGGGAGGTAGCTAGGAGTGTGTGAGGTCGATTGGTGAGCTCGGGAGGGGTCGGGGCTGGCTTATATAGCCGTGGCAAGGCGGTTCGAGCTCGGGTGCCACCGCGGACGCGTGTCTGGCGCCACGGATGTGTGTGCTCGCGACCAAGCTCGAACGACGACAAGGGGGAACTGGACGAGGGTCACGGAGACGAGACCGAGCTGGAGGACAAGGGAGGGAAGCTGCCATGCGCTGTAGCAGAGCCGATCGGCTCTGTTCAGGCCCACGGCGACGAGCGCCAGCGAGGAGGCTTCGGTAGGGGGAGACAGCTCCAGGGGAACGGCGACAACTCGGGCTATCTGTTGGACACGACGAGGCGCGTGAGCACGACGAACCGCGGAGGGGCCCGAGCAAAACGCCGCCACCAAGGCCCATGGCGTGTTGCGGTGGTCACCACTGTGACCGGCAAGGAGGGGACACAAGAGGCAGGGAAACGTTGTCTAGCGTTTAGTCCTTTCATACTAGAGGTCTAGGGAGGTGATAGATCACGCAGAAGTGCAAAGTAGATGTGAGTGATCGCTTGAAGTTTTCTGTATCAGTTTTGGCTAAGTACTGCTGTTCAACGGGGAGATGATTGTGTCAAACAGAGTTGTCTGGGGTGTTTGAGTATGGACGGACTACGGTCCTGGAAACGATGGAGGGATTTGGACCAATATTTGATACAGTTGCTTCACAACTGCCTAAATTGGTCCAGAATAGAAATCATGATGATGCACTCAAATGGTGAAGCCAATTGAGCTGAAATTGGGAAGGGCAGAGTTATTTGGTCATATGAAGATGCTGAAAATGGTTTCACACCATTTGGATAAACCAAAATGGTACTTCCTTCACAAACATCCCCACTGACCAGAAACTTGTAGAAATTCTAGAGGGGAAAATGGCTAAATGGATTGAGCCAAAACTTGGTGGAGGGATTTTATATGGATAGGACAAGGCCTAGAAAAATTTACAGCCATAATGAAGCAAGATAAAATATACTTGCTTCACAAACTGAACTTTTGGACAGAATCAAAAATTTGAAGCTGTGCTCACATGGAGGCATTAAATGAGCTCAACTTTGGTGGAGGGCTATTATTTTATGATATGAAGAACCATGCAAAAGTGCAACTCATTTGGATATGCCTAGCGTGTACCTCCTTCACAAAGTTTCTTTCTGCACAGAAACTTTGGCAAAATCATAATTAAATGACTACTAGGCAAATGAGGTTGCATTTTGGCATGTGGAAATTATATGGACAGGAAAAGGTGTCCAAGGAGTTTGAGGTCAATTGGGCAAAGGAAAATAGCACTTGCTTCACAATGTGCCATTTAGGGCAGAATAGGAAATGAATTATTTGAGCATGATGATAAGCATGGCAAATGAAATGTTTTGCCATATTTGAGGAAGATATGACCCAAACAATTTATGAGAATTATTTGTGAATTTTAGGAGTGAAGGAAATATTGGTTGCTTCACAACCTAGGGCAAAAAGGATGATTCCTTTAATAGAAAAGGAATATTCCCAATAAAAAGAATATTGGGATTGGGCTAGGATGGAAATGATATGATCTAGGGAAGGATTTTAGGATGACAAGGCACTCTGGAAATAAAGAAGAGATCATCTTCTTCAGTTTATAGACCACAAAGCCACGGAAAAAGAAAACTCAAGCAAAAACCTCAGAAAATCAAATGAAAAAGAAAGGGCCAAAAATCAGGCTGTGACATTATGTCCAATTAATTTTTTTTCGCTGGCTGTATAATGCATGTAACCTACTCGTACCAACATTTTAGTGCATTCCAAATGTTTATACTACCGCTGCAATTCGAACTGAATTTGAATTCGTTTCTCCATTTCAATAAGAACCTACAATCATGATTGTTGCCAACTTCAACCATCATTCGTGTATTACCTTAACAACACACCACATGATTACTATAGAGATAGATATGAGCTATGTGTACTATATGAACTCGAATTCAATCTTTTGAATACACTTGATGTTGAATCCAATTAATAGTACATTTGATGTACTAACTATATATTAATAATCTAAACCATGTTCCATACGTACACCGTGTTTATCACACAAAGTATAGTGCCCCGCCCCCTACATTATGACAAGTATTTAGCCCTGAGCTGCAAAAGCCACACATTAGCCCAAATTATAATCAATGTTCTATATATTATATGTAGTACTAGCAAGATGCCCATGCGTTCCACGGAACATCAACATGATCAAGGGGAGGCCTTATTTGCAAATATGGAGAGGGGTGTGGGTATATTTTTTTCAAAATTGCCATAGTATCCTTCCTATCCGTCAGATATAAATCGTACGACCTATATTGCAGGATGGCAGGCACACCATCATCAGCAACTCTGTTTTTTTATAAGAGTAGAGATAAAATATATTATATGTAGTATAACATGTTCATAACCACACCATGTGTATCACCGTTATATATTCACGCATGCAGCAGCTTAAAACAATATGATAAATTCTTCAAATATCTGAATTCGCTTTTTATAATGAATTATGATCTCTATTCGTCTTTTACACCCACACAATTGATAACCCACAAGTATAGGGGATCAATTGTAGCCTCTTTCGATAAGTAAGAGTGTAGAACCCAACGAGGAGCTAAAGGTAGAACAAATATTCCCTCAAGTTCTATCGACCACCGATACAACTCTACGCACGCTTGATGTTCGCTTTACCGGAGACAAGTATGAAACTAGAAGTACTTTGTAGGTGTTTTCGGATAGGTTTGCAAGAATATAAAGAGCGCGAAAATAAAAGCTAGGGGCTGTTGTACGTAAAGAAGCAATAAAGTAAATATAGCGTGTGTGGAAAAGTGGTGGTAGGAGTTGCGAAATTGTCCCTAAGCAATTGACTACCTTACTAGACTGATAGCAAGTTTTATGTGGGAGAGGCCATTGCTAGCATGTCATCCCTTACTTGGAATTCTATGCACTTATCATTGGAACTATTAGCAAGCATCCTCAACTACTAACGTTCATTAAGGTAAAACCCAACCATAGCATTAAGATATATTGGTCCCCTTCAATTCCGTATGCATCAATTTCTATGCTAGGTTGAAGCTTCATCACTCTTGCCCTCCAATACATAGTCCTATCAACATACAACTAACCCTATGGTGTGATCCACGCAGCAGCTCATATGATGGGCACCAAAGGACAGCAACATAACCACAAGCAAATTAAATCAATCATAACAATTCATCAACCACCGATAGGACAACGAAAATCTACTCAGACATCATAGGATGGCAACACATCATTGGATAATAATATGAAGTATAAAGCACACCATGTTCAAGTAGAGGGTACAACGGGTTGCGGGAGAGTGAACCGCTGTAGATAGAGGGGGTAAGGTGATGGAGATGTTGGTGAAGATGGCGGAGGAGTTGGTGTAGATCGCGGTGATGATGATGGCCCCGGCGTTCGGGCGCCACTGTGGCGAGGGGGAGAGAGCCCCCTCCTTCTTCTTCTTCCTTGACCTTCTCCCTAAATGGGAGAAGGGTTTCCCCTCTGGTCCATGGTCTCCATGGCGTGGGAGGGGCGAGAGTGTTGGGGAACGTAATAATTTCAAAAATTTCCTACGCACACGCAAGATCATGGTGATGCATAGCAACGAGAAGGGAGAGTGTTGTCCACGTACCCTCGTAGACCGAAAGCGGAAGCGTTATAACAACGCGGTTGATGTAGTCGTACGTCTTCACGGCCCGACCGATCAAGCACCGAAACTACGGCACCTCCGAGTTCTAGCACACGTTCAGCTCGATGACGATCCCCGGACTCCGATCCAACAAAGTGTCGGCGAAGAGTTCCGTCAGCATGACGGCGTGGTGACGATCTTGATGTTCTACCGTCGCAGGGCTTCGCCTAAGCACTGCTACAATATTATCGAGGATTATGGTGGAGGGGGGCACCGCACATGGCTAAGAGATCTCAAGGATCAATTTGTGTGTCTATGGGGTGCCCCCTGCCCCCGTATATAAAGGAGTGGAGGAGGGGAGGTCCGGCCCTCTCTATGGCGTGCCCTAGGGGAGTCCTACTCCCACCGGGAGTAGGATTCCCCCTTTCCTAGTACAACTAGGAGTCCTTCCAAGTAGTAGGAGTAGGAGACAAGGAAGAGGAAGAGGGAAGAGAAGGAAGGAGGGGGCGCCGCCCCTCCCCCTAGTCCAATTCGGACTAGTCAATGGGGGTCGCGCGGCCTGCCTCTCCCTCTCCCCTAAAGCCCAATAAGGCCCATATACTTCTTCCCCCGTATTCCCGTAACTCCCCGGTACTCCAAAAAATACCCGAATCACTCGGAACCTTTCCGATGTCCGAATATAGTCGCCCAATATATCGATCTTTACGTCTCGACCATTTCGAGACTCCTCGTCATGTCCCCGATCTCATCCGGGACTCCGAACTCCTTCGGTACATCAAAACTCATAATATAACCACATCGAAACTTTAAGCGTGCGGACCCTACGGGTTCGAGAACTATGTAGACATGACCAAGACACGCCTCCGTCAATAACCAATAGCGGAACCTGGATGCTCATATTGGCTCCCACATATTCTACGAAGATCTTTATCGGCCAGACCGCATAACAACATACGTTGTTCCCTTTGTCATCGGTATGTTACTTGCCCGAGATTCGATCGTCGGTATCTCAATACCTAGTTCAATCTCGTTACCGGCAAGTCTCTTTACTCGTTATATAATACGTCATCTTGCAACTAACTCATTAGTTGCAATGCTTGCAAGGCTTAAGTGATGTGCATTACCGAGAGGGCCCAGAGATACCTCTCCGACAATCAGAGTGACAAATCCTAATCTCGAAATACGCCAACCGAACATGTACCTTTGGAGACACCTGTAGAGCTCCTTTATAATCACCCAGTTACGTTGTGACGTTTGGTAGCACACAAAGTTTTCCTCCGGCAAACGGGAGTTGCATAATCTCATAGTCATAGGAACATGTATAAGTCATGAAGAAAGCAATAGCAACATACTAAACGATCGTGTGCTAAGCTAACGGAATGGGTCATGTCAATCACATCATTCTCCTAATGATGTGATCCCGTTAATCAAATGACAACTCATGTCTATGGTTAGGAAATATAACCATCTTCGATCAACGAGCTAGTCAAGTAGAGGCATACTAGTGACACTCTTTTTGTCTATGTATTCACACATGTATTATGTTTCCGGTTAATACAATTTTAGCATGAATAATAAACATTTATCATGATATAAGAAAATAAATAATATCTTTATTATTGCCTCTAGGGCATATTTCTTTAAGTCTCCCACTTGCACTAGAGTCTATAATCTAGTTCACATCACCATGTGATTAACACCCATAGTTCACATCATCATGTGACCAACACCCAAAGGGTTTACTAGAGTCAATAATCTAGTTCACATCACTATGTGATTAACACTCAAAGAGTACTAAGGTGTGATCATGTTTTGCTTGTGAGAGAAGCTTAGTCAACGGGTCTGCCAAAATTCAGATCCGTATGTATTTTGCAAATTTCTATGTCTACAATGCTCTGCACAGAGCTACTTTAGCTAATTGCTCCCACTTTCAATATGTATCCAGATGAAGACTTAGAGTCATCCGGATCAGTGCCAAAACTTGTATCGGCGTAACCCTTTACGACAAACCTTTTTGTCACTTCCATAATCGAGAAACATATCCTTATTCCACTAAGGATAATTTTGACCGCTGTCCAGTGATCTACTCCTAGATCACTATTGTACTCCCTTGCCAAACTCAGTGGTAGGGTATACAATAGATCTGGTACACAGCATGGCATACTTGATAGAACCTATGGTTGAGGCATAGGGAATGACTTTCATTCTCTTTCTATCTTCTGCCATGGTCCGGCTTTGAGTCTTACTCAATTTGACACCTTGTACCACAGGCAGGAACTTTTTCTTTGACTTTTCCATTTTGAACTACTTCAAAATCTTCTCAAGGTATGTACTCATTGGAAAAATTATCAAGCATCTTGATCTATCTCTATAGATCTTGATGCTCAATATGTAAGCAGCTTCACCAAGGTCTTTCTTTGAAAAACTCCTTTCAAACACTCCTTTATGCTTTGCAGAATAATTCTACATTATTTCCGATCAACAATATGTCATTCACATTTACTTATCAGAAATGTTGTAGTGCTCCCACTCACTTTCTTGTAAATACAGGCTTCACCGCAAGTCTGTATAAAACTATATGCTTTGATCAACTTATCAAAGCGTATATTCCAACTCCAAGATGCTTGCACCAGTCCTTAGATGGATCGCTGGAGCTTGCACATGTTGTTAACACCTTTAGGATTGACAAAACCTTCTGGTTGCATCATATACAACTCTTCTTTAAGAAATCCATTAAGGATTGCAGTTTTGTTATCCATTTGCCAGATTTCATAAAATGCGGCAATTGCTAACAAGATTCGGGCAGACTTTAAGCATCGATACGAGTGAGAAAATCTCATCATAGTCAACACCTTGAACTTTGTCAAAAACCTTTCTCGACAAGTCTAGCTTTGTAGATAGTAACACTACTATCGTCATTCCGCCTTCCTTTCTTCAAGATCCATTTATTCTCAATTGCTTGTCGATCATCGGGCAAGTCAGCCAAAGTCCACACTTTGTTCTCATACATGGATCCCATCTCGCATTTCATGGCCTCAAGCCATTTTGCGGAATCTGGGCTCACCATCGCTTCTTCATAGTTCGTAGGTTCATCATGATCTAGTAGCATGACTTCCAGAACAGGATTACCGTACCACTCTGGTGTGGATCTCACTCTGGTTTACCTACGAGGTTCGATAGTAAATTGATCTGAAGTTACATGATCATCATCATTAGCTTCCTCACTAATTGGTGTAGTAGTCACAAGAACAGATTTCTGTGATGAACTACTTTCCAATAAGGGAGAAGGTACAATTACCTTATCAAGTTCTACTTTCCTCCCACTCACTTCTTTCGAGAGAAACTCCTTCTCTAGAAATTATCCATTCTCAGCAACGAATGTCTTGCCTTCGGATCTGTGATAGAAGGTGTACCCAACTGTCTCCTTTGGGTATCCTATGAAGACATATTTCTCCTATTTGGGTTTGAGCTTATCATGATGAAACATTTTCTTATAAGCATCGCAACTCCCAACTTTAAGAAACGACAACTTTGGTTTCTTGCCAAACCATAGTTCATATTGTGTCGTCTCAACGGAGTTAGATGGTGCCCCTTTTTAACGTGAATGCAGCTGTCTCTAATGCATGACCCCAAAACGATAGGTAAATCGGTAAGAAACATCATAGATCGCACCATATCTAATAAAGTACGATTATGACGTTCAGACACACCATTATGCTGTGGTGTTCCAGGTGGCATGAATTCGTGAAACTATTCCACATTGTTTTAATTGAAGACCAAACTCGTAACTCAAATATTTGTCTCCGCGATCAGATCGTAGAAACATTATTTCTTGTCATGATGATTTTCCATTTCACTCTGAAATTCTTTGAACTTTTCAAATGTTTCAGACTTATGTTTCATCAAGTAGATATACCCATATCTGCTCAAATCATCTGTGAAGGTCAGAAAATAACGATACCCGCCGCGAGTCTCAACACTCATCGGATTGCATACATCAATATGTATTATTTCCAATAAGTCAATTGCTCGCTCCATTGTTCCGAAGAACGGAGTCTTTAGTCATCTTGCCCATAAGGCATGGTTCGCAAGCATCAAGTGATTCCAAAATCCCATCAGCATGGAGTTTCTTCATGCGCTTTACACCAATATGACCTAAACGGCAGTGCCACAAATACGTTGCACTATCATTATTAACTTTGCATCTTTTGGTTTCAATATTATGAGTATGTGTATCACTACGATCGAGATCCAACGAACCATTTTCATTGGGTGTGTAACCATATAAGGTTTTATTCATGTAAACAGAACAACAATTTATTCTCTTACTTAAATGAATAACTGTATTGCAAAAAACATGATCAAATCATATTCGTGCTCAACGCAAACACCAAATAACACTTATTTAGTTTCAACACTAATCCCGAAAGTATAGGGAGAGTGCGATGATGATAATATCAATCTTGGAACTACTTGCAACACACATCGTCACCTCGACTTTTACTAGTTTCTGTTTATTCTGCAACTCCCGTTTCGAGTTACTACTCTTAGCAACTGAACCAGCATCAAATGCCGAGGGTTTGCTATAAACACTAGTAAAGTACACATCAATAACATGTATATCGAATATACCTTTGTTCACTTTGCCATCCTTCTTATCCACCAATTACTTGGGGTAGTTCCGCTTCTAGTGACCAGTCCCTTTGCAGTAGAAGCACTCAGTCTCAGGCTTAGGTCCAGACTTGGGCTTCTTCACTTGAGCAGCAACTTGCTTGCCGTTCTTCTTGAAGTTCCCCTTCTTCCCTTTGCCCTTTTCTTGAAACTAGTGGTCTTGTTAACCATCAACACTTGATGCTTTTCTTGATTTCTACCTTCACGATTTCAAAGCATCACGAAGAGCTTGGGAATTACTTTCGTCATCCCTTGCATATTATAGTTCATCACGAAGTTCTACTAACTTGGTGATGGTGACTAGAGAATTCTGTCAATCACTATTTTATCTCGGAAGATTAACTCCCACTTGATTCAAGCGATTGTAGTACCTGCATAACTGAGCACATGCTCACTGCTTGAGCTATTCTCCTCCGTCTTTTAGCTATAGAACTTGTTGTAAACTTCATATCTCTCAACTCAGGTATTTGCTTGAAATATTAACTTCAACTCCTGGAACATCTCATATGGTCCATGACGTTCAAAACGTCTTTGAAATCCCGATTCTAAGCCGTTAAGCATGGTGCACTAAACTATCAAGTAGTCATCATATTGAGCTAGCCAAACGCTCATAACGCCTCAGATTCCGCTTCCTGCAATAGGTCCGTCACCTAGCGGTGCATCAAGGACATAATTCTTCAGGCAGCAATGAGGATAAACCTCGGATCACGGATCCAATCCGCATCATTGCTACTAACATCTTTCAACACAATTTTCTCTAGGAACATATCAAAATAAACATATGAAAGCAACAACGCGAGCTATTGATCTACAACATAATTTGCAAAATACTACCAGGACTAAGTTCATAATAAATTTAAGTCCAATTAATCATATTACTTAAGAACTCCCACTTAGACAGACATCTCTCTAGTCATCTAAGTGATCACGTGATCCAAATCAACTAAACCATGTCCGATCATCACGTGAGATGGAGTAGTTTTCAATGGTGAACATCACTATGTTGATCATATCTACTATATGATTCACGCTCGACCTTTCGGTCTTCGTGTTCCGAGGCCTTATCTGTATATGCTAGGCTCGTCAAGTTTAACCTGAGTATTCCGCGTGTGCAACTGTTTTGCACCCGTTGTATTTGAACGTAGAGCCTATCACACCCGATCATCACGTGGTGTCTCAGCACGAAGAACTTTCGCAACGGTGCATACTCAGGGAGAACACTTCTTGATAATTAGTGAGAGATCATCTTAAAAATGCTACCATCAAACTAAGCAAAATAAGATGCATAAAAGATAAAAATCACATGCAATCAATATAAGTGATATGATATGGCCATCATCATCTTGTGCTTGTGATCTCCATCTCCGAAGCATCGTCATGATCACCATCGTCACCGGCGCGACACCTTGATCTCCATCGTAGCATCGTTGTCGCCTCGCCAATCTTATGCTTCTACGACTATCGCTACCGCTTAGTGATAAAGTAAAGCATTACAGGGTGATTGCATTGCATACAATAAAGCGACAACCATATGGCTCCTGCCAGTTGCCGATAACTCGGTTACAAAACATGATCATCTCATACAATAAAATTAAGCATCATGTCCTGACCATTTCACATCACAACATGCCCCGCAAAACAAGTTAGACGTCCTCTACTTTGTTGTTGCAAGTTTTACGTGGCTGCTACTGGGCTTAGCAAGAACCGTTCTTACCTACGCATCAAAACCACAACGATAGTTTGTCAAGTTGGTGCTGTTTTAACCTTTGCAAGGACCGGGCGTAGCCACACTCGGTTCAACTAAAGTTGGAGAAACTGACACCGCCAGACCACCTATGTGCGAAGCACGCCGGTAGAACCAGTCTCGCGTAAGCGTCTGGCGTAATGTCGGTCCGGCCGCTTCATCCAACAATACCGCCGAACCAAAGTATGACATGCTGGTAAGCAGTATGACTTATATCGCCCACAACTCACTTGTGTTCCACTCGTGCATATGACATCTACGCATAAAACCTAGGCTCGGATGCCACTGTTGGGGAACGTAGCAATTTCAAAAATTTCCTACGCACACGCAAGATCATGGGGATGCATAGCAACGAGAGGGGAGAGTGTTGTCCACATACCCTCGTAGACCGAAAGCGGAAGCGTTATAACAACGCGGTTGATGTAGTCGTACGTCTTCACGGCCCGACCGATCAAGCAATCAAACTACGACACCTCCGAGTTCTAGCACACGCTCAGCTCGATGACGATCCCCGGACTCCGATCCAAAGAAAGTGTCGGGAAGAGTTCCACAAGACGACGGGCGTGGTGACGATCTTGATGTTCTACCGTCGCAGGGCTTCGCCTAAGCACTGCTACAATATTATCGAGGATTATGGTGGAGGGGGGCACCGCACACGGCTAAGAGATCTCAAGGATCAATTTGTGTGTCTATGGGGTGCCCCCTGCCCCCGTATATAAAGGAGTGGAGGAGGGGAGGGCCGGCCCTCTCTATGGCGTGCCCTAGGGGAGTCCTACTCCCATCGGGAGTAGGATTCCCCCTTTCCTAGTACAACTAGGAGTCCTTCCAAGTAGTAGGAGTAGGAGACAAGGAAGGGGAAGAGGGAAGAGAAGGAAGGAGGGGGCGCCGCCTCCCCTAGTCCAATTCGGACTAGTCAATGGGGGTCAGCGCCTGCCTCTCCTCTCCCTAAAGCCCAATAAGGCCCATATACTTCTTCCCCGTATTCCCGTGAACTCCCGGTACTCCGAAAAATACCCGAATCACTCGAAACCTTTCCGATGTCCGAATATAGTCGCCCAATATATCGATCTTTACGTCTCGACCATTTCGAGACTCCTCGTCATGTCCCGATCTCATCCGGGACTCTGAACTCCTTCGGTACATCAAAACTCATAAACTCATAATATAACTGTCATCAAAACTTTAAGCGTGCGGACCCTACGGGTTCGAGAACTATGTAGACATGACCAAGACACGTCTCTGGTCAATAACCAATAGCGGAACCTGGATGCTCATATTGGCTCCCACATATTCTACAAAGATCTTTATCGGTCAGACTGCATAACAACATACGTTGTTCCCTTTGTCATCGGTATGTTACTTGCCCGAGATTCGATCGTCGGTATCTCAATACCTAGTTCAATCTCGTTACCGGCAAGTCTCTTTACATGTTCTGTAATACATCATCTCGCAAGTAACTCATTAGTTGCAATGCTTGCAAGGCTTAAGTGATGTGCATTACCGAGAGGGCCCAGAGATACCTCTCCGACAATTGGAGTGACAAATCCTAATCTCGAGATACGCCAACCCAACATGTACCTTTGGAGACACCTGTAGAGCTCCTTTATAATCACCCAGTTACGTTGTGATGTTTGGTAGCACACAAAGTGTTCCTCCGGCAAACGGGAGTTGCATAATCTCATAGTCATAGGAACATGTATAAGTCATGAAGAAAGCAATAGCAACATACTAAACGATTGTGTGCTAAGCTAACGGAATGGGTCATGCCAATCACATCATTCTCCTAATGATGTGATCCCGTTAATCAAATGACAACTCATGTCTATGGTTAGGAAACATAACCATCTTCGATCAACGAGCTAGTCAAGTAGAGGCATACTAGTGACACTCTTTTTGTCTATGTATTCACACATGTATTATGTTTCCGGTTAATACAATTTTAGCATGAATAATAAACATTTATCATGATATAAGGAAATAAATAATAACTTTATTATTGCCTCTAGGGCATATTTCCTTCAGAGAGCCCCTCCGAGATTGGATCTGTCTCTCTGTCTCTCTCTGTTTCTGCGTTCTGGTCTGTTGCCCTTTCACCGTTTCGGGTATATATGAAGATCCGTAACTCCGATTGGACTGAAACCTTCGCTATGATTTTTTTTCGAAAATTAGCTTTCTTGCAGCAAAAGAAGAGCATGAAACGCCTTACAGGTGGGTCACGAGGGTCAGGGGCGCGCCCTAGGGGGGGCCCGACCTCATGCCCACCTCGGACACTGGTTTGTGTTGATTTTTCCTCCAGATTTTGCAAATATTCCAAAAAGTATCTCCGTCCGTTTTTATCCCGTTTGGACTCCGTTTGATATGGATATTCTGCAAAACCAAAAACATGCAAATGTATGTGAACTGCACCGGCAATCGGATCGATATGTTAGTCCCAAAAATAGTATAAAAAGTTGCCAAAAAGTATATGGAAATTGTAGAATATTGGCATGGAACAATCAAAAATTATAGATACGACTGAGACGTATCAACAATCCTCTTTGTTGGGTTCTACGGTAGGGTGCGTCGACTGCAAATTAAAAATTCCTACGCGCAGAACATCCAGGAACATGCTACGGAGATGGATCACGCTTCGTTACCACTAGACGCCAGCAGCGATGCCGCGGCAAATGAAGAAGAGTTGGGGCAGCGCGTCTGCGTGGATCGTCTCCTCCTCGTTCGATCTTCCTCGAGCGGCCGGTCGTCCGATCCCACGTACGAGTTCGCCGGAGCGGCGCAAGTGCATCGCCTCTAACGGTATCTGCGCATGCGGGAGGAACGTCGTGCGGCGGACTGCTAGGTCCGATCACACAGTCGGCAGCGAGTGGAGGTGGCTATTCGCAACACATGCAAACCCTAGTCGCAGCACCGAAGTGATCAACTGCCTGAGTGTGCCGCACCTCCACTTTATATAGGCGTCCGTCACGGGCTCAACACTTGGGCCTCGCCGCGGACCCTAAAGCCCAAAGTCTATTCGGTCACGTTCCTAGTCCAGCCGGATCACATCCGACCGGTGTCCCTGAATCGACCTCATAGGTTCATTCCCTTAAGCCGCCAACCTTAGGTTCAAGTCGGCTTGGTCACAGCTCGGATCACCTCCGACCTGTACGGTTGGTAGCGGCCTCTAGCAAGGCGTGCCGACCACCAAGCGAGCGATGAAGCTGGTTAGGCGAACACAGCATAACGTGTCACACTTCGCTCCCTTTGCCGCACGATATATGTTGTCGGGCTCAAGGCGAGACTGTCATCCTTGTGCTAACCCGACCTCTTTCTCGTTCGATGATAGCGACCACAATCCGGATTATCTCATAATCCTTGTCGCATGGCCATGCTATTCCTGGTCGATCACATGAGGGGCCCAGAGTATATCTCTCCCGATCGGAGGGGCAAATCCCATCTTGCTCGACCGTGTCTCGCAAAGATGGGATCGACAAACCCGAAACCTACCTTTGTAACTACCCAGTCACGGAGTAGCGTTTGGTCGGCCCAAAGCAAGTCTGTCACCATCCAGTACATGTGTCAGATCAGGTCTTAGGACAGAGAACGTGTTGTACTAGAGACTCACAGATGACATATCGCTGCATCTCATAGTTGGGTCTGTCCGACTCAGACCTTATCTCGACTCGGATCCGACTATGTCGAATCCGACCAGACCTTTCCAAGTCCATATTATCCGGTTAGCATCCAATGCTCCATGGCTAGTGAGACCAAGCCATCGACCGTGTCATATGCCGCCTAGTCGGCCAAGCGTCCACACAACCCTTTTGACTAGGGACCTTTTAGGACAGTCATCATACAATGCATAGTCCCACAAACAAGTCACATACTTGCTGATACACATCATTGATAATGTCCAAGGACTATCTTTATTCATAAACACATAGGAAATATCATCATACATGATTGCCTCTCGGGCATATCTCCAACACTCTTATCTTTGTAGCTAGCGCTAACTTTCTCTTGTGCATGCACACGCCCGCATCCCTCTCACCCACCCTTAACATTCTCTAGATCCAACGCGCAAATTTGTCTTTTCACTTTAGGTCATTCACCCACGGTGTGTGTAGGCCCCAGCTCCTTCTTTACGGCACACATCGATCGATATGCCTCTCTAGCCAGGTGTGCCTACCACAAACACAAGCTTCCCCTCTTCTCTTCTCACCATCCATGCCTCACTCCCACCACTCTTTTCATCGATCTCGTACTCGCACACTCCTTCCCCCTCGATATAGTATGCCTCTCGCACCACCTCTTAGATGCATCCCTCTCTCTCTATCCTTCTCCCCTGGCCTTATTTTCTTCTAACACATACATGCATGTATACCGATCGATCTCCCTACATATACCTAGGTCGACTTTAACTATTTTCCCCCATCCATCGATCGACGTACCTCACAAGTTATGTCTCTCCTTTCTCGCATGAGGACGATTGATCTTCCTAAGTAGTTATGTCTGCTACCACAGCCATATCGTCCCCCTCATCATTCGTGCATGCCTCCTGACCCGTCTCTCACACGCACGCCGCAGACATGTGCAGCCATCCCCTCTCTTATTGATATTGCAGGCGTCCCTCCGTTTGTCTAGCAAGCCTCTCCCACCATTTGTTAGAAGCAACTCCACTACCACCCCCTCCAACACTCTAGCTCTTTCTCTCTCCCAACCTTATTCCTCTCCTACACATATGCATGGATGCCGATCGATATTCCTTAATACATAAGGTAGGCCTCTCTCCTCCTCCACACATATACCAGTCATTGTACCTCTATAGTTAATAAGGCCTCCCCCCACCACACACCGATAGTCGAGCGCTGTAGGTAGGTATCCATGCCACAGAGACAAACTACACCTGTCCCCTCTCATGTTCCAGTAGGCCAGCCACCCTATATCTTTGACGTGGGCACACACAAATTCGATGGCACTCTTTATCGATCACACAAGACACACACACATCATCCCTCTCTTCGATTCTATGGATACCTCAAGCCGATGATACCTCCACTCTCTTCTCGTGATCGCCCCCTCTATATATATATGATATATCCAGGACTCTATTTTCACACACATTGCATATGTTACATTTTTTGATTGACACCCCCAAAAAAACACTCATGAACCCACACATTATATCTCTCTATGTCTGTATCTCTCACACAACCCCACGTAGGTGGTGTACGTACACGAAGAGAATAGGTGCACGTACTCACGCTTCGTGCCCAGCCACACCCGCGCGGGTACACGGTGGAGCTCATTTCTGTACGAAATGGCAGCCCACGTGCTAATTTGAATGCGTGTAGCGGTTGTTTACCTACGGAGGTCGTGTACCACGCGTGCATGAAACAAAGTTCGACTTGATGCATTGGCACATTATTTTTAAATAAAGTTATATCGCTCAATGGCACGTACGCAGAATATAAAACGATTTTTATGGAGAAAAAGGTAGACCGCTCCACTATATACAATGGAGCCTGTCTGCATGGGTTTGTCTCTCTTCAGAGTATCTCACACAAGGCGGGGATGGCTTATCTCTCTCTCACTGTTGCTCACTGATCCGGCCGTATCCCATTCGCCGGCGGAAAGGGAGGATGTGCATCGTTTCTCCATTCGACGGCGCCGAGGCAGCATGTCCCGATCTACGGTACCCGCCGTTCTCTCTGACCAAGCGCCGGTGCGGTAGGGCCTACGCCACCTGCTCGCTATCATGATATGGGCAGATCCGCCGCCCGCTCACCTAGTTACATCCCGACGACCCCTGTGTATCCCTCCGCCTTGCTCCATCGCCTGCCTTGCCACATCGCTGCATGTGGAAAATCTTGCATGTGGATCTAACATAGTTCTTTGCCCAAACGTAGCTCGTCCGGCGTACTTTCCATATTGCAATCTCGTCCTCACACCGTTTTAGACAAACACAATCGGGTTGTTATCTTCCCTTAGGACATGGAATATGCTTCTTTTTTGTCGTCGCATGTGTCATCAACTGTTATTGGCCAGTAATTGTTTCCTTTCTACCTCTTTTTTTGCAAACAGGGCTATCCATTTCACCTCTTTGCTATTGCGACCTTTTGGTGAACTGCACAAATCACTTTTTTCTTAAGAGTGTTTTGTGCAGTTGTACTAAAATGTCACACGGGCAACGTCTACATTTCAGTGCGACTGCACAAAGGGAGATTGGTTTTGCTCTATCCTCCTCATCCAACTCCGAGCCTAATCTTCTCCAACTATTTGCTTAATCTTCTCCAACTAGTTAGTCTTAAGAGAGACTGCAAAGGTGACCGGCTTCTATTTGTGTGTTTATTGTTTCATCAGCAGTCATCTATTATCGTAATCACAATTAATATCTTTGGAACAGGGACGCTCAGCTCTATTTTTGTGGAACTGCACAAAATTATCGGAATGTTGCATGCTCCAGACAACTACTTTGTGTGTGTTTTTTAGAATTATGAAAATTGAAGTTCTTGATTTTATTTCTTTTAGTACCAAGAAAACGTGAGTTTTTTATAGATAGCGAACTTCTCTATTTTTTAAATTGGACTTCTTGGTTTTATTCTTGGAAAATATATAAATTTTAAATAAGAATCAAACATCTTTTCTAAATTGAACTTCATACTTTTATTTTTCCTACATAAAGAAATAAGGGTTTTCTTTAAACTCTCCAATTTATTAAATTTTAACTTCTAGAGTTAATATTTTCTAGGTGAAGCTTTGTTTTCTTCGTGGTATATAAACATCTCACTACTCTGTTATTCTAATTAAATTTCTTGGTCTATTTTTTAGTAACTGAATGAATCTGAGTTTTGTAATAAACATCGAATTGTTCCATTTTCTAAATTTGAACTTCTAGTTTTTATAAAAACAGGAAAATTCATTTTTTGAGCTAGTTAGTTATTTTAATTTGATCTTCTTGGATTCATTCATTGTTGTAACAAAAAAACTATTTTCTTTTGTATGTTGTTTTTATTTGAACTTCCAGGTTTCTTAGAAACTGGAATAATCAGATTATTTAAGAACGTTGAACAACCCTATTATTTTAATTTGAACTTCTTAATTTTTTTAGAAACACGGAAAACAAATTATTTTAGCATTTGATCCTTTGTTTCATCACTAGTAGAATGTTCGTCCCGTACGTATTAACACAAGCACCTTTGTGTGCTACAAATGACATCCATGCACGAGGCACTCGAATCACAATATTAATAAATAATTTGGCTACAAATCAAACGAAAAAATAAATAGTGAACACATGAAGTCATGCGCCCATTACCCACAATGAAATAATACTAATTAGTACAAAGTAATTTCATAAATCTGTACCATAGCATGGATCTCCCGTGGATATGTTCAGTTGTACCACTCAATGAAGAACGCATAACAAAAACTATAGGAGAGATCAACAGAGGTCAAGCGATTAAAATTCAGGCTTTTTCCCATGATTGCACTACACATGTTCAGATTTTTCACCAGTATTTTTAAGTGTGCTGCCGTCTGAATCTTTGACATTTCCTTCTTATATAAATGATCTTGAACCCCCTGGAAACTTGTGAGATATGATCGCATCTCTCGAAAGCCATCGACCGCTCCAGAAAAATTCATGGAATCCTCTCACACCGTGTATAAAACTTGGCCTACGGTCCCAATAATAATATTTCCGGGATCCTTCTTCAACCGCCATCAACATTGTTGTCCCTGCCGGTCAGCTATCAACTTACGGTTCCGAACATACTAGCTTTGGCAAAATGCATACGAGCTGCAAAAGAAACTAAAGATCGTTGGCGAACAACATCGGGTAGTACCTTTGTTGTCTTTGAACTTCATGGTTTCTTGATTCTGAACTTGCGATTTATTTAATTTTTTGCAGGGTGCAGGGAGACTGCCGGTGCTGGGAGGACGGGCTTCATTCTCTCAAGTAGTCGCATCCACTGCCGCACAGGATGGTGAGCAGGGGAGGAAAGAGAGACAGACCTGGCAACAAGCACTATAAGATGATGAATACAGCGGACCATCTACTTATAAGTTCAGGAAAAAAATATAAGCACATCAGACTATGTACGTCACAGCGTGAAGCAAAGGAAAATCAAAGTGAACACTTAGCTACAATAGTTTCGTTTACAGATATGAACGCAAACACATCCTGGGCAAAGAAATGCTGGGAATATCTCAATCAAAAGAGAAGCACTAGTAGATGTTGTGTTTCAATGCACTGCTACATCTCGCTTTTTCTCTTTTTCTTTTCCTATTTTCTAGCCAATTATAAAGTGCTTATTGCAAAATTATAACTTTTCTCCACTCCACAATATAAGTGTTTGTAAATAATTGGGCAAATAATAGAACATGAACAAAGAAAAATTAAACCAAAGGGAAACACGATTACACAACAGTTCTATCTTCAGCTAGCCATTTCATCAAACATGTCTTGTGCACCTTTTGGTTTGGCACGAGATACAGAGAGAAGGAAGCGGGACTCGCTAGCAGTAGCTGCTGCTCCTTGTGTGTCACCATGAAGCTGGAGTACAGACGATGGCTTACCTATTCATCAACATGTGGGAGAGGTGGCTACGGTGTGGCACACAGGCGATTCGCGGGGTGTGGGGGCGCTGGGCGGAGCAGTCCGTGGCACCGCGTGCGAGCAGTCCATATACTACACATGCTCTGTATCTCCCTCTGTTCTTGCTTATCCATCAAAATCAAGGCGTCGACTTCATTAGGAGAAAAACAAAACTAGCATTGGCAGAAAGCGTAGCAGTAGCATTAGCAAGAAAGGCTACCTCTTGCATCTTCAGGACGGTGGACGTTCACCCAGCAGCAGCTGGCTAGGACGAGATTGCGTGCACCCTGCGAGCCAGATCCCAAGAAGGTCGAGGTGGACTTTGCGAGAAGGTCAACAAGCAGGTGAAGGTTCATGGGTTGGGGGCGCCGCGTCGGCAGGTGGATGCGATGTGGAGCAGCAAGAACGAAAGATTGGATCAAGGAAGGGACAAACAGAGTTTGCGATTGCAATAAAAATTGAAACTAGCAAATTGAGGGGCTCGTCCTGGTTGTGGTCGTAGGCTCGATGGCCTTCTGCAGTGCTCCATCGAGGAAGTTCAGGTCTCCTTCAGCTGTGAGTCAGGGAGAGCGACCCCCGGTGACTGGACTGTGGCGACGCATCCTGTCGGAGGCGCTCGGCCTGCCGGCATCGAGGGACAGCACGGGGAAGGGAGCGCTGGGGTGGTGACTGATTTGCGTCGGGTGGCGGCCGGCGCGCCTGGGGGCGGGGTGCTCGGGGGAAGCCGACCGGCCGGGATCCCGTGGTGGTGGAGCAGGGTAGGGCGGCGGCGCGGGGTTGGCGAGGTAGTAGGCGGCGGCGGCGGCGCGTGGGGTTGGCGAGGTAGGAGGCGGCGCGGGGTGGGGCGGCGACGGCGGCCCATGGTGCGCGAGGTAGGAGGCGATGCGGGGTGGGCGAGGTAGGAGGTGGTGCGGGGTGGGACGGCTGGATCGGGGGGAGGTTGAGGGGAACGTGGGGAGGGAGGGAGGTTGCGGGAGAGAGGACATGATTTTCATTTTTTTTTCTCGGGAGTTTGGGAGGACCTCCGACGCACCGTGATCCAAATAGTTATTCTAATCCTGGGATTAGAAAAGTGCTACTCTCTCTCTATATATATATAGGAAAAGATAGCAAAAATGCCCATGTATTCCAACGGCAGGAGAAAAACATCCGGCCCTAACCCAATAACCATAGCACGAGTGCTCATACAACTTGTACATGTCACTATTCAACAATGCAGAAAATTAAATCACTACGTAAGTAGAACACGAATCTTGAAATCAAATGATAAGCCCATGCGTTGCAACGGGAGGAAAAAATAACAAAACTTGCTTCATGTGCCATTACACACTACTTATATCCAACTCTGATAAACGTTTAGATAAGGTTACCCTTGTCTCTCTAAGATGCATATGAGCGTGTGTTACCACGGGTTGTATTTTCTTTTTTTGGATCATGAAGTGTTGATGTGAAGAGGCCACCCCAACATCCTTTATTGACGAATATTTAAGCTCTGCACTGCCATCAAATGGAAGAATAGTTATGCATGAAACAATCTCTTAGCAAGAAACATACAGTGTAATTCATTTAAAGATTTTTTTTACAGAATTATCAGAACATTTGAATTCAATGATTTTGATTATGTAGGTTTTTGTTTTTATTGAAGATTTTTTGATTTCTAAGATTATATTTCACCTGTAATGTTTTTTTTACTATTTGGGCTTGGCCCAAACGCAAGAAAAAAATGATGCTATCTCCTGGTGGTCTCTCCCATACTCTCTGCCGTTCTAGCACAAATAGATGCATCGTGCATTTGCTCAAAAGAAATATGCATCGTGCATTTCCTCTTCTGTTTAATTGGAAATGATTAAAAAAATCAACTGGCTCATAAAAATAAATAATGCCACACTTAGGGGCTGAATGCTTACCGGCAATCGTTACGTGCGGAGGTGGAACCTACTTATGCTTAATTTTTTTGCTTTGCGTGAATTGCGGCTTGCATTGTTCATTCACCTCCACCTCATAGCCACATCAGCCCCGACATGTACGCCTCGCGATTATTCGTCTCCACCTCCACCTCGTTCTATTATGTCGCTCCAATGCGGTGAGGGCTAGTAACCGGACCTTACCAACATAGTCAAAAAAGTATTATATACTGGTGTATTTTATACTTTTTTGAGTATGTTGGTAAGGGGTTATGATGTTCGTGGGATTGTAGCCAAGGATCGTCAACAAACCTTAGCCGTTCGTTGGATCCTTGGAGCAGCTTTCAAACGACGTATAAGCTACAGGATAAGCTTAGAGAAATGTTCATTTCTTTGAGATCTTTGGATGCTTACCGAAGAGGGAATTTCATGTAAGAGAAGGAGAATCTTCATGGACTGGCTTCCACCAATTGGAGTTTCACAAGATTTCAGATGGTGGTAAAGTGATACCACATAAGGAGCTCTTCCTCATTCAGTCATACTCAACAAAAGTAAGAAATGTTTGACCGGATCCTTTTTTCATCTTCATATAGAAAGAAAATCGGCCTTCCTCATACTCCCCCCTTCATTCATAGAGTTGGAGGAATCCACAAGAGGCCTGCCCGTTCATAATTGCATAAAAGAACCATTCTTTTTATGAAAACTCTTATTCCAACCTCACCTTAGGTCGAATGAATACGAAAGGGGGATCAATCAAATCAATAAGCCATGAATGAAGAAGTAGTGGGCCTTTCGCCTTATTGTGTTTGACTCGTGGAGCTGAGAAATCTACTTCAAAGAGAGGGAAAGAGTGCTAGTCGGAAAGAACAAGCAAGGGATGAGCGCACGGGAGCAAAATCCGTTGCGCCCACGCGCATACGTTTTCTTGCTGGTAATTTCTCAGAAAGTTTTTGTGTTGTTGATTCCTATTCCTAGGTGTTGTGCTTTTTCCCCTATGCCGCCTATTGGTACGAGTGGAGTAGGATTGGCCTATAATATAGAACCTATAGGTGGTGTAACCTGTCGCTCAATACTCAAATCTACAATTGAAGCATCTAAGGCTGCATCAATCGAGGATACATGGCATAAGGAATTGTTAGATCTCCAAACTGAACTTCGCTTTCACCAAGCGTGGGTTTTCACCGGTCCTAACTAACGGTTGGCAAGCGATCCCGTATGCTGCATCCCAAAGATCAGACGGCTAGAGCTGGAGCGATTATTCAAGCAAGGTACTCAGCTTGAGTTTTTGAGTCAATCAATAGATTGTGTAGCTTCTTAGTCTTTTGGTCCACGTCTTCATGACTTATAGAAAGGGTTTCTTTCTTTTACAAGATTATGGAAGCTTCAGAAACAATCCAAGATATTTTGGAAACAAGAAATGTTGCATCAAAGGGTTGAGTGGTCATATCATAGTGAAATCGAGTTTCTTGATTTAGTCGATATCAAATTCCCAACTTAGAAATTCGAAAGGACTAAGATTCTACTTCTTCCTCAAATAATAGGAATGTGGATTCAAGTATGATATCACTATTCCACAGATCTCAAGAGAACGAATTGAACAAGTTTGATGGCTGGAAGAACATAGGAAATATTCAAACATGTATTGCATTTCATCGATCTCACCCTTTGTTCAGATTGCATAAGTCTTCGACTTCTTGAACAGAATACCGGTACGGTCATGAAGGCTTCGCCCTTCTCAAGTCAAGTGTAGAAGCGAAATCCTTTGAGCAAGAAGCCAGTGATCCCACAACACCAAAGTGATACATATGACATATTGGAAATTAGGCTTAGTTTGTAGATGTGAATATAGTAATGCACTATTGATAAATATGTTCTTTCAAGTAGATCATACTCGGTAGAAAGGAGGTGGCGGATCTGGGAAGAGGATTATACTTTATCGATTACTTGGACTTAGAGACCAATTATAAAAAGAAGACAGTAGCTGAGTGAGTTTATGGATCTAGTTTATGAGCAGTTTAACTAGAAAAGCAAGTAGAAGGAATAGAAGAATGAAATGCAGAAATAGGGGAAGGGCGGGTAGCATTTTCAAATGCCAGTTTGAGTGAGACAGTTTCTGTCTAGCCCCCCACTTTTAGGTTGTTCTTCCATTCTGCCTTTGTCTTGCTCTAAGCTACCTGACTTCCTTCCTTTGTTCTTCCATTCTAATTTGTATGATTCTGATCATCAGTTCTTATCGATCCCATTTTAAGGACAAATCCTGATGTTGATAAAATATACATGTTGATCAAGGCCAAGGACAATGAAGCAGCCATGAAAATATTGAAGAACGAGGTATGATGATTACTTCGGACTACTTTCTGTTCTTCATGCAAATGACCATATTTTCCGTCTGCATTACAGGTAGAAGATATTGAGTTGTTCAGATGTTTACAGGAAATCCTTGGGAAAAGCTACCACAACTTTGTATTAAGAAAGCAGGTTCTAGTCGTTGGTAATTTCAGGGAAGCCTACATTGGCATTGCTCCCGAGTTAGCCAAAGAGATCGCGGAAGAAGTGGATGTTATCGTAAACTTTGCAGCAAATACCACTTTTGATGAGAGGTCGTGAAGCTATACAAGTCTTGCACCAAGGATTGCTTCCATTACTAAATGTGTAAGTTCACATTCCATAGCAATAAAAGTATTGCAACTTGCAGGTATGATGTAGCACTAGACATCAACACCGTGGGGCCATTCCGGATAATGAGTTTCACGTAGCGGTTTCGAAGACTGAAGCTCTTCTTGCAAGTATCAACAAGTCAGAATGCCAAATAAGAGTTTCTTGTGGTTGAAATAAAATGGTAACCTGTTTCTATTAATCTCAAAAGCTTACAAACAAGCTTTAGCAGTATGTTTGCATGTCATGTTTTTGGCCAAACAACATATGTGAATGGGAAGAGGTAAGGTTTGATACTAGAGAAGCCATTTTACTTAGGGGATACCATAACAAAGGGGATAGGTTCCTCAGATTTTTCGGCACATCAGAATACCGTGTTGGATATCGAGGCTGAGATCAAGTTGGCTTTTGACTCCAGAAGGCATTCTTCTGCCTCTGCTTCTGTTACTCAAGAAATTGAAGAGTTAGGTAGTCGAGGTATTCTAGTATTTCCCTGTTACTTTCTCATGTCTATAGATACGAATGCACACATGAAGTATTTGATTTGTGCAATTTATTTATTCATAGGGCCAAACTCTATGGTTGGCAAGACACTTATGTGTTCACAAAGGCCATGGGCAAGATGGTCATCAATCGCATGCGAGGAGAGATACCGTGGTAACAATCGTGCAAAGTGTAATAGAGAGCACATGGAAGGAACCCTTCCCGAGTTGGATGGAAGGAAACAGTAAATGCTAAACCCAATCTGAGGTTGCGGATGTCACATATATATGTGATGCATCCTCGTCTGCTTACCGGATAATGAGCTATTTCCGGGATCCAAAGAAGGCGTACTAACTTTTGACGGGTTGATGGTGAGGATCAAGTATATGACCTATATTCCTCACTATTAGAGGACTTCAAAGAGGAGATTCCATCATAATCTCCGGAAGCTAGTGTCAAGGAAGCCGTTAGCCGCCACCTTAACTGAAAGTTGGTGAAGAAGGTGTATATGCCTCTTGTCTATGGTAAGACACAACATAGTACAGCAGCGGACATCCAGAAGGGGCTTGACTTCATTAGAAAACATGCTGAAAGCAACAAAGTGGCGGACATTTTTTTGCATTTTGGGACAAGAAATTCCCAGCCATTGCTAGGCCGAGCCATGTTAGCAAAGAGTGGTTTCTCCAACAATATGAGGATCAATCCCTTACTAAAATGGTAGTGGTCACAAACCCCTTCTGTGTACAATTGAAAACATTAACAATACGAAAGAAAGAATCATCATTTATACTGGGAATGCCTTCCTCTACCAAAAGAGAAAGAGTTGAAGATAACGAAGGAAAGTGGGTGGATACAAAACCAGTTCATATCACTTGTCTTTTCTGGTCTTTCGTAATCTCATCGAATACTAGTAAATGCTTTCAAGAGAAAATAGAAGCACTAGAGAGCTCAAGTTCACTTCATTCATCACAAGATGCAAATGATAATCAAAATGGAGCTAATGAGGAAGAAATCACTTCTACTTAAACTTTTTTGAGTGAAATACCAACCAACACATAAAGCAATAACCAGATAGATAGAATGATAATAGGTAATACGAAGATATCAACACAGCCGGAGTCACGAGGCTCGATAATGACCAATGGGTTAGGATTTGAGGAAGCTTAGTTTGGATGATAGAATATTCGCTGGTCTGATTGTTGAGATATTGCAAATCCACTTATCCAACAATTTCAGTTCATTTTCCTACTTTTTCTGCAAGGGGTTCAAGGGGAAAGCATTATTATGTCCTTAATATGACTCTCTGCCACACGGATGTTGTTGGGCTGCTACAAAACCCCTATAGTCGAAAAAAGATCAAAACAGGGATAAAACGTAGGATAACCCAGATCACTCGGACTAGCTGAACTCTCCAGAACAAACACAACCTAGGTGGTTTGACTAACGTTTTGGCACATTAGACTAACCTAAGACAACTCCTGTCTACATTCAGTCCTATCGAGATACAAGTTGTTACCAACCTGATACAACACAAGTCACAAGCTTGACACAACGAGAATGGATACAATTGACAACTCCTGCATCTGAGATTGACAACTCTAATAACAGAGAATGACAACTCCTGCAACAGATATTGACAGAGCATGACACTCTCAACTGAGCTGAATCCAGCTGTGAACAATAAACAACACGGTTATCACAAAACTTGGATTGCGGATTACAACACTATAGGCAATGAACCACCACTAACGGCCCATAACATAGCTGATAGCCGCTGGCCGTGGAGTACTTGCCGATCCATCAGCGAGGATTGTATCACTTAGCGAGCTAAAAACTTAAGGAACATGTATGTGAGAGTTCCACTTTAGCTCCCTCAACACCAGGCGGGACGAGCGGCCCTATACCATGTGTAGCCACACTCTAGTGTCCTTTTCTACTTAGTTGGACAGATCACTTGAGAAAATCGTATAAAAATCAAGCAAGAAAACGGATGCGCTAATGCGCAACGGCTTTCGTGCTAGTTGCTCAAAAAATCGTATAAAAATCAAGCAAGAAAACGGATGCGCTAACGCCGCATAGCGGCTTCAGCGCTAGTTGCTCAATCCGTTGCTTGCTTCTCTTACATCTTGGAAAAGTGAGGATTTCCTATCTGATCCAAGGGAAGGAAGAGAGGTGGAAAGTGTTGCTGTGTCAAATCGAGATTGTGTGGGTGTCCGCTCATGTTCGACGCTATCTAAAATCATGCATTGGATGGATGCCCGGGCATTGAGAAGGAAGGACGCTTTCAGAGGCGAAAAGCCATGGGGAGAGATTTTTCTGTGATCCATGGATCTCCGATCGGGAAACCGTATCCAAGCTCTATGGCTAGTCTGCGCTCTTTGGACTTTTCAAACTTAGCAAACTGAAACATCTGAGTAGCTAAAGGAAGGAAAATCAACTGAGACCCCATTAGTAGCGGCGAGCGAGAACGAAACAAGGGTTTTCATCAAAAGAAATCCGAAGCGGTTTCATTCGATTTGTTGTGGATTGGATGATGGAAAAACCAGCAAGCAGCAAGCGTAGTTAGAAAAGTTTCCGTAGCGTGCCCTACGGAGTTGTACAAAGTCAGCAACCGTTTTGGGGCGCAAGCATAGGAAACACATGACTGATGACGGGGTGGGGCGCGCAGTGAACTGATTTTCTAAAGAGATTGGAAGATCCGGCTAAAGAAGGTGATAGCCCTGTTTATTCGTTCCGATGGTTCGATCCTTCCCAAAGAAACGCGTGTGTTCGAATGATGATCGCTTACGCGAGAAAGGGGGACCACCCTCTAAGCCTAAGTATTCCTCAATGACCGATAGTGTACAAGTACCATGAGGGAAAGGTGAAAAGAACCCCAATCGAGGAGTGCAATAGAGAACCTGAGATCCGATGCGAACAATCAGTCGAAGGAGCGGAGCGTGGGTGCACTCACTCTAACGGTGTACCTTTTGCATGATGGGTCAGCGAGGAAATGGGAACAATAGCTTAAGCCATTAGGTGCAGGCGCTTTCCAGAGGTGGAAGATTTACGTTCTTCCTATTTGACCCAAAACCGATCGATCTAGCCATGAGCAGGTTGAAGAGAGATCTAACAGGCCTTGGAGAACCGAACCCACGTATGTGAAAAAATACGGGGATGACTTGTGGCTAGGGGTGAAAGGCCAACCAAGATCGGATATAGCTGGTTTTCCGCGAAATCTATTTCAGTAGAGCGTATGATGTCGATGGCCCGAGGTAGAGCACTCAATGGGCTAGGGTGGCCCCATTTTGCTTTACCAACCCTGTGGAAACTCCGAATATAGGTCATCATCCTTAGTACGCATGACTGATTGGGTGCTAAGATCCAAAGTCGAGAGGGAAACAGCCCAGATCGTACGCTAAGGCCCTTAAGCAATCACTTAGTGGAAAAGGAAGTGATTGAGCGATGACAACCAGGAGGTGGGCTTGGAAGCAGCCATCCTTTGAAGAAAGCGTAATAGCTCACTGGTCTAGCTCCATGGCACCGAAATTGTCTCAGGGCTCAAGTGATTCTCCGGCGATGAGACCTTGAAAGCAGCTTTTTCAAGTGTCGATGGCGGGATGTTACATCAATCGGGAAGGTTTTTGGTGACAAGACACGGAGATATCGAAGTGAGAATGCTGACATGAATAACGAGAAATCTGTGAAAAACACGATCACCTGCCGGTGGAAGGCTTTCGCTCACCAATCTATGCAGAGTGAATCGGTCCCTAAGGAACCCCTGAAAGGCCTGCCGTCTGATGGGTACACGAAAGTGACAAAGTTGCTTTGACTACTGAACCATGCCTGGATCGTCGGAGCGAATTGGATGATCGGGCCGAGGGCTGCCCCCTCGTCCCCTCACTCTCCTTTCCTTAATATTCACCGTCGAGTCATCAAAGCCGTCAACTAATTCAGAAGGGCTCGGCTGGCCCGGTCGCCCTACGCTACTTGCACTTCCAAAGGCGAAGCTCTGTCTTTGGCGACCAACAAACAGAGGGCTAAAACCTGTAGTTTTGAAGCAAGGGATGAGCGCGAAAGCCGTTGCGCTTCCGTACACTGAAAGTGCGTTATATCGACTAGAGGGGGGGTGAATAGGCGATTTTTAATAATTCTTCATTGAGGAATTTGCCGGTGAGGAAATTCCTTAGTGAAGAACTACTTGCAGCGGAATAAGTACTCAGAAGTAAGCATAACAGAATACACGCATGGTCATCATGATGAAATGAAGACAAACACAGAGTACAAAAGGCGTAATCACAGGATAACACAAGATGAAGACAAACTGACTGAAGAAATTGAACTGAGGAAAGTGAGAAAGTCTTCAGTCAAAGTCTTCAAACACAGATATGAACAAACACTCAACACAGTAATGAGGAAATGAAATGGTTGAGGAAATAGAACCCGATTAGGTTGGTGAAGACAATGATTTGGTAGACCAGTTCCAACTGCTGTCTCGGTTGTATGCCCTGTTGGAGCGGCTGAGTATTTAAACTCGAGGACACACAGTCCGGACACCCGATCGCTGAGCACGCAGCTCAGGACACCAAGTCCTCACCGTATTCTCCTTGAACTAAGGTCACACAGACCTCGTCCAATCACTCGTGGTAAGTCTTCAGCGACTTCCAAACCTTCACAGACTTGGTCACTCGGCGATCCACAATTCCTCTTGGATGCTCTAGACCATGACGCCTAACCGTCTGGAAGAAGCACGGTCTTCAAAGGTAACAAGCGTCGGATCCACGCAGGATCAATTTCTTCAGTGATGCTCAATCACTTTGGGTTTGTAGGGGTTTGGTTTTGGGTTTTTCCTCACTCGATGATTTTCACTCAAAGTCCTCGGAGGATGGGTTGCTCTCAAATGACAAGTGTCAAGTTCTCTCGGAGCAGCCAACCAGCTAGTGGTTGTAGGTGGCGGCTATTTATAGCCTAGGGAGCAGCCCGACATGATAAGACATAAATGCCCTTCAATGATATGACCGTTAGATGGATAAGATATTTTGGGACAGTGGCCAAGGAATCAAAGAACGGTCGGAAATTTGACTCTCAAATTCCTCGGGGCTATCATGTTCCTCATGTGTAGGCAATCCGCCTTTGGCGAATTCCTAACTCCTCGGTCAGAACAAATTCTCAAAGGACTGTAAGAACTTCGTCTCATATCAAGAAATTGACTGAATCAGTATGTGATTTCCTATGGCTTCATTCGTAGGGATTGGTAGGTGTAGGATTTTGAGTTGAGCATCACATGGATTTTTTTCCTTAGTATTTCCTCGACCCCTTTAACAATACGGTGTTTCCTATGACTCAAGAAAGAGAAAATGAAACTACGAAAACAAAAGTCTTCACGCTTCATGTTCCTCAAATGAATACCAAGTCTTCAAGGTCACACCAATTTCTTCACTTTCAAAGTCTTCAGAAAGCCTTCAGAATATCAAAGTCTTCAGGCGTAGAACTTCATTTTTAGGGGTCGACTTTGTCTGTAAATATCAAACTCCTCATAGACTTATAGACCTGTGTACACTCACAAACGCATTAGTTCCTTAACCTATAAGTCTTCAATACACCAAAATCACCAAGGGGCACTAGATGCACTTACAATCTCCCCTTTTGGTGATTGATGACAATATAGGTTAAGTTTTCAACGGGATAAACATATGAAGTGTAAATACTGATAATGAGGAATTTGATTGCAAGATATAGAAGAACTCCCCCTGAAGATGTGCATAGTGAGGAATTTGCTTTCGAGGCAATGCACATTTGAAGAGTTGAATCATGGAGGTCTCCCCCTATATCTTGTAATTCATACACGCATTTGACATATAATATGAAGAATTTGAAATGCATGATTAAATATGGTGCTTGATGAAATTCAGCATGTGTGCAAAAACATTAATGAGGAATCAGAGCACATAAAGTGTCAGAGCACAAGTATATTTGCTATGAAGATTTTCAAGGAGCTCATGAGAATCAGAGCATAGTGCAAAATCATAATGCATCAAAAGTATCAAAGCACCATCGGGTTTAAGATTACAACTCGATCCAATAAAAGTTTCAGAAGAACGAGAGTTGTAACTTAACAAAAATAAATTACTGTATATAGGCAATAAACTAGACCCGCTTGAAGACTAACTCAAATTTCTCCCCTTTGTCATCAAATGACCAAAAGGATCGAACCGAGGACTAACGCTCTGAAGAATTTCAAGTTGAAGAAGGAGCGCCAGCGTTGTTGGGGCCGTTTGTTGTAGTAGGACCTGCCGCGGTGTCATCCAAGTCTTCATTTTCATCAGTGTCGCGCGATGAAGAATAGGACCTGGCCACCAAGGAAGGAACTTTGACCTTCTTGTATTTCTTCGGAGGAGGTGCAGACCACTCAAATTCTTCCTTGAGTCCCATTGACTTCAGTTCTTCTGCATCGTAGACATGTGAAAGAACAGCCCAGGTGCGTTTGAAGGTTTCATGGAGGTAGTAGTGGTTTTTCTTCACTGCATTGTGTGTTGAGGCCATGTTGTGAAGAATTGAACCAAACTGACGCTTGACCCATTTATGATTGCGATCAACCTTCTGATGAAGACTGAGGAGTAACTCACGATCAGTCATCACCCTGGGTGCAGTTGCTTGAGGACTTTGCTTAACTGAGGCATTTGCGGCAGAGTCATGAGTGGCAGAGTCGTCGTTGGTGGAGTAGGATGCTGCTTTGCGAAACTGTCCATCCAAGGGACGAATGCCTTCATCGATTACAGCAGTAGCCTTGCCTTTGTCCTCATCTGAGGTAAATGTTCGTTTGAGGACTTCAATCGAGGGCAAGTAGCTGCAGTGGTTCAGAGTATCAGCTTTGTAATTGAGTGAAGACCTTGTCCTGATGAATCTCATTATCCAAGGTGCATAAGGCTTCAGCTCAAATGGTGACATAGCAATGTTTGCTAGAGTCCTCATGAAGAAATCATGGAAGTTGACGGGAACGCCATGGATGATGTAGAAAAGCATGTTCTTCATGATGCCAACGACTTCTTCATCACTCGAGTCGTGGCCTTTGATAGGACTCATTGTCTTCGTCAGAATCCGATAGACAGTCCGAGGCACATACAATAATTCCTTGACAAGGAATTTGGTTCTTGGGGCCTGCCTTGGCTTCAAAGGCTTCATTAGCACTTGCATATAGTGATTTGAAAGTTCTGGTTCATTGTAGATACACCGTGCACCATCAAGGGGAGGACTGAGTAGTAGGGCACGAAGCAATTCGATTCTTTGGTGCCTTGTAGTGAGTATTTTCGGACATCCAGTCTAATACCCATGAGTTCACGTCTTGGCGTCTCCGGTGATGTGCAGCGTTGCATAGAATTGAAGAATTACTTCTTCATTCCGATCCACATATATCGGTGCAGAAATTCAAGTCCCGCATCGTGAAGAACACCGAGAACTGGCTCAAAGCTGGCGGAGACTCCATGTCCACATGAGGAATATGAGCATGATCGAAGATTTTGTCCTTGTTGAAGAGCACTGAGGAATAGAAGTTGGCTTGGCTGGCAGTCCAGAAACGCCTCTTCCTAATGCGAGCAGAGTCATATGGATTGTAATCTGTGAAGAAAACGTGCTCACCAAAGAAATCTTCAGCCTTGAACTTTTGCTTCGTTGAGAAGGGATTATTTTGCTTGGGCAGAGGGGTGTCAGTGAGTTGCATCACTACCTCAGGAATCGCAAGTTCAGGTTCTTCAGGCTGAGGAATTTCTTGTTCCTCAACAGGTGCAGTCTAAGGATGAGTTGCAGGTTCATCAACACTAGTGGCTGGAATTTCTTCATGCACAGAGCAGGTGGGTTGATTTTCTTCAGAGTCCATTTGGACCGCTTTGTCTTTGAGGACCGAGGAATCTGTTGAAGCGAGGTGAAGAGAGGAGTATTGGGATCTTGACTTTCCCAAAAGTCATCATTCATCACCGTGTGGTGCACCCAATATCCACATCTTCATCTTGAATTTCCTCAACACCACCTCTTCAAAGGAATGAGGCGTAGGTGAGGAAATGACCGGGGTTGAAGGGATTGCGTCCACTTCAATTTCTTCATCAATCTGATCTGACGAAGCAGCAGAATGACGTTCTTCATCAGATCCGATTGGGATCTCATAGTCTTCTCCAAAAGGAACAAGGTCCTTTGATGGCTTGGAGGAAATCGGAACATCATCAATTGGATTTTCGAATGAGCTAGTCATGGGCTTCATTTTCTTCGCAGCTGAAGAATCTGACGCAGCTGATGCTTTCCTTTTCTTCACTGCAGCTCGTTCTGCAGCCTTGGTTTTCTTCACATCAGAGGAAGATGGAAGAATTGGAGTTGGTGTTGGCGCAGGAGGAGCTGAGGAATCAGGATGAATTTCTTCAGGCACAACTGATGCAGTTGCCCTGATTTCTTCAGTTTCTTCAGGTGCACCACTTGCAGATGCCCTGGCAATTTCTTCACGTCAGAATTGAGTTATCAGCCCAGGAACTTGTATTTTCATCAGCAGGCTGAAAATCATCAGTCGTGCTGGCATGTTCTTCAGCAGGCTGAGAAGAGGCTGCAGCCTGAGGTATTTCCTGTTGCGTTGGGGTTGCAACATTTGTGAGATTCTTCGTCAGTTGTGAATCGACCTTGGCTCCTTGCCAATCAGCATAGTAAGAATTGAAGTTTTTGCTGAGGTCTTGAATTTCAGTCTGGACCTTGAGAAGTTCCTCAGGTGTCATTTTGACAACATTTTTCTTCAGAAACTTCTCCTTTCTGTATTGAGCCTTCTTGATTTCTCTTGCCTTTTCAAACTTCCATTTCTCTTCAGCGATGAAATGGGTCAGCATATGACTTTGTCCAGGGGTCAGATGAAAGTCAGGCATAGGAGTATTGGGATCTTTGTGCTAGAGGTCAATATAGTCGAGGATTTTCTTCGGATCCAACAACAGTGGCACAAAAGTGCCTTTGGCTCTAGCGGCCCTTTCTTGGCGATTTCTGATGATTTCCGCAAGTTCTTCATCAGAAGCTTCATCATCAGAAGGCACATGGAATGCAACTTGTTTCTTCTTTGGACTTGGCCGAGGACCACGTCCAGCTGTTGTTTTGATCTTCAGCACAGTTGGGCCAGATGATGAAATTGGAGCGGCTGAGGAGCTTGCAGAGACGCCTGAGGCAATTGAGAAGCCAGCAGTCCTTTGACATGTAGCCAGATGCACAGGGGCTGAGGACTTTGACGGAGCTGTTGAGGACTTAGGTGGAGCCGAGCAAGGTGTGAGGAATTTGCCGTGAAGGCGCTTGGTGAAGCACTTGGCTTATGAGCAGGCTTCTTTGGCATGGATTTCCTCGGTTTGACCGAGGCCTCGATGTGATAGCGATGGCAGCATCCTCATTGAATTTCTTCACTGCATCCTTGGCTTGTCTTGCCAATTTAGCTTGGCGCTTAGCCCATTCTTCAGGAAAGTCCTCACCACGTTTGATGCTAGTGGGATTAGCTACTTGGCCAGGTGCCAATGGAGCTCTTGGGCATGGAGGATTGAGAGCGAATTTCTTCATGTATTTTGGAGTCACATATCTGTACTCCCTCCATTCCCGTGCCCATCTCCGTTCAATCTTACGAATGCGCACCTTGCGCTGATTTTTGCTTTCTTCATCGGTGTGCAATAGTCGGCATAGATTTCATCGAGGATTTCAAACGCTGTCATAACCTCGGGTTTCTTTCCTCCTCTCTGTTGCTTCTTTTAAATGCGCCATTTTCTTGATTGAGGAAATTGAACAATTGAGTTTTCTCAAGAAGTATGCAATTTTTCTTCGAGGAACGCTGCAAATGAGTTAAGTTGATGAGAACCTAGTGATTCAAAGAATGACATGTGTACCTGTGAACAGAGTGTGGTTGCGAGGAATTTGGAGAGGTCATATGCGTTCTCAGAAGGTTTTTCAAAAAGAACAAGTTTTGAGGATTTTGACCAGATGAGCCTTGAGGAATTTCACTAAGCGTTCCTTTTCTTAGGTTCCAGAGTTGTACAGATCGAGGATCCACACAATTGAGGAATCTTGAAAAAAAATCATTGCTTAGAGAAACGAATCAAGAGATCTGAGGTGTTCATATGTGTGAAGTTTTGAAGAATAAACACCTTTGAAGATTTTGAAGAAGGTTGAGAATCAAAGCGAGTAATAAAGGTAACTTTTAATTACCCGAAGTGAAGAACACAACGAACTAGGAAGAACAGTTTGGATGTTCGTCAGCTAAGATCTTCCACGCCCTAACTTGGCGGAGGAAGACAGCTACGACGGCGGCGGAGTGAGGATTTCCACGGTCGGCACGAGTACGTCGGCGACGAGGTCGAGGCAGTGAAGCTTTTCCTCACCGGCGACGATGGAGTAGCGGCGGCGCTAGGGTTTGAAGAGCTCGAGAGCTTGAGAGAGGTCGAGCGGAGTAAAAAGAAGTGAGGAAGGGGAGATGGGTATTTATAGAGGTAGTGAAAAACCGTTCGCCCGAAGATTTAGGACGAACGTGCCCCTGACCATTTCCCTTCTCACGACATGTGTCATCCACGTACTGTGTAGTGTAGATCGTGTACGATCATGGGTGAGTAAAGTAATGCATCGTGGGATGCGGAACGGTTTGAGCGGAAAAAACCGAAAATTTGGATAAGATCAGTTTTAAAGTTTCGTTCGCAATTTCTTCAGCTGACAAGGAAACAGTGAAGATTTTGAACGAGTTCCAAATAGAACGCACATGAAGAATTTGTGAATAGAGTGGGTTGAGTATAGCATAGAGGGGGAAGGGTCCGATCACATTCACTTAGCGAAGAAAAACAACTTGAAGAAATAGCCATAAGTGAATGCTGTAGAGGACATAAACCCATATATATATATATATATATAGCCAATGAAGAAAGACGATGGAAACAGTGAAGATTTTGCAAAGTTGAAGAATTTGAAAAACTGAAGAATTTCAAAACTAAGGAAAAACTCAAATTGAAGATTTTCAACTTTGGTGGTGGCGTGACCCACCGTATAAGAATGATGATTTCAGACACCGCATTACAATTGTTGTAGGGTTACGAGAATCAAATTCTTCATTAATTTCTTCACACTTAGAGTGTTATTCTTCATTGATTGAAGAAAAGGTTTCTTCATGTGTTGCACATCTAAGTCATCAATTTTGCATAAGTGTTAGGATGTGTGTCTTATTCAAAGAACATTCGAAGATTCTAAGATATTTAGCTCACACCGCAACTTGCTAAATCTCTTCTCATCCAAGGGCTTAGTGAAGATATCAGCTAGCTATTCTTCAGTCTTCACGTGCTCGATGGAGATGTCGCCCTTCAACACATGATCACGAAGAAAATTATGACGAATTTGAATGTGCTTTGTCTTCGAGTGCTGAACTGGGTTGTGAGCAATCTTGATGGCACTCTCATTGTCACAGTAGAGAGGCCCATTCTTCACATTGATGCCGTAGTCCTTGATAGTTTGCTTCATCCACAGCAATTGAGCACAACACGAGCCAGTGACAATGTATTCAGCTTCCATGAGATAGTGATACGCAGTTACTGTTTCTTCGAGGACCAATGCACCAAAGATCGTCCGAGGAAATGACAAGTGCCGAAGTTGACTTGCGATCCACACGATCATCGGCATAGTCGAGTCGTAATATCCAATGAGATCAAAAGTAGAGCCCTTGGGGTACCATAATCCTAGTGTTGGTGTGTGAGCTAGATATCGAAGAATATGCTTCACAGCCTTATGGTGTGATTCCTTGGTGTAGCTTGAAATCGGGCACACATGCAAACACTAAGCATTATATCTGGCCTAGATGCACATAAGTACAATAAAGAGCCAATCATGGAGCGGTATACCTTGTGATCGAAGTCAATACCATTTTCATCAGTGCATAGATGGCCATTTGTGGGCATAGGAATTTTGACGCCTTTACAATCTTGCATGCCAAATTTCTTCAGGACATCTTTGAGGTATTTCTCCTGAGATATGAATATGCCATTGTGTTGTTGACGAATTTGAAGACCTAAGAAGAATTTCAACTCTCCCATAGACATTTGATATTCTTCACTCATCATATAGGCAAATTCATCACTATAGCGTTGGTCAGTACAGCCAAAGATAATATCATCAACATACATTTGGCACACAAACAGTTCACCATCATAAGATTTAGTAAAGAGAGTAGGGTCGAGTGAACCGGGTGTGAAGCCATTCTTCACGAAGAATTCCTTCAAAGTATCATACCACGCCCGTGGGGCTTGTTTGAGACCATAGAGGGCCTTGTTGAGTCTGAAGACTTTGTCAGGATTCTTTGGATCTTCAAAACCTGGGGGTTGAGCAACATATACTTCTTCCTCAAGCTTACCATTGAGGAATGCACTTTTCACATCCATTTGATATAAAGTGATATTGTGATGGTTAGCATAGGCGAGTAATATGCGAATAGACTCAAGTCTAGCAACAGTGCAAAAGTTTCATCGAAATCAATTCCTTCAACCTGTGTGTAGCCTTGAGCTACTAGTCGTGCCTTATTCCTCACCACAAGGCCATTTTCATCTTGCTTGTTGCGGTAGATCCACTTTGTGCTAATGATATTATGCTTGCGAGGATCTGGACGTTTGACCAGTTCCTGCACATTGTTGAGCTCGAATCGATGTAATTCTTCTTGCATAGCCTGAATCCACTCCGGCTCGAAATGCTTCATCTACCTTAGTGGGCTCTGTGATAGAGACAAAAGCATAGTGCCCACAAAAGTTAGATAAATGTGAAGCTTTTGAGCGAGTGAGAGGACTGGCGCTTTAATGTCATCGATGATCTTCTCCACTTGTACTTCTTTTTGCAACGCAAGGATGAGCTGGTTGTCGTCGAGGAATTTGATCATTTTCCTCAAGACCATTGTCTTGACATTATCTTCAGTGCATCATTTCGGCGTTCTTCGGCGTCTGAGGAATGAATTCTTCAGCAGTTTCTTCAGTAGGAATGACATCCTCAGTTGCCTTGAACTTGATAGATTCCTCAGGTGCTGGTTCATCTAACACAGAAGGTAGGTGCTCTCTTTTTGAGCGATTAGTTTCATCGAACCGCACATCTACAGTGTCAACAATCTTGTGGAGAGCGATGTTGAAGACTCTGTAGGTGTGCGAGTCCTTTCCGTAACCAAGCATAAAACCTTCATGTGCTTTCGGTGCAAATTTAGAATTGTGATGAGGATCTCTAATCCAACATTTAGCAATCAAGACTTTGAAATAACTTACATTGGGTTTCTTGTCGTTGAGGAGTTCATAGGCAGTCTTTTGAAGAATTTGTGAAGATATACTCTTGTTGATAATGTGGCACGCCGTATCAATTGCATCAATCCAAAAACGACTAGGCGTTTTGTATTCATCAAGCATAGTGCGAGCCATCTCAACAAGAGTTACATTCTTGCGCTCCACGACGCCATTTCTTTGAGGAGTATAAGGAGCAGATAACTCATGAGTAATACCAAGTTCATCAAGATAGTCATCAAGACCAGAATTCTTGAACTCAGTTCCATTGTCACTCCTTATGTGCTTGATTTTCACACCAAAGTTAGTTGAAGCCCTCGAGGAAAATCGTTTGAAGACTTCCTGCACTTGATTTTTGTAAGTAACAATGTGTACCCATGTGTAACGAGAGTAATCATCAACAATAACAAAGCCATATAGAGATGCATCATTAGTGACTGCTGAGTAATGATTAGGACCAAAGAGGTCCATGTGAAGCAATTCGAAGGGACGAGTAGTGGTCATGATAGTCTTTCTTTGGATGCTTGGCCTTGGTCATTTTTCCAGCTTCACAGGCTCCGCACAAGTGATTTTTGAGGAATTTGACATTCTCAATGCCAATGACATGCTTCTTCTTTGCAAGCGTGTTCAAATTCCTCATGCCTGCATGACCAAGTCGTCGATGCCATAGCCAGCCTTCTGAAGCTTTTGCAAGTAAACACACGGCTGGTTGTGGTCCTGTAGAGAAGTCAACAATATACAAGTCTCCTCTCCTAAAGCCTTCGAAGACTTTGGAATTGTCAACTTCCATAATCACAACACAACGATACTTGCCAAAGATCACAACCATATCAAGATCACAAAGCATTGAGATCGACATGAGGTTGTATCCTAAGGACTTAACAAGCATGACTTTGTCCATGTGTTTATCCTTAGAGATTGCAACCTTACCAAGACCCAATACGACTTTTGCCTTTGTCGTGAAGATGATATGCTTCAGATGTGACGGTGATAAGGGAGCATCCATCAATAGATTCTTGTCACCGGTCATGTGATTTGTACAACCACTATCGAGAACCCACTCGGTGGCTTTGGGTTGATCATCCTGCGGATGAATTAGTACAACTTACGATCTCATATACTTCATCGTGAAGAATATGATATCAAGTTCATCGATGAATTTCATCGATCGGCATTATGAGATAAGCGGTATGAGGGCGTGTGAAATGAAAGTTCATTTCATCATGATTAGCTGCGTCCTTTCGAGCGATTTAAATCGGGTCCCGAGAAATTCTTGAGACGTTAAGGCACGTGGAGACCTGACCCTGCAGAAGAGATTAGTTCTTTTTCTTCACCACCCACATCTGAAGGGGTGGCAAAGAGTTCATCACTCTGTGAGCACCATACGAGAATGGTGGCATAGACGCCAAACCATTTCGTTTCACATAAGAGGGGTTAGGGTAAGCATATGAATAAGCAGAGAAATTCTTCGAGGACTTATGAACATATTGGTTTGACGACTAATGAACATATTAATAGCCCTTAGCTCTACCCTGCGAAACAGAGTTGTTAGCACGATGATAATCATATGAGGATTTTGATCCATGTGAGGAATTTGGTCCGTATGAGGACTTGGATCCATATGAAGAATTTGGTCCATATGAAGAATTTGATCTGGGGTTCCTATTCTTCACAGGTGGTGTCATGAGGACATTCACGAAGACTTTCAAGGCACTTCTTGGGAACCCAGATTTTCTTCATAGGGGAACCGTTCCTGCGATTAGTGCCAACATATCTAGCAAATACTTCACCATTACGATTCTTGAACAGTTTATAGTTGGAGTCAAATGACTCATCGGAAGAATGAAGAGATTCGCATGTAAAGCGGATAAGTTAGATGGATCAAGCTGGAGGTCCCTTTGCGACAACCCATGAGGTTTTGGGATCTTGCTCGGGCTTCCAATATGTTCCATCAGGATTGAGTTTCCTCTCAAAGGCAATACCCTCTTTCCTAGGGTTTCTGTTCAGGATCTGCTTTTTAAGCACATCACAAAGAGTCTGATGCCCTTTGAGGCTTTTGTACATACCTGTTATGTACAATTCCTTCAGCCCTGCATCGTCAGTGATACTAGCAATGTCCTCAGATGAGGAATTAGTGATAGCAGGCGGTGAAGAATTTATAACAGTTGAAGCATTTGAACATTCGGTGAAGAATTAGCAGATTCACGTTCAATGCACTTTAAGCATGGAGGAACAAATTATTCCTGAGAAGTGCTGATTTGTTGAGCAAGTAATGAATCACGCTCCTTCTGAAGATCTTCATAACTCACTCTTAGTTTCTCAAGATCTTGCTTTCTTTGAAGAAATTCATAAGAAAGTTTCTCATGATCAGATAAGAGAGTGTTATGATGACCTTGAAAGGCTGTCAAACCTAGACCAAGTCTCTGAAGATTTTCAGTCGAGGGCTTTAGTGCGATCCATTTCATCACCTAACATATCATCACTCTTATCTAGCATGTTTTGAACCTTTTCCAAAGCCCTTTGTTGTTTTACACAATTTCAGCAAGTTTTGAGTAATCGGGCTTTAGATCTTCATCGATTCATTTTCACTAGATTCGGAGGAGGTATAGTTGAGTACCTTGGCACCCTTTGCCATGAAGCAATAGGTGGGAGTGTAGTCATCACTATCTTCATCAGCATTGTTGATGATGTCATTTTCTTGAGTTGAAGATGGACTTCTTGTGAAAGCGATGGCGAGAGCTAGACTTGCCACACCAGACTCAGATTCTTCTGATGCCTCCTCTTCCTCATGTTCCTCAGATTCAGCTTCAGAGTCCATTTCCTTGCCAATGAATGCCCGTGCCTTTTTGGAGCTGTCCTTCTTGTGAGAAGAAGGTTTTGAGGATTTTGATGATGAAGATTTCGATGATTTCTTCTTCTTCTTTGCGTCATCAGAACTGTAATCCTTATGTTTCTTCTTCTTTAATTCCTTTTCCCAATCGAGGACAATCTTGGATGTAGTGACCAGGTTTCTTGCATTTGTGACAAAGTCTTCTCTTATAGTCCTTTGGATGAGGAATCACTGCTTCTTGAGGATTTTCCAAAGCGACCACGTCTTGTGAACTTCTGTAATTTCTTCACGAGCGATTGCTAGCTCCTGGCCTAATTCTTCGAGATCTCCAAGGCTACTACGAGTCTTCACACTCAGATTCGGACCTGACCTTGGCCTTGAGGCACGTGTTTTCCATAGCTAGAACCATAGAGATCTCTCTTTTCAAATTTGGAACTCATGAGTATTTAGCCTCTCGAGGATATCACCGGATCAAGTGACTTGTAGTCGACGCTCTTGTATCATCGGTGCGAGTATCAAATGAGGAATCAAGCGATCTTAACAATTTCTTCACCACCTCATGGTCGGTGATGTCGATTAGCGCCAAGAGCTTGGAGCTCATTTGAGATGTCAGTGAGGCGATCGAAGGTTTGTTGAACATTTTCGTTGTCGAGTCTTTTGAAGCGGTTGAAGAGATTCCGAAGAACATCAACTCGAGAGTCACGCTAAGTTGAGACTCCTTCATTCACTTTGGACAGCCTTTCCCAGATGAGCTTGGCAGTTTCCAAAGCACTCACTCTTCCATATTGACCTTTGCTCAGATGGCCGCATATGATATTCTTCGCTTGAGAATCGAGTTGCTTGAATCTCTTCACATCAGCAGATTCGTGAGAAGGTGTGACCGAGGGAACACCATTTTCCACAACATACCGTAGATCGTTGTCAATTGCTTCAAGATGCATTAGCATCTTATTCTTCCGATGAGGGGTAGTCCGTCCCATGAAAGGTAGGACACCCTGCTGAGACCTTGATCATACCTGCGGTCGACATAACTAAAACTCCAGGTGGTTAAACCAAAATCACACAGAACAAGGGAGTACCTTGCTCTGATACCAATTGGAAGTGCGTTATATCGACTAGAGGGGGGGTGAATAGGCAATTTTTAATAATTCTTCACTGAGGAATTTGCCGGTGAGGAAATTCCTTAGTGAAGAACTACTATGCAGAATAAGTACTCGAAGTAAGCATAACAGAATACACGCATGGTCATCATGATGAAATGAAGACAAACACAGAGTACAAAAGGCGTAATCACAGGATAACACAAGATGAAGACAAACTGACTGAAGAAATTGAACTGAGTAAAGTGAGAAAGTCTTCAGACAAAGTCTTCAAACACAGATATGAACAAACACTCAACACAAGAATGAGGAAATGAAATGGTTGAGGAAATAGAACCGATTAGGTTGGTGAAGACAATGATTTGGTAGACCAGTTCCAACTGCTGTCTCGGTTATGCGTCTGGTTGGAGCGGCCGAGTATTTAAACTCGAGGACACACGATCCGGACACCCAAATTGAGCACGCAGCTCAGACACCAAGTCCTCACCGTATTCTCCTTGAACTAAGGTCACATGCACCTCGTCCAATCACTCGTGGTAAGTCTTGAGCGACTTCCAAACCTTCACAGACTTGGTCACTCGGCGATCCACAATTCCTCTTGGATGCTCTAGACCATGACGCCTAACCGTCTGGAAGAAGCACAGTCTTCAAAGGTAACAAGCGTCGGATCCACGCAGGATCAATTTCTTTAGTGATGCTCAATCACTTTGGGTTTGTAGGTGTTTGGGTTTGGATTTTTCCTCACTTGATGATTTTCACTCAAAGTACTCGGAGGATGGGTTGCTCTCAAATGACAAGTGTCAAGTTCTCTCGAGCAGCCAACCAGCTAGTGGTTGTAGGGGCGGCTATTTATAGCCTAGGGAGCAGCCCGACATGATAAGACATAAATGCCCTTCAATGATATGACCGTTAGATGGATAAGATATTTTGGGACAGTGGCCAAGAAGACAAAGAACGGTCGGAAATTTGACTCTCAAATTCCTCGGGGCTATCATGTTCCTCCTTTGTGTAGGCAATCCACACTGGCGAATTCCTAACTCCTCGGTCAGAACAAATTCCTCGGTGACTGTAAGAACTTCATCTCTCATTCTTGAAGAAATTGGTGAATCAGTATGAGATTTCCAATGGCTTCACTCGTAGGGATTGGTAGGTGTAGGATTTTGAGTTGCGCATCACATGGAAATTTTTCCTTAGTATTTCCTCGACCCCCTTTAATAGTGCAGTGTTTCCTATGACTCAAGAAAGAGAAAATGAAACTACGAAAACAAAAGTCTTCACGCTTCATGTTCCTCAAATGAATACCAAGTCTTCAAGGTCACACCAATTTCTTCACTTTCAAAGTCTTCAGAAAGCCTTCAGAATATCAAAGTCTTCAGGCGAAGAACTTCATTTTTAGGGGTCGACTTTCTCTGTAAATATCAAACTCCTCATAGACTTATAGTCCTGTGTACACTCACAAACGCATTAGTTCCTTAACCTATAAGTCTTCAATACACCAAAATCACTAAGGGGCACTAGATGCACTTACATACACGCGCATACATTTTCTTGCTGGGCACTACAAAAAAAGACACATCCGTGATGATACATGTTTGTCAAGTAGGTCAAGTTTTTTGTCATGCATGTACATCCATGAAGATTTTATGACAGAATCAAGATAGTCATACCTGTGCCATCGTAGAATTGTTCCATGATATTAACAAAAATATCATCACGGAAGTGTCCACTTCCATGACGATAAATCGCGCGTCATAGAAGTTCTTTCGTCAAGGGTGATCGACACGTGGCATCCACCGTAACGGCTCACCGTTACGCTATCGGGTCCGGTTTTGGATCCGATAACCTGTTAACAGCCCCAACCAATGGGGATTTTCCACGTGTAAAATCATCATTGGCTGGAGGAAACACGTGTCGGCTCACCGTTGGGACAGATGTCATCCACTCATTGGACCGAAGGCCCCTATGATACATCGACACGTGGCACGACCCAACAGAGGCCCATTCCTGTGAAAAGGCTGGCCCATTTGACTTGGTCAAAAGGTGGCGGGCCGGCCCACAGAAAGCCTTTTAACGGCCTGTTCACATATAGCCCATTTACAGCCCGCTAACCCAGGGACCGTTACGACCTATCCAAATTAGGCCCAGTAGCGTCATCTGGGCCATGCAATATGATTCCAGCCCGTTTAAATTCCGGCCCATGTATAGCCCATGAAGTCTTTCGGCCCATATGTGGCCCTTTGTAACTCTTGGCCCATTAACGGCCCATGGTGAAACTGGCCCGTAATGAACAACATACCACTTTATACCCATTAACGGCCCATTATTCCATTGGGCCTTTTCCAGCCCATGTTATCTTTCGGCCTTCTCAGGGCTCATTTATTCCTGGGCTCATTTCTAGCATTCGTTTACTTACGGCTCGTTACTGTCATTTTCTGCTCGTGGGCCAAATTCAGCCCGTGGTTACAGTCGGCCCATTTGTGGCCTGTTAATACGTTGGGCCACTTTCATAGCATCAGGTCGGCCCATGAACGGACGATTCCAACTCTAGCCCGTTTACGGCCATAATGCGGTCTGTTATTGGCCCATGTTTGGCCAATCGATCATATGGCCCGTAGAAGGCCCATTGATGATATGGCCCGTAGAAGGCCCATTGTGTCTACGGCCCGTAGAAGGCCTATTGTTTCTATGCCCCGTAGAAGGCCCATTGGTACTACAGCCCTTAGAAGGCCCATTGTTTCTACGGCCCGTAGGAGGCCCACGGTAACTACAGTAAATATGTAGCCCATGGTTATTGTGGCCTAGTTTTAAAAAATAGGTTATTACGGCCACTAGCAAACCGCGAAAAAAGAACTGCACTGACTACAAGCAAACAAATAAACAAGACAATAAGGAAATAAATAAGCAAGCAACTTACGCTATCCTATTACAGCTATTACACATATTACATCCATTGGGCATCAAAGTTCGCCACCAGTGCAAATATAGGGAACAAAGCAGCATATTACATACACTGGCCGTCAAAATTGGCCACCAGTGCAAATAAACGTGGCATCAAAACAAGTCGATAACTGAAACAACTTCAGAAGAGCTCAAGAAACGTTATCCTGAGTATCCACCATGCTGGCAATAAGCTTAGCAAGCTTATTAGCTTTGTCCTGTTTGGCGCTAAAATCCTCCAACGCTTGCTGTTGCACCAGAAAGTATGCGTCTGAATGCTCCAGGGACTTCCGCAGTCCTTCCGCTTCTTGTCGCAGCATAGCTGATCGAAGTCTTTCAGCTTGTAGTTGAGACTCAAGAAACCAAACTGATTCAGACAGTGAATTTGAATAGCTTGTGCAAGCGGTAGTGGCCAGTAACTCGAACACTAAACCAAGACAATACTTTGGGGTTGCCTCACTGTCTTCAAGATAGTTTTCCTTAGCTGTTTTATCAGCTTTGTTGGAGACCAACAAGGATGTCTCACGATCCTGAACCTTATCTGCATTACTTCCTTTATCATTGCTTAATAAGACTCTTCCCCAATATTTTGTTAGCATTCTAAAAGAAGAAACAAGTAAACACATAACAGGTTTAGCATGTACTAGTATATGAAACTCATTTCGGTGAACCGGTTCATTAGTAAGGTGGATAAGATTAAACTACCAAGTCTTCTATTGCCAAGTAGTACATTATAAAAGCATCAAACAAACATATATTTATGTCCTATGGTCACTGCATTGTCTTGCCAAATCAAAATAGTGACACGGTTCAAATCATACTAGTTCAAGAGAAAGCAACACTAAAAGAATACAAAGCGTGGGAAACTACACGGCACAACAAGATTTTAGATGGGTACCACGGGTCTACATGTACAACAACACTATTGGCCTTGTTATGATGCTAGTAATGTGCATGATATGAGTAGTCAACTATATACACAATTGAAATTAAAATCAACAGAGCTATTTAGAAGAGGAAACCTGTTAAAGAAACATGCGTAAACATACCTGTTGTGCCATTGGAGTTTCCATTGGATCATTCAACTTAAAATAAGTTTGTATGAGTAAATACAGTGATACAAGAGCAAAGCAGTATGCACGATAGCAATGGAATCTTAAATGAGAACAGTTGTTCTTTAGGTTTAAGCACTTGTTCTACATGAGCAGTCTGATGAAGACGCATAGCGTATAGTACTTAAAATAAAATGAGCTCATAGACCTTACCACATTCTTGGTTCGGGACCAAGAAGAACAAAGCGTTCCGGTCATCGTCCGATAAATGTGTCTCGGGAGAACGTAAAGGGAATTTGATAAGTTTCTTTGCGGTGAAGTACATTTTCTTGAGTAATTCCGATCGCCACCAAGCATTCTTGAAGATAGCAGAGGTATTAGCACAGGTTACCTCATCCTGATTTTCCAAATCGGTCCTTCTCTATAGAGAAAAATGGGAAAATTTATTGTATTATAACCATCATGGAGGTAGAATGTATGGGACAAAGCAAAGTAATTGCCATGAATAACATTACTTACATATAACTCCTGGACAAACACACCGCAATCGCATTTTCCTTCATCTTCAGTATAATATTTCCATGATGGGAAGATACGCACATAGGATTTAACAACATCAAATGCGATAGATGCTAAACTATGAATGGCTAGTTGTGCTTCCTCCACAGGAATAGGTGTACTAACTGGTGGAGTTGGCGTTCGCCGTGGTAGTACTGGCGCTTTGGGCACTAGAGCTGCCTTACTAACTGCTCTTGTTTGGGAGCTCTGTGGTGGAGATGGTGTTGTGTCAACATGAGCTGGGTTACTATCTGCTGGGGTTGGGGTTAGATTGGGTGAAGCTAGTTCTCTGTCCATCGCAGTAGGGGTAAAATCTGCGAGAGTCTGGGTTATGTGTGGTAGGGCTGGTTCTCGTGCATGTACAACCGGGGTGCTATCTCCACCAAGAGGTAGCACTGTTTTATTTGAAGACCGTGTTTTTACTCCACTAGATACTGTCATCACCCGCTCCAATTCAAATGACTGATAAACAGGAAACATAGTTGAATGTACAGACATTGTATGAGAGACAGATGCAATAGATAGTGTCGAAAAAAGAGGGCATTAAATAGTTGACATGTTGATACGTCTCCAACGTATCTATAATTTTTTATTGTTCCATGCTATATTATATTCTGTTTTGGACATTAATGGGCTTTATTATACACTTTTATATTATTTTTGGGACTAACCTATTAACCGGAGGCCTAGCCTGTAATTGCTGTTTTTTGCCTATTTGAGTTTCATGAGAAAAAGAATATCAAGCGGAGTCCAAGCGGAATGAAACCTTCAAACGTGATTTTCGGAACGAACGTGATCCATAGGACTTGGACCCTACGTCAAGACATCAACCAGGAGGGCACGAGGTAGGGGGGCGCGCCTACCCCCCAGGCGCGCCCTCCACCCTCATGGGCCCCATGTTGCTCTACCGACGTACTTCTTCCTCCTATATATACCTACGTACCCCCAAACTACCAGATAAGCCAAAAACCTAATTCCACCGCCGCAACCTTCTGTACCTGTGAGATCCCATCTTGGGGCCTTTTCCGGAGCTCCGTCGGAGGGGGCATCGATCACGGAGGGCTTCTACATCAACACCATAGCCTCTCCGATGATGTGTGATTAGTTTACCTCAGACCTTTGGGTCCATAGTTATTATCTAGATGGCTTCTTCTCTCTTTTTGGATCTCAATACAATGTTCCCCCCCTCTCTCGTGGAGATCTATTCGATGTAATCTTCTTTTGCGGTGTGTTTGTTGAGACCGATGAATTGTGGGTTTATGATCAAGTTTATCTATGAACAATATTTGAATCTTCTTTATTCTTTTTATTTATGATTGGTTATCTTTGCAAGTCTCTTGAATTATCGGTTTGGTTTGGCCTACTAGATAGATCTTTCTTGCAATGGGAGAAGTGCTTAGCTTTGGGTTCAATCTTGCGGTGTCCTTTCCCGGTGTGATGAGGGGCATCAAGGCACGTATTGTATTGTTGCCATCGAGGATAACAAGATGGGGTTTATATCATATTGCATGAGTTTATCCCTCTACATCATGTCATCTTTCTTAAAGCGTTACTCCGTTCTTATGAACTTAATACTCTAGATGCATCTTTGGATAGCGGTCGATGTGTGGAGTAATAGTAGTAGATGCAGGCAGGAGTCGGTCTACTTGTCTCGGACGTGATGCCTATATACATGATCATACCTAGATATTCTCATAGCTATCCTCAATTCTATCAATTTCTCAACAGTAATCTGTTCACCCACCGTAATATTTATGCTCTTGAGAGAAGCCACTAGTGAAACCTATGGCCCCCGGGTCTATTTTCCATCATATTAATCTTCCAACACTTAGTTATTTTTATTGCATTTTATTTTATTTTGCATCTTTATCATAAAAATACCAAAAATATTATCTTATCATATCTATCAGATCTCACTCTAAATAAGTATTTGTGAAGGGATTGACAACCCCTTTATCGCGTTGGTTGCGGGGATTTATTTGTTTGTGTAGGTGCAAGGGACTCGTGCGTGGTCTCCTACTGGATTGATACTTTGGTTCTCAAAAACTAAGGGAAATACTTACGCTACTTTACTGCATCACCCTTTCCTCTTGAAGGGAAAACCAACGCAGTGCTCAAGAGGTAGCAAGAAGGATTTCTGGCGCTGTTGCTGGGGAGTCTACACAAAAGTCAACATACCAAGTACCCATCACAAACCCTTATCTCCCACATTACATTATTTTCCATTTGCCTCTCGTTTTCCTCTCCCCCACTTCACCCTTGTCGTTTTATTCACCCTCTTTTTTTCCGTTTGCTTCTTTCTCGCTCGCTTTTTGTTTGCTCGTGTGTTGGATTGCTTGCTTCTCACGATGGCTCAAGATAATACTAAATTGTGCGACTTTACCAATACCAACAATAATGCTTTCCTTAGCACTCCGATTGCTCCTCTTACCGATACTGAATCTTGTGAAATCAATACTGCTTTATTGAATCTTGTCATGAAAGATCAATTCGCCGACCTTCCTAGTGAAGATGTCGCTACCCATCTAAATAACTTCGTTGATTTGTGTGATATGCAAAAGAAGAAAGATGTGGACAATGATATTGTTAAGTTGAAGCTATTTCCTTTTTCGCTTAGAAATCGTGCTAAAGCTTGGTTTTCGTCTTTGCCTAAAAATAGTATTGATTCTTGGAATAAGTGCAACGATGCTTTTATCTCTAAGTATTTTCCTCCCGCTAAGATTATCTCTCTTAGAAACGATATTATGAATTTTAAGCAACTTGATCATGAACATGTTGCACAAGCTTGGGAGAGGATGAAATTAATGATACGTAATTGCGCTACACATGGTTTGAATTTCTGGATGATTATACAAAAAAATTATGCCGGGTTGAATTTTGCTTCTAGAAATCTTTTAGATTCGGCTGCGGGAGGCACTTTTATGGAAATCACTTTAAGAGAAGCTACTAAACTCCTAGATAATATTATGGTTAATTATTCTCAATGGCACACTGAAAGATCCACTAATAAAAAAGTGCATGCGATAGAAGAAATTAATGTTTTGAGTGGAAAGATGGATGAACTTATGAAATTACTTACTAATAAAAGTGTTTCTTCTGATCCTAATGACATGCCTTTGTCTACTTTGATTGAGAATAATAATGAATCTATGGATGTGAATTTTGTTGGTAGGAATAATTTTGGTAACAACGCGTATAGAGGAAAGTTTAATCCTAGGCCGTATCCTAGTAATTCCTCTAATAATTATGGTAATTCCTACAACAATTCTTATGGAAATTTTAATAAGATGCCTTCTGAATTTGAGACTAGTGTTAAACAATTTATGAATTCGCAAAAGAATTTCAATGCTTTGCTTGAAGAAAAGTCGCCTAAGATTGATGAATTGGCTAGGAACATTGATAGAATTTCTCTTAATGTTGATTCTTAGAAACTGAGATCTATTCCTCCTAAGCATGATATCAATGAGTCTCTCAAAGCCGTGAGAATTTCCATTGATGAGTGCAAAGAAAGAACCGCTAGGATGCGTGCTAAGAAAGATTGCTTTGTGAAAGCGTGTTCTTCTAATTTCTATGATAATAAAGATGAAGATCTAAAAGTTATTGATGTGTCCCCTATTAAATCTTTGTTTTGCAATATGAATCTTGATAATGATGGGACTGAATATGATACACCTTTACCTAGAAGGCGTTCCAAAAATTCGGAGTTTTTAGATCTTGATGCAAAAATTAGTAAAAGTGGGGTTGAAGAAATTAATGAACCCACTATTTTGGATTTCAAGGAATTTAATTATGATAATTGATCTTTGATAGATTGTATTTCCTTGTTGCAATCCGTGCTAAATTCTCCACATGCTTATAGTCAAAATAAAGCCTTTACTAAACATATCGTTGATGCTTTGATGCAATCTTATGAAGAAAAACTTGAGTTGGAAGTTTCTATCCCTAGAAAACTTTATGACGAGGGGGAACCTACTATTAAAATTAAAATTAAAGATCATGAATGCCATGCTTTGTGTGATTTGGGTGCTAGTGTTTCCACGATTCCAAAGACTTTGTGCGATTTGCTAGGTTTCCGTGATTTTGATGATTGCTCCCTAAACTTGCACCTTGCGGATTCCACCATTAAGAAACCTATGGGTAGAATTAATGATGTTCTTATTGTTGAAAATAGGAATTATGTGCCCGTAGATTTTATTGTTTATTGACATAGATTGCAATCCTTCTTGTCCTATTATTCTTGGTAGACCTTTCCTTAGAACTATTGGTGCAATTATTGATATGAAGGAAGGGAAAATTAGATTCCAATTTTTGTCAAGGAAAGGCATGGAACACTTCTCTAGAAAGAAAATAAAGTTACCTTATGAATCTATTATCACAGCCACTTATGGATTGCCTACTAAAGATGGCAATACCTAGATCTATCCTTGTTATTATGTCTAGCTAGGGCATCAAATGATAGCGCTTGTTGGGAGGCAACCCGATTTTATTTTTAGTTTTTTGCTTTTTGCTTCTGTTTAGGAATAAATATTTGATCTAGCCTCTGGTTAGATGTGTTTTAATGTTTTAATTAGTGTTTGTGCCAAGTTTAACCTATAGGATCTTCTTGGATGATAGTTATTTGATCTTCCTTAAAATTCCAGAAACTTTATGTTCACGAAAAATAATTGTTAAAAATCACCAGAACGTGATAAAATATTGATTCCAATTGTTTCTTATCAATAAAAAATTTGTCTAGGTCGTCCTATTTTGGTAGATTTTTTGGTGTTCCAAAAGTTTGCGTTAGTTACAGATTACTACAGACTGTTCTGTTTTTGACAGATTCTGTTTTTCGTGTGTTGTTTGCTTATTTTGATGAATCTATGGCTAGTAAAATAGTTTATAAACCATAGAGAAGTTGGAATACAGTAGGTTTAACACAAATATAAATAAAGAATGAGTTCATTACAGTACCTTGAAGTGGTGTTTTGTTTTCTTTCGCTAACGGAGCTCACGAGATTTTCTGCTGAGTTTTGTGTTGTGAAGTTTTCAAGTTTTGGGTGAAAGATTTGATGGATTATGGAACAAGGAATGGCAAGATCCTAAGCTTGGGGATGCCCATGGAACCCCAAGATAATCTAAGGACACCTAAAAGACAAAGCTTGGGGATGCCCCGGAAGGCATCCTGCCTTTAAATCTACTTCCATCGGTAACTTTACTTGGAGCTATATTTTTATTCACCACATGATATGTGTTTTGCTTGGAGCGTCTTATATTATTTGAGTCTTTATTTGTTAGTTTGCCACAATCATCCTTGCTGTACACACCTTTTGAGAGAGTCACATATGATTTGGAATTTATTAGAATACTCTATGCGCTTCACTTATATCTTTTGAGCTATATAGTTTTTGCTCTAGTGATTCACTTATATCTTTTAGAGCACGGCGGTGATTTTGTTTTATAGAAACTATTATTATCTCATGCTTCACTTATATTATTTCGAGAGTATTAAATAGCATGGTAATTTGCTTAAGTTGGGAAATTAATCCTAATATGTTAGGTATTCAAAGACTAGTAAAAAACTTTCTTATGAGTGTGCTGAATGCTAAGAGAAGTTTGATGCTTGATGATTGTTTTGAGATATGGAGGTAGTGATATTAAAATTGTGCTAGTTGAGTAGTTGTGAAATTGAGAAATACTTGTGTTGAAGTTTGCAAGTCCCGTAGCATGCACGTATGGTAAACGTTATGTAACAAATTTGAAACATGAGGTGTTCTTTGAGTGTCCTCCTTATGAGTGGCGGTCGGGGACGAGCGATGGTCTTTTCCTACCAATCTACCCCCCTAGGAGCATGCGCGTAGTGCTTGGTTTTTGATGACTTGTAGATTTTTGCAATAAGTATGTGAGTTCTTTATGACTAATGTTGAGTCCATGGATCATATGCACTCTTACCCTTCCATCATTGCTAGCCTCTTGATTGCCGTGCATTGCCCTTTCTCACATTGAGAGTTGGTGCAAACTTCGCCGGTGCATCCAAACCCCGTGATATGATACACTCTTTTACACATAAACCTCCTTATATCTTCCTCAAAACAGCCGCCATACCTACCTATTATGGCATTTCCATAGCCATTCCGAGATATATTGCCATGCAACTTTCCACCGTTCCGTTTATCATGACACTTTCATCATTGTCATATTGCTTTGCATGATCATGTAGTTGACATCGTATTTGTGGCAAAGACGCCGTTCATAATTTTTCATACATGTCACTCTTGATTCGTTGCTATCCCGGTATACCGCCGGAGGCATTCATATAGAGTCATACTATATTCTAGTATCGAGTTGTAATCATTGAGTTGTAAATAAATAGAAGTGTGATGATCATCATTCATAGAGCATTGTCCCAATAAAAAAAGAGAAAGGCCAAATAAAAAAAGAAGGCCCAAAATAATAATAAAAAGGGACAATGCTACTATCCTTTTTCCGCACTTGTGCTTCAAAGTAGCACCATGATCTTCATGATAGAGAGTCTCTCGTTTTGTCACTTTCATATACTACTGGGAAATTTTCATTATAGAACTTGGCTTGTATATTCCAACAATGGGCTTCCTCAAATGCCCTAGGTCTTTGTGAGCAAGCAAGTTGGATGCACACCCACTTAGTTTCTTTTGTTGAGCTTTCATGCATTTATAGCTCTAGTGCATCCGTTGCATGGCAATCCCTACTCCTTGCATTAACATCAATCGATGGGCATCTCCATAGCTCATTGATTAGCCGTGTTGATGTGAGACTTTCTCCTTTTTTGTCTTCTCTACATAACCCCCATCATTATATTCTATTCCACCAGAGTGCTATATCCATGGCTAACGCTCATGTATTGTGTGAAGGTTGAAAGGTTTGAGATTACTAAAGTATGAAACAATTGCTTGGCTTGTCATCGGGGTTGTGCATGATGAGAGCATTCTTGTGTGACGGAAATGGAGCATGACTAAACTATATGATTTTGTAGGGATGAACTTTCTTTGGCCATGTAGTTGCTTAGTTAGTATGCTTGAAGTATTATTACTTTTTATGTCAATATTAAACTTTTATCTTGAATCTTTCGGATCTGAACATTCATACCACAATTAAGAGAATTACATTGAAATTATGCTTGGGGATGCTTGATACTTCTCCAACGTATCTATAATTTTTTATTGTTCTATGCTATATTATATTCTGTTTTGGACATTAATGGGCTTTATTATGCACTTTTATATTATTTTTGGGACTAACCTATTAACCGGAGGCCCAGCCCTGTTTTTTGCCTATTTCAGAGTTTCACAGAAAAGAATATCAAACGAAGTACAAACAGAATGAAACCTTCGGGAACGTGATTTTCGGAACGAACGTGATCCAGAGGACTCGGACCCTACGTCAAGACATCAACCAGGAGGGCACGAGGTAGGGGGGCGCGCCTACCCCCCCAGGCGCGCCTTCCACCCTCGTGGGCCCCATGTTGCTCCATCGACGTACTTCTTCCTCCTATATATACCTCGCACCCCAAACTACCGGACACGGAGCCAAAAACCTAATTCCAGCGCCGCAACCTTACATGCCGTGAGATCCCATCTTGGGGCCTTTTAGGAGCTCACGGGGGGAATCAATCATGGAGGGATTCTACATCAACACCATAGCCTCTCCGATGATGTGTGAGTAGTTTACCTCAGACCTTCGGGTCCATAGTTATTAGCTAGATGGCTTCTTCTCTCTTTTTGTATCTCAATACAATGTTCTCCCCCTCTCGTGGAGATCTATTCGATGTAATCTTCTTTTGTGGTGTGTTTATTGAGACCCATTTGATTGTGGGTTTATGATCAAGTTTATCTATGAACAATATTTGAATCTTCTCTGAATTCTTTTATGTATTATTGGTTATCTTTGCAAGTCTCTTCGAATTATCAGTTTGGTTTGGCCTACTAGATTGATCTTTCTTGCAATGGGAGAAGTGCTTAGTTTTGGGTTCAATCTTGCGGTGTCCTTTCCCAGTGACAGTAGTGGCAGCAAGGCACGTATTGTATTGTTGCCATCGAGGATAACAAGATGGGGTTTATATCATATTGGATGAGTTTATCCCTCTGCATCATGTCATCTTGCTTAAAGCGTTACTCCGTTCTTATGAACTTAATACTCTAGATGCATGCTGGATAACGGTCGATGTGTGGAGTAATAGTAGTAGATGCAGGCAGGAGTCCGTCTACTTGTCTCGGACGTGATGCCTACATACATGATCATACCTAGATATTCTCATAACTATGCTCAATTCTACCAATTGCTCAACAGTAATTTGTTCACCCACCGTAATATTTATGCTCTTGAGAGAAGCCATTAGTGAAACCTATGGCCCCCGGGTCTATTTTCCATCATATTAATCTTCCAACACTTAGTTATTTTTATTGCATTTTATTTTACTTTGCATCTTTATCATAAAAATACCAAAAATATTATCTTATCATATCTATCAGATCTCACTCTCGTAAGTGACCGTGAAGGGATTGACAACCCCTTTATCGCGTTGGTTGCGAGGATTTATTTGTTTTTGTAGGTGCGAGGGACTCGTGCGTGGTCTCCTACTGGATTGATACCTTGGTTCTCAAAAACTGAGGGAAATACTTACGCTACTTTACTGCATCACCCTTTTCTCTTCAAGGGAAAACCAACGCAGTGCTCAAGAGGTAGCACATGTATATTGTTTAACTAAAACGGATAGCATGATATAATTTCACATATATGATATCTATCTAAACTGGATAGCGTAGCATAACATAATTCAAAGATATGATGACTAACTAAACAGGATCACATGACATAATTCACATACATGTTATCTAAGTAACCAAGATCGCATGATTTAATTCACATATGTGATTTATATGCTAAGCAGAGGGCATTCGCATATATAATGTCTAAATTAAGAACATGGTGTTTAATATTGTGTATATGATGTCTAAACTATGCAATGCAAGACACCATATGCATGATATGAGCAGTAGAACCGTGCCAAGTTAGAGCATACACCTCGGTGGGGGAATAGGACTGGACATTTGTCTTTGAATCCATCTCTGAGGAGCTATCGGGATCCAAAGAAGAGATATGCTTGACAGTAGCACTGCCTCGCTCTGAAGGCCTTGTTTTCACTCTAGATTTTTCCATCACCCACTCAAATGGCTGATTCACGGGAAGAGTAGTTTAATGTACAAATATTGTCGACAAATGGAAATTGAATGAAGAAAAGGATGGGCTAGATATCATTCAAATATATGATGCCTGGTTAAACAGGATGGCATTGCACATTTCACATATATTATGGCTGGCTAAAAGACATGAGACTGCATAATTCCCATATATGATATTGAAACTAAACAGATGGCATTATAGAACATGTATAAACTAAGTAGATTACATATATGATGTCGAAAGTAGGCACTGCAAGGCAACATATGCATGATATGACGAACATCATCATGCCAAGTTAGAGCAAACACCTTGGGGGTAAATAGGAGTGGTCAGCTGCGTCTGAATCTGCCTCAGAACACATATCTTCCTCTGGATTACAATCTGGAGGGGGGGGGGGGGTTTGCCATCGTTAATCTCAAGTGGGATTCTAATAGCATCTCCAATAGATGATGTAAAATGCATTACCAAAAAGTGATAGATGTAAAATTTACATCACCAAAAACCACCTGGCTACAACAGATGAGGTAAAAACTGTTGACTCTGAACTTAACTGTCGAAGCTAAAATTTACTGTGGAATCTGAATGTTACTGTCGAAACTGAACGCAATGGTAGCAGGGAGGCACTTCACATGGGATAGTTTAGGGAGGGCCTGTAGTTCATCTTCAACCTGCACCCCCCTGAGCCGCCAGCCACCACCGGCTGAAACCCGCGCCGCCACACCGCCCCGAAACAACTCCCCACCGCCGGTCCGCCACCGCCTCACCGCCCCAAAACAACTCCCCACCGCCGGTCCGCCGTCGCCCAGGCCAGCCCCCTAGCCCCCCCACCGCGCACGCCAAGCTTTTTATCCGGCGATCCCCACGCCATCGCCCCACCACCGCGCCCCCACCGCCGGCGAGCACCGCCCCCCACCCAGAACCCTAAGATAGATAGTGGGGTACCTCTCGGGCGAGCCCCCCTCCCTGCTGCGGGTGGTTCTTCCTTAACTCCGACGAGCCCCCCACCCTCGAAAATCGATCACCCGTAAGTCTATTCAATCGACTAAAGTGTAGCTAAATCGGAGCAAAGCAGCAGCAGGAGCGAGCGAGAGAGCAGCAGCAGCGCGAGTGAGCGAGAGCCGAAGCAGCAACAGCTGGGCGAGCGTGCGAGAGCCGGAGCAGCAGCGCAAGCGAGCGAGAGCCGAAGCAGCAGCAGCAGATCCGGCTGGTATGGATGCCGCCGCCGAAGGGCCCTCGCACTGGGGGAGAGCCGCCATGGAGATGTCGCCCGCGGCGCCGGCTTCGAGGTAGCCGCTCCATGGGGGTGCGGGATGGAGCACCGTCGGTACCGGGAGGTCGAGTTAAGGAGAAGGTGCGATGCGATGAGTGTACAACCTCTTTGGTGGCGCCGAGTAGGCCTCGGCTTCGTCTGAGGAGTCGGTGAGGATGCTGCGGTTCTGGTGGAGCAGGTTAAGGCGATGCTGTGCGGATGGAGCAGCCGCGATAGATGAGGCGATCGTCGGAGCAGTCCTTGGAGGTGGAGGACGGGGCGGCTGAACCGGCGGGACGACGAGATGGACGACAGATCCTCATCCGGGGAGGTGTGTCGGTGTCAAAACCGACAAATCTCGGTAGGGGGTCCCAAGCTGCATGTCATGGACCGATGGGTAACAGAAGACAGGGGAGACAATGTTTACCCAGGTTCAAAGCCCTCTCTATGGAGGTAACACTCTACTTCCTGCTTGATTGATCTTGATGAATATAAAGATTACAAGAGTTGATCTACCTCCAGATCATATGTTGTGGTCTAAACCCTAGAGGTATGATGAGTAATGTCATAATCATCTAGCGACTAGCCTGGCCTTGGCTTATATAATGTACCAAAGGCCTAGGATAACAAGAGTCCTAGTCGAATATGCCGGTGGAGAGGAGTCCTTCTCTTGACCACCAAGTCTTGTGGAATCTTCCTCGTGTATGCATCAGCAGTCCGAACTGGCCCATGAGTAAACGGCCATGGGGGTCCTCGTCCCAATCCAACTGATCAGGAGACGACGTGGTGAGTACCCCCAAGTCCAGGACACCGTCAGTAGCCCCCTAAACCGGTCTTCAAGTTGGGGATGCTCCTCGGTTCTTCCGAACTGTTCTTCTTCTTCGGTCGTCGGTCTTGAAAACTGGTTCAACAAATCTTACCATCTTCCATCTTGAGGATCGCCGAAGTGAATCCGAAGAGTTTACACGTCGGGTATCCGAGAAGCCCCTTTAAGTTCTCGGCCTTTTATCAATGCCTTGTTATTTTTTACGCCACACCTCGGGTTTGAAGTTGTTCTCGTGCGGTGGTGTCCTCTTGCATCCGAGCTCCAACGCCGGACTGCAATCGAGATATCTTTTGCAGCCGAGCAGCAACGCCGGACTATATTCGAGCTCCAACGCCGGACTATATCCGAGCTCGAACGCCGTACTGTAACCGAGGTGTCATAGATCACCTTGGCTTGAAAAAGTTTGAAGGAGGTTATCCGAGTTTAACGCTGAAAAGTTCTGTATGGAACGAGCCATTCGAATCCGAGCTTTATGCCGGAAATGCCCTCTAACCAGCCACTAGCGCCCGAGCTTTATGTCGGACTGCTTCTGAGGTGGTGCACCACCCTGACCGTGGGCTTATTCTTTGTGAATAGTTTTGATTGGTGCAATTTATTCTCTGCCGAGATATATAGCAGTATATGTATATGTATATCCAGTAGCCCTCAAGGTGTGTGTCGGTCCAAAACCCAAGATGCACCTGAAGGAAAACATAAAACTGCTGATCCTAGTTGCCTCTGAGACTCAGGTCAATTTGCAAACTCGGCCCGAGGATCAACTCCTAGCTCGGCAGCATACGTAGGAATAGAAACACATTGTAATATATTAGAAATAATGATCGGCGGACAGGCCCCTGAGAGAGGGTTGTGAGAAGTCGCCATGATATATTAGCTTGATGCCGGATAAGTCCCAGATGGTACTTATTGTTGTCCAAAGACGCGCTTGCCCATAGTTCGGTCATGCCGAACACTGAGCACTTTGAATTCTCTGCATTGAATAAGCAATGCAAGAGCCCACGAGACAACGGTCGGGTGGCAACACCGCATCGAGGATCGATGTGCCCCTTTAATATTTATAAATAATGAGCACGAAGCCCAGTAGCCCCCGAGCCTTAATGTGGGCACGGGTGGCCGAATTAAGGATCGATATCCGTTTGACAGAAAATTTTGTTATGTTTAACACAAGCTTCTCGGAAAGAGAATAAAGATATCTTAAAATAGCTTAGAGCTAGTCGAAATACGAGCTCGCCAAGGTAGGCCCCAAGGGGTTTAAAAGATGGATTGCAGTAAATGGATTTTACTCGAAATGTTTATGTGTAATGATTCTATGTATCCAAGTACTTTTCATCATTAATGCTCAGATCCGCATTGTACAAAACTTTGTTGACCGACCATTGGCTTCAACCTCCTCGGCCAGTAGCTGGGGAGTGTTTGTACTACTTTATAAAGCCTTTACAAGGGCAAACTTTTACGACAAACAAGGCAATCTGGCCATATGGTTTTATAAACAAAGGTACGCAGAGAGATATGTTATATTACTATTTAATGTAAGAAACATCTTCCAAAGAAAATAGTCCTGCTATCGGTTCCTTTCCTTGGGTTGTCATGCTGACCATGATCACGAAACCTCAACTCCGATCAATGTGGGAGGAAAATATTGAGGATTTAGTTCGGGGAAAGTTTCCGAACTCTGTGGTCTAAATGAACCAAAATTTCCACTTCCATCGTTGCCGACCAATTATATCCTTTAAGATCGCTAGCTTTCGGCTTCACCTCGTCTGAGGTACTAACTTGGATGACCCAGTAGTAACAATCACAGAGGTGCTCCCTTTACCGCCTAGCCGAACAATCGGGAATGTAGGGGTAAGCACAGGAGCCAGGCAACCCAGCTTGGCCAAAATCTTAAGTCAATTTGATGCATATTTATGGCTTTATAACGATAATTATGGAAGGTAACGTTCGTATATTGAATACAAACGCTAAGGATATGTTTATTTTGACTCCATTGCGACCGTTTATCATTTGAAAGTGGCCCATCGTCGGCTTCCACCCGTTTGTAGATGCTATGCAGGGTGTTTCCGCAGTAACAAGGCAACCCTTAGCCGACGTCTTGGTGCCCGGAGGCGGTTGTGTTAGCGGAAACGAGGCAATCATATATGTAGGCTTTATAACTTTCACTTAGTCATAGGAGCTTTAAATTGGGGAGGCTAGTTACGAGCCCTCGGGTTGTGTTCGGCGATAGCCGAGATCAAGCCGTAAACACTTCGGCAAATGTTATGAACGGCGTCATTTAACACGGGGTGACCTCTATCGATCTTATAGTACATTCATCGGATCGCTGACCAGTTTACGCTTATTGTGACAGTCAGTTTTCGGCTTTCTCCACTGAGGCGCTTAACCATGCGAGCTGGAAGCACAATCGCAGTGGTTCTCCCTTTGCACACCTAGCTGAACAAAGCGGAACGTAGGAGGCAAACACAGGAGCCGGGCAACCCAACTATTGACCAAAGACACAATTTGAAACCGATGCATATATAGCAATATCCGAGAATGTTTTTGTAGAATCTATAAAGGTGTTCGGCGTTGCACTACGAGACTTATGCCGGAAACACACCAATTGTTTAAAAGTGCCATAATCTCGAAAATCCAAAAACTTATGTAAAATCTTGACATCCGGACTAAGCCGAGATTTTGGTGCCAATCCAAAAATTGGTCTTTTAAAAAAAATTGTGTTGCTGTCGTGCTTTAACATGACACATCCGATCTCAACTTCAAGCGGGTTAGCCTACGGCTTCAAGCTCCTTATCCCGAAGGCGGAGTGCTTCTCCGAGGCCGGTTTAGCGAACTAGACTCGAGTGGATTTTAGAGAGAAGACATGCTATCCGGCTATTGACCATACACTCGAGTCGAAAAAGGAGCGGTAGAAAAAGACTTTGCAATGACCAAGAAGAAAACACATTTAATATAAAACATATCATATAAATTTTAAGAGCCCCCAATTAACACGGGCAAATGTTGTTTATTTTAACAAACAACGTATGTGAGCATGGTCGAACCGAACACAATTTAAAAATTTAAAACTTTGAGCATGAAAGCAGTTTAGCTGGTTAATGTGTTCGGCATGACGCGGTCCGAGCTTCCGGCGGGACGAGGTCCTAGCCCCTAAGCCGGTCTCGAGGTGGCGGAGCAAAGAGCTCGGCACTCCGAAGTGGCGACATAACACAACCAATGTGGCGAGGTGGAACCCCCAGTCCGTCCAAGGCGACAGAGCAGGCCGACAGTATGGCGTCGAAATTCCCGGCGTGGGTTAATGAAGTGATGACGAAGCCCTTGGTGCAGCCGAGGTGACGTGGTATGTCAGTACGCCGAGGTGACAACGCAGCCCAACCCGGATAATCTACCTGTGCACAGAAAATAGTGCAAGAAGGAGATAATAGTAATAATAATAAATAAAAAATGTAGCATAATAAATAATTTATGCAAAGTGAATAATTAAAGGAATATGGCCTGTGCGCCGAACACCCGACGAGGTAGAACCCTCTCGATGATGCCGAAGTCCACGAGGCAACCGAACATGTCGGTATGGCAATTCGACGAACAAGGTGATCATGCGAGCCGATTTATGCCGATTGGGACGACGACGTCGGCTTGCCGAAGTGATCGCGTGACTCAGTCGAAGTCAATTACCTACACACATAAAATAGTGCGGTCCAAATAATAATAATATAAATATATATAAAATCCTTGAATAATTGCTTTACGCAAAAATAATTTATTTAAAGAGATGTGGCTTGGCGCCGAAGCCAATGTCGATGCAGGGCGTCGGCGTGACGAAGTGAAGGCGTGACAAAACCTGAATTTGCAGGGCGGTCCGAGTTCCGGATGCGGCGTTCGCCGGACTATGTATGGAAACTGACCGAACAACCACGCGACCGTTGTTAATGTGGCCGCCAATTGATAGACCTGTGTACAGATGATGGAACAAACCAGAGTAATAATTCCTTGGGAAAAGTAAACCCAAACAAGCAAAAATTGCTAGGATTAATAGCACCTGGTTTATGTGTTGTAGCAGTCCGAAGAAAAGTGACTCCCAAAATTGGGACTCGACCCTCACACCCATTGCCTGATGGGCGGTGAAGCGATGGCATGGCGATGCTGGTAGAGGTTGGCTGGCCGAGGCAAAGCCCCCGGTCCAGCTAACGTGACGAAGCTGGTCGACTAACGACGTCGAAGTCTCCAGAGTAGGTTGATGAAGGGATGGCGAAGCCCCCCGGTCCAGATGAGGTGACAGAGCAGGTCGGTAAAGAGATGTTGTAGCTGCCATGTCAGCCGAGGTGTTGAAGTAGTTCGGCGTGATGGACATCGGCTCGAAGTAGCAACGGTGCGGCCATGCTGATGCAGGTCATAACTCGTGACGTGGTCAATGCCGACTTGATGAAGTGATCGTGCGGCGATGCCGATGTGCCCGCTCCATGTAATCCATGGGGCGGCGAGGTTGGTGATGATTTATCCTTCGTGGTGCCGAACTCTTGTTCGGCTTGCCGAGATGATGATCCGAAGAAGTTGAGCTCGGCTCAACACAGCGGCGACGTGTCTAGCGCAGGTCGGCAGCCGTGGAGCAATGTTACCGGACTGGTTTGACATCAGCGTGATGATGAAGAGTACCTCAGAGAAGGCTTGAAATTTTATGGGCACGTGTTAAGAACAACGCACAATACCCTAGAAGAAAATTCTTTTAAAAAGGTTGTCCAATATCACGTTCATAAAGAAACATGAATTCGGGTCGGATCCGTATTCGCTCAGAAAATAGATCAGAAAATTGGTCCACTCATCGGAAGGTTCCCGGAGTTTGAACCGTCGGATCGAGCTGAAATTTTGAGGGGTGGTAGATCTGGGAATTCCGCACGAGATGAACGGTTGGATCTTCTAAAGGACCTCCAAGCTTGGCTCTGGAGACCACGCCCTAAACTCGTCCAGATTTGAGAGGGCTCTGGTATATCATAGATGGCCGGAGATTCCTCCATCGGAACTCGACGACATTTTGCATGGTTGTTGTAGACTTAATTCCGCACAATTCCACCGAAGTAATCGTCAAAAAGACACTCGAGGAGGCGGTGGCGGTGGATACAAGTTTGCTGTCCAGAAAAACAGCACGGTCGCCCGAGGGCAGTGTTGACGTTGAGCCCCCGAGCTCCATGGATGATTACTCCATGATCTTGATAGAGATTGGAGTTGATGTTGATGAAGGCCCTTGTCCGAACATGATGATTGGAGGTAGGGCATAGTCCTCAGTCAAGCCAAGGTGACCAGTCGAGGCGGCGACGAAGACGCCGATGTCGCAGTTGATCTGCAGGCGAGCCATTGATTCTTTTGCCGATCACACAACGGAACTCTCAATGAAAGCCCCATTGTCGGTGTCAAAACCGGCAGATCTCGGGTAGGGGATCCCAAGCTGTGTGTCATGGATCGATGGGTAACAGAAGACAGGGGACACGATGTTTACCCAGGTTCGGGCCCTCTCTATGGAGGTAATACCCTACTTCCTTCTTGATTGATCTTGATGAATATAAAGATTACAATAGTTGGTCTACCTCGAGATCATATGTTGTGGTCTAAACCCTAGAGGTATGATGAGTAATGTCATAATCATCTAGCGACTAGCCTCGCCTCGGCTTATATAATGTATCAAAGGCCTAGGATAACAAGAGTCCTAGTCGAATACGCCGGTGGAGAGGAGTCCTTCTCTTGATCACCAAGTCTTGTGGAATCTTCCTTGTGTATATATGCATTGGCTGTCCGAACTGGCCCATGAGTAAACGGCCATGGGGGTCCTCGTCCCAATCCAACTGATCAGGAGACGACGTGGTGAGTACCCCCTAGTCCAGGACACCGTCAAGGTGGATGAGGGACGTCGAGCTGTTGCGGTGGACGACGTCGTCGGGGAAGAGGCTCCGGCTGGGCAGAGGTGAGGTAGCGGACGGAGGAGGGTGAGGTTTTGCGGTTGGAGCAGAGAGGTTATGGCGGCTTGGGATTTCGAATGGCGAAAAGGAGGCGATGGGAGGGGGGAACCGTGACTTAGGGACGCGCTTGTCCAAAATGTAGGGTGTGTTACAAAAGTACCCCCCACCCATTTGAACTAGCGGCCCTTTCGGCTCAGGATTAGAAGGGGGATTTCTCGTCTCGGGATTTGGCAGCTGGAGGGAGTTTTCGCGCACGTTGTAATTTCGGGATAGCAAGGCGCGGGTTGCGAAGGCGCTAGTTCTGGGAGCACGATATCAGAATTTTCGGGATATAACAAGGCGCGGGTTGAATTCTAGGGACAAGCCTAACGTGTAATATTGTACTTGTACGTACTAAATCAATTCACACTTGCCTCAACGAAAGAAAAACGAAAAAATAAAACTATTCACACCACACAAAGAGAGAGTCTTGTCCCGTTTTACTATACAAATGCTATTCAAAGCTACACAAAGAGAGAGTATGAATCCATGTTATGTGTGGCACCCCGGCTCAGAGAAACCGGAACGCCCCGTATTCTAGCCCAGAGATCGAGGAGAAGTCTTATGGAATACGACACTGCTTAGCATAGAACAAATCAGCTCTTTATTGCAATCTATATGGGTACAAGGGGATTGCATCGGCACGGCGACACTACGCCTGCCACGGTTGCCTCATGCAAGCAGCAGAACAACACGATGCAGCGGAATGACTACTGGTAGCGGAAAAGTGACGACGGTGGTGAACTCCACTCCGCAGGGACTCTGGCTGGAACGCTTATCCTAGCGCGCAAACAAGGGATCCACGGCAAACAAGCAAACATATCCGGCATGACTTGCAAATTGGCATGACATGCCAGGTCAGTACATGGAATGTACTTGCAAGCTCACAACAACCAAAGCAATCAAGACAAACAATAGCATGGCAATTACAGGTTAACAAGGATTAACATGATACTATCAAAATAACATGGCATGTACAACATGATACAACTAGAACAATACGAGCATGGCATAAACATATGAACGTGATGATACTAGCATGCAACATGATGAAACTATCATGCACCAACTTACTCTGTTCGGGTTACTTCGTAACCATCACCGTTATCACTTACCATCACGGATATCACACAATCATCTCAGGATCCAATCAAGCTTGGTATTAAAAATACCGTAGTAATCATTCATGACCACAAGGAGCTTGACCTTTACCCTTGACTCTTACATAACATCACAAATACCCAACAAGTTGGTATTCATGATACCATAGTGATCCTCTCACGATCATATAAATATCAACCAACTTCTTTCATTATCGAACTAGGGTTGTTATTAAGCACATTATTATTACTGTTGACCCATAGTGTGACCGACACGAACTGGGCCCATATCCGTGGGCGCGGCTATCGATAGATTTAACACACACACACTCTGCAGAGGTAGCGCACTGTACCCACCCCACGAAACCCATGGCCTCGCACTCCCATTCGGCTGGACCAACGGTGTTCCGACAAATCCGATCTATTGCCATGGCACTCTCCCGGCCACTCCGACCAACACCCCTTTTGGGTTCATTCATGGGTGGCCCATGCCTACCAAAGGTCTTATGGCCACCGTCGTGGCAAAAACGGTCCCAAACGGGGACAAAGCGCCATAAACAACTCGGGCTCACAAGGCTTATGCCGTCCTACAGCCAAGGTAGCGCCCGCGCATAACCTTCCCTACGTTGGAGGCACCAGCGAGAGGCATGACAATAGACCCGTTAGGGCCTTTCCCATACACAAGGAAAATGTGGTTGCACTGGTCAGCTCGATCTGGTGGCACCATGACCCAACCAACAGTTGTTCAAGTTCAATTTAATCCGGTTAAACTTGAATGCAATATGCTGAGCCATGATAAAAATAACATGATGCAACTACAATGCATGAACATGATATCAACATGAGCATGGGGGTGCAACATAATCAACGAGCATAATAACAACATTTAATCATTTAACCAGATGGGCATGGCATACTAACGAGCATGAATATCACAACTAGAACACTACTCATAGCATGACATGAACACTAGCATCAATAATAAATATCATGCAAACGATAAAACTACCATGCAAATATTTAACCAACTGTTTGACACGAGAAAAATCTTATATACACTCCGTGAGAAGGGAAGAGGAGGTGTTTCATTTCTCTCATGCGCCGGGGAAAAAGAAAAATGCGAGCGTGCCAGTGTACCGTAGTACACAAAGAAAAGTGATACGGGAAACAAGTATTTAATTTATCTCTTTGGACGAACAAAATTACAAGATCCCATAAAAAATGGCTGCGCTCCGTGGCCTACTAGCGTGGCCTGCCTGACTATGGCGATGTGCGGTCTCCGGGTTCCTGGTTCCTCGAAAAGCTCCCGGTTAATTAATCCCACGGGTTGCTCCGCGAGATACCTCCGATTAAGCCGTGTGGTCGTCTTCGTCGTCTTCGCTTCGCGTTCTCCATGCATGATGATGATGGTGTGAGTGTATGGTGTGGGCGGCGGCAAAGCCCGTGTCCTCGTCGGTACACGTGCCGCTCAAAACATGGCTTTGTGTTGGCCACGTTGGCCCTCGCCGTCGCGCCTCGTCGGTCTTGACAGCGTTGATGTAGTCGGTGTTGAAGTTGCATGGGTCCTGCTCAGCTCGGACTTCTTGACGATTGGTAGCGGCTTTGTCAGGGTATGCAAGGGGTTCACCTCGCGGGAGTATTTCTTGATGGAGACCGACATCGATGTAAAACCAACACACGCTCATATCGACATAGGCGGTGTGGTTGGCGACTCGCCTCGGCTAAAAGCCGAGTTTACGACGGTCTGCCAAGACAAGGGCGCCGCCTCACGGGCCATGAAAGGTAACATCTTAGAAGGGCATGGTGGATGCCTCGTCTTGGCTAAACGCCGTATTCGGTGGTCTACCAAAACAAGGATCAAAAAAAGGTAACATCATGGAGAGGCGTGGTTGATGACCCGTCTCAGCTAGACGCCGTATTCGGTGGTCTGCTAAGATAAAGATCACATCGACCGTACGACAATGAGACCTGTATGCAATGAAGGGTGCACCTCGTCTCGGTTGGACGCCGTATTCGGTGGTCCACCAAGACAAGGGCAAAGCATCGCGGTGCCGAAAAAAGGTGGCATCATGGAAGGGCATGGTTGATGCCTTGTCTTAGCTAGACACCGTATTCGGTGGTCTGCTAAGACAAGGAGCACACTGCCTGTATGCCGAGACCTGTACGCCATGAAGAGTGCACCTCGTCTCGGCTGGACGCCGTATTAGGTGGTCCGCCAAGTCAAAGGAAACACATCGCGGTATCGTGGTAAGGGTCGGTGAAGACGTGTCATCGCGACACTAGCTTGATGATGTTGACGATGAACGTTGCCTAGCGAGCTCAATGTCGCCATCCTCCACGGCACAGCGGCGGCATCCTCGCTAGCTCTAGGCCTCCATCCTCCATAGCTTTAGTTTGATGAAGAAAACAACGGGTGTTGTCCTAGCAAGCTCTGAGTCGCCATCCTCCGCGGCACGCGGCGACATCCCCGCGAGCTTCACACCTCCGGGCTCCACGCCACGATCCTCCGCGACACTGGGTTGATGATGTTGGCGAGGGGCGTCGTCTTGGCGAGCTCCAAGCCACCATCCTCCATGGCGCCGGCTTGATGACGAAGTCGAGGGCATCGTCCAGGCGAGCTCCACGCCTCCGTCCTCCATGGCGCCGACTTGATGATGAAGTCGAGGGCGTCGCTCGGGCAAGCTCCACGCCTCTGTACTCCATGGCGCCGGCTTGATGACGAAGTCGAGGGCGTCGTTTGGGCGAGCTCCACGCCTCCGTCATCCATGGTGCCGGATTGACGAAGTAGATGGCGGTCGGCCTCCCAGCAGGCTCGACGCCTCCTCCTTGCTATGCGCGTCCATGGATGAGTGTGCGCCCATGTGTGAGTGTGCCACATCGGCGGCCGCTTCGTCTGCCACATCCGGGTGCGTGATGATCTACACACATAGAAAAAGAACAAGATTATTGCACCGCCGGCCATGGGCGCGTTCATCTGCTCACCGCTACTTTGCTTCCGTGTGAGGGTGCCATAACCGTGTTCCCTTGGCGCACGCGCCGTTGCAACGGGCGCGCCCTCCGATCTCCTCGACGCTGCCACCAGGGGCGCGGAAGCCTTTTGTTGCCTACGTGAGGTGCTCTTTTGGTGCACTGCGTGTGAGGGAGTCCTGGATTAGGGGGTGTCCGGATAGCCGAACTATATCTTTGGTCGGACTCTTGGAATATGAAGATATAAGATTGAAGACTTCGTCCCGTTTCCGGATGGGACTTTCCTTGGCGTGGTAGGCAAGCTTGGCGATACGGATATGTAGATCTCCTACCATTGTAACCGACTCTGTGTAACCATAGCCCTCTCCGTTGTCTATATAAACCGGAGGGTTTTAGTCCGTAGGACGAACAACATTCATACCATAGGCTAGCTTCTAGGGTTTAGCCTCTCTGATCTCGTGGTAGATCTACTCTTGTACTACCCATATCATCAATATTAATCAAGCAGGAGTAGGGTTTTACCTCCATCGAGAGGGCCCGAACCTGGGTAAAAAACATCGTGTCCCTTGTCTCCTGTTACCATCCGCCTAGATGCACAGTTCGGGGCCCCCTACCCGAGATCCGCCGGTTTTGACACCGACATTGGTGCTTTCATTGAGAGTTCCTCTGTGTCGTCATCTTTAGGCCCGATGGCTCCTCCGATCATCAACAGCGATGCGGTCCAGGGTGAGACTTTTCTCCCCGGACAGATCTTCGTATTCGGCGGCTTTGCACTGCGGGCCAATTCGCTTGGCCATCTGGAGCAGATTGAAAGCTACGCCCCTGGCCATCAGGTCAGATTTGTAAGTCTAAACTACACGACCGACATCCGCGGGGACTTGATCTTAGACGGATTCGAGCCATAGCCGAGCGTGCTGCACTGTCACGATAGGCATGATTTAGCTCTGCCGTCGAACAGTGCCCTGGAGGCCGCACCCGCATTAGCTCCGACCCTTAATTCGGAGCCAACTGTGCCGATCGAGGACGAGTGGCTAGACATCGCCTCGGGGGCTGCAGTCTCTACGGCGATCGAGCCAAAAACCAGCCCTATCCCCTACGAAACCCGTGACTCCAGGGTGCCGGACTCCTCTCCGGACTCCGAGCCCTCCGCGCCCCTACAAATCGAATCCGATTGGGCGCCGATCATGGAGTTCACTGCCGCAGACATCTTTCAGCACTCGCCCTTCGGCGATATTCTGAATTCACTAAAGTCCCTCTCTTTATCAGGAGAGTCCTGGTCGGACTATGGTCAACAAGGTTGGGATGCAGACGACAAAGAAATTCGACGCCCACCCACCACCAACTTTGTAGCCACTGTCGATGATTTAACCGACATGCTAGACTTCGACTCCGAAGACATCGACGGTATGGACGCGGATGCAGGAGACCAGGAACCAGCGCCTATAGGGCACTGAAAAGCCACCTCGTCGTATGACATATACATGGTGGACGCCCCAAAAGAAGGCGATGGCGATGGAACAGCGGAGGATGACCCCTCCAAGAAGCAGCCTAAGCGCCGGCGTCAGCGGCGCCGCTCTAAATCCCGCCAAAGCAAAAAACAGTGATTCCGGCACAGGAGATAATAACACCCCGGACACTGCCGAAGACAACCCTCCAAGATTCAAAGACAGGAGGATGGAGAAGCAAGCCCTCATGAAAGAGCGGCAGACAGAGAGGTAGAGGATGATAATTACATGCCTCCCTCCGAAGACGAGGCAAGCCTCGATGACGACGAATTTGTCGTGCCTGAGGATCCCGTCGAACAAGAGCGCTTTAAACGCAAGCTTATGGCCACGGCGAGCAGCCTTAAGAAAAACAGCAGCAGCTTAGAGCTGATCAAGATTTGCTAGCCAACAGATGGACTGAAGTCCTTGCGGCCGAGGAGTATGAACTCGAACGCCCCTCCAAGATATATTGGAGGACAAGGCAAGGCAAACAAGATCGATCTACGGATCGCGCGGGCACCCCACGACACGAGACGATAATCGTCACGCCGGATACAGTAAATCCGGTCGGGCCGAACACAGCAGGCAAAGCTCATCTGAGCTACGTCGTGATATAGCCCAGTACAGAGGCGCCGCGCACCCACTATGCTTCACAGATGAAGTAATGGATCATCAAATCCCCGAGGGTTTCAAACCCGTAAACATTGAGTCATACGATGGCACAACAGATCCTGCGGTATGGATCGAGGATTATCTCCTTCATATCCACATGGCCCGCGGCGATGATCTACACACCATCAAATACCTCCCACTCAAACTTAAAGGACCAGCTCGGCATTGGCTTAACAGCTTGCCAGCAGAATCAATTAGTTGTTGGGAGGACCTGGAAGCCGCATTCCTCGACAATTTCGTGGCACCTATGTGCGACCACCGGACACCGATGACCTAAGCCACATAATTCAGTAGCCGAGGAATCGGCCGGACAATTACGGACACGGTTCCTAACCAAGAAAAATCAAATCGTCGACCGTCTGCACGCAGAGGCCCTAGCAGCCTTCAAGCATAACATCCGTGACGAGTGGCTTGCCCGGCACCTAGGACAGGAAAAGCCGAAATCTATGGCAGCCCTCACGACACTTATGACCCGCTTTTGCGTGGGAGAAGACAGCTGGCTATCTCGTAGCAATAACATGACTAAGAGCCCTGGTAATTCGGATACCAAGGACAACAATGGCAGGTCGCGGCGCAACAAGCACAACGCCGCGTGCGGTGACAACACCGAGGATACGACAGCTAATGCCGGATTCAGAGGCTCTAAACCCGTCGTGGAAAAAGCCATTCAAAAGAAATACTTCGGCCCGGCCCGGTTTGGACCGAATACTGATCGCCGTGCGGATACATGGCACTTCGAAGCCAGCCAATCACACCAACAGGGATTGTTGGGTGTTCAAGCAGGCCGGCAAGTTAAACGCCGAAAACAAAGACAAGGGGCTACATATAGCGGCGACGAGGAGGAGCCCCGCCGAACAAAGAGTGGATGTAAGGGCTTCCCCCACAAGTGCGGACGGTGAACATGATATACGCAACCCACATCCCCAAGAGGGAGCGAAAGCGCGCTTAAGGGACGTATATGCGATGGAGCCGCCGCCCAAAGTTCAACCCATGGTCCTCCCGCCCGATCACTTTTGATCGAAGGACCACCCCACTAGCATCTGTCATGGCGGATTCGCCGCATTGGTTCTAGACCCAATCATTGACGGATTTCACCTCACTAGAGTCCTTATGGACGGCGGCAGTAGCCTAAACCTGCTTTATCAGGATACAGTGCGGAAAATGGGCATAGATCCCTCAAGGATTAAACCCACTAAAACGAACTTTAAAGGCGTCATACCAGGTGTAGAGGCCAATCAGACATGTGCTCGATTACACTTGAGGTGGTCTTCGGATCCCCGGATAATTTCCGGAGCGAGGAGTTAATCTTCGACATAGTCCCGTTCTGCAGTGGCTATCACGCACTGCTCGGACGAACCGCATTCGCAAAGTTCAATGCGGTGCTGCACTACGCATACCTTTAGCTCAAGATGCCAGGCCCTCGAGGAGTCATTACGGTCAATGGAAACACCGAACGCTCTCTCCGAACGGAGGAGCATACGGCGGCTCTCGCGGCAGAAGTGCAAAGCAGCCTTTCAAGGCAATTCTCCAGTCCGGCTATTAAACATCCGGACACCTTCAAGCGCGCCCGGAGTAACCTACAACAAGACCGCCTGGCACGTTCCGAGCAAGCGTAGCAATGCGGGCCCAACCCCAGCCCTCGTGAAATTGCGGAACCAGTGCTGCGCGTACATAACTACGCTCTGGAAATACCATGGGCACATGGGGAGGGGCACCATGACGGCACGCCCGAAACACGGCTTAAACCACACTAGGGGCTGCCGGTTTCTTCATTTTCTCTTACTTTCAGGACTCCATTCTTCGGAAGGCATGTCCGGCAGTACAATTGCCGCACAAACGATACAACAACCAGGAAAGCAGAAAGTTACACCGCACTATGGAACTCCCAGGTGGTCTCTATAACGAGGAGTATACCTGTTTCGCATACCATTCTGCAGCCTGCCCCTGGAAAGGACATGTTAAATAGTCCCATCTTTTGCTTACCGCACTATTTGTATCGTTCTGCTTTCACCGCAGCTTTTTCAAATAAACAATGCATAGCTTTTGCCTATTATTGCATTCTCTTTTTTATGTATGTATGTTCATTAACGACACGTTGCACCCGTACACTTTGGTACAGACAGTACACCAGGGGCTTAAGTACCCCACAATACGGTGTGAGAAGTCCGAACACTTTCGCAAGTGCGGCACCCCGAACTTATAGCATTATATGCATCGGCTCCGAATCATGTCTTGGGTCAATAGTTGGGTTTGCCCGGCTCCTATGTTTTGGTACCTTACGTTCCGTTATATCGGCTAAGGTAGCACTAGGAGAACTACTGCGATTGTGCCCCGGTTGAGCTGGGCTAAGCACCTCAGTAGAGAAAGCTAAAACTGACCGTCATGTTGAGGCGAGAGCTGGTCGCTGTTCGAGAGGTTTTCGAGTCCCTAAAGACTTATGCCGCTTAGAGCGAGGAGTCGGCTTTGTCTGGCCTAGGCGTGGATAGCGCCCCGAACTTGGTCTTCCGAATACTAGGGGCTTCGCCAAAATTTAAAATTATAGAATTCTATGGCTAAGGAGAGTGATAAAGCATTATAGTCTGATTGCCTTGTTCGTTGTGTTGAGCGCCTCCCTCGAAGGACCCAAGAATGGGAAAAAGAGCGCTCAAGTTTATCCCGAACACCCCAGCACTCGTGGCATGGGGGCAGAAGCCGATGACTCGCCATCTCTCAAATTTAATAAACGGCCGCACAAAAGGTAATATTTTAAATTCCAAAAGCGTTGCTTAGCGCATGTGAACAAGTTTTCAGCGCACAGGATCACAAATGCGAGTTTACTCAAAAATTACATCTTTGGAGCATTCATCCGCTATAAGGTGGGCACCCTTCAGGACGCCCTCATAATACGCTTCTGGGACGCGATGCTCCTTGCCCTCCGGTGGCCCATCCTTCACGAGCTTCTCAGCATCCATCTTGCCCCAGTGTACTTTCACACGGGCAAGGGCCCTACGGGCACCCTCGATGCATACGGAGCGCTTGATGACTTCAAGCCATGGACAAGCGTCCACCAGCCGCCTCACCAGCCCGAAGTAGCTCCCAGGCATGGCCTCCCCAGGCCACAGCCGGACTATGAGCCCCTTCATGGCCTGTTCGACCAACTTGTGGAGCTCGACCATTTGCTTCAGCTGGTCGCTCAAGGGCACCGGGTGTCCGGCCTCAGCATACTGAGACCAGAACACCTTCTCCGTCGAGCTCCCCTCCTCGGCTCGGTAGTAGGCGGCGGCATCAGACACACTGCAGGGCAAATCTGCGAATGCTCCTGGAGAGCTCCGGACTCGGGTAAGTAACAAGTAATTCACTTCCACATGCTTGCTTTGCATAATGAATGCCTTACCCGCTGCTATCTTCTTCATGGCCTCAATTTGTTGGAGGGCTTTTTGGGCTTCGGCCTTGGCAGATTTGGCGCTGTCGAGGGCTGCCGCGAGCTGGACGCTCGCGTCTTTGAGTCAAGCTCCAAACTCTCGTGTTTTTTCATGAGAGCCTGGAGCTCTTTCTGCACCTCCTCCACCCGCGCCTCCTGCTTTCCTCGCTCTGTGCGCCCCGCGGCCGCTTTGTTTTCAGCCTCGGACATCGCTTTCTTCAGGGTTGCCACCTCAGTTGTGGCCCCTGCATTAGCACGTTGATCCTGTCATTTTTTGCAACCACATCTTTTTTATATACTTACGTAAGGTATTACTTACCTTCCTTCTCCTCGAGCTGCTTCTTGGCAAGGCCGAGCTCGTTCTCGGACCGCTCGAGGTTCTGCTTCAGCGTGTCCACCTCCGCAGTCAGTGCGGCGGAGGCCAGCAGCGAAGCCTGCATACGCATATTGACTTAATTATGTTAGACTCCTGCGAATGTTATTAGATCCTCTATTCGGCTTTTCTTTCCGAACGCCAAACAGAGCATCAGGGGCTACTGTCTATGCGGTAACATTTTCACATATTTTTTACATACCTCAAAGCCTGTTAGAAGGCTGGCACAGGCTTCAGTCAGTCCACTCTTGGCAGACTGAACCTTCTGGATCACCGTACTCATCACAGTACAGTGCTCCTCGTCGATGGAGGCACCGTTAAGCACCTCCAGCAAGTTGTCCGGCGCCTCCGATTGGACGGAGGTCACCGGCGTTGTAGGCTTTCCCTCCTTACTAGGGGGCCGCCTGCCGGACTCCGGAACCTTTGAAGGTTCCGGCGCGGTGTCCAGCCCAGGGCCGGACTTGGATCCCTTGGGGGTCTCGTCCCCTTTGCGCCTGGAGTCCGGGAGGTCGCCCGACGGCGCCTCCAGGCCCACCTCCTCCTGGCTTGGAGCCTTCTGGGACGCCACCTCGGCGTCGTCCGTAGGGCGAGGGGAGGTAGCGGTCGGAAGTGAAAGACTATTCACATCCGACGAATCCAGGGAACCGCTCGACGACACGTCGAGCCGTGCCTTGGGTGGACTGCATAATTATATTCGGCGTAAGGAGAAGCAGTGCAATTAAGGAACACTATGACTTCCTATGGTGTCCGAATACTTATGACTTCGCCAGGGGCTTGGCCCTGAGCGACCACTCCTCCTCGCCGTCGTCGGCGTTGGTGGAGCAGTCCGGAGGAAGGGTCCTTCCCTTCTTGGACCCCTCGGCCTCCCCAGTTGGGGCGGCCTTCCTTTTCTTTCCTCCCCCCGCTGGAGGGGGAGAGGCCTCTTCTTCCTCCTCCTCGTCTTCGCAGGAGATGTGCGTCTCGGAGTCATCGGATGATGAATCCGATACCACCAAGCACCGAGAACTCTTTCGAGTTCCCGTGGCCTTCTTCTTGGCCTTCTTCTCTGGCACCACGTAAGGTACCGGAACCAGCAGCCCCGTCAAACCGGCGTCCGCTGGGTCTTCGGGCAAAGGAGCCAGACAGTTGACCTGTTCGGCCGTCCTCTTCGAGTCCTGTCAAAGGCATGAGGGCTTAGATCCCGCATAGGGTCAACCTATGAAAAATGAAGTATCCTGTAGGAGGTAAAAACAGCTTACCGCGCTAGCGTGACACTGCGTGCTGAATCCGCGATCCTCGGTAGCGGATGCGGGAGCCTCGGCGCCCTTGAATAGCGCCTTCCAGGCATCTTCGTACGTCGTGTCGAAGAGCCTGCTCAGAGTTCGGTGCTGCGTCGGGTCGAACTCCCACAGGTTGAAAGCCCGTTGTTGACACAGGAGGATCCGGCGGATGAGCATAACCTGGACTACGTTGACAAGTTTGAGCTTCTTGTCCACCAGGCTTTGGACGCATGTTTGGAGTCCGGTCAGCTCTCCTTTTTTACCACACGACAGGGCCGTCTCTTTCCAGGAGGTGAGCCGCGTAGGGGGTCCGGATCGGAACTCGGGGGCTGCGACCCATTCAGGGTCACGCGGCTCGGTGATGTAGAACCACCCCGATTGCCACCCCTTTAGGGTCTCCACGAAGGAGCCCTCGAGCCATAGGACGTTGGGCATCTTGCCCACCATGGCGCCTCCGCCTCCGCTGGTTGCCGCGCACCACCTTTGGCTTGACATTGAAGGTCTTGAGCCATAGGCGAAATGGGGTCGGATGCAGAGGAAGGTTTCGCATTACCCACGATAAACGCCGAGATGTTGAGGACGAAGTTCGGGGCCAGATCATGGAAATCCAGGCCGTAGTAGAACATGAGCCCCCGGACAAATGGGTGGAGAGGGAAGCCCAGTCCGCGGAGGAAATGGTGGAGGAACACCACCCTCTCATGGGGCCCGGGGGTGGGGATGAGCTGCCCCTCTTCAGGGAGCCGGTGCGTGATGTCGTTGGACAAGTATCCGGCTTTCCTCAGCTTTTTGATGTGTCCCTCCGTGACGGAGGAGACCATCCACTTGCCTCCCGCCCCGGACATGGCTGGAGAAGGTTGAGGTGGGGAAGGCGGACCTGGGCGCTGGAGCTCGAGTGCGCGGAAATGGATGAGCAAAGGAGGAAGAAGGCGTGGGTGAAAGGGTGGATCCTTATCCCCTTATATGGGCGGACGAAGCTATGCGTCCCCACCAGCCTAGTAAAACACGCTTATCTCCCAAGCGCCATAATCAATGGCGCGGTTGGGTTACCCACGCCCGTATTAATGAGAATCCCGGAATAAGGGGACACGATCTCTGCTTTGACAAGACGTGCCAAGGAAACCGCCTCGCTAAACGCGCTGAGGTGGTAAGACGATTCAAATAAAGGCTTGGCTGTGGTGTGATGACACGCTGCAGAAAACGTCAGCAGATTAGATCTGTGTAAATATTATTCTCTCTACGGTAGTATGTGGAACTTGTTTTGCAGAGCTAGACACTATCTTTGTGTTCAAAATCTTTTATGAAGTATTCAGAGGACTCGTCGTCATTGAAGCCTGGTTCAGGGGCTACTGAGGGAGTCCTAGATTAGGGGGTGTCCGGATAGCCGGACTATACCTTTGGCCGGACTCTTGGACTATGAAGATATAAGATTGAAGACTTCGTCCTGTGTCCGGATGAGACTTTCCTTGGCGTGGAAGGCAAGCTTGGCGATACGGATATGTACATCTCCTACCATTGTAACCGACTCTGTGTAGCCCTAGCCCTCTCCGGTGTCTATATAAAATAGAGGGTTTTAGTCTGTAGGACGAACAACAATCATACCATAGGCTAGCTTCTAGGGTTTACACTACTAGATTTCCCATTATAACCAAGGGTCAAATTACCGTCGGATATTTTTGTTCACCCTCGGATTTCTTTATAACCGACGGTACACCGTCGGCAATCTCCCGTCGGCTATGCTTGGTCGGCCATTATGGTAATAGCCGACGGTAATGTAGGGTAATACCATCTCCCACGGTAATTAGTCGACGGTGAGCCGTCGGACATGTTTTGGCCGCCAGCCGCCTCATAGAAACTCGACGACGCTTATAGCTAACGGTTCCCCGTCGGGTATTTATTTTCCGACAGTAATGACTTCCCTTCGACTTTTGCAATAGGTGACGGTATATATTTGACCCTCGGGGTTCATTATAGCCACGAGGAGAAGCAAACTGTCAACTAGTATGATCACGATCAGGTATACACCCTTCGGGATTCCTATAGTTGAGAGGTCGACGAACACCCTCATAAATAGATTCACCGACAGCGATGTGAAGTCTCCATTGGCGTATTGTGTAGCTGATATGCTTGTTGCATGGTAGGCGTTAGTCACCCTTCAAAGATTGCTTTCCATTTCAAGTATATCTCATAATTGCACAACCCATGGACAACCAAGTAACATATACTATTATATTCAACACACCTTTCGTAATATCAAAAGAGTTGCATCAAAATTACATTGATCATCATGATCTATGTAGGAAGTTTGAAATGCAAAATAAAATAGTAACTAAGATCTAATGGTACAAGCATTATGCATAAGCTAAATTAACCAAAACTTCATAACTTCACTTTGCATGTCTTGAAGAAAGATCATTAGACTCGTCACCCTTCATCACCATATCTATCATAAAGCTCATCACCATATAGATCATAAAAATCATCACCATGGACCTCATCACCCTTGCCATACCTCACAATTCCAACAGTATTGTTTCCAATTCCTAAGAAATGATTAGACTAGTTGTAAGGGAGATGAAAATGATGTAATGCAGTTGAAATTTAAGCGAGGATACAAAGGAAAAATTTAGATGTTTTGACCGTTAGCTGCTATCTAACAAGATGACTACGTATTCACCTTTTGATCTTTCACATGCAATTTTCAGGGTAACATGAATCAGCAGGAACACAATCAAAATAATAGACTAAATACTACACATTGCTCTATGTACGTATGAATAATCTACAAATAAACCACACTTCTTTGTGAATTTCATTATAAGGTTGCAATGATTCAGATCACATCATGCTTTCCTAATTACTTGTAACATTCATATAATTCAAAGCACATGACATGTTTCTAATTAACTGTAATAACCCTATGTCCGAACCCACATGTGCTATGGTTAGACCAAGATTGGTATAATGAAACCAAGTTTGCCGTACATTCACAAAAGGATCAAGGTCTCGAAAGTCGAGGACCCAGAGGCAAAGCTAATACAGGAAAGACAAAAACTAGAAAGGAGGACGCCTGGCGGAGGGTCAACATGCCTAATCATATTATCTAATGTTGAAATATTTTTCCCTGTGCAAATGATTTTACTGTAATTAATTATAGCAACGTCTCCATATATGAGTTCAACCGAATTGTGCCCCTCGCATCATAATTAAGATGGATTTAGTGTACGTAAAACAGCCGGTTCAAAGATAGATATCTCAGCTTATGAGCCACATCTAGGAAAATAGGGCATAAGTAGGTGCATACATTATATATAGTAGAACAAAGAGCACGTAGACAATGAGGTAAGCTAAGATGCTCATGTTGTCTAGAACTAAATTGAAACATAACTATATGGGATGTACGATTAAGAGATGATGGACTAAAATTTTCAGTATCATTTTGACGAACATCATCTCATCCCTTTCAAATCCCACTTCGGAATCAGATGTGGCCTATATTTATCAAACACAAAAGATACATTACTTAATAGTTCTGTTGCTGTAATCCTACCATTGAGATGTGTTAAAGTTACCAAGTCAGGTAATATAAGCAATAGTAGAAAATGCTTTATGCGGAGTAATGGTCAAGTACAATATGTTCATGTATTTTCTCGAGTAACATAGTTTTGCAAGTCCCATTGAGCAGACTTTCAATTGTTTGTGTGAGGCAATATCCTTTGAACGCAACTGAACTATATCTCTTCCGCCTGGCTAGGTATGTTCTTCATTTTTTAACTGACATATGCTCTGCTCTATTTGTGATGATGCTTGCTACCATTAAATGTTGGTAGTACTAAGAATTGAACAAACAAGATACTCTGCAGTCTGCAGATGAAAAGAGAAGGAACAAAATACCTTCAGCATGGAGAGGAGGTCACCATTATTGGAAAAGTTCCTCAACCGAAGGGGGTGTCGTTCTATGCTGCCAGGTTCACTGCTCCACTCTTCCTCCCCAAAGATACAACTGGCTCGAAGAGACCACTGGATTCTGGCGCTTGATTCATGTGCCTAAGCTCAAGAGCTTTATACTGTTGCTCTTCAGATAGGCCCCAACTGACACCTGCAGGATAGCATAATGCATATAAGAATAACAAGTAAAAAACCCTGCTCTACATCTCTGAGAAAGAACACAGGGGACATAATGTTAACATATCAGTGGCTGCATCAGCCTTGGCACATGAGTTAAATGTTACAGAACTACAAAATACTGAGAAGAAAAGTAAGCAAAACTAAAGAAAAATAACAAGGAATGTGCGTACTACATGAATGAAGGGCCTCTTCAATGTTAACTAGTTTGCTTGGCAAGGACTACTAGTTAAGCAATACAGTAGTATTAAGTATACGTCTCGATCTTGATAAAACACGCTGACATAGTGTCTCTTCTCTTATGTACTAGTGCCGACTGCTGCAACTAGCTAGCATTGACCAAACATACATGCACCAACACAAGCTAGCTAGCTCACCTCACCGGTGCCAAATGTCCATTAGATAGTTAGTCAAACTGTTTTTCAACACATAGGCTCGACTTTATTTTCCAAACTAATAGGCTTGGCTTGTTTTTCAACAACCATACAAAGAAATAGACCTAAACATACATGCAAACAACTATGCCTCGATGTAGAACCTGAATCTCACCACCACAAGAGTTCGCCATGGCACATCTCCTCCATCTCCGCTGTATTTAACTTGAACCACATGAGCAAATCCTGCACCCCAAGCACCAGAAAGCAAACCTGACATCCATTACAACAGCACATACGCCACCTATGACCTGCTCGATTTAACTGTGCAAAGGAAGAGGCGACCAGACCTGGTACAGGCGGGTGGATGCGGAGTGGCGTGGTCTACTCGGGTCGTGGCCACTCGGATGAGGAGGAGCTTGAGGAAGGGGCCGATACATGTCATGGGAGCTGGAGGAGAGAGAATCAATGAAGAGGACCGCCATGTCCCGAGGAGCGGCGTCGAGCACCTATTGGCTGGGGCGACGAGGCCAAGCCGGCCTGGTTCGGCAGCGCAGCCGGGCTGCTAGATCCGAGGGCCACGAAGACGGAGACGGAGTTGAGAGGACACTTTCGCCGGGAGGAAGATCGCAGGTGGCGTTCTTTGGACCAGGGAGAGAGACGAGGGTGGAAGTGCGCATCCGGTTCGACGGGCGACGGCGGGGTTGGCGCGTGGTGGCCGGGATGGGAGAAGATAAGATGCGGCGTGGGAGGTTTCAGAGGGAAAAGGGTTGAGAGATGGGAGGACGTGGGCACGTGGATAGAACATGGGCGGTCGCCGCCGAACGATTCGGCTGGTCGCCGCCCACCGTCGAGATCGCTTTGCACGAGCCGTTAGATCACGACGCATGAACAGCAGCATCGCCCCTTTCTCGCACGCACGAACAGCAAGATCGCCCTTCATCCATCCGCCATGGACGCCGCGAGGCCTGACCTTGAAGTATCACCAGCTTCGCCACGGACGCCGTCCTCGCCCCGATCGCCCGTCCTCGTCGCCGCCCGGTTGCCGTTCGCCCCGGTCACCGTCCTCGTCGCCGCGCCCGTTGCGGTCGTCGCCCGGCACCCGGTTGAAGCTTTTCTTGTCATTAGCTCTTGAAGTTTTTCCTTTCGCCCGTTGAAGCTTTTCCACTGCCGCTTGAAGCTTTTTCCACCATTGAAGTCTTTTTCCCGCGGTGGCAGATTTCTCCTCATGCCGCTCTGAAGCTTTTCTATTGCTGCTAGTAGCAAATTTATACACCGGTTGTAGCATTTCTCTACCCTGGTTGCAGCTTCGACGCGTTGGCGTTAAATGGCGGACAATCGACTGGTTCCAGCAAAAACGATGCCAAATGTAGCAAAAAAGATGCCGGATGTAGCAAAAATTGCTTGTCCAGCAAAGAAGACTTTGATGGAAGCATCTTTGGGTGCTACTTCCAAAGAAAACACCGAGCCGGTTCCAGCAATCCTAATCCCTGGTTGCAGCATCACACTGCCCATCGCTAGTCCAACTTGTCGGGATGATTCCAAACAGCTCGTCGGGGTGAATCCGCAGCTCACCACCGTTGTTGGTTCCAGCAAAACAAGACGCTGTTGCAGCTCCTCCCCACCCGGTTGTAGCATCTGTGTGCTCCCACGCCGTGGCTGCCGGTCGAGGTAGTAGCTCATCCGTTGATTCTCGGCCGTCGCCCTAAGCAACTGGAAAAAGCGGTGGATTGGGTTGAGACCAGCAGGTGGCGGCGCCCGGCGATCAAGCCGGGCGAGGCGGTGCCAAGCGACAAGGAGGCGGGCGACGGGTCAATGGGTGCGGCTTGCAGATGCTGGCTACGTGGAAAAGATGCAGGAGGGATGGATAGAGATGCACGGGCCCCACATTGGAAAAAGCGTGGCTATATGCTTGGCGTGTGTGCGTGTGGGAGCGGCGAAGTTTCGGCACGTGTCTTTGATGCCAAACGTTTCCCATAGAACATGGGCCGTACGATGAAATTTGGAAAGTGGCAAGAGGGAAATGATGGCGGGATTATAGTAGAAGTAATTATTTTTAGATTTCACATACAAATTAATTCCATGATCGAAATTGCCCTGCCCGATCTGTATGCGATTGGGTGATGCTATAGTCACGTGTGTTGGACCCAAATCAGGGAATCAATCTATATTTCGCATGAAACGTTGTAGTGTGTAAATTGTACATGATTTGGAGTTTGTATAATAGCTCTCTTCCATAATACATATGTTGCTATGCATACATAAATTTATAGTTCAATGTGTGTGCTATAGAACATTTCAATATCCAAAATGGCACGCATTTATGAACAAGTGCAATATTTGCCTATGGATCAAGTAAATCAGAACTCGAATGATAGCAATCATATTAAATTCTAACAACAGTGGAACGATATATTAATTAATTTACCGATTGGTTATCATGTCAATGTATAATATTAATATGCATAAAAATTAAATCAAATTCAAGTTCTAGCTAACTGTTAAAATATAAATCAGCCACGGGTTAGGGTACGTGAAATAACACAATGAGTCATCCCATTAAAAATCAAATTATGACCAATGATTCTTTGACTCTTCATGAAGTAGTTTGCAACGGGGTATTGCAATTCAAACTCGTAATAATGTTGGCATTTTGATGTATACATCCTTATGATCATCTCGAACACAAAAGTTACAAGCATGAAAGTCATTTGTCTTATTGACATGAATGAAATTGTTTCTAGGATCATAACCAAGGTAGTTTGCAAAATCTACAACCAGATTAATAAATTACAAATATAGAGATAAAACTTCTCATTGAAACATGCAAGTAAACAACTAAAAGCATGCAGTTTATACATATTTTTGTATACAAGCTATGAGTAAACACTCCAGAATACTAGCTATTGGTTAATACTTATAGAGAAATATATCATCTTGAATTGATTTAACAAAAAGATAGAGGAACATATTTTATAATAAAATTTAGATGACATTATAAGTCTCTAAATGTTCACTTTAGATTTCTCGCGAGCTTCATGAGTCATCGCCCAGTACTCGGAGGCGGCGGCAATGCACTCCACTTTGGAAAGACACATGTGCCACACGGTGATGACCCAACCTTGACCCGACATTGCATATACAAGACTGTACTAAGCACCTTTTTCCCATATCTACTCCAACCGGTGATGTCCTCAAAGAAGACAAGGATTGTGTTGCGGACAACAACTTCCTCTCGACTGTCAACGGGCTCTTTCCTCCCCTAAAAAATGGGATCTTTCCTCATTATACTTTGTAAGTGCACATTTTCTCAAACATGTGCTTTTAAAACCTCCCTTTTTATATTGTTTTGCATTTTTAGCCATCCTATGAATGAAAAATAATAAAATGCACTTAGAATAGTAATGTTAGATCCTATTTCTTGGAAATTTTCTTATACGGGAATTATTTGGAATATAACATCGGTCATTCCACATGTTTTATAAACGCCATCCATTGAAACATATCACCGAGAGTGGAAGTTAACCGTCGGTTATTGCTATCCCTTGTCGGGTATTTTCTCAAATAATCGAGAGTCATATATGTACCATCGGCGATTTCTACTCATAGATGAGAGTTTTGTTTTCACCTTCGGCTATTAAATTTCACTGTCGGCCATTACATGTAATTCCCGACGGTGTAGTAAAACCGTCGGACATTATAATGAACCGACGGGCATTAAATTGGAGACCCGAGAGTTGGATTTTTACCGTCGGGCAATCTAGTCTACCGTCGGCTATTTGGTAGTAATACATGTGAGTTGACAATAACCGTCAGCCATTAAAACCACCGTCGGCTATTACTCTAATAACCGACGACCCGTCGGCTATTAGATTTCACCGTCGGAAATATGGGGATTTCTAGTAGTGTTAGTCTCTCTGATCTCGTGGTAGATCTACTCTTGTACTACCCATATCATCAATATTAATCAAGCAGTAGTAGGGTTTTACCTCCATCGAGAGGACCCCCTACCCGAGATCCGCCGGTTTTGACACCGACAGCGTGCCTTCTATCTCCCTCGCAAGTCGTGTCCTTGCATGAGGTTCTCCGTCCATGAGTCTTGCGGCTGGCTGCGTGAGATGTGTGCTTGCTCCCTGCGTACACAAAAGAGATATAGATGTACTACCTGGCCTTCACGGATCCTTCTTGGCGCATGCACTGCCGCCGTTGCCCGGCGAGCATGCCGCCGCCGTGGGTGCGGCCTTCCTATTGTTCTCGACGCTGCCGCCACGGCGCGTCTTCTACCTCCCTCCTGTGCCTCCAGGAGCGCGTCTCCTTCTTTCTTCGTCTTTTCTTGTGCGTGAGGCTCTTCTTCGCCACCTGTGCGGGATGTGTTCTCCGGGGTGAGCTCCATCTGTCGGATCTCCATGTACGAAGGCCATCCTACACGAAAGTAGATACAACACAAGAAGGAGATACGTTGTTATGCCTCTCCCAGCGTGCATGTTGTCACCGGTGCATCCGTCCAGCCAGGCAGTGTACTACCGGGCGTGGCCGCTGGACAGGGCCAAGCACGCATGTTACCCGGCAAGTCCGCCGCCACCGTCGGATGGTCCTCCCGATCTGCTGGGGGCGGCCGCTACAAGAGCGTCCTCCTTCCATCTCCTCTGTACGTCGACGCTGCCGCCCTTGGCGCGTTCTCCTTCGCTGGCTGGTGGGTTCCTCTCGTCCCTCTCCTCTGCTGCGCTCTTGGATGGATGTGCGGCACCTGATAGATGAAATACACAATAACAAATAAATTAGTCAATGGGGCTTGATCAGCTCCCGTTCCATCATCTCCTCGGGCGCCTGCATCCTCGCCGTGGGCTGGCCGCCGTTGTGGCCGGCGTTTCCGGGCTCATCACATCTGGTGCCCACGAACGCGCGGCCGCGGCGGCCGCGCCGTCGTCTCCTCGGCTGCGTTTGTATTTGCGCCGGCTATGCTAGCTAGCTCCTCCCTCGTTCCTGTACGTGCCCCCCCATCTTGGTGCCTGAAGTCTTGTATTTATAGGTTGGTTGGGTGTTAGGGTTGGATGGATGTCCAATGCCCACGGTGCTGAGGTTTCCTTCTAATATTTTTTCTTGAAGCACAAACCTGCACAAAGAAAAGGAAATACCCCAATACATTGCCTAGTTATTTCATGTATACCTTTCAAATATGATTCGCTTCAATTGTTTCCAAAATTTGATAGCTTGCTCGCGTGCCGATCACTTGATTCCATCTACATGCTTTAGATGAAAGTTGCACCCAAGTTAACACGTGCACATGTTTAACTTGCCGGCCGGCTGCATACTCGAATACATACGTACACCTTGGGTATTAAGAAGAGTTCCCATACACCAGCAAGAGAGAATATCCGAGTACATACACGCGTATATACGTATCACACTTTCAGCCACGCACTACGTGCATGGCATAGCTGCACCAGTTTTTAGTGCACGCATGCATCTAGTACATGAGACAACAATCAGCTAAGCGTGTGCACATACCTGCACATGCATTATGAATCCATGATCACATCAAATGTAACGTAGACCAGTGTAGACCAGTATAACCTGCATTAGAACTCATTAAAAAAATCTCAAATTATTATTTTATGTAGTAGTGCACAAAATATCATCGAACACCAACTCGGTGCAAAATAACATGCATAACAACGGTACTCGGAACAGACGATAGTCATGCACCGAAGACCATCACCAACATGTATTAGTACCAAGCATGGCCAATATTAAAGTAGTACTAGCATGAAGAACATAATAACAGAGTGCAAGAAAAACAAAGCATGTCGGTAAACACCGATCCATAAGCATAACCAAAATACCGACAATAGCAGCAAAGCAAACAAACAGTTATTTAAGATTCAAGTTGAAAACCAATGCTTCTGCATGGCTACCATGCAAATGGTGGTTGTGGCTTGCCTGGGGATGAAGAAGGCTCCGGGAAGAGGTGCGGAAAGATCGCGGAAAGGATCGCCGGCAAAGATACTCTCTCGGAGGGGGCTGATTAGGGCAAGGGCAAAATGGTCATTTCCAGTATGTCAAACCATAATCAAAATGATACCAACAGTTTGGGCTCGAAGAGACGAAGATGTGGGCGTTGGATTCACCTCATTCGGAGTTACGGTTGCGGAGATATGAGGTGTAGAAGACCAGGGACTTTTCTGTAAAAATAATATTCACAGCCGGGTCCCTGAGTGGATAAGACAGAAGTGGTTTTCAGAAAAATACGCTTTCTAAATAAGAAAACATAATCTATGTCAAAGAAGAAGCAAACTACGCTTTGAGAGATGGAAAACATACTACAAGACGATGCAGAGGAGAAATACGCTTTCCAAAAACGAAAACTCATTCTCGTGTTTACGCCTCCACTTATCTGATGTGGACGGCGGGGTCAACGCGTGTGTGGCTGACAGGTGGGTCCTGCTCCTCTCTCTCTCTCTTCTCGCTCCCCTTCTTCTTCCTCCCGACAGAAGCAGGGGAGAGGCAAGGCCGCGCGGCGCCGGCGATGGCCCGGGTAGCTCCGGCCGTCCCCGATGGAGCTGGGACCACCGGCGAGCGCGGAACAGAGTGTTGCTCCCTCCTGGAGCAGCAGCAGGCGCTAGGGAGGCCTGGAGTGACGGCGGCTCACGGAGGCCGAGGGCAGCGATGGCGGTTGATCTTGGGGCACGCGGCCACGAGCACTCCGGTGCCGGGCTGAGGGGTGGAGGAGGGGCGCTGGACTACGGGGAAACTACTGGAGGTGGAGAGGAGGAGAGAGGGGCTCGGCATTGAGTGAATTTAGGCCGAGGCCGATGCGGGCACGGCGGCCATGGGGGACACCAAAGAGCTCTTTGAGCTCGTTTGGGTGGTCGGGGAGGTAGCTAGGAGTGTGTGAGGTCGAGTGGTGAGCTCGGGAGGGGTCGGGCCTGGCTTATATAGTCGTGGCAAGGCGGTTCGAGCTCGGGTGCATCCGCGGACGCGTGTCTGGTGCCGCGGACGCGTGTGCTCACGGCCAAGCTCGAACAGCGACGAGGGGGAACTGGACGAGGGTCACGGAGACGAGACCGAGCTCGAGGACAAGGGAGGGAAGCTGCCGCGACGCGAACAGAGCCGGTCGGCTACAGTTCGCCCGTGGGCGCACGGCGACGAGCGCCAGCGAGGAGGCTTCGGTAGGGGGAGACGGCTCCAGGGGAACGGCGACAACGCGGGCTAGCTGTTGGACACGACAAGGCGCGTGAGCATGACGAACCGAGGAGGGGCCCGAGCAAAACGCCGCTCGGCTCGCGTCCATGGCGTGCCAGGGCGGTGGTCACCACTGTGGCCGGCAAGGAGGGGACGCAAGAGGCAGGGAAACGTTGTCTAGCATTTAGTCCTTTCATACTAGAGGTCGAGGGAGGTGATAGATCACGCAGAAGTGCAAAGGAGAGATGTGAGTGGTCGCTTGAAGTTTTCTGTTTCAGTTTTGACTGAGTACTGCTGATCAACGGGGAGATGATTGTGTCAAACAGAGTTGTCTGGGGTGTTTGACTATGGAAGGACTACGGTCCTGGAAACTATGGAGGGATTTGGACCAATATTTGATACAGTTGCTTCACAACTGCCTAAATTGGTCCAGAATAGAAATCATGATGATGCACTCAAATGGTGAAGCCACTTGACCTGAAATTGGGAAGGGCAAAGTTATTTGGCCATATGAAGATGCTGAAAAAGGTTTCACACCATTTGGATAAACCAAAATGGTACTTCCTTCACAAACATCTCCACTGACCAGAAACTTGCAGAAATTCTAGAGGGAAAATGGCTAAATGGATTGAGCCAAAACTTGGTGGAGGGAGTTTATATGGATAGGAGAAGGCCTAGAAAAATTTACAGCCATAATGAAGCAAGATAAAATATACTTGCTTCACAAACTGAAATTTTGGACAAAATCAAAGATTTGAAGCTGTGCTCACATGGAGGCATTAATGAGCTCAACTTTGGTGGAGGGCTATTATTTGATGATATGAAGAACCATGCAAAAGTGCAACTCATTTGGATATGCCTAGCGTGTACCTCCTTCACAAAGTTTCTTTCTGGACAGAAACTTTGAAAAATCATAATTAAATGACTACTAGGCAAATGAGGTTGAATTTTGGCATGTGGAAATTATATGGACAGGAAAAGGTGTCTAAGGAGTTTGAGGTCAATTGGGCAAAGCAAAATATCACTTGCTTCACAATGTGCCATTTAGGGCAGAATAGGAAATGAATTATTTGAGCATGATGATAAGCATGGAAAATGAAATGTTTTGCCATATTTGAGGAAGATATGACCCAAAAAATTTATGAGAATTATTTGGGAATTTTAGGAGTGATGGAAATATTGGTTGCTTCACAACCTAGGGCAAAAAGGATGATTCCTTTAATAGAAAAGGAATATTCCCAATAAAAAGAATATTGGGATTGGGCTAGGATGGAAATGATATGATCTAGGGAAGGATTTGAGGATGACAAGCCACTCTGGAAATAAAGAAGATATCATTTTCTTCAGTTTCCAGACCACAAAGCCACGGAAAAAGAAAACTCAAGCAAAAACCTCAGAAAATCAAATGAAAAAGAAAGGGCCAAAAATCAGGCTGTGACATTATGTCCAATTAATTTTTTTTCGCTGGCTATATAATGCATGTAACCTACTCATACCAACATTTTAGTGCATTCCAAATGTTTATACTACCGCTGCAATTCAAACTGAATTTGAATTCGTTTCTCTATTTCAATAAGAATCTAGAATCATGATTGTTGCCAACTTCAACCATCATTCGTGTATTACCTTAACAACACACCACATGATTACTATAGAGATATATATGAACTATGTGTACTATATGAACTCGAATTCAATCTTTTGAATACACTTGATGTTGAATCCAAATAATAGTACATTTGATGTACTCACTATATATTAATAATCTAAACCATGTTCCATACGTACACCGTGTTTATCACACAAAGTATAGTGCCCCGCCCCCTACATTATGACAATTATTTAGCCCTGAGCTGCAAAAGCCACACATTAGCCCAAATTATAATCAATGTTCTATATATTGTATGTAGTACTAGCAAGATGCCCATGCGTTCAACGTAACATCAACATGATCAAGGGGAGGCCTTATTTGCAAATATGGAGAGGGGTGTGGGTATATTTTTTCAAAATTGCCATAGTTTCCTTCCTATCCGTCAGATATAAATCGGACGACCTATATTGCAGGATGGCAGGCACACCATCATCAACAACTCTGTTTTTTTATAAGAGTAGAGATAAAATATATTATATGTAGTATAACATGTTCATAACCACACCATGTGTATCACCGTTATATATTCACGCATGCATCAGTTTAAAACACTATGATAAATTCTTCAAATATCCGAATTCGCTTTTTATAATGAATTATGATCTCTATTCGTCTTTTACACCCACACAATTGATAACCCACAAGTATAGGGGATCAATTGTAGCCTCTTTCGATAAGTAAGAGTGTAGAACCCAACGAGGATCTAAAGGTAGAACAAATATTCCCTCAAGTTCTATCGACCACCGATACAACTCTACGCACGCTTGACGTTCGCTTTACTGGAAACAAGTATGAAACTGGAAGTACTTTGTAGGTGTTTTCGGATAGGTTTGCAAGAATATAAAGAGCGCGAAAATAAAAGCTAGGGGCTGTTGTAAGTAAATAATCAATAAAGTAAATATAGCGAGTGTGGAGAAGTGGTGGTAGGAGTTGTGAAATTGTCCCTTAAGCAATTGACTACCTTACTAGATTGATAGCAAGTTTTATGTGGGAGAGGCCACTGATAGCATGTCATCCCTTACTTGGAATTCTATGCACTTATATTTGGAACTATTAGCAAGCATCCGCAACTACTAACGTTCATCAAGGTAAAACCCAACCATAGCATTAAGAAATATTGGTCCCCCTTCAATCCCGTATGCATCAATTTCTATGCTAGGTTGAAGCTTCTGTCACTCTTGCCCTCCAATACATAGTCCTATCAACATACAACTAACCCTATGGTGTGATCCACGCAGCGCTCATATGATGGGCACCAAAGGACATCAACATAACCACAAGCAAATTAAATCAATCATAGCAATTCATCAACCACCGATAGGACAACGAAAATCTACTCGAGACATCATAGGATGGCAACACATCATTGGATAATAATATGAAGCATAAAGCACCATGTTCAAGTAGAGGGTACAACGGGTTGCGGGAGAGTGAACCGCTGTAGATAGAGGGGGGAAGGTGATGGAGATGTTGGTGAAGATGGCGGAGGTGTTGGTGTAGATCGCGGTGATGATGATGGCCCCCGCGGAATTCCGGCGCCACCGGAAGCGAGGGGGAGAGAGCCCCCTCCTTCTTCTTCTTCCTTGACCTTCTCCCTATATGGGAGAAGGGTTTCCCCTCTGGTCCATGGTCTCCATGGCGTGGGAGGGGAGAGAGCCCCTCCGAGATTGGATCTGTCTCTCTGTCTCTCTCTGTTTCTGCGTTCTGATCTGTTGCCCTTTCACTGTTTCGGGTATATATGGAGATCCGTAACTCTGATTGGTCTGAAACCTTCGCCATGATTTGTTTCGAAAATTAGCTTTCTTGCGGCAAAATAAGAGCGTGAACCGCCTTACAGGTGGGTCACGAGGGTCAGGGGCGCGCCCTAGGGGGGGGGGGGGCTACCACGTGCCCGCCTCGGACACTGGTTCGCGTTGATTTTTCCTCCAGATTTTCCAAATATTCCAAAAAGTATCTCCGTCCGTTTTTATCCCGTTTGGACTCCGTTTTATATGGATATTCTGAAACCAAAAACATGCAAATGACAGAACCGCACTTGGCAATCGGATGAATATGTTAGTCCCAAAAATAGTATAAAAAGTTGCCAAAAAGTATATGGAAATTGTAGAATATTGGCATGGAACAATAAAAAATCATAGATACAACGGAGATGTATCAGCATCCCCAAGCTTAATTCCTGCTCATCCTCGAGTAGGTAAATGATAAAAAAGATAATTTTTGATGTGGAATGCTACCTAGAATAATCTTGACCATATGTCTAATCATGGCATGAATATTAAGACATGAGTGATTCAAAGAAATAGTCTATCCTTTGACATTAAGACAATAATACTTCAAGCATACTAATAAAGCAATCATGTCTTTTCAAAATAACATGGCCAAAGAAAGTTATCCCTACAAAATCATATAGTCTGGCTATGCTCCATCTTCACCGCACAAAATATTCAAATCATGCACAACCCCGATGACAAGCCAAGCAATTGTTTCATACTTTTGATGTTCTCAAACCTTTTCAACTTTCACGCAATACATGAGTGTGAGCCATGGACATAGCACTATAGGTGGAATATAATATGATGGTGGAGGTTGTGTGGAGAAGACAAAAAAAAGGAGAAGATAGTCTCGCATCAACTAGGCGTATCAATGGGCTATGGAGATGCCCATCAATAGATATCAATGTGAGGAGTAGGGATTTCCATGCAACGGATGCACTAGAGCTATAAGTATATGAAAGATCAAACTGAAACTAAGTGGGTGTGCATCCAACTTGCTTGCTCATGAAGACCTCGGGCGTTTGAGGAAGCCCATCATCGGAATATACAAGCCAAGTTCTATAATGAAAATTCCCACTAGTATATGAAAGTGATAACTCAAGAGACTCTCTATATGAAGAACATGGTGCTACTCTGAAGCACAAGTGTGGTAAAAGGATAGTAACATTGCCCCTTCTCTCCTTTTCTCTCATTTTTTATTTTCTCTTTTTTTCATTTTTTTGGTGGGCTTCTTTGGCCTCTTTTATTTTTTTGTAAAGTCCGGAGTCTCATCCCGACTTATGGGGGAATCATAGTCTCCATCATCCTTTCCTCACTGGGGCAGTGCTCTAATAATGATGATCATCACACTTTTATTTACTTACAACTCAATATTACAACTCGATATCTAGAACAAAGATATGACTCTATATGAATGCCTCCGTGATGTAATCGGGATGTGCAATGATCTAGCGTAGCAATGACATAAAAGAACGGACAAGCCATGAAAACATCATGCTAGCTATCTTACAATCATGAAAGCAATATGACAATGAATGCTCAAGTCATGTATATGATGATGATGGAAGTTGCATGGCAATATATCTCGGAATGGCTATGGAAATGCCATGATAGGTAGGTATGGTGGCTGTTTTGAGGAATATATAATGAGGCTTATGTGTGATAGAGCGTATAGTATCACGGGGTTTGGATGCACCGGTGAAGTTTGCACCAACTCTCGAGGTGAGAAAGGGTAATGCACGGTACCGAAGAGGCTAGCAATGATGGAAGGGTGAGAGTGCGTATAATCCGTGGACTCAACATTAGTCATAAAGAACTCACATACTTATTGCAAAAATATATTAGTTATTGAAACAAAGTACTACGCGCATGCTCCTAGGGGGATAGATTGGTAGGAAAAGACCATCGCTCGTCCCCGACCGCCACTCATAAGGAAGACAATCAATAAATAAATCATGCTCCGAGTTCATCACATAACGGTTCACCATACGTGCATGCTATGGGAATCACAAACTTTAACACAAGTATTTCTACAATCCACAACTACCCACTAGCATGACTCTAATATCACCATCTTTATATCGCAAAACTATTGCAAGGAATCAAACATATCATATTCAGTGATCTACAAGTTTTATGTAGGATTTTATGACTAACCATGTGAATGACCAGTTCCTGTCATCTCTCTAAATAGATATAAGTGAAGCAAGAGAGTTTAAATCTCTCTACAAAAGATATGCCCATGCTCTAACAAATATAAGTGAAGCAAAAGAGCATTCTACAAATGATGGTTGTCTAAGTGAAGAGAAACAGGCAATCCAAACTTCAAATGATATAAGTGAAGCACAAGAAGCATTCTATAAAGCCATACTCAAAAGATATAAGTGAAGTGCAAAGAGCATTATATAAATCAACCATGGACCATCTCATACCCGCATGGTGCAAAAGAGAAAAAGTGAAAACCTATTGCAAAAGACGCTCCAAGATTGCACATATCGCATGAACGAAACGAATCCGAAAACATACCGATATTTGTTGAAGAAAGAGGGGATGCCTTCCCAGCATCCCCAAGCTTAGACGCTTGAGTCTCCTTGAATATTTACTTGGGGTGCCTCGGGCATCCCCAAGCTTGAGCTCTTGCCTCTCTTCCTTCTTCTCACATCGAGACCTTCTCGATCATCGAACACTTCATCCACACAAAACTTCAACAGAAAACTCGGTAAGATCCGTTAGTATAATAAAGCAAATCACTACTCTAAGTACTATTGCAAACCAATTCATATTTTGTTTTTGCATTGTTTTCTACTGTAATATAACTTTTTCATGGCTTAATCCACTGATATAAATTGATAGTTTCATCAAAACAAGCAAACTATGCATCAAAAACAGAATCTGTCTAAAACAGAACAGTCTGTAATAATCTGAACATTCACAATACTTCTGATACATGAAAAATTCTGCCAAAATTAGGAAAAATAAACAATTTGTACATAAATACAGTGCAAAAAGAATCAGAACCATTTGGCATTCCAGTAAAAAATTAAAATTGGCGCACTACAGCCAATGTTTCTGTCCTGCACCGCACAAACCAACAAGTATTGTAAACATCCTAAAGGCAAACCTTGGCACATTATTTTTATAATACAATGGAATTGTACAAGGGGATAATTATTTTTATTTAAAAGTTTCTGTAATCAAGATTCACAAAGTTTCTGTGAGCATGAACAAAGTTCAAGGCTAGCTCCCACTTCAACAATGCTCGTCTTTCTTACTTTCACTTTCCTTTTTGAAAAAGTTTTGGGTTCCCCTATTTATTTTTGTTGTTTTTAAAATATATGAAAGAACTCAGCAGAAATAAATGACTCTCTAAACTTCCAGGTTGTCTCCCTGGCAGCGCTTTCTTTAAAGCCATTAAGCTAGGCATATAGTGCTCAAGTAGTGGATCCACCCGGATCCCAAGGTATATCAAAGCCAATTTTAATTAGCAATGATTTGTAATTTAGTAGTGAGCACAAAGTAACATATATCATGTAATCACGAAGTCTAACTATCTTCCTATGCATCGGCATGTCATAAAAGAACAATTCATGCACACCAAGTAAAGGCCAATGCATAGTATAAGCAGTTTCTTGCAATTTTATCGTGTTGGAAACATGGAGAGGCGGAGATATAGTTCCTTTCTCATAATAATTGCAAGTAGGAGCAGCAAGCACGTGCATATTATATCTATCAAAATCATCATGTGTAGTAGTAAGAGGCAACCCATCAATATAATCCTTAATAAGTGCAAACTTCTCCGATATAGTATAATCGGGAGAATTCAAAAAGATAATGGGACTATCATGCGTGGGTGCAATAGCAACAATTTCATGTTTAACATAAGGAACTATAGCAAGTTCATCTCCATAAGCATAATTCATATTGGCATCTTGGCCACAAGTATAGCAAGCATCATCAAAAAGGGATATTTCAAAAGAATCAAATGGATCATTACAGTCATCATAGCAATCTTCCTTCGGTAAGCACAAAGGGGAATTAAACAATGTATGACTTGAAGAGTTACTCTCATTAGAAGGTGGGCACGGGTGATCAATCCGCTCTTTCTCCTTTTGTTCTTCGCTCTCCTCCTCATCTTTTTCATCCAATGAGCTCACAGTTTCATCAACTTCTTCTTCCATAGATTCCTACAAAATATTAGTCTCTTCTTGGACAGCGGAGACTTTCTCAACAAGTGCATTAATTTCGTAATTGTATTCATAATTCTCATAGAAATATTTGAGGATAGCTAAATTTTCAGATCTATAAATAGCATCATCAAAATCTTCAAACTCTTTACACATAGATTCAATTTCATAAGCACCCATAAAAGCAAATTTTTTTTCTATTTGTTCCACATCACAGTAATCATATATACCATTAGCATAAGAAGCTAAGGTTTTATTATCATTAAATTTGCATGAAATGGGAAGGTGTGGAGCCTTCATCCTAGAGCAACAAGTATAATCATAACTCAAGCATACTTGCCGAGCATACCACTTCAATATATGAATTTGATCCCATAATAGTTTCCCTTTTTGTGTCAAGCGATAATCCCTAAAGTATTCACGTTGATCCAACGTTACTCCCATTACATAACTAAATGGGGTTTTCTCAGTATTATTAAAGTAGTACATAATATCTTTCACATAACCAACATCGAGGGTTTTAGGAGGTTCCCCATCTCCATGAGCCTCAAGTACACCTAATTTTTTTGGTATTTCGTGTTCCATATCCATAACTAAAGATAAAGAGCAACTAAGAACAGCAAATAAAAATTACTTAGTGATAAATAAAACAAGCACACACAAGAATATTCACCCCACACTATTGCTCCCCGGCAACGGCGCCAGAAAAAGGTCTTGATAACCCACAAGTATAGGGGATCAATTGTAGCCTCTTTCGATAAGTAAGAGTGTCGAACCCAACGAGGAGCTAAAGGTAGAACAAATATTCCCTCAAGTTCTATCAACCACCGATACAACTCTACGCACGCTTGACGTTCGCTTTACCGGAAACAAGTATGAAACTAGAAGTACTTTGTAGGTGTTTTCGGATAGGTTTGCAAGAATATAAAGAGCGCGAAAATAAAAGCTAGGGGCTGTTGTACGTAAAGAAGCAATAAAGTAAATATAGCGAGTGTGAAAAGTGGTGGTAGGAGTTGTGAAATTGTCCCTTAAGCAATTGACTACCTTACTAGACTGATAGCAAGTTTTATGTGGGAGAGGCCACTGCTAGCATGTCATCCCTTACTTGGAATTCTATGCACTTATGATTGGAACTATTAGCAAGCATCCGCAACTACTAACGTTCATTAAGGTAAAACCAACCATAGCATTACGATATATTGGTCCATCTTCAATCCCGTATGCATCAATTTCTATGCTAGGTTGAAGGTTCTGTCACTCTTGCCCTCCAATACATAGTCCTATCAACATACAACTAACCCTATGGTGTGATCCACACGCGCGCTCATATGATGGGCACCAAAGGACAACAACATAACCATAAGCAAATTAAATCAATCATAGCAATTCATCAACCACCGATAGGACAACGAAAATCTACTCAGACATCATAGGATGGCAACACATCATTGGATAATAATATGAAGCATAAAGCACACCATGTTCAAGTCGAGGGTACAGCGGTTTGCGGGAGAGTGAACCGCTGTAGATAGAGGGGGGAAGGTGATGGAGATGTTGGTGAAGATGGCGGAGGTGTTGGTGTAGATCGCGGTGATGATGATGGCCCCCGGCGGCGTTCCGGCGCCACTAGAAGCGAGGGGGAGAGAGCCCCCTCCTTATTCTTCTTCCTTGACCTTCTCCCTATATGGGAGAAGGTTTTCCCCTCTGTTCCATGGTCTCCATGGCGTGGGAGGGGCGAGAGCCCCACCGAGATTGGATCTGTCTCTCTGTCTCTCTCTGTTTCTGCGTTCTGATCTGTTGCCCTTTCACCGTTTCGGGTATATATGGAGATCCGTAACTCCGATTGGACTGAAACCTTCGCCATGATTTTTTTCGAAAATTAGCTTTCTTGCGGCAAAAGAAGAGCGTGAACCGCCTTACAGGTGGGTCACGAGGGTCAGGGGCGCGCCCTAGGGGGGGCCCTACCTCATGCCCACCTCGGACACTGGTTCGTGTTGATTTTTCCTCCAGATTTTCCAAATATTCCAAAAAGTATCTCCATCCGTTTTTTTCCCGTTTGGACTCCGTTTGATATGGATATTCTGCAAAACCAAAAACACGCAAAAGACAGGAACTGGCACTGGGCACTGGATCGATATGTTAGTCCCAAAAATAGTATAAAAAGTTGCCAAAAAGTATATGGAAATTGTAGAATATTGGCATGGAACAATAAAAAATTATAGATACGACGGAGACGTATCAACAATCCTCTTATCTTTGTAGCTAGCGCTAACTTTCTCTCATGCATGCACACGCCCGCATCCCTCTCAACCTCCCTTAACATTCTCTAGATCCAACGCGCAAATTCGTCTTTTCACTTTAGGTCGTTCACCCACGGTGTGTGTAGGCCCCCAGCTCCTTTGCGGCACACATCGATCGATATGCCTCTCTAGCCAGGTGTGCCTACCACAAACACAAGCTTCCCCTCTTCTCTTCTCACCGTCCATGCCTCACTCCCACCACTCTTTTCATCGATCTCAGTGCAAGACACTCCTTCCCCCTCGATATAGTATGCCTCTCGCACCACCTCTTAGATGCATCCCTCTCTCTCTATCCTTCTCCCCTGGCCTTATTTTCTTCTAACACATACATGCATGTATACCGATCGATATCCCTACATATACCTAGGTCGACTTTAACTATTTTCCCCCCACCCATCGATCGACGTACCTCACAAGTTATGTCTCTCCTTTCTCAGATAGAGGACGAATGATCTTCCTAAGTAGTTATGTCTGCTTACCACACCCATATCGTCCCCCCTCATCATTCGTGCATGCCTCCTGACCCGTCTCTCACACGCATGCGCACAGACAGGCAGCCATCCCCTCTCTTATTGATATTGCAGGCGTGCCCTCCGTTTGTCTAGCAAGCCTCTCCCACCATTTGTTAGAAGCAACTCCACTACCACCCCCTCCAACACTCTAGCTCTGTCTCTCTCCCAACCTTATTCCTCTCCTACACATATGCATGGATGCCGATCGATCTCCCTTAATGCATAAGGTAGGCCTCTCTCCTCCTCCACACATATACCAGCCATTGTACCTCTATAGTTAATAAGGCCTGCCCCCACCACACACCGATAGTCGAGTACTGTAGGTAGGTATCCATGCCACAGAGACAAACTACACCTGTCCCCTCTCACGTTCCAGTAGGCCAGCCACCCTATATCTTTGACGTGGGCACACACAAATTCGATGACACTCTTTATCGATCGCGCACGCACACACACACATCATCCCTCTCTTCGATTCTATGGATACCTCAAGCCGATGATACCTCCACTCTCTTCTCGTGATCGCCCCCTCTATATATATGATATATCCAGGACTCTATTTTCACACACATTGCATATGTTACATTTTTTGATTGACACCCCTCCCCCCAAAAAAAAACACTCACGAACCCACACACTATATCTCTCTACGTTTGTATCTCTCTCACACAACCCCACGTAGGTGGTGTACGTACACGAAGAGAATAGGTGCACGTACTCACGCTTCGTGCCCAGCCACACCCGCGCGGGTACACGGTGGAGCTCATTTCTGTACGAAATGGCAGCCCACGTGCTAATTTGAACGCGTGTAGCGGTTGTTTACCTACGGAGGTCGTGTACCACGCGTGCATGAAACAAAGTTCGACTTGATGCATTGGCGCATTATTTTTAAATAAAGTTATATCGCTCAATGGCACGTACGCAGAATATAAAACGATTTTTATGGAGAAAAAGGTAGTCCGCTCCACTATATACAATGGAGCATGTCTGCATGGGTTTGTCTCTCTTCAGAGTATCTCACACAAGGCGGCGCTGGCTTATCTCTCTCTCACTGTTGCTCACTGATCCGGCCGTATCCCGTCCGCCGGCGGAAAGGGAGGATGTGCATCATTTCTCCATTCGACGGCGCCGAGGCAGCACGTCCCGATCTACGGTACCCGCCGTTCTCTATGACAAGCTCCGGTGCGGTAGGGCCTACGCCACCTGCTCGCTACCGCAGTATGGGCAGATCCCGCCCGCCGCCACTCACCTAGTTACATCCCGATGACCCCCAGGTATCCCCTCTGGCCTTGCTCCACTGCCCGTCTTGCCACGTCGCTGCATGTGGAAAATCTTGCATGTGGATCTAACATAGTTCTTTGCCCAAAACGTAGCTCGTCCGGCGTACTTTCCATATTGCAATCTCGTCCTCACACCGTTTTAGACAAACACAATCGGGTTGTTATCTTCCCTTAGGACATGGAATATGCTTCTTTTTTGTCGTCACATGTGTCATCAACTGTTATTGGCCAGTAATTGTTTCCTTTCTACCTCTTTTTTTGCAAACAGGGCTCTCCATTTCACCTCTTTGCTATTGCGACCTTTTGGTGAACTGCACAAATCACTTTTTTTCTTAAGAGTGTTTTGTGCAGTTGTACTAAAATGTCACACGGGCAACGTCTACATTTCAAAGGCTTGATCGCACAAAGGGAGATTGGTTTTGCTCTATCCTCCTCATCCAACTCCGAGCCTAATCTTCTCCAACTATTTGCTTAATCTTCTCCAACTAGTTAGTCTTAAGAGAGACTGCAAAGGTGACCGGCTTCTATTTGTGTGTTTATTGTTTCATCAGCAGTCCTCTATTATCGTAATCACAATTAATATCTTTGGAACATGGACGCTCAGCTCTATTTTAGTGGAACTGCACAAAATTATCGGAATGTTGCATGCTCCAGACAACTACTTTTTTTCCCAACATGCCTTGTTGATTTAGACAGAGCTGGGGGGACGTTCCTGCCAATGAAAGCATGGATCGATTTTAATTTAACACCTTCTCACAACTTTGTCTTCAGTTGTGATGTAAATATTAGCTCTGATGTGCTAATAATTGAAATGTGGCTAATATACCCGGCGGAAAGCTTATGAATCACAGCAAGTTTTTCATGTAGATATGTGTTATAAATTTGTTGCCGTTTGAGAGCAGTTTTTAAAGTGGCAAAACAACATTGTTTTTTGCTTTTTAAAACAACATGTAAATGAACGACGGACATCTCGTAAATATAGTTTTTGAACCGTGTATGGTGGAGCACGTGAACTTCTTGCAACAAACCTTTTAAGCTTTTAGTTTTTCTATTCTTATATTCTTATCTGAAACGCATTCTATGTAGTAGTTGAACTTCCCGTTGTTTTCACCTTGAACTTGTGTCACGTATTTTTGTTCAACCTCTCTCATAAGAATTTTCGAACTTTCTCGGGCCGAGCACTTGAACTTCTAGCAACAATTTTTTTTTTTGCATTTTGCTTGTTCATTATTTTTTTAATATGAAATGCACACCGTGCAGTACGTGAGCTTCTGGCTGTTATCACTTTGAACTTCTCCCAGTTTCAAAATCTGAGGTTTTTATAGACACCGAACCGCTCTAACTTTTTTATTTGAACTTCTTTGTGTGTGTTTTTTAGAATTATGAAAATTGAAGTTCTTGATTTTATTTCTTTTAGTACCAAGAAAACGTGAGTTTTTTTTATAGATAGCGAACTTCTCTATTTTTTAAATTGGACTTCTTGGTTTTATTCTTAGAAAATATATAAATTTTAAATAAGAATAAAACATCTTTTCTAAATTGAACTTCATACTTTATTTTTCCTACATACAGAAAGAATTTTGGTTTTCTTTAAACTCTCCAATTTATTAAATTTTAACTTCTAGAGTTAATATTTTCTAGGTGAAGCTTTGTTTTCTTCGTGGTATACAAACTTCTCACTACTCTGTTATTCTAATTTGAATTTCTTGGTCTATTTTTTAGTAACTGAATGAATCCGAGTTTTGTAATAAACATCGAATTGTTCCGTTTTCTAAATTTGAACTTCTAGTTTTTATAAAAACAGGAAAATTCATTTTTTGAGCTAGTTAGTTATTTTAATTTGATCTTCTTGCATTCATTCATTGTTGTAACAAAAAAACTATTTTCTTTTGTACGTTGTTTTTATTTGAACTTCCAGGTTTCTTAGAAACTGGAATAATTAGATTATTTAAGAAAGTTGAACAACCCTATTATTTTAATTTGAACTTCTTGAATTTTTTAGAAACACGGAAAACAAATTATTTTAGCATTCGATCCTTTGTTTCATCACTAGTAGAATGTTCGTCCCGTACGTATTAACACAAGCACCTTTGTGTGCTACAAATGACATCCATGCACGAGGCACTCGAATCACAATATTAATAAATAATTTGGCTACAAATCAAACGAAAAAATAAATAGTGAACACATGAAGTCATGCGCCCCATTACCCACAATGAAATAATACTAATTAGTACAAAGTAATTTCACAAATCAGTACCATAGCATGGATCTCCCGTGGATATGTTCAGTTGTACCACTCAATGAAGAACACATAACAAAAACTATAGGAGAGATCAGCAGAGGTCAAGCGATTAAAATTCAGGCTTTTTCCCATGATTGCACTACACATGTTCAGAATTTTCACAAGTATTTTTAAGTGTGCTGCCGTCTGAACCTTTGACATTTCCTCCTTATATAAATGATCTTGAACCCCCTGGAAACTTGTGAGATATGATCGCATCTCTCGAAAGCCATCGACCGCTCCAGAACAATTCCTGGAATCCTCTCACACCGTGTATAAAACTGGGCCTATGGTCCCAATAATAATATTTCCGGGATCCTTCTTCAACCGCCATCAACATTGTTGTCCCTGCCGGTCAGCTATCAACTTACGGTTCCGAACATACTAGCTTTGGCAAAATGCATACGAGCTGCGAAAGAAACTAAAGATCGTTGGTGAACAACATCGGGCAGTACCTTTGTTGTCTTTGAACTTCATGGTTTCTTGATTCTGAACTTGCGATTTATTTAATTTTTTGCAGGGTGCAGGGAGACTGCCGGTGCTAGGAGGACGGGCTTCATTCCCTCAAGTAGTCTCGTCCACTGCCGCACAGGATGGTGAGCAGGGGAGGAAAGAGAGACATACCTGGCAACAAGCACTATAAGATGATGAATACAGCGGACCATCTACTTATAAGTTCAGGAAAAAAATATAAGCACATCAGACTATGTACGTCACAGCGTGAAGCAAAGGAAAATCAAAGTGAACACTTAGCTACAACAGTTTCCTTTACAGATATGAACGCAAACACATCCTGGGCAAAGAAATGCTGGGAATATCTCAATCAAAAGAGAAGCACTAGTAGATGTTGTGTTTCAATGCACTGCTACATCTCGCTTTTTCTCCTTTTCTTTTCCTATTTTCTAGCCAATTATAAAGTGCTTATTGCAAAATTATAACTTTTCTCCACTCCACGATAAAAGTGTTTGTAAATAATTGGGAAAATACTAGAACATGAACAAAGAAAAATTAAACCAAAGGGAAACACGATTACACAATAGTTCTATCTTCAGCTAGCCATTTCATCAAACATGTCTTGTGCACCTTTTGGTTTGGCACGAGATACAGAGAGAAGGAAGCGGGACTCGCTAGCAGTAGCTGCTGCTCCTTGTGTGTCACTATGAAGCTGGAGTACAGACGACGGCTTACCTCTTCATCAACGTGTGGGAGAGGTGGCTACGGTGTGGCACACAGGCGATTCGCGGGGTGTGGGGGCGCTGGGCGGAGCAGTCCATGGCACCGCGTGCGAGCAGTCCATATACTACACATGCTCTGTATCTCCCTCTGTTCTTGCTTATCCATCAAAATCAAGGCGTCGACTTCATTAGGAGAAAAACAAAACTAGCATTGGAAGAAAGCATAGCAGTAGCATTAGCAAGAAAGGCTACCTCTTGCATCTTCAGGCCGGTGGACGTTCACCCAGCAGCAGCTGGCTAGGACGAGAATGCGTGCACCCTGCGAGCCAGATCCCAGGAAGGTCGAGGTGGACTTTGCGAGAAGGTCAACAAGCAGGTGAAGGTTCATGGGTTGGGGGCGCCGCGTCGGCAGGTGGATGCGATGTGGAGCAGCAAGAACGAAAGATTGAATCAAGGAAGGGGCAAACAGAGTTTGCGATTGCAATAAAAATTGAAACTAGCAAATTGAGGGGCTCGTCCTGGTTGTGGTCGTAGGCTCGATGGCCTTCTGCAGTGCTCCATCGAGAAGTTCCGGTCTCCTTCAGCTGTGAGTCAGGGAGAGCGGCCCCCGGTGACTGGACTGTGGCGACGCATCCTGTCGGAGGCGCTCGGCCGGCCGGCGTCGAGGGATAGCACGGGGAAGGGAGCCCTGGGGTTGCGACTGATTTGCGTCGGGTGGCGGACGGCGCGCATGGGGGCGGGGGGTGCTCGGGGGAAGCCGACCGGCCGGGATCCCGTGGTGGCGGAGCAGGGTAGGGCGGCGGCGCGCGGGGTGGGCGAGGTAGTAGGCGGCGGCTGCGGCGCGTGGGGTTGGCGAGGTAGGAGGCGGCGCGGGGTGGGGCGGCGACGGCGGCCCGCGGTGCGCGAGGTAGGAGGCGATGCGGGGTGGGCGAGGTAGGAGGTGGCGCGGGGTGGGGCGGCTGGATCAGGGGGAGGTTGAGGGGAACGTGGGGAGGGAGGGAGGTTGCGGGAGAGAGGACAGGATTTTCATTTTTTTTCTCGGGAGTTCGGGAGGACCTCTGCCACGCGCCGTGATTCAAATAGTTATTCTAATCCTGAGATTAGAATAGTGCTAATATATATATATATATATATATATATATATATATATATATATAGGAAAAGATAGCAAAAATGCCCTTGCGTTGCAACGGCAGGAGAAAAACATCCGGCCCTAACCCAATAACCATAGCACAAGTGCTCATACAACTTGTACATGTCACTATTCAACAATGCAGAAAATTAAATCACTACATAAGTAGAACACAAATCTTGAAATCAAATGGTAAGCCCATGCGTTGCAACGGGTGGAAAAAATAACAAAACTTGCTTCATGTGCCATTACACGCTACTTATATCCAACTCTGATAAACGTTTAGATAAGGTTACCCTTGTCTCTCTAAGATGCATATGTGCGTGTGTTACCACGGGTTGTATTTTCTTTTTTTTTTTGATCATGAAGTGTTGATGTGAAGAGGCCACCCCAACGTCCTTTATTGACGAATATTTAAGCTCTGCACTGCCATCAAATGGAAGAATAGTTATGCATGAAACAATCTCTTAGCAAGAAACATACAATGTAATTCATTTAAAGATTTTTTTACAGAATTATCAAAACATTTGAATTCAATGATTTTGATTATGTAGGTTTTTTTATTGAAGATTTTTTGATTTCTAAGATTATATTTCACCTGTAATTTTCTTTTACTATTTGGGCTTGGCCCAAACACAAGAAAAAAATGATGCTATCTCCTGGTGGTCTCTCCCATACTCTCTGCCGTTCTAGCACAGATAGATGCATCGTGCATTTGCTCAAAAGAAATATGCATCATGCATTTCCTCTTCTGTTTAATTGGAAAGGATTAAAAAAATCAACTGGCTCATAAAAATAAATAATGCCACGGCTTGCATTGTTCATTCACCTCCACCTCATAGACACATCAGCCCCGACATGTACGCCTCACGATTATTCGTCTCCACCTCCACCTCGTTCTATTATGTCGCTCCAATGCGGTGAGGGCTAGTAACCGGACCTTACCAACATGGTCAAAAAAGTATTATATACTGGTGTATTCTATACTTTTTTGAGTATGTTGGTAAGGGGTTATGATGTTCGTGGGATTGTAGCCAAGGATCGTCAACAAACCTTAGCCGTTCGTTGGATCCTTGGAGCAGCTTTCAAATGACGTATAAGCTACAGGATAAGCTTAGAGAAATGTTCATTTGCTGAGATACTGGATGCTTACCGAAAGAGGGGAATTTCACGTAAGAGAAGGGAGAATCTTCATGGACTGGCTTCCACCAATTAGTGTTTCGTGCATTTCAGATGGTGGTAAAGTGATGCCACATAAGGAGCTCTTCCTCATTCAGTCATACTCAACAAAAGTAAGAAATGTTTGACCCGGATCCTTTTTTCATCTTCATATAGAAAGAAAATCGGCCTTCCTCATACTCCCCTTCATTCATAGAGTTGGAGGAATCCACAAGAGGCCTGCCTGCTCATAATTGCATAAAAGAACCATTCTTTTATGAAAACTCTTATTCCAACCTCACCTTAGGTCGAATGAATACGAAAGGGGATCAATCAAATCAATAAGCCATGAATGAAGAAGTAGTGGGCCTTTCGCCTTATTTCGCTTTGACTCGTGGAGCTGAGAAATCTACTTCAAATAGAGGGAAAGAGTGCTAGTCCGAAAGAACAAGCAAGGGATGAGCTGCGGGAGCGAAATCTGCTCGCCCACGCGCATACGTTTTCTTGCTGGTAATTTCTCAGAAAGTTTTTGTGTTGTTGATTCCTATTCCTAGGTGTTGTGCTTTTCCCCCTATGCCGCCTATTGGTACTAGTGGAGTAGGATTGGCCTATAATATGGAACCTATAGGTGGTGTAACCTATCGCTCAATACTCAAATCTACAATTGAAGCATCTGAGGCTGCATCAATCGAGGATACATGGCATAAGGAATTGTTAGATCTCCAAACTGAACTTCGCCTTCACCAAGCGTGAGTTTTCACCAGTCCTAACTAACGGTTGGCAAGCGATCCCGTATGCTGCATCCCAAAGATCAGACAGCCTAGAGCCGGAGCGATTATTCAAGCAAGGTACCCAGCTTGAGTTTTTGAGTCAATCAATAGATTGTGCAGTTTCTTAGTCTTTTGGTCCACGTCTTCATGACTTATAGAAAGGGTTTCTTTCTTTTACAAGATCATGGAAGCTTCAGAAACCATCCAAGATCTTTTGGAAACAAGAAATGTTGCATAAAAGGGTTCAGTGGTCATATCATAGTGAAATCGAGTTTCTTGATTTAGTCGATATCAAATTCCCAACTTAGAAATTCGAAAGGACTAAGATTCTACTTCTTCCTCAAATAATAGGAATGTGGATTCAAGTATGATATCACTATTCCACAGATCTCAAGAGAACGAATTGAACAAGTTTGATGGCTGGAAGAACATAGGAAATATTCAAACATGTATTGCATTTCATCGATCTCACCCTTTGTTCAGTGCCGCATAAGTACTGACTTCTTGAACAGATACCGGTACCGGTCATGAAGGCTTCGCCCTTCTCAAGTCAAGTGTAGAAACGAAATCCTTTGAGCAAGAAGCCAGTGATCCCACAACACCAAAGTGATACATATGACATATTGGAAATTAGGCTTAGTTTTTAGATGTGAATATAGTAATGCACTATTGATAAATATGTTCTTTCAAGTAGATCATACTCGGTAGAAAGGAGGTGGCGGAGCTGGGAAGAGGATTATACTTTATCGATTACTTGGACTTAGAGACCAATTATAAAAAGAAGACGATGGTGAGTGAGTTTATGGATCTAGTTTATGAGCAGCTTAACTAGAAAAGAAAGCGAAGGAATAGAAGAATGAAATGCGTAAATAGGGGAAGGCGGGTAGCATTTTCAAATGCCAGTTTGAGTGAGACAGTTTTACATCTAGCCCCCACTTTTAGGTTGTTCTTCCATTCTGCCTTTGTCTTGCTCTAAGCTACCTGACTTCCTTCCTTTGTTCTTCCATTCTAATTTGTATGATTCTGATCATCAGTTCTTATCGATCCCATTTTAAGGACAAATCCTGATGTTGATAAAATATACATGTTGATCAAGGCCAAGGACAATGAAGCAGCCATGAAAATATTGAAGAACGAGGTATGATGATTACTTCGGACTACTTTACATTCTTCATGCAAATGACCATATTTTTAAATGCGCATTACAGGTAGAAGATATTGAGTTGTTCAGATGTTTACATGAAATCCTTGGGAAAAGCTACCACAACTTTGTATTAGGAAAGCAGGTTCCAGTCGTTGGTAATTTCAGGGAAGCCTACATTGGCATTGCTCCTGAGTTAGCCAAAGAGATCGCGGAAGAAGTGGATGTTATCGTAAACTCTGCAGCAAATACCACTTTTGATGAGAGGTCGTGAAGCTATACAAGTCTTGCACCAAGGATTGCTTCCATTACTAAATGTGTAAGTTCACATTCCATAGCAATAAAGTATTGCAACTTGCAGGTATGATGTAGCACTAGACATCAACACCGTGGGGCCATTCCGATAATGAGTTTCACGTAGCGGTTTCAAGATCAAGCTCTTCTTGCAAGTATCAACAAGTCGAATGCCAAATAAGAGTTTCTTGTGGTTGAAATAAAATGGTAACCTGTTTCTATTAATCTCAAAAGCTTACAAACAAGCTTTAGCAAGATGTTTGCATGTCATGTTTTTGGCCAAACAACATATGTGAATGGGCGAGGTAAGGTTTGATACTAGAGAAGCCATTTTACTTAGGGGATACCATAACAAAGGGATAGGTTCCTCAGATTTTTCGCACATCGAATACCGTGTTGGATATCGAGGCTGAGATCAAGTTGGCTTTTGACTCTAGAAGGCATTCTTCCGCCTCGCTTCATACATTACGAGAAATGAAAGAGTTAGGTAGTCGAGGTATTCTAGTATTTCCTGTTACTTTCTCATGTCTCAGAGATACGACGCACACATGAAGTATTTGATTTGTGCAATTTATTTATTCATAGGGCCAAACTCTATGGTTGGCAAGACACTTATGTGTTCACAAAGGCCATGGGCAAGATGGTCATCAACTGCATGCGAGGAGAGATACCGGTGGTAACAATCAGGCAAAGTGTAATAGAGAGCACATGGAAGGAACCCTTCCCAGGTTGGATGGAAGGAAACAGGTAAATGCTAAACCCAAATCTGAGGTTGCGGATGTCACATATATATGTGATGCATCCTCGTCTGCTTACCAGATAATGAGCTATTTCCAAGATCCAGCAGTGCGTACTAACTTTTGACGGGTTGATGGTGAGGATCAAGTATATGACCTATATTCCTCACTATTAGACGACTTCAAAGAGGAGATTCCATCATAATCTCCGGAAGCTAGTGTCAAGGAAGCCGTTAGCCGCCACCTTAACTGAAAGTTGGTGAAGAAGGTGTATATGTCTCTTGTCTATGGTAAGACACAACATAGTACAGCAGCGGACATCCAGAAGGGGCTTGACTTCATTAGAAAACATGCTGAAAGCAACAAAGTGTCGGACATTTCTTTTGCATTCTGGGACAAGAAATTCCCAGCCAATTCTAGGCCGAGCCATGTTAGCAAAGAATGGTTTCTCCAACAATATGAGGATAAATCCCTTACTAAAATGGTAGTGGTCACAAACCCTTCTCGTGTACAATTGAAAACATTAACAATACGAAAGCAAGAATCATCATTTATCTTTGGGAATGCCTTCCTCTACCAAAAGAGAAAGAGTTGAAGATAACGAAGGAAAGTGGGTGGATACAAAACCAGTTCATATCACTTGTCTTTCTGGTCTTTCGTAATCTCATCGAATACTAGTAAATGCTTTCAAGAGAAAATAGAAGCACTAGAGAGCTCAAGTTCACTTCATTCATCACAAGATTCAAATGATAATCAAAATGGAGCTAATGAGGAAGAAATCACTTCTACTTAAACTTTTTTGAGTGAAATACCAACCAACACATAAAGCAATACCAGATAGATAGAATGATAATAGGTAATACGAAGATATCAACACAGCCGGAGTCACGAGGCTCGATAATGACCAATGGGTTAGGATTTGAGGAAGCTTAGTTTGGATGATGGAATATCCGCTGGTCTGATTGTTGAGATACTGCAAATCCACTTATCCAAAAATTTCAGTCCATTTTCCTACTTTTTCTGCAAGGGGTTCAAGGGGAAAGCATTATTATATCCTTAATATGACTCTCTGTCACACGGATGTTGTTGGGCTGCTACAAAACCCCTATAGTCGAAAAAAGATCAAAACAGGGATAAAACGTAGGATAACCCAGATCACTCGGACTAGCTGAACTCTCCAGAACAAACACAACCTAGGTGGTTTGACTAACGTTTTGGCACATTAGACTAACCTAAGACAACTCCTGTCTACATTCAGTCCTATCGAGATACAAGCTGTTACCAACCTGACACAACACAAGTCACAAGCTTGACATAACGAGAATGGCTACAACTGACAACTCCTGCATCTGAGATTGACAACTCTAATAACAGAGAATGACAACTCCCGCAACAGATATTGACAGAGCATGACACTCTCAACTGAGCTCATTCCAGCTGTGAACAGTAAACAACACTGGAAGTAAACAAAACGGTTATCACAAAACTTGGATTGCGGATTACAACACTATAGGCAATGAACCACCACTAACGGCCCATAACATAGCTGATAGCTGCTGGCCGTGGAGTACTTGCCGATCCATCAGCGAGGATTGTATCATTTAGCGAGCTAAAAACTTAAGGAACATGTATGTGAGAGTTCCACTTTAGCTCCCTCAACACCAGGCGGGACGAGCGGCCCTATACCATGTGCAGCCATACTCTAGTGTCCTTTTCTACTTAGTTGGACAGATCACTTGAGAAAATCATATAAAAATCAAGCAAGAAAACGGATGCGCTAACGCGCAACGGCTTTCGTGCTAGTTGCTCAAAAAATCGTATAAAAATCAAGCAAGAAAACGGATGTGCTAACACGCAACGACTTTCACGCTAGTTGCTCAATCCGTTGCTTGCTTCTCTTCTGTCTTGGAAAAGTGAGGATTTCCTATCTGATCCAAGGGAAGGAAGAGAGGTGGAAAGTGTTGCTGTGTCAAATCGAGATTGTGTGGGTGTCCGCTCATGTTCGACGCTATCTAAAATCATGCATTGGATGGATGCTCGGGCATCGATAATGAAGGACGCTTTCAGAGGCGAAAAGCCATGGGGAGAGATTTTTCTGTGACCCATGGATCTCCGATTGGGAAACCGTATCCAAGCTCTGTGGCTAGTCTGCGCTCTTTGGACTTTTCAAACTTAGCGAACTGAAACATCTGAGTAGCTAAAGGAAGGAAAATCAACTAAGACCCCATTAGTAGTGGCGAGCGAGAGCGAAACAAGGGTTTTCATCAAAAGAAATCCGAAGCGGTTTCATTCGATTTGTTGTGGATTGGATGATGGAAAAACTAGCAAGCAGCAAGCGTAGTTAGAAAAGTTTCCGTAGCGTGCCCTACGGAGTTGTACAAAGTCAGCAACCGTTTTGGGGTGCAAGCATAGGAAACACATGACTGATGACGGGGTGGGGCGCGCAGTGAACTGGTTTTCTAAAAAGATTGGAAGATCCGGCTAAAGAAGGTGATAGCCCAGTTTCCCATGGTTCGATCCTTCCCTGTAAAACGCGGCGTGTTCGAATGATGATCGCTTTTACGCGAGAAAGGGGGACCACCCTCTAAGCCTAAGTATTCCTTAATGACCGATAGTGTACAAGTACCATGAGGGAAAGGTGAAAAGAACCCCAATCGAGGAGTGCAATAGAGAACCTGAGATCCGATGCGAACAATCAGTCGAAGGAGCGGAGCACGGGCGCACTCACTCTGACGGTGTACCTTTTGCATGATGGGTCAGCGAGGAAATGGGAACAACAGCTTAAGCCATTAGGTGCAGGTGCTTTCCAGAGGTGGAAGATTTACGTTCTTCCTATTTGACCCAAAACCGATCGATCTAGCCATGAGCAGGTTGAAGAGAGATCTAACAGGCCTTGGAGAACCGAACCCACGTATGTGAAAAAATATGGGGATGACTTGTGGCTAGGGGTGAAAGGCCGACCAAGATCGGACATAGCTGGTTTTCGGCGAAATCTATTTCAGTAGAGCGTATGATGTCGATGGCCCGAGGTAGAGCACTCAATGGGCTAGGGTGGCCCCCATTTTGCTTTACCAACCCCAGGGAAACTCCGAATATAGGTCATCATCCTTAGTACAGACAGACTGATTGGGTGCTAAGATCCAAAGTCGAGAGGGAAACAGCCCAGATCGTACGCTAAGGTCCCTAAGCAATCACTTAGTGTAAAAGGAAGTGATTGAGCGATGACAACCAGGAGGTGGGCTTGGAAGCAGCCATCCGTTGAAGAAAGCGTAATAGCTCACTGGTCTAGCTCCATGGCACCGAAAATGTCTCAGGGCTCAAGTGATTCTCCGAAGCGATGAGACCTTGAAAGCAGCTTTTTCAAGTGTCGATGGCGGGATGTTACATCAATCGGGAAGGTTTTTGGTGACAAGACACGGAGATATCAAAAGTGAGAATGTCGACATGAGTAACGAGAAATCCTGTGAAAAACACGATCACCGCCGGTGGAAGGCTTTCTGCGTTCGGTCAATCTATGCAGAGTGAATCGGTCCCTAAGGAACCCCTGAAAGGCCTGCCGTGCGATGGGTACACGAAAGTGACAAAGTTGCTTTGACTACTGAACCATGGCTGGATCGTCGGAGCGAATTGGATGATCGGGACGAGGGCTGCCACCTCGTCCTCTCGCTCTCCTTTCCTTAATATTCACCTCGAGTCATCAAAGCCGTCAACTAATTCAGAGGGTCTCGGCTGGCCCGGTCGCCCTACGTTACTTGCGCTTCCAAAGGCGAAGCTCTCGTCTTTGGCGACCAGCAAACAGAGGGCTAAAACCTGTAGTTTTGAAGAAAGGGATGAGCGCGAAAGCCGTTGCGCTTCCGTACACGCGCATACATTTTCTTGCTGGGCACTACAAAAAAAGGCACTTCCGTGATGATACATGTTTGTCACAGTAGGTCACGTTTTTTGTCATGCATGTACATCCATGACGATTTTATGACAGAATCAAGATAGTCATATTTGTGCCATCATAGAAGTGTTCCATGACATTAACAAAAATATCATCACGAAAGTGTCCACTTCCATGACGATAAATCGCGCGTCATAGAAGTGCTTTCGTCAAGGCTGACCGACACGTGGCATCCACCGTAACGGCTCACCGTTACGCTATCGGGTCCGGTTTTGGATCCGATAACCTGTTAACAGCCCCAACCAATGGGGATTTTCCACGTGTAAAATCATCACTGGCTGGAGGAAACACGTGTCGGCTCACCGTTGGGACAGATGTCATCCACTCATTGGACCGAAGGCGCCTATGATACATCGACACGTGGCACGACCCAACAGAGGCCCATTCCTGTGAAAAGGCCGACCCATTTGACTTGGTCAAAAGGTGGCGGCCCGGCCCATAGAAAGCCTGTTAACGGCATGTTCACATATAGCCCATTTACAGCCCGCTAACCCAGGGACCCTTACGACCTATCCGAATTAGGCCCAGTAGCGTCATCTGGGCCGTGCAATATGATTCTAGCCCGTTTAAATTCCGGCCCATGTATAGCCCATGAAGTCTTTCGGCCCATATGTGGCCCTTTGTAACTCTTGGCCCATTAACGGCCCATGGTGAAACTGGCCCATAATGAACAACATACCACTTTATACCCATTAACGGCCCATTATTCCATTGGGCCTTTTCCAGCCCATGTTATCTTTCGGCCTTCTTAGGGCCCATTTATTCTTGGGTTCATTTCCAGCATTCGTTTACTTACGGCCCGTTACTGTCATTTTCTGCTCGTGGGCCAAATTCAGCCCGTGGTTACAGTCGGCCCGTTTGTGGCCTGTTAATACGTTGGGCCACTTTCATAGCATCAGGTCGGCCCATGAACGGACGATTCCAACTCTAGCCCGCTTCTGACCATAATGCGTCTTTTATTGGCCCATGTTTGGCCAATCGATCATATGGCCCGTAGAAGGCCCATTGATGATACGGCCCGTAGAAGGCCCATTGTGTCTACGGCCCGTAGAAGGCCTATTGTTTCTATGCCCCGTAGAAGGCCCATTGGTACTCTAGCCCTTAGAAGGCCCATTGTTTCTACGGCCCGTAGGAGGCCCACGATAACTATAGTAAATATGTAGCCCATGGTTATTGTGGCCTAGTTTTAAAAAATAGGTTATTACGGCCACTAGCAAACCGCGGAAAAAGAACTGCACTAACTACAAGCAAACAAATAAACAACACAATAAGGAAATAAATAAGCAAGCAATTTACGCTAGCCTATTACAGCTATTACACATATTACATCCACTGGGCATCAAAGTTCGCCACCAGTGCAAATATAGGGAACAAAGCAGCATATTACATACATCGCCGTCAAAATTGGCCACCAAAGGTAAATAAACGTGGCATCAAAACAAGTCGATAATCAAAACAACTTTAAGAGCTCAAGAAGCGTTATCCCGAGTATCCACCATGTCGGCAATAAGCTTAGCAAGCTTATTAGCTTTGTCCTGTTTGGCGCTAAAATCCTCCAACACTTGCTGTTGCACCGGAAAGTATCGTCACTGAATGCTCCAGGACTTCCGCAGCCCTTCCGCTTCTTGTCCCAAAGACATCTGATCGATGTCTTTCAGCTTGTAGTTGAGACTCAAGAAACCGAACTGATTCGCATAAAGGAGTTTGAATAGCTTGTGCAAGCGGTAGTGGCCAAGAATCGAACACTAAACCAAGACAGGACTTTGGGGTTGCCTCACTGTCTTCAAGATAGTTTTCCTTAGCTGTTTTATCAGCTTTGTTGGAGACCAACAAGGATGTCTCACGATCCTGAACCTTATTTGCATTACTTCCTTTATCATTGCTTAATAAGACTCTTCCCCAATATTTTGTTAGCATTCTAAAAGAAGAAACAAGTACACACATAACAGGTTTAGCATGTACTAGTATATGAAACTCATTTCGGTGAACCAGTTCATTAGTAAGGTGGACAAGATTAAACTACCAAGTCTTCTATTACCAAGTAGTACATTATAAAAGCATCAAACAAACATATATCTATGTCCTATGGTCACTGCATTGTCTTGCCAAATCAAAATAGTGACACGGTTCAAATCATACCAGTTCAAGAGAAAGCAGCACTAAAAGAATACAAAGCGTGGGAAACTACACGGCACAACAAGATTTTAGATGGGTACCATGGGTCTACATGTACAACAACACTATTGGCCTTGTTATGATGCTAGTAATGTGCATGATATGAGTAGTCAACTATATACACAATTGAAATTAAAATCAACAGAGCTATTTAGAAGAGGAAACACATTAAAGAAACATGCGTAAACATACCATTGTGCCATTGGAGTTTCCATTGGATCATTCAACTTAAAATAAGTTTGTATGAGTAAATACAAAGTGATACAAGAGCAAAGCAAGATGCACGATAGCAATGGAATCTTAAATGAGAACAGTTGTTCTTTAGGTTTAAGCACTTGTTCTACATGAACAGAGTACAGTAAGACGCAAGCATATAGTACTTAAAATAAAATGAGCTCATAGACCTTACCACATTCTTGGTTCGGGACCAGTGAACTACGTACCAACACCACCGGGTCACTTTTCTAACCCCATGGAGAACCTGATCGCAGCGTCGGCACGTCTGGCGGCTCTCACGCTGGATGGCGACTCTCCACCAGCGGTGGAGACGCAAAGGATCAGAGAACTCGTCCAGACGGCTCTGGCTCAGCAGGAGGCTTATTCCTATAGTCGAGACATGATTCATTTGACTCCTCACCCAAGCCGGAGCCCAAGTTACTGTCGGCGTTCTGGGAACGAGGGTCCCCAGACTTGCCTGCCTGCGGCCTGCGGCGTGGCTCGAGTGGCGGCCCAGCGCGGCCCAGCTTCATCAGCTCAAGCTCAAGACCCTCGCGAGGCGCCAAGCCTCGCGGGGCGGATGACAGGAAGCTTCCTCAGGGGCAGCCTCATCAGGTAGGCTCGCGAGGAGGCGGAGAGATAAAGGCAGGGGCACCTCGCGAGGAGCCCATGATGCAAGCCATGCCGATCGAGATCAGGCGGGAGCCTGCCTGCACAGTGTCCTTGTTTCCCCTTCGGCGCAAAGGGGGCAAGCACAGGCCAAGGCATCGGGCAAAGGTTACCATTCCGGTGCAACAAGACCAAGACAGGCAGGGCGGCAGGACGAAGGTCACCGTGGAGCCCAAGATGGCGTCATCACCAGTGCTTTTGGCAGCCGAAGACCACCTTTGGTCAGGATAACTTGTACTAGATGTTCCCCTTTAAAATGGCCAATTGTCGGCACCCTTCCCGCTCATTATTTGGGAAGAGGACCAGGGCCTCTATAAATAGGACTAGCCACCAAGAAGAAGAAAGGGACGAAGAGAGGGAGAGAGATCCGGACCAAGTAGAACATACCGCACCAGCTCAAGAACTCCTCTCGCGAGGCCGTTCTTCCCCTGATCGCTCATCATCAGCCCCTGAGGCAATCCACTACACCACACACTGGAGTAGGGTATTACACCACATCGGTGGCCCGAACCAGTATAAACCTCGTGTCCCTTGTGTGTTCTTCTTTCCGGTCTAGATTCCTTGCAAGCCATAGAAGCGTGAGTCAGTAGGGGAAAGATCTTCGTGCGCACCCCACAGTTCGAACCTTAAGGGTCTGCTGGAACCTGAAATCCGACATTTGGCGCGCCAGGTAGGGGTGCGCCGGAATCTTTCTTCCGTTGTTCGCGTGTGATCTTCCGTCGTGTCCATGGCTGACACTCGTCGGGCTCGCGCCCGGCCGCCGCTACTCTCGCCACCCGCGTCGCCCAGACGGCGCCCGTCGGCGGACGCCCCGTCGTTCCCCGTCGCCTGCCACCAACGCCGCCACCGGCCCGACGGGGAACGAGTAGCAGGACTCGTCCCTGCATCCTTTGGTACGGCGGGAGGGTTGCACCGCCACACCGTCGCTGACTCCAGCCGCTTCGTCGTCCCACACACGTTGCGCCCCCACGGACGCGCACGCCGCACTACTCCTGGCAAGAGAGCTCCTGCACTACTGCCCCGTCGACGACCTCTACGAGGACTGGCTCGCCCGCATCACCGAGCTTGTCAGCGCCGCAGGGGGCTCCCCCTTGCCGTCCCTCTTGCTGCCTCGCCCTCCGTTCCGTTCAGGGGGCGAGGATCAGGAGGCGCCTCCACCACCTCCTCCCCAAGAAGGCGCCCTGGCTCCAAGGCGCGCAGCCCCAGGGCGAGACCCTCCACGTCCGGCGCCTGCGCAGCAAGAAAGGAGCTGCCAAGAGATCCCTCGTCCCCAAGAAGGTGCTCGCGCGCTCCCGGCACCCGCGCGCCAAGATCGCGTCCCTGTGCCTCCACGCCAAGACCCCGCGTTGCTCTACGCGGCGGCGCGCGCTCCCGGCACCGGCGCGCCAAGATCGCGTCCCTGCGCCTCCACGCCAAGACCCCGCGCTGCTCCAAGCGGCGGCAAGACGGTAATCCCGAGGCAAGCCCAAGACCAAAGAAGGGCACCGTGGCCACAGCAGTTGTCGTGCCTTCACCCCGAAGCTACGCTGGCGTAGCATGGCCAGGCAAGTTCAAGCCTGATCTGCCCCCCCCCCCGCTACGATGGCACGGTGGACCCCGCGGAGTTCCTACAGCTCTACGAGCTAGGCATCGAAGCCGCCAACGGAGACGAAAAGGTCATGGCGAACTGGTTTCCCATGGCGCTCAAGGACGGCGCCGCACTGCTCTTGAACTCGCTCTGGCATGATCTCCTCGACGAGATGCGACTCGCTTCATCGCCAACTTCCGTGGCACTTCGTGACGGCCCCGGCCGTGAGCGACCTGCGCCGCATGAAGCAGCAGCCAGGGGAAACCCTGCAGAAATACATCCAGTGCTTCAACAACGCTCGCCTCAAGATCCCCAGGGTGACTTAGGAAGCCATCATCTCAGCCTTCTCCAATGGCGTGCGCGACATCAAGATGAAGGAGGAGCTAGCAATCCATGAAGACCTGTTGACATCCCTGGAGCTGTTCAACCTGGCGACCAAGTGCGCCAGGGCTGAGGAAGGGCGCCTCTCCCTCCGCGAGCTACCGGCTGCCGATCCAGAAGAGAAAAAGCTCAAGGCCAAGGACGTGAAGTGTAAGGGAGCTGATGTGCTCGCAGCAGAACCAGACACCAAGCGAGGCAGGGATAAGCCTGAGTCATCCAAGGGCAGCCGATACTGCGTGTACCACGACCTCCACACCCACAACACCAACGAATGCCAAGAGCTCGGGGCCGTGCGAGATGGGCGTATCGGCCGACGCCCCGAGCGCAACGACAGAGGCTATGGCCGAGGAGGAGGAAGAGGTGGAGGACGATGGGAAGACCGTGGCCCTCGCCAAGGGTGGCGTGACCGACCTCGCGAGGATCGCTGGCAGGACCAGCCTCGCGAGGGAGGCTGGAGAGATTAGCCTCGTGAGGATCGCCCACACGGCAACACATGCCTCCCTACTTTACCGCCACTGCCAAGGAGGAACGAAGACCAACATCAAGACGAGGGGGCTGGGGGCTTCCAGGAGCCGCGCGCAATCGCTTGCATCTTGCTCGCGAAGTGAATGCATCCTTCCCCAAGCTTGAGGCCACGCGCCCTCTCAGGTGGTCTGCATGCGCTATCACGTTCAGCTCAGCGGATCAGCTCAAGTGTGCGGCAACGGCCGGAGTCCTCCCGATGCTTTGCTCCCCACTCATCAGCAATGTGCAGGTCACCAAGACCCACGTCGATGGCGGAGCAGGACTCAACGTCCTGTCCGTCGAGACATTCGACAACCTCCAAGTGCCGTACGATCAGCTTCAGCCGACCAAGCCTTTCTCGGGAGTCACTTATGATTCCACTGTTCCGATAGGGCAGGTTCGCCTTCCAGTCACCTTCGGGCAGCGCAACAACTACCACACGAGCTCATCGACTTCGATGTCGCCCACATCCGTTTGCCATACAACGCCATCCTCGGGTACCCAGCCCTGGCCAAGTTCATGGCAGTGACTCACCATGGCTACAATGTCCTCAAGATGCCAGGAAGCAGAGGAGTCATCACAGTACCCTGTGAGGAAAGAGACGCAGTGTGCTCACTTGAGCGTGCCTTCCAAGCCGCAGCAATCGAAGACCCAAATAACAGGAGCGGAAGACTTCTCGAGGCGACCCCTAAGAAGAAGAAGGATTCCCCTGGCCCAAGCCGTCAGGAGGCAGGCGCCTCCGCAGGCGTTGCGTCAGGATTTGCGCCCGTTCAGGGAGCGCCACCCTCTGTCGCATAGGAAGGCGCGCCCGGTGCCCTCCTTGGGCAGGGCTCGGGGCTCTGTCTTGGAGAGCCATCGACTTTGCCAAGGTCACGAGGGAGGCGCTCGGGTACCACTTGGAGGGGTGCTTCCAGGCACGTTTCCCTCAGGAAGGTACAAGGCAAGGAAGACCAAAACCTCAGGAGTTCATCGCAAGAAACACCCAGGAGCTATAGGAGTCGAGAGTCATGCGCGGCAGCCGCCGCTTGCCCGCCGTAGCCCCACATCCAGGCGAGGATGGTGGGCTGCGCATATGCATCGACGTGCCAGGGCTCAACCGAGCCGCGTCTCAGGAGTGCCTCTGGCCTTCGCGCACAGGGCGTTGCGAGGGTCCACCTCACAGCTACGTTCGCATGACTTTCGGCCTGCCGAACGCGGTCGCCGCTCATCAGCGCCTGCTGAGGGGCATCCTGGAGGCTCAGGAGGTCAGGCATTGTGTGGTCATGGCGGAGATGGAGATGGCCCTCGAAGACCCACCTGTGCCCCCAGAGCCTCCCGAGGATCCTGGGCCTGGGGGCTCGTGAGGATCGACATCTTCACCGCACATCGCCCGCTTCTTCGGCATCACTTCGTCTTCAACGGCATCAGGTGACATCTTTCCAAGTTCCATTTTTAGCTGGGAGAGCCCACAGGGCCGCGTCATTCCCAGGTCGCGTGGGTCCGTCCCTACGGCATGTATCCGTTTTCCTTATGCTCTTTACCTACCTTGTTGGGGGCACCCCTCGGGCTGCATCATCCCCAAGCTGCTCGGGCCTGGCCCAACGACGTTTGCTTTTCCTGCATCTACCTGAAATGAATTTCCTCCTGCGTGCTTAACATACCCAACCTAATCGCCTGCTCGATTGACGCCTACCTATGGAGCCGCTCTCTCTAGCACGGAATTTGCGTACGGGTCCGTCCCTGCAACGCCGATAAATTTGAGTGGTCGAGCTCTGGCCGCGGCAGCCCCGCAAGGCGCCACCTCACCAGGCCCTCAGTGCCCCAATCACTTCCTCGGAGCGACCAAAGGTTGGTTGGCAACCGTAACGACAGGCCTTGTCTCTCCTCATGATTGGTGTGCAGGACCCACTCCAGGAGCAATGTTGGGGACATCGCGAGCTATCTCTCCCTCTCTCCGGCACGGACCTCTTGCACGTTAAAAGGGGGGCGCCTGAGCATTGCGACTCATGGGCTCCTACTGGCTCTCCAGCCCTCACCCCTGGCCTTGACCCACGGCATCACGACCTGTCATACCAGCGGCGGCTGAGCTCGCTTGAGGGCTGGGACCTGAGGACGTAGAGCATTAAGGAAAGTGCAGGGGAGTGGGAAGAAGCTCGCGAGGACCTAACCCAGCAGCCCCCCGGCTGCTGCCACTCGGGCCAGGCGCCTCGTCGAAGAGCTACCCCAAACTCAAAAGATAAGTCACGCCCTTACAGCAGTTGGACCAACGCAGCGCCAAACCCTCGCCTCGTGCGGCTCTGTCACGACGACGTTTCCTTCCTTTCTCGCCCAGCGAGGGCTACTCGAGCGCTAAAGGGGACCTCTCGAGCATCGCGACTCGGGGGCTCTTACCGGACCTCGGGCCGCTCACCTCCTGGCCTTGACCATGGCATCGCGACCTGGCATACCAGCGACGGCTGAAGCCTGCCTGGGGACTAGGACCTGTCAGCGTAGAGCGCCAAGTCCTCGTGAGGATAGAAAGGGGGAGCCGAGCCGGGACAGGACAAGCACCTCGCATCGATTCATATTAAGGATATAATGTTCACAAAAGACATGGCAGGCGCCTTACATACCCCCACGGGGTGTTGCTTCGATTCCTCGCAGGGAACAAAGGTACTAATCCTAAGGAATGCTAATTGCCCGCACCTCCGCAAGGGACACCATCATCAACAGTGGGCTGCCCGGCGCCGGCGCCAACTGTTTGGGAACGCAGTAATTTCAAAAAAAATTCCTACGCACACACAGGACCATGGTGATGGCATAGCAACGAGAGGGGAGAGTGTTGTCTACGCACTCGTGAGACCGTGGCGAAGCGATCACAACGTAGAGGAAGTAGTCGTACGTTCTCCTCGCGATCCAGCCGATCCCAATGCCGTTACTCCGGCACCTCCGAGTCGATGATGACGTAGAGGAAGTAGTCGTACGTTCTCCTCACGATCCAGCCGATCCCAGCGCCGTTACTCCGGCACCTCCGAGTTCTTGGCACACGTTCAGCTTGATGACGCCCACGGGCTCGATCCAAGAAAGCTCGGGAGAGGGAGTTCCACAAGACGACGGGCGTGGTGACGATCTTGATGTTTCACCGACGCAGGCTTCGCCTAAGCACCGCCACGATATGACCGAGGTGGAATATGGTGGAGGGGCACCGCACGGCTAAGGAACGATCTCAAGGATCAACTTGTGTGTTCTAGGGGTGCCCCTCCCCGTGATATAAAGGAGGGGAGGAGGAGGTGGCCGCCCAAGGGGGGCGACCAGGAGGGGAAACCTACTCCAAGTAGGTTTCCCTCTCTTCCTTATCTTATTTGGAGGGAAGGAAAGAGTACTAGTATTTAGGAAGTAGTACTAGTAGTAGAAATAGGAAGAGGGGAAGGAGAAAGGAGGGGGCCGCCCCTCCCCAATTCGGATTGGGCTTGGGGGCGCGCCTCCCTTGTTCCTTCTCCTTCCTCCTACATGGGCCCAATAAGGCCCATATACCTCCCGGGGTTCCGGTAACCTCCCGGAGCTCCAAACTTCTCCTAACCTTTCCGGTGTCCAAATATATCCGTCCAATATATAAATCTTTATGTCTCGACCATTTCGAGACTCCTCGTCATGTCCGTGATCATATCCGGACTCGAACAACCTTCGTACATCAAAATACATAAACTCATAATATAACTGCTATCGAAACCTTAAGCGTGCGGACCCTACGGTTCGAGAACAATGTAGACATGACCGAGACACATCTCCGGTCAATAACCAATAGCGGGACCTGGATGCCCATATTGGTTCCTACATATTCTACGAAGATCTTTATCGGTCAGACCGCATAACAACATACGTTGTTCCCTTTGTCATCCGTATGTCACTTGCCCGAGATTCGATCGTCGGTATCCAATACCTAGTTCAATCTCGTTACCAGTAAGTCTCTTTACTCGTTCCGTAATACATCATCTCACAACTAACTCATTAGTTGTAATGCTTGCAAGGCTTATGTGATGTGTATTACCGAGAAGGCCTAGAGATACCTCTCCGACAATCGGAGTGACAAAACCTAATCTCGAAATACGCCAACCCAACAAGTACCTTTGGAGACACCTGTAATACTCCTTTATAATCACCCGATTACGTTGTGACGTTTGGTAGTACCCAAAGTGTTCCTCCGTAAACGGGAGTTGCATAATCTCATAGTTATAGGAACATGTATAAGTCATGAAGAAAGCAATAGCAACACACTAAACGATCAAGTGCTAGGCTAACGGAATGGGTCATGTCAATCGATCATTCTCCTAATGATGTGATCCCGTTAATCAAATGACAACTCATGTCTATGGTTAGGAAACATAACCATCTTTGATTAATGAGCTAGTCAAGTAGAGGCATACTAGTGACACTGTTTGTCTATGTATTCACACATGTATTATGTTTCCTGTTAATACAATTCTAGCATGAATAATAAACATTTATCATGATATAAGGAAATAAATAATATCTTTATTATTGCCTCTAGGGCATATTTCCTTCAGCCTCCCACTTGCACTAGAGTCAATAATCTAGTTCACTCAAGAATGATTCTAACACCCATGGAGTCTTGGTGCTGATCATGTTTTGCTCGTGGAAGAGGCTTAGTCAACGGGTCTGCAATGTTCAGATCCGTATGTACTTTGCAAATCTCTATGTCTCCCACTTGGACTTGGTCCCGAATGGAATTGAAGCGTCTCTTGATATGCTTGGTCCTCTTGTGAAATCTGGATTCCTTTGCCAAGGCAATTGCACCAAGATTGTCACAGAAGATCTTCATTGGTCCCGATGCACTAGGTACAACACCTAGATCGGAAATGAACTCTTTCATCCGACTCCTTCATTTGCTGCTTCCAAGCAGCTATGTATTCCGCTTCACATGTAGATCCCGCCACGACGCTTTGTTTAGAACTGCACCAACCGACAGCTCCACCGCTTAATAAAAACACGTATCCGGTTTGCGATTTAGAATCGTCCGCATCGATGTCAAAGCTTGCATCGACGTAACCATTTACGACTAGCTCTTTGTCACCTCCATATACGAGAAACATATCCTTAGTCCTTTTCGTATTTCAGGATGTTCTTGACCGCTGTCCGATGATCCACTCTGGATTACTTTGGTACCTTCCTGCCAAGCTTACAGCTAAGCATACGTCAGTGTCTGGTACACAAGCATTGCATACATGATAGAGCCTATGGCTGAAGCATAGGAACATTTTTCATTTTCTCTCTATCTTCTGCATTGTGGTCGGGCATTGAGTCCGACTCAATTTCACACCTTGTAATACGTGTAAAAACCTTTCTTTGCACGATCCATTTTGAACTTCTTCAAAACTTTATCAAGGTATGTGCTTTGTGAAAGTCCAATTAAGCGTCTTGATCTATCTCTATAGATCTTGATGCCCAATATGTAAGCAGCTTCTCCAAGGTCTTTCATCGAAAAACTCTTGTTCAAGTATCCCTTTATGCTATCCAGAATTCTATATCATTTCCGATTAATAATATGTCATCTACATATAATATCGTAAATGCTACAGAGCTCCCACTCACTTTCTTGTAAATACGTGCTTCTCCATAAGTCCGTAAACCCAAATACTTTGATCACACTATCAAAGCGTTTATTCCAACTCCGAGATGCTTGCACCAGTCCATAAATGGATCGCTGGAGTTTGCACACTTTGTTAGCTCCCTTTGGATCGATAAAACCTTCGTTGCATCATATACAACTCTTCTTCCGTAAACCCATTCAGAATGCGGTCTTTACATCCATTTGCCAAATTTCATAATCATAAAATGCGGCAATTGCTAACATGATTCGGACAGACTTAAGCATCGCTACGGGTGAGAAGGTCTCATCGTAGTCAACCCCTTGAACTTGTCGAAAACCCTTTGCGACAAGTCGAGCTTTGTAGACAAGAATATTACCGTCGGCCAGTCTTCTTCTTGAAGATCCACTTGTTTTCTATTGCTTGCCGACCCTCGGGCAAGTCAACCAAAGTCCACACTTTGTTTTCATACATGGATCTCATCTCGTATTTCATGGCCTCAAGCCATTTTATGGAATCTGGGCTCACCATCGCTTCTTCATAGTTCGTGAGGTTCATCATGATCTAGTAGCATGACTTCCGTAACAGGATTGCCGTACCACTGCGTGCGGATTTTATTCTGGTTGATCTACGAGGTTCTGTAGTAACTTGATCTGAAGTTTCATGATCAACATCATCAACTTCCTCACTATTTGGTGTAGACATCGCATGAAACTGGTTTCGTGATAAACTACTTTCAAATAAGGGAGAAGGTACAGTTACCTCATCAAGTTCTACTTTCCTCCCACTCACTTCTTTCGAGAGAAACTCCTTCTCTAGAATGGATCCATTCTTAGCAACAAATGTCTTGCCTTCGGATCTGTGATAGAAGGTGTACCCAACTGTCTCCTTTGGGTATCCTATGAAGACACATTTCTCCGATTTAGGTTCGAGCTTATCGGGTTGAAGCTTTTTCACATAAGCATCGCATCCCCAAACTTTAAGAAACGACAACTTTGGTTTCTTGCTAAACCACAGTTCATAAGGCGTCGTCTCAACGGATTTTGACGGTGTTCTATTCAGCGTGAATGCGGCCGCCTCAAGAGCATAACCCCAAAACGATAGCGGTAAATCAGAAGAGACATCATAGATCGCACCATATCTAGTAAAGTGCGATTACGACGTTCAGACACACCATTGCGCTTGTGGTGTTCCGGTATGGCGTGAGTTGCGAAACTATTCCGCACTGTTTCAAATGTAGACCAAACTCAGAACTCAAATATTCGCCTCCACGATCAGATCGTAGAAACTTTATTTTCTTATTACGATGATTTTCAACTTCACTCTGAAATTCTTTGAACTTTTCAAATGTTTCAGACTTATGTTTCATTAAGAAGATATACCCATATCTCGCTTAAATCATCTGTGAAGGTGAGAAAATAACGATATCCGCCACGAGCCTCAACATTCATTGGACCACATACATCTGTATGTATGATTTCCAACAAATCTGTTGCTCTCTCCATTGTACCGGAGAACGGGGTTTTAGTCATCTTGCCCATGAGGCACGGTTCGCAAGTGCCAAGTGATTCATAATCAAATGACTCCAAAAGTCCATCAATATGGAGTTTCTTCATGCGCTTTATACCAATATGACCTAAACGGCAATGCCACAAATAAGTCGCACTATCATTATCAACTCTGCATCTTTTGGTTTCAACATTATGAATATGTGTATCACTACTATTGAGATTCATCAAAATAGACCACTCTTCAAGGGTGCATGACCATAAAAGATATTATTCATATAAATAGAACAACCTTTATTCTCTCGATTTAAATGAATAACCGTCTCGCATCAAACAAGATCCAGATATAATGTTCATGCTTAACGCGGCACCAAATAACAATTATTTAGGTCTAAAATTAATCCCGAAGGTAGATGTAGAGGTAGCGTGCCGACCGCGATCACATCGACTTTGGAACCATTTCCACGCCGCATCGTCACCTCGTCCTTTGCCGGTGTTCGCAATCAGAAGTCCCTGTTTGAAGTTGCAAATATTAGCAATGTAACCAAGATCAAATACCCAAAAGCATGCGAGCTCTAGTAAGGTACACATCAATAACATGTATATCACATATACCTTTGTTCACCTTGCCATCCTTCTTATCCGCCAAATACTTGGGGCAATTCCGCTTCGATGACCAGATCTGCTTGCGAGAAGCACTCGGGCTGTGTTTAGGTCCAGACTTGGGTTTCTTCACTTGAGCAGCAACTTGTTTGCTGTTCTTCTTGAAGTTCCCCTTCTTCTTCCCTTTGCCTTTCTTCTTGAAACTAGTGGTCTTATTGACCATCAACACTTGATGCTCCTTCTTGATTTCTACCTCCGCAGCTTTCAGATTGCGAAGAGCTCGAGCATAGTCTTTACTAACCCTTGCATATTATAGTTCATCACGAAGCCTTTGTAGCTTGGTGGCGTTGATTGAAGAATTCTGTCAATGACACAATCATCCGGAAGATCAACTCCCGGTTGAGTCAAGTGATTGTAATACCTGCACATTCTCGAGTATGTGCTCACTGATAGACCCATTCTCCTCCATTTTGCAGCTATAGAACTTATTGGAGACTTCATATCTCTCAATCCGGGCATTCTGTTGAAATATCAACTTCAACTCTTGGAACATCTCATATGCTCCACGACTTTCAAAACGTCGTTGAAGACCCGGTTCTAAGCCGTAAAGCATGGCACAATCGAACTATAGAGTAGTCATCGGCTTTGCTCGCCAGACGTTCTTAACGCCGCTGGGCCAGATCAAGAAGAGTTCGGCACCTAGCGGTGCATCCAGACGTAACTCTTACATGCAGCAATGAGGATAATCCTCGTGTTACGGACCCAGTCCGTGTAATTGCTACCATCATCTTTCAACTTTGCTTTCTCAAGGAACGCATTAAAATTCAACGGAACAACAAAGACGAGCCATCTATCTACAAATGCATATAGACAAGCAAGATACTATCAGTACTAAGTTCATGATAAATTTAAGTTCAATTAATCATATTACTTAAGAACTCCCACTTAGACAGACATCTCTCTAGTCATCTAAGTGATCACGTGATCCAAATCAACTAAACCATAACCGATCATCACGTGAGATGGAGTAGTTTTCAATGGTGAACATCTTATGTTGATCATATCTACTATATGATTCACGCCGACCTTTCGGTCTCCGTGTTCCGAGGCCATATCTGCATATGCTAGGCTCGCCAAGTATAACCTGAGTATTCTGCGTGTGCAAAACTGGCTTGCACCCGTTGTAGATGGACGAGAGCTTATCACACCCGATCATCACGTGGTGTCTCGACACGATTTAACTTTGGCAACGGTGCATACTCAGGGAGAACACTACTTGATAATTTTTAGTGAGAGATCATCTTAAAATGCTACCGTCAAACAAAGCAAAATAAGATGTATAAAGGATAAACATCACATGCAATCAATATAAGTGATATGATATGGCCATCATCATCTTGTGCTTGTGATCTCCATCTCCGAAGCACCGTCATGATCACCATCGCCACCGGTAGCGACACCTTGATCTCCATCGTAGCATCGTTGACGCCACGCCATCTATTGCTTCTACGACTATCGCTACCGCTTAGTGATAAAGTAAAGCAATTACGTATGCGTTGCATTTCATACAATAAAGCGACAACCATATGGCTCCTGCCAGTTGCCGATAACTTCGGTTACAAAACATGATCATCTCATACAATAAAATATAGCATCACGCCTTGACCATATCACATCACAACATGCCCTGCAAAAACAAGTTAGACGTCCTCTACTTTGTTGTTGCAAGTTTTACGTGGCTGCTACGGGCTGAGCAAGAACCGTTCTCACCTACGCATCAAAACCACAACGATAGTTTGTCAAATAGACTCCGTTTAACCTTCGCAAGGACCGGGCGTAGTCACACTCGGTTCAACTAAAGTGAGAGAGACAGACACCCGCCAGCCACCTTTAAGCACGAATGCTCGTGAACGGTGAAACCAGTCTCGCGTAAGCGTCTGGCGTAATGTCGGTCCGGGCCGCTTCATCTCACAATACCGCTGAACCAAAGTATGACATGCCGGTAGGCAGTATGACTTGTATCGCCCACAACTCACTTGTGTTCTACTCGTGCATATGACATCAACGCATAAAACCAGGCTCGGATGCCACTGTTGGGGAACGCAGTAATTTCAAAATTTTTCCTACGCACACACAGGACCATGGTGATGGCATAGCAACGAGAGGGGAGAGTGTTGTCTACGTACCCTCGTAGACCGTAAGCGGAAGCGATCACAACGTAGATGAAGTAGTCGTACGTTCTTCTCGCGATCCTGCCGATCCCAGCGCCGTTACTCCGGCACCTCCGAGTCGATGATGACGTAGAGGAAGTAGTCGTACGTTCTCCTCACGATCCAGCCGATCCCAGCGCCGTTACTCCGGCACCTCCGAGTTCTTGGCACACGTTCAGCTTGATGACGCTCCACGGGCTCCGATCCAGCAAAGCTCCGGGGAGAGGGAGTTCCGTCAGCACGACGGCGTGGTGACGATCTTGATGTTTCACCGACGCAGGGCTTCGCCTAAGCACCGCTACGATATGACCGAGGTGGAATATGGTGGGGGGGCACCGCACCTGCGGCTAAGGAACTTTCTCACGGATCAATTTGTGTGTTCTAGGGGGCCCCCCCTCCCCCGTATATAAAGGTGGGTAGTAGGTGGTGGCCGGCCCATGGGGGGGGGCGCACCAAGGGAGGGTGAAAACTACTCCAAGTAGGTTTCCCTCTCTTCCTTATCTTATTTGGAGGGAAGGAAAGAGTACTAGTATTTAGGAAGTAGTACTAGTAGTAGAAATAGGAAGAGGGGAAGGAGAAAGGAAAGGGGCGGCCGCCCCTCCCCAGTCGTATTGGGCTTGGGGCGCCCCCTCCTTGCTCCTTCTCCCTTCCTCCTACATGGGCCCAATAAGGCCCATATACCTCCCGGGGGGTTCCGGTAACCTCCCTGAGCTCCAAACTTCTCCGGAACCTTTCCGGTGTCCAAATATATCCGTCCAATATATAAATCTTTATGTCTCGACCATTTCGAGACTCCTCGTCATGTCCGTGATCATATCTGGGACTCGAACAACCTTCGGTACATCAAAATACATAAACTCATAATATAACCGCTATCGAAACCTTAAGCGTGCGGACCCTACGGTTCGAGAACAATGTAGACATGACCGAGACACATCTCCGGTCAATAACCAATAGCGGGACCTGGATGCCCATATTGGTTCCTACATATTCTACGAAGATCTTTATCGGTCAGACCGCATAACAACATACGTTGTTCCCTTTGTCATCGGTATGTTACTTGCCCGAGATTCGATCGTCGGTATCCAATACCTAGTTCAATCTCGTTGCGGTAAGTCTCTTTACTCGTTCGTAATACATCATCTCACAACTAACTCATTAGTTGTAATGCTTGCAAGGCTTATGTGATGTGTATTACCGAGAAGGCCTAGAGATACCTCTCCGAGCAATCGGAGTGACAAAACCTAATCTCGAAAATCGCCAACCCAACAAGTACCTTTGGAGACACCTGTAATACTCCTTTATAATCACCCGATTCGTTGTGACGTTTGGTAGTACCAAAGTGTTCCTCCGTAAACGGGAGTTGCATAATCTCATAGTTATAGGAACATGTATAAGTCATGAAGAAAGCAATAGCAACACACTAATCGATCAAGTGCTAGGCTAACGGAATGGGTCATGTCAATCAGATCATTCTCCTAATGATGTGATCCCGTTAATCAAATGACAACTCATGTCTATGGTTAGGAAACATAACCATCTTTGATTAACGAGCTAGTCAAGTAGAGGCATACTAGTGACACTCTGTTTGTCTATGTATTCACACATGTATTATGTTTCCGGTTAATACAATTCTAGCATGAATAATAAACATTTATCATGATATAAGGAAATAAATAATATCTTTATTATTGCCTCTAGGGCATATTTCCTTCACCAACCCCATCCAGATCAGTGGCATCGGCAACTTGATGCAGTCACCCTACTCCGAGCACGGCGTGAGCTCGGGGGCTCGTAGCTGTCGTCGCTCGTCTCCGGAGTAGCAAGGAGCCCGGGGGAGCCGCTGGATTCCCCACCTCCTCCGCTGCCACCTGAAGAGCTGCTCGAGGGCCGATGGGCAGGCCAGGTCCTCGCTAGCCTGATGCCCCGGTTGCCTTCCTTGGTGCAGCACTCCAGTCGGCGTCCTTCCGCATCGAAGACCTTGAAGAACATCAAGGAGGCGCCATCGTATTCAAGATGAATTACGAGGGCACCCTCTGTCCGGCAGACTCGGGCGATCTCACCCCAGCACCGGGTCATGTAGACCTTGCCCGGAGCGACGACCGCCACCTCCGCTCCGGTCGCAAGGGCGCTGCAGTCGGCGTGCTGCAGCCAGAGTTCCAGAGACCCGCTCGGCGGCATCTCAAAGGCGAAGGAGGGAGGAAGGCGGAACCAAGAGCTTGGAGGCATGGCGGCGTGAAGCACGAGCTCGCAATAGGAGGGCACGGTGTGGGCTCCAGGAGGAACGACGCGCACCGCAGTGACTCGCCGGCCCCGGCGGCGGCACCGTCGGTGCCGCTCGACGCCTTCTTCCCCAGGGCCCTCAATTCGGGCGTACAAGGGAAGCGGAAACCCAGGCGGCGGCCGCTCGTACCAGGGCCTCGATGCCTCCTGTTGAGCACCCTCATCTCGGCGGCAGAGGACCAGCCGCTTCTTCGGCGGAAGCGGGTCAAGACCCTCTCGGGGGACCTTTCCCTTCTCTTCTGCAGAAAACCGGCGGATTGGTGCCATTGGCGTAAGGAGAAGCAAGGACGAGGAAGAAGAAAGAAAGGAGCAGCAGGAAGGGATGGACTGAAGGGGCTCACGCAGTCCCGTACTTATAGCCGGAGAAGGCCAACCGCCGGCCACCATGATCGCAGGTAATCATGACCCATTTCTTTGCATGCAGGGATTTGTCAAGTCGTGCGGTTGCCGAGGCGTCGTAGGGAAGCACAAGCGCCCACGTCCAATCAATCGCCACGCGGCACCCAAGGCCGCAGGCTATTGGGGCCCGCAGCGCTTCGCGCTTGCCCCTTCGCTACTCTGCTAAGCCAAGCCCGGGCGTGCCTTGGGCCCGGGGGCTACTGTCGCGTTCTGGGAACGGGGGTCCCCAGACTTGCCTGCCTGCGGCCTGCGGCGTGGCTCGAGTGGGGGCCCAGCGCGGCCCAACTTCATCAGCTCAAGCTCAAGACCCTCGCGAGGGGCCAAGCCTCACGGGGCAGACGACAGGAAGCTTCCTCAGGGGCAACCTCATCAGGTAGGCTCGCGAGGAGGCGGAGAGATCAAGGTAGGGGCACCTCGCGAGGAGCCCATGATGCAAGCCATGACGATCGAGATCAGGCGGGAGCCAGGCGGGCGCCGGCCTGCACAGTGTCCTTGTTTACCCTTCGGTGCAAAGGGGGCAAGCACAGGCCAAGGCATCGGGCAAAGGTTACCATTCCAGTGCAACGAGACCAAGACCAGCAGGGCGGCAGGACGGACGTCACCGTGGAGCCCAAGACAGCGTCATCACCAGTGCTTTTGGCAGCCGAAGACCACCCTTGGTCAGGATAACTTGTACTAGATGTTCCCCTTTAAAATGGCCAATTGTTGGCACCCTTCCCGCTCATTATTTGGGAAGAGGACCAGGGCCTCTATAAATAGGACTAGCCACCAAGAAGAAGAAAGGGACGAAGAGAGGGAGAGAGATCCGGACCAAGTAGAACATACCGCACCAGCTCAAGAACTCCTCTCGCGAGGCCGTTCTTCCCCTGTACTGTTCATCATCAGCCCCTGAGGCAATCCACTACACCACACACTGGAGTAGGGTATTACACCACATCGGTGGCCCGAACCAGTATAAACCTCGTGTCCCTTGTGTGTTCTTCTTTCTTGTGTAGATTCCTTGCAAGCCATAGAAGTGCGAGTCGGTAGGGGAAAGATCTTCGTGCGCACCCCAGAGTTCGAACCTTAAGGGTCTGCCGGAACCCGAAATCCGACAGTTACAGCAGGCATATGGATTCGGAGGCCTTGTCAAGCAACGCCCAACGCCGTAACCAGCCCGGCGGTCATAATCCGGTGCAGGACAGGATACGCCAAGAGGACGAGCGGGCGGCTCAACTGGTGGCTCAACAGGCGGCTCATCAAACCTTCCCGGATTATCCAACGACTTCTGTTGAGGCAGGTGTGGCCACCAGAACCAGCGGTGTTCCTTGTTTGGTGTCGGCTTTGCGTAATGTACGTCTACCCAAGGACTTCAAGGGACCCCGAAAGGTGCCGAATTATACGGCCAACTTACAGCCCGGGGCGTGGATCAAAATCTATGAGATGGCCATGTAGATGTTGGAGGTTAGTGACGTGGCAATGGCTAAGTACTTCACCATGATGTTGGATGAAACGGCCCGGACTTGGTTAAAAGGGCTGCCGCTTAATTCCATTGGCTCATGGGCGGAGTTAAAGGTCCAGTTCATTCAGAACTTCAAAGATACCTGCAAGCAGTCCATGTCAATTGTGGATTTGACTAATTGTAAGCAAGAGGAGGGTGAATCTACCACTCATTGTGTGCACCGGGTCAAGGAGATAATACATTAAATGCGACAAGATGGATGCCGGCTCTGCAGGCTTGATGTTGGAGAAAAACTGCCGATTTGAACCGCTGAGGCAGAAGCTGGGGCGCCTCAAGCGTGATTGTAATGATATGGGTCAGCTGATGGCAGATTTAGTCAAATACGCCGATTCTGATAGTACCAAGGATCCCGCGTATGATGAAGAAAAGACAGGGAAGGGAAAGAAGAACGGCAATGGAAAGGGTCAGCAGCATAACCCGGCGAATCAAGGAGGCAATAAGCCTAAGGCCGACGGTAACCCGGAGTTTGTGGCCAACACCAATTCACAGGGTACCAATCAGCGACGCAAGGGGAGGCCACCCCCTCGGTCCGGCGGGTCAGGTCCATCTCTTGAGCAACTGCTTAACGAACCCTGTCCGACACACGGCACTCGGGAAAGGCCGGCCACTCACCTATGGAAGGATTGCGCGATCATGAAGGCTTTCAAGAATTCCAACACGTTTGATGGCAATCATGGGTCTGGTGGCGGCTCAGGAAGCGGCGGTTTTCATGGCCCGGGTGGCGGTTCAAATTTCGGCTTTCAGGGAAATCAAGGTGGCTATAATCAGCAGCATCGTCAGGAGGTCAAAGAAGCAGTCGAGTTATCGTGAGCAATCCGAAGCAGCTGAATAGTGGACAGTATCATGTGTTCACCACTAGCTTATGCAAACGAGACCAGAAGCTTCATAAAAGGGCTGTGAACGCTGTTGAGCCGGTGGTTCCCTGTTATTTAAGGTGGTCAGAGCAGCCCATTATATGGAGCAGGGAAGATCACCCTCCCCGGGTTGACAATCTGGGTCAGTTAGCCTTGGTGGTAGCTCCTCAGGTTGGTGGATATAAATTCACTAAGGTGCTCATGGACGGAGGTAGCATCATCAACATCCTCTATTATGAGACCTTTCGACGTATGGGGTTGACCGACAAAAATTTAAAGACGTCCAACACTGTTTTTCATGGAGTGGTGCCTGATAAGTCGGCATACCCGGTCGGTAAGATTGAGCTAGAGGTAGCCTTTGGAGATGAGTATGATTCTAGGGCAGAGAAATTAACTTTTGAGGTGGTCAAAATCAGGAGTCCATATCACACTCTGTTTGGACGGCCGGCTTACGCCAAATTCATGGCGCGGCCTTGTTATGTTTATTTGCAGCTCAAAATGTCGGGTCACAATGGCACTATTACTGTGCATGGGAGTCGAAAGATAGCCCTGGAATGTGAGGAGGGGGTGCTGCGTATGCCGAGTCTATTTGTGCTGCAGAGGAGCTGGATTTTATCAAGATAACGTTGACCCGACGGATATGACATCTCTGAAGAAGCCAATCATAGATCATGACCCGGCGATGAAGTTTAAGTCAGCTGATGACACCAAGCTTGTTGATTTTACTCTAGGCGACTCATCTAAACAATTCAGCATCAGCGCCAATCTGGATCCTAAATAGGAAGGCGCGCTCATTGAGTTCATCCGTGAAAATCGGGACATCTTTGCATGGAAACCTTCTGACATGCCGGGTGTACCGAGAGAACTCGCTGAGCACACTCTTAATATTGATCCAAAGTTTAAACCGGTCAGGCAATTTCTGCGGTGGTTCAACGAAGAGAGACAGAAAGCTATTGGTGAGGAGGTAGCACGGCTCTTAGCGGCCGGGTTTATTGTTGAAGTTTTTCACCCAGAGTGGTTGGCTAACCCGGTGCTTGTACTTAAAAAGAACGGCACCTGGCGAATGTGTGTGGATTACACGGATTTAAATAAGGCTTGTCCGGCTGATCCTTTTGCTCTTCCTCGTATTGATCAAATCATTGATGCTACGGCGGGTTGCGAGCGTTTGAGCTTCTTGGACGCTTACTCTGGTTATCATCAGATCTAAATGGCAGTTAATGAATAGGAGAAGATGACCTTCATCACTCCGTTTGGAGCCTTCTGTTACGTATCAATGCCGTTCGGGCTCAAGAGTGCCCAGGCAACTTATCAGCTATGAGTACAGAACTGTCTCCACAATCAGATTGGGCACAATGTTCACGCTTATGTGGATGATATAGTGATTAAATCCAGAGAGAAAGAAACCTTGATAGGTGATCGGAAGGAGACCTTTGACAATCTCCGGGTGTACAAGATGATGCTTAACCCGGCCAAATGTGTGTTTGGCGTGCCAGCAGGCAAGCTTTTGGGTTTTCTGGTCTCTAATAGAGGCATTGAAGCTAATCTGGAGAAGATCAAGGCGATTACCTCTTTGGCTAAGCCGGCATGCATCAATGATGTTCAGCGACTGGCGGGTCGTATCGCTGCTTTAAGCCGGTTCATAAGCCGGTTGGGTGAGAAGGCCATACCGCTATATCAGATGATGAAGAAAATGGAAAATTTTGTCTGGAGTGATGCTGCTAATGCTGCCTTTGAGGATTTAAAGAGACAGTTATCTGAGCCGCCGGTCCTTGCGGCTCCCATTGATAAAGAGCCGCTATTGTTATACGTGGCCGCTAACTTACGTGTTGTCAGTGTTGCAATTGTGGTGGAGTGCAAGGAGGCTGGCAAGGAGCATCCGGTTCAACGACCGGTTTACTACGTCAGTGAGGTGCCCATTGAATCTAAGCAAAGATATCCACATTGGCAGAAGCTTGTTTATGGGGTGTTCATGGCGAGCCGGAAGCTTAAGCAATACATCCAGGGTCACCCTATTACTATGGTAAGTTCTGCTCCTTTGGGAGACATCATCCAGAATAGAGAGGCCACAGGACGAGTCACCAAGTGGGCCATTGAGCTTGGGCCTCATGGTTTGAAGTATGTGCCATGCACTGCTATTAAGTCCCAAGCACTGGTGGACTTCATCAATGATTGGACAGAGCTGCAGACACCTGAGGAAAAGCCGGATAACACATATTGAACTATTCACTTTGATGGATCCAGGCAGTTAGAAGGCTCGGGGGCTGGAGTTGTTTTAGCTTCCCCTCGAGGTGACAAATTTTGTTATGTGCTCCGACTAATGTTTCCTTGTACTAACAATGCAGCTGAGTATGAGGCCTTGCTAAATGGTCTTCGGATGGCTAAGGAGATGAATTTGAGCCGGGTAAGGTGCTTGGGCGACTCATATCTGGTGGCTCAACAGGTGTCAGGCAAGTGGGACTCTAAGGATCCCCTCATGGCGGCTTATCGCCGTGAAGTTGATGATGTAGCTGGGCACTTCAAGGGTTGTCAAGTGGAGCACATTGATCGAAGGAAGAATGAGGCGACTGATGCTTTAAGCCGGCTGGGATCTCAGCGTAAGCTGGTACCGCCTAACACCTTTTTGGATGTTTTGCATAATCCTTCTGTCAAGTTACCCACAGAGGAAGACTTAGTTGTTCCAGACCCGGAGGCGCAACTGGTGGCGGTTCTTCACGTCATCCCGGATTGGACAGTGCCATACTTGGCTTACATGACCCGGGGAGAGTTGCCTGAGGATGAGACCTTGGCCAGACAAATTATCCGACGGTCTAAATCCATGACAATTGTTCATGGTGAATTGCATCATCAAAGTGTCACTGGAGCGTTTCAACATTGTGTGTCACCTGCGGAAGCTCAGGAAATACTTCGTGAGATCCATGAAGGGGATAGCGGTCATCATGCCGGTTCAAAATCTCTTGTGGCCAAGGCTTTCCGTCATGGTTTTTATTGGCTAACGACTCGTACTGATGCGGAGGATCTGGTCAGTAAATGTGATGGTTGTCAAAAATTCTCACGACGAGCTCATGTGCCGGCTCAAGAATTAAGGATGATTCCAATTACTTGGCCGTTTGCAGTCTGGGGGCTTGATATGGTTGGGCCTTTTAAAAGGTCCAAGGATAAAAAGACACACCTCCTGGTGGCGGTTGATAAGTTCACAAAGTGGGTTGAGGCAGAGCCGGTCAGTAAATGTGATGCAGCCACAGCGGTTCAGTTCATGAAAAAGGTGATCTTTCGTTTTTTTCCACACAGCATAATAACTGACAATGGTACTAACCTCTCCAAAGGTGCTATGGAAGAGTTCTGTCAACAAGAACATATCCGGCTTGATATGTCATCTGTATCTCATCCTTAATCCAATGGTCAAGATGAAAGAGCCAATCAGGAGATCTTGAAAGGTATAAAGCCCCGGCTCATGGTCCCCTTAGAGCGGACGCCGGGCTGTTGGGTGGAGGAATTACCCTCTGTAATTTGGAGCATCAACACTACGCCTAACAGATCTACGGGTTATACACCTTTCTTCATGGTTTACAGAGCAGAGGCGGTCCTGCCGAGTGACATCCGTCATGATTCGCCCCGAGTGGCGGCTTACGTTGAAGCTGATAATAAACAAGCTCGTCAGGATGCACTTGATTTTTTGGATGAGAAGCGAGATTTGGCAATAGCCCGCTCGGCGATTTACCAACAAGACCTACGTCGTTATCACAGCCGCCGGGTTAGATCTAGAACCTTTCAAGAAGGCGACTTAGTGCTCTGGCTCATCCAGGATCAATCTGATATGCACAAGCTATCCCTCCCTTGGGAAGGACCTTTTGTGGTCAGCAAGAATCTGAACAACGGGTCATATTACCTCATCGACGTTCGAGAGCACAAAGACTCACGTAAGTCAGAAGAGGAGACCCACCGGCCGTGGAATATCGCTCATCTTCGGCCTTACTACACTTGATCCACCGGCTCTCAGGATGTACATATTTTTGATGATGTATATATTATGAAAAGCAATAAAGAAGGACCTCTGTCCTTTTCATCCTCAAAAATTTATATGTCTTCCTTATTATATTGATGAAACAACCAACAGGGAGCGGATCATGTTTGAATCCGGCATTCCCTTTGGTACGGCTTATGATCATATTTGAATCTCGCCATGGTCACTAGGGGGCTTCCTGTTCAAACATAGGTCATATTCGAACCAAACAGAACATAGCTGTCGATACCATTTTGAGTGGCATACTGCCAAACCCACTAGGGGGCTTCTTGATCATATCTGAATCATAGCTTAACCCCTTTGGGTCTGACGTGGATCGTATTCGAATCAGCGTCATTAAACAACTCTTAAGGTCACTTGGGGGCTTCCTGTTCAAACATAGGTCGTATTCGAACCAAAGAGAACATAGCTGTCGATACCCTCTTGATCGGCATCGCCAAAGCCATTGGGGGCTATATGATTGTATTCGAATCTTAGCTTAACCCCTTTGGAACGGTTTACTGATCGTATCCGAATCAGAAGCCACACAATGCTTTATTTCTGTCTTTGGTAAAGTTTTTTGCAGCTGTCGGATTTCGGGTTCCGGCAGACCCTTGATATTCGAACACTGGGGTGCGCGCGGAGATCTCTCCCCTACCGATCTACGTCCGATCTCCTCGTGCGAACTAAGCGGGAAACGATGAACAACACAAAGGACACGAGATTTATACTGGTTCGGGCCACCGTTGTGGTGTAACACCCTACTCCAGTGTGTGGTGTGGTGGATTGCCTCAGGGGCTGATGATGAACAGTACAAGGGGAGAACAGCCTCGCGAGAGGTGTTCTTGAGCTGGTGCGGTGTGTTCTACTTTTCCTCTCTCCCTCTTCCTCTAGCTTACTTCTCGACTGGATCCTCTCCTTCTACTCTGCCATGGCTAGCTTTATTTATAGAGGCCCTAGGCCTCTCCCCAAATAATGAGCGGGAAGGGCGCCAACAATTGGCCATTTTGAAGGGGAACATCTAGTACAAGTTATCCTAACCAAAGGTGGTCTTCGGCTGCCAAAAGCACTGGTGATGACGCCGTCTTGGGCTCCACGGTGACCTCCGTCCTGCCGTCCGTCTGGTCTTGGTCTCGTTGCACTGGAATGGTAACCTTTGCCTGATACATTGGCCTGTGCTTGCCCCCTTTGCACCGAAAGGGAAACAAGGACACAGCGCAGGCCGGCGCCCGTCTGGCGCCCGCCTGGTCTTGATTCGTCATGGCTTGCGTCATGGGCTCCTCGCGAGGTACCCTTGCATTGATCTCTCTGCCTCCTCGCGAGTCGGCCTGATGAGGTCGCTCCTGAGGAAGCTTCCTGTCATCCGCCCCGCGAGGCTTGGCCCCTCGCGAGGGTCTTGAGCTTGAGCTGATGAAGATGGGCCGCGCTGGGCCCCCACTTGAGCCACGCCGCAGGCCGCAGGCAGGCAAGTCTGGGGACCCCTGTTACCAGAACGCCGACAGTAGCCCCCGGGCCCAAGGCGCGCGCAGGCTTGGCTTAGAAGAGAAGCGAAGGGGCAAGCACGAAGCGCCGCGGGCCCCAAAAGCCTGCGGCCTTGGGCGCCGCGTGTCGGTTGATTGGACGTGGGCGTCTGCGCTTCCCCACGATGCCTTGTTACGCGCCCGGCTAAGCGGACCCGTAGTTGCACACAGTTGTTCCTCCTTCTGCTGCTCACTCGCCTCCTACCTTTCCTTCTTCTCCGAGCTCCGACCTCCGCCGCCAATCCGGCTCGAGCCCTTCCCCCTTCCCAACATCATGGCACCGACGAAGAAAGGAAAGGGGAAGAAGCCCGCGCCTCGTCCTGCGCACCTCCGGCGGCGGCCCCCGCCGTCGATCGGTCGATCATACTCAATCCGGAAGATTTGGACAAGGTCCGCTCCGCCCTTGCTTCCATCTTCAACGAGTGCGGCCGGACCACAGTTTGGCCTGCATCCCATGCCTTTCTTGCTATGACCGTCACGGAAGTCCAATTCTTCGCCGATGCCCTATGGGCGGGTCTGGTTCCCCCCTTTTCCGCTTTCTTCAATGTTGTGCTCTCCCATTATCAGATCCACATGATGCACCTCGGGCCGGAGTCCATCACCCTTCTGGCTGTCTTTGCTTTCGTGTGCGAGGCGATGTTAGGCATTCCCCCTTTTGTTGCCCTGCTACGTCACTTCTTTTCTTTGCGCCTCAGCGACCCTACTCACTGCTCGGGGTGTGTGAGCTTCTTCGCCGTGCCAGAGATGGCTGCTTCAGGGATCGACTTTGGCCTTCCTCCTCCTCAGGCCAGGTTCAGAGAGCGGTGGTTGTACGTGGACATCGGGGTGCCCAGCCCCTTGCTCTTGCACCCGACCTTACCTGCTGTTCCCAACCCAGGCTGGGGTCATTAACCGCTCGCGAGCCCCCGGATCGCCTTCGTCTGGTGCCGCTTCCAAAGTTTGAGGGTGCACAATGTGACAACGCCCAAGGTGGTGAAGGAGTTCCTCCTATGTCGCGTTGCTCCTCTCCAGCGCCACTCCCGCCGGATGTGGGACTTTCTTGGCGCAGGACCGCATCTTGACTTCAGGAGGAGGATTTGGCGCCTGAAGCGCTGCGGACGGTGCTCAGGGTCTTGACTGGCGATCCTTCCCCAGGCAGCCTATGGAGTGGTGGTGTCCTCTTGTACCTTTGTTCCGGCAGGGCTGATTTTGTGAAGTAGACGCCCAGCTTCGACGAGTGGGGGCTGCGCCCGGGTGGCCTCACGGGGCCACGCGAGAACCCAGTCGCCGTGGTTGTTCCCCCTGCCGCCCATAGCGGTCCTTCCTCAGGCAACAGGGCGGGGAGAGAACCGACGGGAGCTGAGGCGGCTGATGTCGAGGTGCTGGCGCCGCGTGAAGCCTCAAAGGAGACGTCCCCTGAGGCCCGCCCTGGGGCGGCGGTTGATGCAGGGTCACGGCCTTTGGCTCTTGGGGCCGGGGCTCCTAAGCCCCCAGCCGTTCTTCGTGAGGCGACGCCTGACGGCGCCCCCCAAGCAGACTCCTCCGGCGCCGACCATCCTGAGGCTTCTTCTGCACCCCAGGCTGACCCCCACCCCAGGCGCTTAGGTCGGTTCCGCGTAGACTTTGAGGCCCTCCGCAAGAGGAAGCAGGCCTTGGGTGGCAGCGACCGCCCTTGCCGCTTGTTGAAGCGTAGGAAGTACTTTGCAATGGATGAGTAAGTCCTCTTCTTTCTCTGCTCATTTGCCTTGTTATCCTTGTGGCTGATTGTGGCCCTTCAGGCCCCGTCTTGCTGAATCCGCCGAGTCGACCCGGGAGCCAGCCCCCGCAGCTTCGCCCCCCTTGCCGGCTCCGGGCCCGTCGAGCTCGAGTGGCACTCTTGCTGCTGGACCGGTTGGTGGAGTGATCTGCTCCATAGGGCACCTCGAGCCTGCTCGCCTGATGCCCTTTCTTCACGAGTCTTCTTTGGGCACGTTAGGCTTGCCCCACGTTCCTCCTCTGATCATAGATGGTGAATGGCTGAAGTCTGTCCTTCGCTCCTCCTCCGTGGGTGGACCGACGCCAGGCCGGACTCTCAGGGGGTCCGTTCGGCGATGGTTGGGGCGGCAGCCCCCAGCCCCACGCTTGGAGGGGGCTTGCCGCCTCGGGGCCCGCCGCATGCTCCGGCAAAAGAGGGTGATGCGGAAGATGTGCTCAGGCACGCTCGGGAGTGTCGCGCCCTTCGCGAAGAGTTCCTTCAGGGGGCAGCGGATGCGGTGAACCGAGTCGGGGCAGAGCTTGCCGCCGAGGATGCGCGCCTTGAGGCCGAAGGCCTGCGCCTCGCTGAGGAGAGGCACAAGCTGAAGGTTGCCATCGCCCTCGCATGTCATCAACGTGACCTTGACAACGCGAAGGCCGAAGCGTTGCTAGCGGCTTCGCGGGAGTCCTGCTCCCAGGCCGTCGAGGAGGCTCGGGAGGCAGACCGACAGCGCAAGGATGCGGAGGAGCGCGTATGGGAGCTCCAAGCCCGGAGCAACTCCCTGGAGCAGCAAGTAGAACTGCGCCATGCGGCCCTTGGGTCGATGCAGGAGGCCGCTGTTGACCGGGCGGAGCTCCAGAAGCGCGAGGAGGCGCTGACGCTAGAGGCCGCCGAGTGCAGCCTTGACCTTGAGCGGTTGGAGACGAGGGAGCGCCTGGTGGCCCAGGCGGAGGATGATGTTGCGGCGCGCGAAGCCCGGGTCCAGGAAGAGGTCGACCGCCACGTGGCGGTAGCTCACTCGGCCCTCGAGCGCGAATACGAGGCGAGGTTGATGCTGATCGGGGCCGAGGCAGAGGGCAGGACAGCGGCCATCAAGGCCAAGCTGGTTGAAGAGACGCGGCGTGTGGATTCCTCCGCAGCCGCCCTTGGCGCAGCATAGGCGGAGCTGTCCTCTTCCCGGGCTGAGTTGCTTCTTCTCCAACAGAGGGTTGATGACGCCGAGGCCATCGCGCGGCAGAACAAGGACGAGATCCACCAGCGGAGGGTTCTGGAGCACGATCATGCTCACATGCTTCAAACGCTCAGGGAAAGAGCCAACTCAGCTTTGGGTGAGATTTGCGAGGCTGCTGCTAAGGAGCCGCACGAGGCCAGCTACGCTGGCAACCTTCGGTTCTTCACTGACGTGGTGACGCTTATGGAGAATCGTTCCGAGAGGGCCCGCTGGCTTGTTGAAGAGAGGAGCAGAGCCCTGCTCAGGCGCGTCTTCTCTCGTGTCTTCAGCTACCTGCAGGGGATGGATCCCCACTTCGACTTCGATGCTGGCATCGCTCATGTGCCCATAGCTGTCCGGGGCGACCTGGCGCAATGGGTGGAGAACAACGTGGACGCCCTCGTTAGGGCCTTCGCGTCTGATGATGACGGTGTGATCGTGGCCGCTGGCAAAGGCGGCGTTGTAGACGAGCCTGGCACGGACGGAAATGCTGGCGGTGGGGGCGACGATGTCAGCGATGCCAGTGACACTTCTGAGGATGCCCCAGAAGACGCGGTGAGCGATATGTTCGACTGACCGCGTGTCTCCGCGGTTTGTCCTACACAGAGAAGACTCGGGCTTTGCCCTGAAGAGTGTAAGAGCATTTTGGGAGGGGAGGCCCCTCATGTAAAGATTTGTAATCAGTACTTTGGTAAGCACAACGTCGCGCGTGAGTTTAGCCGCTAGCTTGGTGATGGTTCGGCTGATTCGTTTACCTTTTGATCCTGACGAGCCCTGAGCGGGCCTGCGGGGGGCCGCTACGCCTTGGGTGTCTTCTGATTAACCTGTTGATCCTGTGATGAGAACCTCCGGAGAGGGTGTGGAGATAGTGGTCCCGACCGTAGGCATGCCTGGCCCGGCCCGGCTCACGAGGGGCTCGTGAGGGGGGAGGGGGCAGCCGGCTTAACTTGGGGCGCAAAGCCGAAACCAGAACGCGAGAGATTGCTCAAACGAGACTAAACACCCCTTCACCAAACGCACACAAGCCTCGAATTCAAATCCAACTTAAATCCAAACCGAAGAAACTTGTCAACAAGGAAGAAGCAAAAAAGCAAAAGGCCGCGTCCGGCACCTAGTCTAGTCTTCGACGTCTTCTCACCAGCGCGGAGCTAAGTGCTGCCACTGGGCGTGGGAGGGAGCCCCAGGGCCTGAGGCCGGTGCTCCTGAGACTCCGGGGTGTGTACAACCCCACTCATTATTACGTGAGAGTGTCATGGGGCGGCGAGCTTCATAGGCACTAGGCCTTCTTCACAGGTACCGGCCTTGCTTCATATCGCCAGACGAGGGCCCTGCCTTGCGCCTCACTCTGCCGCCACTGACGGTGACCGGAAACCAAGGATGACGCCAATGTGGTAGAGCGGTCGCCAGCGGTTCCCCCGACGACCACGGGTCCTCTGCCGAGGGCAGGCCATGGGGCACCTCCCCGGCAGAGGGCCTATCTCCAGAGAACACCTTGCTCCAACTGCCGCGAGGGCGAGCCTGGATCTCGGACCCTCTCCTGCAGCGCCTGCGTCCTCCTCCTGAGGGATAGGAGGCTGCAGCATTGGGGCAGCCATCTGCTGCGGTGACCTGTACCTCCTGCGACCCATGGTTAGCGTAAGCTTGCTCCTGAGGGATGAGTTGTACCCGATAGTTGTTGCTGCCGGCGCGGTCGTCGAGGCTCTCTTGGGGTTCCTGAAAGAGATCAGCTTCCGGCGCGCGTCCTTGATCCACCATGCGGGGTACATAGGCCTCCGGGGCTACCACCTCGTGGACCTCGCCGTAGCGCCCCACATGCCATGCAGTCTGGCTTGGAGCGTCGCCTTGGGGGTGATGGCGCGGTGGTCCGCCGAGGCCAAAGGCCTCTGCGCGCATCCCTTCGCCGGCCTGAGGAGGGGCCGACGCGACCTGCCACCCGGTGCTGACGGAGATGTTGGCGCTGGACTGGCCCGGGAGCCTGCTTGAAGTCGCGTGAGCACGCATAATGCCGCCATGCGGCCCGCCCTGGATCTGGGGCGGCAGCTGGATGCAGAAAGGGGGTGCTCCTGAGGCGGCGGCGTCCAGGAGCTCGGCCACTCGCTCCAACAACACATCGTGGCCGCCTTCCAGCAAACGGCACCGTAGTAGCTCTCGGGCCACCGTGAGCATGGCCCTGGAGTTCGCCTGCTCCCGTTGGGTGTATGGCGCTGTGGCCGCGGCGTGGTTCGAGGCCCTTGCTGCGGCCCGCACCTGCCGTGGTGTGGGGGCAGGCGGCGTCTGGCCGCGTCGCCCGCGCCCTGCAGTGCCCTGTGGAGCACAAGCTACCTGAGGCGCAAGGTTAGGGTCGCCCTGAGCCGGCGAGACGGCATGGGCGGGCCACGCCGCCCAGCAGTCGGAGTTGGCAGCCGGGTCGCTTGACATCTGGATGGCGAGGCGACGGAACGCGATGCGGAGGAAGAAGGATTCCGGCGCACCCCTACCTGGCGCGCCAAATGTTGGATTTCGGGTTCCGGCAGACCCTTGAGGTTCGAACACTGGGGTGCGTGCAAAGATCTCTCCCCTACCGATCTACGTCCGATCTCCTCGTGCGAACTAAGCGGGAAACGATGAACAACACAAAGGACACGAAATTTATACTGGTTCGGGCAACCGTTGTGGTGTAACACCCTACTCCAGTGTGTGGTGTGGTGGATTGCCTCATGGGCTGATGATGAACAGTACAAGGGGAGAACAGCCTCGCGAGAGGTGTTCTTGAGCTAGTGCGGTGTTTTCTACTTTGCCTCTCTCCCTCTTCCTCTAGCTTACTTCTCGACTGGATCCTGTCCTTCTACTCTGCGATGGCTAGCTCTATTTATAGAGGCCCTGGGCCTCTCCCCAAATAATGAGCGGGAAGGGCGCCAACAATTGGCCATTTTGAAGGGGAACATCTAGTACAAGTTATCCTGACCAAAGGTGGTCTTCGGCTGCCAAAAGCACTGGTGATGACGCTGTCTTGGGCTCCACGGTGACCTCCGTCCTACCGTCTGGCTGGTCTTGGTCTCGTTGCACTGGAATGGTAACCGTTGCCTGATAGCTTGGCCCGTGCTCGCCCCCTTTGCACCAAAAGGGAAACACGGACAAAGCGCAGGCCGGCGCCCGTCTGGCGCCCGCCTGGTCTTGATTCGTCATGGCTTGCGTCATGGGCTCCTTGCGAGGTACCCTTGCATTGATCTCTCCGCCTCCTCACGAGTCGGCCTGATGAGGTCGCTCCTGAGGAAGCTTCATGTCGTCCGCCCCGCGAGGGTCTTGAGCTTGAGCTGATGAAGATGGGCCGCACTGGGCCCCCACTTGAGCCACGCCGCACGCCGCAGGCAGGCAAGTCTGGGGACCCCCGTTCCCAGAACACCGACAGCAGCCACAACTACTTGATTTAAGACCTTGTTGGGATTACATCTCAAATATATATGAGTGGTTTATGTTTAACCCATGCTGGTTTTCAAAAATTGCCGGTTCTCATATATTCCAATCATCATCTGTCTAGATGTATCCATTTTTTACAGAGTCGGGATCGTCATCTTTCTGACTCAGGTTGCATAAACCAGTAGCACCAACTACATGATTACAGGGTGTTATGATTTGCTTCTAAGAACAGGGCAAGTCAAGCGTTTATATACGCATAAGGGAGACATATGACAAAGTAGCGTATGATGGAGGTTTACGGATATTAAGTGCTAAGCAGCATGCACGATGGCATAAACAGAAGCAACGTCATTTTATCCTATTACATGCCTCCACAGGGCCGGATGAGATCAAATTGTTTTTTCAAGACAGATTGCATTTAGAACCTCTCAGCGGTTTAAAGTACTGGCTTTGCTACTCGACACCCTCAGGATCACCCTTCGCCGTCTCTTCGTCTTCTGGTTCCGGCTGTGAAAACCAATCCATGCCAGATAAAGCTTCAAATTCAGCTTCATCATCTATAAGCTCTGACGAATCAATTTCAGGAGCAAAAGTGTGCTTACTGATTGGTGGGGTTAAATCCTTCACTAGATAAGCCGGAGTTGGCAGCTTTTTATTCTCTTGATCAAAAGCCGGCTGGTATTTAGACAGATCTGACTCATTGGCAATAAGAGTGGCCAGCGGCCGGATTTCCTTCACACAGGCTGTAAAAGCTTTATGATCAAAAGCAGTGCCGTCCTCTTGAAGGCTTGGATAACCAGTGGCTACCTCAGACAGGTCAAGCTCTGGTACCCATGCCTTGGCCCGACTCAAAGCCGTAACGGTATCGGCTCTCGCAGCAGATTGCTTGATTTCTTCAAATCTTACAGGCAACACATAAAGCTTTTTCAGGACATCTTGCAATAAGGTGGCTGTTTGACCTATTGGAGAGATGGAAGCTAAGGTGCGTTGCGTCCCTGTGTACAACTGTTCAACAAGGGTATACACAACTTTCAATTTCAGCAGCATATTTCCCTTAAGGTTGCTGCTTCTAGAACCATAATATGGTGCATCATGAGTAAGTAACGGGTTATGTGGTCAATATAATGCATCAACTTTAATGATTTGGTATGGCGGCTTACCAAAGATAGCTGACATCATCTGATTCACACGGTTCTTTAAGCCGGTCAATTCAGTGGTTACTTCTTCAAGGGCTCTTTCGGCTTTTTCAGCACGCTCTGTCAGAGCCGTCTTTTGATCCGCCCAGGTTTTCTCCTCTGCTTCGAATTCAGTTTTCAATTTCTCTTTTTCTGTTACCATAAAATCAAATTTTGATGTCGCCTTCTAAGTCTCAGTTTCTTGAGTAATCAGCCGGGTTTTGACATCAGTCAATTGTGACTCCAGATCTGCAGTGGCAGCCTGTTGACAAATACCAAATTAAATAAGATTACGTTTGTCCTAATTTCAAAGTCCCAAGTCTTCTGCAAGCAAAAACACTTGGCACTTGGGGGCTAATGTACCTCAATGAGATGTACTTTCAAAACTAATGGTTCTTTACATAATCAAGTACCAACCACTTTGCCAGCAAGACCACTTGGTACTTGGGGGCTAATATCTCAATAAACATTATGTTTACATGCCAACTTATAAATTTAAGTACCAAGCACTTTGCAATCAAGATTACTTCGTACTTGGGGACTAATGTATATTGTGGTTATGTTTATGCAAAGATTACTTAGTTCAACTATTTAAAGGGTCTGGTTTATTTATAAGCCGGCCGTCGAAGGAGATAGAATGAGCTGGATTTTGTCATAAGGTTTACTTACAGCTTATTACATGTTTTCTGTATCTATTCTAAAGTCTACATCATATTCATCATAAGCATTAGACTTGGGGGTTGGTATGATAAATACAGTACAGAAAAAGGTAAAAAGCTCATACCTCAAAATTTTTATACATTTGTCTAACCATGTCAATTTCAAGGTCACGGCTCGAATGGACCTGATTCAGATAGCCGGACATGATTTCATTGCTGCTCAACTGAGAATAATGAGAAAACGTCAACCTTCTGTTTCCGCCTCTCAACAACTTCTTGCTTGGCAGTATGTTGGGCAAGAATTATGGGATTCCCCGGCTTAACAAAGCCGGTGCCAGTAATCAGCACGTCATCATCTGCAGTTTCAGATGGTTTAAATTGGCTGAAGGGAATGGAAGTTGAGGGTTTGGCATCTGGGACATCTTTGATAAGATCCGGAATCTCAGGAGGGGTATTGATGACAGGTTCTACTAGTTGTTGTTCTAAGACATAGGGGCAGGGATTCGTGCCTCCGGTTCAGCGGCCTTCGACGGTTCAATTGGTTTATTCGCTCTTGCCTTCTTATTAGGCTTTGCCTGCCCACTACATGGATTATGACAAGTTAGATATATATGAGGGCATAGGAATGACAGGAGAAAGAGTCAAAATTGCGTTTGCCCAAGGGCGGTCTTGAAAGCCGGCAGGGCGGTTTGTGATGAGTCACCAGAGGAAGAACGGGCAATTTCTTGTTCAAAGGAAGATAAAAGATTAGAAGATAATATACAACCTGATAATAAGAGCAGTTAAGAGACAAAACCTTGGTCCGACGCTTTCGTGAAGGATTGTTAGGTAACCCGGAGGACAGATCATCGCCCCCACTGGTCCGGGTTTGGCGGCGGCTCTCATGCTGTTGTTGCTTCAAAAGAAAGTGAGGGTCCAAATAAGCTAAAGGGTGTGAAAACCTTACTTTCTGGGTTACTTGTCAGAATTTCGATCTTGGCAATGGTTTTGAGTCGGAGGAAATAGATATTACCTCTTCTTCAACTGCCTGGCTGGTTCCCGTGTCATCCTGAAAGGAGTTAAAAGTCAATAAGATAATCGGAAAAAAGAACCAAGGGAGATCAGGGTTACCTCTTCATCATCATAATCAGATGTGTCATCCAGCTTAAGCAAATATGAGGCGCTTGGTTTCTTTTTCTTCTGAGTTACGACTTTGGCGGCTTTCCTCTCGGCTTTCTTAGCCGCCCTGGCCTGCTTAGCGGCTTCATGGTCATACTGGACCTTCCAAAATTTATCATTTGCCTATGAATAACAACAAAGGGTTGGGAGTAAGAACGAAGTGGTTTAAAGTGAAAGTAAAGGTATCTAGACTGGTGACTCACAGCTGGGGCCAGGTTATTCTTGCAGAATTGACTCGAGCCGACAGTGCTGCAGTCCACCGAGCCCTCTTTCAGAAGAGACTTTGTCATGGTTTCAACTATATCATCAGGCAGATTATCGGGACTATGCCGCAGTGGATCATTTCTCTCGCCTGTATAATTGCACATCAAGCTGGGGCGGCGGCTTAATGGAAAAACCCACCAGGAGATCCAAACTCGGACCAAGTCAATGCCATTTAAACCGTTCCCCAGAAGAGCCCTGATCTTATTTATGGTGGGGGCAAGTTTTTGACGTTCTGCGGCAGACAACTTATCTGGCAGTGGATGGTTGGATTCGAGGCGAAGCGCGAAAAGCGCGAAGGATTCTCATTACCCGAAGAAGTATCCTAATAGTAGAACCACATCTGGTTCCAGTCCTTGGGGTGACTCGGTGGTTCAGCATACGGGAAAAGGCAGTCCCTCCATCACTGAATGGAAATACCACCAAGTTCCAAACTAGGTCCGTTGGCACGTTCGTTCTGGCGGTTTAAATAAAACAGCTCTCGAAAAAGCAGTAGGTTGGGTTCTTCTCTAAGATACACTTCACAAAACGCTTGAAAGTTGCAAATATTTGATATGGAGTTGGGCCCAATGTCTTGAGGACGGAGATCAAAAAAGTGCAAAACATCTCTGAAGAATTTTGAGCCGGGTGGAGAAAAGCCCCGGTTCATGTGATCAGTGAACACGATGACTTCCCCTTCCTTGGGGTGAGGTTTCTCCTCGGCCAGATCAGGAGCACGATAAGACATAATTTCCTTCTTGGGCAGATAACCGGTCTTCACGAAATAATTCAGAGTGCTCTCAGTAACGATGAATTTGACCCAATTGTAGGTCACAGGTGCTTTAGGAGCCTTGGGTGCCATTATGCAGTCAGAAACCTATGACAAAATAAAAAGTTTTCTGGTTCAAATTTAAACCGGAGGAGAACATTTCAAATCCATATTCAAGATGGCTGCTTACGAAGGGGCCTAATGACATATGGCTAATTATATCCGGTTATTCAAAACCGCCATGGGCTTGAGAAGCAGTTAAATTGTTTTTAACCGCCAGGAGTGGTCAGAGTTATCAATCGAATATTGTCCTTTTTAAGCCAGCGACGAGAGTCGCCATGGATAAATGGATCTGACAGAAACAAATTTTTGCCTAAGTGTCGCACAAACAAGTTTCGCAGCTGGCAGATATTATTTTGGATCAAACGGGTGTACAGAAAAGAAAATTATTCTAGACCTAGAAACCAGTACAGATGAGTTCATAAGTTCTAACGAAGCCTCTATACAAAGGAAAGGGATCTATTTACATTCGAAATAGGCGCGAAACAAGTACCGCCTCAGTTTTTATACTACCTTAAGATCAAAAAAGGCTGTGCTGGTGAAATCTATGAAGGGTTCATGACGAACAACGAAGAACTCCGAGGAACTCGAAAACCCTAATGGGATCTAAGGTATGGATGGGAAGGAACTTAAGGATGCAGACTTGCTGCGGAAGTTCGTCGTCATATCTCTGGTCGGGTTCAGGTTGATGCAGCGGCCGAGGTCGATGAAGATGAAGTGCTCTGCTGCGGCAGCGGTGGCAGAGCTCGAGCAGCAGCGGAGTCGCGAGAGGAAGAAGATGACAGAACGGGGGAGAATGGAAAAGACCTGAGGGTCGTACTTATTTATAAGGAAAGGTCAACAGAGAGGGCGCGAAAAACGAGGAGGCCAGGCGTGGTTATCCAGCTACTCCGACGCCTCGATTTTTGGAAGGGTCATTAAGATAAGGATCCGTTGGGATGCGACAGAATAATAATTTAATGAAAGATGACGTCATGGAGGGTTATTATGATTCCAGAAGATGACGTCATGACGGACCATGACTTTTTCACAGACAGAAGACAGAAGGCTTTTTCTTAAGGTATTAAAGATTAACATGAACCGGTTCAAATTAATCTGGGGCCTAATGTTGGGGATATAACTATTTGTGTAAACCGCCCAGGAGGGGCCGGGTTACGCAAAGAGGATTCATCATATGAAGCCCAAGATCAAGCTTGAAGATGGCGGTTCAATAAAGGGCCTGAAGCCCACATGCGACTTAAGGCCCGTAGTGATAAACCGCCGTAATGTCATGACTTGTATTGTAAGGAAAGATTAACTAGTCACCAAGCCGGACGCTGTTATGAACCGGCCGGGACTCTGTAGGCCGGGGTGCGTCAACCCGTGTATATAAGGGGACGACCCACCGGCGGCTTAGGGCAAGGAACATCCAACCAAGAGTCGGGCATAGCGTATCTCGCTCCCCGGTCATCAAAACCCTAGCAATACCGACCCAACTAGACGTAGGCTTTACCTTCATCGTAAGGGGCCAAACTAGTATAAACTCCCGTGTCCTTTGTCCCACTTTAACCCCTTCAGGCTTCCTAGTTGCGATGGCTCCATGACTAAGTCCTTTCACGAGGACATCTACCGTGACAATTCCACGACAGGCCTCGTTCCGTCCCCAATAAAGCAAGGGGACACCTAAGCGATGCATTAAATGCATCTTGTCCTATAATACGAGCGATAAGCTCGTAGCACTGAACGCATTTCCACCTCCTGTGTGCCACTGTGGCAGCCCCTTTCGACTATAAAAGGAGGCCCGTGGCGTACTGGAGAAGGATTCGGCTCTCTGAAACGGCTCAACCACCATAGCTAGTTGGAGGGCTCAAGAACACTCAATACATCCACCAAAGCAGGACTAGGGTTTTACGCATCCTCGCGGCCCGAACCTGGGTAAACGACCCTTGTGCTGATTACTAATCCTGCTCTTCTTGCAACCCTGCGCCCCGGCAACCGTAGTAGGGATTCTTGTGATCCCATAGGTGTCGTTTCCCACCGACATCTTTGGTGCGCCAGGTAGGGGTGAAGTTGTGAGAATCTCGTCTAGTAGTTGGCCTAGAGTTTCTTCATCGCCATGGCTCCCAAGAAGAAGACGGCCAAAAGGACAACGCCGCCTGCGAACGCGAAGGACGCCAGCGCGGCAACGAGAAAGCTAAGTCATTTAGAGCCCTGAGTTATTTCCTTTTATACATAAGGTTATCGTCCTCAGAGATCCTACCTATGTATGGAAAACCTGCACGCAAAGGGGCCCTCCCGCGATTGGCAACGCCCTTGTTCTGTTTCGAGTCCGCTCAATAGCTCAAGAGGCCGCGTCGAGAGTGGCGGGGTAGCCTTCCGCACCTGGCAACACTCTCGATTCTGACTCGAGTCAAGCTCGACTGTTCGGGCGGCTGCGTTAAGGGTGGTAAGGTGGTTCGCCCGGCAGCAAGCACAGCCGGCAGGCCAATGGGGACCCGTCCCCAAGACGCCGCCCTGGGTTTACGCGCCGGCAAGCCTACCCGATAAACGTAGGGTGGACATACAAAGGAAAATCAAACAGGAAAATAACGTGCATAACATCAAAAGTACTGCAGAGTTATATTACATCAGTTGTCGCGGTTCAACTAAAGATAGAAATTGTCTTGGCCATGAACTTGCAACGATGATAAGAAACGGGGTGCCTAATCCCGGCGCTGGCCCTCCACCCTCAGAATTCCGCCGACACCGCTGATGATGGGCTTGATGCGCTCCCTGAGCGGTGCGAGGTCAGTATCCTCCGGCAAGCTCTCCAGCGCGGCGTCGAAGTCGAGGTCGGGGTACCAGTACGCCACCTTGGTGAGAACCTTGGTCATGGCACCCTAGCAAAGCCTCTGGGCCTCGTCGGCCAGCGAAGCCGCCCGGTTGGCGTGAAGCCGCTCCAAAGCACCGACGACTTTCTCAAAGAACAGGGTCAGGCTGCAGTTGGCGCTCACACTCTGCTCCGAGGCGTACCTCACGTCTGGCAACCCCATGGTGGCCAGCAGTGCGGCGGCCTAGTTGGCGACGGTGGCGAGGCGATCGAGCCAGCGGTTCTCGCCCTCCACGTGATCCATGAAGTTGAGGGCCTCATTCTTCCGCAACTGCTTCTCGGCCTCCAGGTTTTTGGTCAGGGTCCCCTCCCGGGCCCTGGCCTCCGACAGCATCTTCTCAAGACCCTCCAGCTTCAGCTTGAGGTCTTTGATGGAGTTGTTGGCCTCGGAGAGCTCTCCGGCCTTCCTGACGTCCGCGCCCTGCGCCTCCGTTAGGGCGCCGTTGAGCATGTCCTTCTCCTGGGACAGCTTCAGGGCCTGCTCCTTCAGCTTGTCCCGCTCCACCTCCAGCTCCTTCACCTTGCCGGCGTGAACCAGAGCCTGGGCATCAAGTGTCTCTTTGTGCCTCTGCTCCAGCTCTTGGGTCCGCTGCGCGGCAAGCTTCTCCACCTCCTTGTCCTTGGCACGGAGTTTGGCGTCGAGGTCCGCCTCGCGCTTGGCAAGGTCCTCCTCGTGGGGGTTCACTGTGGCCTGGTGCTGGGTCCGTACGGCCTCGGCTACCGCGGCCAAGCCCTCCGTCGTCTCCTGGGCCTTCTCGATGTCGGCCAGCTTCATGGTGAGCTCCACGTCGCGCTTAGCCAACTCGCCCTGGGCGGTCTTCAACTCTTCGCCAGCTTGGCGGAACCAAGCTTGCGCCTCGGCGACACGCACCTTGAGGTCCGCCTCCGCCTTGTCCACCGTTGCCATCCTGGACTTGATCTTGTCCAGGCGGGCGCGGTGGAGCGCCCGAAGCTTCCGGAAATTGGCTCCCATGGCCTGGAGAAGCTTCTCCTCCTGAGAGCCGTCACCACCGGCGCTCGGTTCATTGACGACCTCCAGCCAGGCGGCGGCAAGCACCTCTTCGTCGAACACTTCTCCTTCGACGGGCGCCCTGGAGCTGGACGCCCCTGGGAGGTGGACGAAAAGGTCGTTTGTCACCCTCAGGTATCTGCCGGAGCTGGAGGCCGCAGAGGAGGAGGGCTGGTCATCGACCACCTCCTCCTCGGTGGTGGCCTTGCTGGCCTTTCCAGCGGGCCCCCTGTCGGGCTCCCCAGCAGGCCCCTTGGCGGCATCTTTGGCAGCACTCTTGGTGGACTCCTCGGCAGCGACCTTCTCGGCCTCTGCCACGGCGTCCTTGGCGACGTCCTTGATGATGGTGTCTATGTCCTCCTGGTCCACCGATGGACGACCTGGACACCAAGAAGGGGATGATACAAAGCCAACACCAAGAATTAGCAGCAAAAAGAAAAGGAAATGGAGACGAAGGGCGAGTAACCTACCCGTGCCGGGCTGAGAAGCAGAAGTCCCCTCCCCGCCAACATTTGGCGCCGAGGCGAAGCCACCGGCACCCGAGTTCTCCTCCTCCTCCTCCTCCTCCTCCGTGTGCATGGGCTTGGTACTCGGCGCCTTTGCCGGGGACGCCCCTCGGGGCGGTGTAGTCGATGGGGGCGGTGTGTTGGGAGTAGCCCTCCGTGGCTCCTCTTCCTGCTGCTCACCTCCTGCATCCACGGCAAGGTCAGCACCAAAGTGTCATGCCCCTGACACACGTCGACGAGGGGTGAGTGGTGAACTTACGCTGGGGGCTGTGCTGGGGCCTGCTGTCCGGGCTACTCAACACCACCAGTGGTATGCCAGAGGCGCCTGCCGGGGGCTGGCTGCTCATCGAGGTCCTGGCCCTTTTCGCTCTCTGGGCCAGCGTCTCCACCTTCCTGCAATTGAAGATAATCCAAGATAAGCGGCACTATTCAAGGAAACGGAGATGACGAAAAGGAGGGGGGAATAGTGCTGCACCTAGATGATGATCGCCATGATGCCGCTCGTGCAGGGTGTCGAAGAACTACTGCACCTGGATGTCCTCCGGCTTGACCCAGCTCGGGTCGGGGCCATGCGCGTTGTAGAGCGGCATCATGGTGATGATGTCGTTTCGGTGCGAGTTGTTGCTCAGCGACCACTCCTGCCAGCAACTGGAATAAAGGCCCCTTGGCAACCTTGTCGGCCTTCGCCGCGGCCCTCGCAGCCTTGCCGGTCCGCTCGACCTCGCCGCTGCGGCCCACGTCAAGCTGAAAGAGCTGCTGGCAGAAGTGAGCGTGCCCCATCACCGTGAACTTTTGGTCGAGGCCAGGGCGCAGCCTCATGATATCGGCGGCGTTCGTGAAGAGCCAGGCCGGCCGCCCTTTGTCATGCAGCGAAGCGATGCGGCGGCGGATGAAGTCCGCCCCGATCATCTCGAGGGTGAGCCTGGCCTCGGTGAGCCGAAGGATTCTGGTGGTGGTGATCATGAGCTTCTCTTCGTCGGTGTCGACGTCGCTCCAATCGCTTCTGCGGACTGGCGGTGCCTGGCGAACTTCGCGGAACGCCGGCGGGTCCTTCTCTTCAATCCAGGACCACCGGCCCCGCCATTCTTCCCACCTCTCCTTCATGGCACCCTCCGGGTACGCCCCCTTGGACGTTGGGATCCAGGCGATGCAACCGGAGATGGCGCCCCCCGTTTGGATCCGAGGGAAGAAGTAGTGGCGGAAAAGCTCCGTGTTGGGGTGCACCCCGGCGAAACCTTTGCAGAGGTGCGCGAAAAGGGCCATGCACGCCACAACATTTGGGGTAAAATCCAAGAGGCGGAAGCCAAAGGTGTGCATGATGTCGCTAAAGAAATCAGAGAAGGGAGGACAAAGCCCACAGGAGAAATAGTCGACAAAGAAGGGGTACCGATTCGGGGCAGCCTCGACGCAGTTGGTGGGGATGACGCGCGTGGCTGGATGCCCCGTCTTCTCTCCCCCCGTCTTCACCCCCCACAGGGGCTTGAAGGCTTCCCGGAGCTCGAACACATCAACTATCGAGGGGAAGTAGGCGGACTGCATCCGCTGCACCACCAACACACTCTCCAGCGGCTCCGTCGCTCCGGCATCTTTGGCCACTCCCTTGCACTTGGTGGATTTGGGCGCCATGGCGGCTGGGGGAGGGGGGCAAGAAAGAGAGGACGGCGGAAACGCGATAGCACGAACGAGAGCGAAGCTCGGGGAAGAAGAGGAAGACGAACGGAGACTTCCAAGATTGGGATTGCGCGGAGGGTAAAGGAACAGCGCGCTCGCGGTTATCCCTTTTTATGGGGAAGGTGCAGGCCGCGCTGCCCATTTACTGCGATGTGATGCATGCGTGCAGGAACCGCCCCATGCATGCCGCCCACGTCACGCGCCCCCCTCCACGCCACGCATTCAACGCGGGTCGTGGGAAGCGCAGCGCGCGTAAAGTTTTACCGCGGTAAAATCCGCCCCTGACTTCCCGCGCACCGTTTTGGGCCCGGCCCAACAACGTGTCGCGCTTATGTGTGGCCCAGGCCCGGGGGCTCCTGTCGGTGTACAAAAGTAGGGGCGCACCTTTGTACCCCTTCACCTATGCATGGGTAGTCAGAGCCACGCGCCATGGCCGCACCAAGCAGAACATGGGAGGTGAACCGAGGTGAAACTGAAGCCCAAGACAGCCAGAGCAACGGCAAGGCCGAGACCACAAAAGAGCAGAGAGACGAAGCAGGTTCCCCAGGCAAGACCCTTGCCGGGGCTGCCTCCGCAGCCCCGGCAAGGCCCTTGTCGGGGCGGCTCGTCCAACACCATAGGAACGCACCACCCTTGAGCCCACGGTCTCCAACACCATCAACCACGTTGGGCCAGGGCCCGGGAGGCACCTCCATGGTGGCATGCAGATCTTTGTGAAGACAAGGAAGATTCAAGATCAGATGAGGATTAAAAGATAACAATCCTCGGCAAGACCCTTGCCGAGGGGAGCCACAAGACCCCCGGCAAGATCCTTGCTGGGGACGATAACACGGCACGGCAAGGCCCTTGTCGGGCCACCCGGCAAGGCCCTCACCAAGGGCGCCAGCGGGGCCACCTCCAGGCCTGCACCAGCCAAGTCTCCACCATCGTTCCATGTAGCTGCCAGCCGAACCAGCTAGGCAGGCACCTACGTGGCAACATGCAGCTTCCAGGCCAACTCAGCAAGCACCTGCGTGGCGGCATGCAGATCTTCGTGAAGACTTTACCACCGCGCCACCTAAGCTGCCTGCCTCCCTACGTGGCACCGCATGCATCGCTGGCCAGGGCGCGTGTCGAAGCAAGAAGGAGCGGCGACGGATGGGACGGGCCTTGTTCCTGTCCCCAATAAAGCAAGGGGACACCCAAGCGATGCATTAAATGTGTCTTGTCCTGTAATAAGAGTGATAAGCTCGCAGCACTGTATGCCTTTCCACCTCTTGTGTGCCACTGTGGCAGCCCCTTTCGACTATAAAAGAAGGCCCATGGCATTCTGGAGAAGGATTCGGCTCTCTGAAACGGCTCAACCACGATAGCTAGTTGGAGGGCTCAAGAACACTCAATACATCCACCAAAGCAGAACTAGGGTTTTACGCACCCTCGCGGCCCGAACCTGGGTAAACGACCCTTGTGCTGATTACTAATCCTGCTCTTCTTGCAACCCTGCGCCCCGGCAACCGTAGTAGGGATTCTTGTGATCCCATAGGTGTTGTTTCCCACTGACACCGTGGCAATCTGACACCGAATGAACTGCTGCATGTCCACCGCCTGGGCGAGGGTAGGTTGCATTAGTCAAAAGGCGTAAGTGAGCTTCACCTTGTCCTACAAGCTTCTCCTCGTTCTGCGAGTTGACGAGACACACCAAAAGGTAGCGCTAGTCCATACTCCCTCCTTTACAGTTAATATGGCTTAATCTTTTTTACGAGTAAATAAGAGAGCTTTATTCAGATATAAGCATTCTTAGGACGATCAGCCAAGAGACTGGTCACTAGGAAGCGAGGTACCCCACAAAAAAGAAGAAGGAAGCGAGGTGTTTCATCAAGGCAGCTCTCGGCCTCATTCAAAGTGCAGCAAGCACGGTTCGCACAAAGATGCGCCGCAAGGTTTGCTGACCTGTTTACGTGCTGAATAAGAAAAAAGAGGAAATATTACCGAGTGCTCCTATTTGTAAAAGGATCTGAGCCAGAATTAAGCGAGAATTGTGGCGAGTGTTCCATGCAATCAACTTCCATTATCACATGCGAGAACCCTCGAAGAGAACCAAATGTGTTGAAGATTGCTTTATCAAATTTTTAAAATATAATAAGTGTGAAGACGCTCCTCCATCCGGTTTCTAGTACAGTATAGTACATACCTCTATAGTAGTAGTACTATTACTAGTAAACTTTGCGCTTGGCTGTTCGCCTCTTCAGGAAGTCGAACAATAATACTACTACTAGTATAGTGTATGCTTCTGGCAATCTGACACCAAATTAACTGTTGCACGTCCACCGCCTGAGCGAGGGAGAGCTTGCATTAGTCAAAAGTTTCTCCTTGTCCCGTGAGCCACCGCGCGCAAGCTTCTCCCGTCCTGCAAGCTTCTCCTCGTTCGGCAAGTTGACGGGACACAGCAAAGTAATGCTAGTCCATACTGCCTCCTTTCCGGTTAATATGGCTTAACTTCAAACGAGATAAATACACTGTCTGTCACTGTATATTTGTAAAAATACGGTCAGTGGACTTCATAATACGCTCATTGCGCTCAATATATATATTTTTCGATGTTTATACGGTCACTAGCTCACCCTGGCTAAGTGTGTGTGTGCATGCACATGTAGGTTGAGCACTTGAGCGTGACCGTGTGCGTTCCGTCATGTGCTCGGACATGCAAGCATTAGGGCGTCGCGCGCGTTTTTGCATCCATGTGTACGTGTTACTGTTGCATGCATGCATGAGGTTGTAGCCCCTTATATTCACATGTTCATAAGTCAATGCTTTGTCAAAATGTTGCATGCAAGGTTTAATCATTCGTTGTTCACCCATGCATTCCTGATATTAATACGTTGGTAAAGACAATTTCTTGAGGAAAACGAGCCCATGAATTGAGTACAAAGGGGACCAATAAGCCAGGACGGAGGGAGTACCAGTAGTGAACCGGAAGGAGGGAGTAGGTACTAGTAGTACAGTACTACGTAACAACGTGCAGTAACAAAATTCCACTATGCGCATCCTGTCTACTCACATGTCATGCAAGAAAATAGAGATAAGTACAAGTGAGACTCAAGAACGGTCATACACGTAGGGGGAGTACGTGTAGGGGCCACTAAGGAGCAGTCAAATCGCAAAGTAAGTTAGTCGGAAGAAGCAACCATCATTTCACTTTTCAATGACACATGCACAATATAAAATTGTTGTTATGGAATGAAAAAGAAAACCACTATATATACACTAGCAGGAGCCTAAGCTACAAGCCTGCTTGCTTGGGTTGCTCTCTTCACAAGCATAAAACGACGGTGGCCACACCGTTGGTCACATATCTGGCCTGATCCCAACGCTGGGGGGAAGGGAACAATGTTCTGCGTAGACGCGGCCGACATCGGCGAGGCAGAAAACCCACAGTCGATGCGTCCCAATCGGGGGTCCCCGCGGTATGGGCTGATGCCGTGTCCCAACCGCCCTTCTAGCTACAGCTCGACGTCCCAGGTAGTACATCTTCCTTTTGGAGCCGTCTTGCTCCACTGCCGCAGCTCCCCACATAGCTCCATCTCCATGTCGATCTTTCTCTACTTCTACGGGCTTCTATTTGTGATGAGTTTATGTCTCATGAACTAGTGCCAGTACTATTATTCTAATCACACTTCTTAAATATCTTTGCCATCAGGGATGCTCAGCTCGATTTTAGTGGAACTACACAAAAGCATCGTATGATCCGAGGGTGCCAGCCGTCTTTCCTTCGACAGGTTCTACCTAGCCAGGAAGTTAAATCCTGTTTAGGGTTTAAGTCGTAGTGACCCCATCAACAGTTTTCCTTTTGTACATGCTCTCACAACTTTTGTCTTTAGTTGTGAAGTAAATATTGGCTATGATCTGTGAATCATTGAGATGCATCAGCATGCGTGTTAGTTTTCCTTTGTATTTAATGGAATATTGTAACGGCGCAACCTTGGAGTAGGAATGAAAATGGAGTGGAAAGTTTCCGTTTTTCCGGAGAAAAAATGGAAACGGAGAGAAACCAACGTTTCGTTTCGTTGGATCGCGCCATCGAGCAAAACCAACGTTTAAATCACGTATGTCGTGTTCGTGTCTCACCCTCCTCCACGGCTCGACCCCACACGGTCGCTCGGCATGCCACTCACCGCAAACCGAGTATACGATAACTTTCCCGCCTGCTTCTCGATGGATCACGCCATGGAGTACTAGCATTACTGGAAGAGATTGACGAGTTGGGGGAGGACAGCTAGCTGTAGCATGGACTCCCAAGAACTTTTTACATGCATGTTGTGGCCGGCTATTGCGACCTTTGAACGCGGAGCAGTCAAGTGCACCGGGAAGCGGCGCGGCGAAGCTCCCTTGGCCGGCGCGCCGCTTCAATGCCGGCGCCAGTGAGAGGTCGCGTCCGCTCTGGCCGGGCATGAATGCAGCACTGACCGTTTCAGGCGGGAAGCACGCGCGGGTGATGAAGAGGGTTCCGGTTGGTCAGGAGCGGGCGTGGCAGCGGTCCGGACGCCCGCAAACAAGAGATGTTGTACGTTAATCTTGCTGCGTATATGATTAACAATGGAAATAATGTGCTAGTTGGACAAATATGATTGGAGATGGAGATGGAGATGGAATTTTACATAAACACGGATATGCATGTCTATGTCTTTTTGATTTTTTTGCGGGAACAAACTTGTATTACTCACGTAGCCAGGCTACACTCGGAGTTACAAAGTTTGACAATGCCACCAGGGCCTGAACCTAGCCAAACAGCGATACGACCACTAGTCCTACCATAATGAGCTAAAGTAGGACTAACAATGTTGTTTTTTTCATCGAACATGAGCAATACAAGTATTTCGGAGTGCTATGAGCGATCTAATCTCACGCACCAAAAAACCAAACCGAGATCTATCAAGATCTTCATTCCTAAACCCCACCATATTTGTAGCTTCAAGGCAGTCGGTCTCGATATTGATATTTGGAGCTTAGACTCCCCATGTACTTTATTATATTAATATAATTTACTATAGAACGATTGTTCTACAGTGTGTGGGTAAAAAAAAGATTACTCCACTGCAATGCGAGCGACAAACCCTCTTTGATGGCCAACAATTTCGCTTCCAAAGGCGTTCACAAGAATAACACAAGCTTCTACATGAAGAGAAAATTATAGCACCCCCATGATCCCTTAGTATCATGCATGTACCAGCAGCCCGCTTCTCCGCAAGAAGGAACCATCCGTATTCAGTTTTACCCAGCCATCCTCAGATGCATGTCTATGTCTATGTGTGTGTGCACGAGGACTCTCGCGACCTGGAAGCGGGGGCGTGTTTTTGATCGAGTTTTCTTTCTTCGTACGTTAAAACATTATCCGCCAGTTTTCGTTTCTTTTTTCCGGGAACACGCGTATTCTATTTAAAACCACTGCTATGGAGAGATTTTTTACTCCATTGTATATATAGCCTCTTGTTTGATAGGGTTTCTCGCGTCTCGCTCTCTCACCCTCTCCATATCAAAACAAGATGACAGTGTCCACTCTATCTCTCTCCTCACCGGTGGTCATAGGTCCGGCCGAATCCCGTCCTCTACAGGAGGTGAGGAGGTGCAGCGTTGACGTTGTCACTGTCGGTGATGGAGGAAGCCGATGAGCACCATCCTCTCGGAGCCGGCACTGGCGCAGATGATGGTCCTCCGCGCCCTTGATCGCTGCCATCGTGTGGGCAGATCCTGCCCGCCCGCCTATGCGACATCTCGCCCACCTGAGGTATAACTTCTTGTACTGGTCCAGCTCCCCAGGTCACTGCATGCGGGTTTTCTTCTATGCGACTACTCCCCAGCTCCCCATGTATAGTAGCTAGGGTTCGTCGGCTGGTCCAACATCACCTGCTATTATAGAGGAAATGCCACTCGAAAAGTTGTCCTAATTTATGCCTCGGTGGCGGTATACCTGTTTTTTCGACAAAAAGTACATGGTGGTTCTGCGGTCATTGTCCATATGCTCCTATTGCTGCTGCTAATCTAATAATATCACTGGTTAAATGAAGAAATGATTTTTTTCTCGGGTATCCTGGTTTAGTTCCCATCAAGATAATCATGATGCTTCTGTTTGTTGGTGTACTTTTTATTAATTCTTATTGACAATTGAGATGTCGTTGTTAATCTTGTACCACTGCCAAAACAAAGTAACAACACTATATCCCTTTTTTATATTTTTGCAAACAGCGATCGTATCTCCATATCCATACCCGGGCATGTCTTCCTCAATTTTAGTGGAACTACAAAAAATTGGATGGCCATTGTTGTCCCGCCTCACTGTCCTCTGCCACATGGTTCTTCCTTCCTCGAGCTTGATTAATGAGAAGAAACAGACCACAGTGAGGATTTGTCGAACTTCATAGGTTCCTCACCCAAACTTGATGCCAAATGGATGATGCATCACCACGATGACCTATCGATGCTCATGGTTGCGTTGGCTGGTGAAGCTGATCGGTTTTCCATGAAAAACAAGATGTCTTCCATCAGTGCTCTTTGCTTGTTACCCACAAAGATGATATCCTTCATCAGTTCACCTTGGTTGCGTTGGAGACACAGTCGTCTTTCACGTTGGTGCAATTTTATCACACAATTGGCTATGAACCAAATGTTTCCTCGAAAAAGGATCAACGTTGGTACTACGAGCATAAGTTTTGTATTAATTTCTAAGCCTTCTCACAACTTTGTCTTCAGCTCCCCTGTAATTTTATGTGTCCAGGTATTAACTTTGATTAAAAAATGGTGTGGACTAAAAACCCGGATGGACGTAGTAGCCCTCCATTTTTATTTACTCTACATATTAGATTTGACTGAAGTCAAACTTTCTAAAGTTTGACCAAGTTTAGGCCAAACACAACAAACCATAATTATTGAGAGAGGGCAAACTGTACATACTCTCAAACCTTTCCGATAATTGAAATTAAAATTCTTTATTTGTACACACTCTCACACGTTTCCGATAATTTGGCGCATGTGTGGTTGTTCACTTAAGAGAGGGTAGTGTACCGCACGCTCCAGACAGGAAGTGCGAATAGGACGCGTGGATCGTTAGTTCCTCGGAAGTAGTAGTTTTCTTCACTGGTACTTACACAACTTAAAACGATTGTTATGGAGCGAATAAGAAAACCACTCCACTATATATTAGTAGTATACACGAGTACTATATGGACGTAACTTCATTGACTTAGTGCACCTGCCTTTGGGTTCATGACAGGTGGGCCCAAAATGTGGCTGGCCCACCTGTCATACAGCCAAAAGCAAGTGCAGTTAAGGCAACGGAGCTTAGTCCGTACTATAATATTTATGTAGTACTATATAAGCTGGAGCCTTAGCGCTTGTTCTCTAGAGTTTGCACTCTCAACACTCTCGCCGCACTACATATATATATACACACTGGAGGCTCAGCGTTCCTTTGCTAGGGTTTGCTATATTCATAGTCTCTCACCCAGTCACCCTCTTCACCAGATCTAAACAAGATTGTGTTGGCCTCTGTCTCTCTCTCCCCCTCACGGCTGGTGAAGGAGGCATCTGGATCCCGTCGCACCGGGAAGCGGAGGAGGTGCATCGTTCACTCTATCGCCTCCTGCGATGTTCTATTGGCTGCGCTGTTCTCTTTCACCCAGCGCCTGTGCGGGAGGGCCACCGACCCCTTCTTCCTCGCTGTCGTACGTAGTGTGAGCATATCCGGCCTCCCGCCGCACGCCTTGCCACATCCCGACGACCCTAAGGTATAAGTTTCTTTGAAACCGTCATTGCTCTAGCTGCATGCGGATCTTTTTTGATTCTGTAGTCGAATCTAGGTCTTGGTTCAAAGAGGAAAGAAGGGTGCGGTGGGGTGGAGCATGAATCTAGGACGTGGTTCAATGAGGAAAGGAGGGAGGGAAAGTAATATAGACTGGCTATCCAGCCGCTCTGTTGGTCGAAAAGGGGAAAAGGGGAAAACCCAGTACACACATCTGTAAGGAACCGATCTCTTTGTTGAAAAGGGAAAGAAACTGGGGGTCGGGTGTCAGGACCCCGATCCTAAGTCACACCGATCTAGCATGTAACACATCATATCACTTTGCGGCCTCACGCACGGTATTCCCACGGGTGTCGCCTTACCATGTCCCGGACCGCTTATGCGTCTTTTGGCTCACGATATGATAGTGTCGCTAGCATCCATATGACAAAGAACCCGGGCCGACATGGCTAGTCGTGAACCCAAAGCGGCGCTAACCTATGGGGACAGGCATACATGAATCACGTCGAACATGTCGGTCATCAACGTATATATTCGGCCGTAGCACTGGCTATCAGGACTCGGTGTCCCGGGCTGTAGCAGGCTAGGCAGGACTCCGAATAACCACGCTGCGTGACATTTCCCGGCGACGTATATAGGAACGGCGAAACACATGCCGCCACCAAGTGTCCAAGCAAGAGTGCTTTGGGCTAGCAGGTGACTCCGGTGAACCGGTCAGAAGCGGACTACTATCGCCGTAATCACGAGACTACATTTCCCATATGAGAGGTTGCCAAGGATAAACAACTAGTTTGTCGGATCCCACACATACCAAGCATTTGAAACATACACACATTATGCTCAATATGCGTAGATACAACATGGCATCACAACATAACTCTACGACTCAATATATTATTCATTAGGCTCAAGAGCGAGATATTACAAACATGGGTCTCATGACTCAACACTCGTGAGCATACAAGTCAAAGCACAAGCGGAAGCTAATCATGTCTCGAGTACGCAGCTATAAATAAAAAGGGCTGAGAAGCCCGACTATCTATCGATCCTGCCAAGGCACAAGATCGTAGCTGAGGTAACAAGCTAAATGTCAAGTCCAAGCGGAACTACTAGCGAGGACCGACGTCTCTCGCAAAAACATAAAATAAGCAAACGTGAGTACAATTGTACTCAGCAAGACTTACATCGTAACTAACTACATATGCATCATTATCAAAAGGGGTGGTGGAGTTTGACTGCAGCAAGCCAGCTTTGACTCGGTGGCTCTCCGAACTACGCATCGCAAGTAACTCCTTTGAAGTGGCGCACACGAGTCCACATATTCACCATGTCAATACACCACTATGGACCCGCTCCGCCTCCCTACGAGAACGCCATCCATAGCACTCACGCTTATCTTGCGCATTTTAGAGTATCCACTTTCACTTGTCTATGAACCGATGTAGGCAACCCAGAAGTCCTTCTCCGTGGACACGGCTATTCAATAGATCATATTAAACCCTGCAGGGTGTACTTCTTCACACGCTCTCACCACTTACCGCCACATATCGACATGTACTCGGCAACCTTCAAGCGGAAGCCCAACGTGGGTGTCGGCCACGGCCTACCTAAACACTCAAGTCCCCAGTCCAGGTTTATCGCCTATTCTGGTTCCATCCGCAGGGACTCCGTCCGAGGTTTCCCATACGGCCCCGAACGATGTGTACAGTGGTTCCCGAGACACCAAACGGGCGAATCGGTACACCGGGCCACGGTGCCTACCGCAACACAACCCACCCCTAAGGTCGGTGTTGCGGCGGCCCCAAAGATACTACAAACACCGAAACTACTTGCAACTCCCGGACCAGGAACAAGGGTGGTCAAGAAGCCGAGAGGGTCCATTGGTTTCGGGGCCCAATGCGTGGTAGTAATCTGCTTCATGGATCACAAACACAGAACTCAGTTCCCGAGGACGGCTGCAATGAGACAACCCACCATGTACTCCTACATGGCCTCTCACCGCTACCTTTACCAAATCGTGTTCACACACTTAGCTCACACACAATAGGACATGTTCACACAACTGCTCCAATTCATTCCCGATGAATCGCACCCGACTCAACTCTAAGCAAAGAGCAGTGCATGACAAACAAGCATAAATGAGTAGGCACAACATGGCTCAAACAATTCCTACTCATGCTAGTGGGTTTCATCTAATTCTTGTGGAATGACAGTCATGCAAAGGATCAAGGGGTTCAGCCACCGCTGCAAGTAACACATGAGTCGTTGTTGTCCTAATGCAGTAAAATAGAGCAGGAGCGAGAGAGTGGGATTGTATCGGAATGAACAAGGGGTTTTGCTTGCCCGGCACTTCAAGATAATAGTTCTTCATCGGTGTCATCGAATAATCATCGCTTGTACATCGCTCACCGGAGGGGACAAGCATCAGCAAACAAGAGAGAACACAATCAATGCAATGCACATATATGATGCATGATCATGTTAAGGTACTGAATTCACCTAATGCAATAATAATCCAAGTTAATTGAAGTGGAATTCAAACAAGGTTGAACTCCAACTCCAAATGCTATTTCATAAATTACCCTAATCATGATTCATCCTATTCAGTGAGGTTAACTTGTTTAAACATGCATGATCATGGCATAAACAGATTCTTCATATTTTTCTGATCATTTTCATATATAAATCATTTCCATCCGAGTTACGGTTGAATTTATATGATTTTTAGAAGTTTATAGTATTTTCTGAATTTCCTGAATTAAAATAATTCCAGAATCATTAATGCGTCAGCATGACATAGGCGTGACGTCAGCGGTCAACTGGGTCACTGTCCAGGTCAACTCTGACGCTGGGACCCACGTGTCAGTGTCCTAGTTAATTAACAGAGGCTGTTAGTGCTAATTTTGTCCTAACTAAAAAGTGTCAGTGAGGCATGGGCCCACATGTAAGTGACCCAGAGGGGTCAAACTAGGCCAAACCCGGGTCAACTCGCCGGAGTTGACCCGCGGCTCGTCGCCGGCGGAGCCAGAGACGACGGAGGGGTGCGGATTTCCTCCTCCGGTGACCAAAAGAGAGGCGGAGGGGCCCTACGTGACGCCTTGGGGCTCAAGCGCATCTAAGGAGACTAGCGGGAGGTGCGGGGGTGGCCGGTGTTCGCCGGAAGCGAGCTCGCGGCGGCGGCCGGAGTTCGGGCGCGGATGGTGTCGATGCTACGGTGCTCAAAAGGGGAAGACGAAGGGTGCTACGTGCTCCTGGGAGTGTGCTGAGCGTGCTTATGGGCTCGGACGCGAGCTACAAAGAATGTGGTGGCCTGGCGCCATAGCCGGGCGCAGGAGCGCCGCAAGGTGGTTAGGCGGTTAGAGGAGGCAATCGAGCATGGGGTTAGGGGAAAAGGATCGTGGCCTCACAGCGGTTGCAGGGCCATAGAAGCGGGCTCGGGAAGCTCGGACGGCGGCACATCAACGGTGGAGATCCGCGGTACTCCACGAGGAAGACGAAGACGATGGCGTCGTTTCAGCGTCCCTGCGCGCGTGCTTCATCTTGGTGCTTCACGGTGTCGAGGCATCTGCTGGACAGGGCAGAGGGCAAGGGGAGCACGGTGGTCAGCGGTGGTTCTCGGCCGGCGGTCTGTCTCGGCAGAGAGAGAGCAGAGGAGGGGAAGGGGTCGGGAGAGTGAGAGAGAGCCAGGGGCTACGTGGCTCTCCGTGGCGCTGCCTAGGAGGGCCGGGAAGCAGGAGGTGGCCGGGAAGCAGGAGGTGGCCGGGCGCGCGGTGCTGCTGGGCACGCGCCTGGCCCCTCCCCGGCAGAGGAGGAAGGCGACAGGAAGGAGGCGGTGGTGGGCTGGGCCGCTGGGCCAGCGAGGGGGAGGGAAGAGAAGTCGGGCCGGTTGGGCGCCTGTAGGTCGTAGGGTTTTTTCTATTTTGTTTTTCTGCTTCTAATTTCGACATTTGTTTGATTTATTTAAAAATACCAAATCACTTTATTTAATTATGCCAATTTTTATATGAGCTAGTGGTAATATTCCGTAGCTCTTCAACAAAAAGCACAATTTTTGGCCAATGTTTTATATATATAATTTTATATATATCCAAAGCAATAGGTATGCATTAATTCCAAATGCCCAAAAATGAATACTTATGAACTCCCAAAATATTGGTTTGATTATTATCTCTGTCCAATATTTTCGTGAGGGCCACATGAGCATTTTCCTCGACCCTTTGGAGAAATTTTTTATATTTGGTTCATTTCCAAAATTATTCTGAGGGTTTCACAAATCCCCATTTCAATTTCATGAAAATTAACATGATGACATGAATGCCTTAATGCAACTAATGTCAAACAATTCTAGGGCTGTGATAACTCACCCCCACTAAACAAGAATCTCGCCGAGATTCAAGACGTGAGGTAAGAGAGAGAAGGGAGTCACAAACTATCACAATCTCCATGATCCAATTGCCTTCTCGAAGATGTTGGTTCACTCCATCTTCTTGGTCTTGACGTCTTCGAGATCTTCACCCGACACGACAACAGAAAGAAGGGGAAAACCCTACATGATTCGACCTTCGTGAAGATCAAGTAAACATGATCAACTCACGGACTGAGACGGTGACACATCTTGAGTTGAGACATAAAATGCATCGAGAGGGATGGAAGAACAACAACGAGGTTTGATTAGTGGCAATAATTCCACGCTTAGGGAAACGGTGGATGGTGTCAAGTGGTGAGGAAATATTTACTATGATCCAACAACGGGCACCTCGAGAAAGGTGACGCAAAGAACTATTCCCTTAAGTGGCAAAAAGAATTACTTTTGAATTAGAGATCATTGAGACTCTTTATACCAGCCTAAGGCAATCACAAGCGATCATTTGGTGGAGTGCAAGGAATGGTGCACCCGGACTAGAATGGATGATGTGGACTACCTTGTTGAAGACAACGCAATGGATGATTTTGCTTATCATCGAAGGTGGGGGGGGGACCCATGGTAAGTCCACTTTTGTAATTAAACCTGGACAAGAATTACTAAGGAGACAGTCTATAGCGAGATAGCACAAGGGCGGTGCAAGCTGGGAACAAAATGCAATCGTCAATGTTCCAACCATCATATCCGCCTGAGATTCAGATCTGGTTGGTGTTAGGATATTTCAGACTCAGCACGTCTGAAAAGGAAAGGTTGCAACACAATTTGACGGGATAACGTTGCGAGATTCTCGGGAAGTGAACTAAGGTAGCAAGCTCCAAAATATGAGCTGGTTCCGCTACAAACCTCAGTGAACACATTGTCCCAGACAAACATGGTCACGTAGTAGTCTTATAATAAAACGCTACCGAGTTCAGGTGGGGAACCATGATCGAGGATATTGAAGTCCTTGCATAAGGCATGCTCTTAAGAAGGAACTTCCTTTCCTTGAACAAATCAATCAGTGGCTTGGTGTGCTAGGAATACATACGGAATGAAGATGATCACTATCAAACCATAGAATACTTCGCACATGCATGACGGACTTGGGATGATTCCACAGAGGCAAAACAAACCTTTCTCAAGTTCATGGCGGCAACTTACATCAGATGCACATGAACTAGAGGAAGTCACTACTTTCATCCAAACATATGCTTCATGAATGAAACACGTAAGAAATGCTTACACAAGTTTCCAACACTAGGTTGATGTTCAACATGACTCATGGGGGAGACAAAATGCTACTGATGGGCTCAACAGCAACTCATCGGAATTTCCATATCACTGGACTTCCACCATCATGTGAACACGGTGTTAGCATTGGTCAGACCAAAGATGTAATGGGTATGCTCGAGGGATTAACCACGGGTAAGACAACATCACGAATATCGTTGGTTCTGATTTGACTCGACAATGGCCCATACTCGAATCAAAGAGTTGATAAGACAATAGGTCCAAAGAATCGATCACAGGGACCAATCGATGAAGATATCATCCTTCTTCAACACACACTACACGAGAATATCCCTTTGGAACGAATCTAAGTTAGGCAAGCTTTATCTTCCAACTCTCCAAGTTGTTGTCTAGCTTAACCGCCTAGCCTCAGGGGTATCCAACATGATTCTTGGAGAAGGGGTGGTTTACAGAAAACCAACTTGATCACGCAGCCCAACACAACAAATGAAACAACCCGTAACACTTCCAAGAAGATATTTGGAAAGTCACGAACCACCGGTATGTTACTAAGCTCGAGAACAATCTTGCTTTTGAGGGCAAGACGAATTTATCAAATGAGTGAGGACTTGGCACAATCCTAACTCATCAATCGAGGGGTGCACCAGAAGTAAGGACTAGGTAGCACGATCAATCTTAGGATGATGGTTTAATAACCAACACGCCAAGAATGAGAGTATTGTCCATTTACTACCAAACAACGAGTGGCTCGGAGTATTGATTTCAGCACATCACAATTCACTTGCCGCATTCCGTTACAACAACACGGAACCGAGGAATGAATAATAATAGCGAGAGTATCATCACCGCCAAGAATTCCTAAGAGGTTGTGCAATTCCCATGACATTCTTGACATAAAGATGGTAACACTTCAGGGTAGAACAGATTCAAAAGCTGAATTGGCATTTTGATCTGCGGGATACAACTACTTTGACCCAATCCTAGAAATGGATGAGGTACTGGAGTTTGTTTCTCCTAGTCATTCTGGAATAGAATGGCTTGACGGACCACAAGGATAAAATGCATTGATGACGAGTGCACGCCTACTCCTGACTATCAATTGATAGACGAAGGTCGGAATGCAACTGAAGAGAGCAACTCAGAGGAACATATAATTTTCTGAGTTGTGGATGCACAGATTAGTATGTCGAACGAAGCTCAACATTTCTTCCGGATAATCCATGCAGAGAAGGTAGAACTGGCAGAGTCACAATTATGAATGGAGAACTCCTCAAGAGCACTCTTATTGTGATCTTTTGGCTCAAAAGAACTTCTGCCATAAGCGGTTCGTAGTATTTGGAAGAAGGAAATACCACGGACCTCGAGGACTATCGCAAGGTTACTAATATCCTAAGGGCATTAGCAAATACTAACAACATGAAGTAGCATGAATCTCGGTTCAAGAACCCAGAGTAGAATACCTACTACTAAATGGCATCACGGATGCTTTCAAAGTGATGGCCGTAATCATCACACTTGGGATACAAAAGCATTGCTGAATTGCTAGGTGACTTCCTAAACACCTAAGGTCATAATAATAGTTCCAACATATATGTCAAGGTAATAAATTACCTCAATGAACCTAAGTTAGTGTGCTTATTCGACCAAAAAGGACATCGAACGGAAAGAAGGAATTTGCAAATGCATCGACTATTTAGAGACCTCGATGACTCGGACAAGCATAACGGCTGTAAATGCTCAAAAATGATTTGAGACATCCTGCAAAAATGGTGGCATAACCACTCAACAACATCATAACAAGATTCTGAGATCAACAATTATCATACAGGAGTAGTAAGAACTGATCTGAGGATTAAAACCAACAATCTTAAAGGTCTATGGATTAGTAACACGTCATCCTGATAGATAGATGAGAAGCCTAGTTCTTAACCCCGTAGAAGAGAAGAGGATGACTCAGAGCAGAAGGCCATGAGGTATAAGGAGTAAAAAGAGCCTTACGTTCCCTCCCGCAATCAATTCCCTTACATAACTAAAGCATTTCTAGACACAACTTCGACCAGTTGGCTTGGTAATCCTGAGTGCAACAGCTCGATACCAACGCTGTCAGACCCCGATCCTAAGTCACACCGATCTAGCATGTAACACATCATATCACTTTGTGGCCTCACGCACGGTATTCCCACGGGTGTCGCCTTACCATGTCCCGGACCGCTTTGCGTCTTTTGGCTCACGATATGATAGTGTCGCTAGCATCCATATGACAAAGAACCCGGGCCGACATGGCTAGTCGTGAACCCAAAGCGGCGCTTAACCTATGGGGACAGGCATACATGAATCACGTCGAACATGTCGGTCATCAACGATATATTCGGGCTGTAGCACGGCTAATCAGACTCCGGTGTCCCGGCTGTAGCAGGCTAGGCAGGACTCGAATAACCACGCTGCGTGACATTTCCCGGCGACGTATATAGGAACGGCGAAGTGAAACACATGCCGCCAGTCAAGTGTCCAAGCAAGAGTGCTTTGGGCTAGCAGGACTCCGGTGAACCGGTCAGAAGCGGACTACTATCGCCGTAATCACGAGACTACATTTCCCCATATGAGAGGTTGCCAAGGATAAACAACTAGTTTGTCGGATCCCACACATACCAAGCATTTCAAACATACACACATTATGCTCAATATGCGTAGATACAACATGGCATCACAACATAACTCTACGACTCAATATATTATTCATTAGGCTCCGAAGAGCGAGATATTACAAACATGGGTCTCATGACTCAACACTCAGAGCATACAAGTCAAAGCACAAGCGGAAGCTAATCATGTCTGAGTACGCATACAGCTATAAATAAAAGGGCCGAGAAGCCCGACTATCTATCGAGATCTCGCCAAGGCACAAGATCGTAGCTGAGGTAACAAGCTAAATGTCGAAGTCCAAGCGGAACTACTAGCGAGACCGACGCCTCTCTCGCAAAACATAAAATAAGCAAACGTGAGTACAATTGTACTCAGCAAGACTTACATCGTAACTAACTACATATGCATCATTATCAAAAGGGGTGGTGGAGTTTGGACTGCAGCAAGCCAGCTTTGACTCGGTGGCTATCCTGAACTACGACCGCAAGTAACTCCTTTGAAGTGGCGCACGAGTCCACATATTCACCATGTCAATACACCACTATGGACCCGCCTCCCGCCTCCCTCACGAGAACGCCATCCATAGCACTCACGCTTATCTTGCGCATTTTAGAGTATCCACTTTCACTTGTCTATGAACCGATGTAGGCAACCCTGTAAGTCCTTCTCCGTGGACACGGCTATTCGAATAGATCATATTAAACCCTGCAGGGTGTACTTCTTCACACACGCTCACCACTTACCGCCGTTTACACGACATGTACTCGGCAACCTTCAAGCGGAAGCCCAACGTGGGTGTCGGCCACGGCCTACCTAAACACTCAAGTCCCTAGTCCAGTTTATCGCCTATTCGGGTTCCATCCGCAGGGAGTCCGCCGAGGTTTCCCATACGGCCCCGAACGATGTGTACAGGGGTTCCCGAGACACCAAACGGGCGACCGGTACATCAACACGGTGCCTACCGCAACACAACCCACCCCTAAGGTCAGCGCAGCGTGCGGCCCCAAAGATACTACAAACACCAGAAACTACTTGCAACTCCCGGACCAGGAACAAGGGTGGTCAAGAAGCCGAGAGGGTCCATTGGTTTCGGGCCCAATGCGTGGTAGTAACTGTTTCATGGATCACAAACACAGAACTCAGTTCCTGAGGACGGCTGCAATGAGACAACCCACCATGTACTCCTACATGGCCTCTCACCGCTACCTTTACCAAATCGTGTTCACACACTTAGCTCACACACAATAGGACATGTTCACACAACTGCTCCAATTCATTCCCGATGAATCGGACCCGACTCAACTCTAAGCAGTAGCAGGCATGACAAACAAGCATAAATGAGTAGGCACAACATGGCTCAAACAATTCCTACTCATGCTAGTGGGTTTCATCTAATTACCGTGGAATGACAGTCATGCAAAGGATCAAGGGGTTCAGCATCACCGCAAGTAACACATGAGTCGTTGTTGTCCTAATGCAGTAAAATAGAGCAGGAGCGAGAGAGTGGGATTGTATCGGAATGAACAAGGGGTTTTGCTTGCCCGGCACTTCAAGATAATAGTTCTTCATCGGTGTCATCGAATAATCATCGCTTGACATCGCTCAACGGAGGGGACAAGCCATCGCAAACAAGAGAGAACACAATCAATGCAATGCACATATATGATGCATGATCATGTTAAGGTACTGAATTCACCTAATGCAATAATAATCCAAGTTAATTGAAGTGGAATTCAAACAAGGTTGAACTCCAACTCCAAATGCTATTTCATAAATTACCCTAATCATGATTCATCCTATTCAGTGAGGTTAACTTGTTTAAACATGCATGATCATGGCATAAACAGATTCTTCATATTTTTCTGATCATTTTTCATATATAAATCATTTCCATCCGAAAGTTACGGTTGAATTTATATGATTTTTAGAAGTTTAGAGTATTTTCTCGAATTTCCGAATTAAAATAATTCCAGAATCATTAATGCGCCAAAGATGACATAGGCGTGACGTCAGCGGTCAACTGGTCGCTGTCCAGGTCAACTCGACGCTGGGACCCACGTGTCGTTGTCCTAGTTAATTAACAGAGGCTGTTAGTGCTAATTTTGTCCTAACTAAAAAGTGTCGGTGAGGCATGGGCCCACATGTAAGTGACCCGGAGGGGTCAAACTAGGCCAAACCCGGTCAACTCGCCGGAGTTGACCTGCTGCTCATCGCCGGCGGAGCCAGAGACGACAGAGGGGTGCGGATTTCCTCCTCCGGTGACCAAAAGAGAGGCGGAGGGGCTCACGTGACGCCGGCTCACAAGATCTAAGGAGACTAGCGGGAGGTGCGGGTGGCCGGTGTTCACGGAAGCGAAGCCATGGCGGCGGCCGGAGTTCGGGCGCGGATGGTGTCGATGCTACGGTGCTCAAAAGGGGAAGACGAAGGTGCTACGTGCTCTGGGAGTGTCTTGAGCGTGCTTATGGGCTCAGACGCGAAGCTACAAGAATGTGGTCACAAGGGCGCCATAGCCGGGCGCAGGAGCGCCGCAAGGTGGTTAAGCGGTTAGAGGAGGCAATCGAGCATGGGGTTAGGGGAAAAGGATCGTGGCCTCACAGCGGTTGCAAAGTGGCCATAGAAGCGGCTCGGGGAAGCTCGGACGGCGGCACATCAACGGTGGAGATCCGCGGTACTCCACGAGGAAGACGAAGACGATGGCGTCGTTTGAGCGTCCCTGGGCGCTGCGGCTTCATCTTGGTGCTTCACGGCGCCGAGGCAGACCCGTTGGACAGGGCGAAGGGCAAGGGGAGCACGGTGGTCACGGTGGTTCTCGCCGGCGGTCTCAAAAGGCACGGAGAGAGAGCAGAGGAGGGGAAGGGGTCGGGAGAGAGTGAGAGAGCCGGGGCTGCGTGGCTCTCCGTGGCGTCGTCTAGGAGGGCTGGGAAGCAGGAGGTGGCCGGGGAAGCAGGAGGTGGCGGGCGCCAAGCGGTGCCGGGCATCGCGCCTGCCCTCCCGGGCAGGAGGAAGGCGACAGGAAGGAGGCGGTGGTGGGCTGGGCCGCCTGGGCCAGCGAGGGGGAGGGGGGGGGAAGAGAAGCTGGGCCGGTTGGGCGCCAGGTAGGTCAGGTAGGGTTTTTTCTATTTTGTTTTTCTGTTTCTAATTTCTGACATTTGTTTGATTTATTTAAAAAATACCAAATCACTTTATTTAATTATGCCAATTTTTATATGAGCTAGTGGTAATATTCCAGAGCTCTTCAACAAAAAGCACAATTTTTGGCCAATGTTTTATATATATAATTTTATATATATCCAAAGCAATAGGTATGCATTAATTCCAAATGCCCAAAAATGAATACTTATGAACTCCCAAAATATTGGTTTGATTATTATCTCTGTCCAATATTTTCAGAGGGCCACATGAGCATTTTCCTGGACCCTTTGGAGAATTTTTTATATTTGGTTCATTTCCAAAAATTATTCTGAGGGTTTCACAAATCCCCATTTCAATTTCATGAAAATTAACATGATGACATGAATGCCTTAATGCAACTAATGTCAAACAATTCTAGGGCTGTGACATCGGGTAGTTTGTGCAGGACTAGATTTGCTGCCCTCACATAGGAAAAAGGTTCAAAGAGAACAAATATGGGAACAACGCAGATATGTTGCTTGGCTCCATACTCTGCATCACCCATTTATGCATGTGGAAGCACATGGTGCTGGCATGTCCCATGTCCCATGTCCCATACAACTATTTTGTTGTTGTTAATCTAAGAATGCTGCTGGAAAATTGAAGAAATGCCACTGTTAAAAGTAAATTACATTCTTAACGGGTGTTGTTTTAAGAGAATGTCTCTGTTAATATGAATCTACGCAACCGTTTTAGAAATGCTACTGTCCTACTTTGTTTTCCATCAAGATAAGTTAGATGCTTCTTTTTGTCGCCGTTTGTTTCATCCTCCTTTATTGGGCAGTAATTGTTTCCTTTTTTGCCTCTGTTAAAACAGGGATATCTATTCAACTTGTTGCTATAGCAAACTTAAACGTCACACCGGCGACTTTGCTTGATTTCAGTGCAACTGCACAAAACGAGATTGGATTTCCTATTCGTGTTGGCAGATTTGTAGGTGATCTTGTGTGCGTCATAACAGGTTGGTACTTGCCTTCATCCACATGATCGTGCAGTGTGTTTTGAGATGATGTGCTACTTGTATTGGTACTGTTTTAAATAAATGTTGTGTTGAGGATATAACTACTGAGTATAAACCGCCCAGGAGGGGCCGGATTATACTCATAGTGAATTACTCATATTGAAGCCCACGAAGACAAGGAGTATGGCGCTTTATGGAAGAGTTTTAACGAGAAGGCCCAACGCCCAAAGGCGGATTAGGGCCCGTAGATGTAAACCACCATATGATGTATAACTTGTGTTGTAAGGTAGGAAAGGGTAGAAACCGAGCCGGACACGTTTATGAGCCGGCCGGGATTCTCAGAAACCGTCAAGGCCAACTGTGTATATAAAGGGATGACCCGCGGCGGTTCAAGGAGAACAGACAACAACTCGAGAGCCAGGTCAAGCGGATTCACTCCCTGGTCATCGAAACCCTAGCAATTCCACATCAACTGGATTAGGCCTTTTACCTTCACCGCAAGGGGCCGAACCAGTATAAATTCCTTGCGTCCTTTGTCCTGCTTTAACCCCTTTAAGTTAACCCGCCGCGATGGCTCCACGACTAAGTCCTCACACTAGGACATCTGCCGTGACTAACCCACGACAGTTGGCGCCCACCATGGGGCTATCGCACGATGGTTTCAAGTTCTTAGAGGGCAGCTTCGAAGGGCTCAAGGGATACGCAGTGGGCCGGATGACCAAGAGTCGCTGCGGCAATCTCTACATCGACGATGCAGGCTAGGGCCCCAAGGCCGGCTCAATTGAGTACGGGTACCGGGTCCCCTTTGGTGGTATTCACGTCTTCATTGGCAAGATTGGCAAACCGGGCCCTGAGCCGGACATCTGCACCCACATCGTCGAAACGGCTTAGCATGCGAGACCCACCCGGGTTCAGCCTGCCATGAAGCGTGCCTTAGTGGGGGTCGTCCACGGAGCGGAATCTGAGGATAGATCGGTATCTGGTGATGAGATCATCGTTTACTCTGATGACGAGTCCTCTTCCGGAGAGACTGAGTCATTGTACCAAATGCAAGATGGCCGGTTTGGGGGCTGTTCCGATGGCGACAGTATTCCGGACCCCCTCGATCCGCCAAGCCGAGTTGCAATCTTCATGGCCGGTACACAGTCAGCGCAACACTCTTCGACCGCAGCAGCGATGATCTCTGGTTCAGCGGCGGCGACAACAGCTGGGGCAGGAGGCCCTGTGCAACCACCGGCTCAGGTTTTGTTCGATTTATTCGACACTCTGGCAACACTGCTGGCAGCTGAAATTAGCCCGGCGGATCAGGATCATTATACCGCAAAAGTTGCGAAGGTGAAGGATCAGATAGCTCAAGCCAAGGTAGACCTGGCAGCTGAAAACACTAGGATGGCTGCAGAGCGGGCCGAGTTGGATGCACATGCTTATCGGCTTATGTTGGATCAGAACGCGTCAAATGATGTAATGAGGAGAAAGTACCGGTCTCACCTACCTCCGGTTTATGAGGCAAGAAATCTCTTTAACACGCCAGGAGCAGGAACCAGCAACCAGCCAGTGGTAAACCGGGAAGAAGCACCTGGAACGGGGGCGCTGGTTCAGCCACGCACAATGGATCCGCCTCGTCAGAATGTCCCATCACAACACATGCTAACACCTCCGGGTCATTACTCCAACCCTTTGGATAACATAGTCGCCGCCGCTTCACGATTGGCGGCCCTCCCAGTCGAAGGCGAGTCCCCCGTGGCGGTTGAGACACGACGGGCTAGGGTGCTCCTTCAGACAGCTTTGACTCACCAGCAGGCTTATTCATACAGCCATAAGAGGATTCATTCCACCCCCCGCCCAAGCCGGAGTTACAGCAGGCATATTGATGAACCGGTTGTGTCAAGCAGTGCGCGGAACCATAACCCGCCTCGAGGGAATAACCCGGCAGGTGGTGGTGCTAATGCTCAAGACGTGGTGGATCACAGTCGAGCACGTCGGGAAGTCGAGTTAGCGGCGCAGTATGCAGACCGTCAGCTTACTTCGGTTCGTCCAACAACTTCGGTGGAACTAGGTGTTGCTTTCAATTCTCTGGGAGCGCCGTGTCTCACCCCAGCTCTACGTAATGTGCGGCTGCCCAAGGATTTCAAAGGTCCTCGTAAAGTGCCCAATTACACTGCCGACTTACCCCCCGAGTCATGGGTTGAGAGCTATGAGATGGCGATGGAGATGCTGGATGTTGACGAGGCGCCATGTGCTAAATACTTCACCATGATGTTGGAAGGAATAGCTCGTACTTGGCTGAAAAGTTTGCCGGCTAACTCCATTGGATCATGGGCCGAGTTAAAGGCCCGGTTTATCCAGAATTTCAAGGACACGTGCAAGCAGCCCATGTCAATTGTGGACTTAGCCGCCTGTGTCCAAGAAGAAAGTGAATGGACAACTCATTGGGTGTGTCGGGTCTCAGCAATCCTGCATTCATCGGACCGCATCAATGCCGATACAGCAGTCTTGACGTTGGAAGGCAATTGTCGGTTCGCGCCTCTGAAGCTGAAGTTAGGACGGCTTAAGCGTCACTTCAATGACATGGGGACGCTTATGGAAGCTCTGGTTAAGTACGCTGACTCTGATGGTACCAAGGACCCCAAGTCTGACGATGAAAAGCCGGGAAAGCGAAAGAAGAGCAGCAGCACCAGAGGGCAACAACATAACCGGGCGGGCCATGGAAACAACGGTAAGCATAAAGCGGATAACAGTTTAGATTTTGTGGCTAACACCAACACGTAGAATAATGGTCAGCGTCATAAGGGTAAACCGCCCCCGCGGAGTGGAGGATCAGGTGTCAATCTTAAGCGCCTGTTAAACTATCCTTGCCCAAGGCACGGGACGCGAGAAAGGACAGTTACGCACCTCTGGAAGGATTGCTTTATTCTGAGGGAGTTCAAAAACTTGGATCTTTTCCAATATGATCATGTACCGTCCGACGGTTCAGGACCCGGGTCTCATGGGCTGAGTTATGGTGGAGGCAGTTCTGGCTCAGGATTTCAAGGTAATCAAAGCGGACATGGAAATCAAGGCAGCCAAGGCAACCAGGGTGGTTATAATCATCGTGAGTCGAAGAAGAATAAATGGGTTACCGTGAGCAACCCGAAGCAGTTGAATAATGGGCAGTATAATGTCTTCACCACTAGCATGTGCAAGCGCGATCAGAAGCTTCATAAAAGGGCAGTGAACTCCGTTGAACCGGCGGTTCCCCGTTATTTGCGCTGGTCCGAGCAGCCCATCGTATGGAGTCGGGAAGATCACCCGCCCCGAGTTGATAATCCGGGTCACCTGGCGCTGGTGGTGGCACCTTAGGTTGGGGGATATAAGTTCACCAAGGTAATCATGGACGGGGGGAGCAGCATCAATGTTCTCTATTATGAGACCTTCCGTCGCATGGGGTTGACAGATAAGAATCTTATTCCGTCGAACACTTTTTTCCATGGTGTGGTGCCTGGTAAGTCGGCGTATCCGGTCGGTAAGATAGCCCTAGAAGTTGCTTTTGGAGCCGAACATGACTCTAGATCAGAGACATTAACCTTTGAAGTGGTGAAAATCGAGAGCCCTTATCATGCCCTGTTCGGACGGCAGGCTTATGCTAAGTTCATGGCAAGACCCTATTATGTTTATCTGCAGCTCAAGATGCCAGGTCATAAGGGGACCATCACGGTACACGGGAGCCGTAGGATTGCTTTGGAGTGTGAGGAAGGTGATGCGGCTTATGCTGAGTCACTTCGGGAGACAGAGGAGTTGAAGTTCTATAAGGATAATGTTGATCCGGCGGATATGACTTCTTTGAAAAAGCCAACTACAGAGCATGATCCGGCGTTTAAGTTTAAGTCGGTTGATGAGACTAAGTTAGTTGATTTCGTTCCTGGCGGTTCATCCAAGCAGTTCATCATCAGTGCTAATCTGGATCCAAAATAGGAAAGCGCGCTCATCGAGTTCATCCGTGAGAATCGGGACATCTTTGCATGGAAGCCTTCTGACATGCCAGGTGTACCGAGGGAACTCGCTGAGCACACTCTGAACATTGATCCTAAGTTTAAACCGGTCAGGCAGTTTCTCCGCCGCTTCAATGAAGAAAGGCGTAAGGCTATTGGGGAGGAGGTAGCCCGGCTCTGGGCGGCTGGGTTTATCATTGAAGTATTTCATCTTAAGTGGTTGGCTAACCCGGTGCTGGTACTTAAGAAGAACGACACTTGGCGTATGTGTGTGGACTACACAGATTTGAGAAAGGCTTGTCCAGCTGATCCTTTTGATCTCCCTTGTATTGTTCAAATCATTGATGCTACGGCGGGTTGTGAGCGTTTGAGCTTTCTGGACGCCTATTCTGGTTATCATCGGATTGAAATGGCAGTTAAGGACCAGGAGAAGACAACTTTTATAACTCCCTTTGGAGCCTTCTGCTGTGTATCTATGCCTTTTGGGCTCAAGAGTGCCCAGGCGACTTATCGTCATTGTGTGCGTAATTGTCTTCATAATCAGATTGGGCGCAATGTTCATGCTTATGTGGATGATATTGTGGTGAAGTCCGAGAAAGAGGAGACATTGATAGATGATTTGAAGGAAACTTTTGATAATCTCCGGGTTTATAAGATGATGCTTAATCCGGCCAAGTGTGTCTTTGGTGTACCGGCAAGCAAGCTCTTGGGTTTTCTGGTGTCTAACAGGGGCATTGAAGCTAATCCGGAAAAGATCAAAGGTATTACGTCTCTGGCTAAACCGGCGTGTATCAACGATGTTCAACGTCTGGCGGGTCATATTGCAGCGTTGAGCCAGTTTATCAGCCGGTTAGGAGAGATAGCTATCCCTCTGTATCAGATGATGAAGAAGACAGATAATTTGTCCAGAGTGATGCTGTTAATGCGGCGTTTGAGGATTTGAAGGAGCAGTTAGCCGAGCCACCGGTCCTTGTTGCTCCGATTGATAGAGCCACTGTTGTTATATGTGGCCGCTAATGCCCGGGCTGTTAGTGTGGCCATTGTGGTGGAGCGCAAGGAGGCTGGAAAGGAGTATCCAGTTTAACGGCCAGTTTATTATATCAGTGAGGTGCTTATTGAGTCCAAGCAGAGGTACCCACATTGGCAGAAACTGGTGTATGGAGTTTTCATGGCGAGCCGGAAGGTTAAGAAGTATTTTCAGGGTCATCCCCACTGTGGTCAGTTCTGCCCCTTTGGGAGATATAATCTGAAACAGGGAAGCAACTGGCCGGGTTGCCAAGTGGGCCATTGAGCTTGGACCTCGCGGGTTAAAATATGTTCCTCGGACGGCAGTCAAGTCCCAAGCGCTTGTGGATTTCATCAATGACTGAACAGAGTTGCAGGCGCCAGAAGAGAAGCCGGATCACACTTATTGGACCATTCATCTTGATGGGTCCAGGCAATTGGAGGGCTCGGGGGCTGGAGTCGTGTTAACTTCCCCAAGAGGTGATAAGTTTTGCTATGTCCTCCGTTTAATGTTCCCTTGCACTAACAATGCAGCTGAATATGAGGCCTTACTCCATGGTCTTCGAATGGCTAAGGAGATGAATTTAAGCCAGGTTAAGTGCTTTGGTGACTCGGACCTGGTAGCACAACAAGTGTCTGGTACTTGGGATTCCAAGGATCCGCTCATGGCGGCGTATCGACGAGAGGTGGATATTGTGGCTGGTCACTTCAAGGGTTATCAGGTTGACCATGTGGACCGGCGAAAGAATGAAGCGGTGGATGCTTTAAGCCGTTTGGGTTCCCAACGTAAACCGGTGCCACCCAATGTTTTCTGGATGTTTTGCATAACCCGTCGATCAAGCTACCTACAGAGGAGGATTTGGTTGTTCCTCAGCCGGAAGCTCAGTTAGTGGCAGCTCTTCATGTGATTCCGGATTGGACAGTCCCTTATTTGGCCTATATGACCCGGGGCGAGTTACCAGAGGATGAAACTTTGGCCAGGTAGATAATCCGGCAATCCAAGTCAATGACCATTGTCAATGGAGAATTGCATCATTGCAGTGTAACAGGGGCGTTTCAGCATTGCGTATCTCCTGAAGAAGGCTGTGAGATTTTGCATGAGATCCATGAAGGAGATTGTGGTCACCACGCCGGTTCAAAGTCCTTGGTAGTTAAAGCTTTTCATCACGGCTTCTATTGGCTGATGGCCCATGGTGATGCTAAGGACTTGGTGAAAAGTGTGATGGTTGTCAGAAGTTTTCACGCTGAGCTCATGTTCCGGCTCAAGAATTGAGGATGATTCCAATCACTTGGCCGTTTGCAACTTGGGGGCTGGATATGGTTCGACCCTTTAAGATGTCTAAGGATAAGAAGACCCACCTTTTGGTGGCAGTTGATAAGTTCACTAAGTGGGTGGAGGCAGAGCCAGTCAGTAAGTGTGATGCGGCCACGGTGGTTCAATTCACTAAGAAGGTGATTTTCCGGTTTTGTTTTCAACACAGCATCATCACGGATAATGGCACTAATCTGTCCAAGGGGGCTATGAAAGAATTTTGTCAACGTGAGCACATCCGTCTTGACGTGTAATCAGTAACTCACCTCCAATCTAACGGTCAACAGGAGAGAGCCAATCAAGAGATCCTGAGAGGCATCAAGCCTTGGCTTATGGTTCCCTTACAGAGGACGCCGGGTTGTTGGGTGGAGGAGTTACCCTCTGTGTTATGGAGTATCAACACCACACCTAATAGGTCTACAGGTTACACCCCCTTTTTCATGGTTTACGGAGCAGAGGCAGTTCTCCCTGGTGACATCCGTCATGACTTGCCTCGGGTGGCGGCTTATGTTGAAGCTGACAATGAGAAAGCACGTCAGGACGCACTTGACCTGTTAGATGAGGAGCGTAATATTGCAGCGGCTCGATCGGCGATTTACCAGCAAGATCTGCGACGTTATCACAGCCGCCGGGTTAAAACCAGAACTTTCCAAGAAGGCGATCTGGTGCTCCGTCTCATCCAGGATTAAACTGAAATGCACAAGTTGTCCCCGCCTTGGGAAGGACCCTTTGTGGTCAGCAAGAATCTGAACAACGGGTCATACTACCTTATCGATGTTCGAGAGCACAAAGACCCACGTAAATCGGAGGAGGAGACCCACCGGCCATCGAATATCGCTCATCTTCGGCCCTACTACACCTGAGCCATAGGCTCCTATTATGTACATATTTTTGACAATGTATATATTATGATCAATATAATAAACCGGCATCCTTGCTAAAGTGGGGCCTCTGCCGTTCTTTAAAGGTTTTTTGTTTACATGGGGGCTTCTGTTTATAAAGCGGAGTTCTGATTGTCCATTAATCCGGCTTATAAAGCCACAAAAAAAACTTGGGGGCTTCGTACCCAAAAGTCATAAGGAGCCAAAGAGAGTCTCTTGCAAAGCACAACACAAACATAGGCGCCCACTGAGCGCAGCTCAAAATATTGCTTGGGGGCTCTTTGCTTCTACAAGAACAAAGAGTCTATAACCTTGTAATAGGCTAAAGCCAGGCTTGGAAGCCAGGTGTATTCACCTAAAACCCCGGGTTATCCTGCCTTTTTAAGTAAGTCACTCCGCCCAGGTAATCCTGGTAAGACCCGTCGAATGTTTGACTAGTCAATCTTATAAAGACCCTGAACTTGTCATAGTTAAAATGACAATTGGTTAATGTGAGGTCCATCTTATAAGGCTTTGTAAAATGGTTTAACTCAGTGGTCTGGCAGCCCATGAAAAGCCTCGAATTTTTACATGTTTTCTTTTGAAACCATTCTTTTGGCAGTTTATTTTGATGAGGTTTATGTTAATCCGGTGTTTGTTGACTCGGTCTGGCTTTTGAGTTGCCAAGTACAAAATTACAAGATGACCGGTGTCAACTGACCCGGCTTGGCTTTCAACTATAAGTTGTCAGTGCACGATTAGTTATAATCCGGTGCTTGTTGACCCGGTCTGGCTTCGACTGCAAGTCGCTAGTATGATATACGGATAATCCGGTGTTTATTACAACCCGGTACGGCTTTACTATAAACCAGCAAAACATGGGAGGAGTTATTAGTACTCAAGATTTGGGTTATCACCCTTACTACAAAAAGTTGGTCAACCAACGATGTGATTCAATGTCACAGGTATGATATATTTCATATTTGATTATTCTTAAGTGCAGCCTTGGTTATAAACCCAGGTTATATGTTGGGCATTATGACCCGTCCGGCGGTAAAGCGCCAGGACACTTTGAACTTGTTGTATGCAGAAACAGGTCGAATAAGCTGTTCAGAATCATAAGCAGGCATAACATATCTTAAATCATGGCGGATTAACAGTATCATGCAAAGTAAATATGCACGATGGCATAACAGACCAAGTGTCTACACTAGCCTATTACAAGGCGCTTTGATACCCAAAAGGATAATCGTTTTCAACAAGTGTTGCAGTATGCAGAAAGCTAAACCGGCTACCGGTTCATGACTCTTCGCCGGGCTGACTGGACGGTTGTGGATCATGCTGCACCGTTTCATCCTCCTCCTCTCCACCTAGTGGCTGGAAGTCAATGGTTGCCCAACCGATCCCAGTTAAGGCTTGGAATACAGCTTCATCACTTATAAGTGTGGAGGGTTCAACATCAGGGGCATAGGTGTGCTTACGGATTGGTGGGATAAGATTTTGTGCATCATAAGTTGGTGCGGTAACCCGTCTGTTGTTGTCGTCATAAATTGACTAATAGTGTGAAAGATCAGTTTCTTCAGCCAAATTACTAGCCAGTGGACGCATTTCCCTTGTTATGGCTCAGAGGTCGTCACTATCGAAGTCTGAACCGTCCTCCTTTATGCTTGGATAGCCGTTTCCAATATCGGCCGGATCAAGATCAGGTATCCATGCTTTGGCCCGGGTTAATGCAATAAGAGAACCTGCCTTGGCTGCCGATTTCTTCAATTCTTCAAACCGGGCAGGCAACATTGACAGCCTTTCCAATGTCCCTTTGATTAAAGTTGGGGGCGGCTTGTTATGAGAGGCGGTACAGATAATCTGTTGCGTGCCGGTATATACTTGCTCTATAAGAGTATAGGAAGCCTTCAATTTCTTCTGCATATCAGAGCCCAGATGGGTAATACGAGTTCCTGCATAAGTATGAACATCGATAAACCGGCAGTTTATGGGACAGTACATGTTAAAAGTGTATAATAAGGATACTTACCAAACACAGTAGTGGTCATGGCATTTATTTGCTGCTTCAAACCAGTCAGCTCTTCTACCATCGGATTAAGGGCTGCTTCTGCATCCTCCGCCGTCTTTTGCAGTGTGGCTTTCTCTATGTCCCAATCTGCCCGTTCCTTCTTGAAGTGCTCTTTCAGTTTCTCCATGGCTGCTAAGGCACTGGTCAGCTCCTCTTTGGCTTTGGAGGTTTCTGCTTGTTGAGACTTGATATTTTCTTGAAGGTCAGCGGTTTGGGATTCCTATTTGCTTAGCTCATCCTGTAAGAGACATACATGTTATGAGTTGGCAGCATATATTTGAAGTACCAAGCACATAACAAGTTATACACTTGGCACTTGGGGGCTAATGCCTATTTGCTTGTTATCACAAAAAATTTACAAGTCCCAAGCTCAATACAAGTATTACTCTTGGCACTTGGGGGCTAATGTATATTTGCTCAAAGTTAACATTATGGGTGTTTCTTCCATCAATCAGCTTAGTGGACGAGTGTTGTACAAAGATATTCAACAAGTTTGGCAGGATAAAGGTCCCGGTTCATCTTGAAAAGATAAGCCGACCCTTGGGGGCTATGTAGGCAAAGTTGAAGTATTACAAAGTCCCGGCGTATATGGATAATATAAACCGTCCCTTGGGGGCTACTGGAGTTGATATTATAAATTGGAAGAATAGTTATGCAGAATTAACATTATTTACCTCATATCGCTCCTTCATCATCTTCACTAAACCGGCTTCATAGTCGCGGCTTGTGTACAAGCGGTTTAAAAACCCAGAATGAATGTCTTGGGCGTTGAGGTGGGCATAGCTGGACAAATCTGTATTCCACTTGCCTTTGTCCATAGCAGAAATTTCTTCCTTGGCACTATGCTTTGATAAAGCGACAGGATTGCCAGGGGTGGTGTGGCCGACGCCAGTAATCATAATGTCATCCATGTTGTCATCAGCGGCTTTAAGTGGGCTTGGCGGTTTATCAGTAGTTCCGACTGGGCTTGCTGGTTTATCAACATGGCCTTCTTCAGGATCAACTACCATTGGATTAGCTGTTAAGTCATGATCTTGTGGTGGCGGATCATCGATAATAGCGTCAGCATTTGTGTCCTCCGGTTCTGAAGTTTTCTCCGGTTCAATGGTCGTATTATCATCAGCCGGTTTATTCAATTTGGCCTTTTTGCTGAGTCTGGCCTTGGCTCTGAAAGGAATGAACGTAAAGATTAATATGATAAGCAAGCACAAGGTATCAAGGGGTAGTTTAATATACTTACCCAGGAACAGTTTTTAGAGGTGGAAGCTGTCTCCCTGTTGACTCGCCAGAAGATGAATGAGATGTTCCCTGATAGTTTGAATCAGGCGGATTAAGAGGTTGTCAGAAATAACCTGCCCTGGGATAAGATGTGTCAGGAATAGGTAAAACCTCTGGGCGGCGTTTATGAACCGGAGTGTTCGGTAAACCGGATGAAGTATCCACCTGGCAACTGCTACCTCTTGAGCACCGCATTGGTTTTCCCTTGAAGAGGAAAGGGTGATGCTGTAAAGTAGCGTAAGTATTTCCCTCAGTTTTTGAGAACCAAGGTATCAATCCAGTAGGAGACCACGCTCGAGTCCCACGCACCTACACAAACAAATAAGGACCTCGCAACCAACGCGATAAAGGGGTTGTCAATCCCTTCACGGTCACTTACGAGAGTGAGATCTGATAGATATGATAAGATAATATTTTTGGTATTTTTATAATAAAGAGTAAAAGTAAAGATTGCAAAAATAAATGGCGCCAGAAATAGCTTGTTATCGAGAGATTAATGTGATGGAAAATAGACCCGGGGGCCATAAGTTTCACTAGTGGCTTCTCTCAAAAGCATAAGTATTACGGTGGGTAAACGAATTACTGTCGAGCAATTGATAGAATTGAGCATAGTTATGAGAATATCTAGGTATGATCATGTATATAGGCATCACGTCCGCGACAAGTAGACCGAACGATTACGCATCTACTACTATTACTCCACACATCGACCGCTATCCAAAGCATGCATCTAGAGTATTAAGTTCATAAGAACAGAGTAATGCTTTAAGAAAGATGACATGATGTAGAGGGATAAACTCATGCAATATGATATAGACCCCATCTTTTTATCCTCGATGGCAACAATAAAATACGTGTCATTTCCCCTACTGTCACTGGGATCGAGCACCGCAAGATTGGACCCAAAGCTAAGCACTTCTCCCATTGCAAGAAAGATCAATCTAGTAGGCCAAGCCAAACTGATAATTCGAAGAGACTTGCAAAGATAACCAATCATACATAAAAGAATTCAGAAGAGATTCAAATATTGTTCATAGATAAACTTGATCATTAACCCACAATTCATCGGATCTCGACAAACACACGGCAAAAGAAGATTACATCGAATAGATCTCCAAGAAGATTGAGGAGAACATTGTATTGAGATCCAAAAAGAGAGAAGAAGACATCTAGCTAATAACTATGGACCCGAAGGTCTGAGGTAAACTACTCACACATCATCGGAGAGGCTATGGTTTTGATGTAGAAGCCCTCCGTGATCAATGCTCCCTCCGGCGGAGCGCCGGAAAAGGCCCCAAGATGGGATCTCACGGGTACACAAGGTTGCGGCGGTGGAAATAGGGTTTTGGCTCCGTATATGATCGTTTGGGGGTATGTTGGTATATATAGGAGGAAGAAGAAGGTCGGTTGAGCCACGAGGGGCCCACGAGGGTGGAGGGCGTGCCCCCCTGCCTCATGCCTTCCTCGTTGATTGCTTTACGTAGACTCCAAGTCCTCTCGATCACGTTTGTTTCGAAAATCACGTTCCCGAAGGTTTCATTCCGTTTGGACTCTGTTTGATATCCTTTTCCTTCGAAACACTGAAATAGGCAAAAAAACAGCAATTTGGGTTGGGCCTCCGGTTAATAGGTTAGTCCCAAAAATAATATAAAAGTGTATAATAAAGCCCAATAAACATCCAAAACAGAATATAATATAGCATGGAACATAAAAAATTATAGATATGTTGGAGACGTATCAGCCACTATGCCGGGTTGTGCGGCGAGCTTCGTGTTGCTGCTTCTTCAAAAGAAAGTTTGGATCCAAGTGAGCTAAGGGGTGAGAAAATCTTACTTTCCGGTTTGCCTGACGGGTTTTCTGTGTTGGCAGAGGATCTGAGCCAGAGGAAAGAATAATTACCTCTACATCATCAGCATGGCTGGCTTCAGCGTCATCCAGATAATAGTCATTGTCAATGAGGTGTATGAAAAAGGAGCCAAGAGAGTCAAGTTCTACCTCTGATTCCGGGTTATCAAGATCATCATCAATGTTTAAATCGGTGGACTCACCAGTTTTCTTCTTGGCAGGTTTTTTGGTAACCTTAGTCTTGGGGCAAGGTGTCTTGGCCAGTTTGTCCTGTGGCTTCTTCTTCCAGAACGGGTCATCACCCTGTCAAAGATTGGCAAAATTTTGAGGGAATATTTAAAAAGGATCGGATTAAAGCAAGAGTTATATAATTCTTACAGCTGGCGGTTTATTGGAAGCACAGAAGGGACTCAGCCCTGTTTTGCTACAGACAGCCACCGATTCATCCAGTATCTTCTTGACAGCTTCAGTAATTTCAGCTTCTGTTAGCTGAATGTCAATATGCCGTTGAGGATCTTTTAAATTCCCTGTGTACTCGCACATTAAACTGGGCGACGGCTTAAGGGCAGAATGCGCCAGGAGATCCAACAACGAACAAAGTCAATGCATGTTAAACCGTTTGCAACGAAGGCTCGAAGCTTTGAAAGCTATGGTGCATACTTGGATCGTTCCTTGGCACTAAGTCGTTGGGGAAATGGATGCGTATTGGTAAGCCGGTGAGGACGATAACCCGGCAGAGGATTCTCGTTAGCTGGAGATGTATCTCGGCAATAGAACCAAGTCTGATTCCAGTCTTTCGGGTGACTATGATGTTTGGCGTGAGGGAAGCTAACATCTTTCCTTTTCTGAATTGAGACCCCGCCAAGTTCAGTGTTGGGCCCATTTGTAAATTCAGTCCGGCGGTTTAAATAGAAGAAGTCTCGGAACAGGTCAACGGTGGGTTCTTCTTGCAGACAAGCCTCGCAAAACACTTGAAAATTACAAATATTGGACACAGAGTTAGGTCCAATATCTTGAGGGCGGAGTTGGAAGCTAGCAAGCACATCACGGAAATTTTTTGATCCGGGAGGGCTAAACCCTTGACCCCGATGATCAAAGAACACAATTACTTCTCCATCCTTGGGCTCAGGAGGATTTTATGGACCAGGGGCTCGCCGGTGGATAACTTCCTTCTTTGCTAAACCGCTAGTTGCGACACACCGGTTCAGTTGCTCTTCAGTAACCCGGGACAGAACCCAATTGCAGGAATAGAATTGCTTGGCCATTTCTATGAAAAGCTGAAAGAAAAAAGACCAATGCCAATTTAATATTTATGACTAACAAATATAAAGCGTCGCCAGATCAGAAGAAGACGTTGAGGCATACATACATGTTAAACCGGATTCTTACATTGGCTGGATTACAAAGATAAATGAGTTGGCGGTTTAAGAGGGGACTAATGGTACCTGGCGGATTATGATTTTCTAAAATTAAACCACCTATGTTGGTACTGGAGGTACAGATCTGAAATAACTAAGTGATGGAAAAAATAGGTTTCACAAATTGGCATTACAAATTTGGATCTACCGTGTGTCAGAAAATGGAAAAATATTCGAGGTTAAATATTCTGGTACTTGAATAGTAGAAGGATCCAGATGGGGTTTTTTCACTTAAATGAGATGCGCTAATGGAAAGAAGGACTACAGATATCATTGAACGAGATAAAAGTCAAGGTTTGACTCAAAGAGCTATGGCACAGCCATGAACACCAACAAACTTCGATGAACACTGAAACCCTAATGGCAGATCTAGGGTGGAAAGAAGAAAAGCTTACTGATGTTGATGGAACAGCGGAGTGGCGCTGCGATTCTCTGGTACAATCAGGGCGATGCAGCGGCCGGAGTTGAGGTCAAGGACGAAGACTTGGCGGCGGTGGCAGAGCTTGAGCGCTAGGTCGATGCGAGGAAGGAGACGAAGTGAAGAGGCACGGGAAAAAAATGAAAGGTACCCTCGGCCCTATTTATAAAGACAAAGGGATAAGAGACAGGCGCGAAAGCCAAGGAGCCTAAAAATTGGATAGGTGACGGAGATGCTGTCTCGATCTTTGGGATTCATTAAAAAAGTAATGAAAGAATGTTTTTTTTATATAACAGGTGACTTCATGGCAGTTTACGATAATCCTGGAAAATGGCGTCACGACGAGTTACAAGATTTTCATGAAGGTGTTGAAAAGGAATTCTCCTAAGTGTTGAAGATTGACATGAACAGGTTCAAATCAATCGGGGGCCTAATGTTGGGGATATAACTACTGAGTATAAACCGCCCAGGAGGGGCCAAATTATACTCATAGTGAATTACTCATATTGAAGCCCATGAAGACAAGGAGTATGACGCTTTATGGAAGAGGTTTAACGAGAAGGCCCAATGCCCAAAGGCGGATTAGGGCCCGTGGATGTAAACCGCCATATGATGTATAACTTGTGTTGTAAGGTAGGAAAGGGTAGAAACCGAGCCGGACACGTTTATGAGCCGGCCGGGATTCTGTAAACCGCCGGGCGTCAACCTGTGTATATAAAGGGACGACCCGGTGGCGCTTCAAGGAGAACAGACAACAACTCGAGAGCCAGGTCATGAGGATAAGCTCCCTGGTCATCGAAACCCTCACAATTCCACATCAACTGGATTAGGCCTTTACCTTCACCGCAAGGGGCCAAACCAGTATAAATTCCTTGTGTCCTTTGTCCTGCTTTAACCCCTTTAAGTTAACCCGTCGCGATGGCTCCACGAGTAAGTCCTCACACTAGTACATCTGTCGTGACTAACCCATGACATGTTGAATTGAAGCTATTGTATTGCTCTCTTTTCCCATTAAGTAGTGAACAAAAAAGGTACCAACCCAGACATGATGCTTGTTGCTTTGTTAGAACAAACTATGCATCACCCCCTTTATAAGTAGATGGAAGCACATGGTGTTGTTGCGCCCACTCTCCCTGGAACTGTTTATGCTTTTTTCTTAATCTAATGCCGCTGGTAAAATTAAGCAATGCCACTCATAGAATTAACTACTGAACTGTGTTAAGAGAATTTCTTTGTTAATATGAATCAATGCAACCGTTTTAGAAATGCCACTGTCCTATACTTTATTTTCCATCAAGATAAGGTAGATGCTTCTTTTTGTGGCCGCATGTTTCATCCTCCTTTATTGGCCAGTAATTGATTCCTTTTTTGCCTCTGTTAAAACAGGGATATCTATTCAACTTGTTGCTATTGTAGACCGGATTTCCATATATGTGTTGAGATCTCTTTTAGGTCTTCCTCACGAGTTGTTTCAAATTTTGGTCTTGAAAGGTCAGTACCAACTTTCAGTACCGACTTTCCTCAGAATTAACTACTGAATCTTAGTTCAAAACTGCAACACTTGTTAGGATCGGCGGGAGTAACATTTCTGTTAGGGATCGGCCGGAGTACATGTTTAAGCAATGTATTGTTTAGATAATGTCTCTGTTATTATATAAAGTTACAGTGTTTTACAAATGGTACTATCCTGCTTTGTAGTTCTTTCTACATGTTTAACCAAGGTATTGTTAAGATAATGTCTCGGTTAAAATGAATTAGTCGCATTGTTTTAGGAATGGTACTTTTCTGCTTTGTCGTTCTTTCTACATGTTGAAACAAGGCATTGTTAAGATAATGTCTCAGTTAATATGAATGAATCAAACTGATGGAGAATTCCTACTCTCCTTCTTTGTTTCCCATTAAGATAAGGTAGATCAGTAAATGTTTTTCTTCTGGGAGTACAAGTCATCAACCATTAATTCTCAGTAATTGTTTCCCTTATACCTATCGTTGCTTACAGGGATATCAAAATTAAAGCTCGGTTTTATTCCGACTTTGATTTTAGTTGAACTGCACAAAAGGAGCTAATGTGTCTAAGGTAAACTACTGCATTAGTGGGTCCAGTTGGTTTTACCACTTTGCAGAAAGAAGCTGTCACCGTTTGCGCTACATTACAGAAGGAATGATCGAGAAGCTTTACAGAGTATTAGTAGACGCTGGTGACATGACTAGTCTGCAGAGAGCATAGGAAACTCTATACCACGTGGAGTGCACTGGGCAAAAAGTGCCCAAACAAGTACAAGAAGCCATGATAGGACTCCAAGTCTGTCAATGTCATTCTAAGTAACAATGATGGGGCATCTGGGTATGGTAATCTGTTTACCATACTTTCAGTTTGTTAGTCCACCGATTGGTGGGTTGACACTGGGGCCAATATTCATGTAAAAGGCTGTGTCTTTGTTTTCTTGCAGCATATAAATACGAAATCCACAGGGATGCCCAGCTTGATTTTAGTGGAACTGCACAAAATGTTCAGATGGTTCGTGTCCTCCATAATACTTCATAATGCACAATACATCGAATGGTTCTCTAATCATTCATCGTCACCTTGAGCCATGATAACCCACAAGTATAGGGGATCGCAACAGTTTTCGAGGGTAGAGTATTCAACCCAAATTTATTGATTCGACACAAGGGGAGCCAAAGAATATTCTCAAGTATTAGCAGCTGAGTTGTCAATTCAACCACACACTGAAACTTAGTATCTGCAGCAAAGTGTTTAGTAGCAAAGTAATATGATAGTGGTGGTAACGGTAACAAAAGTAAAGACAAGAAAAGTAATGTTTTTGGTATTTTTGTAGTGATTTGTAACGATAGCAGCGGAAAAGTAAATAAGCGTAAACCAGTATATGGAAAACTCGTAGGCACCGGATCAATGATGGATAATTATGCCGTATGTGGTTCATCATGTAACAGTCATAACATAGGGTGACACAGAACTAGCTCCAGTTCATCAATGTAATGTAGGCATGTATTCCGTATATAGTCATACGTGCTTATGGAAAAGAACTTGCATGACATCTTTTGTCCTACCCTCCCGTGGCAGCGGGGTCCTATTGGAAACTAAGGGATATTAAGGCCTCCTTTTAATAGAGAACCGGAACAAAGCATTAGCACATAGTGAATACATGAACTCCTCAAACTATGGTCATCACCGGAGTGGTCCCAATTATTGTCACTTAGGTTGCGGATCATAACACATAGTAGGTGACTATAGACTTGCAAGATAGGATCAAGAACACACATATATTCATGAAAACATAATAGGTTCAGATCTGAAATCATGGCACTCGGGCCCTAGTGACAAGCATTAAGCATAGCAAAGTCATAGCAACATCAATCTCGTAACATAATGGATACTAGGGATCAAACCCTAACAAAACTAACTCGATTACATGATAAATCTCATCCAACCCATCACCGTCCAGCAAGCCTACGATGCAATTACTCACGCACGGCGGTGAGTATCATGAAATTGGTGATGGAGGATGGTTGATGATGACGACGGTGACGAATCCCCCTCTCCGTAGCCCCGAACGGACTCCAGATCAGCCCTCCCGAGAGAGATTAGGGCTTGGCGGCGGCTTCGTATCGTAAAACGCGATGAAACTTTCTCTCTGATTTTTTCTCCCAAAGCCAATATATGGAGTTGGAGTTGGTATCGGAGGGCCACCAGGGGCCCACGAGGTAGGGGCGTGCCTGTGGGAGGGGCGCCCCACCCTCGTGGGATGTGGTGTGGGCCCCTGGTCTTCATCTTTGGTGAGGATTTTTTATTATTTATTCTAAGATATTCCGTGGAGTTTCAGGTCATTCCGAGAACTTTTGTTTTCTGCACATAAAACAACACCATGGCAATTCTGCTGAAAACAGCATCAGTTCGGGTTAGTTCCATTCAAATCATACAAGTTAGAGTCCAAAACAAGGGCAAAAGTGTTTGGAAAAGTAGATACGACGGAGACGTATCAACTCCCCCAAGCTTAAACCCTTGCTTGTCCTCAAGCAATTCAGTTGACAAACTGAAAGAGAAAAAGAAAAAGTATTACAAACTCTGTTTGCTCTTGTTGTTGTAAACATGAAAAGCCAGCATTCAAGTTTCAGCAATTATTATGAACTAACCATACTCACAATAACACGTAGGTCTCACAATTACTCATATCAATAGCATAATCAGCTAGCAAGCCATAATAATAAAACTTGGTTGACAACACTTCCTCAAAATAATCATAACATGATATAACAAAATGGTATCTCGCTAGCCCTTTCTGAGACCGCAAAACATAAATGCAGAGCACCTTTAAAGATCAAGGACTGACTAAACATTGTAATTCATGGTAAAAGAGATCCGGTCAAGTCATACCCAATATAAACCAATCATAATGAATCCAAACGACAAGTGTGCTCTCAATGGGTGCTTTTTAATAAGAAGGGTGATGACTCAACATAAAAGTAAATAGATAGGCCCTTCGCAGAGGGAAGCAGGGATTTGTAGAGGTGCCAGAGCTCGATTTTGAAATAGAGATAAATTATATTTTGAGCGGCATACTTTCACTGTCAACGCAACAACTATGAGATGGATGTATCTTCCATACTACATGCATTATAGGCAGTTTCCAAACAGAATGGTAAAGGTTTATACTCCCCCTCCTCCACAAGCATCAATCCATGGCTTGCTCGAAACAACGAGTGCCTCCAACATTCAACGGGTCCCAGGGGGAGTTTTGTTTAATTATTTTGATTTGCTTTGATCTTTTTGGATCATGGGACTGGGCATCCCGTTACCGCCCTTTTCTCGTGAATGAGGAGCGAGTCCACTCCTCTTGAGAATAACCCACCTAGCATGGAAGATATAGGCAGCCCTAGTTGCACATGAGCTGCTCGAGCATACAAAACAGAATTTCATTTGAAGGTTTAGAGTTTGGCACATACAAATTTACTTGGAACGACAGGTAGATACCACATATAGGAAGGTATAGTGGACTCCTATGGAACAACTTTGGGGTTTAAGGAGTTTGGATGCACAAGCAGTATTCCCGCTTAGTACAGGTGAAGGCTAGCAAAAGACTGGGAAGCGGCCAACTAAGAGAGCAACAACAGTCGTAAACATGCATTAAAATTAATTTACACCGAATATAAGCATGAGTAGGATATAATCCACCATGAACATAAATATCATGAAGGCTACGTTGATTTGATTCAACTACATGCGTGAACATGTGCCAAGTCGAGTCACTCAATTCATTCAAAGGAGGATACCATCCCATCATACCACATCATAATCATTCTAATAGCATGTTGGCACGCAAGGTAAACCATTATAACTCATAGCTAATCAAGCATGGCACAAACAACTATAATCTCTAAATGTCATTGCAAATATGTTTACTTCATAATAGCTGAATCAGGAACGATGAATCATCATATTTACAAAAACAAGAGAGGTCGAGTTCATACCAGCTTTTCTCTTCCCAATAAGTCCATCATATATCATCACTATTGCCTTTCACTTGCACAACCGAACGGTGTGTATAATAATAAGAGTGCACGTGCATTGGACTAAGCTGGAATCTGCAAGCATTCAACTCAAGAGAGAAGACAAGTAATATGGGCTCTAAGTTAGATAAACAATCATGCATATGAGAGCCACTAAGCATTTTCAATAAGGTCTTCTCAACCCCCAAAGGAAAGAAAAGAAATAAAAACTATTTACACGGGAAAGCTCCCAACAAGCAAAAGAAGAACGGGAAATATTTTTGGGTTTTCTTTTTAATTCTACTACAAGCATGGAAAGTAGACTAACTAATTTTTTTGGTTTTTCTAAGGTTTATTAAACACACAAGAAGAAAGCAGGAAAAAGGAAAATAAACTAGCATGGATATTACAGTGAAAGAGTATGAGCACCGACATCTAGCAATGAGTGTGTGTGAACATGAATGTAATGTCGGTGGGAAATACGTACTCCCCACAGCTTAGGCTTTTGGCCTAAGTTGGTCTATTGCCGTGGATAGCCCGGCCGATACCGTAGAGGTGAAGCCGGGTCGATGATGCAATGCTACCTGCCGAAAGAAAGGCGTGGCGTCGAGCTGCCTCAGCTCTCCTCTCGTACTCATCCGCCTCCTCTCTGGTAATAATAGGAGCAGGAAGAGCAACACGGACCACATGTCGTTTGTTAAAGATTAGTCGATACTGGTAAGGTGGTCCAGTCCTCTCAATGAACTGGTGGGAAAACATAGAATCAAGATCTAAATAAGAAGAGGGTAACTGTAAGGGCATATTTATCCCGTAAGTGTTTTGGTGATTGATGATGATACTTTTGTGGACTAATCGTATGCCTTGAGCTTCTCAGATGTTTCATCACTAGGCTCGAGACGATTCGGTGCCCCTCGGAGACTATTGAAGACGGCGTCGTCCTACGTTTCTTTTTGGTGGATTTGAGTCGTAGGAGAGCCGCACTATTAAGAGGGGGTCCGCTTCGGAAAGGTTTGGGCGGAATCAACACGTACACTTGTCCCTCCTTTCCCTGCATTTTGGAGCTTCCCTTTGTTATCTTGGTTGTGCGGAAATCTGACGACTACGGTTGTACTCGCGGTAGTACCGCAAGTACACTCGGTAGTACCGCTGGGTGTCACGGTAGTACCGCTCCTCTGGAGCGGTAGTACCGCGGCTCCCAGGCTTAGTGCCGCTCCAGTATGATAGTAGGGGCGGATGTAATTTTTTACATCCGCGCCCCCCACGGTAGTACCGCTCGTCCAGCGCGGTAGTACCGCGGGGGCCCACGGTAGTACTGCTCCCTAGGAGCCGTAGTACCGTGGCCCTCCTACCTAGTACCGCAGTGTCACGGTAGTAGGCGCCCGCAACGGTAGTACCGCTCCTCGCGAGCGGTAGTACCGTGTCGGATTTTTGTACCACCTCAGGTTCAGCGGAAGTTCGCACGGATGTAATTTATTTCATCCGCGCCCTTCCCAGGCCGTGACTCTCCTGCCTTGCGGTAGTACCGCGCAGCCTCGCGGTAGTACCGCACCCCTGGAGCGGTAGTACCGTGCGTCGCGGGCTGAACATGTGGATAACGGTTGGATTTTTCCCACGACTATATAAGGGGTGTCTTCTACCTCTAGTTGACCACCTCTTCCATCTCTAAGCTCCATTGTTGATCCAAGCTCCATTTTTGGCCCGATCTCTCTCCCTAGCCAATCAAACTTGTTGATTTGCTCGGGATTGGGTGACAAGGGCCCGATCTACACTTCCACCACAAGATATTTGATTCCTCCACTTATCCCTTGCGGATCTTGTTACTCTTGGGTGTTTGAGCACCCTAGACGGTTGAGGTCACCGTGGAGCCATATTCCATTGTGGTGAAGCTTCCTGGTGTTGTTGGGAGCCTCCAATTAAGTTGTGGAGATTGCCCCAACCTTGTTTGTAAAGGTTCGGTCGCCGCCTTCAAGGGCACCAATAGTGGAATCACGGCTCTTGCATTGTGCAAGGCCTTAGGAGATTACGGTGGCCCTAGTGGCTTCTTGGGGAGCATTGTGCCTCCACACCGCTCTAACGGAGACGTACTTCCCCTCAAAAGGAAGGAACTTCGGTAACACATCCTCGTCTCCACCGGCTCCACTCTTGGTTATCTTATCCCTTTACTTGTGCAAGCTTATTTGTGTTCCTATCCTTGCTTGCTCTTGTGCTTGTGTTGTTTGCATCATATAGGTTGTCCACCTAGTTGCACATCTAGGCAACCTTTATTATTGCAAAGTTTAAATTGATAAAGAAAAGCTTAAAAATTGTTAGTTGCCTATTCACCCCCCCCCCTCTAGTCAACTATATCGATCCTTTCAATTGGTATCAGAGCCTCGTCTCTTTTTAAGGAATTTACCGTCCGAAGAGTATGGTTGACATCGTAGATGATGTGGGGGAGCACTCCGGTGCGAATCCGATATCATCTACGGGAGATGGGGGTACCTCGATCTCTCGTGAGGAATTCAATGTATGCGTTGGACACATTGAAGACCTCCATGACGACCGAGGTCAAGGACATGTTTAAGGAATTCCTAGAAGGGCTTAAACTTTCCACCGCACCCGTGAAAGTGGGTGATCCCGCCAACACGAGAGCGGATGCTAACTCCGATAAGAGGGAAGCTACTAGTGAGAAAGCCCCCTCGTCTAGTGGTAAGATTGGCACCGGCATCTTTGCCCATGTGCAACCTCCTCCCGTTTATGGTGGACCGATTCCTTCCACTCATTTGAATCATGCCGGTCCACCTCCTAAGATTGATAAAAAGGAGGATTTTGATTCTTGGGTTTATCGTTTTAAGCGTCATTTAAATCATGTGAACACTAACCTTTGGAGAATCATTGAAGAAGGTTTCTATCCGCATGATCCGAGCAATTTTTCTCCAAGAGAAGTCGTGGACCATCAATTGAATGAGAATGCTCTCTTCATCATCCAAGAAGCAATCCTTCCTGAAGACCTCCCTCATCTCCGGCCCTACTCCCTTGCCAAAGATGCTTGGCTCAAGGTGGTTTCCCTTTATCGAGGAAGCGCAAGCATTCAACGTTCAATTATGAAGTGGTCCAAGATGAAGCCGATGAGTTTGCAATGAAAGAAGAAGAAGAACCTCGTGAGCTCTATCGGAGAGTAACCAAGCTTGCAGTCTCCTCCGGGATCATGGAAGTAAGGACACGGATGACAAACTGGATCAAGCGCCAAATTCCTCAAGGCAATGATGCCCTACCACAAAGCCATGTCCTCCGTCATCCGTCAACGGCCGGACTTCCACACACTGTCCTCAAGTGATGTGTTGGATGAGATTGTGGCTATGATCATATTGGACAAGACCGCCGACAATGCGGTGCTTCTCTCCCAAAGAGAAAATAAACACAACCTCTCTTTGAATGCCAAGATTTGTGTCAAGAAGATAGAGAGGAGGAAGAAGAAGAGAGCAACCTCGAAGATACAAAGTATGACTATCATGAACACATGGCCCTTGCTTCAAGGCAATTTTGGAGCAATAAGAACTCAAGGCCCAACTTCAACAAGAGCAACTCAAGCGGCACTAAGGGCAAGCAACGAGTGAGGACTTGTTTCAATTGTGGCAATGTGAGTCACTTTGTTGCAGAGTGCCCATATGAGAAGAGGGAAGACAATGGTGGCAAGCTCATCCGTAAGGACAAGGCCAAGTCTTTCCCCAACAAGAACAACTTCACCAAGAAGACTCCTCACAAAGATTTGGTGGTTCAAGAAGAGTACAATGAGGATGATGATGATGATGAAGATGGTGAATCGGTTGCCATGGCCTCTGCTGCCATTGCAACGACTCCTCGGGTGTCTCTCTTCGATTCACCCAATGAAAGCATCACCGCTTAAGTGCCTCATGGCTAAAGCCACCAACAAGGTAACCCCAACATCAAAACTACCATCATCAATCATTCTTCTTGACGGATTGCATTGATGAACATGAGGGACTAATGTGGAGGAGAATGAGTTTGAGATCTTTATGAGTAAACTCAAGGGCAAATCCAAGAAGCACTTCGTTGCTCTCTTGGAACAACTTGGTGAAGCCAATGTCATGATCGAGGCTCATGAAGAAACCATCTCTAAGATGGAAGGGCATAGTCGTGACTATGCCGATGAGATTTCGGATCTTTCCAATGCTCTTGAGGAAGAGCGTGGTCTTCGTTTGGCTCTTGAGGAGTCATACAACGATGATCATGCTCTTGTTGTGTCTCGTGTGCTTAGCTCCGAGAAGGCAAAGCTTGGAGTTGATCTTGCTAGACTCAACGAGGACTTTGACATTCTCGACAAGGCTCACAAAGTCTTGAAGGGTGCTCATGCTAGTCTCAAAGAGTCTCATGATCAACTCCAAGTGAAGCTAACCAAGGAGAAAGCCACCTTTCCTCATGTGATATTGATTGATAATGCAAATGCTACTAACCCTTGTTGTGAGCATGTGCATCTTGTTGAGGAAAATGCTAAGTTGAAGGATCAACTTGAAAAGGGCCTTGTAACATGCATACAAGGCGAGAAGAACCTTAACCACCTTTTGAGTAATCAAAAGGAAGTTGTGGCTAAGGAGGGGATTGGGTTCGCGCCCAAGCCCAAGAGCAAGAAGAAGAATGACAAGACCAAGCAACCTCCCCCTCTCAAGCAAACTTTTGTGAGGTAGGGAGAGGGTGCTTCCAAGAAGAAGAAGAAGAACCGTGCAAAGGGTGGCAATGCCAAGAAGGACAACGTCATCCCCATGAACATAGCCGGCGACTTTAACCCCTCATATGTGTTGTGTCGGCGCTAGTGATGGGCATGTTTATGCTAAATTTGTTGGTTCTTCTTATGAGTACATTGAATGGTCTATTTGGGTTCCTAAGACCCTCGTTACTAACATCAAAGGACCCATTACCAAATGGGTACCTAAAACCAAGCATTGATCTCTTGTAGGGGTTTGCTTCCGTGGGGGATCATGGTTGCTCGATAGTGGAGCAACAAATCATATGACCGGAGCAAGGACATGGTGGTGGACGTGCAAAGGATCCCATCTATGCCCACCAATGTCGAGTGGGGTGATGCCTCACATTCTAAGGTATTGGGTCTTGGCAAGGTTGTCATTTCTCATGATCTAACGATCGAGAAAGTCATGCTTGTTGAGTCCCTTGCATACAATTTTCTTTCCGTTCGTCAACTTGCAATCATGGGCTTTGCCACCTTCTTTGACATTGATATCGTGGCCCTCTTGTGGAGCAAGACTCTTAAAGTAGCCTTTGTTGGGCATGTCGAGAACGGTCTCTATGTGATAAACTTTTCGGAGCGACCCACTAAGACCGCGACATGCCTAATGGCTAAAGTTGACGTGGGATGGCTTTGGCATCGCCGTTTAGCCCACGTCAATATGAGATCTTTGCAAAGTCTTCTCAAGGGGGACCATGTCCGTGGACTAACAAATGTTAGCTTTCCCAAAGATCATGTTTGCAGTGCTTGTATCGAAGGAAAGCTTCATGAAACGGCTCACCCTCCCACGACTATCATCTACTCGAAGAGACCCTTGGAGCTCCTGCACATGGATCTCTTTGGACCTCCATCCTTTGATAGTCTTGGGGGTAGAAAGTATTGCTTGGTGACTGTGGATGATTATTCAAGATACACGTGGGTATACTTCTTCAAGAGGAAGAGTGAGACTCAACAAACTGTTATCGACTTTGCAAATGAATCTCAACGTCAACATAATGCAAAGATCTTGACAATAAGAAGTGACAACGGCACCGAGTTCAAGAACTACACCTTGGATGAGTTTCTTAGTGATGAGGGGATCAAGCATCAATATTCGCACCATATACCCCTCAACAAAATGGTGTTGCAGAGAGGAAGAACCGGACGTTGATGGATGCGGCAAGGACCATGATGGCGGAGTTCAAGTCTCCATACAACTTTTGGGCCGAAGCCATCAACACCGCATGTCATGCCTCCAATCGGCTCTATCTCCGCAAAGGATTGAACAAGACTCCTTACGAGATACTCACCGTAACAAGCCCAATCTCAAGTATTTCCGGTGTTGGTGTAAGTGTTTCATTCTCAAGAAAGGTGTTCGTTTGTCTAAATTTGAAGCTAGAGCTTATGAGGGCATATTTGTTGGTTATGCTACAAACTCTCATGCTTACCGTGTCCTCAATAAATCCACGGGACTTATTGAGGAGATGTGTAACGTGGAGTTTGATGAGAATAACGGCTCCCAAGTGGAGCAAAGTGGCACTTGTGTTGTAGGTGATGAAATTCCTCCTCAAGCCATAAGAAGAATGGGTGTTGGTTTTATCCTACCCGTTAAGGAACCCCTTGTGGCCGAAGGAGAAGGACAATGCTCCACTCAAGTGGAGCCATCACCAACTCAAGGCCCACACGCCATTTAAGAACAAAGTGAAGGCCCTCAACCTCATGAACATGACCAAGGGCAAGATCATGCTCAAGACGATGGTGGTACACCAAATGATGCCCAAGGTCAAGTTATCTTCCCCGAGCATGCTCAAGATCAAGAACATGTTCAAGACGGCGCTCAAGATGATCAAGTGACTCCTCCTCATCTCACCTCCGAGGAAGAATTAGAGCGTTGCCGCCAAGATTGCTTCCAAACTTACTACCAAAGGCCATCTCATGGAGAATGTGGTTGGAAGCCTAATGAAAGGGGTAAGCACTCAGAGACAATTGGCAAACTATTGTGAACATCACGCGTTTGTCTCTTGTGTTGAACCCCAAAAGGTCTATGAGGCGCTCGAAGACTCGGATTGGCTCAATGCCATGCATGAAGAGCTCAACAATTTCGAGTACAACAAGGTGTGGAGATTGGTGCCAAGGCCATCGGGGAACCACAACATCATTGGAACCAAGTGGATCTTCAAGAACAAGCAAGATGCTCATGGGAACATCATTCGCAACAAGTCAAGATTGGTAGCACAAGGCTACTCCCAAGTCGAGGGTATCGACTACGGTGAAACCTTTGCTCCCGTTGCTCGTCTTGAATCCATTCGTTTGTTGATTGCTTATGCTGCCCATCACAACTATAAGTTGCAACAAATGGATGTGAAAAGTGCTTTTCTTAATGGTCCTATTAATGAGTTGGTCTATGTAAAGCAACCCCCCGGGTTCGAGGACCCCTACTTCCCGGATCATGTGTATCAACTCAAAAAGGCACTCTATGGCCTTAAACAAGCCCCACGTGCGTGTTATGACCACCTTACCGAGTTGTTACAAGATTGTGGTTTTGAAGTAGGGCAAATCGACCCCACTCTTTTTACTAAGAAGGTTAATGGGGAGTTGTTTGTATGCCAACTATATGTTGATGATATTATCTTTGGTTCCCCTAACAAAGCTTTCAATGAGGAATTTTCCGCTCTCATGACCTCCAAGTTCAAGATGTCTTCTATGGGAGAGTTGAAGTTCTTCCTTGGTTTCGATATCAAACAAAGAAGAGAAGGAACCTTCATCAACCAAGCCAAATACACTCAAGACATGCTCAAAAGATTCAAGCTAAGTGATGTCAAGCCGGCTACTACACCAATGCCTACCAAGTGCCAACTTGACATTGATCCCAATGGTAAAGCGGTGGATCAAAAGGTATATCGATCCTGATCAAAAGGTATATCGCTCCATGATTGGCTCCTTGCTTTACCTTTGTGCATCTAGACCGGATATCATGTTGAGTGTGGGAATGTGTGCACGGTTTCAAGTCAAGATCAAGGAAAGCCACTATGTGGCGGTCAATCGAATCTTTCGATATTTGGCTCATACCCCAAACTTTGGCTTATGGTACCCAAGAGGAGAAAACTTCAAGCTTTAAGGATTTTCGGATTCCGATTGGGCGGGAGACAAAGTGGATAGGAAGTCCACTTCCGGAGGGTGCCAATTTCTTGGTTGCTCTTTGGTAAGTTGGTCTTCCAAGAAGCAAAGTTGTGTGTCTCTCTCGTCCACCGAAGAGGAATATGTGGCGGCCGGTAGTTGTTGTGCTCAACTCCTATGGATGAGGCAAACTTTAAAGGAGTACGGTGTCATTTGTGACAAAATGCCTCTTTGGTGTGATAATGAAAGTGCCATCAAGATTTCTCTCAACCCGGTGCAACACTTCAAGACGAAGCACATTGAGATTCGGTATCACTTCATCCGGGATCACATTAGGCGAGGGGAGATCGAGCTCAAGTATGTCAATACTCATGATAACCTTGCAGATATTTTTCACGAAGCCCTTGGATGAAGCAAGATTTCGCGAGTTAAGGCATGAGCTAAATATCATTGATTTGAGCAATGTGACTTGAACCCGTGCAGCCCCCACCACACTCAACTTGTTGTCTAGTTTAGGTGTAGGCATGGACAAAGGGGAGTGTTGTTCTCTCAATGAACTCTCCCTCCCCTTTCATGCATAAATAGATCAGCTCTTTCACATTAGCCATTTTTATGGTACTTGTGTTCCAAAGACGAGTTTTGGTCATGGGCCCAAGGATAATTCTTTGCGGTGCCATACCATCCAACTCAAACATAGGTGGCTTCGGCCACCGCCCTCTCTCCTTGAGAGGCCTTGTCGCTTGGTGGTTTCTTGTTGTCTCTTGCCTCTGGTTTGTGCTTGATCTTGTGGTTTCTTGTGTGTGAAAAGTTTCCTTGCAAAGGCTTTCTTCTTGTTTTGAAACTTGCGGTGACTTGAGTTCACGGAACTACCGCGGCCCGCTGCGGTACTACCGCAGCCTGCCACGGTACTACCGCTTGCGGGAGCATGGTACTACCGCTACCACACGGCAGTAATTTTTTACTGCCGCCTGGTTGAGCGGTACTACCGCCTCGGTGCGGTACTTCCGCCCGAGCGGTACTACCGCGATGATACGCGGTACTACCGCGCCGGTTCGAGGGCGTGGGGATAAGGACGGGCAGGGGGAGTTCTAACTCCCCATACCCATTCGCAGTCCTCTCTCCATGTCGCCTCCTTCTCTCCCTTGCTCAAGAACGGAATCGGCGTTCATCACCGGATCTCCTCCACCGGCTGCCCTCCCGTGATTCCGACCGGTGGGACGTTTCCCACCACGTGCTCTTGCTATGGACCCAGGTTTTTCCCCAACTCCCTCTCCGTGTTGATGGTGTTTAGTGTTTCTAGGTTTTGGGGGAGGCTTGTGTGTTCTTGAGATTGATAGGCTTAATCTCTGCAAGAATAGGATGAAGGAGCGTGGTATTGCATAGGATTTATACTTGTATTGTTGTCATCGCTAGATCTGATCACCATAGCACCGCCGTTGTTTCATGGTTCTTTTCAGATTCAAACCGCCGATTGGATCTGACGCTGCAGTACTACCGCCCGTATGGCGCGGTACTACCGCCTTCGGTGCGATACTACCGCTCTGTGCGGCACTAAATTTTTACTTCCGCTCCAACCACGGTACTACTGTGACCTCGCACGGTACTACCGCGTTTGGAGCGGTACTAATGCTTTAGTGCCGCAGGCAGTGGCAGTCCTACCGTGGCTCACACCTATCGCATGCCAACTTTCTCGTATGTCTCCTATGTGTTTCTTGTGCTTTATCGTGGCCTTTGCATTGATCTTCTTCGCGTCTTTGGTGCTTTGCGTGTGTGTCTCAGGTGGTGGGTCTCGCCGGTCCAATCCTAGTCGTGACACTGGCTCCAAGCGTCTGCGCAACCCAGGTGAAGCACCAGAGGGCTCCTCTGCCCCCAAGCGCCATGTCAAGACAACTGCTAGCAAGTTCAAGGAGCCCGCCAAGGGCATGGATGAGATGCCCCAATCTGACTACGTCCGTCTCAGGCAAATTGACCCGTACGTGACCCCTCGTTCCTCTGTCAGGGTTGTGAGCTGTTCGGAACAAGCATCAAACAAACGCGTCTATCTGGATGTCATCAAGAACAAGCAGAATACCTATGTGGATGTGAAGTGGATTGACATGCATCACTTGAGGAAGGACAAGTTCCGCGCCTACTTTGGAGAGGCTCTGGACTTGGTGGAGCAGTTTGGCATTGAGCATGTGATATCCTTTCACCTTGACTATGACCCTGAGCTTATCGGTCAGTTCTTTGCTTCAGTTTACTTTCACCCTAATGAGGAGAGGAGGATGACCTGGATGACCAATGGCCGTAAGCTGACTGCTACCTGGAAGGAGTTCATGGATTTGCTCCAAGTTCCTGATGACGGGCTCGACACTCCCGTGGGTGTTAGCCCTCATGCCAACTCGACTCTGCCAACAAGGACAGGCTTGCACCGTACTATGTTGAGAAGACGCCCAAGTGGCAAGATAGGGTTGGTGCTCAACTCTTTCTGGATATCATGTACCGCATCTTCCGCAACTCCTTGTTCCCTCGCATTGGTGACAAGGACAAGGTCCATGCCTATATGGTGGATATGATGCTCATCTGCGAGGAGGCTCGTTTGTCTCGAGACTCAGCCACTTGATGTCTCACACATCATGTGGTGTGAGCTTCGGTTTGCGGTGTTCAACCGCAAAGTGCCTATCTACGGGCCCTATCTGCTTCTCACGATCTCGAGGACCTAGGAGAAGATGTTCCCTGGTGAGGAGTTCCTTGCCCCTGACTGGATTCGCCATGACCCCATCTGTCTGCGTGTCAAACCCAACTGGGCCAACACTACTACTCGTGCCGAGGCGTCTGCTGCTAGGGCTGCTTTGTTGGTGAGGAGGATGTCAAGCGCCGAGAATGTTGCCGAGGGCCATGCTGCTAGGCCTTCCTGTAGCTCCTCTATGCCTTCATGGGCCACGGTGAAGGACAAGATGAAGACTCTTTCTCGCATGCAAGCCAAGGGGCGACAGGACTCACGTGGCATCCAAGGAGAGTCGTCAGGGACAGGAAGATCTTGAAGCTCTATGGTGAGGATGTGTCTGGCGGGTCTGAGGAGCGCATCACTCCAGAGGCCGAGTGGATGGAGAAGCAAGGCTACAAGTGGATTGATTCTGAGGAGGACGTCAAGGAGTCCATCCCTGCTGCTGAGGAGTCTGACGGAGAGGGTTGGGTTGAGTTCCCTGCTGCTTGAGCCACCGCTTGTGTGTAGGTGTCCTCTCTGCCTTTTTGGTGTCTCGATGCCAAAGGGGAGATAAGCGAGGGATTTAAGTAGTCTTGTGTCATGTTCGTGTTTGGTGTGTTTATTGCGTTCTCGGTTGAACCTCGTTTGAACCTCGTTTTAGTTGCTTTTCCTTCATATGGTGTAAGACATACGCACTCTATCTATCTCAGCGAGCTTGTGTTATATTGTGATATATGTTGCTTAGATATTATTCTTCGGGCCTTTGTCTCTAAAATATAGGGGGAGTGGTGATCTAGTATGTGTGCTATGCAGTCCAAAGCATTCATCCAGAGTGCACACATCTAGGGGGAGCCCGTCTATATTTTGGAGAGGAGGGTTTGCCCTTGCTCTATATTATCGTATCTTTGTGCAAATCCCGTATTGTCATCAATCCACCAAAAAGGGGGAGATTGTAAGGGCATATTTATCCCGTAAGTGTTTTGGAGATTGATGACGATATTTTTGCGGACTATTCGTATGCCTTGAGCTTCTCAGATGTTTCATCACTAGGCTCGAGACGATTCGGTGCCCCTCGGAGACTATTGAAGACGGCATCCTCCTACGTTTCTTTTTGGTGGATTTGAGTCGTAGGAGAGCCGCACTATTAAGAGGGGTCCGCCGGAAAGGTTTGGGCGGAATCAACACGTACACTTGTCCCTCCTTTCCCTGCATTTTGGAGCTTCCCTTCGTTATCTTGATTGTGCGGAAATCTGACGACTACTGTTGTACTCGCGGTAGTACCGCAAGTACACGCGGTAGTACCGCTCCTCTGGAGCGGTAGTACCGCGGCTCCCAGGCCTTGTGCCGCTCCGGTGCGGTAGTAGGGGCGGATGTAATTTTTTACATCCGTGCCCCCACGGTAGTACCGCTCGTCCAGCGCGGTAGTACTGTGGGGGCCCACGGTAGTACTTCTCCCTAGGAGCCGTAGTACCGTGGCCCTCCTACCTAGTACCGCAGTGTCACGGTAGTAGGCGCCATAGCGGTAGTACCGCTCCTCATGAGCGGTAGTACCGCGGTCGGATTTTTGTACTACCTCGGGTTCAGCGGAAGTTGGCACGGATGTAATTTATTTCATCCGCGCCTTCCCAGCCGTGACTCTCTGCCTTGCGGTAGTACCGCAAGGGGAGCGGTAGTACCAGCATAGCGGTAGTATCGCCTTAGTCGAGCAAGTTCCGCTGTCTTTGCCGCCATGTAGTACTGTGGTCCGCCACGGTAGTACCGCTACCGAGCGGTAGTACCGCAGCGTCATGGGCTGAACATGTGGATAACGGTTGGATTTTTCCCACGACTATATAAGGGGCGTCTTCTACCTCTAGTTGACCACCTCTTCCATCTCTAAGCTCCATTGTTGTTCCAAGCTCCATTTTTGGCCCGATCTCTCTCCCTAGCCAATCAAACTTGTTGATTTGCTCGGGATTGGGTGACAAGGGCCCGATCTACACTTCCACCACAAGATATTTGATTCCCTCCACTTATCCCTTGCGGATCTTGTTACTCTTGGGTGTTTGAGCACCCTAGACGGTTGAGGTCACCGTGGAGCCATATTCCATTGTGGTGAAGCTTCCTGGTGTTGTTGGGAGCCTCCAATTAAGTTGTGGAGATTGCCCCAACCTTGTTTGTAAAGGTTCGATTACGCCTTCAAGGGCACCAATAGTGGAATCACGGCTCTTGCATTGTGCAAGGGCGTGAGGAGATTACGGTGGCCCTAGTGGCTTCTTGGGGAGCATTGTGCCTCCACACCGCTCTAACGGAGACGCATTTCCCTCAAAAGGAAGGAACTTCGGTAACACATCCTCGTCTCCACCGGCTCCACTCTTGGTTATCTTATCCCTTTACTTGTGCAAGCTTATTTGTGTTCCTATCCTTGCTTGCTCTTGTGCTTGTGTTGTTTGCATCATATAGGTTGTCCACCTAGTTGCACATCTAGACAACCTTTATTATTGCAAAGTTTAAATTGGTAAAGAAAAGCTTAAAAATTGTTAGTTGCCTATTCACCCCCCCCCCCTCTAGTCAACTATATCGATCCTTTCAGTAACTCCATATCACCCTCACGAATGTCACATCAAGAAAATTAGCTAAGCGGGTTGCATAAATTCCTCCAAAGAAATCTCCGTTACGTCTATTGTGATGCAACCTACGAGCTACAATGGCGCCCATATGATAAGATTGGTCCCCTAATACAACACTTCTCAGAATGCTGAGATCAGGGGCACACATGTGACATGCTTCATCCTTAGCAGTTATGCGAGAGGTGCTTTGAGGAAGGAGATCGAAAATCACAGCAAAAGTGGCTGGAACACGAGCTTGAGTTGGTTTTTCGGGTTTGTGTGAGACAGAGGAAGAAGATGGGTGCAGGGATAAGTGGAGGAGGGCCACCACGGGCCCACGAGGTAGGGGGCGTGCCCAGGGGGGTAGGGCGCGCCCTCCACCCTCGTGGCCAGTGGCAGCTCTCCCCATGTGATTTTTGCACTAAAATCCTCAAATATTCGAAAAAATCATATTAAATTGGCATGGCATTCTCGAGGACTTTTATTTTTGGGATATTTTTATATTGCACGGATAAATCAGAGACGTATGTAAAAATACTATTTTACTTTATTTCTACTAAAGAACGAGAATATATAAAGAGGGTACAGAAGGTTGTGCTTCTAGTTTCATCCATCTCATGCTCATCAAAAAGAATCCACTAACAAGGTTGATCAAGTCTTGTTAACAAACTCATTCCGATAATCATGGAACCGGAGAAATTTCGAATAACACTATGTTACTGTTGGGGAACGCAGTAATTTCAAAAAATTTCCTACGCACACACAGGACCATGGTGATGGCATAGCAACGAGAGGGGAGAGTGTTGTCTACGTACCCTCGTGAGCGATGGCGGAAGTGATCACAACGTAGAGGAAGTAGTCGACGTTCTCCTCGCGATCCTGCCGATCCCAGCGCCAAGTATCTCCGGCACCTCCGAGTCGATGATGACGTAGAGGAAGTAGTCGACGTTCTCCTCACGATCCAGCCGATCCCAGCGCCGTTACTCCGGCGCCTCCGAGTTCTTGGCACACGCTCAGCTCGATGGCGCTCCACGGGCTCCGATCCAGCAAAGCTCCGGGAGAGGGAGTTCACAAGACGACGGCGTGGTGACGATCTTGATGTTTCACCGACGCAGGCTTCGCCTAAGCACCGCTCTGATATGACCGAGGTGGAATATGGTGGAGGGGGCACCAGACACGGCTAAGGAACGATCTCAAGGATCAACTTGTATGTTCTAGGGGTGCCCCTCCCCGTGATATAAAGGAGGGGAGGAGGAGGTGGCCGCCCAAGGGGCGCACCAGGAGGGGGAAACCTACTCCAAGTAGGTTTCCTCTCTTTCCTTATCTTATTTGGAGGGGAAGGAAAGAGTACTAGTATTTAGGAAGTAGTACTAGTAGTAGAAATAGGAAGAGGGGAAGGAGAAAGGAAAGGGGGCCGCCCCTCCCCACCGGATTGGGCTTGGGGCGCGCCTCCCTTGTTCCTTCTCTCTTATTCCTACATGGGCCCAATAAGGCCCATATACCTCCGGGGTTCCGGTAACCTCCGGAGCTCCAAACTTCTCCGGAACCTTTCCGTGTCCAAATATATCCGTCGATATATCAATCTTTATGTCTCGACCATTTCGAGACTCCTCGTCATGTCCGTGATCATATCCGGACTCGAACAACCTTCGTACATCAAAATACATAAACTCATAATATAAGCATCATCGAAACCTTAAGCGTCACGGACCCTACGGTTCGAGAACAATGTAGACATGACCGAGACACATCTCCGGTCAATAACCAATAGCGGGACCTGGATGCCCATATTGGTTCCTACATATTCTACTGAAGATCTTTATCGGTCAGACCGCATAACAACATACGTTGTTCCCTTTGTCATCGGTATGTTACTTACCCGAGATTCGATCGTCGGTATCCAATACCTAGTTCAATCTCGTTCTTGGCAAGTCTCTTTACTCGTTCCGTAATACATCATCTCACAACTAACTCATTAGTTGTAATGCTTGCAAGGCTTATGTGATGTGTATTACCGAGAAGGCCAGAGATACCTCTCTCCGACAATCGGAGTGACAAAACCTAATCTCGAAATACGCCAACCCAACAAGTACCTTTGGAGACACCTGTAGTACTCCTTTATGATCACCCAGATTCGTTGTGGCGTTTGGTAGTACCCAAAGTGTTCCTCCGTAAACGGAGTTGCATAATCTCATAGTTACAGGAACATGTATAAGTCATGAAGAAAGCAACAGCAACATACTAAAGCGATCAAGTGCTAGGCTAACGGAATGGGTCATGTCAATCGGATCATTCTCCTAATGATGTGATCCCGTTAATCAAATGACAACTCATGTCTATGGTTAGGAAACATAACCATCTTTCATTAACGAGCTAGTCAAGTAGAGGCATACTAGTGACACTCTGTTTGTCTATGTATTCACACATGTATCATGTTTCCGGTTAATACAGTTCTAGCATGAATAATAAACATTTATCATGATATAAGGAAATAAATAATAACTTTATTATTGCCTCTAGGGCATATTTCCTTGATCTCCCACTTGCACTAGAGTCAATAATCTAGTTCACATCATCATGTGATTCAACACCAATATTCACATCTGTATGTGATTAACACCCATAGTTCACATCGTCATGTGACCAACACCCAAAGGGTTTACTAGAGTCAATAATCTAGTTCACATCGCTATGTGATTAACACCCAAAGAGTACTAAGGTATGATCATGTTTTGCTCGTGAGAGAAGCTTAGTCAACGGGTCTGTCATATTCAGAGCCGTATGTATTTTGCGAATATTCTATGTCTACAATGCTCTGCACGGAGCTACTCTAGCTAATTGCTCCCACTTTCAATATGTATCCAGATTCAGACTTAGAGTCATCTGGATCAGTGTAAAAAGCTTGCATCGATGTAACTCTTTTACGACGGGCTCTTTTATCACCTCCATAATCGAGAAATATTTCCTTAGTCCTCACTAAGGATGTTCTTGACCAATGTCCAAAGGATCTACTCCTAGATCACTATTGTACTCCCTTGCCAAATTCAGAGCAAGCTATACAATAGGTCTGGTACATAGCATAGTATACTTTATAGAACCTATGACTGAGGCATAGGGAATGACTTTCATTCTCTTTCTATCTTCTGCCGTGGTCGGGCTTTGAGTCTTACTCAATTTCACACCTTTGTAACACGTGCAAGAACTCTTTCTTTGATCGTTCCATTTTGAACCTTTTCAAAATCTTGACAAGGTATGTACTTATTGAAAAACTTATCAAGCGTCTTGATCTATCTCAATAAATCTTGATGCTCAATATGTAAGCAGCTTCACCGAGGTCCTTCTTTGAAAAACTCATTTCAAATACTCCTTTATGCTTTATGGAATAATTCTACATTATTTCCGATCAACAATATGTCATTCACATATACTTATCGAAATGTTGTAGTGCTCCCACTCACTTTCTTGTAAATACAAAGCTTCTCCAAAAGTCGGTATAAAACCATATGCTTTGATCAACTCATCAAAGCGTATATTCCAACTCCGAGATGCTTGCACCAGTCCATTGATGGATCACCGGAGCTTGCACATTTTGTTAACATCTTTAGGATTGACAAAACCTTCTCGTTGCATCATATACAACTCTTCTTTAATAAATCCATTAAGGAATGCAGTTTTGTTTATCCATTTGCCAGATTTCATAAAATGCGGCAATTGCTAACATGATTCGGACAGACTTAAGCATAGATACGAGTGAGAAACTCTCATCGTAGTCAACATCTTGAACTTGTCGAAAACCTTTTGCGACAATTCTAGCTTTGTAGACAGAATAACACTACTATCATTCCGTCTTCCTCTTGAAGATCCATTTATTTTCTATGGTTTTCCGATCATCGGGCAAATCCATCAAAGTCCATACTTTGTTCTCATACATGGATCCTATCTCAGATTTCATGGCCTCAAGCCATTTCATGGAATCTGGGCTCATCATCGCTTCCTCATAGTTCGTAGGTTCATCATGGTCTAGTAACATGACTTCCGTAATATGATTACCGTACCACTCGATGCGGATCTTACTCTAGAAGACCCACGAGGTTTGGTAGCAACTTGATCTGAAGTTTCATGATCATCATCATTAACTTCCTCACTAATTGGTGTAGGAATCACCGAACTGATTTACGTGATGAACTACTTTCCAATAAGGGAGAAGGTACAATTACCTCATCAAGTTCTACTTTCCTCCCACTCACTTCTTTCGAGAGAAACCTCTTCTCTAGAAAGGATCCATCTTAGCAACGAATAACTTGCCTTCGGATCTGTGATAGAAGGTGTACCCAATAGTTACCTTTGGGTATTCTATGAAGACGCACTTCTCCGATTTGGGTTCGAGCTTATCGGTGAAAACTTTTCACATAAGCATCACAACTCAAACTTTTAAGAAACGACAGCTTAGGTTTACTGCTAAACCATAGTTCATACGGTGTCATCTCAACGGATTTAGATGGTGCCCTTTTTAACGTGAATGCAGTTGTCTCTAATGCATAGCCCCAAAACTATAACGTAAATCGGTAAGAAACATCATAGTTGCACTATATCCAATAAAGTACGGTTATGATGTTCGGACACACCATTATGCTGTGGTGTTCCAGGTGGCATGAATTTGTGAAACTATTTCACATTGTTTTAATTGAAGAACAAACTCGTAACTCAAATATTTTACCTCTGCGATCATATCGTAGAAACTTTATTTTCTTGTTACGATGATTTTCCACTTCACTCTGAAATTCTTTGAACTTTTCAACTATTTCAGACTTATGTTTCATCAAGAAGATATACTCATATCTGCTCAAATCATCTGTGAAGGTCGGAAAATAATGATACTTGCCACGGGCATCAACACTCATTGGATCGCATACATTGGTATGTATTATTTCCAACAAGTCAGTAGCTCGTTCCATTGTTCCGAAGAACGGAGTTTTAGTCATCTTGCCCAAACGGCACGGTTCGCAAGCATCAAATGATTCATAATCAAGTGATTCCAAAAGTCCATCAGCATGGAGTTTTTCTTCATGCGCTTTACACCAATATGACCTAAACGGCAGTGCCACAAATAAGTTGCACTATCATTATTAACTTTGCATCTTTTGGTTTCAATATTATGAATATGTGTATCACTATGATCGAGATCCAATGAATCATTTTCATTGGGTGTGTAACCATATAAGGTTTTATTCATGTAAATGTAACAACAATTTATTCTCTTACTTAAATGAATAACCGTATTGCAATAAACATGATCAAATCATACTTATGCTCAACACCAAATAACACTTATTTAGGTTCCATACTAATCCCGAAAGTATAGGGAGTGTGTGATGATGATTATATCAATCTTGGAACTACTTCCAACACTCATCTTCACTTCCCTTCAACTACTTTCTGCTCATTCTGCAACTCCGTTTCAAGTTACTACTCTTAGCAACTGAACCAAGATCAAATACCAAGGGTTGCTACGAACACTAGTAAAATACACATCAATAATCTGTATCTCAAATATACCTTTGTTCACTTTGCCATCCTTCTTATCCGCCAAATACTTGGGGTAGTTCCGCTTCTAGTGACCAGTTCCATTGCAGCAAAAGCACTTAGTCTCGTGCTTAGGTCCAGACTTGGGTTTCTTCACTCGAGCAGCAACTTGCTTGCCGTTCTTCTTGAAGTTCCCCTTCTTCCCTTTGCCCTTTTCCTTGAGACTAGTGGTCTTGTCAATCATCAACACTTGATGCTCTTTCTTGATTTCTACCTTCGTCGATTTCAACATCACGAAGAGCTCGGGAATCGTTTTCGTCATCCCTTGCATACTATAGTTCATCACGAAGTTCTAGTAACTTAGTGTTGGTGACTAGAGAATTCTGTCAATCACTATCTTATCTGGAAGATTAACTCCCACTTGATTCAAGCGATTGAAGTACCCGGACAATCTGAGAACATGCTCACTAGTTGAGCGATTCTCTTCCATCTTTTAGCTATAGAACTTGTTGGAGATTTCATATCTCTCAACTCGGGTATTTGCTTGAAATATTAACTTCAATTCCTGGAACATCTCATATGGTCCATGACGCTCAAAACGTCTTTGAAGTCCCGATTCTAAGCTGTTAAGTATGGCGCACTAAACTATCAAGTAGTCATCATATTGAGCTAGCCAAACGCTCATAACGTCTACATTTGCTCCTGTAATAGGTCCGCTCACCTAGCGGTGCATTAAGGACATAATTCTTACAGGCAGCAATGAGGATAAACCTCAGATCACGGATCCAATCCGCATCATTGCTACTAACATTTTTCAATACAATTTTCTCTAGGAACACATATAAAAACATAGGGAAGCAACAACGCGAGCTATTGATCTACAACATAATTTGCAAAAAAAACTACCAGGACTAAGTTCATGATAAATTAAAGTTCAATTAATCATATTACTTAAGAACTCCCACTTAGATAGGCATCTCTCTAGTCATCTAAGTGATCACGTGATCCAAATCAACTAAACCATAACCGATCATCACGTGAGATGGAGTAGTTTTCAATGGTGAACATCTTATGTTGATCATATCTACTATATGATTCACGCCGACCTTTCGGTCTCCGTGTTCCGAGGCCATATCTGCATATGCTAGGCTCGTCAAGTATAACCTGAGTATTCTCATACAAGGCAAAACTGGCTTGCACCCGTTGTAGATGGACGCAGAGCTTATCACACCCGATCATCACGTGGTGTCTCGGCACGACGAACTTTGGCAACGGTGCATACTCAGGAGAACACTACTTGATAATTTTAGTGAGAGATCATCTTAAAATGCTACCGTCAATCAAAGCAAAATAAGATGCATAAAGGATAAACATCACATGCAATCAATATAAGTGATATGATATGGCCATCATCATCTTGTGCTTGTGATCTCCATCTCCGAGGCATCGTCATGATCACCATCATCACCGGTAGCGACACCTTGATCTCCATCGTAGCATCGTTGTCGCCACGCCATCTATTGCTTCTCGACTATCGCTACCGCTTAGTGATAAAGTAAAGCAATTACAGGCGTTGCATTTCATACAATAAAGCGACAACCATATGGCTCCTGCCGATTGCCGATAACTCGGTTACAAAACATGATCATCTCATACAATAAAATATAGCATCACGTCTTGACCATATCACATCACAACATGCCCTGCAAAACAAGTTAGGCGTCCTCTACTTTGTTGTTGCAAGTTTTACGTGGCTGCTACGGGCTGAGCAAGAACCGTTCTTACCTACGCATCAAAACCACAACGATACTTCGTCAAATAGACTCCGTTTAACCTTCTCAAGGACCGGGCGTAGTCACACTCGGTTCAACTAAAGTGAGAGAGACAGACACCCGCCAGCCACCTTTAAGCACGAATGCTCGTGAACGGTGAAACCAGTCTCGCGTAAGCGTCTGGCGTAATGTCGGTCCGGGCGCTTCATCTCACAATACCGCTGAACCAAAGTATGACATGTCGGTAGGTAGTATGACTTGTATCGCCCACAACTCACTTGTGTTCTACTCGTGCATATGACATCAACGCATAAAACCTGGCTCGGATGCCACTGTTGGGGAACGCAGTAATTTCAAAAATTTCCCTTCGCACACACAGGACCTTGGTTATGGCATTGCAACGAGAGGGGAGTGTGTTGTCTACGTACCCTCGTAGACAGATGGCGAAGCGATCACAACGTAGAGGAAGTAGTCGACGTTCTCCTCGCGATCCTGCTGATCCCAGCGCCGTTACTCCGGCACCTCCTGAGTCGATGATGACGTAGAGGAAGTAGTCGTAGGTTCTCCTCACGATCCAGCCGATCCCAGCGCCGTTACTCCGGCGCCTCCGAGATCGTGGCACACGTTCAGCTCGATGACGCCTCCACGGGCTCCGATCCAGAAAGCTCCGGGGAGAGGGAGTTCCGTCAAGACGACGGCGTGGTGACGATCTTGATGTTTCACCGGCGCAGGCTTCGCCTAAGCACCGCTACGATATGACCGAGGTGGAATATGGTGGAGGGGGCACCGCACACGGCTAAGGAGCGATCTCAAGGATCAACTTGTATGTTCTAGGGTGCCCCCCTCCCGTGATATAAAGGAGGGGAGGAGGAGGTGGCGGCCCAAGGGGGGCGACCAAGGGAGGAAACCTACTCCAAGTAGGTTTCCCTCTCTTTCCTTATCTTATTTGGAGGGGAAGGAAAGAGTACTAGTATTTAGGAAGTAGTACTAGTAGTAGAAATAGGAAGAGGGGAAGGAGAAAGGAAGGGGCGGCCCCCTCCCCAATTCGGATTGGGCTTGAAGCGCGCCCCTCCCTTGTTCCTTCTCTCTTATTCCTACATGGGCCCAATAAGGCCCATATACCTCCCGGGGGTTCGGTAACCTCCGGAGCTCCAAACTTCTCCGGAACCTGTCCGGTGTCCAAATATATCCGTCCAAGATATCAATCTTTATGTCTCGACCATTTCGAGACTCCTCGTCATGTCCGTGATCATATCCGGGACTCCGAACAACCTTCAGTACATCAAAATACACAAACTCATAATATAAGCATCATCGAAACCTTGCGTGCATGGACCCTACGGTTCGAGAACAATGTAGACATGACCGAGACACATCTCCGGTCAATAACCAATAGCGGGACCTGGATGCCCATATTGGTTCCTACATATTCTACTGAAGATCTTTATCGGTCGAGACCGCATAACAACATCGTTGTTCCCTTTGTCATCGGTATGTTACTTACCCGAGATTCGATCGTCGGTATCCAATACCTAGTTCAATCTCGTTCTTGGCAAGTCTCTTTACTCGTTCCGTAATACATCATCTCACAACTAACTCATTAGTTGTAATGCTTGCAAGGCTTATGTGATGTGTATTACCGAGAAGGCCCAGAGATACCTCTCCGACAATCGGAGTGACAAAACCTAATCTCGAAATACGCCAACCCAACAAGTACCTTTGGAGACACCTGTAGTACTCCTTTATGATCACCCAGTTACGTTGTGACGTTTGGTAGTACCAAAGTGTTCCTCCGTAAACGGAGTTGCATAATCTCATAGTTACAGGAACATGTATAAGTCATGAAGAAAGCAACAGCAACATACTAAAGCGATCAAGTGCTAGGCTAATGTAATGGGTCATGTCAATCAGATCATTCTCCTAATGATGTGATCCCGTTAATCAAATGACAACTCATGTCTATGGTTAGGAAACATAACCATCTTTCATTAACGAGCTAGTCAAGTAGAGGCATACTAGTGACACTCTGTTTGTCTATGTATTCACACATGTATCATGTTTCCGGTTAATACAGTTCTAGCATGAATAATAAACATTTATCATGATATAAGGAAATAAATAATAACTTTATTATTGCCTCTAGGGCATATTTCCTTCAGTTACCTCAACGGGGATATGGACATCCCCAATAATAAGTATATCATATTTCTTCTTGACAGTAGGAAGAGGAAATTCAAAACCTCCAAATATAATCGATGGAATTTTTCCAATAGAGTTGATACTATAAACTTGAGGTTGTTTCCTCGGAAAGTGTACCGTATGCTCATTACCATTAACATGAAATGTGACATTGCCTTTGTTGGAATCAATAACAGCCCCGCAGTACTAAGGAAAGGTCTTCCAAGAATAATAGACATACTATCATCCTCGGGAATATCAAGAATAACAAAGTCCGTTAAAATAGTAACGTTCAGAATCACAACAGTAACATCCTCACAAATACCGACAGGTATAGCAGTTGATTTATCAACCATTTCCAAAGATATTTCAGTAGGTGTCAACTTATTCAAGTCAAGTATACGATATAAAGAGAGAGGCATAACACTAACACTCGCTCCAAGATCACATAAAGCAGTTTTAACATAATTTCTTTTAATGGAGCATGGTATAGTAGGTACTCCTGGATCTCCAAGTTTCTTTGGTATTCCACCCTTAAAAGTGTAATTAGCAAGCATGGTGGAAATTTCAGCTTCGTATCTTTCTTTTATTAGTAATGATATCCTTCATATACTTAGCATAAGGATTTGTTTTGAGCACGCCGATTAATCGCATATGCAAAAAAGATGGGTCTAATCATTTCAGCAAATCGATCAAAATCCTCTTCATCCTTTTTCTTGGTTGGTTTGGGAGGAAAAGGCATGGGTTTCTGAACCCATGGTTCTCTTTCTTTACCATGTTTCCTAGCAACGAAGTCTCTCTTATCGTAACGTTGATTCTTTGATTGTGGGTTATCAAGATCAACAGCAGGTTCAACTTCTACATCATTATCATTACTAGGTTGAGCATCAACATGAACATTATCGTTAACATTTTCACTAGGTTCATGTTCATTACCAGATTGTGTTTCAGCATCAGACATAGAGATATCATTTGGATTATCAGGTGGTTCAGCGATAGGTTCACTAGAAGTTTGCACAGTTCTATCATTTGTCTTTTTCTTCCTCTTAGAAGAACTAGGTACATCAATATTATTTCTTTGAGAATCTTGCTCGATTCTCTTAGGGTGGCCTTCAGGATACAAAGGTTCCTGAGTCATTCTACCAGTTCTAGTAGCCACTCTAACAGCATAATCATTTTTCTTACTATTCATTTCATCAAGCATTTCTTTCTGAGCTTTAAGTACTTGTCGGTGTACTAGAGTAGGGGTACCCTAGTATCCCGTACTCGTGCAGACGATTATAGCACCAGCAGCAAGGCTTGCCTCACACCGCCAAGATCCTCCGTGGCTTCCTTGGAGCCATTCAAGAACAAAGTATTTGATTGAGAAGGCAAGGCCCCGACAAGAGGAGCTTGTCGGGAAGGCCACCTGTGCACGCAGAAGACAAGGCCCCGCAAGAGGAGCTTGCCGGAAGGCTCGAGCGGCAAGCCTCCCGGGCGCGACAGGATTCGCCGCGGCAAGGAGCTTGCCGCGGCATGCAACTTCTCTCCGTCTCCGCTCCAGCTCACCCAGCGACGTGTCGCCATAGGACCGTTCCATGCGCGCGTGTCGAGCGGCTGTGCAGCCAGCGGAGAGCAGCGATAAGCGGCACTGACAAGCTCGCCATCGTGGCGAGCGGAGGCGCACCTGACGGCCTCTGTTACACTGTTTGGGCGACAACGACGGGCATTTATTGCTTTTGTCCCTTGCCGTCGAGTTAGGTATTTGGCATCGTACCTTTGTTCAAGTAGGTGTACCAACTCCTGTTTTTACATTTGTACCCCCACCTATGTTGCCACCTGTCAGAGACCCCTTGAGCATATAAAAGGAGGCCCGAGTGCAACGTAGAAAGTGTTCCGCAGGTTCGGCTGGTTCGGTTCATTCGACTGGCCATAGACTAGCTACACTCACGCTAGGTTTTGTAGCTCGTATTGCTCCCTAGCAAGAACACAATAGATCAAACAAGCAGCAGTAGGAGTTTTATCTCTCCGGAGAGCTCCGAAGCTGGGTAAACTGCTCGTGTGCATCGCCTCGATCCGCTCTTCGTGCGATCTCCGCCCCCCTCCGAACCACAAGGGGCCTGGTCCGCCAGCCCCATAGGTGTTCGTGGGTACGATCAGCTACACTTGGCCTGCCGGGTGCGGTAGAGCGACAGCAGCTTCTTCAGCAGCTGCTCCTCCTCGGACTCGCCGCTGCTGCTGCTTGGCGCGTTCACCAGCGTCAGCCCAGCGGAGGCGAGTAGCTCGCCGTCGAAGGTCTCCCCTTCGACCGGCGCCCTGGAGCTCGGTTCCCAGGGAAGCTTGATGAAGACGCCTTCGCCGGCCTTCAGGTAGGCACCGGGCTGGGGCTCCTCGGAGCCTGACGCCGCGGCAGCGGCAGGGGAGTCGGTTGTCGGTGTAGCGCTTGCCGCTCCTGCCCTCAGGGGTCCAAGATGCGATCTCCGACCCTCGCCCGGCCTCTGCGTCGGCAGCCCGATGGCCTCCTCGCCCAGCGGGCTGCGTCGGCGGCGGCCTCTTCCTCCACGATGACGACCTCTTCTTCTTCGACGGCGGCCTCGTCGGTGTTGCCGCGCGTTTCCTCCTCGCCGGCGGCCACGACCTCCATCGGGTCTGCGTCAGACGAAGAAAGAGCAGTCAAGCAGATATTCAAAAAGAGAAACGAAAGAAAGCAAACCCAAGGGACATTTTCGCGTAAGGGAATTACCTGCGACGGGGTCCGCAGCCGTGGCCTCGACCACCGGAGGGTCACTGGCGCCGTCCCTTGTCGGGGTAGCCTCCCTTGCCGGAGTGGCCTCCCTTGCCGGGGTGGCCTCCCTTGTCGGAGGGAGCTCCCTTGCCGGGGAGTTCTCCCTTGGCGGCATAGTGGCAGCGGGCAGGATCTCGGAGGCGGCTTCCGAGCCCTCCTGATGAGGCTGCTCTGCTCCTACACAAGCAAACTATCAGAAATCAACGCAGAAGGAGCACCCCTGCACACCTAATAGTAAGAAGAAAACGCCACACTTACTGCAGGGGCTGTCTTTGGGGGCTGCTCACGAGGAAGGGTTGCAGGTCCGGCAAAGGCGGTCTCAGACGCGTCCCACAGCCATGCAGGGGAATCGTCCTCAACGACGATCGTCGGGATCTTGACCCTCTTCGCCGCTCTGCGGCCAGCGTCACGAAAAGAAAAGAGTCGAGCAAGCAAATCAGATTCAAGATGAAGCAATAAAAATTGAAGAAATACAAGCACAAGTCTCAAGAGCGTACTCTTCGCCTTCCTCCTCGGAGCTGAGCGCGGAGAAGTCAAACTCCGGCCCGCCTCCGGTGCGATGAGGTGGGGGAGTGGGCTCTCTTGGCCGCTTGGCGGAGGCGTCGGCGGTGGCACGAGAAGATTCCGCTCCGATTGTCGCCAGCAGTGGGGCGCTCCCTGCAACCTCGCTTGCCGCGGTGGAGCGCGTCGGCGGCGCTTGCTGTGGGCGGTCTGCCGCCCGACTCGTCTCCAACCCTGCGGAGATGCCTCTTGGCGGAGCCGGGCTCCCGGGCGGCAAGTCGCTTGGCGGTGGAGAAGAAGCGCCCTCGGCGGGTCCACCCGACCGGCCTCGGGCTCGACAAGCTCGTCCTCCTCGCCGGGCGACCTCCCTCGCTCAGCGAGCTTGCCGCTTCGCGCGTCCGCCTCCTCCACGATGAACCCGAAGGCTCCAGCGGCAGCCTGCTGCCGCCTCCTCCACTGGTGGCGATCCTCGCCATCTCACAGTCGGTGGTGTCGCGGGTGAGCCTCTTACGCTTTCGTCGGCGCGGATCGGCACTTCTTGCAAATCGTTGAAGAATTGCTGCACGACCTCGTCGGGCGCCGCCAGGTCGGGACGATCCCGTGGGAGTCGCACAGTGGCATCATGGCGCGGATGCGGTCGAGCGCCGAGTTGTTGCACAATGGGACGACCCCTCGCGGCAACCTGAACCACTCTGGATGTTCGGGGTCGTTCTTGAACAGCTCGAGCAGCACTGAATCCAGCTCCATGACGGTGAAGTTCCAATTCAGGCCCGGGCGCAGCCTCATGATGTCCGCCAGATTCGAACTCCCAAGCAGGCCTCCTCCTTTCCTGCAAGGGAGCGGCGCGGCGGCGAATGAAGTCTGCGCCAACTGCTTCCCATCACAACCCGGCAAGCCCGAGGCGCAGAATTGGTCACGGCTATCTTCACCGCATCCTCCGCGCCAAGTTACTCCAATCCCTGCCACAAGACTATTGGGGTTTGGCGCCTGGCGGTGAAGGGCTGTGGGTTCTCTTCACGACCCAGCACCGATTGGCTCTCCACTCCTCCCACTTGTTCTCGAACTCCCCCTCTAGGTAGGCCTCTTTCTTGCCGATCCTAGAGACCTGTGCTATCCCTCCCAAGTGGCTCTCCTCTCGACGCGGGGAACAATTAATTGGCGTAAGTGTGCCACGTTCGGGTGGACTCCGAAAAAGTTTTCGCACAAATGTGCTAAAACCGCCATGGTCAAGACGGCGTTGGGGGTGAAATCAAGGAGGCGGAGGCTAAAGGTGTTCATTATGTCGCAAAAGAACTCGGAAAAGGGCGGTCATAGCCCGCAATAGAAGAAAATGGCGAAGAAAGGGTACCCTGTTGGGGCCAAATCAGCGGCGGAGGCGGGGAGCACCCTCGTGCGCGGATGCGCACGAGTCTCCGTCGACCAGAAAAGGTAGAAGACGTCCCGCAGCTCCCGTGCGCCGAGCTGCGGGGGGAAGATGGCTCGCTCCTTGCGAAGCGCCGCGAGCCGCTGCGCCTCGGCCGACTTGACGCCCTTCTCCTTATCGGCCTTCGGAGCCATGGCGAGGGGGGCGGAGGAGGTCGATGGCGGTGAGTGTGCTTGCGGCGAAAGGGGGGCGGGGCGCTGCTCTCTTCGCACCAGAGAAGAAGAGGGGAGGGGCGGTGGTTTCTTGACAACACAGCAATGGCAGGGGTGGTCGGCCGGCCTCTGTTTCCTCCGCTTATAAAGGGGAGGAGGGGGCGGACGTTCCGCTTATATTAATAAAGAACCCCCCACGACCGCGCCCACGATCTCTCGCACGACGCCACGTCCGTGCGTGCGTTAGTGGGGATCGTGGTAGGTCCGGGGCGAAGTTGCGGCGTGGTCGAGGCCGCGTGTCCGTGCACAGTTACGGGCCTGGCCCGACAAGCGCCGGCACCGTGTAATGCCCAGCCCGGGGCTCTGTCGGTGTACTAGAGTAGGGGTACCCTAGTATCCCGTACTCGTGCATGGACAGTTGTAGCACCCCGCGGCAAGGCTTGCCTCGTCACCGCCAAGATCCTCTGTGGCTTCCTTGGAGCCATTCAAGAACAAAGTATTTGATTGAGAAGGCAAGGCCCCGACAAGATGAGCTTGTCGGGAAGGCCACTCCAGGCACGCAGAAGACAAGGCCCCGGCAAGAGGAGCTTGCCGGGAAGGCTCGAGCGGCAAGCCTCCGGCGCGACAGGATTCGGCCGCTGCAAGGAGCTTGCCGCGGCATGCAACTTCTCTCCGTCTCCGCTCCAGCTCACCCAGCGACGTGTCGCCATGGGACCGTTCCATGCGTGCGTGTCGAGCGGCTGTGCAGCCAGCGGAGAGCAGCGATAAGCGGCGCTGACAAGCTCGCCATCGTGGCGAGCGGAGGCGCACCTGACGGCCTCTGTTACACTGTTTGGGCAACAACGACGGGCATTTATTGCTTTTGTCCCTTGCCGCCAGAGTTAGGTATTTGGCATCGCATACCTTTGTTCAAGTAGGTGTACCAACTCCTGTTTTTACATTTGTACCCCCGCCTATGTTGCCACCTGTCAGAGACCCCTTGAGCATATAAAAGGAGGCCCGAGTGCAACGTAGAAAGGGTTCCGCAGGTTCGGCTGGTTCGGTTCATTCGACTGGCCATAGACTAGCTACACTCACGCTAGGTTTTGTAGCTCGTATTGCTCCCTAGCAAGAACACAATAGATCAAACAAGCAACAGTAGGAGTTTTATCTCTCCAGAGAGCTCCGGCTGGGTAAACTGCTCGTGTGCATCGCCTCGATCCGCTCTTCGTGCGATCTCCGCCCCCCTCCGAACCACAAGGGGCCTGGTCCGCCGGCCCCATAGGTGTTCGTGGGTACGATCAGCCTCCTCGACAGTACTTGTTCTACTTGAGTGGTAACCATAGAAGCATGTTTGCTAACAAGTTTAAGTTCACCTCTAATATCAGCCATATAATCACCCAAGCGTTTAATCATATCGGAATCATATTTCAATTGTCTACCAAAATAAGCATTAAAATTTTCTTGTTTGACAATAAAATTATCAAACTCATCGAAGCATTGCCTAGCAGACTTATAATGAGGAATATCACCTTCATCAAATCTATAGAGAGAATTTACCTTTACTACCTGTGTCGGGATATCGAGAGGTTCTTCAGTAAATAAGTAATTGAGATCATATACTTCTTCAACAGGAGGTAAATTAAGACCATGTATTTCTTCAATACGAGGTAAATTCTTAACATCTTCAGCTTTAATACCTTTTTCTTTCATAGATGTCTTTGCCTCTTGCATATCTTCGGGACTGAGAAATAGAACACCTCTCTTCTTCGGAGTTGGTTTAGGAATAGGCTCGATTGGCTCGTGAGCTGGCTCAGAGTTGGTTCAGAGTTGGCTCAGAGGTGCCCAATTATTTTCATTTGCCAACATATTATTCAATAGAATTTCAGCGTCATCCGTGTTATTTCCTAAAAGAGAACCAGCACAACTATCCGGGTAATCTCTGGAAGCATCAGTTAGTCCATTATAAAAGATATCAAATATTTCAGGTTTCTTAAGAGGATGATCGTGCAAAGAATTAAGTAACTTGAGAAGCCTCCCCAAGCTTGTGGGAGACTCTCTTCTTCAATTTGCACAAAATTGTATATTTCCTCAAAGCAGCTTGTTTCTTATGAGCAGGGAAATATTTAGCAGAGAAGTGATAAATCATACCCTGGGGACTTTGCACACAACCAGGATCAAGAGAATTAAACCATTTCTTAGCATCACCCTTTAATGAGAACGGAAATATTTTGAGTATATAAAAGTGGCGCGATCTCAGATTATTGGTAAACAGGGCAGCTATTTCATTTAACTTACGAAGATGTGCCACAACAGTTTCAGATTCATAGCCATAAAAAGGATCAGATTGAACCAAAGTAATTATATCTGGATCAATAGAAATATCATAATAATCCTGATCAGGAACACAGATAGGTGAAGTAGCAAAAGCAGGGTCGGCTCTCATCCTACCTCTAAAAGATTCTTTACTCCACTTAATTAATAACCTCTTACGTTCAGGTTTATCCAGACAAGCAAGAATAGCTTCATAAGATTCAGCATTAAAAAGATAACCCTCAGGAATAAAAGGCATAGGTTCATCATCACTCACATTATCGTGTTTAGGTTCACTAATTTCTCTTTCTCTAGACCTAGAAATTTGCTCATCAAGATATTCACCAAGTGGCACAGTAGTATCAAGCATAGAAGTAGTTTCATCATAAGTATCATGCATAGCGTAGTGGCATCATCAATAACATGCGACATATCGGAGCGAATAGCGAGCAGGTTTAGGTGTCGCTAGCTTACTCATAATGTAAGGTGAATCAAGTGCAGAGCTAGATGGCAGTTCCTTACCTCCCCTCGTAGTCGAGGGATAAATTTTTGTCTTAGCGTCTTTCAAGTTCTTCATAGTGTCCAGCAGATATAAATCCCAAGTGAGTCAAAGAATAGAGCTATGCTCCCCGGCAACGGCGCCAGAAAAAGGTCTCGATAACCCACAAGTATAGGGGATCGCAATAGTTTTCGAGGGTAGAGTATTCAACCCAAATTTATTGATTCGACACAAGGGGAGCCAAAGAATATTCTCAAGTATTAGCAGCTGAGTTGTCAATTCAACCACACACGGAAACTTAGTATCTGCAGCAAAATGTTTAGTAGCAAAGTAATATGATAGTGGTGATAACTTGGTAACAAAAGTAAAGACAAAGCAAAAGTAATGTTTTTGGTATTTTGTAGTGATTGTAAAAATAGCAATGGAAAAGTAAATAAGCGAGAACCAGTATATGGAAAACTCGTAGGCACCGGATTAGTGATGGATAATTATGCCGGATGTGGTTCATCATGTACCAGTCATAACACAGGATGACACAGAACTAGCTCCAGTTCATCAATGTAATGTAGGCATGTATTCCGAATATAGTCATACGTGCTTATGGAAAAGAACTTGCATGACATCTTTTGTCCTACCCTCCCGTGGCAGCGGGGTCCTATTGGAAACTAAGGGATATTAAGGCCTCCTTTTAATAGAGAACCGGAACAAAGCATTAGCACATAGTGAATACATGAACTCCTCAAACTATGGTCATCACCGGGAGTAGTCCCGATTATTGTCACTTCGGGGTTGCCGGATCATAACACATAGTACGTGACTACAGACTTGCAAGATAGGATCAAGAACACACATATATTCATGAAAATATAATAGGTTCAGATCTGAAATCATGGCACTCGGGCCCTAGTGACAAGCATTAAGCATAGCAAAGTCATAGCAACATCAATCTCAGAACATAATGGATACTAGGGATCAAACTCTAACAAAACTAACTCGATTACATGATAAATCGCATCCAACCCATCACCGTCCAGCAAGCCTACGATGCAATTACTCACGCACGGCGGTGAGCATCATGAAATTGGTGATGGAGGATGGTTGATGATGACGACGGCGACGAATCCCCCTCGCCGGAGCCCCGAACGGACTCCAGATCAGCCCTCCCGAGAGAGATTAGGGCTTGGCAGAGGCTCCGTGTCGTGAATCGCTATGAAACTTTCTCTCTGATTTTTTCTCCCGAAAGCCAATATATGGAGTTGGAGTTGGCGTCGGAGGGCCACCGAGGGCCCACGAGGTGAGGCGCGCCCCACCCTCGTGGACAGGGTGTGGGCCCCTGGTCTTCATCTTTGGCGAGTATTTTTATTATTTATTCTAAGATATTCCGTGGAGTTTCGTGTCATTCCGAGAACTTTTGTTTTACGCACATAAAACAACACCATGGCAATTCTGCTGAAAACAGCGTCAGTCCGGGTTAGTTCCATTCAAATCATACAAGTTAGAGTCCAAAACAAGGGAAAAAGTGTTAGGAAAAGTAGATACGACGGAGACGTATCAAGCCACCAGACTATCAGATGACAAACTGATGACAAACCCTGCTCGTTCCACAATCATAGGCATTACATATTTTGAATGGGAAAAGCTTGTCAAAGTTTAATCATTGATGTTAGAAAGAAGACATTAGTTTAATATATTGGAATTGGAAAACCTTGTCAAATTTTGCTCATTGATGTTAGCGAGAAGACATGCATTTGATATTTTTGAGTGGCACGCCCTTTGCTGTGAGCAATGTCGATCGTTTTTTCCTATTCCAGTCTTCAGTTTAGAAGTAAATATTTACTCTGCTGAGATGCATAGTCACATGAATGTTGACTTATGTAAGGTATTTTAAGAGTTTGTTCTAAATGTTGTCTATGTAATGCCAGGCCTTGTGAGTTTGATTGCAAAGTTGAGCTTGGAATGCTGTGGCATGCGGCATCACGAGCTGTTCACCATACCTCTTGAGAATAATGCTTCATATTGTTTTGCATGTTGAGCTAATGCCTGTGATTTGCATATTAAGAAGATCATCCTCTTCAGTTGTTTTGGTGCTTAAGAAGTTCATTGTCTTATGTTTCATTCATAGCCTATACGACAACTCGCGTAGGTTAGAGGTGAAACCATATGATCTTCCAACCAACTCATCATCTTAGGCCATGATTGGATCATCATTTTACAACCAAAACCGCTTGTAAAACTAACGCTTGTAAATAAAAGAAGATGGTCTCGGGCGAAGCATTTGGTTGGTCGATTTCGACTAGTAAAATATACACTGGTCTCTCAAATTACACATGTAACTCGCCGGTTTTTGTTACAGACCTCGGGCCCTCAGTTTCATTATGCTTGTATTTTATGCGTTGTTTCCGATGAAGAGTAAATTACACTTGTATCTTAATACAGGTGTGAAATAAACCAGAGCTCCCAAGCGCGGCTTTACCGTTTCATGCCGTCTCAGTCTCTCGAAGGTGCTCATAGGTGTCCGATGATCCTGGCTTCCTGAATGAGCAGCGGGCACTGTATCAGACCATCTGTAGGCCCCGCGAGGCCCTCTCCGTCGTCCTTCGAGTTGTTGCGCTCGCCGTGGCGCCGAGCATTGTCAACATGGTCAACGAACATGAGGATTCAGGAGATGACTTTATTTTGACTGGATGATGAGGGATCGTAGAATTGTATTGAATAATTGTTGATGCAATATTGTGCCAGTACAAGAGGTATATATAAGAGCCAAGCCGCACCTGACCTAGCCCTATTACAAACCGAGTAGGAGTCCTAATCCTATTACAAGTTGTATTCTGACATCCCCCCGCAGTGTCAACAGTAGGCTCGAGAATGTTGAGACTGAAACGAATGTCTTGAAATGGAGTAGTCGCCAGGTCTTTAGTAAAGATATGAGCGAACTGAGCAGAAGTAGGCACGTGGAGAACGCGAACTTGACCGAGAGCCACCTTCTCTCGAACAAAATGGATGTCGATCTCAATATGCTTGGTGCAGCGGTGTTGAACCGGATTCCCTGACATGTAGACAGCTGAAATATTATCACAGTAAACAATGGTAGCTTGCTCAATAGGATGGTGCAGCTCCGACAGCAACTGGCGCAACCAAACCGTTTCAGCAACCGCATGAGCCACAACGCGGTACTCAGCTTCAGCAGACGAGCGGGAGACCATAACCTGCCTTTTTGAAGACCAAGAAACCAAATTGTTACCAAGAAAAACGCAAAATCCGGATGTGGACCTATGAGTATCTGGACAACCAGCCCAGTCTGCATCAGAGTAAGCTGTCAAGGAGGTGGGAGAGGATTTGTTGATATGAAGACCTAAGTCTAGTGTGCCTTTGAGATATCGAAGAATACATTTGACATAATTGTAGTGTGGAATACGAGGATCATGCATGTATAAACAAGCTTGTTGGAGAGCAAAAGAAATTTCAGGACGAGTGATAGTAAGATACTGAAGTGCACCGGTAAGACTACGATAAAGAGAAGGATCAGAAAAAGGATCACCGTCGGCAGAGAGTTTGGAACCTGTATCAACAGGGGTACGAGAAGTTTGACAATCAAGCATACCAGCACGAGAAAGAAGATCCAGAGTGTACTGACGTTGAGACAAGAAAATACCAGAGGAGTCACGGATAACAGCAATACGTAAGAAGTGGTGAAGAAGACCTAAATCTGTCATAGAGAATTCGTGGCGAAGAAGAGAGATAATATGATCTAAAAATTGTTGTAAGGAAGCTGTGAGGATAATATCATCAACATATAAAAGAAGGTAAGTGATGACTCACAAGTGTAGGGGATCTATCGTAGTCCTTTCGATAGGTAAGAGTGTCGAACCCAACGAGAAGCAGAAGGAAATGACAAGCGGTTTTCAGTAAGGTATTCTCTGCAAGCACTGAAATTATCGGCAACAGATAGTTTTGTGATAAGGTAATTTGTAACGGGTACCAAGTAACAAAAGTAAATAAGGTGCAGCAAGGTGGCCCAATCCTTTTTGTAGCAAAGGACAAGCCTGGACAAACTCTTATATAAAGGAAAATGCTCCCGAGGACACATGGGAATTATCATCAAGCTAGTTTTCATCACGCTCATATGATTCGCGTTCGTTACTTTGATAATTTAATATGTGGGTGGACCGGTGCTTGGGTGATGCCCTTCCTTGGACAAGCATCCCACTTATGATTAACCCCTATTGCAAGAATCCGCAACTACAAAATAAGTATTAAGGTAAACCTAACCATAGCATCAAACATGTGGATCCAAATCAGCCCCTTACAAAGCAACGCATAAACTAGGGTTTAAGCTTCTGTCACTCTAGCAACCCATCATATACTTATTACTTTCCAATGCCTTCCCCTAGGCCCAAACAATGGTGAAGTGTCATGTAGTCGACGTTCACATAACACCACGAGAGGAAAGACAACATATATCTCATCAAAATATCGAACGAATACCAAATTCACATGACTAATTATAGCAAGACTTCTCCCATGTCCTCAGGAACAAACATAAATACTCACAAATCATATTCATATTCATAATCAGAGGGGTATTAATATGCATAAAGGATCTGAACATATAATCTTCCACCAAATAAACCAACTAGCATCAACTACAAGGAGTAATCAACACTACTAGCAACCCACAGGTACCAATATGAGGTTTTGGGACAAAGATTGGATACAAGAGATGAACTAGGGTTTGAGAGGAGATGGTGCTGGTGAATATGTTGATGGAGATTGACCCCCTCCCGATGAGAGGATCGATGATGATGACGATGGTGATGATTTCCCCCTCCCGGAGGGATGTTTCCCCGGCAGAATAGCTCCACTGGAGCCCTAGATTGGTTCCGCCAAGGTTACGCCTCATGGCGGCGGTGTTTCGTCCCGAAAGCTTCCTTCTAATTTTTCCAGGGTGAAATACTTCATATAGCAGAAGATGGGCATCAGAGGCCTGCCAGGTGGCCCACGAGACAGGGGGCGCGCCCCCACCCTCATGGCCAGGGTGTGGGCCCCCTCTGGTTGATTCTTTCGCTAGTATTTCTTATTAATTCCAAAAATAACTTCCGTGAAGTTTCAGGACTTTAGGGGTTGTGCAGAATAGGTCTCTAATATTTGCTCCTTTTCCAAATTCTTAATTCCAGTACCGGCATTCTCCCTCTTCATGTAAACCTTGTAAAATAAGATAGAATAGGCATAAATATTGTGACATAATGTGTAATGACAGCCCATAATGCAATAAATATCGATATAAAAGCATGATGCAAAATGTTCGTATCAACTCCCCCAAGCTTAGACCTCGCTTGTCCTCAAGCGGAAGCCGGTAACAAAAAATATGTCCACATGTTTAGAGATAGAGGTGTCGATAAAATAAAATACGGACATGGGGGCATCATGATCATTCTTATAACAACATAAATCTACATTGTCATATGATTTCTTATGCTAAAGTAACAATCTATTCACAATGTCAAGTACGAATCAGAAACTTCATTGATCTCGGTCATTGAGGCAATTGCAATTTATCATAACATAGGAAATAGTCAACATAAGAGCTTTTCAGCAGGTCCACATACTCAACTATCATTTAATCTTTCAAAATTGCTAACACTCGCGCAATACTTATGGTTATGGAGTTTTAATCAGACACAGAGAAAGATAGGGGCTTATAGTGTTGCCTCCCAACCTTTTACCTCAAGGGTAATGTCAACAATAATAGCTCATGCTAACTTACATCCAATTGTATATATATATATATATATATATATATATATATATATATATATATATATATCAGGATCTTTCCAACACAATGTGCTTGCCAAAGGATAAAGTGTAAAAAGGAAAGGTGAAGATCACCATGACTCTTGTATAAGGTATAAGACAAGAATAAAATATAGGCCCTTCGTAGAGGGAAGCAGAGGTTGTCATGTGCTTTTATGGTTGGATGCACAAAATCTTAATGCAAAAGAATGTCACTTTATATTGCCACTTGTGATGTGGACCTTTATTATGCAGTACGTCGCTTTTATTTCTTCCACATCACAAGATCGTATAAAGCTTATTTTCTCCACACTAATAAATCATACATATTTAAAGAGCAATTTTTATTGCTTGCAGCAATGAAAACTTACTTGAAGGATCTTACTCAATCCATATGTAGATATAATGGACTCTCATGGCAAAACTGGGTTTAAGGATATTCGGAAGCACAAGTAGTATCTGTACTTCGTGCAAAGAATTTGGCTAGCATGAGGGGGAAAGGCAAGCTCAACATGTTGGATGATCCATGAAAATATACTTTATTTCAAGAAAACATAACCCATTACGTTGTCTTCCTTGTCCAACATCAACTTTTTAGCATGTCATACTTTAATGAGTGCTCACAATCATAAAAGATGTCCAAGATAGTATATTTATATGTGAGAACCTCTCTTTCTTTATTACTTCCTATTAATTGCAACGATGACCAAAACTATGTTTGTCAACTCTCAACAAATTTTATTCATCATACTCTTTATATGTGAAGTCATTACTCTACATATGATCAATATGATTTCTTTATTTATTTTTATTCTTTCTTTTTCTTTTATTCCCTTAAGATCATAGCAGGATAATCAAGCCCTTGAATCAAAACTAATCTTTATTATATATAGCTCACGGACTCGATTACATAGAAGGATCATAAAGCAAAACTTGAAACTAGATCATACTAAAACTTTATTCTACTAGATCAAGATATTACGAAAGGATCGAACTAAGAAAACGGTAAAGATAGGAGTGTGATGGTGATACGATGCAAGCACCTCCCCAAGCTTGGCGATGCCAAGGGAGTGCCCATACCCATGTGATTATGTCTCTTTCTTCAGAGGTGGTGATGATGGAGTTGTTGATGACGTAGGCTTCTTCCTTAATTTGCGCTTGAGGATAGAATTTTGCTCCCTCAGGTCACCGACCTCCTGCTCAAGGCTCAATATCCTTTTGCATAGTTCCTGTTTGTTCCCCCGCAAGAGGCGAAAAGGGATAAACTCGATCTTAGGTTTCTTTGCTCTATCAGGGAGCTTGACTTTTTAAACTCCACATGCATGTCCCCAGGTTGAGGTAATGGGACTTCATCTTCATCCGAGCTCATCTTGTCCTTTCCCTTAGGCTCGTAGTCTTCTTATTCCTCCGTGGTCCAACCATAATGCTCCAAGTCCTCGTAGACCTTTAGGGTCTGCAAGTTAATCAGCCACATAGCTTTCTCCTTCCGAATCCTGGGATGACATATTGCTCTAATCTGCGGCAGAAACAACTCAAAACAAAAACATAGGATATTTGTGTGATATGAGGGTCAAAACCTTCGAAAGATTATATAATGAATTTTTACCTACCAAAAGAAGTATCGTGCAAGAAAACGGAGTCCGGAGAGCACACGAGGTGCCCACAAGGCAGGGGGCGCGCCCTCCACCCTCGTGGACGCCTCGTGTCCTTCCCGGACTACTTCTTATTTTCCTATTTTCTTAAATATTCCAAAACGGATAAAAATTACCATTAGAACTGTTTTGGAGTCGGTTTAATTACCGTACCACATACCTATTCCTTTTCAGAGTCTGAAACATTCTGGAAGGTGTTCCTTATGTACTCCTTTGGGGTTACAGTTTCAATAACATTAGTTTCAACATTTATAGGATTACCTGAGATATAATGTTTGATTCTTTGACCATTCACCACCTTCGAATTTGTGCCTTCGAAGTTGTTGATTTTTATGGCACTGGAACGATAGACCTCCTCGATGACGTAAGGACCTTCCCATTTAGAGAGAAGCTTTCTTGCAAAAAATCTTAAACGAGAGTTGAATAGCAATACATAATCACCTACATTAAACTCACGCTTTTGTATCCTTTTGTCATGCCATCTTTTAACTTTTGCTTTAAACAATTTGGCATTCTCATAGGCTTGAGTTCTCCATTCATCAAGTGAGCTAATGTCAAATAGCCTCTTCTCACCGGCAAGTTTGAAATCATAATTGAGCTCTTTAATGGCCCAATATGCCTTATGTTCCAGTTCGAGAGGTAAGTGACATGATTTTCCATAAACCACTTTATACGGAGACATACCCATAGGATTTTTATATGCAGTTCTATAGGCCCATAATGCATCATCAAGTTTCTTGGACCAATTCTTTCTAGATCTATTAATGATCTTTTGCAAAATTAATTTGAGCTCTCTATTACTCAATTCTACCTGGCCACTATATTGTGGGTGGTAAGGAGATGCAATTCTATGATTAACGTCATACTTAGCAAGCATTTTACGAAAAGCACCATGAATAAAATGTGAACCATCATCAGTCATTAAGTATCTAGGGACTCCAAACCTCGGAAAAATAACTTCTTTAAGCATCTTAATAGAGGTGTTATGATCAGCACTACTAGTTAGAATAGCTTCTACCCACTTAGTAACGTAATCAACAGCAACTAAAATAGGTGTATACCCATTAGAGGAAGGAAACGGTCCCATATAATCAAAGCACCAAACATCAAATGGTTCAATAACAAGTGAATAATTCATAGGCATTTCTTAACGTCAACTAATATTACCAATTCTTTGACATTCATCGCAAGATAGGACAAACTTACGGGCATCTTTGAAGAGAGTAGGCCAATAAAAACCGGATTGCAATACCTTATGTGCAGTTCTATCTCCAGCATGGTGTCCTCCATAAGCCTCGAAGTGACACTTGCATAGGATCTGTTCCTGTTCATGCTCAGGTACACAATGTCTAATAACACCGTCTACTCCTTCTTTTTAAAGATGTGGGTCATCCCAGAAGTTATGTCTTAAATCATAGAAAAACTTTTTGTTTTGCTGGTATGTGAAACTAGGTGGTATAAATTTGTTGGGGAACGCAGTAATTTCAAAAAAATTCCTACGCACACACAGGACCATGGTGATGGCATAGCAACGAGAGGGGAGAGTGTTGTCTACGTACCCTCGTGAGACCGTGGCGAGCGATCACAACGTAGAGGAAGTAGTCGACGTTCTCCTCGCGATCCTGCCGATCCCAGCCGTTACTCGGCACCTCCGAGTCGATGATGACGTAGAGGAAGTAGTCGACGTTCTCCTCACGATCCAGCCGATCCCAGCGCCGCATTCGGCGCCTCCGAGTTCTTGGCACACGTTCAGCTCGATGACGCTCCACGGGCTCCGATCCAGCAGAGCTCCGGAGAGAAGGAGTTCCACAAGACGACGGCGTGGTGGACGATCTTGATGTTTCACCGACGCAGGCTTCGCCTAAGCACCGCCACGATATGACCGAGGTGGAATATGGTGGAGGGGGCACCGCACCACGGCTAAGGAACGATCTCAAGGATCAACTTGTGTGTTCTAGGTGCCCCCTCCCGTATATAAAGGAGGGAGGGAGGAGGTGGCCGGCCACCAAGGGGGCGCACCATGGGAGGGAAACCTACTCCAAGTAGGTTTCCCTCTCTTTCCTTATTTCACTTGGAGGGAAGGAAGGAGTACTAGCATTTAGGAATAAGTACTAGTAGTAGGAATAGGAAGAGGGGAAGGAGAAAGGAAGGGGCCGGCCCCCCTCCCCAATTCGGATTGGGCGTGGGGGGGCGCGCCCCCCCTCCCTTGTGCCGTGTCCCTTATTCCTATATGGGCCCAATAAGGCCCAGATACCGCCCGGGGGGTTCCGGGAACCTCCCCGAGCTCCCAACGTCTCCTAACCTTTCCGGTGTCCAAATATATCCGTCCAATATATTAATCTTTATGTCTCGACTATTTCGAGACTCCTCGTCATGTCCGTGATCATATCCGGACTCGAACAACCTTCGGTACATCAAAATACACAAACTCATAATATAACCGCCATCGAAACCTTAAGCGTGCGGACCCTACGGTTCGAGAACAATGTAGACATGACCGAGACACATCTCCGGTCAATAACCAATAGCGGGACCTGGATGCCCATATTGGTTCCTACATATTCTACGAAGATCTTTATCGGTCAGACCGCATAACAACATACGTTGTTCCCTTTGTCATCGGTATGTTACTTGCCCGAGATTCGATCGTCGGTATCCAATACCTAGTTCAATCTCGTTACTGACAAGTCTCTTTACTCGTTCGTAATACATCATCTCACAACTAACTCATTAGTTGCGATGCTTGCAAGGCTTATGTGATGTGTATTACCGAGAAGGCCCAGAGATACCTCTCCGACAATCGGAGTGACAAAACCTAATCTCAAATACGCCAACCCAACAAGTACCTTTGGAGACACCTGTAGTACTCCTTTTTAATCACCCAATTACGTTGTGACGTTTGTTATTACCCTAAGTGTTCCTCCTGTAATCGGGAGTTGCATAATCTCATAGTTATAGGAACATGTATAAGTCATGAAGAAAGCAATAGCAACATACTAAACGATCAAGTGCTAGGCTAACGGAATGGGTCATGTCAATCAGATCATTCTCCTAATGATGTGATCCCGTTAATCAAATGACAACTCATGTCTATGGTTAGGAAACATAACCATCTTTGATTAACGAGCTAGTCAAGTAGAGGCATACTAGTGACACTGTTTGTCTATGTATTCACACATGTATTATGTTTCCGGTTAATACAATTCTAGCATGAATAATAAACATTTATCATGATATAAGGAAATAAATAATAACTTTATTATTGCCTCTAGGGCATATTTCCTTGATCTCCCACTTGCACTAGAGTCAATAATCTAGTTTACTCAAGAATGATTCTAACACCCATGGAGTCTTGGTGCTGATCATGTTTTGCTCGTGGAAGAGGCTTAGTCAACGGTCTGCAATGTTCAGATCCGTATGTACTTTGCAAATCTCTATGTCTCCCACTTGGACTTGGTCCCGAATGGAATTGAAGCGTCTCTTGATATGCTTGGTCCTCTTGTGAAATCTGGATTCCTTTGCCAAGGCAATTGCACCAAGATTGTCACAGAAGATCTTCATTGGTCCCGATGCACTAGGTATAACACCTAGATCGGAAATGAACTCTTTCATCCGACTCCTTCATTTGTCGCTTCAAGCAGCTATGTACTCTGCTTCACATGTAGATCCCGCTACGACGCTTTGTTTAGAACTGCACCAACCGACAGCTCCACCGCTTAACAAAAACACGTATCCGGTTTGCGATTTAGAATCGTCCGGATCGTGTCAAAGCTTACATCGACGTAACCATTTACGACTAGCTCTTTGTCACCTCCATATACGAGAAACATATCCTTAGTCCTTTTCGTATTTCAGATGTTCTTGACCGCTGTCCGATGATCCACTCTGGATTACTTTGGTACCTTCCTGCCAAGCTTATCGCTAAGCATACGTCGGTCCGGTATACGGCATTGCATACATGATAGAGCCTATGGCTGAAGCATAGGAACATCTTTCATTTTCTCTCTATCTTCTGCGTGGTCGGGCATTGAGTCCGACTCAATTTCACACCTTGTAATGTCTGGTAAAAACCTTTCTTTGCCTGATCCATTTTGAACTTCTTCAAAACTTTATCAAGGTATGTGCTTTGTGAAAGTCCAATTAAGCGTCTTGATCTATCTCTATAGATCTTGATGCCCAATATGTAAGCAGCTTCACCAAGGTCTTTAATTGAAAAACTCTTGTTCAAGTATCCCTTTATGCTATCCAGAAATTCTATATCATTTCCGATTAGTAATATGTCATCTACATATAATATCGTAAATGCTACAGAGCTCCCACTCACTTTCTTGTAAATACAGTGCTTCTCCATAAGTCTCAGATAAACCCAAATGCTTTGATCACACTATCAAAGCGTTTATTCCAACTCCGAGATGCTTGCACCAGTCCATAAATGGATCATTTGGAGCTTGCACACTTTGTTAGCTCCCTTTGGATCGATAAAACCTTCTGGTTGCATCATATACAACTCTTCTTCCGTAAATCCATTCAGAATGCGGTCTTTACATCCATTTGCCAAATTTCATAATCATAAAATGCGGCAATTGCTAACATGATTCGGACAGACTTAAGCATCGCTACGGGTGAGAAGGTCTCATCGTAGTCAATCCCTTGAACTTGTCGAAAACCCTTTGCGACAAGTCGAGCTTTGTAGACAACAATATTACCGTCAGCGTCAGTCTTCTTCTTGAAGATCCACTTGTTTTCTATTGCTTGCCGACCCTCGGGCAAGTCAACCAAAGTCCACACTTTGTTTTCATACATGGATCCCATCTCGGATTTCATGGCCTCAAGCCATTTTATGAATCTGGGCTCACCATCGCTTCTTCATAGCTCGTGGGTTCATCATGATCTAGTAGCATGACTTCCGAACAGGATTGCCGTACCACTGCAGTGCGGATTTTATTCTGGTTGATCTACGAGGTTCTGTAGTAACTTGATCTGAAGTTTCATGATCAACATCATCAACTTCCTCATTATTTGGTGTACATGTCGCGGTAAACTGTTTTCTGTGATAAACTACTTTCAAATAATGGAGAAGGTCTGATTACCTCATCAAGTTCTACTTTCCTCCCACTCACTTCTTTCGAGAGAAACTCCTTCTCTAGAAAGGATCCATTTTAGCAACAAATGTCTTGCCTTCGGATCTGTGATAGAAGGTGTACCCAATCTCCTTTGGGTATCCTATGAAGACACATTTCTCCGATTTAGGTTCGAGCTTATCAGGTTGAAGCTTTTTCACATAAGCATCGCATCCCCAAACTTTGAGAAGCGACAACTTTGGTTTCTTGCTAAACCACAGTTCATAAGGTGTCGTCTCAACGGATTTTGACGGTGTTCTATTCAGCGTGAATGCGGCCGTCTCAAGAGCATAACCCCAAAGCGATAGCGGTAAATCAGAAGAGACATCATAGATCGCACCATATCTAGTAAAGTGCGATTACGACGTTCGGACACACCATTGCTGTTGTGGTGTTCCGGTGGCGTGAGTTGCGAAACTATTCCGCATTGTTTCAAATGTAGACCAAACTCAGAACTCAAATATTCGCCTCCACGATCAGATCGTAGAAACTTTATTTTCTTATTACGATGATTTTCAACTTCATTCTGAAATTCTTTGAACTTTTCAAATGTTTCAGACTTATGTTTCATCAAGAAGATATACCCATATCTGCTTAAATCATCTGTGAAGGTGAGAAAATAACGATATCCTCCACGAGCCTCAACATTCATTGGACCACATACATCTGTATGTATGATTTCCAGCAAATTTGTTGCTCTCTCCATAGTACCGGAGAACGGGTTTTAGTCATCTTGCCCATGAGGCACGGTTACGCAAGTGCCAAGTGATTCATAATCAAGTGACTCCAAAAGTCCATCAAGATGGAGTTTCTTCATGCGCTTTATACCGATATGACCTAAACGGCAATGCCACAAATAAGTTGCACTATCATTATCAACTCTGCATCTTTTGGTTTCAACATTATGAATATGTGTATCACTACTATCGAGATTCATTAAAAATAGACCACTCTTCAAGGGTGCATGACCATAAAAGATATTATTCATATAAATAGAACAACCTTTATTCTCTCGATTTAAATGAATAACCGTCTCGCATCAAACAAGATCCAGATATAATGTTCATGCTTAACGCCGGCACCAAATAACAATTATTTAGGTCTAAAACTAATCCCGAAGGTAGATGTAGAGGTAGCGTGCCGACCGCGATCACATCGACTTTGGAACCATTTCCCACGCGCGCATCGTCACCTCGTCCTTTGCGGTGTTCGCAATCTGTAGTCCCTGCTTTGAGTTGCAAATATTAGCAATGTAACCAGTATCAAATACCAGTGCTACTGCGAGCTCTAGTAAGGTACACATCAATAACATGTATATCACATATACCTTTGTTCACTTTGCCATCCTTCTTATCCGCCAAATACTTGGGGCAGTTCCGCTTCAAAGGACCACGATGCTTGCGGTAGAAGCACTTTCGATTTCAGGTTTAGGTCCGGACTTGGGTTTCTTCACTTGAGCAAAGCAACTTGTTTGCTGTTCTTCTTGAAGTTCCCTTCTTCTTCCCTTTGCCTTTCTTCTTGAAACTAGTGGTCTTATTGACCATCAACACTTGATGCTCCTTCTTGATTTCTACCTCCGCAGCCTTTCGGCATTGCGAAGAGCTCGAGCATAGTCTTTACTAACCCTTGCATATTATAGTTCATCACGAAGCCTTTGTAGCTTGATGGCGGTGATTGAAGAATTCTCACAATGACACAATCATCCGGAAGATCAACTCCCGGTTGAGTCAAGTGATTGTAATACCCAAACATTCCGAGTAATGCGTGCTCACCGATGCACCCATTCTCCTCCATTTTGCAGCTATAGAACTTATTGGAGACTTCATATCTCTCAATCCGGGCATTTTGTTGAAATATCAACTTCAACTCTTGGAACATCTCATATGCTCCACGACTTTCAAAACGTCGTTGAAGACCCGGCTCTAAGCCGTAAAGCATGGCACTGCTTGAACTATAGAGTAGTCATCGACTTTGCTCGCCAGACGTTCTTAACGCCGTCGGTTGCATCAAGAAGAAGTCTGGCACCTAGCGGTGCATCCAGACGTAACTCTTCCAGGCAGCAATGAGGATAATCCTCGTGTTACGGACCCAGTCCGTGTAATTGCTACCATCATCTTTCAACTTTGCTTTCTCAAGGAACGCATTAAAATTCAACGGAACAACGGCACGAGCCATCTATCTACAAATGTACATAGACAAGCAAGATACTATCGGTACTAAGTTCATGATAAATTTAAGTTCAATTAATCATATTACTTAAGAACTCCCACTTAGACGGACATCTCTCTAGACATCTAAGTGATCACGTGATCCAAATCAACTAAACCATAACCGATCATCACGTGAGATGGAGTAGTTTTCAATGGTGAACATAATATGTTGATCATATCTACTATATGATTCACGTTCGACCTTCCGGTCTCCGTGTTCCGAGGCCATATCTGCATATGCTAGGCTCGTCAAGTATAACTCGAGTATTCTGCGTGTGCAAAACTGGCTTGCACCCGTTGTATATGGACGAGAGCTTATCACACCCGATCATCACGTGGTGTCTCGACACGACGAACTTTTGGCAACGGTGCATACTCGTGGAGAACACTACTTGATAATTTTAGTGAGAGATCATCTTAAAATGCTACCGTCAATCAAAGCAAAATAAGATGCATAAAGGATAAACATCACATGCAATCAATATAAGTGATATGATATGGCCATCATCATCTTGTGCTTGTGATCTCCATCTCCGAAGCACCGTCATGATCACCATCGTCACCGGCGCGACACCTTGATCTCCATCGTAGCATCGTTGTCGTTACGCCTTCTATTGCTTCTCGACTATCGCTACCGCTTAGTGATAAAGTAAAGCAATTACAGGCGTTTGCATTTCATACAATAAAGCGACAACCATATGGCTCTCGCCGATTGCCGATAACTCGGTTACAAAACATGATCATCTCATACAATAAAATATAGCATCACGTCTTGACCATATCACATCACAACATGCCCCGCAAAAACAAGTTAGACGTCCTCTACTTTGTTGTTGCAAATTTTACGTGGCTGCTACGGGCTGAGCAAGAACCGTTCTTATCTACGCATCAAAACCACAACGATACTTCGTCAAATAGACTCCGTTTTAACCTTCTCAAGGACCGGGCGTAGCCACACTTTTCAGTTCAACTAAAGTGAGAGAGACAGACACCCGCCAGCCACCTTTAAGCACGAATGCTCGTAACGGTGAAACCCAGTCTCGCGTAAGCGTCTGGCGTAATGTCGGTCCGGGCCGCTTCATCTCACAATACCGCTGAACCAAAGTATGACATGCTTTGGTAGGCAGATGACTTGTATCGCCCACAACTCACTTGTGTTCTACTCGTGCATATAACATCAACGCATAAAACCAGGCTCGGATGCCACCGCTTGGGGAACGCAGTAATTTCAAAAATTTCCTACGCACACACAGGACCATGGTGATGGCATAGCAACGAGAGGGGAGAGTGTTGTCTACGTACCCTCGTGAGACCGTGGCGGAAGCGATCACAACGTAGAGGAAGTAGTCGACGTTCTCCTCGCGATCCTGCCGATCCCAGCGCCGTTACTCCGGCACCTCCGAGTCGATGATGACGTAGAGGAAGTAGTCGACGTTCTCCTCACGATCCAGCCGATCCTGGGCCGTTACTCCGGCGCCTCCGAGTTCTTGGCACACGTTCAGCTCGATGACGCTCCACGGGCTCCGATCCAGCAGAGCTCCGGAGAGAAGGAGTTCCGTCAGCACGACGGTGTGGTGACGATCTTGATGTTTCACCGACGTAGGGCTTCGCCTAAGCAACGCTATGATATGACCGAGGTGGAATATGGTGGAGGGGGGCACCGCACACGGCTAAGGAACGATCTCAAGGATCAACTTGTGTGTTCTAGGGTGCCCCCTCCCCGTATATAAAGGAGGGAGGGAGGAGGTGGCCGGCCACCAAGGGGGCGCACCATGGGAGGGAAACCTACTCCAAGTAGGTTTCCCTCTCTTCCTTATTTCACTTGGAGGGAAGGAAGGAGTACTAGCATTTAGGAATAAGTACTAGTAGTAGGAATAGGAAGAGGGGAAGGAGAAAGGAAAGGGGGCCGCCCTCCCCAGTCGGATTGGGCTTGGGGCGCGCCTCCCTTGTTCCTTCTCCCTTATTCCTATATGGGCCCAATAAGGCCCATATACCTCCCGGGGTTCCGTAACCTCCCGGAGCTCCAAACTTCTCCTAACCTTTCCGTGTCCAAATATATCCGTCCAATATATTAATCTTTATGTCTCGACTATTTCGAGACTCCTCGTCATGTCCGTGATCATATCCGGACTCGAACAACCTTCGGTACATCAAAATACACAAACTCATAATATAACCGTCATCGAAACCTTAAGCGTGCGGACCCTACGGTTCGAGAACAATGTAGACATGACCGAGACACATCTCCGTCAATAACCAATAGCGGGACCTGGATGCCCATATTGGTTCCTACATATTCTACGAAGATCTTTATCGGTCGCATCAAGCATAACAACATACGTTGTTCCCTTTGTCATCGGTATGTTACTTGCCCGAGATTCGATCGTCGGTATCCAATACCTAGTTCAATCTCGTTACCGGCAAGTCTCTTTACTCGTTACAGCAATACATCATCTCACAACTAACTCATTAGTTGCGATGCTTGCAAGGCTTATGTGATGTGTATTACCGAGAAGGCCCAGAGATACCTCTCCGACAATCGGAGTGACAAAACCTAATCTCGAAATACGCCAACCCAACAAGTACCTTTGGAGACACCTGTAGTACTCCTTTATAATCACCCAGCCACGTTGTGACGTTTGGTAGTACCAAAGTGTTCCTCCGTAAACGGGAGTTGCATAATCTCATAGTTATAGGAACATGTATAAGTCATGAAGAAAGCAATAGCAACATACTAAACGATCAAGTGCTAGGCTAACGGAATGGGTCATGTCAATCAGATCATTCTCCTAATGATGTGATCCCGTTAATCAAATGACAACTCATGTCTATGGTTAGGAAACATAACCATCTTTGATTAACGAGCTAGTCAAGTAGAGGCATACTAGTGACACTCTGTTTGTCTATGTATTCACACATGTATTATGTTTCCGGTTAATACAATTCTAGCATGAATAATAAACATTTATCATGATATAAGGAAATAAATAATAACTTTATTATTGCCTCTAGGGCATATTTCCTTCAAAATTTAGCAACAATGTAATTAGCATAATCAGCATACCATGGAGCAGTACGAGAAGCATTTATTACAACTAATTGTTCATCAGGAAAGCTATCATCAATAGGTAGTGGGTCATCAAGAACATTCTCTAACCTAGACCAGTTGTGTGCAACGGGGTTCTCAGCTCCCTTTCTATCAATAATATGCAAATCAAATTCTTGTAGTAGGAGAACCCATCTAATAAGCCTAGGTTTAGCATCTTTCTTTTCCATAAGATATATAATAGCAGCATGATCAGTGTGAACATTACTTTGGAATCAACGATATAATGTCTGAACGTATCACAAGCGAATGCAACTGCTAAAAATTCTTTTTTCAGTAGTAGCATAATTCCTCTGGGCACTGTCTAGAGTTTTACTAGCATATTGGATAACATTTAATTTCTTATCAACTCTTTGTCCTAGTACAACACCTACATCATAATCACTAGTATCACACATAATTTCAAAGGGTAAATTCCAATCAGGTGGCTAAACAATAGGTGCAGAAATTAAGGCTTTATTAAGTATTTCAAATGCTTCTACACAATAATCATCAAAGATAAAAGGAACATCTTTTTGTAAGAGGTTAGTCAGAGGCCTAGAAATTTTTGAGAAGTCCTTAATGAACCTCCTATAAAAACCGGCATGACCAAGGAAACTTCTTATACCTTTAATGTCCTTGGGACACGGCATCTTTCAATAGCATCAACTTTAGCTTTATCAACTTCAATACCTCTTTCAGAAATTTTATGCCCCAAGACAATACCTTCATTAACCATAAAGTGGCACTTCTGCCAATTCAAGACAAGATTAGTTTCTTCACATCTCTGCAAAACTCGATCAAGGTTGCTCAAGCAATCATCAAAAGAAGTTCCATATACGGAAAAATCATCCATGAAAACCTCAACAATCTTTTCACAAAAATAAGAGAATATAGCCATCATACATCTTTGAAAGGTAGCAGGTGCATTGCATAAACCAAAAGGCATACATCTATAAGCGAAGGTACCGAAAGGGCAAGTAAAAGTAGTCTTTTCTTGATCCTCTTTTGACACAGGTATTTGAGAGAAACCAGAATAACCATCTAGAAAGCAAAAATGTGTATGTTTGGATAATCTTTCTAGCATTTGATCAATAAAAGGTCAAGGGTAATGATCCTTTTTAGTTGCTTTATTTAGTTTGCGGAAATCAATAACCATTCTATAACCTGTAACAATTCTTTGTGGGATCAATTCATCTTTATAATTAGGAACAACAGTAATACCTCCCTTCTTAGGGACACAATGGACAGGACTTACCCACTGACTATCAGCAACGGGATAAATTATACCTGCCTCCAGAAGCTTTAGTATTTCTTTTCTTACCACTTCTTTCATCTTAGGATTTAACCATCGTTGGTGATCAACAACTGGTTTAGCATCTTTCTCCAATTTTATTTTGTGTTGGCATAGAGTGGGACTAATGCCCTTAAGATCATCAAGAGTATATCCAATAGCAGCACGGTGCTTCTTCAAAGTTTTCAATAATTTCTCTTCTTCCTGCTCAGAAAGGTTAGCACTAATAATAACAGGATATATATTTTTCTCATCAAGATAAGCATATTTAAGAGTATCAGGTAATGGCTTAAGCTCAGACACGGGATCACCCTTGGGTGGAGGAGGATCCCCTAGGATTTCAACAGGCAAGTTATGTTTCAAAATAGGTCCCTGTTTAAAGAATACTTCATCTATTTCCCTTCTTTCGTTCATAAACATATCATTTTCTTGGTCTAGCAAATATTGTTCTAAAGGATCATTAGGAGGCACGGCAATAGAAGCAAGACCAATAATTTCATATTTACTAGACAGTTCTTAAAATTTAGCAAAATTAAACTCATGAGACATATCCCCTAAACCAATAGTAACAACATACTTTTGCAATCTATCTTAGCATTAACAGTATTCAAGAAGGGTCTACCAAATATAATGGGACAAAAGTCATCTTGTGGGGAACCAAGAACAAGAAAATCAGCAGGATATTTAACTTTCCCACACAAGACTTCAACATCTCTAACAATCCCAACTGGTGAAATAGTATCTCTATTGGCAAGCTTAATTGTAACATCAATTTCTTCTATCTCAGCAGTGCAATATCATGCATAATTTCTTTGTATAAGGAATGAGGTATTGCACTTGCACTAGCACCCACATCACATAAGCCATGATAACAATGATCTCCTATTTTAATGTAAATAATGTGCATGCCTACAACAGGTCTATGTTTATTTTTAGTATCAGGTCTAGCAATTCTAGCAGCTTCATCACAGAAGTAAATAACATGCCCATCAATATTATCGGCCAAGAGATCTTTAACCATAGCAATATTAGATTCAACTTTAATTTGCTCAGGGGTGTAGGTGTTCTAGTATTACTCTTACGAACCACAGTTGAAGCTTTATCATAATCCTTTATTCTAACAAGGAAAGGTGGTTTCTCAATATAAGCACTAGGAACAATAGGATCAACATTATAAGTGATAGTCTTTTCTTCAACTTTAATAGGTGCAACTACTTTTACTTCAACGGGAGATGGTCTCGGGCGAAGCATTTGGTTGGTCGATTTCGACTAGTAAAATATACACTGGTCTCTCAAATTACACATGTAACTCGCTGGTTTTTGTTACAGACCTTGGGCCCTCAGTTTCATTATGCTTGTATTTTATGCGTTGTTTCCGATGAAGAGTAAATTACACTTGTATCTTAATACAGGTGTGAAATAAACCAGAGCTCCCAAGCGCGGCTTTACCGTTTCATGCCGTCTCGCCTCGAAGGTGCTCATAGGTGTCCGATGATCCCGGCTTCCTGAATGAGCAGCGGGCACCAGATCGAGACCATCTCAGTAGGCCCATGAGGCCCTCTCCGTCGTCCTTCGAGTTGTTGCGCTCGCCGTGGCGCCGAGCATTGTCAACATGGTCAACGAACATGAGGATTCAGGAGATGACTTTATTTTGACTGGATGACAGTAGGGACTGTAGAATTGTATTGAATAATTGTTGATGCAATATTGTGCCAGTACAAGAGGTATATATAAGAGCCAAGCCGCACCTGACCTAGCCCTATTACAAACCGAGTAGGAGTCCTAATCCTATTACAAGTTGTATTCTGACATCCCCCCGCAGTGTCAATAGTAGGCTCGACAATGTTGAGACTGAAACGAATGTCTTGAAATGGAGTAGTCGCCAGGTCTTTAGTAAAGATATCAGCGAACTGAGCAGAAGTAGGCACGTGGAGAACGCGAACTTGACCGAGAGCCACCTTCTCTCGAACAAAATGGATGTCGATCTCAATATGCTTGGTGCGGCGCTGTTGAACCGGATTCCCTGACATGTAGACAGCTGAAATATTATCACAAGAACAATGGTAGCTTGCTCAATAGGATGGTGCAGCTCGACAAAGAATTCAGCGCAACCAAACCGTTTCAAAGAATCAACATGAGCCACAACGCGGTACTCAGCTTCAGCAGACGAAAGGGAGACCATAACCTGCCTTTTTGAAGACCAAGAAACCAAATTGTTACCAAGAAAACGCAAAATCCGGATGTGGACCTATGAGTATCACGGACAACCAGCCCGGTCTGCATCGAGTAAGTCGTCAAGGAGGTGGGAGAGGATTTGTTGATATGAAGACCTAAGTCTAGTGTGCCTTTGAGATATCGAAGAATACATTTGACATAATTGTAGTGTGGAATACGAGGATCATGCATGTATAAACAAGCTTGTTGGAGAGCAAAAAGAAATTTCAGGACGAGTGATAGTAAGATACCCAAGTGCACCGTAAGACTACGATAAAGAGAAGGATCGAGAAAAAGGATCACCGTCGGCAGAGAGTTTGGAACCTGTATCAACAGGGTACGAGAAGTTTGACAATCAAGCATACCAAAGACGAGAAAGAAGATCCAGAGTGTCTTGGCGTTGAGACAAGAAAATACCAGAGGAGTCACGGATAACAAAGAATACGTAAGAAGTGGTGAAGAAGACCTAAATCTGTCATAGAGAATTCGTGGCGAAGAAGAGAGATAATATGATATAAAAATTGTTGTAAGGAAGCTGTGAGGATAATATCATCAACATATAAAAGAAGGTAAGTGATGACTCACAAGTGTAGGGGATCTATCGTAGTCCTTTCGATAGGTAAGAGTGTCGAACCCAACGAGAAGCAGAAGGAAATGACAAGCGGTTTTCAAGAAGGTATTCTCTCGCAAGCACTGAAATTATCGGCAACAGATAGTTTTGTGATAAGGTAATTTGTAACGGGTACCAAGTAACAAAAGTAAATAAGGTGCAGCAAGGTGGCCCAATCCTTTTTGTAGCAAAGGACAAGCCTGGACAAACTCTTATATAAAGGAAAATGCTCCCGAGGACACATGGGAATTATCATCAAGCTAGTTTTCATCACGCTCATATGATTCGCGTTCGTTACTTTGATAATTTAATATGTGGGTGGACCGGTGCTTGGGTGATGCCCTTCCTTGGACAAGCATCCCACTTATGATTAACCCCTATTGCAAGAATCCGCAACTACAAAATAAGTATTAAGGTAAACCTAACCATAGCATCAAACATGTGGATCCAAATCAGCCCCTTACAAAGCAACGCATAAACTAGGGTTTAAGCTTCTGTCACTCTAGCAACCCATCATATACTTATTACTTTCCAATGCCTTCCCCAAGATTGAGCGATGATTTCTCCTTCGTGAGGCCAAAAATTATATATATATATATATATATATATAAAATTACGATCACAATGAACAAGATGCATAGGATAAAACTTCTGATGAAATTCCGATTTCAATCGGTTGTAGTTCCATGATCCCATATCATCACATTGCCTAAACCATGTCAATGCCTTTCGCCTCAAAGATAAAGGGAAGACCTTCTTCTTGATAACATCCTCGGGCATACCTGCAAGCTTAAATAATCCACAAACTTCATCCACATAGATTGGGTGCAAATCGAGATGCAATGTTCCATCACCTGTGAAAGGATTAGCTAGCAGTTTCTCTATCATACCCGAAGGAATTTCAAAGTAAACATTTTCAGTAGGTTCAGTAGGTTGAGGAGCAACTCTTTGCTCTACTAGTCTGGATGAAGATACCCTGAACAAGCCCCTCAAAGGATTACTTTCCATAGTAACAAGTGACAGTAAATTTCAGCACACTATATGAATTTTTCCTTACCAATTTCCACTTACCAAAGGCGCTTCACTCCCCGGCAACGGCGCCAGAAAAGAGTCTTCATGACCCACAAGTGTAGGGGATCTATCGTAGTCCTTTCGATAAGTAAGAGTGTCGAACCCAACGAGGAGCAGAAGGAAATGACAAGCAGTTTTCAGTAAGGTATTCTCTGCAAGCACTAAAATTATCGATAACAGATAGTTTTGTGATAAGGTAATTTGTAACGGGTAACAAGTAACAAAAGTAAATAAGGTGCAGAAAGGTGGCCCAATCCTTTTCGTAGCAAAGGACAAGCCTGGACAAACTCTTATATAAAGGAAATCGCTCCCGAGGACACATGGGAATTATCGCCAAGCTCGTTGTCATCACGCTCATATGATTTGCGTTCGTTACTTTGATTATTTAATATGTGGGTGGACCAGTGCTTGGGTGTTGCCCTTCCTTGGAAAAGCATCCCACTTATGATTAACCCCTATTGCAAGCATTTGCAACTACAAAAGAAGTATTAAGGTAAACCTAACCATAGCATGAAACATGTGGATCAAAATCAGCCCCTTACGAAGCAATGCATAAACTAGGGTTTTAAGCTTCTGTCACTCTAGCAACCCATCATCTACTTATTACTTCCCAATACCTTCCCCTAGGCCCAAACAATGGTGAAGTGTCATGTAGTCGACGTTAACATAACACCACTAGAGGAAAGACAACATATATCTCATCAAAATATCGAATGGATACCAAATTCACATGACTACTAATAGCAAGACTTCTCCCATGTCCTCAGGAACAAACGTAACTATGCACAAATCATATTCATGTTCATAATCAGAGGGGTATTATTATGCATAAATGATCTGAACATATAATCTTCCACCGAATAAACCAACTAGCATCAACTACAAGGAGTAATCAACACTACTAGCAACCCACATGTACCAATCTAAGGTTTTGGGACAAAGATTGGATACAAGAGATGAACTAGGGTTTGAGAGGAGATGGTGCTGGTGAATATGTTGATGGAGATTGACCCCCTCCCGATGAGAGGATCGATGGTGATGACGATGGTGACGATTTCCCCCTCCCGGAGGGATGTTTCCCCGGCAGAACAGTTCCGTCTGAGCCCTAGATTGGTTCCGCCGAGGTTCCGCCTCGTGGCGACGGTGTTTTGTCCCGAAAGCTTCCTTCTGATTTTTTTTCCAGGGTGAAAGACTTCATATAGCAGAAGACGAGCATCGGAGGCCTGCCAGGTGGCCCATGATATAAGGTGGCGCGCCCAGGGGGTAGGGCGCGCCCCCCACCCTCGTGGCCAGGGTGTGGGCCCCCTCTGGTTGATTCTTTTGCCAGTATTTTTATTAATTCCAAAAATAACTTCTGTGAAGTTTCAGGACTTTTGGAGTTGTGCTAGATTAGAGGGGGTATTGGTGGGAGTAAAGCTAGATTAGAGGTAGAGGCGGAGGAGGCCGTGGCCACATCGACCTTGGTGGTGACGATGGAGGCGCGCCGCTCGAAGTAGTCGTGCGGCGGCGGCGGAGGCGGGGCTGGCGGGTTAGCCATAGCCTAGGATCAAAAGTATGATACCATGTAGAATTGTATTGAATAATTGTTGATGCAATATTGTGCCAGTACAAGAGGTATATATAAGAGCCAAGACGCACCTGACCTAGCCCTATTACAAACCGAGTAGGAGTACTAATCCTATTACAAGTTGTATTCTAACAGGGACCCACTAGAGCCATAGCCATACGTACGCAAGTGCCTCATTATGTATAACTATATTTTTTTTGCTTCCTCCTGGTTTTCTGACATCACGGTCCCACACCATTGTCAACGTATGTAGTCAATAAACGAGAGAATTACACAAGGAGCGGCCGACAGCTGGGACCAAGCAGCTCGAGCAGTATTTGTGTTTTTAAGGTGTGAGCACTGCAGAGTTTTCCTTGAGTGATGTTTTCGTTGTTGTTCAGAGGAGAGCAGGGTATTAACTGGGCGGGTTGTGGCCCGTCTAGCCGAGTCCAGATATCCAGTTCAGATATTAATTTTTTTCAAGCTGAAAATGGCTAGCCCAGCTATACTTTTTTTTTGAGGAATACCCAGGCAAGGTCAACTTGTTATTCTCCGTCCCTCTGGGCTGCAAATCTTTCCTAGGAGGGATGTATTAGGCTTAGCAAGAAAATGGGCTTTAAGAAATAATAAATGGAATGTAATTATAAAAACTAAGCCGTGACTATAAAAATGCACAAAACACGTAATTAGTTTAAAAAATATTAGTTTTGGATTTTAAAATTTTTAATTTCATTAATTGTTGCGCTCGCAATGTTTCGTTGGATTTTTACGTAAGACAAACTTATTTTGAAATTGTATTTAATCTGACTAGAAATTTTGGGATAAAAATATTTCGGATCCCATCAAAATGTGGAAAATTTTATTAAATTTTGTTTTGAACATTTGGTTGAAATTATTAATCGTTGTCCTAGCTAAAAAATGGGTTGTACTTTTAACAAATTGTAAATGAGCTGTAGTAAATTCCATTAGAATTCAAAAATGGGTTGTACATTCTTACAAATCTCAAATGGGTTATAAGTTCTCTGCCACACACTTGTGGGCCTACTAAGTTGATGCGTCGCCTCAAAAAAATAAGTTGACGCGTATGCAAGGCTTTATCAACTTATAGTCAACACACGGTTCTAGCAACAGTGGCCATTGGATGTCCATCCAACAGATGTCGTGCTTCTTCTTCAATCTCGGATATTCTAGCTTCACCCGCCCAAAAAATGATTCCTCCCCCTAACATCTGGGGCGCATCATTTCGGAGGTTGACCTATGGGCCTACTAAGTTGATGCGTACCAAGGGCTTTATCAACTTAGTCAATATAAACGATTCTAGCTACAATGACCGTACGATTTCCATCCAACGGTCGTCGTGCATCCTGTGTCATGATCATCCATGCTTAGCGTTATATCTAGTCTACCTCACTGTTACATTGTTGTATGCCTAGACTTCTTCATATCTACTTTATCTAGTTGTTGCATTGTTATATGTCCAGTTGTCACTCATGCAAGTGATCTTTCATGCCTTGTTTTTTCTATGTGCTATAATTGAGTACTTAATCTCTTGTGCATTCTTATGGATGATCATTTTGGACTTATGGTAGCCTCAGGTGTCGGTGTACAAAAGTAGGGACTCTCCTTTTCACACCTTTACTTGTGCACGGGCAGTCAGAGCCGCGCGCCACGGCCGCACGTAGCAGGGCAAGGGAGGGAAGACGGAGAGAAGCCGAAGCAAAAGACAACAAAGACAACGCCAAGATCAGAGACACCAAAGAGCAAGAGGGCAAGGTGGACTCTCCAGGAAAGATCCTTGCCGAGGCAGCCTCCGCAGCCCCGGCAAGAGCCTTGCCGGGGCAGCTTGCCCGATGCCAGCAGAGCGAGCCACCCTTGAGCCCAAGGGATCCAAATGCCGCGAACAACTACATTGGGACCAGGGCTCGGGAGGCACCTCCATAGTGGCATGCAGATCTTCGTCAAGATCATAAACATATGAGATCAGATGAGGACTAGAAGACGGCGACCCTCAGCAGGATCCTAGCCGAGGAACTCAACAAGACCCCCGGCAAGACCCTTGCCAGGGATGACTACAACGCCACGGCAAGACCCTTGCCGAGGGCATCGGCAGGGCCACAGCCAGGCCCGCGCCTGCCAAGACTCCACCGCCGTTCCCAAGCAGCTGCTAGCTCAACCAGCTGGGCAGGCACCTGCATGGCGATAGGCGGCTTCCGAGCCAACTCAGCAAGCACCTACGTGGTGGCATGCAGATCTTCGTGAAGACCCTGCCACCGCACCACCTCAGCTGCCCGCCTGCCTACATGGCGCCACATGCATCGCTTGCCTGGGCGCGTGTCGAAGCAAGGCGAGGCGGCAACGGACGGGACATGCCTCGTTCCCATCCCCAATAAATCTAAGGGACACCTAAGCGATGCATTAAATGCGTCTTGTCCTGTAATAAGGGCGATAAGCTCACAGTACTGTAGGCCTTTCCACCTCCGATGTGCCACTGTGGCAGCCCCTTTCGACTATAAAAGGAGGCCCATGGCATACTGGAGAGGGATTCGGCTCTTTTGAACTACGCAGCCACCATAGCTAGTTCGACAGCTCAAGAACTCTCTTAAATACACACCAAAGCAGGACTAGGGTATTACGCACCTATGCGCCCTGAACCTGGGTAAACGATTCTGTGTTGACTGTTAATCCTGCTCTTCTCACAACCCTGCGCCCCGCCAACCATATTAGGGATTCTTGGGATCCCATAGGTGTCGTTCCCACCGACATCTTTGGCGCGCCAGGTAGGGGGCGCAGTGGTGAGAATCTGGTTTAGCAACCAGCTTAGCAGTTCATCCTAGCAATGGTTTCTAAGGAAGAAGACGGGCAAGAGGATGGCGCCGCCTGCAAGCACGAAGGGCGCCAGTTCGGCGCCAAGAAAGCTAAGTCGTGCCGAACTTTAAAATTTTCCTTTTTATATAAGGTTATTCCCATCGGAGATCTTGTTCTTTGTATGGAAAACATGCACGCAAAGGGGCCCTCCCGCAATTGGCAACGCCCTTGTTCTATTTCGAGTCCGCTCAACAGCTCAAGTGGCCGCGTCGAGAGTGGCAGGGTAGCCTTCCGCAATTGGCAACGCTCTCGATTCTGACTCGAGTCAAGCTCGACAGTTCGAGTAGCCGTGTTAAGGGTGGTAAGGTGGTTCGCTCGGCAGCAAGCACACCCGGCAGGCCATTGGGGATCCGTCCTCAAGACACCGCCCTGGGTTTATGCGCCGGCAAGCCTACCCGGTTAACGTAGGGTGGACATACAAAGGAAAATCAAACAGGAAAATAACATGCATCATATCAAAAGTGCTGCAGAGTTATATTACATCAATTGTTGCTGCGGTTCTAACTAAAGATAAAAATTGTCTTGCCATGAACCCGCAGCGGCGATGAGAAACGGAGTGCCTAATCCCGGCGCTGGCCCTCCACCCTCTGAATTCCGTCGATACCGCTGATGACAGGCTTGATACGCTCCTTGAGCGGCGTGAGGTCAGCATCCTCCGGCAAGCTCTCCAACGCGGTGCCGAAGTTGAGGTCGGGATACCAGTACGCCACCTTGGTGAGGACCTTGGTCATGGCACCCCGGCAAAGCTTCCGGGACTCATCGGCCAGGGAGGCCGCCCGGTTGGAGTGAAGCTGCTCCAGGGCTCCGAGGACGCCCTCGAAGAACAAGGTCATCTTGGCGTTGGGATTCCTGCTGCGCTCCGGGGCATACCTCACATTTGGCATCCCCATGGTAGCCAGCTGGATGGTGATCCTGCTGGCGACATTCTCGAGGCGCTCGATCCTGCGATTCTCGCCCTCCATAAAGTCTTCATGATTGGCGGTCTCGTTCTTCCGCAGCTGCTTCTCGGTCTCCAGCTCCTTGGCCAGGGTCCCCTCCCTGGCCTTGGCCTCCGAGAGCATCCCCTCAAGGCCTTCCAGCTTCAGCTTCAAGTCCCTGATGGAGTTTTTGGCCGTGGAGAGTAGCTCGGCCTTGCCGAGGACCGCGGCCTGCACGTCAGCCAAGGCACCATTGGCCGTGCCCCTCTCCCCCGTCAGCTCCAGGGCCTGCTTCTTCAGCTCGTCCCGCGCCACCTCCAGCTCCTTCACCTTGCCGGCATGAACCAGAGCCTGGGCATTGAGTGCCTCCCTATGCCTCTGCTCCAGCTCTTGGGTCCGCTGCACGACGAGTTTCTCCACCTCCTCGTCCTTGGCACGGAGTTTGGCATCGACGTCTGCCTCGCGTTTGGCAAGGTCCTCCTCCTGGGAGTTCAGCGCAGCCTGGTGCTGGGTTCGAGCGGCCTCGGCTGCGGCGGCCAAGTTCTCCGCCGTCTCTTGGGCCTTCTCAATGTCGGCCCGCTGCATGGTGAGCTCCACCTCGCGCTTGGCCAGCTCGCTCTGGGCGACCTTCAGCTCCTCACAAGCCTGGCGGAACTAGGTCTGCGTCTCGGCAACGCGCACCTTGAGGTCCGCCTCCACCTTGTCCACCGCTGCCATCCTGGACTTGGCCTTGTCCAGGTGGGCGCGATGGAGCGCCTGGAGCTTCTAGAAATTGGCGCCCATGGCTTGGAGAAGCCGCTCCTCCTGAGAACCGTCGCCACCGGTGCTCGGTTTGTCAACAACCTCGAGCCCGGTGGCAACAAGAACCTCTTCGTCGAACACCTCTCCCTCGATGGGCGCCCTGGAGCTCGACGACCCGGGGAGGTGGACGAAAAGGTCATCGCTCACCCTCAGATACCTGCCGAAGCCAGAGGCAGCGGAGGAGGAAGGCTGGTCATCAACCACCTCTTCCTCGGCAGCGGCCTTGCCGGCCTCCCCGGCAGGCCCCTTGCCGGCCTCCTCGGCAATAGCCTTGTCGGGCTCCCCGGCAGGCCCCTTGGCGGCGTCCTCACCAGCGCCCTTGGCGGCCTCCTCGGCGGTGATCTTCTCGGCCTCCACCTCGGCGGCCTTAGCGACATCCTCGATGACGGCGTCTATGTCCTCCTGGTCCACCGACGGATGACCTGGATACCAAGAAGGGGATGAGGCAAGGCCAAGACCAAGAGTCAGGAAAGAAAAGAAAAAGAACAGGGACGAAAGGCAAACGACTTACTAGTGCTGGGCTGGGAAGCAAAGGTCCCCTTCCCGCCAACATTTGGCGCCGAGGCGAAGCCGCCAGTGCCGGGGTTCTCCTCCTCCTCCGTGTGCATGGGCTCGGTGCTTGGCGCCCTTGCCGGGGACGCCCCTCAGGGCGGCGTGGCCGATGGGGGCAGCGTGTTGGGGGTAGCCCCCAGTGGCTCCTCCATCTGCTGCCCTCCCCCTGCAACCACGGCAAGGTCAGCGCCAAGGGATCATACCCCCAATGCACGTCGACGAGGGATGAGTGATGAACTTACGGTGGGGGCTGTGCCGGGGGCTGCTGTCCGGGCTGCTCAACACCACCAGCGGTGTACCGGAAGCGCCTGCCGGGGGCTGGCCGCCCGCCAAAGCCCTGGCCCTCTTTACCCTCTGGGTCAGCGTCTCTGTATCCCTGCAAAGATGAAAACAAATCAAGATAGGCAGGACAGTCTCAGGAGACGAAGATGACCAAAGGGAGCAAGATACTTACTCATCCTCCACCTCCTCTTCTGTTGCCTTCCTCTTCCGCCTCGGGCTGAGGGACCCGAAGTCAAAAGCGACCTCCGTGTCGTCGTCTGTGGGAGGAGGGGAAGCAGATGGAGTCCGAGGACGCTTGGACGAAGAAGAGGCAGTTGCCTTCTTCTTCGCCACCGCGGCCTTCACCACCTTCTTCGCCGCCGCGACCCTCGTCAGACGCAAGGACTCCTCCGGAGCCTTTGGCCGCTGCACGGCCTTGCCGGGCCGGACTGGCTCGCCAGAGCCAGCCCGGCACAAGACGCGTCTCCTTCCTGCGGCTGGCGGGTCAACGGCCTCGTCCTCCTCCTCAGCCGATTCACCGGGCACGTCTTCAATGAGAGGGGGCCCGCTGTCGGCGCCGCCGGACTCCTTAGCGGACTCCGCCCACTAGGCGAGCTCCTTCTCCTCTGTGGCCGCCGTGGCCTTGTGCTCCACGCCGCCGGTGCTGCCGGCCTCCCTGGCGAGCTCCGCCTCCACCGCCCTGGCGGCAATATAATCCAGGTCCGCTTGAGTGGTGTCCCGGATGAGCAGCGGCTCGTCGGTGAGGTACCCCTCATGCAAGGTGTCGAAGAACTCCTGCACTTGAATTGCCTCCGGCTCGACCCAGCTCGGGTCAAGGCCATGCACGTTGAAGTCCGGCATCATGGCGATGATGTCGGTTCGGCGAGAGTTGTTGCTCAGCGGGACCACTCCTGCCGGCAACTTAAACAAGGGCCCCTTGGCGACCTTGCCGGCCTTCGCGGTGGCCCTCATGGCCTTGCCGGACCGCTCAACCTCGCCATCATGGTTCACATCGAGCTGAAAGAGCCGCTGGCAGAAGTGATCACCGTGAAGTTTTGGTCGAGGCCGGGGCGAAGCCTCATGATGTCGGCGACATTCGTGAAAAGCCAGGCCAGCCTCCCCTTGTTGTGCAGCGGAGCGATTTGGCGGCGGATGAAATCCGCCCCGATCATCTTGAGGGTGAGGCGAAGAATCCTGGTGGTGGCGACCGTGAGCTTCGCATCATCGGCATCAGCATCGCTCCAGTCGCTCCGCCGAACCGGCGGCGCCTGGCGACCCAGCAGAAATCTTGTGGACCATCCTCCTCAATCCAGCACCACCGGCCCCGCCACTCTTCCCACCTCTCCTTCTGAGCGCCCTCCGGGTATGCCCCTTGGACCTTGGGATCCAGGCGACGCAATCGGATATGGCGCCCCCCGGTCGGATCCGAGGGAAGAAGTAGTGGCGGAAGAGCGCCGTGTTGGGATGCACCCCGGCGAAACCCTCGCAGAGGTGCGCAAAAAGAGCCATGCACGCCACGGCATTTGGAGTAAAATCCAGAAGGTGGAAGCCGTAGGTGTGCATGACATCATTGAAGAAATCAGAGAAGGGGGGCAGAGGCCGCAAGAGAAGTAATCAATGAAGAATGGATACCGATTTGGGGCGGCCTCAGCGCAATTGGCGGGGATGACATGCGTGACAAGATGCCCCGTCGTCTCCCCCCCCCCCATCTTGCACCCCCACAGGGGCTTGAAGCAGTCCTAGAGTTCAAACACGTTGACCGTCGAGGGGAAGTACGCGAGCTGTGTCCGTCGCACCGCCTGATCATTCTCCGGCGGCTCCGTCGCCCCGGCATCTTTGGCCACTCCCTTGCCCTTGGTGGATTTGGGAGCCATGGCAGCTGTGAGAAGCGAGGGGCGGAGGACAGCAAAGACGCAGCGGCGGCGAGCAAAGGTGAAAAGCTCGAGAAAAAGGATGAAGGGGGGAGGCGGCGGCTCTGAGATTGGAGAAGACGCAAGAAGGGGGGCAAAGTGAGCAGCACGCCCGCGGTTATCCCTTTTTACGGGGAAGGCGCGGGCCGCCTCCTTTCCCATTAACGGCAACATGACGCATGCGTGCACCGCACCGCGCATGACCCCCACGTCACGCACGACCCCACACGTCGCGCGCTCAACGCGGGTCATGGGGAAGCACAGCGGACGAAACAGTTACTGCGGTAAAGTCCGCCCCACCTGCCCACGCACCGTTCTAGGCCTAGCGCAACAACGTGTCGCGCTTATGTGTGGCCCAGGCCCGGGGGCTCCTGTCGGTGTACAAAAGTAGGGACTCTCCTTTTGACCGCTTTACTTGTGCACGGCCAGTCAGAGCCGCGCACCACAGCCGCACGTAGCAGGGCAAGGGAGGGAAGCCGGAGAGAAGCCGAAGCACAAGATAACCAAGGCAACGCCAAGATCAGAGACACCAAAGAACAAGAGGGCACGGTGGACTCCCCCGGCAAGATCCTTGCCGAGGCAGCCTCCGCAGCCCCGGCAAGAGCCTTGCCGGGGCAGCTTGCGCGTTGCCAGCAGAGCGAGCCACCCTTGAGCCCAAGGGTTCCAAATGCCGCCAACAACTACTTTGGGACCAGGGATCGGGAGGCACCTCCGTAGTGGCATGCAGATCTTCGTCAAGATCATAAACATATGAGATCAGATGAGGACTAGAAGACGGCGACCCTAAGCGGGATCCTAGCCGAGGAAATCAACAAGACCCCCAGCAAGACCTTGCTGGGGACGACTGCACCGCCACGGCAAGACCCTTGTCGGGCCCCCGGCAAGGCCCTTGCCGAGGGCATCAGCAAGGCCACAGCAAGGCCAGAGTGTAACACCCACGATGCGGCTATATCTCTCACGTGTCGAGGCACGACTTAGAGGCATAACCGCACTGTAGGTTTCGTCGCAAGAAGGGTCATCTTCACACAATCCCATGTAATGAACAAGAATGGGATAAAGAGAGTTGGCTTACAATCGCCACTTCACACAATTCATAAATAAATTAAACGTACATCATTCAAGATACACACATAGACCGACTACGGTCAAAACCAAATGAAAAGAAGACAACCCCAAATGCTAGATCCCCGATCGTCCCAACTGGGCTCCACTACTGATCAACCAGAAACGAAACATAGAAACGATCAAAGGTCCTCCTCGAGCTCCCACTTGAGCCCGGTTGTGTCACCTGCACTGGTATCATCGGCACCTGCGATTGTTTGGAAGTATCTGTGAGTCACGAGGACTCAGCAATCTCACACCCGCGAGATCAAGACTATTTAAGCTTATGGGCAGGAAAGGGGTAATTAGGTGGAGCTGCAGCAAGCACTAAGCAAGTATGGTGGCTAACATACGCAAATAAGAGCGAGAAGAGAAGCAACGCAACGGTCGTGAAGCTAGAAGTGATCAAGAAGTGATCCTGAAACTACTTACGCACAACCATAACACAAGAACCATGTTCACTTCCCGGACTCCGCCGAAAAGAGACCATCACGGCTACACACGCGGTTGATGTATTTTAATTAAGTCAAGTGTCAAGTTCTCTACAACCGGATATTAACAAATTCCCATCTGCCACATAACCGCAGGCACAGCTCTCGAAAGTTTATACCCTGCAGGGGTGTCTCGACTTAGCCCATCACAAGCTCTCACGGTCAACGAAGGATATTCCTTCTCCCGGGAAGACCCGATCAGTCTTGGAATCCCGGTTACAAGACATTTCGACAATGGTAAAACAAGACCAGCAAAGCCACCCGAATGTGCCGACAAATCCCGATATGAGCTGCACATATCTCGTTCTCAGGGCACACCGGATGAGCAGTCCATACAACTAAAACCATGCCTCAAGTTTCCCCGAGGTGGCGCTACAAAGGGCTCTAGTTTGGACCAACACTCGAAGGAGCACTGGCCCGGGGGGGTTAAAATAAAGATGACCCTTGAGTGTGCAGAACCCAAGGGAAAAAGGCTTAGGTGGCAAATGTTAAAACCAAGGTTGGGCCTTCTTTGGAGGAGTTTTATTCAAAGCGAACTGTCAAGGGGGTCCCATAAATCACCCAACCGCGTAAGGAATGCAAAATCAAGAAACATAACACCGGTATGATGGAAACTAGGGCGGCAATAGTGGAACAAAACACCAGGCATAAGGCCGAGCCTTCCACCCTTTACCAAGTATATAGATGTATTAATTTAAATAAGAGATATTGTGATATCCCAACATAACCATGTTCCAACATGGAACAACTTCATCTTCACCTGCAACTATCAACACTATAAGAGGGGCTGAGCAAAAAGCGGTAACATAGCCAAACAACGGTTTGCTAGGAAAGGTGGGTTAGAGGCTTGACATGGCAATATGGGAGGCATGATATAGCAAGTGGTAGGTAGCGCGGCATAGCAATAGAGCGGACAACTAGCAAGCAAAGATAGAAGTGATATCGAGGGTAATGGTCATCTTGCCTGAGATCCTGCAAGGAAGAAGAAAGAGTCCATGAAGAAGACAAACGGACGTAGTCGAACGGATCCTCACAATCGCAACGTAACCGGAACTATCAAGGAAAAGCGCAACCGGAAAGAAGGAAACAACATGGTAAACAACCATCACATAAACATGGCATGATGCACAATCAAGTATGATGCATGTCCGGTTTAAAAAGGCATGGCATGGCAAAGTGCACAAACAACACTACAAATTTAAGTGGAGCTCAATATGCAACGACTTGCATATTGACGAAACACCACATGACTCATTTAGTTCTCTCTTGGTTATGTACCCAACAATATTAAATGTTGTTAAACATGGCAAGAGGTGAAGCATAAGTAAACTAACTATTTAGGCAAGTTTAAATGAGGCCGGAAATAACAAACAACAATTCCGGAAAATCCTCATGTGCATATTTTAGATTTGGTACTGTTCTGCCTAAAACCATATTTTATTGTTTTTAAACAGGAAAATAAAGTGCAACATGTTAATCTATGCATTTTCCTACCCCATTTACATATATAATTTATTTAAATCCGAGCTATGGTTATTTAGTTATGAAATAAATCATTTTAACATGGCATTTACACAAATTAATGCAAACAGCAAGTTTAAACATTTTAAACATGGATGAAAATTACATATTATGAAACTAGATAAAATTCTAAGCGCTTTACATGTTGAAAACATTTTAATATGATGCATGGTTAATTAGTTATTAGATGCATGAACACTAGGGTTTTTTTTTTTTTGAAAAACTGCAGTTCTCTGATTAATTAGCAAATTCGTCATGAAAAAACAGTGACTCGGCCGAATCAAGGCCAAGGCCACCATGGGCCAAATTGGGCCGTTGAGGGGAAGTAGCCCACGCGGACAAAGGGCGTGAGCAGTCAAGTGAAGGCGGCCCAAGGCTCGCTTGAGATAGATCGCAAGGCGTCGAAAGTCGCACGACCATTGACCCGAAAGCGGTAGCTGCAGTCGCCGGGACGAAGCGGACGGCGGCGCGGGCGTGAAGCGTAACGGCGGCGAAGCAAAGCGATGGAAGCGGCGGTCGGCAAGAAGGTTCGTGGTGGTCGCCGACAGTGGGCGGGCGCGCCCGCATGCGAGGAGGTCAACGCGAGGCCGGCGGGACTTGGCGTGGTCTGTGACGGGCGTAGGTTTGGCGCCGGTCTTGGCGCGGTTCACGGCCAATGGGCGTTGTTGAGCTGGAATCACGCGAGGCGAAGGGGGTTCAACGCGCGGCAGCGCGCCTCCTCGCTCGATGCAGGGAAGCGAAGCGACGGCGCGAGAGGAACCGGGCGAGGCGACCCGATCCAGCGGCGGGGAGCTCCTGGCAGTTGACGAAGAGGGGGATGGCGGAGACCGGCTGATCTGGACGAGGGGAGGTGGATCCCAGCGAGGTTCGTGCTGGTTCCAGGCGGCGTGCTTGTTCATGAACAGAAGAGAGAGAGACGGTCGGAGGAGCCGGACAGCTAAGAAAGGGAAAAAAAGGGTGCAAGGCAGGGGACCTGCTGGGTTCACCGGCGACGTTCACTGGAGGCGGCGGGGTCGCAAGGGTGAGGCTGAGCGCCGGGCGCAAGGCTGTTGTTGCGAGCTCGAGGAGAAAGCAGAGGAGGAGCCTCTCTTGTGGGCTTGATCGGGGCAAGGAGGAGGATTTGGTGGTGGCTGGCTGGTGGATCGGGAGGAGGTTGCGGGATCGGCCCGATGGAGAATTCGGGAAGAGGAGGTGGGTGCATCGGGACGGATCCTGAGGAAGATAGCGGCGGCGGCGGAGAGGAATCGATGGGACATCTCCCTAGATTCTAGGGTTGGTCTAGTTTATATAGGAAGTGGATCCAAATGCTGACTAATGGAAGCCCTTTGATCTAAATCGAACGACTGAGAAAAATATAGGTTAGGAAGTCCAATTAAGAAAACGGAGATGTTTTAGGGATGTTAGGGGATAATCTGAATGCAACGGTGATGACTGAGCAGATCGGTTTCGGGACACTTTCGGACGCGCGCGAGGGGTCTGAGTAAAGTGTAGAGAGGGTCAAACGGTCAGACAAGAGGGAATCGAAAACCCGGTTGGACTCGGATCAGTCAACAAAGGCAGGGGTCGCGACAACTACGAACGGACCACGAGTTTAAGAAAACATGCGGATGCAATGCGTATGATGCGATGATGAATGCAACAAACAAATAAATACACGCGACGATAATGAAAAACATAGAAGGCGTTTGGAGCGTCGGTCTCGGGGCATTACAACACTCCACCACTACAAGAGGATCTCGTCCCGAGATCTAGGATGGCACTAGAGAAAAGCGGAAGAGGAAGAGGTAAAACAAAGTTGCTTCTTTGACAAACGAGTGAAACCCAGAAACTTTGAGAGGTTGAACAAATCGAAAGAAAGAATACAATGGAGGTGAACAAGATTGCAAACACTCCGTTAGCAAAGAAGAAAGAACATGATGAGAACCAAGAGCTTAGGGGACAAGATAGATTTTGAAGCCACTCGGATTAAAACAAGATAGAGAAGGAATAAGAATGATATAATTTGGATAACAATCCGACTAAAAATGGAAGTAATTAACATGAACTTGACAAAATGAAAGCACTTGGATTAGACTCCGGTTAAAAGAGGAATGATAGACAAAGCACTCCGGTTAAATGGATAAGCAATAAAAGAACATGATCTTGACAAAACAAGATGATGGGTCGAAGAGAGCAACATCACAATGCCTCCGGAAGAAATGAAAGAATGGAATGAAAATAACGAAGAAGAAAAACAACATGTTCTACTTCAAGTGAATTTGAGAGAGCATTCTTAAAAAGAAGGATTGAACGGAGTTGTTGGAAAACCAACAACGAAAAGAATAAGCTTGTAGTGGACTTATGGAAACATCTCAACATTATGAGGTGACAAACGACCACTAAAGGAAGCCATTGATTTGAGTGAGAGCACCAAGGCGATGAAAAACTTCTTTCACCAAGAGGATAGGAGAAAACTTGGATCATTGATAAGCACCATAATAGCAACATTCCTTAGGGAATGCTTTAGGTGAAACATGACACAAGATAAATCCAACGAAGAGATTGGTGGATTTAAAATATCTCATTCTTGACAACATGTGAATCATGAAATGCGAACTCAAATTGTCAAGAATGACATAACACCACCTCAAATGATAAGGTAGAACGAATTGCACTTTGGAATGCAGGAAGAAGAATATTTTAGCTCTTCCAACAAGAATCTTGAGAACACTTCGAGAATGAATTAAATCCTTGATGAACCACCATGAAGAACTTCGGTAAAAAAAAAGGATGATAAAAAAGAAAGAGAGGTTGAAAACACAAGGTGAAGCCTTGCAGTGATGAAATGAAGCTTTGAAATGATATAACCGAGAAAACATGGAACTCCGGAAAGAAAGAGGAACAATTGAAATCAAGAATTTTGATGAATCTCCGGAATAAGGAATTGAATTTACTCGATGAAACAAGAATAAGAATTACATTATGCTCATCCTTCACCAATTAAATTGATGACAAGCAATGGATTTGGCATACTACTTATTCTCGTAGAAAGGATTAAGATAGATATGGCGGAAACTTGGAAAGGTCTTCAACGAACCACCGGTAGGATTGGACGAATGAATCTATGTGATAACGAAGGAAGAGAACTCTTGAACGAACCACCGTAAGACTTTGAAATGAACGAAGAAAAGATAAAGAAACACCGGGAAGAATTAGAAAAATGAACGAAGATACTTGAGAGAATTTAGATACAACTGAACGAATAGATGACGAGTTGATTAGGGAATACTTGAGTGATGCACCGGTAAGATTTGGAGAATGAGATCTGAAAGCTGAGAATGAATAATTCTGAGATGATGGCTCCAGAGAATCAAACTGAAAAGACTCCTGAAATGCTCCGGATGGGTGAAAAGAATTCTCGCAATCGAAAACAATTATGAGAGGATGGCATCAAGCTAGAACCATGAATCTTCAAGAGAATGGACAAGATTTAAGGCAAACTCTTCTTCGGTATTCAAAATCCGAGAATGACGACGAGAAACCACCATGAATTTTTGAGATACTCCGGGATGAAAATTAGAAAGGTTGAACCAACGATGAAAAGAATTTGAACGTGATTTTAGAGAAGGAATATAACTGATGAAATTCATTCTTACGTCACACCTTGAAAAAGAATTTGGGAATAGCTCCGGGAAAATTAGAAGAGTCAGGTACGATCCTGGGAAAAGACCCATGGGTTAGGGCCCACTCAAAAGATACACGTTGAACGATTGCTTGAAAAGAGAGATTGCACAGGTTGAATTAAATGGCTTGAATGAGATAGCATCCTCAAAAGAACTTGAGTGAATTGAGAATGGAAACTTGAATCTTCTGAGATATCTTCATCACTCCGGAACCATTGAATAGCGAGAAGTGGATGATTAAGAGGTGCACCGGTACGAGAAAAACATTTGAAACGAGGAAAAGATATGATCGACAAAGCTTGAATTTAATCCACTAGAGAAGAAAAGAATGAAGAATGATAAACTTGAAGAACCGTTAGTATCTTCCTGAGAATCACCGGATAAGAACACTAACGGAAAAGAATGGAGAGACTTCACTCAATAAAATGGATACTTGGTTAGGGATATATGAGACCTTGAAGAAAAGGGTGGGAGGGCGGGAAAACAAAGGCAACTTGGGGACGGATGAAACGAACAACGTTGGGAAAACTGAGCGGTGTTCTGTGAATGTTGAAATGATCGGATCCACTTGAAGAGAAGCACATTGTTTGAAAAGAATTAACATGACAACCTCGATGATCGAAAGGATTAGCAACCACATAGAAATATGAGAACACCGCTTAGAATAAGGTATGGAATCAACACTTGGCATTGAAGCAACTCGAATACCACAAAACAAAACAAAAACAAAGGATTTGGCTTGCGTAATAAGCGGAAACAAACATATGATAAATCCCATATCGTATCATGTGTGTGTTGGAAAGATATCCTACTGAAATACTTGAATTCCCACTTATAAACTTCCGAAACTTTACGGTCATGCAATCGGTGTTGGGGATACAGGGACGCAATATATCTCACCCAAACTAACAATCCCTAGATCCACCGTATCCATCCGTCAACACATAACCAAGAAAACTCCGGAAATCGTTTACCTCAACCTTCAAAAAGCATCCGTTATACGAGTTATGGCAATACTCCCGAACTCCCGCCCCAGTACTGGGTGGCGTCAAGGTGATCTCACCAACAACTGCATAAAAGGGATTTTCGATGTCGGTGAAACTCAGGTATTTCAGAATTGCAACGATAAAATTGTGATGACAACACCTCGGAGCTCAACTCCCCGGAACACTGCCACAACCCCTGAATGTCAGGAGGCACCAAGAACAATGTTCTCGTCACAAGACTATCGGAACGATTCCAAGATACCCGCGTGATCCTAAAAAAATCGTGAAATTTGAGGAGAGTGAAGTCAAAATTCAACGTCAGGAGACCTCACCAGAGCGACGAAGTGACTGAGGAGTAAAAAGAATCCTACTCTCCGATATATATAATCCTAAGACTCAAAACATTTTGTTCTAGACTCAACAATGTCAGCGATTCGATCAAGCAGGGGGCTCCTAAGTCGGGGATGGCTCTGATTACCAACTTGTAACACCCATGATGCGGCTATATCTCTCACGTGTCGAGGCACGACTTAGAGGCATAATCGCATTGTAGGTTTTGTCGCAAGAAGGGTCATCTTCACACAATCCCATGTAATGAACAAGAATGGGATAAAGAGAGTTGGCTTACAATCGCCACTTCACACAATTCATAAATAAATTAAACGTACATCATTCAAGATACACACATAGATCGGCTACGGTCAAAACCAAATGAAAAGAAGACAACCCCAAATGCTAGATCCCCGATCGTCCCAACTGGGCTCCACTACTGATCAACCAGAAACGAAACATAGAAACGAGCAAAGGTCCTCCTCGAGCTCCCACTTGAGCCCGGTTGTGTCACACCTGACTGGTATCATCGGCACCTGCAACTGTTTGGAAGTATCTGTGAGTCACGAGGACTCAGCAATCTCACACCCGAGAGATCAAGACTATTTAAACTTATGGGCAGGAAAGGGGTAATGAGGTGGAGCTGCAGCAAGCACTAAGCAAATATGGTGGCTAAAATACGTAAATAAGAGCGAGAAGAGAAGCAACGCAACGGTCGTGAAGCTAGAAGTGATCAAGAAGTGATCCTGAAACTACTTACGCACAACCATAACACAAGAACCGTGTTCACTTCCAGGACTCCATGAAAAGAGACCATCACGGCTACACGCGGTTGATGTATTTTAATTAAGTCAAGTGTCAAGTTCTCTACAACCGGATATTAACAAATTCCCATACGCCACATAACCACGGGCACGGCTCTCGAAAGTTTATACCTGCAGGGTGTCCCAACTTAGCCCATCACAAGCTCTCACGGTCGGCGAAGGATATTCCTTCTCCGGGAAGACCCTATCGATCTTGCAATCCGGTTACAAGACATTTCGACAATGGTAAAACAAGACCAAAGAAGCCGCCAGAATGTGCCGACAAATCCCGATAGGAGCTGCACATATCTCGTTCTCGTGGCACACCGAATGAGCGGTCCGTACAACTAAAACCAGCCTCAAGTTTCCCAGGGTGGCTACGCAAAGGGCTCTAGTTTGGACCAACACTCGGAGGAGCACCGCCCGGGGTTAGAATAAAGATGACCCTTGAGTGTGCGTAACCCAAGGGAAAAAGGCTTAGGTGGCAAATGTTAAAACCAAGGTTGGGCCTTCTTTGGAGGAGTTTTATTCAAAGCGAACCGTCGAGGGTCCCATAAATCACCCAACCGCGTAAGGAACGCAAAATCAAGGAACATAACACCGGTATGACGGAAACTAGGGCGGCAAGAGTGGAACAAAACACCAGGCATAAGGCCGAGCCTTCCACCCTTTACCAAGTATATAGATGCATTAATTTAAATAAGAGATATTGTGGTATCCCAACATAACCATGTTCCAACATGGAACAACTTCATCTTCACCGCAACTATCAACGCTTATAAGAGAAATTTGAGCAAAAGCGGTAACATAGCCAAACAACGGTTTGCTAGGAAAGGTGGGTTAGAGGCTTGACATGGCAATATGGGAGGCATGATATAGCAAGTGGTAGGTAGCGCGGCATTGCAATAGAGCGGACAACTAGCAAGCAAAGATAGAAGTGATATCGAGGGTAATGGTCATCTTGCCTGAGATCCCGCAAGGAAGAAGAACGAGTCCATGAAGAAGACAAACGGACGTAGTCGAACGTATCCTCACAATCGCAACGTAACCGGAACTATCAAGGAGAAGCGCAACCGGAAAGAAGGAAACAACATGGTAAACAACCATCACATAAACATGGCATGATGCACAATCAAGTATGATGCATGTCCGGTTTAAAAAGGCATGTCATGGCAAAGTGCACAAACAACACTACAAATTTAAGTGGAGCTCAATATGCAACGACTTGCATATTGACGAAACACCACATGACTCATTTAGTTCTCTCTTGGTTATGTACCCAATAATATTAAATGTTGTTAAACATGACAAGAGGTGAAGCATAAGTAAACTAACTATTTAGGCAAGTTTAAAAGAGGCCGGAAATAACAAACAACAATTCCGGAAAATCCTCATGTGCATATTTTAGATTTGGTACTGTTCTGCCTAAAGTGCAACATGTTAATCTATGCATTTTCCTACCCCATTTACATATATAATTTATTTAAATCCGAGCTACGGTTATTTAATTATGAAATACTCCCTCCGTTCCTAAATATTTGTCTTTCTAGCCATCTCAAATGAACTACAACATACGGATGTATGTAGACATGTTTTAGAATGTAGATTCATTCATTTAGCTCCGTATGTAGTCACTTGTTGAAATCTCTAGAAAGTTAATTATTTAGGAACGGAGGGAGTAAATCATTTTAACATAGCATTTACACAAATTAATGCAAACAGCAAGTTTAAACATTTTAAACATGGTTGAAAATTACATATTATGAAACTAGATAAAATTCTAAGCACTTTACATGTTGAAAACATTTTAATATGATGCATGGTTAATTAGTTATTAGATGCATGAACGCTAGGGGTTTTTCTGAAAAACTGCAGTTCTCTGATTAATTAGCAAATTCGTTCGCGGAAAAAAACAGTGACTCGGGCCGAAACTGTTGGGCGCTGGGGCGCTCACCATGGGCCAAATTGGGCCGTTGGAGGGGAAGTAGCCCACGCGGGACAGTGGCGTGGAGCAGGCCGGCGTGGGAAGGCGGCCCAAGGCCTGGCTTGGAGATAGATCGGGCGCGTGCGGTCGAGTGCGCACGACCGTTGACCCGAGCGGCAGCTGCAGTTCGTCGGGGACGAACGGGACGGCGGTGCGGCGTGAAGCAGAACGGCGGCGAGCAGGCGATGGAAGCGGCGGGTCGGCAAGAAGGTTCTGGTGGTGGTCGCCGACAGTGGCTGGCGCGGCCCGCATGCGAGGAGGTCAACGCGAGGCCGGCGGGGACTTGGCGCGGTCCAGGACGAAGCAGAGGTTTGGCGCTGGTCTTGGCGCGGTTCACGGTCAACGGGCGTTGCTGGAGCTGGACTCCGCGCGAGGCAGAGGAGGGTTCAACGCGCGGCAGCGCGCCTCCTCGTTCGATGCAGGGGAAACAGGGCGACGGCGCGAGAGGAACCGGGCGAGGCGACCCGATCCGGCGGCGGGGAGCTCCTGGCAGTTGACGAAGAGGGGGATGGCGGAGACCGGCAGATCTGGACGAGGGGAGGTGGATCCCAGCGAAGTTCAACGGATCGTGCTGGTTCCAGGCAGCGGCGGCGTGCTTGTTCATGAACAGAAGAGAGAGACGGTCGGAGGAGGCGGACAGCTAAGAAAGGGAAAAAGAGGGTGCAAGGCAGGGGACCTGCTGGGTTCACCGGCGACGTTCACTGGAGGCGGCGGGGTCGCGAGGGTGAGGCTGAGGAGCGCTCGGGCGCTGCGCTGTTGTTGCGGGCTCGAGGAGAAAGCAGAGGAGGAGCTCCTCTCTTGTGGGCTTGATCGAGGCAAGGAGGAGGATTTGGTGGTGGCTGGCTGGTGGATCGGGAGGAGGCTGCGGGATTGGCCCGATGGAGAAATCGGGGAGAGGAGGTGGGTGCATCGGGATGGATCCCGAGGAAGATAGCGGCGGCGGCCGAGAGGAATCGATGGGACATCTACCTAGATTGTAGGTTGGTCTAGTCTAGCATATAAAGCCTCCTAGAGTGGTAGTCATAACAAAGGCCTCGAACGCATAGTACCACACGAGAGAAAAAAGACCATCGAACCCTGCCCACGCGTGGGGGTGCAGCGCACCACGCGAAGGAAAAAGAACACCGTAGCACGCGAGGTAGAAAGCGGCGCCCCTCGCTCCTCCCTCCCTCCCTCCCTCGTTCACCGCCGCCTCCCCTAACCCTAGCCCAGTCCACGCCGCCCTCGGCTCCTCCCTCCCTCCTCGCCCTCACGCCGCTCCCTCCAACCACCTCCTCCTCCTTCCGACGGGTCGCCGGATCCGTCGGCCACCCCATGGACTTCGCTCGAACGCTGGCCGGGAGGCGCCGCCACCGCAACGCCAACCCCGACCCGACCAACCCGCCCGTAGGAGGTGGAGGCGGAGTCCATGATGCTTGGTCTCCGCCGCGTGCCGTCTTTGCCGAGGCGAGCCGATCGCCGCGCAGTCGTGCTCTCCGCCGTGTCAAGCTACCGCCCTTCACCGGTCTTGCCGTGGATTAGAGAGAGCGCAGCGGGCGGTAGAGGAGGTGGCGGCCCGACGTCCGCCGAGGGGGAGCAGGGTCACGAGTCAAGACGGATGATCGCAATGGGCGGACGACCGGAGGAGAGTAGGAGGTAGGTACGTTGGGATGTAGGTCGCCATGACGGCAGGCGATCGGTCGGATTGATCCGGAGGCCTTTCGGCAAGAGAGGCGGACAATGACCGATGGAGAAGGGATCGACATCGGGCAAACTCGAAGACCCAAAACGGTCAGCCTCATCATCTACCTCACCGTCTCTCCTCCAAGACGCTGGATGCTCTGCTCGACCTCTTCCTCGTCATGGCTGCTCAACAAAATAAGCGGGAGCGGCCGGCAAATGAAAGCGTCCGCCTTAGGCTTCAGGTACACAACCATTCTTCTCCTCTTCCTTTTTTTTTACTCCCTTTCTTTCAGTACCCTGCTCCCCTTTCAATATTTGTTTGTGCGGCTGTCAGCAGGACATGTGAAAGATCGTGGATGCCGCCTAGAGGGGGGGGTGAATAGGCGCTTTAAATAATTACGGTAGAGGCTTGAACAAATGCGGAATAAACCTAGCGGTTAATTTGTCAAGCACAAAACCTACAACAACTAGGCTCACCTAGGTGCACCAACAACTTATGCTAAACAAGAAAAACTACTTAGGTGATAGCAAGATATATGACGAGAAACAATATGGCTATCACAAAGTAAAGTGCATAAGTAAAGGGCTCGGGTAAGAGATAACCGAGGCACGCGGAGATGACGATGTATTCCGAAGTTCACACCCTTGCGGATGCTAATCTCCGTTTGGAGCGGTGTGGAGGCACAATGCTCCCCAAGAAGCCACTAGGGCCACCGTAATCTCCTCACGCCCTCGCCTGATGCAAGATGCCGTGATTCCACTAAGGGACCCTTGAGGGCGGTCACCGAACCCGTACAAATGGCAACCCTTGGGGCGGTCACCGAACCCGTACACTTTGGCAACCCTTGGGGCGGTCACGGTGCCCGTCAAATTGCTCAGGCGATCTCCACAACCTAATTGGAGACCCGACGCTTGCCGGAGCTTTACACCACAATGATTGAGCTCCAAACACCACCAACCGTCTAGGCGCCCAAGCACCCAAGAGGAACAAGCTCAAGGGCACCAAGCACCCAAGAGTAATAAGCTTCTCAACTTGTAACTTCCACGTATCACCGTGGAGAACTCAAACCGATGCACCAAATGCAATGGCAAGGGCACACGGAGTGCCCAAGTCCTTCTCTCTCAAATCCCACCGAAGCAACTAATGCTAGGGAAGAAAATGAGAGGAAGAACAAGAAGGAGAACACCAAGAACTCCAAGATCTAGATCCAAGGGGTTCCCCTCACATAGAGGAGAAAGTGATTGGTGGAAATGTGGATCTAGATCTCCTCTCTCTTTTCCCTCAAAAACTAGCAAGAATCCATGGAGGGATTGAGAGTTAGCAAGCTCGAAGAAGGTCAACAATGGGGGAAGAACACGAGCTCAAAGAATTAAATCTCAAGGGGGAAGAAGACCCCCTTTTATAGGTGGGGAGAAAAACCAACCGTTATCCCCTCACTCAAGACGACACGGTACTATCATGGAGCTGCGGTACTACCATGATCGGCTGCGGTACTATCAACAGGTTGCGGTACTACCGCAAGTGCAAGATCTTGGCCAGATGAAGGCACATTGCATAGGGCAACGAACGGTAGAACCGGAGTGGTACTACCGCGCCTCACGGTACTACCGTAAGGCGTGCAACACTAGTCATGAGAAAGCACGGAAGTAAAAATTACTTCCGTACCTACTTCCGCCGAGGAGGACTGCGCAAAAATCCGCACGCGATACTACCGCACACGAAGAGCGGTACTACAGCGTGAGGCGCGGATGTAACAATTACATCCGCCCTACTTCCGCTCATGCTGCTAAGCCTGGCCAGAGCCCACGGTACTACCGCGCCCGCGGCACGGTACTACCGCGTAGGGCACGGATGTAAAAAATTACATCCGCCCCTACTACCGCTCGAGTAGCTGCGCCTGGCCTGAGGCCACGGTACTACCGCTCCCACAGAGCGGTACTACCGTGAGCACCTGCGATTACTACGAAGGGATCATGCGGTACTATCAAGAGGGCTCATGCGGTACTACCGCTCCAAGAGCAAGATTACCGCATGCCCCGGATCAAGAACACTTGGAGTCCTTCATTTTGCAGAGAAGACAACAGAGGAAAATAATAAAACCAGAACTGCCATAACTTCTGCAAATGAGCTCCGAATTGAGCAAACTCAAGCTTGTTGGAAACAAGACAACGAGTAGCATCAAAACAGTGACAGAACAAAGGAGTGAAACCTCCAACAGAGAAGAAACGACATATCCTCCAACATCGAAAACATCATAGAAGATGCATGCAAACTCCGTTTTCGATGAACTCGAGCTTGTCATAAAAATGACCATAAGCTCCAAATCTCACAAGGATAAGAACCAAACAAGAACCAAAAAAGATGATGCAAGGATGCAATGGTTTGAGCTCTCTACGAATGATACGATCAAGCTACTCATCGAGAGCCCCCTTGATAGTACGGCAATCGATCCTATAACCCGGTCTCCCAACTACCATCATGAGACCGGTAAAATAGAAAACCTATCAAGGGCAAACCTTTGCCTTGCACATGGTCCACTTGAGCTAGACGATGACGATCTTGACTCCCTCAAGATGGACCACCTTTCTTGATTGCGTTGGCTCGATGAAGACTAGTTGATTGCTCGCCCATACTCCACTATGGGTGAGCCACTCTTCCGCACATCTTCACAAGTCCATTGTCACCACAATGGACGGCAAGCTTCAAGCATTTGATCTCTTCGTGATGCTTCACTTGAATTTGCACACCGCAACCTAACCCCACAAAGAACTCTCACGAAGACCATGGGTTAGTACACAAAGCGTAATGGACAATGCTTACCATACCATGGGATCACTTGATCCCTCGGTACATCTTGTGCTTTGTGTGTTGAATCTTTCCAACTCTCTTCATTTGGATGATGTCTTGAAGGTGGACATGAATGATCACACAATCTTATTCTTCAAGACATGCTTGCAATAAGCTCAACACTCACATGACCAGTCTTTGGATAATTCCTTAGTAGCACCGCGGTCATCACAAACTCTCCTTGAAACCAACAAATGGACTCCAAGAAAAGCCTATGGACAAACCCTTCAAATATAACTCAAGTCAACCATTAGTCCATAGAGATTGTCATCAAATACCAAAACCAAACATGGGGGCACCGCATGTTCTTTCAACATGGCGTTCAACGGTGGATGCAGGCAGCCTATGCCAAGGTGAGCTTCTCCCATCGTTTTTCCTTCTGCTCTTGATTTGATCTCTACCTTATGTGTCCTCCTACCCACCAATCCGCCTTCAACATCAATCTTAGGATATACTTCTTATGCTTGCATGTGAGCTGTTTGATAAAATCTGCGTGTAGTGACCAAAATGCGAGGTTGTGTTTCCTGCTTTGTTGATTGATCGTTGCTTTGGTCGAGGTGGGTTATGCTTGCTTCTGCTCTTCATTGTATTTTTGTTCATGGCCTATGTTGGAGAGGTTATGCATGTTCCTCAAAGAAGCCTTATGTCCAAGAATAAATTACTTACGTTTGAGTGCGAGTAATGACATAATTTGTAATTTTTCATTTCCCTTTTGCGTGTCCATTAGAGATTCCTTTTCTGTTCCTTGGCTTACTAACCTTGGTAAGTTTAGAAATCGTATCTTATACAGATATACATCTCTTCTGCATGTCTCAAATGCTAGCTTGGTATGTTTTCAAACCCCCACGAACTATATCTATTATATTTCTGCAATTTTAATGGCTTAGTTTCACGTGTTAGATCATTGGTTCCCAGTTTATACCAAGCTGATTACAGTAGACCATCTATTTGGTATGGTACCTACAGGTTTTCCTACTTAATTATATTCAATGTATAAGAGGAATTATTTAATAAGATCACAGACATCACATTTGATAATTAGTATGACTTACCAATTGACCGCTTGCTAAATCCATCAATGGCGCTTCTTTACCATTAGTTAAGAAGTGAATATATATTTGTTAAATGTTGTTCGTGTTCATCCGCACCACGCCGCAATGGTGCGGCGGGCTGGTGTCGTTCATCTACCCCACGCCGCAGCTGCTGCGGCACGACGTCCGACTATTCGGCCACCAGACCTGCAGAGCAAGGTTGGCCTGCTCATCGACTATCTTTGGGGATCAGGTTAGCATTTTGCCATATCAGCGGCTCTTCTCCCCGTCGCCAAGGCTGGTCGTGGGGGCATGAGGAGAGGGAGGGGCAGATGCATGAGAAGGAGGGGATTTACCAGGCGGCGCCGCCCGCCCAAGTGTAACTAATTCCTCTCTCTTCTTTGCAGGATATAATCTTTCCCATGGCGGTCGGCGGCGCTCGGCCGTGGAGGCCTGCTCCTCATGCTCCTCCTCCTGGTATGCCTCTTCGCCCTGCCTCTCCTTCTCTCTTTTTCCTCTCGCTCTAGGGTTAGGATTCAGTCCTCTTTAAGAGAAAAACAACCCAAGTGTAACTGATTCCTCTCTCTTCTTTGCAGGATCTAATTCTTGATTGTTGCGTCAGTCGAATCAGGCATGCGATTTACGTTTACGTCGGTGAGCCACTTTTTTCCGCTTGCTTTCTACCTGCTCGATGAAATGCGGTCGTGCTTAGAATCCTTTTTACATTTGGGGTTAAGATCTGTCCTATTCCTTCTCGCTTGTCTTTGTTGTATATACTGCTTTTAGCATTCTTGGTAGAAGAGTTTCCTTGTGGGTAGAAAGCTTGGTTATGTCCTGATTTATGAACTGCTTTTCTTCGTGTCTGTTCTTAGGATTCTGGTCTTTGTTGATCTCGTCAAGGGCCTCATCTCGCTTTCTTTCATCTTGTGAAGGTTCCATCCTCGACCTCGTGCTTCTTTGTGTGCACTTGGTCATTATTATTAGTACTTTCCTGCTAATTGTTTCTTTGTTTCAATACATTTTGTTCCTCTAACATAGTGTCTTTAGCGTTCTTGGTAGAACGGTTTTCTTGTGCATGGAATGTTTTATCCTCTTACCATATACTATTTATTTGTGTGCTCTTGGTAATTATTGTTTGAGTCCATTTTGTTTGTCTTCTATCGCTTATTTCCTTTCCAGCTATAATGATATGCACGTTTGTATGTTTTGTTTGTATGTCGCTTGCACCTTTTCCCTACGCTTTAATGCTCTTGTTTACGCCTTTAATCTTGGCTTTGAACTATTTGTGTGTCGTCTGCTTGCTTTTCTCTTTCCATTTGGCATATGTGCTTGGTCTTGCTCTCTGAGTGAGCTCTCATGTTTTCTGCATCTACATACATTGCGGGGTTTCTTTTCTCTGATTTGGTGTCGTGATCGGCTCATCTCCTGGTTCATCGTCCAAAGATGTTGCACTCCCGATCAACTTGCTAAGGTTCCAACTTCCTCCTTTACTTATATTCTTTATACTTGTTGCAAATCAAGTAATTTAACCGGTTCTAACTGTGTGTGTAACGTGTGGTGTGACATTTTGCTTTTTGTGTTCTTATTGGTGCTATTACTGCTTTGTTATTTACCTTTACATATATTCTTTCCTGCTTCGTATTGTGTAATTACTTCATTTACCTAGAATGTGTGCTCTGGTGTCCTTTGTTCTTCCAATTTTGGAATTGTGGCAGCACAATGTGCATTGCCTCCGCGTTGCTACTTGTGTGAGATCGACGGGAATGGTCATGTGCTTGCTGGTGTAGAGATTGATGTTCCTGGGGATGGCCTTATAGGTAATAAACCTAGGTTTATTTTAGATTCAAATCACTTAGCTTTTTTTGAGCCATGGAACCTGCAGTTTTACAGCCAGATTGAGACATGGAAATTCATGATGTACTTTGCGAGACCCCTGTCCGTTAGTGCCTCTTTGATCAGCTCTGCTATGGCATTGGATAAGCCTTTAGTACGGTGAGCTTTGGTAGAAAATGGTTACGCCATTCTTGAACGATACACTGTACTAAAAGCTGAATAATTAAATGCAACCAACATAGACTTTCCTGCTATCTATGATTACTCAACAAGTTCTTTTAGTTTTAGTCTGACATGGTAGCTAACACCAGTATTATAAATTGTTCATATCTATCTTCTTTGACCATACTACATATGCATAGTACTGATCAATGGCAATAATCCTTATGTGGCCTTCTCTATGAGCGATAATCTAACATTTATAAAATCATCTTAGGATTTCCTAATGGATCCTGTACACATTCCACCAAGGGTTATTTTGGATGCTATGCTGAGCACACTCTATAGCTCCCAAAAGCTATGTACTACACCCAGCCTCTGTGAGACATTGGTATAGAGACTGATTGAGTATTATCCATCTCTGCAAAGACTTGCCAAAGAGCACCTGTCAAGAGATTTGTTTGTCGATCAAAGTCATCTTGCTACTTTTGCAGGTTTATTTGCATATGAAATCACCAGAATTTTCGCCATGGCTCGTTCTTGACATGGTGCTTAAAAGCACTCATCCCATCCCGATTATTCGCATACAGTTTTTGTTTTTGTTTTCTTGATTCACTTCTATCGACATTTTTATGTCCTTTTATGACCAGCTTGGCCATTTGGTCTGGATGGAGTCATTCAACTCGGAAAGAAAAAAGAATTTGAGAATGCTTTATCTTTCATGCAATAGTTGCGGTCAATTGTTCTTGGTTTTTCCTGTAGTAGTTGATAATCAGTCTGAACAATAGTAGATTAGTAAAGCCAATAGCAGTTAATTTGAGACGACTTTTATCATCCCTACAGTAGTTAAGGTTGATTGTTCTTAGTTTTTCCTGTAGTGTTTAATTTGATTGTTCTGAGCATTCAAATTGTACTGCTGTTTCTCTCCTACTCTTTTCTGACAAATGTTATTATCTGTGCTTCATTACTACTCTCTCTAAATCATGTGAGAGTTGAATGATGTTGTAGGATAACTATTGATGATGAAAAGATTGTGGGTTTTTATACTGGTATAGGGGGAGTATAATACAAATGGTCCTTCAAATCTAGTTGGAAGCTCCTCCCTGTAATTGATGAAGGCAGGATTTACTATTTCTAGGGAGTAAGAGGTTTATTTGTTGAACCATGATATCTAAGGGAGTAAGAGGCAACGTCCAGGTTGGTACATAATGGTTCTTAGTCTTTTGCTTTATGACATCGAATGAACTTTGCAATTCTAAGTGTCTATCATGTCCTGCATAGTTTTTTATTTTGTGTAAGTTGAGAGTATTCATAGTTCCATTTTCCTATTTTTGGCAGGGGTATCTAAGAGAGCTGGTCCAGGCTTGATGGAAATCGCTTAGTACATTCATGGGATCACAAACTTTTGCTGTTGGTTGAGATTAGTGACGCGGGACCATTAATAACTAGAAGACTGTGACAATTAACTTACTGTTTCATGAATTAGAGAGGCTGGGTTGGACCAACTCCATGTTACAGGCCCTTTCCTCATTGCATTTCTCTTGACATTAAATTGATTAAATTATAATTTCAGTAGGAAATCTACAACATACTCGAGATCATTATGATTACTCTTTCCTGTTTTGTTTCTATATCTAATTGATATATAGATTTTGCATCTTGTCCTATGACATGTACTTCTCTAGTTGTGTCCATTGGACTTACTCTTTTCATTGTGGCATCATGATTCCTCCTTTTCTTGGCTTGCTATATATGTTTGTTTCATGATCCAGTTGGTGTCCCAAAAATATGCTCAGTTGTTATATGTATCAAATACAGCCTCCCAGTGGTGTACCATCTGCTTATTGTTTTACATACAACGCTTGATTATTTTTGTTCCTCTATAGGCCTCGATCCTGTCTGCGCATGCGGCTAGGTTGTTCGTCCGCTTTGGGTCGTAGCTTCTTTCCTTCCTGGCGGCGAGTATAAGACTCGAGCAATGGTTAACGGGCAAGCACTATATACACCATTCATCTATGCTAATATAGCCTGTCTTTTAAAGCCAATGTATGCTATCACCAATTGATCGGAATATTTTCTTTCAAGCATCAAGCTTTCATGTAATGGCATATAAGTATCTTTAAGTTGATTCTAAATCAATCTCATACACATACTTTGGATGCTTGGCTTGCTCTCGCTTTTTGCGCCATGGTCAAGCGTGCAACGATGACTCGCCTAATGTTTATCACTTCATAGCTCCTATATGTGACTATCTACTTTGTTTGCTAATAACATTGTAAATAATTAATCGTAAGCTTCTTAGAACACTATATATCATTACTAAGCATCTATCTACCAGCAATAAGTACTTATTTTCATATGTTTCAATATGTGTCCGAATAATATTAATGTACACTCTTTCAATACATGGCTTACTCTCGGCCTTTGCGCCATTGGCGCAACTGGTCATCTAGTTTATATAAGAAGTGGATCCAAATGCACACTAATGGAAGCCCTTTGATCTAAATCGAACGACTGAGAAAAATATAGGTTAGGAAGTCCAATTAAGACAACAAAGATGTTTTAGGGATGTTAGGGGATAATCTGAATGCAACGGTGATGACTGAGCAGATAGGTTTCGGGACACTTTCGGACACGCGCGAGGGGTCTGAGTAAAGTGTAGAGAGGGTCAAACGGTCAGACAAGAGGGAATCAAAAACCCGGTTGGACTCGGATCAGTCAACGAAGGCTGGGGGGACGCGACAACTACGAACGGACCACGAGTTTAAGAAAACATGCGGATGCAATGCGTATGATGCGATGATGAATGCAACAAACAAATAAATACATGCGACGATAACGAAAAACATGGAAGGTGTCTAGAGCGTCGGTCTCGGGGCGTTACAACACTCCACCACTACAAGAGGATCTCGTCCCGAGATCTAGGATGGCACCGGAGAAAAGCGGAAGAGGAAGAGGTAAAACAAAGTTGCTTCTTTGACAAACGAGTGAAACCCAGAAACTTTGAGAGGTTGAACAAATCAAAAGAAAGAATACAATGGAGGTGAACAAGATTGCAAACACTCCGTTAGCAAAGAAGAAACAATATGATGAGAACCAAGAGCTTAGGGGACAAGATAGATTTTGAAGCCACTCCGATTAAAACAAGATAGAGAAGGAATAAGAATGATATAATTTGGACAGAAATCCGACTGAAAATGAAGTAATTAACATGAACTTGACAAAATGAAAGCACTTGGATTAGACTCCGGTTAAAAGAGGAATGATAGACAAAGCACTCCGGTTAAATGGATAAGCAATAAAATAACATGATCTTGACAAAACAAGATGATGGGTCGAAGAGAGCAACATCACAATGCCTCCGGAAGAAATGAAAGAATGGAATGAAAATAACGGAGAAGAAAAACAACATGTTCTACTTCAAGTGAATTTGAGAGAGCATCCTTAAAAAGAAGGATTGAACTGAGTTGTTGGAAAACCAACAACGAAAAGAATAAGCTCGTAGTGGACTTATGGAAACATCTCAACATTATGAGGTGACAAACGACCACTAAAGGAAGCCATTGATTTGAGTGAGAGCACCAAGGCGATGAAAAACTTCTTTCACCAAGAGGATAGGAGAAAACTTGGATCATTGATAAGCACCATAATAGCAACATTCCTTAGGGAAGGCTTTAGGTGAAACATGACACAAGATAAATCCAACGAAGAGATTGGTGGATTTAAAATATCTCATTCTTGACAACATGTGAATCATGAAACGCGAACTCAAATTGTCAAGAATGACATAACACCACCTCAAATGATAAGGTAGAACGAATTGCACTTTGGAATGCAGGAAGAAGAATATTTGAGCTCTTCCAACAAGAATCTTGAGAACACTTCGAGAATGAATTAAATCCTTGATGAACCACCATGAAGAACTTCGGTAAAAAAGGATGATAAAAAGAAAGAGAGGTTGAAAACACAAGGTGAAGCCTTGCAGTGATAAAATGAAGCTTTGAAATGATATAACCGAGAAAACTTGGAACTCCGGAAAGAAAGATGAACAAATGAAATCAAGAATTTTGATGAATCTCCGGAATAAGGAATTGAATTTACTCGATGAAACTAGAATAAGAATTACATTATGCTCATCCTTCACCAATTAAATTGAGGACAAGCAATGGATTTGGCATACTACTTATTCTCGTAGAAAGGATTAAGATAGATATGGCGGAAACTTGGAAAGGTCTTCAAAGAACCACCGGAAGGATTGGACGAATGAATCTATGTGATAACGAAGGAAGAGAACTCTTGAACGAACCACCGTAAGACTTTGAAATGAACGAAGAAAAGATAAAGAAACACCGGGAAGAATTAGAAAAATGAACGAAGATACTTGAGAGAATTTAGATACAAGTGAACGAATAGATGACGAGCTGATTAGATAATACTTGAGTGATGCACCGGTAAGATTTGGAGAATGAGATCTGAACGCTGAGAATGAATAATTCTGAGATGATGGCTCCGGAGAATCAAACTGAAAAGACTCCTGAAATGCTCCGGATGGGTGAAAAGAATTCTCGCAATCGAAAACAATTATGAGAGGATGGCATCAAGCTAGAACCATGAATCTTCAAGAGAATGGACAAGATTTAATGGAAACTCTTCTTCGGTCTTCAAAATCCGAGAATGACGACAAGAAACCACCATGAATTGTTGAGATACTCCGGGATGAAAATTAGAAAGGTTGAACCAACGATGAAAATAATTTGAACGCGATTTTGGAGAAGGAATGTGACTGATGAAAATTCATTCTTACGTCACACCTTGAAAAAGAATTTGGGAATAGCTTCGGGAAAATTAGAAGAGTCAGGTACGATCCTGGGAAAAGACCTGTGGGTTAGGGCCCACTCAAAAGATACACCGTTGAACGATTGCTTGAAAAGAGAGATTGCACAGGTTGAATTAAATGGCTTGAATGAGATAGCATCCTCAAAAGAACTTGAGTGAATTGAGAATGGAAACTTGAATCTTCTGAGATATCTTCATCACTCCGGAACCATTGAATAGCGAGAAGTGGATGATTAAGAGGTGCACCGGTACGAGAAAAACATTTGAAACGAGGAAAAGATATGATCGACAAAGCCTGAATTTAATCCACTGGAGAAGAAAAGAATGAAGAATGATAAACTTGAAGAACCGTTAGTATCTTCCTGAGAATCACCGGATAAGAACATTGACGGAAAAGAATGGAGAGACTTCACTCAATAAAATGGATACTTGGTTAGGGATATATGAGTCCTTGAAGAAAAGGGTGGGAGGGCGGGAAAGCAAAGGCAACTTGGGGACGGATGAAACGAACAACGTTGGGAAAACTGAGTGGTGTTCTGTGAATGTTGAAATGATCGGATCCACTTGAAGAGAAGCACATTGTTTGAAAAGAATTAACATGACAACCTCGATGATCGAAAGGATTAGCAACCACATAGAAATATGAGAACACCACTTAGAATAAGGTATGGAATCAACACTTGGCATTGAAGCAACTCGAATACCACAAAACAAAACAAAAACAAAGGATTTGGCTTGCAGAATAAGCCGGAAACAAACATATGATAAATCCCATATCGTATCATGTGTGTGTTGGAAAGATATCCTACGAAATACTTGAATTCCCACTTATAAACTTCCGAAACTTTCTGGTCATGCAATTAGGTGTTGGGGATACAGGGGACGCAATATATCTCACCCAAACTAACAATCCCTAGATCCAGCTGTATCCATCCGTCAACACATAACCAAGAAAACTCCGGAAATCGTTTACCTCAACCTTCAAAAAGCATCTGTTATACGAGTTATGGCAATACTCCCGAACTCCCGCCAAGATCTTGGGTGGCGTCGAGGTGATCTCACCAACAACTGCATAAAAGAGATTTTCGATGTCGGTGAAACTCAGGTATTTCAGAATTGCAACGATAAAATTGTGATGACAACACCTCGGAGCTCAACTCCCCGGGACCGCCACAACCCCACAGATGTCAGGAGGCACCAAGAACAATGTTCTCGTCACAAGACTATCTGAACGATTCCAAGATACCCGCGTGATCCTAAAAAAATCGTGAAATTTGAGGAGAGTGAAGTCAAAATTCTACGTCAGGAGACCTCACCAGAGCGATGAAGGGACTGAGGAGTAAAAAGAATCCTACTCTCCGATATATACAATCCTAAGACTCAAAACATTTTGTTCTAGACTCAACAATGTCAGCGATTCGATCAAGCAGGGGGCTCCTAAGTCGGTGATGGCTCTGATTACCAACTTGTAATACCCACGATGCGGCTATATCTCTCACGTGTCGAGGCACGACTTAGAGGCATAACCGCATTGTAGGTTTTGTCGCAAGAAGGGTCATCTTCACACAATCCCATGTAATGAACAAGAATGGGATAAAGAGAGTTGGCTTACAATAGCCACTTCACACAATTCATAAATAAATTAAACGTACATCATTCAAGATACACACATAGATCGACTACGGTCAAAACCAAATGAAAAGAAGACAACCCCAAATGCTAGATCCCCGATCGTCCCAACTGGGCTCCACTACTGATCAACCGGAAACGAAACATAGAAACGATCAAAGGTCCTCCTCGAGCTCCCACTTGAGCCCGGTTGTGTCACCTGCACTGGTATCATCGGCACCTGCAACTGTTTGGAAGTATCTGTGAGTCACGAGGACTCAGCAATCTCACACCCGCGAGATCAAGACTATTTAAGCTTATGGGCAGGAAAGGGGTAATGAGGTGGAGCTGCAGCAAGCACTAAGCAAATATGGTGGCTAACATACGCAAATAAGAGCGAGAAGAGAAGCAACGCAACGGTCGTGAAGCTAGAAGTGATCAAGAAGTGATCCTGAAACTACTTACGCACAACCATAACACAAGAACCGTGTTCACTTCCAGGACTCCGCCGAAAAGAGACCATCACGGCTACACACGCGGTTGATGTATTTTAATTAAGTCAAGTGTCAAGTTCTCTACAACCGGATATTAACAAATTCCCATCTGCCACATAAGCGCAGCACGGCTCTCGAAAGTTTATACCACAGGGTGTCCCAACTTAGCCCATCACAACCTCTCACGGTCGATGAAGGATATTCCTTCTCCGAGAAGACCCGATCAGTCTTGGAATCCGGTTACAAGACATTTCGACAATGGTAAAACAAGACCAGCAAAAGCCGCCTTGAATGTCTTGGCAAATCCCGATAAGAGCTGCACATATCTCGTTCTCAGGGCACACCGGATGAGCAGTCCGTACAACTAAAACCAGGCCTCAAGTTTCCCCGAGGTGGCGCTGCAAAGGGCTCTAGTTTGGACCAACACTCGGAGGAGCACTGGCCCGGGGGGGTTAAAATAAAGATGACCCTTGAGTGTGCAGAACCCAAGGGAAAAAGGCTTAGGTGGCAAATGTTAAAACCAAGGTTGGGCCTTGCTGGAGGAGTTTTATTCAAAGCGAACTGTCAAGGGGGTCCCATAAGTCACCCAACCGCGTAAGGAACGCAAAATCAAGGAACATAACACCGGTTTGATGGAAACTAGGGCGGCAATAGTGAAACAAAACACCAGACATAAGGCCGAGCCTTCCACCCTTTACCAAGTATATAGATGCATTAATTTAAATAAGAGATATTGTGATATCCCAACATAACCATGTTCCAACATGGAACAACTTCATCTTCACCTGCAACTATCAACGCTATAAGAGAGGCTGAGCAAAAAGCGGTAACATAGCCAAACAACGGTTTGCTAGGAAAGGTGGGTTAGAGGCTTGACATGGCAATATGGGAGGCATGATATAGCAAGTGGTAGGTAGCACGGCATTGCAATAGAGCGGACAACTAGCAAGCAAAGATAGAAGTGATATCGAGGGTAATGATCATCTTGCCTGAGATCCCGCAAGGAAGAAGAACGAGTCTATGAAGAATACAAACAAACGTAGTCGAACGGATCCTCACAATCGCAACGTAACCGGAACTATCAAGGAGAAGCGCAACCGGAAAGAAGGAAACAACATGGTAAACAACCATCACATAAACTTGGCATGATGCACAATCAAGTATGATGCATGTCCGATTTAAAAAGGCATGGCATGGCAAAGTGCACAAACAACACTACAAATTTAAGTGGAGTTCAATATGCAACGAGTTGCATATTGACGAAACACCACATGACTCATTTAGTTCTCTCTCGGTTATGCACGCAACAATATTAAATGTTCTTAAACATGGCAAGGGGTGAAGCATAAGTAAACTAACTATTTAGGCAAGTTTAAATGAGGCCGGAAATAACAAACAATAATTCCGGAAAATCCTCATGTCCATATTTTAGATTTGGTACTGTTCTGCCTAAAACCATATTTTATTGTTTTAAAACAGGAAAATAAAGTGCAACATGTTAATCTATGCATTTTCCTACCCCATTTACATATATAATTTATTTAAATCCGCGCTACGGATATTTAGTTATGAAATAAATCATTTTAACATGGCATTTACACACATTAATGCAAACAGCAAGTTTAAACATTTTAAACATGGATGAAAATTACATATTATGAAACTAGATAAAATTCTAAGCACTTTACATGTTGAAAACATTTTAATATGATGCATGGTTAATTAGTTATTAGATGCATGAACACTAGGGGTTTTTCTGAAAAACTGCAGTTCTCTGATTAATTAGCAAATTCGTTCGCGGAAAAAAACAGTGACTCGGGCCGAAACTGCTGGGCGCTGGGGCGCTCACCATGGGCCAAATCGGGCCGTTGGAGGGGAAGTAGCCCACGCGGGACAGTGGCGTGGAGCAGGCCGGCGTGGGAAGGCGGCCCAAGGCCTGGCTTGGAGGTAGATCGGGCGCGTGCGGTCGAGTGCGCACGACCGTTGACCCGAGCGGCAGCTGCAGTTCGTCGGGGACGAACGGGACGGCGGCGCGGCGTGAAGCAGAACGGCGGCGAGCAGGCGATGGAAGCGGCGGGTCGGCAAGAAGGTTCTGGTGGTGGTCGCCGACAGTGGCTGGCGCGGCCCGCATGCGAGGAGGTCAACGCGAGGCCGGCGGGGACTTGGCGCGGTCCAGGACGAAGCAGAGGTTTGGCGCTGGTCTTGGCGCGGTTCACGGTCAATGGGCGTTGTTGGAGCTGGAATCCGCGCGAGGCAGAGGGGGGTTCAACGCGCGGCAGCGCGCCTCCTCGTTCGATGCAGGGGAAGCAGGGCGACGGCGCGAGAGGAACCGGGCGAGGCGACCCGATCCGGCGGCGGGGAGCTCCTGGCAGTTGACGAAGAGGGGGATGGCGGAGACCGGCCGATCTGGACGAGGGGAGGTGGACCCCAGCGAGGTTCAACGGATCCGGCTGGTTCCAGGCAGCGGCGGCGTGCTTGTTCATGAACAGAAGAGAGAGACGGTCAGAGGAGCCGGACAGCTAAGAAAGGGGGAAAAAAGGGTGCAAGGCAGGGGACCTGCTGGGTTCACCGGCGACGTTCACTCGAGGCGGCGGGGTCGCGAGGGTGAGGCTGAGGAGCGCTCGGGCGCTGCGCTGTTGCTGCGGGCTCGAGGAGAAAGCAGAGGAGGAGCTCCTCTCTTGTGGGCTTGATCGAGGCAAGGAGGAGGATTTGGTGGTGGCTGGCTGGTGGATCGGGAGGAGGCTGCGGGATTGGCCCGATGGAGAATTCGGGGAGAGGAGGTGGGTGCATCGGGATGGATCCCGAGGAAGATAGCGGCGGCGGCCGAGAGGAATCGATGGGACATCTCCCTAGATTCTATGGTTGGTCTAGTTTACATAGGAGGTGGATCCAAATGCAGACTAATGAAAGTCCTTTGATCTAAATCGAACGACTGAGAAAAATATAGGTTAGGAAGTCCAATTAAGAAAACGGATATGTTTTAGGGATGTTAGGGGATAATCTGAATGCAACGGTGATAGACTGAGCAGATCGGTCTTGGGACACTTTCGGACGCGCGCGAGGGGTCTGAGTAAAGTGTAGAGAGGGTCAAACGGTCAGACAAGAGGGAATCGAAAACCGGTTGGACTCGGATCACCAACGAAAGGTCGGGGACGCGACAACTACGAACGGACCACGAGTTTAAGAAAACATGCGGATGCAATGCGTATGATACGATGATGAATGCAACAAACAAATAAATACACGCGACGATAACGAAAAAAATGGAAGGCGTCTGGAGCGTTGGTCTCGGGGCGTTACACACAGCCAGGCCCGCGCCTGCCAAGACTCCACCATCGTCCCCAAGCAGCTGCTAGCTCAACTAGTCAAGGCACACAATGTGGCGGCAGCGGCTTTCGAGCCAACTCGGCCAAGCACCTACGTGGTGGCATACGACCTTCATGAAGACCACCGCCACCGCGCCACCTCACCGCCTACTCGCCTACATGGCGCCACATGCATCGGCTGGCACGGGCGCGTGTCGAGAAGCAAGGCGGCAACAGCAGACGACGGGCCTCGTTCCCATCCCAGTAAAGCTAAGGGACACCTAAGAGATGCATTAAATGCGTCTTGTCCTATAATACGGGCAATAAGCTCGTAGTACTGTAGGCCTTTCCACCTCCGGTGTGCCACTGTGGCAGCCCCTTTCGACTATAAAAGGAAACCCATGGCATACTGGAGAGGGATTCGGCTCTTTTGAACTACGCAGCCACCATAGCTAGTTCGACGGCTCAAGAACTCTCTCAATTACACACCAAAGCAGGACTAGGGTATTACGCACCTTTGCAGCCTGAACCTGGGTAAACGATTCTATGTTGACTATTAATCTTGCTCTTCTCACAACCCTGCGCCCCGCCAACCATAGTAGGGATTCTTGTGATCCCATAGGTGTCGTTCCCACCGACATCAGGAGTGTTGGGTCTTGTTGCAATAGTTTAGCACATGCTTAAGATAGTTTACCTTTCATATTAGTTGAGTTGTATCTTCCTCATATGCTTAGTGTGCATAGTTTGATCTGTTATGTAAGCATGAAGTGCTAATCTTATTGCTAGTGGTTACTTGAGTATTAGTTGTTCTTTAGTAGTAAGACCAGATTCTAGTTTAGTATCTTATCATGATCACTCGTATGTGTCATGCTTGTGTTATTTGCTTAGACATCTAGTGAATCTATACTCACATGTATTGTGTGAGATGTGTGTTATTATTAAGTTGTTTAATTAGTTTCTACCTTAATTAGTATTGGTTTTCTTCTTTTATAGATATGCTTGCTAATAGTTTTTATGATTTATGTTTAGTCTTTGATTCTTGTTAACCATTATAAGTATTTGGATTCATCCAAATATTTATTCTCGGTTGATTGTTACTCTTAATCATATCATGCCTAGGATAGATGTGCATCCATTTGTTCCATGTGTTGTATAGTATCTTGTTAATTGTTTGGCAAATGAATTGGTTTGATATAATGGAGTTGATCCTATTCCATTTTAATGTTGTTTTAGGGCTAGACCTAGATCATTTCAACTCATGTTGTTGAATGATGTTTGATTGCTTAACTAGTATGGTTTGTAATGTTTGTTCGTTTGGAATTATTATATAGTTGATGTAGATGTTTGGCTGTTGTTGTCCATTATAAATATTTAGATTCTATCTAAATATGTATTTGTGGTTAACTTTCTCTTCCTTTATCATACCATGTTGTGATTGTGTAGTTATAATGCATAGGTTGGTTCAATTTCATGTGTGTTGATGCGTGTGCATATGTTATACAGTAATTTCTTTTATAAATAGTCAGGTTGTGTAGCAGGCACTACTCGTGGTCAATAGCATAGTTCGTATTAGAACGTTAGACTTGTGGGGAAGCCTTGATTATCCATCATCAACCTAAACCCTGTCAATTCATGGAGTCATCTACTTACCTTCCAATCAATCTATCTCCTTTTGGAATCTCCATCTGATCAATATCTTGCTATTCAGCCACCCTTAATTTGTTTTGGATGTTATTTGGATTACTTTTGTGTTTGTATTTACTTGTTTTCATTTGCTATCGTTACAACGAGTAGGGAGTGACGACGGTGTTGGACATGGACATAATCAGGTTACCGAAGAAGGACTCAACAACGAAGGCATGCCTCCTTCTTGATCATACTTATCCTATGGTTTACAAAATTGCATTGAGTTTTATTGTTACTATATGCATGCTATTTTAATTCTCCTAGCTAGCGTGTCGATTGACACATTACCCTGATATGCTTGTCGCCTATTCACTTGACAGCTGAGTAGAAGTATATAATTCCGGTAGAGTAGAAATGCTTAGCCATTCTTATCACCCTATAGGAGCTTTGTTGAATGACCTCTGAGTCATTGACAGTTGAAACTTAAAGCTGAGCTAGGCCAGTTGGCCCTTGTTGATCTCTTCTGCTCTCTTCTACTCTAGGTGAAACTTACCATCTGAATACTGGCGCGGGCGACAGCTGAATCAAGGATTGAAGGAGCGATTGGCTGCCCTTCATGAGTTGAAGGGGGCAATCAGTCGTCTGTGCCGCATAAGGCCTAGTAAGTATTGGATTTGAAGATTGTGATAACAGTACAACCACATGCTATATGGGCACTGGCTTGGTCAAGTAAGCTAGTCAGCCTTAGGTGTCGATGTCGCCGTACCGCAGATGGGATAGCTGCCCTGCGGAGTATCCTCGGCACGCAGATGGGGGACCGGTTTGAGGGCGTACTCTCGGTTTAGGCGCCCGGACCGGTGGGCATGTCACATCTTTGGGGGATCTAGTCCAAAGACCTCGTCACAATCTCCCTGCCGGTATACCAAATGGTGTACTATACCAGCGGCCACTGGTGACATCAAGACGAGATTGTGTCGTGTCGGTAAAGTGTACAACCTCTGCAGAGTGTAAAACTATTCGAATAGCCGTGTCCACGGTCATGGACGACACATGAATCTTTCTTGACATACATGACATGTCTTGCTTATTCCCTCTTTGTCCCTATTCTTGGAACCTATGAAGAGTGTGAGTTGATCGAGGATCCTCACTTTGATGAAAGTTATTCTGGAGATAAAACATGTTTTCATCAAAAACTGCTTTTATCCAACTGCTATATTTTTCAAACAATATTAGCTTTTATGCAAATGAGCCATACAACCTTCCTTTGAAGCCACATGTAGCTATTAGGACCTTCCCCGAGGGAGGCATGTTGAGTACGTAATGTACTCATGGCAATAATTTTGTTGACAACAGAGTTCCATGAAGACGAAGGTGATGACTACGACTACTATGGCGACTCGTAGGAGTGAGGTCACGTGGACTACATCGACTGCCTGTGGCTGAGATGGGCTCGCTACGCATTTTACTTTCCGATGTTTTCTGATTGTAATTTGTGATGAGACATTTCACTAGGTATGTCTTGTGACAAGTATACTACATTTAATACTTTTATGTATTGTGCAATGATACCATTTCATTGTGTTGTCAACATTGATCCTGGGGTTGACGATAAAACATAGGAGGATCTGGAAGATAATTCCTGGTTCTCACAGAAGTGGTATCAGAGCCGATGTCGACCTAGTCACATGGCCTTAGTTAGTAATGAAAAGCCTCAGGGACTATTGTTATAAGAAAAACTATTTTGAAAAGGATCATTCTCATACTCTTGCTCCAGCCTCCCAAAGCAGCACCGGTCGTGCCGCCTGCTCCTGCCTCCCGTGGGCCAGGTCTTGTGAGGCCTCCTGACCCCTACTACTCTCTCGCCCGGCGAGCCTGGCGGCATCCTCACACCGCAGCCGAACCAGTGAACCCTCGTACTCCTCTCCGCATGGGCATCCACTGCCGCGTCTTCCCCGGCTCCGCGTCATCCCCTTCCTAGGCCTCGCTCGTCATCCATCGCCTTGGTGCTCTCGGCGTGGCATGGTCAATGTGGTCAATGACCGACTTCCATCGGAAGAGTAATCAGACATGGAGAGGCGGCAATTTGGGTCCACGGACGCAGCAAGGAAGTGCCTCCTTATTACGCGGAAAATAATTATTCCCCCACCTGACAGCAGGGACCCACCTGACGGGCCACCGTATTTCACGAAAAAAACGTTTCCTCCCTGACTGCTGGGACCCATCAGCTACATCTTTGCACGCAAGGAAATGCGTCCATATTATAGGCAAAAAAAAATGATTCGGCCCCTGACTGCTGGGACCCACCAGCTACATCTTCACACGCAAGGAAGTGCGTCCATATTACGGGCAAAAAACGATTAGCCCCCTGACTGCTGGGACCCACCAGCTACATCTTCGCACACAAGGAAGTGCCTGACAGTCGGGACCCACCTGGTCGAAGCGTACATAGCGTTGTCATTCTGGTCGCGAACGTGTACGTACATACAGGTCGATCGGTCTGTCTGCAGGCTGCAGCGATGAACCGTGGCCGTGCAAGGAAGGGCACGTGTCGTAGTAGAGGCACGCACGTGTCGTAGTAGAGGCACGCACGTAGCATGTACACGTACGTACAACGGAAAGGTGCAAGAAATAAAATACGGCCATGTACATGCATAAGGGCGGGGTCTCGAACGCCTACTCACACATACGTGGCCAAGGCTCGTGTACATGGCTGGGTCAGAACGGAGAAACTGTGTCGTCATCGTGTTCATGGGGAGCCAACCGGCTGGGTCAGAATGGAATGCGTCGTCGTGTTCATCGGTAGCCAACCGGCTTGGATGGAATAGCCGATGGAAACGAGGCATGGCGTACCGCAGAACGGAGGAAACAACCTTTTGTTCGACCGACCATGGTGGAAATGGGATCCTGTTCATCGAGAGGGGTCTGGCGTACCGCAAAAGGAGGAAACGACCTCCTACGATCGAAACGGGGTCCTGTTGATCGGGAAGGGTGTGGCGTACCGCAAAACGGAGGAAACAGACTTGTGTTGGAGCGGTACGGTTGAAACGGGGGTCCTATTCAACGGGAGGTGTTGGGGATATAACTATTGAGTATAAACCGCCCAGGAGGGGCCGGGTTATGCTCATAGTGATTTACCCGTATTGAAGCCCGTGAAGACATGGAAGATGGAGCTTTATGAAGGAGACTTAATAGCAAGGCCCAAGGCCCAAAGGCGGGTTAGGGCCCATAGATGTAAAACCGCCATAAGGTATATGACTTGCATTGTAAGGTATGAAAGAGTAGATACCGAGCCGGACACGTTTTGAGCCGGCCGGGATTCTGTGAACCGACCGGGCGTCAACTTGTGTATATAAAGGGACGACCCGGCGGCGTTTTAGGGACAAGAGACAACAGATCGAGAGCCAGGTCAAGCATATTCGCTCCATGGTCATCAAAATCCTAGCAATACAACCTCAAACTGGATTAGGCCTTTACCTTCACAGCAAGGGGCCGAACCAGTATAAACTCCTCGTGTCCTTTGTCCTGATTAACCCCTTTAAGCTAACCTCGCAATGATGGCTCCACGACTAAGTCCTCAAACTAGGACATCTGCCGTGACAATTCCACGACAGTTGGCGCCCATCATGGGGCCAGCGCATGGTGGTTTCGAGTTCTTAAAGGGCAGCTTCGAAGGGATCAAGGGATACGATGTGGGCCGGATGGCTAAGAGTCGTCGCGGCAAGATCTACATCGACGACGCAGGCTGGGGTCCCGAGGCCGGCTCAATTGAGTACGGGTACCGGGTCCCCTTTGGTGGAATTCACGTCTTCATTGGCAAGATTGGCGAACCGGGCCCTGAGCCGGACATCTGTACCGACATCATCGAGACGGCTTAGCATGCAAGACCCGCCCGAGTTCAGCCCGCCATGAAACGTGCCTTCGTAGGATTCATTGACGGTGCGGAATCTGAGTCAATATCTAACGGTGAGGCGGTTGTCTATTCAGATGGCAAGTCATCCACCGGTCATACCGAGTCATTGTACCAACCGCAAGATGGCCGGCTTGGGGGCTGTTCCGATGGCGACAGTATTCCGGACCCCTGCGAGCCGCCGAACCGAGTTGCAATCTTCATGGCCGGAATGCAGCCAGTGCAGCACTCATCAACGGCAGCAGACATGATTTCCGGATCAGCAGTGGTGATGGCTGCCAGGGCAGGAGGCCCTGCGCGCCCCCGGCTCAGGTCTTAACCGACTTGTTGGACAAGCTGACAACATTATTAACAACGGTTGTTAATCCGGCAGATCAGGATCAGCATAACGCAGCGGTCGCAAAGCTTCGGGATGAGATAGCGCAGGCCAAGGAAGAGTTAAACGCAGAAAACATCAGGATGACCATGGAGTGGACCGCTTTGGATGCTCAGGCGCAACGGATTCAATCGGAGTGTTATCGGCTTATGCTAGATCAGAACGCTTCAAATGATGTCATGAGGAGAAGGCACCGGTCTCACCTGCCTCCGGTTTACGAGGCGAGAAATCTCTTTAACACGCCCGAAGCAGGGACTAGTAACCAGCGAGTGGTAAACCAGTTGGAAACGCCTGGGACGGGAACGCCGATTCAGCCGCGCACCATGGACCTGCCTGGTCAGAACACTATCCTGCCGCAACACGTGCCAACACCACCGGGTCATTACTCTAACCCTTTGGATAACATGATCGTTGCAGCGTCACGACTAGCGGCTCTCCCAGTTGAAGGCGAATCTCCAACGGCGGTTGAGACGCGGAGGGCTAGAGAGCTCCTTCAGACAGCTTTGGTTCAGCAGCAGGCTTATTCTTACAGTCGTGAAAGGATTCATTCCACCCCTCGACCAAGCCGGAGTTACAGCAGGCACATGGATGAACCGGCTGTGTCACGCAGTGCGCGGAACCATAACCCGCCGCGTGGACATAACCCGACGGGCGGTGGTGCTGAGGCTCGGAACGTAGTGGATCAAGGTAGAGCACGTCAAGAGGTCGAGTTAGCGGCGCAGTATGCGGCCCGTCAACCTTCTCCTGTGCGCCCGACAACTTCGGTGGAGCCAGGCATAACCTTCAGGAATTTGGGTGTGCCGTGTTTAATGCCGGCTCTACGTAATGAGCGTCTGCCCAAGGATTTCAAGGGTCCCCGTAAGGTGCCTAACTATACAGTCGATTTACCTCCCGAAGCATGGATCGAGAGTTATGAGATGGCCATGGAGTTGCTAGATGTTAGCGATGCGGCATGTGCTAAATATTTCCCCCTAATGTTCGAAGGAACGGCCCGCACTTGGTTGAAGGGGCTCCCTGCCAACTCCATTGGGTCCTGGGCCGAGTTAAAAGCCCGGTTTATCGAGAATTTCAAGGATACATGCAAGCAACCTATGTCAATTGTGGATTTAGCCTCTTGTGTCCAGGAGGAAGGTGAGTCAACAACCCATTGGGTGCGCCAAGTCTCAACAATCCTGCACTCGGTAGATTGCATCAATGCCGACTCAGCAGTGTTGATGCTGGAGAGCAATTGTCGGTTCATACCCCTAAAGCAGAAGTTGGGATGGCTCAAACGTCACTACAATGAAATGGGGACACTCATGGCGGCTTTGTTTAAGTATGCTGACTCTGATGGTACCAAGGACCCCGAGTCTGATGATGAAAAGACGGGAAAGGGAAAGAAGAGCAACAACACCAGAGGACAGCAGCATAATCTGGCGAATCAGGGAGGTAATGGAAAGTGCAAGGCTGAGAATAGTTTGGACTTTGTGGCAAATACCAATTTACAGAATAATGGCCAGAGTCGTAAGGGTAGACCGCCCCCACAGGCGGAGGATCGGGCATTAATCTAGAGCAGCTGTTGAATCAGCCCTGCCCAAGACATGGTACGCGACAGAGACCATCCAATCATCTCTGGAAGGATTGTTTCATCATGAAGGAATTCAAAAATTCAAATCTTTTTCAAGGCAACCATGGACCAGGTGGTGGCTCGGGATCCGGCTCTCAGGGTCCGGGTTACTGCGGTGGCGGTTCAAGCTCTGGATTCCAAGGTAATCAAGGCAATCAAGGCAATCAGGGTGGTCATCAACAGTTAGGCCAGGGGAATCAACAGCAGCAGTCTGGGTATCAGAGTAACCCGAAATAGTTGAATAGTGGGCAGTACCACGTCTTCACCTCGAGTTTATGCAAATGGGATCAGAAGCTTCATAAAAGGGCGGTGAACTCCATTGAACCGGCATTTCCCCGTTATTTGCGCTGATCCGAGCAGCCCATCGTGTGGAGTCGGGAAGATCAACCACCCCGGGTTGATAATCTGGGTCACCTGGCATTGGTGGTTGCACCTCAGGTTGGAGGGTATAATTTCACCAAGGTACTCATGGACGAAGGGAGCAACATCAATATTCTCTATTATGAGACTTTCCGACGCATGGGGTTGACCGATAAAAATCTTAAACCGTCGAACACTGTTTTCCATGGTGTGGTGCCTGGTAAGTCGGCATACCTAGTTGGTAAGATAGCTCTGGAAGTTGCTTTTGGAGATGATCATGACTCTAGATCAGAGACCTTGACCTTTCAAGTGGTGAAAATCAAGAGCCCTTATCATGCTCTGTTTGGACGGTCGGCTTATGCTAAGTTCATGGGCAGACCCTGTTATGTTTATTTGCAGCTCAAGATGCCGGGTCACAAGGGGACCATTATAGTGCATGGGAGCCGGAAGATAGCTTTGGAGTGTGAAGATGGCGATGCAGCTTATGCTGAGTCGGTTTGTGCAACAGAGGAGTTAAAGTTTTATAAGGACAATGTTGATCCGGCGGATATGACTTCTTTGAAAAAGCCAACTACGGAGCATGATCCGGCCTTGAAGTTTAAATCGGCTGATGAGACTAAGCTAGTTGATTTCATTCCTGCGATTCATCCAAGCAGTTCAGCATCAGTGCTAATCTGGATCCGTAATAGGAAAGCGTGCTCATCGAGTTCATCCGTGAGAACTGGGACATCTTTGCATGGAAACCTTCTGACATGCCAGGTGTACCAAGGGAACTCGTTGAGCACACTCTCAATATTGATCCCAAGTTTAAACCGGTCAAGCAGTTTCTTCGTCGCTTCAATGAAGAAAGGTGTAAGGCCATTGGTGAGGAGGTAGCCCGCTCTTGGCGGCTGGGTTCATCATTGAAGTTTTTCATCATGAGTGGTTGGCTAACCCGGTACTGGTACTTAAGAAGAATGGCACTTGGCGCATGTGTGTAGACTACACGGATTTCAACAAGGCTTGTCCAGCTGATCCTTTTGCTCTCCCTCGTATTGATCAGATTATTGATGCTACGACGGGTTGTGAGCGGTTGAGTTTTTTGGATGCTTATTATGGTTATCATCAGATCAAGATGGCAGTTAAGGACCAGGAGAAGACAACTTTTATAACTCCTTTTGGAGCCTTCTGCTATGTGTCTATGCCTTTTGTGCTCAAGAGTCCCAGGTGACTTATCAGCGATGTGTGCAGAATTGTCTTCATAATCAGATTTGTAACATTCCAATTTTCCTAAATTAGGATGTTATTAGATCATTCATATGCATATCATATTTTTATTGCATTATTTGCTTTTTCTGAAATATTCAAATCATTATGCAACAAAGGCAATTTATTGGAGTGGAGATAACGTGACTTCTCCCCTGTTTAAAAATGTTCATAATGTGCAGAATATTATTTCCAGTTCATCTAATATGTTCTGGTAATTTTTGCAATCTCCAAAATATTTTAATTGTGTGTTATTTTACTGTTTGTGTGGCCGTTTGCATCAAAATGAATTTCTAAAATTGCATTAGGTGAGGAACTAGTGTTCCTGTAGTTTATGTTAGTAGTATACATTTTTATGTGTGTCTACGTATTTTTATTTAGTTTTTATACTGTTGTTTTATTTTTAGTTATTTACTGCTGTAGTTTTTGTTAAAGAGAAAAAAATAAAACACAGCACGCAACGCCGCAGCGCTGCACCGCGGCCCAACAGGCGCCCGCACAACCGCGGCCCACCAACCCCCAGCTCCTCTTGCCCGTGGCCCACCTACCCGCGAAGCGGTACGCAGCAGCCAAGAAGGCCACTCGATCCGCCGCCGCGGGCCATCGATCGGGGACCCAGACCTGACCAAGACCCGACCAGCTACCGATCCACCCTCGCCTCCAGCCCGACAATGGGTCCTCCGCCTGCCGTCCCCTTCACCGAGCCGGACCGCCGCACGCACGCCGAGGCCGAACCCGGATCGATCTGGCGCACTGGTCGATCCCGTGCCCTCCAAGGACGGCGCACGTGAGGACAGCTACTCGAGGAACCATACGGTGCACTCTTCCCCACCCCTCCTTGTTTGCATGAAGCCGCTGCGCCGTTTGGATCTCGCCGGAGGAGCTCCGAGGCCGCCGTCGTTCACCGTCCGTTCCCGCGCCGTAAGGACCCGCCGAGCCACACAGACTGCCCCACTCGAACGCCCTCTCTAGTGCTCACCTTCCTGACGACCTGGCGTTGCCCAAATCGCAGCCGACCGAGGGAAACAAGCCCAACCGCCGCCGACGGAGCATGCCGGAATTCACGAGCTCGCCACCGCCGCTCGAGGGAGCCCCGCCGCCGTTTGACCTCACCACCACCTCCGCCACTCAAGGCTGCACCCGTCCGTCCCTTCGTCTTCGCCGGAGCATCACCGGAGAGCCGCCGCCGCCCTCTGTTCTCTGGTGAGCACGCGCGCACAGAGTAGGCTCCAATCAATCACGTGCTACCACGTGGCAACCAGCTACAGTACACGCACGAACAGTGCAGGAGTTTTCTGTTGTTTTTGTTCCCTAACTTCTTTTAGTTATATCTTTTAGTCTATAGCTCCAATTTAGGTAATTCTTTTTCCTATGCACTCACAAAAAGCAGCACATTATCACAGTAGCAACTTTGCGCATGTTTGCACTGTTCAAATTTGAATTCGTTTGAATTTGAATCAAATCTTCCGGAGGCCGTAACTTTCAAACCGTTTATCGGAATCGAGTGATTCTTTTTGCATTGTGACCGTAGTGCAATTTAGGTGCTGTTAAGCTTCTGTTGTTGAGTTTTAAAAATGATTTTCTTGCTGTTGGTTTTGTTTTGGTTCTTTTCGTGTTCCGGTGATTGATTTGTTGAATTGTGTGAAGCGTGTAGATTGTCCGGAGTCTGACGAAAGCTATTGTCAGGAGTGTGACTTTCTGAACCAGAACCAAGGCAAGTTACATTCTGATCATCCTTTACCTATTGTTTTCTATGCATGTAGTTATATCACAATATGAATATATGCATGTATAGGAGTATTATATATGTTGGCTATGCTGTTGAGCTATCTTCCCGTCTTTCGCAAATCATGGTAGTTGTAGTTTGCTATGCTTTGTCGACGGGGGCGGTTCATGTATTTATTGAGTTTATGTGAGGATTATATATATAACTAAGTTGAGTAGTAATTAAGGATTTAATTCACCTCTGGGCGGAAGTGGTATTGCTTGGTGTTGAGGGAAGGCATCATGGGGTCTTGCACCTTTTCTAAGGCCATGCGCTCATGAGAGTGCACCCTAAGTGGAATGCCGCCCAGGTTCAAAAAGATCAGACAGACATAGTGACTAGTAGCTTCCATGTGCGGCCACTGGCTATATGGGCTCTGGCTTAGTTGATCAGTGTCTATATGGGCTCTGGCTTAGTTGTTGGAACCCTTGCCGAGACAGTGTCGACAGATGTAGCATATATAGGTGGGATGTGGCCGTCAGGTGGTTAAGGGAACCTCTTCTGAAAGACTTCGTCTCAATCTTCGGATTGGGTCCAGTGGGTAAAGCGTACTAAACTCTGCAGAGTATTAAAACTAATCATGATTAGCCGTGCCCCCGGTTATGGGTAAATTTGAGGACTATGCCATTACAGTTGTTGGATGATCTTGACAGATGTGACACTTAATAATATTTGTGGGCATCTTAATAAAGGGTAGGTTGGAGTTGATTTTGCCAACTCAACCTTGTGTGTTTAATTATAGTAATAAAAGAACTAAATAAAAATTTGACTATTAGGTAGTTATGAGGACAAAATCAGCTTTCTGCAAAAAAATAAACCCTCAAGCCTTCTTTGTTGTACTATGCATATACATGTAGGTCTGCTTTATTATTACTCCCGTGTAACTTGCCAATACATTCCAAGTATTGACCTATATGGCTGCAACGTCCCATGTTGCAGGATATTCAGACGAAGAGTAAGGTACGCTTAGGGTCGCGAAGTCTCAGACTCAAAGATCGCCAGTGGGCTATGATGGGACTCATCGTTATTTTCTGCTACTTTTCGCTGTTTGATTGAATAAAGCTAGCCAAGTGCTATGCAGATTGTTTTATTTTATACATTCTGGATCATACGTTGTAATAAATGATGCACTTGCTATTCTGGTAATCATCTATACTGCGTGTGCTAGCGAGTTCGATCCAGGGACTAGCACGGTAAGCATTGATACGTCTCCAACGTATCTATAATTTTTTATTGCTCCATGCTACTTTATCTACTGTTTTGGACTATATTGAGCTTTATTTTTCACTTTTATATTATTTTTGGGACTAACCTATTAACCGGAGGCCCAGCCCAGAATTGATGTTTTTTGCCTATTTCAGTATTTCGAGGAAACAGAATATCAAACGGAGTCCAAACGGAATGAAACCTTCGGGAACGTGATCTTCTCACCGAACGTGACCGAGGAGACTTGGACCCTACTCCAAGAAGCTTCCGAGGAGGTCACGAGGGTGGGGGGCGCGCCCCCTGCCTCGTGGGCCCCTCGGAGCTCCACCGACGTACTCCTTCCTCCTATATATACCTCGCACCCCATTAGACCAAAAATGGAGCCAAAAACCTAATTCCACCGCCAGAACTTCCTCAGTATCCACGAGATCCCATCTTGGGGCCTGTTAGGAGTTCACGGAGAGGGCATCCACCACGGAGGGCTTCTACATCAACACCATAGCCCCTCCGATGAAGTGTGAGTAGTTTACTTGCACCTTCGGGTCCATAGCTAGTAGCTAGATGGCTTCTTCTCTCTTTTGGATCTCAATACAATGTTCTCCCTCTCTTGTGGAGATCTATTTGATGTAATCTTCTTTTTGTGGTGTGTTTGTTGAGACCGATGAATTGTGGGTTTATGATCCAACTTATCTATGAATAATATTTGAATCTTCCCTGAATTCTTTTATGTATGATTGAGTTATCTTTGCAAGTCTCTTCGAATTATCCGTTTGGTTTGGCCAACTAGATTGGTAGTTCTTGCAATGGGAGAAGTGCTTAGCTTTGGGTTCAATCTTGCGGTGTCCTTACTCAGTGACAGAAAGAGTTGCAAGGCACGTATTGTATTGTTGCCATCGAGGATAACAAGATGGGGTATTTATCATATTGCATGAATTTATTCCTCTACATCATGTCATCTTGCTTAAGGCGTTACTCTGTTTTTAACTTAATACTCTAGATGCATCTTTGGATAGCGGTCGATGAGTGGAGTAATAGTAGTAGATGCAGAATCCTTTCGATCTACTTGTCACGGACGTGATGCCTATATACATGATCATACCTAGATAACCTCATAACTATGCTCAATTCTATCAATTGCTCAACAGTAATTTGTTCACCCACCTTAGAATACTTATGCTCTTGAGAGAAGCCACTAGTGAAACCTATGGCCCCCGGGTCTATTCTCATTATATCAATCTCCATTACTTTATTTTACTTGGTTTGCTTTTACTTTTTACTTTGCATCTTTATACCAAAAATACCAAAAATATTATCTCTATCAGATCTCACTCTCGTAAGTTACCGTGAAGGGATTGACAACCCCTAAGTGTTGGTTGCGAGTTGCTATTGTTTTGTGCAGGTACGAGGGACTTGCGCGTGACCTCCTACTGGATTGATACCTTGGTTCTCAAAACCGAGGGAAATACTTATGCTCTTGTTGCATCACCCCCTCCTCTTCGGGGAAAACCAACGCAAGCTCGAGACGTAGCAAGAAGGATTTCTGGCGCCGTTGCCGGGGATTCCTACGCAAAAGTCAACATACCAAGTACCCATCACAATATCTATCTCTCGCATTACATTATTTGCCATTTGCCTCTCGTTTTCCTCTCCCCCACTTCACCCTTGCCGTTTTATTCGCCCTCTCTTTCCCTTTGCCTTTTGTTTGCTCGTGTGTCAGTTTGCTTGCTTGTCGCTATGTCTGAAATTGGGGAAATTATCGCCGATATGGGTGATAATAATATGGAAAATTCTGAAGCTCTTGCTGAAGAATCCCCTACCTATCACACAAAAAGGTTTCGAATCGGTAGTGGTAATATTATTGGAAAACGAGTTATTCAAGATTTCTTTACTTGTGCTGGTGCTTTACCCTCTATGGGCGGTTCTATTCTCCATAGAACTAGTAGTCTTGCGGACGCTATTGCCATGCTTATCGTTGAACTTGAAAGACAATTTATGCATATGCACCCTTCCATACAAAGAATTTTCCTAGAATTTTCTAATATTGAACACTCCTCTGTTAAGCGTGCCGCTACTATCTTTTTGGCTCATGAATTCAGATTTATAATCAAAGAAGCCAAAGAAATCTTTGCGCATTATAGGGTGGACGCTGGCCGTCCTCCCATAGAATCTATCCTCTATGATCAAGAAGAAATAATGCGTTTTCAATCTATCGACTATGTTGCTTTCAATGAAAATCTTAGAAGGAAAGTGCCTACCAATATTTTAATTGATAGAATCTCTGAGCTTAATGATGATTTGGCTATTCGAAATAATGAGCTAGGATGCTCTCTTGAGTATAGGCTCACCAAGTTCTGTCAAAAGAATGCTTATAACGATGAATTGGTTGTGCAATATGAAGGGCCGAAAGAGGAACCTATACCTCCTAAAATTGATCTTGGGGACTTTTGTCCTATTAAATTTAGCCCTTTTGATTATTTTTTGTTTGCCTCAAAGAAAACTTGCTGCCGAACGTAGAGAATATGAAATGAGTTTCACCGATCTATCTTATTACTACGGCACTACCTAGATCTATCCTTGCTTTTATGCCTAGCTAGGGGCGTTAAACGATAGCGCTTGTTGGGAGGCAACCCAATTTTATTTTGTGTTTTTTGTTTTTGGTTCTGTTTAGGAATAAATAATCCATCTAGATTCTGTTTAGATGTGGTTTTATCTTTTAATTAGTGTTTGTGCCAAGTTAAACCTATTAGATCTTCTTGGAAGATAGTTATTTGATCTTGCTGTAATTTCCAGAATCTTTGCGCTCAGTGCTCGAATTGTTAAAAATCACCAAAACGTGATAAAATAGTGATTCCAATTGCTGCTGATCAATAAACAAATTGCCCAGGTCGTCTAATTTTGGTAGAATTTTGTGGGTTCCAGAAGTTTGCGTTAGTTACAGATTACTACAGACTGTTCTGTTTTTGACAGATTCTGTTTTGCGTGTGTTGTTTGCTTATTTTGATGAATCTATGGCTAGTAAAATAGTTTATGATCCATAGAGAAGTTGGAATACAGTAGGTGTAACACCAATACAAGTAAAGAATGAGTTCATTACAGTACCTTAAAGTATTCTTTTGTTTTCTTTCTCTAACGGGGCTCACGAGATTTCTATTGAGTTTTGTGTTGTGAAGTTTTCAAGTTTTGGGTGAATTCTTTTGATGGATTATGGAACAAGGAGTGGCAAGAGCCTAAGATTGGGGATTCCCATGGCACCCCCAAGATAATCCAAGGACACCAAAAATTCAAAGCTTGGGGATGCCCCGGAAGACATCCCCTCTTTCGTCCACTTCCATCGGTAATTTACTTGGAGCTATATTTTTATTCACCACATGATATGTGTTTTGCTTGGAGCGTCTTGTATTATTTGTGTCTTTGCTTTTTAGTATACCACAATCATACTTGCTGTACACACCTTTTTAGAGAGCCATATATGATTTGGAATTTGTTAGAATACTCTATGTGCTTCACTTATATCTTTTGAGCTTGATAGTTTTGCTCATAGTGCTTCACTTATATCTTTTGAGCATGATAATTTTTGCTCTAGTGCTTCACTTAGATCTTTTAGAGCATGGTGGTGGATTGTTTTAAAGAAACTTGATCTCTCATGCTTCACTTAGATTATTTTGAGAGTCGTTAATAGCATGGTAATTTGCTTAATGTTAATATACTTGGTGTCCAAGATATGTGAAACTTTCTTTTGAGTGTGTTGAATACTAAGATAAGTTTGATGCTTGATAATTGTTTTGAGATATGAAGATGGTGATATTAGAGTCATGCTAGTTGAGTAGTTGTTAATTCAAAGAATACTTGTGTTGAAGTTTGTGATTCCCGTAGCATGCACGTATGGTGAACCGTTATGTGATGAGCTCGGAGCATGATTTATTTATTGATTGTCTTCCTTATGAGTGGCGGTCGGGGACGAGCGATGGTATTTTCCTACCAATCTATCCGCCTAGGAGCATGCGCGTAATACTTTGCTTTGATAACTTCTAGATTTTTGCAATAAGTATATGAGTTCTTTATGACTAATGTTGAGTCCATGGATTATACGCACTTTTTCCCATCCTTCCACCATTGCTAGCCTCTCTAATACCGCGCACCTTTCGCCGGTATCATACACCCACCATAAACCTTCCTCAAAACAGCCACCATATCTACCTATTATGGCATTTCCATAGCCATTCCGAGATATATTGCCATGCAACTTTCCACCGTTCCGTTTATTATGACACGCTCCATCATTGTCATATTGCTTAGCATGATCATGTAGTTGACATCGTATTTGTGGCAAAGCCACCTTTCATAATTCTTTCATACATGTCACTCATGAATCATTGCATATCCTGCATACATCACGGAGGCATTCGTATAGAGTCATATTATGTTCTAAGTATCGAGTTGTAATTGTTGAGTTGTAAGAAAAATAAAAGTGTGATGATCATCATTATTAGAGCATTGTCCCAAGTGAGGAAAGGATGATGGAGACTATGATTCCCCCACAAGTCGGGATGAGACTCCGGACGAAAAAAAAGAGGCCAAAAAAAAAGAGAAAAGGCCCAAACAAAAAAAGAGATGAGAGAAAAAGAGAGAAGGGACAATGTTACTATCCTTTTACCACACTTGTGCTTCAAAGTAGCACCATGATCTTCATGATAGAAAGTCTCTCATTTTGTCACTTTCATATACTAGTGGGAATTTTCATTATATAACTTGGCTTGTATATTCCAATGATGGGCTTCCTCAAAACGCCCTAGGTCTTCATGAGCAAGTGAGTTGGATGCACACCCACTTAGTTTCTTTTGTTGAGCTTTCATATACTTATAGCTCTAGTGCATCCGTTGCATGGCAATCCCTACTCACTCACATTGATATCTATTGATGGGCATCTCCATAGCCCGTTGATAAGCCTAGTTGATGTGAGACTATCTTCCCTCTTTTTGTCTTCTCCACAACCACCACTCTATTCCACATATAGTGTTATATCCATGGCTCACGCTCATGTATTGTGTGAAGATTGAAAAAGTTTTGAAAATGTTAAAGTATGAAACAATTGCTTGGCTTGTCATTGGGGTTGTGCATGATTTAAATAATTTGTGTGGGGAAGATGGAGCATAGCCAGACTATATGATTTTGTAGGGATAACTTTCTTTGGCCATGTTATTTTGAGAAGACATAATTACTTTGATTAGTATGCTTGAAGTATTATTATTTTTTATGTCAATATGAACTTTTGTCTTGAATCTTTTGGATCTGAATATTCATACCATGATTAAGAAGATTTACATTGAAATTGTGCCAAAGTATCACTCCGCATCAAAAATTCTCTTTTTATCATTTACCTACTCGAGGATGAGCAGGAATTAAGCTTGGGGATGCCTGATACGTCTCCAACGTATCTATAATTTTTGATTGCTCCATGCTACTTTATCTACTGTTTTGGACTATATTGGGCTTTATTTTTCACTTTTATATTATTTTTGGGACTAACCTATTAACCGGAGGCCCAGCCCATATTGTTGTTTTATTGCCTGTTTCAGTATTTCGAGGAGACTTGGACCCTACTCCAAGAAGCTTTCGAGGAGGTCACGAGGGTGGGGGGCGCGCCCCCTGCCTCGTGGGCCCCTCGGAGCTCCACCGACGTACTCCTTCCTCCTATATATACCTACGTACCCCCATTAGACCAAAAACGGAGCCAAAAACCTAATTCCACCGCCAGAACTTCTCAGATCCACGAGATCCCATCTTGGGGCCTGTTCGGAGCTCACGGAGAGGGCATCCACCATGGAGGGCTTATACATCAACACCATAGCCCCTCCGATGAAGTGTGACTAGTTTACTTGCACCTTCGGGTCCATAGCTAGTAGCTAGATGGCTTCTTCTCTCTTTTGGATCTCAATACAATGTTCTCCCCTCTCTTGTGGAGATCTATTCGATGTAATCTTCTTTTTGCGGTGTGTTTGTTGAGACCGATGAATTGTGGGTTTATGATCCAACTTATCTATGAATAATATTTGAATCTTCTCTGAATTGTTTTATGTATGATTGAGTTCTCTTTGCAAGTCTCTTGAATTATCCGTTTGGTTTGGCCAACTAGATTGGTAGTTCTTGCAATGGGAGAAGTGCTTAGCTTTGGGTTCAATCTTGCGGTGTCCTTACTCGGATGTAAAGAGTTGCAAGGCACGTATTGTATTGTTGCCATCGAGGATAACAAGATGGGGTATTTATCATATTGCATGAATTTATTCCTCTACATCATGTCATCTTGCTTAAGGCGTTACTCTGTTTTAACTTAATACTCTAGATGCATGCTTTGGATAGCGGCCGATGAGTGGAGTAATAGTAGTAGATGCAGAATCGTTTCGATCTACTTGTCATGGACGTGATGCCTATATACATGATCATACCTAGATAACCTCATAACTATGCTCAATTCTATCAATTGCTCAACAGTAATTTGTTCACCCACCGTAGAATACTTATGCTCTTGAGAGAAGCCACTAGTGAAACCTATAGCCCCCGGGTCTATTCTCATTATATCAATCTCTATTACTTTATTTTACTTGTTTTGCTTTTACTTTTTACTTTGCATCTTTATACCAAAAATACCAAAAATATTATCTCTATCAGATCTCACTCTCGTAAGTTACCGTGAAGGGATTGACAACCCCTAAGCATTGGTTGCGAGTTGCTATTGTTTTGTGCAGGTACGAGGGACTTGCGCGTGACCTCCTACTGGATTGATACCTTGGTTCTCAAAAATTGAGGGAAATACTTACGCTACCGTGCTGCATCACCCCCTCCTCTTCGGGGAAAACCAACGCAAGCTCGAGACGTAGCAAGCACAGAGACTCAAATCCTTCGAGGTTTGGTCGTTACAAGATTGGGCGCAATGTTCATGCTTATGTGGATGATATTGTGGTGAAGTCCAGGAAGAAGGAGACATTGATAGACGGTTTGAAGGAAACCTTTGATAATCTCCGGGTTTATAAGATGATGCTTAACCCAGCTAAGTGTGTCTTTGGTGTACCGGCACGCAAGCTCTTCGGTTTTCTGGTGTCTAACAGGGGCATTGAAGCTAATCCGGAGAAGATTAAGGGCGTTACTTCTCTGGCTAAACCGGCGTGTATCAATTATGTTCAACGTCTGGCGGGTCGTATTGCGGCGCTAAGCCGGTTCATAAGCCGGTTGGGGGAGAAGGCTATCCCTCTGTATCAGATGATGAAAAAGATAGATACTTTTGTCTGGAGTGATGCCGCTAATGCAGCGTTTGAGGATTTGAAGAAGCAGTTAGCCGAGTGTGGCACCCCAGCTTAGAGCGACCGGTTTACCATGCATTGCCAGCCCGGAGACCATGTCTTCTGGCAACACACAGCATCTTGGTACAGAAAAAGAACCGCTTTATTGATGCTAGCGGAACAGAGTTTACATTACAACAGCTGTCAAGGCCAAGCGACACACTCGGTGTGGCTGAACAATATGTACATTATTTAGTGAACATAAAGGGCCTCGATCCGAACAACTACGTGGCAGCGGAATAACGTCGTGGCGGAAGCTCCATATCACATGGACACCGATGTGGACACGATCTAGACTCGAACAGCGATCCTCTCCAACAATACTTTCCTGAAATCTGGCATGACACGCCAGGTCAATACATTGAATGTACTTGCAAGCTCACAACAGGCATAATCATAATGACAAACAATATCATGATATTTAACCAATTATTAATAAGGCAACACTATATGTCAAGATGCTGTCATCATGCATGAACGTCCCTCGGGACAGCTTACCAAATGTGATCATCTCGGGATCACAAACCAACCACCAAAGTGGTCTTTCTCAAGAACAACTCGTGATCCTTACGGCGATCACAACCACGACCACCATTTGGTCCCAAATACCTCGATGGCCTTTCTGCCATCCATCAACAATGCAAGTTCATAGCTTAGTGTACAATTTTCATTAAACGTTGACTCATGGTGGGACCTACTACGAGGTGTCCGTGACCGTGGACTCGGCTATCGATAGATTAAACACTCTGCAGAGGTAGCACACTGTACCCACACCACGGAACTCATGGCCTCGCACTCCCATTCGGGTGGACCAATGGCATTTAGACAAAACCCTTCCATTGCCACATCACTCTCCCGGCCACTCCGACCCAAATCCCCAACGGGCTGGTCCTGGGTTGCCCCGTGTCTACCAAAGACACCCCGACCACCGTCGTGGTCAAAACACTCCCACCCGGGGAATCGGTACCATAATCTCATCAACGAGCACACAAGATTATGCACCTTGCGGGCAGGCAAGCACAGCATAACCTTCCCTAGTTGGAGGCACCAACCAGAGGCCATGTCAATGGACCGAATCAAGGCCTTCCCACAAAGGAAAATGTGGTTGCACTGGAAAGAAACTCGATTCAGTGGCACCATGACCCAGTCAACGGTATATACAAGTTGAGTTATCTTCAGGTTCAACTTTAAACTAAAAATGACCGGTGTTGCAGCATGCCATGAAATGCAAAACTACACATGCATCACATAATAATAAAAATGACCGATGTCAACCATATACACACCAAGCATAAACGTCAACAACTCATATTACTCTATTGCTCAAAATGACTCACAATTTAACCAAAATATTTTGCAACAAGTTTTATTAATTTCTTACGCAAGAAAGTAACTCCGATAAATTTCTCATATGCTTGACAAAAAGATTTTACTATCAACAACTATTAATTTCTTTATCACTAAGTTGGATTCAAACATTCTGTAAGACAAGTGAAATGATTAAACAAGTATTTAACAGAATAGTTTCTAACAAATCTTTATCAATTTAAGAAGGCAAAAAACAAAGCTTTAACTAATTACTAACATGCATAACAAAATTATTTATAACATCACCTCCAATAAATCTTAACTTGCTTTATCCACTAGACACCTGTCCATGGCGCCCGGCGACGAGCAGCATCAGTGAGAGGGGGAGAAGGCGACGGAGGTCACGCGGCCACTGTGGGCGGACGGAGACGAGCACAGGATCAAGAGGATGGCGACGAGCACAGTGCAGAGCGCACTGTGGCATTGGCCGGACCATGCCCGTGCTCGCTGCGGCGAGCTCCGGCATCGGCGAGTGCCAGGGATGAGTTAATGACGTTGAGAAGATGATGGTGGCGTGGTTTGGCACGCTCGGGCAGGCGAGGGAAGCGAGCACGCGCGAACAGAGCGTTCGGCGGCACCCAGAGCGCGTCGACACGCATGCCTGGCATCATGGACACGCGTGGTCACCACGCGAACTCTCTCCTCAGGCCAGCCTTCATCCGAAAATCATGTCTGGCATGTTGTTCGTGGTGGTTTTGAAGTTTACCACGGTTTGGTTTGGACCCAGGTGCAGTGGAGAGGATTTTACAAGTCAGGTAAGTTTCTGACCAGTAACTTTGAACAGATACTGTGGTCAAACGGCTGGGAGATTGAGGCTGTGCTTTGGAGGCTAGTTATAAGTTACTAAGGTAAAGGTGCACAAGAAAGTTCAGGTCAAATGGAGCAAGTAAAATGGTAGTTGCTGTAGAAACCACCATTTCTGTCTAGAACAGAAAAGATTTTCTGTAGCAAAAATATTCCAAAAAGTGATGAAATATTTTTGCTCAGGAAGGTGGTTCACAGAATATTTGTGAATTATCTCTTATTTTTCCGAGCCATAAAAATTGGGGTTGCTTTGAAGCAAACAGATCTGGCTTAGGGTTTTTGAGAGAAGATGAATATTTTTCATTTAAGAAAAATATTCCAAAGATTATTTTGGGGTGGATCAGAAGTGAAATGATGATTTAGGAGGGAAGTGAAGCACTTAGGTGAAAGCCAAGGATGCCCCAGTGTTTAAGTCCATATGAAAAGATTCCAAAACTCCAAGTTTCAAAAAAAAAATTAAATGAAAAATCAAGCAAATGAGAGAGGGCAAAAACCAGGCTGTCACACCGAGCCACCTGTTCTTGCTGCTCCTGTTGATAAAGATCCATTGTTATTATATGTGGCTGCCAATGCCCGGGCAGCCAGCGTGGCTATTGTGGTGGAATGGAAGGAGACAGTTAAAGAATATCCGGTTCAACGGCCGGTTTACTACATCAGTGAGGTCCTTATTGAGTCCAAGTAGAGGTATCCGCACTGACAGAAGCTTGTATATGGGGTGTTTATGGCCAGTCGGAAGCTTAAGCAATATTTTTTGGGTCATCCCATCACGGTGGTCAGTTCTGCTCCTTTGGGGGATATTATTCAGAATAGAGAGGCCACAGATCGGATAGCCAAGTGGGCCATTGAACTTGGACCTCATGGTTTGAAGTATATGCCTCGCACGACCATCAAGTCTCAAGCACTGGTGGAATTCATTAATGACTGGACGGAACTGCAGATGCCCGAGGAAAAGCCAGATAACACGTATTGGACTATTCACTTTGATGGGTCCAGGCAATTGGAGGGCTCGGGGGCTGGAGTTGTGCTAGCTTCTCATCGAGGTGATAAATTTTGTTATGCTCTCCGTTTGATGTTCCCTTACACTAACAATGCAGCTGAATATGAGGATTTACTCCACGGTCTTCGGATGGCTAAGGAGATGAACTTAAGCCGGGTAAGGTGCTTTGGCGACTCAGATTTGGTGGCTCAACAAGTCTCTGGTACTTGGGATTCCAAGGATCCACTTATGGTGGCTTATCGACGAGAGGTAGACGTTATTGCTGGTCACTTTAAGGGTTATCAAGTTGAACATGTTGATCAGCGAAAGAATGAAGCGGCCGATGCCTTAAGCCGGTTGGATTCTCAACGTAAACCGGTGCCGCCTAATGTCTTTCTTGATGTTTTGCATAACCCGTCGGTCAAGTTACCTACAGAGGAGGATTTGGCTATTCCTGACCCGGAAGCTCAGTTGGTAGCAGCTCTTCATGTTATCCCTGATTGGACAGTTCCATATTTGGCATATATGATCCGGGGCGAGTTACCTGAGGATGAAACTTTGGCCAGGTAGATAACCCAGCGGTCCAAGTTAATGACTATTGTTAACGGGGAGCTACATCATCACAGTGTTACAGGGGTGTTTCAACGTTGTGTTTCACCTAAGGAAGTTTGTGAGATTCTGCGCGAGATTCATGAAGGATATTGTGGCCACCATGCTGGTTCTAAGTCTCTTGTGGCCAAGGCTTTTCCTCATGGGTTTTATTGGCTAACAGCTCATGCTGATCCTGAGGATTTGGTCAGTAAATGTGACGGATGTCAGAAGTTTTCACGACGGGCCCATGTACCGCCTCAAGAATTGAGGATGATTCCAATTACTTGGCCGTTCGCAGTTTGGGGGCTTGACATGGTTGGAACTTCTAAGAGGTCCAAGGATAAGAAGACCCACCTTTTGGTGGCGGTTGATAATGTTGGGGAACGCAGTAATTTCAAAAATTTTCCTACGCACACACAGGACCATGGTGATGGCATAGCAACGAGAGGGGAGAGTGTTGTCTACGTACCCTCGTAGAGATGGCGAAGCGATCACAACGTAGAGGAAGTAGTCGACGTTCTCCTCGCGATCCTGCCGATCCCAACATACTGTTACTCCGGCACCTCCGAGTCGATGATGACGTAGAGGAAGTAGTCGACGTTCTCCTCACGATCCAGCCGATCCCAAGCGCCGTTACTCGGCGCCTCCGAGTTCTTGGCACACGCTCAGCTCGATGACGCTCCACGGGCTCCGATCCAGCAAAGCTCCGGGAGAGGGAGTTCACAAGACGACGGCGTGGTGACGATCTTGATGTTTCACCGACGCAGGGCTTCGCCTAAGCACCGCTACGATATGACCGAGGTGGAATATGGTGGAGGGGGGCACCGCACACGGCTAAGGAACGATCTCAAGGATCAACTTGTATGTTCTAGGGTGCCCCCCCTCCTCCGTAAGGGGAGGAGGAGGTGGCCGGCCCAAGGGGGGGGGGCGCACCAAGGGAGGGGGAAACCTACTCCAAGTAGGTTTCCCTCTCTTTTCCTTATCTTATTTGGAGGGGGAAGGAAAGAGTACTAGTATTTAGGAAGTAGTACTAGTAGTAGAAATAGGAAGAGGGGAAGGAGAAAGGAAAGGGGGGGCCGGCCCCCCTCCCCAATTCGGATTGGGCTTGGGGGGGCGCGCCCCCCTCCCTTGTTCCTTCTCTCTTATTCCTACATGGGCCCAATAAGGCCCATATACCTCCCGGGGGGTTCCGGTAACCTCCCGGAGCTCCAAACTTCTCCGGAACCTTTCCTGTGTCCAAATATATCCGTCCAATATATTAATCTTTATGTCTCGACCATTTCGAGACTCCTCGTCATGTCCGTGATCATATCCGGACTCGAACAACCTTCGTACATCAAAATACATAAACTCATAATATAAGCATCGCCGAAACCTTAAGCGTGCGGACCCTACGGTTCGAGAACAATGTAGACATGACCGAGACACATCTCCGGTCAATAACCAATAGCGGGACCTGGATGCCCATATTGGTTCCTACATATTCTACGAAGATCTTTATCGGTCAGACCGCATAACAACATACGTTGTTCCCTTTGTCATCGGTATGTTACTTACCCGAGATTCGATCGTCGGTATCCAATACCTAGTTCAATCTCACATCGGCAAGTCTCTTTACTCATTCCGTAATACATCATCTCACAACTAACTCATTAGTTGTAATGCTTGCAAGGCTTATGTGATGTGTATTACCGAGAAGGCCCAGAGATACCTCTCCGACAATCGGAGTGACAAAACCTAATCTCGAAATACGCCAACCCAACAAGTACCTTTGGAGACACCTGTAGTACTCCTTTATGATCACCCGATTCACGTTGTAACGTTTGGTAGTACCCAAAGTGTTCCTCCGGTAAACGGGAGTTGCATAATCTCATAGTTACAGGAACATGTATAAGTCATGAAGAAAGCAACAACAACATACTAAACGATCAAGTGCTAGGCTAACGGAATGGGTCATGTCAATCAGATCATTCTCCTAATGATGTGATCCCATTAATCAAATGACAACTCATGTCTATGGTTAGGAAACATAACCATCTTTGATTAACGAGCTAGTCAAGTAGAGGCATACTAGTGACACTCTGTTTGTCTATGTATTCACACATGTATCATGTTTCCGTTAATACAATTCTAGCATGAATAATAAACATTTATCATGATATAAGGAAATAAATAATAACTTTATTATTGCCTCTAGGGCATATTTCCTTCAGTCTCCCACTTGCACTAGAGTCAATAATCTAGTTCACATCATCATGTGATTCAACACCAATATTCACATCTGTATGTGATTAACACCCATAGTTCACATCGTCATGTGACCAACACCCAAAGGGTTTACTAGAGTCAATAATCTAGTTCACATCGCTATGTGATTAACACCCAAAGAGTACTAAGGTATGATCATGTTTTGCTCGTGAGAGAAGCTTAGTCAACGGGTCGTCATATTCAGAGCCGTATGTATTTTGCAAATATTCTATGTCTACAATGCTCGCATTTGAGCTACTCTAGCTAATTGCTCCCACTTTCAATATGTATCCAGATTCAGACTTAGAGTCATCTGGATCGATGTAAAAAAGCTTGCATCGATGTAACTCTTTACGACGGGCTCTTTTATCACCTCCATAATCGAGAAATATTTCCTTAGTCCTCACTAAGGATGTTCTTGACCAATGTCCAAAGGATCTACTCCTAGATCACTATTGTACTCCCTTGCCAAATTCAGAGCAAGCTATACAATAGGTCTGATACATAGCATAGTATACTTTATAGAACCTATGACTGAGGCATAGGGAATGACTTTCATTCTCTTTCTATCTTCTGCCGTGGTCGGGCTTTGAGTCTTACTCAATTTCACACCTTTGTAACACAGGCAAGAACTCTTTCTTTGACTGTTCCATTTTGAACCTTTTCAAAATCTTGACAAGGTATGTACTTATTGAAAAACTTATCAAGCGCCTTGATCTATCTCAATAGATCTTGATGCTCAATATGTAAGCAGCTTCACCGAGGTCCTTCTTTGAAAAACTCCTTTCAAATACTCCTTTATGCTTTGCGAATAATTCTACATTATTTCCGATCAACAATATGTCATTCACATATACTTATCGGAAATGCTGTAGTGCTCCCACTCACTTTCTTGTAAATACAGGCTTCTCCAAAAGTCGGTATAAAACCATATGCTTTGATCAACTCATCAAAGCGTATATTCCAACTCCGAGATGCTTGCACCAGTCCATTGATGGATCGCCGAGCTTGCACATTTTGTTAACATCTTTAGGATTGACAAAACCTTCGTTGCATCATATACAACTCTTCTTTAATAAATCCATTAAGGAATGCAGTTTTGTTTATCCATTTGCCAGATTTCATAAAATGCGGCAATTGCTAACATGATTCGGACAGACTTAAGCATAGATACGAGTGAGAAACTCTCATCGTAGTCAACATCTTGAACTTGTCGAAAACCTTTTTGCGACAATTCTAGCTTTGTAGACAGTAACACTACTATCGTCATTCTGTCTTCCTCTTGAAGATCCATTTATTTTCTATGGTTTGCCGATCATCGGGCAAATCCATCAAAGTCCATACTTTGTTCTCATACATGGATCCTATCTCAGATTTCATGGCCTCAAGCCATTTCGCGGAATCTGGGCTCATCATCGCTTCCTCATAGTTCGAGGTTCATCATGGTCTAGTAACATGACTTCCGTAATATGATTACCATACCACTCACAGTGCGGATCTTACTCTAGAAGACCCACGAGGTTTGGTAGCAACTTGATCTCAAGTTTCATGATCATCATCATTAACTTCCTCACTAATTGGTGTAGGAATCACCGAAACTGATTTACGTGATGAACTACTTTCCAATAAGGGAGAAGGTACAATTACCTCATCAAGTTCTACTTTCCTCCCACTCACTTCTTTCGAGAGAAACCTCTTCTCTAGAAAGGATCCATCTTAGCAACGAATAACTTGCCTTCGGATCTGTGATAGAAGGTGTACCCAATAGTTACCTTTGGGTATTCTATGAAGACGCACTTCTCCGATTTGGGTTCGAGCTTATCGGTGAAAACTTTTTCACATAAGCATCACAACTCCAAACTTTTAAGAAACGACGACTTAGGTTTCATCGCTAAACCATAGTTCATACGGTGTCATCTCAACGGATTTAGATGGTGCCCTTTTTAACGTGAATGCAGCTGTCTCTAATGCATAGCCCCAAAACTATAACGGTAATCGGTAAGAAACATCATAGTTGCACTATATCCAATAAAGTACGGTTATGATGTTCGGACACACCATTATGCCGTGGTGTTCCGTGGCATGAATTTGTGAAACTATTTCACATTGTTTTAATTGAAGAACAAACTCAGAATCTCAAATATTTTACCTCTGCGATCATATCGTAGAAACTTTATTTTCTTGTTACGATGATTTTCCACTTCACTCTGAAATTCTTTGAACTTTTCAACTATTTCGCACTTATGTTTCATCAAGAAGATATACTCATATCTGCTCAAATCATCTGTGAAGGTCAGAAAATAATGATACTTGCCACGGGCATCAACACTCATTGGATCGCATACATTGGTATGTATTATTTCCAACAAGTCAAGAGCTCGTTCCATTGTTCAAGAACGGAGTTTTAGTCATCTTGCCCAAACGGCACGGTTCGCAAGCATCAAATGATTCATAATCAAGTGATTCCAAAAGTCCATCAAGATGGAGTTTTTCTTCATGCGCTTTACACCAATATGACCTAAACGGCAGTGCCACAAATAAGTTGCACTATCATTATTAACTTTGCATCTTTTGGTTTCAATATTATGAATATGTGTATCACTATGATCGAGATCCGAGGAATCATTTTCATTGGGTGTGTAACCATATAAGGTTTTATTCATGTAAACAGAACAACAATTTATTCTCTTACTTAAATGAATAACCGTATTGCAATAAACATGATCAAATCATACTTATGCTCAACACCAAATAACACTTATTTAGGTTCCATACTAATCCCGAAAGTATAGGGAGTGTGTGATGATGATTATATCAATCTTGGAACTACTTCCAACACTCATCTTCACTTCCCCTTCAACTACTTTCTGTTCATTCTGCAACTCCCGTTTCAAGTTACTACTCTTAGCAACCAACCAAGATCAAATACCGAGGGGTTGCTACGAACACTAGTAAAATACACATCAATAATCAGATCTCAAATATACCTTTGTTCACTTTGCCATCCTTCTTATCCGCCAAATACTTGGGGTAGTTCCGCTTCTAGTGACCAGTTCCATTGCAGCAAAAGCACTTAGTCTCGTGCTTAGGTCCAGACTTGGGTTTCTTCACTCGAGCAGCAACTTGCTTGCCGCTCTTCTTGAAGTTCCCCTTCTTCCCTTTGCCCTTTTCCTTGAGACTAGTGGTCTTGTCAATCATCAACACTTGATGCTCTTTCTTGATTTCTACCTTCGTCGATTTCAACATCACGAAGAGCTCGAATCGTTTCGTCATCCCTTGCATACTATAGTTCATCACGTAAGTTCTAGTAACTTAGTGTTGGTGACTAGAGAATTCTGTCAATCACTATCTTATCCGGAAGATTAACTCCCACTTGATTCAAGCGATTGAAGTACCCGCATAATCTGAGAACATGCTCACTAGTTGAGCGATTCTCTTCCATCTTTTAGCTATAGAACTTGTTGGAGATTTCATATCTCTCAACTCGGTATTTGCTTGAAATATTAACTTCAATTCCTGGAACATCTCATATGGTCCATGACGCTCAAAACGTCTTTGAAGTCCCGATTCTAAGCTGTTAAGTATGGCGCACTAAACTATCAAGTAGTCATCATATTGAGCTAGCCAAACGCTCATAACGCCTACATTTGCTCCTGTAATAGGTCCGTCACCTAGCGGTGCATTAAGGACATAATTCTTACGTGCAGCAATGAGGATAAACCTCGGATCACGGATCCAATCCGCATCATTGCTACTAACATTTTTCAATACAATTTTCTCTAGGAACACATATAAAAACATAGGGAAGCAACAACGCGAGCTATTGATCTACAACATAATTTGCAAAAAAAACTACCAGGACTAAGTTCATGATAAATTAAAGTTCAATTAATCATATTACTTAAGAACTCCCACTTAGATAGACATCTCTCTAGTCATCTAAGTGATCACGTGATCCAAATTAACTAAACCATAACCGATCATCACGTGAGATGGAGTAGTTTTCAATGGTGAACATCTTATGTTGATCATATCTACTATATGATTCACGCCGACCTTTCGGTCTCCGTGTTCCGAGGCCATATCTGCATATGCTAGGCTCGTCAAGTATAACTCGAGTATTCTGCAAGGCGTGCAAAACTGGCTTGCACCCGTTGTAGATGGACGAGAGCTTATCACACCCGATCATCACGTGGTGTCTCTAAGACGCATTTAACTTTGGCAACGGTGCATACTCGGGGAGAACACTACTTGATAATTTTAGTGAGAGATCATCTTAAAATGCTACCGTCAATCAAAGCAAAATAAGATGCATAAAGGATAAACATCACATGCAATCAATATAAGTGATATGATATGGCCATCATCATCTTGTGCTTGTGATCTCCATCTCAAGCACCGCCATGATCACCATCGTCACCGCGCCGACACCTTGATCTCCATCGTAGCATCGTTGTCGTTTCGCCATCTATTGCTTCTACGACTATCGCTACCGCTTAGTGATAAAGTAAAGCAATTACAGGGCGTTTGCATTTCATACAATAAAGAGACAACCATATGGCTCCTGCCAGTTGCCGATAACTCGGTTACAAAACATGATCATCTCATACAATAAAATATAGCATCACGTCTTGACCATATCACATCACAACATGCCCTGCAAAAACAAGTTAGACGTCCTCTACTTTGTTGTTGCAAGTTTTACGTACTGCTACGGGCTGAAAGCAAGAACCGTTTCTTACCTACGCATCAAAACCACAACGATATTTCACAAATAGACTCGCTTTAACCTTCTCAAGGACCGGGCGTAGTCACACTCGGTTCAACTAAAGTGAGAGAGACAGACACCCGCCAGCCACCTTTAAGCACCTAATGCTCGTGAACGGTGAAACCAGCCTCGCCAGAAGCGTCACGCGTAATGTCGGTCCGGCCGCTTCATCTCACAATACCGCTGAACCAAAGTATGACATGTCGGTAGGTAGTATGACTTGTATCGCCCACAACTCACTTAGGTTCTACTCGTGCATATGACATCAACGCATAAAACCTGGCTCGGATGCCACTGCTGGGGAACGCAGTAATTTCAAAAATTTCCTACGCACACACGGGACCATGGTGATGTCATAGCAACGAGAGGGAGAGTGTTGTCTACGCACTCAGAGACAGAAGCGGAAGCGATCACAACGTAGAGGAAGTAGTCGACGCTCTCCTCGCGATCCTGCCGATCCCAGCCAAGCATTCGCACCTCCGAGTCGATGATGACGTAGAGGAAGTAGTCGACGTTCTCCTCACGATCCAGCCGATCCCAGCGCCCGTTACTCCGGCGCCTCCGAGTTCTTGGCACACGCTCAGCTCGATGACGCTCCACGGCTCCGATCCAGAAAGCTCCGGGAGAGGGAGTTCCACAAGACGACGGCGTGGTGGACGATCTTGATGTTTCACCGACGCAGGGCTTCGCCTAAGCACCGCTACGATATGACCGAGGTGGAATATGGTGGAGGGGGGCACCGCACACGGCTAAGGAACGATCTCAAGGATCAACTTGTATGTTCTAGGGTGCCCCCCTCCCCCGTATATAAAGGAGGGGAGGAGGAGGTGGCCGGCCCAAGGGGGGGCGACTAGGAGGGGGAAACCTACTCCAAGTAGGTTTCCCTCTCTTTCCTTATCTTATTTGGAGGGGAAGGAAAGAGTACTAGTATTTAGGAAGTAGTACTAGTAGTAGAAATAGGAAGAGGGGAAGGAGAAAGGAAGGGGGCCGCCCCCTCCCCAATTCGGATTGGGCTTGGGGCGCGCCTCCCTTGTTCCTTCTCTCTTATTCCTACATGGGCCCAATAAGGCCCATATACCTCCCGGGGTTCCGTAACCTCCCGAGCTCCAAACTTCTCCTAACCTTTCCTGTCCAAATATATCCGTCCAATATATCAATCTTTATGTCTCGACCATTTCGAGACTCCTCGTCATGTCCGTGATCATATCCCGGACTCAACAACCTTCGTACATCAAAATACATAAACTCATAATATAACTGCCATCGAAACCTTAAGCGCAAGCGGACCCTACGGTTCGAGAACAATGTAGACATGACCGAGACACATCTCCGGGTCAATAACCAATAGCGGGACCTGGATGCCCATATTGGTTCCTACATATTCTACGAAGATCTTTATCGGTCAGACCGCATAACAACATACGTTGTTCCCTTTGTCATCGGTATGTTACTTACCCGAGATTCGATCGTCGGTATCCAATACCTAGTTCAATCTCAAGTATCGGCAAGTCTCTTTACTCGTCCGTAATACATCATCTCACAACTAACTCATTAGTTGTAATGCTTGCAAGGCTTATGTGATGTGTATTACCGAGAAGGCCCAGAGATACCTCTCCGACAATCGGAGTGACAAAACCTAATCTCGAAATACGCCAACCCAACAAGTACCTTTGGAGACACCTGTAGTACTCCTTTATGATCACCCGATTCGTTGTGACGCTTGGTAGTACCCAAAGTGTTCCTCCGTAAACGGAGTTGCATAATCTCATAGTTACAGGAACATGTATAAGTCATGAAGAAAGCAACAGCAACATACTAAACGATCAAGTGCTAGGCTAACGGAATGGGTCATGTCAATCAGATCATTCTCCTAATGATGTGATCCCGTTAATCAAATGACAACTCATGTCTATGGTTAGGAAACATAACCATCTTTGATTAACGAGCTAGTCAAGTAGAGGCATACTAGTGACACTCTGTTTGTCTATGTATTCACACATGTATCATGTTTCCGGTTAATACAATTCTAGCATGAATAATAAACATTTATCATGATATAAGGAAATAAATAATAACTTTATTATTGCCTCTAGGGCATATTTCCTTCAGATAAGTTCACTAAGTGGGTCGAGGAAGAGCCGGTCAGTAAGTGTGATGTAGCAACGTCGGTTCAATTCATGAAGAAGGTGATCTTCCACTTTGGCTTTCCACACAGCATTATAACAGACAATGGCACTAATCTCTCCAAGGGTGCTATGAAAGAATTTTGTCAACGTGAGCATATCCGGCTTGATGTGTCATCAGTGGCTCACCCCCAATCTAATGGTCAAGCTAAGAGAGCCAATCAAGAGATCCTGAGAGGCATCAAGCCCCAGCTTATGGTTCCTTTGCAGAGGACGCCATGTTGTTGGGTGGAGGAGTTACCTTCCGTGTTATGGAGCATTAATACCACCCCCAACAGATCTACGGGTTACACGCCTTTCTTCATGGTTTACGGAGCAGAGGCTGTTCTCCCTAGTGACATACGTCATGATTCACCTCGAGTGGCGGCTTATGTTGAAGCTGATAATGAAAAGGCACATCAGGAAGCACTCAACCTATTAGATGAGGAGCGTGACATCGCGGTAGCTCGTTCGGCGATTTACCAGCAAGATCTGCGCCGTTACCACAGCCGCCGGGTTGAAACCAGAACTTTCCAAGAGGGCGATCTGGTGCTCTGGCTTATCCAGGATCAGACTGATATGCACAAGTTATCCCCACCTTGGGAAGGACCCTTTGTGGTCAGCAAGAATCTGAACAACGGGTCATACTACCTTATCGATGTTTGAGACCACAAGGACTCACGCACGTAGGAGGAAGAGACTCGTCGACCGTGGAATATAGCTCATCTTCGGCCTTACTACACCTGAGCCACTAGCTCTTCTGATGTACATATTTTTTACAATGGATATATTATGATCAATATAATAAACCAGCATCCTTGCTAAAGCAGGGCCTCTGTCGTTTTCTCTTAAATAAGTTTTTGGTTACATGGGGGCTTTCGGTTTATGCATGAAGTTATGATTACCCTTTGAAGCGTCTTATAAGCCAATTGAAAAAAAACTTGGTGGCTTGCTACCCAGGTTAAACGAACCAAAGAGAGTCTGTTGTAAAAGCACAGCTCAAACATAGGTGCCCCTTGAGCACAGCTCACAACATTACTTGGGGGCTCTTTTTGTTCTAAAGAACAAGAGTTGCTATAACCCTTGTGATAGGCTTAAAAGCCAGGCTTGGAAGCCAGGTGTATTCACCTAAAACCCCGGGTTATCCTGCCTTTTTAAGTAAGCCACTCCGCTCAGGTATTCCTGGAATGACCCGCCGAATGTTTGACAAGTCAATCTTATGAAGACCCTGAACTTGTCAAAGTTAAAACGACGATTGGTTAATGTGAGGTCCATCTTATAAGGTTTGTAAAATGATTTAACTTAGTGGCCTAGCAGCCCATGAAAAGCCTCGTTTATCCTGCCTTTTTTCACTTGTTTTTATTCAAACAGATTTTTTGAGGTTTATTTTGATGAGGCTTATAATGCTTTATGACAATAATATCCGGTGTTTATTAACCTGGCCTGGCTTTTGACTATAAGTCGCCAGTATGAGATAAAGATAATCCGGTGTTTATTAACCCGGCCTGGTTTTTGACTGTAAGTCGCCAGTATGACATAACATAATATCCGGTGTTTGTTAACCCGGCCTGGTTTTGTTCATAAGCCAGTAATCTATGATAATTACCAGTGCTCAAAATTTGGGTTATCACACTTATTATATTGGCTTGGTAAACCGACAGTGTGATAAAATATCGCAGAACACTTTGTTATGCAGGAACAGATTCCAAATTACTAAATATCATGAGCAGATGTGGCATATCTTAACATGGTGGATTACCAGTGTCATGCAAAGTAAATATGCACGATGGCATAGCAGATCAAGAGTTTAAACTAGCCTATTACAAGGCGTTTGGTGCCCAAAAGAATAATTGTTTTCAACAAGTCTTGTAGAATGCAGAAGCTAAACCGACCCCCGGTTTATGAATCTTCGCCGGGCTGACTTGAAGGTTGCGGATCATCTTGCGCCGGTTCATCCTCCTCCTCTCTACCCAGTGGCTGGAAGTCAATGGTTGCCCAATCGATCCCAGTTAAGGCTTTGAATACAGCTTCATCACTTATAAGTGTGGAGGGGTCAACATCAGGGGCATAGGTATGCTTACGGATTGGAGGAATAGAGCATCATAAGTTGGCGCGTTAACTCTTTTATTGTTGGCATCATAAATCGACTGATAATGAGAAAGATCAGTCTCCTCAGCCAATTTGCTTGCCAATGGGCGCATTTCCCTCGTCAAGGCTCTGAGGTCATCATTATCAAATTCTGATCCATCCTCTTTTATGCTCGGATAGCCGTTTCCAACATCGGCCTGATCAAGGTTAGATATCCATGCTTTAGCCCGAGTTAATGCTGTAAGAGCACCCGCCCTGGCAGCTGATTTCTTCAGTTCTTCAAACCGGGCAGACATCATAGCCAGCCTTTCCAACGTCTCCTTAATTAAGGTTGGGGGCGGTTTATTATGGGAGGCTGTGCAGATGACCCATTGTATGCCGGTATATAACTGCTCTATAAGCGTATAGGCAGCTTTCAGTTTTTGACGCATATCCGAGCCAAGATGAGCAACGCGACTTCTTGCATTGTTAAAAACACTGGTAAACCGGCAGTTTTATAGATATTACCTGTTTAAAGCTTATGAAGAGGCTCTTTACCGAAAACAGCAGAAGTCATGGCATTTATTTGCCGTTTCAAGCCAGTCAGCTCTTCTGCTACCGGATTAAGGGCCGTTTCAGCGTCCTCAAACCCTCTTCAAAGAGAAGTTGCCTTCTCTGTGTCCCACTACCGCCGCTCTTGAAGCTCTCCTTCAGTTTTTCCATGGCTGCTAAAGCACTGGTCAGCTCTTCCTTGGCCTTGGAAGTTTCTGCTTGTTGAGATTTGATATTTTCTTGAAGGTCGGTGATTTGGGATTCCTTTTTGCTAAGCTCAACCTGCAAGATACATGCAATTATTGAGTTGGCAGTACATATTTGAGGTCCCAAGCACATGACAAATCATGCACTTGGGCACTTGGGGGCTAATGTCTATTGCTTCTTCTCAAAAAAAAAATTACAAGTCCCAAACTCAATGCAAGTATTATTCTTGGTACTTGTGGGCTAATGCATATTTGCTCAAGATTAAAACTATGGATTTTTTATTCCATCAATCAGCTTGGTGGTCCATCGGTTTACAAAGGTGTTCAACAAGAATTTCGAGCCTTACAACAGAAAAGTCCTGGTTCATCTTGAAAAGATAATGTAACATCCCAAGCCTTGCTATGCACTTGGACTAGCTTGGTTGTTGCATCATGTATAAATTTCTTTTAAACTTGAATGGGGATTGTTCAAACCCTAGCACTAAATCAATCCATCTAGGCTTGATTAAAATCTTTTTCAATAAACCCAAAATGTCTCTAAGAAAAGTTCATGATTTCTGGTTAAGGTGAAAACCTCTCCCAAAAATGATGAATATATTTCTAGGTCATCTTTGGAATTTTCAATTAACACAAAAGTATTTGAATTGGAGCCATTTAAATGCTATATATATTTTAAATGGTCCAAATATTCTGAAGTTATTTGTGGAGCCCTGAAATAATTCAGTTAACCACCAAAATAATTTTTAGAATTATCTAAAATGATTTAGTGGCTAAACTAAATCAGAACAGAGGAAATGAAATAGAAAACAGAAAAAAGAAAGAAACTTACCTGGCGCATCCCACCTAGCACCCCAACCGGCCCATTACTGTGATAGCCCAGCCCGACCGCCCAAAGTGGCGATCATCGTTCTCCTTCTTGCCAGAGGAGGGCCTTGGCCAGCGTGGGCGCCGCGATGACATGCGCCTCGCCAGCTCCTGCTTGCCGCCGACGCCCTGGACGCCTCCAACGCTGCCATGCACTCCCCTCGACCCTCTGCACCTCCCCCCTCCTCGCAGCTCTCTTCCCTCCCCTCTCTGCTCTCTTCCCGAGCGGAGCCCGTCGCCGCCGTTTGCCATAGCCGCAGCCACCGCCTCCCCTTCGCCCCCTCGACAGGTCCACGAGCTCCACCTCGACCACCTCTTCCTCTTCGCTGAGCAACACGTCGCCGGATGCCCCGTGACGCCGCCTTGGAGCCCATCTTCAACCTCCTGCACCGAGCATCGCCGTCATTGATTCGCCGCTGTCCGCGCCTCCCTGAGCCCGCTGAGACCGTCAATGACCCCTATTTGAGCCCCTGCTTCGAACCCCTCTTCTACCCCACGCGTTTGCACCCTCTAGGCCGTAGTTCCACCATGGCCGAAGCTCGCCTCCGCTCGAGCTTGTCGCCGGCATCGCTCCGGCGAGCATTTGGTCATCCCGTGCTGCCTAACACGTTTGCCGCCCCGCGCTGAGCCTTGCTAGCGCCTCCCCTTGCCCGCTTGCACCTAGCAGCGCCACCCACGCACATCACCGAGCTCCGGCCGCCGCTAACCTCGCCGCCGTCGTCGCAACAGGCCATCCCCGACGGCCCCACGGCCTCCCCTAGACGCACACGAGCCTGGGCTTCCTCCAGGTGCCCTCATCCGCCATCCCCGTGGCCTACCGTGCGGGCTCCGCCGTGACTTGAGGTCGCCGGCGACTAATCGCCGGCAATGCTGACATGGCAAGTCATTAGCCAGTAATGACGCCCTAACTAACCCCCTAGAGCCACTGCCATGTGGGCCCCTGTACCTGTTTAGGTTAGTTTTATTTTGTGTTTAGATTATTTTATAAATAGTGGGACCCACCGTCAGATTGACTCACGACGTGGCGTGGCCGACCGTGCCCACCTGTCAGCGACACTAACCAGCCCTGTGTCACTGACCAGTGGACCCCACTGGTCAGGTTTGACCTGGACCGCTCCTGTTGACATGCCGAGGTCAGCATGATGTAGTGCTAACGCAGTAAATATTTTCTGGGATTTCAAATAAATCAGAAATTATTTATTTAATTTAGAAAATATCCAAAACTTCTAAAAATCATAGAAATTCAACCGTAACTCCAAATGAAATAATTTATATATGAAAAATGATCAGAAAAATCCAATCTAGCCATCTGTACTACCTCCATGCATGGTAGAACAACTTATGGATGCTTTTTAGACCAAATCATATAAAAGGCATTTAAACCTTCGCATATGAAGTTTGAATTTGAATCTAGGGTTCAAACCAACTTCATTTAACCTGGTGCTAGTTGCATTAGCTCAAATCACAACATATTGACATGTCATGATCATGCATCATATTGTTGCATTGCATTGATTGTGTTTCTTCTCCGTTGCCGGTAACTGTCCACCTCAGTAGGTGTGGTTCCGATGATGAGATCGATGACATCGATGAAGAGCTATATTATCTTCAGAAGTGCCAGGCAAGCAAAACCCCTTTGTTCATTCTGATACAATCCCACTCTCTCGCTCCTGCTCTCTTTTACTGCATTAGGACAACAACGATTCAACTATTACATGATGCGGTAGTTGAACCCCTTTCCTCTGCATGACCTATCATTGCCACAGTAAATAGATGAAACTCACTAGCATGAGTAGGAGTTGTTTGAGCCATGACGTGCCTACTCATTCATGCTTGTTTTCATGCCTACTACTGCTAGAGTTGAGTCAGGTCTAATTCATTGGGGATGAATTGGAATGTGGTGAACATGTCCTATTGTTGAGAGTCAAGTGTGTGAACACAATTTGGTAAAGGTAGCGGTGAGAGGCCATGTAGGAGTACAAGGTGGGTTGTCTCATTGCGCCGCCCCTCGTGAACTGATTTCTGTGTTTGTGATCCATGAATAGCTACTACCACGCATTGGAATGCTTAAGTGCCCCTCTCGACTTATTAATCGCCTTGATCTCTGTCCAGGAGATGCATCTAGTTTCTGGTGTTTGTAGGATATGTCTTGGGGGCTGTGCGTAGCGCTGACCCTAGGGTTGGGCTATGGTGCGGTAGAGACACGAGGCACGGTGTACCAGGACGCCCGTTTGGTGCCTCGGGAACCCTGCTCTCATCATTTGGGGCCGTGAGTGACACCCCAACCGGATCTCCTTGCGGATGGAACCCGAATAGGCGATAAACCTGGACTAGAGATGTCACAGCCTCAGATCAGCTCTTGTTTGACTTTGCTTGCTCATCATGTCATCATGTTTATTTCCAAAAGAAACTTGAAATGGGGATGTTGAAACCCTAGCACTAAATGAATCCAACTAGGTTAAAATAAACAATATTTTCAATGAACCCAAAATGCCCTTTGAAAATGTTCATGATTTTTGATAAAGGTGAAAACCTCTACCAAAATTGATGCCAATATTTTTAGGCCATTCTAGAATTTTGAATAACCCATATTGTATTTGAATTGGGGCATTTAAATACTATTAACATTTTTAAATGCTCCAACAATTCTGAGAATAGTTAAGGGCCTCTGTAATAATTCATTTAATGCCCACAATTATTTCCAGGATTTATTAAAACGATTTGGGCTATGAACTAAATCAAAACAAAATAACAAAAATAGAAAAGCAGAACAAATTATTAATAGAGATAGAGAGAGAACTGACCTGGCGCCCACTGGTCCGGCCCAGCACGGCCCAATCCATCTGGTCGTGCCAGTCGTCCCCTTCCTTGGGACAGAAGGACGCCGGGCGTGTGCCCCTTGCGCGCGGCCACGCGCCTCGGCCACCTCCTGCTTCCCGCCGCCTCCCCGACGTCGCTCTGGACGCTCTGGACGACACCACACACACGCCTGACCCCCTCGTCCTCTCCCCTCTCTCCCTGGACCTCTTTCCCCTCCTCTGCTCTCTCTCTCACGGCTGCCCGAAAGAGCCGGAGCACGTCGCCGCAAAACACCATGCTCACCGCCACCCCTCACCTCTCCGACGCGGCCCCGAGCTCCGCCGTGCCTCCCTCGTCCTCCACGTCGGCTCACGCGACCAGAAGAGCCCCTACGCGTTGCCATCGTCGTCATCATCGCCGACGGCCACCGGAGATTGCCACCGCCGATTTGGCGCCGCCAGGACCTCTCCGAGCCTCCCGTGTTTTTCTTCAAGACCGCTGTGAGCTCGCCGTCCTTTCCCCTCACCTCTCTCTCTTGCGCGCATGTTCCGTAACCGCCGCTCATCGAGCTTCCGCGCTGCCGTCCGCCATGGCCGCCTAGCTCCCTCCTTTCATGCCCCTCTGCCCAAACCCGTGGCACCAGAATGCTTCTGGTGGCCCGTGGGTGCCATCTAGGCCACCAGCTCCTTCCCTACCGCCCTGCAGCCCCGCGCCCGCACCCGACCGAGCTCCGTCCGCCATAGTGGTTGTTGCCGCGGTCATCTCCGGCCGCCCCAGCACATGCCACTTCCACAATCCGAAGCGCCACAAAGAAGAACTCCCCAACGCTACCGGCCAAGAAGCAGCCGTGGTCGAAACAAACCGGCGATCGCCGCCATGCATCATGAAGCGCCCGGCGATTAGTCGCCGGTTAACCCATCATTACCTACCTAACCATCCAGGTAACCACCCCTTGACAGCAGGGCCGCACACATTTAATTAATTGGCTAACGGAATTGGTTAGAGTTAATCAGATTCCAGTGGTCCCACGCGTCAGCATTGACCTTGCTGACGTGGCGTTTGACTGGGCCCACCTATCTGTGACTCGAGCCAGCACTATGAGACTGACCAGTGGGACCCACTAGTCAGGTTTGACCTGGACCGGGTCTGTTGACCTGCTGAGGTCAGCATGATGCAGTGCTGACGCAATAAGTGTTTTCTGGGATTTTAAATAAACCAGAGATGATTTATTTAATTCAGAAAATGTCCTAAACTTCTAGAAATCATAGAAATTAAATCGTAATTCCAAATGAAATAATTTATATATGAAAAATTATCAGAAAATGTAATCTATCCATCTGTACCATTTTCATGCATGTTGGAACAACTTAAAGTTGCTGAATTGGACAAAACAAATAAATGACATTTGAATTTCACATATGGAGTTTGAATTTGAACCCTGGGTTCAAACCAACTTCAGTTAAATTGTTTCTAGTTGCATCTTCTCAAACACACTCATTTTTCCATGTCATGCTCATGTATCACATTGTGCATTGTATTGATTGTGTTCTTTCTCTGTCTGTCGGTGTTGTTCCCCCTCGGTAGACGTATGTTCCGACGATGAGATCGATGACACCGATGAAGAGATATATCATCTTCAGAAGTGCCAGGCAAGCAAAACCCCCTTGTTCATTCTGATACAATCCCACTCTCTCTCCTGCTCTCTTTTACTGCATTAGGGCAACAACGATTCAATCACATGCGTCTTTGCGGTAGTGGAACCCCTTTTCCTCTGCATGACCTGTCATTGCCATAGTAAATAGATGAAACCCACTAGCATGAGTAGGAGTTGTTTGAGCCTGATGTGCCTACTCATTCATGATTGTTTGTCATGCCTGCTACTGCTTAGAGTTGAGTCAGGTCTAATTCATCAGGTATGAATTGGAATGGTGATGAACATGTCCTATTGTGTGTGAGCTAAGTGTGTGAACACGATTTGGTAAAGGTAGCGGTGAGAGGCCATGTAGGAGTACATGGTGGGTTGTCTCATTGCGGCCGTCCTCGTGAACTGAAGTTCTGTGTTTGTGATCCATGAACAGTTACTACCACGCATTGGAATGCTTAAGTGCCCTCTCGACTTATTAACCAACCTGATCTCGCCTGTGAGTTGCAACTAGTTTCGTGATTGTAGGTAGTGTTTGTAGTCTACCAAGTGGCACCTGCATGCAGTGGGCTTGGGATGACTAGGCACCGTGGGTGGGTATACCAAGCGCCGCCTGCTTGGTGGGCTTGGAACCTCAGACACATTGTTTGGGGCCGTGAGCGGCACCCCTGCCGGATCTCCTTGCGGATGGAACCCGAATAGGCGATAAACCTAGACTAGAGACTTGTGTGGTTAGTCAGGTCGTGGCCGACTCCCTCGCCAGGCTTCCGCTTGAAGGTTGTCGAGATACATGACGTGTACATGGTGGTAAGTGGCGAGAGCGTGTGTGAAGAAGTACACCCCTGCATGGTTAACATCATCTATTCGAATAGCCGTGTCCACGGAAAAGGACTTCTGGGTTGAGTGTACAGTTCATAGACAAGTGAAAGTGGATACTCTAAAATGTGCAAGATAAGCGTGAGTGATATGGATGGCATTCTCGTAGGAAGACGGGAGCGGATTCATAGTGGTGTATTGATATGGTGAATGAGGGAGTCCCGGATTAGGGGGTTTCCGGATAGCCGAACTCTTACCATTGGCCGGACTCCTGGACTATGAAGATACAAGATTGAAGACTTCGTCCCATGTCCGGATGGGACTTTCCTTGGCGTGGAAGGCAAGCTTGGCGATCTGGATATGTAGATCTCCTACCATTGTTACCGACTGTGTAACCCTAACCATCGATGTCTATATAAACCGGAGGGTTTTAGTCCAGAGGATCTAACAACAATCATACCATAGGCTAGCTTCTAGGGTTTAGCCTCCTTGATCTCGTGGTAGATCTACTCTTGTACTACCCATATCATTAATATTAATAAGGCAGGAGTAGGGTATTACCTCCATCGAGAGGGCCCGAACCTGGTAAAAACATCGTGTCCCTTGTCTCCTGTTACCATCCGCCTAGACGCACAGCTTGGGACCCCCTACCCGAGATCCGCCGGTTTTGACACCGATATTGGTGCTTTCATTGAGAGTTCCTCTATGCCGCCGCCATCGTAGGATGCCTCATCTCGCCTTTAAAGACGATACCATCGCCAAAGAAGCCTTTGGCCACCGGGTCGACTCTCCGCCAGGCAGTTTTCTCATGACCGCTAGTTCGGCCGCTACGCCGACGATGACCTCTCGAGTCATCGAAACAAATCTCCATGTTAGTTCGGAACTTGCCGAACAGTTAGATCCGATCGAGCTCTCCTCCATAAATGAGCTCTTGGATCGTGATCGCCACCACAGAGTCGCCACAGACACGACCGGATCGGGCCTAAAACCGATCTGAGAGAGATCAACTCTCCCCAGGCTACCCATCATGTTGCTGTGATAGAGGAGCAATGCGGCGATTCTTCTTCTATCTTAAGGACTAGCTACGTCCGGATTCCCGATCCCTCCATGCCGGATTCCTGCGGAGGGACGGATGTCGATCAAGCCCTGAACTTAAAGTCGTGCAAATGGGTCGGACTCATTGGATAGCACTCAATAATCCAAACTTCCGAGTTCGGAAGCTTCTCGGCCCTTGAGTCCTAAATTGGACGGGGTTCCAGATTTAGTGCCACCCGCCCACCCAAACATTATCGATCTCTCTTGAATTCGGCAAGAGCCCGCCAAAACAGTACATCATTACTGGGTCAGATTCCTCCTGGTTATGAACAGGATAAAGGACTGCCGAGAGGAGGACGCAATCCCAATTTTTTGCAATAATTGCACGGACAAGGGAATCCTAAACGCCATAAGTCGTCGTGAAATTACACGCTCTCACGACTTGGCGACCATAGTGCAAAAGTATCGTATGATGGAGAGCTCGAAAACCGAAAATAAATTTTGGGATAATCCGTCCCGAATACATCCCTAGTCCGAACAAAAGGGTGCATCATTATCAAGCACCTGTTGAATACCAAAAACCAAAACCCCTAAAGGGTACGGAACCGTCTTGGAGGGTTGGCTAAACGGACCTCGCAAAATTCATAGCATAGAGGGCGCCGCCCAACTCATAGCCTTCGAGCATGTTGGATACTATGGCGGTGGCCAAAAGTGGCGAAGAGCTTCTAGCTTCGAATCCCAGCCCAGCAACACCAAGACGGTGTTAACGGTCTTCTAGACTTTCGCATCAAATAACATGCTAAAACGAACACTCCGCAACCTTGCCAAGTCTACCAAGTAGCAACAATAAATCCATGGAGGACACGGCTATTACCTTTAATGCCGCGATTTAACCTAAATTCGAACTGCCGGGCACCACCGCATTGGTCCTCACCGATAGTGGATTTGCTTTCGCCTTACTAAGGTACTCATGGATGGCGGCAGCGGACTAAACCTCATCTATGAGGAAACCCTCCGAAAAATGGAAATAGACTAGAACCGCATTGAGCGAAGCAGACAACCTTTAGAAGAATAATCCCCACCGGGAAGCATGATGCAGGAAAAATCACGCCGATTTAGTGTCCGCTCACGGACAATTACAGGTCCGAGGAGGTCACATTTCAAGTGGCCCTGCTCAACAAGCGGATATCATGCTTTATTAGGACGAGAGGCATTCATAATTTTTCAAGCTATACCCCATTATGGGTACATGAAGCTTAAAATGCCCGGACCTAACGGAATCATCACTCTCGCTAGTGATCCAAACATAGCACTCCGCCCCGAAAACAAGACAGCCGCACTAGCCCTCGAGGCACTATCCGAAGCCCTAGCGGCCGAGGAACTCACCGTGATGCGCTCCACGGTGAATAGGGACGATGTGATACTTGACAAAAGATCCAAGTCCACCTCTTTTAAACCAGCGGATGAAATAGTCAAATTCCAAGTCCACCCAATGCACCTCAGAAGACGGCCTCCATCGGGGCACAATTAAACCTCGATGTAGACGCTGCACTATGAGAATTTCTACAAGAAAATCGGGACATCTTTGCTCGGCACCCTTCGGACATGCCAGAATCCCACGTCACCGGCCGAAAGCACAACCTAAATATCCTAAAAGGATTCAAGCTACCAAACAGGCTCTTCGGGCGCTTTTCCGAACCCAAGAGACAAAGCCATGGGAGAGGAGCTAGCCAAACTTTTGGAGGCCGGATTCATCAGAGATATAAAACATCCGGACTGGCTAGCGAACCCGGTGATGGTACCAAAGAAGGATAAATCATGGCGCCTATGTGTTGATTTCAAAGACCTTAATAAGGCTTGCCCAAAGGATCCCTTCCCTCCCTCGAATTGATCAAATCATTGACGCTACAGCAGGACACGACTCATTGTGCTTCCTCGACGCTGCATCTACTACCACCAAATCAAGATGGCAGAGCCGCACAAGCTGCAACAGAATTCATCACTCCATACGACCCGCTCGCTTTCAACACAATGCCCTTTAGGCTCAAAAACGTCGGCGCAACATATCAACAAGATGATCCAAACATGTCCGCAAACCAGATCGGCAAAACGGTGGAAGCATATGTAGATGACGTGGTCGCCAAAACCAAACACGTCGAAACTCTAGTAGACGACTTGAGGCTCACATTCGACAATCTTCAAAATATGACATCAAGCTCAATCCGGAAAAATGCGTCTTCGGCGTTCCAGCCGGAAAGCTCCTGGGCTTCATTGTGTCCGGTAGAGGAATTGAAGCAAACCCATCCAAGATTCGAGCTCTGTCGCAATTGGATATTCCAAAAGACCTCAAACAAATACAAAAATTGACGGGATGTGTAGCGGATCTAAGCCGCTTTATCTCCCGTTTAGGAGAAAAGGCATTACCTCTTTACCGCCTCCTCCGCCGCACCGAACACTTCGAGTGGACGGATGCCGCCACGGCCGGACTCAAAGAAATAAAGGCCATTTTGGCAACAAATCCGGTCCTGGCCGCGCCCAACGTGGGCGAACCAATGCTATTATACATCACCGCAACACATCAAGTTGTCAGCGCGGTTCTCGTTGTCGAACGAGAAACGGATGGACACCGGTTCCCTATTCAAAAACCGGTTTATTATGTGTCCACTGTCCTAACTCCATGCAAGTCCCGATACCCACACTATCAAAAGATAGCATACGCGGTGTTCATGGCATCCCGGAAGCTGCGACACTACTTTCAAGAGTGTTCGATAACGGTAGCCTCCGGCACCTCTTAATGACATTATAAACAATCGCGACGCCGACGGGCGGATTGCTAAATGGGCCATAAAGCTCCTCCCATTCGACATAACTTATAAGCCACGACGAGCTATTAAGTCGTAGGTTTTGGCCGACTTCATGGCCGAATGGACTGAAGCCGAACTCCCTAAAGAGTACGGCGCATACTCCAATTGGATCATGCACTTTGACGGCTCCAAAATGTTGGCTGGCCTGGGGGCCGGCGTCGTCCTGACGTCCCCAACAGGGCACAGTCCAATACGTCCTTCAAATAATGTATACGGACTCCAACAACGCAGTCAAATACGAGGCCCTTCTGCACGGCCTCCGGATGGCAGTCTCCATGGGCATTCAACGCCTAGAGGTGCGTGGGGATTCAAACCTCACAATATCTCAAATAAACGGAGACTTTGACGCCAAAGATCCAAAAATGGTAGCATACCGCAATGCGGTCCTAAAAATGTCAGCACGGTTCGAAGGGCTCGAATTTCATCATATAGCCCGGGATAACAACCAGCGGCGGATATATTGGCACGCATCGGTGCAAAACGCGATGCTGTCCCACCCAATATCTTTTCCGAACGGCTGTTCAAGCCATCCGTACTATGGGAAGGGAGTCCGCAACAATAATCCGGACCCAACCGCACCGCCGACGCCAACACTGACACAACCGAGGCTCCGCCCGAGATAACACCCTCTGCTCACGAAATAATGGCGGTTATCGCCCGTGGATCGAACCATTCCTAGCCTACCTAACTAGGCAGGAACTCCCCGGAGACCAAAATGAGGCTCGCTGCATAGTACGACGCTCTAAAGCCTATAAAGTCCATGAGGGAGAGCTTTATAAGAAAAGCACTACCGGAGTCCTTCAAAGGTGTATCTCCGAAGAGGAAGGGAGAAACCTCCTGGCTGAAATTCATGCCGGACTGGGTGGGCACCACGCCGCAGCCCGGGCCCTTGTAGGCAAGGCCTTCCGTACAGGATTTTATTGGCCGACGGCCCGGGCAGATGCGCAGGACTTAGTCCAATGATGCGTCGGTTGCCAGCTTTTTGCTAACCAAAGCCACATGCCACCCACCGCCCTTAAAACTATACCCATCACCTGGCCGTTCGCGGTCTGGGGGCTTGACATGGTTGGACCCCTCAAGGGAGGAACCCACAAGCAAAAATACCTATTGGTCATGGTGGACAAATTCACCAAATGGATAGAGGCCAAACCAGTTAAAACGGCCGAATCCGGACCAGTGATAGACTTCATATAAGGGGTAGTGCACCGTTACGGTGTCCCCCACAGTATCATCACTGACAATGGCACCAACTTCACGGTCGATGAGGTCAAATCATGGTGCAAAAACATGGGCATCAAGCTCAATTACGCCTCAGTCTATCACCCTCAAACCAACGGCCAAGTCGAACGGGCAAACGGTCTAATCATGAGCGGCATTAAACCCAGACTAGTGCGGTCCCTCAAGGAATCTAACACGCCTTTGGGTCGAGGAGCTTCGACTCCGTACTGGGGGCAGCGGACCACGCCGAATCGTACTACCGGATTCACACCATTCTTCATGGTGTACGACGCAGAGGCAGTCTTGCCCTGCGACATAATACATGACTCACCTCGAGTGCGCATGTACGAAGAAAGAGAAGCCGAGCTTGATCGGCAGGACAGTTTGGACGCATTGGAGGAGGAGCGCGACGTGGCAAAAGCTTGTTCCGCATTCTATCAACAAAGAGCTCGAAGATATCAAAGCAGGGAAGCACGGGCCAAAGCTTATAACGTTGGCGCACTAGTTCTCCGCCTGCCAGACACGAAAAAGGACAAACTCACGCCCAAATGGGAAGGTCCCTTCATCATCGCCCCGGTCATGACCGGCGGAGCATACCGTCTGCGAAACGCATCGGATAACCGACTCGAGTTGAACCCATGGAACGCAGCCCGTCTACGAAGATTCTACGCCTAAGTGCCGGACTCCAAGTTCGTCTCCTTCCTCCGTCCGCATTCTTTATTTTTGCTTTTTGATGTCTTTTATTTCTCTCCTTCCCCCTTCTTCTTCTTGTAGCCTCTAGAGGCTCGTTTGCGCTTTTTCTGCACACATTTGACGCGCTGTCCGCGCTCATTATACCTGGGGGCTTCTTTAACAGAAGCTTACTTACACGGGCTTTCATGCCCAACACATGCGTTAAACTTCCGCATGTACCTTTTATTCACCATTATATGCATCGATATGACTTAAGTTTTGTCCAAGCTGGGTTGCCTGGCTCCTGTGCTTACCCCTACGTTCCCGATTGTTCGGCTAGGTGGTAAAGGAGCACCTCTGCGATTGTTACTGCCGGGTCACCGGATGTGTACCTCAGACCGGGTGAAGCCGAAGCTAGCGTTCTTAAGGGAATATTCGGTCGGTGAACTGAAAGATGATTTTTAATTATTTACCCATCTGCCCCGGATGATATTCTCGCTTTCATAGCAGCTTTGACATGCACTTTAGGGCATGCATCCCAGCGAAAGGAACCCTTAACGGAACTATTCTCCCTGGAAGATGTTTCTTACTACCCATGTAATATAACATAACTAGTTGGGCACTTGTCTGATACCATGGTTCTTATATAACCACGAAGGTATTCGGACACACTCCGGACTATTGGGTCCGGAGGTCGAAGCGAAAAGGTCCGCTACGACAAACGATTTACAATCCGGTTAGCAGACATTTTTTCATGTCATATTTTTACATAGTCAATTCGACTCATTGTATTCCTCCTCAATGCCATCTAATAGGCTATCTAATTTACAATCTTGCTGGGAATACTTGGCGGCCAATTCTACTTGGCCGTACACTAAACTTACAGGGATCTCCATCCCGTCCGGCCCCACAGGTCCGACCTCGGCCATGTGGTTTGGGTCACCTTCGTACCGCTGCCTTCACCATGGCCCAGCCTCCTCGGTGCCTTGACGGCAGGCCGATATCTTCCATAGCCGGAAGCGCCGCCGTGCTCCTTGAAGCCGCCTCCGCCAGCTCCCCAATGCCTTCGGCAGGAGATAGATGGCCACAAGGCTTGGCGATGCCTTTCATCACCGCCGGACTCGTCAGGTAAATGACGCAATTCAGGAAGAAGATCACCCAAGAACTGGGCATCTCCTCCTCGTGACGACTGTGAGCAAACCTACATACATGTTTATGTTAGTGGCCTTCCTCGCTGAACTCTGTTCAAAGTTCGCCAAGCACTTATCGAAAATGCCGCGACGAAGCCGATTCTCCTTTACGGAGTCGCATAACCGGGCACGAACGTCCTTTAGTTCCTCACCCAGCTTGGTGTTGGCATCTTGGAGGTTACTCTTCTCCTACCGCACCTCGTAAGCACGCCTCGCCGACCTTTAATGGCGTAAGAGCTGTTGCCTGTCCGGATCTAGTCCGCGCCATCTGCAATGTTTTGGTCGATTCAAACACCCGCCGTGACTTTATAAACTATTTATTTTTAAAAGCATATATTACCGAGGGGCCTATGTAGCTCCCTCAGAAGCGGCTAGTGCGGCCTCAAGTTGGGCCTTGCACTCTTCAAGCTCCTAGGACAGTCGGGTATTCTTTTCTCAGAAGATCCTCAAGATAACAAATGATCCTTAAATCAGTTATTCTAACTATTTTAAGTCTCGGGGCTACTTGGCATATATAATCGCTGATTTTCTTACCAGATGTCCTTTACATACTGCTCCGTGGCTCTGGCTAGACCATCTTGAGCGGCACGGAGGTGCGCATCTCTCGAATCAAAGGCATTCAAAGCCTCTTGGGAGAAACATGCGTCACGAAGAACTGTCCGGCGACGCCTGTGATTCAAGGCGCTCTCCACCTCGGAGTTGGTGGCGGACAACCTGTCGGCATCCTCTGTCGGAGGAGCATCCGACGCACGTCTCGTGCTCGCCTCAGCCTCCGGACCCGGCTTTGAAGCTTGGCGGTGAAGGTTCGACCGCAATCTCTCCGGACTCGATGCGGTGGCGCTTTTTCTGAAAAGAGCATCGGCGTTAATCGCCGTCCAAGAATCAATCCAGGAGTATGGTGACACGCTATACCGCTATGCGGCGGAGTTTCGATTCAGACCACACTTCTTTTTTAACCTGCGGGGCCGCTGCCTTGTTGGCCAGCCCGCAGCTCGGCTTCCGCCTCGAAGGAACCCCTGCGAAACACCATTGGTATACGGTGATCAAAAATAAGCACGGATGGGTCATTATCGTGGTTTTGGGATCTTGGTCTCCAGATTACTGTGGGGCTGGAAGTATTCCGGTAATCGGCCGTAATGGCTACCAAAGCGTTGTCGATGCTAAGTTGGTAGAACACCCGTCGATCAACTCCACCGTTATATCCGGATCCTCTTCGGAGGTCGGACCGAGGGACCGCTCCGGATCCTCGGGTTGTGGGGGCGGGCTGTGTATCTTCTCCACAGTCCGGCGCAGTTCCTGCGCAAAAACCATGAAATGAGATATTTAACTACGGGAACATGGATCATACATGTCACAAATGTTTGCTTACCCAGCTTCGAGGATTATTCAAAGAAAACTCCTTCAGACGGTTGACGCGGAGGAAATCCTCCTCCTCTCCTTTGTACATGGCAGACAAGATCTTCACTAGTTCGGTGACCGATCCTGGCCCTTTGCGGCCATGACGGGTGGCATCGTCCTCCCCGTTGAAGTCCCACATGGGGTGGCCTCTCTGTATTGAGCGGCTGCACTCCTCATAATGCAGATTGCCATGGCTCCTGTTATGGTCAATCCGGCATGAGCCAAGAACCTTATTCGGCTCATCAAATAACGGACATCCTACCATCTTCTCTCCGGGGCTCCGAGGGCGCCAGCTTAGGCGATTATTCAGAGGAGCATTGTTGAACTCCGGAAGGCTGATCCGAACAGGATCCGGCAACGGGACGTCCTCCATATAAAACCATTCCGAAGGCCAGTCTTCGGACGCCTTCTTTGGGGTTCCGGATAGGTATCCGGTCCCGGCGATGCGCCATAGCTCGGCTCCGCCCACTTGATATATTGACCCCTCATGAGAACGGGGTACTAGGCAGAATATTCTCTTCCACAGCCCGAAATGAGCCTCGACGCCCAAGAATAGTTCGCAAAGGGCCACGAAGCCCGCGATGTGCAGGATGGAGGCAGGAGTAAGGTGGTGCAATTGGATGCCGTTAAACTCCAAGAGCCCCCGGAGAAACAGATGGATTGGAAATCCGAGTCCTCTTACTAGATAAGAGATGAAGCACACCCGCTCTCCTTTAGAGGGATCGGGGACGCTCTCCGCTTGCTTTGCGCCCTTGTAGGTGGCAAGTCCGGCTCGAACCGGAACCATGAAGGCCGGAGGGAGAAATCCCTTGGCTTGGAGTATAACTAGCTCGCTATGCGGGACAGAGCATCTCTCCCAATTTCCTGGCTGGGGGCTGGGAGCGCGAGAGGAGGAGCCGCGTCGACTTTCCATGATGGAATGGGCTTTGGTCAGAGGCGCTCCGATGAAAGCTCGCAAAGGGGGGATGGTGTGACTCAGATCTAGATCCTTGCCCCTTTTATAGGCGGCTCATTTGCGCTGACTAGGGGGTAATTGTGAAAATACCTGGCTGTTCGCATTCATTCAAACACGTGGAAGATGGCCATTATTGGGCGTAGAAGCCGAGGAGCGCAGCATTTATCGTGCCGGACACTATTCGACAAGTATATGGAATTTGGAGAAGAACCCGCCTCGCAATGTCAAGACAATCAACGTGCGGACTCATCGTCATTGAAGCCTGGTTCGGGGCTACCGAGGAGTCCCGGATTAGGGGTGTCCGGATAGCCGAACTCTTACCGTTGGCGGACTCACGGACTATGAAGATACAAGATTGAAGACTTCGTCCGTGTCCGGATGGGACTTTCCTTGGCGTGGAAGGCAAGCTTGGCGATACGGATATGTAGATCTCCTACCATTGTAACCGACTGTGGTAACCCTAACCTATCCGGTGTCTATATAAACCGGAGGGTTTTAGTCCATAGGACGAACAACAATCATACCATAGGCTAGCTTCTAGGGTTTAGCCTCCTTGATCTCATGGTAGATCTACTCTTGTACTACCCATATCATCAATATTAATCAAGCAGAGTAGGGTATTACCTCCATCGAGAGGGCCCGAACCTGGGTAAAAACATCGTGTCCCTTGTCTCCTGTTACCATCCGCCTAGACGCACAGTTCGGGACCCCCTACCCGAGATCCGCCGGTTTTGACACCGATAGTGAATATGTGGACTCGTGTGCACCATCTCAAAAGAGTTACTTGCAGTCGTAGTTCAGGATAGCCACCGAGTCAAAGCTGGCTTGCTGCAGTTAAACTCCACCACCCCCTTTGTTGATACTGATGCATATGTAGCTAGTTCTGATGTAAGTCTTGCTAGGTACATTTGTACTCACGCTTGCCTATTTTATGTTTTGCGAGAGACGCTACCTCGCTTAGTAGTTCCGTGTGGACTTGACGCTTAGCTTGTTACCTCAGCTACAATCTTGTACCCTTGGGAGGGTCGTGTAGATAGTCGTGCTTCTCAACCTTTTTCATTTGTAGTTGTTGCAGACTCAGACATGTTAAGCTTCCACATGTGCTTTGACTTGTATGCTCTGAATGTTGGGTCATGAGACCCATGTTTGTAATATCCCGCTCCTCGGAGCCTAATGAATAAATACTTGAGTCGTAGAGTTATGTTGTGATGCCATGTTGTATTTACACATATTGAGCATATTGTGTGTATGATTGAAATGCTTGGTATGTGTGGGATCCGACAACCTAGTTGTTTATCCTTGGCAGCCTCTCTTATGGGGAAATGTAGTCATGTGTTTCCATGAGCCATAGTAGTCCGCTACAGCCCGGTTCACCGGAGTCCTGATAGCCCAACACTACTGCTCCGGAACACTTGACTGACCGGCATGTGATTCACTTCGTTCCTATGTCTGTCTCTTCTGGGAAATGTCACGCGGTGACATCCGGAATCCTGCTAGCCTGCTACAGCCCGGGTTCCCGGAGTCCTGTTAGCCCAGTTGCTACAGCTCGGATTCACACGCTGATGACCGACATGTTCGATGATGTTTCATGTATGTCTGTCCCCATAAGTTAGTGCCACTTTGGGTTCACGACTAGTCATGTCGGCCCGGGTTCTCTGTCGTATGGATGCTAGCGACACTATCATATACGTGAGCCAAAAGGCGCAAACGGTCCCGGGCCATGGTAAGGCGACACCCGTGGGAATACCGTGCGTGAGGCCGCAAAGTGATATGAGGTGTTACCGACTAGATCGACGTGACTTGGAATCGGGGTCCTGACAGCTTTGGTATCAGAGCCTGATCGTCAGAGGATTACCAAGCCAAACTGGTCGAAGTTGAGTCTAGAAATGCTTTAGTTATATAAGGGAATTGATTGTGGAAGGGAACGTAATGCTCTTTTTCTCCTTATACCTTTTGCCCTTCTGATTTGAGTCACCCTCTTCTTTTCTACAGGGATTAAGAACTAGACCTTCTCATCTATCTATTAGGATGACGAGTTACTATGATATAGACTTACAGGATTGTTGGTTCTAGGCCTCAATTCAGTTTCTACTACTTTTAGTATGTTGTCAGTTGAACCAGAACCTTGATATGATGATGCTAAGTGGTTATGCCACCATTTTTGCAGAATGTCCCAAATCTTTTGAGCATTTACAGCCATTATGCTGTCCGAGTTATCCCAGGTTTCTAAATAGTCTGATGCATTTGCAAATCCCTTCTTTCCGTTCCCGATGTCCCTTTGGGCCAGTTCAACCACACTAATCGGTGAGTTGAGGTACTCTATTGCCTCGACATATATGTTGGAGCTATTATTATGACCCTAGGTGTCTTAGAGAACCACTAAGTAATCTAGCAATGCTTTGCATCCCCAGTGCGATGATTCTGGCCATTATTCTCGAAAGCATCCCGTGATGCCACTTAGTAGTAGGTATTCTACTCCTGGGTTTTTGAACCCGAGATTCACCCTACTTACTTCTTGTTGATAGTGTTGCTAGTTCCTTTAGGATATTAGTGACCTTGTGATAGTCTTCGAGGTCTGTGGTATATCATTCTTCCAAATACCATGAACCATCCTTGGCAGAAGTTCCTCATTGAACCAAAAGATCACAACAAGAGTGCTCTCGATGAGTTCCCCATTCTATATTGTGACTCTGCCAATCCTACCTCTCTGCATGGGTTATCCGGAAGAAATATGTTGAATTTGTTCGGCATACTAATCCATGCATCCACAACTCAGCAAAACATATGTTCCTTCGAGTTGTCCCTCTTTAGTTGTCTTCTGACCTTCGTCTATCAATTGATACTCAAGAGTATGCGTGCATTCGTTCATCGGTGCCTATCATTCTTGTGGTTCGTCAAGCCATTCTAGTTCTGAATGACTAGGAGAAACAAACTCCAGTACCTCATCCATTTCTAGGATTGGGACAAAGTAGTTGTATTCCGCAGATCAAATGCAATCAAGCTTTTGGTTTGTTCTACCCTGAATATTACCCACTTTATGTCAGGAACGTCATGAGAATTGCACCTTCTCTTATGAATTCTTGACGTAGTGATACTTCTCGCCATCATTATTCATTCCTCGGTGTCGTGTTGTCGCAACCGGAATGCTGACAAGTGAATCATGATGTGTGAAGTCAATACTCCTAGCAACTGTGTTGCTTGGTAGTTAATGGACAATAATCGTATCCTTAGCGTGTTGATTATTGAATCATCACCCTAAGGTTTATCGTGCTACGTAGTCCTTATTTCCAGTGCACTTTTCGATCAATGAGTTAGGATAGTGTCAATCCTTGCTTATTTGATCATATCATCTTGCCCTGAAAAGCAAGATTGTTCTCGAGCTTAGAGACATATCGGTGGTTCGTGATTTTCTGGATATCTTCTCGGAAGTATTACCAGGTTGTCACCTGACCGCTATGTTGAGTTCGTGATCAAGTTGGTTTCTCCATAAACCACCCTTTCTCCAAGGATCTGTGTTGGTTACCCCTAAACTAGTTGGATAAGCTAAACAATAACTTGGAGAGTTGGAAGATAAAAGCTTATCCGACTTAGTTCATTTTAGGGGATATCTTGTATGTGTGTTGAAGAAAGATGGTATTTTCATCGATTGACCCTCATGATCAGTTAATGGACCTATCATCGTATCCAATCTTTGATTCGAGTATGGGCTGTCCTCAAATCGAATCATAACCAACGCTGTAAGTAATGTTGTCTTACTCGTGGTTGAGCCCTCGAGCATACACCATTACATCTTTTGGTCTGACCAATGCTATCACCGTGTTCACATAATGGTGGGAGTCCAGTGATATGGAAATTCCGATGAGTTGCTATTGAGTCCATCAGCAGCATTTTGTCTCCTCCATGAATCATGTTGAACATTAGGCTAGTGTTGGAAACTTCTATAAGCATTATCTTCATGTCCCGTTCATGAAGCATATGTTGGATGAAAGAAGTGACTCCCTCTCATTCATGTGCATTCGATGCAAGTTGCCGCCATGAATTTGAGAAAGTTAGTTTCGCTTCCCCTGGAATTGTCCCAAGTCAGTCATGCATGTGCGAAGTATTCTGTGGTTTGGTAGATTAATTACCTCCATTCCATATGTATTCCCTAGCACACCAAGCCACGGCTGATTTGTTTAGGGAGAAGAAGTTTCTTCAGAAGAGCTAATCATATGACTTATGCAAGGACTTCGATATCCTTGATGATGGTTCCCAACTAGGACTCGGTAGTGTTTCATTGTAAGACTACTATGTGGTCATGCTTGTCTGGGACAACATGTTCACATGTGTTTAGCAGAACCAGCTCATGTTTTGGAGCATGCTACCTTAGTTCATTTCCCGAGAATCTCGCAATGTCATCTCGTCGGTTTGTGTTGCAAACTTTCTTTTCCAGACAAGTTGTCTAAAATATCCTGTTATCAACCAGATCTGAATCTCATGCAGATATGATGGTTGGAACTTTTCCAAGACCTATGATGTAGGCCCCGACAAGGTTGATGTTTTGGCCGACACACCTAGCCGGAAGTTCTATCATTGTAGTATCTTAATTGACCTATTTGACTATCTTCTCCATGAGGATTTCGTGTGACTTATTCTAGAAGTTGCTTCTTAGGGATCCTTGTGCTCTCGGTTTCCTCGGTTATGTTATAACCTTTCCAAACAGTGGGCTCACTCTCTACTGTTGAGTTTCTCCCAGTTACTAGAATCATTCCCGGCATTAGCATTTTGTTCTTAGCTTGCACCGCCATTGTGCCATTCAACCATGGACTACCCTTCTCGGTAATTTCTGGTCAGGATCACCTTCAAAAGTGGACTTACCATGGGTCCCATCCATTTCCGATGATAAGCAAAAATCATTCATTGCGTTGTCTTCAACAAGGTAGTCCACATCATCCATTCTAGTCCGAGTGTGTCATTCTTTCGAACTCCTTCAAAGATCGATTGTGATCGCCTTAGGCTGGTATAAAGAGTTTCAATGATCTTTGTATCAAACGTAATTCTTTTTGCTACTTAAGGGAATAATTCTACGAGTCACCTTCCTTAAGGTGCCCCATTATGGAATCATGGCAATTTTTCCTCGCTATTTGAAACCCTCGTCAAATTATTTCTTCCATCCCTCCTGATGCATGTTTTGCCTCTCAGCTCCAGAGATGTTTCTATGTCCCATCCCGTGAGTTTATCTTGTGATCATTAAGATGATCTTAAGTTGCTCGAACCCCCAGGAAAATTGATTCTTCTAAAATTCTCCCTTTCCTCTCGTTGTCATGTTAGATGGAGTTCTCAGAGCAAGACGTCGAGACAAAGATGATGAATGATTCAACATATCCGAGAAGGGAAATGGATAGTGAAGAGTGTGTCAGTTCCGTGTCCCCTCTGTGTTCTTACCTCACGTCTTGAATCTCGGGACGAGATTCTTGTTTAGTGGGGGTGAGCTGTCACAGCCTCAGATCAGCTCTTGTTTGACTTTGCTTGCTCATCATGTCATCATGTTTATTTCCAAAAGAAACTTGAAATGGGGATGTTGAAACCCTAGCACTTAATGAATTCAACTAGGTTCAAATAAACAATATTTTCAATGAACCCAAAATGCCCTTTGAAAATGTTCATGATTTTTGATAAGGGTGAAAACCTCTACCAAAAATGATGCCAATATTTTTAGCCCATTCTGGATTTTTGAATAACCCATATTGTATTTGAATTGGGGCATTTAAATACTATTAATATTTTTAAATGTTCCAACAATTTTGAAAATAGTTAAGGGCCTCTGTAATAATTCATTTAATGCCCACAATTATTTTCAGGATTTATTAAAATGATTTGGGCTATAAACTAAATCAAAACAAAATAACAAAAATATAGAAGCAGAACAAATTATTAATAGAGAGAGAGAGAACTGACATGGCGCCCACTGGTCCGGCCCAGCACGGCCCAGTCCATCTGGTCGTGCCAGTCGTCCCCTTCCTTGGGACAAAAGGACGCCGGGCGTGTGCCCCTAGCGCGCGGCCACGCGCCTCGGCCACCTCCTACTTCCCGCCGCCTCCCCGACGTCGCTCTGGACGCTTTGGACGACGCCACACACACCCCCGACCCACTCGTCCTCTCCCCTCTCTCCCTAGACCTCTTTCCCCTCCTCCGCTCTCTCTCTCTCACGGCTGCCCGAATGAGCCGGAGCACGTCACCGCAAAACACCGCGCTCATTGCCACCCCCTCACCTCTCCGACGCGGCCCCGAGCTCCGCCGTGCCTCCCTCGTCCTCCACGTCGGCTCACGCGACCGGAAGAGCCCCTACGCGTCGCTATCGTCGTCATCATCACCGACGGCCACCGGAGATCGCCACCGCCGATTCGGCGCCGCCAGGACCTCTCCGAGCCTCTCGTGTTTTTCTTCAGGACCGCTGTGAGCTCGCCGTCGTTTCCCCTCACCTCTCTCTCGCGCGCGCATGTTCTGTAACCACCGCTCATCAAGCTTCCGCGTCGCCGTCCGCCATGGCTGCCTAGCTCCCTCGTTCCGTGCCCCTCTGCCCAAACCTGTGGCACCAGAGTGCTTCTGGTGGCCCGTGGGTGCCTAGGCCACCAACTCCTTCCCTACCGCCCCTCTCGCTACCAAGACTCCGACCGAGCTCCGGCCGCCGTCGTGGTCGGTTGCGTCGCCTCCGCCGCCCCAAAGACATGCCACTTACACCATCCGGCGCCGCAGCAGCCTCCCAACACGCCCACCACAAGAAGCGCTCGTGGCGGAAATAGCCGGCCAGCGATCGCCGCCGTGCACTGCTTAGCGCCGGCGATTAGTCGCCGATTAACCCGTCATTACCTGCCTAACCATCTAGGTAACCACCCCTTGACCCACTGACAGCAGGGCCCCACACGTTTAATTAATCGGCTAACGGAATTGGTTAGAGTTAATCAGATTCCAGTGGTCCCACGCGTCAGCATTGACCTTGCTCACATAGCGTTTGACTGGGCCCACCTGTCTGTGACTCGAGCCAGCACTGTGAGACTGACCAGTGGGACCCATTGGTCAGGTTTGACCTGGACCGGGTCTGTTGACCTGCTGAGGTCAGCATGACGCAGTGCTGACGCAATAAGTATTTTCTAGGATTTTAAATAAATCAGAGATGATTTATTTAATTCACAAAATGTCCTAAACTTCTAAAAATCATAGAAATTAAACCGTAACTCCAAATGAAATAATTTATACATGAAAAATTATTAGAAAAATGTAATCTATCCTTCTGTACCATTTTCATGCATGTTGGAACAATTTAAAGTTGCTGAATTGGACAAAACAAATAAATGACATTTGAATTTCACATATGGAGTTTGAATTTGAACCCCGGGTTCAAACCAACTTCAGTTAAATTGTTTCTAGTTGCATCAACTCAAACGCACTCATTTTGCCATGTCATGCTCATGCATCACATTGTGCATTGCATTGATTGTGTTCTTTCTCTGTCTGCCGATGACGTATGTTCCGACGATGAGATCGATGACACCGATGAAGAGCTATATCATCTTTAGAAGTGCGAGGCAAGCAAAACCCCCTTGTTCATTCTGATACAATCCCACTCTCTCGCTCATGCTCTCTTTTACTGCATTAGGACAACAACAATTCAACTATTACATGTTGCGGTAGTTGAAGCTCTTTTCCTCTGCATGACCTGTCATTGCCACAGTAAATAGATGAAACCCACTAGCATGAGTAGGAGTTGTTTGAGCCTGATGTGCCTACTCATTCATGATTGTTTTTCATGCCTGCTACTTCTTAGAGTTGAGTCAGGTCTGATTCATCGGGGATGAATTGGAACCCTGTACACATCGTTTGGGGCCGTGAGCGACACCCCGGCCGGATCTCCTTGCGGATGGAACCCGAATAGGCGATAAACCTGGACTAGAGACTTGTGTGGTTAGTCAGGTCGTTGCCGACTCCCTCGCCAGGCTTCCGCTTGAAGGTTGCCAAGATACACGACATGTACATGGTGGTAAGTGCCGAGAGCGTGTGTGAAGAAGTACACCCCTGCAGGGTTAACATCATTTATTCGAATAGCCATGTCCGCGGAAAAGGACTTCTGGGTTGCGTGTACAGTTCATAGACAAGTGAAAGTGGATACTCTAAAATGCGCAAGATAAGCGTGAGTGCTATGGATGGCGTTCTCGTAGGAAGACGGGAACGGATCCATAGTGGTGTATTGATATGGTGAATATGTGGACTCGTAGCGCCACCTCAAAAGAGTTACTTGCAAATGTAGTTCAGATAGCCACCGAGTCAAAGCTGGCTTGCTGCAGTTAAACTCCACCACCCCCTTTGTTGATACTGATGCATATGTAGCTAGTTCTGATGTAAGTCTTGCTGGGTACATTTGTACTCACGTTTTCCTATTTTATGTTTTGAAGAGAGACGTCAGTCTCGCTAGTAGTTCCGCGTGGACTTCGACGTTTAGCTTGTTACCTCAGCTACGACCTTGTACCCTTGGGAGGGTCTTGTAGATAGTCAAGCTTCTCAGCCTTTTTCATTTGTAGTTGTCTGTACTCATACATGTTAAGCTTCCGCATGTGCTTTGACTTGTATGCTCTGAATGTTGGGTCATGAGACACATGTTTGTAATATCCCGCTCCTCGGAGCCTAATGAATAAATACTTGTGTTGTAGAGTTATGTTGTGATGCCATGTTGTATTTACACATATCGAGCATATTGTGTGTATGATTGAAATGCTTGGTATGTGTGGGATCTGAAAACCTAGTTGTTTATCCTTGGTAGCCTCTCTTATGGGGAAATGTAGTCTTGTGCTTCCATGAGCCATAGTAGTCCGCTACAGCCCGGTTCACCGGAGTCCTGCTAGCCCAACACTACTGCTCCGGAACACTTGATTGGCCGGCATGTGATTCACTTCGTTCCTATGTCTGTCCATTCGGGAAATGTCACACGGTGACATCCGGAGTCCTGCTAGCCTGCTACAGCCCGGGTTCTCGAAGTCCTGTTAGCCCAGTTGCTACAGCCCGAATTCACACACTGATGACCGACATGTTCGATGATGTTTCATGTATGCCTGTCCCCGTAAGTTAGTGCCATTTTGGGTTCACGACTAGTCATGTCGGCCCGGGTTCTCTGTCATATGGATGCTAGTGACACTATCATATACGTGAGCCAAAAGGCGCAGACGGTCCCGGGCCATGCTAAGGCGACACCAGTGGGAATACCGTGCGTGAGGCCGCAAAGTGATATGAGGTGTTACCGGCTAGATCGATGTGACTTGGAATCGGGGTCCTGACAAGAGACTTGTGTGGTTAGTCAGGTCGTGGCCGACTCCCTCGCTAGGCTTCCGCTTGAAGGTTGCCGAGATACATGACGTGTACATGGTGGTAAGTGGCGAGAGCATGTGTGAAGAAGTACACCCCTGCAGGGTTATAAATGATCTATTCGAATAGTCGCATCCGCGGTAAAGGACTTCTGGGTTGCATGTATAGTTCATAGACAAGTGAAAGTGGATACTCTAAAATATGCAAGATAAGCGTGAGTGCTATGGATGGCCTTCTCGTGGGGAGACGGGAGCAGATCCATAGTGGAGTATTGATATGGTGAATATGTGGACTCGTGTGCGCCACCTCAAAAGAGTTACTTGCAGTCGTAGTTTAGGATAGCTAGTGAGTCAAAGCTGGTTTGCTGCAGTTTTAACTCCACCACCCATTTGTTGATACCGATGCATATGTAGTTACACTACAAAAAAATACACTTCCGTGATGATACGTGTTTGTCACAGTAGGTCGCTTTTTTTGTCATGCATGTACATCCATGACAAATTTATGACATAATCAAGATAGTCATACCCGTCTTTGTCAGAGAAGTGTTCCATGACATTACCAAAATTATCATCACGGAAGTGTCCACTTCCATGACGATAAATCGCGCGTCCGCGAAGTGCTTTTCGTCAAGGGTGGTGACCGACGTGGCATCCACCGTAACGGAACGCCGTTAAGCTATCGGGTCAGGTTTTGGATCCGATAACCCGTTAATGTACCCGACCAATGGGAAATTTCCACGTGTAAAATTCTTATTGGCGGACGAAACACGGTCACCGTCGATGCTGGGTCGATAGGCGCCTATGATACGTCGACACGTGGCATGGCCCAACAGAGGCCCATTCTCGTGAAAAGGCCGCCCGTTTGACTTGGTCAAAAGTCGGCGGCCGCCCATGGAAAGCCCGTTAACGGCCTGTTCGCATATAGCCCATTTACAGCCCGCTAACCCAAGGCCCGTTACACCCTATCTGAATTAGGCCCAATAGCATCATCTGGGCCATCCAATATGATTCTAGCCCGTCTTCACTTCTGGCCCATGTATGGCCCATGACGTCTTTTGGCCCATATGAGGCCCTATGTAACTCTTGGCCTATTAACGGCCCGTGGTGAGACTGGCCCGTAATGAATAGTGTATCACTTTACACCCATTAACGGCCCATGGTGAAACTGGCCCGTAATGAACAGTTTATCATTTTATACCCATTAACGGCCCGTTATTCCGTTGGGCCGTTTCCAGCCCATGTTATGTTTCGGCCTTCTCAGAGCCCATTTATTCTTGGGCTCATTTCCAGCATTCGTTTACTTACGGCCCATTATCGCTATTTTTCGCTTATGGGCCAAATTCAGCCCATGGTTACAAATGATCGCTTGTGATCCGTTAATACGTTGGGCCGTTTTCATAGCGTCATCAAATATGGCCTATTAACGATGGCCCGTTACGGTCGGCCCATGAACGGACGATTCCAACTCTAGACTGTTTACGGCCATAATGCGGCCTGTTATTGGCCCATGTTTGGCCAATCGATCATACGACCCATATAAGGCCCATTGATGATACGGCCCGTAGAAGGCCCATTGTTTCTACAGCCCGTAGAAGGCCTACTGTTTCTACGACCCGTAAAAGGCCCACTGTTTCTACGGCCCGTAGGAGGCCCAAAGGTCACTACAAAGAATATTAGCCCATGGTTATTGTGGCCTAGTTTTAAAAAATAGGTTATTGCAGCCACTAGTTAACCGCGGGAAAAGAACTGCAATGACTACAAGCAAACAAATAAACAAGACAACAAGGAAATAAATAAGCAAGCAACTAACGCTAGGCTATCACGGCTATTACACATATTACATCCACTGGGCATCAAAGTTCGCCACCGATTGCAAATATAGGGAACAAAGCAGCATATCATATACACCGCCGTCAAAATTGGCCACCAAAGGCAAATAAACGCGGCAACAAAACAAGAGCATAATCAAACAACTTCGTAAGAGCTCAAGAAAGCGTTATCCTCGGTATCCACCATGTCGGGCAATAAGCTTAGCAAGCTGATTAGCTTTGTCCTGTTTGGCGCTAAAATCCTCCAACGCTTGTCGTTGCACCGTAAAGTATGCATCCGGATGCTCCAGGACTTCCACAGTCCTTCCACTTCTTGTCGAGCACACCGATCGATGTTTTTCAAATTTTGTAGTTGGGACTCAAGAAACCGAACTGATTCGCATAAAGTGAGTTTGAATAGCTTGTGCAAGCGGTAGTGGCCAAGAACTCAACAATAAACCAAGACAGGATGTTTCACTATCCCTAACCTTATCTGCATTACTTCCTTTACCGTTGCTTAATAAGGCACTCTTCCCCAATATTCTCACAAGATTCTAAAAGAAGAAACAAGCGTATACATAACAAGTTTAGCATGTACTACTATATGAAACTCATTTCGGTGAACCAGTTCATTAGTAAGGTGGACAGGATTAAACTACCAAGTCTTCTATTGCCAAGTACTAGTACATAATAAAAGCATCAAACAAACATATATCTATGTCCTATGGTAGCAATGGAATCTTAAATTAGAACAGTTGTTCTTCGTGTTTAGGCACTTGTTCTACATGAACAAGAGTACAAGAAGACGCAAGAATATAATACTTAAAAATAGAAAATGAGCTCATAGACCTTACCACATTCTTGGTTTGGGACCAAGATAGAACAAGGCGTTCCGGTCATCGTCCAAAGAATGTGTCTCGTGGAGAACGTAAGGGAATTTGATGAGTTTCTTTGCCGGTGAAGTACGCTTTTCTTCGTGTAATTCGACATCGCCACCAAGCATTCTTGAAGATAGCAGAGGTATTAGCACAGGTTACCTCATCCCGAGTTTCCAAATCGGTCCTTCTCTATAGAGAAAAATGGGAAAATTTGTTGTATTATAACCATCATGGAGGTAGGATGTATGGGACGAAGCAAAGTAATTGCCATGAATAACATTACTTACACATAACTCCCGGACAAACACCTGCAATCGGCATTTTCCTTCATCTTCAAGATAATATTTCCAAGATGGGAAGATACGCGATTTAACAACATCAAATGCGATAGATGCTAAACTACGACTAGCTGGTTGTGCTTCCTCCACAGGAATAGGCGTACTAACTGGTGGAGTTGGGGTTCGCCGTGATAGTACTGGCCCTTTGGGCACTGGAGCTGCCTTACTAACTGCTCTTGTTTGGGAGCTCTGTGGTGGATATGGTGCCGTGTCAACAGGAACTGGATTACTATCGGCTGGGGTTGGGGTTAGATTGGGTGAAGCTAGTTCTCTGTCCATCGTAGTAGGGGTACAATCTGTGAGAGTTTGGGTTATGTGTGGTAGGGCTGGTTCTTGTGCATGTACAACTGGGGTGCTATCTCCACCAAGAGGTAGCACTGTTTTATTTGAAGACCGTGTTTTTAGTCTGCTAGATACGGGCATCACCCGCTCCAATTCAAATGGCTGATAAACAGGAAACATAGTTGAATGTACAGACATTGTATGAGAGATGATGCAATAGATAGTGTGGAAAAAAGAGTGCATGAAATAGTTGACATGTATATTGTTTAACTAAAACGGATAGCATGACATAAATTCACATATATGATGTCTATCTAAACTGGATAGCATAGCATAACATAATTCAAAGATACGATGAATAACTAAACATGATCGCATGACATAATTCACCTACATGTTATCTAAGTAATCAGGATCGCATCATTTAATTCACATATGTGGTTGATATGCTAAACAGAGGGCATTCGATATGATGTCTGAACTAAGAACATGGTGTTGAATATTGTGTATATGATGTCTAAACTATTCAATGCAAGACACTGTATGCATGATATGAACAGTATAACCGTGCCAAGTTAGAGCATACACCTCAGTGGGGGAATAGGACTGGTCATCTGTCTCTTAATCCATCTCAGAGGAGCTATCGGGACCCAACAAGAGATCTCGGCCTTGTGTAGCACTGCTCTGCTCAAGGCCTTGTTTTCACTCCAGATTTTTTCATCTCCCACCCAAATGGCTGATTCACAGAAGAGTAGTTTAATGTACAAACATTGTCGACAAATGGAAATGTAATGAAGAAAAGGAAGGGCAAGATATCATTCAAATATATGATGCCTGGTTAAACAGGATGGCATTGCACATTTCACATATATTATGGCTGGCTAAAAGATATGAGACTGCATAATTCCCATATATGATATAGAAACTAAACAGGTGGCATTACGTAACATGTCTAAACTAAGCGAGATGACATATATGATGTCAAAAGTAGGCACCTGCAAGGAAACATATGCATGATTTGACTAACATCATCATGCCAAGGTAGAGCAAACACCTTGGGGGTAAATAGGAGTGGTCAAGCGTCCGAATCCGCCTCGTAACAGATATCTTCCTCTCGATTACAACTGGAGAGGGATGGGGAGGGTTTGCCATTGAACCCACCATGGAGCGATGTTCGCATGACATTGTATTGCCGCGAAAACTCTTCTCTTTTTCTCTACATGTTCAGCATGACTGTGTACAATATCTGACATGCATACGAAAAAAATATGGTGAGATTATGTAAGGAGAGCATGCAGAAATTTAGAGTGATGGTAACAACCAGTGGATCGATGTTTTTCCGTTGAACCAAAATAGCCCTAATGGATCGACGTGAATGTATAGTATTAAGTGATGCAACAAGTGTACAACCTCTTGTCAGAGCCGTGTCGACCTCAAAGCATCATTGGGTTGGTCGCCGGGCGCTTGAGGCAGAGGTGGTCGCCGGAGGTGTGGAGGAAGATCTGAGGAATCTGTAGACGGCGTCCAGGGCACTGCTCTGTTGTGATGGATCGTTCTGTCGTTGGAGCAGCTCCGGTGAGCCGTAAGACGTCAAGGCTGAGGCAGGACAAGACATACATCATCAATCTCAAGTGGGATTCTAATAGCATCTCCAATAGATGATGTAAAATGGATGTAAAATTAACATCACCAAAAACCACCTGACTACAACAGATGAGGTAAAAACTGTTGACTCTGAACTTAACTATCGAAACTGAAATTTCATCAGGAATATGAAAGCTACTTTAAACTGAACGCAATGGTAGCAGAGAGGCACTTGACATGTAGTTTAGGAGGGCCTGCAGTTCATCTTCAACCTGCACCCCCGAGCCGCCAGCCACCACCGGCCGAACCGCCCCGCCGCCTCGCCGCCCCGAAACAACTCGCTACCGCCGCCCCGGCCAGCCCTCTAGGACCCCCCCCCCCCCCCGTGAACCCGAAGATGGATAGTGGGGTACCTCTCCCATGAGCCCCGTCCCCTCACAAGGGTGGTTCTTCCTTAAGTCCAATGAGCCTCAACCCCTAAAATCGATCGACCCAAAAGTCAATTCAGATTGAAGTGTGGCTTAATCGGAGTAGAGCAGAGCACGAGCAAGGGGAGAGCAGCAGAAGAAATGGGCGAAGCGAAGGACGAGCGAGAGCCGGAGCAGCAGCAGCAGATCCGGCTGGTTGTGGCGACCGATTCTCCGGGTAATAATTCCCATAAAATGGCCCTTGTGCTCATCGGCCCCAGGATAACTGTTAGCTGATGAGGCAGCAACTTGATACAGAAATTCCAAGCGGAAAATACAATATGTGTAGTACAAGACCATTCCGCCTGTGAGTACAACAAATGGTTTCTGAAGGTTGATGGCGGAAGCGGTTTATGAAATATCCTCGTCTATGGGACTCCATTTTCCACGGGAACAACTGACCAGGTTAACTCCTATCTTCGCGTGGCAGCTATCACCGATGCTTAGGTTCTAGGACAGTCACCGCAACGCTCCTCTCCAAACATGAAATCTGGCCAAGACAATAGCCAGGGACAAGCCAGTGAGTACTTTGAATGTACTCGCAAACACAATGAACACAGGCATGATTTAACAATGAGGTATTGAAAATATATCATGCTTAAGACGTTAGTCACATGAGGTAAGTAAAGCTCTGATGCGCCCAAGCATGTTATTTTTTTGGATATATAATAATATGGTAGTATAGTAATCATGAAGTAAATAACGCAAAAAAATGTCACAATCAAGGCCCGAGCGACACCGCATAGAGGGCTTATAAAGAAACAAGAACAATGCATAATCAAGCGCCCGAGCGACACCGCATAAAGGGCTTTAAAAGAAATGCCACAATCGAAGGCCTCGAGCGACACCACATAAAGGGCTTTAAAAGAAATGCCACGATCAAGGCCCGAGCGACACCACATAAAGGGCTTTAAAAGAAATGCCACAATCGGGCGGCTGAGCGACACCACATAAAGGGCTTTAAAAGAAATGCCACGCAAGGCGTCGAGCGACACCACATAAAGGGCTTTAAAAGAAATGCCACAATGCAAGGCCCGAGCGACACCACATAAAGGGCTTTAAAAGAAATGCCACAATGAATATCCAGGAGGTAGAACCATCCTGTGGATATTCAAGAATACCGTAAAATATCACGGGTTAGTCCACATCCAAAATAGTAACTATAAATTATCACAAGTCACAATCGTATTTCCAGATTTAATCGTTTCACCTCCAAGACCGACACTAAGACCGACACTTGACCCATCCCAAACTGTAATCCTTAACCATGGACACGGCTATTCAATAGGTTTAATCTCTGCAGAGGGTGTACTCTTTACCCACGAGTAACGGATTTCTTTAGTCCATCGGGACTAATTCCGTCTACGGTCTTTTTGTTGAAAACACACCTAACTTGCACACACCAGCTTAACTCACATGTGTGTGGAATCACCCACAACACCTGTTAAGCAAAACTCTAAGTGGGGAGGCTACAACCTCGACGTAACATGGGATCACAAAATTTATATCCCACAAGAACCGGGAGCTACCCCTTTCGGCTACAACCGAAACACCCATGCTCCCGGACCGGTGGTATGACTACCGGATGCCTCCATCTCCCACCACGGCCTCTCTCATGCGGTGTGTGCTAGGAAAGGGTTGACAACTTCTTCGAACTGCACCTACTTGGTGTAGAGACGAGTGGTAGTACGAAGCAAGTATGGGGGTTACTGCACAAGACTCGATCTACGGTCGACTCAGAGATTGTAATATTTCTGCATGATTAGCACAACAATGCATATATCTCAAACAATGATGAAAACATCACGCGACATCCCTCATGTCATACCGGACATGACCGTCTCGACGGAGAACTAGGGGCAAGCCCGTGTCTACCCAAGACAGAGGCCTTCCCGTCTTTCCTTCCGGTATGCATGAAAGATGTATGACGGTGATTTCCATCCCAAATCATGTCAACTTCATTAGCATAAACTTATTAATATGCACCCATGAATAGGATCACATCCTCACATAAAATGACACATGTATGTGTCGGGGTGGTGTTGCCAAGGTGCTATGCAACACACACAAAAATTCACCAGGGTTCAGAATGCTTGCCTTCAGGTCATGGGAAGGAAGGGTGCATCCAAATCATCATGAAATCTTCAAAAACCCTATTTAAAGTAATATATTTGAATTAACTCACAAAATAAAAACAGCACAAAAGTTGTTTTGAATTTTTTTCAAATAAATCTTAAAATAAACTAGACAATATTTGAGAGAGGTAGCAAAAAGAATCAATTCATTTGGAGTTGTATTTAAAAAGTTATCGACAGTCAAAGTTCTGGTCAAAACCTGATTTTAAAATAAAACAGAAAAAGCGAAAACGTTTCGATTATGCATTACACGTCGAAGGCGCATTTTGAAAATGCGCTTCCACTTATCCAGCATGGACGGCGCTCGAGTCACGCCCGATGGGTCAAGGGGCCCCACCGGTCAGGTTTGACCAGCCTCCTTCCTCTCTTTCCTCCGCCGAGCAGAGGCGGGAACTCCGGCGATCTTCGCGGCGTTAAGCGGCTCCTCGAGGGCATCCGAGTGCAGGATGGATCCGCCACTCCTAGGTGATTCTTCCGGTGGTCGAGGGTAGCCGGGTGGAGGGAGTCGCCGTGGCCAGGCTCCATGCGGAGGGGCATTCAAGTGGATAGTGAGTTTGGGGCTGCGGTGGTCTCCGGCCAAAATTGAGCGAGGGGTTGTGCTCGCGAGAGGAAGGGGGAGTTCTTGGTGGAGAGCGTGGAGAGGGAGAGGCACTGGTGGCGATGGAATCGGCCAGGGCTTGGCGGCGACCGAACCGGCCGGACTCGGGAAGAAGGCCTTCCCTTGCTCGATCACGCCAAGGCAACACTAGGAGGATCAAATGAGGTTGCTCGAGGACTTGGTTGAGCTCCGGGGCCCTTATATACGCGGTGGAGGTCGGTTCAGGGGTGGCCGGCGATAAGGACGACAGCGAACCGCCTCCCTATAGCTTGGGCGACGTGGCGGCGACGAGCGCTAGCGGATGAGCTCGCACTGCTCACAAGGGTAGGTGGCAAGCTGGGGTGGCTTGGGCGGCGCTGACCACGATCGGGCCTGCTAGCGGCCGGCAGCTAGCCGCGACGGCCATCCTGGCGGTGGCGCTGTGGCGCGCCAGGTTGGTCGGGGTGGTGTGTCGGTGCAGGGGGACACGACGAGCTGGCTGGGGCCGGGTTTTTAGTGCGGGGTGGGACGCGGCGACTCGGGTGCAGGCGGGTGCCAAACGCACGCTCTGGGCGCGCCCAGAGCACGCACGAAAGGTGCTCGATGAAATGCCATGGCCTGCTACAGGGCTTGGGTGAGGCTGGCAAGGAACCAGGCTAGGTTGTTGATAGAGTGAAGCTCAGGGGACAAGGTGGTTTGGTCAGGAGACCAAGTTCACAATGCCAACAACAACTTATGTCAAATCTGATCATGCACCTGTGTGTTTGACAAAATGCCACATGCACTTAGGCTATTCTGGAAGGGGCCAAATCTTCCAGAACAGTGTCTCTATGGATATAAGAGAGGGTGGTGAAGTCAGTTTGCAAAAAGGAGAAACTTGCTAGTGCAAGTTTTGCAAAACCTCAATTCTCAAGTGTGGAGTGAGTGGCATCATTTCATGGACCAAAAGTGTTCCAAATAGAGCATGCTCCTGGACTTAGGGGTTTTGCAAGGTTTAATACAAGCATGAGAAAACACAAGGTCATTAGAGCAAGAAATAATAGAGTTGTAGTAGAAAACACAAGTCTGGTCCAGAATGAAAAAGAGGTCACAGACTCAAATTTTCCAAAGAACATCACTATGTTTTTGCATAAAGTTGAATGGCATGCTACTACCGACATCCCAAAATTTTGGTGGGAGCTAGAAACAAATATTTGAAAGGGTTGTAGTGCAAAGTTGCCCACTGGACCAGAGAAGAAAAATGGGTGAAAAACCCAAAATAAGCAATGAAATAATTTTATTAATGCACATAATTGATTTAGTGAAATCTCATGACATCTCCAAATTTTGGTTGAAATTTTAAGTGACTTTATCAAATGGTTGTAATACAGACAAAGCTCCAAAATTTTAATCCAGTTCATTTTAATGAATAAAGCTCAGGGTGAAATAATTTAATAAACAATTCTACTGATTTAGAAATTGTTTTGATGAGATGGCAAAGAAGTCCAATGTATTTTGGAAAGCTCCACTTGGGAAAAATACAAAAATCCTTAACAATAAAAGAAGAGTTCTGAAATCAACAGAAATAAAGATTTTTAAAACCCTTGGCAAATTTTTTTTAAATATTGAAAACTTGGCAAAATTTTTGGGGTGTTACAACTACTACCCCCCTTAAGAAAAATCTCGTCCTCGAGATTTGCTAAGAGTTAAATTTAAAAAAAAATATGCATTAAAATGTAAATGGCTACAAAGTGAGAGGACGATAGGTGGTGCAAAAGTACATGCAGTGTGGGTTATCTTGGCGCGGTGTGTGGGAAAAAATCCACGGTCTTGGGGAAAATCTAGCGATTTCTACACTGGTCAAAATTTAGAACAAATCCTAAATCTTAAAATACGCTGGTCGCACCCGAGAGCACAAGGTTTCTCTCTGGCCGACCGGTGGACCCGGGCCCATGGTCAGCCTCTTCTCCTTCCTCCGGCTCTTTATTCTTCCTCCCTCCCGCTGCTTCTCCCGCTTTCTCCACCGGGCGACGCCTAGCGCCAGAGGGTACCAAGGCCGTCACCGTGGTAGTCGCGGGCGCGCTTAGCTGCCGGCAGCAGCGTGCACTCACCTCGCGGGCCAGTGTCTTTGTCGGCCTTTGCCATGATTCGCCTCCGAACACTGGCGGTCGGGCGACGAGCGGCGCTGGTGGACCTCGCCCACCGTACACCGAGATCGATCTATAAAAATGACCGCGGCGTCCTCCTCTTCTTCCTCACACCTGGCCTCGCTCCTCCTTCTCTCTTCTTCTCCTCTGTTTCCGATTGCCGGAGCTCGAGACGAGGCGCTAATGGCGGAGGCGGCGCCGGACTGGTACGTGGTCCTGCTGTGCGGAGGGCTGGCAGCGGTGCTGGGGCTCTCGGTGCTCCTGTGCGCGATGATCCTCGACGATCGTCGTGATGTCGCTGCTCGGCTGCTGGCTCTCCGCGGTCGCGGTGGTCATGACGAGTAGGTGGGGTGCGCCGGGTGATAACTGTTGTCCGGAGGTGCTTAGTTAGACGCAACATAGTTGCAAAATTTTGCAAGCAGTGTATGTGTTCGTGTAATTATGGGGACGAGTCTGCTGCCTTGGGGCTGTGTGAAATAAATGATCTATGTCGTGAGAAAAACATACGATGTGGCAACTCAGGAAAAAGAAATCACGCTCCAGGATTTCTCGCGAGGGAAAACAGTTATACAATAAAGTCCAAATGCGACAGAGCTGCTTATATTAATGATTCACTAGCTGTGAAACTCGGGGTACTAAGCATAAGTTACAAAAATGCGACAATAAATACAGCGGTGCATCTAGATTGAAAATGGTAATTGGACGGGGTCTTGAGAAAACATTTCCGGTACTAGGATACACTCTTCTTCTATCGGAGGGAGTGGATTGACCAGTCGATGTATGCGTCTCTCCTGGTCGGGCCTCGAAGATCTGCCGATGGCGATCTCGAGGATTTAAATCCATGAGGCTCTGCAGATAACCCATCACATGTTGGGTCAAACGTTTATGCGCGATGACGTATTGGACGAGGTTGGCCAAGACTGGTCTCTCTCAATACGCCCACCGAAAGGATGTTACTCCTCCGGGTGCTGCACGGCTCGAAAAATAATAATACCCTCGTTCACTGGCGTAGGGTACCGCGAATCGAAGGCGAGCAAGCGCTTCATATGCAGCAGCTTCTACGGCCATGCGCGGGGTTGGCATAGATTTCCCCACGAAAGAGACTTCTGTGGGGTCTTGGTTTGGGTTTACAGGCGGGATGTGCACGGCTGTCCAATATCTTGAGGTGGAAGGGGTGATCCTCGATTTGAACAGCTAAATCTTTGGGGTGGCTGGGTTGCGCCCATGGTGCTGCGGTAAAATCCCACAATATCTTGACAAAACTACCGGGGTAGCATCCGAGTCCTCGAGATAAATACTAGGGCTCGGCATGGCAGGAAATGGTTGTGGGGATGGTGCACAATGTGAAGGTGCTTGGCAAGGTCACTTTCGGTGGCCCTTTTATAGCACCGGGTTGGGTCATTTACCGTGGTAAAGGTAAAGAATCGGCCGGCTCAGCTCGGGTCAACCACAGTACACACATCCTACTAAAGTGACGTATCACCGTGGATGTTGTCGGGCGGAGTTCGGTAGCTGCGCCAAGGATAGAGAAATCACACCGCATGCTAATACATCCATGCAAAACTACTATATAAAACAAATGCATCGATGCGAAGCCGCGCTAATTTAAGGAATCACAGAATTACAAAGCGAGGATACAGGACTCGGTACTACTCGAGTGTCTCGGTCTACTTCGTTTACATCCAAGCGGGCGTCCCTTGTGGACGCCGAGGCTTTCCTCGGTTCTCACCATCGGAATTTGCCGGAGAGGGTCGAGGGGCTGCAGGCTCGGGTAGTGATGATGACCGTCACGGGATTGTTGACCACAACCCCGTTGGAGTGTGCTCCCAGGAGGCGACGAAGCATTTCTGGGGTCATCAAAGCACCTTGGCTGACGGCTGGGGCTGGCCTCAGGGTCTCGATTGGTTGTCCAAATAGCACGACATGATTGTCGGTGTTGGGCTCGATCTCCTCTCTCGCTGGGGCTCGACGAACCAGCTCTGACGAAGCTGCGACCAGATCAATAGTGATCTGATCGAATAGGTCCTCCAAAGTGCACTTACATAGCACACTAGATGCGAGAATGCAGGTCTGTCTCGTGGTCTCCGCTGGCAACTTGAGGTGGTCTACCATACCCTTCACGCGGGATAGTAGTGGAACGAGCGACAGTTAACTCTGGGCGACAGTGCCTCGAGATGAACTATAGCCTCTCGAGCAGCTAGTTGGATGGCTTGCGGCTCAAAGGAAGTAGTTCTTCCGTGAACTCAGGGAGCTCGGGTGACAGACCCCTACCGTAGATATGTACAGTGGCCCATAATTGACGGCTCTCGCCACTAATGGGTCCTTGGTACACAACATATTCGGGTGGCTCTTCTAATGCGTAGGCACGACGGGTGAGGTTTGCGAGTATGGTCACAAAACCTCCAAGGTTGGTTGCTGTAGTCTCATGGTGTACTACGGGACCAGGCATTGTGGCTTGGTTTTTGGGATAGCGGTTTAGCTGGGCTGGGTTGAGGCGAGCGCGTCCCTTTTTATAGAAAAGGGGACGGAGTCTTCCTTCGCACGCTTGCGAATGAGACGCCTTTGGTGCTGGTCACCGTGGGTGATAGACGGGCTAGTTGATAGGTTGGGCACCGATCGCAGAAGCGTCGGGTCACCGTGGTGGCTATCTTGTGCGAGAAGCTTGGCTGAGGTCTTGGTTATGGCTCGGTGGGTTATTAGCCTAAGTTTATTGACCTGGCTAAGATAGGATTAGCCAATGGTCAGCCTGGCTCTGATACCAAGTCTGCGGCGACCGATTCTCCGGGTAATAATTCCCAGAAAATGGCCCTTGTGCTCATTGGCCCCAGGATAATCATAGGTGATGAGGCACCAACTTGATACGTAAATTCCAAGCGGAAAATACAATATGTGTAGTACAAGACCATTCTGGCCTGTGAGTACAACAAATGGTTTCAAGGTTGATGGCGGAAGCGGTTTATGAAATATCCTCGTCTATGGGACTCCATTTCCCACGGGAACACATTACCAGGTTAACTCCTATCTTCGCGTGGCGGCTATCACCGATGCTTAGGTTCTGGGACAGTCACCGCAACGCTCCTCTCCAAACATGAAATCTGGCCAAGACAATAGCCAGGGACAAGCTAGTGAGTACTTTGAATGTACTCGCAAACACAATGAACACAGGCATGATTTAACAATGAGGTATTGAAAATATATCATGCTTAAGACGTTAGTCACATGAGGTAAGTAAAGCTCTGATGCGCCCAAGCATGTTATTTTTTTTGGATATATAATAATATGGTAGTATAGTAATCATGAAGTAAATAACAAAAAAAAATGCCACAATCAAGGCCCGAGCGACACCGCATAGAGGGCTTATAAAGAAACAAGAACAATGTCAAGAATCAAGGCCCGAGCGACACCGCATAAAGGGCTTTAAAAGAAATGCCACAATCGGGCTTCGAGCGACACCACATAAAGGGCTTTAAAAGAAATGCTACAATCGGCGTCCCGAGCGACACCACATAAAGGGCTTTAAAAGAAATGCCACAATCGGGCGTCTGAGCGACACCACATAAAGGGCTTTAAAAGAAATGCCACAGTCGGGCGTCTGGCGACACCACATAAAGGGCTTTAAAAGAAATGCCACAATGAATATCCAGGAGGTAGAACCATCCTGTGGATATTCAAGAATACCAGAAAAATATCACGGGTTAGTCCACATCCAAAATAGTAACTATAAGTTATCACAAGTCACAATCGTATTTCCGTGTTTAATCGTTTCACCTCGAAGACCGACACTAAGACCGACACTTGACCCATCCCAGACTGTAATCCTTAACCATGGACACGGCTATTCGAATAGGTTTAATCTCTGCAGAGGGTGTACTCTTTACCCATGAGTAACGGATTTCTTTAGTCCATCGGGACTAATTCCGTCTACGGTCTTTTTGTTGAAAACACACCTAACTTGCACACACCAGCTTAACTCACATGTGTCTGGAATCACCCACAACACCTGTTAAGCAAAACTCTAAGTGGGGAGGCTACAACCTCGACGTAGCATGGGATCACAAAATTTATACCGCGCGCAAGCTGGGGAGCTACCCCCTTTCGGCTACAACCGAAACACCCATGCTCCCGGACCCGGTGGTATGACTACCGGATGCCTCCAAAGATCTCCCACCACGGCCTCTCTCAGACGGTGTGTGCTAGGAAAGGGTTGACAACTTATCAAACGTACCCTACTTGGTGTAGAGACGAGTGGTAGTACGAAGCAAGTATGGGTGTTACTGGCACAAGACCCGATCTACGGTCGACTCAGGAGGTTGTAATATTTCCTGCATGATTAGCACAACAATGCATATATCTCAAACAATGTATGAAAACATCACGCGACATCCCCTCATGTCATACCGACACGACTGCCTCGACGGAGGACTAGGGGCAAGTCCGTGTCTACCCAAGACAGAGGCCTTCCCGTCTTTCCTTCCGGTATGCATGAAAGACGTGTGACGGTGATTTCCATCCCAAATCATGTCAACTTCATTAGCATAAACTTTTTAATATGCACCCATGAATTGGATCACATCCTCACATAAAATGACGCATGTATGTGTCGGGGTGGTGTTGCTAATGGTGCTATGCAACACACACAAAAATTCACCAGGGTTCGTAATGCTTGCCTTCAGGTCATGGGAAGGAAGGGTGCATCCAAATCATCATGAAATCTTCAAAAACCCTATTTAAAGTAATATATTTGAATTAACACACAAAATAAAAACAGCACAAAAGTTGTTTTGAAATTTTTCAAATAAATCTTAAAATAAACTAGACAATATTTGAGAGAGGTAGCAAAAGAATCAATTCATTTGGAGTTGTATTTAAAAAGTTATCGACAACAAAGTTCTCGTCAAAATCTGATTTTAAAATAAAATGTAAAAACAGAAAAACGTTTCGATTATATCGTACACGTCAAGGCGCATTTTGAAAATGCGCTCCACTTATCCAGCGTGGACGGCGCTGAGTCACCGCCAGTGGGTCAAGGGGGCCCCACCGGTCAGGTTGACCAGTCTCCTTCCTCTCTTTCCTCTGGCCGAACAGAGGCGGGAACTCCGGCGATCTTCGCCGGCGTTAGGCGGCTCCTCGAGGGCACCCGAGTGCAGGGATGGATCTGCCACTCCTAGGCGATTCTTGCGGTGGTCATAGGGTAGCCGGGGGTGGAGGGAGTCGCCGGCGGCGAGCTCCGCGGCGGAGGGGCATTCGGGTGGATAGTGAGTTTGGGGCTGCGGTGGTCTCCGGCCAAAATTGAGCGAGGGGTTGTGCTCGCGAGAGGAAGGGAGTTCTTAGTGGAGAGCATGGAGAGGAGAGGCACTGGTGGCGATGGAATCGGCCATGGCTTGGCGGCGACCGAACCGCCGGACTCGGGAAGAAGGCCTTCCCTTGCTCGATCACGCCAAGGCAACACTAGGAGGATCAAATGAGGTTGCTCGAGGACTTGGTTGAGCTTCGGGGCCCTTATATACACGGTGGAGGTCGGTTCAGGGGTGGCCGGCGATAAGGACGACGGCGAACCGCCTCCCTGTAGCTTGGGCGACGTGGCGGCGACGAGCGCTAGCGGACGAGGCTGCGGATGAGCTCGCACTGCTCACAAGGGTAGGTGGCAAGCTGGGGTGGCTTGGGCGGCGCCGACCACGGTCGGGCCTGCTAGCGGCCGGCAGCTAGCCGCCACGGCCATCCTGGCGGTGGCGCTGTGGGGCGCCAGGTTGGTCGGGGTGGTGTGTCGGTGCAGGGGGACACGACGAGCTGGTCAGCCGGGTTTTAGTGAGGTGGGACGCAGCGACTGGCAAAGTGCGGGTGCCAAACGCACGCCTGGGCGCGCCCGAGCACGCACCAGGTGCTCGATGAAATGCCATGGCCTCACATGTGGCTTGGGTGAGGCCGGCAAGGAACCGAGGCTAGGTTGTTGATAGAGTGAAGCTCAGGGGACAAGGTGGTTTGGTCAGAGACCAAGTTCACAATGCCAACAACAACTTATGTCAAATATGATCATGCACCTGTGTGTTTGACAAAATGCCACATGCACTTAGGCTATTCTTGAAGGGGCCAAATCTTCCGTAATGTTGTCTCTATGGATATAAGAGAGGGTGGTGAAGTCAGTTTGCAAAAGGAGAAACTTGCTAGTGCAAGTTTTGCAAAACCTCAATTTCAAGGTGGAGTGAGTGGCATCATTTCATGGACCAAAAGTGTTCCAAATAGAGCATGCTCCTGGACTTAGGGGTTTTGCAAGGTTTAATACAAGCATGAGAAAACACAAGGTCATTAGAGCAAGAAATAATAGAGTTGTAGTAGAAAACACAAGTCTGGTCCAGAATGAAAAAGAGGTCATTGCACTCAATTTTTCCAAAGAACATCACTATGTTTTTGCATAAAGTTGAATGGCATGCTACTACCGACATCCCAAAATTTTGGTGGGAGCTAGAAACAAATATTTGAAAGGGTTGTAGTGCAAAGTTGCCCACTGGACCGAGAGAAGAAAAATGGGTGAAAAACCCAAAATAAGCAATGAAATAATTTTATTAATGCACATAATTGATTTAGTGAAATCTCATGACATCTCCAAATTTTGGTTGAAATTTTAAGTGATTTTATCAAATGGTTGTAGTACGCATGAGCTCCAAAATTTTAATCCAGTTCATTTTAATGAATAAAGCTCAGGGTGAAATAATTTAATAAACAATTCTACTGATTTAGAAATTGTTTTGATGAGATGGCAAATAAGTCCAATGTATTTTGGAAAGCTCCACTTGGGAAAAATACAAAACTCCTTAACAATAAAAGAAGAGTTCTGAAATCAACAGAAATAAAGATTTTTAGAACCCTTGGCAAATTTTTTTTAAATATTGAAAACTTGGCAAAAATTTTGGGGTGTTACAACTGGTATGGACGCTGCCACCAAAGGGGCCTCGTACTGGGGGAGAGCCGCCGTGGAGATGTCGCCCGCGGCGCCGGCTTCAAGGTAGCCGTTCCATGGGGGTGCGGGATGGAGCACTGTCGGCGCCGGGAGGTCGAGTTAAGGAGAAGGTGCGATGCGATGAGTGTACAACCTCTTTGGTGGTGCCGAGTAGGCCTCGGCTTCGTTCGAGGAGTCGGTGAGGATGCTGCGGTTCCGGTGGAGCAGGTTAAGGCGGCGCTGTGGGGATGGAGCAGCCGCGATAGACGAGGCGATCGTCGGAGCAGCTCCTTGGAGGTGGAGGACGGGGTGGCTGAACCGGCGGGACGACGAGATGGACGACGGATCCTCATCCGGGGAGGTGGAAGAGGGACGTCGAGTTGTTGCGGTGGACGACGTCGTCGGGGAAGAGGCTTCCGCTGGGCAGCGGTGAGGTGGCGGACGGAGGAGGGTGGGGTTTCGCGGCCGGAGCGGAGAGGTTATGGCGGCCTGGGATTTGAATGGCGAAAGGGGGTGATGAGAGGGGCCGAAGCATGACTTAGGAACGCGCTTGTCCAAAATGTAGGGTGTGTTACAAAAGTACCCCCCACCGATTTGAACTAGCGGCGCTTTCGGCTCAGGGTTAGAAGGGGGATTTCACGTGTCGGGATTTGGCAGCTGGAGGGAGTTTTCGCGCGCGTTGTAATTTCGGGAGAGCAAGGCGCGGGTTGTGAAGGCGCCAGTTTTGGGAGCATGATATCTGAATTTTCGATATAACAAGACGCTGGTTGAATTTTAGGGACAAGCCTAACGTGTCGTAATATTGTACTTGTAATGCATTCAAATCAATTCGCACTTCCCTCAACCAAAAAGAAAACGAAAAAAATAGAACTATTCACACCACACAAAGAGAGAGTCTTGCCCCGTTTTACTATACAAATGCTATTCAAAGCTACTCCCTCCTTCCATCTATATAGGGCCTAATGCGTTTTTCGATGCTAACTTTTGGTCAAATATTAGAGCAATGATATATGACATGCAACTTACACAAAGCACACCGTTAAATTCGTCTGTGAAAAGTTCTTTCAATGATATAATTTTCACATTGTGCATGTCATGTACTATTAATCTTGTCAATAGTCAAAGGCGGTCTTAAAAATCTCATTACTCCCTATATAGATGGAAGGAGGGAGTATGAATCCATGTTATGTCCGATTAAATTTTTTCGCTTGCTGTATAATGCATGTAACCTACTCATACCAACATTTTAGTGCATTCCAAATGTCTATACTACCGCTGCAATTCGAACTAAATTTGAATTCGTTTCTCTATTTCAATAAGAATCTACAATCATGATTGTTGCCAACTTCAACCATCAAAGTTTCCTTGCTATTCGCCAGATATAAATCAGACGGCCTATAATGCAGGATGGCAGGCACACCATCATCAACAACTCCGTTTTTATAAGAGTAGAGATAAAATATATTAAATGTAGTATACCATGTTCATAACCACACCATGTTTATCACCGTTATATATATTCACACATCCGTCGGGTTTAAACACTATGATAAATTCTTCAAATATCCGAATTCGCTTTTATAATGAAGTATATATGATCTCTATTCGTCTTTAACACCCACACAACCCTCTTATCTTTGTAGCTAGCACTAACTTTCTCTTGTGCATGCACACGCCCGCATCCCTCTCATCCTCCCTCAGCATTCTCTAGCTCCATCGCGCAAATTCGTCTTTTCACTTTAGGTCGTTCACCCATGGTGTGTGTAGGCCCCCCAGCTCCTTCTTTATGGCACACATCGATCGATATGCCTCTCTAGCCAGGTGTGCCTAGCACAAACACAAGCTTCCCCTCTTCTCTTGTCACCGTCCATGCCTCACTCCCACCACTCTTTTCATCATTCTCGTACTCGCACACTCCTCCCCCTCGCTATAGTATGCCTCTCGTACCACCTCCTACATGCATCCCTCTCTCTCTATCCTTCTCCTCGTGCCTCATTTGCTTCAAACACACACATGCATGTATACCGATCGATCTCCCAACATATACCTAGATCGACTTTAACTACCCCCCATCGATCGACGTACCTCACAAGTTATGTCTCTCCTTTCTCTTACAAAGGGCGATTGATCTTCCTATTTAGTTACGCCCGCTTACCACAGCCACATCGTCCCCCCTCAGCATTCGTGCATGCCTCCCGACCTGCCTCTCACACGCACGCAGTACGCACAACAAGCAGACATCTCCTCTCTTATAGATATTGCGGGCGTGCCCTCCGTTTGTCTAGCAAGCCTATCCCACCATTTGTTAGAAGCAACTCCACTACCACCCCCTCCAACACTCTAGCTCTGTCTCTCTCCCAACCTTATTCATCTCCTGCACATATGCATGGATGCCGATCGATCTCCCTTAATACATGAGGCGATCGATCTCCTTAATACATGAGGTAGGCCTCTCCCTCCTCCACACATATACCAGCCATTGTACCTCTATAGTTAATTGGGCTTCCTCTTCCCCACCACACACCAATAGTCGAAAGGCTGCAGGTAGGTATCCATGCCACAGAGACAAACTGCACATGTCCCATCTCATGTTCCAAAGAGGGCCAGCCACTCTATATCTTTGACGTGGGCACACACAAATTGATGGCACTCTTTATCGATCACACAAGCACACACACACACATCATCCCTCTCTTCGATTCTATGGACACCTCAAGCCGATGATACCTCCACTCTCTTCTCGTGGATCGCCCCTCTATATATATGTTATATCTAGGACTCTATTTCACACACATTGCATATGTTAAATTTTTGATTGACCCCCCAAAAAACTCTCAAGAACCCACACACTATATCTCTCTAGGTTTGTATCTCTCTCACACAACCCCACGTAGGTGGTGTACGTATACAAGAAGAGAATAGGTGCACCGTGCACGCATTTCACGCTTCGTGCCCAGCCACACCAGCGGGTACACGGTGGAGCTCATTTCTTACGAAATGGCAGCCCACGTGCTAATTTGAACGCTCAGAAGCGGTTGTTTACCTAGGGAGGTCATGTACCACGCGTGCACGAAACAAAGTTCGACTTGACGCGTTGCTGCGTTATTTTTAAATAAAGTTATAGCGCTCAATGGCACGCATACGTAATATAAAACGATTTTATGGAGGAAAAGGTAGTCCGCTCTTCAAAGTATCTCACACAAGGCTCCGGTGGCCTCTCTCTCTCTCACCGTTGGTCACTGATCCGGCCGCATCCCATCCGCCTGGGGAAAGGGAGTGCGGTGGCCTCTCTCTCTCTCACCGTTGGTCACTGGTCCGGCCGCATCCCGTCCGCCGGGGGAAAGGGAGTGCGGTGGCCTCTCTCTCTCTATCACCGTTGGTCACTGATCCGGCCGCATCCCGTCCACCGGGGGAAAGGGAGGAAGTGCATCGCTTTCTGCTCGACGGCGCCGAGGCAGCACGTCCGATCTGCGGTACACGCCATTCTCTCCGACCAAGCTCCAGCCACAGCAGGCCTACACCACCTGCTCATGATTCCGCCCGCCGCTCACCTAGTTATATCCCGACGACCTCCGAGATATCCCCTCCGCCTTGCTCCATCGCCTGCTTTCCCACGCCACTGCATGTGGATCTTCCATAGTTCTTTGCCCAAAACGTGGCTCGTCTGGGCATACTTTCCATATTGCATTCTCGTCCTCACACCGTTTAGACAAACACAACCGTGTTGTTATCTTCCCTTAGGACAAGGAATATGCTTCTTTTTGTCGCCGCATGTGTCATCAAGTGTTATTGGCGATAATTGTTTCCTTTCTACCTCTTTTTTGCAAATGTGGCTATCCATTTCACCTCGTTGCTATTGCGACCTTTTGGTGAACTGCACAAATCACTTTTTTCTTAAGAGTGTTTTGTGCAGTTGTACTAAAATGTCACACGGTCAACGTCTCTACATTTCAGTGCGACTGCACAAAGGGAGATTGCTTTTGCTCTATCCTCCCCATCCAACTCCGAGCCTAATCTTCTCCAACTGGTTAGTCTTAAGAGAGACCGCAAAGGTGACCTACTTCTATTTGTGTGTTTATTGTTTCATCAGTAGTCCTCTATTATCGTAATCACACTTGATATCTTTGGAACAGGGACGCTCAGCTCTATTTTAGTGGAACTGCACAAAATGATCGGAATGTTGCATGCTTCAGACAACTATTTTTATTCCCAACATGCCTTGTTGATTTAGACAGAGCTGGGGGGACGTTGCTGCCAATAAAAGCATGGATCAATTTTAATTTAACACCTACTCACAATTTTGTCTTCAGCCAGATGTAATTATTAGCTCGATCTGCTAATAATTGACATGCATTAGCAAGGAAGTTAGTTTTTATTGTTTCCGAAGAGCATCGATCGCAAGACACGCCAAACAAAAGCTGAAAGCTCACACCATTGTACAATTTCATGTCGCTGGAAAATTATTTGTATAGTACGTCAATTATGTAAACAAATGATGGAAGCTTGATAGCATTGCCAGAAGCCTCTTCATCATCCGGGTCCATGTGCCATGCACAAAATTATACTTCTTCGTTCCTAAATATTTGTCTTTTTACAAATTTCAAACGGGCATATTTTAGAGTGTAGATTCACTCATTTGCTTCATATGTGTACTCCCTCCGTTCCTAAATATTCTATTCGTCTTTCTAGAGATTTCAACAAGTGACCATATACGGAGCAAAATGAGTGAATCTACACTCTAAAATATGTCTATATACATCCGTATGTGCCAGTCCATTTGAAATCTATAAAAATACAAATATTTGAGTAGTCACTCGTTGAAATCTCTAGAAAGATAAATACTCCGGAGTATATTTAAGAACCGAGGGGGTAGTGCACAACCGCATGGGAGACTCAGCCCGGTCGTTGCGCCGCATTAATAGTGAGTAATGAGCAGTCAAATAATAAGCCCCACCCTGAAGAAGCAACCATCAATACGCTCTTCTTTAAATCCGCTCATACTACTCCATCCGTCACTGTTTATACAACGCGCTTCAGAAAAAAGAAAAAATCTGTGGGACCAAGGCGACTAGCGTTCGTCCTGAAAAATAGCATTGGTAGTTATAGCACGGCGTCTATTACTAGAGGGAATAATGCGTACACACATGCATGCACTGCTTCCACCCCGGGAACACACATGCATGCACTCCGTAGTAGTACAATACATGGAGAGAAAATTGTGGACTTGATTGCGGTTACCATGCCCTAATTAATTGAGCATTAAACCAAACGCATCTAAAGTCTCTCTGGTGGTAGAAATGCATCATAATGAAGCGCGCCCTGTAAACTGTGACGGAGGGTGGAGTAGTATGAAGGTGCAAAACCAAGTACGCGTACTAGTACTGTGCTTGGCTCTTCGCCCCTTCGTGAAGTCGAACAATGATGGTACTCCGCATGTTGGGTACTACAGGTATGCCTCTGACAATCTGACACCGAATGGACTGATGCATGTCCACCGAGGGTAGGTTGCATTAGTCAAAAGGCGTAAGCGAGCTTCACCTTGTCCTGCAAGCTTCTCCTCGTTCTGCGAGTTGACGAGACACACCAAAAAGTACTGTCCATACTCCCTCCTTTCCGGTTAATATGGCTTAATCTTTTTTGCGGGTAAATGAGAGAGCTTTATTCATATATAAGCATTCTTAGGACGATCAGCCAAGACATCGGTCACTAGGAAGCCAAAAAAGAAGTAGGAAGCGAGGTGTTTCATCAAGCCAGCTCGGCCACATTCAAAGTGCAACAAGCACGGTTCGCACGAAGATGCGCCACAAGGTTTGCTGACCAGTTTACATGCTGAATAACAAAAAAGAGGAAATATTACTGAACGCTACTATTTGTAACAGGATATGAGCCAGAATTAAGCGAGAATTGTGGCGAGTGTTCTATGCAATCAACTTCCATTATCACATGCGAGAACCCTCGAAGAGAACCAAATGTGTTGAAGATTGCTTTATCACATTTTAAAATTATAATAAGAGTGCAGACGCTCCTCCATCCGGTTCCTAGTAGTATAGTGTAGTATGCTTCTGGCAATCTGACACCGAATTAACTGTTGCACGTCCACCGCCTGAGCGAGGGAGAGCTTGCATTAGTCAAAAGTTTCTCCTTGTCCTGCGAGCCACCGCGCGCAAGCTTCTCCCATCCTGCAACCTTCTCCTCGTTCAGCAAGTTGACGGGACACAACAAAGTAATGCTAGTCCATGCTGCCTCCTCTCCGGTTAACATGGCTTAATTTCAAACAAGATAAATACACTGTCTGTCACTGCATATTTGTAAAAATACGGTCAGCGGACTTCATAATACGCTCATTGCGCTCAATATATATATTTTCTGGTGTTCATACGGTCACTAGCTCACCCTGACTGAGTATGTGTGTGCATGCACGTGTAGGTTGAGCACTTGAGCGTGACCGTGTGTGTTCCGTCGTGTGCTCGGAAATGCATGCATTAGGGCGTCGCGCACGTTTTTGCATCCATGTGTACGTGTGACTGTTGCATACACGTAGGGGGAGTATGTGTAGGGGCCACTAAGGAGCAGTCAAATCACACGGTAAGTTAGTCGGAAGAAGTAACCATCATTTCACTCTTGAATGACATGTACGCAATATAAAATGGAGCAGTCGCGTGCACCCGAAAGCGGCGCGGGCGACGCTCTCTCGGGCAGCGCGGGTGACGCTCTCTCGGCCGGCGCGCCTCTTCAATGCCGGCGCCAGTGAGAGGTCACGTCCGCTCTGGCCGGGCATGAATGCGGCACTGACCGTTTCGGGCGCGAAGCACGCGCGGGTGATGAAGAGGGTCCGGGTTGGTCAGGACCGGCCGTGGCAGCGGTCCGGACGTGCGCAAACAAGGGATGCTGTACGTTAATATTGCTGCGTATATAATTAACAACGTAAATAATGTGCCAGTTGGACAAATATGATTGGTGATGGAGATGGAAATGGAATTTTACGTAAACACGGATATGCATGTCTATGTCTATGTGTGTGTGCGCGATGATTCTCGCGATCTGGAAGCGGGGGCATGTTTTTGATCGAGTTTTCTTTCTTGGTACGTTAGAAAATCAGTTTGCCTAATTCACATCTAGATGTTATTTAAGGATATCACATCTAAGCTCCCACAAGTATATAATGTAGCAATAAGAAACGAAAAAAAACTAGGAAAAGACCACAAACAGAGTGGACATCAACTTATATGTGACATAACTATGTCGCATCTAGATGTGTCCTAGACAGACCCAAAAAAATTGTCCGCCAGTTTTCATTTCTTTTTTCCGGGTACGCGCGTATTCTATTTTAAACCACTGCTATGGAGAGATTTTTTTACTCCATTATAGCCTCTTGTTTGATAGAGTTTCTCGCAACTCGCTCTCTCACCCTCTCCATATCAAAACAAGATGACAGTGTCCACTCTATCTCTCTCCTCACCGGTGGTCACAGATCCGGCCGAATCCCGTCTGCTGCGGGATGTGAGGAGGTGCAGCGTTGACGTTGTCGCCGTCGGTGACGGAGGAAGCCGATGCGCACCGTCCTCTCGGAGCCGGCGCTGGCGCGGACGAAGATCCTCCGCGCCCTTGTTCGCTGCCGTCGTGTGGGTAGATCCTTCCCGCCCGCCTAAACGACATCTCGCCCACCTGAGGTATAACTTCCTGTATTGCTCCAGCTCCCCAGGTTGCTACGTGCGGGTTTTCTTCTATGCGACTACTCCCCAGCTCCCCATGCATAGTAGCTAGGGTTCGTCGGCTGGTCCAACATCACCTACTACTATTATAGAGGAAATGCCACTCAAAAAGTTGTCCTGATTTATGCCTCGGTGGAGGTATACATGTTGTTTCGACAAAAAGTACATCGTGGTTGTGCGGTCATTGTCCATATGGTGGTAGTACTATCACTGGTTAAATGAAGAAATGCTTTTTTCTCGGGTATCCTGGTTTAGTTCCTATCAAGATAATTATGATGCTTCTGTTTGTTGGTGTACTTTTCATTAATTCTTATTGACAATTGAGATGTCGCTATAACCCTTTTTTATATTTACGGAAACAGCGATGCGTGTCTCCATACCCGGCCTGTCTTCCTCAAGTTAGTGGAACTGCACAAAATTGGATGGCCATTGTTGTTCCGCCAAGATATCCTCTGCCACGTGGTTCTTCCTTCCTCGAGCTTGATTACTGAGAAGAAACAAACCACAGTGAGGATTTGTCGAACTTCTTAGGTGCCTCACCCTAACTTGATGCCAAATGGATGATGCATCACTACGATGACCTATCGATGCTCATGGTTGCGCCTCATGGTTGCGTCGGCTGGTGAAGCTGATCGATTTTTGATGAAAAACAAGCTGTCTTCCATCAGTAGCTAGTCAAACTTTGTAATACTCTAAAACCTTTCCGATAATTGAAATTAAATTTCTTTATTTGTACACACTCTCACACGTTCCCAATAATTTGGCTCATGTGTGGTTGTTCACTTAAGGGAGGGTAGTGTACCACACGTGAAGGACAGGAAGTGCGACCATGACGCGTGGGCGTGGATCGTTAGTTCATTGGAAGTAGTACTAGTTTTCTTCACTGTACATTAAATAAGGAGTTTTGTTTCGTGCTTACACAATTTAAAATGATTGTCTTGGAGAGAATAAGAAAACCACTCCACTATATTTTAGTCATATACACGAGAGTACTATATGGACGTAGCTTCATTGACTTAGTGCACCTGCCTTTGGATTTACGACAGGTGGGCCCAAAATGTGGCTGGCTCACCTGTCATACAGCCTAAAGCAGGTGCAGTGAAGGCACCGGAGCTCAGTCCGTACTACAGTAGTATATATATAAGCGGGAGCCTCGGTAGCTTGTTCGCTAGGGTTTGCACTCTCCACACGCTGGCCGCACTACATATATGTTACACGCTGGAGGCTCAGCGTTCATTTACTAGGGTTTGCTATATTCACAGTCTCTCACCCTCTCTTCACCAGATCTAAACAAGACCGTGTTGGCCTCTTGTCTCTCTCTCCCCCCCTCACAGCTGGTGAAGGAGGAGTCCATATCCCTTCGCACCGGGAAGGGGAGGAGGTGCAGCGTTCACTCTATCGCCTTCGGCGAGGGAGGCAATCCACTGCCGGCTGCGCTGTTCTCTTTCACCCAGTGCCTGTGCGGGAGGGCCACCGACCCCTTCTTCCTCGCTGCCGTACGTAGTGTGGGCAGATCCGGCCTCCCGCCGCACGCCTTGCCACATCCCGACGACCCTAAGGTATAAGTTTCTTTGAAACCATCGTTGCTCTAGCTGCATGTGGATCTTTTTCGATCTGTAGTCGAATCTAGGTCTTGGTTCAAAGAGGAAAGAAGGGTGCGGTGGGCTGGAGCAAGAATCTTGGACGTGGTTCAATGAGGAAAGGAGGGGCGGAAAGTAGTATAGACTGGCTATCCAGCTGCTTTGTAGGTCGAAAAGGGAAAAAGGGGGTAACCCAGTACACACATATGTAAGGAACCGATCTCCTTGTTGAAAAGGGAAAGAAACTGGGGGGTCGGGTAGTTTGTGCACGACTAGATTTGCTGCCCTCACATAGGAAGAAGGTTCAAAGAGAACAAATATGGGACCAGCGCATATATGCTGCTTGGCTACATACTCTGCATCACCCATTTATACGTGTGGACACACATGGTGCTGGCATGTCCCATGTAGCTATTTTGCCGTTGTTAATCTAAGAATGCCGCCGGAAAATTGAAGCAATGCCACTGCTAAAAGTAAATTACATTTTTTAACGAATGTTGTTTCAAGAGAATGTCTCTGTTAATATGAATCAATGCAATCGTTTTAAATAAATGATGAATTGAAGCTATTGTATTGTTGTCTTTTCCCATTAAGTTGTGAACAAAAATGGGACTAACCCAGACATGATGCTTGTTGCTTTGTTACAACAAATTCAGCATCATCCCCTTTATAAGCCAATAATTGATGCCACTCTCAGAATTAACTATTATCTGTTTTAAGAGAATTTCTCTGTTAATATGAATCAATGCAACCGTTTTAGAAATGCTACTGTCCTATACTTTGTTTTCCATCAAGATAAGGTAGATGCTTCTTTTTGTGGCCGCATGTTTCATCCTCCTTTATTGGCCAGTAATTGTTTTCTATTTTGCCTCTTAAAACAGGGATATCTATTCAACTTGTTGCTATAGAAAACTTAAATGTCACACCGGCAACTTTGCTTGATTTCAGTGCAACTGCACAAAACTTGATTGGACTTCCTATTTGTGTTGGTAGGTTCGTATTTTATTTTGGTCGTCTCATGAAAGGTCAGTACAGGCCTTCATCCACATGATTGTGCAGTGTGCTTTGAGATGCTGTGCTACTTGTATTGGTACTGTTTTAAATAAATGATGAATTGAAGCTATTGTATTGCTGTCTTTTTCCCATTAAGTAGTGAACAAAATGGGACCAACCTGCATATGATGCTTGTTGCTTAGTTACAACAAATTCAGCATCACCCCCTTTATAAGCAAGTAATTGATGCCACTCTCAGAATTAACTACTGAATCTTATTTCAAAACTGCAACACTTGTTAGGGATTGGCGGGATTACCATTTTTGTGGCCGCATGTTTCATCCTCCTTTATTGGCCAGTAATTGATTCCTTTTTTGCCTCTGTTAAAACAGGGATATATTTTCAACTTGTTTCTATTGCGACATTTTGCTTCGCTTAATTTTGGTGGGACTGCACAAAATGAGACCGGATTTCCATATATGTGTTGAGATCTCTGTGAGATCTTCCTCACGAGTTGTTTCAAATCTTGGTTTTGAATGGTCAGTACCGACCTTCCTCCGAATTAACTACTGAATCTTAGTTCAAAACTGCAAACACTTGTTAGGGATCGGCAGGAGTACCATTTCTGTTAGGGATCGGCCGAAGTACATGTTTAAGAAATGTATTGTTCAGATAATGTCTCTTTTGTTATATATCAGTTACAGACTTATAGTGTTTTACAAATGGTACTATCCTGCTTTGTAGTTCTTTCTACATGTTTAACCAAGGTATTGTTAAGATAATGTCTCTATTAAAATGAATCAGTCGCATTGTTTTAGGAATGGTACTTTTCTGCTTTTTCGTTCTTTATACATCTTGAAACAAGGCATTGTTAAGATAATGTCTCAGTTAATATGAATGAATCACACTGATTGAGAATTGCTCCTCTCCTGCTTTGTTTCTGTTGGAAATATGCCCTAGAGGCAATAATAAAAGGATTATTATTATATTTCCTTGTTCGTGATAATTGTCTTTTATTCATGCTATAATTGTATTAGCCGGAAATCGTAATACACGTGTGAATAGATAGACTACAACATGTCCCTAGTGAGCCTCTAGTTGACTAGCTCGGTGATCAATAGATAGTCATGGTTTCCTGACTATGGACATTGGATGTCATTGATAACGGGATCACATCATTAGGAGAATGATGTGATGGACAAGACCCAATCCTAAGCATAGCACAAGATCGTGTAGTTCGTTTTGCTAGAGCTTTTCCAATGTCAAGTATCTCTTCCTTAGACCATGAGATCGTGTAACTCCCGGATACCGGAGGAGTGCTTTGGGTGTACCAAACCTCACAACGTAACTGGGTGACTATAAAGGTGCACTACAGGTATCTCCGAAAGTGTCTGTTGGGTTGACACGGATCGAAATTGGGATTTGTCACTCCGTATTACGGAGAGGTATCACTGGGCCCACTCGGTAGTGCATCATCATAATGAGCTCAAAGTGACCAAGTGTCTGGTCACGGGATCATGAATTATGGTACGAGTAAAGTGACTTGCCGGTAACGAGATTGAACGAGGTATTGGGATATTCGAATCTCGGGCAAGTAACATACCGATTGACAAAGGGAATTGTATACGGGGTTGCTTGAATCCTCGAAAATGTGGTTCATCCGATGAGATCATCGAGGAGCATGTGGGAGCCAACATGGGTATCCAGATCCCGCTGTTGGTTATTGACCGGAGAACCGTCTCGGTCATGTCTACGTGTATCCCGAACCCGTAGGGTCTACACACTTAAGGTTCGGTGACGCTAGGGTTGTATGAATATGAGTATGCAGCAAACCGAATGTTGTTCGGAGTCCCGGATGAGATCCCGGACGTCACTAGGAGTTCCAGAATGGTCCGGAGGTAAAGAATTATATATAGGAAGTGCTATTTCGGCCATCGGGAAAATTTCGGGGGTTACCGGTATTGTACCGGGACCACCGGAAGGGTTCCTGGGGTCCACCGGGTGGGGCCACCTATCCCGGAGGGCCCCGTGGGCTGAAGTGGGAGGGAACCAGCCCCTGGTGGGCTAGTGCACCCCCCACTTGGGCCCCCCCTGTGCCTAGGGTTGGAAACCCTAGGGTGGGGGGGGGGGGCGCCCCACTTGCCTTGGGGGGGCAAGCCATCATCTAGATGGGTTCTAGAGGGGCCGGGCGCCTGTGGGGCCTATATAAGGGGGAGGAGGGCAGCCGCACCTGCATCTTGGCGCCCTCCCTCGCCACACCTCTCCTCTCGCAGGCTCGTGCCAAGCCCTGCTGCGGTGATGTTGCATCCACCACCACGCCGTCGTCTTTGGATCTTCATCAACCTCTCCTTCCCCTTGCTGGATCAAGACGGAGGAGACGCTATGCCGACCGCAGACGTGTGTTGAACGCGGAGGTGCCGTCTGCTCGGCGTTAGGATCTCCGGTGATTTGGATCACGACGAGAACGACTCCCTCAACCCCGTTCTCTTGAACGCTTCCGCACGCAATCTACAAAGGGTATGTAGATGCATCTCTCACACTCGTTGCTAGATGAACTCATAGATGGATCTTGGTGAACGTAGAATTTTTTTTATTTTATGCAACGTTCCCCATCAGTGGCATCATGAGCTAGGTCTATGCGTAGTTCTCTTTTGCACGAGTAGAACACAATTTGTTGTGGGCGTAGATGTTGTCAACTTTCTTGCCGCTACTAGTCTTATTTTGCTTCAGCGGTATTGTGGGATGAAGCGGCCCGGACCGACCTTACACGTACGCTTACGTGAGACAGGTTCCACCGATCGACATGCACTAGTTGCATAAGGTGGTTAGCGGGTGTCCTGTCTCTCCCACTTTAGTTGGAGCGGATTCGGAAAAAGGGTCCTTATGAAGGGTAAATAGAAGTTGACAAATCACGTTGTGGCTTTCACGTAGGTAAGAAAACGTTCTTGCTAGAACCCTATTGCAGCCATCGTAAAACTTGCAACAACAATTAGAGGACGTCTAACTTGTTTTTGCAGCAAGTGTTTTGTGATGTAATATGGCCAAAGTTGTGATGAATGATGAATGATATATATGTGATGTATGAGATCATGTTCTTGTAATAGGAATCACGACTTGCATGTCGATGAGTATGACAACCAACAGGAGCCATAGGAGTTGTCTTTATTTTTTGTATGACCTGCGTGTCATTGAGAAACGCCATGTAAATTACTTTACTTTATTACTAAACGTGTTAGCCATAGTAGTAGAAGTAATAGTTGGTGAGCAACTTCATGGAGACACGATGATGGAGATCATGATGATGGAGATCATGGTGTCATGCCGGTGACAAGATGATCATGGAGCCTCAAGATGAAGATCAAAGGAGCTATATGATATTGGCCATATCATGTCACTACTTTATATAATTGCATGTGATGTTTATTATGTTTTATGCATCTTGTTTACTTAGAACGGCGGTAGTAAATAAGATGATCCCTTATAATAATTTGAAGAAAGTGTTCCCCCTAACTGTGCACCGTTGCTAAAGTTCGTCGTTTCGAAGCACCACGTGATGATCGGGTGTGATAGATCCTTACGTTCACATACAACAGGTGTAAGACAGTTTTACACATGCAAAACACTTAGGGTTAACTTGACGAGCCTAGCATGTACAGACATGTCCTCGGAACACAAGAGACCGAAAGGTCGAACATGAGTCGTATGGAAGATACGATCAACATGGAGATGTTCACCGACGATGACTAGTCCGTCTCACGTGATGATCGGACACGGCCTAGTCGACTCGTATCATGTAACACTTAGATGACTAAAGGGATGTCAAATATGAGTGGGAGTTCATTATATAATTTGATTAGATGAACTTAATTATCATGAACATTAGTCTAAAATCTTTGCAAAATGTCTTGTAGATCAAAATGGCCAACGCTCATGTCACCATGAACTTCAACGCGTTCCTAGAGAAAACCAAGCTGAAAGATGATGGCAGCAACTATTCGGATCGGGTCCTAACCCGAGGATCATCCTCATAGCAGCCAAGAAACAATATGTCCTAGAAGCACCGCTTAGGTGAAGCACCCATCCTGCAGAACCAAGACATTATGAATGCTTGGCAGTCTCGTCGATGATTACTCCCTCGTTCAGTGCGGCATGCTTTACAGCTTAGAACCGGGGCTCCAAAAGCGTTTTGAGCAACACAGAGCATATGAGATATTCGAGGAGCTGAAAATGGTTTTCCAAGCTCATGCCCGGGTCGAGAGATATGAAGTCTCCGACAAGTTCTATAGTTGTAAGATGGAGGAAAACAGTTCTGTCAGTGAGCACATACTCAAAATGTATGGGTTGCACAACCGCCTTTGTCCAAATTGGACATTAACCTCCCAGACGAGGCGGTCATTGACAGAATCCTTCAGTCGCTCCCACCGAGCTACAAGAGCTTTATGATGAACTACAATATGCAGGGGATGGTGAAGACCATTCCTGAAGTATTCTCAATGCTGAAGTCAGCAGAGGTTGAAATCAAGAAAGAACATCAAGTGATGATGGTTAATAAAACCAGTAAGTTCAAGAAGGGCAAGGGTAAGAAGAACTTCAAGAAGGACGGCAAGGATGTTGCCACGCCCGATAAGCAAGTTGTCGGGAAGAAGTCAAAGAATGGACCCAAGCCTGAGACAGAGTTCTTTTATTGCAAAGGGAAGGGCCATTGGAAGCGGAACTGCCCCAAATACTTGGTGGACAAGAAGGCCGGCAACACTAAAGGTATATTTGATATACATGTAATTGATGTGTACCTTACCAGTACTCGTAGTAACTCCTGGGTATTTGATACCGGTGCCGTTGCTCATATTTGTAACTCACAGCAGGAGCTGCGGAATAAACGGAGATCATGGCGAAGGGACGAGGTGACGATGCGCGTCGAGGAATGGTTCCAAGGTCAATGTGATCTCCGTCGGCACACTACCTCTACATTTACCTCACGGGATTAGTTTTAAACCTCAATAATTGTTATTTAGTGCCAAGTTTGAGCATGAACATTGTATCGTGATCTCGTTTAATGCGAGATGGCTACTCATTTAAATCCGAGAATAATGGTTGTTCTATTTATATGAGAGATATGTTTTATGGTCATGCTCCGATGGTCAATGGTTTATTCTTAATGAATCTCGAGCGTAATATTACACATATTCATAGTGTGAATACCAAAATATGTAAAGTTGATAACGATAGTCCCACATACTTGTGGCACCGCCTTGGTCACATTGGTGTCAAGCGCATGAAGAAGCTCCATTCGATGGACTTTTAGAATCTCTTGATTATGAATCATTTGACACATGCGAACCATGCCTCCTGGGCAAAATGACCAAGACTCCGTTCTCCGGAACAATGGAGCGAGCAACCAACTTATTGGAAATCATACATACCGATGTGTGCGGTCCAATGAGCGTTGAGGCTCATGGAGGATATCGTTATGTTCTCACTCTCACTGATGACTTGAGTAGATATGGGTATGTCTACTTGATGAAACACAAGTCCGAGACCTTTGAAAAGTTCAAGGAATTTCAGAATGAGGTAGAGAATCAAAGTGACCGAAAAATAAAGTTCTTACGATCATATCGTGGAGGAGAATATTTGAGTCACAAATTTGGAACACACTTAAGGAAATGTGGAATCGTTTCACAACTCACGCCGCCTGGAACACCTCAGTGTAATGGTGTGTCCGAACGTCGTAATCGCACTCTATTGGATATGGTGCGATCTATGATGTCTCTTACGGATTTACCGCTATCATTTTGGGGACACGCTCTAGAGACAGCTACATTCACTTTAAATAGGGCACCGTCTAAATCCATTGAGACGACACCGTATGAATTATGGTTTGGGAAGAAACCTAAGCTATCGTTTCTAAAAGTTTGGGGATGCGATGCTTATGTCAAGAAACTTCAACCTGAAAAGCTCGAACCCAAGTCGGAAAAATGCATCTTCATAGGATATCCTAAGGAAACCATTGGGTATAGCTTCTACCTTAGATCCGAAGGCAAGATCTTTGTTGCCAAGAACGGATCCTTTCTTGAAAAGGAGTTTCTCTCAAAAGGTGTAAGTGGGAGGAAAGTAGAACTCGATGAAGTACTACCTCTTGAACCGGAAAGTAGTGCAGCTCAGGAAAATGTTCCTGTGGTGCCTACACCGACTGAAGAGGAAATTAATGATGATGATCAAGGTACTTCGTATCAAGTTACTCTTGAACTTCAGAGGGTCCACAAGGACACGTTCCACACCAGAGTGGTATGGCAACCCTGCCCTGGAAATCATGTTGTTAGACAATGGTGAACCTTCGAACTATGAAGAAGCGATGGCGGGCCCAGATTCCAACAAATGGCTTGAAGCCATGCAATCCGAGATAGGATCCATGTATGAAAACAAAGTATGGACTTTGTGGACTTTCCGATGATTGGCGGCGATAGAAAACAGATGGATCTTTAAGAAGAAGACGGACGCGGATGGTAATGTTACCATCTATAAAGCTCGACTTGTCGCTAAAGGTTATCGGCAAGTTCAAGGGTTGACTACGATGAGACTTTCTCTCCGTGAAGCGGTTAAAGTCCGTCCGAATCATGTTAGCAATTGTCGCATACTATGATTATGAGATATGGCAAATGGACATCAAAACGGCATTCCTTAATGGCTATCTTAAGGAAGAACTGTATATGATGCAGCCGGAATGTTTTGTCGACCCTAAGAATGCTAACAAGGTATGCAAGCTCCAGCGATCCATTTATGGGCTGGTGCAAGCATCTCGGAGTTGGAACATTCGCTTTGATGAGATGATCAAAGCGTTTAGGTTTATGCAAACTTATGGAGAAGCCTGCGTTTACAAGAAAGTGAGTGGGAGCTCTGTAGCATTTCTCATATTATATGTAGATGACATACTTTTGATGGGAAATGATATAGAACTCTTGGACATCATTAAGGCCTACTTGAATAAAAGTTTTTCAATGAAGGACCTTGGAGAAGCTGCTTATATATTAGGCATCAAGATCTATAGAGATAGATCGAGACGCCTCATAGGTCTTTCACAAAGCACATACCTTGAAAAGATATTGAAGAAGTTCAAAATGGATCAGTCCAAGAAAGGGTTCTTGCTCAGACATTACAAGGTGTGAAATTGAGCTCGGCTCAATGTCCGACCACGGCAGAAGATATAGAAGAGATGAGTGTCATCCCGTATGCATCAGCCATAGGTTCTATTATGTATGCCATGCTATGTACCAGACCTGATGTAAACCTTGCGGTAAGTTTGGTAGGAAGGTACCAAAGTAATCCCGGCAAGGAACACTGGACAGCGGTCAAGAATATCCTGAAGTACCTGAAAAGGACTAAGGACATGTTTCTCGTTTATGGAGGTGACGAAGAGCTCGTCATAAAGGGTTACGCCGACGCTTAGCTTCGACAGATCCGATGACTCTAAGTCACAAACCGGATACGTGTATATGTTCAATGGTGGAGCAGTAAGCTGGTGCAGCTGCAAGCAGAGCGTCGTGGCGGGATCTATGTGTGAAGCGGAGTACATGGCAGCTTCGGAGGCAGCGCATGAAGCAATTTGGGTGAAGGAGTTCATCACCGACCTAGGAGTCATACCCAATGCGTCGGGGCCGATCAAACTCTTCTGTGACAACGCTGAAGCTATTGCACTTGCCAAGCAGCCCAGGTTTCACAAGAAGACCAGGCACAGCAAGCGTCGCTTCAACTCCATTCGTGAAAACATTCAAGATGGAGACATAGAAATTTGCAAAGTGCATACGGATCTGAATGTCGCAGACCCGTTGACTAAACCTCTTCCATGAAAGCAAAACATGATCAACACCGTAACTCTATGGGTGTTTGATTCATCACAATGTAACTAGATTATTGACTCTAGTGCAAGTGGGAGACTGTTGGAAATATGCCCTAGAGGCAATATTAAAAGGATTATTATTATATTTCCTTGTTCGTGATAATTGTCTTTTATTCATGCTATAATTGTATTATCCGGAAATCGTAATACACGTGTGAATAGATAGACTACAACATGTCCCTAGTGAGCCTCTAGTTGACTAGCTCGGTGATCAATAGATAGTCATGGTTTCCTGAGTATGGACATTGGATGTCATTGATAACGGGATCACATCATTAGGAGAATGATGTGATGGACAAGACCCAATCCTAAGCATAGCACAAGATCGTGTAGTTCGCTTTTGCTAGAGCTTTTCCAATGTCAAGTATCTCTTCCTTAGACCATGAGATCGTGTAACTCCCGGATACCGGAGGAGTGCTTTGGGTGTACCAATCGTCACAACGTAATCGGGTGACTATAAAGGTGCACTACGGTATCTCCGAAAGTGTTTGTTGGGTTGACACGGATCGAGATCAATTTGTCACTCCGTAGTAATGGAGAGGTATCACTGGGCCCACTCGGTAGTGACTCATCATAATGAGCTCAAAGTGACCAAGTGTCCGTCACGGGATCATGCATTACGGTATGCAGTAAAGTGACTTGCCGTAACGAGATTGAACGAGGTATTGGGATACCCACGATCGAATCTCTGCAAGTAACATACCGATTGACAAAGGGAATTGTATACGGGGTTGCTTGAATCCTCGACATCATGGTTCATCCGATGAGATCATCGAGGAGCATGTGGGAGCCAACATGGGTATCCAGATCCCGCTGTTGGTTATTGACCGGAGAACCGTCTCGGTCATGTCTACGTGTCTCCCGAACCCGTAGGGTCTACACACTTAAGGTTCGGTGACGCTAGGGTTGTATGAATATGAGTATGCAGCAAACCGAATGTTGTTCGGAGTCCCGGATGAGATCCCGGACGTCACGAGGAGTTCTGGAATGGTCCGGAGGTAAAGAATTATATATAGGAAGTGCTATTTCGGCCATCGGGAGACTTTTGGGGGTTACTGGTATTGTCTGGGACCACGGAAGGGTCCCGGGGTCCACCGGTGGGGCCACCTGGCCGGAGGGCCCGTGGGCTGAAGTGGGAGGGAACCAGCCTGGTGGGCTGGTGCGCCCCACTTGGGGCCCCCTCGCCTAGGGTTGGAAACCCTAGGGTGAAGCGCCCACTTGCCTTGGGGGCAAGCCTCCCCCTTGGCCGCCGCCCCATCTAGATGGGTTCTAGAGGGCCGGGCCCCAGGCCCTATATAAAGGGGGAGGGAGGGCAGCCGCACTGCATCTTGGCGCCTCCTCTCCCTGCTACACCTCTCCCTCTCGCAGGCTCGGCGAAACCCTCTTGGTGACTCATCGTGCATCCACCACCACGCCGTCGTCAGCGGATCTTCATCAACCTCTCCTTCCCCTTGCTGGATCAAGACGGAGGAGACATCACGCTGACCGTCACGTGTGTTGATCGCGGAGGTGCCGTCCGTTCGGCGCTAGGATCTCCGGTGATTTGGATCACGACGAGAACGACTCCTCAACCCCGTTCTCTTGAACGCTTCAAGCACGCGATCTATAAAGGGTATGTAGATGCATCTCTCACACTCGTTGCTAGATGAACTCATAGATGGATCTTGGTGAACGTAGATTTTTTTTTATTTTATGCAACGTTCCCCAACAGTTTCCCATTAAGATAAGGTAGATCAGTAGATGTTTTTCTTCTGGGAATACAAGTCATCAACCGTTATTTCTCAGTAATTGCTTCCCGTATACCTTTTGTTGCTTACAAGGATATCAAAATTAAAGGTCGGTTTTATTCCGACTTCGATTTTAGTTCAACTGCACAAAAGGAGCCAATGTGTCCAAGGAAAAATGCTGCATTACTGGGTCCAGTTGGTCGTTCCACTTTGCGTAAAGAAGGCCATCGCTTTGCGCTACATTACAGAATGAATGACCGAGAAGCTTTACAGAGTATTATTAGACACCGGTCACATGACTAGTCTGCAGAGACCATTGGCAATTTAACAACACGTGGAGTGCCTCCACGATCATAGGCATTACATATTTTGAATGGGAAAAGCTTGTCAAAGTTTAATCATTGATGTTAGCAAGAAGCGACAGGACTCCACGATCATAGGCATTACATATTTTGAATGGGAAAAGCTTGTCAAAGTTTAATCATTGATGTTAGCAAGAAGACGTTAGTTTAGTATATTGGAATTGGAAAACCTTGTCAAAATTTGCTCATAGATGTTAGCCAGAAGCGTAGAGTGTTTTTTCCTATTCCTGCGTTCAGTTTAGAAGTAAATAGTTACTCTGCTGAGATATTCCTGTGTTAAGAGTTTGTTCTGAATATTGTCTATGTAATGCCAGGCCTTGTGTTTGATTGCAAAGTTGAGCTTGGAATGTTGTGGCATGCGGCATCACGAGTTGTTCACCGTGCCTCCACGAGAATAATGCTTCGTATTGTTTTGCATGTCGATCTAATGCCGTTGATTTGCTTGTTAAGAAGATCATCCTCTTCTGTTGTTTCCGTGCTTAAGAAGTTCATCGTCTGATGTTTTATTCATAGCCTATACGACAAGTCGGGTAGGTTAGACGTGAAACCATATGATCTTCCGACCAACTCATGATATTAGGTCGTGATTGGATCGTCGTTTTCCAACCAAAACCGCTTGTAAAACTGACGCTTGTAAATTAAAGCAGATGGTCTCGGGCAAAGGCGCTTGGTTGGTCGATTTCGACTAGTAAAATATCGGAAGTACTTGACACACAATAAAAACGCTGAACGACACTCGGACGATTGCTAATCCAGCCGTTAGCTGCTATTTCAGCCTTGCCCATGGATGGCATGATACGCACGCCGTGCATGTATCGTCTGGTAATGTCGTCCATATAGCAGTGCTCGTAAAATATACACTGGTCTCTCAAATTACACGCGTAACCGGCCGGTTTTACTTACAGACCTTGGGCCCTCGGTTTCATTATGCCTGTATTTTACGCGTTGTTTTTGATGACGAGTAAATTACACTTGTATGTTAATACAGGTTTGAAATAAACCAGAGCTCCCAAGCGCGGCCTTACCGTTTCATGCCGTCTCAGTGTCTCGAAGGTGCTCATAGGTGTCCGATGATCCTGGCTTCCTGAATGAGTAGCGGGCGCTGTATCAGACCATCCGTAGGGCCCGCGAGGCCCTCTCCGTTGTCCTTCGAGTTGTTGCGCTCGTCGTGGCGCCGAGCATTGTTAACATCACAACGAACATGAGGATTCAGGATATTACTTTATTTTGACTGGATGACACTAGGGACCCACTAGGGCCATAGCCGTACGTACGCAAGTGCCTCCTTATTACGTACAACTATATTTTTTTTTGCTTTCTCCTTGTTTCCTGACATCACGGTCCCACACCATTGTCAACCTATGTAGTCAATATAAACGAGAGAATTGCACAAGGTGCGTCCGACAATTGGGACCAAGCAGCTTGAGCAGTATTTGTGTTTTTGAGGCGTGAGCACTGCAGAGTTTTTCTTGGCGATGATTTCGTTGTTGTTCAGAGGAGAGCAGGGTATTAATCTGGCGGTGTGGCCCGTCTAGCCCAGAGCCGATATCTAGCCCAGGATACTAATTTTTCAAGATGAAAATGGCTAGCCCAGCTATACGTCTTTTGAGGAATACCCACCGGGCTGCAAATCTTTCCTAGGAGGGATGCATTAGGCTTAACAGGAAAATGGGCTTTAAAAATAATAAATGGGATGTAATTATAAAAACTGGGCAGTAACTATAAAAAATGCACCAAACACGAAATTAGTTTATAAAATATTATTTATGGATTTTGAAAATCTTAAATTTTCATTGTTGCGCGCGCAATGTTTCGTTGGATTTTTACGTAATACAAATTTATATTTAATCTGACTAGAAATTTCGGGATAAAAATATTTCGGAGCCCATCAAAATGTGGGAAATTTTATTGAATTCTGTCTTCAACGGTTGGTTGAAATTATTAATCATTGTCCTAGCTAGAAAATGGGCTGTACTTTTAACAAACTGTAAATGGGCTGTTGTAAATTCCATTAGAATTCCAAAATGGGTTGTACATTCTTACAAAACGTAAATGGCCTATAAGTTCTCTGCCACACACTTGTGGGCCTACTAAGTGACATCGTCCCTAAAAAATAAGTTGGCCAGCGTATGCAAGGCTTTGCCAACTTATTATAGTCAACACACGGTTCTAGCAGCAGTGGCCGTTGGATGTCTATCCAACGGGTGTCGTGCTTATTCTTCAATTCCGGATATTCTTAGCTTCGGCCGCCCAAAAAATGATTCCTCCCCTGACATCTGGGGCACACCGTTTCGGAGGCTGGCCTGTGGGCCTACTAAGTTGGAGCGTACCAAGGGCTTTGTCAACTTAGTCAATAATAAACGTTTCTAGCTTCAGTGACCGTACGATGTCCATCCAACAGTCGTAGTGCTTCTTCAACCTCTGGTCTTCTTGGTCCAGCCGCCCAAAGCAGCGCCACGGTCGTGCCCGCTCCTGCCTCCCGTGGCCGGGTGCTACCGCGGAGGCCTCACCGCCCCATACTACTCCAACCGCTGGCCGTGCCATCCCCCACTCACCCTCACCCCCTGTTATTCTGCGGTGACGGCAGCCTCACACCGCAGCAGAACCAGTGAACCCTCGTACTCCTCTCCGCGCGGGCTTCCCCTGCTGCGTCTTCCCCGGCTCCATGTTGTCCCCTTCCTAGGCCTCGCCGTCGTCCAGACAACCGCCCTGGTGCTCTTGGTAAGGCGTGGTCAACGTGGTCAACGATCGACTTCCATCGGAAGAGTACTGTACATGGAGAGGCTGACAGCTGGGTCCAAGCAGCCGCAAGGAAGTGCCTCCTTATTACGCGCAAAATAATTATTCCTCCACCTTACAGCAGGGACCCATTGGACGGGCCACCTTATTTCGCGAAAAAAATGTTGCCCCCCTGACTGCTCGGACCCACCGGACGGGCTAGCGTATTTCAGGAAAAAAAACGTTTCCCCCGCTGTCAGCTCGGACCCACCGAAAGTGCCTCCTTATTACGCACAAAAAATGAATACTCCCCTGGTAGCTGGGACCCACCATGGTGGGAGGCTGACTTGTGGGCCTACAAGTTGACTGGGACGGGGGCCTTTGTCAACTTTAGTCAATATGAACGATTCTAGCTCCAGTGCCGTACGATGTGCATCCAACGGCCGTAGTGCTTCTTCAACCTCTGGTCTTCTTGCTCCAGCCGCCCAAAGCAGCGCCGGTCGTGCCGCATGCTCCTACCTCCCGTGGCCGGCTGTGCTGCCGCGGAGGCCTCACCGCCCCCTACTATTCCCACTGCTGGCTAGGCCCTGCGGTGACGGCAGCCTCACACCGCAGCCGAACCAGTGAACCCTCGTACTCCTCTCCTTGGCCTTCCTTCCACCGCGTCTTCCCGGCTCCTGTCGTCCCCATCCTAGGCCTCGCTGCCGTCGTCCACCGCCACAGTGCTCTTGGCGCGGCGTGGTCAATATGGTCAAGGAACGACTTCCATCGGACATGGATCAGACGTGGAGAGGTCGACAATCGGGTCCACGACGGCAGCAAGGAAGTGCCTCCTTATTACGCTGGAAAATAATGATTCCTCCACGGCGATGAGGGACCCACCGGACGGGCCACCGTATTTCGCAAAAAAAACGTTTCCCCCCTGAGTGCTGGGACCCACCAGCTACACCTTCGCACGCAAGGAAGTGCGTCCGGGCAAAAAAAAAGAAAACCAAAACGATTCGCCCCCTGACTGCTGGGACCCACCGGCCCCCCGACTGCTGGGACCCACCAGCTACATCTTCGCACGCAAGGAAGTGCGTCCGGGCAAAAAAAAAACGATTCGCCCCCTGACTGCTGGGACCGACTAGCTACATCTTCGCAGGCAAGGAAGTGCATGACAGTCGGGACCCACCTGTTCGAAGCGTATGTAGTATTGTCATTCAGGTCGCGAACGTGTACATACATATTGGTCGATGTAGAGGCGCACATGTGTCGTAGTAGAGGCGCGCACGTAGCATGTACACGTACGTACATCGGCCAGGGTGCAAGAAAGAAAATACGGCCACGTATGTGTACATACGTATGGCGAGGGCTCGTTGACATGGCAGGGTCGGAACGGAGAAACAGCGTCGTCGTCGTGTTCATGGGGAGGCAACGGAATGCGTCGTGTTCATTGGGAGGCAACGGAATGCGTCGTGTTCATCGGGAGGGCTTGGACGGAACAGGCGATGGAAATGAGGCCTGGCGTACCGCACAACGGAGGAAACAGACCTCCTACGGTCGAAACGGGGGTCCTGTTGATTGGGAGGGGTGTGGCGTACCGCAAAACGAAGGAAACGGACCTCCTACGGTCGAAACGGGGGTCCTGTTGATCGGGAAGGGTGTGGCGTACCACAAAACGGAGGAAACGGACTTGTGTTGGAGCGCTACGGTCGAAACGGGGGTCCTGTTCATCGGGAGGGGTGGCGCATAAGCAAAAGGACTCCACGGGATACTGTTCATCTCCACCGTCGACCCCTCCAGCCTCCACGAGCCACTGTTCATCCACCGCTGACCTCCTCCAGCCTCCACGGGCTCCTGCTCATCCAGCCTCCACCGCGTGCTACTCCACAAAGCTACCGCTCAACCACCCCTCCACCGCTCACTGTTCATCCAGCCCTCCACACCACGGGTCCTGTTCAACCACCCTCCACGGGCACCCTCCACCATCTACCGCTCATCCCGCCCTCCACGGGGTGGTCCTGTTCATCCACCCCTCCACGGGGTCCTGTTCATGCAGCCCCAACCGGCTCGATCGATCGGGGTTCTGTTCATCCAGAGGCAACACCACTGGGTCTTGTTCATCCACCCCCACCGGGAACTGTTCATCCAAACCCCCCCGCAATGCTCACTGTTCATCCAGAGGCAGCATCGATCGGCTTCAGTTAGCAGCGATGGCGAAGAATCGCCGATCGGGTTCAGTTAACAGCCATCGATCGATCGCTCGGGTTCGATAACGCCAGATTGCAAAGGCAATCGCCGGGTTCAGTTAGAGCCCAACGCCTCGCTTCGGGTTCGATTAGAGCCAATGCCTCGCACACGCAGCGTCACGTGTCTGAGAAAGCAGACATCGCTTCGGCCCCGACCTCCCACCGTAACTGAACTCCCGAAATTTTCCTCCCCTTGCTTCTACCACGGTTTTTCCGTCATGGACGGCCCAAAGAATGTCATGCAGTGCTGCCTCCGGCCCGCCCAGGACGAGAAGCCCATTTTCTATCATGATTTTTTGTCATAGAAGTAGGAGCCCACCACATCTATGATGATACCGGGTTTTGTCACAATTATCGTCATAGAAGTGTCATATGTATGACAGAAAAAAAAAATTCGTTCGGCCCAAAATGTCACGGATGTGTCTTTTTTGTAGTGTTAGTTCTGATGTAAGTCTTGCTGGGTACATTTGTACTCATGTTTGCTTAATTTATGCTTTTGCAGAGAGACTTTAGTCTCGCTAGTAGTTCCGCGTGGACTTCGACCTTTAGCTTGTAACCTCAGCTATGAGCTTGTACCTTGGGAGGGTCTTGTAGATAGTCAGGCTTCTCAGCCCTTTTCATTTCTAATTGTCTATACTCAGACAAGTTAAGCTTCCGCTTGTGCTTGTTGCTTGTATGACTTGAATGGTGGGTCATCAGACCCATGTTTGTAATATCTGGCTCTTCGGAGCCTAATGAATAAATACTTTGAGTTGTAGAGTTTTCTTGTGATGCCATGTTGTATTTGCACATATCGAGCATATTGTGTGTATGATTTGAAATGCTTGGTATGTGTGGGATCCGACAACCTAGTTGTTTATCCTTGGTAGCCTCTCTCACCGGGAAATGTCTCCTAGTGCTTCCACTGAGCCATGGTAGCTTGCTACTGCTCCAGAACACTTAGGCTCGCCGGCATGTGTCCTTCTTCGTTCCTGTGTCTGTCCCTTCCACTACAAAACAATACACTTCCGTGAAGAAACGTGTTTGTCACAGTAGGTCGCGTTTTTTGTCATGCATGTACATCCATGACAAATTTATGACAGAATCAAGATAATCATACCTGTCTTTGTCAGAGAAGTGTTCCATGACATTACCAAAATTATCATCACGGAAGTGTCCACTTCGTGACGATAAATCACGCGTCACGTAAGTGCTTTCATCAAGGGTGACCGACACGTGGCATCCACCGTAACGAACGCCGTTAAGCTATCGGGTCGAAGCTTTCGATCCGATAACCCGTTAATGTACCCGACCATTGGGAAATTTCCACGTGTAAAATTCTTATTGGCCGGACGAAACACGTGTCGGTCGTCGATTGGGTCGATAGGGCGCCTATGATATGTCGACACGTGGCACAGCCCAACAGTGGCCCATTTAGCTTACAAAGCCGGCCCATTTGACTTGGCCAAAAGTTAACAGGCTGGCCCATGAAAATCCTGTTAACGGTCTCTTCGCAAATAGCCCATTTTACGGCCCCTTAGGCCCTAAAGGAAATCGGCCCAACAAAGTCATGTGGGCCGTCGAATATAACACCAGCCCATTTCACTTTCGGCCCATGTATGGCCCACGACGTCTTTCGGCCCATACGAGGCCTTCGTGTCTTTTGGCCCTTTACAGGCCCATGGTGACTCTAGCCCATTGAGGGAGTTCCGGACTAGGGGGTGTCCGGATGGCCGAACTATCATCATCGGCCGGACTCCAAGACTATGAAGATACCAGATTGAAGACTTCGTCCCGTGTCTGGATGGGACTTTCCTTGGCGTGGAAGGCAAGCTTGGCGATACGGATATGTAGATCTCCTACCTTTGTAACCGACTCTATGTAACCCTAACCCTATCCGGTGTCTATATAAACCGGAGGGTTTTAGTCCGTAGGACGAACAACAATCATACCATAGGCTAGCTTCTAGGGTTTAGCCTCTTTGATCTCGTGGTAGATCCACTCTTGTAACATACATCATCAATATTAATCAAGCAGGACGTAGGGTTTTACCTCCATCAAGAGGGCCCGAACTCGGGTAAAACATCGTGTCCGTTGTCTCTTGTGACCATCCGCCTAGACGCACAGTTCGGGACCCCCTACCCGAGATCCGCCGGTTTTGACACCGACATTGGTGCTTTCATTGAGAGTTCCTCTATGTCGTCACCAACAGGCCTGATGGCTCCTTTGATCATCAACAACGACGCAGTCCAGGGTGAGACTTTTCTCCCTGGACCGATCTTCGTGTTCGGGCGGCTTTTGCATCATGCGGCCAATTCGCAGCCATCCGGAGCAGATCGAAGCTACGCCCCGCCGTGTCAGATTTGGAAGTTTAAACTATACGGCCGATATTCGCGGAGACTTGATCTTCGACGGATTCGAGCCGCAGCCAAGCGCCCATACCGTCCCGATGGGCATGATCTAGCTCTGCAAATTTAACAAAGGCCCTAGAGGCCCCACCAGAATCCGCTCCGACCCTTAATCCGGAGCCGGATTCCCCGATCGAGGATGAGTGGTTGGACACCGCCTCGGGGGATTTAATCTCTACGGCGATCGAGCCGAACTCCATCCATGTCCTTTGCGAAGACCTCGACTTCAGGGTGCCGAACTCCTCCCCGGACTCTGAACCCTTCGCGCCCTTGCCAATCGAATCCGATTGGGCGCCCGTTATGGAGTTCACGGCCGCGGACATCTTTCAGCACTCGCCCTTCGGCGACACCCTGAATTCACTAAAGTCCCTCTCTTTATCCGGAGAGCCCTGGCCGGACTACGGACAGGAAGGTTGGGATGCGGACGATGAAGAAACTCAATGCCCACCCACCACCCACTTCATAGCCACCGCCGAAAGCTTACACGGCGTGCTCGATTTTGATTCGAGGACATCGACGGTATGGACGACGATGTAGGAGACAACAATGAACCAGCACCTATAGGATGCTGGACAACCTCATCCCATGATGTATACATGGTGGATACACCTAAAGGAAATGAAGACAAGGAACAACGGGACGCCACGAAGGATAAATCCCTCGAAAAGCAGTCAAAACGGCAACGTAAACGCCGAACAAAGTCCCGCCTCAACAAAGACCCAGCCATGGAGCAGGGCGAACCGGTGAAAAACGAACAAGCTATCGAGCAATCGTCCGAACAAGACAACTTGGATAAACAATCTGTCCCCAGCGAAGACAACAGTCCGGACGATCTCTCGCCGGACAAACCATTGGAACAAAATGACCTCCAGAAAAGGCTCGTCGCCATCGCTGGCGTAGCCTGAAAAAGCGAAGCCGAAGCTCAAAACAGCGGAAGATGCACTCGAGGATTAGATGGAACAAAGTATTCAGCACCACAAATAAGTACGGCGACAGTCGCCGAACAAAGAGCTACCCGAAAAGAAAGCTACTGCCCGAATTCGATGAGGAGGCCTTAGAGCCCCCACAATTAAAAAGCAAGAAGGCCACCCGGTCGGATGGATGACCTCATGGCAAAAAGAGAGCGGCGAATGGTGCCAAGACACAAGCCAATATGTGATCCGCCTAAGGATTCACATCAAAAGGATGGCCCATTAGGTCCATCTATGGGCCAAGAAAGCACGCCACAAAGCAATGCAACACGCCAAAATTCCGAAAACCACGGCACACCCAAATATAGGGGCGCCAGACACCCCTATGTTTCACCGATGAGGTGCCGGATCATGAATTTCCAACGGGATTCAAACCCGTAAACATAGAGGCATACGACGGAACAACAGACCCTGGAGTCTGGATCGAGGATTACATCCTCCACATACATATGGCAAGAGGAGACGATCTCCATGCCATAAAATACCTACCCCTCAAGCTCAAAGGGCCGGCTCGGCATTGGCTTAAAAGCCTCCCAGAAAATACGATTGGAATTGGGAAGAGCTTGAGGATGCGTTTCGAGCAAATTTTCAGGGGACTTATGTCCGCCCTCCGGATGCAGACGATCTAAGTCACATAACTCAACAGCCCGGAGAGTCAGCCCGAAATTTCGAACAGGTTCCTTACTAAAAGAACCAAATAGTCGATCGTCCGGACGCCAAGCCTTAGCAGCTTTCAAACACAACGTCTGAGACGAATGGCTCGCCAGACACCTCGCCAAGAAAAGCCAAGAACAATGGCCGCATTAACAAGCCTCATGACCCACTTTTGCGCTGGAGAGGATAGCTGGCTAGCAAGGTGCAGCACCAATGACCCAAGTACATCCAAATCAGGGATGGAAATGAAATCACGACGCAGAAAAGATCGGCGCGGAATAAGGAAAATGGCCCAAATAGTACGGCGGTCAACGCCGGATTCAAAATCTCTCGGCCGAACAACAAAACACTGCCCCTAAAGGATAATAGTGACGAGCTATCCAACCTGAACAAAATTCTGGATAGACTGTGTCAAATACATGGTACCTCCGGGAAGCCTGCAAACCATACCCACAGAGATTGTTGGGTCTTCAAGCAGTCCGGCCGACTTAACGCCGCACACAAGGGGCTCGACACACCAAGTGCAAGTGACGAAACCCAAAAGTAGCACTCCGGAAAACAAAAGACTTTCCCACTAGAAGTCAAAATAGTGAACTCACTTCATGTGATAACACACAGCACGGCACCTGCCATACCAGGACACCGTCCGCATAATGGGGATAGAACCTACCAAAATTCGCTATAGCAGCACTTCCTTCAAAGGAATAACGCCAGACCTTCTTTATTATACAGGCTCTGTACCACTAGAGGTTGTGTTCGGTTCATCCGACAACCCCGTCATGAAAGCTCACTCCCCATCGCCCCATTCAGCAGTAGCCCTTAAGCACTACTGAGGCGTACAACTTTCGCCCGCTTTTACGCAATACTGCATTATGCATCTCTAAATGCCCGGTCCACGCGGCATCATCTCGTTAAAAGGAAGTATTAAATGTTACTCGAGCACGGAAGAACAGGAGACTGCCTTGACAGCCCCACAGCTATCCGGCTCTGCTAGGCAAAGAACCTGAATTGGTCATTCAAACCCCGGACACGGCTAGACGAGTCCGGCGCCTACTAGCGGCATACCCCCATACGAGGGGCCGCACGCATGTATAACAAGAGACAATAAAGCTCCATTTTATTCACTTCTTCGAACCTTACTTTGTTTATTTAATATTAAGTACATTTTTCGCACGATCCTTTTTCTTTTAAAACTAAGTTCCTCTCTTTTACAGATGAACAACGTGCTACACCTGTCCAGGATACGGCACAACGGAGACACAAAGCAGACATGCGATGAGGGACCCGTTGCAAGGATTCTTTTCAGATTAAGACCCTGCGTAAACCTTTTTTCACTGTCTCTTGTTGATATACACCCCCCCGGTTCCTTAATATAACCGAGGAGGAGGCTAGTGCTTTGGCATTGGCCGCACCAGAATTTTTGCGCCTACCTGGACACCAGGGGCTTAGGGCATTATTTTGCCCATTTTCATAAAGACCGAATACCTTAGGGAGTATTCGGCGTCTCGTGTTAGGCCTTATAAGCATCAGCTCCGAATCATGTCTTTGGTCAAATGTTGGGTTGCCCGGCTCTTGTGTTTTTCTGCCTTACGCCTGCTTTTCACGGCTAACGCGGCACCAGGAGAACTATCTGCGATTGTGCCCCGGTTCGGGCGAGCACCTCAAGAGAGAAAGCCGAAAACTAACTGTCATGATATAGCGAGACTGGTCAACCACTCGATGACTCACAGGAATGTTTAGGATTCCTCCGCATTAACGGCATGCGGTTTTCGGTCGAGCACATACGCACTCGAATTCGGGAGAGTGCAGTGCCCTGTGGGCTATATAGTAGCCCCACCCTCGAACTCCTATGGCTAAGTGAAAGTGATAAAGCATTATAGTCCGGTTGCACGGTTTGCTACGCTATCACCTCCTTAACAGGACCAAGACGTTGGATTAAGTGTGAAAAAGCGCTTTTTTGCAAACACCCCGCACTATGTGCGTGGGGCTGAAACCAAGGACTTCCATCTTTCGAGTTATATACACATATACATAAACGGCCGCCTACAGGAGTAGTTTACTACTTGAACGCACAAGTATAAAAAGCACTTATATTACATTGAAACATTGTTTTCACAAATCATACATGTCATTTAAACATAATATCCTTCGAGCATCGCGTCTCTATTAAACGAAGCGCCCGCAAGACTTCTTCAAAGTAGTGCTCGGCGGTACTCGCCTCTATCCGAATCACAGGATGCAACGTCGATGGCCTTCATCTCTGCCCAAAGTGTGTCTTGACACGGGAAAGAGCCATCCATGCTCCTCAATACACGCCGATCGCTTCATTGCGTCGATACGCGACACCGCACCAAGAAACTGCTGCACTAAACCAAAATAGCTCTTCGGCTGGGGTTCGTCTGGCCACAAGTGAGTCAAGACATGCTTCATGGCAACTCCGGACAATCGATTCAGCTCGGCCCATTCGGCCAACCGATCGGTCACGGGCAGAGGACGCCCGGACTATGGAATTGCGACCAATATAGCTCTTCCTTCAGGCCCCTTCTCGCCCCGGAAGTGCTCAACCGCGTCCACAAGACTTTCGCCGCCAAGTCCAGATAAGCATCCTCTGAACTCCACAATTTATCCAACTGAGCATACTTTGGATCTGTATATTTCCTCCACAGCAGAAACGGTTTTCCAGCCGCAATTGCCCCGGCCTGACTGAGCTCCTCCTTGGCAGCTCTCAAAGCCGATTGGGCACTCTTGGATTCGGCGGCGGCCTCCTTTAGGCCCTCTTGTTCCGCTTGACGTTCCTTTTCAAGAACCGCGCAGCGATCGGTAGTATTCCTTAACTTTCCGCCATATCGGCCATCTCCTCTTGCTTCGGCGATGAGCAGCCCGTTCAGCTTCTAGCTCTTGGCCGCCTTTTACACGCCGCATTACTAATTCTGGCTTGCTCTTTCGCTCGGGCGAAGTTACGCCTGCAGCTCCTCCACGGCAGCGGCACCATCTGCATTAAGCATACAAACAGTAAGACATGGGCGTCAAGCTCCCTTACCAGGTGTCCTCATAGAAGTCGCATACCTTGCGACTCGTCAAACCGTTCATTGACCAGCGCGATGTCCGCATCTGCCTCATCAAGCTGCCGCTTTAGTTCGGCATATTCATCAGTCCGGCTGGCCTCCGGACGCCCCGCCACCTGTTTAGGAGCGGCAATATGTTACAACTAAGAATTTGATCCTCGACACGTCGTCAATTTCGACAACATACCAAGTCTCAGGGGCTACTATCTATAGATGGCGCATTTTATATGCGTAACTGTCAGAAGGTACATTATTTTTTGCGTACCTCAAACCCGTCAAGAAGCTTCGACGGCTTCGTGCAATCCGCTCTCTGCGAATGCAATTCTTTCAATCACCGTACCCATTAGAGCACGGTGATCTTCAAATAGCCGCCGCCTCGAAAGGCAGATCCTTCAGCTCCTCGACCGACGCCACTTGGCGTCGGACCTTCCGCCCCGCGGACTTGGGGAACCCTCGCGGCGACACCTCCGGGTCGTCCGCTTCACATGAGGGTGCGACAGGTGGAGGCTTTTCGCTCTCCATCATCTCCGGAAGAAGATCCCCTGAAGACGAGCTCTGCTGAGAAGGGCTGAGGTCCAAACTACAAGGTATAATTTCGGTTATCTTCATAAATAAATACAGGGATGTTCCTTATTTACAAGACCCCTTATTTTTACTTACGGCTCGCTGGAGGGCTGATCCCCTTGGGGAAATAGTGCGGCTGGGTTACTTCCCAGCGCCGGACTCTCCAACGAAGATTCCCTTCCCCTCTTTGAGGCCTTGACCTCCGGAACTTTCGAAGCAGTCCTCTTCCCTCCTCGAAAGATGGGACTTTTAATCCCTCCTTCCTTGATAGCCTCCTTCATGGGGGCAGTCGCTTCCCCGCTCCCCCCTTCGCCTTCTTCAAAGGGCGCGACCTTCAACATCTTGGTCAGCATGGGATCCGGCGTGGTCTCTGGGAGAGAAGCCGGACACCTTATTAACTTTGCCTTGGCTATCCATTCCTGTTCAAGAAACGGCTCCTTTAAAGGGCATATATATATAATAAATGGATGAACAGCTTGTCCGGTTACAGGACTACTTACTTGAGCATCTGGGTGATTGCAGCTTAGTCCTGCGTCCTCGGTCAAGTCCGGACACTTCTCTTGTGATCCGAAGAACAGTTTATACATCTCCACGGGCGTCGTGCCCACAAAATTTTGGAGAGCTCGTGGTCCCTCCGGATTGAATTCCCACAGGTGGAGGGGGCGACGCCAGGGCTGAAGGCGCCGGATCACCATAACTCGCGCCATCGCAACCAGATTGATCCCTCTTTCCTGGAGGTCTCGAATCACGTTCGCAGCAGGGGACGTCCCTGGGCGACCCCGCCGAGCCCCTTGTTGACCCATGATGCCAGCCATTGTGGTGGACCGGAGCGGAAGGCGGGAGCGCCGCCCATTTGGTGCCCCCGAGCGGTGATATAAAACCACTCCCTGCTACAACCAAGCTCCTCTTGAAAAGAGCCCTCGGGCCACGGAGCATCAACACATTTGCTTATGACCGCCCCTCCGCACTCCGCTTGCTGCCCCTTGATCATCTTTGGCTCCACCTCGAAGGTCTTGAGACACAATCCAAAGTGGGGGGTAATATGGAGGAAGGCCTCACATACGACAATGAATGACGAGATATGGATGATGGACTCCGGATTCAAGTCATGGAAATCAAGCCAATAATAAAACATGAGCTCCCGCACAAAGGGGTCCGTTGGGAAGCCTAAACCCCGAAGGAAGTGGGACACGAACACCATGTTCTCGTCGGGCTCAGGAGTGGGAATGACCTGCCCTGGAGCAGGCAGCCTATGCGAGGGTCAGATACCTGGCATCTCGCAGCTTTAGCACATCTTCTTCTGTAACGGAGGAAGACATCCATCGGCCGTGCTGGTCGGAGCCGGACATCATCGAAAGTCCGAAGCGCCTGAATCTGAAGCTTTCGGTGTTGGAACTCGAAGCGCGAGGCGAACTCGATGGAGGGTGTAAAGAAGAAGAGGGCCTTGGTCTCATCATAAAGAGCTTGAATACCAAGAGCCCACCCCGTGGTCGATTAGGACTCGCCTTCGATAGAGAAGGCAGGCCAACCGCATGGTTGGGTTACCCACGTACGTATTGATGAGAATCCCAGAATAAGGGGGCACGATCTACGCTTTGATAAGACGTGCCAAGGAAACCGCCTCGCTAAACACGCTGAGGTGGAACAATAAAAAACGATTCATATAAAGGCCTGGTCGTGATGTGATGTCGCGCCGCGGAATACGTCAGCAGATCTGTGCAAAAATTATTCTCTCTATGGTGTTATGTGGAACTTGTTTTGCAGAGCCGGACACTATCCTTGTGTTCAAAACCTTCTATGAAGTATTCGGAGGAACCCGCCTCGCAATGCCGAAGACAATCAACACGCCGGACTCATCGTCATTGAAGCCTGGTTCAGGGGCTACTGAGGGAGTTCCGGACTAGGGGGTGTCCGGATAGCCGAACTATCATCATCGGCCGGTCTCCAAGACTATGAAGATACAAGATTGAAGACTTCGTCCCGTGTCCGGATGGGACTTTCCTTGGCGTGGAAGGCAAGCTTGGCGATACGGATATGTAGATCTCCTACCTTTGTAACTGACTCTGTGTAACCCTAACCCTATCCGGTGTCTATATAAACCGGAGGATTTTAGTCCGTAGGACGAACAACAATCATACCATAGGCTAGCTTCTAGGGTTTAGCCTCTTTGATCTCGTGGTAGATCCACTCTTGTAACATACATCATCAATATTAATCAAGCAGGACATAGGGTTTTACCTCCATCAAGAGGGCCCGAACCTGGGTAAAACATCGTGTCCCTTGTCTCCTGTTACCATCCGCTTAGACGCACAGTTCGGGACCCCCTACCCGAGATCCGCCGGTTTTGACACCGACACCCATAATGAATAGTAAGTTTCTTTATACCCGTTAACGGCCCGTGATTTACATGTGCCGTTTCCAGCCCGTGTTAGCTTTCGGCCTATTGACGGCCCATACGTTCTTGGGCTCCTTTTCGGCCCTCGATTACTTCCGGCCCGTTACTGGCCTGTTCCCCTAATGGGCCAAATTCAGCCCATGGCAAGAGTCGGCCCGTTACTGGCATGTTCCCCTAATGGGCCAAATTCGGCCCATGGCAAGAGTCGGCCCGTTACTGGCCTGTTACCCTAATGGGCCAAATTCGGCCCATGGCAAGAGTCGGCCCGTTTCTGGCCTGTTAACCCGTTGCGCCATTTCCACCGGCCCTATATTCTCGCCCATTAACGACCCGTTATGCCCGTGATGTATTAAGCCTTTGCTGTCCCACGGCTGTTACCGTCTTTGGCCGATACCAATTACGCCCGATTACGACCCATGTAGACCCATTTATCCGACGGCCCGAGGCCCACCGATTACAGGCCCATTTATCGATGGCCCGTAGGAGACCCATGGATCCTACGTCCCGTATATGGCCCATGGTAGTTGCGTACACTAGCAAACCAGGGAAGAAGAAGAATAGGAAATAAATAAGGCCGAAACTAACGCTAGGATATTAAGGCGATTGCACAGATTACATCCACTTGGCATCAAAGATCGCCACCAGTGCAAATATAGGGAACACCCTACACTATACAAAAATGGCTTGTTGTTTTCTTCAGCCGGTGGCTGCATGTTAAGAATAAATTTTGTATCGCACCAAAAGGAAGGTTGGCATAAAGCTTAACAGTCTAGCAGATAAATGCACCACCAGAAGTTCAGAAGCTCAGTTCATTTGACCTGACTGTTATGTTTTCATGTTGTATTGTCCGATGGAGCACCATAACCCTCGCCTTCATTTCCCTAGGCTCTGAACAACATAGCAAATGTCTGATAGTCTGGTTTCAAAACCATGCATATCTTGACGACATTGAGCAATGTTTCTCCTTGTTTCACAAAGGGTCTTTGTGAGGGAATGGACTTGTGTCTGGAGCGCAGATACAACATTGCTTTGAGCTTGCATATCTTGATCATGAGGCAATTTGGATGACATTGCCTTAACAACCAACCCAGTATTACGCAGGAATGTACTTTTGGCACTGTTAGTGGACAGGTACTGACCCACTGCAACAAGAGCTAACATTGCGGTTATAGTTGCCTCGCCACCTTCAGAAGGTGGCGGTTCCACCATTTTTCCATAGCTCGCTGAAAAGTTGTGGTTTTACATTAGTAGTACCGAGCGAGAAGATATTAAGGAGGCATCAAAACCAAACAAAATAGCTTTGGTCTATATACAGAACTTATTCTGGTGAACCCATGTAAAATATTAGTTATATTTTATTGCAAAGTACATAATAAAACCAAGTTCCAAACATATGACCATGTACCATCGCTAATGTATTGTCTATTTCTTCACATTGTATTCAGGGCTAAGGATAAAGAGACGAAGTTTATAATACGGTAAGCATAGTATGACATCATTCATATCACAAAACAACCGAGAATGCATAAACATGAAATTGTAATGTTGTGTGGGCAAGTCCAGCACGGAACTAGATTACGGGTCGAGATCAAAGGAACATCACTCCTCTCTTTTAAACCTTGTAAGGTGCAATGATACGCTAAGACAATTGTGTATAAAATTGAAAAGAGTAATAGACATTGGCTGCAAACCATGCAGTTCAAGGCACAAGTCAGAGTAACTAGTAGTTAAAAGTCATGAGGATTAAGGACTTACAAAGCGGCTTTGACTGGTGTAGTCATGCCCTTCTTCTTCTTGGTGTGACAGGTCCTTGAAGATTTCCACAACATTTGGTTCAGGTACTTTTTGGTCCTTATGGGCTTTCCTCTGCATTTTAACAAGTCAATATAGATCTCGATAATATGGTACAACGAAAAGAATGAAACAACAGCTAATTACAAGAGCCTTGCGATTGTGCAATATAGCTACGAGATCCTATAAATGCATTGGAATTTCACTTTCGTACGGTTGGCCTTGTTCTTTGAACAATTCACCTACAAGAAGATAGATTTGTGTGGCACACGCGTAAATAGGACTTCAACATGTGATTTTATGACATATATATAATGTACCTGATACTTCGGATCGGACCAGTGTTTAACGAGGCCTCTCCAGTCTTCATCAGATATATTTTCCACTGGAGATGTTTGGGCAAGTTCACTGTTAGCCTTGCCTTCAAAGTGAGTTTTCCTCAAGTTATACCGATACTGTCGCAGATCAGACTTGAAAACATGGGTGCAAGCTTGTCTGGTTGCATCATCTTGGCCATCCAACTTGAACCTCATCTGTTGAAAATTATGGGAGTCTCATTATTAGCAACCTAGAAAGTATTGGACAGAGCAAGATGATATTACTAGTTTCCATACATAACCATACTTACAGATAAATGGTTGAGGAAGGTGTTGAACTGGGTTTCGTGTTTGTCATTCCTGTACTGAATCCATGTTGGGAGGATACGTACATGACACCTAACAGCAACCGCTGCCTTTGATACTAACTTGGCTGACTCTGTAGCATCACGTGGCCTTTTTAAACCTGCCTCAAAACGGATCTCCATACTTCCTCCTCTAGATTTACTTAACCTATCGAGCATTAACCCTGATGTTTGTTTCCTCTTGCGCCTAGGTGCTAGTCCAACAACAAACATATGAAGTGTTAGTGTACATCAAACTGTGAGACTACATATAAAGAAGCATGCAACTGTAATTTGACTCCAGCAACTACCTTCTTGCTATTGAAGCTCACAAGGTTCATCTGATATTGCCAACTCGTCTTTTGTCAAGAGTGCTTGGGAAGTAGTGTCAGGTGGCAAGGGAGCTTGGGAACGTGCTACTAGCTCAGTTGACGCACGAGTAATTCGTGCAGCTGGTAGTACTGTGGTAGGTGTTGCAAGAACTAGGGTTGTCACTGATTGTTTGGTGGCAGCTATTTGTTTCTGTTTGGCTTTTTTTGCAACTTGTGTAGCATGGGATGCCGTGTTTGTAGAATTTTCCGCTGGACTTTGACCTTCTATTGCACCATCAAGTGCAGAGAATCTGCAGGATTCATCCGCTTCTCATTCCCTGGCATTCTGTGTTTCTTCCTCTTTCTCTGTGCCATGTTAAGTCAAGTCGACAAGAAAAACGAATAACAATTTAGTTCTTCTGAACAAATTGAAGCGTGATGCAGACGAACTGAACTTTGATGTTAGACAACCACATGATAGGAGGATGTAATATGTGTGAAAAACAGGACGGAAGAGATAACTAGAACTATCATGTGTAAACTAAGAAGAAGACATTTCACCAAATTAGAAGCAATGCAATGGAAGGTAGACACCATATGAAAGATGCTACAAATATCGCTCTGCCAAGTTAACAGTGTCTCATCATAAATGGCATTTAAACAAATGTGAAGCAGTACAAGAAATAAATCATATGCAAGATGCAAACAACATCACACTACCATGTTAGAGGTCTCTCGTCATTAGTGCCGTTGCATATTCACAGCATTGCATATTCACAACTTATGATGTGTAAACTAAGGAGAAGGCATTTCAACAAATTAGAAGCAATGAAAGCTAGACACCATATGAAAGATGCAATGAATATCACTCTACCAAGTTAAAACTATCTCGTCATAAGTGCCATTTCAACAAATTAGTAGTACAAGCTAGAAAAGAATGTGAGATGTAACCTATATCACAATCTGAAGTAAAACATGTATTATGATAATTGATTGTTGCAGGTTACACAATAGTAGTAATTTGATGTAATAACATGGTGTGATAGACAGATATTGTATGTTCTAGAAACAGGAACACGTGTCTTATTCAAGTATAATGTGTAAAGTAAGCAGATGGAATTCAACAAAATTAGAAGCAATACAAGATAGACATCACACATAACATGCAACCACATATACTTGAATTGTCAAAAAACATGCAACCACATATAATAGTGCCAAGTTAGAGGGAGCACCGGTGATGCTGCACTAGGGGAGACGTGCTCATCATAAACACAGCTTTGTTGAGTGTCTATGCATGTGTTGTCTTGGAAATCATCTTCGGGGTGTGGAGGAGTAGAAATCGTAGAGGCTCTCCGTTGGAAGGAGCACCTTTATCCGCTGCCTTGCTAACTTCCTTCCGCTTTATTGATTTTGAATTGTCAAGTAAAAGCGACAAGAAAAAGCAATAAAATTCTCTCCTCATAACTCATTCATGCATGATAAGACAATCACTACTTTGATGTAAGGCAAACACATGACACCGAGGATGGAATATGTACGAAAAATGTGACGGCATGGCATGTTCACAACTGTTTGTGTAAACTAAGTATAAACCATTCCAGCAAATAAGAAGCAATGCAAGCTAGACACCACATGAAAGATGCAACCAATATGACTCTGCCAAGTTAAAAGCGTCCATCATAAATGGAATTTCAACAAATTAAAAGCAGCGCATGCTATAAATCATATGAAAGATGCAACTAATATCGCACTACATATGCTAAAGGTGTCTCGTCATGTTGATTGATGCAGGATACAAAAAAAACAATAGTTTTATGTAAGGACATGCTTAATAGACAGATGTACTATGTATTAAATACAGGAAGGCATGTCACATTAATAGGTATAATGTATAAGCTAAGCAGACTAGCACATGCAGTTTAACCAGATTGGAAGAATTACAATCTAGACACCATATGCAACATGCAACCACATATCACGCTGCCAAGTTAGAGAAAGCACCTGCGATGCTAGTGTAGGGGAAATGTTGTAATCAACTACAGAGCTACGTTCACTATCTTCATCTAGCATTTCTGCTTTCTTGAGAATCATGTCGGAGGCCGACGCTGCATTCTTTAAATGAGGAGTAGTCCCCTTGCCTGCCTCGTCATAAGTGATTGATGAGGATACACAAGAACATTAGTTTGATGTAAGAACATGGTTAATACACAGATGTACTAGTATGTACCAAAAACAAAAAGGCATGTCATATTCAAAGGTATAATGTGTAAGCTAAGCAGATGCAATTTAACCAAATTGGAAGCAATATAAGCTAGACATCCGGCTGGAGTGGTGAGCATGATCATCTAGGACCTGAGAGCTTGGTGGGAGGCGGGCTGCTTCGCCACCATCGCAGCTTTTTTGTTGGTTTCCAGGTGATGCCTATCTTTGTTGGGCTTGTCACTGGCTCGGCCAGTGCCGTGACTAGCTATTTGTCTTCTGGTGCTCACGGGATGGTGGTTCATGTAAAAAAATATCTTTCCTTATCTTACCGACTTCGGCCTTTCGAATACAAGCTAGACACCATATGGAACATGCAACCACATATGACACCGTGAAGTTAAAGCAAGCACCTGGGATGGTGGTTCATTGCGAGCGAGGTCATCAACTCCAGAGCTACGTTTACCGTCTCCATCTGCTGACACTGCATCCTTTATAGCGTTGTAACGTGTCTTGCCTAGCCGCACACCAAGATGGAGCGACTTCTCTCTTTTCTTTTTGGCTTCTCTCGTGGCAGCAGAGTCTGAAATACCCTTGCATAAAAACACAATAGTGAGAGTAAGGGTGAAGTGTGTGCAGAACTAGTGCACTGTAAAAGTAGTAGATAGCAGGTGGCTGAAAAATAAATGACAGGAGACATATGATAGCTCTACAACATTGCATGGCAAACAAAATTAGATTCTACTCCGTATAATTTTGTAATATATGAGCACAGGAAATGCAGGTACTCCTCCAGCACACCACCACATGTGGTCATATCTAAGATACCAGTTGACTGAAAATAAATAGGTCAGTTGATTTTTTTAATGAACCGTCCGATCTATAAGGAACGGGAAGATGGCCTTCGTCTACCTCCCGCCAGTCACTGTTGACGATCTTTCTCGAACCGCCAGCGACCACCGGCCCAGACCCCTGCCTCCGCCGCCCCGCCCTCCCATCGACCTCACACCACCGCCGTGCTTGCCAGCGCTCCCATGCCATCCCTTTAATCCCGCCGACCTCCAGATCGGGCGCCAGTAGCTCTAGGCCGCACACGCCCCTAAGATAAACACCAAGGCGCTGCTTCCCCGGTGTAATAGGCGTACTAGCGCCTGTTACGCCGGGGAGTGCTTCCATTAATTGGGAATCAACTGGCCAGAAATTGAAATTGTGGCGGCAGACCTCTAGCTAAGGTGAAATAGTATATGAGGAGAAACCTTGTGCATCGCGAAGTTACTAGGAACATCTAGTATCAAGAAGAAGCGGTCAACTAGTGTCTTCGTGGGATGAATACCGTGCAAGCAGAGACGTAAGATTTGCACGAATAAGGGAAGAGGAGTACCTTTTTCGGTTGCCGGTGTGGTCACCTCCACATGTCGCGCCGATTTTCTTCTTTTTACCGGGGAATCTGATGTTCTCTCCACATGTCGCGCCGATTTTCTTCTTTTTACCGGGGAAACCGATGTTCTGGAGGGTGCACGCTTGGACGAACCCATGGCCAAATTGTTGACTGTGTTGCCGTGGCCGTATGTCGGCGGAGGGAAGCAGATCCGAGGCGGCGAAGGGCGGCGAAAGGTGAACAGCTCCGGTGCGGTGGAGGGTGGCAAAGTTGGAGTGGCAGCGGTGAGGCGCATGACGACGTGGTTGAACTGGCTCGGGTACGGACGGCTCGGCCTCGGCTTCAACTACTAGCCGTGGAGGGCGTTGCGGTTGAGGTTGCGGTGGACGACGACGTCGGGGTATCGGCTCCGGCATGATGGAGGAGGGCGGCGGTTGATGGGTGGGATGGGGTGGCGGACGGAGGACGCCGGGTTTCACGGCTGGTGGAGAGGTAGTTTTGGTGCCCACGCAGCATTTAATGGGGAATCGACGGGTGGGGAACCATGTTTCACCTGGGACGCGCTTGTTTTTGGCTTTTTGAATGTAAGATGGGACGCGCTTGTTTGAAATTTGGGGAAAGTACAAACTTTGCCCCTCTTAAATTTCGGACCCTCATGGGTCGGGGTAGGATGGTAATCCCAGTGTCCCAAATAGTGGGCGGAGCTATTTCGCCGCCGCATGTGTGCTTAGGCGGCCATTGTGTATGAATGTTTTTCGGATGCGGTTGCGTGGCGTCTAGATGAAGCTACAAACCTACCCGGTTTAGACCTTTGGACGTTGGGCGGTAGGTTTCACGGGTCGGAGTTATTAGAAAAGTAATTTCCTTGTACTACCAAACATTGGTCTCACGTGGTTTCAAGTAGTAGAGGCTCTTTTGGCGCTTCATTCGAAATTTTGAAACACAAGCATTCACGTTTAGAGTACTCTTGAACTATGAGGATTGACCTAAATAAACAACATTATATTTGACCTTGTATGTTTGAAAACCTCATTAAATTATCCGCTTCTTTTTGAAATTTTGACACTTGAAAATCCTATAACTACGATTATTTTCGAATGGAGGAGCTAAATTTGAATCTATTTTGTACACGACTACATATGCTATTATGTACAAATCAGAGCAAAGGTTGGTGCCCCCATAATTTAGATATGGTTTACAAATGCCATGATATCAAATTCAAATAATTGAATGGACTTCATGTTGAATTCGATTTTTTTAACCACCTTAAGTTGAATTCAAATGTATGCTAATTCATAGGTAGTAGCTATTTATAATGTCCATTGTGTAACTTTCGTATGTATAATGTGCTTTACACACACAACATGAACTATAATCACGTTTATATTCGATTGCTAAAGCGATGCATTGTCTGGAGTTCAAAATACTAACTATGTGGATCAATTGTGTCAAACAATAACATAGACATTCTCAAATTCGATAGAATCTAGATGTCTGATGGATCAATGACCGCTCCTTACGAGAATTGCAAATATCATGATCCCATCCTAATATTTGGATACAATTTATATCTTTAATCAATGTGTAGAGTAGTCTTTTACGTGTAGTTTCACTCTCCATCGGTGGTCTCTCACACATGCTCACACACTCTCTCCCGAGGTGTCTTTCTCGCACACATGCTCTAGATATAACCCTCCCTCCCTCTCGTAACCATTTACAATTGTTTTCACTAACCTTTATCACAAGCATTCTTCCTCTCGCAAACATACACACACACAATCCTCATCGACCCTTTCTATATACATGCACCTGCCTACGTGTCTCATGTACGCACATTATCTTTACGCCTGTCTCTCACGCATTGTCTCACACCTCTCTTCCTAATCGACGAGTATGATTCTACCAGAGCATTCTTTAGGATGCCCCTTAAAGTTAGGTTGGATGAATAGTAATATCAGAGATAAAGGGGTTACCTTAGTCCGAGAACCTAGGGTTACAAATCCTAACCAGCTTTGTCAGTGGACACAGAGTCCTTCACAATTCTGCTATCTTTGTCTTGTACGCCTAGTCATCCATGGGTCTTCCTAAATGCGTCACGGGCCGACCAATGTGGCGCGAGGACAGAACCGAGCGAAGGGCCTCACCTCGACCCACCGGACCTCACGCGGTGACACACCCTCTGCCCCCACGTCTCATTATCTTCTCACACCCACACATACCAACACAAACACCACACACACAGAAAATTTCTCCTGGTGCCTCTATTCTTGTCACGCCCAAGATGCGACCCTATCCTAAAGGAAGTCGAAGGTCCCACCAAGGATAGAAGCGCATCTTGAAGACGCTTTTGCAAGGTGGATATCATTACATCAACATTACATAATAGACGGGGATACATACATAAGGCATACAATGTCACACTAATACAACATCACATCATACAAGATCAACATCCGACTACGGATGAAACATAAACAGAAACTCAAACAAAATCCACCCTGCTAGCCGGGCTGCCGACACAGAACCTATCCCCGATCGAAGAAGCGTAAGAAGAACTCCAAAAACAAGTAACATCGCTCTCACGTCATGATCATCGCATAACCTGTACTGCAACCGGTGGTGTAGTAATCTGTGAGCCACGAGGACTCAAAGAATCCCATTACCATGGGTATCAAGACTAACAAAGCTTAAAGGAAAGGAAGGGGTAAAGTGGTGAGGTTGCAGCAGCGGCTAAGCATATATGGTGGCTAACATACGCAAATGAGAGCGAGAAGAGAAAACAAAGGAACGGTCGCCAACTAGTAATGATCAAGAAGTGATCCTGAACTCCTACTTACGTCAGACATAACCCGAAACCGTGTTCTCCTCTCGATCAACCCGAAAAGAGACACTCACGGTTACGCACACGGTTGGTGTATTTTAGAAGAGTTTACTTCAAGTTTACTACAACCGGATATTAACAAAATCCCATCTGCCACATAACCGCGGGCACGGCTTTCGAAAGTTCAAACCTGCAGGGTGTCCCAACTTAGCCCATGATAAGCTCTCGCGGTCAACGAAGGATATTCCTTCTCCCGGAAGACCCGATCAGTCTCGAATACCGACTACAAGACATTTCGACAAAGAATAAAACAAGACCAAGCAAGACCTCCCCGTGCCGACATCCCTGATAGTAGCCGCCAGATCTCTGCCTCGTGCCACGACCGGATGAGCGACGTACAACTAGAAACAGCCCTCTAGTTTCGCCGAGGTGGCGCTGCAAGTGGCTCTAGTTTGGACCAACACTTAGACAAGCATTGGCCCGGGGGGGCTAAAATAAAGATGACCCTTGGGATGCGCGACTCCCAAGGGAAAAAGGTAATAGGTGAGGCAAATGGTAAAACCAATGTTGGGCCTTGCTAGAAGAGTCTTATTCAAAGCGAACTGTCAAGGAGGTCCCATAAATCACCCAACCGCGTTAGGGACGCAAAATCCGGGAACATAATACCGATATGACGGAAACTAGGGCGGCAAGAGTGGAAGAAAACACCAGGCATATGGCCGAGCCTTCCACCCTTTACCAAGTATATAGATGCATTAAATATATAACAGATATTGTGATATCCCAACATAAACATAATCCAACATGAAGCAATCTTCATCTTCACCTGCAACTAGCAACGTATAAGAGGGGCTGAGCAAAGCGGTAACATAGCCAAACAACGGTTTGCTAGGAAGGGTAACAAAGGTTAGGGGCTGTCATGCAATTTGGGAGGCTTGAGCAGCAAGTGGTAGGTAACATAGCATAGCAGTAGAACGAAGCAACTAGCATAGCAATGATAGTAATGAGATCCAAGGTGACGGTCATCTTGCCTGAAATCCCACTAGGAAGAAGAACGAGTCCATGAAGAAGATGAACGGAAGTAGTCGAACGAATCCTCACAATCGCAACATTACCGGAACTAAGAAGCAACACCGAAAAGAAACAAACAACATGGTAAATGCACAAGCATAAACATGGCATGATGCACAATCAAGTATGATGCATGTCCGGTTTAATGAGGCATGGCATGGCAAAGTGCAACAAACAATGCTACAAGTTAAGTGGAGCTCGATATGCAACGAGTTGCATATTGACAAAACACCACATAGACATATTTAGTTTAATCTCGTTTAAGCTACCAAACAAAGTTAAATGTTGTTAAACATGGCAAGAGGTGAAGCATAATTAAACTACCTATCTAGGCAAGTTTAAATGAGGCCGGAACAACAAACAACAATTCCGGAAAATCCCCATGTGCGTATTTCGAATTTGGTACTGTTCTGCCCTAAAACATATTTTAATGTTGTTAAACATGAAAATAAAGTCCACCATGTTAAACTAGGCATTTTTCCACCCCATTTACATATAAAGTTTATTAAATTCAAGCTACGGTTAATTAGTTATGAAATAAATCATTTTAACATGGCATTTGAGCAAATTTAAAGAAACAGCATTTTAAACCTTTTAAACATGGATGAAAGTGGTATATTATGAAACTAGATAAAATTTTAAGCAAGTTACATGTAAAGTTTGTTTAATTCCGATGCATGGTTATGAAGTTATTAATGCATGAACTATGAGGGTTTTTCTGCAAAACTGCAAATCCTGGAATAATAGACAAATTCGTTCAGAGCAGAAAAAAAACATGGCAGGCCGAATCTGGTGCATGTTGGGCCAACAGAGAGGAGGGGCTGGGCGGCTGCTCACATTGGGCCGGCTGTAGAGGCGCTGGGTCTTGGCGTGCTGGGCGCGACCCAGGCGCGGGTCAACGCGCGGCGGCAGCGTGCACTCTCGTCCTGCTCGTGCAGGAGCGAAGCAGGGAGGTGGCGCGGTGAGGGACTTGGTGAGGAGGCGACCTCCAGCGACAAGTGGGTGGCGGGGGCGACGGGATCCGGCGGTGAGACGGCGACCCGACGAGAACTAAAGCGAGGCAGGGTTCGGGGCGTGTCTCGTCCTCCTGCTCGAAGCAGAGGATGTAGGGGAAGCAGAGGCCGGCGACGAGGGATGCAGGGTCGCGAGGCGGCGGCGCTCGGGCAGACGGGAGGAGCGGGCGCGAGGGCTTCCCTCCCTGGAACGAGGCGGAGGCGATGGGGACCTCCAGGAGATCCATGGGCTCCTGCAAAACGGCGGCGTCGCGACACCATCAGAGGGAGCGAGAGAGAAGAAGTGGAGGAAGGAAGGAGAGGGGCGACGGGGCTGGTCCTGCTGGTATTGCTCCGGCGAGGGGCAACGGGCGTTGATGGAGCTCCGACATGGAGATCCTGCTACGCGGGTAGCCGGTGGCCATCGGCGCCAGGAGGAGCATGGAGGAGCTCCTCTCCTCCGGATCGAACAGGAAGGAGAAGGCGGCGGGGCGCTGGTCTCCGACGAGGCCGGTCGAAGACGGCAGCCTCATGGAGGGGAGCTCGGGCTCCTGGATCGCGAGGGGGCGCGGGAAGGATGGATCCGAAGGGATGCATCGTTGGGTGGATCGGGCAAGATCCCGAGGAAGGAGGAGCCTTGTCCTTGCGCATCTGGTTGGCTGGTGGAGAGGTCGAGGAGGGCAGGTAGGGTGGCGGCGGTGAAGAGGATTTGGATGGATGGGACATGCTAGGGCTATGGTTTGACTGCTTATATAGCAGGTGGTAGGTATGATGGGGCATTTATAGATAGAGGAGAATATTTGGATCATCCGATCAAAATCCGACGGCCGAGAATAAAGGTTAGGAAAATTCAAATTATGAACCGAAGATGTTTTAGGGGGTGTTTGAAGATGCACCAAACGGTAACCACAACCCGATTCGGGTTCGGGGAAGTTTCGGACGCTCATGCGAGGGGGCCGCGGGCTGACGAGAGAGGTTAAGTGGTTTGACAAGAGGGAGCCGAAAACACGGTTGGTCTCAGAACGGCCAACGACGGCAAGGGGGGACGCGGAAACTATGAACGGGTGCAAGTTTTATGAAAAACGTGTAGATGCAATGCGCATGATGCTATGAGATGAGATGCATGGCATGAACAAAATGCAAAACAAAAGACAAAACCCAACCACGAAGGAAATAAAATATCGCATCTCCGGAAAAGGCAAGAGTTGGGGTTACGAATATGGAAAGTTACATCCGGGGCGTTACAACACTCCACCACTACGAGAGGATCTCGTCCCGAGATCTAGGATGGCACCGGAGAGAAAATGGAAGAGGAAGAGAGGAGGTAAAACTAAGTTGCTTCTTCGACAAACGAAAGTGAAACCATGAACCTTGAGATGTTGAGCAAAATGAAAGAAAGAAAACAACGAAGATGAGCAAAGTTGAAAACACTCAGTTAGAAAAGAGGAACAAGGGATACGACGAGAACCAAGAGTTTTAGTGATAAGATCGATATTGAAACCACTCCGGTTAAAACTAGATAGAGAAGGAATAAGATTGATATAATTTGGGCAGCACTCCGACTGTAAATGGAAGGAATTGAACATGAACTTGACAAGATGAGAGGATACTTGATGAAATCAACAACACACCGCCTCCGTAATTGAAAGAATGGCACAAGGGTAAGAAACATTTGAGACCGCACTCCGGTTGAGAAGGGAGGAAAAACTTGATAAGATGAGAGAACTTGAATGAAAACACGACACTCCGGCTAAACGGATAAGCAAGGAGAATTACATGATCTTGACAAAACAAGATAATTGGTAGAAGAGAGCAACATCACAATGCCTCCGGAAACAAAGCATGATAGTTAGATAGTTGGAATGAATAGAACGAAGAATGAAACCAACATCTCCTACCATAATTGAATTTGAAAGAGCATCCCTACGAAGTAGGATTGAACGGAGTTGTTTGAAAAAAAACAACAACGGTAAGAATAAGCTTGTAGCGGGCTTATGGAAACATCTCAAAATTATGAGGTGAGCTTCTGCCACCAATGGAAAGAAATGATTGGATTGATATCAACAAGGAGACGAGAAACTTATTTCACCGGGAGGACAAATGAAGAACTTGGGTGATTTATAAGCACCATAAATAGCAACAATCCTTAGGGAAAGCTTTAGGTGAAATAGAACCCAAAATAACTCCAATGAAGAGATTGATGGATTTAAATACCTCATTCTTGACAACAAGTGAATCATGAAGCACGAGGAGAAATTGCCAAGGATGACATAACACCATCTCAAAAGATAAGGTAGAAAGAATTGCACTTTGGAATGCAAGATGGAGAATACTTGAGCTCCTCAAAACAAAACATGTGTTGAGCACCATGTTTATTTTATGGCTTGACGGATCATAACTTCGAGAGAAAATGTTGAAGAACAATTGAAGAATGAAAAGAATCCTTGACAAACCATCATGTAGAGCCTCCATGAAGAACTCCGGTAATAAAAGGATGATAAAAATAAGGAGAAGTTGAAGACACAAGGTGAAACCTTGCAATGATTTAGATGGAGCTTCGCGACGAGATAAAGCGGAAAAACTTGGAACTCCGGAAAAGAAAAGATGAACAACTTAGAACCGAGAAATGATATCATGAACAACTCCGGAATAAGGAATTGAATTTACTCAATGAAACAAGAATAAGAACTACATTATGCTCATCCTTCACCAATTAAATTGATGACAAGCAATGGATTTGGCCTACTACTTATTCTTTTGCAAGGATTGAAGAGAGATATAGTGCAAACTTGAGAGGCTATTGATGGAACCACCGGTGGGATTTGGAAACAACGAATGAATTGATATGATAACAAAGGAAGTGAAATCTTGAACGAACCACCGTAGGAATTGAAAAATGAACGAATTAAAGAAACACCGGGAAGAATTTGAAAACGACTGAAGATACTTGAGGGGATTTAGATACAAGAGAATGAAGAGATCATGAACTGATTAGAGGATATTTGAACGATTCACCAGTAAGATTTGGAGAATGATAGCTACACGCTGAGAATGAAGAATTATGACATGATGGTCTTCGGAGGAAAGAAATGGAAACAACTCAGGAAATGCTCCGGATGGGTGAAAAGAATTCCCACAATCAAAAACAATTATGAGAGAATGGCATCAAGCTAGAACCATGAATCTTGAAGAGAATGGAGCAAGATTTAAGAGAAACTCTTCTTCGGTCTTCAAATGTTGAGAATGACGATGAAAAACATCACCATGAATTGTTGAGATACTCCGGGATGAAAATTAGAAAGGTTGAGCCAACGATGAAAAGAATTTGGAAGATCTTGAAGAAAGACATTTGACTGATGATAACTCATTCTTACGTCAAACGTTGAAAAGAATTTTAGAAGCTCCGGGAAAATTAGAAGAGTCAGGTAAGATCCTAGGAAAAGACCTGTGGGTTAGGGCCCACTCAAAAGAAAACCCCTTTGAACAATTTTAAAGAGAGATTGCACCGGTTGAATTAAATGTCTTGAATGAGATAACAACCTCAAAATAACTTGAACGGATCTGGAATGAAAAGACGAGCCTTCCGAGATATCTTCAACACTCCAGAACAAATGAATAGCGAGAAGTGAATGATTAAGAGGTGCATCGACAAGAGAAAGCATTTGCAACAAGGAAAGGAATATGATGAATATCGAAAGCTTGAATTGGATCCACCGGAGAAGAAACAACAATGAAGGATGATGAACTTGAAACCTGTTGAGCATCTTCATGGGAAATCACCGGATAAGAACATTGAAAGAAAAGAATGAAGAGACTTCCCACAAATAAAAGGATACATGATTAAGAAATCCGAGTCCTTGAAGAAAAAGGGGTGGGAGGGCGGGAAAACAAAGACAACTTGGGATGGATGAAACAAACACCGTTGAGAAAACTTAGAATTGATCTCGCAGATGTTGAAAATGATCAGATCCACTTGAAGAGAAGCACGCCGGTTGGAAAAGAATTAACATGGCAACCTCGATGATTAAGAAGGTTTAGTATTCACATAGAAATATGAGAACACCGATTAGGGAAGGTATGGAATCACCAGTTGACTTCGAAGCAACTCGAATACCACAAATAAAACAAAACAAAGGATTTGGCTTGCAGAATAAGCCGGAACAAATACATATGATAAAGATTTACCCAATCTCATATCATGCATCTGTCGGAAAGATATTCCAGGAGCTACTTGAATACCCACCTATAAACTCCCGAAACTTTCTGGTTATGCAATCTGGTGTTGGGGATATAGGGGACACAAAATATATCACCCAAACTAACAATACCTAGATCCAGCTGTATCCATCCGTCAACACATAACCAAGAAACCTTCGGAAATCTTGTACCTCAACCTTCGAAAAGCATCCGTTATACGAGTTATGGAAATACTCCCGAACTCCCCAGTACTGGGTGGCGTCGAGGTTATCTCACCAACAACTGCATAAAAGAGATTTTCGATGTCGGCAAAACTCAGGTATTCCAGAACTGCAACGATAAAATTGTGACGACAACACCCCGGAGCTCAACTCCCCGGGACACTGCCACAACCCCTAAATGTCAGGAGGCACCAAGAACAATGTTCTCGCCACAAGACTATCGGAACGATCCCAAGATACCCGTGTGATCCTAAAAAATTCGTGAAATTTGAGGAGAGGAAAGACAAAACATCTACGTCAGAGGCCTCACCAGAGCATTTAAGGGACCGAGGAGTAAAAAGAATCCTACTCTCCGATATATATAATCCTAAAACTCAAAATGGTTTTCTTCTAGACTCAACAACGATCAACAAGCAAGGGGGCTCCTATGGTCGGTCGAGGCTCTGATACCAACTTGTCACGCCCAAGATGCGACCCTATCCTAAAGGAACTCGAAGGTCCCACCAAGGATAGAAGCGCATCTTGAAGACGCTTTTGCAAGGTGGATATCATTACATCAACATTACATAATAGATGGGGATACATACATAAGGCATACAATGTCACACTAATACAACATCACATTATACAAGATCAACATCCGACTACGGATGAAACATAAACAGAAACTCAAACAAAATCCACCACCTTTAGCCCAGCTGCCGACCGAACCTATCCCCGATCAAGAAGCGTAAGAAGAACTCCAAAAAACAAGTAACATCTCTCTCCCGTCATGATCATCGTGACAACTCACACCAAGAATCGGTGGTGTAGTAATCTGTGAGCCACGAGGACTCAAAGAATCCCATTACCATGGGTATCAAGACTAACAAAGCTTAAAGGGAAAGGAAGGGGTAAAGTGGTGAGGTTGCAAAGAGCGGCTAAGCATATATGGTGGCTAACATACGCAAATGAGAGCGAGAAGAGAAAACAAAGGAACGGGCGCCAACTAGTAATGATCAAGAAGTGATCCTGAACTCCTACTTACGTCAGACATAACCCAGAAACCGTGTTCTCCTCTCTATCAACCCCGAAAAGAGACACTCACAGTTACCCACACGGTTGGTGTATTTTAGAAGAGTTTACTTCAAGTTTACTACAACCGGATATTAACAAATTCCCATCTGCCACATAACCGCGGGCACGGCTTTCAAAGTTCAAACCTCCTGCAGGGTGTCCCAACTTAGCCCATGATAAGCTCTCGCGATCAACGAAGGATATTCCTTCTCCCCGAGAAGACCCGATCAGTCTCGGAATCCCGACTACAAGACATTTCGACAACAATAAAACAAGACAAGCAAGACCTCCCGGCGTGCCGGCATCCTGATAGTAGCCGCATGTATCTCGTCTCAGGCCACGACCGGATGAGCAGTACGTACAACTAGAACCAGCCCTCAAGTTTCCCCGAGGTGGTGCTGCAAGTGGCTCTAGTTTGGACCAACACTTAGACAAGCGTTGGCCCGGGGGGGCTAAAATAAAGATGACCCTTGGGATGCGCGACTCCCAAGGGAAAAAGGTAATAGGTGAGGCAAATGGTAAAACCAATGTTGGGCCTTGCTGGAAGAGTCTTATTCAAAGCGAACTGTCAAGGGGGTCCCATAAATCACCCAACCGCGTTAGGGACGCAAAATTCGGGAACATAATACCGATATGATGGAAACTAGGGCGGCAAGAGTGGAACAAAACACCAGGCATAAGGCTGAGCCTTCCACCCTTTACCAAGTATATAGATGCATTAAATATATAACAGATATTGTGATATCCCAACATAAACATAATCCAACATGGAGCAATCTTCATCTTCACCTGCAACTAGCAACGCTATAAGAGGGGCTGAGCAAAGCGTTAACATAGCCAAACAACGGTTTGCTAGGAAGGGTAACAAAGGTTAGGGGTTGTCATGCAATTTGGGAGGCTTGAGCAGCAAGTGGTAGGTAACGCAGCATAGCAGTAGAACGAAGCAACTAGCATAGCAATGATAGTAATGAGATCCAAGGTGACGGTCATCTTGCCTGAAATCCCGCTAGGAAGAAGAACGAGTCCATGAAGAAGAGGAACGGAAGTAGTCGAATGAATCCTCACAATCGCAACATTACCGGAACTAAGAAGCAACACCGGAAAGAAACAAACAACATGGTAAATGCACAAGCATAAACATGGCATGATGCACAATCAAGTATGATGCATGTCCGGTTTTATGAGGCATGGCATGGCAAAGTGCAACAAACAATGCTACAAGTTAAGTGGAGCTCGATATGCAACGAGTTGCATATTGACAAAACACCACATAGACATATTTAGTTTAATCTCGTTTAAGCTACCAAACAAAGTTAAATGTTGTTAAACATGGCAAGAGGTGAAGCATAATTAAACTACCTATCTAGGCAAGTTTAAATGAGGCCGGAACAACAAACAACAATTCCGGAAAATTCCCATGTGCTTATTTCGAATTTGGTACTGTTCTGCCCTAAAACATATTTTAATGTTGTTAAACAGGAAAATAAAGTCCACCATGTTAAACTAGGCATTTTTCCACCCCATTTACATATAAAGTTTATTAAATTCAAAGCTACGGTTAATTAGTTATGAAATAAATCATTTTAACATGGCATTTGAGCAAATTTAAACAAACAGAATTTTAAACATTTTAAACATGGATGAAAGTGGCATATTATGAAACTAGATAAAATTTTAAGCAAGTTACATGTAAAGTTTGTTTAAACATGGCAGGCCGAATCTGGTGCATGTTGGGCCAACAGAGAGGAGGGGCCGGGCGACTGCTCATATTGGGCCGGCTGTAGAGGCGCTGGGTCTTGGCGTGCTGGGCGCGACCCAGGCGCGGGTCAACGCGCGGCGGCAGCGTGCGCTCGTCGTCCTGCTCGTGCAGGAGCGAAGCAGGGAGGTGGCGCGGTGAGGGACTTGGCGAGGAGGCGACCTCCGGCGACAAGTGGGTGGCGGGGGCGATGGGATCCGGCGGTGAGACGGCGACCCGGCGAGAACTAAGGCGAGGCAGGGGTCGGGCGCTGCCTCGTCCTCCTGCTCAAAGCAGAGGATGCAGGGAAGCAGAGGCAGCGACGAGGGGATGCAGGTCGCGAGGCGGCGGTGCTCGGGCAGACGGGAGGAGCGGGTGCGAGGGCTTCCCTCCTGAACGAGGCGGAGGCGACGGGACCTCCAGTAGATCCATGGGCGGTAGGCTCTGCAAAAACGGGCAAGGCCGCGACACCATCAGAGGGAGCGAGAGAAGAAGTGGAGGAAGGAAGGAGAGGGACGACGGGCTGGTCTGGTGGTATTGCTCCGCGAGGGGCAACGGGCGGTGATGGAGCTCCGACATGGAGCTGCTGCTACGCGGGTAGCCGGCGGCCATCGGCGCCAGGAGGAGCATGGAGGAGCTCCTCTCCTCCGGATCGAACAGGAAGGAGAAGGCAGCGGGGCGCTGGTCTCCGACAAGGCCGGTCGAAGACGGCAGCCTCATGCAGGCAGGGGAGCTCGGGCTCCTGGATCGAGAGGGGGGCGCGGGAAGGATGGATCCGAAGGGATGCACTGGTTGGGTGGATCGGGCAAGATCCCGAGGAAGGAGGAGCCTTGTCCTTGCGCATTGGTTGGCCTGGTGGAGAGATCGAGGAGGGCATGTAGGGTGGCGGCGGTGAAGAGGATTTGGATGGATGGGACAGGCTAGGGCTAGGGTTTGACTGCTTATATAGCAGGTGGTAGGTATGATGGGGCATTTGTGGATAGAGGAGAATATTTGGATCATCCGATCAAAATCCGACGGTCGGGAATAAAGGTTAGGAAAATTCAAATAATGAACCGAAGATGTTTTAGGGGGTGTTTGAAGATGCACCAAACGGTAACCACAACCCGATTCGGGTTCGGGGAAGTTTCGGACGCTCATGCGAGGGGGCCGCGGGCTGACGAGAGAGGTTAAGTGGTTTGACAAGAGGGAGCCGAAAACACGGTTGGTCTCAGAACGGCCAACGAAGGCAAGGGGGGACGCGGCAACTACGAACGGGTGCAAGTTTTATGAAAAACATGCAGATGCAATGCGCATGATGCTATGAGATGAGATGCATGGCATGAACAAAATGCAAAACAAAAGACAAAACCCAACCACGAAGGAAATAAAATATCGCATCTCCGGAAAAGGCAAGAGTTGGGGTTACGAATATGGAAAGTTACATCCGGGGCGTTACAATTCTCTCCCCCCTTGCATATACACACTCAAGGGAATGGAATCTCTTGTCGTGACGTCATATTCGTCTATCTCTCTCTCTAGACCACTCTCGTGCTATCTCTCCCACGCCCCCCCGTCGGCCCCTCTATCCATGCCTCTCTCGAATACGTAATACACACACATACCTCTCTATAGGCCCCGCCAAATGCATCAACTACACATTCACACATGTTACATCACGTACCCCATTGATCTAAAAAGCCCTCTCTTCACGTTTATTTCGCATACAACATTCCTTTTGAATAAAGTGTGGCCTAAAAATTATTTTAGAGTGTCTACATATATACAACATTACAAAGTTATATGGAGGAGTACGAATGCTAATTTGCATTGCATGGTGCCCACAATGATATTTATTCAAGACCGTGAATTTGTATATTTTTATACTATATACAAAGTTAGTCATAATAAAGAGAAACGAAGAGCATCTCTCTCTCCATCGCATACCCCCCCTGTACGCCCCTTTCACATATGCACAGAAAACTATCTCCATGTCCTCTAAAAGTAAGCCCCCAGAAAATTCACGCATGTTTCATCTTTCTCTCGCGATATATGCAATGATGATCATTGTATTTGAAGCGAAAGCACGATATGTACATTGGACTTCAGAATCCACTCGTTACGATCACCGTTTACGTTTAGTGGTTATTATACAGTCACGGGCTCACAGTACAACTTTGTATTTGCTCATGACATGACTAGTTGACCAGTTAAACGCTCCACGTGGCACCTCTAGTGTTGCATCACATTATCTCACTACCATCGTGCCCACCTGTCGACTTGTATCTACTCTACATCTACACTCTTATAAAATACACTCTTATAAAAAACAGAGTTGGTGATGATGGTGTGCCTGCCATCCTGCAATATAGGCCGTCCGATTTATATCTGACGGATGGGAAAGAAACTATGGAAATTTTGCATAAAGGTACCCACACACCTCTCCACATTTGCAAATAAGGCCTTCCCTCGTTCATCCTTTTCTCTCACAAGATAAACAAGTCATACAAATACATCTTGATGTTACGTGCAACGCACGGGCATCTTGCTAGTAAGAATGAAAACAAACGGCAAAAAAATATTTGGACGGTGGTTCGAAGTCATGACCGCGGGCACAGCGGACAAGGTGGCCTTGTATTGGTATGCCGAGCCGTCTGTTTTAACACACAGGAGCTGGTGTGGTGATTATACACACACGCACGCATGCACACGAACTGCATCCACGCAACACTCACACAAACACATGCACCCACACACGCACGCAACACTCACACGTACACACACAGCCACGCACGCACGCAACACTCACATGCACGCACGCAACACTCACACGCACACACGCATGCATGCAAGCGCACACTAGTACACCACACGACCAACACATACTCTCACGCTCAAGTGCTCAACCTACACGTGCATGCGCACACATCAGCCCCGATGCATACATACACAACCAGGTGATTCCAGCGCACGGGTTGGAGCCTTGTCGCGCCTGCGTAAATTTGTGTTTATCTGACCTTCTGCCTATGCGAATTGACAGGTGGGACCCACAAGGAACGTGGTCAATTTAACTAGTCAAAATGGTGCCATGCAGACTATTTGGCTGGTCAACAGAGTGCAATCTGATGCTGAACTGTGAGCAAGTGACCATATAATCACCGCAAAACGTATATAGTGACCGTAATCAGCTTATTCTGAAGTTCGGTGACCATATTACGCTTTTCTCTCTGTAGGCCCTCCGAAACTACATCTCTACACGTTCTCGCATGTTACATCTAACAACTATGCAATACAACACTAATACTACACTCTAACACAATAAATCATATGTGTTTTTAGTTTTACTAGATATCATATTGTTACTTATAATTATTCAGTTTGCATACATTAAAATTGCCTTTGAAATGTATGGCCAGTATCATCTACCGTGAGGGAAAAATCCCGCCTTTCCTGTTTAATCGGGTTTGTATCGATGGGTCGTATGTAAATAGCAAAACTATAGTACTATACAAGACAAGTAACAGTTCACCGGGCCGTCAGGTCGCCTACTCCTCCGTCAGAAGAGTGGAGTGCTCGCTTTCAGAATCTTCTAGTCCCTTTCGCCGACATGTGGGACATCAAGCTACCGGTTCCACGTGCCATACCGAATACAAGCAGCAGAGCAGCCGGGTGAAGCACCCTACCATGGCGCCATGTAGTAATGAGCAATGAGGCGTCAAATCACAAAGTTGCACCTTTCCCACAGTTAAGTTGGAGGGACGAAGCAACCATCATTTCACTCCTTGCTGAATCCGCTTCTCACTCATCTTCTTCAACTTAACCATGTGTTGCTTCTGCCGTTGGTCTGCCTCATGTGGGACGCGGATCGGCTTGGTAAAGCACTGCCACGTGGGACCGCATGTTAGCAAACCGCCAGGGCAACGTCCTCGGAAAATAAGAATCCTAATCCTAGACTTACAAAGGGCTACGTAGCTGCTACGTATACTTTCCATCTAATCTATATATGCCCCCTTGATTTTCAGGTGGGGTGGGCCTAATCCTCTCCTTTAATCCAATCAAATAGTCCCACATCACATCAGTTCCTAACTTTACATAAACCATTACGTGGATGTAGCATTGCTCAAATAAGAAACCTCCCCCGCCATCCGCGCGGCAAAATCACCTCCTTTTTACTAATCTTGGTTCTATAATTTTTTAGATCAATATAATTGAGATTTGTATAGATAGCACACAGGAGCAAAACCAAGTGGTACGGTTAAGGGCATCCACAATGTGTAGCCAAATGTGAAAGTAGCTTTTGGCATCGTAGGAACCATTGTGGACGGTTTTGCCAAAGACAAAAAGATGGAACCGAAGCTCCCTGATTGGTTGATTGAAGGAATAGAAAAATGCAACGTCTCTCCTCTTTCTCCCAAGCTTGGACGCATGTAGTACAGTATAGAGCACAAAGTCTACTCCCCTGTCCCTTCTATCACAAATCACAAAGCAGTGAGGCGTCAAATCACAAAAGCACAGACGGAGCAACCATCATTTCACTCTTCGCTGACTCCACTTCTCCATCGTCTTCTTCGAGAAGCCATCTCACCGCACTAGTACTCCTAGTAGTACTAGTAAAGGACTTCCTGGATGCAAATAAGGCGGTTGTCTTGGCTTGCAGGCGGCACTTGTGAACGACTTACCGTGGTCTCCCTCAATGGTGTTCTCCGTCGAACGCACTTCACCAAACCACAAAAAAAAGATATCTTCGACGTCACCGCAATGGGGAAGGAAGTCAAATATAGTTACTACCTCCATTTTTTTGTACACAAGGCCAAGATATCAAAATTACAATTTGCAAAGGGCCACTAACACTAATCGAGGCAAAATTGATGGGGTTAGCAACCAAGGACATTAATATCCCCTGCATGCATGCGAAAGTGAGAAGGTTGGTTTGCATGGCGCTGCATTAATCAAGCGATGAGGAGTGAGATGGTTAGCTCTTTGGTCTTTGGAGAAAAAATACGCATTAATTGACACATGAAACGAGGATTTGTATCGATTAAATCCCGCGAAGGAAAACTCAGCCTTTCTTTTTTAACACTAGTACTCCTAGTAATGCACGCATTTCTTATCCTGTTTGGGTCTAGGCCTTTCATTGCCAAACTTCGCCACACATTTTTGCCAAGCTTGCCTAAAGTTTTCAAAATGAGAACGAGGCACACTTGCACACGGCTGTCGCGGTCGCACCGCACCCTCACACGGTCGCTCCTGCACGCCGTGGTTGCAGCGCACCCTCACACAGTCGCTCCTACACGCCACAAACCCAACCAAGGGAACGCACCCTCACTGACACGTGCTATCGCATGTGAACAAACCAAACTCAGCCATCCTATCGCTGACACATAATTTCCGTTCATAGAGTATGTTTATCCATCCGCATGTTGGGGAGTATCCGTACGGCCCGTGCGGTGGTCTGTTGGGGAAGAAGAAGAGGTGAGGAAGAAGGAAAGAAGGGTTAGGAGACGTAGGATATTCATCCAACCGCCTAAAATGGTAGATCAACCCAAGTCAGGCGACTTGCATAACAAATATATGTTTTTACACAGCAAAAGATCCATGAAAACAACAACATAAAGAAAAACTATCACTGCTCGCGAAAAGAGACGGCCTCGTCGTCTTTGGCTGCCGGCGCGAACCATCCGTCGCTGCCGACATGTGTGTCCGCACCGTGGTTGTCCTCGGCCTCCAGCTACTCGTTCAAGCACAGCGTGCGGGCGGTCTGCACGGACGAGAGCACAGCCCGGTTCAAGTCGAGGACGTCCGGTTCCGCCTGCAGGAGGGCCTCGATGGCAGCGGCATCCGCGCGCTCCGCGTCGAGTCCAGCCTCCGCCGCCCGGTTCAAGTCCAGGATGTCCGGTTCCGCCTGCAGGAGGGCATCAATGAGACCGGCATCTGCACGCTCTGCGTCGAGTCGAGCCTCTGCCGCCCGGTTCAAGTCCAGGACGTCCGGTTCCACCTGCAGGAGGGCCTCGATGGCAGCGGCATCTGCGCGCTCCGCCTCAAGTTGAGCCTCCGCCGCCCGGTTCACATCCACGACATCCGGTTCCGCCTTCAAGAGAGCCTCGATGGCAGCGGCATGCGCGTGCTCGCGCCGAAGTTGAGCCTCGCCTCCGGTCCTCCTTTAGTATCGCCATGTTGAACCGCTGGTCCGCCGCACCATGGGGGACCTTGACGCCGGCACGAAGTCGACGTCCATCGTCTCATACCCATCGGGGGCCTTCTGCGCCGCGACCTCCGCCATGAACATTGGATCGGCTTCCTCCTCCTCGTAGCTTGGCTCCAGAGAACTCGGGGATTGGCCCGCCGCAAAGAGAGCTTCGGAACGGAGGTCTGTGGCACCGACCGCCGCCGCGATTTCTGCGCGGCACTCCGGCGTCTGCATCTTGTAGTAAGTGATCTTGCGGCGCACCATGGCTTTCCGGCGAACTAGGGGACGCTTGATGCGGGCTAGGGGATCGAAAGGTGGGGGAATGGGCTGGAGATTTGGTGTGGTTTTAGGGCGTGGCTGGCGAGGCCGAGCAGCGAAAGGTTCTCGTGTGAATAGTGGTTCCGTGACGACCGGTCAATCGGTTTTGATCTGTACATCGCTCTTGTTATGCTTCGCGTTGCAGCCCGGCACGCTGGACCCTCCACGTCGCTCACCGAATGGAACGTGCTTCGTCTTGCGTTTTCGCTCGCTTGTGGGACCGCAGTTGAGAGCAAACCGATGTCCCTCCCCCTCCCCCGCTCGCGTCATTTATTATACCACCACTCCCTCCGAAACAGAGGGAGTATACTACGGATGAGGATCCCCTGATGTGGCTGAACCCATTGAGTAACTGACATGCGGGGCCTAGCAAGCATGGGGTCCGCCATTAAGTGACCGAAAGGGAGGGTAAGGCAGGGATACCTACGCCGAGGATCCACTTCCACTATACTACTTTGACCAAATGTTAGAGTAATAATATATGACATGCAACTTACACAAATGTTAGAGTAATAATATATGACACGCAACTTACACAAAGCATACATGGTCTAATGCGTTTTTCGAGGCTAACTTTGACCAAATGTTAGAGTAATAATATATGACATGCAACTTACATAAAGCATACGGTTAAATTCGTATATGAAAGGAGTTTCCAATGATATAATTTTCACATTATACATCTCATGTACTATTAATCTTGTCCATAGTCAAATTGGAAACCATCTCGAGTACAAATCTAGGAGTACGTACGAATCTAACAATATTGATTGGGCGTTGTTGAATGTTGATACCTTTTTTATCAAAGTAGAGAGACTATGAACGAATCTAACAATATTGATTGGGCGTTGTTGAATGTTGATACCTTTTTTATCAAAGTAGAGAGACTATGACTACACATAAAACTTATATGTAAACTAGAAAGGATAGGAGGGAGTATATTGTACGTTCAAAAATGAAACGAACATTGAATACCCTTTATATATGATTTGCGGATGCGATGATCACCGGTTCAAAATTTTGAATCCGCCTTAGGTATCACGTGCCACCACTCGTTCCCTCTCGATTTCATCTCGGGGTCCGGAGATCTATTGAAAAATGAATAGGGTGGGTACATGCGAATGATACTCGGCGGAATGTTCAAATGAGGCATGCGGAGGATGGACTCGATCGAGGGCGACATGATCGATGGAGAAGAGGGTTGGAGAGGAATGAGAAATAAGCAAACGCCACATGATTATACTTGAACGGCTCAAATAAACAATAAGTTGTCTCGCTTGGCCTACATAGTGAAAGGCCTAATGCGCAACGCGGAGCACTGGCACTCGAATATGGCCGGGAAAACAGGGAAACCAACATGTGGGGCACACCCGTCGGGACGACGTAGCGCAGACTAGTCCAATGGAGGAGCTGGCCCATGACCTCCTCGCCATCGACAACCGTTCATGTGGGTCATTGGGGCCAACAATGGGGCGCAGCTCCAGCACCGCCTCTAGACACGGCGACTGTGGTGAGCGACACGCTCATATCATCGCTAGACACGGTCGGTTTCAGTGTGCCGAGGGTGGCGTTAGTGCTGTGGCATGACCGACGGTATGTTTGGTTTGTGCCCAAGGTTGCCCCATCAAAGCATTGGGTAGCGAAAATTTTGGTTGAGGTATTGGTTGCCCATGATTTGGCCGACATTGGCAAGAAAAATGAACTAGAGTTGGCTAGAGTTCATTGGCATGCCAAAGAAATGGCAACCATCCAAACAAAGACCAATCTTTGGGTCATGACCAAATTTTTGGTTGAGTTATTGGTTTCCCATGATTTGGCCGACATTGGCAAGAAAAATGAACTAGAGGTTGCTAGAGTTCATTGGCATGCCAAAAAAATGGCAACCATCCAAACAAAGACCAATCTTTGGGTCATGACCAAAATTTTGGTAAGGTACACTTTGGCCACAATCCAAACACACCCCAACACACGGCTCGTCGAGGATGCATAGGGCCCCGCGACGCGTCTACGGAGTGGTGTAGCGCGGCCAACTGCATCCTCTGGACCTGAGACAATGCCGGGTCGTCTTGCTTTTTCAATGACATGCTTCAATCGCATGTGAGCAAAGGGCATCTCCAATGTTGCCATGACCGCAGCTGACTACCTTGGCACACCAAAAACCCTCGTCCCTCGCGCCGTCGCGCGGTGCGTTCCCAGCCGGCGCTAGCTGCCCGCATTCATGCCGTCCATCCGTATGCCATTGTTAAGAGGCTCGGTGCCCGAGGAACCAACTCCGGCGACATAATGACGCACCAGGACGCTTGGCCTCACCAGAATGCGCTACTTAAAGCGGCAACGCCCAGCTAACCTCCACACCATAGCACATCGTCCTCCTACCTGGAACCACATCCGCCATGACCGCAAGCGCGAACGCCTGCGGGAGAGCTTGTTCGGGATGGAGCTCGAGGTCGCCGCCCTCGCTCAAGTCGCCGCACAAGCGGTGGCCATGCTAGCGGCCGACAACGGGAGCACCGTCAGCCACGCGTCCTATTTGCCGCCGTCCAACGTCCGGCACCGCCGAGGTCGGGGACTCCTCCGAGGATGTGTAGGGCATGGGAGGCGGCAGGGCATGGTGTACCAACTGGCCGGTCCGTCTCCCGTGTTCTACTTTTCCTCGCCGAAGACCGCACCGTCACTTCACGGGTCTTGAACCCCGTCCCCGTACATGGATATCACAGATGGAGGACGTCGGTCGCCGCCGTAGAATAGGTTTAGGGTCGGGTTTCTTTTATTTTTTTGTCCTATAAAAGTTCGAAATGTAATGAAAATCTGTCATGTTTGCATTAATCTCGGCCGGTGTATATGAACTTTCACAATAATATACATATTGTAGGAGTACTAGTAAGATGCCCGTATGCTGCACGGAAGATCAAGATCTTGTGGGAGAAAAGGATGAACGAGGGAAAGCCTTATCTGCAAATGTGGAGAGGAGTGCGGGTAAATTGTCATAGTTTCCTTCCCACCCGTTAGATATAGATCGGACGGCCTATATTGCAAGATGACAGGCACACCATCATCACCAACTCTGCTTTTTATTGAACCGAGACAAATCTAACATGCGAAGTAAAATAAACACATAGGGTCTATACATACACAAATTATCTTAGGCACTCCAATAGTACGCCCACTACACATTCACGCATTTCACATCTTTCTACATCTACGGAACCTACAAAAGGGTTAACGAATTGCCTCTCTCTCTCTCCTCCCTGATTTTCATGGTGGTGGGCCCTCCCTCCCCCAATCTACAATCAAAAGCTCACACGCTTTCACATTACGTTAATTACATAACCGGGATTACGAGGTGTAGCATTACTCGCCCTAAAAACCCAACTAAGCCAACCTCCCAAAGATATCGCTGGAAAAGACCCGCCGCTACCGCTTTAATCAGGATTACCGGATTACTAGTAGTAGTATCGATGGATCGCGCGAAGCAACAATTTTTTTTGAGGGGGCGAAGCACCTAGTTTAAAAGAAAAAAAGGAGGTACACTCACAGCACTCCTGTCGTGGTTGCATTGCACCCCACACACGTTCGGTCCTGCACACGGCTCACGAAAATGAAACGCGCTTCGGTTTGCCTCTTCACTGACACGTGGGACTGCACTTGGAGAAACCGACCATGCGCCAAACTCCCCCCGCCCACCGCGCGAAACCCCCCCCCCCCCACACCCAAAAATCCCCCCAAACCCGATTCAACCGCCCTTCGGCCAACTAGCCAATAATATTCCCCAAACCCCCTCCCCCCTTTCCCCCTCCACTCCATTCGCTCTGCCAAAGCTGCCCTCCCCGCCGCGCCGACACGTCGGTGCCGCGGTTCGGCGATCCTCTCGCTCCCATAGTATGCTCTCGTAGACTGCCATCCTCTAGCCGCGCCGCCACCTCTGGCTACGTTCTTGTGGAGGCGCACGACGGTCGGCCGCCATCACCGGGCGACGTCAGGTGGAGACGCACGGCGGTCAGCTTCTCCCACGGTATGCGATTCTAGACCGAGGCCCCGTTCATGCCGGGTGTAGCGTTGAATGTTAGCTAATAGACGCCGTTAATCTCACCGCTTGTCAAGTAGTTTATCGTCAATATGCTCGCTTAAGAAGCTTCCTTGCCCTGCTCGCACTCAATCATGAATGAGATGGCATGCCAAGGCCGATTAGTTGCTAAAATATCCTGCCATATATTTATTGTGACGTAGATTGCCATGGTCTAGTAGCCAATCTGTTAGGTGAAATAGCTCCACACCATTTTATACTCGATCTTTGTTGCTGCGATGCCCTTTGATAGTTTGATGGCTGTGTGCTCGGCCTCATTGACTGCTGAAATAGCCTGCCATAATTTGGCACTCAAATCTGTTTGCTGAATTAGCTTTACATATATTTCATTACTTAGATCTCGTCATTCAAATATCTTGCCATAGCTTTAGACATCGACCTAGGTATTTTTTCTCGACTTCATAAAAAGCATATATGTTTTTCCTGTAATATCTAGTAGAAGAACTAATTTGTATGTCTAATGTATGGACAGGACTTGGATAACTTCGTCAAGATTCTCCGCTGCATACGCCGAGGGGTTGAAAACTTCATGAACTTTATCGAGCTGAGTACGGTGGTCCAAAATCAGATGTGCTCGCCTGTAGCAGCTTGTATGAATTCAGTTACAAGACCCTACCAACTGTGCAAAATCATCTACACTTGTTTGGGATGTCGGTCACATATACCATGTGGGTTCATCATGGTGAAGCTGTGAACGTCAATGTTATTGACTACGTGGAAGCAACAGATCACCATCTTGATCTGCCTGATGCTTAGGTGGAAGAGGTGGAGGAGGTGGTGGTGGCAGAGCCAGTGAGTTTGACCAACATTGAAACAATGCTACGAAATGCTCGTGCATTCCGTGAACTTTCACCTGCAGAAGAAAAATGGCGGGCCCGCATGTTGCAACAATCCAACGTTGCTGTCACCCCAGGAAATAAGCTGTCAGTATTCTCAGCTATGGTCACCTTTCTTCAGGTGAAGACATCTGAGCGGATGACCAACAAATCATTCGATGCGATGTTGGCTGCTTTCCGCGAATCTTTCCCAGACAATGCCTCGAGCTGCCACACACCTATAGTAAAATGAAGAATTTCCTTCGTGCGGTTGGAATTGGATATGATATGATCCATGTTTGTAAGAATAATTGTGTTCTGTTCCGGAAGGATTATGCCAACTTAAGTGAATGCCCGAAATGCAAATCATCAAGATGGAAAGAGTGCGATGCTGTGAAGAGGATTCCTCATAATGTTCTGAGACATTTTCCAATTACACAAAGATTGAAGAGGTTGTTTCATGATGCTGAAACAAGAGAGGATGTACTGTGGCATTCTAGGAACCAGGAGTACAGAGATCAGAATGTAATGAGCCATCCATCTCATGGTAGTGAGTGGAAAAGCTTCAATGATAAACACAAAGAGTTTGTCACGAATTCGAGAAACATTAGACTTGGCTTAGCTTCAGATGGATTTAACCCATTTGGCCACCGTAGCGCCACATATAGCATGTGGCCAGTGCTTGTTATCCCTTACAACATGCCTCCAAATGTTTGCACCAAAGAATCAAACTACATGATGGCCTTGCTCACCCCAGGTCCAAAAAGTCCCAGAAAGGATTTTGATTTGTTCATGGAGCCTCTTGTGGAGGAACTTCAACAGCTATGGAAGGGTGTTCTCACTCGAGACCTATATAGCAGCCCACCAGCTGATTTCTTTCTGCGTCGTTATAATTTGGTGCATCCATGATTATCCGGCTTTGGGCACTATGTCGTGGCAAACGACACATGGTTACAATGCATGTGTTTGCTGTGACAGAATCACTCATCACGCAATACTTAGCAAGATCTGCTACATTGACACCGCCGCTTCCTTGCCAAAGACAAGCCGCATCCTAGAAAATACCGAAGACATGTGTTCAATGCAAAGCATGAAAACAAATTGATGCGCCAAAGAGGCTCACCGCCGATGAGTTGCAAGTGGAATTAGAGAAGGTCAGCATATTACACTGTGAAACCATCCCGGTAATGGTAGCGGGAAAAGGAAGCGTGGCAGGGTAGAAGAGAGATTATTGTTTACCCACAGGTCCACTTTGTGGGACTTGGAGTATTGGAAAGATTTGGATCCGTGGCATAATCTTGACGTGATGCACATCGGGAAAAATATATGTGACAGCATTATCGGCACACTTCTTAATATTGAAGGCAAGACGAAAGATACCTTAAAATCTAGGATTGATTTGACACACCGGTATCGTAAAGGATTTGCGGTGTGCAAGATGAAGGTAAACCACGGGATATGGCAGCGGTAATGCGTCTTGGACAAGGTAAAAGAAAAGAATTTTGCAAGGTCCCGCCACGTGTGAGATTCCCACATGGATTTGCTTCCAACCCCGAAAGGAGAGTCGGTCAGATGGAAACAAGGTACAAGGGTTGAAAACTCATGACCGCCACATCCTACTTCAAAGGGTTTTACCTGTTATCCTTAGAGGATTGGGCCACTCGACTTATATAGAGCAATTGCAAGAGTTGGGACAATTCTTCAGAACTCTCAAGAGGAATATCAGGATAGATGCTTTGGAGCGCCTTAGAGACAAGATACCAACTATCCTATGCGACCTTGAGAAGATATATCCTCCAAATTCTCTTTGATGTGATGGTGCATTTGGCTGTTCATCTACCTGATGAGGCACTACTTAGAGGTCCAGTACAGAATGGCTGGATGTACCCTATTGAAAGGCGGCTAGGCACTTTCAAGGGCTATGTTAGGAACAAAGCTAGACCCGAGGGTTCCATTGCAGAGGCCTACATTGCTACAGAAGCGTTGACATTCTGCTTAAAATACATTGAAACGGCTGATCATCTTAGCAAAGAGGTGGGTGAAGACAATCCCGGGCTCAATGTTTCCGATTATTCTGTTCGAGTTACAGGGAAGAGTCGACAAGAGGACAAACCTAAAGATTTGGACAAAATGGTTTGGTATGTGTTGAATAACCGTCACGAGATACTACCTTATATCAAGTAAGTGCAAGATCGCAGCTTATACATCGTAATCTACTAAACTTGCAGCACATTCTTATATATTTAGATGTTTGATGCGATCACTATGTTGTGCAAAGCATCTACAAAGAGGATTTACTACCGCAAAATCCAAGAAACATTGACAAACCGGTTATTGCAGATTTATGCGAAATGGTTCAAGAACCATGTAAGCTTTTGAAGTGCATTGTCGCTTTTTTAATATATTGAGTACATAAGATGATCAGCTTGTCTATTTTCTAACCATAGGTTAAGAAGATGCGGAGGATGGGCAGGCAGTTGATGATGCCCTTTACTCACTAGCAATGGGTCCCGATACTCGGGTAAGACATTATGAATCAAGCGTTGTTGGAGATGTGCGCTACAACACCCTTGCACGAGACGAAGGCAGAAGACACAAAACAAAGGCCATCATGAGCATGGATACGTGATGACAAAGAGACAACTGAAATGTATGCTAATATAATGTATATTGTTCAGCTTGCAAGATATCTCCAGTTTCGAGGATCATCGGTGTGTGGTTATGTTGTTCTGTCGTTGGTATAACCTGTTTTCCAAGATCGCAAAACCCAGAGCTGATGATTATTTCAAATCCATCAGTGTCAAGGCGGCGTACCAGACCGACGAGCATTTTATTTTGGAAAATCAAGCAACATAGATATTTTTCTTGGAAGACACATTTGCACGTAGTGATGACTGGAGAGTATTGCAAACGTTTGAGCAGAGGAATTCGTTTAATGAAGTTGCACAACAAGATGATGCTTACATCGCCTCGATGTACAAGATAACATAGATGTTCCTAATATCTTTGAGAACCATCACGCCAATGACGCCGGGCGAAAAGATTGCCTGTCGTGTTGTGGACATACAAGAGTTGATCAAGAAGAAGCCAACGTTCGAGGACGTTGAGGACGAAGAAGAAGATGACACCTTGGGGAATTACGATTCGGACTGATACACATGGCGAAGATGTTGATGCTGCTACTACGGATGATGATTACATTGCTTTTGTCTTATTTGCCTGTCAGAAGACGTTTTTTATCTACTATGTGAAATTGTGTTTGCTATGACAACTGAAACCTGATGAACATGTTGTTTAGTATTTTGTTGTGAGAACATCACTTGTTATGTATGCTGATTTGTGTTTGGTGATTGCATGACAACTAAAACATGATGACATTGTTGTTTAGTTGTACTCATATTTGGCTGTGAAACTTGAATTTGATGACATAGTTTGCTATTGGACTGCAATTTGCTCAACGTCTTCGAATGAGAACAAAGCTGACCCGATAGGGCCTTTGCTATTTATTTATTTATATGAGCAAAAGGGGATACCCCCTGATATCCGTTAATAGAAATCATTAGATGTTCACAACACTACACCTAGCCTGCTACACCGGTTTCATTCATTACTAGTTTCAAAGAAAGTGCTCATGTCGTAGCCATCGAATACATCACGAGTGCTACATACACCGCAAATAAAGAGACAGTCATCCTCTGAGCACATCGATTTTTCCCATTATCTTCACAAGCTCTTTCATCTCCTCATTGTCACAAGGTCGTTTCAAAGAACTGTTGCATGGCCATGATCAAAGGAATTGCATCTTTAACCTTCTGCTCTGCATCTTCCTCTTCTGCCGTTCCTAGTTACTTGTCGAACACCCCAACCTGCTGGTATTTGAGATTCCTCGGCTAAGCATATAATCAGCGTAGTTGCATTCCCCCACATCAGCAACTTCCCAGAAATACAAATCACACCAATCTTCCCTTTTCAGCATGAATCAAATTGGAAGGTCATCAACCAAACTATTAAAAAATCAGCAACTGAAAGCAGCAGAACAACACTTAAACATATTATTACCCCATGATTCGGGCATTTGTAGAAGACTCGGCCAGGGTTGCGGATTGTGGTTGAGATGCGACGGATGACTCTGCGTGATTTGCAGAAGGGCACCACACCAACGGCAGCGGGTTATGGCGAGCAATCGGTCATGGTGCGCGTGCAGCGAGGGTGTGATGAGACCCACAGGCGATGGTACAGGTGGCGACTTGGCGCATACCTGGTTGTTGCCTGCTGAAGAGCAGGTGGACGAGCAGCCAGCGAACATGGGTGATGCGGCCAGAGCTTCTGATGCTAGGCAGAGTAAGTAGAGAAGAGGAGAAGTGAATGTTGGATATGTCAGTTTCATTACTTGTAGAGTAGCATAGCACCATATATAGTCATAGTCTAGGTTTGGATTCAACCAGCTGTGAGCACGCCTTTCTTTTTCTAAAACTCGCAACGCCTCTTTACCGGGTACACTAGCTTGTTCTCAGACGCCTTCCCAAGTCTTTGATTTTCTTTCCTTTTTTATGCGAGGAAGGAAGGAGGACAAAATTGAGAGTTCCTCGACTCGAACCCAAGACCTCTCGGTTGAAAACCAAGGGTGCTAGTCACTTATGTGGCGAACGTTCCCTGTGAGGAGGATGGCAGACGAACGCATTTTTCTTGCAGTTTTCTTCCTATATATAAAAAAGTATGTGACTGTACACGGTGAGGATTACAGTAGGGACCCAGCAGCGCGCGTAGTAATTTTGTTTTTTCAGGACGGAGAAGGGTATCAACTGGGTTGTGCGGGACCCGTGGCCCGTCTAGCCCAAGATTTTATTTCATATGTTTAGCACATGACCAGCCCAGTTTGTTTTTTTCCTTTCTGAAAATGGCTAGCCAACTATTTTGTTTTTTATGAATAACCAACGTAGGCCTACTTGCTTTTCTACGCTCACCGGGCCGGAAATCTTTCAAGACGAGGAGGGATGCATTTTGCCTAGAAAATGGGCTATAAGTAATAATAAATGGGTCTGTAAAATGAAAAAATACAGCAAACAGCAATTAGTTCCAAAATACTGTTTTCTTTCGGATTTTGATATTTTAAATTTCATTGTTTTTGTGCGGGTAAAATTTCATTGAATTTAAATTAAGGTATATTTAGATTTAAAATTAATTTAATCTGGCTAGAAATTTCGGGCTGTATGCTGTTTGGGAAAGATTTGGAGGCTGACTTGTGGGTCTACTAGGTTGACGTGTACTTTGGCTTTGTCAACTTAGTCCACAAACGATTCTAGCAGAAGTGACCGTTGGATGTTAATCCAATGGCCATGTTGCTTCTTCAATATCTGATCTTCTTGCTCCAGCCGCCCAAACCAGCTACGGTGGGACTGCCTGCTCCCGCCTCACGTGGCCGGCTGTGCTGCCGCACAGGCCGCACCGCCCCACCCTACTTCATTGCTGGCCAGGCCATTCCTCTACTCACCCACACCTCCTGTTATTTTTCAGCGACGGCAGCCGGACCAGTAAACCCTCGTACTCCCCACTGCGTGGGCAACCATTGCCGAGTTTTGCCCTCTCCGTGTCGTTCCCTTCCTAGGCCTCGCCGTCGTCCACCGCCATGGTGCTCTCGGCGCAGCCTGGTCAACTTGGTCAACGAACGACATCCATCGGCCGTGGACTGTACACGCAAAATAATGATTCCTCCACCGATACCGGGACCCACCGAAGGGCCTCTCAGATTTCGCGAAAAAAACGTTCCACCCGCTGACATGTCGGACCCACCAGCTATATCTTCGTACGCAAGGAAGTGCCTCCTTATTACGCACAAAAAAATGAATACCCCCTGCTAGCTTGGACCCACCATAGTGGGAGGATGACTTGTGGGCCAACTAAGTTGACGGGGACGGAGGGCTTTGTCAACTTAGTCAATATGAACGATTCTAGCTCCAGTGATCGTATGATGTCCATCCAACGGCCGAAGTGTTTCTTCAACCTCTGGTCTTCTTGCTCCAGCCGCCCAAAGCAGCGCCGGTCGTGTCGCATGCTCCTCCCTCCCGTGGCCGACTGTGCTGCCGCGGAGGCCTCACCGCCCCCTACTATTCCCACCGCTAGCCAGGCCCTGCGGTGACGGCAGCCTCACACCGCAGCCGAACCAGTGAACTGTCAGACTTCTCTCCGCTGGTTTCCACTGTCAGTTTTCCCCGGCTCCGCCGTCCCCTTCCTAGGCTCGCCGTGGTCCACCGCCGTGGTGCTCTCTCCAAGCGTGGTCAACGTGGTCAAGGAATGACTTCCATCGGAAGAGTATCAGACGTGGAGAGGCCGATACCGGGTCCATGGCCACAACCCAGTTTTTTGTGATTTGCCAAGTAAGTCGCTTTGTCAGCCTGTTGGGCTGCAAATCTTTCAAGACGAGGACAGCTTTCATTCGGCCGGCCGAGAAAATGGCCCATCAGTAATGAGAAATGGGTTGTACATTTTTAAAACACATCAAACCGGCAATTAGTTTCAAATATCTTTTTTTTCATTTCAAGATTTTAAATTACATTAATTTTTATGCGTGGAAAATATGTTGGGTTTTATATTGATATACATTTATTTTTAAAATCAGTTTGAATGTGAGTCAAAATTTCGGGATTAAAAACAGTTCGGACCGCACCGAAATATGCAAAATTTCGTATAATTTTTTAACCGTGGCCACAATATGGGCTGTAATGCTAACAAAAACAATATGGGCTCCAAAAAAACATTAAGAATTAGAAAATGGGCTGAACATTATTAGAAATAATGGCAAATGGGTTGTATGCTGTTTTCCACAGATTTGAGGCTTTCCTAAAAAAATGGTTGACGCACAAGCAGTGACTGTTGGATGTCCATCCAACGGCCGTCGTGCTTCTTCAATCTCTGCTCTTCCTGCTCCAGCCGCTCAAACAAGCGCCGGCGGGACTGCCTGCTCCCTCCTCCCCGAGGCCGGCTGTGCTGCCGCGCAGGCCTCACCGCCCCACTGTACTCCCATCGCTGGCCTAGCCTTCCCTCTACTCACCCACACCTGCTGTTATTCTCCTGCGACGGTAGATTTAACCAAGAACCCTCAGACAACAGATTCCTCCGCGTGGGAAACAACTGCCGAGTCTTCCTTGCCTCCGTGTCGTCCCTTCCTAGGCCTCGCCGTCGTCCACCGCCCTGGTGCTCTCGGCGCAGCCTGGTCAACGTGGTCAACGACCGACATGCATCTGAAGTGGATTGTACGTGCAGAGGCCGACAGCTGGGTCCATGGCCTTACGCAAGGAAATGCCTCCTTATTATGCGCAAAATAATTATTCCTCCACCTGACATCAGGGACCCACCGAAAGGGCCTCTGTATTTCATGAAAAAAACGTTACCGCCACCGCAGCTCGGACCCACCACTATATCTTCGCACGCAAGGAAGTGCCTCCTTATTACGCACAAAAATGAAGACTCCTTGTTAATCGGGACCCAGATAGTGGCAGGGTGACTTGTGGGACTTCTTAGTTGACGGGGACGGAGGGCTTTGTCTACTTAGTCAATATGCACGATTCTAGCTCCAGGACCGCACGATGTCCATCCAACGGCCAGAGTGCTTCTTCAACCTCTGGTCTTCTTGCTCCAAATTACCAAACCAGCGCCGTCGTGCCTCGTGCTCCTGCCTCCTGTGGCCGGTTATGCGATGCGGCGGAGGCCTCACCGCCCCTACTACTCCCACCGCTGGCTGTGCCATCCCTCTACTCACCCACACCCCTGTTATTCTCATGGCGGCGACGGCAGCCTCACACCGCAGCCGAACCAGTGAACCCTCGTACTCCTCACGTGTGGGCATCCATCGCCGCTGCCTTCCCGGCTCCATGCCGCCCCTTCCTAGGCCTCGCCGTCATTCCACCGCCTGGTGCTCTCGGGCGCTGCATGGTCAATAATATGGTCAAGGAACGGCTTCCATCGGACGTGGATCGCACGTGGAGAGGCCGATACCGGGTCCACGGCCGCAGCAAGGAAGTGCCTCCTTATTACGTGCAAAATAATTATTCCTCCACCTGACAGTGGGGACCCACCGGACGGGCCACCGTATTTCACGAAAAAACGTTTCCCCCCTGCTACCTCTTGAACTTGCGTTGGATTTCCCCGAAGAGGAAAGGATGATGCAGCAGAGTAGCGTAAGTATTTCCCTCAGTTTTTGAGAACCAAGGTATCAATCTAGTAGGAGGCTACATGCAAGTCCCTCGTACCTACACAAAAACAATAGCTCAATGCAACCAACGCGATCAGGGGTTGTCAATCCCTTCACGGTCACTTACGAGAGTGAGATCTGATAGAGAAGATAAATAATATTTTGGTATTTTTGATATAGAGATGCAAAGTGAAAAGTAAAAAGGCAAAGTAAAAAGCAAAGCAAGATTAAAATGATGGAGATTGATATGATGAGAATAGACCCGGGGCCATAGGTTTCACTAGTGGCTTCTCTCAAGAGCATAAGTATTATACGGTGGGTGAACAAATTACTGTTGAGCAATTGACAGAATTTAGCATAGTTATGAGAATATCTAGGTATGATAATGTATATAGGCATCACGTACGAGGCAAGTAGACCGACTCTGCTGCATCTACTACTCTTACTCCACTCATCGATCGCTATCCAAAGATGCATCTAGAGTATTAAGTTAAAAACAGAGTAACGCCTTAAGCAAGATGACATGATGTAGAGGGATAAATTCATGCAATATGATATAAACCCCATCTTGTTATCCTCGATGGCAACGATGCAATACGTGCCTTGCTGCCCCTTCTGTCACTGGGAAAGGACACCGCAAGATCGAACCCAAAGCTAAGCACTTCTCCCATTGCAAGAAAATCCAATCTAGTAGGCCAAACCAAACTGATAATTCGAAGAGACTTGCAAAGATAACCAATCATACATAAAAGAATTCAGAGAAGATTCAAATATTATTCATAGATAGACTTGATCATAAACCCACAATTCATCGGTCTCAACAAACACACCGCAAAAAGAAGATTACATCGAATAGATCTCCACAAGAGAGGGGAGAACATTATATTGAGATCCAAAAAGAGAGAAGAAGCCATCTAGCTAATAACTATGGACCCAAGGTCTGAGGTAAACTACTCACACTTCATCGGAGGGGCTATGATGATGTAGAAGCCCTCCATGATGACGACCCTCTCCGGCGGAGCTCCGGAACAGGCCCCAAGATGGGATATCGTGGATACAGAAAGTTGGAATTAGGTTTTTGGCTCCGCATCTGATCGATTGGGGGTACGTAGGTATATATAGGAGGAAGGAGTACGTCGGTGGAGCTCCGAGGGGCCCACGAGGCAGGGGGGCGCGCCCCCCAACCTCATGACCGCCTCTTGGCTCCCTTGGAGTAGGGTCCAAGTCTCCTGGATCACGTTCGGTGAGAAAATCACGTTCCCGAAGGTTTCATTCCGTTTGGACTCCGTTTGATATTCCATTTCTTCAAACACCGAAATAGGCAAAAAAAGCAATTGGGCTGGGCCTCCGGTTAATAGGTTAGTCCCAAAAATAATATAAAAGTGGAAAATAAAGCCCAATATAGTCCAAAACAGTAGATAATATAGCATGGAGCAATAATAAATTATAGATACGTTGGAGATGTATCAGGCATCCCCAAGCTTAATTCCTGCTCGTCCTCGAGTTGGTAAATGATAAAAATAGAATTTTTGATGCGGAGTGCTACTTGGCATAATTTCAATGCAAATCTTCTTAATTGTGGTATGAATATTCAGATTTGAAAGATTCAAGACAAAAGTTCATAGTGACATAAAAATAATAATACTTCAAGCATACTAACAAAGCAATTATGTCTTCTCAAAATAACATGGCCAAAGAAAGTTATCCCTACAAAATCATATAGTCTGGCTATGTTGTATCTTCACCACACAAAGTATTTAAATCATGCACAACCCCGATGACAAGCCAAGCAATTGTTTCACACTTTAACATTTTCAAAACTTTTTTGATCCTCACGCAATACATGAGCATGAGCCATGGATATAGCACTATAAGTGGAATAGAATGGTGGTTGTGGAGAAGACAAAAAGAGGGGAAGATAGTCTCACATCAACTAGGCGTATCAACGGGCTATGGAGATGCCCATCAATAGATATCAATGTGAGTGAGTAGGGATTGCCATGCAACGGATGTACTAGAGCTATAAGTATATGAAAGCTCAATAAAAGAAACTAAGTGGGTGTGTATCCAACTCGCTTGCTCACGAAGACCTAGGGCAATTTGAGGAAGCCCATCATTGGAATATACAAGCCAAGTTCTATAATGAAAAATTCCCACTAGTATATGAAAGTGACAAAATGAGAGACTTTCTATCATGAAGATCATGGTGCTACTTTGAAGCACAACTGTGGTAAAAGGATAGTAACATTGTCCCTTCTCTCTTTTCTCTCATTTTTATTTGGGACTTTTCTCTTTTTATGGCCTCTTTTCTTTTCTTTTTTTATTTTTCGTCCGAGTCTCATCCCGACTTATGGGGAATCATAGTCTCCATCATCCTTTCCTCACTTGGGACAATGCTCTAAAAATGATGATCATCACACTTTTATTTTTCTTACAACTCAACAATTACAACTCGATACTTAGAAAAAATATGACTCTATATGAATGCCTCCGTGATGTACCGGGATATGCAATGATTCAAGAGTGACATGTATGAAAGAATTATGAATGGTGGCTTTGCCAAAAATACGATGTCAACTACATGATCATGCTAGCAATATGACAATGATGGAGCGTGTCATAATAAACGGAACGGTGGAAAGTTGCATGGCAATATATATCGGAATGGCTATGGAAATGCCATGATAGGTAGGTATGGTGGCTGTTTTGAGGAAGGTATATGGTGGGTGTATGATACCGACGAAAAATGCGCGATATTAGAGAGGCTAGCAATGGTGGAAGGATAGGAAAAAGTGCGTATAATCCATGGACTCAACATTAGTCATAAAGAACTCATATACTTATTGCAAAAAATCTAGAAGTTATCAAAGCAAAGTATTACGCGCATGCTCCTAGGGGGATAGATTGGTAGGAAAAGACCATCGCTCGTCCCCGACCGCCACTCATAAGGAAGACAATCAATAAATAAATCATGCTCCGACTTCATCACATAACGGTTCACCATATATACGTGCATGCTACGGGAATCACAAACTTTAGCACAAGTATTTCTCAAATTCACAACTACTCAACTAGCATGACTCTAATATTATCACCTCCATATCTCAAAACAATTATCAAGCATCAATCTTTTCTTAGTATTCAACGCACTCAAAAGAAAGTTTTACAAATCTTGAATACCAAGCATATTATTATTAAGCAAATTACCATGCTATTAAGACTCTCAAAATAATCTAAGTGAAGCATGAGAGATCAATAGTTTGTTTAAAAAAATCCACCACCGTGCTCTAAAAGATCTAAGTGAAGCACATAGAGCAAAATTATAATGCTCAAAAGATATAAGTGAAGCACACAGAGCAAAACTACATAGCTCAAAAGATATAAGTGAAGCACATAGAGTATTCTATCAAATTCCTATTCATGTATGGCTCTCTCAAAAGGTGTGTACAGCAAGGATGATTGTGGCACACTTACAAACAAAGACACAAATAATACAAGACGCTCCAAGCAAAACACATATCATGTGGTGAATAAAAATATAGCTCCAAGTAAAATTACCGATGGAAGTAGATTTAAAGAGGGGATGCCTTCCGGGCATCCCCAAGCTTTGACTTTTGGTGTCCTTGGATTATCTTGGGGTGCCATGGGCATCCCCAAGCTTAGGATCTTTCCACTCCTTGTTCCATAATCCATCAAAAGATCTCACCCAAAACTTGAAAACTTCACAACACAAAACTCAATAGAAATCTCGTGAGCTCCGTTAGAGAAAGAAAACAAAAGACCACTTCAAGGGACTGCAATGAACTCATTCTTTATTTATATTGGTGTTAAACCTACTGTATTCCAACTTCTCTATGTATTATAAACTATTTTACTAGCCATAGATTCATCAAAATAAGCAAACAACACACGAAAAACAGAATCTGTCAAAAACAGAATAGTCTGTAGCAATCTGTAACTAACGTAAACTTCTGGAACTCCAAAACATATACCAAAATAGGAAGACCTAGAAAATATGTTTATTGATCAGCAGCAATTGGAATCAGTATTTTATCACGTTCTGGTGATTTTTAACAATTCGTCCACTGAACGCAAAGTTTCTGGAAATTACAGCAAGATCAAATAACTATCATCCAAGAAGATCCTATAGGTCTAACTTGGCACAAACACAAATTAAAACACAAAACCACATCCAAACATAAGTTAGATGGGTTATTTATTCCTAGACAGAAGAAAAACACAAAAAAATAAAAATAATATTGGGTTGCCTCCCAACAAGCGCTATCGTTTAACGCCCCTAGCTAGGCATAAAAGCGAGGATGGATCTAGGTATTGCCATCTTTGGTAGGCAATCCGTAAGTGGCTCTCATGATAGTTTCATATGGAAATTTTATTTTATTCCTAGGAAAGTGTTCCATGCCCTTTTTTAATGGAAATTGGAATCTAGTATTCCCTTCCTTCATATCAATAATTGCACCAACCGTTCTAAGGAAAGGTCTACCGAGAATAATAGGGCAAGAAGGATTGCAATCTATATCAAGACCGGTAAAATCTACGGGCACATAATTCCTATTTGCAACAATATGAACATCATTAATCCTTCCCATAGGTTTCATAATAGTGGAATCCTCAAGATGCAAGTTTAGAGAGAAATCATCAAAATCACGGAAATCTAGCAAATCACACAAAGTTTTGGGGATAGTGGAGACACTAGCACCCAAATCACACAAAGCATAAAACTCATGATCTTTAATTTTAATATTAATAGTTGGTTCCCACTCATCATAGAGTTTTCTAGGGATAGAAACTTTCAACTCAAGTTTTTCTTCATAAGATTGCATCAAGGCATCAACAATATGTTCGGTAAAGGCTTTCTTTTGACTAAAAGCATGAGGAGAATTTAGCACGGATTGCAACAAGGAAATACAATCAATTAAAGAGCAACTTTCATAATTAAATTCCTTGAAATCCAATATAGTGGGTTTAGCAACATCTAGGGTTTTATTTCTTTCAATCCCACTTTCATTAATTTCATCATCAAGATCCAAATACTCCGAATTTTTAGAACGTCTTCTAGGCAAAGGAAGATCATATTCAGTTTCATCAAGATTCATATTGCAAAAGAAAGATTTAATAGGGGACACATCAATAACTTTTAGATCTTCATCTTGATTTTCAAAGGAATTCGGTTTAGCGGCCATCTTATTGACTAAGGTGGCTTGCATATCCGAAATTTCGGCAGTCATCTTTCCAAGATGAGCAATTTGGGATCTTATACCATCAAATTATTTAGACATATCATCAAGCTCTTTATTCATATAACTCATAAAAAAATTTGCTCCTTAAGCTCATTTCTAAAGAAATTATTATGCTCAAATTGCAAAACCATAAACTTCCTGACGTTGTTTTCGATCTCCTCTAACCTTTTAAGGTGAAGATCACCAAATCTCGGTAGAGCCATCGCGACAAACAAGAAATCCAACACACGAGCAAACAAAAGGCAAGTGAGAAAAAGGCAAACGGAGAAGGAGAAGGAGAAGGAGAGGGCAAATAAAACGGCAAGGGTGAAGTGGGGGAGAGGAAAACGAGAGGCAAATGGCAACTAATGTAATGCGAGAGATAGGGATTGTGATGGGTACTTGGTATGTTGACTTTTGTGCAGACTCCCCGGCAACGGCGCTAGAAATTCTTCTTGCTACCTCTTGAGCTTGCGTTGGATTTCCCCGAAGAGGAAAGGATGATCAAGCAGAATAGCATATGTATTTCCCTCAGTTTTTGAGAACCAAGGTATCAATCCAGTAGGAGGCTACACGCAAGTCCCTTGTACCTACACAAAAACAATAGCTCAACGCAACCAACGCGATTAGGGGTTGTCAATCCCTTCACGGTCACTTACGAGAGTGAGATCTGATAGAGAAGATAGATAATATTTTTGGTATTTTTGATATAGAGATGCAAAGTGAAAAGTAAAAAGGGCTTTGTCAACTAAGTTTACAGGGACGGAGGGCTTTGTCAACTTAGTCAATATGCACGATTCTAGCTCCAGTGACCATACGATGTCCATCCAACGGCCGTAGTGCTTCTTCAACCTCTGGTCTTCTTGCTCCTGCCGCCCAAACCAGCGCCGGTCGTGCCTCGTGCTCCTGCCTCCCGTGGCCGGTTGCGATGCGGCGGAGGCCTCAGCTCGCCCTACTACTCCCACCGTTGGCCAGGCCATCCCTCTAATCACCCACACCCCCTGTTATTCTGTGGCGACGGCAGCCTCACACCGCAGTGAACCAGTGAACCCTCGTACTCCTCTACGTGTGGGCATCCACTGCCGCGTCTTCCCCGGCTCCGCGTCGTCCCCTTCCTAGGCCTCGCCGTCGTCCACCGCCCTCGTGCTCTCGGTGATGAAGCTATGTACCTAGGGTAGGGTCATGGACCTGTCCAAACTACCCTCCCCAAGGACATCTCTAGAAGAAATCACCTTTCAATCGACTTGAAGGTGTTCCACTCGACGGACTCGAAGACACTCGACCATGAAGCCAGCCACTCGACGACTAGGAGATCTAAAGTCACTCCGCGCGCTAACGGTCGGTAATTAAGTAGCTTTTATAGTCATCATAGCACTTTATTGGTGGCGTTACCAGTAACGCCCGACCTTAATGTACCTTAAACCCTGCATAACTGAGGGCGGGAGGGGCCTGGCGAACCCTATATAAGCCACCCCCCTCCTCAGTGTAAAGGGTTCACACCCCTGTAATTCACTACACACATAATCCAGTCGACCGCCTCCGGGCTTCGAGACGTAGGGCTGTTTCTTCCTCTGAGAAGGGCCTGAACTCGTAAACCTCGTGTGCCTACAACTACTCCATAGCTAGGATCTTGCCTCTCCATTCCTACCCCCTACACTACTATCAGACTTAGAACCACGACAGTTGGCGCCCACCGTGGGGCAGGTGTCTTAGCGACTTACTGGAGAAGTTGCAATTTTTTCCGATCCGTTTCATCATGGTTTCAGGCGGAGTTTTGGTTGAGGGCCGCGAGATCCGTCTCGGCGCGCTCACGTTCATCGCCGACGATTCCGCTTGGCTTCAGGAGGCTCCGCTCGATGTCGATGCGCTCCCCGTCCGCGGGGCGACGCACTTTTGCGCGTGCGTCCGCGGCGTCCTCCTGCGGCAACCGTCGACCCCGTATCGGTCGTCCCCTGTGACATCCTCCCTCCCCGTCTCCTGCCAGCGCAAGCGCTCTGATCGGTCGAGGCTTCAGCGGTGGGTGAGGCACGCGGTGGCCCGCCAGTCGGCCACCCCTCAAGTCGCGGTGATCGAGCCCGACGAATCTCTCTACGGCATGTTCGATCATCGTGGCTCAGAGATCGCATCCGAAAGTGCGGCAGAGTGATCCGGCGGAGGTTCTGATGGTCGATGGACCATGCAGTCCTCCCAGATTTCCCTGCACCGACGGAGGCGACGGCGGAGGCGATCCGTCGCATGCCCATGAGGGGTATCTCCTCGAGCCCCTCACTTCGCTGCAAAGGGAAGAACTCTGCCGCCGGAACATGGATGCACTGCGCACTCCTATCGTTGGAGAAACCCCTGAGGCATGTGCCTTAGAAGACGCGCGCTTGGCCAACTTGGCTGAGCGCACTCGACTGGAGAACCTCCAGCGAGTACTCGAGAGCGTGCACGACAACGGGTTCCAGAATCCACTCGACGTCATCTCTTTCCACCACCGACTCAGGTATATCGAACTCCGATTCAGAATTTAGCAGCTGCAGCCCGTATAGCAGAGTCGATTCAGCCTTCCCAGTCAGAGGCTGGCAGAGGCTTGTTACAGATCAGAGCATTACTTCGGGCAGCAGGAGATCAAAATTCAGCTGTTTCGCAGTCGCGGAATAGGATCCACAGCAGATCCGTCGCTGCGGATACAGTCCAGTCGGCCCACATCCCAAGATCGCCCCCGAGGCGTGAGGGACGTGGGGACCGGCATGATCAGTACAGGAACCGTGAGCAGTATGATCACCGACTCGACCGTGAGGATCGACGTCGAGTGCCCACCCCTCCCCCAAGGAGTGGATCGTACGTGCCTCGACAGCAGGATGACAGACACCCTCATAGTGTTGGGCGAAGAATTCCAGTCGACCCCAGGGAACCAGGCTTTGATGCGAGATCCATTCTCGTTCAAGGTTTGGTCGACAGGAACAGAGCTCATCGAGAAGGTCATGACAGAGATGTGCCCACCAGCAGCAGAGTGCACGTTTTAGGACCAGAGTGCTTCAGCAGAGCCATCAGGGCCGCTGTGATTCCTCCCAACTTCAGGTTGGCGACTGGAGTCAGTAAGTTTGCCGGTGAGTCCAAGCCTGATACTTGGCTTGAAGACTACCGAGTGGCTGTTCAGATTCGCGGCGACAATGATGAAGTGGCCATGAAGCACCTGCCTCTCATGTTGGAGGGCTCGGCCAGAGCGTGGCTGAATCAGTTAGCACCTAGCAGCATTTACACTTGGGAAGATCTTGCCCGAGTGTTTGTCACGACGTTTGAAGGAACATGCAAGCGACCAGCAGGGCTGACGGAACTGCGGTCTTGTGTGCAGAAGTCGAATGAAACTTTGAGGTATTACATCCAGAGATGGATCACGTTGCATCACACATTGGAGAATGTGTCTGATCACCAGGCAGTCTGTGCCTTCAAGGAAGGCGTCAAGTACAGAGAGTTGAATCTGAAATTCGGTCGAACCGGAGACATGTCACTGAGTCGAATGATGGAGATTGCTACCAAGTACGCTAATGGTGAAGATGAGGATCGACTCCGGAGTGGCAAGCACAAATCGATGCCTACGAAACCGGAGGAGGAAATTCCAGTCGGAAACAGAAGCGGAAGGCCGAACCAGCTGCTCCTGGAGAAGCCTTGGCTGTGACTCAAGGAAAGTTTAAGGGGAAACCCAAAGGGCCTTGGAACCCTAAGAAGGTGAAAGACCAAGACGGAAATGATGTGTTGGATCTGCCATGCCACATTCACACAAAGAAAGATGAAGAGGGTAAACTCATTTACCCGAGACATACCACTCGACAGTGTCGGCTCTTGATCCAGCAGTTCCAGGGCAAAACACCCAAAGATAAGGAAAAGGAGTCGGACAAAGCTGAAGACAAAGAATATAGTGATGATGGATACCCCCAGGTCAATTCCACCCTAATGATTTTTGCTGATGTTGAAAGCAAAAGTCGACTGAAAGTTATCAAACGAGAAGTAAATATGGTTGCTCCGGCGACACCCAGTTATTTAAAGTGGTCTCAGACTGCCATCACATTCGACCAGTCCGATCACCCAACGCACATAGCCACCCCTCGGAGGCAAGCTTTGGTGGTCGACCCAGTTGTCGAAGGCACTCGACTGACCAAAGTCTTGATGGATGGTGGCGATGGCTTGAATATCTTGTCTGTGAGAGGCGTTGAAAGGGATGGGCATTCCGATGTCCGGACTCGATTACCCGACAACATGTGTTTCCATGGAGTCATTCACAGGGAAGAAGGCTGAGTCACTCGGCCAAATTGCTCTTGATGTGGTTTTCGGTGATTCCAAGAATTACCGCAAAGAAAAGTTGACGTTTGAAGTTGTGGATTTCCAGAGTGCTTATCACGCTATTTTCGGCAGGCCAGCTTACACACATTTCATGGCTCGACCATGTTATGTGTACCTCAAATTGAAGATGCCTGGTCCCAAAGGTGTGATCACTATTACTGGCAATCGGAAGAAGGCGGAAGAGTGTTTTCAGAAAGGCTCAAAGATCACCGATGCTCAGATGGCAATGGTAGAGCTACAGGAATACCAGAAAACTGTAGACCCGAGTGATTTGTTGCGAGCCAAGAAGCCCGCTACGGAGTCAGCGTTCCAGTCGTCCGGTGAAACGAAGCCGATTCATATCCACCCGACCGATCCTAATGCTGCCCCGACCCATATCTCAACAACACTCGACTCCAAGTAGGAAGAAGCACTCATCCAGTTCCTCCGTGAGAACTGGGACATCTTCGCATGGAAGCCTTCTGACATGCCGGGTGTTCCTAGGGGGCTGGCTGAGCACCGTCTACGAGTCGACCCAAAGGTGAAACTTGTCAAAGAACATCTCCGACGGTCCGTCGTCCAGAAGAGAAAGGCCATTGGCGAGGAGGTGGCTCGGCTCTTAGCAGCGGAGTTTATCCGAGAAATTTACCACTCCGAGTGGCTCGCCAATGTTGTCATGGTCCCCAAGAAGGACAAGTCACTTTGCATGTGCATTGACTTTAAACATATCAATCGGGCCTGCCCGAAAGATCATTTTCCTCTCCCTCGCATCGACCAGATGGTCGACTCGACTGCGGGGTGTGAGCGTCTGTCTTTTTTGGACGCCTATTCCAGTTACCATCAGATCCGTCTGTATGGGCTCGATGAGATCAAAACAGCTTTCATCACTCCATTCGGGTGCTTCTGTTATGTTACCATGCCATTCAGCCTCAAGAATGCCGGAGCCACGTTCATGAGGATGATTCAGAAGTGTTTGCTCACTAAAATCAGTCGGAATGTGGGAGAATACATGGATGATATTTTGGTCAAGTCACGGAAGGGTTCCGACCTGCTGATTGACCTTGCTGAAACCTTTGCCAACCTCAGGAGGTATGATATCAAGCTTAATCCATCAAAGTGCACATTTGGAGTTCCTGGCGGAAAGTTACTCGGTTTTCTCGTTTCCGAACGAGGAATCGACGCCAATCCAGAAAAAGTTGGTACTATACTCCGGATGAAACGTCCTGTGCATGTGTACGACGTCCAGAAGCTTACTGGTTGCTTGGCCGCTTTAAGTCGATTCATCTCTCGTCTCGCTGAAAAGGCATTGCCTCTTTACCGACTGATGAACAAGTCAGACAAGTTCGAGTGGACTCCGGAAGCTGATGCAGCGTTTGCAGAGCTCAAAGCTCTGCTCTCCACCCAGTCGGTGCTTGCTGCCCCAATCAGCAAAGAGCCTTTACTGCTTTACATTGCAGCCACTGGACAAGTCGTCAGTACAGTACTTACGGTCGAGCGGGAAGAAGAAGGAAAAGCCTATAAAGTTCAGCGCCCAGTATATTATGTTTCTGAAGTTTTGACTCCATCAAAGCAAAGATATCCTCATTACCAGAAGCTCGTATATGGGATTTATATGACCACGAAGAAGGTTGCACATAACTTCTCGACCATTCCATTACGATTAAATCGGCTACACTCCATTGTTAGAAATTCTACAACTGTGAGATGCAACTGGTCGAGTGGCAAAATGGGCGATTGAACTCCTTCCCTAGATATCAAGTTTGAGGCAAAGAAAGCTATCAAGTCCCAAGCAATAGCAGATTTAAATGCCGAGTGGATCGAACGACAACTACCGACTCAAGTTCACTCGAACCTTTGGACCATGTTCTTCGATGGGTCTAAGATGCCGAATGGTTCCGGTCTTTGGGGTAGTATTGGTTTCCCCGAGGAGATAAGCTCGAGATATGTTCTCCAGATTCACTTTGATTCCTCCAATAACGAAGCGAATATGAAGCACTTTTGTATGGGTTGCGAATGGCCATTTCACTTTCGGCGTCCAGATAGCCTCATGGTCTATGGCGGCTCAGATTTGGTGGTTAATCAAGTGATGAAGGAGTGGGACATCAGAAGTCCGGCCATGACTGGTTATTGCAATGCAGTGAGAAAGCTAGAGAAGAAATTCGAGGGGTTAGAGCTGCATCATATACCCCGACTGAAAAATCAAGCAGCTGATGATTTGGCAAAAATAGGTTCCAAGAGAGAAGCCATACCCAGCAATGTGATTTTAGAACACATCCACACACCATCAGTTCAAGAGGATCCTTTCACTTAAGAAGCCCCGCAGCCAAAAAGTGCCACGGATCCGACTGAAGTTGAGGTTCCAGCAGTGGTCGACCTGATCATGGAAGTTTTGGTCATCACTCCCAACTGGACAGTGCCGTACATCACGTACATCCTAAGGAAAGAACTCCCAGAGGACGAATAAGAGGCTCGATAGATCGTCCGTCGATCCAAGGCATTTACCGTCATAAAGGGACGGTTGTATAGAGCAAGCGCGACTGGACTCAGTCAGAAGTGCATAACACCGGAAGAAGGTCAGATAATTCTTGATGATATCCACTCGGGGACCTATGGTCATCATGCGTCCTCTCGGACCATTGTGGCTAAAGCATACCGAGCGGGATTCTACTGGCCTAGAGCAAATGAAATGGCGAAAGAGATAGTCGAAAAATGTGAAGGATGTCAGTTCTACTCCAATATGTCCCACAAACCCGCGTCAACCCTGAAGACCATTCCACTCGTCTGGCCCTTCGCTGTTTGGGGATTGGATATGGTTGGGCCACTGAGAACGGGCGGGAGCGGCTTCACTCATGTGTTAGTGGCAGTCGACAAGTTTACCAAATGGATTGAAGCTAAGCCTATCAAGAATCTTGATGCTTGCACTGCTATCAGTTTCATCAGAGAGTTGATATTCAGATATGGAGTTCCGCATAGCATCATCACTGATAATGGGTCAAACTTCCATTTCGACAAGTTCAGAGCTTTTTGCGCCTCTCAAGGCACACGAGTGGACTACGCTTCAGTCGCTCATCCCCAGTCGAATGGACAAGCAGAAAGAGCAAACGGCCTAATTCTCAAAGGACTGAAACCCCGACTGATGCACGATCTCAAGCACGCAGCAGGCGCATGGGTCGACGAACTTCCATCAGTTCTTTGGGGATTGAGGACCACTCCTAATCGATCGACTGGACGAACTCCATTCTTTCTGGTCTATGGAGCTGAAGCAGTTTTGCCGAGTGACTTGCTTCACAATGCACCTCAAGTCGAGCTCTACTCTGAAGATGAAGCAGAACAAGCCCGGCAGGAGCAGTCGACCTTCTGGAAGAGGAAAGAGAGATGGCCATGATCCGATCGACTATCTATCAGCAAGACTTGCGTCGATTCCATGCCAGAAATGTGAAGAGTCGAGCCTTCCAAGAGGGAGACTTGGTCCTCCGAGTGGATCAACAGAAGCCACACAAGCTCGCTCCTACTTGGGAAGGTCCCTTCATTGTCACCAGAGTTCTCCACAATGGAGCGTACCATCTTTACAACGTCGATCGCCAGATTGATGAGCCACGAGCTTGGAATGCGGAGCTGCTCCGCCCCTTTTATACTTAAGTACTCACTCGGATGAGATGTAATAAGAGATACCTCTGTAGTTTGTTTATCAAAGACAAAAGTATTATAATTTTCCTAGCGATTGTTGTTGCTTTTGTTTACGTGGGAAATCCCCCAGTGGGTAGCTTAGCTGCGAATCCGTTTTCGCCAAGTTTGTAAAAAAAAATTCCTACCGAGTGGTGAGCAAGCCTCTCACTCGGAGGCTTAGCTGCGAATCCATTTCGCCTAAGTATTTGAAAACCCTACCGAGTGGTGAGCAAGCCTCTCACTCGGAGGTTTAGCTGCGAATCCGTTTCGCCTAAGTATTTGAAAATCCTACCGAGTGGTGAGCCAGTCCTCCCACTCGGGGGCTTAGCTGCAGTCCAGTACTCGCCTAAGTATTTGAAAATCCTACCGAGTGGTGAGCAAGTCTCTCACTCGGAGGTTTAGCTGCGAAACCGTTTCGCCTAAGTATTTGAAAACCCTACCGAGTGGTGAGCCAGTCCTCCCTCTCGGGGGCTTAGCTGCAGTCCAGTACTCGCCTAAGTATTTAAAAATCCTACCGAGTGGAGAGCAAACCTCCCACTCGGGGGCTTAGCCAGTCCAAGCTACGCCTAAGTATTTAAAAATCCCTACCGAGTGGAGAGCAACCCTCTCACTCGGGGGATTAGCTGCAGTCCAGTACTCGCCTAAGTATTTATAAATCCTACCGAGTGGAGATCAAACCTCCCACTCGGGGGCTTAGCTACAGTCCGATGCTACCTAAGTATTTAAAAATCCTACCGAGTGGAGAGCAACCCTCTCACTCGGGGCTTAGCCATGATCCGATTACTCGCATAAGTATTTAAAAATCCTACCGAAGTGGAGAGCAAACCTCCCACTCGGGGGCTTAGCTGCAGATCCGATGCTACCTAAGTATTTGAAAATCCTACCGAGTGGAGAGCAAACATCCCACTCGGGGGCTTAGCTGCAGTCCAGTACTCGCCTAAGAATTTAAAAATCCTAGGGAGTGGAGAGCAAACCTCCCACTCGGGGGCTTAGCTGCAGTCCAGTACTCTCCTAAGTATCTAAAAATCCTACCGAGTGGTGAGAAAACCTCCCACTCGGGGGCTTAGCTGCAGTCCAGTACTCGCCTAAGTATTTAAAAATCCTACCGAGTGGAGAGCAAACCTCCCACTCGGTGGCTTAGCTGCAGTCTAATACTCGCCTAAGTATTTAAAATTCCTACCGAGTGGAGAGCAAACCTCCCACTCGGGGGCTTAGCTGCAGTCCAATACTCTCCTAAGTATTTAAAAATCCTACCGAGTGGAGAGAAAACCTCCCACTCAGGGGCTTAGCTGCAGTCCAGTACTCGCCTAAGTATTTAAAAATCCTACCGAGTGGAGAGCAAACCTCTCACTCGGGGGCTTAGCTGCAGTCCAAGTACTCGCCTAAGTATGAAATCCATCCCGATCTGCAAGGACGACGAGGTGCAGGTCGACTGCTACCTTCTCCTTCGGAGCTACGCCACAAGTACAATGTGCACTCCATCCCGATCCGCAAGGACGACGAGGTGCAGGTGGACTGCTACTTTCTCCTTCGGAGCTGCGCCACAAGTACAACATGCGCTCCATCCTGATCCGCAAGGACGACGAGGTGCAGGTCGACTGCTACCTTCTTCTTCGGAGCTGCGCCACAAGTACAACGTGCGCTCCATCCCGATCCGCAAGGACGACGAGGTGCAGGTCGACTGCTACCTTCTCCTTCGGAGCTGCGCCACAAGTACAACATGCGCTCCATCCCGATCCGCAAGGACAACGAGGTGCAGGTCGACTACTACCTCCTCCTTCAGAGCATCGCCACAAGTCCAACGTGCGCTCCATCCCGATCCGCAAGGATGACGAGGTGCAGGTCGACTTCTACCTTCTCCTTCGGAGCTACGATACAAATACAAAAGTCATCTCGAGTGAGGAACAAGTTCCACTCGACAGAGAATTGACGAAGAACAAAGTTTGCTCGAAGACAAAAGCAAGCATATTCAATGATAAACCAAGTTCAGATAAATCCTAAAGGTCCCAGACTGCAGATCGAAGTGCTCGGGCATCCAGCCCGAAAGAATTTAACGGTTACAAAATCCACTCGGCATTCCGAGGAAAATTTGAAGTGAAGCATAGAAGTTTTACTCCTCAGGTGGAGGACTGGAGGGCGCGACAAACTGGTCCAAGTCAATTCCGTCAGCAATCCGAGTGGCAGCAGCAATGAAGGTCCCCATGAAAGACTGAAAATTGTGCTTCCTGGTATTGGCAACTTAGATAGCTGCCAGCTTCTCCTCTCGCGCCTCCTTGCAGTGAACATGGACCAGAGACAGAGCGACGTCAGCGCCGCACCTGGCAGAAGATTTTTGCCATTCCTATACTCGGCCTGGAACTTCATTCAGTCGAACCATTAGAGACTCGAGGTCATTTTGAAGTGTCGCGCCCGGCTAGGCCCCGCATGTCAGTTACTCAATGGGTTCGGCCACGTCAGGGGATCCTCATCCGTAGTATACTCCCTTTGTTTTTATTTACTCCACAGAAAACGGAGGGAGTGGTGGTATAATAAATGACGCGGGCGGGGGAGGGGGAGGGACGTCGGTTTGCTCTCAACTACGGTCCCACAAGCGAGCGAAAACGCAAGACAAAGCGCATTCCATTTAGTGAGCAACATGGAGGGTCCAGTGTGCCGGGCTGCAACGCGAACACGACAAGAGCGATGTACAGTCAAAACCGATTGACCGGTTGTCACCGGAACCACTATTCAAACCAGAACCTTCGCTGCTCGGCCTACGCTAGCCACTGCCCTAAAACCACACCAAATCTCCAGCCCATTCCCCCACCTTTCGATCCCCTAGCCCGCATCAAGCGTCCCCTAGTTCGCCGGAAAGCCATGGTGCGCCGCAAGATCACTTACTACAAGATCTTGTGGCGGGCGCCCGCAGAAATCTTGGCGGTGGTCGGCGCCACAAACCTCTGTTCCCAAGCTCGCTTTGCGGCGGGCCAATCCCCGAGTTCTCAAGAGCCAAGCTACCAGGAGGAGGAAGTCGATCCAATGTTCATGGCGGAGGTCGCGGCGTAGAAGGCCCCCGATGGGTATGAGACGATGGACGTCGACTTCGTGTCGGTGTCCGAGTCCCCCATGGTGTAGGCGGACCAGCGGTTCAACATGACGATACTAAAGGAGGACCGGGAGGCAGAGGCTCAACTCGACGCGGAGCGCGCGCATGCCGCTGCCATCGAGGCTCTCCTGCAGGTGGAACCGGATGTCGTGGATGTGAACCGGGCGGCGAAGGCTCAACTTGAGGCAGAGCGCGCGGATGCCACTGCCATCGAGGCCCTCCTGTAGGCGGAACCGGACGTCCTGGACTTGAACCGGGCGGCAAAGGCTCGACTCAACGCAGAGCGCGCGGATGCCTCTCTCATCGACGCCCTCCTGCAGGCGGAACCGGACGTCCTGGACTTGAACCGGGCGGCAGAGGCTTGACTCGACGCGGAGCGCGCAGATGTCGTTTCCATCGAGGCCCTCCTGCAAGCGAAACCGGACGTCCTCGACTTGAACCGGGCTGTGCTCTCGTCCGTGCAGAGCGTGCGGAACGAGTAGCTGGAGGCCGAGGATAACCACGGTGCAGAGACACACGTCGGCAACGACGGCTGGTTCGCGCCGGCAGCCAAAGACGACGAGGCCGTCTCTTTCCACGAGCAGTGATAGTTTTTCTTTATGTTGTTGTTTTCATGGATCTTTTGCTGTGTAAAAACATATATTTGTTATGCAAGTCGCCTGACTTGGGTCAGTCTACCATTCAGGCGGTTGGATGAATATCCTACGTCTCCTAACCCTTCTTTCCTTCTTCCTCACCTCTTCTTCTTCCCCAACAGACCACCGCACGGCACGTACGGATACTCCCCAACATGCAGTTGGATAAACATACTCTATGAAGGAAAATTATGTGTCAGCGATAGGATGGCTGAGTTTGGTTTGTTCACATGCGACAGCACATGTCAGTGAGGGTGCGTTCCCTTGGTTGGGTTTGTGGCGTGCGGGAAGCGGCGTGGTGAGGGTGCGGTGCGACCACGGCGTGCTTGAGGCGACCGTGTGAGGGTGCGGTGCGACCGCATGACAGCCGATGTGTAAGTGTACCTCCTTCTCATTTTGAAAACTTTAGGCAAGCTTGGCAAAAATGTGTGGCGAAGTTTGGCAATGCAAGGCCTAGACCCAAAGCAGGATAAGTAATGCGTCACGTACTAGGAGTACTAGTGTTAAAAAATAAAGGCGGGGTTTTCCTTCGCGGGATTTAATCGATACAAATCCTCGTTTCACGTGTCAATAATGCATATTTTTTTCTCCAAAGACCAAAGAGCTAACCATCTCACTCCTCATCGCTTGATTAATGCAGCGCCATGCAAACCAACCTTCTCACTTCCGCATGCATGCAGGGGATATTAGTGTCCTTGGTTGCTAACCCCATCAATTTTGCCTCGATTAGTGTTAGTGGCCCTTTGCAAATTGTAATTTTGATATATTGGCCTTGTGTACAAAAAAATGGAGGTAGTAACTATATTTGACTTCCTTCCCCATTGCGGTGACGTCGACGATATCTTTTTTTTGGTGGTTTGGCGAAGTGCGTTCGACGGAGAAAACCATTGAGGGAGACCACGGTAAGTCATTCGCAAGTGCCGCCTGCAAGCCGAGACAACCGCCTTATTTGCATCCAGGAAGTCCTTTACTAGTACTACTAGGAGTACTAATGCGGTGAGATGGCTTCTCGAAGAAGACGATGGAGAAGCGGAGTCAGCGAAGAGTGAAATGATGGTTGCTTCGTCCGTGCTTTTGTGATTTGACGCCTCACTGCTTTGTGATTTGTGATAGAAGGGACAGGGGAGTAGACTCTGTGCTCTATACTGTACTACATGCATCCAAGCATGGGAGAAAGAGGAGAGACGTTGCATTTTCTATTCCTTCAATCAATCAACCAGGGAGCTTCGGTTCCATCTTTTTGGCTTTAGCGACCGTCCACAATTGTTCCCACGATGCCAAAAGCTATTTTCACATTTGGCTACACATTGTGGATGCCCTTAACCGTACCACTTGGTTTTGCTCCTGTGTGCTATCTATACAAATCTCAATTATATTGTTCTAAAAAATTATAGAACCGAGATTAGTAAAAAGGAGGTGATTTTGCCGCGCGGATGGCGGGGGAGGTTTCTTATTGGAGCAATGCTACATCCACGTAATGGTTTACATAAAGTTATGAACTGATGTGATGTGGGACTATTTGATTGGATTAAAGGAAGGGATTAGGCCCACCCCACCTGAAAATTAGGGGGGCATATATAGATTAGATGGAAAGTATACGTAGCAGCTACGTAGCCCTTTGTTAGTCTAGGATTAGGCTTCTTATTTTTGGAGGACGTTGTCCTGGCGGTTTGCTAACATGCGGTCCCACGTGTCAGTGCTTTACCAAGCCGATCCGCATCCCACATGAGGCAGAACAACGGCAGAAGCAACACGTGGTTAAGTTGAAGAAGATGAGGGAGAAGCGGATTCAGCAACGAATGAAATGAGGGTTGCTTCGTCCCTCCAACTTAATTCTTGCGGAAAGGTGCAGCTTTGTGATTTTCGCCTCATTGCTCATTACTACGCCGGCGCCATGACACTGGGTGCTTCACCCGGCTGCTCTGCACCTTGTATTCCGGTATGGTACGTCGACCCGGTAGCTTGATGCCCCACATGTCGGCGAAAGGGACTAGAAGATTTATGAAAGCGGCGCTCCACTCTTCTGACGGAGGTAGGCGACCTGACAGCCCGATGAACTATCACTTGTCTTTGTATAGTACTATAGTTTTCTTTGTTTATACGATCCATCGATACAAACCCGATTAAACAGGAAAGGGCGGATTTTTCCCATGTGATGATAATCTTGGCCATACATTTCAAAGGCAATTTTAATGTATGCAAACTGAATAATTATATGTAACAATATGATATCTAGTAAAACTAAAAACACATATGATTTATTGTGTTAGAGTGTAGTAGTAGTGATGTATTGCATAGTTGTTAGATGTAACATGTGAGCGTGTAGAGATGTAGTTTTGGAGGGCCTCTGAGAGAAAAGCGTATCACGGTCACCGAACTTCAGAATAAGCTGATTACGGTCACTATATACGTTTTGCGGTGATTATAAGGTCACTTGCTCACAGTTCAGCATCGGATTGCACTCTGTTGACCAGCCAAATAGTCTGCGTGGCGCCGTGTTGACTAGTTAAATTGACCACGTTCCTTGTGGGTCCCACTGTCGATTCGCATAGGCAAAAGGTCGGATAAACACAAATTTATGCGAGGCGCGACAAGGCTCCAACCCATGCGCGGAATCACCTGGTTGTGTATGTGTATGCATCGGGGCTGATGTGTGCGCATGCACGTGTAGGTTGAGCACTTGAGCGTGAGAGTGTGTGTTGGTCGTGTGGTGTACTGGTGTGTGCATGCATGCATGCGTGCATGTGTGCGTGTGAGTGTTGCGTGCGTGCGTGGCTGCGTGTTTACGTGTGAGTGTTGCGTGCGTGCGTGGGTGCATGTGTTTGTGTGAGCGTTGCGTGGATGCAGTTCATGTGCATGCGTGCGTGTGTGTATAATCACCACACCAGCTCCTGTGTGTTAAAACAGACGGCTCAACATACCAATACAAGGCCACCTTCTCCGCTGTGCCCGCGGTCATGACTTCGAACCACCGTCCAAATATTTTTTTGTTTTTGTTTTCATTCTTTCTAGCAAGATGCCTGTGCGCTGCACGTAACATCAAGATGCATTTGTATGACTTGTTTATCTTGTGAGAGAAAAGGATGAATGAGGGAAGGCCTTATTTGCAAATGTGGAGAGGTGTGTGGGTACCTTTTTGCAAAATTGCCATAGTTTCTTTCCTATCCGTCGAGATATAAATCAGACGGCCTATATTCTTGAGGATGGCGGGCACACCATCATCACCAACTCTGTTTTTTATAAGAGTGTATTTTATGTATTTTATAAGAGTGTAGATGTAGAGTAGATACAAGTCGGACAGTGGGCACGATGGTAGTGAGATAATGTGATGCAACACTAGAGGTGCCACGTGGGCGTTTAACTGGTCAACTAGTCATGTCATGAGCAAATACTGAGTTGTACGGTGAGCCCGTGGATCGTATAATAACCACTAAACATAAATGGTGACCGTAATGAGTGGATTACGAAGTCCAATGTATGCGTATCGTGCTTTTCGCTTCAAATACAATGATCGTCATTGCATATACCGCGAGAGAAAGATGAAACATGGATGAATTTTACTGGGGCTTACTTTTAGAGGACACGGAGATAGTTTTGTGTGCATACGTGAAAAGGCGTCTGAGGGAGGTATGCGATGGAGAGAGAGATGCTCTTCGTTTCTCTTTATTATGACTAAATTTGTATAAAGTATAAAAATATACAAATTCACAGGTTGGAATAAATATCATTGTGGTCAACATGCAATTAAAATAAACTATCGTAGTCCTCCATATAAATTTGTAAAGTTGTATATATGTAGAAAATCTAAAAAATTTTGTTGTACACACTTTATTCAAAAGGAATGTTGTATGCGAAATAAACGTGAAGAGAGGGCTTTTTAGACCAACGGGGTATGTGATGTAACATGTGTGAATGTGTAGTTGATGCATTTGGCGGGGCCTAGAGAGGTTTGTAGGTCTGGCACAACAATCAAAACGAAATGTCTCCGAGTCTTATCAATTAATACAAACTTGTGCTCAAATAAAATTACAAACCAAAAAACAAAAAACAATTATTACATGATCTCTAAAACAAATGGTTTGATCGATTACATGAACAAATAACACAAAGGTTATTCAACGATGGAAAGAACATTTAACCTATGATTTAGCAAGTGGGAATCTAATTTCCTTTTTTCCTTCAGGACCTTAACAATGCGGTCAGTCTCAGCTTGCTTTGTTTTGAAATCCACCAAATATTTGATGGTTGTCTTGAGTACTTCTTGTGGTTGTGCTATTTGCTTCCCAACATGTCAACTTCATCTCTAAGTGCAGAAGTAGAATCTCTTTCTACCACTAGTTTAGCCTCTAGAGCATCAGTAGTTGGTAATTCATGATGGACGATTGGGCGGTGCCGCTGCTTTGTGGGATGATACAACGTCCATGGGGACCTCGCTCTTTGATCTTGGGCTAACCTGTTTTGCCATTAAAGTTCTGATTGGATTCGAAAAGTTGAAGTTAGCAAAACATCTCAAGCTGGGAGTTATAACAGCAAACCGATTAAACAAACAAGGAATTAAAGAGTTTCAATTGGATGCTGAAAAGTAGTTATTAACATCATTGTAGCCGGTTGTTGCGGCAAAGAAAGCGATTAAACAAACAAGTTTTGCAAAAGGTACTGTTGTGGCATTGGAGTTTCTCTTGGATCCTGAAAAGTTGAGTAGCCGATGGCGTGATGAGAGCAACCGGTTGCAGCAGCAAAGAAGTTAAACAAACAAGTTTTGCAAAAGGAACTTGTTGTGGCATTGGGGTTTCTCTTGGATTCTGAAAAGTTGAGTAGTCAGTAACTTGATTAGAGCAATAAGTTACAGCAGCAAACCTGTTACAAAAATATATTTTTGAAAATGTACCTACTGTGCAATTGGACTTCCAATTGGATCCTGAAAACTTGAAGTTGGTAAGATGATTACAACAACAAGTTAGAGCAGCAAACCAGGTAAACAAGGAAGTTTATGAAAACATACCTGTTGTGCCAACGGAGTTTCAGTTGGATCCTGCAAACTTGAATGTTAGCAATCAATAAATAAAGTTTTGCAAGAGCCATAAGAAACTAACATCAAACTAGTAAAACTAACCAGTTTGTAGCGTATTTAATTACACATGAACTAGTAAAACTAACAAGTTCTTGGCAACGTATTAAAGTAACAAGTCGGTACCGTTTACCAGCAACACAGACATCTGTAAATTTCTTTGATGTAAGCAAAATGATTCCAACACATATATAAGTTAAGAAGACAGTGTCCCTCATATAAACCTGACAGTTGTCTGTCTATGAACATGCAAACATTACTAGCGCAACAAGTGATAACAGCAAATCATTTTTAAAAACGGGGTATCAGAATGTAAATTACACGTGAATTCTGCTGCACCCTAGAAGTACATATGACCAGCTATCTATGTGTTTAAGTAGCTATTTAAGTTCAGGCAAACAGGTAATTCTTAATAGTAAGTATCAAACACATAGATAGGTGCAGTCTATAATAGGATTAACAGGCTATGTCATTATGTAATCAGTAGCAAATTAACATAATTGAACAGTTTTGCAATAAATGGCTAACTAAAATTCTGAGAAGTAGGTAACTGAACCTACGCTAGCTCTTTGTACAGGCACACTGCAACTTTTTTTCGCTTACAAGGTTCTACGAAGGAGTCCATGGCATCAAATGCTTGGATACGCAGTCCCAATACTTCTTTCTTCCCACACTGCATTGGTAAGTCGAATGGTTAATCTGGTAAGATGGTGCATCCTTGATATGTTATATGAGGACGTGTAGTCAGACTAGTTGTAGCCACATACATCACACTGGCTTTTACTGTATATTTCATGCGATTACATTTGACATATCGAGATCTAAGCAATCTACAATAGGATGAAAAGACTGGCATACTTCACATTATTGGCGAACTTTGTTCATAGAAACAAGCAATTCAACCATTTTGTGGGTAAATCAAAAGCGCCACTGGAATATTTTTCACTACCCCAATCATACACGCAAAAGGGGCGACGCCACCATAGGGGCTGGTATGGGTGGCCACCTCGGGTGGCTGGAAAGTGTGCACCTAGTTTGAGTCGTCCAGGTTGGCCCAGGATAGTTTTGTTCATCCCAATGCATGAGCAGACAATTAAAAAATGAAGAAAAACATTTCAATTTAGATGGGCCAATAACATAAGTGCAAGGCAGGCCCTATAGCAGGCTCGCGACCCAAACGAGCGCCTCCCATATTGAGCAATAGCAGGAAAAATCCCAATTCATTCGCTCCAGCCTCCAGTCTGGTTCACTCCTAACCTAGCCGCCGCTGGACAGACCGACACAGCACTTCCTCGCTCCCTCGTTGGAGGGCGGTCGCCGGGCTTCAAGCGAATGTAAGTACAAGAAGATGAAGATCCAACCCTGGGGGTAGCCTGCGTGGGAGGAAGCGGTGGCAGCACGGGCATGGCATCGAGCTTGCGCATAAGCAGACGATCGCAGCTTGCAAGAGCGACATGCATAACGAAAGGTACATCACATCCCTGATTATATCTAATTCAACTGTTCAATTTCTGGCCAATAGTTAAACCTGACGGTGTTGTAAAACTGCTTGTATGTAGGGAATCTATGAGAAAATGAAACCAATTTCTGCTTATTTTATAACTCCTGTCGTGGTTTTGTCACGGCAGATGTCCTCTTGAAAGGACTTAGTCGTAGAGCCATCTCTACGGGTTAGCTTGAAGGGGTTAAAGTGGACAAGGGACGCAAGACAGTTTATACTAGTTCGGCCCCTTCGATGAAGGTAAAAGCCTACGTCTAGTTGTGATGGAATTGATGGGGTTTCGAGGACCAGGGAGCGAATATGCTTCGCCTAAGTCTCGAGTTGTTGTATGTCGTCCTGAACCGCCGCCGGGTCGTCCCCTTATATACATGGGTTGACGCCCGTCGGTTTACGGAGTCCCGAGACCGGCTCATAAGCGTGTCCGGTTCGGTCTCCACTACTTCTATCTTACAATACAAGTTACATAACAAAAGTCGGTTTACAACTACATGCCTTAAACCGGTTTTGGGCCCTGGGCCTTACAAAGCATCCTCATCTGTCTTCATGGGTGTCGGTGTCAAAACCGGCAGATCTCAGGTAGGGGGTCCCAAACTGTGCGTCTAGGCGGATGGTAACAGGAGACAAGGGACACGATGTTTTTACCCAGGTTTGGGCCCTCTCGATGGAGGTAAAACCCTACTCCTGCTTGATTAGTATTGATGATATGGGTAGTACAAGAGTAGATCTACCACGAAATCAGAGAGGCTAAACCCTAGAAGCTAGCCTATGGTATGATTGTTGTTGTTTTACGGACTAAACCCTCCGGCTTATATAGACACCGGAGGGGGCTAGGGTTACACAGAATCGGTTACAAGGAAGGAGATCTACATATCCGTATTGCCAAGCTTGCCTTCCACGCCAAGGAGAGTCCCATCCGGACACGGGACGAAGTCTTCAATCTTGTATCTTCATAGTCCAACAGTCCGGCCAAAGGTTATAGTCCGGCTGTCCGGATACCCCCTAATCCAGGACTCCCTCAGTAGCCCCTGAACCAGGCTTCAATGACGATGAGTCCGGCGCGCAGATTGTCTTCGGCATTGCAAGGCCGGTTCCTCCTTCGAATACTTCATAGAAGATTTTGAACACGAGGATCGTGTCCGGGTCTGCAAAACAAGTTCCACATACCACCGTAGAGAAAGTAATATTTTCTCAAATCTAATCTGCTGACGTATTCTGTAGCATGACATCACACCACAGCCAAGCCTTTATTTGAATCGTTTTTTACTGTCCCACCTCAGCGCGTTTTGTGAGGTGGTTTCCTTGGCACGTCTTGTCGAAGTAGAGATCGTGTCCCCTTATCACGGGATTCTCATCAATATGGACGTGGGTAACCCAGCCGTGCCCGTTGGTATGTCTCCTCGATCGAAGGTAAGTCCCAAATGGTCATATGGAGGGCTCTCGGTATTCCACCTCTTTATAAAGAGACCAAGGCCTTACTTTTTCTCTCGATCTCAATCGAATCCGCCTCCCACCTCGAGTTCCAACACCCGAAGCTCCAGATTCAGGCGCTTTGGACCTTCAATCATGTCCGGATCCAACCTCCAAGGTCGATGGATGCCTTCCTCCGTCACGGAGGAAGACATAATAAAGCTAAGGGAGGCCAGGTACTTGACCGGCGAAATCCCGCATAGGCTACCGGCTCAAGGGCAGGTTATTCCCACTCCCAAGCCCAGTGAGAGCGTCGTGTTTGTTTCTCACTTCCTCCAAGGGCTAGGCTTAACGCCGGATCCCTTCGTGAGGGGGCTCATGTTCTATTATGGGCTGGACTTCCACGACTTAGCTCTGGAGTCTATCCTCCACATCTCATCGTTCATAGTCGTGTGCGAAGCTTTCCTTCGTATTACCCCTCACTTCGGATTATGGCTCAAGACCTTCAAGGTGGAGCCGAAGACGGTCGAGGGACGGCAAGCAAAGTGCGGAGGCGCCATAATAAGCAAGAATCTTGGCGCCCATGGCCGAGGCTCTTTCCCAGAGGAGTCCAGCTTATGGCAACAAGAGTGGTTTTATATCACAGCTCCCAGGGGTACCAAGTGGGTGGCCCCGCCTGTTTTTCACTCGGGTCACCCGCCACAACTAACGTCATGGGACAGCAAGGGATTAGACTGGGGGCCGGCAAAGGATGTTCCCATATTTCAGAGCCGCATCCGAGACCTCTTGGAGAGAGATGTCAGTCTGGTCGTGGTGATGCAGGTTATGTTAATTCGCCGAGTTCTGCCCTGCAAACGTCGCCCCCTCCGCCTGTGGGAGTTCAATCCGGAGGGACCGCGAGCTCTTCAACATTTCCTTGGCATGACGCCCGTGGATATGTACAAATTGTTCTTCGGACCACAAGTAATGTGTCCGAATTCTACTGAGGACGCAGGTCTGAGCTGCAATCATCCGGATACCCAAGTAAGTAGCCCTGTGCCCGGACACGTTATCTGTTCCTTTATCACAACATCGCCTTTAAAAGAGCTATTCTTGAACCAGGAGTGAATAGCGAAGGCGGAGTTAATCAGGTGTCCGGTCCCCTTCCTGAGACCTCACCAGATCCCGTGTTAACCAGGATGCTGGAAGCCGCACCGTTAGAAGAAAATGAAGGGGGGAACAAGGAAGCTACTGCCTCCGCAGAGGAGGTGGTCCGGAAGGGAGGAATCGAAAATTCCTCTCCTCAGGGGAAGAAGAGGACCGCCTCTGAAGACCCGGAGACAATGATCTCAAAGCGGGGGAAGAAGTCTTCGCCAGAGGGTCCTGTGCTGTGGGATACCCCGTCTTTGTGCCCTCAAGGGGATCAGCCCTCCACCGAGCCGTAAGTAAAAGGGTGTTTAATAATGAGAGAAATCCTTGCTTCACTTCTGAGGAAAATAACCGAAAATTTACCTTGTAGTTCGGATCTTAGCCCTTCTCAGTAGAGCTCGTCTTTGGGGGATCTTCTTCCAGAGATGATGGAGAGTGAAACGCCTCCCCCTGCCATACCGCCTCATGAGGCGGGCGACCCCGAGGTTTCATCGCGGAGGGTTTCTCCTGATCCGGCAAGGCCGGAAGGTAGTCATATGGCCACCCAAAGCCCTCCGTGTCCGGCTTCTGGAAGAAGCAATCGAGCAATCCGGCCTTTGCACGGTGCCGCGGTCATCTTGAAGGATCTTTTGACAGTACCGCATACTTTAAGATGCGCCCTGTATAGATAGTAGCCCCTGAGACTCTAGGTGCTGTCGAAGACGATGGCATGTAGAGGATCATAGTCCCAGGTATAATTTTGCCGCCTTCATATGTAGGTGGCGAAGTGTCCGGCGGCCAGCCGGACTGATGAATTTGCCGAGCTAAAGCGGCAACTTGACGTGGCAGATGCCGACATCGCACTTGTCAACAAGCGGCTTGACGAGGCACAAGGTATGTAATTTCTCCGGAGACACCTGGTAAGAGGAGCTTGATGCCAGTATCTTATAACGTGTGTGCTAAACGCAGATGGGGATGCCGCCATGGAGAACCTTCGGGTAGAGCTTGCCCGAGCTAAAGAACAAGCCAGGAAAAGCGATGCGGCTGCCCTAAAGGTGGTTTAGGAGCTAAAAGCCGAACAGGCTGCTCACTGCCGAAGCAAGGAGGAAATGGCCGATATGGTTGTGAAGTTGAAGAATGCTGCTGACCGCTGCAAGCTTATTGAGAAGGAAGACCGGGCGGAGCGGACGGAGCTGGAGAAGGCCACGACGGCGGCCAAGGATACTCGTTCTGCGATGAGAGCGATGAAGGAGGAGCTACATCAAGTCGTAGATATCGCGGCTGGGAAGCCCTTTATGCTGCGGATGAAGTTCGGAGATCCTAAATATGCTCCGTTGGACCGGATGTGGAGTTCGGCGGACGCATATCTGGATTTAGCGGCGAGTGCTGTTGATGCGACTGAACACTTCCGAGATCAAAAGGATCGCGAAGTGGAAAAGCTATTCTGGTCACAATTGAACAATCCAGAGCGTCCGCTTCCATTGGCTGATCGGTTGGCCGAATGGGCCGAGCTGAATAGGTTGTCCGGACTTGCTATGAGGTATGTCGTGGATCATCTATGGCCGGAAAGGCCAAAGCCGAATAGTTATTTTAGCTTGGTGCAGCAGTTCATTGGTGCGGTGCCGTATATAAACGCGATGAAGAGGTCAGCATGCGTGGAGGGTGCGCGGATGGCCCTTGCCCGTGTCAAGACATATTGGGCAGAGATGGAGGCCACCGCCGTTGCAGCCCAAGATTCGGACGAAAGCCGAGTACCTGCCGAGCACTACTTTCAAGAAGTTCTGGAGGGCGCTCGTTCAATAGAGACGCAGTGCTCGAAGGATATTATGTTCGAATAACATGTATTCTCATTGAAAACAATATTTTGCTAAAATGTAGAAGCTTTTTATACTTGTGCCTGCAAGAATTATAATACCTCCTGTGCGGCCGTTTACGTATATGTATATTTAACCTGAAAAATGGCAGTCATCGGCTTCAGCCCCCACGCATATAATGCGGGGGTGTTCGAAGAAGGCGCGTTCTCACACTTGATCCAATGTCTTGGTCCATTAATGGAACACCGTATTGGACAGTTTAAGATTTTTATCTATTAACCCCATGCGATGGCAAGTTTCATAATAAAGGATATTGATACTGCTTCCTCCGTCCATGAGTACCTTGGTGAACTTATAACCTCCCACCTGAGGTGCCACCACCAATGCCAGATGACCCGGATTGTCAACCCAGGGTGGATGATCTTCTCCACTCCACACAATCGGCTGCTCAGACTAGCATAGGTAACGGGGCACCGCCGGTTCAACGGAGTTCACTGCCCTCTTATGAAGCTTTTGGTCATGCTTGTCTAAGCTAGTGGTGAAGACATGATACTGCCCACTATTTAACTGCTTCGGGTTGCTCTGGTAACCCGACTGCTGCTTCTTCTTGATTATACGATGATTGTATCCACCTTGGTTGCCCTGATTACCGTGATTGTTATGTCCGCCCTGATTACTATGGAAGCCTGAACCAGAATTTCCTCCACCATAACCCAGCCCATGAGATCCAGGGCCTGAACCGCCACCTGGCCCATGATCATACCGGAAAGAATTAGAATTTTTGAACTCTTGCATGATGTAGCAGTCCTTCCAGAGGTGTGTGGACGGCACCTCCTTCGTCCCATGTTTTGGGCAGGGCTGGTTCAACAGGTAAGACAGGCGGTCCGGGTTAGGACTAGGTGCTCCACCGCGCTGGGGCGGTTTACCCTTGCGCCGTTGACCCTTGTCCTGCGTGCTGGTATTAGCCACAAAGTCCAAACCGTGGTCTGCTTTACGCTTGCCGCTGTTTCTATGACCCGCCGAGTTGTGGTGCTGCCCCTTGGCGTTGCCGCTTCTTTTTCCCTTCCCTGTCTTATCATTGTCAGACTCGGGATCCTTGGTACTATCAGAATCGGCATACTTCACCAGGGCAGCCATGAGGGTTCCCATGTCATTACAATGACATTTGAGCCGTCCCAATTTCAACTTCAGAGGTTCAAACCAGCAATTGCCTTCTAATGTTAAAACTGCGGTATCAGCATTGATGTGGTCCGACGAATGCAAAATTTCCGAGACCTCGCACACCCAACGGGTTGTTGACTCTCCTTCCTCCTGGACAAAGGCAACTAAGTCCACAATTGACATGGGCTGCTTGCATGTATCTTTGAAATTCTGGATAAATCGGGTTCTCAACTCGGCCCACGACCTGATAGAATTCGCCGGTAAACTCTTTATCCAAGTACATGTCGTCCCTTCCAACATCATGGTAAAATACTTTGCACATGCCGCATCATCCACATCCAGCATCTCCATGGCCATCTCATAGCTTTCAACCCATGTCTCAGGGGATATCGGCAGTGTAATTCGGCACCTTACGCGGTCCTTTGAAATCCTTGGGCAGGTGCACGTTGCGCAACGCTGGGACGAGACACGGCACCCCCAAAGAACTAGAGGTAACTCCTAGCTCTACCGACGTGGTTGGACGAACCGGAGTAAGCTGACGGGCTTCATGCTGCGCCACTAACTCGGCCTCCCTGCGTGCTCGAGCCCAGTCGACCACCTCCTGAGCATCACCAGCGCCACCTGCCGGGTTGTTGCCATGGGGCGGTTCACGGTTCCGCGCATTGCTTGACACGGTCGGTTCATCCATACGCCTGCTGTAACTCCGGCTTGGACGGGGGGTGGAATGAATTCGATCATGACTGTGTGAATAAGCCTCCTGTTGAACCAAGGCTGTCCGAAGAAGCTCTTTAACCCGACGTGTCTCGACCGCTGCCGGAGAATCGCCTTCAATCGGGATAGCCTCCAGCCGTGAAGCAGCAACAACAAGATTGTCCATTGGAGTAGAGTAATGGCCTGGCGGCATTGGGACAGACTGCGTCACAATGTTGTTCTGACGAGGCGGATCCGTCAAACGGGGCTGAACCGGCCCCCCTGCTCCTGGCGCCTCCGCCCGGTTTGCTACCGGCGGATTACTGGTCCCCGCTCTTGGGGTATTAAAGAGGTTCCTAGCGTCATAAACCGGAGGCAGGCGAGATCGGTGTCTCCTTTTCAGGACTTCGTGCGACGCATTCTGATCCAGCATAAGCCGGTAAACCTGTGCATCCAAAGCGGCCCGCTCTGCAGCCATCCTGGTATCTTCAGCTGCCATGTCGGCTTTGGCCTGAGTAATCTGATCCCTTACTTTCGTGATTTCCGCATTGTGCGCCTCCAGATCCGCCGGGTTAGCCTCCACCATCAGCGTTTCCAACACATCAAATAAATCAGATAAAACCTGAGCCGGGCGGTCGCCGCAGGCCTCCTGCCGGCCGACATTGTCTTTGCCGATCCGAAAATCATCGCCGCTGCGGTCGAAGAGTGAAGCACCGGCTGCGTACCAGCCATGAAGATTGCAACCCGGTTTGGCAAATCAGAGGGGTCCAGAATACTGTCGCCGTCAGAACAGCCCCCAAACCGGCCATCTTGTAGCTGATATAATGAATCGGTCTCTCTGATTGATGACTCGTCGCCGGAATAAACGACGGTCTCACCACCAGATTCCGATCTGTCCTCGTATCTCCCTCTATGGATGACTCCCACGAAGGCACGCTTCATGATAGGCTTGACCCGGGAAGATCTCGCATGCTGAGCCGTTTCGACGAGGTCGGCGCAGATGTCCGGCTCAGGGCCTGGTTCGCCGATCTTGCCAATGAAGACGTGTATGCCACCAAAGGGGACCCGGTACCCGTACTCGATTGAGCCGGCTTCGGGGCCCCAGCCTGCATCGTCGATGTAGAGCTGGCTGCGACGACTCTTGGTCATCCGGCCCACAGCGTAGCCCTTGAGTCCTTTGAAGCTGCCCTCCAAGAACTTGAAACCATCGTGCGATAGCCCCACGGTGGGCGCCAACTGTCGTGGTTTTGTCACGGCAGATGTCCTCACGAAATGACTTAGTCATGGAGCCATCGCTACGGGTTAGATTAAAGGGGTTAAAGCGGACAAGGGACGCAAGAGAGTTTTATACTAGTTCGGCCCCTTACGATGAAGGTAAAAGCCTACGTCTAGTTGTGATGGAATTGATGAGGTTTCGATGACCAGGGAGCGAATACGCTTTGCCTGAGTCTCGAGTTGTTGTCTGTTGTCCTGAACCGCCGCCGGGTCGTCCCCTTATATACATGGGTTGACGCCCGTCGGTTTACAGAGTCCCGAGGTTGGCTCATAAACGTGTCCGACCCGGTATCTGCTCTTTCTACCTTACAGTCACTACAAAAAAAAATACACTTCCGTGATGATACGTGTTTGTCACAGCAGGTCGCTTTTTTTGTCATGCATGTGCATCCATGACAAATTTATGACAGAATCAAGATAGTCATACCTCTGCTGTCGTAGAAGTGTTCCATGACATTACCAAAATTATCATCACGGAAGTGTCCACTTCCATGATGATAAATCGCGCGTCACAGAAGTGCTTTCGTCAAGGGTGACCGACACATGGCATCCACCGTAACGGAATGCCATTAAGCTATCGGGTCGGATTTTGGATCCGATAACCCGTTAACAGCCCCGACCAATGGGAAATTTCCACGTGTAAAATTCTTATTGGCCGGACGAAACACGTGTCAGCTCGTCAGTGGGTCAGATTGGCACCTATGATACGTCGACACGTGGCACGACCCAACAGAGGCCCATTCCTGTGTAAAGGCCGGCCCGTTTGACTTGCTCAAAAGCTGGCGAGCCGGCCCATGGAAAACCTGTTAACGGCATGTTTGAATTTAGCCCATTTACAACCCGCTAACCAAAGGCCCGTTACGCCCTATCCGAATTAGGCCCAGTAGCGTCATCTAGGCCATATAATATGATTCCAACCCGTTTTCACTTCTGGCCCATGACGCCTTTCGGCCCATATTTCGGACGAGGAGAGTTTGTTTTGCCGCCCACCGTGTATGAATGGGGAAATGGAGGAAGAGACACATGTCTTTTGGACGAGCTTGAATCAAATGTGTTTTGCCGCCCATGTTTGGCGCCCACCGTGTCTGAATGGGCTCAGAGGCCGTCGTGTCACGTCGATTGAAGTTACTAGTCTACCCCTATCGGCGGCGGTGTAAATCACTGTCGATAAGGATGTCAAGTGTCGGGGAAGACAATAATTTCCATCTCGCAAACACTTGCTTGGGCAGCCCACAAATTATAGTGGGTGTTTAGCCGCTTCGTTCAAAACTTGGGAGAATTAGCATTCACGTTTGCCACAGGACACTGGCAAACTAAATTCAAATCCAATTTGTATTCGATTACGAATATCCACAGGTAATTATATGTTTTGTTATTTATTTATTGAAAACCACAACAAAGATTTATTCCACCTTTATATATGATTATGATTTAGAAATGCCGTGATCTTCGAATTCAGTAGGTTGGATACACTCTGAGCCAAACAGTTATTTCATCCAATACAATATGCTCACACGAAAAACAGTTCACCTTATGTCAATCATACAAGTACTGAGGATTACCTCGCCTAAAAAATTCGGATCATTACAACACATGGACAACATAGGGGTGCAGCAACATAATCCATTCGGAGACATGACACAACATGCAAGTACAATAATCTAATGAAAATTTCAACTGGTATCTAAAGAAGAACCGGGATTATCTTGGGCTTCAGATAGCAGAAACAGCAGGACCTCCTCCATCTTCAAATGCAACATTCTTACTTCCTCCAATTCTTGGGTTGCTTGCATAATAAATGCCGCTAATTCTGTAATTTCCAGCCTCAAGATAAAGATTACCTCATTCATGGCAGCCACACCATCTCTTTTTGCCTCTAGTAGAGCCTCAAGCACTATAATATACGTACTCGGGCTGCTCTCGGCGGTGTTGCCTCTGAACTGCTACCATCTGGTAACATGGATGGCTGCTTGCTTCCACAAATAGATTACGGGGTTGTACATTGTGTCCTAGTGTGAGCAGGATCACGAAAGGTTTCCATTTGGACATCGATGAGATAGTTATCGTATGATCCGAGGCAGTAAACTTACATGGTAAACGACAGACGAATTATTGGCGAGCATGGCAAACTATATTTAAATGGTTGAAGCAACATCGGTAGAAAAAGAAACTAAAATGGTAAGATGAAACTAGGGATGTAAGTGGCGGATAAGCGAAATCCATGATCCCATCTAGTTAGTTTTGCTACCTCCCTAGTTCATTTTCCTCGAAAAACAAAAACTCTTTTGAACTATCATACCACTAGTGGACTTTAATCGGGATTAAACCGGACCCGATTGACATCCCTAGTTGAAAGGGAGTGTCTGACAGCTGTATTTAAGTTGCCAAGGCATCTAAGCGGTTGAAATAATCGAGAAAGCACTTAACGGTGTGGCCTCATATAAACAACGAAGGCAGTCTTGTGATGAAGTTGAGAGGAAAAGTTAAGGACTCAAATGAAATAGGCATGCATTTCTTTACGATAGTACAAAGCCTTCTTGACATATTAACCAACTTAGGTATAGCGTAACAACAAATAAGCATTGAATCAAGCAATACAAAAGCGGAACAATGAACTATTTGTAATTCGGTAGGATTACACGTTGAGGGCACAAGCCAAGAAAGCAGCCCACTCGCATTACATTTCACATGTACTAAAACACACCGGCTTACCATATATTGTTGTGAAGCCTAGGCTGCTGTTGCAATGTTCTTTGAAGATATAAATCGACATCCGTGGTTGCAAATCTAGTTGTTGTAGTTTATTCTGCACCATCTATTTAGGTAAAATTAATTTTAATCGCATGCACTGTTCCTAATTGATCATCAATGGTTCATCCAAACTAATGAAAGAAGGGTGTGTGCATACACGGCAATACTCCCTCCGGTTCTTTTTACTTTGCGTATAACTTTTTCTCAGTTTTCTCGTATTAGTCTGCGCGTTGCCGATTCCTAGCGCTGGTTTCCTTTTGTGCCCCGCCCCATCCGCCTCTACCCTAATTAATTGGCAAATTAGTCCAGAAAATTTAAACAGTGCCCTCCTTGGTATGCGGGTCAAGAGTTATGCGCAGAGTAAATAGAATCGGAGAGAGTATATCTGCTTCCCTATATTTTTATGCTTGTTCGAGGTGCCAGTCCCAAAAGAACAAATATTTTGCTTGATGGGGTTGGCAGCTCCATAATTAATAGAAGCATCAAATTAGTCATGCAACTTGGGAAGATCAAGAACACACAAAAAAGTAATGAACAGAGGCTCAGAGGCGTTGATGTAATAGCTAGCATCGAGAAAATGTAGGGTAAAAGCGAACAAAAAGCAAGCGGAACCACATGCTAGTTTGCTGATGTGTAATTAAGCATAGAGAACATTAAGCGATGCGATGGAACCAACAGGTGGCATCGAACAAAACTAAAGCATATTAACTATATGTGCACTGGTATGTAATTTAGCACATGTAACATGTTCCTTTGCGTAAGTATGGCCCTACGGTGCAAAGCGTAATAACGCGTCTCATGAAAAACTGAATGATGCCCTGAAGAAATTCAAAAGTGCGCTGCTTATGCTAGAAAAGTGAACGTAGGCGCCGGCCGTTGGATAATAGTACCTGATTCTCTGCGGCGTATGGGTATCGTTGTCATACTTGATAACTAAGGATCGTCGATGGTGCTCGTGTTGCGATTGAGTTTGGGCCGGTTGTCGCCGTCGCTGAAGCGGCTCCGGTGCTACGGTTACGGCGCCTGTCGACATACAATAAAGCTCATCTGTGGTAAGTGAACAGTTGCACGATAAAGAGAAAAACCGAAAGGAGTACAAATCGAAATAACCTGATGAGGTTGCGGCGTCGGTAAAGTAGGGCCGGTGGAGTTGAATATGGCGTCCGTGGAAGCGGAGTCGGTCTGCGATGGGACGAAGAAGCGTCGGTAGCGTTGTACAATGCTTTCGGTGAGGCGGATCTGTTGCGGCGGACGAGGGCTTGTATGAAGAACAGCGAAGGCGGACGAGGGAGTCGATGAAGGGCCTACGCTGTGGTGGGCGAGGGCACCGATTAAGCGGTCGGATGCGGTGGACCATGATGGCGGTCAAGGAGATGCGGAGGCGGTGGACAAGCCCGATCGCAAAGCGGCTCCGGTGAAGTGGTGAGTTGGCAGTTGGGGGTTCCAAGGTGCGGAAGGTAGATCCGGCGGGGCGTGAGGTCCACCGCTGCGGCAGAGGACTAGATTCAGCGGCTTGCCGTGGTTGGGGGGTCGGCGAGGGGAAGGGGAGGGGCTCTGGGGAAGAATGTTGGGGGCAAAGAGGGGAAAACAATGGAGTTACCAAAGCAGCCCTTTTTCGTTCTTGTGGCAGGGGTAAAACAGGAATATCGCAGGGCTAAACTTTGGTAGCGTGATATTTCGATGTGAGGAAGTTTGAAAGCTTTTGGCGCCTAAAATTATAAGTATTCTGCTCTCTTCACGGCCGACTATGATATCATGGCCGACAATTTGTTTGTTTTGCACGCATAAAAAAAGTGTGCAAGTTTTGAAAATCGGTGTCTCAACTCGAAACTTAGATTGTCCATTCAATTCAAATATGGATCATTGAGCTACTACAAGCAAATGCCATCATACGGTCCAATTCAAATGAAATTCCAAATGTGTTTATCCTAAATATGATGACAAAAGCAAATATGTGTATGTGTATGAATAAAGTGGATGATTATAAAGTTTGAACATGCCCGTATGTGTATATCTCTAGGTTTGATATATGAATTTGAAATCATGAAATCCCGGCTTAAAATGTACCTCCGTTTAAATGAATTACAAAAGCTAATGATGGAGTCGAATTCCAAAATTCCAATCTTAGGTTTGTAATTACAGTACATCAAGGTATATCACGCATGTTCAAAAGTATCGTTATCTCATAGTACAAACTGTGAAACAAATTGACCAACCATGAGTGCACAATATCTAAATTACGCTAAAGTCCCTCAAATATAGACACCTCACTCTTTATCTAAAGTCAATCCCCCCCCACCACACACACACACACAGAGAGAGAGAAGTCGTTCTCTCCCCCAAACACCAACACACGAGCACATTAACACCCCTCTCTCTTGTAAAGTCCGGACCCCAACATAGGTCTCTATCACTTTGTCCCTCGGGCATGCACACATCTCTTCCCTCACTCTGTAGGTCTCCCGCTATCTCTCTTACCCAAGCACACGCACTATGTAGAGTGTATATTTCCCATTCACACAAAATGTCACCCCCAAACGTCTATCTCCCTAGTTATGTGGTTCTCGCGCACTCACCACACACACCACCCCCACTGCAAACAAGCACACTTTGTCTCCTTGTGCACCACTCTCCTCTTTCTATCTCTCCCACATGCGGACCCGCCCGAGCTATTTCCCTGTATCCATATATGTCGGGACTCTTTGCATAGCTCCCTAATGTATAATCGTTCTCGATTTCGCACAATGTTCTCTACACCATCTATTCTAGATCTCTCATGAAGTCCCTATCACACACACGATGACTTGCTTCCCTTGCGTCTCCGTTCATAGGCCAATTTCGGACAACATCAACATTGTCTCCCTATCTATACGCCATTTATGGACACAAACGACCCCTCTCGCCCCCTCTCTTCCTCTCACTCTCTCTCTCTCTCTCCGTCGCTAGCTCTCTCTTTCTCTCGCTCTCACCCCTCTCCCACACACACACTCGATGTCTCTTCCAAATAGTCTGCTCCCCGCCCGCACCGTGCTATCTCGCTACTACACATGTCACACCATCCCCCTTCCCTTATACTAGGTTTATATCATTAGTGGTCTCTCTACTCCACATACACTCTCTGCCTCTCACACACAAACGCGTGCACAAACACACACAGACACGCACAAACACCCATTTACCTGGATCCTCATCTCTCCTCATGTCCGCATGTGTATCTCACACACTCACTCTCTAATTATGTATGTGTGTCTCCACGTTACACAACACAAATCCCCATGTACATGTCTCTCTCTATCCTCCACACACATAGACACAAAGAATCTGTTATCATTGCCTTAGTCTCTAACATATCACACACGCACACACTCTCTCTCTCTCTCGCAAACACGCTCAACAAGGGTTTCCCCGTGAATAACTTACCGTCTATTCATGAACAGTCGTGGCAGTACGGCGAACACGAGACGTGAAAAAGAATAAATCTACACGTGCTTAGACCACCTAGTATGACTACTAGGACTAGAGCAAGCCAAAAAGCGCGTCGCCGTCGCCCCCTCCTTGCCAAAAAGTCCTTAGACCACCTAGTATTCTAGCTCCACTGACCGTATGATGTCCATCCAACGGCCGTAGTGCTTCTTCAACCTCTGGTCTTCTTGCTCCAGCCGCCCAAAGCAGCGCCGGTCGTGCCGCATGCTCCTGCCTCCCGTGGCGGCTATCTTTGCCAGCGGGCGTCACCGCCTACTATTCCCACATTTGGACAGGCCCTGCGGCGGCAGCCTCACACCGCAGCTGAACCAGCGAACCCTCATACTCCTCTCCATGGCACGGGCTTCCTTTGTCGCGTCTTCCCGGCTCCCGTCGTCCCCTTCCTAGGCCTCGCCGTCGTCCACATACTGGTGCTCTCGTGTGGCGTGGTCAACATGGTCAAGGAACGACTTCCATCGGACGTGGACTGTACGTGCAGAGGCTGACAGCTGGGTCCAGGGCCGCAGCAAGGAAGTGCCTCCTTATTACGTGCAAAATAATTAAACTAAAAGATACCCGCACCCCTCTCCACATTTGCAGACAAGGCCTTCCCTCGTTCATCCTTATCTCCAACAAACCTCATTGTTGAGCAATTAATATAGGAAGCCTCTGGAAAAAACTGGCACAGTGGCATTTGCGGCGTCGTCAATCCCCATGCCTCCGCTCAGTCCGACCACCAACCACCACCACACCCCACTCCTCTTCACCTTATCTCATATTTCTCGAGATATCATTAGTTTTTACACATGGGATTACTCCCACAAGGGTCAATCACAACACGTGTTTTATAAAAAAATGCATCTTGATGTTTCATGCAATGCACGGATCTTGCTAGTACTCCTACACAAGACTAAGTTGGTGATCTTTGGTGTGTATGCGCCATCCGTCGTTTCGACCATTAGATCTACATCTAACGATTGTGAGGTAAGTTGTTGCCTTTTCTCACCAACATCCCACTTGTCTACCAATTTGCAGAAAACCCATAATTAGTATCTTAAAACCAACCACATCCCTCCACGACCTCACCAAAACAGCCCAAGGAATATATTCTAATTGAAACATAATATATCTCTAGTGACATATGTATATCAAAATTAGAGTGTTTTGTACCAAGTTTGTGAATAAGTATTATTCTAATTGTGATTCGTTACCAGCGGACATGAACATTGCTAGTATTTCCAACCATGCATTTCTTTTCCTAGTATTCCATAGTTTCGAGTTTTCCATCAAGATATTAGTCACTCGTGGTTGATATTTACTTTCAATCATGTACACATATGCACTATGTAACTAGCCTTGCTTATTGGCTTCCAAAGCTTAACTTTCACTCCTACTTACAATATGTAGAGTATTTAACAAAAAACTACCACTTTCAACCAGCCCTAGGAGGAATCTATTGTACAAAAAATAGCAAAAACATACCCAAAATTTCTTAATCCACGCCAAAAACTACCTAGTACTCCTACCAATTAGGTTTGTTTTAGCCCATTTATGACAGGGTTGGCCCACATGTTCGTGCTGACGAGGCAGCTTAAACCAACACATTTTGTTTGACCATTGACACGAGGGACCCACATCTGACCTTCTATCCTGTTATTCCCCCTCAAATCATTATTTTTTCTGAACATTACTTCAAACAGTACTGATGCGTGTTTGTCGGTGGCGCCGGTGATGAGCGACTTGGCCGCTGCTCCGCCGCTCCGCCGGACGGGCAGACGCTGGCCGCCTTCCTTGCAGGTTGGCAGGCTGGCCCGAGCGTGACTCACGAGCGAGCAAGCCGCCGCACTGGCCTTCGCTCGAGCCAGATGGCTGGCCTTAGCGCGGCGCGCGCGAGCAAGCCGCCGCGCCGCCGTGCCAATCTAGCTAGCAAACCTTGCAGACAAGCGGTACAGGCGGAGCTATCTTGGCTAGCTAGCGGCCATGAAGGCCGGTCGAGGCGGCATCCGAGCTGCCGCAACATGGGCTCCGCACCGTCGGCGGTTTTGACCTGTATACGCCGTGGCGGTAGCTGCGTCCCATGGTGAGGATGACTAGGTGGACGGGCGGAGGTAGGAGGTCACTCGAGGATTTTTGTTGGTAAGAGGAGTACAATGGTTGATAAGGTAGTCTTATCTTAAGTCTGCCACGTATGCAAGTGGTAGTAGTTTCTTGGCATTTTAGTGGTTTCTTGCATTATTAGAGCAAGTACAATAGAGCTGAGTCAGCGGGCTATAAGAAATAAACTACTACTACATGTTGGCTAGAAGAGTGGGCTGTAGATGACATGGCACTGGCTTATAGCCAGCAACTGGCTATACTATTAACCATGCTCTTAGGGGTTTCTTGTATGGAACAATGTACGTACTACTAGCGAGAAAAGGCGATTCTAGGTTGCGTTGTACTCCAACGAGTACTACTAGTGGTCGCGGGAGTGTATACCTCGTTTTGTGGGTTCGATCTGGCGAGCATACGGCTGACCTTTTTAAATAGTATACTATCTAGATACATTATAGAAATGGATGTATCTAGAACTAAAATACATCTAGATACATCCATACCTGCGACAAGTAATTCGAACGTGGAGTACTACACTTTATGCGAGCCAATATTTTACGGGTAGTTTGAGTTTTGAAGTCAAGCGGACGTGCGGCCCCTAATCTGGGTGCCTTTGGACAGCCTAGCCACGTGAGCGGGTTTTCCTTCCCGGCATCCCGTGGCTCGGCGTGCTCGCCCTAGCCGCACCTCGCTTGCGACTTCGACTAGTAGAATATTTAAACTAAGCGCCTCCCAATTAAGCCCGAGGAGCCGGAAAAGACTGGCTGGGCCTTGGGAACTGTGCAATATGGCGCTGTATGTCATGTGCTCTACAACTACTCTGGAGCTTGTGGCGTTGCATGCATGGACTTCACGCCATTATCGGCTCTACTATAAAAGAAATTCCTCTTGACGTGTTTTTTTTGAAATGGAGGCAAAAGTTTTGCTTCATCTCATTCATAAAGAAGGAACTACTAACAAAGTTCGACGAGATCCATTACACCTCCACAAATGGAAGCGAAAAGCCTAGTCTCGCTGTATCAAATAACTCAAATGTTACGCCCTGCGATGCAAATCATTGATAAGCAGGCTGCTAGTGTGTGCGTGAGAGGAGTGGCTGAGTAGGCCAGCTACGTGAGAGGAGCGGCTGAATAGAGCACCGAGAGTACCCACTAGGCCACTATGCAGGTGTACTTCCCCTGCATTTATAGTACAACGATGGTTCTAGAGAACAGTAGTACCCTCCACTTCCAACTGTAGCTCCTTGGCCCTGAGATTCAAGAGTTCAAAACTGGTGCACTATACAAGACTAGACTAGAAGTACAGTACTCCCTCCTTTCCGGTTTATAGGGCTCATCTCAAAATTTTAGTTTTTCCATTTTATAAGGCTCAATTTGGTTGTTTCCCATCACATGTTCAGATTCCAAGGTGCATTAAATCATTGCATGCAAGTATTAAGAGAAAATTGACCAATGAATGTAATTTATGCATGCATACATTGCAATTAATGCATTGGTAAACATACTTTTTTGAGGAAAACAAGAGCATTAATTGGGTGCTTTTTGAGGAGTAGTTGAGAAAAGTAGTACTAATCTTTGCTTTCTGATGTATCACGTACTCCTCCGTCACATAATGTCTGACGTTTTTTGACACTAGTTGGCGTGTAAAAGAATGGCAAAAACATACCCAAAATTTCTTAATCCACACCAAAAACTACTACCTAGTGCCAAAAATTTCTTACTAGTGCTATTATTTACAGTATAATGCAATCCCATAACGTTCCATAATGCTAGTACTAGTACTCCATGGTACCAAAAACTACTACCTAGTGCCAAAAATTTCTTACTAGTGCTATTATTTACCAGTGCTATTATTTAGAGTAGTAAATAATAGCCTCACCCCTTCGCTGAGGAACGATCTATAGTTGGAAGGGATGAGGCCCTGCGGTTACTACGCTCTTATCTCCTCCTCGCCAGTTCCCCTCCCCCCGAAGAAAAGGCAGTTCGTCGCTGCTCCCATGGATTCGCCAGGCGGTTCTCCTGCTCGTGGGGCTGGGAGACCTTGGACGAGATTCTCTGGGAGAAATCGCACGCCGCTCCGACGTCCTCATCGCCGCAAGACTTGGTGCTTCCTGCACCAACTTTTTCAAGACGCTGCTTAAACAGGCTTGGGAAAAGGCCATGCTTGTTGGTCTTCCATGCGTCCTCGAGGAGAAGGTTCTTCTATGGGACAATTCTTCGAACAGTCCACCGCTCCCTGGCCATGGTTGTACGTTGACTCCGCTAGAGTTGACGACGTTGAGAGGTAGTCGGATTTTGTCCGATGAGCAGGTCAGTAATGGAGTTTGATCATGTAGTACTTAGTTATTCATTTCCATCCCGTAATTTCTCCGCTGCCCACCGTCTTATATATAGGTCTGGGTCGGTGCCAACGAAGATTGGCTTTCATACCTCCGTCCGGATACCACCATGATTTTGCACAACATCCACAGCAGTGCGGCCGTTCCGGTAGACCCCTTCTCCACCATTGGGATCGGCCTTCCGGACTGGCGGGCCAAGAATACGTATGATGATGCCTACATGAGATTGAAGAAGATAGAAATTGCGGACCTGCCGACAAAGCGGCAGCTCTCGGCGATTACTATCTCATCGCGGTGTTCGACATAAGGATTGCCATCAATGCAGGAGGCAGTAACGGCAGAGTATGGCGCATGTTGGCGGCGGCAGATTTGTACCCCTACACGTTCGAAGACGCCGTGCGCCATCTCGGCCGCATCTTCGTGGTGACAAGCCAGGGAACTTGTTTCATCTGGTTGACATCCTATGGTACGGGAGATTACAAACGGAATGCACAAACCATCATTGGCATCCCTAACGGTACTCCATTATTTTGCAGGGACCAGTCATCCCCCGATCAAAATAAGATCGCCGATCCTGGATGTGCATTTGCATCTGTGATTCGGTCTAACCTGGAACCTTGTAGCTGACTTTGGCATATTGGGATCAACTATCTTAGCAGTCGTTACCCATGGTACCACTGATGTGCAACATGGTCACATAATCTACCACGATCGGACCGTCACCATCTACCCAGGTATTCCATTTTTTAACCCTCTCGCCTTCTCTTTCATTGTTGTACTAGTAGTATACTTTGTAGTACTAGTAGGAGTAGTTTTTACCTTGGAGGACGCGTATAGCTAGCTAGGCCCTTGAAGACTTGAACCCACTAGCTGCCACCATTTTTGTTTTTCCATGTCTTACTGTCTCATCCATGTATCCAAGAGTGGCTATATATAATAAGCCGGTTATTTTACTTCCTCTACACCGGAGTAGTACTATTTGCTGCACAGTATTAATGACCGCCACATTTGAGCACAACATTATTATGCATGGACCTTGACTATGTACGTCACCATGTGTCCAGATTTGGGATGCCGCGTGTACCAGATGAATGGCACCGAGTTCGACCCTCGTGATGCTACGTGGGTGCCGAGGAACACTCTTGGAGAGTACTCGCTTTTCATCGGGGACAGCTACCCCATTATGAAGCGGATGCCACCTTCCGTGCACGACACAAAAGGCCTGCCATTCATGAAGCATGGTTGTGTCTTAAGTGCGCACCGCTGGATGAACGACATGATGGGACACGCTATCCCTGATTTATGCCGCTTCAGCTTGGATGAGTCTCCATCATGTGGAACCGGACTAGAAAGCTGCGACAATGATTCTCGTTGCTCATCGCTATGGATCATGCCATCCATGAAGAACACCTGGGACTGGAACCTGGAGGAGGACATGTGGCCCATCTATAACGTGTAAGTGGAGTACGGTAATTGTGAACGGTAGCGCTGTGAATATATGTAGACTAGTCGTGCACAAATTTATCACACGAGTTGGAGATGAACTTGTGGGGCATTCTTGCATTTGTCCTTTAGAATTTATTACTAGTAAATGTGTTATGTCTACGTGCAACTTGTGTGGTTGTTGTACGGGCTCCAACACGCTCTTTGAGAAAAAAAGGTGGCACAGCTTTGGATATACGTGACGTAGCGGCATCATACAGTAGCATCGTTCGCTATAGTTGTACTAGTACACTCCTACTAGGACGACAACTCCTATAAAACCTTGCACTTGGCTCTTTGCCTCTTCGGGAGGTTCAACAGTTCGTACTCGTGTGAACCTTGCACTTGGCTCTTCGCCTATTCGGAAGGTCCAACAATGATGATACTATAGTACAATATGCTTCTGGCAATCTGACACCGATTGAACTGCTGCACGTCCACCGCGAGGGCGAGGCGAGGGAGAGAGAGGAGAGGGCGCTGTAGTCAAAACCCTCTCCTCGTCTGCGAACCACTGCAGCGTGGGCGAGGGAGAGGCGTAGTAAGCAAGCTTCTCCTCGTTCAGCGAGTTGATGGGACACATCAAAGCAGTACTAGTACTAGTAGTAGTAGTCCATACTGCGTCCTTTCCGATTAATATGGCTTAATTTGAAACGAGAAAAATACACTGGCGGTCAACGTATGTAACAATACGCTCTTTACGGTCACTATATATAGTTTTGTGGCGATTATGCGATCACTAGCTCATCGTAGAGCACCGTATTGCACCCTCTTGACCGCCACATAGTCAACGTGGCACTTTGTTGATCTGGTTAAATTGTCACCTGGTTTCTGGGTCCCACACAGGTTGGCGAGCAAAGAAATCAGTTAAACAAAACTTTACAAAGGCGCGACACGAGTCCAACCCTTGCGCGCGAACCACCCTGGCTGTGTATGTGAGTGCATGCACGTGTCCTCCCTCGGTCTTCCAACAAAGAGTGTACTACATGATGTACATCTACACTTCCAATGCATTTAGCCTTTAATCTACTAAATCTATATTGGTTGACTAATGCACCAACTTGTGCTGTAGGTATAGGCTACATGTCTATCCTTAATTACAACATGCAACGGCCTTCATTTAATCTTCTTATCTCAATGGTCGCATGCACACATAAGTCTGCTACTTTTGGGCGTTAATTATGCCCTGGTCAATGTGTGAATCTCTAAATGTACAGTCTTTCACGTACGTAGGGAGTAGGTTGAGCACTTGAGCGTGAGCGTGTGTGTTGCGTCGTGTGCTGTGTGCCGCATGGGTGTGTGAGTGTTGTGTGCGTCCATGTGTACGTGTGAGTGTTGCATGTTGCATGCATGCATGGGGCTTACTCCCTCCCATTGACATGTTCATATTTTAAGCTTCCTCTGTTCCCTCCATATGGTGATATTCCCTCTGTTCCCAAATATAGTACAAAGTTGAGTCATCTATTTTGGAACGAAGGGAGTAGTACGGAGTAAAAGCCTCCCTCTGTTCTCAAATACGGAGTATTTGTCTTTCTATAGATTTCAACAAGTGACTAGGTGCAGAGCAAAATGAGTGAAGTGAGCGTAGAGGCATAGGGATACTGTAGAAAGGAAGTCCTCGCGATCCATTTATTCCCCATCTCGGTCAGAGAGAACTATTCAACTAGTCTTCACAGTGAAGTGACAATACACGCTGCAGCAGATGGGACACGTAATTAATAAGCTGAACCAGCGTGTTGGTGTTACTAAATCAGCCTTACCCAAGATCGCCATCATGTTTTCCAAGAGAGCACGCTTCCGCAAATACGCCTCGCACCTCTGTCCTCCATTAAGCGACATATGGGCCCTGTTGTGGTAGACCCACATGTCACCGGTGTAACTATTTACACTCCGGAGGACGGTATATCCTGGTAGTAGTACTAGTAGAATTGAGATTGAATGCACTTTCTTCCCCGTCTTCCACTCTTCTTCCTCCTCTCTTCTTCTTCCTCCTCTGTTCCCCATCGTCGGCCGCACACCATTTACCCCTGCTCACTGCTCGCCCTCCCGCGCCATCTTCCTTGGTAGCTCGCGCGTACCATATCCCCCGCTCCTTGCTTTCGGCCACACGAGGAGAAGCTTCTTCGCTCGCCTATCCGAATCCACTTCCCCGCTGGCTCGCAGGCACCAAAAACCCCAATGGCAGAACCGACTGACACGCAGAGCCGCGATTGGAATTCCCTCCCCGATGTTCTCTTGGAGCAGATCTGTAGTCGTATGGACCTACTCAGCACCGTCCGTCTGGCCGCATGCTCGATGTCTTTGTACCGTCTACTAAATGCGCAACCGGCCGCTCTTTTCAAGACACCCTGCTTGCTGATGCACGATCCTCACAGGTGGCCCAGACACCGACTTGACGATCCTACGGAGGTTGCCATGGTGTCCCTCGACATGCTACCACTACCCGTCCACCTGCCCTTCATGCGCGGCCACTACTGGGCGGGCATGAAGGCCAACTAGGTCGTCCTCATCCACCAATCTGGTAGTCCATGGCGTCTCGTGGATATCTACACCTAGCAAGAGATCACCCTTCCATCTTTGGATACCGCCGCCATCGAGCCTCGTGGCTTGCCGGACACTCCTGCCTACTACGCACGAGACGCGTCAAGCTTTTGGCTCGACCTCTGTTTGCAGAAAGTTGTAATCTGCGAAGTGCCCACACCATCAGAAGACTACGTGGATTACAAGCTCATTGCCTTGTTCAACAAGGGATTAGTCTATCTGGAATCCGGTCGCCATACATGGTTATGGCTCGTCATCAATCCTGTTGAGGAAACATTTATGTCTGATGCTATAGTGCACGATGGCATCGTTTACGCGGTCAACGCACAGATTGGCTATCTATACTGGTGGAATCTATCGTCGTGTAATTGTTCTATCTCATCTCATCTTTACCTTATGAATACGACATCCTGTTAATTTGTTACAAATTTAGAATGCATAGCATGTCTATAACCACATCATTGCTATATGTTCCTCTCATTTCCTAGATTTTTATGACCACACATGTTATTGTTAGAGTTGATATGGGAACAATTGGCATCTAATGATTGTTAGAATACATATTATGAGCATAACATCATGATTGCTATATGTTAGTCTTGTTTACAAGACTTTTATAACAACGCATGTTATTGCTTAGAGTTGATATGAGAACAGTAGTAGTAAGTGCTATGGTAGAATATGAGTAGGCGTTGTCATAGATGTTTTCCTCTCATTGTTACATGATGTTTGAACCATGACATATTGCTAGAATATGAAATCCATTGGCTTATTTTTTTAACTTGGGGTATGATTATGACCACGGCATTGCAATTCTCTGTCTATGATATGTGTCACTGTTATAATAATCTTAATTCCACACATACACTGAACATGATTGCTTATTTTTATCCTTTTGGTCTCCAATTTGAATTGTTGCAGCAGACGCAAATGCGCTGGCCTTCATGATTCCAGGACCTGGAATCATACCAGCCGATGGGTGGTGGTTTATCGCTCGTTCGGTGTGGCGGTCATTTGATGCTCATTCGCACGTACCAAATTGACCAAACCATTACATCAAACCACATGCGATTACAATGCGTATGCGTTTGTGACATTGATGGCTATGGCTGCTTCGTGTTCGAGAAAGATCCCAGCTCCGTTGGGTCAGCGTATTCAATCGAGGCGGGTTTACAGCCTCGACAACCACTCCTTGTTCCTCGGGCTCAATTATCCGATCATCCAACCAATCATCGATCATATCACCGGCGATGATTACCGTGCTATGCAACTTCCATTCGCGAGGGGCTGTGTTTACACATCATACCATGGGTTTCATGAATCACCATATCCAGAGATTCGTCGACATAGTTTGTTGCCAGATAATCTTCAGTGTGTGAAAGGCATCAAGCTTCCATGCGATGGATGGCTTTTGCAAACCCGACATGCGGCGATGTGGTTCATGCCAACAGCAAATATGCACAACTTGATTTGGGCTGATATCTAGACTGAGCCGTTGAAAGATCGAGGATGTCGCCTAGAGGGGGGGGTGAATAGGCGCTTTAAAATAATTACGGTTTAGGCTTGAACAAATGCGGAATAAACCTAGCGGTTAATTTGTCAAGCACAAAACCTACAACAACTAGGCTCACCTATGTGCACCAACAACTTATGCTAAGCAAGATAAGCAACTATGTGATAGCAAGATATATGACAAAGAACAATATGGCTATCACAAAGTAAAGTGCATAAGTAAAGGGGCTCGGGTAAGAGATAACCGAGGCACGCGGAGACGACGATGTATCCCGAAGTTCACACCCTTGCGGATGCTAATCTCCGCTTGGAGGCGGTGTGGAGGCACAATGCTCCCCAAGAAGTCATTAGGGCCACTGTAATCTCCTCACGCCCTCGCACAATGCAAGATGCCGTGATTCCACTAAGGGACCCTTGAGGGCGGTCACCGAACCCGCATAAATGGCAACCCTTGGGGCGGTCACCGAACCCGTACACTTTGGCAACCCTTGGGGCGGTCACGGAACTCATCAAATTGCTCAGGCGATCTCCACAACCTAATTGGAGACCCTGACGCTTGCCCGGAGCTTTACACCACAATGATTGAGCTCCTAACACTACCAACTGCCTAGGGCGCCCAAGCACCCAAGAGGAACAAGCTCAAGGGCACCAAGCACCCAAGAGTAATAAGCTTCTCAACTTGTAACTTCCACGTATCACGGTGGAGAACTCAAACCGATGCACCAAATGCAATGGCAAGGGCACACGGAGTGCCCAAGTCCTTCTCTCTCAAATCCCACCAAAGCAACTAATGCTAGGGAGGAAAATGAGAGGAAGAACAAGAAGGAGAACACCAAGAACTCCAAGAACTAGATCCAAGGGGTTCCCTCACATAGAGGAGAAAGTGATTGGTGGAAATGTGGATCTAGATCTCCTCTCTCTTTCCCCAAAAACTAGCAAGAAACCATGGAGGGATTGAGAGATAGCAAGCTCGGAGAAGGTCAACAATGGGGGAAGAACACGAGCTCAAAGGATAAGGTTCAATGGGGAAGAAGACCCCTTTTATAGGAGGGGAAAATCCAACCGTTACCCCAATCGAAAATCCTCAGACAGAGCGGTACTACCGCTAGGAAGGGCGGCATTACCGAGGGCGGTACTACCGCTTCCCTATCCAAATGCAGTACTACTGCTGGAAGAGAAGGTCAAGGCCTCGGCCCCAGAGCGGTACTACCGCTAGGAAGAGCGGCAGTACTACCGCCAGAGCGGTACCGCTTCTCTGCCGCTACTAGTGCCGCAAAACCCGACACTAAAAAACTTCGTTCGAGAATCGAGGCGGAAGTAGCCAGACGCCTGCGGTACTACGGCCGAAACTCCCAAGCGGTACTACCGTTGAGAGGCGGTACTACCGCTTGAGCGGTACTACCGCTCGAGAGCGGTACTACCGCTGCGAGCTTCAGCGGTACTACCGCGAGGGTCACGGTACTACCGGCACCAGCCTTAAGCCACAACCACGAAAGCAAAGAATACTCCAAGAAAACCAGAACTGCCATAACTTCTTCATATGAGCTCCGAATTGAGCAAACTCAAGCTTGTTTGAAACAAGACAACGAGTAGCATCAAAACAGCATACCCTCAACCGAGAAGAGGCAGGGGAGGTATGCTTAGCAAACAAAGGAGTGAAACCTCCAACCGAGAAGAACCGGCATACCCTCCAACATCGAAAACATCATAGAAGATGCATGAGAACTCCGTTTTCGATGAACTCGAGCTTGTCATAAAAATGACCAAAAGCTCCAAATCTCACAAGGAGAAGAACCAAACAAGAACCAATAAAGATGATGCAAGGATGCAATGGTTTGAGCTCTCTACGAACGATACGATCAAGCAACTCATCGAGAGCCCCCCTTGATAGTACGGCAATCGATCCTATAGCCCGGTCTTCCACATGAGACCGGTAAAATAGAAAACCTATCAATGGCAAACCTTTGCCTTGCACATGGTCCACTTGAGCTAGATGATGACGATCTTGACTCCCTCAAGTTGGACCACCATTCTTGATTGCATTGGCGGGATGAAGACTAGTTGATTGCTCCCCATACTCTACTGTGGGTGAGCCTCTCTTCCGCTCATCTTCACAAGTCCATTGTCACCACAATGGACGGCAAGCTTCAAGCACTTGATCTCTTCGTGATGCATCACTTGAACTTGCACACCGCAACCTAACCCCACAAAGAACTCTCACGAAGACATGGGTTAGCACACAAAGCGTAATGAACAATGCTTACCATACCATGGGATCACTTGATCCCTCTTGGTACATCTTTCTACGCTTTGTGAGTTGATCAACTTGATTCACTCTTGACTTAGTCTTGATCAACCTTGAATCTTTCCAACTCTCTTCATTTGGATGATGTCTTGAAGGTGGACATGAATGATCACACAATCTTATTCTTCAAGACATGCTTGCAATAAGCTCAACACTCACATGACCAATCTTTGGATAATTCCTTGAATAGAACCTTGGTCGACACAAAACTCTCCTTGAAACCAACACATGTACTCCAAGAAAAGCCTATGGACAAAACCATACCATGGGATCACTTGATCCCTCTTGGTACATCTTCTACGCTTTGTGAGTTGATCAACTTGATTCACTCTTGACTTAGTCTTGATCAACCTTGAATCTTTCCAACTCTCTTCATTTGGATGATGTCTTGAAGGTGGACATGAATGATCACACAATCTTATTCTTCAAGACATGCTTGCAATAAGCTCAACACTCACATGACCAATCTTTGGATAATTCCTTGAATAGAACCTTGGTGGACACAAAACTCTCCTTGAAACCAACACATGTACTCCAAGAAAAGCCTATGGACAAAACCTTCAAATAAACTCAAGGCAACCATTAGTCCATAGAGAATGTCATCAATTACCAAAACCACACATGGGGGCACCAGATGTCCTTTCAAATTGCAGTATTCACTGCTGTAGCACCCTCTTTTGTTGGATATTATGTAATCGTTGTTAGTTTGAAGCACTCCTCTGGTTTGAAGGATAGATACCTTCACTCGATCAAGTGCATCCTAACTCACCTGTGTAGGATGTAACCGATAATGATGATAGAGATCTTTGTGCGTAAGCCATATATATATACATATATCGCTTAGGCTTCAAGTGCGCATTTGTTAGTTAAACCTATGTATAAATTGTGACACTAAATACGACTAGTAAGTAGTACAAGAGCGCAGTACTAGTATACGTCGGTCAAATTATTCATCATGTCCACACATTGAATTGACGTGACAACACGCTGCGCGTGAGGTGACACAAGAATCCCGGCGGCGTGTTCGGGTATTCTGGAATTACCGATGCAAGTCGAAGAAGGATTGGCCCAACCTGAGAAACTTGAGGCCAAAGTGAGTGCTGACAGCGCGAGATTTCAGTCTCTCATCGATTTGTTCATACCAACCATCGACGAAAGCACGGCATATGTTACACCCAACCCGAGAAACTTCCGGGTAAGACACCGATCGGCCGTCTACTTGCACAAACATATTCCTTTGTTTATAGCTCTATTTTTCCTTTTACACGCAGACTGGTGAAGCAATTACAATTTGACAGCTTAATAAAAAGTGAAACAAGTGATCGCAACATGCCAAAGATGTTATGAAAATGCCAACTAGGTACACTAAAACCTGTATTCCACAATCTGCAGGTATCACATCGAGTGGCCGAAGCATTTCTTCCAGCGCAATTCGTATGCGTTCAAAAGGGGCGCGTGGACGCGTCGCAAGATACAATCGGAGTGCGGCATGCATGCGATGTGGCACAAGACCGGCAATACCTTGCCGGTGATGGTCAACGGCCGGCAGACGGGCAACAAAAAAGGTTCTGGTGCTGCACACCAACAAGAACTTCAACCAGCAGAGGACCAACTGGGTGATGCACCAGTACCACCTCGGGACCTGGAGCAACAGAAGGAGCGGGAGCTGGTCCTCTGCAAGATTTTCTACCAGACGAACACTAGGGTCAGGAGTAAAAAGATTATAAGTTAGTTTGGTATTGGTAGTTGTACTACCTTGTCGTCCGCAAGTTGGTATTGTTGTTAACGATCTTTTGGTATGAACTTGCATTTGCTTCAACCATCATGCCGAGGGTCGACGTGGATATAAAGCTGAATCATTTTTTCAAAAAGAATTTGCAGGCACCTGACTTTTATTTGATGGGTAGCATAAGCACACGCCGTTCGAATTCCCAGTTCTCCAATTTTTTCGAAACAAGTGCATGCACTTATTATCACGATAAAAAACAATATACGTGCTGCATCCCACTTATCAGTCGGTACTAGCAGAATTCTCTCGTTTATTGAGCATGTATATTGTTTTTTCAGGTCGAGCAAGTTTCAACTGGGTTGTAGATTGCCAGGGTTGTTTTGTTTTTAACAGGCCCAGCCCATGACGACGGGGCACAAAGATCCAGCAGGTATCTACTGGCCTCTGGCCCGCCAGCGTTAGTTATATTTTGTCTTACAACATCCGTAGGCAGTTTTTTTACTGAATCAAACACACAACCCAGTTCTATTTTCCTCTTGAAACGCATGTCTTACATCCGGTTTCTAAGCTCAACCTATAGTTTTACTAGTTCGTATACACGTATCATTATATTGAGAACACATAAAATTCCCTTTTCATATTTACATCCTTATTTTTGTTGTTTTTTCCCACCCAAATATTGATTTTTTTAGCACTGGTTTTCCCTTAAACCAACTAAATTTGTCCCACGCCTTATTTTCTTACAAAAACAAAAGCGATTTTTTGCCAAATCAATAAGTTCTTAAAAAATGTTTATCATTTCGATTACAACAGTTCGACTCCAATCAAATATGCAAAATAAGGTTGGACTTTTTGACCGTGGTCCTAGGCAGAAAATGGGCTGTAATAAATTACTTAAGAATTAGCAAATGGGCTGCAAATTATAAAAAATAGCAAATGGGCTTTATGTTGTCTGCCACAGATTTGGAGGCTGACTTGTGGGCCTACTAAGTTCATGCGCATACACAAGGTTTCTCAAAAAGAAACTTAGTCAACAATCGACTCTACCGATCGTAATCGTTAGATGACAATCTAACGGCAATCGTGTTTCTTCGCCTCTCGATCCTCCTGCCCAGCCGCCCAAACCAGCGCCGTCGGAACCGCCTACTCCGCCTCCCGTGGCCGGGCGGTTGCCGGAAGGCCTCACGGCCCCATCATACTCGCATCCCCGGCCTGTCTATCCCTCTACTCACCCACACCTCCTGTTATTTTCCGCGACGGCAGCCGAACTAGTCAACCTCGTACTCTCCACTGCAGGCGTAGCCACCGCCGTGTCTTCCCCGCCCGTGTCGTTCCCTTCATAGGCCTCGCCGTCGTCCACCGCCCTGGTGCTCTCGGCGCGGCATGGTCAACGATGTCCATCCAACGGCCGTAGTGCTTCTTCAACCTCTGGTCTTCTTGCCCCAGCCGCCCAAAGCAGCGCCGTTCGTGCCGCATGCTCCTGCCTCCCGTGGCCGGCTGTGCTGCCGCGGAGGCCTCACCGTCCCCATACTACTCCCACCACTGGCCAGGCCATCCCTCCACTCACCCACTCCCCCTGTTATTCTGCGGCGACGGCAGCCTCACACTGCAGCCGAACCAGTTAACCCTCGTACTCCTCTCCGCGCGGGCTTCCACTGTCGCGTCGTCCCCTTCCTAGGCCTCACCGTCGTCCACCGCCATGGTGCTCTCCGTGTGGCGTGGTCAACGTGGTCAAGGAACGACTTCCATCAGAAGAGTACTATACGTGGAGAGGCTAACAGCTGGGTCCACGGCCACAGCCCAGTTTTCTTGTGATTTGCCAAGTAAGTCGCTTTGTCAGGCCTGTTGGGCTGCAAATCTTTCAAGACGAAGAGGAGCGCTTTCATTCGGCTGGCCGAGAATATGGCCCATCAGTAATGAGAAATGGGTTGTACATTTTTAAAACACATCAAACCGGCAATTAGTATCAAATATCTTTTTTCATTTCGAGATTTGAAATTACATTAATTTTTATGCGTGGAGAATTTGTTGGATTTTATATTGATATACATTTATTTTTAAAATCAGTTTGAATGTGAGTTGAAATTTCAGGATTAAAAACAGTTCGGACCGCACCGAAATATGCAAAATTTCGTATAATTTTTTAATCGTGGCCAAACTATGGGCTGTAAATCTAACAAAAAGAATATGGGCTCCAAAAAAGACTTAATAATTAGAAAATGGGTTGTAAATTATTAGAAATAATGGCAGATGGGTTGTATGTCGCTTTCCCAGATTTGAGGCTTTCCTAAAAAGGTTGACGCACAAGCAAAGGATCGTAGGATGGGCATCCAACGGCCGCCCCGCTTCTTCAATCTCTGCTCTTCCTGCTCGGCCGCTCAAACAGCGCCGGTGGACTGCCTGCTTCCTCCTCCCCGCTGCCGGGTTGCTGCCAAGCAGCCCCACCGCCCATCGTACTCCCATCGCTGGCCTAGCCATCCCTCTACTCACCCACGCTGTTGTTATTCTCCGCGACGGCAGACGAACCAAGAACCTCGTGACAACAGATTCTCCGCATGGGAAACAACTGTCGAGTTTCCCTGCCTGCGTGTCGTTCCATTCCTAGGCCTCGCCGTCGTCCACCGCCCTGGTGCTCTCGGCGCCGCCTGGTCAACGTGGTCAACGACCGACATGCATCTGAAGTGGACTTTAGGTGGAGAGGCCGACAGCTGGGTCCACAGCCGCACGCAAGGAAATGCCTCCTTATTACGCCGAAATAATGATTCCTCCACCGACATCCGGGACCCACCGAAGGGCCTCATATTTCACGAAAAATGTTACCGCCACGACAGCTCGGACCCACCAGCTATATCTTCGCACGCAAGGAAGAGCCTCCTTATTATGCACAAAAATGAATACTCCCCGTTAGCTGGGACCCAAAGTATAGTGGCAGGCTGACTTGTGGGCCTACTAAGTTGACGGGACGGAGGGCTTTGTCAACTTAGTCAATATGCACGATTCTAGCTCCAAGGACCGTACGATGTCCATTCAACGGCCGTAGTGCTTCTTCAACCTCTGGTCTTCTTGCTCCAGCCGCCCAAACCAGCGCCGGTCGTGCCTCGTGCTCCTGCCTCCCATGGCCGGCTGCGATGCGGCGAAGGCCTCACCGCCCCCTACTACTCCCACCGCTGGCCAGGCCATCCCTCTACTCACCCACACCCCCTGTTATTCGGCGGCGACGGCAGCCTCACACCGCAGCCGAGCCAGTGAACCCTCGTACTCCTCTCCGCACGGGCTTCCACTGCTGCGTCTTCCCCGGCTCCGCGTCGTCCCCTTCCTAGGCCTCGCTGCCGTCGTCCGCACCACCCTGGTGCTCTCGGCGCGGCGTGGTCAACGTGGTCAACGACCGACTTCCATCGGAAGAGTACTGTACGTGGAGAGGCTGACAGCTGGGTCCAGGCGGCCGCAAGGAAGTGCCTCCTTATTACACGCAAAATAATTATTCCTCCACCTGACAGCAGGGACCCACCGGACGGGCCACCTTATTTTGCGAAAAAAACGTTTCCCCCCTGACTGCTCGGACCCACCGGACGGGCCAACGTATTTTGTGAAAAAACGTTCCCCATTGTCATCTCGCACCACAGAAGTGCCTCCTTATTATGCACAAAAATGAATACTTCCCACGCTAGCCGGGACCCACCATGGTGGGAGGCTGACTTAGGGCCTACTAAGTTGATCGACGGGGCCTCTGTCAACTTTAGTCAATATGAACGATTCTAGCTCCACTGACCGTATGATGTCCATCCAACGGCCTTAGTGCTTCTTCAACCTCTGGTCTTCTTGATCCAGCCGCCCAAAGCAGCGTCGGTCGTGCCGCATGCTCCTGCCTCCCGTGGTCAAGGCTATCTTTGTCATGAGGCATCACCGCCTCTACTATTCCCATCATTGCCAGCCTCGCAGCCGACGGCCTCACACTGCAAGTGAACCAAATAACCTCAGATTCTCTCCACAAGACGGGCTTCCACTGTCGCGTCTTCCCGGCCTCCCGTCGTCCCTTCCTAGGCCTCGCCGCCCATCGCCTGCGGTGCTCTCGGCGCGGCGTGGTCAATATGGTCAAGGAACGACTTCCATCGGACGTGGATCAGATGCGTCAGAGGCCGATACCGGGTCCAGGCCGCAGCAAGGAAGTGCCTCCTTATTACGTGCAAAATAATTAAACTAAAAGATACCCGCACCCCTCTCCACATTTGCAGACAAGGCCTTCCCTCATTCATCCTTATCTCCAAACCTCATTGTTGAGCAATTAATACAGGAAGCCTCTGGAACAAACTGGCTCAGTGGCCGCCGGCGTCGTCAATCCCCATGCCTCCGCCAGTCCGACCACCAACCACCACCACACCCCACTCCTCTTCACCTTATCTCATATTTCTCGAGATATCATTAGTTTTTACACATGGGATTACTCCATAAGGTCAATCACAACAAGTGTTTTATAAAAAATGCATCTTGATGTTTCGTGCAATGCACGGATCTTGCTAGTACTCCTACACAAGACTAAGTTGGTGATGCCGGTGTGTCCGCCAACCGTCAAGCTTCGACCATTAGATCTACATCTAACGATTGTGAGGTAAGTTGTTGCCTTTTTCTCACCAACATCCCACTTGTCTACCAATTTGCAGAAAAACCCATAATTAGTATCTTAAAACCAACCACATCCTCCCTGACCTCACCAAAACAGCCCAAGGAATATATTCTAATTGAAACATAATATATCTCTAGTGACATATGTATATCAAAATTAGAGTGTTTTGTACCAAGTTTGTGAATAAATATTATTCTAATTGTGATTCGTTGCAACGGACATGAACATTGCTAGTATTTCCAACCATGCATTTCTTTTCCTAGTATTCCATAGTTTCGAGTTCTCCATCAAGATATTAGTCACTCATGGTTGATATTTACTTTCAATCATGTACACATATGCACTATGTAACTAGCCTTGCTTATTGGCTTCCAAAGCTTAACATTCACTCCTACTTACAATATGTAGAGTATTTAACAAAAACTACCACTTTCAACCAGCCCTAGGAGGAATCATTGTACAAAAATAGCAAAAACATACCCAAAATTTCTTAATCCACGCCAAAAACTACCTAGTACTCCTACCAATTAGGTTTGTTTTAACCCATTTATGACAGGGTTGGCCCACATGTTCGTGCTGACGAGGCAGCTTAAACCAACACATTTTGTTTGACCGTTGACACGAGGGACCCACATCTGACCTTCTATCATGTTATTCCCCCTCAAATCATTATTTTTTTCGAACATTACTTCAAACAAGATCTTGATGCGTGTTCGCCGGTGGCGCCGGTGATGAGCGACTTGGCCGCCGCTCCGCCGGGCGGACCCGGACGCCATTGGCTTCAGACGGGTTGGCGTTGGCCCGGCGTGACTCACGAAGCGAGCAAGCCGCCGCTACTGGCCTTCGCCGAGCCTCGATGGTTGGCCTTAGCGCGCTGCGTGAGCAAGCCGCCGCGTTGCCGTGCCAATCTAGCTAGAAAACCTTGCGCATAAGCAGCCGGATGAGCTATCTTGGCTAGCTAGCGGCCGCGAAGCGCCGGACAGAGCTGCATCCGGGCTGCAACATGGGCTCCAGACTGCCGGGCGGTTTTGACCTTTCGCCGGCCAAGGGCGGTAGCTGCGCCCCATGGCCGAGGATGACTAGGTGGACGGGCCGAGGTAGGAGGTCACTTTCGAGGATTTTTGTTGGTAAGAGGAGTACAATGGTTGATAAGGTAGTCTTATCTTAAGTCTGCCACGTATGCAAGTGGTAGTAGTTTCTTGGCATTTTAGTGGTTTCTTGCATTATTAGAGCAAGTACAACAGAGCTGAGTCAGCGGGCTATAAGAAATAAACTACTACTACATGTTGGCTAGAAGAGTGGGTCGTAGATGACATGGCAGCGGCTTATAGCCAAGAATCGGCTATACTATTAACCATGCTCTTAGGGGTTTCTTGTAAGGAACAATGTACGTACTAGTAGCAAGAAAAGGTGATTCTAGGTTGTGTTGTACTCCAACGAGTACTACTAGTGGTCGCGGGAGTGTATACCTCGTTTTGTGGGTTCGATCCCGGCCGAACGCACGGCGGCCTTTTTTTTAAATAGTATACTATCTAGATACATCGCAGAAATGGATGTATCTAGAACTAAAATACATCTAGATACATCCATACCTGCGACAAGTAATTCGGAACGTAGGGAGTACTACACTTCGCTACGAGCCAATATTTTACACGGGTAGTTTGAGTTTTGAAGTCAAACGGACGTGCGGCCCCACAATCTGGGTGCACTGGACAGCCTAGCCACGTGAACAGGTTTTCCTTCCCAGCATCCCGTGGCTCGCGTGCTCGCCCTAGCCGCACCTCGCTTGCAGCTTCCAGCTAGTAGCATATTTAAACTAGCGCCTCCCAATTAAGCCCAAGGAGTCGGAAAAAGCTTTGGCGGGGCATTGGGAATCAGGCAATATGGCTATGTACGTAAAGTGCTCTACTACTACTCTGTAGCTTGTGGCGTTGCATGCATGGACTTCACTCCATTATCGGCTCTACTATAAAAGAAATTGCTCTTGACGTGTTTTTTTTTTAAACGGAGGCAAAAGTTTTGCTTCATCTCATTCATAAAGAAGGAACTACTAACAAAGTTCGACGAGATCCATTACACCTCCACAAATGGAAGCGAAAAGCCTAGTCTCGCTGTATCAAATAACTCAAATGTTCTGCCCCTGCAGTAACCGTCGCTGATAAACAGGCTGCTAGTGTGTGCGTGAGAGGAGTGGCTGAGTAGGCCAGCTACGTGAGAGGAGCGGCTGAATAGAGCACCGAGAGTACCCACTAGGCCACTATGCAGGTGTACTTCCCTGCATTTATAGTACAACGATGGTTATTGAGAAGAGTTGTTCCCTCCTCTTCCAACTGTAGCTCCTTGGCCGTGACATTCAAGAGTTCAAAACTGGTGCACTATACAAGACTAGACTAGAAGTACAGTACTCCCTCCTTTCCGGTTTATAAGGCTCATCTCAAAATTTTAGTTTTTCCATTTTATAAGGCTCAATTTGGTTGTTTCCCATCACATGTTCAGATTCCAAGGTGCATTAAATCATTGCATGCAAGTATTAAGAGAAAATTGACCAATGAATGTAATTTATGCATGCATACATTGCAATTAATGCATTGGTAAACATACTTTTTTGAGGAAAACAAGAGCATTAATTGGGTGCTTTTTTGAGGAGTAGTTGAGAAAAGTAGTACTAGTACTGCTACAGTACGAGTACGTACTCCTCCGTCACATAATGTACGACGTTTTTTGACACTAGTTGGCGTGTACAAAAAATGGCAAAAACATACCCAAAATTTCTTAATCCACGCCAAAAACTACTACCTAGTGCCAAAAATTTCTTACTAGTGCTATTATTTACAGTATAATGCAATCCATTAACGTTCCATAATGCTAGTACTAGTACTCCATGGTACCAAAAACTACTACCAAGTGCCAAAAATTTCTTACTAGTGCTATTATTTACTAGCGCTATTATTTAGAGTAGTAAATAATAGCCTCACCCCTTCGCTGAGGAACGATCTATAGTTGGAAGGGACGAGGCCCTGCGGTTACTACGCTCTTATCTCCTCCCCGCAAGTTCCCCTCCCCCGAAGAGAAGGCAGTTCGTCGCTGCTCCCATGGATTCGCCAGGCGGTTCTCCTCCTCGTCGGGGCTGGGAGACCTTGGACGATGATTCTCTGGGAGAAATCGCACGCCGCTCCGACGTCCTCACCGCCGCAAGACTCGGTGCTTCCTGCACCAACTTTTTCAAGACGCTGCTTAAACAGGCTTTGGAAAAGGCCATGCTTGTTGGTCTTCCATGCGTCCTCGAGGAGAAGGTTCTTCTATGGGACAATTCTTCGAACAGTCCACTGCTCCCTGGCCATGGTTGTACGTTGACTCCGCTAGAGTTGACGACGTTGAGAGGTAGTCGGATTTTGTCCGATGAGCAGGTCAGTAATGGAGTTTGATCATGTAGTACTTAGTTATTCCATTTCCATCCCGTAATTTCTCCGCTGCCCACCGTCTTATATATAGGTCTGGGTTGGTGCCAACGAAGATTGGCTTGCATACCTCCGTCCGAATACCACCATGATTTTGCACAACATCCACAATAGGCGGGTTGCTCCGTAGACCCCTTCTCCACCATTGGGATCGGCCTTCCGGATCAAGCGGGCAAGAATACGTATGATGATGCCTACATGAGATTGAAGAAGATAGCAATTGCGGACCCGCCGACAAAGCGACGCAGCTACGACGATTACTATCTCATCGTGGTGTTCGACATAAGGATTGCCATCAATGCAGGAGGCAGTAACGGCAGAGGCTGGCGCATGTTGGCGACGGCAGATTTGTACCCCTACACGTTCGAAGACGTCGTGCGCCATCTAGGCCGCATCTTTGCGGTGACAAGCCAGGGAACTTGTTTCATCTGGTTGACATCCTACTGATGCGGGAGATTACAAACGGAATGCACAAACCATCATTTGCATCCCTAACGGTACTCCATTATTTTGCGAGGACCGGTCATCCTCGATCAAAATAAGATCGCCGATCCTGGATATGCATTTGCATCCGCGATTCGGTCTAACACGAACCTTGTAGCTGACTTTGGCATATTGGGATCAACTATCTTAGCGATGCGTTACCCATGGTACCACCGATGTGCAACATGGTCACATAATCTACCACGATCGGACCGTCACCATCTACCTGTATTCCATTTTTTAACCCTCTCGCCTTCTCTTTCATTGTTGTACTAGTTGTATACTTTGTAGTACTAGTAGGAGTAGTTTTTACCTTGGAGGACGCGTATAGCTAGCTAGGCCCTTGAAGACTTGAACCCACTAGCTGCCACCATTTTTGGTTTTCCATGTCTTACTATCTCATCCATGTAGCCAAGAGTGGCTATATATAATAAGCCGGTTATTTTACTTCCTCTATACCGAGTAGTACTATTTGCTGCACAAGACATCGACCGCCACATTTGAGCACAACATTATTATGCATGGACCTTGACTATGTACGTCACCATGTGTCCAGATTTGGGATGCCGCGTGTACCAGATGAACGGCGCCGAGTTCGACCCCCGTGATGCTACGTGGGTGCCGAGAAACACTCTTGGAGAGTACTCGCTTTTCATCGGGGACAGCTACCCCATTATGAAGCGGATGCCACCTTCCGTGCACGACAAGGAAGGCCTGCCATTCATGAAGCATGGTTGTGTCTTTAGTGCGCACCGCTGGATGAACGACATGATGGGACACGCTATCCCTGATTTATGCCGCTTCAGCTTGGATGAGTCTCCATCATGTGGAACCGGACTAGAAAGCTGCGACAATGATTCCCGTTGCTCATCACTATGGATCGTGCCATCCATGAAGAACACCTGGGACTGGAACCTGGAGGAGGACATGTGGCCCATCTATAACGTGTAAGTGGAGTACGGTAATTGTGAACGGTAGCGCTGTGAATATATGTAGACTAGTCGTGCACAAATTTATCACATGAGTTGGAGATGAACTTGTGTGGCATTCTTGCATTTGTCCTTTAGAATTTATTACTAGTAAATGTGTTATGTCTACGTGCAACTTGTGTGGTTGTTGTACGGGCTCCAACACGCTCTTTGAGAAAAAAAAAAGGTGGCACAACTTTGGATATACGTGACGTAGCGGCATCATACAGTAGCATCGTTCGCTATAGTTGTACTAGTACACTCCTACTAGGACGACAACTCCTATAAAACCTTGCGCTTGGCTCTTTGCCTCTTCGAGAGGTTCAACAGTTCGTACTCGTGTCAACCTTGCACTTGGCTCTTCGCCTCTTCGGAAGGTCCAACAATGATGATACTATAGTACAATATGCTTCTGGCAATCTAACACCAATTGAACTGCTGCATGTCCACCGCGAGGGCGAGGGCGAGGGAGAGGGAAAGGGAGAGGGCGTTGTAGTCAAAACCCTCTCCTCGTCCTGCGAACCACATGCAAGGCGTGGGAGAGGCGTAGTAAGCAAGCTTCTCCTCGTTGGCGAGTTGATGGGACACATCAAAGCAGTACTAGTACTAGTAGTAGTAGTCCATACTGCGTCCTTTCCGATTAATATGGCTTAATTTGAAACGAGAAAAATACACTGGCGGTCAACGTATGTAACAATACGCTCTTTACGGTCACTATATATAGTTTTGCGGCGATTATGCGATCACTAGCTCATCGTAGAGCACCGTATTGCACCCTACTGACCGGACACATAGTCAACGTGGCACTTTGTTGACTGGTTAAATTGTCACCTGGTTTCTGTGTCCCACCTGTCAGTTGGCAGATCAAAGAAATCAGTTAAACAAAACTTTACGCAGGCGCGACACGAGTCCAACCCTTGCGCGCGAACCGCCCTGGCTGTGTATGTGAGTGCATGCACGTGTCCTCACTCGGTCTTCCAACAAAGAGTGTACTACATGATGTACATCTACACTTCCAATGCATTTAGCCTTTAATCTACTAAATCTATATTGGTTGACTAATGCACCAACTTGTGCTGTAGGTATAGGCTACATGTCTATCCTTAATTACAACATGCAACGGCCTTCATTTAATCTTCTTATCTCAATGGTCGCATGCACACATAAGTCTGCTACTTTTGGGCGTTAATGATGCCCTGGTCAATGTGTAAATCTCTAAATGTACAGTCTTTCACGTACGTAGGGAGTAGGTTGAGCACTTGAGCATGAGCGTGTGTGTTGCGTCGTGTGCTGTGTGCCGCATGGGTGTGTGAGTGTTGTGTGCGTCCATGTGTACGTGTGAGTGTTGCATGTTGCCGGCTTGACGATCCTACGGAGGTTTTCGTGGTGCCCCTCGACATGCTACCACTACCCGTCCACCTGCCCTTCATGCGCGGCCACTACTGGGCGGGCATGAAGGCCAACTAGGTCGTTGAGGGAGTTCCGGACTAGGGGGTGTCCGGATAGCCGAACTATCATCATCGGCCGGACTCCAAGACTATGAAGATACCAGATTGAAGACTTCGTCCCGTGTCCGGATGGGACTTTCCTTGGTGTGGAAGGCAAGCTTGGCGATACGGATATGTAGATCTCCTACCATTGTAACCGACTTTGTGTGTAACCCTAACCCTATCCGGTGTCTATATAAACCGGAGGGTTTTAGTCCGTAGGACGAACAACAATCATACCATAGGCTAGCTTCTAGGGTTTAGCCTCTTTGATCTCGTGGTAGATCCACTCTTGTAACACACATCATCAGTATTAATCTAGTAGGACGTAGGGTTTTACCTCCATCAAGAGGGCCCGAACCTTGGTAAAACATCGTGTCCCTTGTCTCCTGTTACATCCGCCTAGACGCACAGTTCGGGACTCCCTACCCGAGATCCGCCGGTTTTGACATCGACATTGGTGCTTTCATTGAGAGTTCCTCTGTGTCGTCGCCATCAGGTAGGATGCCTCATCTCGTCTTTAAAGACGATATATAGCCAAAGGAGCCTTGGCGCTGGCGAACTCTTCGCTCTAGGTGGTTTTCTTATGACCGCCACCCGGCCACCAGCGACGATGAACTCTCGAGTCATCGAAACCAATCTCCGGGTTAGTTCGGAACTTGCCGAACAGTTAGATCCGATGGAGCTCTCCTCCATAAACAAGCTCTTGGATCGCATCGCCGCCCTGGGAGTCGCCACAGACTACGACCGGATCGGGCCTAAAACCGATCTGAGAGAGATCAACTCTCCCCAGGCTACCCATCAAGTTGCTGTGATAGAGCAGCAATGTGGCGATTCTTCTTGTATCTTAAGGACTAGTTACGTCCGGATTCCCGATCCCTCCATGCCGGATTCCCGCAGAGGGACGGATGTCGATCAAGCCCTGAACTTAAAGTCAGGCGGGTTGGACTCATAGGATAACACTCAAAAATCCAAACTTCCAAGTTCGGAAACTTCACGGCCCTTGAGTCCTAAATTCGACGGGGTTCCGGATCTAGTTCCACCCGCCCACCCAAACATTAGCGATCTCTCTCGAATTCGGCAAGAGCCCGCTGAAACAAGACATCATTATCGGGCGATTCCTCCTGGTTATGAACAGGATAAAGGATCTGTCGAGAGGAGGACGCAATCCCAATTTTCTGCAATAATTGCACGGACGAGGAATCCTAAACGCCATAAGTCGTCAGCAAATTACACGCTTTATTGACTTGGTGACAATAGTACAAAAGTACTGTGCGATGGAGAGCGCCTGGACAATCGAAAGTAAATTTTGGGATAATCCGGCCCCAAATACATCCCTAGTCCGAAACAAAAGGGTGCATCATTATCAATCACCCGGGTTGAATACCAAAAAACCAAAACCCCCTAAAGGGTATGGAACCGTACTGGAGGGTTGGCTCAATGGACCCTGCAAAATCCACAAAGACGGAGGGCGCCACTCCAACACACAGCCTTCGAGCGTGTTGGATACTACGGCAGTGGCCAAAAGTGGCGTGAGGCTTTTTAGCCCGCAACCAACCCAAAGCAGTAAACAAGGCGGTATTAACAGTCTTCAAGACTTTCGCATCAAATAACATGCGGAAATGAACAATCCGCAGCCTCGCCGAAGTCTACCAAGTAGCAACAACAAATCCATGGAGCGACACGGCTATCACCTTCAACACCAGCGACGAACCTAAATTCCGAACAGCTAGAGCACCAGCCGCATTGGTCCTCAGTCCGATAGTGGACGGTTTTCGTCTTACTAAGGCACTCATGGATGGCGGCAGCGGACTAAACCTCATCTATGAGGAAACCCTTCAAAAAATGGAAATTGGATCGAGCCGCATTGAGCGAAGCAGCACAACCTTCGTGAGGGATAATCCCTAGTCGAGAAGTACGCTGCAGAAAAAATCACACTAGATGTAGTGTTCGCTCACCGGACAATTACAGTCCGAGGAGGTCACGTTTCAAGTGGCCCCATTCGGCAGCGGATATCACGCTTTGTTAGGGCGAGAGGCATTCACAATCTTCCAAGCTATACCCCTACGGGTACATGAAGCTCAAAATGCCTGCACCCAATGGGATAATCACTCTCGCCAAGGATCGAGCATACTGACTCACTGAAAATAAGACAACAAGACCGCCCTAGAGGCATTATCCGAAGCCCTAGCGGCAGAGGAACTAACTACGCTGCGCCCACGGTGGATAGGGACGATGTAATACTCGATAAGAGGTCCAGTCCACCTCTTTTAAACCAGCAGACGAAATAGTCAAATTTCAGGTCCATCCAATGGACCCCACAAAGACGGCCTCCATTGGGGCACAATTAAGTCCCGATGTCGGGCCGCACTACGAGAATTCCTTCGGAAAATTGGGACATTTTTGCTCGCACCCTTCGGACATGCCAGAATCCGACGCAGTCGGGCGAGCATAGCCTAAATATCCTAAAAGGATTCAAGCCACCAAACAAGCTCTTGGCGATTTTCCGAACCCAAAAGACAGCAATCGGAGAGGAGCTAGCCAAACTCTTAGAAGCCGGATTCATCGTAGATATAAAACATCCGGACTGGCTAGCCAATCTAGTAATGGTACCAAAAAAGGACAAATCATGGCGCCTCTGCGTCGATTTTAAAGACCTTAACAAGGCCTGTCCAAAGGACCCTTTCCCCCTCCCTCGCATCGACCAAATCATCGGTGCTACCGCAGGGCACGATTCATTGTGCTTCCTCGACGCATACTCCGGATACCATCAAATCAAGATGGCGGAGAAGGATCAGGCCGCAACCGCATTCATTACTCCATATGGGCAATTCTGCTTCAACACAATGCCATTCGGACTAAAAAACGCCGGCGCAACATATCAGCGCATGATTCAAACATGTCTGGCTACCCAGATAGGCAAAACAGTAGAGGCATACGTAGACGATGTGGTCGTCAAGACCAAACACGTCGGAACTCTAGTAGAAGACTTGAGGGTGACATTCGACAACCTCCGAGCATATGACATTAAGCTCAATCCGGAAAAATGCGTCTTGACATACCAGCCGGAAAGCTCCTGGGTTTCATCAGATCCGTAGAGGAATTGAAGCAAACCCGGCCAAAATCCGAGCTCATACAATTGGATATTCCAAAAGACCTCAAGCAGATACAAAAACTAACCGGATGCGTAGCCGCCTTAAGTCGCTTCATCTCCCGTTTGGGAGAAAAGGCTCTGCCCGCTATCGCCTCCTCCTAAGACCGAACATTTCAAATGGACGGATGCTGCCACACCGGACTTCGAAGAAATAAAGGCCATCTTGGCAACAAATCCGGTTCGCGCGCCCAACCTGGGCGAACCTATGTTATTATATATCGCAGCAACACATCAAGTTGTCGGTAGCGGTACTCGTCGTTGAACGAGAAATGTATAAGGCACAAATTCCTCTTCAAAAACCAAAGTGTACTATGTATCCACTGTTCTAACTCCATGCAAATCCGGTACCCACATTATCAAAAGATAGCGTCATGGTGTTCATGGCATCCCGGAAGCTGCGACACTACTTTCAAGAGTGTTCAATAATGGTGGCCTCTGAAGTACCTCTCAACGATATTATAAACAATCGCGACGCAACGAGCAGGATTGCAAAATGGGCTATCGAGCTCTTACCATTTGATATAACCTACAAACCACGGCGAGCTATAAAGTCGCAGGTTCTGGCTGACTTCGTCGCCGAATGGACCGGGAACTCCCTAAAGAGTACTGCTGCGTACTCAACTGGATCATGCATTTCGACGGATCCAAAATGTTGGCTGGCTTGGGGGCTGGCGTCGTCCTGACGTCCCCAACTGGAGACACAATCCAATACGTACTTCAAATAATGTACACGGACTCCAACAACGCAGCTGAATACGAGGCCCTTCTACATGGCCTCCGGATGGCAATCTCCATGGGCATTCAACGCCTAGAGGTGCGCGGGGATTCAAACCTCGCAATATCCCAAGTAAATGGAGACTTTGACGCCAAAGATCCAAAAATGACAGCTTACATAGCGCCGTCCTAAAAATGTCACCGGTTCAAGGACTAGAATTCCATCATGTAGCCCGGATAATAACCAGCAGCAGACGTGTTAGCACGCATCGGGCGCCGAAACGAGACACCGCCCCTCCTAACATCTTCCCCGAACGGCTCTTTAAGCCATTCAGATTATGGGAAGAGGAGTCCGGAAATAACAATCCGGAGCCAGCTTCATCACCTAACTCGCACCATTACGACACAATCGGCGGCTCACCCAATGAAATAACACCTTCACTCACGAAATAATGGCAGTAATTGCCCGTGGATGTAACTGCTCCGAGCCTACTTAATGCGGCAGGAACTTCCCGAAGACCAAAATGAGGTCCGCTGCATAGTTCGGCGATCTAAAGCCTACAAGGTCCATGAGGGAGAACTCTATAAGAAAGCACAACCGGAGTCTGTATCTCCGAAGAGGAAGGGCGAAATCTCCTGGTTGAAATTCACGCCGGACTCGGCGGGCACCACGCTGCAGCCCGGGCCCTTGTAGGCAAGGCCTTCCGTATAGGATTTTATTGGCCGACAGCCGGGCAGATGCTCAGGATTTAGTCCAATGACGCGTCGGTTGCCAGCTCTTTGCTAATCAGAGCCACATGCCACCCACCGCCCTCAAAACTATACCCATTACCTGGCCGCTGATGCGGGGCTTGACATGGTTGGACCCCTTAAAGGGGAGCCCACAAGCACAAATACTTATTGGTCATGGTGGACAAATTCACCAAATGGATTGAGGCCAAGCGGTTAAAACGGCAGAATCCGGACGGTGATAGACTTCATATCCGGGTAGTACACCGCTTGGCGTCCCCACAAAGATCATCACTGATAACGGCACGAACTTCATGGCCGACGAGGTTAAACTCGTGCAAAAACATGGGCATTAAGCTCGATTACGCTTCAGTATCACCCCCAAACTAACGGTCAAGTTGAGCGAGCAAATGGTCTAATCATGAGCGGCATTAAACCCGCATTAGTGCGGTCCCTCAAGGAATCTAACACGCACTAGGTAGAGGAGCTCGACTCTGTACTCTGGGGGCTACGGACCACGCCAAACCGAACTACCGGATTCACACCATTTTTCATGGTATACGGCGCAGAGGCAGTCCTGCCCTGCGATATAATTCATGACTCACCTCGTGTGCGCATGTACGAAGAAAGAGAAGCCGAGCTAGATCGGCAGGACAGTTTGGACGCCTTAGAGGAGGAGCAGGACGTGGCAAAGGCTCGTTCCGCATTTTATCGATAGCGAGCTCAAAGATATCAAAGCAGAGAAGTACGGGCCAAAACTTACAATGTTGGCAAACTTGTTCTACGCCTGCCGGACAAGAAAAAGGACAAACTTAAGCCCAAGTGGGAAGGTCCCTTCATCATCGACCAAGTCCTGACCGGCGGAGCATACCGTCTACGTAACGCATCTGACAACCGACTCAAGCCGAACCCATGGAACGCAGCCCGTCTCCGAAGATTCTACGCCTAGCGGCGGACTCCGGTTCGCCTCACTCCCCGTCCACCCCTTTTTTTTACCTGTCTCTCGTCCTCCTCCTTCTTCCCACTTTTTTTCAATACCTTTTATGGGCTGATTTGCGCTTTGTTACTTTACACACTTGACGTGCTCCTCGCACTCATTATACTGGAGGCTTCTTTTACGTAAGCTTATTCATACGGGCTTCATGCCCAACACATGTGTCATACTTCCGCATGTACCTTTTATTCACCATTATATGCATCGATATGACTTAAGTTTTGGCCAAGCTGGGTTGCTGGCTCTGTGCTTACCCTCACGTTCCCGATTGTTCGGCTAGGAGGTAAAGGGAGCACCTCTGCGATTATTATCGCCGGGTCACCGGATGTGTACCTCGACCGGGTGAAGCCGAAAGCTAAGCGTTCTTAAGAGAATATTCGGTCGGTGACTTGAAAGATGATCTATTACTTACTTATTTATCTGCCCCTGCATGATTTTTTCTGCTATTTTCGCAGTCCGGCATTGCACTTTAGGGCATGCCTCCCAGGAAAGGAACCCTTAACGGAACTATTCTCCCTGGAAGATGTTTCTTACTAACCATGTAATATAACATAACTAGTTGGGCACTTGTCTGATAAAGAAATTATGACCCCGACGCCTTGTCTCCATGCATGCCCCGGTTCTTTTATAATCGTAAGGGTATTCGTACACACTCCGGACTGTTGGGTCCCGAGGTTGAAGCGAAACGGTCCGCAAAGACAAACGATCTACAATCCGGCTAGAAGGCATTTTACATGTCATTTCAAATTACATCGTCAAACCGACTGATTGTACTCCTCCTCAATCCCATCTAACAAGCTGTCTAATTTACGATCTGTTAATATTTCACGGCCAGTTCTACTTGGCCGTACATCAAGCTCACAGGATCTCCTTCCCATCAGGCCCCCTTGGTCCGACCTCGGCCATGTGGTTTGGGTCGAACTTGAGTAACGATGTCTTCACCATGGCCCAGCCTCCTCGGGCGCTCGACGGCAGCCGATATCTTCCACAAACGGAGGCGTCAGTGCTCCCCAAGCTTCTCGGCAAGCTCACCAAGGCCCTCGGGTAGGGAGACGGATGGCCATAAAGCTTGAACAACGCCACTCATCGCTTTGCCGAACACGTTCGAGCGATTGCACTAGCTCGGAAGTTGGTCACCCGTTGACTCAGCATTTCCTCCAGGTGACCTGTGAGCACACGTAAAGACATATTTCGCCAATCGACTTCCTCGCCGAATTCTTCTTTTCAAAGGAATTTGTTCAAGAACTTACTATAAATGCCGCGACGGCCGCTGATTATCCTTCACAGAGCTGCATACCGGGCCCGAACACCTTTCAGCTCTTCTCCTTCTTTGGGTGTGGGCATCTTGGAGCTTGTTTCTCTCTGCTGCACCTTCATAAGCACCCTCTCGCCGGCCTTTAGCTGACGCAGTAGCTGTTGCTTGTCCGGATCTAGTCCGGCGCCCTCTGCAATATTATTGTCAGATTCATGCCACACTTTGCTAAATAATTATCTTTTCAAAGTATGTCTTACCAGTGGGGGTCTCTGTGGCTCCCCACAATGGCGGCTTGATCTTGACCTCAAGTTGGGCCTTGCACTCTTGGAGCTCTGGGACAGATGGGTATTCTTCTCCGTAAGACCACTGCATAATAATTGATCCTTAAATCAGTTATTTCAACTATTTTAAGTCTCGGGGCTACTTGGCATATATAACTATTAAAATTACTTACCGTATGTCTTTCACATACTGCTCCGTGGCTCGTTAACCCATCTTGAGCAGCACGGAGGTGCGCGTTCCGCTTTAAAGGCATTTAACGCCTCGGGAGAAACACGCGTCACGAAGAACTGTCCGGCGACACCTGTGATTCATGGCGCTCTCCACCTCGCACTGGTGGCAGACAGCTGTCGGCATCCTCCGTCGGAGGAGCGTCCGGCTCACGCCTTGTATTCGCCTCCCCTCCCGGACCACGCGTTGGAGCATGGCCGGCGGAGGCTTGATTGGCAACCTCTCCGGACACTGTCCGGCGAGCGCTCTTTCTGGAAAGGCTATGAGCATTAATATACCTCATAGGGATCCTTCCCTTAAAAAAAGCGGTGCTCTGCATCACAGCGGCGGACGTTTGGTTCGCGTCGCTCCTCTTCCTCTGCTGGGCCGGATGGCCTTGTTGGCCGCCGCGGGTTCGGCTTCCCACCTTAAAGGTGCCTCTTGCGATGCATCGTCAGTATGGGATGGTCAGAGTTGAGCGCGGATCAAATGATGGTGTCAAGACCTTGGTCGTAGTCACCTGGGAGGGCGGAAACAAACCGGGGTAGTCAGCCGTAATGGCGACTAGGGCATTGTCTATGCTACATTGGTGGAACACCCCGTCAATCAGCTCCACCTTTATGTCCGGATCCTCTTCGGAGGTCGGATCAAGGGATCGTTCCGGATCCTCGGGCTGTGGAGTTAGGCTTCGTATGCCCTCCACGTCCCGGGCAGCTCCTCCGAAATCGCAGAGTAAGATACTTGACTTTAAAAAGTATGGATCGGGTAGATGAACATCCGCTTACCCAGCTTCGAGGGTTATTCATAGAAAATCCATTCAACGGATTCTTGCGGAGGAAGTCCTCCTCCTCTCCCTTGTACAAGCCGAACATGATCTTTGCCAGATCGGCCGCCGAGCCCGGCCCTTTGCGGCCATGACGGGTGGCGTCATCTTCCCTGTTGAAATCCCACATAGGGTGGCCCCTATATTGGAGTGGCTGCACCCCTCGCATAATGCACGTGGCCATGACTCCAATCATGGACAATCCGGAATGGGCCAGAAACCTAATCCGGCCCATTCGATAATGGACGCTCCTATCCTCTTCCCGTTGACGGCTCCGCGGGCGCCAACTCAGGCGTTTCTTCAAGGGAGCATTGTTGAACTCCGGGAGGCTGATCCGGACTGGATCCGGCAGAGGGGCGTCCTCCATGTAGAGCCATTCCGAAGGCCAGTCTTCGGACGCCTTCTTCGGGTGCGGATAGATATCCGGTCCGGCGATGCGCCATATTTCGCTCCGCCCACTTGATATATCGACCCCTCATGAGAACGGTGTATGAGACAAAACAATCTCTTCCACAGGGCAAAATGGGGCTCGATGCCCAAGAACAGCTCGCAAAGCTACGAAGCCCGCGATGTGCAAAATGGAGGCGGGCGTGAGGTGGTGAAGTTGGAGTCCGTAGAACTCTAGGAGCCCCAGGAGAAACGGATGTATGGGAAATCTGAGTCCCCTTATTAGATAGGGGACAAAGCATACCCGCTCCCCTTTGAAAGGGTTGGGGACGCTCTCCGCTTGCTTTCCACCCTTGTAGGTGGCTAGTCCGGCTCGAACCGGAACCATGAAAGCTGGGGGAAGATATCCCTCGGTTTGGAGTACCACTAGCTCGCTGTGTGAAACTGAGCATCTCCCCCAATCTCCTGGCTTAGGGCTGGGAGCACGAGAGGAGGAGCCACGTCGGCTATCCATGATGGAATGAATTTTTGTCAGAGGCGCTCCGATGAGAACTTGCGGATGGAGGATGGTGTGAGCTGGATCTAGATCCTCGCCTCTCTTATAGGCGGCTCGTTCGCACAGCTAGGGGGTAAAATGTAAAAATATCCCAGCCTTTCGCATTAAATGCGACACGTGGAAGAAAGCCATTATTAGGCGTAGAAGCCAAGGAGCGCAACATTTATGAAGAAGCGGACACTATTCGACGGGAACATGAAGATTGAAGGAGAACCCGCCTTGCAACGCCGAAGACAATATACGCGGACTCGTCGTCAGCTGAAGCCCGATTCGGGGCTCTTGAGGAGTTCGGACTAGGGGTGTCCGGATAGCGAACTATCATCATCGGCGAACTCCAACACTATGAAGATACCAGATTGAAGACTTCGTCCGTGTCCGGATGGGACTTTCCTTGGCGTGGAAGGCAAGCTTGGCGATACGGATATGTAGATCTCCTACCATTGTAACCGACTTTGTGTAACCCTAACCCTATCCGGTGTCTATATAAACCGGAGGGTTTTAGTCCGTGGGGACGAACAACAATCATACCATAGGCTAGCTTCTAGGGTTTAGCCTCTTTGATCTCGTGGTAGATCCACTCTTGTAACACACATCATCAATATTAATCTAGCAGACGTAGGGTTTTACCTCCATCAAGAGGGCCCGAACCTGGGTAAAACATCGTGTCCCTTGTCTCCTGTTACCATCCGCCTAGACGCACAGTTCGGGACCCCCTACCCGAGATCCGCCGGTTTTGACACCGACAGTCGTCCTCATCCACCAATCTGGTAGTCCACGGCGTCTCGTGGATATCTACACCTAGCAAGAGATCACCCTTCCATCTTTGGATACCGCCGCCATTGAGCCTCGCGGCCTGCTGGACACTCCTGCCTACTACGCACGAGACGCGTCAAGCTTTTGGCTCGACCTCTGTTTGCAGAAAGTTGTAATCTACGAAGTGCCCACACCATCAGAAGACTACATGGATTACAAGCTCATTGCCTTGTTCAACAAGGGATTAGTCTATTTGAGATCCGGTCGCCATACATGGTTATGGCTCATCATCAATCCTGTTGAGGAAACATTTCTGTCTGATGCTATAGTGCACGATGGCATCGTTTACGCCTCAACGCCTGCATTGGCTACCTATCTTTGGTGGAATCTATCGTCGTGTAATTGTTCTATCTCATCTCATCTTTACCTTATGAATACGATCATTTGCTCATTTGTTATAAATTTAGAATGCATCGCATGTCTATAACCACATCATTGCTATATGTTCCTCTCATTTCCTAGATTTTTATGACCACACATGTTATTGTTAGAGTTGATATGAGAACAATTGGCATCTAATGATTGTTAGAATACATATTATGAGCATAACATCATGATTGCTATATGTTACTCTCGTTTACAAGATTTTTATAACAACGCATGTTATTGCTTAGAGTTGATATGAGAATGAGTAGTAATTGCTATGGTAGAATATGAGTAGGCGCTGTCATAGTTGTTTTCCTCTCATTGTTACATGATGTTTGAACCATGACATATTGCTAGAATATGAAAGCCATTGGCTTATTTTTTTAACTTGGGGTATGATTATGACCACGGCATTGCAATTCTCTGTCTATGATATCTCACATCGTTATAATAATCTTAATTCCGCACATACTCTGAACATGATTGTTTATTTTTGTCCTTCTGGTCTCCAATTTGAATTGTTGCAGCAGATGCAAATGCGCGGGCCTTCATTATTCCAGGACTGGAATCATACCAGCCGATGGGTGGTGGTTTATCGCTCGTTCAGCTGACGGCGGTCATTTGATGCTCATTCGCACGCACTAAATTGACCAAACCATTACATCAAACCACATGCAAGACAATGCGTATGCGTTCGTGACATTGATGGCTATGGCTGCTTCGTGTTCGAGAAAGATCCCAGCTCCGTTGGGCCAAAGCGTATTCAATCGAGGCGGGTTTACAGCCTCGACAACCACTCCTTGTTCCTCGGGCTCAATTATCCGATCATCCAACCAAGCATCGATCATATCACCGGTGATGATTGCTGTGCTATGCAACTTCCATTCGCGAGGGGGGGCTGTGTTTACACATCATACCATGGGTTTCATGAATCACCATATCCAGAGATTCATCGACACAGCTTGTTGCCAGATAATCTTCAGTGTGTGAAAGGCATCAAGCTTCCATACGATGGATGGCCTTTGCAAACCCAACATGCGGCGATGTGGTTCATGCCAACATCAAATGTGCACAACTTGATTTGTGCTGATATCTAGACTGAGCCATGTCTTCTGCTGCTATAGCACGACCCTCTTTTGTTGGATATTATGTATTGTTGTTAGTTTGAAGCACTCCTTTGGTTTGAAGGATAGATACCTTCCTGGGATCAAGTGCATCCTAACTCACCTGTGTAGGATGTACTGATAATGATGATGGAGATGTTGTGTAAGCCATATATATATATATATATATATATATATATATATATATATATATATATATATATATACATACATATTTCAGTTAGGCTTCTTGTGCGTACTTGTTAGTTAAACCCATGTATAAATTGTGACACTAAATATGACTAGTAAGTAGTACAAGATAAAGTACTAGTATACGCCGGTCAAATTATTCATCATGTTCACACATTGAATTGACGTGACAACACGCTGCGCGTGAGGTGACACAAGAATCCCGGCGGCGTGTTCGGGTATTCTGGAATTACCGATGCAAGTCGAAGAAGGGTTGGACCAACCTGAGAAACTTGAGACCAAAGTGAGTGCTGACAGCGCGAGATTTCAGTCTCTCATCGATTTGTTCATACCAACCATCGACAGCGAGCACGGCATATGTTACACCCAACCTGAGAAACTTCCTAAGACACCGATCGGCCGTCTACTTGCACAAACATATTCCTTTGTTTATAGCTCTATTTTTCCTTTTACACGCAGACTGGTGAAGCAATTACAATTTGACAGTTAATAAAAAGTGAAACAAGTGACTGCAACATGCCAAAGATGTTATGAAAATGCCAACTAGGTACACTAAAGCCTGTATTCCACAATACTGCAGGTATCACACTGAGTGGCCGGAAGCATTTCTTCTAGCGCAATTCCAGGGCGTTCAAAAGGGGTGCGTGGACGCTTCGCAAGATACAATCAGAGTGCGGCATGCATGCGATGTGGCACAAGACAGGCAATACCTTGCCGGTGATGGTCAACGGCCGGCAGACGGGCAGCAAAAAAGGTTCTGGTGCTGCACACCAACCAGAACTTCGACCAGCAGAGGACCAACTGGGTGATGCACCAGTACCACCTCGGGGACCTGGAGCAAGAGAAGGAGCGGGAGCTGGTCCTCTGCAAGATTTTCTACCGCATTTAACACTAGGGCCAGGAGTAAAAAGATTATAAGTTAGTTTGGTATTGGTAGTTGTACTACCTTGTCGTCCGCAAGTTGGTATTGTTGTTAATGATCTTTTGGTATGAACTTGCATTTGCTTCCAACCATCATGCCGAGGGTCGACGTGGATATAAAGCTGAATCATTTTTTCAAAAAGAATTTGCAGGCACCTGACTTTTATTTGATGGGTAGCATAAGCACCCGCCGTTTGAATTCCCAGTTCTCCAATTTTTTCGAAACAAGTGCATGCACTTATTATCACGATAAAAAACAATATCCGTCTTTGCATCCCGCTTATCGATGCATACTAGCAGAATTCTCTCGTTTATTGAGCACGAATATTGTTTTTTCAGGTCGAGCAAGTTTCAACTGGCTGTAGATTGCCATGGTTGTTTTGTTTTTAACAGGCCCATCCCATGACGACGGGGCACAAAGATCCAGCAGGTATCTCATCGGCCTCCGCCCGCCAAATAAGAAGTTATATTTTGTCTTACAACATCCGCAGGCAGTTTTTTTACTGAATCAAACACATAGCCCAGTTCTATTTTCCTCTTGAAACGCATGTACTACATCCGTTTTCTAAGCTCTACCTATAGTTTTACTAGTTCGTATACACGTATGATTATATTGAAAACACATAAAATTCCCTTTCCATATTTACATCCTTATTTTTGTTGTTTTTCCCACCCAAATATTGATTTTTTACCACCGGTTTTCCTTAAACCAACTAAATTTGTCCCACGCCTTATTTTCTTACAAAACAAAACAATTTTTTGGCAAATCAATAAGTTCTTAAAAAATGTTTATCATTTCGGGATTACAACAGTTCGGACTCCACCAAATATGCAAAATAAGGTTGGACTTTTTGACCGTGGTCCTAGATGAAAATGGGCTGTAATAAATTACTTAAGAATTAGCAAATGGGCTGCAAATTATAAAAAATAGCAAATGGGCTTTATGTTGTCCGCCATGATTTGGAGGCTGACTTGTGGGCCTACTAAGTTCATGCGTACACAAGGTTTCTCAAAAAGAAACTTAGTCAACAATCGACTCTACTGAAGATTAGACCGTTAGATGTCAATCTAACGGCAATCATGCTTCTTCGATCTCGACCCTCTGCCCGCCTGCCCAAACCAGCCGTCGGAACCGCCTACTCCGCCTCCCGTGGCCGGCGGTCTTTGCCGGAAGGCCTCATGACCCCATCATACTCGCATCCCCGGCCCTGTCTATCCTCTACTCACCCACACCTCCTGTTATTTTCCGGCGACGGCAAACAACCGATCAATCCTCAGACTCTCCACAGCGTGCGCCACCTGCCGTGTCTTCCCGGCTCCGTGTCGTTCCTTCAGAGGCCTCGCCGTCGTCCACCGCCCTGGTGCTCTCGGCGCCAAGCGTGGTCAATGATGTCCATCCAACGGTCGTCATCGCTTCTTCAACCTCTGGTCTTCTTGCCCCGGCCGCCCAAAGCAGCGCTGCTCAGGCCGCATGCTCCTACCTCCCGTGGCGGGTCAGGTCAGCGGAGGCCTCACCGTCTCCATACTACTCCCACCGCTGGCCAGGCCATCCCTCCACTCACCCACTCCCCCTGTTATTCTGCGGCGACGGCAGCCTCACACCGCAGCCGAACCAGTTAACCCTCGTACTCCTCTCCGCGCGGGCTTCCACTTGCGCGTCGTCCCCTTCCTAGGCCTCGCCGTCGTCCACCGCCATGGTGCTCTCCGCGCGGCATGGTCAACGTAGTCAAGGGACGACTTCCATCGGAAGAGTAATCAGACGTGGAGAGGCCGATACCGGGTCCACGGCCACAACCCGCTTTTCTTGTGATTTGCCAAGTAAGTCGCTTTGTCGTGCTGTTGGGCTGCAAATCTTTCAAGACGAAGAGGAGAGCTTTCATTCGGCTGGCCGAGAATATGGCCCATCAGTAATGAGAAATGGGCCGTACATTTTTAAAACACATCAAACCGGCAATTAGTTTCAAATATCTTTTTTTTCATTTCGAGATTTCAAATTACATTAATTTTATGCGTGGAGAATTTGTTGGATTTTATATTGATATACATTTATTTTTAAAATCAGTTTGAATGTGAGTCGAAATTTTGGGATTAAAAACAGTTCGGACCACACCGAAATATGCAAAATTTCAGATAATTTTTAATCGTGGCCACAATATGGGCTGTAATGCTAACAAAAAGAATATGGGCTCCAAAAAACCTTAATAATTAGAAAATGGGTTGTAAATTATTAGAAATAATGGTAGATGGGCTGTATGTCGCTTTCCCACAGATTTGAGGCTTTCCTAAAAAGGTTGACGACTTTAAGCGATCGTTGGATGGCCATCCAACGGCCGTCGTCTTCTTCAATCTCTGCTCTTCCTGCTCCAAAGCTCAAAAAGGTGCCGTGGGACTGCTCGCTTCCTCCTCCTCAAGGCCGGCTCGCCAAGCAGCCTCACCGCCCCATCAGATTCCCATCGCTGGCCTAGCCATCCCTCTACTCACCCACGCCTGTTGTTATTCTCTGGCGACGGCAGACGAACCAGTAAACCCTCGTACAGTCGTACTCCCCTCCGTATGGGAAACAACTGTCGAGTCTTCCCTGCCTCCGTGTCGTTCCCTTCCTAGGCCTCGCCGTTGTCCACCGCCCTGGTGCTCTCGGCGCCACCTGGTCAACGTGGTCAACAACCGACATGCATCTGAAGTGGACTTTAGGTGGAGAGGCCGACAGCTGGGCCCACAGCCGCACGCAAGGAAATGCCTCCTTATTACGCCGCAAAATAATGATTCCTCCACGACATCCGGGACCCACCAAAAGGGCCTCAGATTTCGCGAAAAACGTTATCATTACCGACACGGACCCACTGACTATATCTTCGCACGCAAGGAAGAGCCTCCTTATTACGAACAAAAAATGAATACTCCCTCGTTAGTCGGGACCCAAAGATAGTGGCAGGCTGACTTGTGGGCCTACTAAGTTGACGGGACGGATGGCTTTGTCAACTTAGTCAATATGCACGATTCTAGCTCCAAAGAATCAGACGATGTCCATCCAACGGCCGTAGTGCTTCTTCAACCTCTGGTCTTCTTGCTCCAGCCGCCCAAACCAGCGCCGGTCGTGCCTCGTGCTCCTGCCTCCCGTGGCCGGCTGCGATTCGGCGGAGGCCTCACCGCCCCTACTACTCCCACCGCTGGCCAGGCCATCCCTCTACTCACCCACACCCCCTGTTATTCGACGGCGACGGCAGCCTCACACCACAGCCGAGCCAGTGAACCTTTGTACTCCTCTCCGCGCGGGCTTCCACTACTGCGTCTTCCCCGGCTCCGGGTCGTCCCCTTCCTAGGCCTCGCCGTCATCCAGACCACTGCCCTGGTGCTCTTGGCGCGGCGTGGTCAACGACCGACTTTCATCGGAAGAGTACTTTACGTGGAGAGGCTGACAGCTGGGTCCAGGCGGCCGCAAGGAAGTGCCTCCTTATTACGCGCAAAATAATTATTCCTCCACCTTACAGCAGGGACCCACCGGACGGGCCACCTTATTTCGCGAAAAAACGTTGCCCCCCTGACTGCTCGGACCCACCGGACGGGCCAGCGATTTCGTGAAAAACGTTCCCTCATTGTCGGCTCGGACCCACGTGAAGTGCCTCCTTATTACGCACAAAAAATGAATACTTCCCACGCTAGCCGGGACCCACCATGGTGGGAGGCTGACTTAGCCTACTAAGTTGATCGACGGGGCCTTTGTCAACTTTAGTCAATATGAACGATTCTAGCTCCATCGACCGTATGATGTCCATCCAACGGCCATAGTGCTTCTTCAACCTCTGGTCTTCTTGCTCCACCGCCCAAAACAGCGCCCGGTCGTCTTTGCATGCTCCTGCCTCCCGTGGCCGGCTGTTTGCCCAGGAGGCGTCACCGCCCTACTATTCCCACCGGCCAGGCGGGCCACTGCGGCGGCAGCAACCTCACGCCATGGTGAACCAATGAACCCTCATACTCCTCTCCATGGCTGGCTTCCACTGTCGCGTCTTCCCCGGCTCCCCGTCGTCCCCTTCCTAGGCCTCGCCGTCGTCCACCGCCCTGGTGCTCTCGGCGCGGCGTGGTCAACGTGGTCAAGGAACAACTTCCATCGGACGTGGATTGTACGTGGAGAGGCTGACAGCTGGGTCCACGGCCGCAGCAAGGAAGTGCCTCCTTATTACGTGCAAAATAATTATTCCTCCACCTGACAATGGGACCCACCAGACGGGCCACCGTGTTTAGCCCCGATCGCTGGGACCCACTAGCTACATCTTCGCAGTAAGGAAGTGCTCGATGGGACCCACTGGTCGGGCGTGCGTGGCGTTGTCATTCTGGTCGCGAATGTGTACGCATATATATCGGTCGATGAAGAGGCGCGCACGTGTCGTAGTAGAGGCGCCGCGACGTAGCATGTACACGCACGCATAGCCGCCGTGGTGCAAGAAAGAAAATACGGCCACGTATGTGTACATATGGGCGGGGTCTCGAACGCCTACTCGCGCATACGTACGGCGAGGGCTCATGTACATGGCTGGGTCGGAACGGAGAAACAGCATCGTCGTCGAGTTCATGGGGAGGCAACGGAATGCGTCGTGTTCATGGGGAGGCAACGGAATGCGTCATGTTCATCAGGAGGCAACACGGCTGGGTCGGAACGGAATGCGTGGTCGTGTTCATCGGGAGGGCTTGGACGGAAGAGGCAATGGAAACGAGGCCTGGCGTACCGCACAACGGAGGAAACGGACCTCCTACGGTCGAAACGGGGGTCCTGTTGATCGGGAGGGGTGTGGCGTACCGCAAAACGGAGGAAACGGACCTCCTACAGTCGAAACGGGGTCCTGTTGATCGGGAGGGGTGTGGCGTACCGCAAAACGGAGGAAACGGACCTCCTACAGTCGAAACGGGGTCTTGTTGATCGGGAGGGGTGTGGCGTATCATTAAACGGAGGAAACAGACTTGTGTTGGAGCGCTACGGTCGAAACGGGGGTCCTGTTCATCGGGAGGGGTGTGGCGTACCGCAAAACGGGACTCCACGGGATACTGTTCATCTCCACCGTCGACCCCCTCCAGCCTCCACGAGCTACTGTTCATCCATCGTCGACCTCCTCCAGCCTCCACGGGCTCCTGTTCATCCAGCCTCCACCGCGCGCTACTTCACCGGCTACTGTTCAACCACCCCTCCACCGTGTACTGTTCATCCAGCCCTCCACGGGCACCCCTCCACCGTCTACTGTTCATCCTGCCCTCCACACCACGGGGTCCTGTTCATCCACCCTCCACGGGCACCCCTCCACCTTCTACTGTTCATCCTGCCCTCCACGGGCACCCCTCCACCGTCTACTGTTCATCTAGCCCTCCACCACACCACAGGGTCCTGTTCATCCAGAGGCAACACCACGGGGTCCTGTTCATCCACCCCACCGGAACTGTTCATCCAAACCCCCCCGCAACGCTCACTATTCATCCAGAGGCATCGATCGGCTTCAGCTTGGCGGCAGAGCCAAGGAATCGCTCGATCGAGTTCAGCTTAACATCCATCGATCGATCGCTCGGGTTCGATGTGCGTAGCCTGCAATGCAATCGCCGGGTTCGATTAGAGCCCAACGCCTCGCTCGGGTTCAGTTAGAGCCAACGCCTCACACACACGCGCGTACGTGTACGAGAGAAACGCGCATCGCTCGGCCCCCGACCTCCCACCGTAACCGGGAACTCCCCAAAATTTTCCTCCCCCTCGCTTCTACCACGGTTTTTTCCGTCATGGACGGCCCAAAGAATGTCATGCAGCTGCGTCTCCGACCCGCCAGACAAAAAGCCCATTTTCATCATGATTTTTGTCATAGAAGTAGGAGCCCACCACATCTATGATGATACCGGGTTTTGTCACAATTATCGTCATAGAAGTGTCATATGTATGACTGAAAAAAATTTCGTTCGGCCCAAAATGTCACGGATGTGTCTTTTTTTTGTAGTGAGTACAAGTTACATTGTCAATACCGGTTTATGTCTACAGGCCTTAAACCGGCTTTAGGCCCTGGGCCTTCTTGAAGCGTCTTCGTCTGTCTTCATGGGCTTCAGATATGATAACTACTGATGAAGTTAACCCGGCCTCTCCTGGCCGGTTTACGCCCATTAGTAATATCCCCAACACTATAGTAGTAAAAAGCAATAGCCGCTTTATTATTATTGCAAAAATGCCCGTGCTTTGCAACGGGAGAAGAAAACATATCACAGTAACTGGCAGCCGACCACAACACCTCGACGAGATGTCGCGAAACAATAACTTTGTTGAGATCAACAAAAGACTCTATTACCATGACACGTAAATGTCTGTATTTTGGCGCCAATGACTTATTATGCACTCGTATGAACTAGGATCAATAGTGTCTTCTATCAATTTATTTTGTATTTACTTTATTATTAGGTAAAGATTGGACGTGCAAGCATATATGTTTTTGTGGTGTGTGTCCTAAACTATGTATATATGTTAATCCAACATTGCGTAATCTTTCTCCGTCTATGTGTAGTGTTTGTTTCCTTTTCAGTACATAGTCAAACTAGGCAATTCCCCGCGCATTGCTGCGGAATTTCTAAATGACAACTTGAGATATTGTAGTATTATCTACGAAGAAAATTAACGTCCAGCACCATATGAAAAATATACAAAAATGACACGGTAATTGAGATACATATATGTCTCATACTCATTGAATATCACTTGAAAATAGTATCGCCTAAAACACCATGAAAGTACTATGTTGTGTATCTTTACATCGAAGGTCGTTGAGGTTCAAATAAGAAGATAGTACTCAAACAATTTTTTTAGTTTGTAGCTTAAATAAATATTTATTATTGACCGAATTGTTGTATCACACTGTAATTCTGAAACAATGAATAGAAAATTGATAATGGGTAGCATGTAAAGGATAGAGGGAGAATTAATAGATTATATGTTTTTTATACATGGACAGATGAACTTGTTGAGAGTTTAGAAGTTAGAACATAATTTGCACATACGTAGAATAAAGTGGTACTGAAAAAGGAAAAATAATAATCTGGTCAGATGTAGCTACATGTTCTAGTGTAGTCGCAGGTTGCCCTATTTGTCCACATGGGAGTATATTGCTTACCCATCTGTGGAACGAGTTATTTTGTTAATTATTCTCGGATAGAATTAACGTTGCTACTACCCTCCTCACAAAAAGAAAGTACTACTACCAATTAGGAGCACAAATGAAAATTAAAATAACGTGCATATTTATGTTTTCAGTGTAACCATCTCACTCGGGTAGATTAGTTCTAAAATGACACCGAACGCATGTGGCCCAACAACATGTGACTTCAAGAAATCTACTGCTAGTCAGTAGCAAGATTGTGAAATATATCAAAAGACTAGTTAAATAGTAGCTAGACTTCATCACCTGTCCAAAGTTGGCCCATATATTGGTTCAGTATAGATAAGAAAACATTCAGACTGAGAGAAAATAAATGAGGAAAAAAAAGCTTTCAGCTGCCATGTATGAGAAAGGCAAGTAGAAGCCGTAGTCATCAATACCAAAGAGTTCCACCTAAAAATGCAAGCAAGTGTTTTGCAAGTCCTAGTCGCTCAACAAAGGACGTAGAAAAAAAGAGTAGCTTGTGGTATGACAGATGAGGGATGCCTTTGGGCTGACGGGGGCTATAATGGTAGGTGCTTCACTCGGGGTCGGGGAGTTGCCGGCGCCTCCATATGCGAGCAACAAATATTTGAAAGCATTCTGAATTCCAACCACACCATGATGCAGCTAGCTTACCGGAGCAGAAGCAAGGGCCAGGGGATTGACATCCGATCTAGTAGAAGCCGGCGTGCCGAGCAGATGGCAGAAGAACACGGGAAGATAAGTGGAGAGGCAACGTTGATGGTTGCAGCAAGGAGGCGGGGAGAGGTGTTCGGAGTCGCCACTTCTCAGGGCCTTGCAGCAGAGGAACACATGGCGCTCGTGAAAGACCATAGTCCCGACGAGCTTCTCGATGACCCACAAGTATAGGGGGTCTATCGTAGTCCTTTCGATAAGTAAGAGTGTCGAACCCAACGAGGAGCAGAATGAAATGATAAGCGGTTTTCAGCAAGGTATTCTCTGCAGATAGTTTTGTGATAAGATAAATTGTAACGAGCAACGAGTAACAAAAGTAAATAAAGTGCAGCAAAGTGGCCCAATCCTTTTTGTAGCAAAGGACAAGCCTGGACAAACTCTTATATAAGGAAAAGCGCTCCCGAGGACACATGGGAATATCGTCAAGCTAGTTTTCATCACGTTCATATGATTCACGTTTGGTACTTTGATAATTTGATATGTGGGTGGACCGGTGCTTGGGTGCTGTTCTTACTTGAACAAGTATCCCACTTATGATTAACCTCTATTGCAAGCATCCGCAACTACAACAAAAGTATTAAGGTAAACCTAACCATAGCATGAAACATGTGGATCCAAATCAGCCCCTTACGAAGCAACGCATAAACTAGGGTTTAAGCTTCTGTCACTCTATCAACCCATCATCTACTTATTACCTCCCAATGCCTTCCTCTAGCCCAAATAATGATGCAGTGTTATGTAGTCGACGTTCACATAACACCACTAGAGGCTAGACAACATACATCTCATCAAAATATCAAACGAATACCAAATTCACATGACTACTAATAGCAAGACTTCTCCCGTGTCCTCAGGAACAAACGTAACTACTCACAAAGCATATTCATGTTTATAATCAGAGGGGTATTAATATGCATAAAGGATCTGAAACATATGATCTTCCACCAAGTAAACCAACTAGCATCAACTACAAGGAGTAATCAACACTACTAGCAACCTACTAGTACCAATCCCGGACTTGGAGACAAGAATTGGATACAAGAGATGAACTAGGGTTTGGAGATGAGATGGTCTTTGGTGAAGATGTTGATGGAGATTGCCCTCTCCCGATGAGAGGAGTGTTGGTGATGATGATGGCGATGATTTCCCCCCTCCCGGAGGGGAAGTGTCCCCGCAGAACAGCTCTGCCGGAGCCCTAGATTGGTTCCACTGAGGTTCCGCCTCGTGGCGTGAGTCTCGTCCCAAAGGTTGCTTATGATTTTTTCTCATCGAAAGACCTCATATAGCGTAAGATGGGCATCGAGAGCCAACAGGGGCCCACGAGGTAGGGGCGCGCCTGGGGTAGGGCGCGCCCCACCCTCGTGGGACAGGTGGGCCCCTCCGTGAACTTCTTCCGCTGGATATTTTTATTATTTCCAAAATGACTTTCGTGGAGTTTCGTGACTTTTGGAGTTGTGCGTAATAGGTCTCTAATATTTGCTCCTTTTCCAAATTTCTGCATTCCAAATTGCAGCATTCTCCTCCTTATGTAAGCCTTGTAAAATAAGGGAGAATAGGCATAAGTATAGTGACATAACGTATAATAACAGCCCATAATGCAATAAATATCGATATAAAAGCATGATGCAAAATGGACGTATCAATTCCCCCAAGCTTAGACCTCGCTTGTCCTCAAGCGGAAGCCGATAACGATAAATATGTCCCCATGTTTAGAGGTAGAGGTGTCGATAAAAATAAAATACGGACATGAAGGCATCGTGATTCTTTTCATAACAGCAACATATATAGAATTTGTCATATGATTTCTTATGCTCAAGTAATAATCTATTCACAAAGCAAAAGTACGAATCATAAACTTTATTGAAAACCAACAAACTATAATCTCAGTCATTGAAGCAATTGCAATTTATCATAACATCAGAAAGAGTCTATGTTAGAGCTCAGTAGCAAGTCCACATACTCAACTATCATCTAGTCTTTCATAATTGCTAACACTCACGCAATACTTGTGGTTAGGGAGTTTTAATCGGACACAGAGAAAGATATGGGCTTATAGTTTCGCCCCACAACCTTTTACCTCAAGGGTAATGTCAACAATAATAACTCATGCTCCCCTACATCCAATTAGATATATATATATATATATATATATATCAGGATCTTTCCAACATACTGTGCTTGCCAAAGGATAAAACGAAAAAGGAAAGGTGAAGATCACCATGACTCTTGCATAAGGTAGAAGATAATAATAAAAGATAGGCCCTTCGCAGAGGGAAGCAGAGGTTGCCATGCGCTTTTGGGTTGGATGCACAAAATCTTAATGCGAAAAGAACGTCACTTTATATTGCCACTTGTGATATGAACCTTTATTATGCAAATGTCGCTTTTATTACTTCCACATCACAAGATCGTATAAAGCTTATTTCTCCCACACCAATCAATCATACATATTTAGAGCAATTTTTATTGCTTTGCACCGATGACAACTTACTTGAAGGATCTTACTCAATCCATAGGTAGATATGGTGGACTCTCATGGCAAAACTGGTTTAAGGGTTTTTGGAAGCACAAGTAGTATCTCTACTTGGTGCTGAGAATTTGGCTAGCATGAGGGGGAAAGGCAAGCTCAACATGTTGGAGGACCCATGACAACATACTTTATCTCAGATATAAGAAAACATAACTCATTATGTTATCTTCCTTGTCCAACATCAACTCTTTAGCATGTCATATTTTAATGAGTGCTCCCAATCATAAAAGATGTCAATAATAGTATATTTATATGTGAACCCCTCTTTCCTTATTACTTCCTATTAATTACAACGATGACCAAAGCTATGTCTGCCAACTCCCAACAACTTTTAATCATCATACTCTTTCTATGTGAAGTCATTACTCTCAATAAGATCAATATGAACTCTTTGTTTCTTTTTATTCTTTTATCCCTCTTTTACTCACACAAGATCATAGCAAAATAATCAAGCCCTTGACTCAACACTAATCTTTATTATATAGCTCACGGACTCGATTACATAGAGAGATCATAAAGCAAAACTCAAAACTAGATCATGCCATAAACTTTATTCTACTAGATCAAGATACCACTGATAGGATCGAACTAAGAAAAACGGTAAAGATAGGAGTTGAGATGGTGATATGATACCGGGGCACCTCCCCCAAGCTTGGCAGTTGCCAAGGGGAGTGCCCATACCCATGTGATTATGTCTCCTTCTTTGTTCGTGGAGAGGATGGTGATGAAGTAGTAGTGGTCTTACCCTTCTCTTTCTCCAACTTGCGTCTGAGGGTGAAATTATCAATCCTCAACTCATCATTCTCTATCTCAAGCTTTATTATCCTTTTGCATAATGCCTCTTTGCTTTCTAGCTTGAAGCGAGGGGGAATTGGTTCATCTTCATCTTCCTCATCGGTGTACCATATATATGGATAGGTATACTTGAATATGTTTTTATCTAAAGGCCGGTAAGAAATTGGGCAATCCTCCTCTGAATCTTGAGACGACATGTTGATCTAATTTGCAGTAGGACAGCTTGAAACAAAAATAGAGGACATTTGCGTGATACTGGAGTCAAAACTTTCGGGAGAATATATAATGAATTTTTACCGACCAAAATATGTATCGTGCAAGAAATCGGAGTCCGGAAGGCACACGAGGTGCCCACGAGGTAGGGGGCGCGCCCTCCACCCTCGTGGGGCCCTTGTGTCCTTCCCGGACTGCTACTTGTTTTTCTATTTTTCTAAATATTCCAAAACGGAGAAATATTGCCTTAAAAACTGTTTTGGAGTCGGTTTACTTACCGTACCACATACCTATTCCTTTCCGGGGTCTGAAACATTCTGGAAAGTGTCCCTTATGTATTCCTCTAGGGTTACGGTTTCAATAACATTGGTTTCAACATTTATAGGATTACCTGAGATATAATGTTTAATTCTTTGACCGTTCACCACCTTCGGATTCGTGCCTTCAAAGTTGTTGATTTTTATGGCACCGGAACGATAGACTTCCTCGATGATGTAGGGGCCTTCCCATTTAGAGAGAAGTTTTCCTGCAAAAAATCTTAAACGAGAGTTATATAGCAATACATAATCACCTACATTAAACTCACGCTTTTGTATCCTTTTGTCATGCCATCTTTTAACTTTTTCTTTAAACAACTTGGCATTTTCATAAGCTTGGGTTCTCCATTCATCAAGTGAGCTAATATCAAATAACCTCTTCTCACCGGCAAGTATCATAGTTGAGCTCTTTAATAGCCCAATATGTCTTATGTTCTAGTTCGAGAGGTAAGTGACATGCTTTTCCATAAACCATTTTATACGAAGACCCATAGGATTTTTATATGCAGTTCTATAGGACCATAATGCATCATCAAGTTTCTTGGACCAATTCTTTCTAGATCTATTAACAGTCTTTTGCAAAATTAATTTGAGCTCTCTATTACTCAATTCTACTTGACCACTAGACTGTCGGTGATAAGGAGATGCAATTCTGTGATTAACATCATATTTAGCAAGCATTTTACGGAAAGCACCATGAATGAAATATGAACCACAATCAGTCATTAAATATCTAGGGACTCCAAACCTCGGAAAAATAACTTCTTTAAGCATTTTAATAGAAGTGTTATGATCATCACAACTAGTTGGAATAGCTTCTACCCACTTAGTAACGTAATCAACAGCAACTAAAATATGTGTATATCCATTAGAGGCAGGAAAAGGTCCCATATAATCAAAGCCCCAAACATCAAACGGTTCAATAACAAGTGAATAATTCATAGGCATTTCTTGACGTCTACTAATATTACCAATTCTTTGACATTCGTCACAAGACAAGACAAACTTACGGGCATCCTTGAAGAGAGTAGGCCAATAGAAACCCGATTGCAATACCTTATGTGCAGTTCTATCTCTAGCGTGGTGTCCTCCATAAGCTTCGGAGTGACACTTGCGTAGGATCTGTTCCTGTTCATGCTCAGGTACACAACGCCTAATAACACCATCTACTCCTTTATAAAGATGTGGGTCATCCCAAAAGTAATGTCTCAAATCATAGAAAAACTTTTTCTTTATGTGAAACTAGGTGGTATAAATTTAGCAACAATGTAATTAGCATAATCAGCATACCATGGAGTACTACGAGAAGTATTTATGAAATTTAATTGCTCATCAGGAAAGCTATCGTCAATAGGTAGTGGGTCATCAAGAACATTTTCTAACCTAGACAAGTTGTCTGCAACGGGGTTCTCAACTCCTTTTATATCAACGATATGCAAATCAAATTATTGTAGCAAGAGAACACATCTAATAAGTCTAGGTTTAGCATCTTTCTTTTCCATAAGATATTTAATAGCAGCATGATCAGTGTGAATAGTTACTTTAGAATCAACAATATAAGGTCTGAACTTATCACAAGCAAATACAATCGCTAAAAATTCTTTTCAGTAGTAGCATAATTTCTTTGAGCATTGTCTAGAGTCTTACTAGCATAATGGATAACATTTAATTTCTTATCAACTCTTTGCCGTAGAACAGCACCTACAGGATAATCACTAGCATCACACATAATTTCAAAGGGTAAATTCCAATCGTGTGGTTGAACAATAGGTGTAGAGATCAATGCTTTCTTAAGTATTTCAAATGCTTCTACACAATCATCATCAAAGACAAATGGTATATCTTTTTGTAATAAATTAGTCGAGGTCGAGAAATTTTGAGAAGTCCTTAATGAACCTCCTATAAAATCCGGCGTGACCAAGGAAACTTCTTATACCTTTGATGTCCTTGGGACATGGCATCTTTTCAATAGCATCAACCTTGGCTTTATCAACTTCAATACCTCTTTCGTAAACTTTATGCCCCAAGACAATACCTTCATTAACCATAAAGTGGCACTTTTCCCAATTCAAGACTAGATTAGTTTCTTCACATCTCGCAAAACTCGATCAAGATTGCTCAAGCAATCATCAAAAGAAGATCCATAGATGGAAAAGTCATCCATGAAAACCTCACAAATCTTTTCACAAAAGTCAGAGAATATAGCCATCATGCATCTTTGAAAGGTAGCAGGTGCATTACATAAACCGAAAGGCATACGTCTATAAGCAAAAGTACCAAAAGGGCAAGTAAAAGTGGTCTTTGATTGATCTTTAGCCGACACAGGTATTTGAGAGAATCCAGAGTAACCATCTAGAAAGCAATAATGTGTATGTTTGCATAATCTTTCTAGCATTTGATCGATAAAAGGTAAGGGGTAATGATCCTTTTTAGTAGCCTTATCTAATTTACGGAAATCAATTACCATCCTATAACCTATAATAATTCTTTGCGGAATCAATTCATCTTTATCATTAGGAACAACAGTAACACCTCCCTTCTTAGGGACACAATGGACATGACTTACCCATTGACTATCAGCAACGGGATAAATTATACCTGCCTCCAGAAGCTTTAGTATTTCTTTTCTTACCACTTCTTTCATTTTAGGATTCAGACGTCATTGAGGATCACGAACTGGTTTGGCATCTTCTTCCAAATTTTATTTATGTTGACATAGAGTAGGACTAATGCCCTTAAGATCATCAAGAGTATATCCGATAGCAGCACGGTGCTTCTTCAGAGTTTTCAATAATCTTTCTTCTTCATGCTCTGAAAGGTTAGCACTAATAATAACATGATATATCTTATTTTCATCAAGATAAGCATATTTAAGATTATCAGGCAACGGTTTAAGCTCAAACACGGGATCACCCTTGGGTGGAGGAGGATCCCCTAGGATTTCAACAGGCAGATTGTGTTTCAGAATAGGTTCCTGCTTAAAGAATACTTCATTTATTTCCCTTCTTTCATTCATAAACATATCATTTTCATGGTCTAGTAAATAGTGTTCTAAAGGATCACTAGGAGGTACGGCAATAGAAGCAAGACCAATAATTTCATCCTTACTAGGTAATTCTTCTTCACGATGTTGTTTACTAAATTTAGAGAAATTAAACTCATGAATCATATCATCCAAGCCAAAAGTAACAACATTCTTTTCGCTATCTATCTTAGCATTGACAGTATTCAAGAAGGGTCTACCAAATATAATGGGACAAAAGCTATCTTGTGGGGAACTAAGAACAAGAAAATCAGCAGGATATTTAGTTTTCCCACATAAGACTTCAACATCTCTAACGATTCCCATTGCTGAAATAGTATCTCTATTGGCAAGTTTAATTGTAACATCAATATCTTCTAACTCAGCAGGTGCAATTTCATGCTTAATTTCTTTATACAAGTCATAAGGTATAACACTAGCACTAGCACCCATATCACATAAGCCATGATAACAATGATCTCCTATTTTAACAGAAATAACAGGCATGCCTACCACAGGTCTATGTTTATCTTTAGCACAAGGTTTAGCAATTCTAGCAGTTTCACCGCAGAACTGGATAACATGCCCATCAATATTATCAGCCAAGAGATCTTTAACAATAGCAATATTAGGTTCTAATTTAACTTGCTCAGGAGGTGTATAAGTTCTAATATTGCTTTTACGAACCACAGTTGAAGCTTTAGCATGATCCTTAATTCTAACAGGGAAAGGTGGTTTCTCAACGTAAGAAGTAGGAATAATAGGATCATTATAAGTGACAATCTTTTCCTCAACTTTAATAGGTGCAGCTACTTTTACTTCTATGGGAGGATGATATTTAAACCACTTCTCCTTGGGGAGATCAACATAAGTAGCAAAAGATTCACAGAAAGAAGCTACTATCTCGGAGTCAAGTCCATATTTAGTGCTAAACTTACGGAAAATATCGGTGTCCATAAAAGATTTAACACAATCAAACTTAGGTGTCATACCTGACTCCTTACCTTCGTCGAGATCCCAATCTTCAGAGTTGCGTTTAATTCTATCCAACAATTCCCATTTAAATTCAATAGTCTTCATCATAAAAGAGCCAGCACAAGAAGTATCAAGCATGGTGCGATTGTTTTTAGAAAGTCGAGCATAAAGATTTTGAATAATTGTTCTCTTGGGAGCTCATGATTGGGGCATGAATATAACATTGATTTAAGCCTCCCCCAAGCTTGAGCGATGCTTTCTCCTTCGCGAGGCTAAACATTATATATATAATTGCGATCACGATGAACAAGATGCACAGGATAATACTTTTGATGAAATTCCAATTTCAATCTTCTATAGTTCCATGATCTCGTATCATCACATAGCCTAACCATGTCAATGCATCTCCCTTCAAAGATAAAGGGAAGGCCTTCTTCTTAGCAACATCATCGGGTATACCTGCAAGCTTAAATAATCCACAAACTTCATCCACATATATTAGTTGCTCATCAGGATGCTTTGTTCCATCTCCTGTAAAAGGATTAGCTAGCAGTTTTTCTATCATACCCGAAGGAAATTCAAAGGAACATTTTCATTTTCAGTAGGTTCAGATGGGTTGAGGAGCAACTCTTTGCTCTCATCGGGTCGGGTGAAGATACCGAACAAGCCCCTCAGAGGATTACTTTCCATAATGATAGTAAATTTCAGCACACTATATAAATTTTTCCTTACCAAATTCCACCTACCAAAGGCGCTTCACTCCCCGGCAACGGCGCCAGAAAAGAGTCTTGATGACCCACAAGTATAGGGGATCTATCGTAGTCCTTTCGATAAGTAAGAGTGTCGAACCCAACGAGGAGCAGAAGAAATGATAAGCGGTTTTCAGCAAGGTATTCTCTCCAGGTACTGAAATAAATGGTAATAGATAGTTTTGTGATAAAATAAATTGTAATGAGCAACAAGTAACAAAAATAATAAAGTGCAGCAAGGTGGCCCAATCCTTTTTGTAGCAAAGGACAAGCCTGGACAAACTCTTATATAAGGAAAAGTGCTCCCGAGGACACATGGGAATATCGTCAAGCTAGTTTTCATCACGTTCATATGATTCGCGTTCGGTACTTTGATAATTTGATATGTGGGTGGACCGGTTTTGGGTGTTGTTCTTACTTGAACAAGCATCCCACTTATGATTAACCTCTATTGCAAGCATCCGCAACTACAACAAAAGTATTAAGGTAAACCTAACCATAGCATGAAACATGTGGATCCAAATCAGCCCCTTACGAAGCAACGCATAAACTAGGGTTTAAGCTTCAGTCACTCTAGCAACCCATCATCTACTTATTACTTCCCAATGCCTTCCTCTAGGCCCAAATAATGGTGAAGTGTTATGTAGTCGACGTTCACATAACACCACTACAGGCTAGACAACATACATCTCATCAAAATATCAAACGAATACCAAATTCACATGACTACTAATAGCAAGACTTCTCTCGTTTCCTCAGGAACAAACGTAACTACTCACAAAGCATATTCATGTTCATAATCAGAGGGGTATTAATATGCATAAAGGATCTGAACATATGATATTCCACCAAGTAAACCAACTAGCATCAACTACAAGGAGTAATCAACACTACTAGCAACCTACTAGTACCAATCCCGGACTTGGAGACAAGAATTGGATACAAGAGATGAACTAGGGTTTGAAGATGAGATGGTGTTGGTGAAGATGTTGATGGAGATTGCCCTCTCCCGATGAGAGGAGCGTTGGTGATGACGATGGCGATGATTTCCCCCTCCCGGAGGGAAGTGTCCCCGGCAGCAGCTGCCGGAGCCCTAGATTGGTTCCGCTAAGGTTCCGCCTCGTGGCGGCGAGTCTCGTCCCCAAAAGGTTGCTTATGATTTTTTCTCATCGAAAGACCTCATATAGCGTAAGATGGGCATCGGAGAGCCAACAGGGGCCCACGAGGTAGGGGGCGCTACAGGGGTAGGGCGCGCCCCATCCTCGTGGGATGTGTGGGCCCCTCTGGTGAACTTCTTCCGCTGGATATTTTTATTATTTCCAAAAATGACTTTCGTGGAGTTTCGGACTTTTGGAGTTGTGCGTAATAGGTCTCTAATATTTGCTCCTGTTCCAAAATTTCGAATTCCAGCTTGCCGCATTCTCCCTCCTTATGTAAGCCTTGTAAAATAAGAGAGAATAGGCATAAGTATTGTGACATAACGTGTAATAACAGCCCATAATGCAATAAATATCGATATAAAAGCATGATGCAAAATGGACATATCACTTCTCCTTGCCAAGCTCCTCCCACTAAAACCCGCACTCCCTGTCCAGATAGCCGTGTCCGGCCTGTCCGAGGCCGCTGGCCAGGTGAGGACCTGGAGAAGAGCAACATCGTGCGCATAGGCTGCGTGTCCGTGGCCGCCGGCCAGGTGAGTAGGAGAAGAGCAACATCGTGCGCATAGGCTGATTTGCTTGTGCTCGTCGATGATCTGGGTGGGTGGCAATCGAACCTGCTCGGCCCGCGTCCCATTGCCCCTGCAGCCGAGGAGAAGATGACAAACCAAGTGGCACCGGAGAAACGGGAGGTATGCAAGGGGTTGGACGCGAAGATGGGAAGGATATAGGAGGAGGAAAAGGTGCCAATGCAACCTTTCCACTGGCGTGATTTAATGGGGATTGGAGATTACAGAGTGGGAGAGGAGTTTATGTGGAGAAGACAGGAAGGAGAAGAGATGCGGTGATGGAAAAAATGTTGGCGTGGAGAGAAAAGTAGCACTCTGCTTCATGCTACCGGGTCAATGCATCATGCAATAACTGAACCACTAATCGCTGTTACTCTTCGGCTGACCATTGAGCTGCTCGTTTCTTCTTGCGCATGCATTCAAATAAGCTGCTGACGTGGCATGCATGCTGAGTTGGAGTAGTTGGAACTCTGAATAATGACGTGGCATATAGCTGATGTGGACAGTGTGCATGGTGAGAGAATAGGGAGTAGTGGGGAGCAACTTCTTAAGAATGGTAGATTCAATCTTAAATAAAAAATATATAGTACAGTATCAAGCGTGTGAATAATTTAGAGAACAAAAAATAACCTGTGGTTGGATGGTTAGAGGGATTGTGGTATCCCCAGCCCACTAGAGTTCAAATCCTGATGCTCGCATTTATTCCTGGATTTATTTTAGAATTTCCGGTGATGCGCATTCAATGGGAGGAGACGTTCTCGTCGACGACGAGGCGCCTACGGTGACTTCGGAAATCTCAAGATGATATGTCGGCTCAGTCTTTCGGAGATGCTCATAGGGGTAGGGTGTGAGTGTGTGCATTCATAGGGGTGAGTGTATGCGCGTATATATGAGCGCTTGTGTCTGTACTGATATTGAAAAAACATAACCGCAAAAAAAGAACAAGCACTTATGTGCAGGCTAAACCGTCCGCGTGACGGACTGGGGGATATTTACTCGAAATTGCACATTTATTTTAACAAAACACGACGTGCACGGAGATATTTATCGGTCAACAATGCGTGCAAGCTAGCTTTTTTTAGGGTAAGTGCCGCTTTATTTAATTAACTAAAACAAGTTTGGGATCTCCATAGAGACCACCGAAAGAACAAAATCCGGGGGAATCACAATTCAAACCTTATACAGTATTTAATTAATTAAAACAAGTCTGGGATCTCCACAGAGACCACCGAAAGAACAAAATCCGGGGGAATCATAAGTCAAACCTTATACAGTTCATCTCCTACTCCTACTCTCGCTAACTTATGCGTGGCAGAATTTGCAGAACGACCGACCCAGGATACTTTCACCTCATCAAAGAAGCGAAACATGTCCTTGATCTCTTGCACTCTTGGCCCCATGGTAGCCAAGTTCTTCTCTCTTGCCTGTAGCATCGCTGCCACCGATTTTTTGTCCGTCTCTAAATGCAGTTTCCTGACATTGATCTCAGCTGCTAGCTCGACAGCTCGTCTGCATGCAAGGATCTCCACTCTTTCTGGCTCTGTTTCATGGCGATAGATGTGGCATGCAACCGCTCGGAAGTCGCCGGTGTGGCCGCGCAGAATAACTCCTGCTCCTCCTTTGTCGTCGGTCTTGGACACCGCTCCATCTGCATTTGCTTTGAACCATCCTTCTTCTGGTGGCGCCCACTTGAAAAATTCTTTCGTCTTACTGACCGGAGCCTCCTTCCTATGAACAGCAAGCCACTCCGCCATATACGCACACACAGATGTCATTATTTCATGTGGTGATGCAATTATCTTACCATCCCTCGCCTCGTTCCTCGCCATCCACAGTCCGTAGCAGGCCTGAATCATCGTTGCTCTCTCATCATCCCTTGCATCCGCGATCCACCCTAGTAGCCATGATGACAGCGCACTCGAGGAGTCGATCTGACACGGTGGGCTGTCACTGTAACTCCTTTCTCCGAGCACAACAGCTTCCAAAACAAGGCTGAGTGTGGGCATGTCCAGAATCTGTGAAGGAGTGTCTCTTCTCTTGCACATGCCACAATGAAAACCCCAGGCTTAATATGATGACGATGGAGCTCCGTCCCAACAGCCAACCCATTCCTCATTAGCCTCCACATATGAATTTTTGCCTTATTAGGGGCACAAGAGTCCCACAAAGCAAGCCAGCCCTTGTGTTTGTTAACTGAGGAAGAAGGACCCGACCGTCCCGTATTCACCCCGTTCAATGACATTCTCAGGTGATAGGTTGATCTCATCATAAACTACCCATTCTTTGTGAAGTTCCATGCAATATAGTCATCCATATGTGGCCCTCGAATAGCTATTTGCTTGATATCCCTCGCATCACCTGGCGAAAACATGTCATCAACCAGCTCTGTATTCCATCCCCTTCGTCATAGATTTTGCACCTTGAGAACGCCCTGAACAAAGGTTTGCCCAAGAGGCTTCAGGCTTCCTTGTCTTGGGATCCAGTTATCATGGTGAACATTTATTCTGGACCCGTCCCTATGCGCCAGATCGTGCCTTCTCTCAGCAAGTCGCGCCCGTATATCATGCCGTGGAACGTATAAGATGCACCAGATGGACAAGTTGCGCTCATTAGTCCCCTCTTTGAAGTATCGGGCCTTCAAAACCCTAGTGCACAGGGATTTCGGACACTGCAGTACCCTCCAAGCCTGCTTAGCAAGTAAAGCTTGGTTGAAAGCAACCGGGTCTCTGAAGCCTAACCCTCCATATATTTTAGCCATGCACATTTTCTCCCATGCTAGCCAATGCACCTTCCTCTCCCCATTTGCTGCACCCCACCAAAAGTTTGACCAAATTGAAGTCAGGTTCCCACACATCTTCTTTGTGTGTTGAAAACAGCTCATGGTAAAAGTTGTTGTAGATTGCAGTCCCGATTTAACTAGCACTTCTTTGTCTGCCTTTGATAAACCTTGTCCTTTCCATCCAGATACTTTACCTTTCGAGCACTCAGTTACATATTTGAAAGTTCCATCCTTGGATTTTCCCACCACTGTTGGCAGGCCCAAGTATCTCTCACTGAGTGCTTCAGTTTGAGTCCCAATAGCCTGCATTAGCGGCCCCTTCTCCTCTGGAGGACATCCCTTCTCGAAAAAATTGAGGATTTTTTAAGATTAACTTTTTGTCCGGAAGCTGCCTCATACTTCATAAGGGTCACTTTAAGAGCCACCAAATTATCCTGGGATCCTTCCAAGAACACAATGCTATCATCAGCAAACAATAGGTGTGTGATGTGGGGGTCAGTGCTTCCAAAAGATACACCCTTAATGTCTTTGTTCTGTTGTGCTTTCTTGAGCAAATCTGAGAAGCCTTCAACAGAAAATAGGAACAAATAGGGCGAAAGTGGGTCTCCCTGTCTCAACCCCCTTGAGGGCAAAAAACCTCTAGAGCAGCCCCCATTTAGCTTGACAACAAGACTTGCTGATGTGACACACTTCATCACCATGGATATACATCTCTGACTAAAACCGAAGCGTGCCAGCTGACACATAGAAATCAATCGCATCGCTGGCGGTCCAGCATCATATGGCACCTCACACGATAACACGTTCCGTCCAGACCTCCCGCACCCAGATTCCATGACCAGGAGTCCCCACACGCTACCACCGCTGCCGCCTACGCCCAACACTGCCGGGAGATCCCCTGGCACCAGCGCGCCGTCGGATCCCCCCGCTGCCGAGCGCCATCACCACCGTACCCCCTACTGCACCCCCGCGCGCCGTCGGGATCCCCCGTACCCCAACTCCACAACCATTGCCCGACCATGGCGAGCTCCTTCCGGGACCCCTCTGCTGCCTCCAGCGAGTGTCCACCACCACACTACCACCGTGCACCGTCTTCTACTCTGTTGGCCGCCTCCTTGCCCCCTACCAGCTTCCTTCACTTCACCCGTTTGAACCGAGCAGCCGTGCCGGCGAGTGGTGCGACCCCGAATCTCTGTAATCTTGATTTCAGCTGTTCCTTTGTTTCCACCTCCGTAAATCTTGATTATTTGCTCTGCTTTCCTTGAGGATCCCTGTACTTGTTCATTTCGAGGCGGCTTGTTTTCAGGCAACTCACGTACGTATATTAATTGATGTGATTAGATACAGATAAGCAAGGTAGGACTATTGGAGAACGAATCTTCCTTCATCCTCAAGGGACGGGACGGGAGGTTGTGATTTCGATGTTTCCTTGGTTCTGGGCCTCACGTGGTCTGTGGCCAAGGCCCGAAAATAATTGAACATGGTTCTTCTCCTCGCATTGTACTGTAGCTGGGCCAACAGACACCCTGTTTACAGGCCAGTCTAGGAGCGAAACGTACGAGCAGGTTAGAATAGTATCACCTCTCATCTATTACCTATTAATATATACTCCCTCTGTTCCAAAATAGATGACACAACTTTGTACTAACTTTGCACTAAAGTTAGTACAAAGTTGGGTCATCTATTTTGGAACGGAGGGAGTATATACGTATAGGTATATAGGTATAGATTAGGGAAGATAGTTTCAGTTTTTTTTTTTTGAGAAATGAAGATGGTTTCAGCAAGGAAAACCCTATGCGCCACTCATTGCGTCAAAATGCCGACGCGACGCACACGCGAAGCCCCGCATCGCTAGCAATGGGCCGGCCCATTATACAAAATTTAGCCAGCCGATTTTGGGAACCTTCTAGAAAGTTCCCTGAACCGTTCTTTTTTCTTTTTGGCGGTTTTCCTGTTTCTTTCTGGTTTTTCTGTTTTTTATTTTTTCCACTTTTATATTTTGTTTTTTCTTTCTTAATTTCTTTTTTTGTTTTTTGTTTCCTTTTTCTTTTTTTGCCTTTTCATTTATTTTTTTTCAAGTTTAATTTTGAAGATCATCTTTTGAAAATTGTTCAGAATTTTGAAAAAAATATACTTCATTTATAAAAAACGTTGAAAATTTCGAAAACTGATCGTGTTTTTTTTCATAATAAAAAAAGTTGCTGTTTTAAGAAATTGTTCGCATTTATCAAAAATTGTTCTGAAATTTCAAAAAATGTCCTTGTTTTCCAAAAGATGTTCGAATGTTTTCTTTTCAAATTTCTGAGAAAGTTAAAAAAATTTCATGTTTTACAAAATAGTTCACGTTTTCGTTTTTTTCAGAAGTTTCAAAAAATGTTCAAAAGTTTCCTAAAAATCGTGATTTCAAATTTTGTTCAGGAATTTTCAAATATGTTCGCGTTTCCCATTTTTCAAAAAAGTTCCTGTTTTAAAAATTGTTTGCAGTTCTCAAAATTGTTCTGAAATTTCAAAAAAATTCTTGTTTTACAAAAAATGTTTGAATCTTTATTTTCAAATTTCTGACAATGTTCAAAAAATGTTCATGTTTTAAAAAATTGTTCACGAACTTAAAATGTGTTCACGTTTTATTTTTTTTTCCGAAGCTTTGAAAAACGCAAGTTTCTTAAAAATCATGTTTTCAAAATTTCTCAGGAATTTTCAAATATATTTGCGTTTCCCAATTTTGTTTTGGAATTTGGAAAACTGTTCCTGATTTTAAAAATCGTTCATGATTTTCAAAAAAAAATTATAGTTTCCCAAAATATTTTTCAAAATTTTGGAAAGTGTGGGCGTTTCTCGGAACATTCCATTTTTTTAAAAAAAAATTGGTTCCGATGTTCCTAAACTAATTCGGATCTGCATAGCCTGTTTGTTTCTTTAAGTTTGATGCTCCAAGATGATCAGATATGTTTGCTAGCTCAGGTGGTAGGAACGTGTAGTTGACATTAGTCGATCCTTTGTTTGAATCCCCCGCGACGCAATATATCTTTTTGAGCTACAGTGCGTGTCACTATCTTCATGGGCCGGCCCAATCGAAGACACGCCTTTGCGAAACCTCAGCAACTTGACGCAGAGAGCGTCACATAGGAGGTCACGCGCGGCGTTCCTATATGGCGCGTAGGTCGCCGCGTAACACCATAGCGCATAGCCCCTGCGTCTTTCCTTCCCTTATCGGGCTGGCCCAGAACCGTTTTTTTTGTTTTTTATGTTTCCTATACGTTTTCCTGTTCTTTTCATTTTTTTTTCGTTTTTTCTTTCCCATTTTTCTATTTTCTTCTTCTTCACTTTTTGACTATTTTTGGCATTTTTTATTTCAAATTCGTTAACAACATTTTTTGTTCATCGAATTCAAAAAATGTTCAACCATGCAAAAAATGCTCAACAATCCAAAAAATGTTCATCCAATTCCATTTTTTGTTCATGAGATTTAAAAAATGTTCATAAAAATTCGAAAGTTGTTCATCAAACTAAAAAAATGTTCATCGGTTTCTTTTTGTTCATTGAATTTTTTGTTCACCGGATTAAAAACTATTCATCACATTCAAAATTTGTTCACTGAATTAAAAATTTGTTCATCATTTTTTTAAATAATGTTCATCGAATGCAAACTTTGTTCATAATTTTCTCTAACACAAAATTTGTTCTTCAACTTAAAAAAAATGTTCATCAATTGCCAAATTTGTTCATTGATGTTCAAAATATGTTCATCAAATTCAAAAAAAAAGTTCATTCCTTTGGAATCATGAACATTCTTTTACAAATACGTGAACATTTTTACAAATTCACGTACATTTTTTTGAGCCATGGACATTATCTTAAATTCAAGACAATTTTTTGTAATCATGAACATTTTTTGCAAATTCGTGAACATTTCTCGAATGCATGAACTTTTTTGAAATTTTTTCGAACCGGGCTAACCCCCTTTCCATTACTTAGAATGGAAATACAATAGTCTGAGGAACCGAAATGAGAAAGGAACAGGGAGAAGGGGAGAGCGAGTTCGACGCACTACCAGGAAACCCACCACGCTTGCCCGCCATCGAAACAAGCGCTATGGGACGAAAACCTGGTAGCACCAAACACTAGCCCTATTACAAAAGGCATCCAGAAGATCCACAAAGTCTTATAGACGAAATACATCCAGGAAAGTCTAAAGACGCTGCTCGCGGCATCAAACGGTGAACAGGACGCAGCGGAAGAGGAACACGTCGTTTGGGAAGTAATCAGCTTGAATCTCCAATCCTGACAGCCGCATCACAAGTCCTCATCAGCATCAGAGTCCCATTGCGAATCATCTCCGCTCCCACACGAAGAAGCTTGGCGTCGTCCATGTCTTGAAGACCTGCCCAATATAATAGAAAAGAAACCATCGTAAAGACCATCTCGAAGGGGGTATTGATCATTCTTTTCTCAAAAGTGGCACTATTGCGTGCCAACCAGATAGACCAAGTGACCGCACCCAAGGCCACAGTATAGAAGGATTCATAACCAGGTAGGAAAGAATAGCACCATGCAAAGAATTGCCATTGGTTTCTCGGACAAAGGTCAGTCCCAAGGGTTATTCCAATAGATCGCCATACAACCCTGGCAACGGGACAGTTAGAGAATAGATGTTGGGAGGTTTCGATTTGCTGAACTTTTTTGAAATTATGAACATTTTTTAAAATTTTGAAATTTTTTTGTAATCATGAACTTTTTTGCAAATTCGTGAACATTTTCGCGAATGTGTGAACTTTTTTTGAAATCATGAACATTTTCTAAAACTCTTGAACATTTTTTTGACAAATTCATTAACATTTTTTTAATTCCCGAGCATTTTTTGGAAATAATGATTTTTTTTCGAAATCATGATTGTGTTTTTTTTAAATTAGCAAGTTTTACTTTAATTTAGAAGCTGTTTGATATCCTGAATTATTGAAAAAAAACGCAAAGGAAAAGACGAAAAAGAAAAGGCGGCGTGCCGGCCGCACATGGGCCGGCCCAGAAGGGCGCGAAGGGGGGCGAGCGGGGGGTGTGCGCCCGCTGCGTTCTCAGCGCGTGGCGCGCTATATAGGAGCTCTCGGTCCCGCGCAGCAACGCACGTGCGTGATTTTTTTATTTTTGAGAAACACTAGTAGATGAGACCGGCCCAGCCCAAAGACCACACACATCAGAAAAAAGGCCCATATAGAAAGACATTATTTGTGCGGCAGACGAGAGCGGCCCAGCCGAGCCTGAGATTGCATAACCCTAACCTAGAACAAGGGTCGTGACCCGCCGCCGCCCATTGTTCCCCTTTCCAACTCCACCCACAAATCCACATCTTGTTCCTCATCCATCTCCAATTGATCTTGCCGGCGTCGTCAAGATCCATCCGAGAAAATCCAATCCGTTCCAATCCAGACAAAGCTAGCTAGGATGGATCCATACCATTCTCCTATGGCGGGGATTTCGTTAGGTTCGCTGGCTCCGCCGGACGTCGACGCCGGCGCCGCCGCCGACCTCCCCCAGAGCTGCCTTCTTGACAGCAAGCCTTTCTTCGGCGAGAGGATAAACGACACCACGGCCATCTGCAGCACCACCGACCCGGACGACGAACAGCGCCCCATGGTCATCCAGACCACCTTGTTCGTCGCCCGCCCGCCTCGCGTCTCCTACGTGCTTGCCTGGGCCACCGGCACCCGCTTCACCGAGGAGCCTCTCGTCCTCTCCACCCACGGCGGCTTCGTCCTTCTCTCCATGGCCGTACGCTTCAAGAAATGGCCGTTCTCCGAATACTACATCTACCATACCGGCCGAGATCACGGCGGTGATGGCCGTCCGGAGCTCTATCAGATCCAGCAACCCAACAGCATGCGCTTGGTCAACGAATGCTGTGCGGTGGGCCTCGTTTCTCATGGCGGAGGCTACTACGTCGCTGCACTAGCCATGCAGGAGAATGGAGAGTTCCTGCTCTACATCGTCAGCTCCGAGAGGCGAGCCTGGACCATCAAGAAACCAGTCTTGTCACTGGCAGATGGAGCCACTGACCTTGGCGACTACATGCCGGACAAGGCGATCGCTGTCGGTGATGGCGGTGTCATGGCGTTCGTCGACTTGTGGAATGGCATCCTCTTCTGCAACTTCCTTGACAGTGGTGAACACGCTGAGCTGTGCTATCTACGTCTGCCATCTGCAGAGCTCTGCCGGTCAGACATGAACTACCGGTTGCAACCTCGAGACATCGCCTTCGACATGTCCAGCGACACAATTCGCATCAGGTTTGTTGAGGTGGTTTGTCCCTCCTTCTCTCCGGGTTGCGCGCTTCCACCTGGACTACGACCACTACGGCTACGAGTCCTTGGCGCCAACAGGAGAAGGGCTGGCAGCAGGGCTTCGTGCTCTATGATCATGAACTCTTGGTGGCCGATGGTGTCAGCACTGACGGGCTGCTGCCTGAGGTTTCGGAATTGGCCGAGACGAAATTTGCTAACCTCTTAGTGGATATGCCCATGTTGAGCTTACACGAAAACAACATCATCTGTTTCTTGGCCAAACACCATATGGCGGACAGTGAAGTTTGGTCGATTGCTGTCGACATGGAGATGAAGAAGCTGAAAGGAGTCAATCTTCTTCAGGTCGGAAGATGCACAAGACTATTCTACAGCACCATCTCCAGCCATCTCAATATGACAGCTGCAGCTTCAGGTAACCAGCGTAATTAATTAATATAGCCTGCCAAATCCTCTTAATTTTGTGTTGTGCAGCTAATTAACTACTTCCTTGGTCCGGAATTGCTTGTTGCATAAACTGATGTATCTAGATGTATTTTAGTGCTAGATACATCTGTTTGAGCGTCAAGTAATTCCGGACGGAGGGAGTACACCTGCAATGCACAAACCAAGATAATTAGGGCAGTCCCAATGCTCCACCTTGTTTTTTTTTGGGAGCAAATGCTGCACCATGTGAATGGGCTTATAGGCTACTATTATACTTGCTGCTAGGTATAATTCTTATGTGCTAGATGTAGTTCTACCATTGCCCGCCGCTGCGATGCAAACATGCGATGAGAACATGAAGCATCTATTGCGATCGACTCGTGCCAGTACAAGATAATAAAGGAATATGCTTTGCTAATTGGTGCAATTGTTGTTTTATTGTAATTCTGTTGGACTTGATTGATAGATTGGCAACATATATATATATGCTGGCGCAGGTGAAAAGGAATGCCCAAAGAGGCCAGGAACCCAGCTAGAGTCATATCCTCACAAGAAGCAGCAGCAGCAGCTATCCATGATGTCATCCGCGGTTGGTGAACAGGAGCGCGACGCCATGGGAGCTCCTGATGGGGATGAGGATAATGTGTGAAGCTATGTCTGATTAAGTTTAACATCGATGAATAGCTAAGTTAATCCGCATTGTGTCTGTCAAAGCATCATATTTTAGTATCTAGGGTGATGATTGGTCAGGAAGAAGACTATTATTTGCTCTTATTTGTACGCTAGCTGTATTGCCTCGTTTCTGGATAAATCATTTTGATGTTGCTTTAGTCTGAACTCTTGATGATATGGATAGCAGTTCTTTGTAGTACATGAGACGATCACTAAAATTGGATTCATAAAACAACGGTTTGCTAAATCTCAGGTCGACTGAGATTTAACAATGTCTTGGTCGTGTCCATGGCCCGAGGTCCATGTGCACCAAGATTCGTGCATTTTGTGTGTTGGCTGAGTATTTCTCAGCAGTTTGTGTTTCTCTAGGGAAGGTCTCATGTATTCTGTTGCCGCACGCCTTTCTTGTAATCCGGCTTTATTTTCGTGGATTAGTGATGGACTTTGTTTTTAACAAGCAGCAGTGTTTTTTTTTGAGGTAATTACACCAGTGGTGTCTCAACTTGCCACCAATGTTCACTTTGGTGCATGAACTTGAAAAAACGCTGAACTGGTGCAAAAACTTGGCCTTTGGTTCAAATACGGTTCAAATCATGCTTTCGTACGTCCGCGCTGCTGACTAGGATGCCAGTATGTTCGCAGGACCCATTGACAGCGACTTTCGTACGTCCGCGCTGCTGACTAGGATGCCAGTATGTTCGCAGGACCCATTGACAGCGACTTTGAACGTGCATAGAGGCGGGTGGCTGGAATATTTCAAAAAACCCCTTCGTTTTTTCTTATCTTTGCAAACAAGCCGCTACAACGCAACCCTGAATTCGCGCTCGTATCCTAACATGTCGTAGGTCAGTTCGATCGTGCTGCCGCGAGCTCTTCTCCTCAACTCTCCTAGTTCGATCGTTCGGAGCCGCCGCCTGGGGGGATCGTGACGACGCCATTGATCATCGCGGGCGTGGATGTCGGAGCCTCGTCGGCGAAAGCACCGGCGATGCAAACCCTCCATACGGTGAGAATTGCCTCGCCTCCTTTGCCCCTCGTAGTCTCAGACCGCTTTCATTAGGGTTTTAGAAGAATTCATGGAACGACACGCACCGGCGTGATAGAATGGCGGTCGGATAGTGGTCATGTCCATGTATGTGATATGCAACACCGTAGGAAGTTGCAACCAGCAATTGTTGTCCTTGTCATGATCGGAGATGGCCGGGCAGCACCATGGAGCAAGTCAGGGCAGGTGGTGCTCGTGAGGGACCCTTCTTCGGCATCGATAGTGAGTTCTACCTTGACCTGGCCCATGCCGGCGACCATGTCATCGCTGCACCGATCGTCCCCTTTGCTCCTTCTGTGATGAGATGAATGCATTGGCCGTCGAGCTCGATGCCACCGCCGGCAGGTCGGCCGTGTCAGTGGCTTGATTGACAATGCAAGCCTGTCGGTGGTAATGCATGGGTTAGTAAGATGCCTCTTTTTTGGTAATTGTGACCGATAAAAAAATCAGACTAGATGACATACATAAGGAACTATTTGTCGCACAAGCGCAAACCACATTTGCTGGGTTTTAGGAACAAGCTTTTAAACATGAGAAGAGTAGCAGGAGTAATTACGAGGCTGATTTAGTAGCAAAGTCTGTACTGTCTCTGTACTGCTGCCGACATGTTTGGTTTGATCACGACCAGCAGACAAGTTTTCTGTACCTACAAGTTGTATTAGTAGGCTACAACCACAAGTATTATGAATGAATAGTGAGGGGAAGGTGGATTTGATTTTATCAGAAATAGTCGGTATAGGTATATTGAAAATTCAACAGTAGCATTGCTGAACTTTATTGGCATACGCTTAACTGAATTTACGACATCAATGTTGGACAGCTTGCTTAACTGAATGTTCGACAGTGGCTTAACTGAATTTTGGACACTTTTCGGCAGAAGTTAATCTTGTCACACTAGTATTTCTGTTTAATATTTGATCAGTGCCCATGTGTGAGGGGATGACATGTATGTGTATTTGTTGCCTGGAAACCATCTGTGTGGTTGGTTGTTTACTACAAAAATTTTATGATGTGAATTCTCAAGTTAATTGTTAACTAAAATTAACAGTTTCAGAGTTAACTGAATTTTGTTTGTTTACTAAATTGTGTGTTGTAAGCTAAAGTAAGAGTGAACTAAGTACTTCTTATTTGCATTGCAGGTGCTTTTGATGGTCTTTTCTCAGTTCAGATTCACCACAAAGGCTTCTTTTGTGGAACTGAAAGCAATAGCACATACATGGATTATGAAGTTGCTTGGTTTGACAATTGTGATAGTGATACTTGGTCCATTTTATGGATCAATGATTTTCTGCAGTAGCTCGGGTATGGCAGAGTGAGTGTGAAGCTTGATGTGTTTTGGTGTCAGCCGGGAAAGACATTGGGTGATGGATTGAGAGAGATAAAGTGTGATGCGTATATCCTTGCAATGATAGCGGCAACTACAGAGCACAAGAATTTGTTGTCGATTGTAGACCATGGAGAGACACCTGAACCGCCAAAGGTCATTACTCCAGGAAATGAAAGCAATGGAAAAGAAAAAAATATCCAGGATGAGGAAAGAAGTGTGCCAAAGAATAGGAGGGGAAGGAGGTTAATTGGGGAAGGATCATTCTTAGGTTGTGGTGATGAAGAAATGGAGGAAGAAGGTGGAGTAGATGCAGCAGCAGCAGATTCGTAGACCTGATGAGGATTTCTATGATAGTGACTTTGATGTGGAGGATGGGGACGATGATTTGTTTGAGACAAATATAGATAAAGAAGTGGATGATCACAGAGAGAAGGATACACCATGTGACTATGAAGCAGAGCTAGCAGAGGATGCTCTAGATGATTCCCACCTTGGCTTGTCCAAAGAAGAGAGGGACAAGTTGAAGTACCATTTCAAGGCATTTAATGCAGAAACAGATTTAAATGCCCCTGTTTTTAGACTTGGCATGGTGTTTGGTAATGTGCAGGAGCTAAGACATGCTATAACATCATATAGCATCAGGAACAGGGTTCAAGTGAAGAAGACAAGGAATACTTCTACTAGAGTTGTAGCTCAATGCTCCGTGATTGCCCATGGTATCTTCAGGCAAGCAAGGACAACAGAACTTCTAGTTTTGTCATAAAGAAGTTCTTTGATGAGCACACTTGTAGTAAGTCCTGGAATCTCAAAGGGTTGACAACTCCTTTTCTAACAAAATAAAAAATAAAAAATGAGTTCAGAGATAATGAGAAGATGCCCTTAAAGAAATATGAAGAGAAGGTTCAGACAGAGCTCAACCTCATACCAACCAGGAGCAAACTGAAAAGATCCAGAAGAGCATCAGTGAAGGAGATAAGGGGGGATGATGATAATCAATACAAGCAGTTATGGGATTATGGAGAGGAACTAAGGCAAAGCAATCCTGGTAGCAAATTTTTCCTATGCACAAAGGAGATAGTAGATGAGAAGACGAAGGAGACACATGAGCACTTCTCAACATTGTACTGGTCTTTGGATGCATGCAAGAGAGATTGGCTTATGGGTTGCAGGCCAATAATTTTTATTGATGGATGTCACATAAAGACCAATATAAAGGAAACTTACTCACCACTGTTGGTATTGACCCAAATGACTGTATCTACCCTATAGCATTTGGCATTGTTGAAGTGGAGTCAACTAGCAGCTGGGAGTGGTTTCTAGCAAGCCTAAAGGATAACCTCAACATATGCAACACATCTCCATACACAATCATGAGTGGAAGAGGAGCTGGGAGAGACAATGCTACAGGAGGTGCAAGAGGTGCTGGAAGAGTAGATGGAAATGGAGGAAGGACAGAACCAGGGGCTGGACTATGGAACTTGATTTAGGAGCAAATGGAGATGACTCACATGTGGGAGCGGAGGAGGAGCCCATCACACAAAATGCACCACAAGGGGATGAGTGGCCTGATGACTTCCTCTCCATGTAGATGGGAAATTTGATACACAAGTTCATGTCTGAACTTGATGAAAATGCGATAAGGAACTTGGTCTTTTGCTTAGATTTGATTACAAGACATATTCTTATTTTCTTATTAATGTAATGAACATTTGGAATGTGATGTTACATACCTTAAATTTTAAGTATTTGGCTGTAATGTTATGTACCAGACTTGTTCATAGTGTTGCTGTCAAAATTTTGGTACCGAATATCACTTTTGTTGTCACAAGATTTAGCTCAGATGTTCATACAATTGCTGTCAAAATTTGTATCTCTTCACAATGTGCATGCCAAGCTTTGGCAGTAATATTCAGTGCTGCCGTGAAGTTAATTATCATGTACTACTGTCAAAGTTACAGTTAATTATCATGCATATCTGAACGCACATGAATTATTCGATTCAAATCATGTTTGTTGTCAACATTGCTTTCATTTGTATTAATTTCTCAAATTTTGCTACATACTCTCAGTTTGGTTTGCTGCAAGATGTACTGTGTTAGCTAAACATCTCAAAACATCTCAGTTTGTGAATATATCATTCCAGTACAGGAAACAAAACATTTGAAATTGCTATTTCCAGTCAGTACACGGACCAAGCAATTCAGTAGTACACCTCATTGATTTTTGTCTCAACTAAACCAAAATACATTTATACAAAATACATCAGGACCTGCCAGCCATTCCAAACATTACTGCGACTAAATCAAAATACAATACAACAAACATTCTCATCCTATATCTCTGTATAGCAACTGATCTCTTCTCCATTCTCTGCTTCTCCTTCAGAGCTTCTATGTCACCATCTTTGTCCTTTAGCTTCTTCTCATCCTGTTAATCAACAATTCACATAGTAATAATAGGCTCCAATTATAATTGATGTGATGTGCTCACATTATGTACAAATCACAGAATTAAGAGGATGTGATGCCCCTGATTCAACCGTACACTAATCATGCACGCAAACGTGTACGATCAAGATCAGGGACTCACGGGAAGATATCACAACACAACTCTAAAACATAAATTAGTCATACAAGCACCATAATACAAGCCAGGGGCCTCGAGGGCTCGAATACAAGTGCTCGATCATAGACGAGTCAGGGAAGCAATAATATCTGAGTACAGACATAAGTTAAACAAGTTTGCCTTAAAAAGGCTAGCACAAACCGATACAGATCGAAGAGGCGCAGGCCTCCCGCCTCGATCCTCCTAAACTACTCCCCGGTCGCCGCCGCCCCTGCACGTAGTAGTAGGCACCTCCGGTGTAGTAGGAGTCGTCGACGGTGGCGTCTGGCTCCTGGGCTCCAGCATCTGGTCGCAGCAATCGGGTAAAGAAAAGGGGAAAAGGGGGAACAAGGCAACCGTGAGTACTCATCCAAAGTACTCGCAAGCAAGGAGCTACACTACATATGCATGGGTATATGTGTAAAGGGCCATATCAGTGGACTGAACTGCAGAATGCCAGAATAAGAGGGGGATAGCTAATCCTGTCTGAAAGTGCGTTATATCGACTAGAGGGGGGGTGAATAGGCGATTTTTATGAAATTCTTCACTGAGGAATTTGCCAGTGAGGAAATTCCTTAGCGAAGAACTACTAGCAGCGAAATAAGTACTCAGATGAAAACAAAGCAGAACACAAGCATGGTCATCATGATGAAATGAAGACTAGCACTGAGTACAGAAAGCCTAATCACAGGATAACACAAGATGAAGACAAACAGACTAAAGAATTTGAACTGAGGAAATTGAGAAAGTCTTCAAACACAGATATGATAAACAAGTAGCACAATACTGAGGAAATGAAAGAGTTGAGGAAATGGAACCAGTAAGCTTGGTGAAGACAATGATTTGGTAGACCAGTTCCAACCATTGCCTCGATTGTACATCTGGTTGGAGCGGCTGAGTATTTAAACTTGAGGACACACAGTCCCGGACACCCAGTCCTGAGCACGCAGCTCGGGACACCAAGTCCTCACCGTATTCTCCTTGAACTAAGGACACACAGTCCTCGTCCAATCACTCGTGGTAAGTCTTCAGGTGACTTTCGAACCTTGACAAACTCGGTCACTCGGCGATCCACAATTCCTCTCGGATGCTCTAGACCATGACGCCTAACCGTCTGGAAGAAGCACAGTCTTCAAAGGTAACAAGCGTCGGATCCACGCAGGATCAATCTCTTCAGTGATGCTCAATCACTTTGGGTTTGTAGGTGTTTGGGTTTGGGTTTTGGATTTTCCTCACTTGATGATTTTCGCTCAAAGTCCTCGGAGGATGGGTTGCTCTCAAATGACAAGTGTCAAGTTCTCGTGGAGCAGCCAACCAGCTAGTGGTTGTAGGGGGCAGCTATTTATAGCCTAGGGAGCAGCCCGACATGATAAGACATAAATGCCCTTCAATGATATGACCGTTGGATGGATAAGATATTTTGGAACAGCTGGCGCGTAGCACAGCAACATTGGAAATTTGAGGTTCAAATTCCTCAGGGCTATCATGTTCCTCATTGTGTAGGCAATTCGCACTGGCGAATTCCTAACTCCTCAGTCAGAACAAAGTCCTCGACTGTAAGAACTGCGTCTCTCATATCAAGAAATTGATCGAATCAGTATGAGATTTCCAATGGCTTCACTCGAAGGGATTGGTAGGTGTAGGATTTGAGTTGAGCATCACATGGAAATTTCTCCTTAGTATTTCCTCGACCCCCTTTAACAGTACGGTGTTTCCTATGACTCAAGAAAGAGAAAATGAAACTGTGAAAACAAAAGTCTTCACGCTTCATGTTCCTCGAATGAATACCAAGTCTTCAAGGTCACACCAATTTCTTCACTTTCAAAGTCTTCAGAAAGTCTTCAGAATATCAAAGTCTTCACTCGAAGAACTTCATTTTTAGGGGTCGACTTTCTTTGTAAATATCAAACTCCTCATAGACTTATAGGCATGTGTACACTCATAAACACATTAGATCCTTAACCTATAAGTCTTCAATACACCAAAATCACTAAGGGGCACTAGATGCACAGTCTCCCCCTTTTTGGTGATTGATGACAATATAGGTTAAGTTTTCAACGGGGATAATATATGAAGTGTAAATAATGATATTGAGGAATTTGATTACAAGATATAGAAGAACTCCCCCTGAAGATGTGCATAGTGAGGAATTTGCTTCCGAAGCAATGCACACTTGAAGAGTTGAATCATGGAGATCTCCCCCTATATCTTGTAATTCATACATGCATTTGATATATAATATGAAGAATTTAAAATGCATGATGAAATATGGTGCCTGATGTAATTCAGTATGCGTGCAATAATATTAACAGGGAATAAGCATGCAGAATAGTGCATCAAAAGTATCAGAGCACAGTGCATCAAAAGTATCAGAGCACCATCGGGTTTAAGATTACAACTCGATCCAATAAAGTTTCAGAAGAACGAGAGTTGTAACTTAGCAAAAAAAAAAACGATGTATAAGGGCGTTAAAATAGACCCGCTTGAAGACTAATCTCAAATTTCTCCCCCTTTGTCATCGAATGACCAAAAGGATCGAAACTGAGAACTAACGCTCCTGAAGACAATCAAGTTGATGAAGGAGCGCCAGCGTTGTTGGGGTCGGTTGTTGAAGTAGGGCCTGCCGCAGTGTCGTCCAAGTCTTCATTTTCATCAGTCTCACGCGATGAAGAATAGGAGCTGGCCACCAAAGAAGGAACCTTGACCTTCTAGTATTTCTTCAGAGGAGGTGCAGACCAGTCAAACTCTTCTTTGAGACCCATTTTCTTCAGATCTTGGTACAGTAAACTTGAGATGTAATAGCCCAAAGTGCGGTTGAGGGTTTCATGGAGGTAGTAGTGGTTTTTCTTCACTGCATTGTGTGTTGAAGTCATATTGTGAAGAATTGAACCAAACTGACGCTTGACCCATTTGTGATTGCGATCAACCTTTTGATGAAGACTGAGGAGTAACTCACGATCACCATCACCACAGGTGCCGTGTGGCTTGAGGATTTGGCTTGGCATTGTTGGCGGCAGAGTCATGTGTGGCGAGTCATCATTGGTGGAGTAGGATGCAGCCTTATAAATTGACCGTCCAATGGACGAATGCGTTCATCGACATGCAGCTTGCCTTGCCCTTCTCTTCAGCTGAGGAAAATGTCCTTTTGAGGACTTCAATAGGAGGCAAGTAGCTGCAGTGGTTCATAGTGTCAGCTTTGTAATTGAGTGAAGACCTTGTTCTGATGAATTTCATAATCCATGGCGCATAAGGCTTCAAATCAAATGGTGACATACAATATTGGCGTAGTCCTCATGAAGAAATCATGGAAGTTGACGGGAACGCCATGAATGATGTTGAAAAGCATATTCTTCATGATACCAATGACTTCTTCATCATTAGAGTCGTGGCCTTTGATAGGACTCATAGTCTTCGACAGAATGCGATAGACGGTCCGAGGCACATACAACAATTCCTTGACGAGGAATTTAGTTCGAGGGGCCTGCCCTGGCTTCAAAGGCTTCATCAGCACTTGCATATAGTGATTTGAAAGCTCAGGTTCGTTGTAAACACAACGTGCATCTTCAAGGGGAGGACTTAGAGGAAGGACACGAAGCAATTCGATAATCGGTGCCTTATAGTGAGTGTTCTCTGTCATCCAGTCCGTAACCCATGAATTCACATCTTTAGAGTTGCCGGTGATGTTAGGGCGTTATGTAGAACTCAAGAATGAGTTCTTCATTCCAATCATGTATGTCAAGCAGAAATTGAGTAGCCCAATCATAGAGAACACTGAGGACTGGCGTGAAGCACGACAAAGACTCCATGTCTACATGAGGAATATGTGCATGGTCGAAGACTTTGTCTTTGTTGAACAACACTGAGGAATAGAAGTTGGCTTGACTAGCAGTCCAGAAATGCCTCTTCCTTATGCGAGCAGAGTCATAAGGGTTGTATTCAGTGAAGAACACATGCTCACCAAAGAAGTCTTCAGCCTTGAACTTTTGCTTCCTTGAGAATGGATCCTTTGGTTTTGGCAGAGGAGTGTCAGTGAGTTGCATCACTACCTCAGGAATCGCGAGCTCAGGTTCTTCAGGCTGAGGAATTTCAGGTTCCTCCTCAGGTGCAGTTACATTTTCAGCAGCAGCAGTTTCTTCAGCACTAGTGGCTGGAATTTCTTCACGGACAGATGAGGTGGGATGAGTTTCTTCAGAGCCCAATTGAACTGTTGGTGCTGGGGAGTGAGGGATTTGCTGCAGTGGGGTGAAGAGTGGAGAATTGGGATGCTGACTTTCCCAAAAGTCGTCATTCATCACTGGAGTTGTGCTTCCAATGTCCACATCTTCATCATCAATTTCTTCAACACCAGCCTCTTCAGCAGTAAACTGAGGCATTGGTGATGAAACCACTAGAGTTGAAGGGATCGCATCCACTTCAATTTCTTCATCAATCCGCTCTGAAGAAGCAGCAGATTGAGTTTCTTCATCAGATCCACTTGGGATCACATATTCTTCACCAAAAGGAACAAGGTCCTTTGATGGCATGGTAGAAATCGGAACAACATCGATCGGATTCTCATATGAGCTGGTCATAGGCTTCATCTTCTTTGAGTCAAGATTACAAGCATTTGATGCTTTCCTTTTCTTCACTGCAGCTCGCTCTGCAACCTTGGTCTTCTTCACATCTGATGCAGATGGAAGGATTGGAGTTGATGTAGGCGCAGGTGGAGCTGAGGAATCTGGTTGAATTTCCTCAGGCGCAACCGATGCGCATTCTCGACTTCTTCGGCTTTCTTCAGCGCACCACTAGTGGATGCCCCGGCAATTTCTTCGGGCTGGAATGGAGTCATCAGCCCTGGAACAAGCATTTTCTTCAAAGAGCCTGAAAATCATCACGGTGATCAAGGCGTGTTCTTCACGGTCGAAAGCGTAAGCTTCAGCTTGAGGAACTTCTTGTCGCGATGGGGCTGCAACATTTGTGAACTTTTCAGTCAGTTTCACAAACCTGACTTTGGCTCCTTTCCAGTCAGCATAGTATGAGTCAAATTTGTCGCTGAGGGCTTTGATGTCAGCCTGCATCTTGACAAGTTCTTCACATCTTGACAACATTTTTCTTCAGCAGTTTCTCTTTTCAGATCATGCGATTTCTTGATCTCTCTGCCCTATCATATTTCCATTTCTCCTCTTGGATGAAATGAGTCAAGATGTGACTTTGGCCAGTGTCAACTTGAAGTCGAGCATAGGAGTGTTTGGGTCCTTGTGCGTAGATCAATGTAGTCTAGGATCGCTCTTGGATCCAACAAAGCTGACATAGGTGTGCCTTTGGCTCTAGCGGCCTTAACTTGCCTATCTCTGATGATTTCCGCAAGTTCATCATCATCAGCCTCATCATCTTCAGGTGGCTCTTGGAAGGCGACCTGTTTCTTCTTAGGACTTGGCCGAGGACCTCGCCCAAATAGCTTGCTTTAGTCTTCAGCAGAGTTGGGCCAGATGAAGAATTTGGCGCAACTGAGGAACTTGCTGAGACACCAGAGGCAATAGAGATGCCTACAGTCCTTTGGCACGAGGCCAGGTGCACAGGTGCTGAGGACTTTGATGGGACTGCTGAGGACTTTGGAGGAGGTGCTGAGGATTTTGGTGGAGCAGGAGCAGCATGAGGAATTTGCTTTGAAGATTTTGAAGTTCCTGGCCGTGAGGGCACAGCTGAGGAACTTGGCCGTGAGGGCATTGTTGGTGAAGCACTTGGCTTTCGAGCGGGCTTCTTTGCCATTGATTTCCTCTGCTTGACAGAGGCCTCGATGCAAGAAGAAGCAGAATCTTCATTGAACTTCCTCACTGCTTCTTTGGCTTTTCTTGCCAATTTGGCTTGACGCCTGGCCCGTTCTTCAGGAAAGTCCTCACCACGTTTGACGCTAGTGGGATCAGCAACTTGGCCAGGTGCCAGTGGAAGTCTTGGACATGGAGGGCTGAGAGCGAATTTCTTCATGTACTTTGGAGTAACATATCTGTATTCCCTCCATTCACGTGCCCATCTCCGTTCTATCCTCTGAATGCGCACCTTGCGCTGATTTTTGTTCTCTTTGCCAAACTTGGCTTCATCAGGCGTACAGTACTCAGCATATATATCCTCAGGGATTTCAAACGCAGTCATAACCTCAGGTTTCATTCCTCCTTTCTGCGTCTTCTTACCATCTGCCATGTTCTTCAGTTGAGGAATTTGAACAATCGAATTCTCTGAAGAAGTATGCAGTTTTTCTTCAAGGAACGCTGCAAACGAGTTAAGTTGATGAGAACCTAATGATTCAGCAGCGGACATGTGTACCTGTGAATAGAGTATAGTTGCGAGGAATTTGAAGAGGTCATATGCGTTCTCAGAAGGTTTTTAAAAAAGAACAAGTTTGAGGAATTTGACCAGATGCATCTTGAAGAATTTCACTAAGCGCGCTTTATCTTAGGTTCCAGAGTTGTATAGATCGAAGATCCACACAAATGAGGAATCTTGAAGAAAATGATGCTTAGAGAAATTGAATCAAGAACAGAAGACTTGTGAGGTGTTTCATGTGTGAGGATTTGAGAAATAAAACACCTTTTAAGATTTTGTAGAAAACTTTTGAATCAAAGAGGGCAGTAAAAGTAACTTTTAATTACCCTGAATGAAGAACACGATTTAACGAGAGAGGTGAAATAGTGAAGTTCGTCGATGTGGATCTTCCACGCCCTAACTCGGCGGAGGAAGACGTCTACGGCGGCGGCGGAGGTGAAGATTTCCGCGGTCGGCGCGAGTACGAGGGCGACGATATCAAGGCAGTGAAGCTCTTCCTCACCGTGGCGATTTATGGAGTAGCGGCGCTTAGGGTTTGAGAAGCTCGGCGAGAGAGAGATCGAGCGGAGTAAAAGAAGTGAGGAAGGGCGAGGGTATTTATAGAGGCAAGAAAACCGTCATCAAGATTTGGGACGAACGTGCCCCTGACCTTTCTCCTTCTCACGACATGTGTCACCCACGTACTGTGTAGTGGAGATCGTGTTAGATCGTGGGTGGATAGAATAATGCATCATGGGATGCGGAACGGTTTGAGCGGCAAAACCAAAAATTTGGATAAGATTAGTTTTAACATTCCGTTCACAATTTCTTCAACTGACAAGGATACAGTGAAGATTTTGAACGATTTTCAAATAGAACGCACATGAAGAATTTGTGAACAGATTGGATTGAGTATAGCATAGAGGGGAAGGGTCCGATCACATTCACTTAGCAGAAAGACCAACTTGAAGAAATAGCTATAAGTGAATGATGTAGAGGACATAAACTCATATATATATATAGCCAATGAAGAAAAACGACGGCACAAGTGAAGATTTTGCAAGTTGAAGAATTTGAACAACTGAGGAATTTCAAAACTGAGGAAAAACTCAAATTGAAGATTTTCAACTTTTGTGGTGGCGTGACCCAATCAGATAAGAATGATGATTTCAGATACCGCTGCACAATTGTCGAGGGTTCTCGAGAATCAAATTCTTCATTAATTTCTTCACACTTAGAGTGTTATTCTTCATTGATTGAAGAAAAACGTTTCTTCATGTGTTGCACATCTGAGTCATCAATTTTGCATAAGTGTTAGGATGAGTGCCTTTTCAAAGTACATTCAAAGACTCTAAGATATTTAGCTCACACCGCAACTTGCTAAATCTCTTCTCATCCAAGGGTTTACTGAAGATATCAGCTAGCTGTTCTTCAGTCTTCACATGCTCATTAGAAATGTCGCCCTTCAACACATGGTCACGAAGAAAATGATGACGAATCTGAATGTGCTTTGTCTTCGAGTGCTGAACTGGGTTGTGAGCAATCTTGATGGCACTCTCATTGTCACAGAGGAGAGGCACATTCTTCACGTTGACGCCATAGTCCTTGAGTGTTTGCTTCATCCATAGCAGTTGAGCACAACAAGAACCAAAGAAGCAATGTACTCGGCTTCAAAGATTGACAAGGATACGCAGCTCGCTTTCTTCGAGGACCAATGCACCAAGGATCGTGCGAGGAAATGACAAGTACCAGATGTTGACTTGCGGTTCACACAATCACCAAAGATAGTCGAGTCGTAATATCCAATGAGATCAAAATCCGAGCCCTTGGGATACCATAATCCTAGTGTTGGTGTGTGAGCTAGATATCAAAGAATGTGCTTCACAGCCTTATGGTGTGATCCCTTCGTTGCAGCTTGAAATCGGGCACACATGCAAACACTAAGCATTATATCTGGCCTAGATGCACATAAGTACAATAAAGAGCCAATCATGGAGCGGTATACCTTATGATCGAAGTCAATACCATTTTCATCGCTGCATAGTTGACCATTTGTGGGCATAGGAATTTTGATGCCTTTGCAATCTTGCATGCCGAATTTCTTCAAGACATCCTTGAGGTATTTCTCCGAGATATGAATATGCCATTACTGCTGATTTAATTTGAAGACCTAAGAAGAATTTCAACTCTCCCATCATAGACATTTGATATTCTTCACTCATCATATAGGCAAATTCATCACTATAACGTTGGTCAAGACAAACAAAGATGATATCATCAACATATATTTGGCACACAAACAGTTCACCATCATAAGATTTAGTAAAGAGAGTGGGATTGAGTGAACCGGGCGTGAAGCATTTCTTCATGAAGAATTCCTTCAATGTATCGTACCACGCCCGTGGGGCCTGCTTGAGGCCATAGAGGGCCTTGTTAAGTCTGAAGACTTTGTCAGGATGTTTTGGATCTTCAAAACCTGGGGGTTGAGCAACATATACTTCTTCCTCAAGCTTACCATTGAGGAATGCACTTTTCACATCCATTTGATATAAGATGATATCATGATGGTTAGCATAAGCAAGCAATATGCGAATAGCCTCAAGTCTAGCAACAGGTGCAAAAGTTTCATCGAAATCAACTCCTTCAACCTGTGTGTAACCTTGAGCTACTAGTCGTGCCTTATTCCTCACCACAACACCATTTTCATCTTGCTTATTGCGGTAGATCCAATTTGTGCCAATGATGTTATGCTTGCGAGGATCGGGACGATTGACCAGTTCCCAGACGTTATTGAGCTTGAACTGATGTAATTCTTTTTGCATGGCCTGAATCCACTCAGCTCCGTAAATGCTTCATCTACCTTAGTGGGCTCTGTGATAGAGACAAAAGCAAAGTGCCCACAAAAGTTAGATAGATGTGAAGCTTTTGAGCGGGTGAGAGGACCTGGTGCTCTAATGTCATCGATGATCTTCTCCACTTGCACTTCTTTTGCAACGCGAGGATGAGCTGGTTGTTGTTGAGGAATTTGATCAGCATTTTCTTCAGTATCAATTTCCTCAGCATTTTCTTCAGGTGCATCAGCTCGACGTTCTTCACGTTCTGGAATGAATTCTTCAGCAGATTCTTCAGTAGGAATGACATCTTCAGTAGCCTTGTGCTTGATAGAATCCTTAGGTGCTGGTTCATCTAACACAGAAGGTAGGTGCTCTCTTTGTGAGCCATTAGTTTCATCAAACCGCACATCTACAGTTTCAACAATCTTGTGAAGAACATTGTTGAAGACTCAGAGGTGTGCGTAGTCCTTTCCGTAACCAAGCATAAAACCTTCATGTGCTTTCGGTGCAAATTTTGAGTTGTGATGAGGATCTCTAATCCGGCATTTAGCAATCAAGACTTTGAAATAACTCACATTGGGTTTCTTGTCAGTGAGGAGTTCATAGGCAGTCTTCTTGAAGAATTTGTGAAGATATACTCTGTTGATGATATGGCACGCAGTATGAATTGCATCAACCCAGAAATGACGAGGGGTTTTGTATTCGTCAAGCATAGTGCGAGCCATCTCAGCAAGAGTCCTGTTCTTGCGCTCCACGACGCCATTCCGTTGAGGAGTATAAGGAGCAGATAACTCATGAGTAATACCAAGTTCATCAAGATATTCATTGAGACCCAAATTCTTGAACTCAGTGCCATTGTCACTTCTGATGTGCTTGATCTTCACACCAAAGTTGGTTGAAGCCCTCGAGGAAAATCGTTTGAAGACTTCCTGCACTTCATGTTTGTAAGAGACAAGGTGTACCCATGTGTAACGAGAGTAATCATCAACTATAACAAAGCCATATTGAGATGCTTCATTTGAAACAGAGGAATAGTGATTAGGACCGAAGAGATCCATGTGAAGCAATTCGAATGGACGAGTAGTAGTCATGATGGTCTTTGCTGGATGCTTGGCCTTGGTCATCTTTCCAGCCTTCACAGCACCGCATAAGTGATCCTTGAGGAATTTCACATTCTCAATGCCAATAACATGCTTCTTCTTCGCTGCGTGTACAAATTCCTCATGCCCTGCATGACCAAGTCGTCGATGCCATAGCCATCCTTCCAAGCTTTTGCAAGTAGGCACACGGCTGGTTGTGAATCTGCAGAGAAATCAACAATATACAAGTCTCCTCTCCAAAAGCCTTCGAAGACTTTGGATTTGTCAGCTTCCATAATCACAACACAACGATACTTGCCAAAGACAACAACCATATCAAGATCACAAAGCATTGAGAAAGACATAAGGTTGTATCCTAAGGACTCAACAAGCATGACTTTGTCCATGTGTCGATCCTTTGTGATGGCAACCTTACCTAGACCCAATACCTGACTTTTGCTCTTGTCAGCGAAGATAATATGCTTCAGATGAGATGATGATAAGGGAGCATCCATCAACAGATTCCTGTCACCAGTCATGTGATTTGTACATCCACTATCAAGGACCCACTCAGTGGCCTTGGGTTGATCATCCTGCAGATGAATTAGTGCAACTTACGAACCTCATATACTTCAGTAGCAAAGAATGTGATATCATAATTCATCAGATCAATTTCATCAAGCAGTAAGACAGATAAAGCAGTGTGAGGACGTGAGAAATGAAAATTCATTTCTTCATGGTTAGCCTGCGTCCTTTCAGTAATTTGTCGTGTCCTCCAAGAAATTCTTCAGACGTTTACAATTAGCCCGAGACCTGACCCTGCATAAGAGATTAGTTCTTTTTCTTCACCACCCACATCTGGAGGGGTGGCAAAGAGTTCATCACTCTGCGAGCTCCATATAAGAATGGTGGCATAGAGGCCAAACCATTTTGTTTCACATAAGAGGGGTTAGGGTAAGCATATGAATAAGCAGAGAAATTCTTCGAGGACTTATGAACATAATGATTAGAAGAATAATGCTCATATTCATAGCCCTTGGCTCTTCCCTGCGAAACAGAGTTATTAGCACGATGATGTTCATATGAGGACTTTGATCCATGTGAGGAATTTGATCTACGTGAGGAATTTGGTCCGTATGAGGACTTGGATCCATATGAAGAATTTGATCTGGGGTTCCTTTTCTTCACAGATGGTGTCATGAGGACATTCACCTGAAGACTTTCAAGGCACTTTTTGGGAACCCAGATTTTCTTCATAGGGGAATCTTTCCTGCAGTTAGTGCCAACATGTCTAGCAAATACTTCACCATTCTAATTTTTGAACAGTTTATAGTTGGAGTCAAATGACTCATCAGAAGAATGAGAAGATTCACATGTATAGCCAGATAAGTTAGATGGGTCAACTGGAGGTCCCTTTGCAGCAACCCATGAGGTTTTGGGGTACTGCTCAGGCTTCCAATATGTACCATCAGCATTAAGTTTCCTCTCAAAGGCAATACCCTCTTTCCTAGGGTTCCTGTTGAGGATCTGCTTTTTAAGCACATCACAAAGAGTCTGATGCCCTTTGAGGCTTTTGTACATGCCTGTCATGTACAATTCCTTCAGACCTGCATCGTCAGTGATACTAGCAATGTCCTCAGATGAGGAGTTAGTGATAGCATAGGCAGGTGAAGAATTTGTAACATTAGGAGCATTTGAACATTCAGGTGAAGAATTAGCAGATTCTCATTCAATGCATTTCAAACATGGAGGAATAAATTCTTCCTGAGCAGCGCTGATTTGTTGAGCAAGCAATGAATCGCGCTCCTTCTGCAGATCTTCATAACTCACTCTTAGCTCCTCAAGATCTTGCTTTCTTTGAATAAATTCATAAGAAAGCTTCTCATGATCAGACAAGAGAGTGTTATGATGACCTTGAAGGTTATCAAACCTGGTCTGAAGTCTCTGAAGATTTTCACCAAGGCTTTAGTGCGATCCATTTCTTCACCCAACATATCATCACTTTTGTCTAGCATGTTTTGAACCTTTTCAAAAGCCTTTTGTTGTTGCACAACAATCTTAGCAAGTTTAGAGTAGCTAGGCTTAAGATTTTCATCAGATTCATCCTCACTAGATTCAGAGGAGGTATATTTGAGTACCTTGGCACCTTTTGCCATGAAGCAATAGGTGGGAGTGTAGTCATCACTGTCTTCATTAGCCTTGTTGGTGAGATCACTTTCTCCAGAGGTGAAGATGGACTTGTTGACGAATGCAGTAGCAAGGGCTAGGCTCGCCACACCAGACTCAGAATCATCAGATTCCTCTTCTTCCTCATTTTCTTCAGATTCAGCCTCAGAGTCCATTTCCTTGCCAATGAATGCCCGAGCCTTCTTGGAGTTGCTCTTCTTGTGAGATGAGACTTCGAGGATTTTGATGATGAAGATTTTGAGGATTTCTTCTTTTTCTTCGCATCATCAGAACTGTAATCCTTGTATTTCTTCTTCTTTGATTCCTTTTCCCACTGAGGACAATCTTGAATGTAGTGTCCAGGCTTCTTGCACTTGTGACAAAGCCTTCTCTTGTAGTCACTGGATGAGGAATCATTGCTCTTTGAGGGTCTTCCAAAGCGACCACGTCTTGAGAACTTTTGGAATTTCTTCACAAGCAGCGCTAGATCATGACTTGTTCTTCAGGGTCGCCAAGGCTGCTACCAGAGTCTTCATCTTCGGATTATGATATTGCCTTGGCCTTCAGTGCATGTGATCTTCCATAGCTCGAACCATAGAGATCTCTCTTTTCAGCAAGCTGGAACTCATGAGTATTTAGCCTCTCGAGGATATCAGCGGGGTCAAGTGACTTGTAATCAGCATGCTCTTGTATCATCAGTGCCAGAGTATCAAATGAGGAATCAAGCGACCTCAGCAATTTCTTCACCACCTCATGGTCGGTGATGTCAGTGGCACCAAGTGCTTGAAGCTCATTTGAGATGTCAGTGAGGCGATCGAAGGTTTGCTGAACATTTTCATTGTCGAGTCTTTTGAAGCGGTTGAAGAGATTGCGAAGAACATCAACTCAAGAGTCACGCTGAGTTGAAACTCCTTCATTGACTTTGGACAGCCTATCCCAGATAAGCTTAGCAGTCTCCAAAGCACTCACTCTTCCATACTGTCCTTTACTCAGATGGCCACATATGATATTCTTCGCTTGGGAATCGAGTTGCTTGAATCTCTTCACATCGGTAGCGTTCAGTGAGGGTGAGACGGAGGGAACACCATTTTCCACAACGTACCAGAGATCGTTATCAATTGCCTCAAGATGCATGCGCATTTTGTTCTTCCAGTAGGGGTAGTCCGTCCCATCAAAGGTAGAACACCTAGCAGAGACCTTGATCATACCTGCGGTCGACATAACTAAAACTCCGGTAGTTAAACCAAAATCACACAGAACAAGGGAGTACCTTGCTCTGATACCAATTGAAAGTGCGTTATATCGACTTGAGGGGGGGGGGGGTGAATAGGCGATTTTTATGAAATTCTTCACTGAGGAATTTGCCAGTGAGGAAATTCCTTAGCGAAGAACTACTAGCAGCGGAATAAGTACTCAGATGAAAACAAAGCAGAACACAAGCATGGTCATCATGATGAAATGAAGACTAGCACTAAGTACAGAAAGCGTAATCACAGGATAACACAAGATGAAGACAAACAGACTGAAGAATTTGAACTGAGGAAATTGAGAAAGTCTTCAGTCAAAGTCTTCAAACACAGATATGATAAACAAGTAGCACAATACTGAGGAAATGAAAGAGTTGAGGAAATGGAACCAGTAAGCTTGGTGAAGACAATGATTTGGTAGACCAGTTCCAACTGCTGTCTTAGTTGTACATCTGGTTGGAGCGGTTGAGTATTTAAACTCGAGGACACATTCCGGACACCTGGGCCCCGAGCACGCAGCTCGGGACACCAAGTCCTCACCGTATTATCCTTGAACTAAGGACACAGTCCTCGTCCAATCACTCGTGGTAAGTCTTCAGGTGACTTCCGAACCTTGACAAACTCGGTCACTCGGCGATCCACAATTCCTCTTGGATGCTCTAGACCATGACGCCTAACCGTCTGGAAGAAGCACAGTCTTCAAAGGTAACAAGCGTCGGATCCACGCATGATCAATCTCTTAAGTGATGCTCAATCACTTTGGTTTTTTAGGTGTTTGGGTTTAGGTTTTGGATTTTCCTCACTTGATGATTTTCGCTCAAAGTCCTCGGAGGATGGGTTGCTCTCAAATGACAAATGTCAAGTTCTCATGAGCATCCAACCAGCTAGTGGTTGTAGAAGCGGCTATTTATAGCCTAGGGAGCAGCCCGACATGATAAGACATAAATGCCCTTCAATGATATGACCGTTGGATGGATAAGATATTTTGGGACAGCTGGCGTGTAGCACAGCAACGGTCTGAAATTTGAGGTTCAAATTCCTCAGGGCTATCATGTTCCTCACTGTGTAGGCAATTCGCACTGGCGAATTCCTAACTCCTCAGTCAGAACAAAGTCCTAAGTGACCAGAAGAACCGCGTCTCTGTTACTGAAGAAATTGACTGAACTGTATGAGATTTACAATGGCTTCACTCGAAGGGATGGGTAGGTGTAGGATTTGAGTTGAGCATCACATGGAAATTTCTCCTTAGTATTTCCTCGACCCCCTTTAACGATGCAGTGTTTCCTATGACTCAAGAAAGAGAAAATGAAACTATGAAAACAAAAGTCTTCACGCTTCATGTTCCTCGAATGAATACCAAGTCTTCAAGGTCACACCAATTTCTTCACTTTCAAAGTCTTCAGAAAGTCTTCAGAATATCAAAGTCTTCACTCGAAGAACTTCATTTTTAGGAGTCGACTTTCTCTGTAAATATCAAACTCCTCATAGACTTATAGGCCTGTGTACACTCATAAACACATTAGATCCTTAACCTATAAGTCTTCAATACACCAAAATCACTAAGGGGCACTAGATGCACTTACACTGTCGAAGACTACGCTTCAGGCCACCTCCATCTTGCAGCATATAGAAGAGAGTAGATTGAAGTCCTCCAAGTAGCATCGCATATCATAATCCTACCCGGCAATCCCCTCCTCGTCTCCCTGTTAGAGAGCGATCACCGGGTTGTATCTGGCACTTGGAAGGGTGTGTTTTATTCAGTATCCGGTTCTAGTTGTCATAAGGTCAAGGTACAACTCCAAGTCGTCCTGTCATCGAAGATCACGGCTATTCAAATAGATTAACTTCCCTGCAGGGGTGCACCACATTACCCGACACGCTCGATCCCATTTGGCCGGACACACTTTTCTGGGTCATGCCCGGCCGCGGAAGATCAACACGTCGCAGCCCCACCTAGGCACAACAGAGAGGTCAGCATGCCGGTCTAAACCTAAGCGCACAGGGGTCTGGGCCCATCGCCCTTAGCACACCTGCACGTTGCGAACGCGGCCGGAAGCAAAACTAGCCCCCTTAATACAAGAGCAGGCTTACGTTCCAATCTGGCGCGCGTCGCTCAGTCGTTGACGTCACGAAATGCTTCGGCTGACACCACGACGCCGGTTGCCCATATCTTGTCCCACATGGCGGTTAGTGCGTATAAGGTCAACGACCCAACTCAGATCAAATACCAAGATCTCGTTAAGCGTGTTAAGTATCCGCGCATGCCGAACAGGGCCAGGCCCACCTCTCTCCTAGGTGGTCTCAACCTGCCCTGCTCACTCCTACAAAGTAACAATCGGGGCCGTCGGGAACCTGTGCCCACCACTACAGGTGGAACCACCGCCCTTCAAATTTCATCTCCGAACAGTATCACATGTAATGTAACAGTGTAAAGTATATAGCATATGCCCGTGATCACCTCCCGAAGTGATCACGACCCAGTAGTATAGCATGGTAGACGGACAAGAGTGTAGGTCCACTGATGGAACACTAGCATCCTATACTAAGCGATGAGATAGCGAGTAAAGGTAACAACAGTAGTAGCAAGGACAAAGCTATGCAAGATAGGATTAACTGAAAGCAGTAACATGCTACACTACTCTAATGCAAGCAGTATAGAGAAGAATAGGCGATATCTGGTGATCAAGGGGGGGGGGCTTGCCTGGTTGCTCTGGAAGGAGGACGTGTCGTCAACACCGTAGTCGAACTGGGGTGGGGGGGTCGCCGGCAGTCTCAGGGTCTACCGGAAAGAAGTAACAGAGGGGGAACACAATAAATAACAGAGGAATCAAAGTATAACATGGCAATGCGCGATGCTAGAGGTGACCTAACGCGGGGATAGGTGATACCGGCGAAGGGGGGGAAACATCCGGGAAAGTATCCCCGGTGTTTGGCATTTTCGGACAGACGAACGGAAGGAGGATTGTTGCATGTTCGCTATGCTAGGGATGTGTGGCAGACAAACGGGCTACGTATCCGGATTCGCCTCGTCGTTCTGAGCAACTTTCATGTACAAAGTATTTTCATCCGAGTTACGATTTATGTTCTATTATTTTTCAAAGTTTTATTAATATGCTGCAATTTCTAGAATTAATACTAATTCAAAAATAATAGAAAAATGCTATGTGCACATATTGAGGTGTACACAGCAGGGTGCTATAGGGGATGACAGGCGGGGCCCTGTTGACTGCCTAGTCAACAGTCAACAGTGGGCTGTTGACTGGTCAAAGGACCGGTGGGCACCACATGTCATTGACTGTACCTAAACAATTAATTAAAAGCTAACTTAGTTAATTGAGGGCCACATGTCATCTACACATTTGACTAAGTCAACAAATAAACCAAGCTAATCTAACTACATAGGGCTGGCTACATGCACACTTAGGGCATCTCCACCGCTTCTAACAGCCCCCCAGGCGACTTTTTTTTTCGGCGCCACGGCCGAAAAACGGGCCCGCCCAGACGCCAAAATTGCCGGTTCGGACCTTTTTTCCGCCCGTGGTCACAGTCAACTCCGGCCATTGGGAGCCGTTAGCTCCCGCTTAGGAAAAGCACGCCGCCCACACCGGCGGGAAAAGTCAAGGTTTTCTTCCCCCGACTCGCCTCGCACCCCCCGCGCCCTCGGCCACCACTAGCTATATCCTGGCGACGGCCGCCGGCCTACTCCGCTAGATAGCCATTCCCCGCCGGAAAATAGCAGCGCTTCACCGCGGCAGCCCCTCCCGCAGCAGCTGGGCGTTTCCGGCCGCCGTTTCCGGCCGCGGAGGCGTGGTTTAATGGCGGGTACACGCCCACCGACCGCAAGGTGTTCGGTGTTTTGACTGTCTCGGCGATGGACTTAGATGAGGAGGAAGGGCTCGCCGCGCTGTTGGAGGAGGAAGCCGCGGCCGACGTCCAGGAAGAAGAGCATCTGATGGTGCTCGCCGCCCTCGCCAATTCTTTGGAGAGCAATGAAAAGCCGCGTCGAGGTGGCTCGGCGAAGCGGTGAAAGCAAAGACCCGGCATCGTCTGCAAGGCTCTTGCATGCTCTACTCCGACTACTTCGCCGATGCTCCACTTCATGGCGAGAGAACATTTCGGCGCCGTTATCGGATGAGCCGAAAGCTCTTCCTCAGGATTGTGAATTCCATCCGGGAGTTCAACAACTACTTCAAGTGCAAGATGGATTGCACCGGCGCCCTTGGATTCACCTCCATCCAGAAGTGGACGACAGCGATGAGGATGCTTGCATACGGAGCTCCCGGTGATTCACTCGACGACTATGGGCGCATGGCGGAGTCCACCAGCATAGAGTGTTTCTACAAGTTACATCGAGGCGTGGTGGCGATGTTTGGGCCACAATACTTGAGAACACCCAATGCGGAAGACACCTTTGCTGGATCCTAGCCCAGAATGTAGCAAGAGGATTTCTGGGATGCTTGGAAGCATCGATTGCATGCATTGAAATGGAAGAACTGCCCATTTGGTTGGCGAGGGATGTACAAAAGGCGCCTAAAGGCGGTTGCGATGTGGTGCTTGAGGCGGTAGCCACACATGACCTCTGGATTTGGCACTCCTTCTTTGGTATGCCAGAACTCACAATGACATCAACGTCTTTGCAGTGCTCTCTGTTTTTCCAAGCTCGTTGAGGGCCATTCTCCTCCGGTGAACTTTGAGATCAATGGGCACCAATACAACAAGGGGTACTATCTAGCTGACGGCATCTATCCGAGATAGTCGACATTTGTGAAGACGATCTCAAACCCTGTGGCAGGAGGCAAGAACGCCTGGTTTGCGAAGCTTCAGGAGGCTTGCTGGAAGGATGTCGAGCGGGCATTTGGTGTGCTCCAATCTCGATTCGCTGTTGTTCGGTACCTCGCTCAGACCTGGTCGAAAGATCAAATGTGGGAGATCATGACTTGCTGTGTCATCTTGCACAACATGATCATCGAGAGCGAGCAAGAATACTCAGTGTTTGACATGAACCATACTACATGCAGGTCCTCTAGCGAAGTTGATCACCAGCTACCGGCAACTTGGACTGCCTATCTCAAGATATCGTCAGAGATCCGATACCCACAGTGCATCATCAAGCTGCAGAAGATCTGATTGAGCACCTATGGAGGCTCAAGGGGGACGCCGCGTGATGAAATACGAGCTTTTATTTGTTGAACTATATAATTTGTATTGAACTATTTGTTGTTGTAGTATTTTGTTGAAGTATTTGATTTTTCTGTGATGAAATATGTGATAAGGAATAATTGTGTTGATAATTGAACGCCGAGACACGGCGAAACCACGCCGAATATGGGCCTATTCTCGCCCATATGGGCCGTTTATTCGCCGAAATTGGGCTGCAAAGTGGGCCAATTTCGGCGCCTGGGGACGAGTCAGCGACGACCGGTGCAAAACCGCCCAGCCGAAAGTGTATCGCCGGCTCGCCCCCAGGGGGCGATTTGTATGCGTCCTGGGGGGGCCAACGGCTGGAGATGCCCTTACGCACTAACACACACCACAACACGGCCATGGCCAGCAGCAGCTATTCAAAGCAGCAAACACGGCAGCGACAACAACTAACCAGCGGTAGCAGAAAGAGCAGCAGCAGGAGGAGGAATCAGCATCGGCAAGCAGCAGTATCTAGCACTCAGGAGCAGCAACAACGACTAACTAGCAGGAGCAACGCAAAGAACGGCAGCAAAGCAGCGGCGAAGCGGAGGGACGGGCCGAAGCGGGCGCGGCGAGCCGCCATGATGCTGGCTCGCCGAGGGCGTGGGCAGGCCGCGGCTGAGCGTAAGGCAGCGAGCAACGCGCGGGGCCGGTGAGCCCGGGCGGAGGCGGACGCGTGCGGGGCGCCGGCATGTGAGCAGCGTGCGCCTTGCGAGTACAGAGGACGACGATGAGGACCAAACGGGCATCTCCGACAACGATTTGATCGGCCGCTGCTACCTAACGAATCGGGCGCGACATCACGCGTTGAACGAAATCAACAACACGAGAAGAGATGGCCGGAGTTGGCCGAAGCAATGACGGCGAGCGGCGGCCGGAGCAAGAGCTCAACGGTTACGGGGATACGCGGGGAGAGTGACCAAACAAACGGCTCAGGCGGCACCAAAGGGATGCCACGAGCATGTTGACGTGCTTGCCTGGCCCTAGAGTACACGATACTGACGGTGACGAGCTCGACGGCGACGACAGAGCTTTGGTGGCGATGGTAGTAGCAGCAGGAAACAATGAACCAAGCCTAGAGGAGAGGGGTTTCGACCGGGAGCTCACCGTGAGGCGCAAGAAAGGCCGGTGGGAGTTTAGTAGTTGCAGGAGGCGGTGAATCATTGGCGGCGAGCTTCGAGCACCGATGAAGAAGACGAAGTCGATGTCGACGATGTAGAGCGCCTGGCCTCGCGTGCGTTGGTGAGGAGGAAGAGGACGTCGAGGTGGATCTCCTGGTCATGGCGGTACGGCGTGGAGCACTCTGTGGCTTCGTGGGCGATGGATCGATGGTGGCGACAAAGACTTCCATGGCGGGGAAGGAAGAAAACGGCATGGGAAAGGGAGATGATTTGCGCTAGGGTTCACCGAGGGGCACGAGGACGGTCTTATACAACTCGGGGGTTGGCCGGATGATCGACACGGCGCCATCATCCGCCATGGCAGTGGCGGACGTACAGGGTGGCCAGGGTGGGCCGCGGCCCACCCTGGGATTTTGAGACAGCTTATATGCTTATACATTTTCGTTGGGCCAGAGAAAAGACCCAGCCCAAGAAACACACCCAGGAGTCCAGGACGAACGCAGCAAGCCGCACAGACCCGGTCGTCCTTGTCCGACCCCGACACCCTCGCAGTCTCACACTACCGCCCGACCCCGACCCCGACGCGCCCAGCCGGCAGCCGCCTCGACGTTCCTCGCCGCCGGTCGTGCCCCCGCCGCTATCCAGGAAGCTCCCGCCTCTCCTCCCGCCCGCCCGCCCGCCCGACCTCGGGTCCAGCCGACTCGTCCTTGCGCGCAGACCAGCACGCGGCTGCGCCCCTGCCGCCGGCCGGCTGCCGGGACTGCTGGCGCCCCTGCCCTCGCAACCTCGCCCCCCTGCTGCAAATCTGGCTAAAACCAGAGTACCCTGCCTGTTTAAGGTACCGAAATACACAAATTTCTGATATAGGGTTTGCTATTTTGAACTATGCAATCCACTACATGAAGAACATATACATAGTTCTGCAAATCATTTAGGCCTCAATTAGCTTTATTGATAGAAAGTCGTTTTCTTACAGATTTGTTGTAAAATGAAGAGGGACGGAGATCACTTTAGAAGAGAAGTTTTGCTTGGAGTCATTTTGTGTACTTGCTTCTAAAATTGGTATTTAGGGGTTGTTTCATTCATGCCCATGCCAGCCCCGCCAATATCGGGCTCTCCAAATTATTGGTGAAGGTTTTCGCCACCGCCATCTCGCCAATGCACAGGCGCTAAATCTTAATGAATGAATGACCAAAAAATTGGCGTGGAAGTAAACTCTGGCTTCGATACAAACGGCGGCCGATACTAGTGGCCAACGCCAAAAATTTGGTAGGGCAGCCGCGGTATTCCAAACAGCCCCTTATTCTACCCGTGGCAACAACAAATGTTGTGAGAGCATGTTCTGCCATGAGCATAGTCAAGAGCAAGTTAAGAAATAAGATGGGCGATAGTCTTTTGGATGATTGTCTAGTCACATACATTGAGAGGGATGTTTTCTCCGAGGTGAATGAAGATGATATAATTGATACCTTCATGACAATACAAAAGCGTAGGCCGGAAACATTGTCTTTTTGAACCTTTCAAGGTATGTCTATGGTCCATGTAGTATGTACTATGTAGGTTTCTTTATGCAAAACTTAGTCTTATTTAAATATTCTAGTGTGTTTGTAAGACAATATCGATCTATTTCTATGTGATACTGAGAACTAGTTAGAACGTTCACATGTCATATTTCTTGGCAAATTTTTTTTTGGGGGTGGACCACCCTGATGTTAAAAGCTAGCTCCGCCACTGCGCCATGGAGGCGTGGATGTGAGCCACGACCCCCCTCCCATGAACAGGAGGTAGGGGATCGCTACGGGATGGGCTGGGCCGCACTGTAGTTTCCTATGGCCCAGTAGCACACTAGGCTTTGCCCTTTACTTTACCTTTTATTTTTAGTTTTGTAAATTATGAGCTTAGCCCCTAAATTAGTATTATTAATTAGGATACTGCCACAATTAGTTTGGCTTCAAAATAAAATAGTTTAATATTTTTACAATTTAAAAAGCATTTATTTAATTGCTTTAACTACTGTTTTAATTATTTTAGAGTATTTAAACATTTTATAAAAGTGTGTTTCATCCAACATAATTACTTATGAATTATTTGGCACATCCTAAACATTTCAGTTTTAATGTTTGAAAACTTTTGTTGTTTGCCATATTTTGAATTTGAATTTTGAACCGGTTTTGAACTGTAGTGAGATTAGCAATAGTAGCGGAGGTGACATGGCATCATTAGCAGAGTTTCACTGTAGCATAATTATCCGGGCGTTACAGAGGACCTCCAGAATTAACACTTGACTATACCTCATACTACCACACCAAAAATCATCGAGCACGTGCATTCCTGTGCCCACACAAGTTGCCCTTGGGATCTAGCCCACTGAAATGCACATCTAGCTACTGCTGTGACATGCAACCAAGCACACCGGGCAGCTCATGGTCCTACGTTCCAATCGCAATCATCAAAACAGCTCATTTTTTATGAACCAGAGTACTAGAGACGGGGATACGGATTGAATACCCGATTTTTGCCCCAATATAGACAGAACAATCTTCACCCATTGCTCCTCGTCTTCCTCCATCTTCGCCTCGACGTCGAGCATTCGCGGTACGCTCGTGCCACCCATCTGTACATGGACAAAAAATGAAACATGGGAGATAGGGAGTCAAATATGGGTGACAGAAGGGATGAGAGAGGTGGCCGGCGTCGCTAACCTCGGCTCTAGGGGATCACAGCCGCCGTCCAGCTCTAGGGATCGCCGCCGCCATCCATCTCTAGGGCTCGCAGCCACCATCCATCTCTAGGGCTCGCAGCCGCCGTCCATCTCTAGGGGCTCGCCGCAGCAGACCAGATCAAGGGCTCGCCGCCGCCAACAAGCTTGAAGGCTCGCCGCTGACGACCAGCTCCAGGGCTCCCCGCCGCCGTGCTACTTGTGCTGCTGCGGTCAAAAGGGGAACGAGGTTAGGGATTTGGGGGCTGGGCTGAAGCGTTGGTGTTGTGTCCCACCGGCTCAGGGGCTTCTGTGCAAAAATAAAAACATGAAGGGTTTTTTCGTAACATTCCAGCCACACGCCCCTATGCGCGCTTGCAAGGGCTGACAACGGGTCCCGCACACACGCTGTCATCCTAGTCAGCAGCCCGGATGTATGAAAACGTGAATTGAACCGTATTTGAACCAAATAGCCAAGTTGTAGCACCAATTCGGTGTATTTTTCAACTTTATGCACCAAAGTGAACATTGGCGGCAAGTTGAGGCACCACTGGTGCAATTACCTCTTTTTTTCTTCCATCGGGCTGGGCTTTCTTCTAGCACATGCCTTTCTAATTGTGTGTTGTTTTTGCTTAACGGTTTTCTTTGCCATTCCAGTTAGCATGCATGTGCAACGCACGTCTTCATTATCGCAAAACATGACGCAAAATATAAATTATCAGCATCCAATTATCTCAGAATTTGTTAACTATCTCTGCAAACATGCAAACATATGTAAAGAGCATCTAGCAGAAGAAAATAACTTGACCATTGCATTGCATGGCAGTAACTTGACCATTGCATTGCATGGTCATTGCATTGTCATGAAGCAACTTGAGGGACCAACTTTATTATTAAGAAAAAATTATGCAAAAAAGACATAGGGTTAAATTTCAAAACTAAGTTTGGTACTCACTAAACAAACACCCAACTATTGCCCGTTAGAATATTTGAACATTTTCGAGCAGCCATGAGAAGCATCAGCCTGCGGCTGGTGCTCTTAAGCCTCTCTTGGAGGGTTCAAGGAACAAAAGTGCCCAACAAGTGACCGAGCACTCTGAGTAAACATCCATCACTTCGTGCATGAAGAGATAATGTCAAGGCAATTATCATCCCACGGCGTCCAATTAGAGAAAAAAAACAATAAATTGACTGGGCTAGGAATCACAAACGTACCTTTATCCAAGCACGATGACCAGCCCTTGCAGGGATCCAAAGTTGGACACCATTGCAAAATGCCAAATGCTGCTACATTGTGCCTTGCAAACACATGTTTTCTTTTACTTCAAAACCATGTAAGTGCTATCAAGCAACAAATCATCGCATCCATATTGAATGAGGAAAAAGAACAATCATGTTTCTTGAAAAACACGAAAGCAATTAGAACTCCACAAAACATGGTTTCACTAGATTTGATGATAAACATGTCCAAAAAATGCACATGTAAGCTATGTGCCAAAAAATCTGTTGTACAAAGAAAATAAATGAATACCTATTATGCCCACCGCTTTTCCACCTTGATGCAATTTTAGAAAGGATAAATATATGACATCCTAGATCTAGAAGATATCAGTTCTTAAAAATAAAAACACATGGCAAATCATAGCTCAAGAACAACATTTCAGTAGTACCTCGAGGAATTTTCGAACTGAGAATTGTCATCCAACTTCTTGTAGCTACAACCAAGGTATCTATGAACAACCATATTGAAGAGCTTCACCATCTGCACAACACCACGATAAAGATATGCTTGCCTCTACCATGATTCAAAATACTCGTGTTGTTTTTCTTGTTTCAACGTGTAGCATCATGCTTCATTGTTTACCAATATAAAACAGAACACACTTGTTTTGAATCGGATTTGATGATACACCATGAAGCACTATGGTACACTTTGAAACAAGACAAGTTCTAAAAATAGTTAGAAAAGCGTACGAATCTCGAAGCAACCATGGGTGGTGGATTCATGCACACGATATCCTGTGCATGATAGAATTGCTTTTCTTGTGGGGACGACCTCTATCTAGATCATGCTGATAATTAATGATCGAAAGGTGTTTTAGACATGTCCACATATGTTCGAACCTATATGGTCACACGCTTAATGCTTAGCGACATTTCAAAATGTTACGATTTAATGGAGATTGAAAGAGAAGTATTTTGAAAGTGTTTCAAATATTCTCGGAAGAGTTTTGGGAGGTCTCGGTGATGCTCGAAAGTGTTTTAGAAGATTTTGGAGATTTCTAGAATATTAAGCTTTCGGAGAAGGTTTTGAAAAATTCTATAACATTGAAGGACCCTGCAAGGCCATCACACCCTTTGCTTTGAGGAGAAGGCAGCCTAGTGGGGGTTGGTCAACCACGGAAGAATCTTGGTAGGACCTCACTTAGTTGGGGAGGAACGATTCCTTCCCAAGTCGGTCGACCCCCTCCCTGGCCACCTATATAAGGAGGGGCATGGGCGCACCTGGGACACACCAAACCCTTGGTCGAGCACTCTTGTGGCCACTGTCATGTCCCTTTTTTAGTCGGCCGCCTCTCTGTCCCTCTAGATTAGATCGTGGATTTCGTGTTATTCCATTGTGTTGGTCCACAAGCTGTTGTGGTGTTACTACTTTGGTACGCACAGATACCTTGGAGGCATCGTGATCTTCGACATTAGATCGGCTTCGTAGGAGAAACTCTTCGTTTTTGTAGGATGGTCTAGCCTATTGCTCTATCCTTGTGCTTATTGTTGGGGGACGCAGTAATTTCAGAAAAATTCCTACGCACACGCAAGATCCATCTAGGTGATGCATAGCAACGAGAGGGGAGAGTGTTGTCCATGTACCCTCGTAGACCGAAAGCGGAAGCGTTATGACAACGCGGTTGATGTAGTCGTACGTCTTCACTATCTGATCGATCCTAGTACCGAAAGTATGGCACCTCCACGATCTGCACACGTTCATCTCGGTGACGTCCCATGAACTCTTGATCCAGCTGAGGTAGAGGGAGAGCTTCGTCAGCACAACGGCGTGATGACGGTGATGATGAAGTTACCGACGCAGGGCTTCGCCTAAGTACTACAACGATATGACCGAGGTGGAAATCTGTGGAGGGGGGCACCACACACTGCTAAACAATCAACTTGTGTGTCTATGGGGTGCCCCCCTCCTCCGTATATAAAGGAGTGGAGGAGGGGAGGGACGACCCTCTGTATGGCGTGCCCAAGGGGGAGTCTTACTCCCATCGGGAGTAGGATCCCCCCTTCCTTAGTTGGAGTAGGAGACGAAGGAAGGAGGAGAGAGGGAGAAGGAAAGGGGGGCTGGCCCCCACCCCAATTCGGATTGGCTGGGGGGGGGGCACCTTGGCCGCCTCCTCCTCTCTCCCACTAAGGCCCAATAAGGCCCATATACTCCCCGGGGCGTTCCGGTAACCTCCCGGTACTTCGATAAATGCCCGAACTTACCCGGAACCATTCCGATGTCCAAACATAGCCATCCAATATATCGATCTTTATGTCTCGACCATTTCGAGACTCCTCGTCATGTCCGTGATCACATCCGGGACTCCGAAAAACCTTCGGTACATCAAAACACATAAACTTATAATATCGATCGTCACCAAACGTTAAGCGTGCGGACCGTATGGGTTCGAGAACTATGTAGACATGACCGAGACTCATCTCCGGTCAATAACCAATAGCGGAACCTGGATGCTCATATTGGTTCCTACATATTCTACGAAGATCTTTATCGGTCAAACCGCATAACAACATACGTTGTTCCCTTTGTCATCGGTATGTTATTTGCCCGAGATTCGATCATCGGTATCTCAATTCCTAGTTCAATCTCGTTACTGGCAAGTCTCTTTACTCTTTCTGTAATGCATCATCCCGCAACTAACTGATTAGTCACATTGCTTGCAAGGCTTATAGTGATGTGCATTACCGAGAGGGCCCAGAGATACCTCTCCGATACTCGGAGTGACAAATCCTAATCTCGATCTATGCCAACTCAATAAACATCATCGAAAACACCTATAGAGCATCTTTATAATCACCCAGTTATGTTGTGACGTTTGATAGCACACTAAGTGTTCCTCCGGTATTCGAGACTTGCATAATCTCATAGTCATAGGAACATGTATAAGTCACGAAGAAAGCAATAACAACAAACTAAACGATCAAGTGCTAAGCTAACGGAATGGGTAAAGTCAATCACATCATTCTTTAATGATGTGATCCCGTTAATCAAATAACAACTCATGTATGTGGCTAGGAAACTTAACCATCTTTGATTCAACGAGCTAGTCAAGTAGAGGCATACTAGTGACACTCTCTTTGTCTATGTATTCACACATGTACTAAGTTTCTGGTTAATACAATTCTAGCATAAACATTTATCATGATATAAGGAAATATAAATAATAAATTTATTATTGCCTCTAGGGTAAATTTCCTTCAGTCTCCCACTTGCACTAGAGTCAATAATCTAGATTACACAGTAATGATTCTAACACCCATCTAGTCTTGGTGCTGATCATGTTTTGCTCGTGAGAGAGGCTTAGTCAACGGGTCTGCAACATTCAGATCCGTATGTATCTTGCAAATCTCTATGTCTCCCTCCTTGACTTGATCGCGGATGGAATTGAAGCGTTTCTTGATGTGCTTGGTTCTCTTGTGAAATTTGGATTCCTTTGCCAAGGCAATTGCACCAGTATGGTCACAAAAGATTTTTATTAGACCCGATGCACTAGGTGTGACACCTAGATCGGATATGAACTCATTCATCCAGACTCCTTCATTTGCTGCTTCCGAAGCAGCTATGTACTCCGCTTCACACGTAGATCCTGCCACGACACTTTGCTTAGAACTACACCAACTTATAGCTCCACCGTTCAATATAAATACGTATCCGATTTGTGACTTAGAGTCATCCGGATCAGTGTCAAAGCTTGCATCGACGTAACCATTTACGACGAGCTCTTTGTCACCTCCATAAACGAGAAACATATCCTTAGTAGTTTTCAGGTATTTCAGGATGTTCTTGACCGCTGTCCAGTGATCCACTCCTGGATTACTTTGGTACCTCCCTGCTAAACTAATAGCAAGGCACACATCATGTCTGGTACACAGCATTGCATACATGATAGAACCTATGGCTGAAGCATAGGGAATGACTTTCTTTTATCTCTATCTTGTGCAGTGGTCGGGCATTGAGTCTGACTCAACTTCGCACCTTGTAACACAGGCAAGAACCCTTTCTTTGCTTGATCCATTTTGAATTTCTTCAAAACTTTATCAAGGTATGTGCTTTGTGAAAGTCCAATTAAGCGTCTTGATCTATCTCTATAGATCTTGATGCCCAATATATAAGTAGCTTCACCGAGGTATTTCATTGAAAAACTCTTATTCAAGTATACTTTTATGCTATCCAGAAATTCTATATCATTTCCAATCAACAATATGTCCTCCACATGTAATATTAGAAATGCTACAGAGCTCCCACTCACTTTCTTGTAAATACAAGCTTCTCCAAAAGTCTGTATAAAACCATATGCTTTGATCACACTATCAAAAAGTTTAATCCAACTCCGAGATGCTTGCACCAGTCCATAAATGGATCGCTGGAGCTTGCACACTTTGTTAGCATTCTTTGGATTGATAAAACCTTCGGGTTGCATCATATACAACTCTTCTTCCAGAAATCCATTCAGGAATGCAGCCTTTACATCAATTTGCCAAATTTCATAATCATAAAATGCAGCAATTGCTAACATGATTCAGACGGACTTAAGCATCGCTACGGGTGAGAAGGTCTCATCGTAGTCAACTCCTTGAACTTGTCAAAAACCTTTTGCAATAAGTCGAGCTTTGTAGATAGTAACATTACCGTCAGCATCAGTCTTTTTCTTGAAAATCCATTTATTCTCGATGGATTGCCGATCATCGGGCAAGTCAACCAAAGTCCATACTTTGTTCTCATACATGGATCCCATCTCAGATTTCATGGCCTCAAGCCATTTCGCGGAATCTGGGCTCATTATCGCTTCCTCATAGTTCGTAGGTTCGTCATGGTCGAGTTACATGACCTCCAGAACCGGATTACCGTACCACTCTGGTGCGGATCTTACTCTGGTTGACCTACGAGGTTCAGTAGTAACTTGATCTGAAGTTACATAATCATCATCATTAGCTTCCTCACTAATTGGTGTAGAAGTCATAGGAACTGATTTCTGTGATGAACCACTTTCCAATAAGGGAGCAGGTATAGTTACCTCATCAAGTTCTACTTTCCTCCTACTCACTTCTTTCGAGAGAAACTCCTTCTCTAGAAAGGATTCATTCTTAGCAACGAATGTCTTGCCTTTGGATCTGTGATAGAAGGTGTACCCAACAGTCTCCTTTGGGTATTCTATGAAGACACATTTCTCCGATTTGGGTTCAAGCTTATCAGGTTGAAGCTTTTTCACATAAGCATCGCAGCCACAAACTTTAAGAAACGACAACTTGTGTTTCCTGCCAAACCACAATTCATAAGGTGTCATCTCAACGGATTTAGATGGTGCCCTATTTAACGTGAATGCAGCCGTCTCTAAATGTAGCGACCAGACCCGAATGGATCAAGTCTCTGTGCTCAGTGTCATCCCTGGATCAGTAATGCTGACACCACACAGTACTTCGAAGGATTTATAGCAGAGTAGCAATCACACACTTATTACATCGTTGTCCACAAGGAACTTATTACAATAATATGGCTTAAGGCCATCTAATAATAACAGCGGAAGGCTTGGAAGACAAGTGAGTCCATCAACTCCATCGGCATCACCGAGTATAGAACCACGACCTAACACCTTACTGCGTCGTCGAAAAGTCTCATAACGTGAAAGTTGCAGCCCAAAACGGTCAAGACATGGAATATCTTTGGCAATGTAACACATAGAGGGCAATGAGGAATAAGCCTATACTACATGCATATATGGCTGGTGGAAAAGCTCTACGGTTACATTTTTGCATAAAGCTAGTTTTTCCCTACAACAAAGGAATAATTTTATTTAACTATCATGGTGGTTGTTAAACATTGAGAATGGTTGACAGCATCCTCAATCCCAATTAAAAGTACTCATTAAAAACCCAATAACACTTATTTGAAGTAACATGTTGAGATTCACATGATATTCAAGTACTAGATACTCAAGATGTCCATAACCGGGGACACGGCTAATCATGATTAGTTTATACACTCTGCAGAGGTTTTGCACTTTTCCCCACAAGACTCGATCGCCTCCGCTTGGTTCTCTCACGACTGGGTGTTTGAGAAACGGATGACCGAGACATAGTCTTTCAGAAGCGCTAGCACCTTACATGTGGGTAGACCGTACCAACCTACATCCCCTACATCAGCTAGCCTACCCGTAAGAGTTCGCACAACTTAGTCAACTACGCCAGAGCCCATAATTAGCTTGTGGCTGCACACGGAAGTTTCCAGTTTGAATAATCTTATGATCCCTTAGAGCACGGGTGGCGGTCCGAAGAAATACAGTAAGTCCTGATAGAAACCAGTGCCTCAATCCACCCGGATGTGTGTTTAGGTTGCCACCTTAGATAAACCTTAATTAATAATCTCACATCTGTCATGGATATTCACTCACCCAATCCACGCCTACTAGCATAGCATGGCATAATTAAGCAAACGTAGAAGTAACTCCCAAGGTTTCATAAGTAAAAGCAGGTAATTGGTACTACCTCAATCTACTTCCCATCCCTCAATTTTATTAGTTCCTAAACATGGTAGTGTTTGAGGGTTTGATCTTATGCTATAAAACTGGGTAGTAGAAAAGGTATGATCAAGTGTTACTTGCCTTGCCGATGATCCATGAGACCTAGAGATTCAAGTAACAAGCGGCGCACTCAAGGTGATCTAACGCAGACAAACAACAAGCATACAATAAGTACTCATCTAATGCACGGGAAATCTCGAATAAAAGATCTAACCGGATAGTTCAACTTAAGAACCCCGTTGCAAAAGAATCGAATCAAATAAAGCATCGAAAGTCGAAACTCGAGAGAGAACGACTCGGTTTAGCAATCTGAAACTAGGTCAAAATTTTACAGAGCAAAACTCGTAAGTAGGTTAGTCGGAACGGCGGTTTCAGAACGAAACTCCAGCGCTTGAATCACCCGATTCGATAAACGAGCAAGAAATAAAACAGATTTGAAAATCGGATCGGAAATCGAATCGGAAAAATAACGGATTAAATCCGATTAAAAGAAAACGACGAACGGATTAAATAACGAACGTTAGATTAATGTAACTAATCCAACGAACACATTCATTGAAACGAACGGTTCGGTGAACGTTCATAATTAAGAAAACCGAAAAAAATAAAAACCATCTATGGTTTTTAAAAAAAAAACAGAACATCTCGAGAAAAAAACGGATCGGGTTTTCTTAGAGAAAACCGGATCAGGACGGGGCGGCGGCGGCTACCTCCGGTGATTTCGCTGGGCTCCGGCGGGCTCCGGGGTCGGCGGGTCCGGCGGGTCGGGAGGTGCGGCGGGTCGGCGGGTGCTCGCGACGGCGAAACGGCGGCGGGCGGTTCTCAGCGGCGGCGGGTTGGGGCGCGGCGGCGGCGGGTGAGGAGAGAGGGGGCGGTATTTATGGAAGGGGTGACGGCCTTGGGAAGGGGCAGGCGGCGGGTTTGAGGCGGACTCGGGCGGCGGGCGACGTGGCGGCGGCGGGTTTCACAAGGCGTCGCGAGGGAGAGAGGAGGCGGGCTGGCGCCGGGCCGGTCAAGCCGGCTGGCCTTGGCCCGGCGCGATTTTAAAAAAAAACTAAACGGAAAAAAATACCAAACGAACTCCGAATTTAATAAAATAAATTTTCCCCGACTCCTAAAATGAGTCGAACAAAATGAACTTTAAAAGCGGCAAATATGCATATTTTTTAAATGCTCATTTTGCCTAAGCAAAATAAATCTTCCAAAACCAATTTTTTATTTATTTATAATATCTTCATTTTTCCTAAATATTGGGAAAGTCATATTATTCCCTCTCTTAAGTTTTTTTATAGGAAAATTTTATGAAGATAATTAAATAAATCCAATGATCCTATTTTCAAAATTTGAGAAATCCCAAATATGAAAATAATGAAACTTCCAACTCTCTCCGAGGGTCCTTGAGTTGCGCGAAATTTTCTAGGATCGAAAAAATGCGAGAAAGATATGATATGCATGATGACCTAATGTATAACATACCAAATTGAAAATTTGGGATGTTACAAACCTACCCCCTTAAGATGAATCTCGCCCTCGAGATTCGGGTTGGCTAGAAAATAGGTGAGGGTGGTCCTTGAGCAAAACTTCCTCTCTTTCCCGGTGGCTTCATCCTCAAAGGTGGTGGCTCCACCGAACTTTGCAAAACTTGATAACTTTGCTGCGGGTAACTCACGGCAAAATCGAGAATCTTAACCGGTTTTCCTCATATGTCAAGTCATCCTTCAACTGAATTGCTTCCAAAGTGCACTTGTGTCTCTTAACGGTACCTCTGCTATCTCGGGTGACATTTCTTCAATCGAGAAACATGGAATACATCATGAACTCCTCGACAGTCCTTCCGCAGTTCCAACTTATAAGCAACTTCTCCCATGCGTTGCAAAATCTTATACGGTCCAACGAAACGTGGTGCTAACTTTCCTTTAACTCCAAAACGCTTAACTCCTCGGCGGGATACTCTAAGATATACTCTGTCTCCAACTTCATACTCAATCGCTGCGCTTTGAATCGGCATAGCTCTTTTATGCGGATCGGGCTACCTTGAGCCTGTCTCGAATCAACTTAACTTTCGTTGAGACTCCTTAATCAAATCTGGTCCAAACAATCGACGATCTCCGTTTCGTCCCATAACAACGGTGTCCTGCACCTTCTTCCATACAAAGCCTCGAAGGTGCCATCTTCAAGCTGGTTTGGTAACTGTTGTTGTAGGAAAATTCTGCATACGGCAAATTATCATCCCGGCTAGATCCATAATCTAGGGCACAAGCTCTCAAAGATGTCCTCCGTAATCTGATTGACTCTCTCGATCATCCATCGGTCTGTGGGTGGAAAGCTGCATCAATTCAATCGGGTTCCCAATGTTTCGTGCAACCGGTTCCAAAATTTCGAGGTAAACCGGGTTCCTCTATCTCGATACAATGCTCCTCGGAAGTCCGTGTAAGCACACAATTCTGGTCATGTATATCTTTGCCAACTTAGCAAGCTATAGGTAGTCTTATTTGGAATGAAATGAGCTACCTTTGTTAAACGATTCGACTATAACCCAAATCGAGTCATAACCTAAACGGGTCTTTGGCAAACCTGTGATGAAATCCATGCCTAGTTTATCCCACTTCCATTCGGTATCGGCAATGGTTGTAACAATCCTGCTGGCTTCGATGTTCGCCTTTACTTTCGACATACATCACAAATCGCTACATACTCGCAATATCCTTCTTCATTCCGGTCCACCGTAAAGTGTTCTTCAAATCCAAATACATCTTGGTATTCCCTGGGTGAATCGAATAGGGTGAATCATGAGCTTCTTGTAAAATCAACTTCCTTATCTCGGGTTATTGGGCACATAAACACGGTCTTCAAACCATAGGGTATCGTGCTCATCCTCACGGAATCCTTTAGCTTTTCCTTTGCTCATTTTCTCCTTTATAGAGGCAACTTCCTTATCGCCTTTTGGGCTTTTACGATTTTGTCCATCGGTGTTGATCAATCTCCAATGCTACTACATAGCCTCTCGGAACTATTTCCAAACATAGCTCTCGAAGGTCCTCGGCTAACTCATTGGGTATTCCTCCCATCTTTAGAGTATTGATGTGGCTCTTACGGCTCAATGCGTCAGCTACGACATTAGCCTTTCCGGGGTGATAATGCAATCTCATGTCATAATCCTTGATAAGCTCTAACCATCTCCTTTGTCTGAGATTCAATTCCTTCGTGTGAAGATGTACTTCAAACTCTTGTGATCCGTATATACTTCACAATGATTTCCAATGAGAAAATGTCTCCACGTCTTCGAGGGCATGCACAACGCTAACTCCAAATCATGAGTGGCATAATTCAACTCATGGGGCTTAAGTTGTCGTGAAGCATACGAAACAACTCTTCCTTCTTGCATAAGCATCGCTCCAAGTCCTCGGCGTGAAGCGTGTAATACACCTCATAATCCTTAGTCTCGATCTGGCAATATCAAGACCGGCGAGGTAACCAATCTTTTCTTCAATTCCCGAAAACTTGCCTCACAAATCCTCGGTCCATATAAATTTGTTTTCCTTCTTCAACAATTCATCATAGGCTTAGCAATCCTTGAGAAATTCTCAATGAATCTTCGGTAGTATCCTGCGAGTCCAAGGAAACTCCGAATCTCTCCAACTGTCGTTGGTGCTTCCCATCTGGTTACGGTCTCAACCTTTGTGGGGTAAACTGATATTCCTTCTCCGGATATAACATGTCCGAGAAATCCAACTTCCTTTAGCCAAAACTCACATTTGCTGAACTTGGCATACAACTGGTGTTCCCTCAGTTTCTCCAAAACCAATCGCAAATGTTCCTTGTGTTCCCCTTCATTCTTCGAGAAAATCAAAATGTCATCAATGAACACCATGATGAACTTATCCAAAAACTCCATAAACACTTTGTTCATCAGGTTCATGAAATAGGCTGGTGCATTAGTCAGTCCAAATGACATAACGGTATACTCGTACAATCCATATCTCGTGGTAAATGCTGTCTTGGGTATGTCCTGCTCCCGAATCTTCAATCGGTGGTACCACGATCGCAAGTCGATCTTGGAAAACACCTTGGCTCCTTGCAAGCGATCAAACAGATCATTTATCATGGGTAGTGGGTACTTGTTCTTGATTGTTACTTCATTCAATCCACGATAATCAACAACCATTCTTAACGATCCATCCTTCTTCTCCACTAGCAAAACGGGTGATCCCCAAGGTGAAGAACTTGGGCGTATAAAACCTTTATCCAATAGTTCCTTAATCTGCTTCTTGATTTCCGCCAAATCCTTTGCGGGCATCCTATATGGTCGCTCGATATCGGGCCTGTTCACGGCAACAAATTTCGATCAAAAACTCAATGTCTCTATCCGGTGGCATTCCCGACAACTCTTCCGGAAATACATCAGATAATCCTTCACCATCGGTACTTCTTCCCGCACCACTCACGATAAGCAATTAACTTGCGCTCTTCTCGGCTCGTGCCGTGATACATACTTAATCCTTCTTCCTTCCGGGTGGTGAGCAAAATTGACTTTGTGGTGCAATCTATGTTTCCTCCATACTTTGATAACCAATCCATTCCTAATATCACATCCAATCCTTGGGATTCCGTAACTATTAGGTCCGAGGGGAAAACATAGTGTCCAATCCTTAATGGCGCCGATCACACCATTTACTAGCCATGTACTCGCCTCGGGTGAGGTTACTAGCATGGGTGACCTAAGGGCTTGGGTTGGTAACTTATACTTATCCACAAATCCCTTGATATGTATGAATGCGATGCACCAGTATCGAAAAGAACAACCGCAGAAATGACTTAACCAAAAACTTACCGATTCATCGCATCGGGCCGATCTTCAACCTCCTCCACATCAATGTGGTTCACCTGTCCCCTGTTGAAAGGGTTGGGTTTCTTTCGAGCTTCCATTGCCATTTCCATTACGCCTTCGGACAGTCATTGGCATAATGCCCAGTCTTCGGCACTTAAAGCAAGTAATATGACTCAGTCTACTTTGGATGGTGTTGACGGGTTGGTGCGATTCTGTCCATTGCTTCCTCCATTCCCGTTCCCATTCTTGGTGTCTGTTATGGTTATGCGAATTACCTCCTCCATGGGTATGCTGAAACCGAATTCTGACTTAGGGGTATAACGAGGTTTCTGCGAGCTCCAGAGTTATACTTCCCTTGCCCATACTTCCGCTTATGCGGTTCTCAATTCTTCTTTGCTTTCCTTCAATCATGAGGGCTCGGTCTACTAACTCCGGTAGTTATTGAAACTGGCTACCATCAACGGCATCTTGAACTCATCATTCAGTCCTTCTAGAAACTTCTCCTGTTTAGTTGCATCGGTAGCAACGTCATCCGGGGCATAACGTGCTAATTTACTAAAGTCATCCACGTCATCGCCAATCCTTCCTCCTTGGCGTAAGTTGCGAAACTCACGCTTCTTCATGGCCATAGCTCCTGCTTGAAACATGGGCGGTCTGGAAAGCTTGTCAAATTGATCCCATGTGGATGTTGTCTCAATGGTAAGTGGTCGTGAAATTCTCCCACCATCTTCTTCTTGGGTCCTTCAAGCTGATGTGCTGCAAACTTCACTCTTTCTCCATCTGTGCATCCTGTAGTGGTCAGCTCCCTTCCTATCTTGCTGAGCCAGTCATCTGCTACAATCGGCTCGGTGCTACTGGAATACGCCGGTGGGTTTAGTCTAAGGAAACGAGTCAGATGATCCGCAGGTGGTGGTGGTGGTGGGTTGTTGTTGTTGTTGCCCTGGTTCTGCACCAATGTTTGAATCGTGGTGATTCTGCTTCCGGATCAGTTGGGTGATCTCTGGCGGAAAAACAAATCCGGGTCGCTGGCGTCTCGGAGGCATCTGATGGGTTTAGAAAAGATGAGAATTTAGAATAGAATGAGGTCGAAGGGGAATCACTACCCAATTGCACATGAGCAAATGCACACAAAATCACTTCATTCAGTCAAACAAGGGCTTACAACGATCTAACTATCGCAAAAGTGCGTGTACTATAATGTTTACATGGAGGGAAATACTACTATATGTGGGGGACTTATACTAATTTGAACCGGTGGAAGACTCCATAATGTCTCGCTCCAAATTCGTCTTCAAAGTCGGGTTCACTTGGATCCGAATCGGTGTCGTCGATGTTGATGTAGTCGCTTGGGCAATCGACATACCGGTCTTCATTCCTGAGCGCCAACTTCTTCTTGAGTTCTTCAATCTCGTACTTAAGATCGTTATTGTGTCTTGCTAGAGCTACGATCTCGTCCATGTAGTCCTTGAGTGTAGTCTTTAGTTCTCCTTCCAGTTCGATGATCCTTCTCTTTGTCTTCTGCAACTCCAACATATCATTGCACATTTGGTTCTCCTGGTGTCGAATGTGCTGATTTAACTCCTGGATGAAAGCTGCAATGGACCTATCCTTCTTGGTCTTGACGACGTCCAGTTGTCATCTCGGCGTCCATAAATCGGTAGATAGTGTCCTTGAGGTCTTCTTGATAAACTTCTCCAATGCGTCCCATGGTGATGTGAGCTGCCATGCTCTTTCCGGACTCCAAGTTGGTGCAATCAAAACACTATCTATAGGCTTGGTGATTGGGGCGAATGTCCTTCCTGAACGTGGCGTGAATCTTCCAGCGCTCCTCTTGAGCAGTGGCGTTGAAAGTCCGGTGAAGCTTGGTAGTCCAATGTTCGTGTGCTTGGTAACTTCCTTCAAGTGAAATCCAAAAGGTGTGCCTTCATCCGGTTGGGTGTACCGATCTTCGCGTCCGTCATCCTAAAGAGAGTAGAAAAGATGAGGAGTTAGAAAATGGGAAGAGTAGTGATCTATGGCTTTAACTTAGTGGTCGTGTCCTACAAAGGAGCGTGTGCTCGATACCATTCTCTGTGGCGACCAGACCCGAATGGATCAAGTCTCGTGCTCGGTGTCATCCTGGATCGATGTCGACACCACACAAGATTTCAAGGATTTATAGCAGAGTAGCAATCACACACTTATTACATCGTTGTCCACAAGGGAACTTATTACAATAATATGGCTTAAGGCCATCTAATAATAACAATGAAGGCTTGGAAGACAAGTGAGTCCATCAACTCCATCGGCATCATCGAGTATAGAACCACGACCTAACACCTTACTAAATGCATTCGAAAAGTGCATAGCGTGAAAGTTGCAGCCCGAAACGGTCAAGACATGGAATATGCCGCAATGTAACACATAGAGGGCAATGAGGAATAAGCCTATACTACATGCATATATGGCTGGTGGAAAAGCTCTACGGTTACATTTTGCATAAAGCTAGTTTTTCCCTACAACAAAGGAATAATTTTATTTAACTATCATGGTGGTTGTTAAACATTGAGAATGGTTGACAGCATCCTCAATCCCAATTAAAAGTACTCATTAAAAACCCAATAACATTTATTTGAAGTAACATGTTGAGATTCACATGATATTCAAGTACTAGATACTCAAGATGTCCATAACCGGGACACGGCTAATCATGATTAGTTTATACACTCTGCAGAGGTTTGCGCACTTTTCCCCACAAGACTCGATCGCCTCCGCTTGGTTCTCGCACTACATGGTGTTTGAGAAAGCGGATGACCGAGACATAGTCTTTCGAGCGCTTAGCACCTTACATGTGGGTAGACCGTACCAACCTACATCCCCTACATCAGCTAGCCTACCCGTAAGAGTTCGCACAACTTAGTCAACTACGCCAGAGCCCATAATTGGCTTGTGGCTGCACACGGAAGTTTCCAGTTTGAATAATCTTATGATCCCTTAGAGCACGGGTGGCGGTCCAAGAAATACAGGCAAGTCCTCGATAGAAACCAGGTGCCTCAATCCACCCAGATGTGTGTTTAGGTTGCCACCTTAGATAAACCTTAATTAATAATCTCACATCTGTCATGGATATTCACTCACCCAATCCACGTCTACTAGCATAGCATGGCATAATTAAGCAAACGTAGAAGTAACTCCCAAGGTTTCATAAGTAAAAGCAGTAATAGGTACTACCTCAATCTACTTCCCATCCCACAATTTAATTAGATCCTAAACATGCAAGTGTTTGAGGGTTTGATCTAATGCAATAAAACTGGGTAGTAGAAAAGGTATGATCAAGTGTTACTTGCCTTGTCGATGATCCATGAGACCTAGAGATTCAAGTAACAAGCGGCGCACTCCGGGTGATCTAACGCAGACAAACAACAAGCATACAATAAGTACTCATCTAATGCACGGGAAATCTCGAATAAAAGATCTAACCGGATAGTTCAACTTAAGAACCACAGTTTGCAAAAGAATCGAATCAAATAAAGCATCGAAAGTCGAAACTCGAGAGAAACGACTCGGTTTAGCAATCTGAAACTAGGTCAAAATTTTACAGTAGCAAAGCTCTGTGTAAGTAGGTTAGTCGAACGGCGGTTTCAGAACGAAACTCAGCGCTTGAATCACCTGATTCGATAAACGAGCAAGAAATAAAACAGATTTGAAAATCGGATCGAAATCGAATCGGAAAAATAACGGATTAAATCCGATTAAAAGAAAAACGACGAACGGATTAAATAATGGACGTTCGTTAACGTAACTAATCCAACGAACACATTCATTGAAAGCGAACGGTTCGGTGAACGTTAGATTAATTAAGAAAACCGAAAAAATAAAAACCATCTAGGGTTTTAAAAAACCGAACATCTCGAGAAAAACGGATCGGGTTTTCTTAGAGAAACCGGATCGGGCGGGCGGCGGCTACCTCCGGTGACTTTGCGGTGGGGCTCGGGGGGGCTCAAGGGTCCGGCGGGTCGGGAGTGCGGCGGGGTCGTGAGGTGCTCGGCGAAACGGCGGGCGGCGTCCTCGGCGGCGGGCTCGGGTTGGGCGGCGCGGTGAGGAGAGAGGCGGTATTTATGGAAGGGGGGTGGCCTTGGGGAAGGCATGGCGGGTGGCGGACTCGGGCGGGGGCGACGTCTTGTGGCGGGCTTCAGCGTCTTGTGAGGAGAAGGCGGCAGGCGGGTCATTTGGGCCGGGCCTTGGCCCGAAGTCTTGTGATTTAAAAAAAAACAAAACAAAACTAAACGGAAAAAAAAAAACCAAACGAACACCGAATTTGATAAAATAAATTTTCCCCGACTCCTAAAAATGTGTCGAACAAAATGAACTTTAAAAGCAGCAAATATGCATATTTTTTTTAAATGCTCATTTTTGCCTAAGCAAAATAAATCTTCCAAAACCAAATTTTTATTTATTTATAATATCTTCATTTTTCCTAAATATTGGGAAAGTCATATTATTCCCTCTCTTAAGTTTTTTTTATAGGGAAATTTTATGAAGATAATTAAATAAATCCAATGATCCTATTTTCAAAATTTGAGAAATCCCAAATATGAAAATAATGAAACTTCCAACTCTCTCCGAGGGTCCTTGAGTTGCGCGAAATTTTCTAGGATCGGAAAAATGCGAGAAAGATATGATATGCATGATGACCTAATGTATAACATACCAAATTGAAAATTTGGGATGTTACACTAAAGCATAACCCCAAAACAATAGCGGTAAATCAGTAAGAGACATCATAGATCGCACCATATCTAGTAAAGTACGATTACGACGTTCAGACACACCATTACGCTGTGGTGTTCCGGGTGGCGTGAGTTGTGAAACTATTCCGCATTGTTTGAAATGAAGACCAAACTCGTAACTCAAATATTCTCCTCCACGATCAGATCGCAAAAACTTTATTTTCTTGTTACGATGATTTTCCACTTCACTCTGAAATTCTTTGAACTTTTAAAATGTTTTAGACTTATGTTTCATCAAGTAGATATACCCATATCTGCTCAAATCATCCGTGCAGGTCAAAAAATAACGATACCTGCCACGAGCCTCAATATTCATCCGACCACATACATCAATATGTATGATTTCCAATAAATCTGTTGCTCGCTCCATTGTTCCGGAGAACGGAGTTTTAGTCATCTTGCCCATGAGGCATGGTTCGCAAGTACCAAGTGATTCCAAAATTCCATCAGAATGGAGTTTCCTCATGCGCTTTACACCAATATGACCCAAACGGCAGTGCCACAAATACGTTGCACTATCATTATCAACTCTGCATCTTTTGGCTTCAATATTATGAATATGTGTGTCACTACTATCGAGATTCAACAAAAATAGACCACTCTTCAAGGGTGCATGACCATAAAAGATATTACTCATATAAATAGAACAACCATTATTCTCGGATTTAAATGAATAACCGTCTCGCATCAAACAAGATCCAAATATAATGTTCATGCTTAACGCTGGCACCAAATAACAATTATTCAGGTCTAAAGCTAATCCCGAAGGTAGATGTAGAGGTAGCGTGCAGACGGCGATCACATCGACTTTGGAACCATTTCCCACGCGCTTCGTCACCTCGTCCTTAGCCAATCTTCACTTAATCCGTAGTCCCTGTTTCGAGTTGCAAATATTAGCAACAGAACCAGTATCAAATACCCAGGCACTACTGCGAGCATTAGTAAGGTACACATCAATAACATGTATATCACATATACCTTTGTTCACCTTGCCATCCTTCTTATCCGCCAAATACTTTGGGCGATTCGCTTCCAAAGTGACCAGTCCCTTTGCGTGAGAAGCACTCAGTCTCAGGCTTAGGTCAAGACTTGGGCTTCTTCACTTGAGCAGCAACTTGTTTGCCGTTATTCTTGAAGTCCCCCTTCTTCCCTTTACCCTTTTTCTTGAAACTGGTGGCCTTGTTGACCATCAACACTTGATGTTCGTTCTTGATTTCTACCTCCGCAGCCTTTAGCATTGCGAAGAGCTCGGGAATTGTCTGATCCATCCCTTGCATATTATAGTTCATCATGAAGCTCTTGTAGCTTGGTGGCAGTGATTGAAGAACTCTGTCAACGACACTATCATCAGGAAGATTAACTCCCAACTGAGTCAAGTGGTTGTGGTACCCGGACATTACGAGTATATGTTCACCGACGTAACTATTCTCCTCCATTTTGCAGCTGTAGAACTTATTGGAGACTTCATATCTCTCAATCCGGGCATTTTCTTGAAATATTAACTTCAACTCCTGGAACATCTCATATGCTCCATGACGTTCAAAATGACGTTGAAGTCCCGGCTCTAAGCTATAAAGCGTGGCACACCGAACTATCGAGTAGTCATCAGCTTTGCTTTGCGAGACGTTCTTAACGTCATCAGCAGGATCTGCAGCAGGCCTGGCACCTAGCGGTGCTTCCAGGACATAATTCTTCTATGCAGCAATGAGGATAATCCTCAAGTTACGAACCCAGTCCGTGTAGTTGCTACCATCATCTTTCAACTTAGCTTTGTCTAGGAACACATTAAAATTCAAAGGAATAGTAGCACGGGCCATTGATCTACAACAACATACACATGCAAAATACTATCAGGTACTAAGTTCATGATAAATTGAAGTTCAATTAATCATATTACTTAAGAACTCCCACTTAGATAGACATCCCTCTAATCATCTAAGTGATCACGTGATCCAAATCAACTAAACCATGTCCGATCATCACGTGAGATGGAGTAGTTTTCAATGGTGAACATCACTATGTTGATCATATCTACTATAAGATTCACGCTTGACCTTTCGGTCTCAGCGTTCCGAGGCCATATCTGCATATGCTAGGCTCGTCAAGTTTAACCCGAGTATTCTGGGTGTGCAAAACTGGCTTGCACCCATTGTATGTGAACGTAGAGCTTATCACACCCGATCATCACGTGGTGTCTCGGCACGATTTAACTTTCGCATAGCAGTGCATACTCAGGGAGAACACTTGTACCTTGAAATTTAGTGAGAGATCATCTTATAATGCTACCGCCGAACTAAGCAAAATAAGATGCATAAAGGATAAACATCACATGCAATCAATAGAAGCGATATGATATGGCCATCATCATCTTGTGCCTTTGATCTCCATCTCCAAAGCACTGTCATGATCACCATCATCACTGGCGCGACACCTTGATCTCCATCGTAGCATCGTTGTCGTCTCGCCAACTATTGTTTCTACGACTATTGCTACTGCTTAGTGATAAAGTAAAAACAATTACAGGGCGATTGCATTGCATACAATAAAGCGACAACCATATGGCTCCTACCAGTTGATGATAACTCTGTTACAAAACATGATCATCTCATACAATAAAATTTAGCATCATGTCTTGACTATATCACATCACAACATGCCCTACAAAAACAAGTTAAACATCCTCTACTTTGTTGTTGCAAGTTTTACGTGGCTACTATGGGCTGAGCAAGAACCGTTCTTACCTACGCATCAAAACCACAATGATTTTTCGTCAAGTGTGCTGTTTTAACCTTCAACAAGGACCGGGCGTAGTCACACTCGATTCAACTAAAGTTGGAGAAACTGACACCCGCCAGCCACCTGTGTGCAAAGCACGTCGGTAGAACCAGTCTCGCGTAAGCGTACGCGTAATGTCGGTCCAGGCCGCTTCATACAACAATACCGCCGAATCAAAGTATGACATGCTGGTAAGCAGTATGACTATTATCGCCCACAACTCTTTCTGTTCTACTCGTGCATATAACGTCTACGCATAGACCCGACTTTGATGCCATTGTTGGGGAACACAGTAATTTCAAAAAAATTCCTACGCACACGCAGATCCATCTAGGTGATGTATAGCAACGAGAGGGGAGAGTGTTGTCCACGTACCCTCGTAGACCGAAAGAGGAAGTGTTATGACAACACGTTTGATGTATTCGTACGTCTTCACAATACGACCGATCCTAGTACCGAAAGTACGGCACCTCCGCGATCTGCACACGTTCAACTCGGTGACGTCCCACGAACTCTAGATCCAGCTGAGGTCGAGGGAGAGCTTCGTCAGCACAACGACGTGATGACGGTGATGATGAATTTACCGACGCAGGGCTTCGCCTAAGCACTACAACGATATGACCGAGGTGGAAATCTGTGGAAGGGGGCACCGCACACGGCTAAACAATCAACTTGTGTGTCTATGGGGTGCCCCCTTCCCCGTATATAAAGGAGTGGAGGAGGGGAGGGCCGGCCCTCTCTATGGCGCGCCCAAGGGGGAAGTCCTACTCCCACCGGGAGTAGGATTCCCCCCTTCCCTAGTTGGAGTAGGAGAGGAAGGAAGGAGGAGAGAGGGAGAAGGAAAGGGGGGCCGGTCCCCACCCTAATTCGGATTGGGCTTGGGGCGGGGCACCTTGGCCGCCTCCTCCTCTCTCCCACTAAGGCCCAATAAGGCCCATATACTCCCCGGGGGGTTCCGGTAACCTCCCGGTACTCCGGTAAATGCCCGAACTTACCCGGAACCATTCCGATATCCAAACATAGCCATCCAATATATCAATATTTATGTCTCGACCATTTTGAGACTCCTCGTCATGTCCGTGATCATATCTGGGACTCTAAACAACCTTCTACATCAAAACATATAAACTCATAATACCGATCGTCACCGAACGTTAAGCGTGCGGACCCTACGGGTTCGAGAAATATGTAGACATGACCGAGACTCATCTCCGGTCAATAACCTATAGCGGAACCTGGATGCTCATATTGGTTCCTACATATTCTACGAAGATCTTTATCGGTCAAACCACATAACAACATACGTTGTTCCCTTTGTCATCGGTATGTTACTTGCCCGAGATTTGATCGTCGGTATCTCAATACCTAGTTCAGTCTCGTTACCGGCAAGTCTCTTTACTCATTCCGTAATGCATCATCCCGCAACTAACTCATAGTCACATTGCTTGCAAGGCTTATAGTGATGTGCATTACGAGAGGGCCCAGAGATACCTCTCCGATACTCGGAGTGACAAATCCTAATCTCGATCTATGCCAACTCAACAAACACCATCGGAGACACCTGTAGAGCATCTTTATAATCACCCAGTTATGTTGTGACGTTTGATAGCACACTAAGTGTTCCTCTGGTATTCGGGACTTGCATAATCGCATAGTCATAGGAACATGTATAAGTCATGAAGAAAGCAATAGCAACAAACTAAATGATCAAGTGCTAAGCTAACAGAATGGGTCAAGTCAATCACATCATTCTCTAATGATGTGATCCCGTTAATCAAATGACAACTCATGTCTATGGCTAAGAAACTTAACCATATTTGATTCAACGAGCTAGTCAAGTAGAGGCATACTAGTGACACTCTGTTTGTCTATGTATTCACACATGTACTAACTTTCCGGTTAATACAATTCTAGCATAAACATTTATCATGATATAAGGAAATATAAATAACAACTTTATTATTGCCTCTAGGGCATATTTCCTTCACTTATTTCGCGACTATGAGGTATAACCTAGTTGTAGGAGTCGGAGTACTTCATTGACATTCAACAACGTCAACATCTTCGATGCTCCGACGTGATCTCATTGCGTGCACCTCGATAGTGATCTTGGTTGGTTCTTGCGTGTTGATTTTGTAGGATCTAAAGTATGTCTAGAGGGGGGTGATTAAACTACTTGGTCAAATAAAAATCTAGCCTTTTCCCAATTTTAAGTCTTGGCAAATTTTAGCAACTTATCACAAGTCAAGCAATCAACCTACACATGCAATTCTAAGAGTATAGCAGTGGAATGTAAATCATTTGCATATGAAGGTAAAGGGGAGGAGTTTGGAGGGAGCAAACACAATGTAGACACGGAGATTTTTGGCGTGGTTCCGATAGGTGGTGCTATCGTACATCCACGCTGATGGAGACTTCAACCCACGAAGGGTAACAACAATTGCCTTGAGTCCACGGAGGGCTCCACCCATGAAGGGTCCACGAAGAAGCAACCTTGTCTATCCCACCATGGCATCGCCCACGAAGGACTTGCCTCACTAGGCTAGATCTTCACGAAGTAGGCGATCTCCTTGCCCGTACAAACTCCTTGGTTCAACTCCACAATCTTGACAGAGGCTCCCAAGTGACACCTAACCAATCTAGGAGACACCAATCTCCAAAAGGTAATAAATGGCATGTTGATGATGAACTCCTTGCTCTTGTGCTTCAAATGATAGTCTCCCCAACACTCAACTCTCTTTCATAGATTTGGATATCGTGGAAAGATGATTTGAGTGGAAAGCAACTTGGGGAAGGCTAGAGATCAAGATTCTTGTGGTTGGATTGAGATATCTTGGTCTCAACACATGAGTAGGTAGTTCTCTCTCAGAAAATGAATGTTGGAAGTGTAGGCACGTTCTGATGGCTCTCTCCCCGAATGGAGGAAGGGTGGAGGGGTATATATAGCCTCCACACAAAATCTAACCGTTACACACAATTTACCAAACTCGGTGGGACCGAATAGTGAAACTCGGTCAGACCGATTTAGTTTAAAATGTGAACATCAGGCTTTTCGGTGGGCCGACATGTCAACTCGATGGGACCGATTGTGTTAGGGTTAGGGCATAACGTAATCTCGGTGAGACCGATCACATGAACTCGGCGAGAGCGATTTCTGTAATAGGCAAACAGAGAATTGGTCAAGCAAACTCGGTGGGACCGATTGCTCATTTTGGTGAGACCAAAACGTTACGAAAATGAAACAGAGAGTTTGCATTACGAACTCGGTGGGACCGATCGCTCATCTCGGTTAGACCGAAACGTTACGAAGGGAAATAGAGAGTTTGCAATCCCATCTCGGTGAGACCAAACTGATTAGGGTTTCTGGCTATGGCTATGTCAAATGAACTCAGTGGCGGCGGATAGATCAAATCGGTGGGGCCGAGTTTGACTTTTGGTTTGGGACATATGTGGATATGAGAAAGTGGTTGAGGGCTTTTGGAGCATATCACTAAGCATTTTGAGCAAGCAAGCCATTAAGCAACACCTCATCCCCTTTTAATAGTATTGGATTTTCCTATGGACTCAATGTGATCTTGGGTCACTAAAATGAAAATGCAGAGTCTTGAGCTTGTGCCAATATGTGTCCTTAGCATTTTGAGGGGTCCACATCTCTAGTCCATGCCATGCCAATCATTGAACTTTATGAAATGATTATCTTGAAAGAATATTAGTCCAATGAGCTATATGTTGTTAAAAATTACCAAAACCACCTAGGGATTAGTTGTACTTTCAATCTCCCCCTTTTTGGTAATTGATGACAACACATAGATCAAAGCTTCGACAAATGATAATAAGAATGAATTACATCGTCACTTTGAGAAGTATGTGATAAGCAAGAGCTCCCCCTAAATTTGTGCATTATTTAAAATTTTCTTTTGAATGCAAATGACGATTAGGATCATGGGTTACTCTTCCATGTCACATACATCTTGGTGGAGCACTCAAAATGATAGTATATGAAATATGCACTCATTACCAAGGCAAGATGTGAATGATCATACATGAGAGATAGATAATATCATAATCGAAGCACAAGCATTAACGTATGATATGATCAAACACATGACCATACAAGTATCTCTCACACACATAAAGTATCATCCAAGCAAGCAAACAAATAAGCAGCGAACAAGATAGCAAAAAGAAGCAAAGCTCTCTCTCTCGAAGCCTATGATCTATACACTTTCTCCCCCTTTGGAAACAAGTTACCAAAAAGCTTGAAAATCCATAGTGCTATGCGGCTCTCTAAGCTTGATCTTCGGGAGGTGGCGTGGAGAGGAATCCTACGACAAATGCATCTGTTGAGGTTGTAGGATCTGGTGGAGTTGCAACCGGAGGGGCAACTGAAGCTGTGGCTGCAGGTGCTGAACTAGTAGCTCTAGTCACTACAAAAAAAAGACACATCCGTGATATTTTGGGCCGAACGAATTTTTTTCCTATCATACCTATGACACTTCTATGACGATAATTGTGACAAAACCCGGAATCATCATAGATGTGGTGGGATCCTACTTCTATGACAAAAAATCATGACATAAAATGGGCTTTTCGTCCTGGGCGGGCCGAAGACGCAGCTGCATGACATTCTTTGGGCCATCCATGACAGAGAAAATCGTGGTAGAAGCAAGGGCAAGGAAAATATCAGGGGAGTTCCCGGTTACGATAGGTTGTCGGGGGCCGGGCGATGCGCGTTTCTCTCGTACGTACGCGCGTGTGTGTGAGGCGTTGCGCTCTATCTGAACCCGAGCGAGGCGTTGGGCTCTAACTGAACCAAAGCGATTGCACTATAGGCTACACGCGCATTACTGAACCCGAGCGATCGATCGATCCCTTGTTGTTAACTGAAGCCGAGTGATTCCTTCGCTACTGCTACTAACTGAAGCCGATTGATGCTGCCTCTGGATGAACAATGAGCGTTGTTGGGGGGGGGGGGGGGTTTGGATGAACAGTTCCCGGTGGGGGGTTGGATGAACAGGACCCCGTGGTAGTAGAGGACGTTGCTGCTGGATGAACAATACCCCGATCGATCGAGCCGGTGGATAAACAGGACCCCGTGGAGGGCTGGATGAACATGACCCCATGGAGGGCTGGTTGAACAGTAGCCGGTGGAGGGCTGGATGAACAGTAGCCCGTGGAGGGGTGGTTGAACAGGACCCCGTGGAGAGGGCTGGTTGAACAGTAGCCGGTGGAGGAACGGTGGAGGCTGGATGAACAGCAGTCGTGGATGAACAGTCGCAGGTGGAGGCTGGAGGAGGTCGACGGTGGATGAACAGGAGCCCGTGGAGGCAGTCGATGGTGGATGAACGATGCCTGTGGAGGCGATCGGCGGTGGAGATGAACAGATCCCGTGGAGTCCCGTTTTGCGATGCGCCACACCCCTCCTGATGAACAAGACCCCCGTTTCGACCGTAGCGCTCCAACACAAGTCCGTTTCCTCCGTTTTGCGGTACGCCACACCTCTCCCGATCAACAGGACCCCGTTTCGACTGTAGGAGGTCCGTTTCCTCTATTTTGCGGTATGCCAGACCCCTCCCGATGAACAAGATCCCGTTTCCATTGTGGCCGGTCGAACACAAGGCCATTTCCTCCGTTCTGCAGTACGCCAAGCCTCGTTTCCATCGGCTGGTCTGTCCAAGACGGTTGGCTCCTGATGAACACGGCGACGCATTCCGTTCCGACCCAGCCAGTTGGCTCCCCATGAACACGACGACGACGCAGTTTCTCCGTTCTGACCCAGCCATGTACACGAGCCTTTGCCGTACGTATGCGCGAGTAGGCGTTCCACTTCACCGTATGTAATGTGCGTGGGTCAGATTTACTTTCTTGCACCTCGCCATCAGACGCACGTGCGTGTACATGCTACATGCGCGCCTCTACTTACGACACGTGCGGCGCCTCTACTACGACCGTGCCCTTCCTTGCACGGCAGCGGTTCATCGCTGCAGCCGCAGCATGCACCGATCAACCAAGATGTACGCATATCGTTCATGACCGAATGACAACGCTACGTACACTTCGACCAGGTGGGTTCCGACTGTCAGACACTTTCTTGCGTGCGAAGATGTAGCTGGTGGGTCCCAGCAGTCAGGGGCGAATCGTTTTTTTTGCCCGTAATATGGACACACTTCCTTGTTGCGAAGATGTAGCTGGTGCCCCCCAGCAGTCAGGGGGCGAATCATTTTTTTGCCTGTAATATGGATGCACTTCCTTGCGTGCGAACATATAGCTGGTGGGTCCCACCAGTCAGGGGAAACGTTTTTTTCGCGAAATACGGTGGCCCATCCGGTGGGTCCCTGCTATCAGGTGGAGGAATAATTATTTTCCGCGTAATAAGGAGGCACTTGTTGCGGCCGTGGACCCAACTGTCAGCCTCTCCAAGTACAGTACTCTTCCGATGGAAGTCGGTCGTGGACCACATTGACCACGCCGCGCCGAGAGCACCAAGGCGGTGGATGATGGCGAGGCCTAGGAAGGGGACGACGCGGACCCGGGAAGACGCGGCAATGGATGCCCACGTAGAGAGGAGTGCGAGGGTTCACTGGTTCGGCTGTGGTGTGAGGATGCCGTCGCCGCAGGGCCTGGCCAGCGGTTGGAGTAGTAGGGGGCTGTGAGGCCTCCACAACAGCACAACCGACCACGGGAGGCAGGAGCAGGCGGCACGACCGGTGCTGCTTTGGGAGGCTGGAGCAAGAAGACCAGAGGTTGAAGAAGCACGACGGCCGTTGGATGGACATCGTACGGTCACTGCAGCTAGAATCGTTTATATTGACTAAGTTGACAAAGCCCTCGGTACGCATCAACTTAGTAGGCCCACAGGTCTGCCACCGAAACGGTGTGCCCCAGATGTCAGGGGGAGGAATCATTTTTTGGGCGGGTGAAGCTAGAATATCCGAGATTGAAGAAGAAGCACGACATCCGTTGGATGGACATCCAACGGCCACTGTTGCTAGAACCGTGTGTTGACTATAAGTTGATAAAGCCTTGCATACACGTCAGCTTTTCTTTTTGAGGGGACGCGTCAACTTAGTAGGCCCAAAAGTGTGTGGCAGAGAATTTATAGCCCATTTGAGATTTGTAAGAATGTACAACCCATTTTTGAATTCTAATGGAATTTACTACAACCCATTTACAGTTTGTTAAAAGTACAACCCATTTTCTAGCTAGGACAACGATTAATAATTTCAACCAACCGCTCAAAACAGAATTCAATTAAATTTCCCACATTTTGATGGGATCCAAATATTTTATCCTAAAATTTCTAGTCAGATTAAATACAATTTCAATATAAATTTGTCTTACATAAAAATCCAACGAAACATTGCGCGTGCAACAATTAATGAAATTAAAATTTTCAAAATCCAATAATAATATTTTATAAACTAATTACGTGTTTGGTGCATTTTTTATAGTTACAGCCCAGTTTTTATAGTTACATCCCATTTATTATTTCTTAAAGCCCATTTTCTTGTTAATCCTAATGCATCCCTCCTAGGAAAGATTTGCAGCCCAGCTGGGCGGAGAATAACAAGTTGACCTTGCCTGGGTATTCCTCAAAAAAAAGTATAGCTGGGCTAGCCATTTTCAGCTTGAAAAAAATTTAATATCTGGGCTGGATATCTGGCCTGGGCTAGAAGGGCCACAGCCCGCAAAGTTAATACCCTGCTCTCCTCTGAACAACAACGAAAGCATCGCTCAAGAAAAACTCTGCAGTGCTCACACCTAAAAAACACAAATACTGTTCGAGCTGCTTGGTCCCAGCTATCGGCCGCTCCTTGTGCAATTCTCTCGTTTATTGACTACATAGGTTGACAATGGTCCCGTGCAGCATTTGTAGGAGCTGGAGGGGCATCGATCAATGTTGCAGTCGCTATGGACCATGATCTGTTGCTCTGGATGGGAGGAATGCTCAAGCAAATCTACATACCTGCTCTCACCAATGTGCAGTCGGAGAGTGTCATATTTCCTCTCAACCCCTTCAAGCTCATTCAAAGGCAATTGGAGACAGTTTGCATTGCGTGGCTGCTACATGTCACGCCTGAACCTGACTACATGTCTGCGGTCTTGAGGTCACACTTCCGGATGGGCGCGCGCACCATTCCACTCCGTATGCTTCACATTGCTCAAAGTGCTTCGACTGATGCTGCTCAAGATGGTTGGAACTCTGCTGCTCTGACCCCTGTGATGAATGGTATGACTACACACAGTACACCGGCTGAGACAGAGGTTTTGGGTCCCCAGTCAGATTCTGCTCCTACTCTGCCCAACCAGGGGAAGGCACTGCAGATGCTTGCTTCCTCGTCCCAGTTCAACGTTGCTGCCTCTCGCAATGCAAAGGTTCCACTGGACATCACAACAGTGCGGAGAAGCGCTAGGTCAAACAAGTACGATGGCTTTAAGGTTCATCAAATCTCTTATGCTAAGCAAACCCGATCAAGGGTGAAAGCTAGAGTTGTGTCGTCTATCAGAGCTGTCTCCATGGCTGCTGCTCCAACACAGGCTCAAGCTGGGACGTGCCCGCCTCCTACTTCTATTGAGGAGATCCAACAGGTGGGCGACCGATGTGGGATTGCTCCTGAAGATATATCTGAAGAGAAGCTGCTGGATGACCGACAGCGACTCCGAGTGGTGAAAAATAATCTTTTCTTCGGGGATGAATAAATCTTGGAACGTGTTATCGTGGAATATCAGAGGGATAAACTCCGAAAGTAAACTTTTGGCTCTTAGGAATGCTATTGATACTAGCGGGTGTTCGGTTTCTATGTATCCAAGAAACTAAGAGGGAGTCTTTTGATTTATCTTTTATTAAAATCTTTTGTCCGAAGCATTTCGATAAATTTGTGTTTGCTCCCTCGATGGGTGCCTCTGATGATATCATCACTATTTGGAACAGTTCTGTATTTGTGGGCACGCTGTGGCATGTTGATTCATTTGCGGCGGGTATTTCTTTTGTTGCCACGCAATTGAATGAGTTGTGGAATTTGGTGAATGTTTATGGCCCTTGCACTGGTCAGAGGCGGTCATTTACATCCTGGTTATTTGATCTAAATATTCCTGATGATGAAAACTGGTTGATTTTGGGGGATTTTAACTTCATTCGATCAAACGACGAACAGAAACAAACCGGGTGGCGACGCTGTAGATATGCTCTTGTTTAATGAAATCATACGCGCACAATCTTTAATGGAACTCCCTGTCAAAGGCAGGTCTTTCACCTGGAGCAATATGCAGGACGATCCGTTGATCGAACAACTCGACTGGTTTTTCTCTTTGTCCAACTGCACCACGTCATTCCCAAATACGATGGTCATGCCACTGGGAAAACCAGTTTCTGATCACATCCCATGTGTGCTCGCGATTGAGTCCAAAATCCCTAAGTCCAAACTGTTTCGTTTTGAGAATTTCTGGGTCAATCATACTGGTTTCTCTGATGTGGTGATGCGCTCATGGTCTAAACCCTGCCATGCCCCTAATTTAGCAGCACTTGTTTGCAAAAAGCTCAAGAAACTTCGATATGATCTCAAACATTGGAGTCGGGGTATCTCCAACCTGAAAATCATGATCCAAAACAGTAACGAAGCGCTGGCCAGATTAGATGATCTTGAGGACAAGAGTAATCATTTCATTCAGGAAGCAAACTTCAGACGAATCCTAAAGTTGCATCTAAACCAACTGCTCAAATATAAAAACGAGTATTGGAGGAAGAGGTGTACTGTCAGATACTTCAGATTTGCAGATGAAAACACTAAACTTTTTCAGTCACTTGCGACTGAGAGATTTAGACACAACTCCATCGCAAATTTGCGCGAGGGTGACGTGGTTGTGAGTGATCATGCTGGCAAGGAGGGTGTGCTATACAAAACTTACAAAGAGCGGTTGGGCTCCTCTAAGCATACCAACATGCGCTTTGATATTCGCCGGATCATCCATCGTGTTGATGGTTTGGAAGAGCTCTCACCCCCCTTTTCTAAGGAAGAGATCGATGCCCTAGTTAAGGAAATGCCAACTGACAGGGCCCCTGGCACTGATGGATTTAATGGCTGCTTTCTTAAGAGTCATTGGCAGATTATCAAGGAGGACTTCTATAAAATGTGCCAAGTTTTTTATGAGGGCAAGCTTGATATAACCAGTATTAGTGAAGGGTATATCACCTTGATACCGAAAATCTCCTCTCCGGAGACTGCTAATGACTACAGGCCCGTTACTTTGCTGAACTGCTGCCTGAAAATCATTACGAAAATACTGGCCAACCACCTGCAAAGAGTTATTCTGAAAATCATACAGAGGAACCAATATGGTTTTATTAAGGGGAGAACCATCCAGGACTGCCTAGCATGGACATTTGAATACATTCATCAATGCCAAACATCCTCATGTGAGATTGTGCTCCTTAAACTTGACTTCGCCAAAGCTTTTGATAGAATCGAACATGAGCCAATGTTGGAGATCTTGAGACACATGGGATTTGATGATAGGTGGCTGGGCCGGATGGAATCAATTTTTTCTTCTAGTGTTTCTTCTGTACTTCTAAACGGAGTACCAGGCAGAAAATTCCAATGCAAGTGTGGTGTGCGGCAGGGCGACCCTTTGTCGCCGCTGATCTTTGTCCTGACTGCGGATCTGCTCCAAGTTGTGATCAATGATGCATTTGGTCAACATTTGCTTGGCCTACCTTTCCCATGCAATCGGAGTGGTGATTATCCAGTGGTGCAGTACGCAGATGATACAATCCTGGTGATGCCAGCCTGCGTCGATCAAGCTGCTCGCATGAAGTCCATCTTGGTGGATTATGCTGCCTCTGTAGGGCTACAAATCAATTTTCATAAGACCACTTTGATCCCCATCAACCTTGACCCACAGCACACGGGAGAGCTGGCCCGCGTTTTCGGTTGCACTATTGGCTCCCTCCCATTCACCTACCTGCGCCTCCCCATGGGCAAGACGAGGCCATCTCTACTGGAGCTCATGCCATTGGTGCATGGTGTGGAGAGAAAACTACCCACTGCCCTATCTTTGATGTCGTCCGGGGCCAAGCTCACTTTGGTCAATTCGACCGTCACCTCGATGCTGATCTACGCCATGTGCACGATCAAACTCCACCCAAAGGTGGTTGAGCATCTTGATAAACTGCGTAGATACTGCTTATGGGCCAAGAATACTGATGATGGGGTCAAGAATAACTCCCTGGCGGCCTGGGAGCTGTTTTGTCGACCAAAGCATAAGGGTGGGCTTGGAGTGATCGATATCAAAACCCAGAACATGGCCCTGCTCCTCAAACACCTCTTCAAATTCTATAATCGGGAGGATATCCCCTGGGTGATGTTGATCTGGGATGCATACTACACGAACAAAGTACCACATGCAACCGACCCAGTTGGCTCCTTCTGGTGGCTCGATGTCATGCAGCTCAGCGATGTATTCCGTGGGATCACCAGGATTATAGTTGGGAATGGTTCATCTTCCCTGTTCTGGAAAGACGCCTGGTATGAAGACGGTCGTGATGCCCCGCTGAAGGAGATCTTCCCCAGAGCTTTTTCTTTCTGCACAAATGAGGACGAGTCCGTAGGAAACACGCTTGCGGTTGCGGATCCTGCTCTACTCTTTCACCTACCTCTATCGACTCAAGTGAGAGAGGAGGTCAGAGAGATTCAACAAGGCTCGATGCATGTGGCGCTGGAGATGGAATGTAATGACACCTGGGTGTGTGCTCTTGGGGGGAGATTTTCTTCCAAGAGGTTTTACAACCACTGCTTCAGAGAAACGGTTGCTGATGAAGCTTTCGTGTGGCTTTGGAGAGCCAAGAGCCCGATCAAGTTCAAAACGTTTTGCTGGCTACTGCTGGTGGACCGCCTAAACACGAGAAATATGCTAAGACGTAGACACTATGCTATTGCGGACAATAACTATGCATGCATGCTATGTCTGACCCCCCCCCCCCCCCCCGAGGAAACTGTTGAGCATCTATTGTTTGCCTGCCCGTTTAGCCAATGGTGCTGGGACAAGGTGGGCGTATGTTGGCCGGCCTCGGGCAATAGGGTTTCTTTGCTACATGGTGGTAAAGGACAATGGCAGCAGCCTATGTTCATGGACATATTTATGATGGCTGCGTGGAGCATATGGAAGGAGAGGAACAATGAGCACTTCACGGGAATACCTCATTCATTCGGTTCCTGGCTGGTTAGATTCAAAGATCATTAGAGTCTTCTTGTCCACAGTTGTAAAGAAGAGATTCATCCCTTCTTAGTTACTTACATACAAGGCTTGTGATATTTGTTACATTCTTACTTAGCCTCGGCCGGGGGGGGGGGGGCTCAAAACCCAACAATGTAATGATGTAATATTGTCTTGTGAGTAATACAAAGTCAGTGGGAGCCTCCCCCAATGTCGTTCATAGTCAAAAATAGCAACTCATGAAAATTAGTTCCAAGGTGATAGATATCCAAGAAGGGTATAATAAAAACTTTCATGAAGATCATTGGAAAAAATAAACTTGATTCCTTGTAATAGTTTTGAGATATGATGATGTGGTATGTGAGTCATGTTGATGAGTAATTATGCTTTAGTAAGAATATCGGTGTTAAGGTTTGTGATTCCCTATGCAAGCACGAAAGTCAATAGTTGTGCACTGAAATTATATCCTACTGGTGGTGCATTATTCAGTTTTAAATATGCTCATGCTCGCTTATCAGATTATTTGTTTCTTGGTTGGTCGCTTCTCAATATTTTGCTAGCCTTCATTTTGCACTAGATCACTACTTGTGCATCCAAAATCCTTTAAACCAGTTTTGCCACATGAGTCCACCATACCTACCTATATGTGGTATTCTTTTGCCGTTCTAAGAAAATTTGTATGTGCCATCTCTAATTTTCAAAATAAATTTCTCTTTTGTGTGCTCGTACCGCTCGCTAGGCGGTGAGGGGTGGACAATATTTTCCATGCTAGATGTATTATTCTCACAATGAGTGTTTATTCACTTGTCATTGCACGAGAGTAAGGCAAAGGGATTAGGGATGCCCAGTCCCGAAATGAAAAATTAATTTACTTTATGTTGTCAAATAATAGATTCCTTGGAAAGTGTTGGTATGGAAGGCACCCGTGGATACGGTTAGCCATGGAAAGTGAAAGTATGGTGGAAAAAGGAATGAACTTTATTTTCTGTTTGGGAACCGCCTATGATATATCTAGCATGGAAAGTGTGGGGAAGTCTAAGTCGTTTTCCTTGGTGGGAAAAGCATGCCTCCCAAAATGTTTTTATCTCTATGTTTTTCACTTTGAGCTCTGGCACCTCTACAAATCCCTACTTCCCTCCGCGAAGGGCCTTTCTTTTACTTTATGCAATTTCTATTTTTAATTTGAGTCTCCATATTCTCTTATAAAGCACCAACTAGGGGGCACTATGATCATACTTGAGCATTGGGTGTAGCTAATATTCGAGTGTGTTTCATGAATGGATCAATGATTCAGCATGATGCGCTAGGGATAACTTATTTTACCGTTGATATTTTGAAAGACATGGTCGCTTGTTGGTATGCTTGAGTACTTAAGTCTCACGTCAAAACTAGACTATTGCTTTGAACCATATAAAAGTCCAAATGTCCATGCTACAAAGAAAAGAATATGAGATGACATGTTAGGCAGCATTCCACATAAAAAATTTGTTTTTATCATTTACCTACTCGAGGATGAGTAGGAATTAAGCTTGGGGATGCTGATACGTCTCCAACGTATCTATAATTTTTTATTGTTCCATGTTGTTATATTATCATTCTTGGATGTTTTATAATTATTTTATAGTCATTTTATATCATTTTTTGCACTAACCTATTGACATAGTGCCAAGTGCCAGTTGCTATTTTTTGCATGTTTTTCACATCGCAGGAAATCAATACCAAATGGAGTCTAATCACAGCGAAACTTTTTGTGGATTTTTTATGGACCAGAAGACATCCGATTGGGCGAAGAAGCACACAGGGGGGTGCTCGAGGAGCACAACCCACCAGGGCGCGCCTGGAGGCCCAAGCGCGCCCTGGTGGCTTGTGCCCACCTCGGGTGCCCCCGGACCGCCTCTTTACTCTATAAATACCCCAATATTCCAGAAACCCTAGGGGGTCGACGAAAATCAATTCCAGCCGCCGCAAGTTCCAGAACCACCAGATCCAATCTAGACACCATCACGGAGGGGATCATCATGTCCATTGGTGCCTCTCCGATGATGCGTGAGTAGTCTTTTGTAGACCTATGGGTCCGTAGTTAGTAGCTAGATGGCTTCCTCTCTCTTTTGATTCTCAATACAATTGTCTCTTGGAGATCCATATGATGTAACTATTTTTGCGATGTGTTTGTTGGGATTGGATGAACTTTGAGTTTATGATCAGATCTATCTTTTTATCCATTAAAGTTATTTGAGTCTTCTTTGATATCTTATATGCATGATTCCTTATAGTCGTATTTCTTCTCCAATATTTGGGCTTTGTTTGGCCAACTTGATCTATTTATCTTGCAATGGGAAGAGGTGCTTTGTGATGGGTTCGATCTTACAGTGATTGATCCCAGTGACAGAAGGGGAACCGACACGTATGTATCGTTGCTATTAAGGATAAATAGATCGTGTGTACATCATGTCATCGTTCTTATTGCATTGCTCCATTTTTCCATGAACTTAATACACTAGATGCATGCTGGATAGCGGTCGATGTGCGGAGTACTAGTAGTAGATGCAGGCATGAGTTGGTATACTAATCTTGGACGTGATGCCTATATAATGATCATTTCGTAGATACCGTCATGATTATTTGAAGTTCTATCAATTTCCCAATAGCAATTTGTTTACCCATCGTTTGCTATTTTTCTCGAGAGAAGCCACTAGTGAAATCTACGCCCCCCGGGTCTCTTTCTCATTATATTTGCCTTTGCAATCAATCTTTATTTGCTTTTATTTTCAGATCTATTAAACCAAAAATACAAAAATACCTTGCTGCAATTTATATTATCTCGTGTTCCCGCGAGATCTATCGATCAAATTATTACAACTTTCTCACGCCCGTTTGCCAATCTCTGGCGCCGTTACCCAAAAGGGATTGACAACCCCTTTAATACGTCGGCTTGCAAGTATTTGTTATTTGTGTGCAGGTGTTGTTTACGTAGTGTTGCTTGGTTCTCCTACTGGTTCGATAACCTTGGTCTCATCACTGAGGGAAATACCTACCGTCACTGTGATGCATCATCCATTCCTCTTTGGGGAAATAACGACGTAGTCTAGCAGACATCAACATGCATAAAAATATGAACGGTGGCCTTGCTACAAATACTATGCTAGCTACATGATCATGCAATGCAATATGACAATGACGAAACGTGTCACGATAAACGAAACGGTGGAAGTTGCATGGCAATATATCTCGGAATGGCTATGGAAATGCCATAATAGGTAGGTATGGTGGCTGTTTTGAGGAAGGTATATGGTGGGTTTAATGCACCAGCGTGAATTGCGCGGTACTAGAGAGGCTAGCAAAGGTGGAAGGGTGAGAGTGCATATAATCCATGGACTCGTCATTAGTCATAAAGAACTCATATACTCATTGCAAAAGTCTATTAGCTATCGAAACAAAGTACTGCACGCATGCTCCTAGGGGGATAGATTGGTAGGAAAATACGATCGCTCGTCCTCGACCGTCACTCATAAGGAAGACAATAAATAAATAAATCATTCTCCGACTTCATCACATAACGGTTCACCATACGTGCATGCTACGGGAATGACAAACTTTAACACAAGTATTTCTACCAATCCACAATTACTCACTAGCATGACTCTAATATCGCCATCTTTATATCTCAAAACAAATGCAGGGAATCACACTTCTCATAGTATTCAATGCTCTTCGTATGAAAGTTTTTATTATATCCCTCTTGGATGCCCATCATATTAGGACTAAATTCATAACCTAAGCAAATGACCATGCTATTTACAAACTCAAAATAATATAATTGAAGCATGAGAGTTCAACCATTTCTATAAAATAAAGCCACTGTCGTGCTCTAAAAAGATATAAGTGAAGCACTAGAGCAAATTGCCTAGCTCAAAAGATATAAGTGAAGCACATAGAGTATATACTAATAAATTCACGATTCATGTGTGTCCCTCTCAAAAGATGTGTATAGCAAGGATGATTGTGGCAAACTAAAAAGCAAAGACTCATATCATACAAGACGCTCGAAGCAAAACACATATCATGTGGTGAATAAAAATATAGCCTCAAGTAAATTTACCGATGGATTGAAGACGAAAGAGGGGATGTCATCCGGGGCATACCCAAGCTTAGATGCTTGGTTGTCCTTGAATATTACCTTGTGGTGCCTTGGGCATCCCAAGCTTAGGCTCTTGCCACTCCTTATTCCATAGTCCATCAAATCTTTACCCAAAACTTGAAAACTTCACAACACAAAACTCAACAGAAAACTCATGAGATCCGTTAGTATAAGAAAATAAATCACCACTTTTGGTACTGTTGTGAACTCATTCTTTATTTATATTGGTGTAATATCTACTGTATTCCAACTTTTCCATGGTCCATACTGATACTTCTCCAACATATATACTTTTCCTAACGCTTTTCCTCTTGTTTTGGACTCTAATTTGCATGATTTGAATGAAACTAACCCCGGACTGACACTGTTTTCAGCAGAACTAACATGGTGTTGTTTTTGTGCAGAAATAAAAGTTCTCAGAATGGAACGAAACTTTGCGAGGATTTTTTATGCAATATAAGAGAATTTCTGGAGCCAAGAACCACCGGAGGGGGCACCTGGGTAGGCACAACCTACCAGGGCGCCCCCCAGGCGCGCCCAGGTGGGTTGTCCCCACCTGGTGGCCCCGCAGGCCCTGAAACCGACACTATAAAATCACATATTTCCAGAAAAAATCAGGGAGAAAGAATTATCGCGTTCCACGAGACGGGGCTCTAGAGAGGGGGATCTTCGATCTTCGTCATCACCAACCCTTCTCCATCGCCAATTCCATGATGTTCCCCACCGGGAGTGAGTAATTCCTTCGTAGGCTCGCTGGTCGGTGAGGAGTTGGATGAGATTCATCATGTAATCTAGTTAGTTTTGTTAGGGCCTGATCCCTAGTATCCACTATGTTCTGAGATTAATGTTGTTATGACTTTGCCATGCTTAATGCTTGTCACTTTGGGCCCTGGTGCGATGATTTAAGATCTGAACCGTTCATGTTATCACCATTATATCCATGTTCTAGATCCGATCTTGCAAGTTATAGTCACCTACTACGTGTTATGATCCGGCAACCCCAGAGTGACAATAGTCGGGACCACTCCTGGTGATGACCGTAGTTTGAGGAGTTCATGTATTCACCGTGTGTTAATGCTTTGTTCCGGTTCTCTATTAAAAGGAGGCCTTAATATCCCTTAGTTCCCAATTGGACCCCGCTTCCACGGGAGGGTAGGACAAAAGATGTCATGCAAGTTCTTTCCATAAGCACGTATGACTATTTATGGAATACATGCCTACATTATATTTATGAACTGGAGCTAGTGCCGTATTGCCCTAGGTTATGACTGTCACATGATGAATATCATCCAACAAATTACCGATCAATGCTTATGAATTTCTCTTATATTGTTCTTGCTAAGTTACTACTGCTATCGTTACTGTTGCACTTGCTACGAAACTACTGATATCACTGTTACCGTTACTATTGATGTCTCTACTACTAATTAATCTCCAGGTGTGGTTGAATTGACAACTCAGCTTCTAGTACTTACAAATATTCTTTGGCTCCCCTTGTGTCAAATCTACAAATTTGGGTTGAATACTCTACCCTCAAAAACTGTTGCGATCCCCTATACTTGTGGGTTATCACATACTCCCCCGATACTACCCATAGATTCATGAAAATAAGAAAACAACACATAGAAAACAGAATCTGTCAAAAACAGAACAGTCTCTAGTAATCTATAAACTTCATATACTTCTGTAACTCCAAAAATTATGAAAAATTAAGACAACAGAGGCAATTCATATATAATTCTTGTGTACATAATTCAAAATTTTATCACGCTTCTGTGAATTTAAACAATTCTGTTACTGGACGCAAAAGTTTCTGTTTTTCGGCAAGATCAAATCAACGATACACTAAAGTATCCCAAAGGTTTTACTTGGCTCAAACACTAATTAAAAACACCAAAACACAATTAATACTGACGTAATAATGTATATTTTCATAAAAACAGAAAAGGAAAATATTGGGTTGTCTCCCAACAAGCGCTTTTCTTTAAATTCTTTTAGCTAGGCATTGAGATTTCAATGATGCTCACATGAAAGATAATAATTGAAACACAAATAGAGCATCATAAAACATGTGACAATCATATTTAAGTCTAACATACTTCCTATGCATAGGCATTTTATAAGCAAACAAACTATCAAGGCAAGCGAAAACTAGCATAGGCAAGGAAGAAGAAAGAAGCAATAGCAATCTCAACACAATGAGAGGTAATTTAGTAACATGAAAATTTCTACCACAATATTTTCCTCCCTCATAATAATTACATGTAGGATCATAATCAAATTCAACAATATAGCTATCAAATAACATATTCTCTACATGATCCACGTGCATGCAAAGTTGACACTCTTCCAAGCTAGTAGGATTAATGTTAACTAAAGTCATGACCTCTCCAAACCCACTTTTGTCAAAAAATTATAAGATTGATCATTCTCCAAAGTAGTGGGATCATTATTACCTAAAGTAGACACTCTTCCAAACCCACTTTCAACATTATTGCAAACATATTCATCATGAGTCTTAAATAAATTTTCAAGATCGTAAGAAGCATTATCACCCCAATCATGATCATTACAATAAGTAGTGGACATAGCAAAATTAGCATCCCCAAGCTTAGGGTTTTGCATATTATTAGCACAATTGACATTAATAGAATTTATAATAACATTGTTGCAATCATGATTTTTATTCAAGGATCTATCGTGAATCACTTCATAAAGCACTTCATCACAATTTTCAGATTCACAGATTTCAAGCAAAACTTCATAAAGATAATCTAGTGCACTCAACTCACTAGAAATTGGTTCATCATAGTTGTATCTTTTAAATAGATTAGCAAGTGGATGAGGATCCATAAACTCTTTGCTTCTGATTTTTGATAAACACACAATTATACCAAGCAAACGAGCAAACAAACCAAGTAAGACATAAGGGCAAACGAAAAGACGAATGAAAGAAGGCGAATAAAAAGGAAAATATTTTGTGATTTTTTGAAAACGTTTTAGAAGTGGGGGAGAGGAAAACGAATGGCAAATGGAAAATAATGTAATATAAGAGATGAGAGTTTATGACGGGTACTTGGTAGGCTTGACTTAGAACCTCCCCGGCAACGGCGCCAGAAATTCTTCCTGCTACTTCTTGAGCTTGCGTTGGTTTTTTCCTTGAAGAGGAAAGGGTGATGCGGCAAAGTAGAGATAAGTATTTCCCTCAGTTTGAGAACCAAGGTATCAATCCAGTAGGAGGTACAAGCAAGTCTCCAATCTATGCACCTAAACAAACAATCGAACACTTGTACCCAACGCGATAAAAGGGGTTGTCAATCCCTTCACGGTCACTTGCAAGGATGAGATCTCATAGAGATAGATATAAAAGATTACTAAAACGTAAAACAAATTAAAAACAAATAAATTGCAGCAAGGTATTTTTGGATTTTTTGGTTTATAGATCTGAAAATATATGATGGAAAAAAGACCCGGGGGCCATAGGTTTCACTAGAGGCTTCTCTCTTGAAAGAAAACATACAGTGGGTGAACAAATTACTGTCGAGCAATTGATAGAAAAGCGCAAAGTTGTGACGATATCCAAGGCAATGATTATGAATATAGGCATCACGTCCGTGTCAAGTAAACCGAAACGATTCTGCATACTACTATTACTCCACACATCGACCGCTATCCAGCATGCATCTAGTGTATTAAGTTCACAAGAACGGAGTAACGCCTTAAGTAAGATGACATGATGTAGAGGGATAAGCTCAACCAATATAATGAAAACCCCATATTTTTACCCTTGATGGCAACAATACAATACGTGCCTCGCTACCCCTTCTGTCACTTGGTGAGGACACCGCAAGACTGAACCCAAAACTAAGCACCTCTCCCATTGCAAGAAGAACCAATCTAGTTGAACAAACCAAACTGATAATCGGAAGAGAAATACAAAGATATTTAATCATGCATATAAGAATTCACAAAATACTCAAATAATATTCATAGATAATCTGATCATAAATCCACAATTTATCGGATCTCGACAAACGCACCGCAAAAGAATATTGCATCGGATAGAACTCTAAGAACATCAATGAGAACATTGTATTGAAGATCAAAGAGAGAGATAGAACAAGACGTCTAGCTACTAGCTATGGACCCGTAGGTCTGTGGTAAACTACTCACGCTTCACCGAAAGGGCAATAAGGTTGATGTAGAAGCCCTCCGTGATCGCATCCCCTTCTGGCAGGGTGTTGGAAAAGGCCCCAAGATGGGATCGCATGGGAACAGAGGCTTGCAACAGTGGAAAAGTATTTTTGTGGATGCTTCTGCTGGTTTGGGAATATTTGGGAATTTATAGGCCAATAATAAGGGTTGGGGACTCCTGGGGGTCCACAAGCCTGTTGGGGAATGTTGCATGGGAAACAAAAAATTTCCTACGCTCACCAAGATCAATCTAGGAGATGACCATCTACGAGAGGAGATATTGCATCTACATACCCTTGTAGATCGCTAAGTGGAAGCGTTAAGAAACGCGGTTGATGTAGTCGAACATCTTCGCGATCCAATCCAAGTGTCGAACAGACGACACCTCCGCGTTCAACACATGTACGACTTGATGACGCCTTCAACCATCCAGTGAGTGATGGTGAAGTAGTAGCTCGAGTCCTCCAGTAGCACGATGGCGTGGTGGTGGTGGTGGTGGCAGAATCTCAGCAGAGCTTCGCTGAGCACTACGGAGAGGAAGAGGGATGCGAGAGAGGAGAGGCAGCACCATTGCATGGAGATGTGCTCTTCCGGTGCGGCTTTCCTCTCTCTACCTCTCTATATATAGGGGAAGGGAGGAGGGGGTGGCGCCCCTAGGGTTTCTCCAGGGGGCGGCGGCCAGGGCAGATGGGATCTCCCGTAGGGTGACTTGCCCCCCAAGCCGGGAGGTGGGAAGCCCTAGGGGAACGACCCCAACCCTCCTGGTTATGTGAGATGGGGTGAGGGGCGGCGCTCAACCCCTTAGTGGGCTGGTTTTCCCCCTCCCCTTGGCTCATGGGGGCCCTCAACACTTGGCGGGCCCCCCGAAACCCCTTTCCATGACGCTGGTCATCACCCGATACCCCCAGAACAATTCTGGACTCCAATACCCTTCGTCCAATATATTGATCTTCACCTCCAGACCATTTCGGAGTTCCTCATCATGTCCGGGATCTCATCCGGGACTCCGAACAACCTTTGGTAACCATCATAATGACTCAACTATACTTATATCGTCACCAAACATTAAGTGTGTAGACCCTGCAGGTTCGAGAACTATGCAGGCATGACCGAGACACCTGTATGGTCAATAACCAATAGCAGGACCTGGATGACCATATTGGTTCCCACATATTCTACAAATATCTTATCGGTCAAACCTTGATGTCTCCATACCTAGTTCAATCTCGTTACCGGCAAGTCTCTTTACTCGTTCTATAATACAAGATTTCATGGCTAACTCATTAGTCACATTGCTTGCAAGCTCATTGTGATACTGTATTACCGAGTGGGCCCTAAGATACCTCTCTGTCATATGGAGTGACAAATCCCAGTCTTGATCCATGCCAACTCAACAGACACCCTCGGAGATACCTGTAGAGAACCTTTATAGTCACCCAGTTACGTTGCGACATTTTGTACACACAAGGTACTCCTCCGGTGTCACTGAGTTGCATGATCTCATGGTCATAGGAACATATACTTGACATGCAGAAAACGATAGCAATAAACTTGACACAATCATATGCTATGTTCATAGTTTGGGTCTTGTCCATCACATCATTCTCCTAATGATGTGATCCCGTCATCAAATGACAACTCATGTCTATGACTAGGAAACCATAGCCATCTTTGATCAACGAGCTAGTCCGGTAGAGGCCCACTAGGGACATGTTGTTGTCTATATACCCACACATGTATTTGAGTTTCCAATCAATACAATTATAGCATGGATAATAAACGATTATCATGAACAAGGAAATATAATAATAACCACTTTATTATTGCCTCTAGGGCATATTTCCAACAGTCTCCCACTTGCACTAGAGTCAATAATCTAGCATTACATGGTAATGAATCTAACACCCATAGAGTTCTGGTGTTGATCATGCTTTGCCCGTGGAAGAGGTTTAGTCAACGGATCTGCAACATTCAGATCCATATGTATCCTGAAAATGTTTATGTCTTCCTCCTTGACATAATCACGGATGGAATTGAAGCGTCGCTTTATGTGTCTGGTCCCTCTTGTGAAACCTTGGTTCCTTGGCTAGAGCAATGGCACCAGTGTTGTCACATAACAGAGTCATTGGGTCCACTGCACTGGGCACAACTCCAAGATCTGTCATGAACTGCTTCATCCAAACACCTTCCTTCGCTACCTTTGAGGCAGCTATGTACTCCGCTTCACATGTAGAGTCAGCAACCACGCTCTGCTGGGAACTGCACCAACTTACCGCTCCACCGTTCGGAACATATATGTATCCGGTTTGAGACTTAGAGTCATCCAGATCAGTGTCAAAGCTTGCATCGACGTAACCCTTTACGACGAGCTCTTGATCACCTCCATAAACGAGAAACATTTCCTTAGCCCTTTTTAGGAACTTAAGGATATTCTTCACCGCTGTCCAGTGATCCACTCCTAGATTACTTTGAAACCTTCTAGCCATCCTTATGGCAAGGCTGGCATCCGGTCTTGTGCACATCATCGCATACATGATAGAGCCTACGACAGAAGCATAGGGGATGACACTCATCTTTTCTCTATCATCTGTAGTCGCTCGACATTGAGTATCACTACAAAAAAATACACTTCCGTGATGATACGTGTTTGTCACAGTAGGTCGCGTTTTTTGTCATGCATGTACATCCATGACAAATTTATGACAGAATCAAGATAGTCATACCGTCTTTGTCAGAGAAGTGTTCCATGACATTACAAAAATTATCATCACGGAAGTGTCCACTTCCATGACAATAAATCGTCGTCCACGAAGTGCTTTCATCAAGGGTGACCGACACGTGGCATCCACCGTAACGGAACGCCGTTAAGCTATCGGGTCGGGTTTTGGATCCGGTAACCCGTTAACAGCCCGACCAATGGGGATTTTCCACGTGTAAAATCATCATTGGCACAGTGTCACTCATCCAATGGGCGAGACGCGCCTATGATATGTTGACACATGGACCGGCCCATCAAGTTTAAATGGGCCGGCCCAACTGAAGGCCCACAAGATTTTGCGGACCATAATGGGTCGGCCTAGCTAAAGGCCCATGAGATTTTGCGGACCATAATGGGCTGGCCCAGCTAAAGGCCCACAAGATTTTGCAGGCCATAATGGGTCGGCCCAGGTAAAGTCCCATAAGATTTTTGTGTGCCATAATGGGCCGGCCCAGGTAAAGGCCCACAAGATTCTTGCGGGTCATAATGGGCCGGCCTAGCTAAAGGCCCACGAGACTTCGTCGACATTAATGGGCCGGCCCAAAGAGGGCCCACAAGATTTTGAGGACCCTAGTAGGCCGCCCATTAACCTGTCTGCCATGTTTTGGACCAAATGCCGCCCATATTTGATCCGGTCCATTAATGGCCTGCCACGCCCGGGCCTAATAGTGGCCCATATGAGATCCGCCCGTTAAAAGCCTACCATGTTACAGGCCAAATTACGGCCCGGATCAGGTCCGCCTTTAAGAGGCTTTGGGCTCAATTATGGCCCATATCAGATTCGGCCCGTCAACTGGACACTATGCTTTTGGGCCCACTTGCTAAAGGCCCACTTAGTAATTTGACCTGATATTAGTTTTGGCCTGTTAAGGGATCGTTTATCATTTCGACCCTATATTAATTTCGGCCTGTTAAAATCCCATCATATAGTTGGGCCTAACTACGGCCCGGTTTGCATCCGGCCTACTCGCAGCCGATATCTGATTGGGCCAAACAAGGATCGAGACAATTTTGGCCTATTAAAAGCCCGTGATTTGATTCGCACAATCATGGGCCGGGGTTTAATTCAGGCTGCTGCGTAACTAGTAGGAATTAAGAACAAACCTACTCTATACAATAAAGAAATTATGGCATAGTAACTAAGAATAAACCTACACTATACAATAAAGGATTTAAGGTATAGTACATCCACTGGGCATCGAAGTTCGCCACCAGTGATCATAAAGCGCAATGAAGAAGCAGATAACAAAAACCGGGCACCATTCCAGCGTAACAAAATAATACTGAATCGAGACCACTTCCAAGACAGTTCAAGAAAGGTTAGCCTTGTGGGGGAACTGCTGCATAAGTCTTGAAAGAAGGCTGTGAGACCGACCTAGCATGTCGGTCATAGCTTCCAGTGTAGCTGTTTAGCAATGAGGTTCTCATTGGTGTTCTCCATAATCTTTCTTAGAGATAGGACTTGAGTCGAAGTTGAGTTGCGAATGCCTTTACGCTAGAACTTGGGACTAAAGAAGTCGAACTAATTCGCATAACGAATTACAGTGAGCTTGTCGACCGTTAGTCTCAAGTAACTTGAACCTTTGCATCAAGACAAGACTTTGGGTTGTCTCGCTATCTTCAAGATGTTTTGCCTTCTTTGCTGCAATATATGTTGGGTTTGTCTCACAGCCTTGACGAGACTTGTGCATGCCATCGGGCATATCACCACAAGCAAGCGAGAGAGATGACAGGTTTTGCACGTGTATAAACAAAGATGATAATTGTTCTGTCAATTCTATCCAATTTCAAATTGGAAAATAAAGAGTATGTTCAAAATATCAATAGCATAATTTGGCATTGTTCATAATGCGGGGAGCTTCACCACACTACTGGATTACCATGTCAACATAACAAGCATAGATGAAGGGCAAAGAAAATCATTGTATATTGGATAATCTGCATGGCATGTTGTTCATATCATCAGCCACATCAGTAAGATAAAACAGGAGATGACAAGGTGCAAACGTGGGCTGCTTCACCATACATCGGATTATAGATCCACAAAACAAGCATACATATAGGGAGTATTAAGTAATGTGCATGGTATGAATAAGGAATTTGGTTTTACAAGTAAAACTTAGAACTTACAGTTCTTACGAACATGCATTTTGGTAGAAACAGCAAACTAAACAGCGATGGCGATAGGGAGTATGAGCAAATTAAACAGCAGTTGAGGATAAAGGCTTTAGAAGGACTGACTTACATTAACAGCTAACACCGGCTTTAAAATGCCCTTCTCCATGTCAAGGGAAGGATAACTCAAGAATTTCAGCACGTAATCTTCTTCATAAGCATTGCCTGTACTCTACATTTTGTACAAAGTAATTATAGATATGATAATCTTTGGAAGGGATAGAGGATAATGAAGATAAGATGCAGATTGATGCTACATAATCAACTACCGGTCCACAGGAAGTACAAGCGTTACTGAGACAAAATGTCTTGACAATAGCAATGGGCTACACTTACGCCTTTGGCATTGTCATGTATTCTATTTGTTGGTAAGATTAAATATAGATCTGATCTTTTTAGTAAATGGTGGGCGAGGGAGATAAGATGCAGAATGCTACAAAATGAACCAATCCCTCTTCCCATAATACAAGAGTGTTTTGAACACTGGTGTACTGTACAAAATGTTCTTATATTATGGGACAGAGGGAGTAGCTGTTAATGTAAGTACAGTGATAGACCACATTCAGTCCTTACAAGAGGACTGCAGAGCTAAACCTCTTCAAAAGCATTGGGTTGATTCTAAATTTATGTAAGAGTCCATACGGATCTTATAATGTCCACCAAATGGACGATTACGAGGATACCATGTGCAGTGATGCTACATAATCAAACAGCTATGAAAGTAAGTATGGTCATACAGGGCAATAGGTACTCACAAGAGCAATGCGATTATGCGATTATAGTTGCAAGATTACATGGTCCCTTGAGAACGAATGTTCTTACGCTAACAGTTTTCAGACAAGTGAGACATTAAGGCAAATGCAGAAATGTAGTTCAAATTGTGATGTGGTATCATAGACAGTACCTTACGCTGCAGCCGAGACCAATGTGTAACAAGATTATTCCAGTCACCGTTGGATAAATGTAGCACCGGAGACTTTACACAAATTTCGTTCAGAGGCTTGCCATCGAAGTGCACTTGCCTCAGGTAGGAACGATACTTCATCAACGAGTGCTTGAAAAGCGCAACCAACCCTTGCTCGTCATCACAATCCAGCTTTGCTCCTCGCCTATTTAAAAGAATGAAATCTTGTGTCTTCTGTCACAGTGAAACATATGCGATAATGACCATGAATAACATAAGTACATTACTTACGCGTAAGTTGCGGAGGAAGATCGAAACTGTTCTATGTTCATGTATAATCTTTCCATGAAGGAAAGATGCGCACAAAGTTCCTGATAACAACATAAGCTTCGTCTTCCAAACTGGGAAGAAATGGAACATGGGTCCTATTTGCTGCAATTGGGGCTCTCTCTGGTTCAAAAAGGGATTTGGCAACTGGATTTGGTGTACTCTTTCTTTGGAATGGGGTTTTGCATCGACATACCGGTGCTATGTCAACTGGCATAATCATATTTTTTTTTGTAGTTGGGGTCTGCTTAGTTGGGGCATCAGAAATGACCAGTGTATTAGGGCTAGTTTTTGCTAGAGTTTGGGTTTTTTATGGGTCAGGTGATATTGCAACTACACCTAATGGGCTATTTGATTTATCGGTGCCACTACCTTTTCCAAATACTTTGCTTGTGCTCCTCCACGATCAGCAATCGCCTCTTCCTTTCGAACGTCTGATACACAAGAACAACATTTGAATGGATAAGTATGGTATGATGACAGATGGAATATGTACTGAAAATGGATAGGCAGGGCGTATTCACATACACGATGTGTAAACTAAGCTAATGGCAGTTCAACAAAGTAGAAGCAATGCAAAGCATTAGTTGCAAGATATGTGCGAGCAATGTAACCTTGGAAAGTTAGAGCAAGTACCTTGATGGGTGAATAAGATAGGGCATCTTCCTCTGACTCCTCCACTAGGGAGCTACATTGACTTAGGTCTCCCTCTAGCTTAGAATTACTGTTAGGATCATATTTTGAGCATGAATATGTAGGTGGAGAGCGTTTGCATTGCATTGCATCCAGACTTGATTTCAGTCCCTTAATGCCAAGTTTGACAGCCATGGCATTGTTCTGCTTTATTCTTTTCATGCGTGCAAGCTCATAATCATTATGATGGTGTTCAGAATCTGAGATTCATGAAAACATAAAAAGTAGTCAGATTATCTATGGAATGCATTGCGGATTCATCTCGGAGAGTGTCTCCCTATAAACCCCTGCATATGCAAAGTTCACCTCCCCAACCGTCTTGACGAACACACACGTAAATACAAACCCCTTATGTCTCTATAACAGTGTGCACACATTTCAAAACTGAAGTAGGAACATTAGAATCATATGAAATTCGTATTTGAACAAATAAACTAAGTAATTATGAGTGGCGTAATGTTTAGCTTCAAGGGTGGAGTGTTGGTAGTGTGACACAAAGCAAGTAGGCAGATTGTATTCCATGCAAAAGATCGAAACCTATGTAAAAGCTGGAAATGACACTTTCTTTCTATACAATGAAGTGTTCGTTACCCACACATGATGGAAGAGATCACAAAGAGAAATACTATTCACTCATGTCTACTGTTCCAGTATTTAGAAACAGGGTGGTCCACCCTAAAAGAATATTGACAAAAAATATGACAAGGCAAGCATAGATGTAGTGAATCAATCATTTACTTATGAGCTTAATAGGACAAGTATGCAGAATCGTAACTGTAGTAAGAGACCGCCCAAAATCTGAATGAAGAAGTTTGTCTAGCACTTATTGTTTGCAACTAATCAACGTGAATAATTGGATATTATATCGAATGAGTAAGAAAGACAAGTAAAATTGTCAACAAACTTGGCTTGCAGTAGTAATCTAGGTCAATGTCACTACGACCAACAATCCAAAATGACTAGTTTACATTGAGGGCCGAATTTTGAAAACCCTGTGAACTTTAGAGGTACTAAAGATTACCGAAATACATATGAACCATTAAGTGTAGGTAGCACTGAGCACACAACAAACCCTAATGACGGTCGTGCCTAATGAGTAATGAATCAATTAGAAAATGGGTGATGAGGAGTGGCTGCTGAGTGTTGAGGACGTATCTCAGGATAAATCGGGTTGGCTTGGTGGGTGCTGCATGCCTAAGCCCTGAACGGACTAGGAAGGTAGGCACGGCGGCGCGCCCGCGCAGCGGTGACGCTGTTGGGTGAGCGGCTCCTGGCCTCCTGTTAGTCCGGCGTCTCTTCCTAGAGTCATGCCGTCCGAGGACGGCAAGTCGCCGGCGAGGCAAAGGCTGAGGCAGTAGAGATCGAGCGCCAGCAGAACAGAGGGGAATCGGGCCTGGGACGACCCAAAATCCTGTGGTGGACTGCCCACCGTGGGCACCCCAGAGATACACACACGAGCGACGAACATGCATTTTTGAAACTAATTTAGGAACATTTAGCTGACCAATTACACACCCAAGTTAAGATCTATTTTCTGGTTGAGATCAAAAAGTTGAGGAGATATGAAGTACCACCTCTCTTGCGGCGCCGTGTAGGCATCGGGGGTGCGATGGCTGTCGGTGGTGTTGAAGCAGATCTGCGACGTTAGACGGGTGCATCGGGGGATAAGTCCCATTGCGGTGGAAGAGAAGGCCGTGTGAGCGGCCCCAGCAAAGAGGACGACGGCGCCGATGAAGCGAGAGGACGCGATGCAAGGCTATTGGTCCGTTGCCATGGATGAGAAACGTCCATCTCTAGAAGTGGACGACGAGGTCTTGGTAGGCGCTCCGGCATGGTGGAGGACGGCGGCGATGGATGTGGTGGAGGACGGCGGCGATGGATGGGGTGGCGGACGGAGGCTGGTGTGGGGATGGGGTGTTCTAGAGCTGACGGTGTATGAATGTGAAAATGGAGGGAGAGGTACGGGGAACCATGTTTTTGGGACGCGCCTGTCTGAAATATTGGAAAGTTACGAACTTAGCCCCCGTTTAAAATTTGGACATCTCGTCGGTTGGGGATAGGACAGTAATCTCGCATCTCCCAAATATTTGCCGGTAACTATTTCAGGCGAGGAGAGGGTGTTTTGCTGCCCACGGTTGGCGCCCACGGTGTATGAACAGGGCTGACAGGTAGGGCGGTTGTGTCACGTCTGATGGAAGTTACACATCTGCCCCTATTTAAAATATTAGCCTACATCGATTTCGGATGAGGAGAGTTTGTTTTGCCGCCCACCGTGTATGAATGGGGAATGGAGGGAGAAACAGAGGTCTTTCGGACGAGCTTGATCAAATGAGTTTTTCCGCCCATGTTTGACGCCCACCGTGTCGGAATGGGCTCAGAGGCAGTCGTGTCACGTCTAATTGAAGTTACTAACCTACCCCTATTTAGAGAAGTGGAAATCGGGCCGATGGATTGTCCGTGTAATGGGTAGACAATAATTTCCATCTCCCAAACACTTGGCTTCGGGCAGCCGACGTGGGATTGGACATTTTGCTGCTTCTTTCGAATTTTGGGAGAATAAGCATCCACGTTTACCCTGGCAACTAAATTCGAATCCATTTCGTATTCCTATATGAATCTTTATAAATCATTCTATGTGTTTTTATATATCTTCAAAAGGACGAAAAAGATGTATTCCACTGTCATATATGAATATGGTTTACAAATGCCAATACTCAAATTCAGAAACTAGAATCCAGTTTAAGGTGAATTCGAATATTTGAACACTTCATGTCCAACTCAAATGTCACACGCAACATAATGTGTACTCCCATTTAGATATGTACACAAGCGATGTATCAAGATTCAAATATCGAGTCAATCAACCAAGAATGTACAAAACTAACAGACATATAAACACTTATAGAGTATATGGATCAATAATATCAACTAACATACATAAGCTATTCCGCTGTACTTTTTTTGGGCTACAACAACATCCTTTTCTTAGCCAGCATCTTGGCCCTTTCCGATGCGTGCCACTTATGGTCCATCCATACTACTATTGCTGAATGCACATTCAGCCTGATTGGCATATTTGTAGGTCTGGCACAACAATCCAAATGAAATGTCTCTGAGTCTTATCAATTAATATAGACTTGTGCTCAAATAAAATTACAAACCAAAAAAACAATTGTTACATGATCTCTAAAACAAATGGTTTGATTGATTACATGAACAGACAACACAAAGGTTATTCAACTATGGAAAGAACATTTCACCTATGATTTACCGAGTAGGAATTTAATTTCCTTTTTTTCCTTCAGGACCTTAACAATCTGGTCAGTCTCAACTTGCTTCGTTTTGAAATCCACCAAATATTTAATGGTTGTCTTGAGTACTGCTTGTGATTGTGATGTTTGCTTCCTCAACATGTCAACTTCATCTCTAAGTGCGTATGCAATCTCTTCCTACCACTAGTTTAACCTCTAGAGCATCGGCGGTTGGCAATTCATAATGCATGATTGGGCGGTGCCATACGTGGGATGATGCAACGTCCATGGGGACCTCGCTCTTTGATCTTGGGCTAACCTTTTTGCCATTAAAGTTCGATTGGATTCGAGAAAAGTTGAAGTTAGCAAAACATCTCAACTAGGAGTTATAACGACAAACCAGTTAAACAAATAAGGAATTAACGAGTTTCAATTGGATCTTTGAAAAGTAGTTATTAACATCATTGTAACCCATTGCTGTAAAGCAAAGCGATTAAACAAACAAGTAGATATTTAAGTTAAGGTAAACAGGTAATTCTTAACGATGAAGTATCAAACACATAGATAGGCGCGATCTACAATATGATTAACGTGCTGTGCCATTATGTAATCGATAGCAAACTAAATTAAGCCAAGCAACGTAATTGAACAATTTTGCAATAAGTGGCTAACTAAAATTCGAAGCGGTAATCGAACTTACGCTAGTTCTTTGTACAGGCACCGACAACTTCTTTTTCGCTTACAAGGTTGTACGAAGGAGTCCATGGCATCAATTGCTTGGATCGCAGTCCCAATACTTCTTTCTTCCCACCTTTGCATGGGTAAGTCGAATGGTTAATCTGGTAAGATGGTGCATCCTTGATATGTTATATGAGGACGTGTAGTCAGACTAGTTGTAGCCAAACACATCACACTGGCTTTTACTGTATATTTCATGCGATTACTTTTGGCATATCAAGATCTAAGCAATCTACGATAGGATGAAAAGACTGGCATCCTTCACATTATTGGCGAACTCAGTTCATAGAAACAAGCAATTCAACCATTCTGTGGGTAAATCAAAAGCGCCCCTGGAATATTTTTCACTATCCAATCATACACGCAAAACGGGGCAACGCCACCATAGGGGCTGGTATAGGCGGCCGCCTCAGGTGGCTGGAAAGTGTGCACCTAGTTTGAGTCGTCGAGTTGGCCCATGCTAGTTTTGTTCGTCCCAACGCATTTGAGCAGGCAAAGGTAAAAATGAAGAAAAATGTTTCAATTTGGATGGGCCAATAACATAAGTGCAAGGCAGGCCCTATAGCAGGCTCATGCCCAAACGAGCGCCTCCCATATCGATCGGCAGCAGGAAAAATCCCAATTCATTCGCTCCAGCCTCCGGTCACAGTTCGCTCCTAACCTAGCCGCCCGTTGGGACAGATCGGCCTTAACACTTCCTCGCGCCCTCGTTGGAGGCGGTGCGAGCTTCAAGCGAGCGGAAGGACAAGAAGATGAAGATCCAACCACAGGTGTAGCCTGCGTGGGAGGCAGCGGCGGCAGACGGGCATGGCATCGAGCTTGCGCAAGCAGACGATCGCGACTTGCAAGAGTAGCATGCAACGAAAGCAGGTACATCACATCCCTGATTATAACTAATTCAACTCTTCAATTTCTGGCCAATAGTTAAACCCGACGGTGTTGTAAAACTGCTTGTATGTAGGGAATCTATGAGAAAATGAAACCAATTTCTACTTATTTTATAACTCCCCCAATCAATACTGAACTGACTAAATCTGATGTATCTAATCAAGTTTCCGGTGCAAACATACAAGCTCATGTTGTTCTTGAGATTGAAGTGTCTAATGAACAGACTGCTAATGAAGGATTTGATGCAAACATTTTACATGCTCCTGGTGATGAACATATAGTGTCTAATGAGGGATCTAATGCAAGCATTTTGCAAGCTCATTGAAGGATTTAGTGTCTAATGATGATCTACTATGTTGAGAGAGATAGAGATTTGCAGGCATTGATGACAAGCAAATTATAGTGCATTTTCATAGCTTGAGGAAACATCAAGGCCATCTACCAGAAAGTCCCCGTATCATGACAACATAGCATAAATACTTTTCTAATCTGTTGTTTGAAACTATTGGCATACTTGTGCAGGATAGATATATTGATATGCAGTTTGCGCACTGTTTATACGTGCAATTACACTTCGATATTTTCAGCCAGAGAACGAATAATTCAAGCAGTGCATGCACCATGTTTGTAGTCCTTGTACACCATGTTGCATTTTGTGTTTTTGGTGCTTGCATCATTTAGTGTTTATAATCTGAACTACTTTGGATCATTAGCTGGTTTTCAAGGTGCATGTAGCTTCACATTTCTCAAGTTATGTTGATTTCGAGTGCAAGTGCCTTCGTATTTTTTAAGTTAAATGTTCACCCTGGTAACTTGAATTCGTGGATCAGCCATCGCACTACAAATCATACATGAATGCTAGTACGAATTAAATGAAATGCAGGGACTTACGCTAGCTCGTTATACAGGCTCACTGCAGCTCTGCTTGCGCTTGGGATGTTCCATGTACAAGTCCATGTTACCACTTGCTTGGATGTGCAGGCCTTGTGCTCCTTGCATCCCCCTCTGCATTTTTGACACGGCGAATGGTTGATCAAATAAGAGGAATCGACCTTGATGTTGTACTGGAGGACAGATACTTACAAGGTTATACGGGTGTGCAGGATGTGTACCAGATCCCGTAGTGCCATCATGCTTCGCTAAAATATGGATTTGCTTGTTTCAGATGATATCTCCAGAAGAAATAAGAGTTAAAGTCAGAGTTGCATAGGCGTGTAAGCTAAGAGAGCAGTGAAAGGATATCCAAACATCATCGGAACAGCGCACAAGGGAGTGATGTGTGGATACCTAGTTCGGGCCGGCGTTTGGGCATGCTCGCCTAGCTAGAGTGCGGGTCACTTCAGAGCCGTTGAGGGTGATGCGCTGGCGTTGGCTGGCCGCGCACGGATCCAGATCTTGAGTGATAGCGGAGCGCTATGATGCGGTGGACGAGACCGTTGGTGAAGCCCCAACGGCCTCGGGGGATGGAGGTGCGACGATGTGCTCGGTGAAGTAGCCCCGGTGAGCTGGGAGATGGCGTCGGTGAAGCGCACCTGATGCGGTGGAACCCGGTGTCTGTGAGGCATGTCGGTTGTGGCAGCCGACGTTGTCGGTGGACCACCCGGTGCGGTTGACGAGGGCGTAGATGAGGTAGCTCCGGTGCGGTGGTGAAGCGCGACCGTCGTCTTCGTCATCGTCGTCCGGCATAGAGGTGGGGAACGGTGGGGAAAGAGATGAGACGAGGGGCAATTCGAGGGTTGGCGGCGAATTAGGGATTTGAGCAATCTGGGTGCGGAAGGGGACGGTGGAGAAGAGAGATTTTGCAGGGCTGGAATTGGGGCCGCCAGATATTTCAATCCGAAACGTGGAAGCGCGAACTTATATTGTCGTCGTCCTTTTTTTTTGGGGGGGGGGTGGGTGGGTGGGTGCTACGCGTCGTCCGACACACGCGACCACCCCGACAGACTATGCTTGGTGCCTTAAGGCACCTGCCTTTGTATCCATGACATGTGGGCCCAACAGTGGCTGGCCCACATGTCGATGACTCCAAAGGCAGTTGCCTTTAAGGCACCGGCAGCGCCCACCCCGACACGAATTCTCGTCTGCCTGGTGCGCCTACATTTGCAAAACTAATCTGTATGTATTACCATGCCCGTGTTTTCCTTGCAATAATTAGTCATTCGAAAGAGATACTCCCTCCGTTTACTTTTGTAAGTTGTTTCAGACAACTTAAAATGAACTATTTTGCACATTGTCTGAAATGTCTTCAAGGTCTTATAAAAGTGAACAGAGGGAGTACTATAAATTAATTAATGAGGAGGTATTTGAAAAAAAATCGAAATGGTACCCACGCTAACGTGGATTAGAGTGTGTGTCACATAATTAGTTATTCGAATTAGAGTGTGTGTCACGTAGTTAGTTATTTGAATTAGAGTGTGTGTCACGTAGCGATCTCCAATTCTAACGTGGATTTCGCATTTCACTGTATCCACGCTACTTTTTTAATACAAAGTCATATATATATGATGAACACCATGGTAGTGAGAAAACTTTTGGATGGATTCAAACATATGACCTACAAAATAGCACAACAAACTGAGTCAATGTCAACTTTTCAAACTTAGTATGGCACAATTCAAATAATTACCCGTATGCCTGGTCCTCGGTTCAAATCTTACAATGTACACCGAATTGAAACATCGATATTAAGTCTCGTACTATGTACATTCAAATGTTGTTTTTAGCCCCGCGCCCCCCGCACAAACGCTACATACTTCCTGTATCGGTCAATCTTCCTCTCCTAACTACCTTCGGAAGCTATCGGTTTCCAACACACGTTCATTCTTTCTCTCCATGTTTCGATCTCTAAGTCTCTCAACTACACAACCCCTTTTTCCACTCTGTTACCAAATGTATTTACCTCACACACCCGCCATTGCAACACATGCCGAAGCTCTCTCTCCCCCTCTCCCTCTCACCCTCTCGTGCTAAATACATGCATTGCCTATCTAGCCCCCCAACGTCTCGTGCGCACGCACGCACGTTGTATATCTAGGTCACTCCCTCGAGACTGTCTCACTCTTTCTTCCGCACGGCGGGCCACACTCGCTCAATCTCGCTGTCTTTATCCGAGTCTCGTTTAACCTCGTTTTCTTTCACACACAAATGATATATCTCCCTGTTCGGGCCTCGATCGACACACTCTATACTCTCTCACGCAGATTGTCTATCTAGGTCAGTCCATCCAAGCCGCCGCCACTCTTTTGACCTCATGGTGGGCCACGCTCACTCAATCTCTCTCTCTCTCTCTCTCTCTCTCTCTCTCCGTATGTCTCGATTGACCTCGCTCTTTCTCGGACAAAAATGATATATCACCATGTTTGAGCCCAATTAGACCTATTCACATTGTATACTCTCTCACGCACATCGTCTATCTAGGTCACTCTCTCCAACTTGCCTCACTCTTTCGATCGCACGGCGACCCTATGTGATCGGTTGACCTTGCTTCCTCCCACGCACAAAATATATCTACACGTCTGTGACTGGATCATCTCTCAAGCTCTATCTTACAGCCCTCATCCTTGCCAAAAAGCTCAATCGGACAATATCTCTCCACAGCATATATATTTGTTCAATGAATGTCGGACCACACTCACTTTGTCTCTCTATCTATATGTCTCTCGATTAACCTTGCTTTCTCACACCGTATCTTCCACGCGTTGAAGCTACTACCTCTCCATCCTCGCAAAGCTGGAGCTATTTACATTCTTGAGGGCACTCCAACCTTGGATTAATTTGTGTAGACATTTATTCTAGTCGGTTTAGATTATATTTTCGTAGCATTCGGCCCACAACTACTCCAAACACCGTTGCAACCCACGCAACTCCCCTAGTTGATTTCCCTCTGGCTCGGTCATCGCTCTCTCACACGTCCTTTCTTGCCTTCAACGTCGCACCCTGGTATTATTGAAAAAACTATGTTGTTCTCTTTAATTATTATAAATAAGCTACAAAACTACACACCGATAGTCCACTTGGAATGGAAAAAATTTCGACCCACAACTTAAAGTGCTAAAAATTACACACCGAGGGGCCCACATGTCATAAAACAAATTTGGACCCATATACAAATTAAAAAATAAAGGACGAGGATCGAACATGCGACCGGGCCTTCAAGCCGCACGTCAATAGGCAACATACGTAGAATAGCAATGTTTGTTGTACCCCTTTGTTCACATAATGTTTTTATATTACCACAGCCTAATTAATGGATAACATGTAATATTATTGTTAGTACTATTCGCCTTCACTTACTGGTGGGTTCCATGTGTGCTCTCTCTCTCCTCCCTTCTGCGTTTAGGCCTTGCGGGCAAACAGGAAGAACTTCATGGGCGATGTTGCCGTTGACCATATCTCGGCCAGCGTTCACAAGTCACGGCACCAGTTTCACGTACTAGCAGCAGTAGTCAGTGTGTACGTCCAATGCACGTTAATTTGGAAGTATATTAAGTGCATGCGGATATTAACTACTAGGATATTATTTGCGTGTTGTCATGTGATTAACACTATTTGTGGCATGAAATTAACTGCACGCTAAACGTGTTGAGCGCTCGACATTGAAGCAGTCTAGGTCGTTGGATGACAAGGAATACATGTGGTTTGATGACGTTTTATATTTAATTTGATACGGCTCTAGCAGAACATTCAATCGATCAAACCATACATTTCGTTCAGTCTGACTCCGACTTTAAATTCTACGACGATCGATATAAAATAAACGGAAATGATAAGCGTTCGGATTTTAAGCATGGCAATCCGAACGTTTTTCATGGCAAATTTAGATTACGTGGCGGCGGCGTCTCGCGGTGGGAAGCGGCTCCTCTGCCGTGCTCTGTGTGTCGTCGGGCCACTGACCGACGGCGATGGCGGCGTCTTGCACCGTTGTTGGCGTACTCCTAGACGTTGGCCTAGCTTCAAGGAAGGCCAAAATGTTCTGGACTTCAGAGCGAGTCAACAGGCGGGAGGAGGCGACTGGCGTTGGTGCAAGGAAGTGGTCGACGGCGGCCATCCATGCCGCTGAGGGGAACGCGGCATCCGCGAGGGACAGCGGCCAACAGCGCGGCGGAGACATTCATGTGCACGGGCACCGGCACGGGCGCGCACGTCAGTGCACGCGCAGGCGCATGCATTGGCAGGTGCACGGGCACCGCTACGCAGGCGTCTTGCGTCAGACACACGCAGCGCATGCGCCGGTAGGTGCACGGGCGTGAAAGTCGGCGGGGACCTCGTGGAACCCGTGGGATCAAGCTTCGGCGACAATGTGCAGCTCCCAGCCCATCAATGCCACGGGATGGGGCGCGTGCGATCGAGGCGGCAGGGCGGAGCAGGGAGGCGAGCGGGACGGTAGCGGCGTCTTCCCGCAAAGGCTAGTTCAAGCTCGTCCCAAAGCGCCTTATGTTCTTGAGACTCCGGCTGGGTGTCTTCCTCAGGAAACTGGAACACTAAGGGCAGACCATCGTGATGCGGCATGGCGTACGATTAGGTCAGGATAGTTGGAGGTAGACGACAGGAGAATCGGAGAGGAAGAGAGAGGATTGTAGCGATACTGGATAGTGCGGGGTTGATTTTAAACTGCGGCGTCGGCAACATTAAAAGTGGGAGCAGTTGGGACGACGGTGGGCGGCGGAGCCTGGTCAAAGGGCTCGCCTCCCTGTGAGCCTACACAGCGGTCTGCTCGCATGCCTCCCCGGACCCGCACATCGGTTCTGCTCGCCGCGCCTCCGTCGACTCACACGCTTGCTCGGACGGCACCTGCCGATGAGAAGCAGGGACTTGTGGTGGCACGTAAACACCCACGGTTTCAATAGTGAAAGCGTTCGCCTTAACGTGTCAGGTCTTTGTTCCAAAATACCTTGGCTCTTCATTTGTGCAACTTGTCATAAGCAGCTTGTCTTAAATTGAAGAAAAAACTTACGAAGTAATATTTGTGCCATATCACGTGACCATGCTTAGTTTCAAGAATTTATGCTCACTTTTGGATTTTCTGAAATTTAAGATCCGAGATTCAAACAATATCATAATCGCATCATACAATAAATTTTCAAGCCGTACATCTGTCCTATTGTATTTCTTAAGAAAGGATTTGGTCAAACATTTTGCTTAGTTAGACTTGGACAAGTTATATATGCAGAGTAAAAGGATAATCCCTCCGCATTACGATTGCATTGCACGATATATTAACTCAAGTACTAGGCACGAACAAAAGGGCTCAATTCTATGCTCATCCTGGTGTAGTAGTAGTAGTACTAGGCAATGCAGTTGACGGGTGACCTTGACGAGCGTCGACCGAGGGAATTGAACCGTCAGTACAAATAAAATACACTTCCGTGATGATACGTGTTTGTCACAGTAGGTCGCGTTTTTTGTCATGCATGTACATCCATGACAAATTTATGACAGAATCAAGATAGTCATACATGTGCTGTCGTAGAAGTGTTCCATGACATTACCAAAATTATCATCACGGAAGTGTCCACTTCCATGACGATAAATCGCGCGTCAGAGAAGTGATTTCGTCAAGGGTGACCGACACGTGGCATCCACCGTAACCGAACGCCGTTAAGCTATCGGGTCGGGTTTTGGATCGGATAACCCGTTAACAGCCCCGACCAATGGGAAATTTCCACATGTAAAATTCTTATTGGCGGACGAAACACGTGTCGGCTCGTCGATTGGGTCGAGATAGGCGCCTATGATACGTCGACACGTGTACGCCCAAATGAGGCCCATTCCTGTGAAAAGGCTGGCCCGTTTGACTTGGTCGAGTGGCGGGCGGCCCATGGAAAGCCCTTGTTAAACTGTTCGCATATAGCCCATTTATAGCCCGCTAACCCAAGGCCCGTTCGCCCTATCTGAATTAGGCCCGATGGCGTCATCCGGCCATCCACTATGATTCCAGCCCGTTTTCACTTGGCCCATGTATGGCCCATGACGTCTTCGGCACATATGAGGCCCTATGTAACTCTTGGCCTATTAACGGCGCGTGGTGAAAGCGGCCCGTAATGACGATGTATCACTCTACACCTATTAACGGCCCGTGGTGAAATCGGCCCGTAATGAGCGATGTATCACTTTACACCCATTAACGGCCCGTGGTGAAACGGCCCGTAATGAACGATGTATCACTTTATACCCATTAACGGCCCATTATTCCATTGGGCCGTTTCTGCCCATTTTATCTTCGGCCTTCTCGAGCCCATTTATTCTTGGGCTCATTTCCATTCGTTTACTTACGGCCCGTTCTTGTCATTTTTTCGCTTGTGGGCCAAATTCAGCCCGTGGTTATAGTCGGCCTGTTTGAGGTCCGTTAATACGTTGGGCCGTTTTCATAGCGTCATCAAATACGGCCTATTAACGATGGCCCGTTACGGTCGGACCATGAACGGACAATTCCAACTCTAGCCCGTTTACGGCCATAATGCGGCCTGTTATTGGCCCATGTTTGGCCAATCGATCATACGGCCCGTATTAGGCCCATTGATGATACGGCCCGTAGAAGGCCCATTGTTTCTACGGCCGGTAGAAGGCCTACTGTTTCTACGGTCCGTAGAAGGCCCACTGTTTCTACGGCCCGTACGAGGCCCAGTGTCACTACAGTAAATATTAGCCCATGGTTATTGTGGCCCAGTTTTAAAAAATAGGTTATTGCAGCCACTAGTTAACCGCAGAAAAAGAACTGCAATGACTACAAGCAAACAAATAAACAAGACAACAAGGAAATAAATAAGCAAGCAACTAACGCTCGGCTATCACAAATATAGGGAACAAAGCAGCATATCATATACACTGGCCGTCAAAATTGGCCACCAGTGCAAATAAACGCGGCAGCAAAACAAGAGCATAACTGAAACAACTTCAGAAGAGCTCAAGAAACGTTATCCCGGTATCCACGATGCGGAAATAAGCTTAGCAAGCTGATTAGCTTTGTCCTGTTTGGCGCTAAAATCCTCCAACGCTTCTTTGTTGCCCGGAAAAGTATGCATCTGAATGCTCCGGGGACTTCCGCAGTCCTTCCGCTTCTTGTCGCAGCACCCCCCCTTGGGGCTTTGGCCCGGCCAGTTAAGGCCCAACTGCCAGCCCACCTGCCCACCCGTCCACCCACCGGCTTAACCCCCACTCCCCAGGCCAACCCTAGCCGCCACCCACTCGCCCCCACGCCGCTCTCGCCTCCCGATCCAGATCTGGATCGAGGGAACGAGCCCATGACACCCATCCCCGTCGCCCCGCATGACCCTCCCCACCTCTCCTCTCGCCCCCCCGCCCGTCCCCCCCGATCCCAGCGGGGTGGGGCCCGAACCCATCTCCGCCACCCTAGCTTCGGAGGACCCGCGCTCGAGCCCTCGCACCGTCCGGCGACCCGGTTGCCGCGGAGGAGCCGCTCGCCGGCGACGAACTCCTCCTCCCTGCGCCATTCTTCCACCCCGAGCAACCACCCGACGACCGCGCCTCGCCGCCTGGAGCTCCGCGAGCCTCACCGGAGCCACCCCGTCGCCCCCTTGCCGTCACCATCGCCTGGAGGACCACCTCGCCGGACGCCATCGCCCCCGTCCTCTTCGTCGTCGACCAGCCCGACGTCGACCCCGTCGCCGCCATCCTCTCCGCCGATGCCGCCTCGCCGGACCTCCCGAGCCCACCGCCTAGTCCCCATGATCGCGGTGAGGCCCGGTCTCTTCTCTTCCCCTGTCCCGTATGCAGCTCGCGACCACCGCCATATTGGCATCGCCGTCGGCCATGAGCCCCCGCCCCTCGCCTGTCTTTGCTCCCCACGGCGCCCTGACACCGTCGGCGCTCCTCCTCGCTGGTCGTGTCCACCCAGCCCCATGACGCCGTGTGGCGCCACCCTCGCCTCCGCTTCGCCGTGGCCCAAGGCAGCGCTAGTTGCCCGTGGTTACCCAGCGGCCTCGTCCCGCTTAAGCGAGTGCCCTTCAGTGCTCCTGCACTTTTCGTTTACTTTGTAACCCGCACGCCCGCTAAGCCACCCCTGGCCCAATGACAAGTGGGGCCCAGCCCCAGAAAAAATGTAAAAAAAAAAACAAACAAAGAAAGTAAAAATAAATAAATAAATAAATTGATTAAAAAATGAATAAATAAATAATAATAAATAATAATTAAAATGATAATTAATTAGTTAATTAAAGAATTAATTAAACTAATTAAACCTGATTAGATTAACCTAACCACTAATTAAACTAATTGACACTGTTTAATTAACCTACTAGTTAAACAGCCAATGACCTGTGAGCCCCACTCGTGGTTGACCAAGTCAACTGCACAGTTGACTGCTGACGTCAGCATGATGTCATGCCAACGTCATCATTTACTATTCTGGATAATGTTGTAGTAATTAAATAAATTCCAGAAATTAATAAAATCTTTAGAAAATCATATCTTTTAATCCGTAACTCGGATTAAATTATTTTCAACATGAAAGTTGCTCGAGCAGCGAGGCGATCCGGATATGCAGCCCGTTTGTCCACCACACATCCGAACATATTAAACTCGCAACTTTCCCCTCCGCTCCTTCCGTCAAAGCGAAACACCGGGAATACTTTCCCGGATGTTTCCCCCCCTTAACCGATATCACCTACTACCGTGTTAGGGCACACCTAGCACCGCGTATTGCCTCATTATGTTTGTGATACTTTGTTGGCTCCGTATTTACTGTTTCTTCCCCCCTCTTCTTCCCCGGTAGACCCCGAGGCCGTGATGATGCCACCGAGTCACGACTACATCGACGATTTAACCCTTCTCTTGCCAGAGCAACCAGGAAAGCCCCCCCTTTGATCACCAGATATCGCCTAGTCTTCTCTATACTGCTTGCATTAGAGTAGTGTAGCATGTTACTGCTTTCAGTTAATCCTATACTGCTACATAGCCTATTCTTGCTACTACTGTTGTTACCTTTTCCGTCTATCCTACTGCTTAGTATAGGATGCTAGTGTTCGATTAGTGACCCTACACTCTTGTCCGTCTGCCATGCTATACTACTGGCCTGTGATCACTTCGGGAGGTGATCACGGGCATATACTATATACCTTGCCTTTGTTACATTACACTGTGATAATGTTCGGAGATGAAATTTGAAAGGACGGTGGCTCCATCCCGGTAGAGGTGGGTGCAGGTTCCGACGGCCCCATTGTTACTTTGTGGCGGAGGCGGCAGGGCAGGTTGAGACGACCTGGGTGAGGGTTGGCCTGGCCACAGTCGGCGTTCGCGGATACTTAACACGTTTAACGAGATCTGGGTATTTGATCCGAAGTCCGCCATTTGGTCTATACGCACTAACCATCTACGTGGGAGTAGTTATGGGTATCCCGGCGTCGTGGTATTAGCCGAAGCTTCGTGACGCCCGGCCGATCGAGTGGTGCGCGCGGATTGGAACGTAAGCCTGCTCTTGTATTAAGGGGCTAGTTCCGCTTTCGATCACAGACGTCATAGCGTCAGGTGTGCTATGGGCGATGGGCCCAGACCCATGTGCGCTTAGGTTTAGACCGGCGTGCTGGCCTCTCTGTTGTGCCTAGGTGGGGCTGCGACGTGTTGATCTTCCGCGGCCGGGCATGACCCAGGAAAGTGTGTCCGGCCAAATGGGATCAAGCGTGTTGGGTTATGTGGTGCACCCCTGCAGGGAAGTTTAATCTATTCGAATAGCCATGATCTTCGGTAACAGGACGACTTGGAGTTGTACCTTGACCTTATGACAACTAGAACCGGATACTTAATAAAACACACCCTTCCAAGTGCCAGATACAACCCGGTGGTCGCTCTCTCTCGTGGTTACGAGGAGGATCGCCGGGTAGGATTATGCTATGCGATGCTACATGGAGGACTTGATCTACTCTACGCAACAAGTTGCAAAGGCGGAGGCTGCCAGAAGCGTAGTCTTCGACAGGATTAGCTATGCCCCTCTTATTCTGGCATTCTGCAGTTCAGCCCACTGATATGGCCTTTACACATATATCCATGCATATGTAGTCTAGCTCCTTGCTTGCGAGTACTTTGGATGAGTACTCACGGTTGCCTTGTTCCCCCCTTTCCCCCCTTTCTTGCCCGGTTGCTGCGACCGCATCGATGGAGCCCAGGAGCGACGCCACCGTCGATGGCGACTACTACACCGGAGGTGCCTACTACTACGTGCAGCCCGGGGCGGCGACCGGGAGTAGTTAGGAGGATCCCAGGCAGGAGGCCTGCACCTCTTTGATCTGTATCCCGGTTTGTGCTAGCCTTCTTAAGGCAATCTTGTTTAACTTATGTCGTACTCGAGATATTGTTGCTTCCGCTGACTCGTCTATGATCGAAAGCACTTGTATTCGAGCCCTCGAGGCCCTGGCTTGTATTATGATGCTTGTATGACTTATTTATGTTTTAGAGTTGTGTTGTGATATCTTCCGTGAGTCCTCGATCTTGATCATACACGTTTGCGTGCATGATTAGTGTCTGTTGAATCGGGGGCGTCACAAGTTGGTATCAGAGCCGACTACCTGTAGGAATCCCCCTTCCAACTCCTTGGCCGAAGTCGAGTCTAGACTTTACAAAACTTTTACTAACATGGCTGTGCGGCCCATGGGCCCACGTCGCCATTGGGTGGTATTAGGATCTTTTACTCTTCGCCTATACTCTGGGACTCTGAGCTCTCTTCTATTCGGGTTAAATGATTTTGCTAAAAACAAAACTAACTTTAGGTTCTCGATAATACTTTCTCCCGGAGAGCCCCTCACTTCAGATGATCGCTTTCTTTGCACTAGAAGATTCCAAAGTTACTCTACGATGTTCTCTCGAGTCTTTGTGCCATCGCATTTGCGATTTCCTTCCACCGTCAACCCCTATGAAAAACTGCTTACACTTGCCATTCATACGATCATTCCCCGTTGATCTTGTTATTACAAGATGTCCCGAAATACTCTTTGTTGTTCCGAAAATCCTTTGAGCTTACTGCCTTGCAGTTCTTTAACACATGAATATCCCTATTGAAAATTCCTCGCACTTTGAGTATCTGTTCATCTCCAGTTGTTCGTATGCTTCATAAGATACTCTGAAATACTATCCGACCTTTTGAGCATCCTCTTCAAACTATTGCTCGGCAAATACTTGTATGCTTACATTATGGATGCTCCCATATCACTAGCAATATTCACTAGTATCTTTTGACACCGTCATTTTGATCCTTTGATTTAGCATGTGTGCGAATGCACACAATCATCTATCAACCCTTCTAAATTATCTTTCCGGCTCAGACGTCATTTTGAACATGAGTTGGTTCTCGACCAAACTATTTGTTGTCAATTTTGCCTCTGGTCTATACAACTTATCCATCCTTGATCAGAGCATTGCTTCTGATCCCCTGATTTGGAAATCATAATTCTTTTGCGTTTCAACTTTGAATTGGTCAGATGTTTCTATAATCAGATCTCCTTGCATTCTCCTTCCTCTGGTTGAGTACCGATGCTCACATCGGATCCCTTGTGGACCATCGGTTCCTTTGTTGGATTTTATCCGGCGGTGTCCTTCATATTGAATAACCTTGAGAGCCTTTCCATGAGTATATAATGCCATTGGTAAATTGTATCAGCTGCTTTTGAACAATGCTCTACTTTCGAGCTTGTATTAATTACCCGAAGTTTGTGGTATATGTTCGTAAGATGCCCGGGATGGGTTGAACCTATGCCTTCCTTAATATGTGTGAACTTGGAAGTTTCCACGAGTCATACTCATCTGGTATTTCACCAGTAAAACTTTCAACACTAATGCCTTTATCAAAGCGAGAAGTGAATGGAAGGTTATACATTGAAGAAGTGGGAGTCGACCTTGAACTTTGTGTTCATGCCCATGGACACGATGTAGATCCTATCATGGAAGCTTCTTGTAATAATAACTTTTTTTCTTGTTATAGTATCATCTAGTATCTGTGAATTGATCTTTTGCAATCGTGGTTCCGGCCATGTTCTCCTTTTAAATACCATTTCTTGGACAAGTTGAGGTACTTGTCTTCTGCAGATCATTGCACCTGTCCAACCTTTACTTGCTCTACCATTGAGTATTAAACTCTGGTACCTCAAGAATATCATGGGACTGCATAACTTATTATGGGTTCTTCATCAACTATTATTTCTCACTGATTCCAAATTTCTCGGGTTCTGGGTTGTCGTCAATCGAGTACAACGATTCCACATTTTGGTTCGATAACCCTAAGTAATTTTCGTTGCTTACGAGTTTATTAATCCTTTAAGTCTTTCCTAGCCTGATCGGCTAAATTTTAACCGTGCTACCTGGTCCTCCATTTCGGAGCACAATTTTTGATGATGAGCTAAACTTACGTCGATCTTCCTCGTCATATCAGTTCGCCTTGAACAACAAGCTTGATTTCAAGTTTGTGTCCTACCCGTGGTTCCAATAACCTTCCACTTCATTATTCCTTTGACTTGATGTCGTCAATGATTGATTACATCTTCATGAAATCTCTCGACAAATGTGTCGTGATCATCATCAACCTTATGAGATCTTCCAGGATATCAATTGAGTTCATGATGAGAAATACCATCCTTGCCCCTGATGATTTGTGTTACCTTTGACCACTTATTTGCCTTTCGTTCAACACAAACTTGTTCGTGTTTTGAGTTATACCTTGAGATCCCTACTATCCAGCATTTGTTCTTCCTTACCTTGGAGTATTACCATCTTTTAATATCAAGGATGTGGTGAGCATTGCTCCACCTCTTAAGAAATTCTTGGTATAGTGATACTTCTCACCATCACCATTCTTTCTTGGTCCTCGGTTGATTCCAACCGGGTACCAACAAGTGAACTATCTTTGTTTGGATTCTGCCCTTCTAGCAACCCTATTGCTTTGAAGTTAATGGTCGGCCGTTCATTCTTGGACTATTGATTATTGAATCACCATTCTGACATTGGTCGTGCAGCCCAACCCATATTTCGGGCGCACCTTTCAACCAATGTTTAATTGTGTATGTTTTCCTCGAGCATACAACATTATATCATTTCAATCAACAAGTGTCATCTTCTTGTTCACATTATTGTGGAAATCCATTCGTTTGGAATTCTCGATGAATTGTCGCTGAGCCCATCAGCCACCTCCTCATCCTCACCTTGGTTTAATGATGAACTATTGCTTCAGGAACCCGCTCCCATAGTTCATTTCCCGAGAATCTTGCAATGTCATTTCGTCGATTTGTGTTGCACCTTTTCCGCTCGGACATCCTGAGTCTGAGGTATCATGACACCAATTGGATCTGAATCTCGGTCAGATATGATGGTTGGGACAACTTTCCAGGAGTTATGTTGTTGGTCCTTTGATGACCCGTAATATGATGTCATGCCTAGCACCCCCCGGCCGGAGGACCTATCATTATAATTTCTTTTGCAAAGATAACCATTCCTCCCGGAGGAAATTGTAGGACTTATTTTATAAGTTACTCCTGATGGATCATTGGTGTATCCAAAGTCCGCCCTTGATTGAAACACCATATCATTGCTACCGAAGCATGTTTGTGGTACTCGGTTTTCAACAAGAACATTTGAAGCCCAATGCTAAATGTTACTTGCTCTATTATCCGAGCACCGTTGTATGGGTAGTGTCATGAGAATTCTCTCCCCTTATCGAAAGGGGTTCTTATGTTATATCCTGGCACGAATATCATGATTTAATCTCTGCTTGTCCTTGGGAAGGATATACCCCTGAAATATGTGTTTAAACACATTTGCCTTTCCATTGTTCTGTTTAATCTGATGATCATCTTTTCATTTCTATTGTTTTGATTAATCTTGTTGTGATCTATATGATCTAAGCAGTATTAATCCACTGCTTATGTAGACACCTCGGTGTACAACCCTAACAGTAAGACCCTGTTACTTTTGTTGATGACATTCCGGTAACCACCGATGGACGAGAACTTTGCCTATTGGTCCGCCTCGTTTCAACGAGCAGGAAAATGGTTCTCTTCGTCCCTCGCCCTAGGTACCAACATTGTTGCCAACAAAACCCATGCTATCCTCTGACATACCTTGTTATCTTGACCGTGCAAATATTAAGCGCCTTCACCTTTTAACCCACATGGTGGGCCCATAACCCACAGTTCCACAGGATCGAAACTCGACTCTCCTGTACACCTGTTGTCGAGTTATTCCTCGTGCTTGACTTTGTATGTAATTCACGGGCCACTTGCCTGTTGATCTATTCAGTATCGGACACAATACTTATTCCCGTTGCTCAACCCCTCAAGACTTCTGCTTCGTGCAATGAGCGATTGCCTATCCGCTTGAAACTTCTTATTACACCGTCTTACTTTGCTCTCGATGTGTGTCATTTGTTCAACTCGAGAGATACTCATATGTTTATTCCTGGGATACCCCCAGATGAATTTCCCTTATAACATCCTATCATTGTAGAGCTGCCCTTACCTATTCGTAAGTAATGCGATGGAGCTCCCCGAAGAAAGGACGACAACTTCATCATGATGCTTTGGAATAAAGAATTGAAGGAATCAACGAAAGGGATTAACTTCTTCAAGAAGATCCATTAGAATACCCAGAACTCCCCCCCCCCTTCCTCCCCTCTTAAATCTCGGGACGAGATTTCTTGTAGTGGAGGAGAATTGTGACGCCTGGATAATCAAGCTACAGTAATCTCTACTTATGACGCCATGTCACCTCCGTTACTGTCGCTAATCTCGCGTTAGTTCAAAACAATTCGAATTCAGATTTGGATTTTTGGCAAACAAATAAAGTTTTCAAACTTCAAAACAAAAATGTTTCAGACCGTGTCAAATATTGCATAGATAATTATCGTGAAATAAACACATTTTTATAAAAGGCCTAAATAATTTAGAATTATTTAAGAAAGAAAAGTAAATAAATAAAAGAAAAGAAAATACAAAAGAGAAAAACTAAACTAACAAAAAAAAGAAAGAGAAACCCCCGCTTGGGGCTAAGCCGGCCCAAAGCAAGCCAAGGCCCAACCGGCCAGCCCACCTGGCCCAGCCGGTCCACCCCGCCGGCTTAACCCCCCACTCCCCCCAGGCCAACCCTAGCCGCCACCCACTCGCCCCCCCCTCACGTCGCTCTCTGCCCCTCCCCGATCCAGATCTGGATCGAGGGAACGAGCCCACAACACCCATCCCCGTCGCCCCGCATGAACCTCCCCACCTCTCCTCTCGCCCCCACTCCCTTCCCCCCTCCCCCCCCGATCCAATCGGGATCGGGCCCGAACCCATCGCCGCCACCCTGGCTTCGGAGGACCCGCGCTCGAGCCCTCGCACCGTCCGGCGACCCGGTTGCCGCGGAGGAGCCGCTCACCGGCGACGAACTCCTCCTCCCTGCGCCATTCTTCCATCCCGAGCAACCACCCGACGACCGCGCCTCGCTGCCTGGAGCTCCGCGAGCCTCACCGGAGCCACCCCGTCGCCCCCTTGCCGTCACCATCGCCTGGAGGACCACCTCGCCGGACGCCATCGCCCCCGTCCTCTTCGTCGTCGACCAGCCCGACGTCGACCCCGTCGCCGCCGTCCTCTCCGTCGCCGATGCCGCCTCGCCGGACCTCCCCGAGCCCACTGCCTAGTCCCCACGATCGCCGGTGAGGCCCCCGGTCTCTTCTCTTCCCCTGTCCCCGTATGCCTTTCGCGACCACCGCCATCATTGGCATCGCCGTCAGCCACGAGCCCCCCCTCGCCTGTCATCTTTGCTCCCCACAGCGCCCATGACACCGTCAGCGCTCCTCCTCGCTGGTCGTGTCCACCCAGCCCATGCCACTAACCGCCTTGGCGCTACCCTACGCCTCCGCTCGCCGTGGCCCCATTGGCCGCGCCGATTGCCCGCCGTGGTTGCCCGTGACCTCGTCCGCCCTGTGAGCGAGTGCCCTTCAGTGCTCCCGCACCCGTTCCGCCCGTTACGCCCGTAACCCGCACGCCCGCTAAGCCACCCCTGGCCCAATGACAAGTGGGGCCCAGCCCCAGAACAAATGTAAAAAAAACAAACAAAGAAAGTAAAAATAAATAAATAAATAAATAGATTAAAAAAATGAATTAATAAATAATAATAAATAATAATTAAAATGATAATTAATTAGTTAATTAAAGAATTAATTAAACTAGTTAAACCTGATAAGATTAACCTAACCACTAATTAAACTAATTGACACTGTTTAATTAAGCTACTAGTTAAATGTACCAATGACACATGAGCCCCACTGCGTGGTTGACCAAGTCAATCTGCGAGTTGATCACGACGTCGACATGATGTCATGCCAACGCGTCATCATTTACTATTCGGATAATGTTGTAGTAATTAAATAAATTCCAGAAATTAATAAAATCTTTAGAAAATCATATCTTTTAATCCGTAACTCGGATTAAATTATTTTCAACATGAAAGTTGCTCAGAACGACGAGACGATCCCGGATATGCAGCCTGTTCATCCACCACACATCCCGAACATATCAAACTCGCTACTTTTCCCATCCGGCTCCTCTGCCCGAAAACGCGAAACACCGGGAATACTTTCCCGGATGTTTCCCCCCCTTAACCGGTATCACCTACTACAGCGTTAGGGCACACCTAGCACCGCGTATTGCCTCGTTATGTTTGTGATACTTTGTTGGCTCCGTGTTCTTGTTTCTTCCCCTCTTCTTCCCATTGACCCGAGACCGGCGATGATGCCACCGAGTACGACTACATCGACGACGAACCCTTCTCTTGCCGAGCAACCAGGCAAGCCCCCCTTTGATCACCGAGATATCGCCTAGTCTTCTCTATCGCTTGCATTAGATTAGTGTAGCATGTTATCGCTTTCGCTTAATCCTATCTTCTTTGCATAGCCTTTGTTCTTACTACTCAAGTTGTTACCTTTACACCTTTATCCTCTTGCTTAGTATAGGATGCTAGTGTTCGATTAGTGACCCTACACTCTTGTCCGTCTGCCATGCTATACTACTGGCCTGTGATCACTTCGGGAGGTGATCACGGGCATATACTATATACCTTGCACTGTTACATTACCTGTGATAATGTTCGGAGATGGGGGCTGAAAGGACAGGTGGCTCCATCCCGGTAGAGGTGGGTCTGGGTTCCCGACGGCCCCCGACTGTTACTTTGTGGCGGAGCGACAGGGCAGGTTGAGACTACCTGGGTGAGGGTGGGCCTGGCCCTGGTCGGCGTTCGCGGATACTTAACATGTTTAACGAGATCTGGGTATTTGATCTGAGTCTGGCCATTTGGTCTATACGCACTAACCATCTACGTGGGAGTAGTTAGGGGTATCCCGACGTCGTGGTATCAGCCGAAGCACTTCGTGACGCCTTGATCGAGTGGCGCTACCGGATTGGAACGTAAGCCTGCTCTTGTATTAAGGGGCTAGTTCCGCTTTTCGGTATGTCGCATAGCGTCTTGGTGTGCTATGGGCGATGGGCCCGGACCCTGTCGCTTAGGTTTTGAACCGGCGTCTTGGCCTCTCTGTTGTGCCTAGGTGGGGCTGCGGCGTGTTGATCTTCCGCGGCGGGCATGACCCAGAAAGTGTGTCCGCCAAATGGGATCAAGCGTGTTGGGTTATGTGGTGCACCCTGCAGTGAAGTTTAATCTATTCAATAGCCGTGATCTTGATGTGAGGCGACTTGGAGTTGTACCTTGACCTTATGACAACTAGAACCGGATACGTAATAAAACACACACTTCCAAGTGCCAGATATAACCCGGTGGTCGCTCTCTCTCAGGGTTACGAGGAGGGGATCGCCGGGTAGGATTATGCTATGCGATGCTACATGGAGGACTTTAGTCTACTCTCTGCAACAAGCTGCAAGGCGGAGGCTGCCAGAAGCGTAGTCTTCGACAGGATTAGCTATGCCCCTCTTATTACGGCATTCTGCGATTCAGTCCATCGATATGGCCCTTTACACATATATCCATGCATATGTAGTGTAGCTCCTTGCTTGCAGTACTTTGGATGAGTACTCACGGTTGCCTTGTTCCCCTTTCCCCCTTTCTTACCCGGTTGCTGCGACCGAACGATGGAGCCCAGGAGCGACGCCACCTGTCGATGGCGACTACTACACTGGGGTGCCTACTACTACGTGCAGCCCGGGACGGCGACCGAGTAGTTAGGAGGATCCCAAAGGGAGGCCTGCGCCTCTTTCGATCTGTATCCGATTTGTGCTAGCCTTCTTAAGGCAATCTTGTTTAACTTATGTATGCGTACTCAGATATTGTTGCTTCACGACTCGTCTATGATCGAACACTTGTATTCGAGCCCTCAAGGCCCCTGGCTTGTATTATGATGCTTGTATGACTTATTTATGTTTTAGAGTTGTGTTGTGATATCTTCCTGTGAGTCCCTGATCTTGATCGTACACGTTTGCGTGCATGATTAGTGTACGACTAAATCGGGGGCGTCACAAGTTGTTCTTCAGGTTTAGGTGCTTGTTCTACATGAACAGAGTACAGTAAGACACAAGAATATAATACTTAAAAATAGAAAATGAGCTCATAGACCTTACCACATTCTTGGTTCGGGACCAGTACAGAACAAGGCGTTCCCAAATCATCGTCCGATAAATGTGTCTCGGGGAGAACGTAAAGGGAATTTGATGAGTTTCTTTGCGGTGAAGTACGTTTTCTTCGTGTAATTCCGATCTGCCACTAAGCATTCTTGAAGATAGCAGAGGTATTAGCACAGGTTACCTCATCCTGAGTTTCCAAATCGGTCCTTCTCTATAGAGAAAAATGGGAAAATTTGTCAGTATTATAACCATCATGGAGGTAGGATGTATGGGGACGAAGCAAAGTAATTTCCATGAATAACATTACTTACACATAACTCCTGGACAAACACACCTGTCGGCATTTTCCTTCATCTTGATATAATATTCCCAAGATGGGAAGATACGCTTTATCTGATTTAACAACATCAAATGCGATAGATGCTAAACTACGACTAGCTGGTTGTGCTTCCTCCACAAGAATAGGCGTACTAACCGTGGATTTGGGGTTCGCCGTGATAGTATCTTGGCCCTTTGGGCAATCGGAGCTCCCTTACTAACTGCTCTTGTTTGGGAGCTCTGTGGTGGAGATAGTCTTTGTGTCAACTTGAGGAACTGAGTTACTATCGGCTGGGGTTGGGGTTAGATTGGGTGAAGCTGGTTCTCATCCATCGCAGTAGGGGTACAATCTGCGAGAGTTTGGGTTATGTGTGGTAGGGCTGGTTCTTGTGCATGTACAAACGGGGTGCTATCTCCACCAAGAGGTAGCACTGTTTTATTTGAAGACCGTGTTTTTAGTCCGCTAGATACTGGCATCACCCGCTCTAATTCAAATGGCTGATAAACAGGAAACATAGTTGAATGTACATACATTGTATGAGAGACAGATGCAATAGATAGTGTGGAAAAAAGAGGGCATGAAATAGTTGACATGTATATTGTTTAACTAAAATGGATAGCATGACATAATTTCACATATCTGATGTCTATCTAAACTGGATAGCATAGCATAACATAATTCAAAGATATGATGAATAACTAAACAGGATCGCATGACATAATTCACCTACATGTTATCTAAGTAATCAGGATCGCATCATTTAATTCACATATGTGATTTATATGCTAAACAGAGGGCATTCGATATGATGTCTGAACTAAGAACATGGTGTTGAATATTGTGTATATGATGTCTAAATTACGCAATGCAAGACACCGTATGCATGATATGAGCAGTATAACCGTGCCAAGTTAGAGCATACACCTCAGTGGGGGAATAGGATTGGTCATCTGTCTCTGAATCCATCTCTGAGGAGCTATCGGGACCCAACAAAGATCTGCCTTGACGGTGTAGCACTGCGCTCTCAAGGCCTTGTTTTCACTCCAGTTTTCCATCTCCCACCCAAATGGCTGATTCACAGGAAGAGTAGTTTAATGTACAAACATTGTCGACAAATGGAAATGTAATGAAGAAAGGGATGGGCAAGATATCATTAAAATATATGATGCCTGGTTAAACATGATGGCATTGCACATTTCACATATATTATGGCTGGCTAAACGACATGAGACTGCATAATTCCCATATATGATATAGAAACTAAACAGGTGGCATTACAGAACATGTCTAAACTAAGCATATGACATATATGATGTCAAAAGTAGGCACTGCAAGGCAACATATGCATGATATGACTAACATAATTATGCCAAGGTAGAGCAAACACCTTTGGGGGTAAATAGGAGTGGTCAGCGGCGTCCGAATCCGCCTCAGAACAGATATCTTCCTCTGGATTACAATCTGGAGAGGGGTAGGGGAGGGTTTGCCATTGAATCCACCATGGAGCGTTTTCTGCATGACATTGTATTGCCGCGCAAAACTCTTCTCTTTTTCTCTACATGTTCAGCATGACTGTGTACAATATCTGACATGCATACGAAAAAATATGGTGAGATTATGTAAGGAGAGCATGCAGAAATTTAGAGTGATGGTAACAACCGGTGGATCGATGTTTTTCCGTTGAACCAAAATATCCCTAATGGATCGACGTGAATGTATAGTAATAGGCGATGCAACAAGTGTACAACCTCTTTTGCCGTAGCCGTGTCGACCTCGGCATCATTGGGTTGGTCATTTGAAGCGATTGAGGCAGAGGTGGCTGTCGGAGGTGTGAAGGAAGATCTGAGGAATCAGAGGCGGCGTCCGAAGCCTTTGCTCTATTGTGATGGATCGTTCTATCGTTGGAGCAGCTCCGGTGAGCCGTAAGACGTCAAGGCTGAAGCAGCACAAGACAAACATCGTCAATCTCAAGTGGGATTCTAATAGCATCTGCAATAGATGATGTAAAATGGATGTAAAATTAACATCACCAAAAACCACGACTACAACAGATGAGGTAAAAACTGTTGACTCGAACTTAACTATCGAAACTGAAATTTCTTGTGGAATCAGATACTCTTTGTCGGCCGAACGCAATGGTAGCAGAGAGGCACTTGACATGTAGTTTAGGGAGGGCCTGCGGTTCATCTTCAACCTGCACCCCGAGCCGCCACCACCACCGGCCAAACCGCCCGGCCCAGTGTTGCCTCGCCGCCCGAAACAACTTCGCCACACCGCCCGGCCAGCCCTCTAGGCTCCCCGCCCCCACCCTGAACCCTAAGGTAGATAGTGGGGTACCTCTCCGGCGAGCCCCCGTCCCTGCCGCGGGTGGTTCTTCCTTAACTCCGGCGACCCCCCACCCCCTGAAAATCGACTGACCCAAAAGTCGATTCAGTCGATCAAGTGTGGCTTAATCAGAGCAGAAGCGGCAAAGACGAGTGAGGGGGGGAGAGCAAAGAAGCTGGGTGAGCGACGATCGGCGAGAGCCGAGCAAAGAAGCAGCAGATCCGGCTGGTATGCACGTCACCGCCGAAGGGGCCTCGCACTAGGGGAGAGCCGCCATGGATATGTCACCCGCGGCGCCGGTTTCAAGGTAGCTGCTCCATGGGGGTGCGGGATGGAGCACCGTCGGCGCTGGGAGGTCGAGTTAAGGAGAAGGTGCAATGCGATGAGTGTACAACCTCTTTGGTGGCGCCGAGTAGGCCTCGGCTTCGTCCGAGGAGTCGGTGAGGATGCTTTGCGGTTCCGGTGGAGCGAGTTAAAGGCGGCCCGGATGGAGCAACCCGCGATAGACGAGGCGATCGTCGAAGCAGCTCCTTGGAGGTGGAGGGCAGGCGGCTGAACCGGCGGAGACGGCGAGATGGACGACGGATCCTCATCCGGGAGGTGGACGAGGATGTCGAGCTGTTGCGGTGGGCGACATCATCGGGAAGAGGCTCTGGCTGGGCAGCGGTGGCGTGGCGGACGGAGGAGAGTGGGGTTTCGGTGGGCGGAGAGGTTATGGCGGCACAGGATTTTGAATGGCGAAAAGGCGATGGGAGGGTGAAGCATGACTTAGGAGCAACGCTTGTCCAAAATGTAGGGTGTGTTACAAAAGTACCCCCACCGATTTGAACTAGCGACCCTTCGGCTCAGGGTTAGAAGGGGATTTGGCGTGTCGGATTTGGCAGCTAGAGGGAGTTTTCGCCGTTGTAATTTCGGGATAGCAAAGGCGGGTTGTGAAAGCGCCAGTTTGGGAGCACGATATCTGAATTTTCGAGATATAACAAGACGCGGGTTGAATTTTAGGGACAAGCCTAACGTGTAGTAATATTGTACTTGTACATACCAAATCAATTCGCACTTCCCTCAACCAAAAAGAAAAGCGAAAAAATAAAACTATTCACACCACACAAAGAGAGAGTCTTGCCCCATTTTACTATACAAATGCTATTCAAAGCTACTCCTCCTTCCATCTATATAGGGCCTAATGCGTTTTTCGATGCTAACTTTGACCAAATATTAGAGCAATGATATATGGCATGCAACTTACACAAAGCACACCGTTAAATTAAATGCATGAAAGGTTCTTTCAACGATATAATTTTCACATTGTGCATGTCATGTACTATTAATCTTGTCAATAGTCAAAGGCGGTCTTAAAAATCTCATTACACCCTATATAGATGGAAGGAGGGAGTATGAATCCATGTTATGTCCAATTAAAATTTTTCGCTTGCTGTATAATGCATGTAACCTAATCATACCAACATTTTAGTGCATTCCAAATGTCTATACTACCGCTGCAATTCGAACTAAATTTGAATTCGTTTCTCTATTTCAATAAGAATCTACAATCATGATTGTTGCCAACTTCAACCATCATAGTTTCCTTGCTATCCGCCAGATATAAATCAGACGGCCTATAATGCAGGATGGCAGGCACACCATCATCAACAACTCCGTTTTTATAAGAGTAGAGATAAAATATATTAAATGTAGTATACCATGTTCATAACCACACCATGTGTATCACCGTTATATATATTCACACATCTGTCGGTTTGAAACACTATGATAAATTCGTCAAATATCCGAATTCGCTTTTTATAATGAAGTATATATGATCTCTATTCGTCTTTTACACCCACACAACCCTCTTATCTTTGTAGCTAGCGCTAACTTTCTCTTGTGCATGCACACGCCCGCATCCCTCTCACCCTCCCTCGTCATTCTCTAGCTCCATCGTGCAAATTCGTCTTTTCACTTTAGGTCGTTCACCCATGGTGTGTGTAGGCCCCCAGCTCCTTCTTTATGGCACACATCAATCGATATGCCTCTCTAGCCAGGTGTGCCTACCACAAACACAAGCTTTCCCTCTTCTCTTCTCACTGTCCATGCCTCACTCCCACCACTATTTTCATCATTCTCGTGCTACTTCCTCCTCCCCTTGATATAGTATGCCTCTCGTACCACCTCCTACATGCATCCCTCTCTCTCTCTATCCTTCTCATCGTGCCTCATTTGCTTCTAACACACACATGAATGTATACCGATCGATCTCCCAACATATACCTAGATCGACTTTAACTACCCCCCCATCGATCGACGTACCTCACAAGTTATGTCTCTCCTTTTCTTACAAAGGGCGATTGATCTTCCTATGTAGTTACGTCTGCTTACCACAGCCACATCGTCCCCCTCATCATTCGTGCATGCCTCCTGACCCGTCTCTCACACGCACGCGTGCATTCAACAAGCAGCCATCTCCTCTCTTATTGATATTGCGGGCGCGCCCTCCGTTTGTGTAGCAAGCCTATCCCACCATTTGTTAGAAGAAACTCCACTACCACCCCCTCCAACACTCTAGCTCCGTCTCTCTCCCAACCTTATTCATCTCCTGCACATATGCATGGATGCCGATCGATCTCCCTTAATACATGAGGCAGATCGATCTCCTTAATACATGAGGTAGGCCTCTCTCCTCCTCCACACATATACCAGCCATTGTACCTCTATAGTTAATTGGGCCTCCCTCTTCCCCCACCACACACCGATAGTCGAGCGCTGCAGGTAGGTATCCATGCCACAGAGACAAACTGCACATGTCCCATCTCACGTTCCAGTAGGCCAACCACTCTATATCTTTGACGTGGGCACACACAAATTCGATGGCACTCTTTATCGATCATGCGCGCACACACACACACATCATCCCTCTCTTGATTTTATGGACAACTCAAGCCGATGTTATCTCCACTCTCTTATCGTGGTTCGCCCCTCTAAATATATGTTATATCCAGGACTCTATTTCACACACATTGCATATGTTAAATTTTTTGATTGACCCCCCCCCCCCCCCACAAAAAAAACTCTCAAGAACCCACACACTATATATCTCTAGGTTTGTATCTCTCTCACACAACCCCACGTAGGTGGTGTACGTATACAAGAAGAGAATAGGTGCACCGTGCACGTACTCATGCTTCGTGCCCAGCCACACCAGCGGGTACACGGTGGAGCTCATTTCTTTCTGAAATGGCAGCCCACGTGCTAATTTGAACGCTTGTAGCGGTTGTTTACCTAGGGAGGTCGTGTACCACGTGTGCACGAAACAAAGTTCGACTTGACGCGTTGCTGCGTTATTTTAAATAAAGTTATAGCGCTCAATGGCACATACACAGAATATAAAAGCGATTTTATGGAGGAAAAGGTAGTCCGCTCTTGAGTATCTCACACAAGGCTCCGGTGGCCTCTCTCTCTCTCACCGTTGGTCATCGATCCGACCGCATCCCGTCCGCCCGGGGAAAGGGAGTCGCGGTGGCCTCTCTCTCACTATTGGTCATCGATCCGACCGCATCCCGTCCGCCGGGGGAAAGGGAATGCGGTGGCCTCTCTCTCTCACCGTTGGTCACTGATCCGGCCGCATCCCGTCCGCCGGGGGAAAGGGAGGAAGTGCATCGTTTCTCCGTTCGACGGCGCCGAGGCAGCATGTCCCGGTCTGTGGTACACGCCGTTCTCTCTGACCAAGCTCCGGCACGGCAGGGCCTATGCCACCTGCTCGTAGATTCCGCCCGCCGCCTCTCACCTAGTTACATCCCAACGACCTCCAGGTATCCCCTCCGGCCTTGCTCCACTGCCCGTTTTCCCACATCGCTGCATGTGGATCTTCCATAGTTCTTTGCCCAAAACGTAGCTCGTCCGGCGTACTTTCCATATTGCATTCTCGTCCTCACACCGTTTTAGACAAACACAACCGTGTTGTTATCTTCCCTTAGGACAAGGAATATGCTTCTTTTTTGTCGTCGCATGTGTCATCAACTGTTATTGGCCAGTAATTGTTTCCTTTCTACCTCTTTTTTGCAAACAGGGCTATCCATTTCACCTCGTTGATATTGCGACCTTTTGGTGAACTGTACAAATCACTTTTTTCTTAAGAGTGTTTTGTGCAGTTGTACTAAAATGTCACATGGGCAGCGTCTCTACATTTCAGTGCGACTGCACAAAGGGAGTTTGGTTTTGCTCTATCCTCCTCATCCAACTCCGAGCCTAATCTTCTCCAACTAGTTACTGTAGTCTTAAGAGAGACTACAAAGGTGACCGACTTCTATTTGTGTGTTTATTGTTTCATCAGCAGTCCTCTATTATCGTAATCACACTTGATATCTTTGGAACAGGGACGCTCAGCTCTATTTTAGTGGAACTGCACAAAATGATCGGAATGTTGCATGCTCCAGACAGCTACTTTTTTTCCCAACATGCCTTGTTGATTTAGACAGAGCTGGGGGGACGTTGCTGCCAATGAAAGCATGGATCAATTTTAATTTAACACCTTCTCACAACTTTGTCTTCAGTTGTGATGTAATTATTAGCTCTGATCTGCTAATAATTGACATGCATTAGTAAGGAAGTTAGTTTTTTATTGTTTTCGAAAGAGCATTGATGGCAAGACACGCGAAACAAAAGCTGAAAGCTCACACCATTGTACAATTTCATGTCGCTGGAAAATTATTTGTATAGTACGTCAATTATGTAAACAAATGATGGAAGCTTGATAGCATTGCTAGAAGCCTCTTCATCATCCGGGTCCATGTGCCATGCACAAAATTATACTCCTTCGTTCCTAAATATTTGTCTTTTTACAAATTTCAAACGGGCATATTTTAGAGTGTAGATTCACTCATTTTGCTTCGTATGTGTACTCCCTCCGTTCCTAAATATTATATTCGTCTTAACAGAGATTTCAACAAGTGACTACATACGGAGCAAAATGATTGAATCTACACTCTAAAATATGTCTATATGCATCCGTATGTGCCAGTCCATTTGAAATCTCTAAAAAGACAAATATTTGAGTAGTCACTCGTTGAAATCTCTAGAAAGACAAATACTCCAGAGTATATTTAAGAACCGAGGGGGTAGTGCACAACCGCATGGGAGACTCAGCCCGGTCGTTGCGCCGCATTAATAGTGAGTAATGAGCAGTCAAATCATAAGCCCCACCTTTCCCACTGTAAGTTGCTCTGAAGAAGCAACCATCAATACGCTCTTCTTTGAATCCGCTCATACTACTCCATCCGCCACTGTTTATACAACGCGCTTCAGAAAAAGGAAAAAAATCTGTGAGACCAAGGCGACTAGCGATCGGCCTGAAAAATAGCATTGGTAGTTATAGCACGACGTGTATTACTAGAGGGAATAATGCGTACATACATGCATGCAGTGCTTCCACCCCGGGTACACACATGCATGCACTCCGTAGTAGTACAGTACATGGAGAGAAAATTGTGGACTTGATTGCGGTTACCACGCCCTAATTAATTGAGCATTAAACCAAACACGTCTAAAGTCTTTCTGATGGTGGAAATGCATTGAGAGAAATTCATCATAATGAAGCGCGCCCTGTAAACAGTAAGTATTGTTGATTAATTAGATAGGACACTACTCCACCCTCCGTCACAGTTTACAGGGCGCGCTTCATTATGATGAATCTTATGTTGTATTATGCACAAATAGATGGAGCAGTAAAAACATAAACCTGTCACGTAGCAGCACCTAGCTCCATGACCAAGCATTGGGAACGACCGTAGATTGGGTTTTAATATCCTTGATTTGCTCCTTATTGGGTTCTCAAAATATCACTATACATTGTGAACGACCGTATGTTGGTGCCCCTGATTTGCTCCTGAATGTCAAGAACCTGAAGGAAAGGTTTCGTAGGGATTGGGTTTTAATATCCTTGATCTTTCTGCCCAAGTGTAATTTCATTTTTCTTTCTTAAATAACAGGGCACGGCAGAGAGCAAATCAGGCACGTACTTCGCCATAGACAGCACATTGATCCAAGAATATTGGCATAGCAGAACGCTCTCTCTGCTACCAATCAAAACATATGCCACTCTCTCAGTCTCTCTGTTACCAATTGACGCATAAGTCGTGGCATAGAAATTTTGTATTCCTCGTTGACGCTGAAAAGATATATCCTTCCACGGAAGCATTAGTAAAGATTAGATTGTCCTGAGCCTTCTAAGTTCATTAGCCAATATACTGTGTCATGTTTCACCAACCACAGGCCTCCATTGAGGGCATCCGTTCACTTCCATAGCAAGCTTCTAAGCACACGAACATTGAGGCAAGTCATGCCATCATGTACCTAGTTCCTTCCCTGCTGTATGGATGGGGAGATGAGGTAATTTTGAAACCTGAATTCCCTGATGTGCACGAAGTAGATGCCCGATGTACCTGTGGAGAATCAAGGGCAGTATGTAACTTTTGATGGCGGCAGCTGTTCCCATCCATAGCTAGCTTCTGGCCTTCTACACACACGGACGGCAAGGCAAGTCATGTCATTACGTATATACCAAGATCCTCCCTGTATGGATGCATGCATGAGGTGAGTTTGAAACCTGAGTTCCCTGATATGCGCGCTGTAGAGGGCCGATCGACCGTCTGTAGGCGGTGGTGGCATGCGCGTGGAGAAGCAATGAGAGTACGTGACCTTTGTTTTGCTGTTTTCAGGAGGACCTAGGTAAGTACGTGATCTAGTTTTTTCTGCTTCGTTTCTGGCTTGGAGTTAATCAATCGAGGATACGGCTCAAAAAAACCAATCTAGGGTATTTGGTAATATATAATGAAAACCAATGAAAACACTAATAGATAGAGTTCTAATTTTCTTGTCCTATCTATTAAGAGTTTCATTATGCGTACAACAGAACAATCTTGGAGGCCATTGGATCATAGCCACTTCCAGAAAGAGTAAGTATTATTGATTAACAGTAAGTATTGTTGATTAATTAGTTTTCTGCAGATGAATTAGGTACTTCTGCGTGCGTATCCTAGCTGCAGCGCCGGTGCATGATGAGTACACGGACTTGTGTAGATTAAATTATTGCCGATTAATTAGTCAATTGAGACCAGACCAGACCACTCCCGATCTATCAATTGTCTCTCTCCCGATCTATCAATTTTTTCATCGTGCGCACAGGGCAGAACCCATAGCTAGGTATCAACATGGGATAGGTATGTCAATTTGACTGGTTTAGCAATTTCTATACAATACACAATACAGTTTCTAGACTTTTATATTGCCTAATTCTAAAGAAACTAGCATCAAAACATGGATTTCCAACTCTCCTGATGAATGGTTCTAAAACTCTTAATAGATAGGACAAGAAAATTAGAACTCTATCTATTAGTGTTTTCATTGGTTTTCATTATATATTACCAAATACCCTAGATTGGTTTTTTTGAGCCGTATCCTCGATTGATTAACTCCAAGCCAGAAACGAAGCAGAAAAAACTAGATCACGTACTTACCTAGGTCCTCCTGAAAACAGCAAAACAAAGGTCACGTACTCTCATTGCTTCTCCACGCGCATGCCACCACCGCCTACAGACGGTCGATCGGCCCTCTACAGCGCGCGCATATCAGGGAACTCAGGTTTCAAACTCACCTCATGCATGCATCCATACAGGAGGATCTTGGTATATACGTAATGACATGACTTGCCTTGCCGTCCGTGTGTGTAGAAGGCCAGAAGCTAGCTATGGATGGGAACAGCTGCCGCCATCAAAAGTTACATACTGCCCTTGATTCTCCACAGGTACATCGGGCATCTACTTCGTGCACATCAGGGAATTCAGGTTTCAAAATTACCTCATCTCCCCATCCATACAGCAGGGAAGGAACTAGGTACATGATGGCATGACTTGCCTCAATGTTCGTGTGCTTAGAAGCTTGCTATGGAAGTGAACGGATGCCCTCAATGGAGGCCTGTGGTTGGTGAAACATGACACAGTATATTGGCTAATGAACTTAGAAGGCTCAGGACAATCTAATCTTTACTAATGCTTCCGTGGAAGGATATATCTTTTCAGCGTCAACGAGGAATACAAAATTTCTATGCCACGACTTATGCGTCAATTGGTAACAGAGAGACTGAGAGAGTGGCATATGTTTTGATTGGTAGCAGAGAGAGCGTTCTGCTATGCCAATATTCTTGGATCAATGTGCTGTCTATGGCGAAGTACGTGCCTGATTTGCTCTCTGCCGTGCCCTGTTATTTAAGAAAGAAAAATGAAATTACACTTGGGCAGAAAGATCAAGGATATTAAAACCCAATCCCTACGAAACCTTTCCTTCAGGTTCTTGACATTCAGGAGCAAATCAGGGGCACCAACATACGGTCGTTCACAATGTATAGTGATATTTTGAGAACCCAATAAGGAGCAAATCAAGGATATTAAAACCCAATCTACGGTCGTTCCCAATGCTTGGTCATGGAGCTAGGTGCTGCTACGTGACAGGTTTATGTTTTTACTGCTCCATCTATTTGTGCATAATACAACATAAGATCTCTTATCAGCATCCACAATGCAAAAACAGGATCGAGGTGTGTATCTATAATGGATTCCTATGTATAGTGATATGTAAGAAGCATATGCCGCATGCTACAAAGTTTCAATTCTCTAGATCACTCAAATTGTTTTCTCAACAAAATAGTGCTCTGAGAAAATTCAACCAAAGCTGCAAGCGAAGATGAAGAAACAGCTCGCTCGGCGTAGTCAAAATTCCAAAGAACCAATTGGTTTATTTGAAATTCACAGTAAGAAATATTTGTGTAGACAATATTACTTGATTTCTCTTACAAACATTGGTAGTCTATTTGGCATTTGCCAGCGACTATGTGTTCCATCCTTGAAGAAACAGTATGAATCTCGGCTAATTTTTCAAAATATCTATTTCCATATGTGTATAGTATGCACATGTCTTCCCAGTAGATTCTTTTTATCATACTAAATATACTGGCTGAATCAATTGATATTTCTCTGCTGACATGATATTTTGAAGTTAATATTAGGATGGACTCCAGATTATTAATTAGGTTAACTCGAGTCAACTTTTACAAAGTATTTATACTGTAGTTTCCTGTAAACTTTAAAGTCAGAAGTGTTTAGATATTTCCCGCCCTCCATTGCAGATGTCAAAATCAAATATATTATACTGTTACATGGTAGATGGCGGTCACATTTTACCCTAGAATGGCAAAAAATAATGTTTTCATCTATCCGTTTATCATGTATTCAGACTAAATATTGACATGTGTTACTTTATTTTTGTTTCCCTTTCTAAACTCTGCATTGAAATCGTATTGAGCATGCTCTATTGCTTAGAAGAACAACAAACTATTATGGTGTACAAGTTATGTGCAATTGATATTTGTTAAGATAGGTTTAACTGTGTATGATGTACATGTTCTGATCTTCAAGGTTTACATGAAGCTTTACTTGCACACATGGTATCATCACTTCACCATAAATGATTGCACTTGATAAATTTATATCAGTTGTATACTGCATGAGCTAGCTCAAAACCATATATGAATATAGTTCATAGATTCTGTATTCATCTTTTACAAGGTCTGATTCTACAGAATAGACATCTATTGAAATGGTATATGAACATTTTTATGTTTTCCCCTTTCACTTTATGATTCTTAAATAAGCCAATGTCCAATAGAATTTCAGCAACTAGGTTTCCAGCGCCATCTCAACATAATTACATCACAAAATAGGAAATTTGGAAAAATAAATTGTACGTGTTCAAGCATGGAGATCTTAGCTATCTCTAATATTGCATTATACAAGGTCCTTATTAAGAGGACATGGAGTCTGCAAGAAATTTAACAAGGAGACATCTGATTACAACGCTATATCTGAGATGTTGTACATAACTATTTTTCACACCCCATGAGCATCGTAAGACGATGAGTTCGTGCAAATAGATCGTTTGTAAATTAAAAATATTTTGAAGTTGAAGTTAATTGTTTATAACCAGTAGGTCGGTCCTATTTTCAGAAATGTCAAAACAAACATGTATTTATTCCAGATACCAACAAAAATAATTAATTTAAAATCGAGGGCCCATGAAAGAAGTGGTAGAATCCGATTTATGTACGTATTCTACATTGTTTACTATTGATCAACTTGCTAAATTGTAGAATAGTTATAGTTTCATTAGTCGGAATTAAAAAGCAAGACTGCCATGCACATAGTAATATGTCTTAAATACTTTATTCTCAATTACAATTACAGACCTTTGATTTGTTGCATATTTTGAAACTAAATGGGAGATGAATAAAATATGTTATATATATACATACAAAATAAATTACGGGCATATCATCTTGAGATTTACGAAGTCACCGTAGGCGCCTCGTCATCGAAGGGAACGTCTCCTTCCAATCAAAGTGCATCGCCGAAAATCCTGAAATAAATCCAGGAACGATCACGAGGACTTGTACCCTGGTGGGTTGGGGATGCGACTGTCCCTCTAACCATCCAACCATATGTTGGTTCACCCCCACAAAACACACTGACATGTTCAACATTGGCTAAAGAAACTGATATATTAAACATGAAAAGAAATTTTGTGATGATCGAACTTAAGGAAATGGAAAATATGCACCTTATTAAAATTTGAGTAACTGGGAAACGTCAGGTGAATTTCTGGAAAATGCAAAATGTATATACAAAATTTTCTCAAGAAAGTAGGTAGGTGATTCATGCATAACATATGTTTTATATTTAGATATCAATGAGAACAACTAACATATCTAAAGCAAAACTATATTTGCAAAGTGCTCGTATTATAAAATGTTCCCACAGTTGAATCCAAAATTTCACTGGTGGAAAAACAGGCTTCCGTCCAGCCCCATAAGTCGCGAAGCGGTAGGAACCGCGACTAATGGGACCTTTAAGTCATGATTACGAGGTGAACGCGACCAAAGGCCTGGGCCTGTGGCGCTCGGTGGCCAGTGGTGCCGTGAGGGGCTTTAGTCGCGGTTGGCCAGGACAACGCGACTAAAGGTTTTCGCACCTTTAGTCCCGGTTTGCCAGGCCAACCGCAACTAAAGCCCCTCCCTATATATACCCATCCAAAGCAGCCAACACTTAGCCATTTGGAGCCATTCTCTTCACAAGTGGGTGTAGGTTTGCTTTTGGTTCCTCTTATGCACATAAGGTGTTTGATGAAATGCCCCAAGAGCATGAAACAAACATGACATGAAGTGTTGGAGCCACACTCCTCGATCGCGGTTAGCAACTTGATGAACCTTTGATGTGTCATTGATAAAATATGCATGTGTGTAGTTCATTGTTTAATTTATATTGTTTGTAGCTAGTTAGTTTAACAAATGCATGATGGTTAATTATATATTTTATATTATAATATTGCAGATGAATCGGCAATGGATGTAGGTTAACCGACTCTCCGCGAAGTTCACTACGGGTTTGAAAGATTTCCTCGTAGTGGCTAATGCGAACAAGCGGGGGTTTTGTTATCTGTCCATGTGTTATCTGTAAGAATGAGAAGGGTTACTCTTCCTCAAGAGTTGTTCACATGCATCTGCTTGAAGGGTTTCATGCCAAGCTATAATTGTTGGACCAAGCATGGAGAAAGAGGGGTTATAATGGAAGAAGATGAAGAAGGGATGATTTCATCGATGAAAGCTATCTTGCTCATTTCGGTGATACTTTCATGGAGGATGTCAAGGTGAAGGGGAAGGTGAAGAAGAGGCACGTGATGATCCCGTTGATGATCTTGGTCGGACCATTGCCGGATGCACGGAGACGCTAAACCGAAAAGGAGAGGGAGAATTTGGATCGCATGTTAGAGGATCCACAGAAGGCGCTGTACCCGGATGCGATGATGGTCTGAAAAAGCTGGGCTGCACACTGGATTTGCTGAAATGGAAGGCGAGGCAGGTGTAGCTGACTCGGCATTTGAAAAATTGCTGAAAATGTTGAAGAATATGTTTCCAAAGGATAACGAGTTGCCCGCCAAAGACGTCTGAAGCAAAGAAGGTTGTCTCCATCCTCTAGGTTTAGAGGTTACGAAGATACATGCATGCATCAACGATCGCATCCTCTACCTGATGAATACGAGAATTTGAATGAATGCCCGGTATGCACTTTGCATTGCGTTATAAGATCGAGGCGATGACCACGGTGACGATGTTGAGGGCGAAACCCGGGAAGAGGGTTCCCGCCAAGGTGATGTGGTATGCTCCTATAATACCACGGTTGAAACGTCTGTTCAGGAACAAAGAGCATGCCAAGTTGTTGCGATGGCACAAAGAGGACCGTAAGTCGGACGGGGAGTTGAGACACACCGCAGATGGAACGCAATGGAGAAAGATCGACAGATGGTTCAAAGATTTTGCAGATGACGCAAGGAACATAAGATTTGCTCTAAGTACGGATGGCATGAATCCTTTTGGCGGCGAGCTCCAGCCATAGCACTGGCCCGTGACTCTATGCATCTACAACCTTCCTCCTTGGTTGTGCATGAAGCGGAAGTTCATTATGATGCCGGTGCTCATCCAAGGTCCGAAGCAACCCAACGACATCGATGTGTACCTAAGGCCATTAGTTGATGAACTTTTACAGCTGTGGGGTGGTGTCCGTGTGTGGGATGAGCACAAACAAGAGGAATTTGACCTCTGGCGTTGCTTTTCAGTAACCATCAACGATTGGCCTGCTCTTAGTAACCTTTCGGGACTGTCAAATAAGGGATACAATGCATGCACGCATCGCTTACATGAGACTGAAAGTGTACATTTGCCAAATTGTAAGAAGAACGTGTACCTTGGGCATCGTCGATTTCTTCCGAAAATTCATCCAAGAAGAAAGAAAGGCAAGCATTACAACGGCAAGGCAGATCACCGGCGAAGCCTGCGAACGCTTGGTGCTGAGGTATTTGATATGGTCAAGGATTTGAAAGTCATCTTTGGAAAGGGTCTGGCGGACAATCAGTTCGAAGGGAGGTGGCCAGACGCGCAGCCATGTGGAAGAAGAAATCTATATTCGGGAGCTAGAATATTGGAAAGTCCTAGATGTCCGCTCTGCAATCGGCGTGATGCACGTTCTGAAGAATATTTGCGTGAACCTCCTAAGCTTCTTGGGCGTGTATGGGAAGACAAATGATACAAAGGAAGCACGGCAGACCAGCAACGTTTGAAAGACCACGATGACCGCATCCGGAATGGTTTCAAGGTCGTGCCAGCTACGCTCGACCAAAGAAGAGAAGGTCATCTTTTTGAATGCCTGAGCAGTATGAAGGTTCCGTCTGGATTCTCGCCCAATATAAAGGGAATAATAAACATGGCGGAGAAAAGTTCCAAAACCTGAAGTCTCACGGCTGCCACGTGATTATGACGCAATTGCTTCCGATTGCTTTGAGGGGCTCCTGCCGAAAAATGTTCGAGTAGCCATTGTGAAGCTATGTGCATTCCTCAATGCAATCTCTCGGAAGGTAATCAATCCGGAAGTTCTACCACGGTTCTGAGCGATGTGATCCAATGTCTTGTCGATTTCGAGTTGGTGTTCCCGCCATCCTTCTTCAATATTATGACGCACCTCCTGGTTCACCTAGTCGAAGAGATTTTCGTTCTCGGTCCTGTATTTCTACACAATATGTTCCCCTTGAGAGGTTCATGGGAGTATTAAAGAAATATGTTCAGAACCGTGCTAGGCGGAAGGAAGCATCGCCAAGGGCTATGGAAATGAGGAGGTAATTGAGTTTTGTGTTGACTTTGTTCCTGACCTTAAGCCGATTGGTCTTCCTCGATCGCGCACGAGGGAGACTAAGTGGAAAAACACGATCGGAATGAAATCAACGATATGTATGGACGGCCATTCTCTGACTGAAGCACACCACCTTTGTCTTGACCAATTCCAGCTTGGTGGCTCCGTACTTTGAGAAACACAAGAATATTTTACGTTCGACAACCCGGGAAGCCTGAATCCTGGATTAGGAAGGCCCACATGGAGACTTTCGGCTTGGTTGAGAAAAACATTTAATGAATGACAATGATGTTGTAGATCAGCTGTACATGTTGGCCAAGACACCATCTTCGACTATAACGACTTTCCAAGTGCGAGATAAATGGGAATACATTTTACACGATCGCCCAAGATAAAAAGAGCACCAACCAAAACAGTGGTGTCCGCTTTGATGCGACAACCGAGAATGGGCAAGAGGTCACATATTATGGTTACATAGAGGAGATATGGGAACTTGACTATGGACCCTCCTTTAAGGTCCCTTTGTTCCGGTGCAAATGGTTCAAGCTAACAGGAGGTGGGGTAAAGGTGGACCAGCAATACGGAATGACAATGGTGGATTTCAACAATCTTGGTTACCTTGACGAACCATTACGTCCTAGCGAAAGATGTCGCTCAGGTTTTCTATGTGAAGGACATGAGTAGCAAACCGAGGAAAGCGGAAAGATAAGAAAAGCGATCAAGACATCATGCGATGATCCAAAAGCGCCACATTGTTCTTTCGGGGAAAAGAAACATCGTGGGAGTGGAGGACAAGATGTACATGTCGGAAGATTATAATATGTTTGCTGAAATTCCGCCCTTCAAAGTGAACACCGACCCAAGCATTAAGTTAAATGATGAGGATGCTCCATGGATACGGCACAATCGTAAGCAAGCGAGGACACAAGGTAAGAAATGATGTGTAATAATTTATTGTACCAAACTTTGTTGAATTGATCCTGTGAGTTTAAAATTTGAAAACTAATGGAACTAACAGAAAGTTTATAATTTTTCTAAAACTAAAAGCAAAAAGAATTAAAAAATAAAGCAAAAAACAACAAAAATAAATAATAATGCAGAAAACTAAAATAGCAAAAATAAGTATTTTGTTGTAAGTAGAAACAAAATAAAATAAATAAAGCAACAAAGAAAACAAAAAAGTGTTTTCAAATTTGAAAACTAATGGCACTAACAGAAAGTTTATAATTTTTCTAAAACTAAAAGCAAAAAAGAATTAAAAAATAAAGCAAAAAACAACAAAAAAATAAATAATAATGCAGAAAACTAAAATAGCAAAAATAAGTATTTTGTTGTAAGTAGAAACAAAATAAAATAAATAAAGCAACAAAGAAAACAAAAAAGTGTTTTCAAATTTGAAAACTAATGGCACTAACAGAAAGTTTATAATTTTTCTAAAACTAAAAGCAAAAAGAATTAAAAAATAAAGCAAAAACAACAAAAATAAATAATAATGCAGAAAACAAAACAAAAAACTGGAAAAAAATAGTGCCCCTCTTTGGACCCCCACGGCCCTGAATACGACTAGAAACCCTACATGGGCCAGGATTCAAGCCGCAGGAGGCCAAGTAGGCCCACAGCACATAGCTAGTAACAGATTAGGCCGAAGCTCTGCAGTTGAGAGGAGCTCGAGAGGGTGGGCGCAGCAGCGCTTATAAACCACTCTCGAGCTCTCTCAACTAGCGAGGTGGGACTAAACATTTGGGCGCGGGGCGCGGGGCAGCACAAGCCCTTTAGTCGCGGTTGGTCAGGCGACCCGCGACTAAAGGGTACCCTTTAGTCGCGGTCCTCGTCGCCAACCGCGACTAAAAAGCGGATCGCAAAAACCGCCAAACCCTTTAGTCGCTGGGCGGGCGACCAGCGACTAAAGGTACCTTTAGTCGCGGTCCTCGTCGCCAACCGCGACTAAAGGGGGGCTATAAATACTGTTCGCGTTTTCGCGTTTCTCATCTTCTCCGATTCCGCTTTGTTAAATGCGCCCTCGGCGCCGCCCGCCGTCGCCCTCGCCCTCGGCCGCCCGCCCGTCGCCGTCGCCCTCGACGCCGCCCGCCGTCGCCCGTCGCCCTCGGCGCCGCCCGCCGTCGCCCTCGGCGCGCCCGCCGTCGCCCTCGCCCTGTAACCCCTCGCCCGACGCCCTAGGGTTTCCGCCCTCGCCCCAGCCCTAAGCCGCCACTCTGCATGGCGTCCGTCGCTAGCTTCGCACACCGTCCCGTCGCCGCGCCCGCCGTCCGCCGCCCGCCGTGGCCTCTTCAAGGCCGCGCCCGTCTTTAACGCCGGCCATCCACGCCTTTGGCCTGGCGAAGCGCCAGGCCGGGCGCCCACGCTGCCCGCGCCAGAACTCCGACGCCCGCGCGTAATACCTAATAAAAAAGAATAATAAAAATATATTAATTAATTAATTAATTAATTAACTTAAATAGTTGAGTTTAATTAACCTAATTAAAACTGTTATGTTAACACTAATAGTCTGTTAGTTAAAACTGTTATGTTACTAGTAGCAATTTAATCTTTATTCTCGAATTAGTTTTAATTACAATATATCAATAAAACTTTAGAAAATCATAGAAAATAAACCGTAGCTCGGATGGAAAAACTTTGTACATGAAAGTTGCTCAGAACGACGAGACGAATCCGGTTACGCAGACCGTTCGTCCGCCACACACCCCTAACCTATCGAACCTGCAAACTTTCCTCTCCGGTTCATCTGTCTGACAGACGTCCGGAACCGGGAAAACTGTCCCGGATGTTTCCCCTTCGGGGTATCGCCTAGCGCTGCGTTAGAACACGTCTAGCTCTGTCATTGACCTGTTATGCACTTGCTCGCTATGTATTTAGAATTTTATAAGAGGGGCGGCGAGGTTATACATGTGTGTTGTCCTCGCCTCCCTCTCCGTGACGCCGTCGTCGCCGCCCGTGCCTCAAGGCTCTACCGCGACACCCTCTCCCACCCCTTCCTCGCGGCCCCTCCTTTTGCCACCGCCCATTTGCCACCGCCCTTTCGCCACCGCCACCGCCACCGCCCCCCATCTTCACTTAATTAATTTGTTTTTACTACATGTTTTCAGGACTGACATAATGGCGGACGATAGAGGTGACCCGATTATGGACAACTATGATCCGGACGGTGAAGCACATATGTTCGGCATCATAAACGGCGATATTCAATATGTGCCGACCGGAGAAGAAGAAGATGATATCTCTTCTTATCTGAACCTTGACGGTGAAGATGAAGGGCGCCACAAGAAGAAGATGTCAAGAAAGCGTCGATAAACGCATTTATCTTCAAATGGAAGTAGCAACCACCTCCCGACCGAGGTATATATATACATTGAGCCTCTGGTGATACAAACTAACTGATTTGAATAAATATGTGTGTGTACTAACGCGCGACTCTCTTTCTTATTTTAGCCCTCGGCGGATCGTCTAAACAATCGAGTACGTCGTCAAAGCGTGGCGCAACCAAGACGATGAAACAAGGAGAAACATGCACCATCGAGGTTGTCGACAAAGGTAACCGCAGTCAGCTGGAGCCCCGCAAGAACGCCACCAAGTTTGTCAGCCAATGCGGAGCCATTGTTAGAGACAACGTCTCGATCACCGTCGAGGAGTGGAATGAGCCAAAGAAGGCACGAATTGATGGTTTCACTTTTGTCGATAAGAGAACAAAAAGATTGCTTCAAGAAGCTTATGGAACATTTCGTTCTACCTCCGAATACAACAAATTCGATGAGGAGGGTAACAAGATTGAGGAAAACAAGGAGAGGAGGAGGCTAGTCAAACAGTTCGCTCTTCATAAGATGGCCGACGCATTCCGGAAATTCAAGCAAAATCTAGCCCGTGACTTTGTCAAGCGAGAACAAGACTCCGGATTTCAAAGGACAATATGAGAAACTGAAACATGATTGGCCAGAATTTGTGAAGCAAAAGAAATCGGAGCAGTTCATTGAAATATCGAAAAAATAAGGAAAATGCGGCTAAGAAGGAGTACAATCATGTTATGGGGCCGAGGGTATCGCATTTTGGTGCCTAGGTTGGAGAAGATGGAGAACGAGATGAGGGCGCGAGGAATCCGTCCAGTACGGAGGATGGGACCCAAGGGCCAAAAGCTGGTGGTACGGGCATGGGGGAACGCTGAACCCGGAGACAGGGGAGTGTGTTTACCGGGGCAAATTAATTAAACCCACCCAAGCCCTTATTGGCGCAATGAAGGATGCTCAACAGGGAAGATCAAGTTCAACAGAGAGAACGACGCCAGCGACAAAGCCCTCGGGAATCCCTGAACACGGAGGGCGTGTACGAGGCATGGGGCACATTCCGTGGAAAGTAGGGTTCCCCGGGACGATGACCCGTGCGATTCTGAAGCCGTAAGAGAAAGATGGATCGGGAATCAGATGTTGTGGCGCGGTTGGCATCGGAAATGGATGTGATGAAGAAAACCATGAGTGTCTTGGTAGCGAAAGAGATGCAGCTCGGGTGCGGCATGAAGATCATCCAGCGGATCTCGGAAGCCAAGCGGAGAAGCAGCGTGGCTTCCACGGAGGCCCCATCGGCTGGTGCAGATGCACCGACGATCGAAATTACTGCACGGAGCCTCCGGTGGTCGAAATTATCGCACCGGAGCCTCCGGTGGTCGAAATTACTGCACCGGAGCCTCCTCGCTACCCGTGGACGATATAAAGGAGATGAAAGAATGTCATCTGTATTATCCTATCGGGAACATGTCCATGAAGGTAGCCATCGGCGGTGCTTTACCATGTTTACAGAGCACTCCACCACAACAACCCCATTCAAGATGGCTATGCTCGTGTCACGGTGGAGGACATAGTCCAAGGGTTTGAGGACACAGAGATTGACATTGCTACACCTGAAGGGGAGAAAAGACTTGGAGATGTCAAGCGCCATTTCATTCTATGGCAAAAGAAGTTTATCAAGTTTCGAGGCGAGGCGCCAAGGACAACAAGTCCACCCCCTACGGTGGTGGTGGTGGCGGTGGTGGTGGTGGCGGTTCACCTACACCTCCACACGCCACCGACGCCGCCTCACCCACAACGTCCCGGCGGGTGATAAGCCGCCGCCCCGATCCTCGTCCGGCGGGTGATCGACGCCGCCCCCAATCCACCTCCGACAAAGAAGCGAAGCAGTCCTGGATTATTAACCCGGACCCTTATGTACCTAAGACCACAAAGGTACCGGAGCCATCACAAGCCTCTCCCCACAAGGCCTTGGGAGCGTAGTGCCGAGGAAGTCGGCAGGCGCGGCTGCTCATTATGAGAAATGGAAGGCGGACTGCAAGAAGAAAAGAGAGCCCGAGCCCAAGCCAGTATATTCGATGAGCAAAAGAAGTGGGCTAAGTCATTTTTGAGCACACCGTCCCAAGCCGCGAAGAATCTGCTCGACGACTATGCACGTGAACTTCGCGAGGCAGGCACTCATGTTCAAGGAGAACAAAGAGCGGGAGAAGGCCGAAAGTAAAAAAGCGAAACAAGTTGCCCAGCTCGGGAACAAAGTAAACAATCGATTGCCCGCTTATAGTGGAAGCCCGGATGCCCCGAGATCATACAAGCTGCGACGACATGGATTGATCAGAACGAAAGTGCGGAGAACAAGCGGCCAGCTTAGGTATTACTCTTCGTGAACTGTTAGGCCTTGATGAGGCGCCAGTGAAGGATGTAGTAATTACATATGTCAAGAATGGGCCTCTCGTCGAGCCTGCGCGAGGAAAATGATCTACGACCAAATGAAAGGTCTGCTGAATTGGTACAAGGGTTACATAAAAAATAAAACGCCAAAGAATATATTTATGCGGAAGTTAGACATGAGCATCACTTCAAACATTACTATGTAACAATTGCACTGAGTGAATTGTTCCAGCTTTTCAATCTGCTTGAGCTCGACAAATCTATCATCGGTTGCTACGTTACGTAAGTGATTTATTAATTTCTACCCCATCTCGTTCATATTGCCTGCACTATATATATGTCCTAACTATATTGTTGTGTCCGCTATATGCGAATGAAGATTAAGGAATGCAGAGTAAGGAACATCCATGATGTTGGGTTCATTGACCCACACATCGTTAATGGATATGTGTTGGAGCCGTCACCCCACCGACGTGGAGGCGCACTGTGGCAGTTTCTTACAAAGCAGGAACTGAAAAGTGATATTCTATTTCCTTACCATTTTGGGTGAGTGTTTACATCTTGAGCACATTAATTCTCTTTTGTTTACTCCATGCATGGTATGTGGCCGGCTAATCGATGAGTTATGCATGACGTCTTGTGCATGTATCGTGTCCGCAGGTTCCACCGGATTCTGCTAGTAATTAAAGTTAACACCTCGTAATGTCTCGTCCACGACTCTCTGAATATGGATCCAAGCTTTGGGCCGACATGAGAAGAATGCTGCGAAGTAATTATTTTCATTCATTTGCGCTCTATATCGATCGGCCTATTTCGTTTCATTTCCTAATATCAAGTAACTAATAACTCTCTTGTTCACTTAATTTTCTTTGCCTCGTAGGGTTTGGAGACGGTTCGTAGATACAAAGGTCGGTGAATTCAAAAAGAGCTAGAATTCAAAATGGTAAAGCCTAAGAATGTCGGGATATTCAGCCACCGGAGACCAATCTATGTGGATACTATGTTCAGTGAGAGGATCCGGAGATACACCTCTGAGCGGGCCGTTCCGAGTGATACCAATGCTCGGAGGAATAACCTCCGGATGATGCTTAGTCTAGAAGCTCGCTTCCGACCACTTCAAGAGGAACTAGCTGGATGGTTCAGCAGGAAGTCCTCCATCCTAAAGGAGAACACTATTACGAGGACGTAGAACTTTATATGGATTAAATCATGTATGGAAACTTGTTCAAAATTGTATATGGTCATCCGATGATATTGAATATATATTGTATATTCCTCTTGAATTCTTTTGGTTCTAATTTCAAATTTATTTGAGATCGTACATTCATATGCATGTATGTAGTACCGTAGAATATATGAAACTCCTTCAAAATTAAAATAAAGCACAAAAGAAATAAAACAATACAAATTAAACAGAATAGCAACAATAAAGCAAAAATAAGTATTTTGTTGTAAGTAGAAACAAAATAAAATAAATAAAGCAACAAAGAAAACAAAAAAGTGTTTTCAAATTTGAAAACTAATGGCACTAACAGAAAGTTTATAATTTTTCTAAAACTAAAAGCAAAAAGAATTAAAAAATAAAGCAAAAAACAACAAACAATAAATAATAATGCAGAAAACAAAACAAAAAAACTGGAAAAAATAGTGCCCCCTACTGGACCCCCACGGCCTGAATACGACTAGAAACCCTACATGGGCCAGGATTCAGCCCGCAGGAGGCCAAGTAGGCCCACAGCACATAGCTAGTAACAGATTAGGCCCGAAGCCTGCAGTTGAGAGGAGCTCGAGATGGTGGCGCAGCGGCGCTTATAAACCACTCTCGAGCTCTCTCAACTAGCGAGGTGGGACTAAACATTTAGGCGCTGGGCGCAGGCAGCACAAGGCCTTTAGTCGCGGTTGGGCGAGGCGACCATGACTAAAGGTCCTCCGCCTGACGGCCGCTGGCGCCCACGTGGACGGGCCTTTAGTCGCGGACATTAAGCAGCCGCGACTAAAGGGGGGGGTCTTTAGTCGCGCTTATTTGGTCGCGGTTGCGCAACCGCGACTAATGGCAGTTGCGAACCGCGACCAAAGGCCTTTTTTCCACCAGTGTTTGTATCAACAAAACAAATAATAGTGTTCTCACGATAAAATTTGGCCATATGACTATGTTAAATTATTACCCGCACACACATTTCCTACTAATCAAGTATCATTCTGAATGGTGTACACTCCCTACAAATAAATAGTGCATATATTTGTGTTTATACTAAATTATATTTTTTTCCATGCCGCAAATTATTCTGAGCATAATCGTGTGATCATAAAATACATCATCTACCATATACCAATGATGCCATTTTCCATGGCAAGCAGGACCCACACAGTAAATATGATTGTTTCTGAACAATTCAGACATAAACGTGCCTTCTGGACAACCAAGGAAATTTCAAAGCGGATTCCCGCTAAACCTGAAAACACCACTACACGACCAACTGACAAAACTACCAAATATTAACTTAATTTAACAAAATTTTATTGCATACTAGCCCGCACGAATGAGCGGGCCACTCTGCTAGTTAGTCAAAAGGCGTAAGCGAGCTTCACCTTATCCTGCAAGCTTCTTCTCGTTCTGCGAGTTGACGGGACACACCAAAAAGTAGTGCTAGTCCATACTCCCTCCTTTCCGGTTAATATGGCTTAATATTTTTTGCAGGTAAATGAGAGAGGTTTAGGCCTTCCACTACGTAGCCGGTGCCCAGCATGTTAAAATATAGTGGACTGGGCATCGATGCCTTGGTAAATTTATTTGGCACCGGCTTCACACCGTGCGGATGCAGCCCGTAGAAAGATGGGACCCACATGTACATAGAAAAATCAAAGCAAGCCAACCTCTGGTCAGTCCTTCACGCGAGTTCCTCTCAACACCTTCATAAAAATGGGGCCTCAGAGCAGCAAGTACATATGGTAGTATATTTTACTACAATGCTCGAACGGGGCATCGGAGCAGGAACTTGCTCCGGTTCCCAGAAAACATTTTATGGCACCACATGAGCTATGGAGGGCATCGGTGCCAAATAACGTAAAAGTGGATTTGGCACCCTTTTTGGCCCACATAGTGGAAGGCCTTATTCATATATAAGCATTCTTAGGATGATCAGCCAAGACACTGGTTACTAGGAAGCGAGGTACCCCGCAAAAAAAGAAGTAGGAAGCAAGGTGTTTCATCAAGCCAACTCTCGGCCACATTCAAAGTGCAGCAAGCACGGTTACATCGAAGATGCGCCGCAAGGTTTGCTGACCTGTTTACATGCTGAATAACAAAAAAAGAGGAAATATTACTGAGCGCTACTACTTGTAACATGATATGAGCCAGAATTAAGCGAGAATTGTGGCGAGTGTTTCATGCAATCAACTTCCATTATGACATGCGAGAACCCTCAAAGAGAACCAAATGTGTTGAAGATTGCTTTATCACATTTTAAAATTATAATAAGAGTGCAGACGCTCCTCCATCTGGTTCCTAGTACTAGTATAGTACGTACCTTTATGGACTATAGTAGTAGTACTAGTAAACTTTGCGCTTGGCTGTTCGGGAAGTCGAACAATAATAGCACTAGTAGTATAGTGTATGCTTCTGGCAATCTGACACCGAATTAACTGTTGCACGTCCACCGCCTGAGCGAGGGAGAGCTTGCATTAGTCAAAAGTTTCTCCTTGTCCTGCGAGCCACCGCGCGCAAGCTTCTCCCGTCCTGCAACCTTCTCCTCGTTAGGCAAGTTGACGGGACACAACAAAGTAATGCTAGTCCATGCTTCCTCCTATCCGGTTAATATGGCTTAATTTCAAACAAGATAAATACACTGTTTGTCACTGTATATTTATAAAAATACGGTTAGTGGACTTCATAATACGCTCATTGCGCTCAATATATATATTTTCCGGCGTTCATACGGTCATTAGCTCACCCTGACTGAGTATGTGTGTGCATGCACGTGTAGGTTGAGCACTTGAGGTGACCGTGTGTGTTCCATCGTGTGCTCGGACATGCATGCATTAGGGCGTCGTGCGCGTTTTTGCGTCCATGTGTATGTGTGACTGTTGCATACACGTAGGGGGAGTACGTGTTGGGGCCACTAAGGAGTAGTCAAATCACACAGTAAGTTAGTCGGAAGAAGCAACCATCATTTCACTCTTGAATGACACGTACGCGATATAAAATAGTTGATATGGAGAGAAAAAGAAAACCACTATATATACACTAGCAGGAGCCTAAGCTACAAGCCTGCTTGCTTAGGTTGCTCTCTTCACAAGCATAGAACGACGGGCCTGATCCCGCAGCTGGGGGAAGGGAACAATGTTCTGCATAGACGCGGTCGACATCGGCGAGGAAGAAAACCCACAGTTGGTGCGTCCCAATCGGGGGTCACCGCGGTATGGGCCGATGCCGCGTCCCAACCGCCCTTCTAGCTACAGCCCGACGTCCCAGGTAGTCCATCTTCCTTTTGGAGCCGGCTTGCTCCTTCGCCGTAGCTCCATCTCCATGTCGATCTTTCTCTACTTCTACCGGCTTCTACTTGTGATGAGTTTATGTCTCATGAACTAGTGCCAAGATTATTATTCTAATCACACTTCTTCAATATCTATGCCATCAGGGATGCTCAGGTCGATTTTAGTGGAACTGCACAAAAGCATCGTATGATCTGAGGGTGCCAGCCGTCTTTCCTTCGACTGGTTCTACCTGGCTAGGAAATTAAATCATGTTTAGAGTTTAGGGTTTAAGTCATAGTGACCCCATCAGTAGTTTTTCTATCGTACATGCTCTCACAACTTTTTTCTTTAGTTGTGAAGTAAGTATTGGCTATGATCTGTGAATCATTGAGATGCATCAGCATGTGTGTTAGTTTTCCTTTGTATTTGATGGAATGTTGTAACGGGGCAACCTGGGAATAGGAATGAAAATGGAGTGGAAAAGTTTCCATTTTTTCAGAGAAAAAATGGAAATGGGGAGAAACCGACATTTCGTTTCATTGGATCGCGCCATCGAGCAAAACCAACATTTAAATCACATATGTCGTGTTCGTGTCTCACCCTCCGCCACGGCTCGACCCCACACGGTCGCTCGGCATGCCACTCACCGCAAACCGAGTAGTTACCATAACTTTCCCGCCTGCTTTTCGATGGATCGCGCCATGGAGTACTAGCACTACTGGAAGAGATTGACGAGTTGGGGGAGGACAGCTAGCTATAGCACGGACTCCCAAGAACTTTTACATGCATGTTGTAGCCGGCTATTGCGACCTTTGAACGCGGAGCAGCCGCGTGCACCCGGACGCGTTGCGGGCGACGCTCTCTCGGCCGGCGCGCCGCTTCAATGCCGGCGCCAGTGAGAGGTCGCGTCCGCTCTGGTCGGGCATGAATGCGACACTGACCGTTTCGGGCGGGAAGCACGCGCGGGTGATGAAGAGGGTTCGGGTTGGTCAGGACCGGCCGTGGCAGCGGTCCGGACGTGCGCAAACAAGAGATGTTGTACATTAATATTGCTGCGTATATAATTAACAACGTAAATAATGTGCCAATTGGACAAATATGATTGGAGATGGAGATGGAAATGGAATTTCACGTAAACACGGATATGCATGTCTATGTCTATGTGTGTGTGTGACGAATCTCGCGACACAGGCGGGGCGTGTTTTTGATCGAGTTTTCTTTCTTGGTACGTTAGAAAATCAGTTTGTCTAATTCACATCTAGATGTTATTTAAGGATATCACATCTAAGCTCCCACAAGCATATAATGTAGCAACAAGAAACAAAAAAAACTAGGAAAATACCACAAACAGAGTGGAAATCAACTTATATGTGACATAACTATGTCAGATCTAGATGTGTCCTAGGCAGACCATTAAAAAATTGTCCGCCAGTTTTCATTTCTTTTTTCCGGGAACGCGCATATTCTATTTAAAACCACTGCTATGGAAAGATTTTTTTACTCCATTATAGCCTCTTGTTTGATAGAGTTTCTCGCGTCTCGCTCTCTCACCCTCTCCATATCAAAACAAGATGACAGTGTCCACTCTATCTCTCTCCTCACCGGTGGTCACAGATCTGGCCGAATCCCGTCCGCTGCGGGAGGTGAGGAGGTGCAGCGTTGACGTTGTCGCCGTCGGCGACAGAGGAAGCCGATGCGCACCGTCCTCTCGGAGCTGGCGCTGGCGCGGACGAAGATCCTCCGCGCCCTTGTTCGCTGTCGTCATGTGGGCAGATCCCGCCCGCCCGTCTAAACGACATCTCGCCCAATTGAGGTATAACTTCTTGTACTGGTCCAGCTCCCCAGGTCGCTGCGTGCGGGTTTTCTTCTATGCGACTACTCCCGAGCTCCCCATGCATAGTAGCTAGGGTTCGTCGGCTGGTCCAACATCACCTACTAGTACTACTACTATTATAGAGGAAATGCCACTCAAAAAGTTGTCCTGATTTATGCCTCGGTGGAGGTATACATGTTGTTTCGACAAAAAGTACATGGTGGTTGTGCGGTCATTGTCCATATGGTGGTAGTACTATCAATGGTTAAATGAATTTTTTTTTCTCGGGTATCCTGGTTTAGTTCCCATCAAGATAATTATGATGCTTCTGTTTGTTGGTGTACTTTTCATTAATTCTTATTGACAATTGAGATGTCGTTGCTAACCCTTTTTCATATTTTTGGAAACAGCGATGCGTGTCTCCATACCCGGGCATGTCTTCCTCAATTTTAGTGGAACAACACAAAATTGGATGGCCATTGTTGTTCCGCCTCACTGTCCTCTGCCACGTGGTTCTTCCTTCCTCGAGCTTGATTACTGAGAAGAAACAGACCACAGTGAGGATTTGTCGAACTTCTTAGGTGCCTCACCCAAACTTGATGCCAAATGGATGATGCATCACCATGATGACCTATCTATGCTCATGGTTGCGCCTCTTGGTTGCGTCGGCTGGTGAAGCTGATCGATTTTCGACGAAAAACAAGTTGTCTTCCATCAGTGCTCTTTGCTTGTTATGCACAAAGATGATATCCTTCATCAGTTCACCTTGGTTGCGTTGAAGACGCAGTCGTCTTTCACGTTGGTGCAATTTTATCACACAATTGGCTATGAACCAAATGTTTCCTTGAAGTAGGATCGACGTTGGTACTAAGAGCATAAGTTTTGTATTGATTCTAAGCCTTCTCACAACTTTGTCTCCAGCTCCCCTGTATTTATTTGTCCAGCCATTAACTTTGATTTAAAAAATGGTGTGGACTAAAAACCCGGATGGACGTAGTAGCCCTCCATTTTTATTTACTCCGCATATTAGATTTGACTGAAGTCAAACTTTGTAATACTCTCAAACCTTTCTGATAATTGAAATTATTATTTTTTATTTGTACACACTCTCACACATTTCTGATAATTTGGCGCATGTGTGATTGTTCACTTAAGGGAGGGTAGTATACCACACGTGAAGGACAGGAAGTGCGACCAGGATGCGTGGGCGTGGATCGTTAGTTCATCGGAAGTAGTACTAGTTTTCTTCACTGTACATTAAATAAAGAGTTTCGTTTCGTACTTACACAATTTAAAACGATTGTTATGGAGAAAAATAAGAAAACCACTCCACTATATTTTAGTTGTATACACGAGAGTACTATATGGACACAGCTTCATTGACTTAGTGCACCTTCCTTTGGATTTATGACAGGTGGGCCCGAAATGTGGCTGGCTCACCTGTCATATAGCCAAAAGCAGGTGCAGTGAAGGCACCGGAGCTCAGTCCGTACTACAGTAGTATATATATAAGCGGGAGCCTCGGCGCTTGTTCGCTAGGGTTTGCACTCTCCACACGCTCGCCGCACTACATATATGTTACACGCTGGAGGCTCAGCATTCATTTGCTAGGGTTTGCTATATTCACAGTCTCTCACCCTCTCTTCACCAGATCTAAACAAGACTGCGTTGGCCTCTTGTCTCTCTCTCCCCCTCACAATTTGGTGAAGGAGGCGTCCGTATCCCGTTGCACCGGGAAGGGGAGGAGGTGCAGCGTTCACTCTATCGCCTTCGGCGAGGGAGGCAATCCACTGCCGGCTGCACTGTTCTCTTTCACCCACCGCCTGTGCGGGAGGGCCACCGACCCCTTCTTCCTTGCTGCCGTACGTAGTGTGGGCAGATTCGGCCTCCCGCCGCACGCTTTGCCACATCCCGACGACCCTAAGGTATAAGTTTGTTTGAAACCATCGTTGCTCTAGCTGCATGTGGATCTTTTTCGATCTGTAGTCGAATCTAGGTCTTGGTTCAAAGAGGAAAGAAGGGTGCGGTGGGCTGGAGCAAGAATCTAGGACGTGGTTCAATGAGGAAAGGAGGGGTGGAAAGTAGTATAGACTGGCTATCCAGCCGCTTTGTAGGTCGAAAAGGAAAAAATGTTGTAACCCAGTACACACATCTGTAAGGAACCGATCTCTTTGTTGAAAAGGGAAAGAAACTGGGGGGTCGGGTAGTTTGTGCACGACTAGATTTGCTGCCCTCACATAGGAAGAAGGTTCAAAGAGAACAAATATGGGACCAGCGCATATATGCTGCTTGGCTACATACTCTGCATCACCCATTTATACGCATGGACGCACATGGTGATGGCATGTCCCATGCAGCTATTTTGCTGTTGTTAATCTCAGAATTAACAACTGATCTGTTTTAAAAGAATTTCTCTGTTAATATGAATCAATGCAACCGTTTTAGGAATACTACTATCCTATACTTTGTTTTCCATCAAGATAAGGTAGATGCTTCTTTTTGTGGCCGCATGTTTCATCCTCCTTTATTGGCCAGTAATTGTTTTCTTTTTTGCCTCTTAAAACAGGGATATATGTTCAACTTGTTGCTATAGAAAACTTAAATGTCACACCGGCAACTTTGCTTGATTTCAGTGCAACTGCACAAAACTTGATTGGATTTCCTATTCGTGTTGGTAGATTCGTATTTTATGTTGGCCGTCTCATGAAAGGTCAGTACAGGCCTTCATCCACATGATTGTGCAGTGTGCTTTGAGATGCTGTGCTACTTGTATTGGTACTGTTTTAAATAAATGATGAATTGAAGCTATTGTATTGCTGTCTTTTCCCATTAAGTAGCGAACAAAAATGGGACCAACCCAGACATGATGCTTGTTGCTTTGTTACAACAAATTCAGCATCACCCCCTTTATAAGCCAGTAATTGATGCCACTCTCATAATTAACTACTAAATCTTATTTCAAAACTGCAACACTTGTTAGGGATTGGCGGGATTACCATTTTTGTGGCCGCATGTTTCATCCTCCTTTATTAGCCAGTAATTGATTCCTTTTTTGCCTCTGTTTATACAGGGATATCTATTGAACTTGTTGCTATTGTGACATTTTGCTTCGCTACGCGAAACACTTTGCTTGATTTCAGTGCAACTGCACAAAACGAGATTGGATTTCCTATTCGTGTTGGCAGATTCGTACGTGATCTTGTGTGCGTCATGACATGTTGGTACTTGCCTTCATCCACATGATCGTGCAGTGTGTTTTGAGATGCTGTGCTACTTGTATTGGTACTGTTTTAAATAAATGATGAATTGAAGCTATTGTATTGCTGTCTTTTCCCATTAAGTAGTGAACAAAAATGGGACCAACCCAGACATGATGCTTGTTGCTTTGTTACAACAAATTCAGCATCACCCCCTTTATAAGCCAGTAATTGATGCCACTCTCATAATTAACTACTGAATCTTATTTCAAAACTGCAACACTTGTTAGGGATTGGCGGGATTACCATTTTTGTGGCCGCATGTTTTATCCTCCTTTATTAGCCATGGTGATTCCTTTTTGCCTCTGTTTATACAGGGATATCTATTCAACTTGTTGCTATTATGACATTTTGCTTGCCATGAAACACTTTGCTTGATTTCAGTGCAACTGCACAAAACGAGATTGGATTTTCTATTCGTGTTGGCAGATTCGTATTTTATCGTTGTCGGTCTCATGAAAGTTCAGTACAGGCCTTCATCCACATGATTGTGCAGTGTGCTTTGAGGTGTTGTGCTACTTGTATTGGTACTGTTTTAAATAAATGTTGAATTGAAGCTATTGTATTGCTTTCTTTTCCCATTAAGTAGTGAACAAAAATGGAACCAACCCAGACATGATGCTTGTTGCTTTGTTACAACAAACTCTGCATCACCCCTTTATAAGTAGATGGAAGCACATATTGTTGTTGCGCCCACTCTACCCTGGAACTGTTTATGCTTTTCGTTAATCTAATGCCGCTGGTAAAATTAAGCAATGCCACTCTCAGAATTAATTAACTACTGAATCTTAGTTCAAAACTGCAGCACTTGTTAGGGATTGGCGGGATTACCATTTTTGTGGCCGCATGTTTCATCCTCCTTTATTGGCGATGGTGATTCCTTTTTGCCTCTGTTAAAACAGGGATATCTTTTTGACTTGTTGCTATTGCGACATTTTGCTTCACTTAATTTTGGTGGAACTGCACAAAATGAGACCGGATTTCCATATATGTGTTGAGACCTCTTTGAGATCTTCCTCACGAGTTGTTTCAAATCTTGGTCTTGAATGGTCAGTACCGACCTTCCTCAGAATTAACTACTGAATCTTAGTTCAAAACTGCAAACACTTGTTAGGGATCGGCAGGAGTACCATTTCTGTTAGGGATCGGCCGGAGTACATGTTTAAGAAATGTATTGTTCAGATAATGTCTCTGTTATTATATATCGATTCTGAGACTTACAAAGGTTTTACAAATGGCACTATCCTGCTTTGTAGTTCATTCTACATGTTTAACCAAGGTATTGTTAAGATAATGTCTCTGTTAAAATGAATCAGTCGCATTGTTTTAGGAATGATACTTTTCTGCTTTTTCGTTCTTTATACATCTTGAAACAAGGCATTGTTAAGATAATGTCTCAGTTAATATGAATGAATCACACTGATTGAGAATTGCTACTCTCCTGCTTTGTTTCCCATTAAGATAAGGTAGATCAGTAGATGTTTTTCTTCTGGGAGTACAAGTCATCAACCGTTATTTCTCAGTAATTGTTTCCCTTATACCTTTTGTTGCTTACAGGGATATCAAAATTAAAGCTCGGTTTTATTCCGACTTCGATTTTAGTTCAACTGCACAAAAGGAGCCAATGTGTCCAAGGCAAACTGCTGCATTACTGGGTCCAGTTGGTCGTTCCACTTTGCAGAAAGAAGCAGTCACTGTTTGCGCTACATTACAGAAGGAATGACCGAGAAGCTTTACAGAGTATTAGGCCTTCCACTATGTAGGACAAAAGAGGTGCCAATTTCACCTTTTCTTAGTTTGGCACCGAATCCCTCCATTGCTACAGCCGGTGCCATTAATATTAGACACCGGTGACATGACTAGTCTGCAGAGACCATTGGCAATTTAACAACACGTGGAGTGCCCTGGGCAAGAAGTGCCCAAAAAAGTACAAGAAGCGACATGACTCCACGATCATAGGCATTGCATATTTTGAATGGGAAAAGCTTGTCAAAGTTTAATCATTTACGTTAGCAAGAAGCGACAGGACTCCACGATCATAGGCATTACATATTTTGAATGGGAAAAGCTTGTCAAAGTTTAATCATTGATGTTAGCAAGAGGACGTTAGTTTAATATATTGGAATTGGAAAACCTTGTAAAAATTTGCTCATTGATGTTAGCCAGAAGACATGCATTTGATATTTTTGAGTGGGACGCCCTTGCTGTTTGCAGCGTTGAGTGTTTTTTCCTATTCCTGTGTTCAGTTTAGTAGTAAATAGTTACTCTGCTGAGATATTCCTGTGTTAAGAGTTTGTTCTGAATATTGTCTATGTAATGCCAGGCCTTGTGTTTGATTGCAAAGTTGAGCTTGGAATGTTGTGGCATGCGGCATCACGAGCTGTTCACCGTGCCTCCTGAGAATAATGCTTCATATTGTTTTGCATGTCGATCTAATGCCAGTGATTTGCTTGTTAAGAAGATCATCCTCTTCTGTTGTTTCCATGCTTAAGAAGTTCATCATTTGATGTTTCATTCATAGCCTATACGACAAGTCGGGTAGGTTAGATGTGAAACCATATGATCTTCCGACCAACTCATGATATTAGGCCGTGATTAGATCGTTGTTTTCCAACCAAAACCGCTTGTAAAACTAACGCTTGTAAATTAAAGCAGATGGTCTCGGGCGAAGGCGCTTGGTTGGTCGATTTCGACTAGTAAAATATCGGAAGTACTTGACACACGATAAAAAACGTTGAATGACACTCGAACGATTGCTAATCCAGCTGTTAGCTGCTGTTTCAGCCTTGCCCATGGATGGCATGATACGCATGTCGTGCATGTATCGTCTGGTAATGTCGTCCATATAACAGTGCTCGTAAAATATACACTGGTCTCTCAAATTACACGCGTAACCCGCCGGTTTTACTTACAGACCTCGGGCCCTCGATTTCATTACGCCTGTATTTTACGCGTTGTTTTCGATGATGAGTAAATTACACTTGTATGTTAATACAGGTTCGAAATAAACCAGAGGTCCCAAGCGCGGCCTTACCTTTCATGCCGTCTCAGTTTCTCGAAGGTGCTCATAGGTGTCCGATGATCCTGGCTTCCTGAATGAGTAGCGGGCGCCAGATCGGACCATCCGTAGGGCCCGCGAGGCCCTCTCCGTTGTCCTCCGAGTTGTTGCGCTCGCCGTGGCGCCGAGCATTGTTAACATCGTCAACGAACATGAGGATTCAGGAGATGACTTTATTTTAACTGCATGACACTAGGGACCCACTAGGCCCATAGCCGTACGTACGCAAGTGCCTCCTTATTATGTACAACTATGTTTTTTTTGCTTTCTCCTGGTTTCCTGACATCACGGTCCCACACCATTGTCAACCTATGTAGTCAATATAAGCGAGAGAATTGCACAAGGTGCGGCCGACAAGCTGGGACCAAGCAGCTCGGCAGATTTGTGTTTTTGAGGTGTGAGCACTGCAGAGTTTTTCTTGGCGATGATTTCGTTGTTGTTCGTGAGGAGAGCGAGGGTATTAATCGGGCGGGCTGTGGCCCGTCTAGCCCAAGCCGATATCCAGCCCGGATACTAATCTTTTCAAGATGAAAATGGCTAGCCCAGCTATCGTCTTTTTGAGGAATACCGAGCAAGTTCAACTTGTTATTCTCCGCTTGTTGGCTGCAAATCTTTCCTAGGAGGGATGCATTAGGCTTAACAGGAAAATGGGCTTTAAAAATGATAAATGGGATGTAATTATAAAAATTGGGCAGTAACTATAAAAAATGCACCAAACACGAAATTAGTTTATAAAATATTATTTATGGATTTTCAAAATCTTAAATTTTCATTGTTGCACGTGCAATGTTTCGTTGGATTTTTACGTAATACAACTTTATATTTAATCTGACTAGAAATTTCGGGATAAAAATATTTCGGAGCCCATCAAAATGTGGGAAATTTTATTGAATTCTGTCTTCAACGGTTGGTTGAAATTATTAATCATTATCGTAGCTAGAAAATGGGATGTACTTTTAACAAACTGTAAATGGCATGTTGTAAATTCCATTAGAATTCCAAAATGGGTTGTACATTCTTACAAAACGCAAATGGGCTATAAGTTCTCTGCCACACACTTGTGGGCCTACTAAGTGACGTGTCCCCTAAAAAAATAAGTTGACGCGTATGCAAGGCTTTGCCAACTTATTATAGTCAACACACGGTTCTAGCAGCAGTGGCCGTTGGATGTCTATCCAACGGATGTCGTGCTTCTTCTTCAATCTCGGATATTAGCTTCGTCGGCCCAAAAATGATTCCTCCCACGACATCTGGGCGCACCGTTTCGGAGGCTGACACAAGGCCTACTAAGTTGGAAGCGTACCAAGGGCTTTGTCAACTTAGTCAATAATAAACGTTTCTAGCTTCACTGACCGTACGATGTCCATCCAACGGCCGTAGTGCTTCTTCAACCTCTGGTCTTCTTGGTCCAGCCGCCCAAAGCAGCGCCGGTCGTGCCGCCTGCTCCTGCCTCCCGTGGCCGGCTGTGCTGCCGCGGAGGCCTCACCGCCCCCATACTACTCCCACTGCTGGCCAGGCCATCCCTCCACTCACCCACACCCCCTGTTATTCTGCGGCGACGGCAGCCTCACACCGCAGCCGAACCAGTGAACCCTCGTACTCCTCTCCGCACGGGCTTCCACTGCTGCGTCTTCCCCAGCTCCGCGTCGTCCCTTCCTAGGCCTCGCCCGTCGTCTGCACCAACGCCTAGTGCTCTCGGCGCGGCATGGTCAACATGGTCAACGACCGACTTCCATCGGAAGAGTACTGTACGTGGAGAGGCTGACAGCTGGGTCCAGGCGGCCGCAAGGAAGTGCCTCCTTATTACGCGCAAAATAATTATTCCTCCACCTTACAGCAGGGACCCACTAGACGGGCCACCTTATTTCGCGAAAAAATGTTTCCCCCCCTGACTGCTCGGACCCACGGGACGGGACAACGTATTTCGCGAAAAAAATGTTCCCCCCGCTGTCAGCTCGGACCCACCGGAAGTGCCTCCTTATTACGCACAAAAAAAATGAATACTCCCCCTGCTAGCTGGGATCCACCATGGTGGGAGGCTGACTTGTGGGCCTACTACGTTGACTGGGACTGGGGCCTTTGTCAACTTTAGTCAATATGAACGATTCTAGCTCTAGTGACCGTATGATGTCCATCCAACGGCCGTAGTGCTTCTTCAATCTCTGGTCTTCTTGCTCCAGCCGCCCAAAGCAGCGCCGGTCGTGCCGCATGCTCCTGCCTCCCATGGCCGGTTGTGCTGCCGCGGAGGCCTCACCGCCCCTACTATTCCCACCGCTGGCCAGGCCTTGCAGCGACGGCAGCCTCACACCACAGCCGAACCAGTGAACCCTCGTACTCCTCTCCGCGCGGGCTTCCACTGCCGCGTCTTCCCCGGCTCCCCGTCGTCCTCTTCCTAGGCCTCGCCGTCGTCCACCGCCCTGGTGCTCTCGGCGCGGCGTGGTCGACATGGTCATGGAACGACTTCCATCGGACGTGGATCGACGTGGAGAGGCCGACACCGTCCACGGCCGCAGCAAGGAAGTGCCTCCTTATTACGTGCAAAATAATTATTCCTCCACCTGACAGCGGGGACCCACCGGACGGGCCACCGTATTTCGCGAAAAAAACGTTTCCCCCCTGACTGCTGGGACCCACCAGCTACACCTTCGCACGCAAGGAAGTGCGTCCGGGCAAAAAAACAAAACGATTCGCCCCCCTGACTGCTGGGACCCACCAGCTACATCTTCGCACGCAAGGAAGTGCCTGACAGTCGGGACCCACCTGGTCGAAGCGTACGTAGTGTTGTCATTCTGGTCGCGAACGTGTACGTACATATATACTGGTCGATGTAGAGGCGCGCACGTGTCATAGTAGAGGCGCGCACGTAGCATGTAGACGTACGTACAACGGTCAGGGTGCAAGAAAGAAAATACGGCCACGTATGTGTACATACGGGTGGGGTCTCGAACGCCTACTCGCGCATACGTACGGCGAGGGCTCGTGTACATGGCTGGGTCGGAACAGAGTAACAATGTTGTCGTCGTGTTCATGGGGAGGCAACGGAATGCGTCGTGTTCATGGGGAGGCAACAGAATGTGTCGTGTTCATGGGGAGGCAACAGAATGCGTCATGTTCATCGGGAGGGCTTGGACGGAACAGGCGATGGAAACGAGGCCTAGCGTACCGCAGAACGGAGGAAACAGCCTTGTGTTCGACCGGCCACGTTAAAGCAGGATCCTGTTCGCCGGGAGCGGTCCGCGTCTGCCAAAAGCGAAGAAACAGACCTCCCTACGGTGAAAGCAGGGGTCCTGTTGATCGGGAGGGGTGTGGCGTACCGCAAAATGGAGGAAACGGACTTGTGTTTGAGCGCTACGGTCGAAACGGGGGTCCTATTCATCGGGAGGGGTGTGGCGTACCACAAAACGGGACTCCATGAGATACTGTTCATTTCCACCGTCGACCCCCTCCAGCCTCCACGAGCTACTGTTCACCCACCGTCGACCTCCTCCAGCCTCCACCTGCGACTGTTCATCCACGGGCTCCTGTTCATCCAGCCTCCACCGCGCGCTACTCCACCGGCTACTGTTCAACCAGCCCTCTCCACGGGCTCCTAATCAACCACCCCTCCACGGGCTAGTGTTCATCCTTGTCGGCGTTCTGGGAACGGGGGTCCACAGACTATCCTGTCTGCGGCCTGCGGCGTGGATCAAAGGAGGCCCAGGACGGCCCATCTTCATCAACGCAAACTCAAGACCCTCGCGAGGGGCCAAGCCTCGCGGGGCAGACGACAAGGAGCTTCCTCAGGCACGGCCTCGTCAGGCTGGCTCACGAGGAGGCGGAGAGTTCAAGGCAGGGTACCTCGCGAGGTGCCCATGACGCAAGCCATGACGACCAAGGGAGCGATCGGACGCCTTGACCAGCAGCGTCCCCTTTCCTTTTTGGTGCAAAGGGAGCAAGCGCAGCGAGAGCGTCAAGCAAAGGCATCCGTTTGATTGCAACAAGACCAAGACCAGCCCCAACGGCCGAAGGGAGTCATCGTGGAGGCCAAGCAGGCGTCATCACCAGAGCCTTTGGCAGGCGAGGACCAACTTTAGTCAGGATAAGTGTACCCGCTGTTCCCCTTCAAAATGGCCAATTGTTGGGGCCCTTCCCGCTCAATATTTGGGAAGAGGCCCAGGGCCTTCGCCTATATAAGTAGAGCTAGCCGCCATAGTAGAGGACGATCCAGGAGGACGACGAGCATCCAGAGAGGGAGATAGAGACCCGATCCTCAAGCTAGAGCGACGGGACACCACCTAGCAGTTCATCACACCCACCAAGAACAGACCCTCGCTAGGCTGTTCTTCCCTGTACCGTTCTTCATCAGTCCAAGAGGCAATCCACCACACCACAAACTAGAGTAGGGTATTACACCACAACGGTGGCCCGAACTAGTATAAATCTCGTGTCTCTTGTGCTGTTCTTCGTAGTAGTTTAGGTCCTTGCGATTCGGCGAGGTACGAGACGGTGGAGGGTCGGATCTCCGCGCGCACCCTAGAGTTTGAACCTTAAGGGTCTGCCGGAACCCGAAATCCGACATTTGGCGCGCCCGGTAAGTGCGCCGGAATCCGCCACTGCCACCTCGTGTCCCGTCGCATCGTCATCACCATGTCCGCGACCTGCTGGCAACCCAGATCCTTAGGCGGCGTGGCCGCCCACATGAGCTTCGCCTCGGGCGACCCGTGCCCCAGTGCAGCTCATGGTCCGCAGGGCGCCTGGGCTGCAGGCGACGCGACAAGCTTGACGGCAGCTCTCACACCGCGCGGCGCGCGGTCGGCAGCAAGAGCCTCCAACCACGCCGCGACCACATCACCGTACACCCGGGAGCAAAGCGAACTTCGAGGGCCGCGCTCACGGTGGCCCGAGAGCTGCTGGGTGCAGCTGCCGGAGAGCGGCCGCGTGCGTCTTCTTTGGAGCGAGTGGCGGAGCTCCTAGGCTTCGCCGCCTCGGGGCTCACCCCTTCGCACCAAACTCCCATCTCGGGCCGAGGCGGCCCGCAGAGGCTCCACAGCCGGCGGGCTCCAAAGCTACTCTAACACCGGCGGAGCTGTCAGCGCCGGGCCGGCGGCGGGGTTGCCCCCGCCCCCGGCCCGCGGAGAGGAAGGAATCGACGCAACTTACGGCCATGGTGGACCGCCGTGCCACCACCCCATGGCTGGCGCATCGAGCAGAGCAACAAGGCACGCTCAGCACTACGGCGTGGCCTTCGGGATGACGGCGCCGGAAGAATACGTGCCCCACATGATGGACCAAGGGCACCCGCATGAGGGAGAATAAGACTCGCTCCTCAACCCAAGCTGGGGGATGAGGCGCCAGAAGCCGCGCTCTTCCAGGAGCCTCGAGACGGTCCCATTGGTCACGCCGGGGGCGACGATTATCGGGTACCGCTACTTACTCAAGAGCAAACATACGCTAACCATAGGTCGCAGGAGGTACAGGTCGCCACGACGAGCGGCTGCCCCGCTCCCGCAGTCTCCTACCCCTCGGGAAGTGGGCGCAGGGGGCTGCCGGAGAGGGGCAGAGATCCGACATCACCACCGCGGCGTTCGGAGCACTTCTCAGGAGGTAGGCCCTCTACTGGGGAGGTGCCTCAGGGCCTGCCCCTGGCGGAGGACCCGTGGTCGTCGGGGGAACCGCTGGCGATCGCTCTACCCCACCGGCGGCGTCCTGGTTTCCGGTCGTCGTTGGTGGCACTAGAGTGTGGCGCAAGGCAGGGCCCTCGTCTGCGATATGAAGCAAGGCGGTACCTATGAAGAAGGCCCAGTGCAAGTGAAGCTCGCCGCCCCGTGACACTCTCACGTAATAATGATTGGTGCTGTACACGCCCCCGAGTCTCAGTGGTGCCGGCCTCATGCCCAGGGGCTCCCTCCCACGCCCAGTGGCAGCACTTAGCTCCGCGCTGGTGAGAAGACGTCCAAGACTAGACTAGGTGCCGGACGCGTCTTTTCTTCTGCTTTCTTTGCCTTCCATTTGGTTGTCGCTTTCCCCCGCTGGATTTACATTGGATTCGAATTTCAGGTTTGCGTGTGTTTGGGGAAGGGGTGCTTAGTCTCGTTCGAGCAAATCTCTCGCGTTTCGGTTACAACTCCGCCTCAGCTGCCTCCCCTGGCGAGCCCCTCGCGAGCCGGGCCAGGCCAAAGCTGCAGCGCCTTGACCCGCCGTCGCCGCGCGTCCTCTCTGGAGGGTTTTTACTGCAGGTCCTGTAGATTCGATCAGTAGACACTCAGATCGCCTCAGCCTCCCACAGGCTATCTCGGGGCTCATACGAAACAAAGGTAAACCATCCAACCAGCATGTCGCTTAGCCAACCACTTGGCGCGGGCGTATGGGCAATGTAACACCTGCTAATACGAAGAACACAAGTTTTACATGAGGGGCTCCCCCTCCCAAAATGATCTCACCTCCATCAGGCCAAAACATGAGTTCTATTCGTGCAGGGTAATGGAACAAGGACAATACGTGATCAGTTGGATAAATCCCCCAATGCATCCTCAGGAGCACCTCCCGAGCCATTGCTGGCATCGCTGGCCTCGCCGTCGCTGTCCGCGTGATCGTCGGTGGCGTCTAGGCCGTTCACCACGCCGCCCTCATCGGCGGCCACGACCACGCCATCGTCGTCCGAAGCGAAGGCCCGGACGAGGGCATCCACGTTGTCTTCCACCCGGTCGCCCAGTCGCCCGGGCGGCTGGGGAACTGGGGCGATGGCTGCGTCAAAATCGAAGTGGGGGTCCATGTCCTGGAGATGGCTGAAGACACGAGAGAAGGCGTGCCCGAGCAGCGCGCGGCTCCTCTCCTCCACCAACCTGTTGGCCCTGACCGACCGCGCCTCCAGCCGTGCCACCACGTCAGTGAAGAACTAGAGGTTGCCGGCGTAGTTAACCGCGTGTGGCGCGCCTACTACCGCCTCGCAGATATTATCCAAGGCTGCGTTAGCTCTTTCCCGGACCGTGGCGAGCATGGGACCGTGCTCATGCTCCAGGATTCGCCGCTGATGCATCTCATCCGCATTCTGGCGCGCGACGGCCTCGACCTCCTCCACCCGTTGGCGAAGAAGGAGCGCCTCGGCCTGAGAGGTGGTGGACTCCCTCTGCGCCACCTCAAGAGCGGCCCAAAGAGCATCGGCCCGCCGCGTTGCCTCCTCCAGCTTGGCCCTGAAGGCAGCAGTCCTGCCCTCAGCCTCGGCCTTGATCAACCCCAGCCGCTCCTCAAACTCGCGCTCGAGGCTCGAGCGCGCCGCCGCCACTCGGCGTCCGACCTCCTCCAGGACGCGGGCTTCTCGTGCAGCAACCTCGTCCTCTGCCCGCGTCGCCAAGCGGTCCCTCGTCTCCAAGCGCTCGTACTCACGCGCGCGTTCAGCGGCTTCAAGCGTCAGCGCTTCCTCACGCTTCTGGAGCTCCGCCGAGTCGCCGGAGGCCACCTTCATCGACGCAAGGGCTGCCTCGCGCAGCTCCACTTGCTCCTCCAACGAGTGACACCGGGCCAGGAGTTCCCATGCCCGCTCCTCCGCCGCCTCTTGCCGCCTGTTAGCTGCCCGGGCCTCCTCGACGGCCCGAGAACAGGCCTCCCGAGAGGCTGCCAGCGATGCCTTGGCCTCTTCATCATCAAGATCGCGCTGGCGTCGCGCAAGGGCGGCAACGCCCTCCAGCTCGCGCCTCTCTGCGGCCAGGCGTAGGCCCTCGGCCTCAAGGCGCGCGTCTTCGTCAGCAAGCTCTTCACCAAGAAGGCTCACCACGTCGGCCGCCCTTCAAAGAAATCCTTGGCGAAGGGCGCGGCGCTCCCGAGCGCGCTCGCGCACGTCCTCCACACCATCAACCACCCCAGGCGGGCGCCGGGAGCCGCAAATCAACACTCCCCCTCCGGGCAGGGGGCTGGCACCCTCGCTGACGGCCGGGCGCTGCGCCAAGCCCGGCTGGAGCCAGCCCATCCCAGACGAGGCGCGAGGCGCCTCAGCCAATCACCGTCCACGACCAGGCGAGAAGCCCACGGCAGGCTAGCTATGCCACAGGAAGGCTCGCGAGGAAGGATCGCGAGGCGCGCAGGGCCACGACGCGCCATGGGATGGCTCACCTCCCCGGTCGCCCTCACCACAAGGGCTCCACTGCTTGGAGCACTCGAGGACTGGGGAGGGGGCGAAGCCGGGGAGGACGGCTCCACACCCGTCTCCGTGAGCTCGGCAGAAGGGCCTGCAGGCAAGGATCGATCTGAGCAGCGGAAGAATCGGGAGCTGGAGAAGGAGAAGGCTTACTCATCGGTGGCGTACTTCCTCACGCTTCAATGACGACAAGGGTAATCATCGCCCAGGCCTCCCTTCTCTTCCGGAGGGCCTCGAAGTTCACGCGGAAATGACCCAAGATCTGGCGGCAGGATCAGCCTCATGGCGAGGGAGAAGCATCAAGGCGGCTTGCGTCAGGGGCGTCTGCCTGACGCGCGCTGCTAGTCGCCTCACCAAGAGAAGCAGCAGGGGCCTCGGGGGCTCCATCCGCGGGCGCTGCGGGCGGCTGCCTGCCGCCCTCAGCCGCAGCGGCATGAGCCTCAGGAGCTGCCCCCTCACGAGCATCGCCCGACGCTGTCACCCCGGCGGGGGTCCCTTTGGCCTCTGGCGGCTCGTGCCTCCCTGCTCCGCCACTTGAGGAGGAGCCGCCTTGGCCGACTGGAAGGGCTGTCACCACCACTGGATTCTCGCGAGGCCCCTGGAGACCAGTGGGGCGCGGCCCCCATTCGTCGAAGATAGGCATCTAGTTCACCAAATCACCCCTGTTCTGGCAGAGGTACATCAAGGCCCCTTGATGCCAGATGCCACCGGGGTTAGGGTCGCCAGTCAGGACCAGGAGCACTTTCCTTAGCGCTTGTGCATCGTGTCTTCTTCCCGAGCCTCATATGATCGCCAGTTCGGCCAAGGCCCACATCCGGTGGGAATGGCGTTGGAGAGGAGCAATGCGGCGCATCAGAACTCCTTCACCACCTTGGGCGCTATCACACGAAGCGACCTCGAGAACGCAGGGCGCCAGACAAAGATGAGAGCCGAGGGCTTGAAAGCGTCTCTGGCCCCACCTGAATTGGGGACAACAAAGCGAGGTTGGCTCCGATGGGGGTGGGCACCCCCACATCCACGCATAACCACCTCTCGTGGAACTCAGCCCGTGGGCGGAGGCAAGCTGAAGTCAATCCACGAGGCCGCTGTCTCGGCGGCGCGACGAAGCTCACGCACGCCGAGCATTGAGTGGGGTCGACAAGGCGCAGAGAGAAGAAGTGGCGCAGCAAGGCAACCGAGGGAAGGATGCCCAGCATTGCCTCACAAACGAAGGCGAAGACCGAGAGGAGAGTAATGGACTCAGGGCCCAGATGCATCATGTGGATCTGATAGTGGGAAAGCACGGCATCAAAGAAATCAGAGAAGGGGGGGACCAGACCCGCCCACAGGGCGTCGGCGAAATACCGGACCTCGGTGACTATCCTCTCGGTGGATAAGTGGGACGCGGGCCAAGCCGTCGTCCTCCCGCTTTCGTTGAAGGAGGTAGACAGAGCCGAACTAACCTTTCCCAAGCCCTCTAGATTGAGTATGATCGACGGGTCGACGGCGGAGGCCGCCGGCGGCGGCGTGTGAGGCGGAGGCACATGTTTCTTCCCTTTCCCCCTCTTCGTCAGAGCCATGGCGATTGAAAGGGGGAGGGGGAGATTCGAGATTGGATTGAGAGAGGGAAGGACAGGAGCGCACAAGTAGCAGGGAGGAGAACGGATGTGTACAGCAGCGTGTCTGCCTAGCAAGGCACAAAATAAGGAGGCGTGGGGGAACAGTGCCGCCCACGTCCAATCAACCGCCACACGGCGCCCAAGGCCTTGCTGTTAGGGGCCCGTGAAGCCGACTTGCCCTTTCGCCTCTCTGCTCGGCCAAGTTCGGGCGCGCCGTGGGCCCGGGGGCTACTATCGGTGTTCTGGGAACGGGGGTCCCCAGACTTGCCTGCCTGCGGCCTGCGGCGTGGCTCAAAGGAGGCCCAGGACGGCCCATCTTCATCAACGCAAACTCAAGAGCCTCGCGAGGGGCCAAGCCTCACGGGGCGGACGACAAGGAGCTTCCTCAGGCACGGCCTCGTCAGGCTGGCTCACGAGGAGGCGGAGAGTTCAAGGCAGGGTACCTCGCGAGGTGCCCATGACGCAAGCCATGACGACCAAGGGCGCCCGATCGAGCGCCCGGCCGCCGGCGTCCCCTTTCCTCTCTGGTGCAAAGGGAGCAAGCGCAGCGAGAGCGTCAAGCAAAGGCATCCGTTTGGTGCAACAAGACCAAGACCAGCCCCAACGGCTGGAAGGAGTCATCGTGGAGCCCAAGCAGGCGTCATCACTAGAGCCTTTGGCGGCGAGACCAACTTTAGTCGGGATAAGTGTACCGCTGTTCCCCTTCAAAATGGCCAATTGTTGGCGCCCTTCCCGCTCAATATTTGGGAAGAGGCCCAGGGCCTTCGCCTATATAAGTAGAGCTAGCCGCCATAGTAGAGGACGATCCAGGAGGACGACGAGCATCCAGAGAGGGAGATAGAGACCCGATCCTCAAGCTAGAGCGACGGGACACCACCTAGCAGTTCATCACACCCACCAAGAATGACCCTCGCGAGGCTGTTCTTCCCTATCTTATTCTTCATCAGCCCCAAGAGGCAATCCACCACACCACAAACTAGAGTAGGGTATTACACCACAACGGTGGTCGAACTAGTATAAATCTCGTGTCTCTTGTGCTGTTCTTCTTAGTAGTTTAGGTCCTTGCGATTTGGCGAGGTACGAGATGGTGGAGGGTCGGATCTCCGCGCGCACCCCAGAGTTTGAACCTTAAGGGTCTGCCGGAACCTGAAATCTGACAATCCTGCCCTCCACCATCTACTGTTCATCCTGCCCTCCACGGGGTGGTCCTGTTCATCCAGCCCTTCACGGGGTCCTGTTCATCCAGCCCCAACCGGCTCGATCGATCAGGGTCCTGTTCATCCAGCCCCAACCGGCTCGATCGATCAGGGTCATGTTCATCCAGCCCCAACCGGCTCGATCGATCAGGGTCCTGTTCATCCAGCCCCAACCGGCTCGATCGATCGGGGTCCTGTTCATCCAGAGGCAACACCACGGGGTCATGTTCATCCACCCCCACCGGGAACTGTTCATCCAACCCCCCCCCCCCCCAGCAACGCTCACTGTTCATCCAGAGGCAGCATCGATCGGCTTGAGCAGCGCAGATGGCGAAGGAATCGCTCGATCGGGTTCGATTAACAGCCATCGATCGATCGCTCGAGTTCGGTAACTTCGTAGCCTCTACGGTCTGTCGCTCGGGTTGATTAGAGCCCAGCAGCGTCGCTTCGGGTTGATTAGAAATAACGCCTACGCACCTGCAGCGTATGTGTACAAGAGAAAGCAGCGCATCGCTTCCCGACCTCCCACCGTAGCAGGAACTCCCAAAATCCCCCCTCACTTCAACCACGGTTTTTTCCATCATGGACGGCCCAAAGTATGTCATGCAGCTGCATCTCCGGCCCGCCCAGGACAAAAAGCCCATTTTCTATCATGATTTTTTGTCATAGAAGTAGGAGCCCACCACATCTATGATGATACCGGGTTTTGTCACAATTATCGTCATAGAAGTGTCATATGTATGACAGAAAAAATATTCGTTCATCCCAAAATGTCACGGATGTGTCTTTTTTTTGTAGTGCGTGCTCGACACGGTAGGTAACGTTGTCTAGTGACTAAAGAATCCCTCCGTTGTTCATCAGTAGTCATTATGGACAGGTGACATGAGGGGAATTTCCTAGGGCTGGAATTCTGGTCGCCGGATATTTCGACTTGAAACGCTGAGGCTCGACCGGTTGGGGTTGCCTAATGTGCGTACCACGCACGCCACCGAAGGACACGAGCCCGGTTTTTTTAGGATCAACACGAGCCAAGAATGCGGCTGATGCAGCGTTGGGTCGTACCATTCGAGAATACGGAAGGAACCTTTTAAATTTCTCGAATCTAATCTATGTGTATTACAATACCCGTATTTTCCTTGCAAATACTAATCTCAACGTGGTAATTGATTTATGACGAGTTGTTGAATTAGAGTGAGTTTGTGATATAGTGATCTCAATGTGGATTTCACATTTCATGGTATCCCTAGTAAGTTTTCCAATGCAAATTCAAATTTAAAAGATGAACAATATGGACGTGAGAAAACTTTGGATGTATCAAGCATATGACCACACACACACAGACAGAGACACACACGCACGAACACAACAACAATCCAATAAGTATAGTGCATCTATTTTTCCAAACCATGTGTGTATGACACGAATTCAAAAATACTCCTTCTATTCCTAAATATTAGTCTTTTAGAGAGTTCAACAAGTGACTACATACGGAGCAAAATGAGTGAATAAAGACTCTAAAATATGTCTATATACATCCGTATGTGCCAGTCCATTTGAAGCCTCTAAAAAGACTAATATTTAGGAATGAAGGGAGTAAAAGTCAAGACATCCATGGTCCTCAGTTCAATATTTAAAATGAACATGAAACTGAAACATGAATATTAAGTCTAGTACTACAGTACATGCAAATGTTATGTTTAGGCGGAGCTATGATTGTCGGAGGTCAACCCCTCGACCTTAGATAAAATTGTGGAGCTCTATTTAGGGTTGTTTAGATTATATTTGTCCCCACCCTCCCAGCCACCGATTGGTTGTGCACCCCCACCCCTCCTCCCCGGGAGAATATCATGTGCCCCATACCTTAGATGATATATGCCACTACGAGTTGCTTGGAGCTTGTAGATCTGAGATATAGCAGCTCACATGATGTGTCTTAATATTTTTGCAGGAAACCTTGATGAGTTTGAGAATTGCACACAATTTGTACAAAAACTACTTAGATGCCCTTTGATCCCATATCCAACGACCTCGAAGCTCGTATCACCATAGCATCTAAGATGAAGGAGGACATCATATTCTCATGTATGTAAGAATATCATGTGCTACCACACCTTAGATGCTTTGATGATACAAGCTCTTCAGAGGCGTTGGATTTGTGACCCAACACCTCCTTGGTGGTTCGAATGGTTTTTTTGCAGAAAAACCCCAAAAGAGTTCGGCCACTACTTACAAGCACAAAGACTGCTCAGATGCCATTGGATCTCAGATCAAACAACCTCCAAGCTCGTATCACCGTAGCATCCAAGCTGCGATAGCACCTTATGTTTTCAAGACGGAGAGTATGAGGTGCTCCCGCACCGTAGATTCTATGGTGATACGAGTTCACTGAGATCTAACAGCCCACAGTAGGAGGTTTGAATGTTTTTGCAATATACGGCTGATAGAGTTTGGGAAATGTGCAGAAAGTACAAGTACTATGCATGTGCCATCTGATCACTGATCATATGACCTAGATGCTCATATCACCGTAGCGGGTAATTAAGCTACGGGGAGCACCTAATATGAGCACCGGGGAGCCGTTGGATCGAAGATGCAGCGGCACACACGAGGCCTGAATGTTTTATTTGCAAAAAAACCTTTGGAGAGTTTGGAAATTGCGCATAATTACAAAGACTACTCCCAAGCCATTGGATCTCACTTCCAACGGTGTAAAAACTCATATCACCATAGTATCTAAGCTACGGGGTGGATGTGATATTCTATGTCATTTGTCATTTTTGTTCGTAAACTTGCAAAATACGTGTAACTCGTGCCGTTACTTGTCTAACCGCGTGAAGTGTTTGTTCAAAAAACCATCCTACACTGAAATATCGGAACAACACACGGGGGTCCCACTTGTCATAAATCAAATTTGGACCTAAAACTAACAAATCTGAAAGACGAGATTCGAACTGGCAACCTGGACAACAAAGCGTAAGTCGATAGCCTGAAAAAACGAGCACACAGGTGGGTCCCAGGCAACCTAGTCCCATAACTTGATTTTATTTATACAGTACTTGCGTTGAGTAGAGTAGAGGGAGTGCCTCGTCAACACGTGCATGACCATTGTCTCACTTACTGGTGGGTCCCAGGTATGCGATCTCAATCTCTGTTCTCTCCATCGTCTAACCTTTGCACGGGTACACACGAAGAGCGGAGCTAGCTTGCCGTGGTGTTATTACAACTAAAAAAAGCTTGGAAAATAGAAGAATCGCCTAGAAAAAGAGACGTTGTGGCTGGTCGAGACGGAGCTAACCACATCTATCCTCCGTGCCACGTTTGCATGATGAAGCTGTGTGGCTAGTGGGGTTTTTCGACCGACTGGCTGGGTCCCGAGGTCGAACCATAGGTACTACGTTTGATTCGGTATATTTTTACACGCACATTTTTCCTCCGTGCCGAGATGCGGCACACCCTACCGCGCGGTTTCGGGGTCCTCCCGGCTGGTGCACGCATATATTCTTCCTGACGTGGGACGCCCTACCGCGCGTTTTATGGGTCCTCCTCGGTCGTAGCGCCGAAGCAAGTAAATGAGTCGTCAAATCACGAAAGACCACCTTTCCCGCTGAGTACATCAGTGAAGCACGGTGGCTAGCTAGTTGGTCTAGTTCGACCGATTAGCTATGCCGCCGCCACATTTGTTTTTTCACCCCTTTTTTATCTACTTGCCGGCAGAAAAATTTAAATATCCACCGTGGTGTTGCTCTGGTGTTTGGGTGCGGCATGATTTTTTATTTTTTTATTGACGGGAGCAGGCGCGGCAGGTTTTTTAATTTTTTGATTGATGGGAGCAGGCGCGGCAGCAATTAGTCATGATGACTCCGCCTGTAAAAACCCACTGCTCCTTGATGTGAGAAGTCGTCGACTGGTGTTTTACCGTGGTGAAAACCAAAATATTCCCCGCTCCCTCCGCCTTCCCGTAGATTGCATTGCCTTTCAGCCGTTTCGCCCCCTTTGCTTCCTCTCCCCATTGCTTCTACCTGTTGCCATGGCAGCGCAGCAGATCACAGAGTCCGAGGTGAGGCGCCTGACACAGGAGCTCCATGCCAAGGATGCGGAGCTCAGGGCCAAGGATGTGGAGCTCCGTGAGCTCATGGAGGAGAGGAGTGCCATGCTCCTCCGTTATGTGCGGGAGTTCACGGAGCTTCAAAAGCGGCAAAGGCCCACCACAAAGATGCTCGAGGCGTCGGGCGGTGTTGCTGCAGCGGGGAGATACGATAGGCCGTCAGGGGAGCCGGCTGGAGCGCGAGCGGGCCGATCGTGACGAGGTCCAGGATCGCCTCAGCCACTTGGTGAACCAAGTTGCCACGCACGTGTCGCGGCTGCGTGATGCCGGCCGTCGGGCTAAACCCGTTCGACCACCCAGTCGACTTCAACAAGCTGCGGCTTCTTGACCTGGTCTCCTTCTTCACCTATATTGTTGGAAATATGCCCTAGAGGCAATAATAAAATGGTTATTATTATATTTCTTTGTTCATGATAATTTTCTATTGTTCATGCTATAATTGTGTTATCCGGAAATCGTAATACATGTGTGAATACATAGACCACAACACATCCCTAGTGAGCCTCTAGTTGACTAGCTCGTTGATCAACAAATAGTCATGGTTTCCTGACTATGGACATTAGATGTCATTGATAATGGGATCACATCATTAGGAGAATGATGTGATGGACAAGACCCAATCCTAAGCATAGCACAAGATCGTGTAGTTCGTTTGCTAGAGCTTTTCCAAATGTCAAGTATCATTTCCTTAGACCATGAGATTGTGCAACTCCCGGATACCGTAGGAGTGCTTTGGGTGTGCCAAATGTCACAACATAACTGGGTGACTATAAAGGTGCACTACGGGTATCTCCGAAAGTGTCTGTTGGGTTGGCACGAATCGAGACTGGGATTTGTCACTCTGTGTATGACCGGAGAGGTATCTGGGCCCACTCGGTAATGAATCATCATAATGAGCTCAATTTGACAAAGTGGTTGATCACGGGATCATGCCTTACGGTCCGAGTAAAGTGACTTGCCGGTCACGAGATTGAACCAGGTATTGGGATACCGAAGATCGAAGCTCGGGCGAGTAACGCATCGATTGACAAAGGGAATTGTATACGGATTGATTGAATCCTCGACATCGTGGTTCATCGATGAGATCATCGAGGAGCATGTGGGAGCCAGCATGGGTATCCAGATCCCGCTGTTGGTTATTGACACGAGAGTCGTCTCGGTCATGTTCGCTTGTCTCCGAACCCGTAGGCTCTACACACTTAAGGTTCGGTGGCGCTTAGGGTTGTTGAGATATTAGTATGCGATAACCCGAAAGTTGTTGAGTCCGGATGAGATCCCGGACGTCACGAGGAGTTCCGGAATGGTCCGGAGGTGAAGAATTGTATATAGGAAGTCCAGTTTGACCATCGAAAGTTTCGGGTCACCGGTATTGTACCGGGACCACGGAAGGGTCCTTGGTCCACCTGGTGGGGCCACCTATCCCGGAGGGCCCCATGGGCTGAAGTGGAGGGGAACCAGCCCTTGGTGCTGGTGCGCCCCTTGGCCTCCCCTGCGCCTAGGGTTGGAAACCCTAGGGGTGAGGGGCGCCCCACTTGGCTTGGGGGGCAAGCCACCCCCTTGGCCGCCCCCCCCCCTCTAGATGGGATCTAGAGAGGCCAGCGCCCCCCTGGACCCCTATATAAAGAGGGGGGAGAGGGAGGGCTGCGCACCCAAGCCCCTGGGGCCTCCCTCTTCCCCCCGTAACACCTCTCCCTCTCGTTGGTGCTTGGCGAAGCCCTGCCGAGACCCCGCTGCTTCCACCACCACGCCGTCGTGCTGCTGGATCTCCATCAACCTCTCCTTCCCCCTTGCTGGATCAATAAGGAGGAGACGTCTTCCCCAACCGTACGTGTGTTGAACGCGGAGGTGCAGTCCGTTCGGCGCTCGGTCGTCGGTGATTTGGATCACGACGAGTACGACTCCATCATCCCCGTTCTCTTGAACGCTTCCGCTTGCGATCTACAAGGGTATGTTGTAACGCCCTCGATGCGGCTATATCTCCCACGTGTCGAAGCACGACTTAGAGGCATAACCGCATTGAAAGCAATGTCGCAAGTGAGGTAATCTTCACACAACCCATGTAATACATAAGGGAAAGAGATACATAGTTGGCTTACAATCGCCACTTCACACAATACATGAGTAAAGCATTACATCATACAGATACAATCAAGGTCCAACTACGGAACCAAAATAAAAGAAGACTACCCCAAATGCTACATAGATCCCCGATCGTCCCAACTGGGCTCCACTACTGATCAACTGAAACGAAACAACACAATGAATAGGATCTTCATCGAGCTCCTCCTTGAGCTCGGATGCGTCCACCTGCAGTTTTCGCTCGGCACCGCAAACTGGTTTTGGAAGTATCATGAGTCACGGACTCAGCAATCTCAGACCCGCGAGATCAAGACTATTTAAGCTTATGGGTAGGAGAAGGTAGTGAGGTGGAGCTGCAACAAGCGACTAGCATATCTGGTGTCTAACATACGCAAATGAGAGCGAGAAGAGAAGGCAAAAGCACGGATCAAGAAGTGATCCTAGAACATCCTACGTCAAACATAACTCCAACACCGTGTTCACTTCCCGGACTCCGCCGAGAAGAGACCATCACGGTTACACACGCGGTTGGTGTATTTTAATTAAGATCAACTTCGGGTTTTCTACAACCGGACATTAACAAATTCCCATCTGCCACATAACCGCGGGCACGGCTTTCGAAAGTTCAAACCCTGCAGGGGTGTCCCAACTTAGCCCATTATAAGCTCTCGCGATTAACGAAGGATATTCCTTCTCCCCGGGAAGACCCGATCAGTCTCGAAATCCCGGCTACAAGACATTTCGACAATAATAAAACAAGACCAGCAAAGCCGCCCGGATGTGCCGACAAATCCCGATAGGAGTCGCACGTACCTCGTTCTCAGGGCACACCGGATAAGTCAAGCTACGAGTAAAACCAGGCCTTGAGTTTCCCCGAGGTGGCCCCGCAGGCTGCTCGGTTCGGGCCAGCACCCGAAGGAGCACTGGCCCGGGGGGGCTAAAATAAAGATGACCCTTGGGCTCCGGAAACCCAAGGGAAAAAGGGCATAAGTGAGGCAAATGGCAAAACCAATGTTGGGCCTTGCTGGAGGAGTCTTATTCAAAGCGAACTGTCAAGGGGGTCCCATAAATCAACCAACCGCGTTAGGGACGCAAAATCCGGGAACATAATACCGATATGACGGAAACTAGGGCGGCAAGAGTGGAACAAAACACCGGGCATAAGGCCGAGCCTTCCACCCTTTACCAAGTATATAGATGCATTAATTAAATAAGATATATTGTGATATCCCAACAAGTAAACATGTTCCAACAAGGAACAACATCTCCATGTACCAACAAGGAACAAACTTCATCTTCACCTGCAACTAACAACGCTATAAGAGGGGCTGAGCAAAGCGGTAACATAGCCAATCAACGGTTTGCTAGGAAAGGATGGTTAGAGGTTTGACATGGCAATATTTGTGGCATGATATAGCAAGTGGTAGGTATCGCAGCATGGGCATAGCAAAAGAACGAGCATCTAGCAAGCAAAGATAGAAGTGATTTCGAGGGTATGGTCATCTTGCCTGAGATCCCGCAAGGAAGAAGAACGAGTCCATGAAGAAGACAAACGGACGTAGTCGAATCGAATCCTCACAACTCCGGAACGAAACCGAAGCTAACGAGAGAAGCAACCGGAAAGAAACAAACAACATAGTAAACAACCAACACATGAACATGATGCACAAACAAGAATGATGCATGTCCGGTTTAATGAGGCATGGCATGGCAAAATGCAACAAACAATACTACAAATTAAGTGGAGCTCAATATGCAACGAATTGCACATTGACAAAACACCACATTTAATTATTTAGTTCACTCTCGGTTAGGTACTCAACAATATTAAATGTTGGTTAACATGGCAAGGGATGAAGCATAACAAAACTACCTATCTAGGCAAGTTTAAATGAGGCCGGAAACAACGAACAACAATTCCGGTAAAACCCCATATGCATATTTTAGGTTTGGTGCTGTTCTGCCCTAAACCATATTTTAGAGTTATGAAACATGCAAATTAATGCCACCATGTTAAACTAGGCATTTTTCTACCCCATTTACATACATAATTTATTTAAAACCGAGCTACGGTTATTTAGTTATGAAATAAATCATTTTAACATGTCATTTGAGCAAATTTAAACAAATAGCTTTTTAAACATTTTAAACATGGATGAAAGTGGTTGATTATGAAACTAGATGAAAAACTAAGCATTTTACATATTTAAATTATTTACATATGATGCATGGTTAATGAATTATTGATGCATGAACATTAAGGTGTTTTCTGAAAAACAGCAGTCTCAGGATAAAAAGATAATTAAGTCCAACGCAGGGAAAAAATGTATCGGGCGAATCTGAGCAAGCAGACCCAGGAGCAGGCGCTGGAGGCAGCTCACCCATGGGCTGAGGCCCGATCGGTGAGGAGGAGGCCGGCAGGGAGCGCTGGGCCTTGGAGGCTTGGCTGGAGGCGATCGACGCCTCATGGTCCACGCGGCGCGTCAACGACACGGGCGAAGGCTGCTCGTTAAATCTCGACGAGAGGAAGCAGCGGCAGGACTTCTTGGCGTCGGCGGACCTCCGGGAAGAAGATGGCGGCGGCTGGGCGGAGCTGTGGGCGAGGAGCGGCTGCGCGGCGGCGGGATCCGGCCAGGAAGGGTCGGCTTGGGGAGGTTGCTGATGGCCCCGGAGGCGAAGGACCTGGGCAGGCCGCGGCCAATGCTCGAACGAGCGAGCCACTGCTGCTCGCTGTCCCCGACGGGCAGAGGAAGCAGAGGCGAGTGACGCGGATGCAGGCACGGCGGCGAGAACTTGGCGGCATAGGGGATCGAGGCGCGGACCAGCGGCGCGCCATGACCGGCAGAGGAGCTCAGTTCAACCGGATCCAGGCTGGAGGCCCGCGAACTTGGGGACGGAGTGGGCGGCTTGGTGTGCTCCTGGACAGAGAGAAACGAGAGAGAATTGAGAGACAGAGAGGAGGAAAACGGAGGAAGAAGCAGGCGCGACAGGGCTCATCTGTTGGTGGTGGTTGCCGTGGCGAACTGAGCGGAGGCGGAGCTCGAGCGAGGTGCCCCCATGGCGTCTGTAGAACATGTAAAGCAAGAGAGTTTGAGAGACCGGAGGGAGAGAGAGAACCAAGGAGAGAGAGGAAGCAGGGCATGGCCTGGCCGTGGTCGATTCGGCGCCGGGCGCCATGGACCGAGAGAAGGGAGCTTGAGCTCCTGGATGCTTTCTTGGTCGAGGAGGGCCGTGGGGATCTCTGGTTGGTGGGGATCGATGCATGGATGGATCGACGGGACTGAGTGGCAGGGGAGATCGAGGTAGGGGAAGGCTGCGGCTGATTGGAGCGAAGGGGATCTGGGAGGATCCCGAGGTGGGAGGAGACCAGAGGAGTGGCGGCGGCGGCTAGGAGGATCCCTAGAAAATAGGGTTTGGTCTAGAAATGGACTAGGGTCTCTCTATATATATATACGAAAGGGGATGATTTGGATCCTCCGATCGCGATCGGGCGGTCCGGAATAAATGGGTTAGGCCAAAAAAAGAAAATGGAGATGTTTTTATAGATGTTTGGGGATGATCCGGATCCATCGGTAACGACAGACCGGTTCGGGTTCGGGTAAGTTTCAGACGCGCGGGAGGGGTCTGTGCGCTGTGCAGAGGAACAAGGCGGTCGTGTGCAAGTGGGTGGTTGGTCTCAGAACGGTCAATGAAGACAAGCGGTCTGACAATCTGTCAATAGAGACAAAGAGAGAATCGACAACTACGAACGGTAACGAGTTTTATGAAAAAAAACATGCGAATGCAATGCACATGATGCCATGGGATGAAATGCCTGACATGAACAAAATGCAAAACAAAAGACAAAAACCCAACCACGGAGGAAATAAAATATCGCATCTCCGGAAAAGACAAGAGTTGGAGTTACGAATATGGAAAGTTGTATCTGGGGCGTTACATATGTAGATGCACTCCCCTCTCCCTCGTTGCTAGATGACTCCATAGATTGATCTTGGTGATGCATAGAAAATTTTAAAATTCTGCTACGTTCCCCAACAGTGGCATCATGAGCTAGGTCTATCTGTAGTTTCTATGCACGAGTAGAACACAAAGCAGTTGTTGGCGTCGATATTGTCAATTTACTTGCCGTTACTAGTCTTATCTTGATTCGGCAGCATTGTGGGATGAAGCGGCCCGGACCGACCTTACACGTACGCTTACGTGAGACAGGTTCCACCGACTGACATGCACTAGTTGCATAAGGTGGCTAGCGGGTGTCTTTCTCTCCCAGTTTACTCGGATCGGATTCGATGAAAAGGGTCCTTATGAAGGGTAAATAGAAATTGGCATATCACGTTGTGGTTTTGGCGTAGGTAAGAAACGTTCTTGCTAAGAAACCTATAGTAGCCACGTAAAAATTTGCAACAACAATTAGAGGATGTCTAACTTGTTTTTGCAGCATGTGCCATGTGATGTGATATGGCCAAAAGGATGTGTTGAATGATATATGTGATGTATGAGATTGATCATGTTCTTGTAATAGGAATCACGACTTGCATGTCGATGAGTATGACAACCGGCATGAGCCATAGGAGTTGTCTTAATTTATTTATGACCTGCGTGTCAACATATAACGTCATGTAATTACTTTACTTTATTGCTAAACCGTTAGCCATAGTAGTAGAAGTAATAGATGACGAGACAACTTCATGAAGACACGATGATGGAGATCATGATGATGGAGATCATGGTGTCATGCCGGTGACGATTTATGATCATGGCGCTCAAGATGGAGATCAAAGGAGCAAAATGATATTGGCCATATCATGTCACTATTTGATTGCATGTGATGTTTATCATGGTTTACATCTTATTTGCTTAGAACGACGGTAGCTTAAATAAGATGATCCCTCGCATTAATTTCAAGAAAGTGTTCCCCCTAACTATGCACCGTTGCGAAGGTTCGTTGTTTTGAAGCACCACGTGATGATCGGGTGTGATAGATTCTAATGTTCGAATACAACGGGTGTAAGCCAGATTTACACACGCAATACACTTAGGTTGACTTGACGAGCCTAGCATGTATAGACATGGCCTCGGAACACGGAAGACCGAAAGGTCGAGCATGAGTCGTATAGAAGATACGATCAACATGAAGATGTTCACCGATGTTGACTAGTCCGTCTCACGTGATGATCGGACACGGCCTAGTTGACTCGGATCATGTTTCACTTAGATGACTAGAGGGATGTCTGTTTGAGTGGGAGTTCATTGAATAATTTGATTAGATGAACTTAATTATCATGAACTTAGTCTTAAATCTTTACAATATGTCTTGTAGATCAAATGGCCCACGCTAATGTTGCCCTCAACTTCAACGCGTTCCTAGAGAAAACCAAGCTGAAAGATGATGGCAGCAACTATACGGACTGGGTCCGGAACCTGAGGATCATCGTCATAGCTGCCAAGAAAGATTATGTCCTAGAAGCACCGCTAGGTGAAGCACCCATCCCAGAGAACCAAGACGTAATGAACGCTTGGCAGCAGCGTTCTGATGATTACTCCCTCGTTCAGTGCGGCATGCTTTACAGCTTAGAACCGGGGCTCCAAAAGCGTTTTGAGCAACACAGAGCATATGAGATTTTCTAAGAGCTGAAAATGGTTTTCCAAGCTCATGCCCGGGTCGAGAGATATGAAGTCCCCGACAAGTTCTTCAGTTGTAAGATGGAGGAAAATAGTTCTGTCAGTGAGCACATACTCAAAATGTCCGTTGCACAACCGCTTGACTCACCGGGAGTTAATCTCCCGGATGACGCGGTCATTGATGTAATCCTTCGCCGCTTCCACCGAGCTACAAGAGCTTTGTGATGAACTTCAATATGTAGGGGATGGAAAAGACCATTCCTGAGGTATATTCAATGCTGAAATCAGCGGAGGTGGAGATCAAAAAGGAACATCAAGTGTTGATGGTGAATAAAACCACTAAGTTCAAGAAAGGCAAGGGTAAGAAGAATTTCAAGAAGGACGGCAAGGAAGTTGCCGCTACCGTAAGCCAGCTTGCCGAAGAAGCCAAAGAATGGACCCAAGCCTGAGACTGAGTGCTTTTATTGCAAGGGAAGTGGTCACTGGAAGCAGAACTGCCCCAAGTACTTAGCGGACAAGAAGGCCGGAAACACTAAAGGTATATGTGATATACATGTAATTGATGTGTACCTTACCAGTACTCGTAGTAGCTCCTGGGTATTTGATACCGGTGCGGTTTCTCACATTTGTAACTCAAAGCAAGAGCTGCGGAATAAGCGGAGAAGGCGAAGGACGAGGTGACGATGCGCGTCGGGAATGGTTCCAAGGTTGATGTGATCGCCGTCGGCACGCTACCTCTACATTTACCTACGTGATTAGTTTTAAACCTCAATAATTGTTATTTAGTGCCAGCTTTGAGCATGAACATTGTATCAGGATCTCGTTTAATTCGAGATGGCTACTCATTTAAATCCGAGAATAATGGTTGTTCTATTTATATGAGAGATATGTTTTATGGTCATGCCCCGCTAGTGAATGGTTTATTCTTAATGAATCTCGAGCGTAATGTTACACACATTCATAGTGTGAATACCAAAAGATGTAAGGTTGATAATGATAGTCCCACATACTTGTGGCACTGCCGCCTTGGTCACATAGGTGTCAAACGCATGAATAAGCTCCATGTAGATGGACTTTTGGTGTCTCTTGATTACGAATCATTTGACACGTGCGAGCCATGCCTCATGGGTAAAATGACCAAGACTCCGTTCTCCGGAACAATGGAGTGAGCAACCAACTTATTGGAAATCATACATACTGATGTGTGCGGTCCAATGAGTGTTGAGGCTCGCGGTGGCTATCGTCATGTTCTCACCCTCACTGATGACTTGAGTAGATATGGGTATGTCTACTTAATGAAACACAAGTCTGAGACCATGGAAAAGTTCAAGGAATTTCAGAGTGAGGTTGAGAATCAACGTGACAGAAAAATAAAGTTCTTACAATCAGATCATGGAGGTGCATATTTGAGTCACGAATTTGGCACACACTTAAGGAAATCTGGAATAGTTTCACAACTCACGCCGCCTGGAACACCTCAGCGGAATGGTGTGTCTGAACGTCGTAATCGCACTCTATTAGATATGGTGCGATCTATGATGTCTCTTACCGATCTACACTCTCATTTTGGGGCTATGCTTTAGAGACTTCCGCATTCACTTTAAATAGGGCTCCGTCGAAATCCGTTGAGACGACACCGTATGAATTATGGTTTGGGAAGAAACCTAAGTTGTCGTTTCTAAAAGTTTGGGGATGCGATGCTTATGTCAAGAAACTTCAACCTGAAAAGCTCGAACCCAAGTCGGAAAAATGCGTCTTCATAGGATACCCTAAGGAAACCATTGGGTATACCTTCTACCTCAGATCCGAAGGCAAGATCTTTGTTGCTAAGAACGGATCCTTTCTGGAGAAAGAGTTTCTCTCGAAAGAAATAAGTGGGAGGAAAGTAGAGCTTGATGAAGTACTGCCTCTTTAAATGGAAAGTGGCGCAGCTCAGGAAGATGTTCCTGTGGTGCCTGCACCGATTAGAGAGGAAGTTAATGATGATGATCAAGGCACTTCGGATCAAGCTCCTACTGAACTTCGTAGGTCCACAAGGACACGTTCCACACCAGAGTGGTACGGCAACCCCGTCCTGGAAATCATATTGTTAGACAACGGTGAACCTTCAAACTATGAAGAAGCGATGGCGGGCCCAGATTCCGACAAATGGCTAGAAGCCATGAAATCCGAGATAGGATCCATGTATGAAAACGAAGTATGGACTTTGACTGACTTGCCCGATGATCGGCGAGCCATAGAAAATAAATGGATCTTTAAGAAGAAGATGACGCAGATGGTAATGTGACCATCTACAAGGCTCGACTTGTCGCTAAGGGTTATCGACAAGTTCAAGGGGTTGACTACGATGAGACTTTCTCACCCGTAGCGAAGCTGAAGTTCGTCCGAATCATGTTAGCAATTGCCGCATTCTATGATTATGAGATATGGCAAATGGACGTCAAAACGGCATTCCTTAACGGCTTTCTTAAGGAAGAATTGTATATGATGCAGCCGGAAGGTTTTGTCGATCCTAAGAATGCTAACAAGGTGTGCTAGCTCCAACGCTCAATCTATGGGCGGGTGCAAGCATCTTGGAGTTGGAACATTCGATTTGATGAGATGATCAAAGCATTTGGGTTTACACAGACTTATGGAGAAGCCTGTGTTTACAAGAAAGTGAGTGGAAGCTCCGTAGCATTTCTCATATTATATGTGGATGACATACTGTTGATGGAAAATGATATAGATTTCTTGGAAAGCATAAAGGCCTACTTGAACAAGTGTTTTCAATGAAGGACCTTGGAGAAGCTGCTTATATATTAGGCATCAAGATCTATAGAGATAGATCGAGACGCCTCATTGGTCTTTCACAAAGTACGTACCTTGACAAGATATTGAAGAAGTTCAATATGGATCAGTCCAAGAAGGGGTTCTTGCCTGTATTGGAAGGGGTGCAATTGAGCACGACTCAATGCCCGACCACGGCAGAAGATAGAGAAATGATGAGTGTCGTCCCCTATGCCTCGGCCATAGGGTCTATTATGTATGCCATGTTGTGTACCAGACCTGATGTAAACCTTGCCGTAAGTTTGGTAGGGAGGTACCAAAGTAATCCCGGCATGGAACACTGGACAGCGGTCAAGAATATCCTGAAGTACCAAGAGGACTAAGGATATGTTTCTCGTTTATGGAGGTGACGAAGAGCTCGTCAGAAAGGGTTACGCCGATGCTAGCTTCGACACGCATCTGGATGACTCTAAGTCACAAACCGGATACGTGTATATTTTGATTGGTGGGGCGATGGCTGGTGCGATTTGCAAGCAAAAGCGTTGTGGCGGGATCTACATGTGAAGCGGAGTACATGGCAGCCTCGGAGGCAGCACAAGAAGCAATCTGGGTGAAGGAGTTCATTACCGACCTAGGAGTCATTCCCAATGCGTCAGTTCGATGACTCTCTTCTCGTGACAACACCGGAGCTATTGCCCTTGCCAAGGAGCCTGTGTTTCCACAGAAGACCAGGCATATCAAGCATCGCTTCAACTCCATTCGTGAAAGTGTTCAAAATGGAGACATAGATATTTGTAACGTACATATGGACCTGAATGTAGCAGATCCATTGACTAAACCTCTCCCTAGAGCAAAACATGATCAACACCAGAACTCTATGGGTGTTCGATTCATCACAATGTAACTAGATTATTGACTCTAGTGCAAGTGGGAAACTGTTGGAAATATGCCCTAGAGGCAATAATAAAATGGTTATTATTATATTTCTTTGTTCATGATAATTGTCTATTGTTCATGCTATAATTGAGTTATCCGAAAATCGTAATACATGTGTGAATACATAGACCACAACACGTCCCTAGTGAGCCTCTAGTTGACTAGCTCGTTGATCAACAGATAGTCATGGTTTCCTGACTATGGACATTAGATGTCATTGATAACGGGATCACATCTTTAGGAGAATGATGTGATGGACAAGACCCAATTCTAAGCATAGCACAAGATCGTGTAGTTCGTTTGCTAGAGCTTTTCCAAATGTCAAGTTTAATTTCCTTAGACCATGAGATTGTGCAACTCCCGGATACCATAGGAGTGCTTTGGGTGTGCCAAACGTCAGAACGTAAGTGGGTGACTATAAAGGTGCACTACGGGTATCTCCGAAAGTGTCTATTGGGTTGGCACGAATCGAGACTGGGATTTGTCACTCCGTATGACGGAGAGGTATCTCTGGGCCCACTCGGTAATGCATCATCATAATGAGCTCAATGTGACCAAGTGGTTGATCACGGGATCATGCATTACGGTATGAGTAAAGTGACTTGCCGGTAACGAGATTGAACGAGGTATTGGGATACCGACGATCGAATCTCAAGCAGTAACGCATCGATTGACAAAGGGAATTGTATACAGGATTGATTGAATCCTCGACATCGTGGTTCATCCGATGAGATCATCGAGGAGCATGTGGGAGCCAACATGGGTATCCAGATCCCACTGTTGGTTATTGACCGAAGAGTCGTCTCGGTCATGTCTGCTTGTCTCCCGAACCTGTAGGGTCTACACACTTAAGGTTCGGTGGCGCTAGGGTTGTTGAGATATTAGTATGCGGTAACCCGAAAGTTGTTCGGAGTCCCGGATGAGATCCCGGACGTCACGAGGAGTTACGGAATGGTCCGGAGGTATAGAATTGTATATAGGAAGTCCAGTTTCGGCCACCGGGAAAGTTTCGGGGGTCACCGGTATTGTACCGGGACCACCGGAAGGGTCCCGGGGGTCCACCGGGTGGGGCCACCTATCCCGGAGGGCCCCATGGGCTGAAGTGGGAGGGGAACCAGCCACTGGTGGGCTGGTGCGCCCCCCTTGGGCCTCCCCCTACGCCTAGGGTTTGAAACCCTAGGGGTGGGGGCGCCCCACTTGGCTTGGGGAGCAAGCCACCCCCTTGGCCACCGCCCCCCCTCTAGATGGGATCTAGAGAGGCTGGCGCCCCCCTAGACCCCTATATAAAGAGGGGGAGGGAGGGTTGTGCACCCAAGCCCCTGGCGCCTCCCTCTTCTCCCCGTAACACCTCTCCCTCTCGTTGGTGCTTGGCGAAGCCCTGCCGAGACCACGCTGCTTCCACCACCACGCCGTCGTGCTGCTGGATCTCCATCAACCTCTCCTTCCCCCTTGCTGGATCAAGAAGGAGAAGAAGTCTTCCCCAACCGTACGTGTGTTGAACGCGGAGGTGCCGTCCGTTCGGCGCTCGGTCATCGGTGATTTGGATCACGACGAGTACGACTCCATCATCCCCATTCTCTTGAACGCTTCCGCTCGCGATCTACAAGGGTATGTAGATGCACTCCCCTCTCCCTCGTTTCTAGATGACTCCATAGATTGATCTTGGTGATGCGTAGAAAATTTTAAAATTCTGCTACGTTCCCCAACATATATCTCCGAGGAGCTGAGCCGTCTCCGCGCGATGGTGGGGGCTGAGCTGGACAAGGAGGGGTTGCGGGCTGCCGTCACCGTTGCCGGGCGAATCCTTTCAGGGCTCCGTCACCGGAATCCATTCGTGCCATTGGACGCCGTCTTTGACGAGCTGGCTCCCGTCGATCGGGAGCGGGCTCTGCGGGCGGTTGCACCCTGCATCACCAACGTCGTGCGCCTTGAGAAGCAGAGGGACTTCGGTGGTGTTTGGGCGCCCTCTGCATGGGCATGTCCATGTCTCGGCGCAACATGACCGTTGCATAAAACTCAGATGATGCAGATCAGTCACTGTAGCACAAAGCGTGTGGGTGTGTTTGGTTGCATTCTCATCTCAATATAGTTGTTTCCTCTTCGTGTATTTTTGTCAACCTACTAGTGTGGACTCATGCACCCTTCATGCACTCTGCCAAACACCCAAACGTGGGTCAAGAAGGGAACTTTTGCTCATACACCCTGCCTAACACTATTCGTGCTTCATATGGTTCATGTTTCGTGGAGTACTGTAGCACCGTACTCTCCGTGCGCTGTGGACCTAGTTCTGTTAACATTGATCTCACCGTTCATTCTCGACCGGACAGTCGAGAAAGCGGTACTATGTTACTACATTACTGTTCATATACTTGACATGCGCACAACATCATTTGTCGTCGTCATATCTTACTACACTAGCAACAAGATTATGTAGTACTACTGACGTATGAACCACTGCACATGCCTAGTAGTAGGAGCACTGTGTATGTTCAACTGGCTGCCGTGTTTCGCACTCCTCCATCGTAAGAGTGGAAACGCTTGTTGTAATCATTTTTTTCTTCAAAAAAACAATGGACACGCTCTACCGTGTGGATTCTCCTCCAGCCATGCACTAAATTACTCACTTTCGCCGACGTGTGGGACGGCCAGCATCGGGGTCCACCAGCCATGCACTAAATTACTCCGTAGTAGAGTGACGATAGACTACCCCGATCGAAGCGCCGCAGTAATGCCCAATGAGCCGTCAAATCACAAAACCCCCTCCTTTCCAGCAGTAAGTTGGACGGACGAAGCAACCATCATTTCACTCCTCTCTCTCAACTTCCTCTCTACCCAACCCTCGCTTCTCCCTCATCTTGTTCCTCATTTCTTCAAGAAAACCTCGACCTGCTTCTGCCATTGTTCTTCTCTCCCAAAGAAGGAAAGGTGAGTGCATCAATGGTGTTGATTCTGGCCAAGGCCCGGTATTGCAACCCCGAGACTGATCCTATAATTCCCTCTCTTTTCTTCTTTTGGGTTTGTGATTATGGTTTCTTTTCTTTTATTTCTATTTGACAGTTTCTTGATGGACGTTGGAGCACCGGCCGAAGTGATGTCTATGGCACCGGCCAAAACCGTCGAGGCTCATGGTACGAAGAAGCGCAAGCACTCCGCCGAGACTACCACAGACAAGCTCAAAGCCATCACCCTGTCCAAGCCCCCCTCTCCGGGATCCCTCATTAAGCAAGTCCAGGTAATATCTCTTCTTGACGATCTTTTTCTCGATCTTGATCGTGTATTTTCATCTAACACGCAGTACTAGTACTAGTATACAACTTTCTGGGTGATCTTGCATGTGATTTTTGTGTGCCAAATGACGGTTCTATATTCCTCTTTTGACCAAAACATGCGACAGGTTGACACTGATTTCTTATGGATTACTTTGAACTACTCTCTCTGTCCCAAATTTCTTGTCTAGATACGGATGTATCTAATACTAAAATGTGACTTGATACATCCGTATCTAGACAAATCTAAGACAAGAATTTTGGGACGGAGGGAGTAGTTGAAATGTGACTTGATACATCCGTATACAGCCTTGGAATACTTTATGAACATCAATGCTACCTTTTAAGAGGGTATATTTGCCTCAGTAACTTGTGTTATGGATATTGCATGTAATCCCTCTGCTCTCATGCCTTTGAAGACATGTTCTAGTGTCTTTGTTCACTCATTTCTGTGTGTATATGTAGTCATATATGGAGTATAATATCGAAAATCATCTTATATTTCTGAACGGAGGTAGTAACAAAATATGGTTTCTGTTTGAATTAGAACCAGGTCCGCGATATAGATGAAGTTCTGAAAGTCATGCCGTGTGAACTGGAAGACCTGATGATGAGTTCTACTGCTGAACTATCCAATTTCTTTGTGTCCTTGTCGCCACGTGTCCTGAACTAGTGTTTTCTGTAGCATTGTTGTCAGCGTGTTCTCGAGGCTGTACTTGACCACAACAATTTCCTGGTTGTGCCTTCGATTATGAAGGGTGTGGTTCTTGTAAAGCTTCCCAACAAATCTGATGCGGCCTGTCTTCATCATCATGTTTATGAGTGGAAAGACCACTGTTAGGTTCTCCAAGGTTGACAAGATGGTGATGGTGCATGTAGACATCTCACACGAAGTCCATGGCCTAGTCGATTATGCGGGGTTCATCCCGTAGGTCGGTGGCAAGAAATAGTCTGCAGAGTTTAGTTAGTGCAACTTTGCTTGTCTGTAGTAAGTACTATTGTTCAATACTTGATTTGTGTTTGTGAACCCTGTATTGTTTATTAGTACTGCCGCTTTTGGTGTGTGGTCAGTCCTGAGAATGGTCTATGTTAATGTCTGTCCACTCAATTCAGTCTGTATATTTTCAAATATCCAGATCATATTTTTTGTTAGGACGGTTTATCAATTATGGTTACACTCCAATATCTGTATGCATTGGAGGGTTTATCGCACCCACCAGGGAGTAGGCAGGGCCCCTGCATGCCACGCGTAGTTGGACGATCAATCTTCTGTTTAGTACTTCAACATAGTGATTTCCTGGTAAGGATTCACTCGTGTCACATCAAGTAAATCTTATTGATTTACTCTCTAAATCTTATTGATTTAATGCCATGTTTTGTTTCTTTTCCTGCAATTTTACGATGCAGGTTTTGCCATGTGACATTCATCAAAGAATAAACCATTTGGTTTGCTCTACGATGGCTATTTTTTTAGGTTTCACTTCTTATGTCATGTCAGTAACGAAGGCACTGTCCATCACTTATATTACTAGAAAAAATTGGATCACTCTGTTGTCTGAGTACAAGCTGAATCCCTATGATGAACTGCGGTTTGGTTTAACAAAAACGCCACAATTAGTCCTTCTCGCGTTTAAAAGAAATGAAGAAAAAAACTGGATCACGGTCATGGATCCTAGTCAAGTTAGAAAGCTGATCATAGCAGACCAGACACGATCGCTGCTGTCTCAAACGGATCGAGCACCGACAGTTGCTCTAGCACTGACAGCGGCAGTAGCTCAGTCTGATCCAGCTGAGGATTGGGCACCGACCGCGTCAGCGGATCAGTCTGATCTACCGGAGGATCGGGCATCGACACCGACACCTGCTCCGACACCGGCACCAGCTCTACAAGGAGCACCATCTCCGGCAGCAGCAGCGGCTTCGGCACCTGCACCAACACTTGCACTTGCATCTGCTCCGCCCGCAGTTGCAACCGCAATAGACTGGGCTGCAGTTCGCACTTCATATACCAAAGTCCTTACAAAAACCGACATTTTCACCTTCTTGGTAAGCATTGGCCGCCCAAGTGCTTCGTTCTTTTTTCTTTCCATGTTGTTTCACATGATTCACTGTGTTGATCTAACTGTTTGGGTATGTCTTCTCGTTTGCAAACAGATAATTCCTAGAGCAACGAGGGAGTCGTTCAGCAATCCAGGCGACCGCGGCCAAGTTTCTCTTACCATGCACAACCTTGGTGTGAATGAACCTGCTCAATATACCATAAGTACAAAGGATGGTCGCATGATGATTGATGCTAAAGGATGTTCAAGGTTCAAATCTAAATCATATCTTGCGGTAGGGGATGATGTCAAACTCGAACTTTCTCGGCAAGGAGAGCTGGTCCAAATCAACTTTGAAATTCTTCAGTAGCAGCACGCAACTGTCGAACTGATCTATCCTCCGAGAGATTTTGATGTAATAATCTGGCATGGTGAAACAAGTGTCCTATGTGTATAAGTAGTATGACCACTAGCTAGTTTGCTCTTTATTTTTTCCAAATATCTTTTCTAGGTAAATAAGTATCTATTTAATCACAGAAACACCAAAAAAAATTCCAAGATTCAACCACTAGCTAGGAACGGTCATGCCCGCCGTTTTAACCGCATTTTGAAACAACCATAAAAAATTCAAAAAAAATCAAAAAATTGGAAAACCTTCGCATTGTGTCATTATATGTGACCATGTTTCAAGGAAAAATAATAAACTTGTAATACGGAAATTATTTTTAAAAAGTGTTCTCAGAAATAAGCTATCATGCGTGAAGATTCATGGCTTTCAAGCCAAATGATCAATCTTATGGCCACATTCAGGGCATAGCTTGTTCAAATGATCTCATATTATGCACAAAGGTGCATCTTGGAATTCCAAACAATGTTGCCTAAGGGAGTTTTCATTTTCTTTGCACGGGAAATTCATTTTCCATTTTTCGAGTGCCTTAAATGAGGTTTTTTTTGTGAAGGAACTACCAAATAAATTTTGTAAAAGCGGACCAAATCAATTTTATAAAATACTAGGCCATCTTTAATGCACAATTGACACAATGGTTGGGTGTCAAAAGCCTTGATTCACCTCTGGTGAAAAAGACAAATTTCTGCCGATTCAGTAGGAAGCGGGTCAAATTTGAACTGTAGCTGCCTCATAGTTTGCTCTTTATTTTTTTACAAAAATCATTTCTAGGTACATAAGTATCAATTTAATCAGAGAAACATCAAAAGATTTCCAAGATTCAACAACTAGCTAGGAACGGTCATTCCCGCTGTTTTGACCGCATTTTGAAACGGGCATAAAAAATTCAAAACAAATCAAAAAAATGGAAAACCTTCGCATTGTGTCATCAGATGTGACCAAGTTTCCAGGAAAAATAATAAAATTGTATTAAGGCAATTATTTTAAAAAAGTGTTCTCAGAAATGAGCTATCACGTGTGGAGATCAATGGCTTTCAAGCCAAATGATCAATCTTATGGCCACATTCATGGCATAGTTTGTTCAAATGATCTCATATTGTGCACAAGGGTGCATATTGGAATGGCAAACAATGTTGCCTAAGGAAGTTTTCATTTTCTTTGGACGAAAAACCATTTTCCATTTTTTCGAGTGCCGAAAAGGAGGTTTTTGTGAAGGACCTCCCAAATAATTGTTGCAAAATTGGACCAAATCATTTTTATAAAATACTAGGCCATATTTAATGCATAATTGACCAAATGGTTGGGTGTAAAAGTTTTTATCCACCTCTTGTGAAAAGACAAATTTCCGCCGATTCAGCTGGAAGTGGGTCAAATTTGAACTGTAGCTGCCTTGTAGTTTGCTCTTTATTTTTTCCAAAAATCATTTCTAGGTACATAAGTATCTATTTAATCAGAGAAACACCAAAAAAATCCCAAGATTCAACCACTAGCTAGGAACGGTCATTCCCGCCGTTTTGACCGCATTTTGAAACGGGCATAAAAAATTCAAAAGAAATAAAAAAATTGGGAAACCTTCGCATTGTGTCATTATATGTGGCCAAGTTCACGGGAAAAATAACAAACTTGTAATATGGCAATTATTTTAAAAAAGTGTTCTCAGAAATGAGCTATCACGTATGGATATCAATTGCTTTCAAACCAAATGATCAATCTTATGGCCACATTCATGGCATAGTTTCTTCAAATGATCTTATATTGTGCACAAGGGTGCATATTGGAATGGCAAACAATGTTGCCTAAGGAAGCTTTCATTTTCTTTGGACGAAAAAACCATTTTCCATTTTTCGAGTGCCCAAAAGGAGGTTTTTTTGTGAAGGACCTCCAAAATAATTGTTGCAAAATTGGACCAAATCATTTTTCTAAAATACTAGGACATATTTAATGCACAATTGAGAAAATGGTTGGGTGTAAAATGTTTTGATCCACCTCTCATGAAAAAGATAAATTTCCGCCGATTCAGTTGGAAGCGGGTCAAATTTGAACTGCAGCTGCCTCATAGTTTGCTATTTATTTTTTCCAAAAATCATTTCTAGTTACATAAGTACCTAATTAATCATAAATACATGGTTTGGTGGCGATACGTCGAGGTTTGGGCGGTGGGCCGAGGGCCCCAACTCTAGAGCTGCCAGAACTCAAGATGTCCGCCGTGATGGTCACCAGCGTGGACTGCGTTGCCATGTGTTCTGGGCAGCCTAGGCATGTCTAGTGGGTTGGGCACTCCCCAGGTAGGTCCTAGGAATAAAATTACAACATAAGATTCTCACGAGGAGACCGACCGATGCTCAAACATGAATTAGCAGCCATGTGTTTGATAGCGGTACGAGAAATGTACATGGCTAATGGGCGTGAGTTTTGGCTGAGGATGATCAGTTACTAAGAAGACTGTCTTCACAAATTTTCAGCTCAAAAGGAGGAGCCTAGGTGGTACTTGCTTTGCAAACTACCACACTGGACATAAATACGAATGTTGAAGCTCGGCTCAAAATAATGAATGGATTGAGTTGGCATTTGGTGGAGGACGGTTATTTGGGCGTAGGAAAGCACTGTAGAAAATGGATACTATTTGGACATGCCAAAGTGGTACTTCCTTCACAAACTGTTGTTCTGAACAGAATAGGAAAAATGAATATTTTTTAATTATTTTTGAACTAGGCAAGGAAGGTTTTTACATATTTGACGAAGATATGACCCAAAGAATTTATGAGATTTTTTTGGGAATTTTGGGAATGACAGAAATATAGGTTGCTTCACAACCTAGGGCAAAAACTACCACATTGAGATGACACATAGGCAAAACTGACGAGGTGATGCCTAGTCATAGTAACCCACCACAATTTACAAGGCTATGACCATCTATACTGGTCGTTAACAACTGGAAATAAGGCAGCGGACTAGCGCTATTTTCTTTATGACCATTTCATGTAAGGAAATTACGACCTTTCTGACCAAAATGGTCGCAATGGTTTGGGGTTTGGAGCCCCCCGAACAGCTTTTGACCAATTGTTCTGAAATGGTCATAGATCTATGACCATTTCTTCCAGGATCACTGACAGAAGATCTCTAGTTGACATATTTCTTGTAGTGCCACTACCGCGTCTTCCCCGGCTCCGCGTCGTCCCCTTCCTAGGCCTCGCCGTCGTCCACCACCGTGGTGCTCTCCGTGCGGCGTGGTCAACGTGGTCAAGGAACAACTTCCATCGAAAGGGTACTGTACGTGGAGAGGCTGACAGCTGGGTCCACGGCCACAGCCCAGTTTTTTTGTGATTTGCCAAGTAAGTCGCTTTGTCAGGCCTGTTGAGCTGCAAATCTTTCAAGACGAGGAGAGCTTTCATTCGGCTGGCCGAGAAAATGGCCCAAGAGTTATGAGAAATGGGCTGTACATTTTTAAAACACATCAAACCGGCAATTAGTTTCAAATATCTTTTTTTCATTTCAAGATTTTAAATTCCATTAATTTTTATGCGTGGAGAATTTGTTGGATTTTATATTGATATACATTTATTTTTAAAATCAGTTTTAATGTGAGTCGAAATTTCGGGATTAAAAACAGTTCGGACCGCACCGAAATATGCAAAATTTCGTATAATTTTTAACCCTGGCCACAATATGGGCTGTAATGCTAACAAAAAGAATATGGGCTCCAAAAAATACCTTAAGAATTAGCAAATGGGCTGTAAATTATTAGAAATAATGGCAGATGGGTTGTATGCTGTTTTCCACAGATTTGAGGCTTTCCTAAAAAAAGGTTGACACACAAGCACTGACTTTTGGATGTCCATCCAACGGTCGTCGTGCTCCTTCAATCTTTGCTCTTCCTGCTCCAGCCGCTCAAATAAGCGCCGGTGGGACTGCCTGCTCCCTCCTCCTCATGGTCGGTCAGGTCTTTGCCAGCAGCCTCACCGCCCCACCAGATTCCCATCGCTGGCCTAGCCATCCCTCTACTCACCCACACCTGTTATTCTCCCGTGACGGCAGATGAACCAAGAACCCTCGTCATACCATACTCCCCTCCGCGTGGGAAACAACTGCCGAGTCTTCCCTGCCTCCGTGCCGTCCCCTTCCTAGGCCTCGCCGTCGTAAACCGCCATGGTGCTCTCGGCACGGCGTGGTCAATGTGGTCAACGACTGACTTCCATCGGAAGAGTACTGTGCGTGGAGACGCTGACAGCTGGGTCCACCGCCGTAGCAAGGAAGTGCCTCCTTATTACGCGCAAAATAATTATTCCTCCACCTGACAGCGGGGACCCACCGGACGGGCCACTGTATTTCACGAAAAAAACGTTTCCCCCCTGACTTCTGGGACCCACCAGCTACACCTTCGCACGCAAGGAAGTGGGTCCCGAAAAAAAATACAAAACGATTCGCCCCCCTGACTGCTGGGACCCACCAGCTACATCTTCGCACGCAAGGAAGTGCCTGACAGTTGGGACCCACCTGGTCGAAGCGTACGTAGCGTTGTCATTCTGGTCGCGAACGTGTACGTACATATATACTGGTGGATGTAGAGGCGCGCACGTGTCGTAGTAGAGGCGCATACATGTCGTAGTAGAGGCGCGCACGTAGCATGTACACGTACGTACAGCGGCCAGGGTGCAAGAAAGAAAATACGGCCACGTATCTGTACATACGGGCAGGGTCTCGAACGCCTACTCGCGCATACGTACGGCCAAGGCTCGTGTACATGGCTGGGTCGGAACGGAGAAACAAAGTCGTCGTCGTGTTCATGGGGAGGCAACGGAATGCGTCGTGTTCATGGGGAGGCAACGGAATGCTCGTGTTCATCGGGAGGCAACGGAACGCGTGGGAGCCAACCGGCTGGGTCAGAACGGAATGCGTGATCATGTTCATCAGGAGGGCTTGGACGGAACAGGTGATGGAAACAAGGCCTGGCGTACCGCACAACGGAGGAAATGGCCTTGTGTTCAACCGGCCATGTTCGAAACGGGATCCTGTTCATCGGAAAGGGTCCGCGCATCGCAAACGGATTTAAACGGACCTCCTACGGTCAAAACGGGGGTCCTGTTGATCGGGAGGGGTGTGGCTGACTGCAGAACGGACGAAACGGACCTCCTACGGTCGAAAAAGGGTCCTGTTGATCGAGAGGGGTGTGGCATAACGCAAAACGGACGAAACGAACCTCCTACGGTCGAAACGGGGGTCCCGTTCATCAGGAGGGGTGTGGCATACCGCAAAACGGGACTCCACGGGATACTGTTCATCTCCACCGTCGACCTCCTCCAACCTCCACGGGCTCCTGTTCATCCAGCCTCCACGGGCTCCTATTTATCCAGCTTCCACCGCACGCTACTCCACCGGCTACTGTTCAACCACCCCTCCATCGTCTACTGTTCATCTAGCCCTCCACACCACCGGGTCCCGTTCAACCACCCCTCCACGGGCACCCCTCCACCGCTTCATCGCTCATCCAGCCCTCCACACCACGGGGTCCTGTTCATCCACCCTTCCACGGGCACCCCTCCATCGTCTACTGTTCATCCAGCCCTCCACCACACCACGGGTCCTGTTCATCCAGAGGCAACGCCACCGGTCACTGTTCATCCAACCCCCCCCCCCCCTACACTCACTGTTCATCCCAGAGGCAGCATCGATCGGCTTCAGTTAGCAGCAATAGCGAAGGAATCGCTCGATCGGGTTTAGTTAACAGCCATCGATTGATCGCTCGGGTTCAGTAACGCGTAGCCTGCAATGCAATCGCTCGGGTTCAGTTAGAGCCCAACGCCTCGCTCGGGTTCGCTGAGAGCCAATGCCTCGCACACACGCGCGTACCTGTACGAGAGAAACGTGCATCGCTCGGCCCCCGACCTCCCACCCTAACCGGGAACTCCCCGAAATTTTCCTCGCCCTCGCTTCTACCATGGTTTTTTCCGTCATGGAGGCCCAAAGAATGTCATGCAGCTGCGTCTCCGGCCAGCCCAGGACGAAAAGCCCATTTTTCTGTCATGATTTTTTGTCACAGAAGTAGGAGCCCACCACATCTATGATGATACCTGGTTTTGTCACAATTATCGTCATAGAAGTGTCATATGTATGACAGGAAAAAAATTCGTTCGGCCCAAAATGTCACGGATGTGTCTTTTTTTGTAGTGTCTGACTCAACTTCACACCTTGCAAAACAAGCAAGAACCCCTTCTTGGACTGATCCATTTTGAACTTCTTCAAAATCTTATGAAGGTATGTGCTTTGTGAAAGTCCTATTAAGTGTCTCGATCTATCTATATAGATCTTGATGCCTAATATGAACGCAGCTTCTCCTAGGTCCTTCATTTAAAAACTCTTTTTCAAATATTCCTTCACATTTTCCAAAAGTTCTATATTGTTTCCAATCAGCAATATGTCATCCACATATAACACCAGAAACGCTATAGAGCTCCCACTCACTTTCTTGTAAATACAAGCTTCTCCATAAACTTGTATAAACCCAAATGCTTTGATCACCTCATCAAAGCGAATATTCCAACTCCGAGATGCCTGCACAAGCCCATAAATGGATCGCTGGAGCTTGCACACTTTGTCAGCATTCTCTGGATCGACAAAACCTTCCGATTGCATCATATACAACTCTTACTTAAGGAAACCATTAAGGAACGCTGTTTTGACATCCATCTGCCAGATTTCATAATCGAAAAATGCAACTATTACCAACATGATTCTGACGGACTTAAGCATCGCTACGGGTGAGAAAGTCTCATCATAGTCAACTCCTTGAACTTGTGAAAACCCCTTTGCCACAAGTCGAGCTTTATAGACGGTGATGTTACTGTCCGCGTCTATCTTCTTCTTGAAGATCCATTTATTCTGAGTGGCCTTTCGCCCTTTAGGTAATACTTCCAAAGTTCACACTTTGTTTTCATACATGGATCCCATCTCGGATTTCATGGCCTTTAGCCATTTGTCACAATCCGGGCCCACCATCGCTTCTCCATAGCTCGTAGGTTCATCGTTGTTGTTGTCCAACAACATGACCTCTAAGACAGGGTTACCGTACCACTCAGGAGATGTATGTACCCTCTCGACCAACGAGGTTCGATAGTAACTTGATCCGAAGCTTCATGATCATCATAATTAGCTTCCTCTTCAACTGACGTACGTGCCACAGAAACATCTTTCTGTGCTGTGCTACTCTCTGGTTGAACTAAAGGTTCAACAACCTCATCAAGTTCTATCTTCCTCCCACTCAATTCTTTCGAGAGAAACTCTTTGTCGAGAAAGGACCCATTCTTAGCGACAAACACTTTGCCTTCAGATCTAAGATAGAAGGTATACCCAACCGTCTCTTTTGGGTATCCTATGAAGACGCATTTGTCCGCTTTGGGTTTGAGATTTTCCGGCTGAAGCCTTTTGACATAAGCATTGCAGCCCAAAACCTTAAGAAACGACAACTTAGGTTTCTTGCCAAACCACAGTTCATGCAGTGTCATCTCCACGGACTTAGATGGTGCCCTATTTAAAGTGAATGCAGCTGTGTCTAACGCATAACCCCAAAATGATAGTGGCAGATCGATAAGAGACATCATAGAACGCACCATATCCAATAAGGTATGATTACGACGTTCAGACACACCATTAGGCTGTGGTGTTCCAAGCGGCGTCAATTGTGAAACAATTCCACATTGTCTTAAGTGATTGCCAGACTCATAACTCACATATTCTCCCCCTCGATCGGATCATAGGAATTTAATCTTCTTGTTATGATGATTCTCAACTTCACTCTGAAATTGCACGAACTTTTCAAACGTTTCATACTTATGCTTCATCAAGTAAATTACCCGTATCTACTCAACTCATCGGTGAAGGTGAGAAAGTAACGATATCCACCACGCGCGTCAAAGCTCATCAGACCACACACATCAGTATGTATGATTTCCAACAAGTCATTTGCCCGTTCCATTGTTCCGGAAAACGGGGTCTTAGTCATCTTGCCCATAAGGCATGGTTCGCATGTGTCAAGTGACTCCAAAAGTCCGTCAGCATGGAGTTTCTTCATGTGCTTTACACCAATATGACCGCAGTAGTGCCACAAGAAAGTGGTATTATCATTATCAACTCTACATCTTTTGGCACCAATGTTATGAACATGTGTCATCACTATCGAGAATTAATAAGTATAGACCCCTCACAATGGGTGCATGACCATAAAAGATATTACCCATATAAATAGAACAACCATTATTCTCTGATTTAAACGAGTAACCGTCTTGCATTAAACAAGATCCAGATATATTGTTCATGCTCAATGCAGGCACTAAATAACAATTATTTAGGTTCATCACTAATCCTGATGGTAATCGAAGAGCGAGCGTGCCGATGGAGAACACATCAAACTTGGAACCATTTCCCACGCACATCGTCACTTCATCCTTTGCCAGCCTCCTTCTATTTCGTAGTTCCTGCTTTGAGTTGCAAATGTGAGCAATCGAACCGGTATCAAATACCCAGGCACCACAATGAGAGTTGGTAAGGTACACATCAATAACATGTATATCATATATACCTTTGTTGACGTTGGCCCCCTTCTTGTCGACCAGATACTTGGGGTAGTTCCGCTTCAAGTGGCCAGTTCCCTTGCAATAGAAGCACTTAGTTTCCGGCTTGGGTCCAGCCTTGGGTTTCTTCACGGGAGGAGCAACTGCTTTGCCACCCTTCTTGAAGTTTCCCTTCTTTCCCTTGCTCTTCTTGAAACTACTGGTTTTATTCAACATCAAAACTTGATGCTCCTTCTGGATGTCTGACTCAACGACTTCCCGCGTCGCGAATACCTCAGAGATTGACTTGTTCATCCCTTCCATGTTATAGTTTAACACAAAGCTCTTGTAGCTAGCTGGTAGCGATTGAAGAACTCTGTCAGTGACAGCCTCTAGCGCGAGCTCAATTCCCAACTCAGCCAGACGGTTGTAGTACCCAGACATTCTGAGTATGTGCTCACTAACAGACCCGTTCTCCTCCATCTTGCAAGCATAGAACTTATCAGAGGTCTCATACCTCTCGATCTGGGCATTCTTCTCAAAGATAAACTTCAACTCTTGGAACATCTCATATGCTCCATGACGTTCAAAACGCCTTTGAAGTCCCGGCTCTATGCCATACAGCATGGCGCACTGAACTATTGAGTAGTCATCAACACGCAACTGCCAGGCGTTCACAACGTCCACAGTCGCTGGAGGGGGTGGCGCACCAAGCGGTGCATCAAGGACATAAGACTTATGGGAAGCCGTGAGGATAATCCTCAGATTACGGGCCCAGTCCACAAAGTTACTTCCCTCATCTTTTAGCTTAGCTTTCTCTAGGAATGCATTGAAATTCAGGGGAGCTATTGCGCAAGCGATTGATCTACAACATAAGTTTGCAAAGATAACTTAGACTATTGTTCATGATAAATGAGTTCAATTAATCATATTACCTAAGAACTCCCACTCAAATCAACATCCCTCCGGTTGTCCGAGTGTAACACGATCCAAATTCACCAACCCAAGTCCGATCATCATGTGAGATGATGTGCTTTCAATGGTGAACATCTCCATGTTGATCATATCTACTATATGACTCGTGTTCGACCTTTTGGTCTCTTGTGTTTCGAGGCCATGTCTGTACATGCTAGGCTCGTCAAGTTTAACCCAAGTGTTCCGCATGTGCAAAACTGGCTTGCACCCGTTGTATGCGAACGTAGAGTCTATCACACCCGATCATCACATGGTGCTTCAAAATGACGAACTTTTGCAATGGTGCACACTTGGCGAGAACACAATTTTATCTTGAAATCTTAGTGAGGGATCACCTTATAATGCTACTGTCGTCCTAAGCAAAATAAGATGCATAAAAGGATTAACGTCACATGCAAATCATAAGTGACATGATATGGCCATCAACTTGTGCTTTTGATCTCCATCTCCAAAGCACTGGCATGATCTCCATCGTCACCGGCATGACACCATGATCTCCATCATCATGATATCCATCATCGTGCCGCCATCGGGGTTGCCACGCCAACCATGCTTCTACTACTATTGCTACCGCTTAGCGATAAAGTAAAGCATTACATAGTGCTTAATGATTGACACGCATGTCATACAATAATTAAAGACAACCCTATGGCTCCTGCCGGTTGCTGTATGCATCGACATGCAAGTCGATATAAACTATTACAAACATGATCATCTCAAACATCAAATATATCTCATCATATCTTTGGCCATATCATATCACAACATACCCTGCAAAAACAAGTTAGACGTCCTCTAATTGTTGTTGCATGTTTTACGTGGCTGCTATGGGTATCTAGCAAGAACGATTCTTACCTACACAAAGACACAACAGTGATATGCAAGTTTCTATTTAACCTTCTACAAGGACCGCCTTTGTCGAATCCGATTCAACTAAGGTGGGAGAGACAGACACCCGCCAGCCATCTTTATGCAACAAAGTCACATGTCTGTCGATGGAACCGGTCTCATGTACGTGGACATGTAAAGTTGGTCCGGGCCGCTTCATCCCACAATACCGCCGAATCAAGAAAAGACCAAGGAAGGAAGCAATTTGAATATCAACGGCCACAAACTCCTTTGTGTTCTACTCATGATGTCATCTACGCATAGACCTAGCTCTGATACCACTGTTGGGGAACGTTGCATGGGAAACAAAAAATTTCCGACACTCACCAAAATCAATCTAGGAGATGACCATCTATGAGAGGAGAGGTTGCATCTACATACCCTTGTAGATCGCTAAGTGGAAGCATTAAGAAACACGATTGATTTAGTCGAACATCTTCGCGATCCAATCACGATCCGTCCCGCGAACTCCTGATCCAAGTGCCGAACGGACGGCACCTCCACGTTCAACACACGTACGGCTTGATGATGTTGGGGAATGTAGTAATTTCAAAAAAAATTCCTACACACACACAAGATCATGGTGATGCATAGCAACGAGAGAGGAGAGTGTTGTCCACGTACCCTCGTAGACCGAAAGCGGAAGCATTAGCACAACGCGGTTGATGTAGTCGTACGTCTTCACGATCCGACCGATCAAGTACCGAACGTACGGCACCTCCGAGTTCAGCACATGTTCAGCCCGATGATGTCCCTCGAACTCCGATCCAGCCGAGTGTTGAGGGAGAGTTTCGTTAGCACGACGGCGTGGTGACGATGTTGATGTTCTACCGACGCAGGGCTTCGCCTAAGCACCGCTACAGTATTATCGAGGTGGACTATGGCGGAGGGGGGCACCGCACACGGCTAAAAGATCAAACGATCAATTGATGTGTCTTTGGGGTGCCCCCTGCCCCCGTATATAAAGGAGCAAGGGGGAGGCCGGCCGACCTTCTATGGCGCGCCCCCAAGAGGGGAATCCTACTAGGACTCCAAGTCCTAGTAGGTTTCCACCAAAAGGGAGAGATGGGGAAGGAAGGAGAGGGAGAGAGAGAAGGAAAGGGGGGGTGCTGCTCCCCTCTCTCTCCACTAAGGCCCATCGAGGCCCATTAGTTCCCCCAGGGGTTCCGATAACCCTCCGGCACTCCGGTTTTATCCGAAACTTCTCCGGAACACTTCCGGTGTCCGAATATAGTCGTCCAATATATCAATCTTTATGTCTCGACCATTTCGAGACTCCTCGTCATGTCAATCACATCCGGGACCTGATACGTCTCCGTCGTATCTACTTTTACAAACACTTTTGCCCTTGTTTTGGACTCTAACTTGTATGATTTGAATGGAACTAACCCGGACTGACGCTGTTTTCAGCACAATTGCCATGATGTTGTTTTATGTGCAGAAAACAAAAGTTCTCGGAATGACCTGAACCTCCACGGGATGTCTTATAAAAAATAATGAAAAATCCTCGCCAAAGATGAAGACCAGGGGGCCCACACCCTGTCCACGAGGATGGGGGGCGCGCCCCCTACCTTGTGGGCCCCCTGAAGAACCTCCGACGCCAACTCCAACTCTATATATTTTCTTTCGGAGAGAAAAAAATCAGGGAGAAGAAATCATCGCGTTTTACGTTACGGAGCCGCCGCCAAGCCCTAAAACCTCTCGGGAGGGCTGATCTGGAGTCCGTTCGGGACTCCGGAGAGGGGGATTCATCGTCGTCGTCATCATCAACCATCCTCCATCACCAATTTCATGATGCTCACCGCCGTGCGTGAGTAATTCCATCGTAGGCTTGCTGGACGGTGATGGGTTGGATGAGATTTATCATGTAATCGAGTTAGTTTTGTTAGGGTTTGATCCCTAGTATCCACTATGTTACGAGATTGATGCTTTGCTATGACTTTGCTATGCTTAATGCTTGTCACTAGGGCCCGAGTGCCATGATTTCAGATCTGAACCTATTATGTTTTCATGAATATATGTGAGTTCTTGATCCTATCTTGCAAGTCTATAGTCACCTACTATGTGTTATGATCCGCAACTCAAGTGACAATAATCGGGACCACTCCGGTGATGACCATAGTTTGAGGAGTTCATGTATTCACTATGTGCTAATGCTTTGTTCCGGTTCTTTATTAAAAGGAGGCCTTAATATCCCTGAAGTTTCAATAGGACCCGCTGCCACGGAGGGTAGGACAAAAGATGTCATGCAAGTTCTTTTCCATAAGCACGTATGACTATATACGGAATACATGCCTACATTACATTGATGAATTGGAGCTAGTTCTGTGTCACCCTATGTTATGACTGTTTTACATGATGAACCGCATCCGGCATAATTATCCATCACTGATCCGGTGCCTACGAGTTTTCCATATACTGGTTTATGTTTATTTACTTTCTCATTGCTACTGTTACAATCACTACAAAATACCAAAAACATTACTTTTGCTGTCTTTACTTTTGCTGCCGTTACCACCACTATCATATTACTTTGCTACTAAACACTTTGCTGCAGATACTAAGTTTCCAGGTGTGGTTGAATTGACAACTCAGCTGCAAATACTTGATAATATTCTTTGGCTCCCCTTGTGTCGAATCAATAAATTTGGGTTGAATACTCTACCCTCGAAAAGTCGCTGCGATCCCCTATACTTGTGGGTTATCAAGACTATTTTCTGGCGCCGTTGCCAGGGAGCATAGCTCTATTCTTTGAGTCACTTGGGATTTATATCTGCTGGACACTATGAAGAACTTGAAAGACGCTAAGACAACAATTTATCCCTTAACTACGAGGGGAGGTAAGGAACTGCCATCTAGCCTTGCACTTGATTCACCTTCTGTTATGAGTAAGCTAGCGACACCTAAACCTGCTTCTGCTATTCATTCCGATATGTCGCATGTTATTAATGATACTTCTGCTATGCATGATACTTATGATGAAACTGCTTCTATGCCTGATACTACTGTGCCCCTTAGTGAATTTCTTGATGAACAAATTGCTAGGGCTAGAGAAAAAGAAATTATTGAATCTGAATACAATGATGAAAGTGATGATGAAGATATGCCTGTTATTCCCGAGGGTTATGCCAAGATAGATATGAGCTCAAGAGGTTATTAGTTAAATGGAACAAAGAATCACTTAGAGATAAAATGAGACCCGACCCTGCTTTTGCTACTTGACCTATCTGTGTTCCTGATAAGGATTATGAATTCTCTGTTGATCCTGATATAATTACTTTGGTTGAATCTGATCCTTTTTATGGCTATGAATCAAAACTGTTGTGGCACATCTTACTAAGTTAAATGATATAGCTGCCCTGTTCACTAATGATGAGAGATCGCGTTACTTTTATATACTCAAAATATTTCCGTTCTCATTAAAGGGTGATGCTAAGATATGGTTTAATTCTCTTGATGCTGGTTGTGTGTGTAGTCCCTGTGATATGATTTATTACTTCTCTGCTAAATACTTCCTGCTCATATGAAACAAGCTGCTTTGAGGGAAATATACAACCGTGCAAATTAAAGAAGAGAGTCTCCCACAAGCTTGGGGGAGGCTTCTCAAGTTACTTAATGCTTTGCCTGATCATCCTCTTAACAAACCTGAAATACTTGATATCTTTTATAATGGACTAACCGATGCTTCCAGAGATTACTTGGATAGTTGTGCTGGTTCTCTTTTCAGGGAAAGAACACCGGATGAAGCTGAAATTCTATTGAATAATATGTTGACAAATGAAAATAATTGGGCACCTCCTGAGCCAGCTCCTGAGCCAGCTCCCGCTCCAATTACTGAGCCAATTCCTAAACCAGCTCCGAAGAAGAGAGGTGTTCTATTTCTTAGTCCCGAAGATATGCAAGAGGCAAAGAAATATATGAAAGAAAAAGTTATTAAAGCTGAAGATGTTAAGAATTTACCTCCTATTGAAGAAATACATGGTCTTAATCTACCGCCTGTCGAAGAAACATATGATCTCAATTCTTTATTTACTGAAGAACCTCCTGATCCCGATATCCCGACACAGGTAGTAAAGGTAAATTCTCTCTATAGATTTGATGAAGGTGATATCCCTCACTATAAGTCTGCTAGGCAATGCTTTGATGAGTTTGATAATTTTATTGTCAAACAAGAAAATTTCAATGCTTATTTTGGTAGACAATTGAAATATGATTCCGATATGATTAAATACATGGGTGATTATATGGCTAATATTAAAGGTGAACTTAAACTTGTTAGCCACTACAAGAAATATGTCAACTTGTGACCTTGACTATTGGTCACTGAAAGGTCATTGTTTTTCATTTGCGACCTTTTTTTGAAAAAAAACAGAAGGTCAAAATTTGGCCGTCGTAAACTGAAATTAACGACCTTCTGTGTGAGAAGGTCGTGGACGTTTACGACCAAAATATGCCTACTGTTTTGTTTTGGTCACTAGCAGCCTCCCCAGGCCACATAATCATCCGATGTGGCAATCTGATGTGGCACAAGATTCAGCCTGGTCCGGTTCGGTGTTTTACATGGGCCGAGCTCAACAATTCAGCCTTTTTAATGTATTTTTTCCTGTTATTTTCTGCTAGCTACATGGGCCTAGCCCAGCAATTCAACCTTTTTATTTTCTAGGCCATGGCCTTTTTTATGTTATTTTTTCCAAGAGATGAGCCCACTAGTGAGATGGGACCCAGTTGTCACTATTATATTCTCCAGATCTCAATTTTCCAATAAATAAATAACAATATTTAAATCCGAACAGAGACACAACAAAATGCTTCAAACAGAGCACGACTAATCAGGAAAAATATGGTTCACATCATGAATACAATCAGAAAGAGCCAAACTTGGCACATTATTACAATCAAACATGGTTCACGTCAGGTTACAATAAAAAAATGTTCACATCAGGTAACATAGCTATCACAGTATAACTAGCTCCAATGCTTCTCCCAACTTGTTCATCCTGGACCTCACGACAAAACATGAATGAAGGCTAGCATCTGCAAGTTATCAAGCAAAATGGTTAGAACAAGCAAAATGCGAATTTTTTATCATTTAAGCATAGAAGAACAGGGTCAACAACATTTTTGATGTTTGAAAATGAACCAGGATTTCAATCTTTGAACAGCAAAAAATTGATACAGTAGATCATTTGCGGTTTAAAACAACCCCTAAGGAGAAACACGTTGACACATTCATTTGGCAGCATCTGTAGAAATTGAACCTCATAAACATGCAATGTGGAATTTGTATCTCAAAGAAGTATACATACTTATCAGGTTAAATTAGCACATAAACATGCAATGTGGAATTTTTATCTCAAAGAAGTATACATACTTATCAGGTTTAATTAGCACAGAGAAGCCAAATGCTAGTAACTCATGATTAGTACACAAGATGTGATTCAGCCCTCCTTTTGCGATTGAGCAACAACACCCGAGGAAATTAAAAGAAAGCAGCCCCCCAATTTCATTTCTATTTTATTACACACATGGTGCATACAGACTGCCACTGTAAAAAAAATACACGAACATGAATGAGCAGCAGAGAAACAAAAAGTCAATGAAGGGAGCCACATCTCTCACTGAATTTTATCAGCAGTACTACATGTTTTTCTTCCTGACAGTGAGAAGCACCACAAGTTCATAACACACACAGGTGGTGTTTAGCAATTGGTGACATAATTGCCACCCTTTTATCTTAGCTAGTTCAGTGTAGCTAGAAGTAAACACTTCAGAACAAATAAAGTAACAGTTCAGTGTTACTACAAGGAACAGAAATGCATGCGTACCTCATGGAGGAGTGGAGGTTGGCGAAGGCGAGGGCATCGTCGGGGCGGCCGGAGTCGGTACTCCTCCCGTGTCACCCGCTGCATCCTCTCATGCTCCTGCATGTACGTGTTCACCTGCACCCGTCGCAACCCAATCTTAGTAAGCTTCACTCTGAATAAAATCAGCAATCTAAGACCAATAGCATCTCTGAACTTACTGGGAAGTTGAGGATGCGGCGCTGGCGCTGGATGCGCATGAGCTTGGGCCACTTGACGAACCGGTGGAGGTCCTTCTTGGGCGGTAGCGTGCCGCCGATGCCGAACTACTTCGGCCTCTTCTCGAACAGCGAGTTCACCACCTTGTCCTGCAACCAGACACCAACCCAACCCAGTCAGATCACACGCGCCGCAGAGGTTTCCAAGCAGGAGTAGAGGGCTGGGTGCAGTACCACTGGCTTCTTCTTATGTTCCTCGGTTGCAGCCTTTGCAACCTCTCTTTCATATCCCTGCGAACATACATAATCATCAGAATCAGCACTATAAGCTCTGGTTGCTCATCGAACATATAATTAACAAAACATAATAGTTTGTGGAAATTGCAAAAAAACAGAAAGCACACATATATATTGAACAAAAGCAACAGCCAGGAATAGATGACTTAACAATTCATGTTTGTTAACAAAACAAGCAGCAGCCTCCTGCCCTGGAAAATATCAGTTAGAGCATATTAAACAGTGGGGAAATGGAATGCTTGCCTCAAATTCAGTGGCATTGTATCTCATGCACTTCAGTTGATTGCAATGGATGTTTTAAGTTTTTCTTGATGCGTCGCATCGCCCCACCCCTCTAATTGCACCATTTTCTATTCATAACAAATAATCCATTTGAGAACTTGAGGAAACATAAATGCCCATCTCTGTTCTCTTCTGTCCTCCAAACAAATGCACTTATATCACTAGAGCAACAGTATAAGAATTCAACCTAACTATGGAAAACATAATGTGTTACTGGACTGCAATATCTAATGGAATCCACCAACCAACCCATGTGAATATTTCTAATTTGGACACTGATTCAATCTACTATGCAAATCGTCCTAGGTAAAGCAGAGTTCGCAACCAACTATCTATCAGACATCTAGGTGCACAAATTTAAAACACTGGATCAAGTGTCACTGCTAACATTCCTGGGTAGGATGAAACAAGATGGAGATGGAATTATTAAGCAAACAAGAGACTGGCCAGAAAATTTATAAAAGTGCAGAACACATCTGTCCTGCATAAAGGACCCAAATCTGTACGGCTACGAAGTGGAGTGCGCAAGGTGATGGCGGCGAAGACGGAGTGGTGGCTGGATGGTGTGGTGCTGATTGGGTGGTGCGGTGGAGCGAGATGATGGTGGATGGATGGGTGATGCGGCCTCGGTGAGCGCAGGCAACATATGGCAACGGATCGAGGGCGCCAAACAGGGGGATCGGCTAAGGGGCTCACCATGGTCTGAGATGTGAGCTCGGGGAGGCCGGAGACGTCGGAGCAGCGAGGGCGACGCGGATCGACGGGGGAAGGCGCGCGGTGGCCGACGGGGAAGAAGCTCGGATCCGGCGATGTGGGGGCGCCCAGCTTGAACTGGTGGTTGTAGTCGATGCAGAGGGGAGCTGCGGAGCTCGTGGACACCTTCCCATGTCGCGGATCCGGCGATGTGGTGGGTGAGGAGGTGTGGATCGATGAGATCCACCCATCATCATCACCCTTCTCGAGGTTCTTGACGCTCTTGGAGGAGAGGGTGATGCGGATGCGGTGCTGCGCCTCCTGCGGGCACTCGAAGCCGGCCTTGCCGGACTTCATCGGTGGCGGGCCCTTGGAGGGGAGGGGACCTCTAGCCAGGGAGGGGAGGTGGCGCCGGCGGCAGAGTCGATGTAGTCGCCAGCGGGAGGAGGTGGTCGTGGGCACGGTGGCCGTGGAGGAGGTGGTCGCCGCGGTCGAATGGATCTGGGATGTAGGGAGAGGGGAGAAGGAGAGGGTAGTGGCGCCGGCTGTGGAGTAGAGGGCGGAGGGGGCGGTAGGGGCGGCGGGTCATCGATGGTGGCGGTGGGGGCGGCGGCAGATCGAGATCGGGGAGGGGGCGACGACGAGGAGATGGGGACGAGGGAGGAAGGGGGCGACGGGGGGAGGGGTCGATCTGAGCTAGGGTTTGGGCTGCGGGTGGGGGTATCTCCTTTTCTTTTCTTTTTTTCTTTTTTCTGTAGATAGATGGATGGATGGATGTGGGATGGAGAGATGGATGGATTGATGGGCGCCATGTCATCGATCCGTGGGAAGAGTCCTGATTGGTTCGAAAAACCAGTGATTTAAAAAAGTGTCTAAGTACTAAAAATAGAGGGATTTTGTGAAATAGCTATCAAAAATATTTTTCAAAATGGCACCACACAAATTTTCACTAGAGTTAGACCACATTTTATGGATAAGGACCAATTTCTATGCATTTTTGATCTTTCTAGCTATTTTTAATCATTTTCTGAGTGCCCAAAATGACTTTTTTTGTGAAGGACTTACCATATATTTGTTGCAAAATTGTACCAAATCAATTTTCTAAAATACTAGGACATATTTAGTGCACAATTGACCAAATGATTGGGTGTCAAAAGTTTTGATCCATCTCTCATGAAAAAGACAAATTTCCGCTCATTCAGCAGGAAAGGGGTCAAATTTGAACTGCAGCGTCCTCATTGTTTGTTATTTATTTTTTCTAAAAATCATTTTTAGGTACAAAAGTATCTATTTAATTAGAGAAACACCAAAAAATTCCAAGATTCAAGCACTAGCTAGGAACGGTCATTCCCGCCGTTTTGACCGCATTTTGAAATGGGCATAAAAAATTCAAAAAAATCAAAAAATTGGAAAACCTTCGCATTGTGTCATTATATGTGTCCAAGTTCCTAGGAAAAATAATAAACTTGTAATAGGGCAATTCTTTTTAAAAACTATTCTCAGAAACGAGCTATCATGTGTGGAGATCTATGGCTTTCAAGCCAAATGATCAATCTTATGGCCACATTCATGGCATAGTTTGTTCAAATGATCTCATATTATGCACAAGGGTGCATATTAGAATGGCAAACAATATTGCCTAAGGAAATTTTCATTTTCTTTGGACGAAAAAACCATTTTCCATTTTTCGAGTGCCCAAAAGGAGGTTTTTTTGTGAAGGGCCTACCAAATAATTGTTGCAAAATTGGATAAAATAAATTTTCTAAAATACTAGGACATATTTAATGCACAATTGACAAAATGCTTGGGTGTAAAAATTTTTGATCCACCTCTCGTGAAAAAGACAAATTTCCGCCGATTCAGTTGGAAGCGGGTCAAATTTGAACTACAACTGCCTCATAGTTTGCTATTTATTTTTTCCAAAAATCATTTCTAGGTACATAAGTACTTATTTAATCGGAGAAACACCAAAAAAATTCCAAGATTCAACCACTAGCTAGGAACGGTCATTCCGCATTGTTTTGATCGCATTTTGAAGCAGGCATAAAAATTCAAACAAAATCAAAAATTTGGGAAACCTTCGCATTGTGTCATTATATGTGGCCAAGTTCCCGGGAAAAATAACAAACTTGTAATACGGCAATTATTTTAAAAAAGTGTTCTCAGAAACGAGTTATCACGTGTGGAGATCAATGGCTTTCGAGCCAAATGATCAATCTTATGGCCAAATTCATGGCATAGTTTCCTTAAATGATCTCATATTGTGCACAAGGGTGCATATTTGAATGGCAAACAATGTTGCCTAAGGAAGTTTTCATTTTCTTTGGACGAAAAAACCATTTTCCATTTTTCGAGTGCCCAAAAGGAGGTTTCTTTGTGAAGTACCTCCAAAATAATTGTTGCAAAATTGGACCAAATCAATTTTCTAAATACTAGGACATATTTAATGCACAATTGACAAAATGGTTGGGTGTAAAAAGTTTTGATCCACCTCTCATGAAAAAGACAAATTTCCATGATTCAATTGGAAGCGGGTCAAATTTGAACTGTAGCTGCCTTCTAGTTTAATATTTATTTTTTCCAAAAATCATTTCTAGGTACATAAGTATTTATTTTATCAGAGAAACACCAAAATAATTCCAATATTCAACCACTAGCTAGAACGGTCATTCCCACCGTTTTGACCGCATTTTGAAAGCAGGCATAAAAATTCAAAAAAAATAAAAATTGGGAAACCTTCGCATTGTGTCATTATATGTGGCCAAGTTCCTAGGAAAAATAACAAACTTGTAATGTCTGGCAATTATTTTAAAAAAGTGTTCTTAGAAACGAGCTATCACGTGTGGAGATCAATGGCTTTCGAGCCAAATGATCAATCTTATGGCCAAATTCATGGCATAGTTTCCTTAAATGATCTCATATTGTGCACAAGGGTGCATATTTGAATGGCAAACAATGTTGCCTAAGGAAGTTTTCATTTTCTTTGCACGAAAAAACCATTTTCCATTTTTCGAGTGCCCAAAAGGAGGTTTCTTTGTGAAGTACCTCCAAAATAATTGTTGCAAAATTGGACCAAATCAATTTTCTAAATACTAGGACATATTTAATGCACAATTGACAAAATGGTTGGGTGTAAAAAGTTTTGATCCACCTCTCGCGAAAAAGACAAATTTCCGCCGATTCAATTGGAAGCGGGTCAAATTTGAACTGCAGCTGCCTTCTAGTTTAATATTTATTTTTTCCAAAAATCATTTCTAGGTACATAAGTATTTATTTTATCAGAGAAACACCAAAATAATTCCAATATTCAACCACTAGCTAGGAACGGTCATTCCCACCGTTTTGACCGCATTTTGAAACGGGCATAAAAAATTCAAAAAAAATAAAAAATTGGGAAACCTTCGCATTGTGTCATTATATGTGGCCAAGTTCCTAGGAAAAATAACAAACTTGTAATACGGCAATTATTTTAAAAAAGTGTTCTTAGAAACGAGCTATCACGTGTGGAGATCAATGGCTTTCGAGCCAAATGATCAATCTTGTGGCCAAATTCATGGCATAGTTTCCTTAAATGATCTCATATTGTGCACAAGGGTGCATATTTGAATGGCAAACAATGTTGCCTAAGGAAGTTTTCATTTTCTTTGCACGAAAAAACCATTTTCCATTTTTCGAGTGCCCAAAAGGAGTTTTTTTTGTGAAGGACCTCCAAAATAATTGTTGCAAAATTGGACCAAATCATTTTTCTAAAATACTAGGACATATTTAATGCACAATTGACAAAATGGTTGGCTGTAAAAAGTTTGATCCACCTCTCGTGAAAAAGACAAATTTTTGCCGATTCAGATGGAAGTAGGTCAAATTTGAACTGCAGCTGCCTCATAGTTTGCTATTTATTTTTTCCAAAAATCATTTATAGTTACATAAGTACATATTTAATCATAAATACATGGTTTGGTGGCGATACGTCGAGGTTTGGGCAGTGGCCGAGGGCCCCAACTCTAGAGCTGCCAGAACTCAAGCATGCCCGGCCAAGGTGGTCACCGCATGACCGTGGAGTTGCCATGTGTTCGTAGGCGGCCTAGGCATGTCTAGTGGGTTGGGAACTCCCTGTAGGTGCTAGGAATAAAATTACAACATAAGATTCTCACGAGGAGACCGATCGATGCTCAAGCATGAATTAGGCGCCAAGTGTTTGATTAGCGGCAGAAATGTACATGGCTAATGGGCGTGTGTTTTGGCTGAGGATGATCAGTTACTAAGAAGACCGTCTTCACAAATTTTCAGCTCAAAAGAAGGAGCCTAGGTGGTACTTGCTTTGCAAAGTACCACACTAGATATAAATACGAATGTTGAAGCTGGGCTCAAAATAATGAATGGATTGAGCTGGCATTTGGTGGAGGATGGTTATTTGGGCATAGGAAAGCACTGTAGAAAATGGATACTATTTGGACATGCCAAAGTGGTACTTCCTTCGCAAACTGTTGTTTTGAACAGAATAGGAAAATGAATATTTTTGAATTATTTTTGAACTAGGAAAGGAAGGGTTTTTTACATATTTGACGTATATATGACCCAAAGAATTTATGAGATTTTTTTGGGAATTTTGGGAATGACAGAAATATAGGTTGCTTAACAACCTAGGGCAAAAACTGCCACATGGACATGACACATAGGCAAAACTGATGAGGTGGCGCCTAGTCATAGCAACCCACCACAATTTACAAGGCTATGACCATCTATATTGGTCGTTAACAACTAGAAATAAGGCAGCGGACTAGCGTTGTTTGCGTTATGACCATTTCGTGTAAGGAAATTACGACCTTTCTGACCAAAATGGTCGCAATGGTTTAGGGTTTGGAGCCCCCCGAACAGGTTTTGACCAATTGGTCTCAAATTGTCATAGATCTATGACCAATTCTTCCAGGGTCACTGACAGAAGGTCACTAGTTGACATATTTCTTGTAGTGAGCAAACATGCTTCTATGGTTACCACTCAAGTAGAACAAGTACTTAAGGCTCGAAAAGAAGTGCTTGATGAAATGAATAGTAAGAAAAATGATTATGCTCTTAGAGTGGCTACTAGAACTAGTAGAATGACTCAGGATCCTTTGTATCCTGAAGGCCACCCTAAGAGAATCGAGCAAGATTCTCAGAGAAATAATATTGATGTTCCTAGTTCTTCTAAAAAGAAGAAAAAGAAAAATGATAGAACTGTGCAAACTTCTAATGAACCTATTGCTGAACCACCTGATAATCCTAATGATATATCTATGTCTGATGCTGAAACACAATGTGGTAATGAACATGAACCTAGTGAAAATGTTAATAATGATGTTCATGATGATGCTCAACCTAGTAATGATAATGATGTAGAAGTTGAACTTGCTGTTGATCTTGATAACCCACAATCAAAGAATCAACGTTATGATAAAAGAGACTTTGTTGCTAGGAAACATGGTAAAGAAAGAGAACCTTGGGTTCAGAAACCCATGCCTTTTCCTCCGAAACCATCCAAGAAAAAGGATGATGAGGATTTTGATCGCTTTCTTTGAAATGATTAGGCCTATCTTTTTGCATATGCGATTAAGCGATGTGCTCAAAACAAATCCTTATGCTAAATATATGAAGGATATCATTACTAATAAAAGAAAGATAGGAAGCTGAAATTTCCACCATGCTTGCTAATTATACTTTTGAGGGTGGAATACCAAAGAAACTTGGAGATCCCGAGTACCTACTATACCTTGCTCCATTAAAAGAAATTATATTAAAACTACTTTATGTGATCTTGGAGCCGGTGTTAGTGTTATGCCTCTCTCTTTATATCATAGACTTGACTTGAATAAGTTGACACCCTCTTGAAATATCTTTGCAAATGGCCGATAAATCAACTGCTATACCAGCCGGTATTTGTGAGGATGTGCCTGTTGTGGTTGCAAACGTTACTATTTTAACGGACTTTGTTATTCTTGATATTCCCGAGGATGATAGTATGTCTATTATTCTTGGAAGACCGTTTCTTAATACTACAGGGGCTGTTATTGATTGCAACAAAGGCAATGTCACTTTTCATGTTAATGGTAATGAGCATAAGGTACACTTTCCGAGGAAACAACCTCAAGTTCATAGTATCAACTCCATTGGAAAAATTCCATCGATTATAATTGGAGGTTTTGAATTTCCTCTTCCTACTGTCAAAAAGAAATATGATGTACTTATTATTGGGGATGTGCATAACCCCGTTGAGATAACTTAGTGTTATTCGAAATTTCTCCAGTTTCATGATTATCGGAATGAGTTTGTTTACAAGACTTGATCAACCTTGTTAGTGGATTCTTTTTTATGAGCATGAGATGGATGAAACTAGAAGCACAACCTTCTGTACCCTCTCTATACTTTCTGTTATTTAGTAAAAATAAAGTAAAAATATTATTTTTTTGTCTGTTTCCTGGCTTATATGTGCAATATAAAAATATCCCGAAAATAAAAGTCCTCAGAATGACATGCCAATTTAATATGATTTTTTCAGGAATATTTGAGGATTTACTGTGCAAAAATTACCACGGGAGGAGCTGCCACCTGGCCACAAGGGTGGAGGGCACGCCCCCCTGCCTCGTGGGCCCATGGTGGCCCTCCTCCACTTATCCCAGCGCCCATCTTCTTCCTCTGCCTCACACAAACCCGAAAAACCAACTCAGGCACGAGTTCCAGCCACTTTTGCTGTGATTTTCGATCTCCTTGCTCAAAGCACCTCTCGCAAAACTGCTTGGGGAGATTGTTCCTTGGTATGTGACTCCTCCATTGGTCCAATTAGTTTTTGTTCTAGTGCTTTATTCTTTGCAAATTTGTGTTGCATAGGTGACCATGTTCTTGAGCTTGCATGTCAAATTTATATGGTTCCAAGTAGTTCTAATGCTTGATATAGGCTCTAGCACTTGTAGGAGTAGTTGCTATCAGTTTTATTGAAGTTGGTTCACTTTTGTTTGAAGTTACTAAAAGTTTCAGATTATTTCAGAAATAATGAGGAGACTTCTGAGGGGTTCATCGAGCCGAAGCTCAAAGGAGAAACAAAATGAAGAAGCTCAGAGGCCCAAATATAATTTGCCTCGTACCGCGGAAATCCGACCGTGTGAATGGCCTTCTGATGATTTCTTGAGAGAGGCCGGGATTTATGAGGATGTCTATTCATTGATTGAAAATGCTGGCCTCACCGACTTCGTCCGCGACCAACGTCCACAGTATCTCTTACTCACAAATACTTTTGTGCAAAACTTCTGCTTTTTCCCTTAAGAATCACCTCCTTCAGTAGAGTATCATTTATATGACGTTGTTAAGAAAATGCCATTGTCTGAATTTTGCGCAGTCTGCAACATACCCCCTGAGGGTATCTTAGAGGAACCACCTTGTAAAGAGTTGGAACCATTTATTAACCTTATCTCTGTGGGAGAAACCAGGAAGGTTTCTGATGCGAGAATCACTAGCATACATTTTCCTGTGTTACGCTATTTTGCTTTATTTGCTAGTCGATGCTTGATTGGTCGTGGGAACTATGGAACCTTAGTGTTCCTGATATTATTATTCTGTTCCATGGTTTATACCGCGACAACACTGTTAGTATGGGCGGAATTGTTGCTAGGCGGTTAAGTTTGAACCGCACTAAGGGTCCTATCTTTGGAGGCATTTATGATTCACGCCTCGCTGCACACTTCAACATAGCTATTAGGCATTATGAGAAAGAGGAAAAATTACTGCCTAGTGCTTATCTAGATTATAAGAGCATGTTAGCCCATGATTTTCTTGTTAAGAGCAGGGATGGAGAGTTCAAATACAAGTTATACTTTGATAAACATTATCCTGAAACTATTACGTTGCCTGCTCCTTCCTTGTTTAATTTTGTAGGACCCTATCTCATTACGTGGGCTACCGTCCAAGCTTACAAAAATCCTGCACCATCCCTGGAACCGGAACCACAAGATGAGCCTCCACGACAATCTGTTTATTCTTGGTATCCGAGAGATGGTATCGACCCGATGGCGATCGAGCCTTCTTCATCACGGTATGATCCCAGCTATTCTTCGTCGCGATGCGACCCGGCTACATCTACGGGTATCCGCCAGCTATCCTCGGCAATAGACCAACTTAGGCCAAAAGCCTAAGCTTGGGGAGAATGCGTATTTCTCACCGACATTACATTTATGTTCACACACACTCATTGCTAGATGTCGGTGCTCATACTTTTTCACTGTAATATCCATGCTAGTTTATTTTCCTTTTCCTGCTTTCTTCTTGTGTGTTTGATAAACCTTAAGAAAAACCAAAAAAACTAATAGTATTAATTAGAAAGAAAACCCAAAAATATTTCCCGTTCTTCTTTTGCTTGTTGGGAGCTTTCCCGTGTAAATAGTTTTTTACTTCTTTTCTTTTCTTTGGGGGTCAGTAGGAGAAGACCATAATTTAATTGTTGAAGTGGCTCTTATATGCATTATTGTTGATTTAACTCAGAGCCCATATTGCCTTGTCTTCTCCTGTTTATTGAATGCTCGCAGATTCCAGCTTAGTCCAATGCATGTGCCCTCTTATTATTATTCACACCGTTCGGTCGTGCAAGTGAAAGGCAATTATGATGATATATGATGGACTGACTGAGATGAGAAAAGCTGGTATGAACTCGAACTCTTTTGTTTTTGTAAATATGATGAGTCCCTCGTTCTTGATTCAACTTATTATGAATAGACATGTTTGCAATGACAATTAGAGCTCATAGTTCCTTGTGCCATGCTTGATTAGCTATGAGTTATAATAGTTTACCTTGTGTGCCAACATGCTATTGAGATGATTATGATGTGGTATGATGGGGTGGTATCCTCCTTTGAATGATTTAAGTGACTTGACTTGGCGCATGTTCACGCATGTAGTTGAAACAAATCAACATAGCCTTCACGATATTTATGTTCATGGTGGATTATATCCTACTCATGCTTGCATCCAATGTTTATTAATTTTAATGCATGTACATGGCTGTTGTCACTCTCTAGTTGGTCGCTTCCCAGTCTTTTGCTAGCCTTCACTTGTACTAAGCGGGAATACTGCTTGTGCATCCAATCCCTTAAACCCCAAAGTTATTCCAGATGAGTCCACTATACCTTCCTATATGCGGTATCTACCTTCCGTTCCAAGTAAATTTGTATGTGTCAAACTCTAAACCTTCAAATAAACATTCTGTTTTGTATGATCGAATAGCTCATGTATCAACCAAGGTTGTCCTTATCTTTCGTGTTAGGCGGGTTATTCTCAAGAGGAGTGGACTCCGCTCCTCACTCACGAGAAAATGGCTGGTCACCGGGATGCCGAGTCCCATGCTTTATGCAAACTAAATCAAAATTAATTGCCAAAAAAACTCCCCCTGGGACCTGATGTGTGTTGGAGACACTCGTTGTTTCGAGCAAGTCATGGATTGATGCTTCTTGGTGGAGGGGGAGTATAAACTTTACCATTCTGTTTGGGAACCGCCTATAATGTGTTTAGCATGGAAGATATCACCATCTCTTAGTTGCTACGTTGACAATGAAAGTATACCTCTCAAAATATAATTTATCTCTATTTCAAAACCGAGCTCTGGCACCTCTACAAATCCCTGCTTCCCTCTGCGAAGGGCCTATCTATTTGATTTTATGTTGAGTCATCACCCTCTTATTAAAAAGCACTAGCTGGAGAGCACAGCTGTCATTTGCATTCATCACTATTAATCTATATTGGGTATGACTATGATTGGATCTCCTTTACCATGAATTACAATGTCTAGTCAGTCCTTGATCTTTAAAGGTGCTCTGCATTTATGTTTTGCGGTCTCAGAAAGGGCTAGCAAGATACCATCTTGTTATATCATATTATGATTGTTTTGAGAAAGTGGTGTCATCCGAGATTTATTATTATGGCTTGCTAGTTGATTATGCTATTGATATGAGTAATTATGAGACCTGAGAATTATTGCAAATGTGGTTAGCTATGATCTTTGCTGAAAACTCAAATGCTGGCTTGACATAGTTACAACAACAAGAGCAAACAGAGTTTGTAAAAGTTTTTCTTTCTTTCAGTTTGTCAACTGAATTGCTTGAGGACAAGCAAGGGTTTAATCTTGGGGGAGTTGATACGTCTCCGTCGTATCTACTTTTCCAAACACTTTTGCCCTTGTTTTGGACTCTAACTTGTATGATTTGAATGGAACTAACCCGGACTGACGCTGTTTTTAGCACAATTGCCATGATGTTGTTTTATGTGCAGAAAACAAAAGTTCTCGGAATGACCTGAAACTCCACAGGATGTCTTATAAAAAATAATAAAAAATCCTCGCCAAAGATGAAGACCAGGGGGCCCACACCCTGTCCACTAGGGTGGGGGCGCGCCCCCTACCTCATGGGCCCCCTGGAGACCCTCTGATGCCAACTCCAACTCAATATATTTGCTTTTGGAGAGAAAAAATCAGGGAGAAGAAATCATCACGTTTTACGATACGGAGCCGCCGCCAAGTCCTAAAACCTCTCGGGAGGGCTGATCTGGAGTCCGTTCAGGGTTTCGGAGAGGGGGATTCGGCGCCGTCGTCATCATCAACCATCCTCCATCACCAATTTCATGATCCTCACCGCCGTGCGTGAGTAATTCCATCGTAGGCTTGCTGGATGGTTACGGGTTGGATGAGATTTATCATGTAATCGAGTTAGTTTTGTTTGGGTTTGATCCCTAGTATCCACTATGTTCTGAGATTGATGTTGTTATGACTTTGCTATGCTTAATGCTTGTCACTAGGGCCCGAGTGCCATGATTTCAGATCTGAACCTATTATGTTTTCATGAATATATGTGAGTTCTTGATCCTATCTTACAGGTCTATAGTCACCTACTATGTGTTATGATCCGGCAACCCCGAAGTGAGAATAATCGGGACCACTCCCGGTGATGACTATAGTTTGAGGAGTTCATGTATTCACTATGAGCTAATGCTTTGCTCCGGTTCTCTATTAAAAGGAGGCCTTGATATCCCTTAGTTTCCAATAGGACCCCGCTGCCATGGGAGGGTAGGACAAAAGATGTCATGCAAGTTCTTTTTCATAAGCACGTATGACTATATACGGAATACATGCCTACATTACATTGATGAATTGGAGCTAGTTCTGTGTCACCCTATGTTATGACTGTTACATGATGAACCGCATCCGGCATAATTATCCATCACTGATCCGGTGCCTACGAGTTTTCCATATACTGGTTCATGTTTATTTACTTTCCCGTTGCTACTGTTATAATCACTACAAAATACCAAAAACATTACTTTTACTGTCTTTACTTTTGCTGCCGTTACCACCACTATCATATTACTTTGCTACTAAACACTTTGCTGTTGATACTAAGTTTCCAAGTGTGGTTGAATTGACAACTCAGTTGCTAATACTTGAGAATATTCTTTGGCTCCCCTTGTGTCGAATCAATAAATTTGGGTTGAATACTCTACCCTCGAAAGCTGTTGCGATCCCCTATACTTGTGGGTTATTAGGACCCCGAACAACCTTCGGTACATCAAAACAAATAAACTCATAACAAAACTGTCATCGAAACGTTAAGCGTGCGGACCCTACGGGTTCGAGAACTATGTAGACATGACCGAGACACGTTTCCGTTCAATAACCAATAGCGGAACCTAGATGCTCATATTGGCTCCCACATATTCTACGAAGATCTTTATCGGTCAAACCGCATAACAACATACGTTGTTCCCTTTCTCATCGGTATGTTACTTGCCCGAGATACGATCATCGGTATCTCAATACCTAGTTCAATCTCGTTACCGGCAAGTCTCTTTACTCGTTCTGTAATACATCATCCCGCAACTAACTCATTAGTTGCAATGCTTGCAAGGCTTAGGTGATGTGCATTACCGAGAGGGCCCAGAGATACCTCTCCGACAATCGAAGTGACAAATCCTAATCTCGAAATACGCCAACCCAACAAGTACCTTCGGAGACACCTGTAGAGCACCTTTATAATCACCCAGTTATGTTGTGACGTTTGGTAGCACACAAAGTGTTCCTCCCAAGCAGGAGTTGCATAATCTCATAGTCATAGGAACATGTATAAGTCATGAAGAAAGCAATAGCAACATACTAAACGATCGGGTACTAAGCTAACGGAATGGGTCATGTCAATCACATCATTCTCCTAATGATGTGATCCCGTTAATCAAATGAAAACTCATGTCTATGGTCAGGAAACATAACCATCTTTGATCAACGAGCTAGTCAAGTAGAGGCATACTAGTGACACTCTGTTTGTCTATGTATTCACACATGTATTATGTTTCCGGTTAATACAATTCTAGCATGAATAATAAACATTTATCATGATATAAGGAAATAAATAATAACTTCATTATTGCCTCTAGGGCATATTTCCTTCAGTCTCCCACTTGCACTAGAGTCAATAATCTAGATTACACAGTAATGATTCTAACACCCATGGAGCCTTGGTGCTGATCATGTTTTTCTCGTGGAAGAGGCTTAGTCAACGGGTCTGCAACATTCAGATCCATATGTATCTTTCAAATTTCTATGTCTCCCACCTGGACTACCCGGATGGAATTGAAGCGTCTCTTGATGTGCTTGGTTCTCTTGTGAAATCTGGATTTCTTCGCCAAGGCTATTGCTCTAGTATTGTCACAAAAGATTTTCATTGGACCCGATGCACTAGGTATGACACCTAGATCAGATATGAACTCCTTCATCCAGACTCCTTCATTTGCTGCTTCCGAAGCAGCTATGTATTCCGCTTCACACGTACATCCCGCCACGACGCTTTGTTTAGAACTGCACCAACTGACAGCTCCACCGTTCAATGTAAACACGTATCCGGTTTGCGATTTAGAATCGTCCGGATCAGTGCCAAAGCTTGCGTCAACATAACCATTTACGATGAGCTCTTTGTCACCTCCATAAACGAGAAACATATCCTTAGGAGGTACTTTAGGATGCTCTTGACCGCTGTCCAGTGATCCACTCCTGGATTACTTTGGTACCTCCCTGCTAGACTTATAGCAAGGCACACATCAGGTCTGGTACACAGCATTGCATACATGATAGAGCCTATGGCTGAAGCATAGGGAACATCTTTCATTTTCTCTCTATCTTCTGCAGTGGTCGGGCATTGAGTCTTACTCAACTTCACACCTTGTGACATAGGCAAGAACCCTTTCTTTGCTTGATCCATTTTGAACTTCTTCAAAGCTTTGTCAAGGTATGTGCTTTGTGAAAGTCCAATTAAGTGTTTTGATCTATCTCTATAGATCTTAATGCCCAATATGTAAGCAGCTTCACCGAGGTCTTTCATTAAAAAACTCTTATTCAAGTATCCCTTTATGCTATCCAGAAATTCTATATCATTTCCAATCAGTAATATGTCATCCACATATAATATCAGAAATGCTAGGGAGCTCCCACTCACTTTCTTGTAAATACAGGCTTCTCCAAAAGTTTGTATAAAACCAAATGCTTTGATCATAGTATCAAAGCGTTTATTCCAACTCCGAGAGGCTTGCACTAGTCCATAAATGGATCGCTGGAGCTTGCACACTTTGTTAGCTCCTTTGGATCGACAAAACCTTCGGTTGCATCATATACAACTCTTCTTCCGTAAATCCATTCAGAATGCAGTTTTGACATCCATTTGCCAAATTTCATAATCATAAAATGCGGCAATTGCTAACATGATTCGGACAGACTTAAGCATCGCTCTGGTGAGAAGGTCTCATCGTAGTCACTCCCTTGAACTTGTCAAAACCTTTCACAACAAGTCGAGCTTTGTAGACAAAACATTACCGTCGACATCGGTCTTCTTCTTGAAGATCCATTTATTATCAATTGCTTGCCGATCATCAGGCAAGTCAACCAAAGTCCACACTTTGTTCTCATACATGGATCCCATCTCAGATTTCATGGCCTCAAGCCATTTTGCGGAATCTGGGCTCACCATCGCTTCTTCATAGTTCATAGGTTCATCATGATCTAGTAGCATGACTTCCAAAACAGGATTACCATACCACTCTGGTGCGGATCTTACTCTGGTTGATCTACGAGGTTCAGTAGCAACTTGATCTGAAGTTCCATGATCATCATCATTAACTTCCTCACTAATTGGTGTAGGCGTCCACGAGAAACCGGTTTACGTGATGAACTACTTTCCAATAGAGGAGCAGGTATAGTTACCTCATCAAGTTCTACTTTCCTCCCACTCACTTCTTTCGAGAGACACTCCTTCTCTAGAAAGGATCCATTCTTAGCAACGAATGTCTTGCCTTTGGATCTGCGATAGAACGTGTACCAAACAGTCTCCTTTGGGTATCCTATGAAGACACATTTCTCCGATTTGGGTTCGAGCTTATCAGGTTGAAGCTTTTTCACATAAGCATCGCAGCCCCAAACTTTCAGAAACGACAACTTTGGTTTCTTGCCAAACCATAGTTCATAAGGCGTCGTCTCAATAGATTTCGATGGTGCCCTATTTAACGTGAATGCGGCCGTCTCTAAAGCATAACCCCAAAACGATAGCGGTAAATCAGTAAGAGACATCATAGATCGCACCATATCAAGTAAAGAAATACGATTCTGACGTTCGGACACACCATTACGCTGTGGTGTTCCGGGTGGCATGAGTTGCGAAACTATTCCGCATTATTTCAAATGTAGACCAAACTCGTAACTCAAATATTCTCCTCCACGATCATTTCGTAGAAACTTTATTTTCTTACTACGATGATTTTCAACTTCACACTGAAATTCTTTGAACTTTTAAAATGTTTCAGACTTATGCTTCATCAAGTAGATATACCCATATCTGCTTAAATCATCTGTGAAGGTGAGAAAGTAACGATATCCACCACAAGATTCAACATTCATCTGACCACATACATCTGTATGTATGATTTCCAACAAATCTGTTGCTCTCTCCATAGTATGGGAGAACGGCGTTTTAGTCATCTTGCCCATGAGGCACGGTTCGCAAGTACCAAGTGATTCATAATCAAGTGGTTCCAAAAGTCCATCAGTATGGAGTTTCTTCATGCGCTTTACACCAATATGACCTAAACGGCGGCGATTGCCACAAATAAGTTGCACTATGATTATCAACTCTGCATCTTTTGGCTTCAACATTATGAATATGTGTATTACTACTATCGAGATTCATCAAAAATAGACCACTCTTCAAGGGTGCATGACCATAAAAGATATAACTCATATAAATAGAACAACCATTATTCTCTGATTTAAATGAATAACCGTCTCGCATCAAACAAGATCCAGATATAATGTTCATCCTCAACGCTGGCACCAAATAACAATTATTTAGGTCTAATACTAATCCCGAAGGTAGATGTAGAGGTAGCATGCCGACCGCGATCACATCGACTTTGGAACCATTTCCCACGCGCATTGTCACCTCGTCCTTTGCCAGTGTTTGCTTAATCCATAGTCCCTGTTTAGAGTTGCAAATATTAGCAACAAAACCAGTATCAAATACCCAGGTGCTACTGCGAGCTCTAGTAAGGTACACATCAATAACATGTATATCACATATACCTTTGTTCACCTTGCCATCCTTCTTATCCGCTAAATACTTGGGGCAGTTCCGCTTCCGGTGACCGATCGCTTGCGGTAGAAGCACTCGATTTCAGGCTTAGGTCCAGACTTGGGTTTCTTCTCCCGAGCAAAGAACTTGCGTGCTGTTCTTCTTGAAGTTCCCCTTCTTCTTACCTTTGCCCTTCTTCTTGAAACTGGTGGTCTTATTGACCATCAACACTTGATGCTCCTTGATTTCTACCTCCGCAGCCTTTAGCATTGCAAAGAGCTCGGGAATTGTTTTATCCATCCCTTGCATATTATAGTTCATCACGAAGCTCTTGTAGCTTGGTGGAAGTGATTGGAGAATTCTGTCAATGATGCTATCGTCCGGAAGATTAACTCTCAGTTGAATCAAGTGATTGCAGTACCCAGACATTTTGAGTATATGCTCACTGACAGAACTATTCTCCTCCATCTTGCAGTTGTAGAACTTATTGGAGACTTCATATCTCTCAATCTGGGCATTCTTTTGGAATATTAACTTCAACTCCTGGAACATCTCATATGCTCCATGACGTTCAAAATGTCATTGAAGTCCTAGTTCTAAGTCGTAAAGCATGGAACATTGAACTATCAAGTAGTCATCAACACGCGACTGCCAGGCATTCACAATGTCTGCGATTCTTTGCGCAGTGGTACACCTAAGCGGTGCTTCGGGGCGTAACTCTTACGTGCAGCAATGAGGCTAATCCTCAAATTACGGACCCGATCCGTAATTGCTACCATCATCTTTCAACTTTGCTTTCTCAAGGAACACATTAAAATTCAACGGAACAACAGCATGGGTCATCTATCTACAATCAAACATAGACAAGCAAGATACTATCAGGTACTAAGTTCATGATAAATTTAAGTTCAATTAATCATATTACTTGAGAACTCCCACTTAGAAAGACATCCCTCTAATCCTCTAAGTGATCATGTGATCCAAATCAACTAAACCATAACCGATCATCACGTGAAATGGAGTAGCTTTCAATGGTGAACATCACTATGTTGATCATATCTACTATATGATTCACGCCGACCTTTCGGTCTCGGTGTTCGAGGCCATATCTGCATATGGTAGGCTCGTCAAGTTTAACTCGAGTATTCTCGCTTGTGCAAAACTAGCTTGCACCTGTTGTAGATGGACGTAGAGCTTATCACACCCGATCATCACGTGGTGTATGCAGGCACGACGAACTTTGGCAGTGCATACTCAGGGAGAACACTTTTATCTTGAAATTTAGTGAGAGATCATCTTGTAATGCTACCGTCAATCAAAGCAAGATAAGATGCATAAAAGATAAACATCACATGCAATCAATATAAGTGATATGATATGGCCATCATCATCTCGTGCTTGTGATCTCCATCTCCGGAGCACCGTCATGATCACCATCGTCATCGGCACGACACCTTGATCTCCATCGTAGCATTGTTATCGTCTCGCCAATTTTATGCTTCTACGACTAACGCTACCGCTTAGTGATAAAGTAAAGCATTACAGGGCGATTGCATTGCATACAATAAAGCGACAACCATATGGCTCCTGCCAATTGCCGGTAACTCGGTTACAAAACATGATCATCTCATACAATAAAATTTAGCATCATGTCTTGACCATATCACATCACAACATGCCCTGCAAAAACAAGTTAGACGTCCTCTACTTTGTTGTTGCAAGTTTTACGTAGCTGTTATGGGCTTAGCAAGAACCGTTCTTACCTACGCATCAAAACCACAACGATAGTTTGTCAAGTTGGTGTTGTTTTAACCTTCGCAAGGACCGGGCGCAGCCACACTCGGTTCAACTAAAGTTGGAGAAATTGACACCCGCCAGCCACCTGTGTGCAAAGCACGTCGGTAGAACCAGTCTCGTGTATGCGTACGCGTAATGTCGGTCCGGGCCGCTTCATCCAACCGAACCAAAGTATGACATGCTGGTAAGCAGTATGACTTATATCGCCCACAACTCACTTGTGTTCTACTGGTGCATATAACTGTTGGAAATATGCCCTAGTGGCAATAATAAATTAGTTATTATTATATTTCCTTGTTCATGATAATCAATTATTATCCATGCTAGAATTGTATTGATAGGAAACTCAGATACATGTGTGGATACATAGACAACACCATGCACTACAAAAAAAGACACATCCGTGACATTTTGGGCCGAACGAATTTTTTTTCTGTCATACATATGACACTTCTATGACGATAATTGTGACAAAACCCGGTATCATCATAGATGTGGTGGGCTCCTACTTCTATGACAAAAAATCATGACAGAAAATGGGATTTTCGTCCTGGGCGGGCCGGAGACGCAGCTGCATGACATTCTTTGGGCTGTCCATGACGAAAAAAACCGTGGTAGAAGCGAGGGGGAGGAAAATTTCGGGGAGTTCCCGGTTACGGTGGGAGGTCGGGGGCCGAGCGATGCGGGTTTCTCTCATACACGTACACGCGTGTGTGCGAGGCGTTGGCTCTAACTGAACCCGAGCGAGGCATTGGGATCTAACTGAACCTGAGCGATTGCCTGCGAACTACAGCGTTCTTGAACCCGAGCGATCGATCGATGGTCATTAATCGAACCCGATCGAGTGATTCCTGCACTCGCTACTAACTGAAGCCGATCGATGTTGCCTCTGGGATGAGCGGTGAGTGTTGCAGGGTGGGGGGTTGGATGAGCAGTGGCGGTGGCGTTGCCTCTGGATGAACATGACCCGTGGTGTGGTGGAGGGCTGGATGAGCGATGAGCGGTGGAGGGGTGCCCGTGTAGGGGTGGATGAACAGGACCCGTGGTGTGGAGGGCAGGATGAGCGATGAGACGGTGGAGGGGTGCCCGTGGAGGGGTGGTTGAACAGACCCGTGGTGTGGAGGGCTGGATGAGCGAGTAGACGGTGGAGGGGTGCCCGTGGAGGGTGGTTGGACAAGACCCGTGGTGTGGAGGGCTGAATGAGCAGTGAGCGGTGGAGGGGTGCCCGTGGAGGGGTGGTTGAACAGGACCCCGTGGTGTGGAGGGCTGGATGAATAGTAGATGGTGGAGGGGTGGTTGAACAGTAGCCGGTGGAGTAGCGCGCGGTGGAGGCTAGATGAACAGGAGCCCGTGGAGGCTGGAGGAGGTCGACGGTGGATGAACAGTAGCTTGTGGAGGCTGGAGGGGGTCGACGGTGGAGATGAACAGTATCCCGTGGAGTCCCGTTTTGCGGTATGCCACACCCCTCCCGATGAACAGGACCCCCGTTTCGACCGTAGCGCTCCAACACAAGTCCGTTTCCTCCATTTTGCGGTACACCACCCCCCTCCCGATCAACGGGACCCCGTTTCGACCGTAGGAGGTCCGTTTCCTCCATTTTGCGGTACGCCACACCCCTCCCGATCAACAGGACCCCCGTTTCGACCGTAGGAGGTCTGTTTCCTCCGTTGTGCGGTACGCCAGGCCTCGTTTCCATCGCCTCTTCCGTCCAAGCCCTCCCGATAAACACGACCACGCATTCCGTTGCCTCCCCATGAACACGGCGCATTCCGTTGCCTCCCCATGAACACGACGACGACGTTGTTTCTCCGTTCTGACCCAGCCATGTCAACGAGCCCTCGCCAGACGAGCGTGTCGCGAGTAGGCGTTCGAGACCCGCCGGATGTACACATACGTGGCGTATTTTCTTTCTTGCACCACGGCGCATGCGTATGTGTACATGCTACGTGCGGCGCCTCTACATCGACCGGTATGTACGTACATCGTTCGCCACCGAATGACAACGCCACGTGCGCTTTGACCAGGTGGGTCCCGGCGTAGCGCTTCCTTGCGTCGAAGATGTAGCCGGTGGGTCCCGGCGGTCGGGCGAATGGTTTTATTTTTTGCCGGACGCACTTCCTTGCATGCGAAGGTGTAGCTGGTGGGTCCCAGCGATCGAGAAACATTTTTTCGTGAAATACGGTGGCCCGTCGGGTGGGTCCCGGTGATCGAGGGCAAACGCGTTTTTCGCGATATCTTGATGGGCGTCCGGTGGGTCCCTCGCCGGTGGAGGAATAATTATTTTCCGCGTAATAAGGAGGCACTTCCTTGCGGCTGCCGTGGACCCAAATCGGCCTCTCCACGTCTGATACTCTTCCGATGGAAGTCATTCGTTGACCACTTTGACCACGCCGCGCCGAGAGCACCACGGCAGTGGACGACGGCGAGGCATAGGAAGGGGACGGCGCGGAGCTGGGGAAGACGCGGCAGTGGATGCCCACGCGGAGAGGAGTACGAGCGTTCACCGGTTCGGCTGCGGTGTGAGGCTGCCATCGCCGCAGAATAACAGGGGGTGTGGGTGAGTAGAGGGATGCCACAGCGGTGTGGGACTAGTAGGGGCTGAGGCTGCAAGGCGGCTGACCCGACCACGGAGGCGGGAGTAGGCGGTCCTGCCAGCGCTGCTTTGGCAGCTGGAGCAAGAAGATCAGAGATTGAAGAAACACGCCGGCCGTTGGATTGACATCCAACGGTTACATCTGCTAGAATCATTTGTTGACGTATATAATAACTAAAAAAATCTTGCATACGCGTCAACTAAACAGGCCCACAAGTCAGACCACTCCCTCTTTTTTTAATAATTTATATATAGCTCATGGCAACTTCTTATGCAATTTATCGCAGTCGTTTTTTTTGGTTGGCCAGGGCCAATTTCGCATATTTCTGTGGGTTCCAAACTACTTTTAATACCGAAATGTCCAGCCAGATTTAAAGTACTTTGAAGATATATTTAAATTAGGTTAATGCCCAGTGAAATAGGAATCTGAAAATGTGAAAAAAAATTCAGAAATTATAAAGTAATTGCCAATTTGTCATCTGTTTTTATATTTACAACACATTTCATATTACTTTCAAGATTTGCAGGCGCCTTGAAAGAGTTGCAGCCCATCAGGGGCTTGGATTGGGTATTCTTCAGAAAAAATAAACTGGGCTCATTTTCACAAAGAAAAAAATAGCTGGGCTGGTCACATGGTGAACATAAAATATAAGACTGGGCTAGACGGGCCATAGCCCAGTTCAAACCCTGCTCCGTCTCAACAATACCAAACAAAAAAAATACTGCTCGAGTAGCTACGTCCCAGGTGTCAGCCAATCTTGTGATGTTCTCTTGTCTATTGACTATATACGCTCACAATGTCGTGGGTCCCAGATGTCGTGAAAACACTAGGAGGAAGCATTTTATTTTTCCATACGCGACGTGGTGGGCCCCTCTTGTCATCCTCTCCACGTACTTACATCGATTCCTGTTATTTGTTGACCATGTTGACAACGCGAGAGGCGGCGCCTTGGCGAAGCGCACCAAAGCGCCTTGGAGGACGTCGGCGTTAACGATTTAGGAGGCGGTGGAGTGGCGATCGTCTTGTTGGCGCAACCGGCCGTGTGTGGCGGAAGCGGCGGCCGGGCGCTGGTTTGGTTTTGGCGGTGGATGAAGACAGATCAAGAAACACGACAGTTGTAAAAGCGGCAGGAGTACTTAACAACCTTAATCGAAACGGCGGGGCACTTAACAACCAAAGCTGAAAGCGGTATGAGTACTTATACAGGTTCAACTGTAGAAAGCACGCCTCGAACAGTGCTACTTTGCCTACAGTTAACCAAGGGTGAGGCCGCCAATCCCCAGGACAAGGCCCAGGCGCCTGTCGGATTTCGGGTTCCGGCAGACCCCTAAGGTTCGAACTCTAGGGTGCGCGCGGAGATCCAACCCTCCACCATCTCGTCCCTCGCCGAATCGCAAGAACCTAAACTACTAAGAAGAACAGCACAAGAGACACGAGATTTATACTGGTTCAGGCCACCATCATGGTGTAATACCCTACTCCAGTGTGTGGTGTGTGGATTGCCTCTTGGGCTGATGAGGAACAATACAGGGCAGAACAGCCTTGCGAGGGTCTGTACTTGGTGGGTGCGATGAACTGCTAAGTGGTGTCCCATCGCTCTAGCTTGAGGATCGGGTCTCTCTCTCTCTCTCTGGATCCCAAAATGCCTTCTTGGGGGAAGATGCCCTACTATGGTGGCCAGCTCTACTTATATAGGCGAAGGCCCTGGGCCACTTCCCAAATATTGAGTGGGAAGGGCGCCAACAATTGGCCATTTTGAAGGGGAACAGCGGGTACACTTATCCTGACTAAAGTTGGACCTCGCCTGCCAAAGGCTCCGGTGATGACGCCTGCTTGGGCTCCACGATGATCGCATTCCAGCCGTTGGGGCTGGTCTTGGTCTTGTTGCACCGAAGCGGATGCCTTTGCTTGATGCTCCTGCTGCGCTTGCTCCCTTTGCACCAAAGAGGAAAGGAGGGGCTACTGGCAGCGCTGGCGCCGACCGCACCCTTGGTCATCATGGCTTACGTCATGGGCACCTCGCAAGGTACCACCTTGAACTCTCCGCCTCCTCGTGAGCTTGACTGACGAGGCCGTGCACGAGGAAGCTCTTGGTCGTCCACCCATGAGGCTTGGCCCCTCGCGAGGGTCTTGAGCTTGTGTAGATGAAGATGGGCTGTCCTGGGCCTCCTTTGAGCCACGCCCGCAGCCGCAGTGTGCAAGTCTGGGACCCCTGTTCCCGAGCAGCCGATAGAGCCCCGGGCCCATAGTGCGCCCGAACTTGGCGGCGGCGAGGCGAAAGGGCAAGTCGCGGCTTCATGGGCCCTAACAGCCTGCGACCTTGGGCACCGCGTGGCGGTTGATTGGGCGTGGGCGCTTACGCAGCAGCGGGTTGATAATAGAGCGGCATCTTCCTGCCTCCTTTACTTTCTCCGATTCTTTGCTCAGATCCCCTTTCTTGCGCCTCTCCTCCACTGCTTCCAAGACCTTGGATCCACTCCGCCTTTGTGCCCTAGCCGATCATGGCTCCTCGTCAAACCCGGCCGGAGCTGGTACTCTCCTGCCTTGGACCCGCCCGAATGTGTCGTGGCCGAGCCTTGCCACAATGCGCCGGTGGCGGAGACGCAGGGCGTCAGCGGAACGGCGGTGTTCAAGGCCGGATCCTCCGCCCCTGAGGGTCGGGGGAGTACCTTCTACCCGTTCTTCGCGGGCGCCAATATTGCTGGTCTGGCGCCTCCCTTCTCTGAGTTCTTCTTCTGCGTCCTTCGCCATTACAACATTCACGCTCTGCACCTTCATCCCAACTCTGTCCTTCTTCTGGCAATCTTCGCCTACTATTGTGAGGCCCATGTTGGGGTGAAGCCCTCGGTGGCCTTGTTGCGCCACTACTTCTTCCTCCGATTCTCCCGTGGTCCCGTCTCGCGTCGCGAGCTTAATCGCCTCTGGCGGAGCCATTGCCATTTCAAACACCGGGAAGCGGATTGAGGGCTTCGAGGAGCAAGTGGGTCTTGGTGGATCTTGGGCGGATCCACCCTCGGCTGATCCTGCCCACAGAGCCCGCCGAGAGTTCCGATGACTGGTCCCGAGCGAAGCTTCGGGATCCTCGCGCGAAGCTGGTGCTCGAGAGGATGGATGCAGATCTGAAGCCGGACGATGCGGCGGCGGCGAGGCTGGGCTGCGTCGTCACGAGGGAGTTCTGGAGCACCAATCGGCTCTGCTTCGCCAAGATGCTTCGCTTCCGATGTTGAGGCCTAACCCGAGCCACTTGGCCATGTCCAGCGAGGATCTGGTGTCGGTCCTCCAGTCCTTGGTAGGGGTCGATGTGGCGAGGCCGGGCGCCCAGCGCCCTGTTCCTTCACGAGATTGGGAGTAGGTTGTGGGGTCCATGCCCGCCTTTAATGGGGACGGGCTGCGTGCCCTGGAGGCTCGGAGGACCTGGTGGGCGTGTCCTCTTCCGACTCGGCGAAGAGGTGGAGGAAAGGGAGCCAGAGAGGGGTTGCCTCGAGGCGAGTCAAGGGCTCCCTCCCTGCGGCCTTGAGCCCGCGTTCTCCGCCTCCCGAGAGTGGCGACGACGAGGATGAGGGTGAGCGGGAGGCGGCTTGCCCCGATCCCGAAGAAGGACGGGACTGGCTGATCCCAGCAGGTCCGCCCGGCTCGGCGATCCAGAGATCGCCTCCGCTCTGGTCTCCTTGAAGCCGATCCCTGCGGTGGCTCTCGGGCTTCAAGTATGGCGGAGGTTGCTCGAGTCCACCGGTGACGATTTGTAAGTGCACTTCTGTCTTGATTATTGTTTTGTCGACGAGATCTGATGTCCATGCTCTTCGGCCAGGCTGGCGCCCGCAGCGAAGAAGCTGAAGGGGGCTCCTGAGGCCCCATCCGTGATGGTGCCTTCGCCCGAAAAGGAAGATGACCCTGACGCCCAGGCCTCTCCTGCCCGGGCGTCCTCATGGCTGAGCCAGCCAGAAGCGAGCTTCAGCCTTGTCCCAGGCGACTCCCGAGGTGGCCTTGCTGGACGCTGCCTCCACCGTGGCCGTGGTGCCGCTGGTTCCGCCTCAAGGCGCAGTGGCTGCTCCGCCGCCATCTCCTCCTACTCCGCCAACTGCTCTCTCTCCGACTCCTCCCGCTGTCCTGGATCATGCTGCCGCTGAATTGGACCGGCTGCGGCAGGATCTTCTGGGCACCGACCCTCGCTTGGTGGCCGGGCGCTTGGAGCTGGCCTCTGGCTGGATTCGCGCCGACGCTTCGATTTGGGCGGCGCTGGTCCAGGCTTCGACGGCTTGTGACGAGGAGAAGCAGGCTATTCGCGAGGCGAAGGTATCCCGCGATGCTGCCCTGGGGGAGGCAGCCAGCATCCGAGGTCGTTGTGAGACGCTGGAGGGCGAGCTGAAGGGCCTGCAGAACCAGCTCGCCGAGGAGGCCCGCCTCGCCAGAGTAGGAGGAAGGCATGAAGGCTCATGAGGCGCCATCAAGGACCGGGAGGCCTGTTGAAGAAGCGCCGCGACCGCCTAGGCGCTACTGGAGCAGGAGCTGGAGGCGAGGAAGGTCGAGCTGGACGCCAAGGCGCGGGTTCTTGCTGAAGATCGCGTGGCCTTCATGGACATGGAGGTGAAGGCTCGTGTCCTGCTGAGGGAGCTTTATGACAGCGGCCTGGAGATCCCACTGGCCGGCGCAGAGGATGGCCCCGCAAAGCTGCTTCCCTTCCTGATTCACGCTCTTGAAGATGTCTCCCTTGGTCTTGGCCCTACGGCCGAGGCCGAGGCGCATGTTTTGTCTTCTGCGGCACTGACGCGGATCCTCACCCACATCTATCTTCGCGATCCCAGCGTCGACATGGACAGCCTGCTGGAGCCAGCAAGCGGCGAGCATGCGGCTACCGCTGCCGAGGCTGTGAAGGGGTCGCGGAGGCTCTGTTGGGAAGTTCCGGCCTTCAGCACCAAGCCGGGCGAGGCGCTGCCGACCTGCTGCTTCACAAGGTGAGCCCACTCCAGCTGCTCCACACCGCCGACAAGTGACTCATTGCGGCTCTGTCTTGCTTTTAATTCCTGCACATGCATCATGCCTCGGGAGGCGTTTAAACTTGCGTTTGGTACTGCGATGACAAAGGTGGACTGTAATATTTGCTTTTGAATTCCTTGAAATTTGTGCTTCCTACTTGCTTATGTTCTACGGCAGAGCCGGCCCGCTCATACCTCGGCCGCCGTTACCCGACCGAAACACAGGCCAGGACCAAGGAGTGAGGGGCTACGTGACAAGTTAGGCTCCTGAGCCGCGATGCTCAGGAGTCCCCCTTGGCGCACGAACAGCAAGTAGGGAGGTGAGGCGCAGGTGGATCCACCGTTCTACGTCTGCAGAGCCCGGCCCCGCGCATACCTCAACCGCCGTTAGCCTTTCGAAACTAAGGGGTGTGAGGGGCTACGTGACCAGTTAGGCTCCTGAGTCGCGATGCTCAGGAGTCCCCCTTGACGCTCAAACGACATGCATACCTTGGCTCCGCTCGGGGAGTGGCGTGCGACGAACCAGGCCCGAGGGGCCTGGCTGGGTGGCGTGCATCTGGGCATGACCCAGGCGCAGCCCCCGTGCCCAGCCCCCTCACGCGGCGCTCCCGAGGGGAGGCGTTGCGACGAGGCCAGACACTGAGCTCTGGGCTCCCTGAGGTTGATGCGACCCGGAGGCCACCCTCAGTTGTTTATCACCAGCGCGGAGCATAGCGCTTCCGCATGCGTACGGGCATAGCCGCTCCTCGGTAGTGTCGTCAGCCAGCGCGGAGCATGGTGCTTCCACTGGAACGTGGGAGGGGGCTCCCCTCCGGGAGGAGCCCCCGGGGCGTATATAGACCCACCCTGACACGTGGCTGGCACGGTAGGGCTAGACGAGGTGTCTCTGGGCACCCGTGAGCCAGCCAGGGACTCCACGAGGCCCTACCTCAAGGCAGGTTGCGCTGGCTCTGGGCCTTGTCTTGAGTGTGTTCCTGCAAATTTGGCCAAATGCCGGTTTCTCGTCTTGGTCCCGGCTCTCGGGCTGGTCTCTACCGTCGCTGGCAAGCCAGGTCGCGATGCCATGGACAAGACCAGAGGGTGAGGGCCGGAGAGACGGTAGGAGCCCTGAGTCGTGATGGTCAGGCACCCCCCCTTTAACGCGCAAGCTAGGTTAGATGAGCAACTCTACGTCCTCGGGTCCCGGCTCTCGGGCTGGTCTCTACCGTCGCTGGCAAGCCAGGTCGCGATGCCATGGACAAGACCAGAGGGTGAGGGCCGGAGAGCCAGTAGGAGCCCTGAGTCGCGATGCTCAGGCACCCCCCCTTTAACGCGCAATCTAGGTCAGATGACGCAACTCTACGTCCTCGGGTCCCGGCTCTCAGGCTGGTCTCTACCATCGCTGGCAAGCCAGGTCGCGATGCCATGGACAAGACCAGAGGGTGAGGGCCGGAGGGCCGGTAAGAGCCCTGAGTCGCGATGCTCAGGCACCCCCCCTTTAACGTGCAAGATTTCGCCACCCAGGAGAAGGCACCAAATAACAAGCATGGTGGAAGGAGAGCATAATCCTAAGGAAAACGCATGAAGGATACATGCACTGGGACTGGCCCGAGCGGCTTGGGGATGATGCAGCCAGGGGCGCCCAACAGGATAAGCTAAAGACATGAAATAAAAGGGATACATGCCGCAGGACGGACCCACGCTGCCTGGGAATAATCTTGACCTCAAGGCGCTCCCACCGTAAATAAAACTTAAAGATGTCACTGGTGATGTTGGGGATGAAGGGTTATTGATGTAGCAGACTCGGTGGGCTGCGGAGCCGAGCCTCACGAGCCCCTGTGCCCGGGGCCTCGGGAGGCTCGAGGCGCCTGGCGGCTCCTCATGGACCATCTCCATCTCCGCCCGGGGCTGCGGCGTGCTGACCTCTTGAGCCTCCGGGATGGTCCTCATGAGGCCAGTGCGCGGCAGGCGTTTGGCAGGCCATAAGGCATGCGTGACGTAGCTGTTGGGCGGACCTCGCAACGTCCCACTCGCGAGGGGCCAGGCGCTCTTGAGATGCGGCTCGGTGGAGCCCGGTATGTCGATGCAGACGCGCAGCCCACCATCCTCGCTGGATGGGGGCCACATCGGGTAATGGCGGCTGCCCTCATGATCCTTGACTCCTGTAGCTCTGGATGGCCTTGCCGACGAACTCTTGAGGGTTCTGTCCTCCTGGTCTTGCTCACCTTGGGAAGCGTGCTTGAAACACGCCTCCACGTGGTGCCCAAGCGCCTCCCTCGAGACCTTGGCGAGGTCGGCGGCCCTCCATGGGAGAGCCCCCGAGCCCTGCCTGAGGAGGGAGCCGGGCACGCTTTCCTATGCGATGGAAGGAGGCTCCCCCTGGCCCGGTGCGGGCCCTGAGGGGTCTGTCTCTTGAAGAGCCGGGCCGGTCGATGTCTTCTTTTTCTTGGGTGCTGCCTCGGGAGGCATCCTGCTGCTTGTGGTGCAGGTCTTCCGGTGATGCGGCCTAAAAGCTCGCTCGAGGAGCACACTGCATCTCTCTCTTCACAAGGCACCGTGATGACTCCGCCGCTTCCTGGCATCTTGAGGATGTTGTAGCCATGGTGGGTTACGGCCATGAACTTGGCCAGCGCTGGGTACCCGAGGATGGCGTTGTACGGCAAGCGAATGTGGGCGACGTCGAAGTCGATGAGCTCGGTGTGGTAGTTGTCGCGGGCCCTGAAGGTGACGGGAAGGAGAACCTGCCCGATCGGGACCGTGGCGCCGTCGGTGACTCCGAAGAAGGGCTTGGTTGGCTGAAGCTGACTGTAGGGCACTTGAAGATTGTTGAATGTCTCCACGGACAGGACGTTGAGCCCTGCTCCGCCGTCGATGAGGGTCTTGGTGACCAGCACGTTGCTGATGATTGGGGAGCAAAGCATTGGGAGAACTCCGGCTGTGGCTGCGCACTTGAGCTGATCTGCTGAGCTGAACGTGATGGCGCACGCCGACCACCTGAGAGGGCGCGTGGACTCGAGCTTGGGGAGGACTGCATTCACTTCACGGGCGAACTGCTTGAAGATGCGGTGAGAGGCTGGGGCTTGAGCCGCCCGGGATGCGACGATCGCACGCGCTTCCTGGAAGCCCCCAGCCCCTAAATCGATGACGGTCTTCGATCCTCCTTGGCGGTGGCGGCAGCAGAGGGAGGCCTGCGTTCCCTTGCGGACGATCCTCACGAGGCTGATCCCTCCAGCCCCCCTCGTGAGGTGGGTCTTGCCAGCGGTCCTCGCGAGGTTGGTCGCGCCACCCTTGGTGCGGGCCATGGTCTTCCCAAGTCTGCATTCCTTCCTCCTCCTCGGCCCATAGCCCGGTCGCTGCACTCAGGCGTCTGCCGACCCTTCCTTCAGCGCGGCCGGAGCTCTTGACATTCATTGGTGTTGTGGGTGTGGAGGTCGTGGTACATGCGCATGCGGCTGCCCTTAGAGGACTCGGGCTGATCTCTGCCGCTTGGTGTCCGGTTCGGCGCGAGCAAGGCAGCCCCTGCGCTTCACGTCCTTGGGCTTGGACTTCTTCTCTTGGGATCCATGGCGAGCAGCTCGAGGAGGGAGAGGCGCCCCTCCTCAGCCTGGCGCGCACTTGGTCGCCAAGTTGAACAGCTCGAGGAGGTGCATAGATCTTCATGCATCGCCAGCTCCTCCTTCATCTTGACGTCGCGCCGCGCCCGTCGGAGAAGGCGAGATGATGGCCTCCTCCGTTACCACAGGGATCTTGAGGCGTGCGTTGTTGAAGCGTTGGATGTACTTTGCGGGGTTTCCACAGCTGCTGATTCGGCGCATGTCGCTCACGGCGGGTGGCGGTCGCGAAGTACCACAGAAGTTGGCGATGAAGCGGGTGCGCATCTCGGCCCGGGAAGAGATCGTGCCTGGGGCCAGATTCAGGAGCCAGGTGCGGGCTCCGTCTTTGAGCGCCATGGGAAACCAGTTTGCCATGACCTTTTCATCTCCGTTCGCAGCCTCGATGCCCAGCTCGTAGAGCTGGAGGAACTCCGCAGGGTCAGCCGTGCCGTCGTAGCGTGGAGGCAGGTCTGGCTTGAACTTGGCGGGCCACGCGGCGCTGCATCTCGGTGGTAAAGGCGCGGCAGCCCGCCGTGGCCGCGGGGGGCCTCGGACGGCAGAGAGCTTGGTCTTGCAGGCCTCCCTGCGCCGCGGCTGGTGGCAGCGCAGGGTCTTGATGTCTTGGAGCGGGAGCGCTCGGGCAGCTTCTTCTTGGCGAGAACTTCTTGGCAGCTCTGCTCTGCCGCTGCGCGGCGCTGGCGGAACGGGTTCCGCCCAGGGCCGCGCGCCTTGGTGCTGTGGCGCCGTCTTGAGGAGGAGGTGGTGGCGCCCGGAGCTTCATCGCCCAGCGAAGTGCGTGCGGTCTGGCCAGACGGATGGCGGCGGTCGCCTCCCGCAGCGCGAACGAGCTTCAGCGGCAGCGGTCGAGCCATTCTTTGTGACATTGTCGTCGGCAGGCGGTAGCGCAGGGAGCTCGTTAGCGCGATGAGTGCAAGCTCGGGCCTCCATGGCGCTTGGGCGCGCGTGGCGAAGAACCAGCGGGGTGGCGAAAGGCGTGGCGGTCTGGCCGTCCGCCTCATGGGACTGGTCTTTGGGGCGGCGCTTGCTGCCCGTTCCCTGCCGGGCCGGTGGCGGCCTTGACAGCAGGTGACGGGGAACGACGAGGACGCCCGCCGACGGGGGCCGTCTGGGCGACATGGCAGGCGAGGGCGGCTCGGCGCTCGGCGCGAGCCCGACGAGCGTCAGACATGGTTGCGGTGGTCGGGGAAGAACGAGGCGACGAAAGGCAAATTCGGCGCACTCTACAGCACGCCAAATGTCGGATTTGGGTTCCAGCAGACCCTTAAGGTTCGAACTCAGGGTGCGCGGAGATCCAACCTCCACCATCTCGTCCCTCGCCGAATCGCAAGAACCTAAACTACTAAGAAGAACAACACAAGAGACACGAGATTTATCTTTGGTTCAGGCCACCATCATGGTGTAATACCCTACTCCAGTGTGTGGTGTGTGGATTGCCTCTTGGGCTGATGAGGAACAGTACAGGGGAGAACAGCCTCGCGAGGGTCTGTTCTTGGTGGGTGCGATGAACTGCTAAGTGGTGTCCCATCGCTCTAGCTTGAGGATCGGGTCTCTCTCTCTCTCTCTCTCTGGATCCCAAAATGGCTGCTTGGGGGAAGATGCCCTACTCTGGTGGCCAGCTCTACTTATATAGGCGAAGGCCCTAGGCCTCTTCCCAAATATTGAGCGGGAAGGGCGCCAACAATTGGCCATTTTGAAGGGGAACAGCGGGTACACTTATCCTGACTAAAGTTAGTCCTCGCCTACCAAAGGCTCCGGTGATGACGCCTGCTTGGGCTCCACGATGATTGCATTCCAGCCGTTGGGGCTGGTCTTGGTCTTGTTGCACCGAAACGGATGCCTTTGCTTGATGCTCCTGCCTGCGCTTGATCCCTTTGCACCAAAGAGGAAAGGAGGACGCTGCGCGGGCTGGCGCCCGACTGGCGCCCTTGGTCGTCATGGCTTACATCATGGGCACCTCGTGAGGTACCCTGCCTTGAACTCTCCGCCTCCTCGTGAGCCAGCCTGACGAGGCCGTGCCTGAGGAAGCTCTTGGTCGTCCGCCCCGCGAGGCTTGGCCCCTCGCGAGGGTCTTGAGCTTGAGTAGATGAAGATGGGCTGTCCTGCGCCTCCTTTGAGCCACGCCGCAGGCCGCAGGCAGGCAAGTCTGGGGACCCCCTTTCCCAGAACGCCGACAGCGCCACCCCGCACATCCACAACCTTCTGAAAGCGGCTTCATCTTGAAACGTGGTCAATAAACATGATATTCGCTTTAGAGCCATGGAAAAGCATGAACATAATCTTCTGTCCTATTCTCCAAGATGGATGGGCCTTCATTATTTGAGACCACCCATGAATAAGTATCTTTTCACCTCCAAGCGGAATTGAGTAGGTCGACATAAACATCATGTTGTGACCAAGCGCAAGTCTGACCCGACCATGGGCAGGCATCTGTATAGGAACAATAGAACTTCGGCGATTCTGTTTCAAGAAGATCACAGCTATAAAACTGTGTATAAGCAATAGTTTACGAACAACATATATAACAGAAAACAGCTCGTACCATAAGTTTCTCGACACAGTTGGAACTGTTCAACGAGTGCAGTAGTGGCACACATATCCCACATGGCCTTCCACCATTGAAACGCCCCACGAGGACCTCAAGACAATCAATAAAGTGTAGGAACTTGTGGATGTCGATTCAGTCAACTTCAGTGCCATTAGTAACAGCCGAGTTACTACAGAGTAACAAACGAGCAGACTGCTTAACTCTAAAAAAAGCTACACGTGCCACCAATTATAAGAAAATATTAGTTAGAAGTAGCATCTTCGTGAGAGATTCGTTGCTACTTCTAAAGTTAAATTGTGATTAGTTAGACAGAATAGGTGGATTAAGAAGTAATCGAGGCAACAAGCAAGAACCAGATACAAAACTAACATGGATGAACAATTGGATCAACGTCGGGGTGGAAGATCACAGTGAAGATGAGACCAGGTTCTGCTATTTCCATCAACATTAAATGCGCCAACTTTCGGTCTGTAACACTTGAGAAAGTTTATCCAAGTTCGCCATAAAAAAGCAGCGATCTTCTTGGTTCATGAACCCAACTCGGAACTTATATCCATGGCTTGTCTTCACTGTGACCATTAAACTAGTGTATTCAGTTATGGAAAGGCCGAGCATCTTGAGTACATGTGTTCTGGCAGAGCAAATAATACACTGCATGAAAAATAATATGAGAACACAGCATGTTCAAAAAAAACCCACCCTCCCGGATAGAAAAGAGGATTCTAGGAACATACTGTGCGCGTTTCAAAATGCTGTGTTAGGATGAGAAGGAACAAGTGTCGCGTCTCGAGAAGCGCAGAAACCTATAGGGTACTCGCACTTTGGGCACTGCAAATGAAACACACTAGATTCAGTAGGAAGAAAAATGCATCATCGGCGCCGGCTGCCATCCTAGGATTACCTGCGACCAAGGGACTTGAGTTTATCAGGGATGGATGAAGAATTCGTACCTGGTTCTCCATGAGAAAACCCTATGCAATCGCCGAGAGGGGGTTTTCTCTGAACAAGGCACGAGGGAGAAGGGGATTCAGGCCCGTGAAATATTGCCGCTTCATCCGTCCATCTTACCGCTAAAGCTGGAAAGGGGGTTGTGATTTGTGGCTCATTGGGCGTTCTATCTTGGCGCTTCTGAGCAGGGTGTGTCTACCGTGAAGTTGTGCACTCTAATTTGTGCATATGGCACGTGGGCCCCATTGCCGGTTGCCCCACATATCAGCGAAAGGAAGTAGAAAGACAGGAGTAAGTAGTTACACATAAATATATCTTTTGACAGAGAGATACTCCCTCTGTAAAGAAATATACAAATCTTTTATATCACAGGCTCACCTTGCCGAGAAATATACTCCCTCTGCAACGCACGGACATTATGGGGGTTCATCTATTTTTATGGGGGTTCAGCTGAGAATATAATACTCAGATAGGCTCACGGTTCTGGACTTTGGGTCGCAGGCCGACCTTGCGTGTTTGGGGGCCCATGTGTTCTACCTCAGCGCTTTTCATATTGCGAGCGATCGGTAGGGAGCTCATTTTAGATGTTGTCGCAAGGCGAATACACAAAATTGAATAAAGCACGGCAGCTATTGGAATGAAATCGAACGACAGTTCCTAACCAGCAATCAGAGTTGCAATTCTATCAACGATATACCATGTGATAAATAATACTGTCGTACTACTTATACACACAGGACACTTGTTTCAGCATGCCAGATTATTACATCAAAATCTCGGAGGATAGATCGATTCGGCGGTTGCGTCTTTGCTAATTTCAAAGTTGATTTGGACCAACTCTCCTTGCCGAGAAAGTTCGATTTTGACATCATCCCCTACCACAAGATATGATTTAGATTTGAACCTTGACCATCCTTTAGCATCAATCATCATGCGACCATCCTTTGTACTTACGGTATATTGAGCAGGTTGATTCACACCAAGGTTGCCATGGTAAGAGAAACTTGGCCGCGGTCGCCCGGATTGTTGAACGACTCCCTTGTTGCTCTAGGAATTCTCTGTTTGCAAACAAGAAGACATACCCAAACAGTTAGATCAACACAGTGAATCATGTGAAACAACATGGAAAGAAAAAAGAATGAAGCACTTGGGCGGCCAATGCTTACCAAGAAGGTGGACATGTTGGTTTTTTTAAGAACTTTGGTATATGAAGTGCGCAATGCAGCCCAGTCTGTTGCCGGTGCAACTGCACGGGCCGGAGCAGATGCAAGTGCAAGTGTTGGTGCAGGTGCCAAAGCCGATGCTGCTGCCGGAGATGGTGCTCCTTGTAGATCTGGTGCCGGTGTCGATGCCCGATCCTCCGGTAGATCAGACTGATCCGCTGACGCGGTCGGTGCCTAATCCTTAGCTAGATCAGACTGAGTTGTTGCCACTGTCAGTGCTAGAGCAACTGTCGGTGCTCGATATGTGTGAGACAGGGGCGATCATGTCTGGTCTTCTATGATTAGCTTTCTAACTTGACTAGGATCCGTGACCGTGATCCATTTTTTCTTCATTTCTTTTAAACGCGAGAAGGACTAATTGTGGCATTTTTGTTAAACCAAACTGCAGTTCATCATAGGGATTCAGCTTGTACTCAGACAACAGACTGGTCCAATTTTTTCCAGTAATATAAGTGATGGACAAGGTGCCTTCAAGTTCTTGACACGACATATAAGAAGTGAAACCTGCAAAAATAGCCATCGTAGAGCAAACCAAACGGTTTATTCTGTGATGAATGTCACATGGCAAAACCTGCATCATAAAATTGCAGGAAAAGAAAGACAACATGACATTAAATCAATAAGATTTAGACAGTAAATCAATAAGATTTACTTTATGTGACACGAGTGAATCCTTACCAGGAAATCACTATGTTGAAGTACTAAACAGAAGATTGATCGTCCAACTACGCGAGGCATGCAAGGGCTCCCCTACTCCCATAAGCAGGACAGTCCAAAGGTCATGACAAATTGTATGGACCGAACATCCATGGGACTGGAAATCCTGGTGGGTGCGATAAACCCTGCAATGCATACAGATATTGGAGTGTAACCATAATTGATAAACCGTCCTCACAAAAAATATGATCTGGATACTTCAAAATATACCGACTGAATTGAGTGGACAGACATTAACATAGACCGTTCTCGTGGACTGACCACACACCAAAAGCGGCGGTACTAATAAACAATACAGGTTCACAAACACAAATCAAGTAATCGAACAATAGTACTTACTATAGACAAGCAAAGTTGCACTAACTAAACTCTGCAGACTATTTCTTGCCACCGACCTACGGGATGAACCCCGCATAACTGACTAGGCCATGGACTTCGTGTGAGATGTCTACACGCACCATCACCATCTTGCCAACCTTGGAGAACCTAACAGAGTGGTCTTTCCACTCATAAACATGATGATGAAGACAGGCCGCATCAGATTTGTTGGGAAGCTTTACAAGAACCACACCCTTCGTAATCGAAGGCACAACCAGAAATTGTTGTGGTCAAGTACAGCCACGAGAACACGCTGACAACAATGCTACAGGAAAACACTAGTTCGTGACACGTGGCGACAAGGACACAACAGCTGGATAGTTCAAAGAAGAGAACTCATCATCGTGTCTTCCAGTTCTGCGGCATGACTTTGAGAACTTCATCTCCACTGCGGACCTGGTTCTAATTCAAATAGAAACCATATTTTATTACTACCTCCGTTTAGAAATATAAGATGATTTTTGATATTATACTCCATATATGACTACATATATGCACATAAATGAGTGAACAAAGACACTAGAACATGTCTTCAAAGGCATGAGAGCAGAGGGATTACATGCAAAATCCATAACACAAGTTACTGAGGCAAATATACCCTCTTAAAAGGTAGCATTGATGTTCATAAAGTACTCCCTCCGTCCCAAAATTCTTTTCTTAGATTTGTCTACATACGGATGTATCAAGTCACATTTTAGTATTACATACATCCATATCTAGACAAATCTAAGACAAGAAATTTGGGACAGAGGGAGTAGTTGAATGTAATCTAGAAGAAATCAGTGTCAACCTCTCGCATGTTTTGGTCAAAAGAGGAATTTAGAACCGTCATTTGGAACACAAAAATCACATGTAAGATCACCCAGAAAGTTGTACTACTAGTACTAGTACTGCGTGTTAGATGAAAAAACACGATCAAGATCGAGAAAAAGATCGTCAAGAAGAGATATTACGTGGACTTGCTTAATGAGGGATCCCGGAGAGGGGGGCTTGGACAGGGCGATGGCTTTAATCTTGTCTACGGTAGTCTCGGCGGGGTGCTTGAGCTTCTTCGTACCATGAGCCTCGACGGTTTTGGCCGGAGCCATAGACATCACTTCGGCCGGTGCTCCAGCGTCCATCAAGAAACTGTCAAATAGAAATAAAAGAAAAGAAACCATAATCACAAACCCAAAAGAAGAAAAGAGAGGGAGTTATAGGATTAGTCTCGGGGTTGCAAGACCGGGCCTTGGCCAGAATCAACACCATTGATGCGCTCACCTTTCCTTCTTTGGGAGAGAAGAACAATGGCAGAAGCAGGTCGGGGTTTTCTTGAAGAAATGAGGAACAAGATGAGGCGTAAGCGAGGTTGGGTAGATAGGAAGCTGAGAAAGAAGAGTGAAATGATGGTTGCTTCGTCCGTCCAACTTCTTCTTTGGAAAGGAGGGGTTTTGTGATTTGATGGCTCATTGGGCATTCTTTGCGGTAACTTCGATCGGGGTAGTCTACCGTCACTCTACTACGGAGTAATTTAGTGCTTGGCTGGTGGACCCCGATGATGGCTGTCCCACACGTCGGCGAAAGTGAGTAATTTAGTGCATGGTTGGAGGAGGATCCGCACGGTAGAGCGTGTCCACTGTTTTCAGAAGAAAAAAATGATTACAGCAAGCGTTTCCACTCTTACGACGGAGGAGTGCGAAACACGGTAGCCACTTGAACATACAGAGTGCTCCTACTACTAGGCATGTGCAGTGGTTCATACGTCAGTACTACACAATCTTGTTGCTAGTGTAGTAAGATACGACGATAACAAATGATGTTGTGCGCATGTCAACTACTCCTATATGTAACATAGTGCCGCTTTTTATTTGTCCGGTCGAGAATGAGCAGTGAGATCAATGTTAACAGGAATAGGTCCACAACGCCGCGGAGAGTACGGTGCTACACTACTCCACGAAACATGAACCATATGAAGCCACGAATAGTGATAGGCGGGGTGTATGAAGGGTGAACGGGATGGGAGCAAAGTTCCCTTCTCGACCCACTTTTGGGTGTTTGGCGAGTGCATGAAGGGTGCATGAGTCCACACTAGTATGTTGACAAAAATACGAAGAGGAAACAACTATATTGAGATGAGAATGCAACCAAACACACCCACACGCTTTGTGCTACAAAGGATCGATCTGCACAGTCTGAGTTTGATCCAACGGTCATGTTGCGCCGAGACATGGACATGCCCATGCAGAGGGCGCCTAAACACCACCGAAGTCCCTCTGCTTCTCGAGGCGCACGACGTTGGTGATGCAGGGTGCAACCGCCCGCAGAGCTCGCTCCCGGTCGACGGGAGCCAGCTCGTCAAAGACGGCGTCCAATGGCACGAATGGATTCCGGTGACGGAGCCCTGAAAGGATTCGCCCAGCAACGGCGACGGCAGCCCGCAACCCCTCCTTGTCCACCTCAGCCCCCACCATCGCACGGAGACGGCTCAGTTCCTCGGAGATATAGGTGAAGAAGGAGACCAGGTCAGGAAGCCGCAGCTCGTTGAAGTCGACCGGGTGGTCAAACGGGTTTAGCCCGACGGCCGGCATCGTCGCGCTGGCACGACGGTAGGCATCGCGCAGCCGCAACACGTGCGTGGCAACTTGGTTCACCAAGTGGCTGAGGCGATCCTGGACCTCGTCACGATCGGCCCGCTCGCGCTCCAGCCGGCTCCCCTGACGGCCTATCGTATCTCCCGCTTTCTGCAACAACGCCGTCGACGCCTCGAGCATCTTTGTGGTGGACGCCTACCGCTTTTGAAGCTCCGTGAACTCCCGCACATAATGAGGAGCATGGCACTCCTCTCCTCCTTGAGCTAATGGAGCTCCACGTCCTTGGCCCTGAGCTCCGCATCCTTGGCATGGAGCTCCTGTGTCAGGAGCCTCACCTTGGACTCCGTGATCTGTTGCGCCGCCATGGCACCAGGTAGAAGCAATGGGGAGAGGAAGCAAAGGGGGCGAAACGGCTGAAAGGCAATGCAATCTACGGGAAGGCGGAGGGAGTGGGGAATCTTTTGGTTTTCACCACGGTAAAACACCAGTCGTCGACTTCCCACATCAGGGAGCGGTGGGTTTTTATAGGCGGAGTCATCGTGACTAATTGCTGCCACGCCTCCTCCCGTCAATCAAAAAATTAAAAATCCTACCGCGCCTGCTCCCGTCAATCAAAAAAATAAAAATCCTATCGCACCCAAACACCAGAGCAACGCCGCGGTGGATATTTAAATTTACCTGCCGGCAAGTAGATAAAAAAAGGGGTGAAAAAACAAATGTGGCGGCGGCCTAGCTAATCGGTCGAACTAGCCCAACTAGCTAGCCACCGTGCTTCACTGATGTACTTGGCGGGAAAGGTGGTCTTTCGTGATTTGACGACTCATTTACTTGCTTCGGCGCTACGACCAAGGAGGACCCAGAAAACGCGCGGTAGGGCATCCCACGTCAGGAAGAATATATGCGTGCACCACCCGGGAGGACCCCGAAACCGCGCGGTAGGGTGTGCCACGTCTCGGAACGGAGGAAAAATGTGCGTGTACACCCCACTAGACGTAGTACCTATGGTTCGACCTGGGGACCCAACCAGTCGGTCGAAAACACCCCACTAGCCACACAGCTTCATCATGCAAACGTGGCACAGAGGATAGATGTGGTTAGCTCCGTCTAGACCAGCCACAACGTCTCTTTTTCTAGGCGATTCTTCTATTTTCCAAGCTTTTTTAGTTGTAATAACACCACGGCAAGCTAAGCGCCGCTCTTCGTGGTGTGCCCGTGCAAAGGTTAGACGATGGAGAGAAGAGAGATTGAGATCGCAGACACAGGACCCACCAGTAAGTGAGACAACGGTCATGCACGTGTTGACGAGGCACTCCCTCTACTCTACTCAACGAAAGTACTGTATAAATAAAATCAAGTTATGGACAAAGCCAACAGCCGTTCATTTTTTCAGGCTATCGACTTACGCTTTGTAGTCCAGGTTGCCAGTTCGAATCTCGTCTTTTAGATTTGTTAGTTTTAGGTCCAAATTTGATTAACACAAGTGGGACCCCCGTGTGTTGTTCCGATATTTCAGTGTAGGATGGTTTTTTTGAACAAACACTTTGCGCGGTTAGACAAGTAACGGCACGAGTTACACGTATTTTGCAAGTTTACGAACAAAAATGACAGCGACATAGAATATCACATCCACCCCGCAGCTTACATACTATGGTGATACAAGTTTTTACACCGTTGGAAGTGAGATCCGATGGCTTGGGAGTAGTCTTTGTAATTATGCGCAATTTCGAAATTCTCCAAAGGTTTTTTCGCAAATAAAACATTCAGGCCTCGTGTGTGCCGCTGCATCTTCGATCCAACGGCTCCCCGGTGCTCATATTAGGTGCTCCCCGGTGCTTAATTACCCGCTACAGTGATATGAGCATCTAGGTCGTATGATCAGTGATCAGATGGCACATGCGTAGTACTTGTACTTTCTGCGCATTTCCCAAACTCTATCAGCCGTATATTGCAAAAACATTCAAACCTCCTATTGTGGGCCATTAGATCTCAGTGAACTCGTATCACCATAGATTCTACGGTCTTGGGGAGCACCTCATACTCTCCGTCGAGAAAACATAAGGTGCTATCGCAGCTTGGATGCTACGGTGATCTGAGCTTGGAGGTCGTTTGATCTGAGATCCAATGGCATCTGAAAGCGGTCTTTGTGCTTGTAAGCGGTGGCGAACTCTTTTGGGGCTTTTACGCAAAAACCATTCAAACCACTGAGGAGGTGTTGGGTCACAAATCTAACGCCTCCGAAGAGCTTGTATCACCAAAGCATCTAAGGTGTGGTAGCACATGATATTCTTACATACAGGAGAATATGATGTCCTCCTTCATCATAGATGCTACGGTCATACGAGCTTCGAGGTCGTTGGAAATGGGATCAAAGGGCATCTAAGTAGTTTTTGTACAAATTGTGTGCAATTCTCAAACTCATCAAGGTTTCTCATGGAAATATTAAGACACATCATGTGAGCTGCTATATCTCAGATCTACAAGCTCCAAGCAACTCGTATTGGCATATAGCATCTAAGGTATGGGGCACATGATATTCTCCCGGGGAGGAGGGGTGGGGGTGCACAACCAATCGGTGGCTGGGAGGGTGGGGACAAATATAATCTAAACAACCCTAAACAGAGCTCCACAATATTATCTAAGGTCGAGGGTTTGACCCCAGACAATCATAGCTCCGCCTAAACAGAGCGCTTGCATGTACTGTAGTAATAGACTTAATATTCATGTTTCAGTTTCATGTTCATTTTAAATATTGAACTGAGGACCATGGATGTCTTACATTTACTCCTTCGTTCCCAAATATTAGTCTTTTAGAGGCTTCAAATGGACTGGCACATACGAATGTATATAGACATATTTTAGAGTCTAGATTCACTCATTTTTCTCCGTATGTAGTCACTTGTTGAACTCTCTAAAAGACTAATATTTAGGAATAGAAGGAGTATTTTTGAATTCGTGTCATATATGCATGGTTTGGAAAAATAGATGCACTATACTTATTGGATTGTTGTTGTGTTCGTGCGTGCGTGTCTCTGTGTGTGTGTGTGTGTGTGTGTGTGTGTGTGTATGTGTGTGGTCATATGCTTGATACATACAAAGTTTTCTCACCTCCATATTGTTCATCTTTTAAATTTGAATTTGCATTGGGAAACTTACTAGGGATACCATGAAATGTGAAATCCACGTTGAGATCACTATATCACAAACTCACTCTAATTCAACAACTCGTCATAAATCAATTACCACGTTGAGATTAGTATTTGCAAGGAAAATACGGGTATTGTAATACACATAGATTCGTTCGGCAATTTAAAAGGTTCCTTTCGTATTCTCGAATGGTAGGACCCAACGGCGTACCAGCCAGACCTTGGCTCGTGTTGATCTTAAAAAAAGTGGGCTCGTGTCCTTCGGTGGCGTGCGTGGTACGCACATTGGGCAACCCCATTACCCCAAGCAGTCGAGCCTCAACGTTTCAAGTCGAAATATCTGGCGGCCAGAATTCCAGCCCTAGGAAATTCCCCTCATGTCCCCGGTCCATAATGACTACCGATGAACAACGGAGGGATGCTTTAGTAACTAGACAATGTTACCTACCGTGCGAAACGCAGTTCAATTTCCTCGTCGCCGCTCGTCAAGGTCACCCATCAACTGCATTGCCTAGTACTACTACTACTACACTAGGATGAGCACGAAATTGAGCCCGTTTGTTCGTGCCTAGTACTTGAGTTAATATATCGAGGCAATGCCTTTGATGCGGAGGATTATCCTTTTACTCTTCATATATAACTTATCTCAAGTCTAACTAAGCAAAATGTTTGACCAAATCCTTTCTTAAGAAATACAACAGATGTATGTACGGCTTGAAAATTTATTGCATGATGCAGGTTATGATATTGTTTCGAATCCTGGATCTTAAATTTCAGAAAATCCAAAAGTGAGCATAAATTCTTGAAACTAAGCATGGTCATGTGATATGGCACAAATATTACTTTGTAAATTTTTTCTTCAATTTGAGACAAGATGCTTATGACAAGTTGCACAAATGAAGAGCCAAGGTATTTTGGAAGAAAGACTTGTCACGTTAAGGCGAACGCTTTCACTATTGAAACCGTGGACGTTTACGTGCCGCCAGGAGTCCCCGCTTCTCATTGGTAATCGGCAGGTGTCGTCCGAGCAAGCGTGTGAGTCGACGGGAGGCGTGCGAGCAGACCGCTGCACCGGCTGTCGTGGAGGCGTCTTGACAGACCGCTTTGTGCTCACCGAGGCGAGCCCTTTGGCTGCTCACGCCCACCGTCGTCCCAACTGCTCCCACTTTTAATGTCGCCGGCGCCGCAGTATAAAATCAACCCCGCACTACCCGGTACTCCCTCCTTTCCGGTTTATAGGGCTTACCTCAAAATATTAGTTTTTCCATTTTATATGGCTCAATTTTGTTGTTTCCCATCACATGTTCTGATTCCAAGGTAAATTAAATCATTGCATGCAAGTATTAAGAGAAAATTGACCAATGCATGTAATTTATGCATGCATGCATTGCAATTAATGCATTGGTAAAGATATTTTTTTGAGAAAAACAAGAGCATTAATTGGGTGCTTTTGCAAACTACAAAAGTATTCCACCACTCACCATCTACCTTGGTTGGTGAGATTTTTGAATTGAGCCTTATAAACCGGAAAGGAGGAGTATCGCTACAATCCTCTCTCTTCCTCTCCGATTCTCCGTCGTCTACCTCCAACTAGCCTGACCTAAACGTCGCCATGCCGCATCATGATGGTCTGCCCTTAGTGTTCCAGTTTCTGAGGAAGACACCCAGCCGAGTCTCAAGAACATAAGGCGCTTTGCGACGAGCTTGAATCGGCCTTGCGGGAAGACGCAGCGCTGTCCCGCTCCCGTTCAGGCTCCGTCGCCCGATCGCGCCAGCGCCCATCCCGTGGCATTGATGGGCTGGGAGCCGCACATTGTCACCGAAGCTTGATCCCACGGGGTTCCACGAGGTGCCCGCCGACTTTCACGCAGCGCTTGCACTGCGCATGCGCGCGTCTGGCAGCAGACGCTGCGCCCGTGCCGGTGCCGTGCACTGCCAACAGCATGCGCTGCTGGCGTCTGCAGCGTCTGCGCCCGTGCCGGTGCCCGTGCACACGAATGTCTCTGCCGCGCCGTTGACAACGCCTGTCCCTGCGCGGGTGCCAGTGCCCCCCTCAGCGGCATGGATGGCCGCCGTCGACCACTTCCTTGCACCAACGCCAGTCGCCTCCTCCCGCCAGTCGACTCGCTCCGAAGTCCAGAACATTTTGGCCTTCCTTGAAGCTAGGCCAACATCCAGGAGTACGCCAACAATGGCGCAAGACACCGCCGTCGCCGTCGGTCAGTGGCCCGATGACACATAGAGCACGGCAGAGGAGCTGCTTCCCACCGCGAGACGCCCCCGCCGCCGCCGCGTAATCTAAATTTGCCATGAAAAACGTTCGGATTGCCATGCTTAAAATCCGAACGTTTATCATTTCCATTTATTTTATATCGATCGTCATATAATTTGAAGTCGGAGTCAGACTGAACGAAATGTATGGTTTGATCGATTCAATGTTCTACTAGAGCCGTATCAAATTAAATATAAAACATCATCAAGCCACATGTATTCCTTGTCATCCAACGACCTAGACTGCTTCAATGTCGAGCGCTCAACACATTTAGCGTGCAGTTAATTTTATGCCAAAAATAGTGCTAACCACATGACAACACGCAAATAATATCCTAGTAGTTAATATCCGCATGCACTTAATATACATCCAAATTAACGTGCATTGCACGTACACACTGACTAGTGCTGCTAGTACGTGAAACTGGTGCCGTGACTTGTGAACGCGTCTAGATATGGTCAACGGCAACATCGCCCGCGAGTTCTTCCTGTTTGCCCGTGCGTCTAAACGCAGAAGGGGAGGAGAGAGAGAGCACACATGGAACCCACCAGTAAGTGAAGGCGAATAGTACTAAAAATAATATTACATGTTATCCATTAATTAGGCCGTGGTAATATAAAAACATATGTGAACAAAGGGGGTACAACAAACATTGCTATTCTATGTATGTTGCCTACTCTTGAGGTGCGGCTTGAAGGCCCAGTTGCATGTTCGATCCTCGTCCTTTATTTTTTAATTTGTATATGGGTCCAAATTTGTTTCATGACATGTGGGCCTCTCGGTGTGTAGTTTGTACCACTTTAATTTGTGGGTCGAAATTTTTTTCCATTCCAAGTGGACTATCGGTGTGTAGTTTTGTAGCTTATTTATAATAATTAAAGAGAACAACATAGTTTTTTCAATAATACCATGGTGCGACGTTGAAGGCGAGAAAGGACGTGCGAGAGCGATAACCGAGCCAGAGGGAAATCAACTAGGGTAGTTGCATGGGTTGCAACGGTGTTTGGAGTAGTTGTGGGCCGAATGCTACGAAAATATAATCTAAACCGACCGGAATAAATGCCTACACAAATTAATCCAAGGTTGGAGTGCCCCTCGCAATGTAAATAGCTCCAGCTTTGCGAGGGATGGAGAGGTAGTAGCTTCAACGCGTGGAAGATACGGTGTGAGAAAGTGAGGTCAATCGAGAGACATATAGATAGAGAGACAAAGTAAGTGTGGTCCGACATTCAATGAACAAATATATACGCTCTGGAGAGATATTGTCCGATTGAGCTTTTTGGCAAGGGTGAGGGCTGTAAGATAGAGCTTGAGAGATGATCCGGTCACAGACATGTAGATATATTTTGTGCGTGGGAGGAAGCAAGGTCAACCGATCACATAGGGTCGCCATGCGATCGAAAGAGTGACACGGGTTGGAGAGAGTGACCTAGATAGACGATGTGCGTGAGAGAGTATACAATGTGAATAGGTCGAATTGGGCTCAAACATGGTGATATATCATTTTTGTCTGAGAAAGAGCGAGTTCAATCAAGACATACGGAGAGAGAGAGAGAGATTGAGTGAGCGTGGCCCACCATGAGGTCGAAAGAGTGGTGGCGGCTTGGATGGACTGACCTAGATAGACAATCTACGTGAGAGAGTATAGAGTGTGTCGATTGAGGCCCGAACAGGGAGATATATCATTTGTGTGTGAAAGAAAACGAGGTTAAACGAGACTCGGATAAAGAGAGCAAGATTGAGCGAGTGTGGCCCGCCGTGCGGAAGAAAGAGTTATACAGTCTCGAGGGAGTGACCTAGATATACAACGTGCGTACGTGCGCATGCACGAGAGGTTGGGGGGCTAGATAGGCATTGCATGTATTTAGCGCGAGAGGGTGAGAGGGAGAGGGGGGGAGAGAGAGAGATCAGCATGGGGTGCAATGGCGGGTGTGTGAGGTAAATACATTTGGTAACAGAGTGGAAAAAGGGGTTGTGTAGTTGAGAGACTTAGAGATCGAAACATGGAGAGAAAGAATGAACGTGTGTTGGAAACCGTAGCTTCCTAAGGTGGTTAGGAGAGGAGGATTGACCGACACAGAAGTATGTAGCATTTGTGCGAGGGGGCTAAAAACAACATGTGAATGTACATAGTACGAGACTTAATATTGATGTTTCAATTCGATTGTACATTGTAAGATTTGAACCGAGGACCAGGCATACGGGTAATTATTTCAATTCGTGCCATACTAAGTTTCAAAAAGTTGACATTGACTCAGTTTGTTGTGCTATTTTGTAGGTCATATGTTTGAATCCATCCAAAAGTTTTCTTACTACCATGGTGTTCATCATATACATATGAATTTGTATTAAAAAAGTAGTGTGGATACAGTGAAATGCGAAATCCACGTTAGAATTGGAGATCGCTACATGACACACACTCTAATTCAAATAACTAACTACGTGACACACACTCTAATTCAAATAACTAATTATGTGAGACACACTCTAATCCATGTTAGCGTGGGTACCGTTTTGATTTTTTTAAATAAATCCTCATTAATTAATTTATAGTACTCCCTCTGTTCACTTTTATAAGACCTTGAAGACATTTCAGACAATGTGCAAAACAGTTCATTTTAAGTTGTTTGAAACGACTTACAAAAGTGAACTAATGGAGTATCTCGTTTCGAATGACTAGTTATTGCAAGGAAAACATGGGCATGGTAATACATACATATTCGTTTGCAAATGAAAGAATATTTGTTTGCATTCTCAAATGTAGGTGCACCAGGCAAACCAGGGTCGTGTCGGGGTGGACGCTGCTTCGGTGCCTTAAAGGCAACTGCCTTTGGGTCACTGACATGTGGGCCAGCCACCTGTTGGGCCCATATGTCATGGACAGAAAGGCAGGTGCCTTAAGGCACCGAAGCATAGTCCGGTCGGGGTGGTCGCGTGTCTCGGACGGACGAGTAGCACCCAGCCACCCACCCCCCTCCCCCCAAAAAAAGGACGACGACAATATAAGTTCGCGCTTCCACATTTCGGATTGAAATATTTGGCGGCCCCAATTCCAGCCCTGCAAAATCTCTCTTCTCCACTGTCCCCTTCCGCGCCCAGATTGCTCAAATCCCTAATTCGCCGCCAACCCTCGAATCGCCCCTCGTCTCGTCTCTTTCCCCACCATTCCCGCCTCTGTGCGGACGACGACAAAGACGACGGTCGCGCTTCACCACCGCACCGAGCTACCTCATCTACGCCTCGTCCACCGCGACCGGTGGTCCACCGACGACGCCGCCGCCGCAACCGACGCGTGCCTCACAGACACCGAAGTTCCACCGCATCAGTGCGCTTCACCGACGCCGCCTCTCGGCTCACCGGGTCTACTTCACCGAGCACAACGTCGCACCTCCGCTTCGAGGCCGTTGGCGCTTCACCAACGGTCTCGCCCACCGCATCGTGGCGCTCTGCCACTCAAGATCTGCATCCATGCGCGGCCAGCCAACGCCAGCGCATCACCCTCAACGGCTCTGAAGTGACCCGCACTCTAGCTAGGCGAGCATGCCCAAACGCTGGCCCGAACTAGGTATCCACACATCACTCCCTTGTGCACTGTTCCGACGATGTTTGGATATCCTTTCACTGCTCTCTTAGCTTACACGCCTATGCAAATCTGACCTTAACTCTTATTTCTTCTGGAGATATCATCTGAAACAAGCAAATCCATATTTTAGCGAAGCATGACGGCGCTACGGGATCGGGTACACATCCTGCACACCCTTATAACCTTGTAAGTATCATCCTCCCAGACAACATCAAGGTCGATTCCTCTTATTTGTTCAACCATTCGCCGTGTCAAAATGCAGAGGGGATGCAAGGAGCACAAGGCCTGCACATCCAAGCAAGTGGTAACATGGACTTGTACATGGAACATCCCAAGCGCATAGCAGAGCTGCAGTGAGCCAAGACAACGAGCTAAGCGTAAGTCCCTCATATTTCATTTAATTCGTGCTTCCATTCGTGTATGATTTGTGTGCAGTGGCTGATCCACGAATTCAAGTTACGTAGGCGAACATTTAACTTAAAAATACGAAGGCACTTGCACCAGAAATCAAAATAACTTGAGAAATGTGAAGCTACATGCACTTTGAAAAACAGCTAATGATCCAAAGTAGTTCAGATTATAAACACTAAATGATGCAAGCACCAAAAAACACAAAATGCAACATGGTGTACAAGGACTACAAACATGGTCTGTACCTTCTTGAATTATTCGTTCTCTGGCTGAAAATATCGAAGTGTAATTGCACGTATAACCAATGCGCAAACTGCATATCAATATATCTATCCTGCACAAGTATGACAATGGTTTCAAACAACAGATTAGAAAAGTATTTATGCTATGTTGTCATGATACGGGGACTTTCTGGTAGATGGCCTCGACGTTTCCTCAAGCTATGAAAATGCACTATAATTTGCTTGTCATCAATGCCTGCAAATCTGTCTCTCTCAACATAGCAGATCATCATTAGACACTAAATCCTTCAATGAGCTTGCAAAATGCTTGCATTAGATCCCTCATTAGACACTATATGTTCATCACCGTGGAGCATGTAAAATGTTTGCATCAAATCCTTCATTAGCAAATTGTTCATTAGACACTTCAGGCTCAAGAACAACATGAGCTTGTATGTTTGTACCGAAACTTGATTAGATACATCGATTCAGTCAGTTCGGTATTGATTGGGGGAGTTATAAAATAAGTAGAAATTGGTTTCATTTTCTCATAGATTCCCTACATACAAGCAGTTTTACAACACCGTCAGGTTTAACTATTGGCCAGAAATTGAAGAGTTAAATTCGATATAATTAGGGATGTGATTTACCTGCTCGTTGCGCATGCTGCTCTTGCAATTAGTGACTGTCTGTTTGCGCAAGCTCGATGCCATGCTCGTGCTGCCGCCGCTGCCTCCCACGCAGGCTACACCCAGGGTTGGATCTTCATCTTCTTGTCCTTCCATTCGCTTGAAGCCCGGCGACTGCCCTCCAACGAGGGCGCGAGGAAGTGTTGTGTCGGTTTGTCCAGCGGCGGCTAGGTTAGGAGCAAACCAGACTGGAGGCTGGAGTGAATGAATTGGGATTTTTCCTGCTGTCGATCGATATGGGAGGCGCTCGTTTGGGCCGCGAGCCTGCTATAGGGCCTGCCTTGCACTTATGTTATTTGCCCATCCAAATTGAAACATTTTTCTTCATTTTTTACATGGCCTGCTCGTGCGTTGGGACGAACAAAACTAGCGTGGGCCAACCTGGACGACTCAAACTAGGTGCACACTTTCCAGCCACCTGAGGCGGCCGCCCATACCAAGCCCCTATGGTGGCGTCGCCCCTTTTTGCATGTATGATTGGATAGTGAAAAATATTCCAGTGGCGCTTTTGATTTACCAACAGAATGGTTGAATTGCTTGTTTCTATGAACTGAGTTCGCCAATAATGTGAAGGATGCCATTTTTCATCCTATTGTAGATTGCTTAGATCTCGATATGCCAAAAGTAATCGCATGAAATATACAAAGAAAGCCGATGTAATGTGTTTGGCTACAACTAGTTCGACTACACGTCCTCATATAACATATCAAGGACGCACCATCTTACCAGATTAACCATTCGACTTACCCATGCAAAGTGTGGGAAGAAAGAAGTATTGGGACTGCGTATCCAAGCAATTGATGCCATGGACTCCTTCGTACAACCTTGTAAGCGAAAAAGAAGTTGCGCAGTGCCTGCATAAAGAACTAGCATAAGTTCGATTACCGCTTCTCGGAATTTTAGTTAGCCACTTATTGCAAAATTGTTCAATTACGTTGATTGGCTTAATTTAGTTTGCTACTGATTACATAATGGCACAGCCTATTAATCATATTGTAGATTGCGCCTATCTATGTGTTTGATACTTACTGTTAAGAATTACCTGTTTGCATTAACTTAAATATCTACTTGTTTGTTTAATCGCTTGTGCTGCAACATCGGGTTACAATGATGTTAATAACTACTTTTCAAAGATCCAATTGAAACTCTTTAATTCCTTGTTTGTTTAACTGGTTTGTCGTTATAACTCCCGATTGAGATGTTTTGCTAACTTCAACTTTTCTAATCCAATCGAACTTTAATGGCAAAACAGGTTAGCCCAAGATCAAAGAGCAAGGTCCCCATGGACGTTGCATCATCCCACAGCAGTGGCACTGGCCCAATCATGCATTATGAATTGCCAACTGCTGATGCTCTAGAGGCTAAACCAGTGGTAGAAAGAGAATCTACTTCTGCATTTAGAGATGAAGTTGACATGTTGAGGAAGCAAACAGCACAATCACAAGCAGTACTCAAGACAACCATTAATATTTGGTGGCAAAACGAAGCAAGCTGAGACTGACCAGATTGTTAAGGTCCTGAAGGAAAAAAGGAAATTCAATTCCCACTTAGTAAATCATAGGTGAAATGTTCTTTCCATAGTTGAATAACCTTTGTGTTGTCTGTTCATGTAATCAATCAAACCATTTGTTTTAGAGATCATGTAATAATTGTTTTTTTGTTTTTTGTTTGTAATTTTATTTGAGCACAAGTCTGTATTAATTGATAAGACTCGGAGACATTTCATTTGGATTGTTGTGCCAGACCTACAAATATGCCAATCGGGCTGAATGTGCATTCAGCAATAGTAGTATAGATGGACCATAAGTGGCACGATCGAAAAGGGCCAAGATGTCGCAAAAAAAGGATGTTGTTGTAGCCAAAAAAAAAAGTACAAGGCACGGCTTATGTATGTTAGTTGATATTATTGATCAATATACTCTATAAGTGTTTATATGTCTGTTAGTTCCGTACATTCTTGGTTGATTGACTCGGTATTCGAATCTTGATACATCGCTTGTGTACATATCTAAATGGGAGTACACATTATGCTGCATGTGACATTTGAGTTGGACATGAAGTGTTCCAAATATTCGAATTCACCTTAAAGCTGGATTCTAGTTTACGAATTTGAGTATCGGCATTTGTAAACCATATTCATATATGATGGAATACATGTTTGTCTTCCTTTTGAAGATATATAAAAACACATAGAATGATTTATAAAGATTCTTATAGGAATACAAAATGGATTCGAATTTAGTTGCCAGGGTAAACGTGGATGCTTATTGTCCCAAAATTCGAAAGAAACAGCAAAATGTCCACTCCCACATCGGCTGCCCGAAGCCAAGTGTTTGGGAGATGGAAATTACTGTCTACCCATTACACGGACAATCCATCGGCCCGATTTCCACTGCTCTAAATAGGGGTAGACGTGACACGACCGCCTCTGAGCCCATTTCGACACGGTGGGCGTCAAACATGGGCGGCAAAACTCATTTGATTCAAGCTTGTACGAAAGACCTCTGTTTCTCCCTCCATTCCCCATTCATACACGGTGGGCGGCAAAACAAACTCTCCTCGTCCGAAATAGATGTAGGCTAATATTTTAAATAGGCGGATGTGTAACTTCCATCGACGTGACACAACCGCCTACACCGTCAGCCCTGCTCATACATCGTGGGCGCCAAACTGGGCGGCAAAACACCCTCTCCTCGCCCGAAATAGTTACCGGCAAATATTTGGGAGATGCAAGATTACCGTCCTATCCCCAACCGACGAGACGTCCAAATTTGAAACGGGGGATAAGTTCGCAACTTTCCCCCATTTCAGAGAAGCGCGTCCCAAAAACATGGTTCCTCGTACCTCTCCCTCCAATTTCCCATTCATACACCGTCCGCACTAGAACACCCCATTCCCACACCAGCCTCCGTCCGCCACCCCATCCATCGCCGCCGTCCTCCACCACATCCATCGCCACCGTCCTCCACCATGCCGGAGCGCCTACCAAGACCGCGTCGTCCACCGCTAGAGATGGACATTTCGCATCCACGGCGACGGACCAATAGCCTTGCATCGCGTCCTCTCGCTTCATCGGCGCCGTCGTCCTCTTTGTCGGGGCCGCTCACACGACCTTCTCTTCCACCGCAACGGGACTTATCCCCCGATGCACCCGTCTACCGTCACAGATATGCTTCAACTCCACCGACAGCCATCGCACCCCCAATGCCTACACGACGCCGCAAAAGAGGTGGTACTTCATATCTCCTCAAATTTTTGATCTCAACCAGAAAATAGATCTTAACTTGGTTACTCTACTTTCTTTTCAGCTCTTAGAATTTAGTTCTTAGTTTGAAGCAAACAATGGATGCTAAATATCATTTCTCCGGTTTGCAGCTTCAAATCTGCCATGGCACAGCCATAATACGGTTTAATTGATCATGCTTAGGGTTTAATTGATCATGTTGATTCCGTGGTGGTTTCTTTAATAGAAATCAGAGGGGAAACCCTCTTTTGCTAAAAAAAAATATATGCTTAGAGTTTCCCCCTTTTATGATCACTATACGATCAGAATACGTGCTTCTTGTCATAATAACACTGCTCCACCCATCAAGCTAAACAAGCTTAGTTGTTCAAATACGAATCTGATATTATTAAAACAGAGTTGTTTAATTGGTCAGCTAAATATTCCTAAATTAGTTTTGAAAATGCATGTTCGCCGCTCGGGTGTGTATCTCTTTGTGTGCTCTGGTCAGCACGGTTGGGGAGGTGAACTTTGCATATGCAGGGGTTTATAGGGAGACACTCTCCGAGTTGAAACCGCAATGCATTCCATAGATAATCTGACTACTTTTATGTTTTCGTGAATCTCAGACAAACAGCATCATAATGATTATGAGCTTGCGCGCATGAAAAGAATAAAGCAGAACAATGCCATGGCTGTCAAACTTGGCATTAAGGGACTGAAATCAAGTCTGGATGCAATGCAATGCAAACACTCTCCACCTCTGATTAATGCTCGTAATATGATCCTAACGGTGATTCTCGAGCTAGAGGGAGACCTAAGTCAATGTAGCTCCCTAGTGGAGGAGTCGAGGAAGATGCCCTATCTTATTCACCCATCAAGGTACTTGCTCTAACTTTCCAAGGTTACATTGCTCGCATTATATCTTGCAACTGATGCTTTGCATTGCTTCTACTTTGTTGAACTACCATTAGCTTAGTTTACACATCGTGTATGTGAATACGCCCTGCCTATCCATTTTCAGTACATATTCCATCTGCCATCATACCATATTTATCCATTCAAATGATGTTCTTGTGTATCAGACGTTCAAAGGGAAGAGGGTGATTGCTGATCGTGGAGGAGCACAAGCAAAGTATTTGGAAAAGGTAGTGGCACCGATAAATCAAATAGCCCATTAGGTGTAGTTGCAATATTATCCGACCCACAAAATACCCCAACTCTAGCAGACTCTAGCCCTACTACACCGGTCATTTCGATGCCCCAACTCGCAGACCCCAACAAAGAAGAACAAGATGATTATGCCAGTTGACATAGCACAACTTTGTCTGACGCAAAACCCCCATTCCAAAGAAAGCGTACACCAAATCCAGTTGCCAAATCCCTTTTCGATCCAGAGAGAGCCCCAATTGCAGCAAATAGGACCCCTGTTCCATTTCTTCCTAGTTTAGAAGACGAAGCTTATGTTGTTGTCAGGAACTTTGTTCGCATCTTTCCTTCATGGAAATATTATACCGCAGAACCGTAACAATTTCCGGTCTTCCTCTGCAACTTACGCGTAAGTAATGTACTAATGTTATTCATGGTCATTATCGCATATGTTTCTCACGACAAGACACAAGATTTCATTCTTTTAAATAGGCGAGGCGCAAACTGGATTGTGATGACGAGCAAGGGTTGATTGAGCTTTTCAATCACTCTTTGATGAAGTTTCGTTCCTACCTGAGGCAAGCGCACTTCGATGGCAAGGCTATGTACGAAATTTCTGTTGAGTCTCAGGTTCTACATTTATCCGTCGGTGACTGGTATAATATTGTTACACATTGGTCTCTACCGCAGCGTAAGGTACCGCTCTATGATATCACATCACAATTTGAACTACATTTCTGCATTTGCCTTAATGTCTCACTTGTACGAAAATCATAGTAGAAGAACATTCGTTCTCAAGGGACCATAGAATCTCGCAACTATACCGCATAATCGCATTGCTCTTGTGAGTACCTCTTGCCTGTATGACCATACTTACTTTCATAGTTGTTTGATTATGTAGCATCACTGCACATGTTAGCCTCGTAATCGTCCATTTGGTGGACATTATAAGATCAGTATGGACTCTTACATAAATTTAGAATCAACCCAATTCTTTTGAAGAGGTTTAGCTCTGCATTCCTCTTGTAAGGACTGAATGTGGTCTATCAATGTACTTACATTAACAGCTACTCCCTCAGTCCCATAATATAAGAATGTTTTGTACAAGACACCAAAGGTTCAAAACACTCTTGTATTATGGGAAGAGGATTGGTTCATTTTGTAGCATTCGCATCTTATCTCCCTCGCCCACCATTTACTAAAAAATATCAGATCTATATTTAATCTTACCAACAAGTAGAATACATAGACAATGACAAGGTCAGTAAGTGTAGCCCATTGCTCTTGTCAAGACATTTTGTCCTCAGTAACGCTTGTACTTCCAGGATTGGTAGTTGATTATGTAGCATCAATCAGCATCTTATCTTCATTATCTTCTATCCCTTCCAAAGATTATCATATCTATAATTACTCTCTACAAAATGTAGAGTACATGCAATGCTTATGAAGAAGATTCTGTGCTGAAATTCTTGAGTTATCCTTCCCTTGACATGGAGAAGGGCATTATAAAGCCGGTGTTAACTGTTAATGTAAGTCAGTCCTTCTAAAGCCTTTATCCTCAACCACGGTTGAATTTGCTCATACTCCCTATCGTTTATTGCTGTTTAGTTTGTTGTTTCTACCAAAATGCATGTTCGTAAGAACCGTAAGTTCTAAGTTTTACTTGTAAAACCAAATTCCTTATGCATACCATGCACATTACTTAATACTCCCTATATGTATGCTTGTTCTTGTGGTCTATAATCCAGTGTGTGGTGAAGCAGCCCACGTTTGCACCTTGTCATCTCCTGTTTTATCTTACTCATGTGGCTGATGATATGAACAACATGCCATGCACATTATCTAAAATAGATACAATGGTTTTCTTTGCCCTTCATCTATGCTTGTTATGTTGACATGGTAATCCAAAGAGTGTGGTGAAGCTCCCCGCATTATGAACAATGCCGAATTATGCTATTGATATTTTGAACATACTCTTTATTTTCTAATTTGAAATTGGATAGAATTGACAGAACATTTATCATCTTTGTTTATACACGTGGAAAACCTATCATCTCTCTGCTTTGTTTCAGGGTGATATGCCTGATGGCATGCACAAGTCTCACAAGGCTGTGAGACAAACCCAACATATATTGCAGCAAAGAAGGCAAAACATCTTGAAGATAGCGAGACAACCCCAAAGTCTTGTCTTGATGTAGTGTTCAAGTTACTTGAGACTAACGGTCGAGACAAGCTCACGAATTCGTTATGCGAATCAGTTCGACTTCTTCAGTCCCAAGTTCTAGCAAAAAGGCATTCTGCAACTCAACTTCGACTTGAAGTCCAATCTCTAAGAAAGATCGCGGAGAACACTAATGAGAACCTCATCGCTAAACAGCTACACCTGGAAGATATGACCGACATGCTAGGCCGGTCTCACAGCCTTGCTCAAGAGCTTATGCGCAGTTCCTCATAAGGCTAACCTTTCTTGAACTGTCTTGGAAGTGGTCTCGGTTCAAGATTATTTTGTTACGCTGCAATGGTGCCCAGTTTTTGTAATCTGCTTCTTCGTTGCGCTTTATGATCACTGGTGGCGAACTTCGATGCCCAGTGGATGTAATATACCTTAAACCCTTTATTGTATAGTGTAGGTTTATTCTAAGTTACTATACCGTAATTTCTTTATTGTATAGAGTAGGCTTGTTCTTAATTCATACTAGTTACGCAGCAGCCCGAAATGAACCCCGGCCCATGATTGTGCGAATCAAATTACGGGCTTTTAACAGGCCAAAATTGTCTCGGTCCTTGTTTGGCCCAATCAGATATCGGCTGCGAGCAGGCCGGATGCAAACAAGGCCATAGTTAGGCCCAACCATATGACGGGCTTTTAACAGGCCAAAATTAATATAGGGCCAAAATGTTAAACGGGCCCTTAACAGGCCAAAACTAATATCAGACCAAATTACTAAGTGGGCCTTTAGCAAGTGGGCCCAAAAGCATAGTGTCCAGTTGACGGGCCGAATCTGATATGGGCCATAATTGAGCCCAGAGCCTCTTAAAGGGCCGGACCTGATCTGGGCCGTAATTTGGCCCAGAACTTGGTAGGCTTTTAACGGGTCGGATCTCATATGGGCCACTATTAGGCCCAGAGCATGGCAGGCCATTAATGGACCGGATCAAATATGGGTCGGCATTTGGCCCAAAACATGGCAATGGATTAATGGGCCGGCCTACTAGGGTCCTCAAAATCTTGTGGGCCTACAATGGGCCGCCCATTAATGTCGGTGAAATCTTGTGGTTTTAGTCGCGGCCCATTATGACCCGCAAGAATCTTGTGGGCTTTACTGGCCGCCCATTATGGCACAAAAAAATCTTGTGGGCCTTTAGCTGGGCCGGCCCATTATGGCCCGCAAAATCTTGTGGGCTTTACCTGGGCCGGCCCATTATGGCACAAAAAAAAATCTTCTGGGCCCGCCCAATATGGCCTGCAAAATCTTGTGGGCCTTTAGCTAGGCCAGCCCATTATAGTCCACAAAATCTCATGGGCCTTTAGCTGGGACGGCCCATTATTGTCCGCAAAATCTTGTGGGCCTTCAGTTGGGCCTGCCCATTTAAACTTGATGGGCCGGTCCACGTGTCAACATATCATAGGCGCGTCTCGCCCATTGGATGAGTTGACACGTGTCTCCTCCAACCAATGATGATTTTACACGTGGAAAATCCCCATTGGTCGGGGCTGTTAATGGGTTATCGGATCCAAAACCCGACCCGATATCTTAACGGCGTTCGTTACAAGGATGCCACGTGTCGGTCACCCTTGACGAAAGCACTTCAGACGACGATTTATCGTCATGGAAGTGGACACTTCCGTGATGATAATTTTGGTAATGTCATGGAACACTTCTACGACAGCACAGGTATGACTATCTTCATTCTGTCATAAATTTGTCATGGATGTACATGCATGACAAAAAAGTGACCTACTGTGACAAACACGTATCATCACGGAAGTGTATTTTTTTGTAGTGATGTCCCTAGTAAGCCTCTAGTTGACTAGCTCGTTGATCAATAGATGGTTACGGTTTCCTGACCATGGACATTGGATGTCGTTGATAACGGGATCACATCATTAGGAGAATGATGTGATGGACAAGACCCAATCCTAAGCCTAGCACAAGATCGTGTAGTTCGTATGCTAAAGCTTTTCTAATGTCAAGTATCATTTCCTTAGACCATGAGATTGTGCAACTCCCGGATACCGTAGGAATGCTTTGGGTGTGCCAAACGTCACAACATAACTGGGTGTCTATAAAGGTACACTACGGGTATCTCCGAAAGTGTCTGTTGGGTTGGCACGAATCGAGACTGGGATTTGTCACTCCATGTGACGGAGAGGTATCTCTGGGCCCACTCGGTAGGACATCATCATAATGTGCACAATGTGACCAAGGAGTTGATCACGGGATGATGTGTTACGGAATGAGTAAAGAGACTTGCCGGTAACGAGATTGAACAAGGTATCGGGATACCGACGATCGAATCTCGGGTAAGTATCATACCAGTAGACAAAGGGAATTGAATACGTGATTGATTGAATCCTTGACATCGTGGTTCATCCGATGAGATCATCATGGAACATGTGGGAGCCAACATGGGTATCCAGATCCCCCTGTTGGTTATTGGCCGGAGAGTTGTCTCGGTCATGTCTTCATGGTTCCCGAACCCGTAGGGTCTACACACTTAAGGTTCGGTGACGCTAGGGTTGTAGAGATATTAGTATGCGGTAACCCGAATGTTGTTCGGAGTCCCGGATGAGATCCCGGACGTCACGAAGAGTTCCGGAATGGTCCGGAGGTAAAGATTTATATATAGGAAGTCCAGTTTGACCCACCGGAGAGTTTCGAGTCATCTCAGACTGCATCACCACCGGAAGGGTCCCGGGGGTCCACCGGGTGGGGCCACCTATCCCGGAGGGCCCCATGGGCTTAAGGAGTGTGGGAACCAGCCCCTGGTGGGCTGGTGCGCACCCCCTTGGGCCTCCCATGCGCCTAGGGTTGGAAACCCTAAGGGGTGAGGGCGCCTCCACTTGGCTTGGAGGCCAAGCCACCCCTAGGACTGCCGGCCCCCTCCCTAGATGGGATCTACAAGGGGCCGGCGCCCCCCTAGGCCCCTATATATAGTGGAGGGGAGGGAGGGCAGCCGCACCTAAGTCCCTGGCGCCTCCCTCCCTCCCGTGACACCTCTTCCTCCCCGCTTGCGCTTGGCGAATCCCTGCTGGGATCCCGCTACTTCCACCACCACGCCCGTCGTCTTTGGATCTCCATCAACCTCTCCTTCCCTTGCTGGATCAAGAAGGAGGAGACGTCTCTCCCAACCGTACATGTGTTGAACGCGGAGGTGCCGTCCATTCGGCGCTAGGATCATCGGTGATTTGGATCACGATGAGTACGACTCCATCAACCCCGTTCACTTGAAAGCTTCCGCTTAGCGATCTACAAGGGTATGTAGACGCACTCTCCTTCCCCTCGTTGCTAGATTACTCCATAGATTGATCTTGGTGATGCGTAGAAAATTTTAAATTTCTGCTATGATCCCCAACAGTGGCATCATGAGCTAGGTCTATGCGTAGTTTCTATGCACGAATAGAACACAAGTTGTTGTGGGCGTCGATTTTGTCAATTTACTTGCCGTTACTAGTCTTATCTTGATTCGGCGGCATCTTGGGATGAAGTGGCCCGGACCGACCTTACACGCATTTCCACGTGAGACAGTTCCACCGACTGACATGCACTAGTTGCATAAGGTGGCTAGCGGGTGTCTGTCTCTCCCACTTTACTCGGATCGGATTCGATGAAAAGGGTCCTTATGAAGGGTAAATAGAAATTGGCATATCACGTTGTGGTTTTGGCGTAGGTAAGAAACGTTCTTGCTAAGAAACCTATAGCAGCCACGTAAAAATTTGCAACAACAATTAGAGGACGCCTAACTTGTTTTTGCAGCATATGCCGTGTGATGTGATATGGCCAAAAGGATGTGATGAATGATATATGGGATGTATGAGATTGATCATGTTCTTGTAATAGGAATCACGACTTGCATGTCGATGAGTATGACAACCGGCAGGAGCCATAGGAGTTGTCTTAATTTATTATGACCTGCGTGTCAACATAAACATCATGTAATTACTTTACTTTATTGCTAAACCGTTAGCCATAGTAGTAGAAGTAATAGATGACGAGACAACTTCATGAAGACAAGATGATGGAGATCATGATGATGGAGATCATGGTGTCACGTCGGTGACGATGATGATCATGGCGCCTCGAAGATGGAGATCAAAAGGAGCAAAATGATATTGGCCATATCATGTCACTATTTGATTGCATGTGATGTTTATCATGTATTACATCTTATTTGCTTAGAACGACGGTAGTTTAAATAAGATGATCCCTCGCAATAATTCCAAGAAAGTGTTCCCCCTAACTGTGCACCGTTGCGAAGGTTCGTTGTTTCGAAGCACCACATGAAGATCGGGTGTGATAGATTCTAACGTTCGAATACAACGGGTGTAAGCCAGATTTACACACGCAATACACTTAGGTTGACTTAACGAGCCTAGCATGTACAGACATGGCCTTGGAACACGGAAGACCGAAAGGTCGAACATGAGTCGCATAGAAGATACGATCAACATGAAGATGTTCACCGATGATGACCAGTCCGTCTCACGTGATGATCGAACACGGCCTAGTTGACTCGGATCATGTATCACTTAGATGACTAGAGGGATATCTATCTGAGTGGGAGTTCATTGAATAATCAGATGAACTTAATTATCATGAACATAGTCAAAAGGACTTTGCAAATTATGTTGTAGCTTACGCTTTAGTTCTACTGTTTTATATATGTTCCTAGAGAAAATTTAGTTGAAAGTTGATAGTAGCAATTATGCGGACTGGGTCCATAAACGGAGGATTGTCCTCATTGCTGCGCAGAAGGATTATGTCCTTAATGCACCGCTCAGTGAGCTGAACCTCGAAGCGTCGGTTGTGGATGTTAAGCGAACATCGACATACACATTTTGATGACTACATGATAGTTCGTCGTAATGCTAAATGGTTTAGAATTGAGGCACCAAAGACGCTTTTTGAAACATCACGTAACATATGAGATATTCCAAGGACTGAAATTGGGATTTCAGGTTAGTGCCCACGCCAAGAGGTATGAGACCTCGACAAGTTTCTTAAGCCTCGCAAACTAAGGAGAAAAGCTCAATCGTTGAGCATGTGCTCGATTGTATGAGTACTACAATCGCTTGAATCGAGTGGGAGATAATCTTCCAGATGAGATAGTGATGGTTCTCCAAAGTCACTGCCACCAAGCTACTAGAGCTTCATGATGAACTATAACATATCAGGGATAGATATGATCCTTGAGCTATTCGCGACACCGCGAAAGTAGAAATCAAATAGGAGCATCAATTGTTCATGGTTAGTAAAACCACTAGTTTCAAGAAGGGCAAGGGCAAGAAAGGGATACTTCATGAAACGACAAATCGATTGTCGCTCTAGTGAAGAAACCCAAAGTTGAACCCAAGCCCGAGACTAAGTGCTTCTGTAGTAAGGGGAACGGTCACTGAAGCAGAACCACCCTAGATACTTGGTAGATGAGAAGGCTGGCAAGGTTGACAGAAGTATGTATTGGACATATATTATATTAAATGTGTACTTTACTAGTACTCCTAGTAGCACTAGGGTATTAGATATCGGTTCGGTTGCTAAGTGTTAGTAACTCGAAATAAAGGCTACAGAATAAACAGAGACTAGCCAAAGGTGAGACGACGATATGTGTTGGAAGTGTTTCCAAGGTTGATGTGATCAAACATCGCCATCGGGATTGGTGTTAAACCAAAATAATTGTTATTTGGTGTTTGCATTGAGCATAGACATGATTGGATTATGTTTATCGCAATACGGTTATTCATTTAAGGAGAATAATGGTTGCTCTGTTTATTTGAATAATACCTTTAATGGTCTTGCACCGAAAATGAATGGTTTATTGAATCCCGATCGTAGTGATACACATGTTCATGCCAAAAGATATAAGATAGTAATGATAGTACCACATACTTGTGGCACTGCAATTTGAGTCATAATGGTATAAAACGCATGAAGAAGCTCCATGTTGATGGATCTTTGGACTCACTTGATTTTGAATCACTTGAGACATGCGAACCATGCCTATTGGTATATATGCATGAAGAAACTCCATACAGATGGATCGCTTTGGGCTCACTTGATTTTGAATCACTTGAGACATGCAAATCATACCGCATGGGCAAGATGACCGAAAGGCCTCGTTTTCAGTAAGATGGAACAAGAAAGCAACTTGTTGGAAGTAATACATCTTGATGTGTGCAGTCCAATGAGTGCTGAGGCATGTAGTGGATATCGTTATGTTCTTACTTCACAGATAATTTGAGTAGATGCTAAGTATGTTTACTTGATGAATCACGAGTCTGAATTATTGAAAGGTTCAAGTAATTTCAGGGTGAAGTTAAAAGATCATCGTGACAAGAGGATAAAATATCTATGATATGATCATAGAGATGAATATCTGAATTACGAGTTTGGCACACAGTTAAGACATTGTGGAAATTGTTTCACAACTAATACCGCCTGGAACACCATAGTGTGATGGTGTGTCCGAACATCATAACTGCACCCTACTGGATATGGTGCATACCATGATGTCTCTTATTGAATTAACACTATAGTTTATGGGTTAGGCATTAGAGACAAACACATTCACTTTAAATAGGGCACCACGCAATTCCGTTTGAGACTGTATGAATTATGGTTCAGAGAAACCTAAGTTGTTGTTACTTAAAAGGTTTGGGGCTGCGACGCTTATGTGAAAAAGTTTCAGGCTGATAAGCTCGAACCCAAAGCGAATAAATGCATTTTCATAGGACACCCAAAATAGTTGGGTATACCTCCTGTCTCAGATCCGAAAGCAATAGGGATTGTTTCTAGAATAGGGTCCTTTCTCGAGGAAAAGTTTCTCTCGAAAGGATTGAGTGGGAGGATGGTGGAGACTTGATGAGGTTATTGAACCGTCACTTCAACTAGTGTGTAGCAGGGCATAGGGAGTTGTTCCTGTGGCACCTACACCAATTGAAGTGGAAGCTTATGATAGTGATCATGAAACTTCGGATCAAGTCACTACCAAACCTCGTAGGACGACAAGAATGCGTACTACTTCAGAGTGGTACGTAATCCTGTCTTGGAAGTCATGTTGCTAGACAACAATGAACCTACGAGCTATGGAGAAGCGATGGTGGGCCCGGATTCTGAAAAAATAGCTCGAGGCCATAAAATCCGAGAGAGGATCCATGTATGAAAACAAAGTGTAGACTTTGGAATAACTACTTGATGGTCGTAAGGTTGTTGGGTACATATGGATTTTAAAAGGAAGACGGACAATGATGGTAAGTATCACCATTAAGAAAGCTCGACTTGTCATTAAGATGTTTTCTGACAAGTTCAAGGAGTTGACTACGATGAGACTTTCTCACTCGTAGCGATGTTGAGAGTCTTTTGGAATTACATTAGAAATTATTGCATTATTTATGAAATCTTGCAGATAGGATGTCAAAACATCGTTTCCTCGACGATTTTCTTGAGGAAAGGTTGTATGTGATAAAACCAGCAGTTTTTTGACAATCCTGAATGATGCTAACAAGTATGCAAAGCTCCAGCAACCCTTCTAAGGACTGGAGTAAGCATCTCTGAGATGGAATGTACGCTTTGATGAGATGATCACAGATTTTGGGTTTATACAAAGTTTATGAGAAACTTGTATTTCCAAAGAAGTGAGTGGGAGCACTATAGAATTTCTGATGAGTATATGTTGTTGACTATTGTTGATCAGAAATGATGTAGAGTTTCTGGAAAGCATATAGGGTTATTTGAAAAGTGTTTTTCAATGGAAAACCTGGATTAAGCTACTTGAACATTGAGCATCAAAATCTATAAGGATAGATCAAAATCGATTAATAGTACTTCCAAACGGACACATACCATGACAAGATTTTGAAGGAGTTCAAAATAGATCGGCAAAGAAGGAGTTCTTGGCTGTGTTATAAGGTATGAGTAATGAGTAAGACTCAAGACCTGACCATGGCAGAATAGAGAGAAAGGACGAAGGTCGTCCCCTATGCTTTAGACGTAGGATCTAAAGTATGCTATGTTGTGTACCGCACCTGAAGTGTGCCAAGCCATGAGTCAGTCAAGGGGTACAAGTGTGATCTAGGAATGGATCACAGGACAACGATCAAGGTTATCCTTAGTAACAAGTGGACTAAGGAATTTTCTCGATTATGGAGGTGGTAAAAGAGTTCGTCATAAAGGGTTACGCCGATGCAATCTTTGACACCAATCTGGATGATTCTGAGTAGTAAACCGGATTTGTATAGTAGAACAGTTATTTGGAATAGCTCCAAGTATAGCGTTGTAGCTACATCTACAAGATGACATAGAGATTTGTAAAGCACACAAGGATCTGAAAGGTACAGACCCGTTGACTATAACATCTCTCACAAGCATAACATGATCAAACCTAGAACTCATTGAGTGTTAATCACATGGTAATGTGAACTAGATTATTGACTCTAGTAAACCCTTTGGGTGTTAGTCACATGGGGATGTGACCTTGAGTGTTAATCACATAGCGATGTGAACTGCATTATTGACTCTAGTGCAAGTGGGAGACTGTTGGAAATATGCCCTAGAGGCAATAATAAATTAGTTATTATTATATTTCCTTGTTCATGATAATCGCTTATTATCCATGCTAGAATTGTATTGATAGGAAACTCGAGATACATGTGTGGATACATAGACAACACCATGTCCCTAGTAAGCCTCTAGTTGACTAGCTCGTTGATCAATAGATGGTTACGGTTTCCGACCATGGACATTGGATGTCGTTGATAACGGATCACATCATTAGGACAATGATGTGATGGACAAGACCCAATCCTAAGCCTAGCACAAGATCGTGTAGTTTGTATGCTAAAGCTTTTCTAATGTCAAGTATCATTTCCTTAGACCATGAGATTGTGCAACTCCCGGATACCGTAGGAATGCTTTGGGTGTGCCAAACATCACAACGTAACTGGGTGGCTATAAAGGTGCACTACGGGTATCTCCGAAAGTGTCTGTTGGGTTGGCACGAATCGAGAATGGGATTTGTCACTCCGTGTGACGGAGAGGTATCTCTGGGCCCACTCGGTAGGACATCATCATAATGTGCACAATGTGACCAAGGAGTTGATCACGGGATGATGTGTCACAGAACGAGTAAAGAGACTTGCCGGTAATGAGATTGAACAAGGTATCGGGCAAGTATCATACTAGTAGACAAAGGGAATTGAATACGGGATTGATTGAATCCTCGACATCGTGGTTCATCCGATGAGATCATCGTGGAACATGTGGGAGCCAACATGGGTATCCAGATCCCGCTGTTGGTTATTGGTCGGAGAGTTGTCTTGGTCATGTCTGCATGGTTCCCGAACCCGTAGGGTCTACACACTTAAGGTTCGGTGACGCTAGGGTTGTAGAGGATATTAGTATGCGGTAACCCAAAAGTTGTTCGGAGTCCCGGATGAGATCCCGGACGTCACGAAGAGTTCTAGAATGGTCCGGAGGTAAAGATATACATAGGAAGTCCAGTTTCGGCCACCAGGAGAGTTTCGGGAGTCATCGGTATTGTACCGGGACCACCGGAAGGGTCCCGGGGGTCCACCGGGTGGGGTCACCTATCCCGGAGGGCCCCATGGGCTGAAGGGGCGTGGGAACCAGCCTCGGTGGGCTGGTGCGCCCCCCTTGGGCCTCCCATGCGCCTAGGGTTGGAAACCCTAAGGGGTGAGGGCGCCTCCACTTGGCTTGGAGGCCAAGCCACCCCTAGGGCTGCCGCCCCCCTCCCTAGATGGGATCTACAAGGGGCCGGCGCCCCCCTAGGCCCCTATATATAGTGGAGGTGAGGGAGGGCAGCCGCACCTAAGTCCCTGGCGCCTCCCTCCCTCCCGTGACACCTCTTCCTCCCCACTTGCGCTTGGCGAAGCCCTGCCGGGATCCCGCTACTTCCACCACCACTGTCGTCTTCTTTGGATCTCCATCAACCTCTCCTTCCCTTGCTGGATCAAGAAGGAGGAGACGTCTCTCCCAACCGTACGTGTGTTGAACACGGAGGTGCCGTCCGTTCGGCACTAGGATCATCGGTGATTTGGATCACGACGAGTACGACTCCATCAACCCCGTTCACTTGAACGCTTCCGCTTAGCGATCTACAAGGGTATGTAGATGCACTCTCCTTCCCCTCGCTGCTACATTGCTCCATAGATTGATCTTGGTGATGCGTAGAAAAAATTTAAATTTCTTCTACGATCCCCAACAATAACATCAACGCATAAAATCTGGCTCGGATGCCACTGTTGGGGAACGTAGTAATTTCAAAAAATTTCCTACGCACACGCAAGATCATGGTGATGCATAGCAACGAGAGGGGAGAGTGTTGTCCACGCACTCGTGAGACCGAAGCGGAAGCGTTAGCACAATGCGGTTGATGTAGTCGTACGTCTTCACGATCCGACCGATCAAGTACCGAACGTACGGCACCTCCGAGTTCAGCACACGTTCAGCCCGATGACGTCCCCCGAACTCCGATCCAGCCGAGTGTTGAGCATGGTGACGATGTTGATGTTCTACCGACGCAGGGCTTCGCCTAAGCACCGCTACAGTATTATCAAGGTGGATTATGGTGGAGGGGGGCACCGCACACGGCTAAAAGATCAAACGATCATTTTTGTGTCTTTGGGGTGCCCCCTGCCCCCGTATATAAAGGAGCAAGGGGGAGGCCGGCCGGCCCTCTATGGCGCGCCCCCAAGAGGGGAATCCTACTAGGACTCCAAGTCCTAGTAGGTTTCCACCAAAAGGGAGAGAGGGGGAAGGAAGGAGAGGGAGAGGGAGAAGGAAAGGGGGCGCCGCCCCCCTCTCTCTCCACTAAGGCCCATCGAGGCCCATTAGTTCCCCCGGGGGTTCCGATAACCCTCCGGCACTTCGGTTTTATCCGAAACTTCTCCGGAACACTTCCGATGTCCGAATATAGTCGTCCAATATATCAATCTTTATGTCTCGACCATTTCGAGACTCCTCGTCATGTTCGTGATCACATCCAGGACCCCAAACAACCTTTGGTACATCAAAAGACATAAACTCATAATAAAACTGTCATCGTAATGTTAAGCGTGCGGACCCTATGGGTTCGAGAACTATGTAGACCTGACCGAGACACGTTTCCGGTCAATAACCAATAGCGGAACCTGGATGCTCATATTGGCTCCCACATATTCTACGAAGATCTTTATCGGTCGATCGCATAACAACATACATTGTTCCCTTTGTCATCGGTATGTTACTTGCCCGAGATTCGATCGTCGGTATCTCAATACCTAGTTCAATCTCGTTACACGCAAGTCTCTTTACTCGTTCCGTAATACATCATCCCGCAACTAACTCATTAGTTGCAATGCTTGCAAGGCTTAGGTGATGTGCATTACCGAGAGGGCCCAGAGATACCTCTCCGACAATCGGAGTGACAAATCCTAATCTCGAAATACGCCAACCCAACAAGTACCTTCGGAGACACCTGTAGAGCACCTTTATAATCACCCATGTCCGGGATCTCATCCGGGACTCCGAACAACCTTCGGTAACCACCATAATGACTCAACTATACTTATATCGTCACCAAACGTTAAGTGTGTAGACCCAGCAGGTTCTGCAGACATGGCCAAGACACCTCTACGGTCAATAACCAATAGCGGGACCTGGATGCCCATATTGTTCCTACATATTCTACGAAGATCTTATCGGTCGAACCTTGATGTCAAGGATTCAACTAATCCCGTATGTAGTTCCCTTTGTCTATCGGCATGTTACTTGCCCGAGATTCGATCATCGGTATCTCCATACCTAGTTCAATCTTGTTACCGGCAAGTCTCTTTACTCGTTCTGTAATACAAGATCTCGTGGCTAACTCATTAGTCACATTTCTTGCAAGCTCATTGTGATACTATATTACCGAGTGGGCCCTGAGATACCTCTCCATCATACGGAGTGACAAATCCCAGTTTTGATCCATGCCAACTCAACATACACCCTCGAAGATACCTGTAGAGCACCTTTATAGTCACCCAGTTACTTTGTGAGGTTTGGTACACATAAGGTACTCCTCCAGTGTCAGTGAGTTGCATGATCTCATGGTCATAGGAACATATACTTGACATGCAGAAAATGATAGCAATAAACTTGACACAATCATATGCTACGTTCATAGTTTGGGTCTTGTCCATCACATCATTCTCCTAATGATGTGATCCCGTCATCAAATGACAACTCATGTCTACGACTAGGAAACCATAGCCATCTTTGATCTACGAGCTAGTCCGGTAGAGGCCCACTAGGGACGTGTTGTTGTCTATGTACCCACACATGTACTTGAGTTTCCAGTCAATACAATTATTGCATGGATAATAAACGATTATCATGAACAAGGAAATATAATAATAACCACTTTATTATTGCCTCTAGGGCATATTTCCAACAAAGCCAGGGGCACCGCCCCTAGGGCACGCCCTGAGGGCTTGTGGGTCCCTCGGGACTCTTCTGACCCCTTCTCCAAGCTCCGTGGATGTCTTCTGGTCCAAGAAAAATCACTGCGAAAGTTTTATTCCGTTTGGACCCCGTCTGATATTGCTTTTGTGTAAAACTCAAAAACAAGGAAAAACAGAAACTAGCACTGGGCTCTAGGTTAATAAGCTAGTCTCAAAAATAATATAAAATAGCATATTAATGCATATAAAACATCCAAAATAGATAATATAATAGCATGGAACAATCAAAAATTATAGATACGTTGGAGACGTATCACACACCATCACCGATGAAAACCATGAAAGAAACAAAAGATAAAACCAAAGAAAATGAAAAAAAATAACCACCAAAAAAAGAAATAAGAAACCAAAAAACAATCTTTACCTACTAATAAAGAGGGATGTTGCTTCTGTCGGGTCCATCGTCATCTTTATCTTTACCAGGTTTGTGACCTGAGTCGCATGGGCCAGAATTTGAATTTCTATTATGGGCCACTAAAATAGTTGCTTCATGTGCTAAAATTTTAAACTCCTTTTGTCTTTACATTAAATCCTAGCAATTTATATACGTTCTAAAGTTGCAACAATCAAACGAGCCAAGCCACAGAAAATAGGGTGAGACCTGCCGCATATATGCATCACCAGTGAAAAAACATCTATGAGGAGAAAGATCACTACATAATACGACTAGTCAAAGAGGAGAGGTGGATGAAATCCAAAACAATAGCATCTTGCATGCCCAGCTCGATGCAGAGCTCCTGCTCGAGCGCCTCAAGAGGAAGGTGCGACGGATCCAGGGAAGACAGGGGAGGAGGAGTGGTGTCGGCTTTAACAATTAAGGGACCCGTATCTGGAGCAACGGGGTCGAATGGATCTGGTTGTGGGGGTTCATCCATGGCAGTTGGGACCTCCTTCTCGAACAGAGGAACAAAGGGGTGAGAGAGAGAGGAGGAGGAACGCGAGAGGAAACAGTGGCAGGGCTCATGGAGCACATGGGGGCGACGAGGAGGAGCTCCTTGGCGGATCGATGCATGAAACAGCTGGCAGTAGAGGAGCAAGAGGCGCTCGGGAAGCGGGGCGGTGCAACGACAAGGGATTAAGATGGCCCATGCGGCGGTAGGGGCTCGCAGCACTGGGGGTGGGGTGTTGGGCGTGCGAGTGGGTGGCGGCGCCCGAGGGAGCGAGGGAGAGAGGCTGAGGAGGGTCGGAGCGCTAGGTTATAGGAGAAGGATGAGCTGGGCCTTAGGCTACGACGGGTGTTACGTGGGCCGGCCCGTGTGCCATTCTTCATTTTTATTTCCATTTCCCCTCTTTGGCTAAAAACATCCATTTCCCCTCCCTTAATTTTTTTTCCATTTCCCTGTTTACAATTTCTCAAAAATAAAACCGTTTACAGAAATTAAAGGGAGGGAAAACTCCATATATATATATATATATATATATATATATATATATATATATATATATATATATATATATAAAAACACTATTCTGATCACGGGATGAGAATATTATTCTGATCACAACCTGACCTGCCCAGGCAGTAGTACGTTGAACTTCCCCCTGTGCTAGGTTGAACTTCCGCCAACATTGCCCAAATAGGGCTTGCGATATACCGTTGGAAAGCTATGGACACGAGTATCATGGCCCAAGTTAATTTTTTGGCAAAATTTAAGCGGTTTAAGAGCAATTTTGAAAACCATTTTTTCTTCGTACAAAAAATGTGAATCGTATTTTTTATCGCATTTCTGAACTATTTATCGGAATGAGGCAAATAATATGGCGTTGGAAAGCTGCTGTAAAACCCCTCCTTCCACATGTTGAAAGTTTTCTCTAATTCCTTATGAATAAAGAGTAATTTGGAAAATCATAGAATTTCATAGACCGAACAGCCGAGTTCATATTTTCGATGTCATTTCTAAATGGATAATCCAATTGAGGCAAATGATATGGCATTGGAAAACATATGAAAATGCACTAGTTTTTCATGTTAAAAGTTTTTTCTAATTTTGAACGGTTTAGAAGTAATTTAGAAAACGATACAAGTTCCACCGAGTTCGTATTTTTGCGTTAATTTTTTAACCGTATATCCGAATGCAGCAAATTATATGGCGTTGGAAAGCTTGAGGAAATTCGAAACAGTTTGGTATATATTGTTTCTCCCAATTCCTTACGATTTTAAGTCAATTTTGAAAATGGTTAAAACGTATTTTCTCCGCAATTTCTACAAACTTTATCAGAATGGGCAAATAATATACCGCTGAAAAGCTACGGAAATTGTGAACATGTTGATGGTTTTCTCTGATTCCTAGCCATTTTCATGTAATTTCGAAAACGACGACATCATTTGTTCTGCCATTATCGCGAAACAGATTCTTCGAAAATGCACCGCGTGAAGAACTTGAGCTTCTCGGCATGTCTACCTAAACTTCACTCTGTTTTTACACGTGCTTTTTTGCCCGTAGGTCTACATCCACTCACCAGAATTGAGCAAGTAATATACCGATGGAAAGCTGTTGTAAACACACAAATTCCCGTGTTGATCATTTTTTCATACTCACGATGTTTTCATCTAAAATTCATTCAGTTTAGTTGGTGAACTTCCTGCTATTTTCACGTTGAACTTTTGTGACATATTTTCATTTGTAATTTTCTTATCCATTTCGTCAGTGTTACACAAATGATATTCTTTTTGTACAAACCTATCTCACAATATTTTTTAACTTTCTCCGACCGAGGACTTGAACTTACACAAATAATATTCCTGCCGTTTTTAAATAAATTAGAAAATGACGAGATCATGATTTCTGCCTTCATCGCGAATGGAAATGCACTGCGTTAAGTAGTTGAACTTCTCGGGCATTTCTGTTTGAACTTCACTCTGTTTTTGACGTGTTGTTTTTTGCACTATGTGAAGTAGTTGAACTTCTGGGGCATGTTTGGTTGAACTTCACTCTGTTTCACTTTATTGTATTTTCTTATATGAAACACACACCATGTAGTACGTGACCTTCCGGTTGTTATCACTTTGAACTTCTCTCTGGTTTGAGAGAATTATTTTAAAACACAAAAAACAACATAGTTGTTATGTATTTTAGACATCTAAATACATAGTGAACCTCTCTCACAAGAATTTTTCGAACTTTTCCTCGCCGAGCACTTGAACTTCTAGCAACCATTTTTTCGTTTATGATTTGTTTTTAAAAGTGCAAAAATGGTGTTATGTTTTTGATTTTTTGAACAGGTAAATCCTAGGTTTTAATAAACTCCAAACTTCTCTGTTATTTCAATTTGAACTTCACCTTTTTATATTTGAGTAAAGAATTGTATTCGACTTTTATACGGAAAAAATTGATCATGGAAATACAAGGTGAACCTCTCTCGCAAGAATTTTTGAACTTCCCCGGACAGAGCACTTGAACTTATTTCAAAAAACTTTTTAAGCTTTTATTTTTCTATACTTTTTATTCTCACCTCAAATGAATTACTTGCAGTACTTGAACTTCTCGTTGTCTTCATTATGAACATGTGTCACATTCTTGTGTATACATCGAATTACCCACAATTGAAGATCGACCGTCATTTTTTTGCCATTTTAAAACATGTAATTGGAGGTCGAACGTCCCACAATATAAATTATGAACCGTGCACGGTGGTGCACGTGAACTTCCTGCAACAAATCTGAGTTTTTGATTTACTTCAAACTTCTCTGTTATTTTGAATTGAACTTCTTAGTCTTATTCTCAGAAAAAATATGTTTTCAAATAAGCATCAAACATATTTTTTAAAATTGAACCTCATACTTTTATTTTTCCTATAAATGGAAAGAATTTGAGTTTTCCGTAAACATCAAACTACTCCTTTTATTTTAATTTGAACTTCTTTAATTTTATTCTTTGGTAACGAAGAAAACATGTGTTTTTTATAAATATTGAAGTTCTCTATTTTTATAATTTGGACTTCTTGGTTTGTCTGAAATACTTTCTTTTTCCATTTTTTGCAACCGTAAAACAATGTTTTTTATAAAAAAATAAGCATCAAACTCATGTGTTATGTTAATTTCAACTTCTTGCTTTTCTTTAGATAATTTTTTTTCATTTTCTTATAAACATTGACCTGCTATGTATCTTAAATTTAACTTCTTGGTTTAGTTTCAGAGACAAAAAAATTGACTACTGTTTTGCCTTTTAACTTGTAGGCTTTTCGGGGTTTTGTGAACTTCTAGAGTTTATTTTTGTGCAAATTTACACACACACACACACAGATAACAAATTTTTAACTGTGTGTGTTGTTTTTCTTTAACTGTGTGTGTTGGTGCTTGTGGCAAATAATATACCACCGGAATGAATTTTGTCACAAATATTTTGAATCTCTTCATTATTTGAAAATGAACCTGTAGGTTTTTCTAGAAACACCGAAACTTCATTTTTTTATTTCCTGTTTTTAACTACTTTTTTATTTGAAATTTTTTGGTTATTATACTTGAATCTCTTCGTTTTTTAATTTGAACTTCTTGATTTCATTTGTAAAAACGAAAAAATGCTAATAAATTTTCATTCTTGGTTTTATTGTTTGGACATGAGAAGATTTTCATTTTTTATAAACATCAAACCACTCTATTATTTCAATTTGAACTTCTTGGTTTTTTATTTTAAAAGGGAAAATATCCATTTTAAAAGTTCATTTTTTATTTTGAAACAGAAAAAATGGTTTTTTAAACTTGTACTTCTCTTTTTTTTAGTTTGACCTTCGATGTTTTTGTTTTTGTTTCTTAGAAAAGTTTTTTTAATTCGTTAAGGGAAAATAATTTTAACCGGACATCGAACCACTCCGTTTTTTAATTTTCAACTTCAAGGTTTTTTTGTGAAAGCAGGGAAAGTCCGTTTTATTATAAGTAGTGAACTTACCCATTTTTCAATGTGGAATTTCTAGGTTTTCTAGAACTTCGTAAAAATCTTAACACATAATAAGATGACATGAACCTACGGGGCAATAATATCTGAACTTCTTTTGTACATATATTGTCACTGTCAACATGCAGATATTTTCAAACGAAAATCCGAAACAGAGTACTAATCAAATTGTGTGTTTGTCCATAAAAAATACAAGACTACAAGAGCAATGGGTTGTATCAAACCACAAGCGCATGCTCTCACTAGAAGAACGCAAACGCATTAAAAAATTGAAATCCACAACAACACTATGACCTCTCTCTCTCATTTTTGCTTTTTGTTTTCTTCTGTACTCACCTACATCCACAGCAGCAGCTTGGAGTCATGAGCAAGCAGCATGGCAGAGCTTCACACAACCTGCAGCGGAGATTGGGCACGGACTGGGTAGCTTTTTCCAGGCGCAGCAGAGCTTGGAGCGGGAGGAGGATGGCTTCGAGAATGCTCAGCAGCAGAGCTCCTCTGTCCATGGCCCTCTGAAACAGCGGCTACTAGACTCACTGTCTTGGATAGATTTGCGGGTACGGAATAATACATGAGGTAGTGGGATTTTCACGGGAAGGAAGTGGCAATTGCAAGGCACGCTACTGCTGCAAGAACTGGGTTGCGTCGCGAGGGGCAGGGGCGCTAGCGTAACAATGGGAAGTTTAGAGCAGCGGGGCTGCAAGGTCACCTCCTCCGTTCGCTGCGCTCGGAAACTTGAATCGGCGACGAGAAGAACAAGGGCCGGAGGCACCGCAGCAGGATGTCATGTGAGCAGGTGCCGCACTGAAGATAGCCATGATCTAGTGGGGGGGATGAGCCGTGGGGAGAGACAGGCAGATGGAAGTCCATGATGGGGAGGCGGCATGGTTCGCCAATGGGATCCACGGTGGAGAGTGGCGATGTGCTGGATGAGGGAGGATGGCATAACGGTGCGTTGGGTCGAGCGATTTGCTCGCCGGAGTCGTCGGGCGAGGCGCCTGAGCACGGCAGAATGTCACGAGGTCGAGGCCGATGGCGGTGCGCTAGCTTCGGGTCGGCAGTAGCACACGAGCTCCGGCATGCGGCGGCGCCCGAACTCCGACCCGCGGCGGTGCCCGAATTTCGATCGGCGGTGGCATCCGAACCCGCGATCAGCGGCGGAAGCGAGGCGGTGTCGAGGGATGCGGGATATCGGTGGAAGGATGGGCTTTTTTTATGGAGGAGGGGCGGCTTTCTGAGTTCGGGAACATGTGGTCGCGTCTATATAGGGCGCGTCGTGGTCCAAATAACTATTCTAATCCTGGGACAAATTTTATCAATATAATAAAAACCATGGGCCAACTTGTAATTTTTTCACAAATATAATAAAAACCATGGGCCAACTTGTAATTTTTTCATGTAACTCATTTTGTAGTATCTTATATATATAGCATATGAACATACTTAAAATGATAAAGTAGAATATATACTACCACATGATAGTATATAAGACATGTCAGGTAACTACCCCCAGGGTGCAGAATAAGTTATTCTTCACCTGAGGTAATCTTACGATCATTTCATAATTAAATTGCGTTTGGAATTCAAATAGTTACATTCGTATTGATTCACTACGTAAAATTTGGCATAAGAAAATAAAAATATAGGTTATAAGACAAGAAAATTTACAGTTTATGTGTATTTTACACTATGTTTTTACGTTTGTAATTTTACATAACATAAAATATATTTTTCGATGATCATATATTTTTTTACGGTCTCTTTTTACGTCGGAAATAAGGAAAAACTTACGGAACGCAAAATTACGATCAATTGATGGTAAAATAGAGGGGGTGAAGAATAACTATTCCTCACCCAGGGTGACGAATAGTCAATCCCTATATATATATATATATATATATATATATATATATATATATATATATATATATATATATATATATATATATATGTGGGTCTATTCTAATAACACCCTTAAGACCTTATTCGCACCTCAAAACCTTATTCTGCTAACACCACCCCCACCACCCCACTTCATCCCCCACGCTGCGTGCCCAACCTCCTCACCCTGCCGCCCCACCTCCCCACCTTCTTCCCATGAGCGCCCAACACACCCGAGCCCCGCCCCACCCACCCACCTTCTCCGGCGTGGCGCCCCACCCGAGCCGCCGCCCACCCTCCCCACCTTCTCTGTCGTAGTGCACCCACCCGAGCCGCCGCTCCACCTTCCCCACCTTCCCCGGCCGCTACGCCACCCCGGCTCCTTGCTGCCCCACCTCCTTCCCCATTGCACAACCACCTCCCGTCCCAGATCCATGGCCGCTGCGCCACCCCGGCCAACTACCAACCGCGCCGCCGTGCCTCTCCCACTCTCCACCATGGCCGGATCCCCTCCAAATTCTCCCCTTCCAAAGAAAACCACAGCCACCCCCAGATCCCCGCCGGGACTCCTCTTCTGCTGCTTCCACCTTCTTCTTCCGGCCACTCCCACCGCCGCCCTCTTACCCTCGCCACCACCTGCCTCCTACCCTCGCGCCGCGCCTTCCCCTTGTCGCCCACCGGATCCGCTCCAGCCTGATCGCTGCGGGCATCAGACACGCCCCTCGGGAGCCCACAGAAGCGGTGGTTGCTAGATCCGTCGGGATGAAGCAATGGTGCGCTAGAGGCGACCGAGGCAGATGTGGCTGTGGTCCTCTCCTCAATATCGGCGGTGTCCTTACTACTGCCTCCACTGCTCGTGGCACCGGCCTCCGACCAATGAGGCAGTGAAGCCGTGGTGTGGGCGCATCCGCCAGCCCCATGAGGTGCTCCTCCATCCGGCCGCTCCTGGTGCAGATTTGGCTGTTACCTACCTTCAACCTCCGGCACCCATCGTCTTACCCCTCCGTTGCAGTGCACAACGGTGCACGCGCAGTTCATCCCCATGGGTGCGTGCAGCCAGAGGTGATCGCTATTACCTGAGGTGGTCGCCGTTTCCTCCTCCCCACTCAATTGCAGTGGTGTGCGGTCACGGACGGTGTCGTGTGCGGTTTGGCGGTGCTCCGTCATGCGATGCTGTGGGGCTCCACGCTGTCGGGCTGATTCTTCTCCTTCACACACATCTGCAGCTTCGCCGGACACCTCACCGTGGGGAGGAAGCAAAATTGCTCCTGCTCTCTCTGTGGGAGGAACCAGCTATGGGGAAGAGAGCCCTCGGGCATGCAGGATCCGCTGTTGGAATTCAGTTCATCGGGCATCCCCTATCAACTCTCTCCCCCCGCAATATGCAGTCCACCGGCGGCGCCCCTTCCCAACACTATTCTTTTTGGTTTCTGTAGATGGCATCCACACTGTGATGCTGTTTTGGTAGCGAGCGTGCAGCTCGGGATTTGAAGCCGTGCGATTCAGCTGCAAAAAGGCAGGTTTCAGTGTGCTCTTTTTTCGTGAAGCAGAAGACGAGAAACAGAAAGAAAAAGAAAAAAGAAGTTTGCTGCACTCATTGTTGTGCTGCATTGGCAAATGCTAGTTTGTTATAAAAAATGATAGTAGGATGCGGTTCATCAGAAAATCATCTCGTGGTTCAGAACCAGAAAACATCTCAAAAAGAAGTACATTCTTAGTAAAGATGTAATTCTTTAGTTTCTTCCTTTCTTTTAAAATGTAATTCACTAGTTCTGCCCCGAGGTTCACTTTGAAGAGTGATGAGGTTCACTTGCACCAAAAAATGAAGTGCGAAGAGAAATATAAACAAAAACATCACAAAAAGAAGCTCGCTCTCTTATTAGATGTAGTTCACTCGTTGAGTCCTTGCGATCCACTTGTTCGTTCTATGTGCATATTGTTCACTCTATGTGCATAAAAAAATAAGTATGGAAAAAGACAACAAAACTCATGTGGATGTTACGGAAACGACCAAAAAGTAATGCGATTCACTTCTCGATAGTCTTGCGGTCCACTTCTGCCCGACGACTTCCTCGTCTTGCAAATTTACGTCCGACAAAATAAATCATGAAGCTCATTTGACTATTTGATGCAGTGTGGTTTTCAGTCCGAAGCAGTGCGGTTTTACGTCGATGCAAAGACGTACGACGAGTTTGGTGTCGCGAAAAAACAGTGTCCGCATTTTGTTTGAAGTGCACTCTACTTTCTCGTCCTTGAAAAAAAATTATGTTTAAATAAAGAAACCATGCAGTTCTCTTACCCGTGTGATGCAGTGCGGTTTTCATCCGTTGCAGTGCGGTTTTCAGTCGGATGAAGTACCCACGTCGATTTGGGTGTCGCGAAAAACAAGGTGTCCGCATTTCGGTAAATTCAAAATTCCTCTTAAACCGTAAAGAAATAGAGAGAGTGTTCTACATGAAAGAGTTGCGTATCATCGATATCTTTCCAACGGCGTATCGTTTGAATCATTCCGACTAGCGGTTTGCAAAAATTTCGCGAAAAACAGCCGCTGCCACTCGTCGTCCGCCGCACGATTTTCAAAATTAATTTAAAACCGCAAGGAATCTGAAAACAAGTTCTACATACGAAAGTTGCGCCTTGTCCATGGCTTTCCAACGACGTATCACAAGCCTCGTTTCGACAAAAGGTTCAAAAACTGGAGCGAAAACAGTACCGAAAATTTTAAAAAACTTGAAAAACAGAGTTTCGCGATTTAGTAAATTTGAAACTGCTCTTAAACCGTAACGAATTAGAGAAAGATTTATATATGTAAAAGATGCGCCTCGATGATATCTATCCAACGGCGTATCATTTGCTTCATTCCGACAAGCGATTTAGAAAAAAACGCTCGCTGCCACTCGTCATCCGCCGCACCATTTTCAAAACTGCTCTTAAACCGTGTGGAATCTCGAAAAGTGTTCAACATGTCGAAGTTGCGCCTAATCCATAGCTTTTCAATGGTATATTACACGCCTCATTCTGATAAACGGTCAAAAAATTAGAACGAAAACAGTACCAAAAAAATAACGTGTGCAGTTTTTTCCGACGAGAAGTTCACTAGTCTCTATTGCAGTGCTCGTCGTCAAAATGATGCAGTGCGCTTCTGTTGAGCGTGCAGTGCCGAAGTGGTGTGCAGAATAGTTATTCTGCTAATATTAGCAGAATAGACCGTCTGTATTGGTGCAGGATATACCTAATCACCATGCAATTAATGCCTCATGCGATTGATCCCTTTCCAAATATTGGTGCATGATATACCTGCCACAAACATGCACGTCACTATAATACCATACGATTAATTTCCATATATGATATGACGACCTAGTTTCCTTTTAAATGTTTTTATAATATTGACACTATAATACCTTGTGTACACTTTCTTACTTTTGTCTTTTATTCTTAGCCGGAGTACAATACGCTTAAACATATGATGCACACATCCTTTTTATGCTATTAAAAATTTAAAAAATAATTGCATGCATGTAGTAAGAATTTGTCCTATCTATCATATACCTAACACAAAGAACTTATATACATATACTAATACATCTATAACATAAACCTAGAAATGATATACCCATGTACAATAAGACGAAATGAAATACCTAAAAAATATATGTCCCAAACATAACATACCACAAAATGATAATTAATGTATGATAATAACCAATATATTTTCAAGTGCGTACTCAAGCCCCCACAAAAAAATGTATATACAAAAAAATGGATAACACAACATGAAATTTATATGTACATATCCACACATGTACATACCCCGACGTGAAATTTATATGTACACACCCTGAGTTGAAATTTATGTGTACATACCCATAACTATACATACCCTGACTTAAAATTTATGTGTACATATTCGTAAATACATACCCTACGTGAAATTTATGTGTACATACTCATAAATATAGTTACCCCAATGTGAAATTTATATGCGCATACATATAAATGTACATACCTCAACATAAAATTTATGCGTACATACCCCGGCGTGAATTTTTTCTTTACATACCCATAAAAATATACATACCCCGACGTTAAGAAAAATTGGCGTGAAATTCGTTAAATTTATGTATACATGCATCGATATACATGTACGTGTACATACTCTAATGTGAAATATATGTGTATATACCCGAATGTAAAATTTGAAAGATTTAATTCATTTATGACTATACATTAATTTAAACATAAATGGTTGTCATGCATGCATGCACGCTTACCATATTTATTAATTACTGTCATATATAACCACATTAATGATTTACTATATCAACACAAACATCATACATCAGCTCATCATCTAACGGCTACGAGATAAGGTGTCCAGGCACCTAGGTGAGGCTTGCCTGCTCCCGTCCTCGTGCTCCCACCTGTGCTCCCGCACCATTAATTCTTCATCCAACGGTTTGCAGATTTTTCCTCCCCGGCGTCCCTTTTCTAGCGAAAACAAATCACGAGACTCCCATATTCTCATCCCATCCCCGTATATGTAGTATTCCCTTCATCCTAGTATTTCTCTTTCCCTTCCGACGGCTTACCATGTGGGCGGCGGAGGAATCCGGTGAACCACTAGCTGCCGCCTTGTCGCCTCGGTCTCGTTCTACTCTCGTCGCCTTGAAGCTCTGTTCTCTGCCCCGTCTCACCACCACGGTTGCGCCGTCCCCGTCCGACTGTCCGAGATGTCGTCCCTCCGCCGCTGGTTGCCTGTGATGGTGGCAGGGCGGGGTGGAGGTGGGGGCGACAAAGGCCATGCCGCCGGCCAAGAGGAGGTGTGTGGTGTCGTGGTGGGCCTGGTAGCCGTGCTGCATTTGAAGACTGCGACGGTGGCGGCAAGACGGAGGCCGCTGCACGAGGAGGACGGCCGCCATCCAGCGGCCGGTACTATATGCCCGCCAAGGTCGCCTGCTGCGCCATGCTAAGTACGATAACTCACCTTCCTGTCCTCATCCTCTCTACGGATTTGTACGCCATCATCTGTACTTTTATGTAGCTGCTAGTACTAGAACACACATGCACAAGTGAAGGGGAACTTGCAAACTAATTTGGTCCATGCTGTGATCTGTTAAAACTTGAAATTTTTTATTGTGCAAATTTGTAGAAATTAGTTTTTACATATGAACTGGATGCCTAGTTAGCTGAGTTTAGTTTTTACGTGCTGAATGTGTTTAATTTGATTTTTATTAAGATGTTAAATTTGAGCATGCAACAAAACAACATTGTTGAAGAATGCACTGGATTCAGATATGGGAATAACTCTTGCACAAAATGCTGCCGATGTTGTGTACTGGTTGAATCAACTGGATTTTAATTAGCTGATGGTGCTGGCATTTGCAAACAGGAACATGCGAGAAGACATGGGCCTAAGCTCAAGCATGGCATTCTTGACTTGATTGCTTGTAGTGAGATCGATAGAACTGGTTGTCGATGATGTTTTCGTGGTGCCTCTTGACACATCAGTCATGTACCCGACGGTGGAAGGTGACATGCATCGTTTCAGGACCATCAGCGACGGTGGGAGTGGTTCATGGCGAATGATGTCGACATTGGCGTGGCCGTAGCGATCGACTACCGATGCGCTTTTCACGTTAGATAAAAGAAACTTTGGTGTTGGTCATACTACAGTTTAGCTAATAGGCTATGCTTGACAATTGGATTTATGAATCAAGGTTCAAAAACAGATTTACCTGCGTCATAAGAGTATTATTGAGAAATTCAGAGTAAACTTGTCGTATATATTTTCATATAGTTGTGGATACCACATCAGGTGATTCTTTTCAGATATAGGTTTATTTCATTTCAAGCTATAAGTAAACAGTGAAAATAGACCAGTTCTACAAGAAGGATGCAAACAATGGAAAGAGATCATGATGAATATGAGTCAGATTCCTTACTTTTGATCCTTTACATTCATCGCCGTTCTCATGGTTTCTAGTACCACACATTCCTTTCTTTTGGACCTAGATCTCTTGAAATTTGTAGAGTTTTCTTTCTGCTTTAGATTAGTTCATTCATTCGATGCAATTAGCCTCCTGACTGCAGATTGTCTTGGGCCTGAGATTTACGATCTTGTTTCATGCCCTCCAAATTGCAAATTCATTGATTGATCTGGTGAATTTCCCATTGTTTCTATTTGTATCTATGGTGAGGTTTGTTTTTGTGTTTCCTTTATGTTAGCACTCAAAGCGGGGAGATTGGCGGAAGTTTCCCCCCAGATTTAAGGACAAGTATTAAGGAGGGAGAGGGAATACGGGAATTCCATTGCCAGATCTATTATTTTTACTGATCAGGAAGATAATTTGATTTGGAAATATGAGTCTAAAGGCATCTATTCTTCTAAGTCTTTGTATGCTATCATTAACTTTAGAGGGGTGCAACCTGTTTACACGCCTGTGGTGTGGAGCTTGAAGGTACCACCCAGGATACAGGGATTTCTTTGGTTGTTTTCACAGAATAAAATTATGACCTGTGATAACCTAAGGAAAAGAGGCATACCCAAACCCATGGAATGTGTGCACTGTAGAGAAATAGAATCAGCTCACCACCTGTTTCTTGACTGTGTGGTTGCTAGGTTAATGTGGAAATAGGTAGAGATTATTTTTGGTAAAACTTTCCATTCTTTCTGTGAGTTAGTTGCTTGCTGGCTCTGTGAGAAGAGATTTGGCCATTTGAATGTATTTTCCTCTTCTATTCTTTGGGGATTATGGAATACTAGAAACTCCATTGTGTTTAATAGAACTAAATGGATTTCTGTCAAACAGGTCTGGCGGAAGATAAGTACATATCTGGGGGACTGGATGAAACCGCACAAGGAGCTGCAGGAAGGGGCGATGAAACAATTCAGAGACCATCTATTGAGAAAGCTGAGGTCACCGCTGGAACTGGAACCAGACTGAGATGTCGTGAAGCCACAGAACAACTTTCCTGGTCCAAGAACATCCGCGGACTGGCACATGGAGGGCGCGCTACCCTGGGGCAAGTAAAGGAGGATCCAAGGATGGTGGAAGAAATTCATGTGGTCTTTTTCCCAATGAGCTGATTTACCTAGTTCTAGCTGTTATCTAGTTCTGCTCTATCTTTTACCTTTGCTACTCCAGTAGACTACTAGTAGGGGTAGATTATCTTTCTAGTGGCAGCATGTTGCCATCCTTTTGTCCTGTTTGAGACCTGTTGACATTACCAGAAGACCTGTCTGCGTGTTTTGGTTTCGTTTTCTATGAAAATGGAGCCGGGGGTGCTCCCCTTTGATCAAAAAAAGAATACGGGAATACAGGGGTTGTTGCCCCTTTTTCTGGGAGGAAAAGAGACGTGGGTTGGAAAATTTCTGCAACCGTTGGATGAGAAATGGTGGAAGGGGAGCACGGATGGGAGTATATCAGGGGAGCAGGCAAGCCGGAAATAAAAAGGGGAAATTTTTTGTCCATTCCATCGTTGGAAATAAAAAGGATAACAGTTTTTTCATCCGAGAAAAAAAATTGATGACCGATATCCACTACTCCTCTAGGCATAATCCACTACTTAGTTTTGAGGGCATCTTTGTAAGCAATAATTAGTGTTATTTATTGTTGTGTTCTCGGCTAAAAGGAATTTCCTGTTCACGTTGATTCCCTGAAACGTGCAAACTGCCGAGCCTATGGTAAGATGATGTTGTAGTATGCGGCTTCACTGACGAATTTGTGCCTAGAACAAATCGGAGATGGGATAACATGGAGGACGTAGCCAGGGAACGTGGCAGCAACCCGACCATGACTGGCGGAGGACAGGAAGAGGGAGGAAGATGATGAGAGTGTGGTCGATGGTGACTGCCTTTTCTCCATCCAGTTAATAAAAGGTATCGACCCATCTAATACTAATATTTTCATGTCGACAAAACTTAAGCTTCTCTCGTTATTTTTGTGCAATTTTTTTACTACCTACAACAGTATTTTAGTGCAACTTTTACTTAATCTATGAAACCGATAGTGTCGTTCTTTTTCTAACACTACACACCATCTATGCTTCGTTATGGAGCAAATGTCCCACTATAAGTCTTCGTCCTCATGCGTCGGTGAACAGGCGGGTCCAGCAAGGTGAGCTTATTCCAGAGAATGGGCCTGAAGATGGTTTGCGGGTCACAAAACAGGTTAAGTCTATCTCCCGCTGCAACGCACGGACAATTTTATGTGTGATGTCCTCTTCTGAGAGTGCTCATACACTCCGTGATGACGAGCATCCAACAATGAATGATGCCATGAATCTTGGTTTCCGCACAAACCATATCGGTTAGAGTCTGTCATATGTCTATGAGCTCGGACATCATTTGTGGGCAACGACTGTTTAGATAATCTCCACAAAAGCATTTGAATCTTGCCGAGGATCTTTGTTTTCCATAGAGACTTCCATGCTCCCTCCTCCGCTGCCGAACTAGCTGTCCCTGCGTTACTCTCGAGCCAAGCCTATCTCCTCTGTCTCGTTGCCACAAGCATATTGTAAGCGGATTTGACTGAGAAAATGCCATGTTTATCAAAATGCCAGGCCCAAAAATCTGGTATGTTTCGTGTGCACAGTGGGATTCCCATTATCACCTGAACGTCCATTGGCATGAATGTTTCAAGAACACGTTGCTTATTCCATGAAGCCGTCGTGTGATCAATGAGTTCCGAGACCAAAATAGGCCTGTTGGGTGATAGACACCAGTACGGACAAAGCATTTCATCTTGTGGTAGCCAGTTATGTGTCCAGATATGTGTCGTCTCCCCCATTTCCAATTCTTCTTATCAACCCTTGTTTCAGAATGTCTTGGCCTTTAACAATTGCTCTCCACACTTGGCTCTGGTGACTTCCCAAATCAGCCGCAAGGAAATCAGAGGACGGGTAGTAGATGTTCTTTAACAGGCGGGCGCTTAATGTCTCTGGGTTCTGCAGTATACGCCATGCCTATCTAGCCAACAGTGCCAAATTGAATAACTCAAAATCTTTAAAACGAGCCCCCCCAATCCCTTTGGCTGTGTCATCGATTTCCAGGAAACCCAATGTGGCTTCTGTTTTCCCTCTTTAATCCCCCACCAAAACTTCCTTATTAGCATGTTTAGGTGTTCTCATAAGCCCCTTGGCAGCTTGAAGCATGATACGTCTATAAGGTATCTATAATTTTTGATTGTTCCATGCTATTATATTATCAATATTGGATGTTTTATATGCATTTATATGCTATTTTATATGATTTTTGGGACTAACCTATTAACCTAGAGCCCAGTGCCAGTTTCCATGCTTTCCTTGTTTTCAGTTTTACAGAAAAGGAATATCAAATGGAGTCCAAATGACCTGAAACTTTACGATGATTGTTTTTGGACCAAAAGAAGCCCACGGAATACCAGAGATGCATCAGAAGAGTCCCGATGCCACCACAAGGGTGGAGGGCGCCCCCACCCCCCTAGGGGACGCCTTCAAACCTTGTGGGCCCCTCATGGACTCCCCTGACTTGTTCTCGACGCCAATACCTCTTATATATCCCCAAACCTCCAGAACAGAACCTAGAGCGCGAGTTCCGCCATCACAAGCCTCTGTAGCCACAAAAAACCGATTGGGGCCCTGTTCCGGCACCCTGCCGGAGGGGGAAATCATCACGGGTGGCCATCTTCATCATCCCGGTGCTCTCCATGGCGAGGAGGGAGTAGTTCACCCTCGGGGCTGAGAGTATGTACCAGTAGCTATGTGTTTGATCTCTCTCTCTCTGGTGTTCTTGTTTTGGCACGATCTTGATGTACCGCGACCTTTGCTATTATAGTTGGATCTTATGATGTTTCTCCCCCTCTACCTTCTTGTAATGGATTGAGTTTTCCCTTTGAAGTTATCTTATCGGGTTGAGTCTTTAAGGATTTGAGAACAGTTGATGTATGTCTTGCATGTGCTTATCTGTGGTGACAATGGGATATTCACGTGATCTACTTGATGTATGTTTTGGTGATCAACTTGCGGGTTCTGTGACCTTGTGAACTTATGCATAGGGGTTGGCACACGTTTTCGTCTTGACTCTCCGGTAGAAACTTTTGGGCACTCTTTGAAGTTCTTTGTGTTGGTTTGAATAGATGAATCTGAGATTGTGTGATGCATATCGTATAATCAATCCCGCGGATACTTGTGGTGACATTGGAGTATCTATGTGACATTAGGGTTTTGGTTGATTTGTGTCTTAAGGTGTTATTTTAGTACAAACTCAAGGGCTGTTTGTGACACTTATAGGAATAGCCCAATAGATCGATCAGAAAGAATAACTTGAGGTGGTTTCGTACCCTACAATAGTCTCTTCGTTTGTTCTCCGCTATTAGTGACTTTGGAGTTACTCCTTTTTGCACGTCGAGGGATTGTTATATGATCTAATTATGTTATCAATGTTGAGAGAACTTGCACTAGTGAAAGTATGAACCCTAGGCCTTGTTTCTAAGCATTGCAATACCGTTTTTGCTCACTTTTGTTACTAGTTACCTTGCTGTTTTTATATTTTTAGATTACAAAAACCTATATCAACTATCCATATTGCACTTGTATCACCATCTCTTCGCTGAACTAGTGCACCTATACAATTTACCCTTGTATTGGGTGTGTTAGGGACACAAGAGACTCTTTGTTATTTGGTTGCAGGGTTGTTTGAGAGAGGCCATCTTCATCCTACGCCTCCCACGGATTGATAAACCTTAGGTCATCCACTTGAGGGAAATTTGCTACTATCCTACAAAACTCTGTTCTTGGAGGCCCAACACGAGTCTACAAGAAGAAGGTTGTGTAGTATACGTCAAGCTCTTTTCTGGCGCCATTGCCGGGGAGGCTAGGTAAGCGGCACTAACACCCCCGTCAACTAAGCTATTTTCCGGCGTCGTTGTCAGGGAGGTTAGTAGCTTGAAGGTATATCTTTAGATCTTGCAATCGAATCTTTTAGTTTCTTGTCTTATCACTAGTTTAGTCTATAAAAGAAAATCACAAAAAAATTGGAATTGAGGTTGCCTCATATGCTTCATCTTTTTAATGTCTTTTGTGAAAATGATGGAAAGGAAAATTGTGCTCAATTGCTAGAGGAATAATGCAATAAAATATTTGACATACAACCTTTGAATGATGAGCATGATTGCAATGTTGTTAGTATGAATTCTTTGAATATCCATAGTACTAATAATGATTGCACTAGTCATGATAATTTTTTTTCTTATAAGCATGTCAATTTTTGTGGAGTGCATAGAGTTTGTTGTTACATACCAAATAGGGAAGATAGATTTTGCAAGAGGCATAAGCATTTAGAAACTAATTGTTTGCAAGAGAGGCTAGATGTTTGTGCTGAAAAAATTAATATTTTTAGCCATCCTTGTGAACTTTGCAATGAACATGGTCATTTAAATCTCTAATGCAAATTATTTCGTGATCGAATCGTGTCCAAAAATTGTGATGACTTGATTTCCCTTGCGCATCATAATGAACTTAGTTTGCTTCTGGGATATGAAGAAATGAAATGTATAACTAAGGGTATTCCAGAATATAACCTTGAGATATTTCTTTATTTTGATCTAGAGGAATTTTATATGTATTGTGCGGTAAATTGCATTGAGAATCCTTATATTGCCAATTACTTAAAGACAAGAAAACAAATAGAAGATGAAGAGAATACTAATGAAGGGGAAGAGGTTTCCCAAGATCCTCCTATTTTTTCTTATGATGAATCAGGTAACAAGGAGGAGCCTTTTATTCAACCAATCTCATCAATAAGGAGCTCCAAAAGGGTGATAAAACCCACACATGATGTGGAGAAGAAAAAGGAAAGACGGAGAAGCAAAGGTAAAAAGGTATCACTCCCAAATGATGTTGCTCCTATTATTGTTATGCCTATTACTCATTGTGATGATTATGATTGTGAAAGTAATGGTACCTGTTATAATCTTGAAAATCTTTTTGGCACCAACTTACAAAGTTGTGATGATAATAATTGCTATACTATTTGTGCTATTCATATTATTAATGCTGAGAGTGATTATGCTTATGATATGCAAAGGCCCAAGCTTGGGGATACTATGTTTGATGAGAATGACATGTTTGAGAATTTATTTGCTGCAATTAATGTTTGTCCCAAGCTTGGAGATGCTATGTTTAATGGAGATGATATTTTTAGTCCTCCAAGTTTTGATGAGCAAATTTATTATGATGATAGCATGCCTCCTATTTATGATGATTACAATATTTATGAAAGTGGGTTTGGAAGAGTGTTAACTTTAGGAAGTAGTGATCCCACTATCTTGGAGGGTGTTGAATCTTATTATAATGATAAAAGTGGATTTGGAGAGGTCATGACTTTATTTATTAATGATTCCACTATCTTGGAAGAGGTTTCAATTGATTATGATGAGAACAAAGTTGCTACTTATGAGATTATTGTGATGACACCTATGTTATAGAAAGTAGTGATGATTATATTTATAAAGCTTGTAATAACTATCATTGCCCTTTTACTAAACATTATTCTTTTAATATGGAAACAATGTATAGTATTAGAGTTTCTTATGATACTCCCACTATTCCGAATGAGAAGAGTTTTGCTTATGTAGAGAGTAATAAAATTTATATGCTTGTAGATCATGAAAAGAATGATTTATGTGATGGATATATTGTTGAATTCACTCATGCTACTACTGAAAATTATCATGAGGGAGGAACATGTGCTCTTACATATTGCAATAATATCAAGTTTCCTCTCTATGTGTTGAAAGTTTTGAAGTCATGCTTGTTTTGCCTTCCTATGCTAGTTGATTCTTGCTCCTATAAGTTGTTTTCTCACAAAATCCCTATGCATAGGAAGTGGGTTAGACTTAAATGTGCTTGTCATATGCTTCATGATGCTCTCTTTGTGTTTCAATTCTTATCTTTTATGTGAGCATCATTGAAATCGTCATGCGTAGCTAAAAAGGCATTAAAGAAAAGAGCATGTTAGGAGACAACCCAACATTTACCCCTACTGTTTTTGTGTGTTCATATGATTAAGTTACTGTATTAATCATGTTTTATAGATTTTGTTTCAATAAAGTGCCAAGTAAGACCGTTGGGATGGCTTATGGTGATAGTTGATTTGATCTTGCTGAAAAATAGAAACTTTTGCGCTCACGAAAACAATTCTCATTTCTAGAGTGATTTTTAGTTGATTCCTTTTGCAGAATATTAATAGACAAATTGCTTAGGTCTTCCTAATTTCTCAGGATTTTTGGAGTTACAGAAGTATGATTTCAATTCAGATCTTTACAGACTCTTTTGTTTTTGACAGATTCTGTTTTTGATGCATAGTTTGCTTGTTTTCCAGTTTCTATGGCTTATATTGCTTAATATAAATTGTAGAAATGATAGGGTACAGTAGGCATCATGTGAGAAAAATTATGAATCTTGTCTTGACAGTACCAAAGTGAATGATTTGTTTTATTATACTAACGGAGCTTACGAGTTTTCTGTTGAGTTTTGTGTTGTTAAGTTTTCAAGTTTTGGGTAAAGTTTTGATGGACTACGGAATAAGGAGTGGCAAGAGCCTAAGCTTGGGGATGCCCAAGGCACTCTAAGGTAATATTCAAGAACAACCAAGCATCTAAGCTTGGGGATGCCCCGGATGGCATCCCCTCTTTCGTCTTCAATCCATCGGTAAACTTACTTGGACCTATATTTTTATTCACCACATGATATGTGTTTTGCTTGGAGCATCATTTTATTTTATTAGGATTTGCTTCTTGTTTGAATAAGGTACCCAAGATCTGAAATTCTTAAATGTTAGAGTCTTGACTTAGTTACATAATTATTCGATGTCAGGACCCCGATTCCAAGTCACATCGATCTAGCCGGTAACACCTCATATCACTTTGCGGCCTCACGCACGGTATTCCACGGGTGTCGCCTTACCATGGCTCGGGACCGTTTGCGCCTTTTGGCTCATGTATATGATAGTGTCGCTAGCATCCATATGACAGAGAACCCGGGCCGACATGGCTAGTCGTGAACCCAAAGCGGCACTAACCCATGGGGACAGCATACATGAATCAACTTCGAGCATGTCGGGCCAAGCAGCGTGTGAATCCGGGCTGTAGCAAGGCTAACAGGACTCAGGAACCCGGGCTGTAGCAGGCTAGGCAGGACTCGAGTCACCGTGACATTTCCCGAAGGGATAGACACAGAACGGCAGTGAAACACATGCCCGGCCAGATCAAGCGTCCCCGAGCGGTAGTCTTTGGGCTAGCAAGACTCCGGTGAACCAGGCTGTAGCGGACTACTATGGCTCATGGAAGCACTAGACTACATTTCCCCATAAGAGAGGCTACCAAGGATAAACAACTAGATTGTCGGATCCCACACATACCAAGCATTTCAATCATACACACAATATGCTCGATATGTGCAAATACAACATGGCATCACAACAAGACTCTACGACTCAGAGTATTTATTCAATAGGCTCCGAGGAGCGAGATATTACAAACATGGGTCTCATGACCCAACATTCAGAGCATACAAGTCAAAGCACATGCGGAAGCTTAACATGTCTGAGTACAGACATCTACAAATGAAAAAGGCTGAGAAGCCTGACTATCTACCAGATCCTGCCGAGGGCACAAGATCGTAGCTGAGGTATCAAGCTAAACGTCGAAGTCCACATGGAACTACTAGTGAGACTGAAATCTCTCTGCAAAAACATAAAATAGGCAAACATGAGTACAAATGTACCCAGCAAGACTTACATCAGAACTAACTACATATGCATCAGTATCAATAAAGGGGGTGGTGGAGTTTAACTGCAGCAAGCCAGCTTTGACTCGGTGGCTATCCTGAACTACGACGCAAGTAACTCTTTTGAGGTGGCGCACACGAGTCCACATATTCACCATATCAATACACCACTATGGATCCGCTCCCGTCTCCCTCACGAGAACGCCATCCATAGCACTCACGCTTACCTTGCGTATTTTAGAGTATCCACTTTCACTTGTCTATGAACTGCACAGCAACCCGAAGTCCTTTTCCATGGACACGGCTATTCAATAGATGATGTTAACCCTGCAGGGTGTGCTTCTTCACACACGCTCTCGCCACTTACCACCATGTACACGCTGTGTATCTCGGCAACCTTCAAGCGGAAGCCTGGCGAGGGAGTCGGCCACGACCTGACTAACCAGACAAGTCTCTAGTCCAGGTTTATCGCCTATTCGGGTTCCATCCGCAAGGAGATCCGGCCGGAGTGTCGCTCACGGCCCCAAACGATGTGTGCAGGGTTCCCAAGCCCACCAAACGGGCGACGCTTGGCATACCCGGCCACGGTGCTTAGTTTGTCCTAAGCCCACCTGTACTGGGTGCCACTTGGTAGACTACTAACACAACCTATAAACACCAGAAACTAGTTGCAACTCCTGGACAGAGATCGAGTTGATTAATAAGTCGAGAGGGGTCGAGTTACCGGAACCCAATGTGTGGTAGTAACTGTTCATGGATCACAAACACAGAACTCGGTTCCTGAGGACGACTTCAATGAGACAACCCACCATGTACTCCTACATGGCCTCTCACCGCTACCTTTACCAATCGTGTTCACACACTTAGCTCTCAACAGTAGGACATGTTCACCACATTCCAATTCATCCCCGATGAATCAGACCTGACTCAACTCAAAGCAATAGCAGGCATGACAAACAAGCATGAATGAGTAGGCACATCAGGGCTCAAACAACTCCTACTCATGCTAGTGGGTTTCATCTATTTACGGTGGCAATGACAGGTCATGCAGAGGAAAGGGGTTCAGCTACCGCAGCATGTAACAGTTGAATCGGTGTTGTCCTAATGCAGTAAAAGAGAGCAGGAGCGAGAGAGTGGGATTGTATCGGAATGAACAAAGGGGTTTTGCTTGCCTGGCACTTCTGAAGATAGTATAGATCTTCATCGGTGTCATCGATCACATCGCCGGAACACGTCTACCGAGAGGGGACAAATACCGGCAATAGAGAAAGAACACAATCAATGCAATGCAACAATATGATGCATGATCATGACATGGCAATATGCTGTGATTTGGGCTAATGCAACAGCAAGTCTTTTTGATTGAAGTGGAATTGAAAGCTAGATCAAATTCCAACTCCAAAACTATTATCAAATTTGTCCTAATCATGTTTCATCCTAAACGGTGAGGTTAGCCTGCTCAAACATGCATGAAAACAGTACATATGGATAGATTGGATTTTTCTGATCATTTTTCATATATAACTTATTTCATTGGGAGTTACGGTTGAATTTCTATGAATTTTTGAAGTTTAGACTATTTTCTGAATTTCTAAGCCTTTTCTGATTTAAATTAATTCCAGAAACGTTTACTACGTCAGCACTAGTTCATGCTGACGTCAGCTGGTCAACTGGGTCGGTCAAGGTCAAATATGACCCGTGGGACCCACATGTCAGCTGCTCAGTTAATTAACAGAATTAAACTAACCTAATTAGTTAACTAACTGACTCTGGGACCCACCTGTCATCTACACAGGGCACTAACTAATCATGATTAGCGCCTAATCTAATGACGGCCACGTCGGCAGCCGCCGGGGTTAGTCGCCGGCGACGCGACGCAGCTCGCCGGAGTGGCGCTAGAGGCTGTGGCTTGCCGCGCTGAGGGCACCAGGGGGGAGCCCTCGCTCGCCCCCATCCAGGGGTGCACGCAGTTGGGCGCAGGGAGGCCGGGGTCGACGGCTGCGACCACTTGGGCGGCGGCGGCGAGCTCGGGAGCTAATGGAAGCGGTAGCTACGGCACGTATCCGACGAGGGACACAGAGGGGAAAGGTAGCATGGCTCACGGTGGTTCGACGGGAGGCTCGCTGGCCTCGGGAGGACCGGTAGGTGGCGAATCGTCGATGAAGTCCGCGAGCAGATGCGGCGGTGACGAGCTCGAGGGTGACGTTGGGCGCCATGGTCGCGCGTGCTTCAGCAGAGAGGTCGAGGGAGACGCGGGGAACCTCCTGGATATGGTGGTTCAGCGAGGCGGCGGCGGCGGCTGCGAGAACTACGGTGGCCTGCTCGTGGCGGCTTCGGCATCGGGGGGAGAAGCGCTGGGACGAGGGGAAAGTGAGCAGAGAGGGATGGCTCGATGCGGACGGCAGCGGTGAAGTCGCCTGCGTCGTCAACGTGTCTCAGGAGGCAGCCAGGCAGCTGCTGCATGGCGTGCGGTGAGCGCGCGTGCGTCGAGCACACGCGCCCTGTCTACTGGCGCGGTGGAGAAGATGATTGGCAGGTGGGCTGCACTGTAGCGGGCCAGCTAAAAGGGCTGCGGTAAGTTAGGTGGGTTTCTTTCTCTCTCCTTCTTTCTACTTTTGTTTCTGTTTTCTAGTTTTCTGCTGTAGTTTTGAGCTTAGGAAAAATACCAAGGCATTTCCTAAAATCCTGAAAATATTCATGGACACTTGTGAATTATTTCAAAGGGCCCAAAAATAGTTCCAGAATTATTTGAACATTTAAATTATTTATAGTATTTAAATGCCCAAAGTCAAATACAATCAGATTTAATTCAAAAATCCAGAATGGCCTAGAAATATGTGCATCATTTTTGGCAGAGGTTTTTCACCTTTATCAAAAATCATGAACTTTTCCAAAGGGCATTTGGGTTCATTGAAAATATTTTTATTGAACCTAGTTGAATTCATTTGGTGCTAGGGTTTGGTCATCCCCATTTCAAGTTTCTAAGAAATTTAAACATGATGCAAGATGATGATGCAATGACAAGCAAGGCCAATGCTAGGGCTGTGACAACTCACCCCCACTAAACAAGAATCTCGTCCCGAGATTCAAGACGTGAGGTAAGGAGACACTAGGGACACAAAGCTAACACGACCTTCATGATCCAGCTATCCCTCTCGAAGATGTTGATTCGTTCTACCACATGATCTTGACGTCTTGCCTTCGGGATCTTCATCCAGCTATGGCGACGGAGGGGAGGAAAACTCTACAAAATTTTGATATTCTCGAAGATCGGACAACTGACGATCAACTCACGGAATGAGACGTAGGAATATCTCTTGAGCTAAGACACGAGACACTTATCGGGGTGATAGGAAATAGAAGGCGGTGGCTCAATTTGGTAGGAAACATTGCCATGCTTGAGCACGACGTGGCGAGGAGTTGAGTTGCCATGATATCATAACGAGACATCTTAAGGAAGGTGACTCGCAGAAACATTCCCTTAAGTGGCAAAAAGAATTACTTTTGATCCTGAGATCATTGAAACTCTTTATACCAGCCTAAGGCAATCACCAACAATCGTTTGGTGGAGTGCGAAGGAATGGCGTACTCGGATCGGAAAGGAAACTATGGTTATAGAACAACTCGGCAAACGGGAGGCACATTCCAACTGATACCGAGGATATAACCTAGTGACTGAGTGTGCTCTCAAGAATTTGAGCATTTCCGTATTCATCAAGGTTTTACCAACATCCGTGCCGAGGATCCTGGCAACACATCATACTACGATGATAAATAATGATGGGGGATGCAGATGCAAAGGAAGATAACACTTCTCAGATTTCACCTTAGCGAGGCCAAGGGAACAAAATCTAGATGATCGACCGAGAGACATTTAGCGCTCCGCTTCCAATGTTCTCCTTGATGTTTAAGATACCACTATCATGATTCAAAGTGGCATCAACATGGTCATCAAGTAAAGGTCGGACTTCGGGAACACAAAATCCATAAGGAACAACTTCTAGAATAAGTCATGTGAACTCCTCATGGGAGGTGACCAAATGGCTTAATCAAGATACTACAATAATAGTGCTTCCAGCTAGGTGCGTCCACTTCACTGGAACCTATATCATAGTTATTGGAAGAAGTTCCAACCATCATATCTGCCTGAGATTCAGATCTGGTTGGTAACAGGATAATTCAGACTCATTAAGTCTAGAAAGAAAATGAAAGTTTGCAACACAAATCGACGAGATGGCGTTGCGAGATTCTCGGGAGATGAACTACGATAGCATGCTCCAAAATATGAGCTGGTTCTGCTACAAACATGTGAACACGTCAGACAAGCATGACCACATAGTAGTCTTACAATAAAACACTACCGAGCTCAGGTGGGAAACCATCATCGAGGATAACAAAATCTTGTACAAATCCGTCTGGTACCTTCAGGATTAGCACTTAGAACTTATTGTCTTTGAACAAATCAACCAGTGGCTTGGTGTGCTAGGGAATACGTATGGAGTGGAGGTAATTAATCTACCAAGCCATAGAATACTTCGCACGTATGCATGACTGATTTCGGATGATTCCAGGGGAAACAAAACAAACCTTTCTCAAATTCATGGAGGCAACTTACACTAAATGCACGTGAATCAGAGAAAGTCACTTCTTTCATCCAACATATTCTTCACGAATGGGACATGAAGATAATGCTAATAAAAGTTTCCAACACTAGGTTGATGTTCAACATGAGTCATGGGGGAGACAAAATGCTGCCGATGGGCTCAATAAAGAACTCATCGGAATTTCCATATCATCGACTTCCGCCATCATGTGAACACGGTGATAGTATTGGTCAGACCAAAATATGTAATGGTGTATGCTCAAGGGATCAACCACGAGTAAGACAACATTACGAATATCGTTGGTTCTAACTTGATTTGACGATATCCCACACTCAAATCAAGGTTTGGACAAGACAATAGATTCAACAACTGATCACGGGGATCAGTCGATGAAGATATCATCTTTCTTCAACACACACACACTCACACTCAAGTATATCCCTTAGTGATGAACTAAGTCGGACAAGCTTTCATCTTCCAACTCTCCAAGTTGTTGTTTAGCTTAACCAACTAGCTCGGGGGTATCCAACACAGAATCTTGGAGAATGGGTGGTTTGGAGGAAAACCAACATGATCACGAACTCAACATAACGATCAGGGAACAACCTGGTAATACTTCCGAGAAGATATTCGGAAAATCACGAACCACCGATATGTTACTAAGCTCGAGAACAATCTTGCTTTTCAGACAAGACGATATGATCAAACGAGCAAGGGATTCAATCCTAACTCAAAGTTCGAAGAGTGCACCAGAAATAAGGACAAGGTAGCACGATCAATCCTAGAATAGTGTTTCGATAACCAACACGCTAAGAATTAAATTAGTGTCCATTAACTACCAAGCAACACGGTTGCTAGGAGTATTGATTTCACACATCACGGTTCACTTGTCGGTATTCCGGTTGCAACAACACGGAACCGAGGAGCGAATGATGATGGCGAGAAGTATCACTACGTCAAGAATTCATAAGGGAAGGTGCAATTCTCATGACGTTCCTGACATAAAATGGGTAATACTTCAGGGTAGAACAGAACAAAAGCTTGATTGCATTTGATCTGTGGAGTACAACTGCTTTGACCCAATCCTAGAAATGGATGAGGTACTGGAGTTTGTTTCTCCTAGTCATTCCCGGATAGAATGGCTTGACGGGCCACAAGAGTAGTGGCATCGATGAACATGAATGCATAACTACTCCTGACTATCAATCGATAGATGAGGGCTAGAAAACAACTAAAGAGGGACAACTCAAAGGAACACATGTTTTTCTGAGTTGTGAATGCATGGATTAGTATGCCGAACAAATTCAGCATATTTCTTCCAGATAACCCATGCAGAGACGTTGAACTGGCAGAGTCGCAAAATAGAATGGAGAACCCATCAAGAGCACTCTTGTTGTGATCTCTTGGTTCAAGGAACTTCTGCCAAGAATGGTTCATGGTATTTAGAAGAATGATGTACCATGGACCTCGAAGACTATCGCAAAGGTTACTAATATCCTAAAGGTATGAGCAACACTAACAACATGAAGTAAATAGGGAAATCTCGGGTTCAGAAACCCAGGAGTAGAATACCTACTACTAAGTGGCATCACGGGATGCTTTCGAGAATGATGGCCAGAATCATCACACTGGAAACACAAAGCATGGCTGGATTACTAGGTGATCCTCTAAGATTCCTAGGGACATAATACTAGTTCCAACATATATGTCAAGGCAAGGAGTACCTCAACAGACGATTAGTGTGCTTATTCTGACCAAAAGGACACTGTGAACAGGAAGGAAGAATTTGCAAATGCATCAGATAGTTTAGAAACCTAGGATGACTCGGACAGCATAACGGCTGTAAATGCTCAAAAAGATTTGAGACATCCTGCAAAACGGTGGCATAACCACTCGATCATCATAATATCAAGGTTTTGAGATCAACTATGAATACACAGAAGTAGTAGAAACTGAACTGGGGTTTAAATCCAACAATCTTACAAGTCTACAGATTAGTAACACGTGATCCTAATAGAAAGAAGAGAAAGCCTAGTTCCTTAACCCCGTAGAAAAGATAGGATGACTCAGATCAGAAGGCATAAGGTATAAGGAGTAAAAAGAGCCTTACGTTCCATCCCACAATCAATTCCCTTATATAACTAAAGAATTTCTAGACTCAACTTCGACCAGCTTGGCTTGGTAATCCTACAGGCAGTCTGGCTCTGATACCAAAGCTGTCAGGACCCCGATTCCAAGTCACATCTATCTAGCCGGTAACACCTCATATCACTTTGCGGCCTCACGCACGGTATTCCCATGGGTGTCGCCTTACCATGGCTCGGGACCGTTTGCGCCTTTTGGCTCACGTATATGATAGTGTCGCTAGCATCCATATGACAGAGAACCCGGGCCGACATGGCTAGTCGTGAACCCAAAGCGGCACTAACCCATGGGGATAGGCATACATGAATCAACTTCGAGCATGTCGATTGACAGCGTGTGAATCCGGGTTGTAGCAGGCTAACAGGACTTCGGGAACCACGAGCTGTAGCAGGCTAGGCGAGGACTCCGAGTCACCGCGTGACATTTCCCGAAGGGACAGACACGAGCGAAGTGAAAGCGCATGCCGATCAAGCATCCCGAGCAGTAGTCTTTGGGCTAGCAGGACTCCGGTGAACTGGCATGTAGCGGACTACTATGGCTCATGGAAGCACTAGACTACATTTCCCCATAAGATAGGCTGCCAAGGATAAACAACTAGATTGTCGGATCCCACACATACCAAGCATTTCAATCATACACACAATATGCTCGATATGTGCAAATACAACATGGCATCACAACAAGACTCTACGACTCAGAGTATTTATTCAATAGGCTCCGAGGAGTGAGATATTACAAACATGGGTCTCATGACCCAACATTCAGAGCATACAAGTCAAAGCACATGCGGAAGCTAGACATGTCTGAGTACAGACATCTACAAATGAAAAAGGCTGAGAAGCCTGACTATCTACCAGATCCTGCCGAGGGCACAAGATCGTAGCTGAGGTATCAAGCTAAACGTCGAAGTCCACACGGAACTACTAGTGAGACCGAAGTCTCTCTGCAAAAACATAAATTAAGCAAACGTGAGTACAAATGTACCCAGCAAAACTTACATCAGAACTAACTACCTATGCATCGGTATCAATAAAGGGGGGTGGAGTTTAAGCTGCGGCAAGCCGACTTTGACTCGATGGCTATCCTGAACTACGACTGCAAGTAACTCTTTTGAGGTGGCGCACACGAGTCCACATTTTCACCATATCAATACACCACTATGGATCCGCTCCCGTCTCCCTACGAGAACGCCATCCATAGCACTCACGCTTACCTTGCGTATTTTAGAGTATCCACTTTCACTTGTCTATGAACTGTACAGGCAACCCAGAAGTCCTTTTCCGCAGACACGGCTATTCGAATAGATGATGTTAACCCTACAGGGGTGTACTTCTTCACACACGCTCTCGCCACTTACCACCATGTACAAGTCGTGTATCTCGGAAACCATCAAGCAGAAGCCTGGCGAGGGAGTCGGCCACGACCTGACTAACCAGACAAGTCTCTAGTCCAGGTTTATCGCCTATTCGGGTTCCATCCGCAAGGAGATCCGGCCGGGGTGTCGCTCACGGCCCCAAACGATGTGTGCAGGGTTCCCAAGCCCACCAAACGGGCGACGCTTGGCATACCCGGCCACGGTGCCTAGTCTGTCCCAAGCCCACCTGTACCGGGTGCCACTTGGTAGACTACTAACACAACCTATAAACACCAGAAACTAGTTGCAACTCCTGGACAGAGATCGAGTTGATTAATAAGTCGAGAGGGGTCGAGTTACTGGAACCCAATGTGTGGTAGTAACTGTTCATGGATCACAAACACAGAACTCGGTTCCTGAGGACGGCTTCAATGAGACAACCCACCATGTACTCCTACATGGCCTCTCACCGCTACCTTTACCAATCGTGTTCACACACTTAGCTCTCAACAGTAGGACATGTTCACCACATTCCAATTCATCCCCGATGAATCAGACCTGACTCAACTCTAAGCAATAGCAGGCATGACAAACAAGCATGAATGAGTAGGCACATCAGGGCTCAAACAACTCCTACTCATGCTAGTGGGTTTCATCTATTTACTGTGGCAATGACAGGTCATGCAGAGGAAAGGGGTTTAGCTACCGCAGCATGTAACAGTTGAATCGGTGTTGTCCTAATGCAGTAAAAGAGAGCAGGAGCGAGAGAGTGGGATTGTATCGGAATGAACAAAGGGTTTTGCTTGCACAGCACTTCAAGATAGTATAGATCTTCATCGGTGTCATCGATCACATCGCCGGAACACGCCTACCGAGAGGGGACAAATACCGCAATAGAGAAAGAACACAATCAATGCAATGCAACAATATGATGCATGATCATGACATGGCAATATGCTGTGATTTGTGCTAATGCAACAGCAAGTCTTTTTGATTGAAGTGGAATTGAAAGCTAGATCAAATTCCAACTCCAAAACTATTATCAAATTTGTCCTAATCATGTTTCATCCTAAACGGTGAGGTTAGCTTGCTCAAACATGCATGAAAATAGTACATATGGATAGATTGGATTTTTCTGATCATTTTTCATATATAACATATTTCATTGGGAGTTACGGTTCAATTTCTATGAATTTTTGAAGTTTAGACTATTTTCTGAATTTCTAAGCCTTTTCTGATTTAAATTAATTCCAGAAACGTTTACTGCGTCAGCACTAGGTCATGCTGACGTCAGCTGGTCAACTGGGCCGGTCAAGGTCAAATATGACCCGTGGGACCCACATGTCAGCTGCTCAGTTAATTAACAGAATTAAACTAACCTAATTAGCTAACTGACTGACTCTGGGACCCACCTGTCATCTACACAGGGCACTAACTAATCATGATTAGCGCCTAATCTAATGACGGCCACGTCGGCAGCCGCCGGGGTTAGTCGCCGGCGACACACAGACGCGGCGCAGCTCGCCGGAGTGGCGCTAGAGGCTGTGGCTTGCCGCGCTGAGGGCACCAGGGGGGAGCCCTCGCTCGCCCCCATCCAGGGGTGCACGCAGCTGGGCGCAGGGAGGCCGGGGTCGACGGCCGCGACCACTTGGGCGGCGGCAGCGAGCTCGGGAGCTAACGGAAGCGGTAGCTACGGCACATATCCGACGAGGGAAACAGAGGGGAAAGGTAGCATGGCTCACGGTGGTTCGACGGGGAGGCTCAGCGGGCTCGGGGAGGACCGGTAGGTGGTGAATCGTCGATGAAGTCCGGCGAGCAGATGCGGCGGTGACGAGCTCGAGGGCGACGTTTCGGGGCGCCCGCGGTCGCGTGCTTCAGCAGAGAGGTCGAGGGAGACGCGGGGAACCTCCTGGATATGGTGGTTCAGCGAGGCGGCGACGGCGGCTGCGAGAACTGCGGTGGCCTGCTCGTGGCGGCTTCGGTATCGGGGGGAGAAGCGCTGGGACGAGGGGAAAGTGAGCAGAGAGGGATGGCTCGATGCGGACGGCAGCGGCGAAGTCGCCCGCGTCGTCGACGTGTCTCAGGAGGCAGCCAGCATTGCTGCGTGGCGCCAAGGTGAGCTGCTGCAGCCGAGCACACGCCTGCTTCATCGGGCGTGGTGGAGAAGATGATTGGCAGGTGGGTTGCACAGTAGCGGGCCGGCTAAAAGGGCTGCAGTAAGTTAGGTGGGTTTCTTTCTCTCTCCGTCTTTCTAATTTTGTTTCTGTTTTCTAGTTTTCTGTTGTAGTTTTGAGCTTAGGAAAAATACCAAGGCATTTCCTAAAATCCTGAAAATATTCATGGACACTTGCTGAATTATTTCAGTGGCCCAAAAATAGTTCCAGAATTATTTGAACATTTAAATTATTTATAGTATTTAAATTCCCAAAGTCAAATACAATAAGATTTAATTCAAAAATCCAGAATGGCCTAGAAATATGTGCATCATTTTTGGCAGAGGTTTTTCACCTTTATCAAAAATCATGAACTTCTCCAAAGGGCATTTGGGTTCATTGAAAATATTTTTATTGAACCTAGTTGAATTCATTTGGTGCTAGGGTTTGGTCATCCCCATTTCAAGTTTCTGAGAAATTTAAACATGATGCAAGATGATGATGCAATGACAAGCAAGGCCAATGGTAGGGCTGTGACATTCGACTACTCATTGATCTTCACTTATATCTTTTGGAGTAGTTTGCCATTTGCTCTAGTGCTTCACTTATATCTTTTTAGAGAATGATGGTGGTTTTATTTTTAAGAAATTGTTGAACTCTCATGCTTCACTTATATTATTTTGAGAGTCTCCCTAAATAGCGTGGTAATTTGTTTTGGTTATGAATTTAGTCCTAATATGATAGGCATCGAAGAGGGATATAATAAAAACTTTCATATAAAGTGCACTGAATACTATGAGAAGTTTGATTCCTTATGATTGTTTCGAGATATGAAGATGGTGATATTAGAGTCATGCTAGTGAGTAGTTGTGAATTTGATAAATACTTGTGTTGAGGTTTGTGAGTCCCGTAGCATGCACGGATGGTGAACCGTTATGTAACGAAGTTGGAGCATGAGATATTTTTTGATTGTCTTCCTTATGAGTGGCGGTCGGGGACGAGCGATAGTCTTTTCCTACCAATCTATCCCCCTAGGAGCATGCGCGTAATACTTTGTTTCGATGACTAATAGATTTTTGCAACAATTATGTGAGTTCTTTATGACTAATGTTGAGTCCATGGATTATACCCACTCTCACCCTTCCACCATTGCTAGCCTCTCTTGTGCCGTGCAACTTTCGCCGGTACCATACACCCACCATATAAATTCCTTAAAACAGCCACCATACCTACCTATTATGGCATTTCCATAGCCATTCCGAGATATATTGCCATGCAACTTTCCACCGTTCCGTTTTATTATGACACCCATCATCATTGTCATATTGCTTTGCATGATCATGTAGTTGACATCGTATTTGTGGCAAAGCCACCGTTCATAATTCTTTCATACATGTCACTCTTGATTCATTGCACATCCTGGTACACCGCCGGAGGCATTCATATAGAGTCATATTTTGTTCTAAGTATCGAGTTGTAATTCTTGAGTTGTAAAGTAAATAAAAGTGTGATGACCTTCATTATTAGAGCATTGTCCCATGTGAGGAAATAAAAAAACAGGAAAGGCCAAAAAAAGAGAAGGCAAAAAAATGAGAGAAAAAGAGAGAAGGGGCAATGCTACTATCCTTTTACCACACGTGTGCTTCAAAGTAGCACCATGATCTTCATGATAGAGAGTCTCCTATGTTGTCACTTTCATATACTAGTGGGAATTTTTCATTATAGAACTTGGCGTTTATATTCCAACGATGGGCTTCCTCAAATTTCCCTAGGTCTTCGTGAGCAAGCGAGTTGGATGCACACCCACTTAGTTTCTTTTTGAGCTTTCATACACTTATAGCTCTAGTGCATCCGTTGCATGGCAATCCCTACTCACTCACATCGATATCTATTGATGGGCATCTCCATAGCCCGTTGATATGCCTAGTTAATGTGAGACTATCTCCTTCTTTTTGTCTTCTCCACAACCACCTTCTATTCCACCTATAGTGCTATGTCCATGGCTCACGCTCATGTATTGCATGAAAGTTGAAGAGGTTTGAGAACATCAAAAGTATGAAACAATTGCTTGGCTTGTCATTGGGGTTGTGCAAGATTTGAGTATTTTGTGTGATGAAGATGGAGCATAGCTAGACTATTTGATTTTGTAGGGATAAGCTTTCTTTGGCCATGTTATTTTGAGAAGACATAATTGCCTTATTAGTATGCTTGAAGTATTATTGTTTTATGTCAATATTAAACTTTTGTTTTGAATCTTATGGATCTTAATATTCTTGCCACAATAAAGAAAAATACATGGATAAATATGTTAGGTAGCATTCCACATCAAAAAAATCTGTTTTTATCATTTACCTACTCGAGGACAGGCAGGAATTATGCTTGGGGATGCTTGATACGTCTCCAACGTATCTATAATTTTTTATTGTTCCATGCTATAATATTATCAATCTTGGATGTTTTATATGCATTTATATCCTATTTTATATGATTTTTGGGACTAAACTATTAACCTAGAGCCCAGTGCTAGTTTTAGTTTTTTTCTTTTTTTTGAGTTTTACAGCAAAGGAATATCAAACGGAGTCCAAATGACCTGAAACTTTACGACGATTGTTTTTGGACCAAAAGAAGCCCACGGAGTACCGGATATGCACCAGAAGAGTCCCGAGGCCACCACAAGGGTGGAGGGCGCCCCCACCCCCCTAGGGCGCGCCCTCCGACCTTGTGGGCCCCTCGTGGACTCCCCTGACTTGTCCTCGATGCCAACACCTCTTATATATCCCCAAACCTCCGCAATGTAACCTAGATCGGGATTTCACCGCAAGCCTCAGAGCCACCAAAACAAATCGGGGCCCTGTTAGGCACCTACGAGGGGAAATCATCACCGGTGGCCATCTACATCATCCCGGCGCTCTCCATGGCGAGGAGGGAGTAGTTCACCCTCGGGGCTGAGGATATGTACCAGTAGCTATGTGTTTGATCTCTCTCTCTCATGTTCTTGATTTGGCACGATCTTGATGTACGGTGAGCTTTGCTATTATAGTTGGATCTTATGATGTTTCTCCCCCTCTACCTTCTTGTAATGGGTTGAGTTTTCCCTTTGAAGTTATCTTATCGGATTGAGTCTTTAAGGATTTGAGAACACTTGATGTATGTCTTGTATGTCATTATCTGTGGTGAAAATGGGATATTCACGTGATCTACTTGATGTATGTTTTGGTGATCAACTTGCGGGTTTTGTGACCTTGTGAACTTATGCATAGGGGTTGGCACACGTTTTCGTCTTGACTCTCCGGTAGAAACTTTGGGGCACTCTTTGAAGTTCTTTGTGTTGGTTTGAATAGATGAATGTGAGATTGTGTGATGCATATCGTATAATCAATCCCGCGGATACTTGTGGTGACATTGGAGTATCTAGGTGACATTAGGGTTTTGGTTGATTTGTGTCTTAAGGTGTTATTTTAATATGAACTCTAGGGTTGTTTGTGACACTTATAGGAATAGCCCAATAGATCGATCAGAAAAAATAACTTTGAGGTGGTTTCATACCCTACAATAATCTCTTCGTTTGTTCTCTGCTATTAGTGACCTTGGAGTGACTCTTTGTGGCACATTGAGGGATTGTTATATGATCTAATTATTTATCATTGTTGAGAGAACTTGCACTAGTGAAAGTATGAACCCTAGCTAGGCCTTGTTTCTAAGCATTGCAATATCGTTTTTGCTCACTTTTGTTACTAGTTACCTTGCTGTTTTTATTTTTTCAGATTACAAAAACTTATATCTACTATCCATATTGCACTTGTATCACCATCTCTTCGCCGAACTAGTGCACCTATACAATTTACCATTGTATTGGGTGTGTTGGGGACACAAGAGACTCTTTGTTATTTTGTTGCAGGGTTGTTTGAGAGAGACCATCTTCATCATCCTCCTCCCACGGATTGATAAACCTTAGGTCATCCACTTGAGGGAAATTTGTTATTGTCCTACAAAACTCTGCGCTTGGAGGCCCAACACGAGTCTACAAGAAGAAGGTTGCGTAGTAGACATCAAAGCACGACATTGAAAATACTGGCACAGCTTGAGCGATTGATTTCACTAGCACCCTCTTGCCTGCAGATGACAAGGTGTTCTCAATCCACTCTTGGACCTTGCTCCACAACCGGTCCTTTAGGTATTTGAAAGCTCCATTATTGGAGTTGCCAATGTCAGACGACATCCCCAAGTACTTCTCGTTAAGGGTTTCATTAGGAACATTTAGTATATCCTTTATTTCTTGTCTCACTGTATCTGGTACCCCCTTGCTTAGATAAACTAATGATTTTGAGTAGTTGATGTGTTGCCCAGTAGCGTGACAGTAAGTATCAAGAACATGGTACACCTTGTTAGCTCCCACACCGTTTGCCTTGAAGAACAACAGGATGTCATCAGCAAATAGAAGATGGTTTACTGGTGGCGCCGAAGATGCTACTTGTAGTCCATGCAGATTGGATGACTCACTCTTGGATTTTAAAAGGCATGACATGCCCTCTGCTGCTAGCAAGAACAAGTATGGAGATATCGGATCCCCTTGTCTGATTCCTCTTGAAGGTTTGTGATAATACCCAAGTGCAGGGAATCATCGTAGCAATTTACAAAGGTGGAAGTGATAAGTATGGAGTGTCGAACCCACAAGGAGCTAAAGTTAAGATCAATATTCTCTCAAGCACTATCTGCCACTGATACGACTCTACGTACACCGAACCTTTGCTTCCAACTAGAAACGAGAAATAAAACTATGTTGTGGGTTTGAAGAGGATAACTTTGCATGATATCGGATAGCTAAAATATAAAAGTAGGCGCTGTTATCATAAAGTTAGAATATATTACTAAATATTATAAATAGCGAGTGTGGAATAATGATGGATCAAGCAAAGGAATTATCCTAGGCAATTGTTAGCAAGATCGGTAGTCGTCATTGCAATTTCATATGAGGGAGAGGCATAAGCTAACATACTTTCTCTACTTGGATCATATGCACTTATGATTGGAACTCTAGCAAGCATCCGCAACTACTAAAGATCATTAAGGTAAAACCCAACCATAGCATTAAAGCATCAAGTCCTCTTTATTCCCATACGCAACAACCCCCTTACTCGGATTTGTGTTTCAGTCACTCACCAACCCACTATAAGCAAATCATGAACGTATTGCAACACCCTACAGCGGGAATCCCTCACACTTGCGCGACACGAAGGGCACCATAGGACAGCACCAAAATAAAATGTACAACTCGTACCAATCTAGATCATCAATCAACCCAAAGACAAAGGATATCTACTCAAAACATCATAGGATGGCAACACATCATTGGATCAATATATGTGGCATAAAGCACCATGTTCAAGTAGGGATTACAGCGGGGTACGGGAGAGTGGACCACGTAAAAGAGATCAGGATGGTGATGGTGATGGTGATGTTGATGAAGACGATCACCGCGGCGATGATTCCCCTCTTGATGGCACTCCGGTGCCACCAAGAGAGAGGAGGAGAGGTTCTCCCCCTTGTGCTTCCTCCTCCATGGCCTCGCCCCTGGATGGGGAGAGGTTCTCCCTCTGGTCCTTGGCCTTCATGGTGATGACGGCCTCTCCGGGATCCTCCTCCATGGCCACCGGTGATGATGGCCCCCTCCGGCAGGGTGCCAGAGAGGGCCTAGATTGATTTCTCATGGCTACAGAGGCTTGCGGCGGTGAAACTTCCGATCTAGGTTTCTTTCTGGAAGTTTGGGTATATATGAGAGGTGTTGGCTTCGAGAACAAGTCAGGGGGGTCTCCAGGCTGTCCACGAGGCAGGGAGGTGCGCCCAGGGGGGTGGGCACGCCCCCCACCCTCGTGGGCAGCCCGGGACTCTTCTGGCCCAACTCTTTGACTCCGTGGCCTTCTTATGGTCCAAAAGTAAGCTCCGTCAAGTTTCAGGTAAATTGGACTCCATTTGGTTTTCCTTTTCTGCGATACTCTAAAATAAGGAGAAAACAGAAATTGGCATTGGGCTCTAGGTTAATAGGTTAGTCCCAAAAATCATAAAAAATAGCATATAAATGCATATAAAACATCCAAGGTTGATAATATAATAGCATGAAGACTTCATAAATTATAGATACGTTGGAGACGTATCAGCATCCTAAGCTTAATTACTGCTCGTCCTCGAGTAGGTAAATGATAAAGGAAATAATTTATGAAGTGTGAATGCTAGCAAGTGCACAAGTTTGATCACTAATAATTTAATCACTTTTTCTAGCATCAATACATGTCAGAACAGTAGCTCATCTCGTAAAACTATTCATGATCAAGTAACAAGCTATTCACATGTTAAAGAATAGATCATAAACTTTCTTGAAAACTAACAAACAGTTCTCTTGGTCATCAAACAACTGCAATTCATCTTATTTTCAGGAAGGGTCTATGTCAGAGCTTTGATTCAGGAAACTCCACATACTCAACTATCATTTAATCTTTCACAATTGCTAACACTCATGTGATATTTATGGGTTCAAAGTTTTAATCGGAACCTGAGAGAAAGATAGGGGCTTATAGTTTCGCCTCCCAACCTTTTACCTCAAGGGTAATGTCAACAATAATAACTCACGAAAACCTACATCCAAGTAGATATATATATATCCGGATCGCTCCAACACAAAGTGCTTGCCAAAGGAAAAAGTGTAAAAAGGAAAGGTGATGATCACCATGACTCTTGCATAAGGTAGAAGATAAAAGTAAAAGATAGGCCCTTCGCAGAGGGAAGCAGAAGTTGTCATGTGCTTTTATGGTTGGATGCACAAAATCTTAATGCAAAAGAACATCACTTTATATTGCCTCTTGTGATAAAGACCTTTATTATGCAGTCCGTCGCTTTTATTTCTTCCCTATCACAAGTTCGTATAAAGCTTATTTTCTTCGCACTAATAGATCATACATATTTAGAGAGCATTTTTATTGCATGCACCGATGACAACTTACTTGAAGGATCTTACTCAATCCATAGGTAGGTATGGTGGACTCTCATGGCAAAACTAGTTTAAGGGATATTTGGAAGCACAAGTAGTATCTCTACTTGGTGCAAAGAGTTTGGCTAGCATCAGGGGAAAGGCAAGCTCGGCATGTTGGATGATCCATGACAATATACTTTATTTCGGATATAAGAAAACATAACCCATTACGTTGTCTTCCTTGTACAACATCAACCTTTTAGCATGTCATATTTTAATGAGTGCTCACAGTTACAAAAGATGTCCAAGATATTATATTTATATGTGAAATCTCTCTTCCTTCAATATTATTTCATGAATTGTTCAAGTGAGCAATTCTACGTTTGCTAACTTTCAATGAGTTTACTACCTATACTTATTATGTGTGAAGTCATTACTCCCATGTTATAAGCATATGAAACATATATAAATTCATATTTATGACATTCAATTCATTCAACCATTTACTCATAGGATATTCGTGAAGCACATGAGTAAATGACAAACTACTCCAAAAGGTATAAGTGAAGAACACTGAGTAGTCAAATAATTAACTAGCCATGGGAGGATTCTTTTTCATTAAATAATTCAGATCCAAAGATTTTATTCAAAAAACAAGTAAAATTGGAAATTCGCTCCAAGCAAAACACATATTATGTGACGAATAAAAATATAGCTCCGAGTAAGGTATACCGATAGTTTTGAAGACGAAAGAGGGGATGCCTTCCGGGGCATCCCCAAGCTTAGGCGCTTGAGTCTTCCTTGAATATTACCTTGGGGTGCCTTGGGCATCCCCAAGCTTGGGGTCTTTCCACTCCTTATTCTCCTCATATCGATATCTCACTCAAAGCTTGAAAACTTCAATCACACAAAACTTAACGGAACTTCGTGAGATAGGTTAGTATGATAAAGAGCAAACCATTCACTTTGGTACTGTCAAAGACAAGGTTCATAGTTGTTCTCACACAATGCCTACTGTACCATATCATTTCTACAATTTATATTGAGAAATATAAGCCATAGAAACTAGAAAACAAGCAAACTATGTGATGAAAACAGAATCTGTCAGAAACAGAACAGTCTGTAATGATCTGAACAGCAACCATACTTCTACTATTCCAAAAATTATGAAATAAATTGGTGGACGTGAGGAATTTGTCTATTAATGTTCTGCAAAAAGAATCAACTTAAAAGCACTCTCCTGTAAAAATGGCAACTAATCTCGTGAGCGCAAAGTTTCTGTTTTTTTACAGCAAGATCACATTAACTTTCACCCAAGTCTTCCCAAAGGTCTTACTTGGCACTTTATTGAAACAAAAGCTATAAAACATGATTACTACAGTAGCTTAATCATGTAGACGCACAAAAACAGTAAGGGTAAATATTGGGTTGTCTCCCAACAAGCGCTTTTCTTTAATGCCTTTTAGCTAGGCATGATGATTCAATGATGCTCACATAAAAGATAGGAATTGAAACATAAAGAGAGCATCATGAAGAATATGACTAGCATATTTAAATCTAACTCACTTCCTATGCCTAGGGATTTTGTGAGCACATAATTTATAGGAACAAGAATCAACTAGCATAGGAAGGCAAAACAAGTATAACTTCAAAACTTTAAGCACATAGAGAGGAAACTTGATATTATTGCAACTCCTATAAGCATATATTCCTCCCTCATAATAATTTTTAGTAGCATCATGAATGATTTCAACAATATAACCATCACATAAGGCATTCTTTTCATGATCTACAAGCATAGAAATTTTACTACTCTCCACATAAGCAAAATTCTTCTCATTCGGAATAGTGGGAACACTAATTCCTAAAGTTGACACTCTTCCAAACCCACTTTAGATGATAGTATTATTCATACTCCAAAAGATAGAACTGAAGTTCATGGAGCATTCTACAATTAATATAGTCTAACCAATATCCAAGCTCAAAATATATAAGTGAAGCACACGAAGCATTCTATAAAACCATACTCAAAAGATATAAGTGAAGCACATGAATCATTCTATAAATTGATGAAGGGACATCTCATACTAGCATGGTTCTTAAAGAAAAAGAAAAACACAAAGGACACAAATCATGTGAACAAAACAAAAACCGAGGTATACCGATAATTGTTGAATAAGAAAGATGGGATGCCAACCGGGGCATCCCCAAGCTTAGATGCTTGAGTATCCTTTGAAGTATTTACTTGGGGTGCCTTGGGCATCCCCAAGCTTGAACTCTTGCCTCTCTTTATTCTTCTCGTATTGATAGCTCCTCGATCTTCGAACACTTCATCCACACAAAACTTTAACAAAAACTTTGTGAGATCCGTTAGTGTAATAAAGCAAAGTACCACTTTAAGGTACTGTAATGAACTCATTCTTTATTTATATTGGTGTTAAACCTACAGTATTCCAACTTCTCTATGGTTCATAAACTCCATTATTAGCCATAGATTCATCAAAATAAGCAAACAACACACGAAAAACAGAATCTGTCAAAAACAGGACAGTCTGTAGTAATCTGGAAGTTTAGTAAACTTATGTAACTCCAAAAATTATGAAATAAATTTAACAATTCGAACAATTTTTACAGAAGTAATGTGCAAAAAGTTTCAGAACCATTTGACCTTCCAGTAAAAAATGTAAAATCATGCGCTACAGCCAAAGTTTCTGTTTTTGTTCTGCACATAGTAAACAAGCAATCTAATCATCCTAAAACCAAAGCTTGGCACATTATTTTTATAATACAATGGATATACAAAAGGGGATAATTATTTACAGAGAAACTTCCATGAAAATTTCTACATTGTTTCCGTGAGCATGAACACAAGTGCTCAAGGTCGAACCTCATTTCTTCTATGCACAACTTTCCAATCACTTCTCTTTTTGAAAAACTTTTTAGGCATGATAGGCAAGTAATTTTTTTGTATTTTCATTATTTAATTTTTTTGTATGTTTAACCCACAACTAAACAGAAACAAAAAGGAAAAATAAAATATACTTAGTGAAGAAAGCAAACAAGCACACACGGGAATATCAACCCCACGCTATTGCTCCCCGGCAATGACACCAGAAAAGAGCTTGATAATCCCCAAGTGCAGGGAATCATCATAGCAATTTCCAAAGGTGGAAGTGATAAGTATGGAGTGTCAAACCCACAAGGAGCTAAAGGTAAGATCAATATTCTCTCAAGCCCTATCTGCCACTGATACGACTCTACGTACACCGAACGCTTGCTTCCAACAAGAAACGAGAAATAAAACTACATTGTGGGTATGAAGAGGATAACTTTGCATGATATCGGAGAGCTAAAATATAGAAGTAGGTGCTGTTATCATAAAGTTAGAATATATTACTAAATATTATAAATAGCGCGTGTGGAATAATGATGGACCGGTGTGCGGAATTATCCTAGGCAATTGTTAGCAAGATCGGTACTTGATACATCCATTTTGCATCATGCTTTTGTATCGGTATTTATTGCATTATGGGCTGTTATTACACATTACGTCACAATACTTATGCCTATTCTCTCTTATTTTACATGGTTTACATAAGGAGGGAGAATGCCGGCAGCTGGAATTCTGGGCTAGAAAAGGAGCAAGCATTAGAGACCTATTCTGCACAACTCCAAAAGTCCTGAAACTCCACAAAACTTATTTTTTGGAAAATATTAAAAATACTGGAAGAAGAATCCATGTCAGGGGGGCCTCCACCTGTCCACGAGGGTGGGGGGCGCGCCCCCTGCCTCATGGGCCCCCTGTTGGCCCTCCGATGCCCATCTTTTGCTATATGAAGTCTTTCGTCCGAAGAAAAATCAGAAGCAAGCTTTCGGGACGAGACTCCGCCGCCACGAGGCGGAACCTTGGCGGAACCAATCTTGGACTCCGGCAGAGCTGTTCTGCTGGGGACACTTCCCTCCGGGAGGGGGAAATCATCGCCATCGTCATCACCAACGCTCCTCTCATCGGGAGAGGGCAATCTCCATCAACATCTTCACCAGCACCATCTCCTCTCAAACCCTAGTTCATCTCTTGTATCCAATTCTTGTCTCTAAGTCTGGGATTGGTACCTGTGGGTTGCTAGTAGTGTTGATTACTCCTTTTAGTTGATGCTAGTTGGTTTATTTGGTGGAAGATCATATGTTCAGATCCTATATGCATATTAATACTCCTCTGATTATGAAAATGAATATGATTTGTGAGTAGTTACGTTTGTTCCTGAGGACATGGGAGAAGTCTTGCTATTAGTAGTCATGTGAATTTGGTATTCGTTCGATATTTTGATGAGATGTATGTTGTATCTCCTATGGTGGTGTTATGTGAACGTCGACTACATGACACTTCGCCATTATTTGGGCCTAGAGGAAGGCATTGGGAAGTAATAAGTAGATGATGGGTTGCTAGAGTGACAGAAGCTTAAACCCTAGTTTATGCATTGCTTCGTAAGGGGCTGATTTGGATCCATATGTTTCATGCTATGGTTAGGTTTACCTTAATACTTCTTTTGTAGTTGCGGATGCTTCCAATAGGGGTTAATCATAAGTGGGATGCTTGTCCTAGTAAGGACAGCACCCAAGCACCGGTCCACCCACATATCAAATTATCAAAGTACCGAACGTGAATCATATGAACGTGATGAAAACTAGCTTGACGATAATTCTCATGTGTCCTCGGGAGCGCTTTTCTTTATATAAGAGTTTGTCTAGGCTTGTCCTTTGCTACAAAAAGGATTGGGCCACCTTGCTGCACTTTATTTACTTTTGTTACTTGTTGCTCGTTACAAATTATCTTATCACAAAACTATCTGTTACCTATAATTTCAGTGCTTGCAGAGAATACCTTGCTGAAAACCGCTTATCATTTCCTTCTGCTACTCGTTGGGTTCGACACTCTTGCTTATCGAAAGGACTACGATAGATCCCCTGTACTTGTGGGTCATCAAGACTCTTTTCTGGCGCCATTGCCGGGGAGTGAAGCGCCTTTGGTAGGTGGAATTCGGTTAGGAAAAATTTATATAGTGTGCTGAAATTTACTGTCACTTGTTACTATGGAAAGTAACCCTCTGAGGGGCTTGTTCAGGGGGCACCACCTGCCCACGAGGGTGGGGGGCGCGCCCTCCTGCCTCGTGGGCCCCCTGTTGGCTGTTCGGTGGCCATCTTCTGCTATATGAAGTCTTTCGTCCAGGGAAAAATAATAAGCAACCTTTCGGGACGAGACTCCACCGCCACGAGGCGGAACCTTGGCGGAACCAATCTAGGGCTCCGGCAGAGCTGTTCTGCCGGGGATACTTCCCTCCGGGAGGGGGAAATCATCGCCATCGTCATCACCAACGCTCCTCTCATCGGAAGAGAGCAATCTCCATCACCATCTTCACCAGCACCATATCCTCTCAAACCCTAGGTCATATCTTGTATCCAATTCTTGTCTCCAAGTCTGGGATTGGTACCTGTAGGTTGCTAGTAGTGTTGATTACTCCTTGTAGTTGATGCTAGTTGGTTTATTTGGTGGAAAATCATATGTTCAGACCCTTTATGCATATTCATACCCCTCTGATTATGAACATGAATATGCTTTGTGAGTAGTTACATTTGTTCCTGAGGACATGGGAGAAGTCTTGCTATTATTAGTCATGTGAATTTGGTATTCGCTCGATATTTTGATGAGATGTATGTTGTCTATACTCTAGTGGTGTTATGTGAACGTCGACTACATAACACTTCACCATTATTTGGTCCTAGAGGAAGGCATTGGGAAGTAATAAGTAGATGATGGGTTGCTAGAGTGATGTAAGCTTAAACCCTAGTTTATGCGTTGCTTCATAAGGGCTGATTTGGATCCATATGTTTCATGCTATGGTTAGGTTTACCTTAATACTTTTGTTGTAGTTGCGGATGCTTGCAATAGAGGTTAATCATAAGTGGGATGCTTGTTCAAGTAAGAACAGCACCCAAGCTCCGGTCCACCCACATATCAAATTATCAAAGTACCGAACGCGAATCATATGAACGTGATGAAAACTAGCTTGAAGATAATTCCCATGTATCCTCAGGAGCGCTTTTCTCTATATAAGAGTTTGTCCAGGCTTTTCCTTTGCTACAAAAAGGATTGGGCCACCTTGTTGCACTTTATTTACTTTTGTTACTTGTTGCTCGTTACAAATTATCTTATCACAAAACTATCTGTTACCTATTATTTCAGTGCTTGCAGAGAATACCTTGCTGAAAACCGCTTATCATTTCCTTCTACTCCTCGTTGGGTTCGACACTCTTACTTATCGAAGGGACTATGATAGATCCCCTATACTTGTGGGTCATCAAGACTCTTTTCTGGCGCCGTTGCCGGGGAGTGAAGCGCCTTTGGTAGGTGGAACTTGGTAACGAAAAATTTATATAGTGTGCTGAAATTTACTATCACTTGTTACTATGGAAAGTAATCCTCTGAGGGGCTTGTTCGGGGTATCTTTACCCCGACCAGTAGAGTAAAGAGTTGCTCCTCAACCTACTGTACCTACTGAAAATGAAAATGTCTACTTTGAAATTCCTTCGGTATGTTAGAAAAACTGCTAGCTAATCCTTTTGCAGGAGACGGAACAATGCATCCTGATGAGCACTTAATATATGAGGATGAAGTTTGTGGATTATTTAACTTGCAGGTATACCCGATGATGTTGTCAAGAAGAAGGTCTTCCCTTTATCTTTGAAGGGAGATGCATTGACATGGTATAGGCTATGTGATGATATGGGATCATGGAACTACAGACAATTGAAATTGGAATTTCATCAGAAATTTTATCCTATGCATCTTGTTCATCGTGATCGCAATTATATATATAATTTTTGGCCTCGCGAAGGAGAAAGCATCCCTCAAGCTTGGGGGAGGCTTAAATCAATGTTATATTCATGCCTCAATCATGAGCTCCCAAGAGAAATAATTATTCAAAATTTTTATGCTCAGCTTTCTGATAACAATCGCACCATGCTCGATACTTCTTGTGTTGGCTCTTTTATGATGAAGACTATTGAATTCAAATGGGATTTATTGGAAAGAATTAAACGCAACTCTGAAGATTGGGACATTACTTTTGGGATGACCCACATCTTTATAAAGAAGGAGTAGATGGTGTTATTAGACGTTGTGTGCCTGAGCATGAACAGGAACAGATCCTACGCAAGTGTCACACCGAAGCTTATGGAGGACACCACGCTGGAGATAGAACTGCACATAAGGTATTGCAATCCGGTTTTTATTGGCCTACTCTCTTCAAGGATGCCCGTAAGTTTGTCTTATCTTGTGACTAATGTCAAAGAATTGGTAATATTAGTTGACGTCAAGAAATGCCCATGAATTACTCACTTGTTATTGAACCATTTGATGTTTGGGGCTTTGATTATATGGGACCTTTTCCTGCCTCTAATGGATATACACATATTTTAGTTGCTTTTGATTATGTTACTAAGTGGGTAGAAGCTATTCCAACTAGTAGTGCTGATCATAACACTTGTATTAAGATGCTTAAAGAAGTTATTTCTCCGAGGTTTGGAGTCCCTAGATATTTAATGACTGATGGTGGTTCACATTTTATTCATGGCGCTTTCCGTAAAATGCTTGCTAAGTATGATGTTAATCATAGAATTGAAGGAAATATGCCCTAGAGGCAATAATAAAGATATTATTTATTTCCTTATATCATGATAAATGTTTATTATTCATGCTAGAATTGTATTAACCGGAAACATAATACATGTGTGAATACATAGACAAACAGAGTGTCACTAGTATGCCTCTACTTGACTAGCTCGTTAATCAAAGATGGTTATGTTTCCTAACCATAGACATGAGTTGTCATTTGATTAACGGGATCACATCATTAGGAGAATGATCTGATTGACATGACCCATTCCGTTAGCCTAGCACTTGATCGCTTAGTGTGTTGCTATTGCTTTCTTCATGACTTATACATGTTCCTATAACTATGAGATTATGCAACTCCGTTTACGGAGGAACACTTTGGTACTACCAAACGTCCACAACGAATCGGGTGATTATAAAGGAGTACTACAGTGTCTCCACAGGTACTTGTTGGGTTGGCGTATTTTGAGATTAGGTTTTGTCACTCCGATTGTCGGAGAGGTATCTCTAGGCCTTCTCGGTAATACACATCACATAAGCCTTGCAAGCATTACAACTAATGAGTTAGTTGTGAGATGATGTATTACGAACGAGTAAAGAGACTTACCGTAACGAGATTGAACTAGGTATTGGATACCGACGATCGAATCTCGGGCAAGTAACATACCGATGACAAAGGGAACAACGTATGTTGTTATGCGGTCTGACCGATAAAGATCTTCGTAGAATATGTAGGAACCAATATGGGCATCCAGGTCCCGCTATTGGTTATTGACCGGAGATGTGTCTCGGTCATGTCTACATTGTTCTCGAACCGTAGGGTCCGCACGCTTAAGGTTTCGATGTGAGTTATATTATGAGTTTATGTATTTTGATGTACCGAAGGTTGTTCGAGTCCGGATATGATCACGGACATGACGAGGAGTCTCGAAATGGTCGAGACATAAAGATTTATATATTGGACGGATATATTTGGACACCGGAAAGGTTCCGGAGAAGTTTGGAGCTCCGGAGGTTACCGAACCCCGGGAGGTATATGGGCCTTATTGGGCCCATGTAGGAGGAAGGGAGAAGGAACAAGGGAGGCGCGCCCCAAGCCCAATCCGACTGGGGAGGGGGCCGGCCCCCCCTTTCCTTTCTCCTTCCCCCTCTTCATATTTCTACTACTAGTACTACTTCCTAAATACTAGTACTCTTTCCTTCCTCCTCCAAATAAGATAAGGAAAAGAGAGGGAAACCTACTTGGAGTAGGTTTCCCCCTCCCTTGGTGCGCCCCCTTGGGCCGCCACCTCCTCCTCCCTCCTTTATATACGGGGAGGGGGCACCCTAGAACACACGAGTTGATCCTTGAGATCGCTCCTTAGCCGTGTGCGGTGCCCCCTCCACCATATTCCACCTCGGTCATATCGTGGCGGTGCTTAGGCGAAGCCTGCGTCGGTGAAACATCAAGATCGTCACCACGCCGTCGTCCGACGAACTCCCTCTCCCCGAGCTTTGCCGGATCGGAGCCCGTGGAGCTTCATCAAGCTGAACGTGTGCCAAGAACTCGGAGGTGCCGGAGTAACGGCGCTGGGATCGGCTGGATCGTGAGGAGAACGTATGACTACTTCCTCTACGTCATCATCGACTCGGAGGTGCCGGAGTAACGGCGCTGGGATCGGCAGGATCGCGAGGAGAACGTCTGACTACTTCCTCTACGCCAGATCGCTTCCGCCACGGTCTCACGAGGGTACGTAGACAACACTCTCCCCTCTCGTTGCTATGCCATCACCATGGTCCCGTGTGTGCGAGGAAATTTTTGAAATTACTGCGTTCCCCAACAAAGGGCATCCGAGCCTGGTTTTATGCGTTGATGTCATATGCACGAGTAGAACACAAGTGAGTTGTGGGCGATACAAGTCATACGCCTACCAGATGTCATACTTTGGTTCAGCGGTATTGTGAGATGAAGCGGCCCGGACCGACATTACGCCAGACGCTTACGCCGAGACTGGTTTCACCGTTCTGAGCATTCGTGCTTAAAGGTGGCTGGCGGGTGTCTGCTCTCTCACTTTAGTTGAACCGAGTGTGACTACGCCCGGTCCTTGCGAAGGTTAAAACGGAGTCTATTTGACAAACTATCGTTGTGGTTTTGATGCGTAGGTGAGAACGGTTCTTGCTCAGCCCGTAGCAGCCACGTAAAACTTGCAACAACAAAGTCGAGGACGGCTAACTGGTTTTTGCAGGCATGTTGTGATGTGATATGGTCAAGACGTGATGCTATATTGTATGAGATGATCATGTTTTGTAACCGAAGTTATCGGCAATCGCAGGAGCCATATGGTTGTCGCTTATTGTATGAAATGCAACGCCTGTAATTGCTTTACTTTATCACTAAGCGGTAGCGATAGTCGTAGAAGCAATAGATGGCGTAACGACAACGATGCTACGATGGAGATCAAGGTGTCGCTACCGGTGATGATGGTGATCATGACGGTGCTTCGGAGATGGAGATCACAAGCACAAGATGATGATGGCCATATCATATCACTTATATTGATTGCATGTGATGTTTATCCTTTATGCATCTTATTTTGCTTTGTTTGACGGTAGCATTTTAAGATGATCTCTCACTAAAAATTATCAAGTAGTGTTCTCCCCAGTATGCACCGTTGCCAAAGTTCGTCGTGCCGAGACACCACGTGATGATCGGGTGTGATAAGCTCTCGTCCATCTACAACGGGTGCAAGCCAGTTTTGCACACGCAGAATACTCGAGTTATACTTGACGAGCCTAGCATATGCAGATATGGCCTCGAACACGGAGACCGAAAGGTCGAGCGTGAATCATATAGTAGATATGATCAACATAAGATGTTCACCATTGAAAACTACTCCATCTCACGTGATGATCGGTTATGGTTTAGTTGATTTGGATCACGTGATCACTTAGATGACTAGAGAGATGTCTGCCTAAGTGGGAGTTCTTAAGTAATATGATTAATTGAACTTAAATTTATCATGAACTTAGTACTGATAGTATCTTGCTTGTCTATGTCCTGCTTGTAGATAGATGGCTCGTCTTTGTTGTTCCGTTGAATTTTAATGCGTTCCTTGAGAAAGCAAAGTTGAAAGATGATGGTAGCAATTACACGGACCGGGTCCGTAACTTCGAGGATTATCCTCATTCTTTGCTGCACGTAAGAGTTACGCCCCGATGCACCGCTAGGTGCCAGTGCCTTCTTGATGCAACCGACGGCGTTAAGAACGTCTGGCGAGCAAAGTCGATGACTACTCTATAGTTCAGTTGCCATGCTACGGCTTAGAACCGGTCTTCAACGACGTTTTGAAAGTCGTGGAGCATATGAGATGTTCCAAGAGTTGAAGTTGATATTTCAATGTAATGCCCGGATTGAGAGATATGAAGTCTCCAATAAGTTCTATAGCTGCAAAATGGAGGAGAATGGGTGCATCGGTGAGCACATACTCGTAATGTCCGGGTATTACAATCACTTGACTCAACCGGGAGTTGATCTTCCGGATGATTGTGTCATTGATGAAATTCTTCAATCAACGCCACCAAGCTACAAAGGCTTCGTGATGAACTATAATATGCAAGGGTTAGTAAAGACTATGCCCGAGCTCTTCGCAATGCTGAAAGCTGCGGAGGTAGAAATCAAGAAGGAGCATCAAGTGTTGATGGTCAATAAGACCACTAGTTTCAAGAAGAAAGGCAAAGGGAAGAAGAAGGGGAACTTCAAGAAGAACAGCAAACAAGTTGCCGCTCAAGTGAAGAAACCCAAGTCTGGACCTAAACCTGAAATCGAAGTGCTTCTACCGCAAGCGCATCGTCACCGAAGCGGAATTGCCCCAAGTATTTGGCGGATAAGAAGGATGGCAAGGTGAACAAAGGTATATGTGATATACATGTTATTGATGTGTACCTTACTAGAGCTCGCAGTAGCACACAGGTATTTGATAATCGGTTACATTGCTAATATTTGCAACTCAAACAGGACTACAAATTGCTTAACAACGGCAAAGGACGAGGTGACGATGCGCGTGGGAAATGGTTCCAAAGTCGATGTGATCGCGGTCGACACGCTACCTCTACATCTACCTTCGGGATTAATTTTAGACCTAAATAATTGTTATTTGGTGCCGCGTTAAGCATGAACATTATATCTGGATCTTGTTTGATGCGAGACGGTTATTCATTTAAATCGGAGAATAAAGGTTGTTCTATTTATATGAATAATATCTTTTATGGTCATGCACCCTTGAAGAGTGGTCTATTTTGATGAATCTCAATAGTAGTGATACACATATTCATAATGTTGAAACCAAAAGATGCAGAGTTGATAATGATAGTGCGACTTATTTGTGGCATTGCCGTTTAGGTCATATTGGTATAAAGCGCATGAAGAAACTCCATCTTGATGGACTTTTGGAGTCACTTGATTATGAATCACTTGGCACTTATGCGAACCGTGCCTCATGGGCAAGATGACTAAAACCCGTTCTCCCGGTACAATGGAGAGAGCAACAGATTTGTTGGAAATCATACATACGAGATGTATGTGGTACAATGAATGTTGAGGCTCGTGGCGGATATCGTTATTTTCTCACCTTCACAGATGATTTAAGCAGATATGGGTATATCTTCTTAATGAAACATAAGTCTGAAACATTTGAAAAGTTCAAAGAATTTCAGAGTGAAGTTGAAAATCATCGTAATAAGAAAATAAAGTTTCTACGATCTGATCGTGGAGGCGAATATTTGAGTTACGAAGTTTGGTCTACATTTGAAACAAAGGCGGAATAGTTTCGCAACTCACGCCACCGGAACACCACAGCGCAATGGTGTGTCCGAACGTCGTAATCGCACTTTACTAGATATGGTGCGATCTATGATGTCTCTTACAGATTTACCGCTATCGCTTTTGGGGTTATGCTCTTGAGACGGCCGCATTCACTCAGAATAGAACACCGTCTAATTCCTTTGAGACGACGCATTATGATCTGTGGTTTAGCAAGAAACCAAAGTTGTCGTTTCTTAAAGTTTGGGGATGCGATGCTTATGTGAAAAAGCTTCAACCTGATAAGCTCGAACCTAAATCGAGAAATGTGTCTTCATAGGATACCCAAAGGAGACAGTTGGGTACACCTTCTATCACAGATCCGAAGGCAAGACATTTGTTGCTAAGAATGGATCCTTTCTAGAGAAGGAGTTTCTCTCGAAAGAAGTGAGTGGGAGGAAAGTAGAACTTGATGAGGTAATCGTACCTTCTCCCTTATTTGAAAGTAGTTTATCACGAACCAGTTTCTGCGATGTCTACACCAAATAGTGAGGAAGTTGATGATGTTGATCATGAAACTTCGGATCAAGTTACTACGTAACCTCGTAGATCAACCAATAAAATCCGCACTGCAGTGGTACGGCAATCCTGTTCTCGGAAGTCATGCTACTAGATCATGATGAACCTACGAACTATGAAGAAGCGATGGTGAGCCCAGATTCGCAAAATGGCTTGAGGCCATGAAATCCGAGATGAGATCCATGTATGAAAAAAAGTGTGGACTTTGGTTGACTTGCCCGAGGGTCGGCAAGCAATAGAAAACAAGTGGATCTTCAAGAAGAAGACCGACGGACGGTAATATTGTCTGTCTACAAAGCTCGACTTGTCACAAAGGGTTTTCGACAAGTTCAAGGGGTTGACTACGATGAGACCTTCTCACCAGAAGCGATGCTTAAGTCTGTCCGAATCATGTTAGCAATTGCCGATTTTATGATTATGAAATTTGGCAAATGGATGTAAAGACCGCATTCCTGAATGGGTTTTACGGAAGAAGAGTTGTATATGATGCAACCGTAAGGTTTTATCGATCCAAAGGGAGCTAATAAGTGTGCAAACTCCAGCGATCCATTTATGGACTGGTGCAAGCATCTCGGAGTTGGAATAAACGCTTTGATAGTGTGATCAAAGTATTTGGGTTTACATGACTTATGGAGAAGCTCAGATTTACAAGAAAGTGAGTGGGAGCTCAGAGCATTTACGATATTATATGTAGATGACATATTATTAATCGGAAATGATATAGAATTTCTGGATAGCATAAAGGGATACTTGAACAAGAGTTTTTCGATGAAAGACCTTGGAGAAGCTGCTTACATATTGGGCATCAAGATCTATAGAGATAGATCAAGACGCTTAATTGGACTTTCACAAAGCACATACCTTGATAAAGTTTTGAAGAAGTTCAAAATGGATCGAGCAAAGAAAGGTTTTTACCAGACATAAGGTGTGAAATTGAGTCGACTCAATGCCCCACCACAGCAGAAGATAGAGAGAAAATGAAAGATGTTCCCTATGCTTCAGCCATAGGCTCTATCATGTATACAATGTTGTGTACCAGACACGACGTATGCTTAGATGTAAGCTTGGCAGGAAGGTACCAAAGTAATCCAGAGTGGATCATCGACAGCGGTCAAGAACATCCCTGAAATACCTAAAAGGACTAAGGATATGTTTCTCGTATATGGAGGTGACAAAGAGCTAGTCGTAAATGGTTATGTCGATGCAAGCTTTGACACCGATCCCACGATTCTAAATCGCAAACCGGATACGTGTTTTTATTAAACGGTGGAGCTGTCGGTTGGTGCAGTTCTAAACAAAGCGTCGTGGCGGGATCTACATGTGAAGCGGAATACATAGCTGCTTGAAGCGACAAATGAAGGAGTCTGGATGAAAGAGTTCATTTCCGATCTAGGTGTTGTACCTAGTGCATCGGGACCAATGAAGATCTTCTGTGACAATCTTGGTGCAATTGCCTTGGCAAAGGAATCCAGATTTCACAAGAGGACCAAGCATATCAAGAGACGCTTCAATTCCATTCGGGACCAAGTCCAAGTGGGAGACATAGAGATTTGCAAAGTACATACGGATCTGAACATTGCAGACCCGTTGACTAAGCCTCTTCCACGAGCAAAACATGATCAGCACCAAGACTCCATGGGTGTTAGAATCATTACTGAGTGAACTAGATTATTGACTCTAGTGCAAGTGGGAGACTGAAGGAAATATGCCCTAGAGGCAATAATAAAGATATTATTTATTTCCTTATATCATGATAAATGTTTATTATTCATGCTAGAATTGTATTAACCGAAACATAATACATGTGTGAATACATAGACAAACAGAGTGTCACTAGTATGCCTCTACTTGACTAGCTCGTTAATCAAAGATGGTTATGTTTCCTAACCATAGACATGAGTTGTCATTTGATTAACGGGATCACATCATTAGGAGAATGATCGATTGACATGACCCATTCCGTTAGCCTAGCACTTGATCGCTTAGTGTGTTGCTATTGCTTTCTTCATGACTTATACATGTTCCTATAACTATGAGATTATGCAACTCCCGTTACCGGAGGAACACTTTGGTACTACCAAACGTCCACAACGTAATCGGGTGATTATAAAGGAGTACTACAGTGTCTCCAAAGGTACTTGTTGGGTTGGCGTATTTCAAGATTAGGTTTTGTCACTCCGATTGTCTGGAGAGGTATCTCTAGGCCTTCTCGGTAATACACATCACATAAGCCTTGCAAGCATTACAACTAATGAGTTAGTTGTGAGATGATGTATTACGGAACGAGTAAAGAGACTTACCGATAGCGAGATTGAACTAGGTATTGGATACCGACGATCGAATCTCGGGCAAGTAACATACCGATGACAAAGGGAACAACGTATGTTGTTATGCGGTCTGACCGATAAAGATCTTCGTAGAATATGTAGGAACCAATATGGGCATCCGTGTCCCGCTATTGGTTATTGACCGGAGATGTGTCTCGGTCATGTCTACATTGTTCTCGAACCGTAGGGTCCGCACGCTTAAGGTTTCGATGTGCTTATATTATGAGTTTATGTATTTTGATGTACCGAAGGTTGTTCGAGTCCCGGATATGATCACGGACATGACGAGGAGTCTCGAAATGGTCGAGACATAAAGATTTATATATTGGACGGATATATTTGGACACCGGAAAGGTTCCGAGAAGTTTGGAGCTCAGGAGGTTACTGGAACCCCCGGAGGTATATGGGCCTTATTGGGCCCATGTAGGAGGAAGGAGAAGGAACAAGGGAGGCGCGCCCAAGCCCAATCCGAATTGGGGAGGGGGGCCGGCCCCCCCTTTCCTTTCTCCTTCCCCCTCTTCATATTTCTACTACTAGTACTACTTCCTAAATACTAGTACTCTTTCCTTCCTCCTCCAAATAAGATAAGGAAAAGAGAGGGAAACCTACTTGGAGTAGGTTTCCCTCCCTTGGTGCGCCCCTTGGGCCGGCCACCTCCTCCTCCCCTCCTTTATATACGGGGGAGGGGGGGCACCCTAGAACACACGAGTTGATCCTTGAGATCGTTCCTTAGCCGTGTGCGGTGCCCCCCTCCACCATATTCCACCTCGGTCATATCGTAGCGGTGCTTAGGCGAAGCCCTGCGTCGGTGAAACATCAAGATCGTCACCACGCCGTCGTGCTGACGGAACTCCCTCTCCCCGGAGCTTTGCTGGATCGGAGCCCGTGGAGCGTCATCAAGCTGAACGTGTGCCAAGAACTCGGAGGTGCCGGAGTAACGGCGCTGGGATCGGCTGGATCGTGAGGAGAACGTCTGACTACTTCCTCTACGTCATCATCGACTCGGAGGTGCCGAGTAACGGCGCTGGGATCGGCAGGATCGCGAGGAGAACGTCGACTACTTCCTCTACGTTGTGATCGCTTCCGCTTACGGTCTACGAGGGTACGTAGACAACACTCTCCCCTCTCGTTGCTATGCCATCACCATGGTCCTGTGTGTGCGTAGGAAAATTTTTGAAATTACTGCGTTCCCCAACAAGAATTGCATCTCCTTATCACCCACAGTCTAGTGGTCAAGTAGAATTGAGTAATAGAGAGCTCAAATTAATTCTGCAAAAGACTGTTGATAGATCTAGAAAGAATTGGTCCAAGAAACTTGATGATGCATTATGGGCCTATAGAACTGCATATAAAAATCCTATGGGTATTGAGGGAGTCCTGGATTAGGGGGTGTCCGGATAGCCGGACTATACCTTCGGCCGGACTCCTGGACTATGAAGATACAAGATTGAATACTTCGTCCCGTGTCCGGAAGGGGCTTTCCTTGGCGTGGAAGGCAAGCTTGGCGATAGGGATATTTAGATCTCCTACCATTGTAACCGACTCTGTGTAACCCTAACCCTCTCTGTTGTCTATATAAACCGGAGGGTTTTAGTCTGTAGGACACAACAACAATCATACCATAGGCTAGCTTCTAGGGTTTAGCCTCCTTGATCTCGTGGTAGATCAACTCTTGTACTACCCATATCATCAATATTAATCAAGCAGGAGTAGGGTTTTACCTCCATCGAGAGGGCCCGAACACAGGTAAAAACATCGTGTCCCTTGTCTCATGTTACCATCCGCCTAGACGCACAGTTCGGGACCCCCTACCCGAGATCCGCCGGTTTTGACACCGACATTGGTGCTTTCATTGAGAGTTCCTCCATGTCGTCGCTTTTAGGTCCGATGGCTCCTCCGATCATCAACAACGATGCGGTCCAGGGTAAGACTTTCCTCCCCGGACAGATCTTCGTATTCGGCGGCTTTGCACTGCGGGCCAATTCGCTTGGTCATTTGGAGCAGATCGAAAGCTACGCCCCTGGCCATCAGGTCAGATTTGGAAGTTTGAACTACACGGCCGACATCCACGGCCAATCCGCTTGGTCATCTGGAGCAGATCAAAAGCTACGCCCCTGGCCATCAGGTCAGATTTGGAAGTTTGAACTACACGGCCGACATCCGCGGAGACTTGATCTTCGACGGATTCGAGCCACAACCGAGCGCGCCGCACTGTCACGATGGGCATGATCTATCTCTGTCGCCGAACAGTGCCCTGGAGGCCGCACCCGCATCAGCTCCGACCCTTAATTCGGAGCCAACTGCGCCGATCGAGGATGGGTGGTTGGACACCGCCTCGGGGGCTGCAATCTGTACGGCGATCGAGCTGAACACCAGCCCTATCCTCTGTGAAGCCCGTGACTCCAAGGAGTCGGACTCCTCTCCGGACTCCGAGCCCTCCGCGCCCCTACCGATCGAATCCGATTGGGCGCCGATCATGGAGTTCATCGCTGCGGACATCTTTCAGCACTCGCCCTTCGGCGGTATTCTGAATTCACTAGAGTCTCTCTCTTTATCAGGAGAGCCCTGGCCGGACTATGGTCAGCAAGGTTGGGATGCGGATGATGAAGAAATTCAAAGCCCACCCACCACCCACTTCGTAGCCACTGTCGATGATTTAACCGACATGCTCGACTTCTACTCCGAAGACATCGACGGTATGGACGCCGATGCAGGAGACGATCAAGAACCAACGCCTATAGGGCACTGGAAAGCCACCTCGTCGTATGACATATACATGGTGGACACCCCAAAAGAAGGTGATGGCGATGGAACAGCGAAGGATGGCCCCTCCAAAAAACAGCCTAAGCGCCGGCGTCAGCGGCGCCGCTCTAAATCCCGCCAAAGCAAAAACGGTGATTCCGGCATGGGAGATAATAACACTCCGGACAGTGCCAAAGAAAACCCCTCCGGAAGATTCAAAGACAGAGGATGGAGAAGCCAGCCCTCATGAGAGAGCGTCTCTCATAGAGGTCGAGGACGATAATTATATGCCTCCCTCCGAAGACGAGGCAAGCCTCGACGACGACGAATTTGTCATGCCGGAGGATCCCGTCGAACAAGAGCGTTTCAAACGCAGGCTTATGGCCACGGCGAGCAGCCTCAAGAAAAAACAGCAACAACTTAGAGCTGATCAAGACTTGCTAGCTGACAGATGGACTGAAGTCCTTGCGGCCGAAGAGTATGAACTCGAACGCCCCTCCAAGAGCTACCCAAAGCGCAGGTTGCTACCCCGATTAGAGGAGGAAGCACCTACATCACCAGCGCATGACATGGCCGACCGGCCACCTCGTGGCCGCGACAGAGAGGCCTCTCGGCCCTCCACTCAAGCCGCACCCCGGCACCGCTCAAAACACACCAAGGCACGGGAAAATGCGCCAGACCTGCGAGATATATTGGAGGGCAAGGCAAGGCAAACAAGATAGATCTACGGATCGCGTGGGCGCCCCACGACACAAGATGATAATCGTCACGCCGGATACAGTAAATCCGACCGGGCCAAACACAGTAGACAAAGCTTGTTTGAGCTGCGTCGTGATATAGCCCAATACAGAGGCGCCGCACACCCACTATGCTTCACAGATGAAGTAATGGATCATCAAATCCCCGAGGGTTTCAAACCCGTGAACATCGAATCATACGATGACACAACAGATCCTGCGGTATGGATCGAGGACTATCTCCTTCATATCCACATGGCCCGCGGTGATGACCTACACGCCATCAAATACCTCCCACTCAAGCTTAAAGGACCAGCTCGGCATTGGCTTAACAGCAGCAGAATCAATTGGTTGTTGGGAGGACCTGGAAGCCGCATTCCTCGACAATTTCCAGGGCACTTATGTGCGACCACCAGACGCCGATGACCTAAGCCACATAATTCAGCACCCAGAGGAATCGGCCAGACAATTCTGGACACGGTTCCTAACCAAGAAAAATCAAATCGTCGACTGTCCGGACGCAGAGGCCCTAGCAGCCTTCAAGCATAACATCCGCGGCGAGTGGCTTGCACGGCACCTAGGACAGGAAAAGCCGAAATCTATGGCAGCCCTCACGACACTTATGACCCGCTTTTGCGCGGGAGAAGTCAGCTGGCTAGCTCGCAGCAATAACATGACCAAGAGCCCTGGTAATTCGGATACCAAGGACAACAGTGGCAGGTCGCGTCGCAAGAAGCAAAAGCGCCGCATTAACAGCGACAACGCTGAGGATACGACAGTTAATGCCGGATTCAGAGGCTCTAAATCCGGTCAGCGGAAAAAGCCATTCAAAAGAAATACTCCGGGCCCGTCCAGTTTGGACCGAATACTCGACCGCTCGTGCCAGATACATGGCACTTCGAAAGCCAGCCAATCACACCAACAGGGATTGTTGGGTGTTCAAACAGGCAGACAAGTTAAATGCCGAAAATAGAGACAAGGGGCTGCATAGCGATGACGAGGAGGAGCCCCGGCCGCCGAACAACAAAGGATGTGTGTTTTCCCCACAAGTGCGGACGGTGAACATGATATCGCAACCCACATCCCCAAGAGGGAGCGAGCGTGCGCTAAAGGGGCGATATCTGTGATGGAGCCAGTCGCCCCAAAGTTCAACCCATGGTCCTCCTGCCCGATCACTTTTGATCGAAGGGACCACCCCACTAGCATCCGTCATGGCGGATTCGCCGCATTGGTTCTAGACCCAATTATTGACGGATTTCACCTCACTAGAGTCCTTATGGACGGCGGCAGCAGCCTGAACCTGCTTTACCAAGATACAGTGCGGAAAATGGGCATCGATCCCTCGAGGATTAAACCCACTAAAACAACCTTTAAAGGCGTCATACCAGGTGTAGAGGCCAACTGTACAGGCTCAGTCACACTTGAAGTGGTCTTTGGATCTCCGGATAATTTCCGAAGCGAGGAGTTAATCTTCGACATAGTCCTGTTCCGCAGTGGATATCACGCACTGCTCGGGCGAACCGCATTTGCCAAGTTCAATGCGGTACCGCACTACGGATACCTTAAGCTCAAGATGCCAGGCCCTCGAGGAGTCATTACGGTCAATGGAAACACCGAACGCTCTCTCCGAACGGAGGAGCATACGGCGGCTCTCCCAGCGAAAGTACAAAGCAGCCTCTCAAGGCAATTCTCCAGTCCGGCCATTAAACGTCCGGACACCGTCAAGCGCGCCCGGAGTAACCTACAACAAGACCGCCTGGCATGTTCCGAGCAGGCGTAGCAATGCGGCCCCAACCCCAGCCCTCGAGAAATTGTGAAACCAGTGCTGCGCGTACATAACTACGCTCTGGAAATACGATGGGCACAGGGGGAGGGGCACCATCACGGCACGCCTGAAACACGGCTTAAACCGCACTAGGGGCTGTCGATTTCTTCATTTTCTCTTACTTTCAGGACTCCATTCTTCGGAAGGCCTAACCGGCAGTACAATTGCCGCACAAACGATGCAAGAACCAGGGAAGCAGAAAGCTACATCACATTATGGAACTCCCAGGTGGTCTCTATAACGAAGCAAGATACATTGCTTCTCATACCATTCCGCAGCCTGCCCCTGGAAAGGACATGTTAAATAGTCCCACCTTTTGCTTATCGCACTATTTGTATCGTTCTGCTTTGATCACAGCTTTCTCAAATAAACAATGCACAGCTTTTGTCTATTATTGCATTAATCTCTTTTATGAATATATGTTCATTAATGACATGTTGCACCCGTACACTTTGGTACGACCAATACGCCAGGGGCTTAAGTGCCCCACAATATGGTGTGAGAAGTCCGAACACTTTCACAAGTGCGGCACCCCGAACTTATAGCATTATATGCATCGGCTCCGAATCATGTCTTGGATCAATAGTTGGGTTTGCCCGGCTCCTATGTTTTGGTACCTTACATTCCGTTATATCGGCTAAGGTAGCACTAGGAGAACTACTGCGATTGTGCCCCAGTTGAGCTGGGCTAAGCACCTTAGTAGAGAAAGCTAAAACTAACCGTCATGATGAGGTGTGAGCTGGTCGCTGTTTGAGAGCTTTTCGAGTCCCTAAAGACTTATGCCGCTTAGAGCGATGAGTCGGCTTTGTCCGGCCTAGGCGTGGATAGCGCCCCGAACTCGGTCTTCCGAATACTAGGGGCTTCGCCGAAATTTAAAATTATAGAATTCTATGGCTAAGTGAGAGTGTTCAAGCATTATAGTCCGATTGCCTTGTTCACGTTGTCTTTGGCGCCTCCCTCGAAGGACCCAAAAATGGGAAAAAGAGCGCTCAGGTTTATCCCGAACACCCCAAAGCACTAGTGGCATGGGGCGAAGTTTACGACTCGCCATCTCTCAAATTTGATAAACGGCCGCATGAAGGTAATATTTTAAATTCAAAAAGCATTGCTTAGCGACATGAACAAGTTTTCAAATAAGACAGGACAAAACGAGGGAGTTTACTAAAAAATTACATCCCTGGAACATTCATCCGCCATAAGGCGGGCACCCTTCAGAACGCCCTCATAATACATCTCGGGCTTGCGATGCTCTTTGCCCGGCGGTGGCCCGTCCTTCACAAGCTTCTCAGCATCCAGCTTGCCCCAGTGCACTTTCGCACGGGCAAGCGCCCTACGGGCACCCTTGATGCATACGGAGTGCTTGATGACTTCGAGCCTTGGACAGGCCTCCACCAGCCGCCTCACCAGCCCGAAGTAGCTCCCAGGCATGGCCTCCCCAGGCATGGCCTCCCCAGGCCACAGCCAGACTATGAGGCCTTTCATGGCCTGTTCGGCCACCTTATGGAGCTCGACCAGCTGCTTCAGCTGGTCGCTCAAGGGCACCGGGTGTCCGGCCTCAGCATACTGAGACCAGAACACCTTCTCCGTCGAGCTCCCCTCCTCGGCTCGGTAGAAGGCGGAGGCATCCGACACGCTACGGGGAAAATCTGCGAATGCTCCTGGAGAGCTCCGGATTCGGGTAAGTAACAAGTAACTCACTTCCACATGTTTGCTTTGCATAAAGAATGCCTTACCCGCTGCTATCTTTTTCATCGCCTCCACCTCCTGGATGGCCTTCTAGGCTTCGGCCTTGGCAGACTTGGCATTTTCAATGGCCGCCGCGAGCTCGGACTCTCGCGTCTTCGAGTCAAGCTCCAAACTCTCATGTTTTTTCATGAGAGCTTGGAGCTCTTGCCGCACCTTGCCAACCTGCGCCTCATACTTCTCCCGCTCGGTGCGCTCCGTGGCCGCCCTTTCTCGGCCTCGGACAGCGCTTGCTTAAGGGTCGCCACCTCAGTTATGGCCCCTACAATAGCCACGTTAATCCTGTCACTTTTTGCAATTGCACCTTTCATATATTTAAATAAGGTGTCTCTTACCTTCCATCTCCTCGAGCTACTGCTTGGCAAGGCCGAGCTCTTGTTCGGACCGCTCGAGGTTCTGCTTCAGCGTGCCCACCTCCATGATCGGTCTGGCGGATGCTAGCAATGGCTTTGCATAAGCATATTGACTTACTTTTGTTAGACTCCTGCGATTATTAGATCCTCTATTCGGCTTTTCTTTCCGAACGCCAAACAGAGCATCAGGGGCTACTGTCTATGCGATAATATTTGTACATATTCTTTACTTACCTCAAAGCTTTGTTAAAAGGTCAGCACGAGCTTGATCGATCCGCTCTTGGCGGACTGAACCTTCTGGATCACCGTACTCATCATAGTACGGTGCTCCTCGTCAATGGAGGCGCCGTTAAGCACCTCCAGCAGATTGTCCGGTGCCTCCAGTTGGACGGGGGCCACCGGCTCAGTAGGCTTGCTCCTCTTGGAAGGAGGTTGCCTGCCGCAGTCCGGAACCGTTGAAGGTTCCGGCGCGGTGTCCGGCTCAAGACCAGACTTGGAGCCCTGGGGGGTTCTATCCCCTTTACTCCTGGAGTCCGGGAAGTCGCCTTGCGGCGCCTCCAGGACCACCTCCTCCTGGCTTGGAACCTGTTGGGACAACACTTCGGCGTCGTCCGTAGGGCGGGGGGAGGTAGCCGTCGGAAGTGAATTTACATCCGACGAGTCCAGGGAACCGCTCGACGACACATCGAGCCGGTCTTTGGGTGGGCTGCATAATCATGTTCGACATAAGGAAAAGTTGTGCAATGAAGGAATACTATGAATCACTCTGGTATCCGGATACTTACGATTTCGCCAGGGGCTTGGCCCTGAGCGGCCACTCCCCTTCGCCGTCGTCGGCGTTGGTGGAGTAGTCCGAAGGAAGGGTTTTCCCCTTCTTGGACCCTTCGGCCTCCCTAGTTGGGGCGGCCTTCCTTTTCTTTCCTCCCCCCGCTGGAGGGGAGATGCTTCTTCTTCCTCCTCCTCGTCTTCGCGGGAGGAGGGCGTCTCGGAGTCATCGGACGAATCCGATACTACCAAGCGCCGAGAACTCTTCCGAGTTCCCGTGGTCTTCTTCTTGACCTTCTTCTCCGGCACCACGTAAGGGGCCGGAGCCAGCAGCTTCGCCAAGCGAGCATCGGCTGGGTCTTCGGGCAGAGGGGCCGGACAGTTAATCTGTTCGGCCTTCTCCAACCTTTCCTATCAAAGGCACAGGAGTTTAGATCCCGCATAGAGTCAACCTATGAAAGACAAATATCCTGTAATAGGTAGAAATAGCTTACCGCGTTAGCATGACGCTGCGTGCTGAATCCGCGATCTTCAGTCGCGGATGCGGGAGCCTCGGCGCCCTCGAATAGCGCCTTCCAGGCATCTTCGTATGACGTGTCGAAGAGCCTGCTCAAAGTTCGGTGCTGCGCCGGGTCGAACTCCCACAGGCTGAAAGCCCGTTGTTGACACGGGAGGATCCGGCGGATGAGCATAACCTGGACTACATTGACAAGTTAGAGCTTCTTGTTCACCAGATTCTGGATGCATGTCTGAAGTCCGGTCGGCTCTCCTTTTTTGCCCCACGACAGGCCCGTCTCTTTCCAGGAGGTAAGCCGCGTAGGGGGTCCGGATCGGAATTCGGGGGCTGCGACCCACTCAGGGTCGCGCGGCTCGGTGATGTAGAACCACCCCGATTGCCACCCCTTTAGGGTCTCCACGAAGGAGCCCTCGAGCCATAGGATGTTGCGCATCTTGCCCACCATGGCGCCTCCGCACTCCGCTTGGTTGCCGCGCACCACCTTTGGCTTGACATTAAAAGTCTTGAGCCATAGGCCGAAATGGGGACGGACGCAGAGGAAAGCCTCGCACACGACGATAAACGCCGAGATGTTGAGGACGAAGTTCGGGGCCAGATCATGGAAATCCAGGCCGTAGTAGAACATGAGCCCCTGGACAAATGGGTGGAGAGGGAAGCCCAGTTCGCGGAGGAAATGGGGGAGGAACACCACCCTCTCATGGGGCCCGGGGGTGGGGACGAGCTGCCCCTCTTCGGGAAGCCGATGCGTGATGTCGTTGGACAAGTATCCGGCCTTCCTCAGCTTTTTGATGTGTCCCTCCGTGATGGAGGAGACCATCCACTTGCCTCCCGCTCCTGACATGGCTGGAGAAGGTTGAGGTGGGAAGTGCGGACTTGGGCGCTGGAGCTCGAGTGCGCGGAAATGGATGAGCAAAGGAGGAAGAAGGCGTGGATGAAAAAGGTGGATTCTTATCCCCTTATATGGGCGGACGTGACTATGCGTCCCCACCAGCCTGGTAAAACTCGCTTATCTCCCAAGCGTCGTAATCAATGGCGCGGTTGGGTTACCCACGCCCGTATTGATGAGAATCTCGGAATAAGGGGACACGATCTCTGCTTTGACAAGACGTGCCAAGGAAACCGCCTCGCGAAACACGCCGAGGTGGGACAATAAAACGATCCGAATAAAGGCTTGGCCGTGGTGTGATGTCACGCTACGGAATACGTCAGTAGATTAGGTTTGTGTAAATATTATTCTCTCTATGGCAATATGTGGAAACTTATTTTGCAGAGCCGGACACTATCCTTGTGTTCAAAATCTTCTATGAAGTACTTGGAGGAGGAACCCGCCTTGCAATGTTGAAGACAATCTGCGCGCCGGACTCATCGTCATTGAAGCCTAGTTCAGGGGCTACTGAGGGAGTCCTGGATTAGGGGGTGTCCGGATAGCCGGACTATACCTTCGGCCGAACTCCTGGACTATGAAGATACAAGATTGAAGACTTAGATCACGTGTCCTAAGGGACTTTCCTTGGCGTGGAAGGCAAGCTTGGCGTCTGGATATGTAGATCTCCTACCATTGTAACCGACTCTGTGTAACCCTAGCCCTCTCCGGTGTCTATATAAACCGGAGGGTTTTAGTCCGTAGGACACAACAACAATCATACCATAGGCTAGGGTTTAGCCTCCTTGATCTCGTGGTAGATCAACTCTTGTACTACCCATATCATCAATATTAATCAAGCAGGAGTAGGGTTTTACCTCCATCGAGAGGGCCCGAACCTGGGTAAAAACATCGTGTCCCTTGTCTCCTGTTACCATCCGCCTAGACGCACAGTTCGGGACCCCCTACCCGAGATCTGCCGGTTTTGACACCGACATGTATGTCTCCGTATAAAATGGTTTATGGAAAAGCATGTCACTTACCTCTCAAACTAGAACATAAGGCATATTGGGCCATTAAAGAGCTCAACTATGATTTCAAACTTGCCGGTGAGAAGAGGTTATTTGACATTAGCTCACTTGATGAATGGAGAACCCAAGCCTATGAGAATGCCAAGCTGTTTAAAGAAAAAGTTAAAAGATGGCCTGACAAAAGAATACAAAAGCGTGAGTTTAATGTAGGTGATTATGTATTGCTATACAACTCTCGTTTAAGATTTTTTGCAGAAAAACTTCTCTCTAAATGGGAAGGTCCTTACATTATCGAGGAGGTCTATCATTCCAGTGCCATAAAAATCAACAACTTCGAAGGCACAAATCCGAAGGTGGTGAACGGTCAAAGAATCAAACATTATATCTCAGGTAATCCTATAAATGTTGAAACCAATGTTATTGAAACCGTAACCCCGGAGGAATACATAAGAGACACTTTCCAAAACGTTTTAGACTCCTAAAAGGAATAAGTATGTGGTACGGTAAGTAAACCGACTCCAAAACAGTTCTAATGGCAATTTTTATCCGTTTTGGAATATTTAGAAAAATAGAAAAATAAGAAGCAGCCCGGGAAGGACACGAGGCCTCCACGAGGGTGGAGGGCGCGCCCTACCCTACTGGGCGCGCCCCCTGCCTCTCGTGGGCACCTCGTGTGCTCTCCGGACTATGTTTTCTTGCACGATACGTACTTTGGTCGGTAAAAATTCATTATATAATCTCAAGGAGGTTTTGACTCATGTATCACGCAATTGTCCTCTGTTCTTGTTTCGAGCTGTTTTCTGTCAGGGTTGTCAAGGCCAGGCATCATGTTGTCCCCCTCCTCCAATAATGGTGATAACGATGCTTGGCTTATGAAGATAGAGCTGAAGAGGGAAGAACCCATGGAGATCAACAAGGATGAAGGGATCAAGAAGGCCACGGAGGACCAAGTTAAAACAGCGAAGACATCCTTCAACTTGATCATAATCTTCTTACCCCAACTAAGATCGAAGCTTTCAAGATGATTGAGTTAGCTCGTATATAAAACAAGTATCTCACACGTGAAAATGTTTTGTTGAAGGAGCATATCGTTGCACTCAAGGGCATTATCCGCAAGTTGGAGGACCTCTTACGCTCGATGTGCGACTATCCATCATCACCTCCACCTTCTTCACCAGCAAAGGAGACGTAATCATATGGGTATGGGGACTCCCCTTGGCAACTGCCAAGCTTGGGGGAGGTGCCCCGGTATCGTATCATCACACTCCTATCTTTGCCGTTTTTCTTAGTTCGATCCTATTAGTAGTATCTTGATCTAGTAGAATAAAGTTTTGATATGATCTAATTTTGAGTTTGCTTTATGATCCCTCTATGTAATCGAGTCTGTGAGCTATATATAATAAAGATTAGTGTTGAGTCAAGGGCTTGATTATTTTGCTATGATCTTGAGGGAATAAAAGAAAATAAAAAGAATAAAAAGAAATAAAGAGATCATATTGATCTTATGGAGAGTAATGACTTCACATAGAAAGAGTATGATGATTAAAAATTGTTGGGAGTTGACAAACATAGCTTTTGTTATTGTTGCAATTAATAGGAAGTAATAAAGAAAGAGAGGTTTCACATATAAATATACTATCTTGGACATCTTTTATGATTGGGAGCACTCATTAAAATATGACATGCTAAAGAGTTGATGTTGGACAAGGAAGACAACGTAATGGGTTATGTTTTCTTATATCTGAGATAAAGTATATTGTCATGGATCATCCAACATGTTGAGCTTGCCTTTCCCCCTCATGCTAGCCAAATTCTTTGCACCAAGTAGAGGTACTACTTGTGCTTCCCAATATCCTTAAACCAGTTTTGCCATGAGAGTCCACCATACCTACCTATGGATTGAGTAAGATCCTTCAAGTAAGTTGTCATCGGTGCAAGCAATAAAAAATGATCTCTAAATATGTATGATTGATTTGTGTGGAGGAAATCAGCTTTATACGATCTTGTGATGTGGAATAAATAAAAGCGACGGACTGCATAATAAAGGTTCATATCACAAGTGGCAATATAAAGTGAGGTTCTTTCGCATTAAGATTTTGTGCATCCAACCACGAAAGCGCATGGCAACCTCTCGCTTCCCTCTGCGAAGGGCCTATCTTTTACTATTATCTTCTACCTTATGCAAGAGTCATGGTGATCTTCACCTTTCCTTTTTATATTTTATCCTTTGGCAAGCACAGTATCTTGGAAAGATCTTGATATATATATATATATATATATATATATATATATATATCTAATTGGATGTAAGTTAGCATGAGTTATTATTTTTGACATTACCCTTGAGGTAAAAAGGTTGGGAGGCGAAACTATAAGCCCCTATCTTTCTCTGTGTCCGACTAAAACTCCGTAACCACAAGTATTACGTGAGTGTTAGCAATTATGAAAGACTAAATGATAGTTGAGTATGTGGACTTGCTAAAAAGCTCTGACATAGACTCTTTCTGATGTTATGATAAATTGCAATTGCTTCAATGACTGAGATTATAGTTTGTTGGTTCTCAATAAGGTTTCTGATTCATACTTTGCATTGTGAATAGATTATTACTTGAGCATAAGAAATCATATGACAATATCCATAAATGTTGCTGTTATAAGAATGATCATGATGCCCTCATGTCCGTATTTTATTTTATCGACACCTCTACCTCTAAACATGTGGACATATTTATCGTTATCGGCTTCCGCTTGAGGACAAGCGAGGTCTAAGCTTGGGGGAGTTGATATGTCCATTTTGCATCATGCTTTTATATCGATATTTATTGCATTATGGGCTGTTATAACACATTATGTCACAATACTTATGCCTATTCTCTCTTATTTTACAAGGTTTACATAAGGAGGGAGAATGCCTGACTAGAATTCTAGGTGGAAAAGGAGCAAACATTAGAGACCTATTCGCACAACTCCAAAAGTCACGAAACTCCACGAAACTTATTTTTGGAAAATATTAAAAAATCGAAGAAGAATCCACGTCGAGGGCCTCCACACATCACGAGGGTGAGGCGCGCTGCCCCTAAGCGCGCCCCGCCTCGTGGGCCCCTGTTGGCCCTCCGATGCCCATCTTACGCTATATGAAGTCTTTCGTCCAGAAGAAAAATCGAAGCAAGCTTTGGGGACGAGACTCGCCTCCACGAGGCGGAACCTTAGCGGAACCAATCTAGGGCTCCGTGAGGCTGTTCTGCCGGGGACACTTCCCTCCGGGAGGGAGAAATCATCACCATCGTCATCACCAACGCTCCTCTCATCGGGAGAGGGGAATCTCCATCAACATCTTCACCAGCACCATCTCCTCTCAAACCCTAGTTCATCTCTTGTATCCAATTCTTGTCTCTAAATCTAGGATTGGTACCTGTGGGTTGCTAGTAGTGTTGATTACTCCTTGTAGTTGATGCTAGTTGGTTTATTTGGTGGAAGATCATATGTTCAGATCCTATATGCATATTAATACTCCTCTGATTATGAAAATGAATATGCTTTGTGAGTAGTTATGTTTGTTCCTGAGGACATGGGAGAAGTCTTGCTATTAGTAGTCATGTGAATTTGGTATTCGTTCGATATTTTGATGAGATGTATGTTGTCTCTCCTCTAGTGGGGTTATGTGAACGTCGACTACATGACACTTCACCATTATTTGGGCCTAGAGGAAGGCATTGGGAAGTAATAAGTAGATGATGGGTTGCTAGAGTGACAGAAGCTTAAACCCTAGTTTATGCGTTGCTTCGTAAGGGGCTGATTTGGATCCATAAGTTTCATGCTATGGTTAGGTTTACCTTAATACTTATTTTGTAGTTGCGGATGCTTGCAATAGGGGTTAATCATTAGTGGGATGCTTGTCCTAGTAAGGACAGCACCCAAGCACCGGTCCACCCACATATCAAATTATCAAAGTACCGAACGCGAATCATATGAACATGATGAAAACTAGCTTGACGATAATTCCCATGTGTCCTCAGGAGCGCTTTTCTTTATATAAGAGTTTGTCCAGGCTTGTCCTTTGCTACAAAAAGGTTTGGGCCACCTTGCTGCACTTTATTTACTTTTGTTACTTGTTGCTCGTTACAAATTATCTTATCACAAAACTATCTGTTACCTATAATTTCAGTGCTGGCAGAGAATACCTTGCTAAAAACTGCTTATCATTTCGTTCTGCTCCTCGTTGGGTTCGACACTCTTACTTATCGAAAGGACTACGATAGATTCCCTATACTTGTGGGTCATCAGTAGTCGTCATTGCAATTTCATATGAGGGAGAGGCATAATCTAACATGCTTTCTCTACTTGGATCATATGCACTTATGATTGAACTCTAGCAAGCACCCGCAACTACTAAAGATCATTAAGGTAAAACCTAAAACCCAACCATAGCATTAAAGCATCAAGTCCTCTTTATTCCCATACGCAACAACCCCCTTACTCGGGTTTGTGTTTCAGTCACTCACCAACCCACTATAAGCGAATCATGAACGTATTGCAACACCCTACAGCGGGAATCCCTCACGCTTGCGCGACACGAAGGGCACCATAGGACAACACCAAAATAAAACGTACGACTTGTACCAATCTAGATCATCAATCAACCCAAAGACAAAGAATATCTACTCAAAACATCATAGGATGGCAACACATCATTGGATCATAATATGTGGCATAAAGCACCATGTTCAAGTAGGGATTACGGTAAGTGCGGGAGAGTGGACCGCGTAAAAGAGATGAGGATGGTGATGGTGATGGTGATGAAGACGATCACCGCGGCGATGATTCCCCTCTCGATGGCACTCCGGTGCCACCAAGAGAGAGGAGGAGAGGTTCTCCCCGTTGTGCTTCCTCCTCCATGGCCTCCCCCCTGGATGGGGAGAGGTTCTCCCTCTGGTCCTTGGCCTTCATGGTGATGATGGCCTCTCTGGGATCCTCCTCCATGGCCACCGGTGATGATGGCCCCCTCCGGCAGGGTGCCAGAGAGGGCCTAGATTTATTTCTCGTGGCAACAGAGGCTTGAGGCGGCAAAACTTCCGATCTAGGTTTCTTTTTGGAAGTTTGGGTATATATGAGACGTGTTGGCGTCGAGAACAAGTCAGGGGGGTCTCCGGGCTGTCCACGAGGCAAGGAGGTGCGCCCAGGGGGGTGGGCGCGCCCCCCACCCTTGTGGGCAGCCCGGGACTCTTCTGGCCCAACTCTTTGACTCCATGGCCTTCTTCTGGTCCAAAAATAAGCCCCGTCAAATTTCAGGTCAATTGGACTCCATTTGGTTTTCCTTTTCTGCGATACTCTAAAACAAGGAGAAAACAGAAACTGGCACTAGGCTCTAGGTTAATAGGTTAGTCCCAAAAATCATAAAAAATAGCATATAAATGCATATAAAAAATCCAAGGTTGATAATATAATAGCATGAAGACTTCATAAATTATAGATACGTTGGAGACGTATCAGTTTGAAACTGCTAAGCTTCTTACCATTAAACAGAACTGCAAACTCAACCGTTGTTACCATGCCCATAACAATATTTACTCACCTCTCAGTGAAACCCAACTTCAACATTATGGCCTTTAAATAACACCACTCCACCCTATCATACGCTTTCATCATGTCCAGCTTCAGAGCACACGATTGATTTTTCTTGGCCTTGTTCCTCTTCATAAAATGCAAACACTCATAAGTTGTGATGATGTTATCTGTGATCAACCTGCCTGGGACAAAATCAGATTGTTCCTCTTATATGATGTCAGGTAAGACTACCTTCAATCTGTTAGATATAACCTTCGAAGCAATCTTGTACAATACGTTACACAGGCTGATTGGGCAGAACTGAGACAAAAGTGTGGTTTTTTTTAACCTTTGGTATGAGAACCAGTATCATCTCATTGATGCACTCTGTGGATTCGGTTCCTTCTACAATTTTCAGGACCACCTTTATGACATCATCACCACCACTACAGAGCCTCACGCCAAGCAATGGTTGTTTACGCTGATGGAGCTGCTTCCCCATGATAAATTTGTCAAGATGGCCGTTACTCTATGGTCGATGTGGTATGCTAGACGAAAGGCAATCCATGAAGGATTTTCCAGAGCCCCCAAGCAACACATCTTTTTGTACAGAGGTTTGTTGAAGAGCTAGGGATCGATGGCAACTTAAAACAACGACCCTGTCCACACCCCCAGACTCCAGCAACACAACGACTGAAACCAAAGAAGCCACCCCCGGGCTTTTGCAAAATCCACGTCGACGCGGGGGTGAGATCACGAGGAGGTTCGGCAGTAGCGGTATACAGGGACGATGCAGGCAACTACATTGGTAGTTCAGCCTTAGTTATTGAAAGAAGTTTTGATCCAGCTACTTTGGAGGCAGTAGCATGTCGTGAAGCACTATCCTTAGCAAAAGATCTGAATATTATGAATTTTGTAGTTGCTTCAGACTGCAGACAGGTGGTCCTGGACATCAATGCGAGATCGCGAGGGCGATATGGAGCAATATTAAGCGAGATAAACCTTAAAACTTCTTCCTTCCAGTGTAATTTTATTTTTGAGAGTCATGCTGTTAATTATGAAGCATATAGTCTAGCTAAATTTTCTCTTAGGCCCAAGTCGTCATGTTTGGTTTGGTCAGTCCCATGACCAAAGACCCATCCTACATCATGTGGAATTTGATGAATAAAGCGGTATTTTACCCCTTAAAAAGACGCACGGACAATTTTACTATAGTAATAAAAAATAAAAATTGCGAATGAATACATCAGTGAACGACCGGCCGACGAAGTAACACCCTGTTGGGCCAGCCCATACGCGCGCTAGAAAAAGCTTCAGCGAGACGGATTGGAGAGGCCGGTATCCGGCCCAAGCAATGACCTAGAAGTTAGAACCCACTTGGTCGCCACCCGGCGGCACTCCTCCTGTCCGCCGCCACTACGCCGCCCAGCTCCTCAAAGTCGCCGCCCACTTGGTCGCCACCCGGCACTCCTCCTGTCCGCCGCCCACCTCCTCAAAGTCGCCGCCCACTTGGTCGCCACCGGCACTCCTCCTGTCCGCCGCCACTCCGCGCTCAGCTCCTCAAAGTCGCCGGGCTCGAGTTCTTTTTTGCTTGCTACTGTGATGGCTTCTTCAGATGGTTGGTCACAGGTTAAATCGAAGTCGAAGAGAAAGAATCGGATATCGGATGAGGATGAGGAGGAAGAGAGGAGGAGGAGGGAGGAGGATGCGGAAGAGAGGAGGAGGAGTCAGGAGGACGAGAGGAGGAGGGAGGAGGACGAGACGAGGAGGGAGGAGGGAGGAGGACGAGAGGAGGAGGCAGGAGGACGAGAGGAGGAGGCAGGAGGACGAGAGGAGAGAGGAGGACGATCGGAGGAGGAGGCAGGCGGCCGATCGGAGGAGGAGGCAGGAGGATGACGTACTCAACATGGGAGGACTCAACATTGGGAACCCACAGCCAGGCCAAGACCCGATCTGGGTTAAGGGAAGGTCAATTGTTGAGTTGAAGATGAAGATGAATGTTACCAAGGAACAGCAAGCCAAAGAAGACCGGGGGAAAGCTGCTGCTAAGGCAAAAGCGGACGGGAAGAAAGTGGAGGAGGCACTTGCTGCAAAGGAATCGGTTGAGCAAGCCAATACAAGATTCTCTTTGGAGTTCGGAGGTTTCCTCACAACGTAAGCATGCTTGTCCTCACATCTTAATATTTTGGCAGTTGACTAACATTAATTACACAGAGGTGGACATATGGCTGTAGAAATGAGTACCGATTTTGGTTTCTTGTATTTCTGAAAGAAAACAAAATCTATTTATTTAATTTGTAGTTTTTGTTGGATCCTTTGTCTTTGTTGTTTGAGTTGCTTATATGGCTCCTTGAGCAGTGTGATTGTGAAGGCAAATAGTGTGATTTTGTAGCTTCTCATGTATTTAAGTTGCCTTTGCTAGATCATGTGGATGTTTTAACACTGCTAGTAATTTAAGAAGTGTTCGATTTTAGCTGTTTTGCAAGAGTAGATGCTTACTAAGTTTATCATTGGCGAACTCTAGTCAGAAATGGCTTAGCTCAATGGCAATCTGAAGATTGAGTTGGAGTTTGTAGCTTTTAAAGCTAATCAATGTATAAATAGCTCCATGAGAGGTTGCTATTTGCTGTTCACGAGACAAATGAAGATTTTGGATTCGGCTAATCAGTCATTCCCAAAATTGTGCTTGCACTGCTGGGGAGTTTCTACAGATATTACTAGAGTTACAATAGACGATCAGGAGGTGTGCTGACCTGTTTTGACAGCCTGCATGATCCCACTAGTTCCCCTTGCCAACATAATACATCGGCATTGGTCCCTGCCAGGGTCTTGAGATTTGTTGAGAAAGGACCCCAATGCAGCGAGGAGAGGGAGATTGAAAATAAGCAACTATTTGATGTTCATAATGCCATTAAAAATCTGCAGTAGTTGGGGAGGACCTTATTAACATTTATTTCTTCCTTTGAATTTGAACTCTGGTAGCAGCGTGAAATGCATTGTTATATGATTATATCTTCTGCTTACCCGGAGCGTTCTTATGGGTCCTGTTTTGGGTAAAAAATTGCGTGCTTCTTTGCACTTGTCTTGAGATATGATTTCCTTCAAGCTTAGTTCTTTCTCCAGAGTTGTCTGGATCCCAAACAAAATCACATTTATTGCCGATTGTCAGTAGTGTGCTCATAGGTAAGTGTTTGTTTCACTCTGTATCCTTAGGGCCTTGTGTGTCTTCTCAATGTTTGTGTGCTATGATTGTGAAACCAATATCTCCAGATGGTAACTGTAATAATTAGCTTTCTTAATAACGATGTGCCATGTTTGATTTTATGCTAAACTAATAGTGGAGAAAGCTTATCTTCTTCTATTATCTGGATTAAGTGCTATTAAGTATGCAATTCATGTTGAAAAAAGTGATGGTTTTGGTTGTGTGGGTTGTGCACAAGGCTCTCTTGAACAAATTTAGGTGATATTAAGTTATCTGTAATAATATTTGCTTTTAATTATGTACTGCCTTGTGCTATGTCATGGACATAAGATAGTTTGCATTTGATGATCACTAACGATATTAAGCTTCAATCTATGATTAAGTTTTACTTTTAATTATGAACTTGTGCCTCGTGCTATTTATTGGACATTTTGATGATCATTGAAGGTAGATTAGGTCCTGTGAAATAATTAGGATAACCCTTGGTTAATCGCTCTGATGGTTATTTCAGTTTCAAGGAGGAGGATTCTGAAGAGTTCCAGTATCCTGCTCAAGTTGAGACTATGAAGAGACTAAACTCATATGTTTTGCATGTTGATTTTCTGGATATTTTGTCCGATAAGAAGTACAAGAGCTTGGCTATTCGACTTGGGGAGAATACTGAATACCTCTGGTTACATCGGGCCGTTGCAGAATTCTTGATTGCAAATGGTATGGATAATGAGGATGTCACTGTGTTGACGCAGAAAGTTTCGTTGTCTTTCACCAATTTGCACAGGTAAAGCACACTTGCACTTAATTTTTCATCTTTTGTTTGACCATTTCATCTTAGCTCTTAGTTTCTGAAATACAAATGCAATTATATGGATGTTCCTGCTTTATGATTGACATAGTAATTATGTATATCTTGTACTATATCAGATGTGGTTTGGTTCTTTGCTCTTGGATACTAATCGGTCAGATGGACAAGGTCTTTCAATTCAATGCCACTTGAGAAAATACCTGTTTAGACTGTTAGCTTGTGAAGAGCTTATACTAGTGCTACTGCAAGAATTTTAGAACCTCCTATATATTTTAGAAAAGTGTTGCAATGTGCATGGTAGCATTTTTTTAGGCAAGCTAGCATCATATTTGAGTTGCCAACTGCAGCTATGTCTACTTTGTGACCCTTAATTTACAAGGTGACCCTGAAAACATAACTCACACAATGCAGTTTTGGGTCAAAACAGAAATAACTCAAACCTATGACAGTTGAACGTCTATTCTGTTCTTTAGTTGTAGTGTACTATGTTTCTTCTGTTGGTGTGGCTTTTAATCTATTTTTCCCAGCAAAACCTACCACAATCCTGTAACTATTCTTGCACATCTCTTATGCACTGCGAATATTGTCAGAAGATGCATGCTCTTCATTCCTTTCTTATTTTGAAATTGCATTTGTTTCAAATTAATTGCAGTCTCAAGGCTCTAAAGGCTCACATGCGAAGCAAGCCATGTTGGAAAACCACAAAGAACAATGAGAAAACGCTTACTGCACATGGCCGCAAATCATTCTCGCTACTCATATCTAATGTGCTAAACAAGAACAAAGAAGACATAAGTTACAACGGCAAGTTCAACGAGGACGACATCCTTCTAGGAGAGACTTTTTGTTGGATATACAGCCAGCAGTTAGAGAATCAACTCATTCCCAGCTATCTTGCAGATCTCAGCTCCACTTGGACTGTCATGGAACCTTTCTATGAGCTTAGTGAGGGCAGTAAAACTTATCCCCAGAACTTAACTGAACTCATGGGCAGTCTCCTTTTGCTGGGTATTCCCACCTCCGAAGTCAGAAATGAAGAATATATCGATTTCTTGATGCATCATCCCTCACTTGCTTCATCGATAGCAAAGCGTACTTTTACTACAGAGCTGCGTAGAGCAGTGCGGGATGAAGGGCTTGAGAATGAGCCATTCTTATCACGCATACCAATTGGTGCATGGCAAGAGTGGGCAAAGAAGCGGTCAAACAACAGGTGGGCTGAACCATTCGAAGATTCACTTTCTCCTGTCCTAAGAGGCGTTTACTGGTATGATCCCAAAGTTGGTGAGAGCACCTCAAAGGGTCAGCAAGGCCCAGCCAAGACCGCTGGTAAAGGCCAGTTAACTTCCATCCCCAAAGGGCCTCCACAAGTCAAGAAGATCAGCGCCAAGGGTGTGGCAACTTCCAGCCAGGAAGGGAAGGAAATGTATCCGAATACAGTATGGGGCATGCTTGACTACAAAAGATGTGTCATTGAGCATGGAAAGAAGCATGGTGAAGGCGAGTTTGTCTATGAAAATGCCAGCTCTGTGGAGATCCATGCCTCAGGGCATTTCTTAGGGCTCCTTGCTTACCTCTTGTACACGATGTCGAAGAACGGTCTTTTTCGAAGAGGCAGTCGGTAAAATTTTCCCATATGTACTTCATTTATTGCCTTTCCTTTGTTTAATGTATCTCAGCCCCCCCCCCCCCCCCCTTTATTAGTGTATCTTACTCTCTCAGGTTTGCATCTCTCTTCGAAACGTACAAAACATTGTTTGGGGCTGCTGATGATTAGAAGAGCTATGGTGAGGGAAAGGTATGCATGATTCTTCGTTGTTTGTACAGTTTATTCTGATGGTCTGTATAGCTGCAAGGTCATAGCAGCAGCGAGTTTTTTACATACTTTTGTTTGTTTTCAATTGTCAGACTGATCAGGATAGGTGCCTTGATCTAACCAGAGAAGACTCATTAGAGGAGGAGGAAATCTGGACTGGATGAAGCTTGATGTCATAACACTAATCTGTTTTTCTTACTAATTAGCTTATGAGGACCTATCAGAGGCTACCTATAGTACTCCCTCCATCTCATAATATAAGAGCGTTTTTGACACTAGTGTAGTGTCAAAAACACTTTTGTATTATGGGACGAAGGGAGTAGATAACTATGATAATTGATCTGAAAGGCATGCTAAAACGAAGGGAGTAGATAACTATGATAATTGATCTGAAAGGCATGCTAACTTCTTGTATCGGCATGCTGGCCGCTTTGCTGACATTACATTCCAACTAGGATTTATCATATAGTCGAGTTATTAGTTCCTCGTCTTTGTTGATGCACTCGACTTTTCCACTCATCAGTCTAGCATTTCGGTCCATTATTTTGTTGATGCATACCGGTTGCGAGCATATAGCTTAGGCTGCGTTTGGTTAGTGGGATAGATTTAGGTGGTTGTGGGTATCCCCATCCAACTAGCTAAGAATAGCCATGTTTTGTGTTTGGTTGAAAGGATGAGAAATCTACTACCTCCGTTTCTAAATATAAGTCTTTGGAGAGATTTCACTATGGACTATATACGGAGCAAAATGAGTGATCATACTCTAAAATGCATCTATATACATCCATATGTGTTCTATAGTGAAATCTCTAGAAAGACTTGTACTGTATTTAGGAACGGAGGGAGTATATAACACTAAGCTCCCAAGCTCCCTGGGTAAATCGATCCAGAATCGATTGAGGCCAATCGATTTCGCTGCGAGCCATCGATTTTGATTCGGTCGTCAAAAAGACCTCCCATGTCGCATCGCTTTCGACCAAATCTAACAGCGTCGGTACCTTGGCCTCGCCGCCCTCTCCCCTGCTCGTTCCATTCCCCTCGCTCTATCGCTCGCCGTCCTATCCTCGGCCCACGACCTCGATAGCCCCAGGCGTCGTTTCCTTGGCTCGGCGGGCGTCCTTTCCTTGTTCGTCTTAGGGCAGCGCCGGTGGGGGCGACGGGCATGGTCGAGTGCATCAGTGCGCGGGAATCCAGCCGCAGGCTGTGTGAAGGGTCGCCGGCGGCGCGAAGCCAAGGCTGCCGCCGCCCTCTACTAAATTTCCATCACTCCACGAGCTCACCCCGCCGCCACACAAAATGGAAGGGTGTAGCGCGTCGACGGGAAGGGGTGGCGGAGTAGCCATGGATTTCCCCGTGGATCCGGTTTGCAGGTTAGCCTATTTACCCTGTCACGTTAATTGACGCGTCGTTGGATAAACTACTGATTTGCAGCGTTCAGCAAGTCACTCTGCTCATATTTCCGTACTTAGTAGAGCACACGGGCTTGAATCCCAGTGAATACATACTGAACTGTCATTTGGTACTATGTGTGGTCCGGTGTTTTGGATGTGCAATTTTCTCACCATCCATGCTGTCAGTAGGTTGTACTTTCTAAATCGAAGCATGTACTGAAATTTAAGCTGTTGCCTGAAGAGTAACTGCAGGTTATTATTTCTAAATTAACGGCCTTGATGGATTACTGTTTAGAGAAAAGCGACGCTAAATGAAATCGTATGATTCGAGTAGGCTGGGTGTAAGAGATTGGCTGTTTTATGTGATCGTAAGCACATCCAGCATGGCTGAGCCATTGGTGGACAATGATGAACAGATTTGTAGAAGCGTAACCTCAATTACTTTAGTAAAACTTAGGGGTGCACTGCGTTGGATTTGTAATTTTACTTCAATTCGAGCTGCTCTTCTTCCTCAGTGATAGAAGAACCTGAATGTTGTGCTCTTGGGGGTTATGATCCAACACTGTTCACTAATTGAGACGTTTAGCTTGTGTGTACCACCCCTAGGGTTCAAGTAGAATTGATGAGTAATTCCAATGAAAATTCATGTAGGTAGTAAGCTATTTTTTCTGAATGTTCCTATAACATCAATACCGAATCACTGATGGTCGTTACAAAAGGCTGCTTATAACTTTGACATTAATTATAGTTGGCAAAATAACAGGATCAGGGTGGGTTTCAATCCTCTAGAACGGGCACCACGTGCAAGCAACAGTGAAGCAAAAACGGTCCGGGTAAAGGTTGAAAGGCCAAAACCGTAGATGACATATGGGTGCTGCACCGCCACATTTATGGATCACAGACATGGGCCATGGGTACTGTTCAATAATATTATCAGTAGCACCAATACTTGCAGATATACGTAGACCATCAGTCGGGATAATGCTAGCATATAGTCCTACGAGCCATATCGAATTTTCATGATTCATGGGAAAATATATTTGTGTTTAAATGTTTGAGACTGCATCAGATAATGGTTCTCATATTTAAAGCCCATGTTGCTATCAATTTTGTACAAATTTAGACTTGTTCTCTGCGATCATTTCTGAAATCAATTCTAGCTTAGTTTCTTACTTAGCTTTCTAACGTTTCTAAGATGTTGTGAGTTTTGTACAGATTTGCCGAAGAGACGGGCGAGGACACCGAGCTAGGGAGAGGTGTTGCCGTTTCCCGTGTACTGACTGGAGAAGTCACCTGAGGGTGGGCTTGTTTAGGCGTTGGTGTTGCCACCGCGGGTTTTGCGAGAGTAAATTGCAAAATACCACCACATTAGGGGATGCTAAAACATAAAACCACCACCTTTCGTTTTTTTTCCAAAAAACCACCACATTTGAGCTGACAGTTTTCAAAAAACACTGATCGCACGGTTTGGCGCGTCTGAGTGAAAAACTGACCTGTTGGGCCCAATGTCAGGCGCCACATGGACAGGGGGAGACGGCGCCCGTGACGCTGCTACCGTTAGACGGCGTCAAGATCGACCTAACGAGCCGGCCCGACCCAGCCTGACCCGTTCGTCCATTCCCCTCTCTCTCGGCCGCCTTCTTCTCTGTCTGCGGCGCGTTTGCCACCGCCTCCGTCGTCCATTTGTCGCTGCCGGCCGCCGCAGCGATGGTGTCCTGGAAGGACGGCGAAACTAGCAGCGAAGATTCTGTGTCCCCCCTCTTCAACTCGCACGCGGACGAGACCTACGTGAGTATCATTTCTCTTTGACTTAGGGTTAGGGTTTTCTTTGATTTGAGCTTAGTTTTCACGGATTTGAGTTGGCATTTGAGCACTGTTGCAACATTGTAGATCCCACAGACCATTGTTGACCCGGATTGGTGCGGTATTGTTGCTGGAGGACCGATGTGCTGTCACAACCTTCCTGTTCATAGGGTTGTTGTGTTCCAAGGAATCAACACTGGCCGTAGGTTTTATGGATGCGGTAATCAGGTTAGTGGCAGGTCCTCTCTTGTACATGTACATTATACAAATCCTTTTTTGATGCTCAGTGAACTGAATATAGGTTTATATGTCTGTGAACTGAATATAGTTGTGTACTTAGTTTAATGAAGATGTTGTTTTATCACTGTTTTGAGGGGAAAAGGTGTCAAGTTTAATCAATGCTTAACTGAATGTGTCTGGTTTTAAATGACCTCAGTTAACTAAATATATGTAGCTATTAACTGAATGTATGTAGCTGCTTAACTGAATATATGTAGCTGTTAACTGAATATGGTGTTAACTGACTTCTCTGAATGTGGTTGTTAACTCTGGTTTTGTCTGAATTATTATAGGAAGGTGACAATTGTGGTCTGGTTCAATGGATTGACCCAGAATGGCCAGAACCCATGAAAAATGCACTTTGCAAACTTTGGGATATGTATGAGAAGAGTAGCAAAGAGAATGATGCTAAAGAAAAGCTCATACTCAAGCTAGGAGAAGAGAGGAAGCTAATCCAAGAGAAGCACCACAACCACATCAAAGAAACAAGCAATTTTTTTGCTACAATTCACAAGAATGTGATGAGAGAGAATTATCAGAAGATTATGCAGGATGGTGATGTAGAGAATGCTGTAGTTCAAGCCCAGGAAGAGAAGGCTAAACTTGAGAAAGGCAATATTGAGCTTAGGACAACACTGCAAGTGATTAAGCACAACAATGATGAACTTGTTAGGAATTGGAAGCAACATGTAGGAGATGAAGGTGTTCAACAGATTGAACAGATGAAGAAGGATAAGCAGAAGCTAGAGTATATCATAGCTGATTTGCTTAAGGATGGGGAGGCAAACAAGATGAAGATGAGGAAAATCAAAGAAATATGTGACGAGTGAGTAATTTGTTGGCATAATGTATGAGGCCAACAAGGTTGAACTAAGTTTGGTTGGTTGTATTGTGTTGAACTATGTTGTTTCTGTTGAACTAAGTACTGCTTTCAAAGAATGGAGTTAATCTAAATCTTATTAGTATGTTGTTTAGTTGTAATGGATTATGATGTAAGATGTGAACACTAAGTTGTTTGTTGGATGTGATCAATCTGGTCTAGTTTGATCTTGTTGATGGAATTTTATTTATAAATTATTGCTGTGATGGAATGAAATGATTAAATTTATGTTGTCATCAGATAAGGAAATGTTTAGGGTTAGCCTAAAGAGGTTGATGCCTTTCGTCGACGGTTGTCGAGAGGATAGGGTTAGCCTAAAGAGGTTGATGCGTCGACGGTTGTCACGACGATAGGGTTAGCCTAAAAAGGTTGATGCCTTTCGTCGACTGTTGTCGAGAGGATAGGGTTAGCCTAAAGAGGTTGGTGCCTTTCGTCGACGGTTGTCGAGAGGATAGGGTTAGCCTAAAAAGGTTGGTGCCTTTCGTGGACTGTTGTCGAGAGGATAGGGTTAGCCTAAAGAGGTTGGTGCCTTTCGTCGACAGTTGTCGAGAGGATAGGGTTAGCCTAAAAAGGTTGGTGCCTTTCGTCGACGGTTGTCGAGAGGATAGGGTTAGCCTAAAAAGGTTGATGCATTTCGTCGACGGTTGTCGAGAGGATAGGGTTAGCCTAAAAAGGTTGGTGCCTTTCATCGACGGTTGTCGAGAGGATAGGGTTAGCCTAAAAGGGAACCAACCACTTTGTGAAGAGCATAATCATTAAAAGAGCATAATCATTAGAAGAGCATAATCATTAAAAGAGCATAATCATCACAGCAACATCATTAAAAGAGCATAATCATCATAACAACAAGGAGTACTCCAACAACAAGTTTTGCCCAAAATACCATAGCTTGCCAACATGACAACAAGATATCAACAAGAGCAAGTTAAACATGTCCAGTCTACCATAGCTTGCCAACATGACAACAAGATATCAAGTCTACCATAGCTTACCACAGCACAAGTTTTGCCCAAAATACAGAACATACCATGATTAACTTGCTACCACAGCACAAGTTTTGCCCAAAATACAGAACATATCAAGCCTAACTAATTGCCACTAGCATAGAAGTAGTCTCTGAACTTGCTTGGCTTCTTCCTGACCCTTGTAGAACTAGATGCACCAGCAGCAACAGGCCTTGGAGGAGCAATGAAGAAGAACCAGCTCTTCTTGGAGCAGTAGAGGCAGCAACAGTTCTTGGAGCAGATGAGGAAGCAACAGTTGTTTGAGCAGATGAGGATGCACCAGCTCTGGGACCTGCAGCAGTTCTAGGAGCAGCATTAGCAGTTCTAGGAGGAGCAGCAGCAGTTCTAGGAGCACTAGAAGCAGTTCTAGGAGCACCAGAAGCTGCACTAGTTGCTCTTGCACCAGATGGAGGGGCTGTTCTTGCTTCCTAAAACATGTTAAGTATTTGCATTATTTTTTCAGTACAATATTATATACAGAACTAAACATGGCAAGCACAATAATTAATCATTATACCTTGTGCTTGTTCTTCCTAGCAGCAAGGGATGGCTTCAATTGATCACCACAGTTTGTGTATCTATGCCCTTGCTTCCCACAGTTGCTACAGGTGATGGTTCCAACTCTTGAACTGTCCTTGGGTTTTGGCACTTCAAATTGACCCTTTCTTCTTTGAGTCTGATTTCTGCCCTTCTTCTTGTGGAACACGGGGGGTCTATGTCTCTAGTGTCTGTCCTTGTCCATAGGTCAGGTCCAGGAACTGGGTAGATCATTGGCTTGTAAGCTTCTAGGTGCATAGGTTTCTTGAAGAACTCATGGACAAAATCTTCTGGTTGTTGTTTTGATTTATAGATTGCACAGACAGCATGGTTACATGGTACACCTCTCATGTCCCATTTTCTGCAACCACATGTCCAATTCTTCAAGTTCACAGCATATGATTTCTCACCACTATTCACCTGATATAGATCAGGCCCTGCCATCATAGCTTTGCAATTCCTAGCCCATTCCTTTGACTCCTCTAGCATCTCCATATATGTTGGGGTGTTGATTCCCCCCTGTTCTTTTTTCATTGAACTTCACCATTAATTTGGACCTAGCTCCTTCAACCATAGTTTTAATAGATTTTCCCCTAATGTCCAAGATCATCCTATTGAACACCTCACTTATGTTGTTCACTACTAAATCAGTTTTACATGTGGTATCCATAGAATATCTAGCCCATGTTTCTACAGGTATTTTCTTAAGGCAGAGCCAAGCATCCTCACTTTCCTTTCTTATTTCTTCCATTGCCTCATCAAACCCATACTTTGTGTAAGAATAAGCTGCTGCATCCATATACTGCTTAAGTTCTTCTCCTCTAAATCCAACACTTTGGAAATTTGCATATATATGCCTTAAACAATATCTTTGAGGACAATTAGGAAAAACTTGGTCAATGGCATTTAGCAGACCCTGGTTACATATATGATACATCATTTAGCAGTTCTAGGAGAAGCAGAAGTTCTATGTTGTGCAACACACTTAATGAAGTAAGGAAATTAAATTAGACAAACAGTTTACAACATTACATACCTTCTGCCTATCTGAAATTATTGTGTACTTTCCAAATTGTCCTTCTTCTCCACCAAGAACTATCTTCAATTGTGTTAAAAACCAACACCAAGTTGGAGTGTCCTCCTTCTCAACAACTCCAAAGGCAAGAGGGTATATATTGTTGTTTCCATCTCTACCAGTTGCAGCTAAGATTTGTTGCCCTGTGTTTAGTTTCACAAAACACCCATCTAGACCTGAAATAGGTACAACATAAGAGATGAAACAATGTATAGGTCAATAACAAATATCTATAGAGACAAACATACCAATGAAAGGTCTACATCCTCTAAGAAAACCCTCCCTTTGTGCTGCAAGACAGATGAACAGCCTATGAAATCTGGGATTTTTGCTTGGATGCTCTCTCACAACTCTAGTAGTTACAATGCATCTACTCCCAGGGTTTGTGTCCAACACAGCTTGAAGATAGTCTCTAATCCTAGTGTATTGTGCTTCCTGATCACCCTGAACAACACTGAGAGCTTGCTGCCTTGCCCTGTATGCCATCATCTTACCAACCTCCACACCATACTTCTCCTTTGTCTTGTCAATGAGTGTTTGAGTTCCTGCTTTAGGATCTGTCCTGAAGCATTCTTCAACTGCTTTGGCCACAAACCTAGCAGGAACCTTGCAATTCTCACCACTTGGAGCACATGTATGCTCTAATTGTAGCTTCCTAATACAATTTTTTTTCTCTTGCCCAACTATAGATGCAACCATGTGAAAGGGGCAACCTTTGTCCACACAATCAACTATGATCCTATCTTTGTTGTTCCTGTGGTAATGGAAGTTCCTTCTCTGTGTCACATGCAAGTTAACCAATGCTCTTCTGAACTGGTAAACATCAATAAAACACATGTGCCAAAGAATTTGTTCCCGTGGCATAAGCCATTTTCATCATACCATATCCTGGCTTTCTTCTTTTTTGCCCTAGACTTTCTCCCAGATGAGGAACAATACAACACTACTTCTTCATCAGAATTATTTTGAAGTTCATCATCTATATCTTCATCAGATAAGGGAATGTAGTCTGCCTCAAGTTTGGCCTGGGAACTGCAGTTTGATCTACTTGTTGGACCTCTTCTAACAGGTAATTTCTCAACTGGTGCTGCTTCAACAAACCCCTCTTCTTCATCCTCCTCCTCAGCCTCACAAAACAGATCTTCTGGCACTGAATCACCTTCATAAACCCTCTTCCTCTTGAGATCTTTTATTTTCTGCTGCAAATCTGCATCATCTTGCTCCTCTTCATCTATCTCCTCTTCAGAGCTATCCACATCATTCTCCTCTGTCTCCATCAACTCATCCTCTTCCATTCTTTCTTCTCCTTGTAGTACTGGACTGTCATCAGCAAACTCATTAAGAAAATCATCTAAATCTTTGACACCAGCTATGTCCTTACCCTTTTTAACATTGCAACTCTGCTAAGTGAAGAGATATTCTCCATAAGAGTCCTCTGTATGAGCACTAATAACTGGAGCACACATATCTGCTGTATGTTCAGTGGTCTGACTTTGGTAGAGCACACCTGCATCATCTATATTGTACACCTTTGGACAACCAATCTCAGAAATTGGAATATGCTTTTCACATCCATCTCCAATGTTGATCTGGCACTTTGCCATCTCTGAGTCTCTTCCTTTCATTACTGTGATAGTAACACACCTCTTCTCCTCATACAATATCAACATTTCTTATACATCTTCCTCAGATTGGATTAGCTGCATGCCTGCCATTCCTACACCTTCTTGCTTCACATAGTACATTGAATCCTTTTGATCGTAGCCCTCTATCCCAATAATAGCTAACATGTTGATATATGTGATATCTGATTCACATAAGGTCCTTTCCAGATTGTCACAGCCTTGGAAATGAAACCTCGTATCCCATGGTTCATCATCATCCAAACAGCAAGTTCAGTTAGCATTACATTCAGTTAAGACCATTCAGTGAACAACAGATTCAGATAACAGTCAAGATTACATTCAGAGAAACAACAAAGTGAACCAAAAATTCAGTTAACAATCAATCGGTTAACAGTAAATTCAGATAACACTAAATTCAGTTAACAGTCAATTCAGATAACAGTAAATTCAGTTAACAGTCAATTCAGTTAACCACAATTAAGCTCATATTCAGTTAACAGTAAAAATCTGCTTTAAGTTAAAACTGAGCTAAGTTAAAACTAAATTAAAACTAAGTTAACAGAGAAATTCAGTAAATTCAGTTATCCACAGTTCAGTAAATTCAGTAAAAAACTGCTTTAAGTTAAAACTGAGCTAAGTTAACTAAATTCAGTTATCCACAATTAAGCTAAGTTAAAACTAACTGAGCTAAGTTAAGTTATAACTAAACTAAATTCAGTTATCCACAATTAAGTTAAAACTGAGATATGTAAACACAACTGAGCTAAGTTAAAACTAAATTCAGTTATTCACTTAATAGTACATTCACTTCATCACAATTATTCTGTTCAACTGTTGAAAATGAGATTCAAACCCTAATTCCTAAATTGAGATTCATACATAGGAAAGAGTCTAGCTACACTAGCAAAATCACTCAAAGTGTTCAACTACAGTAGCATAATCACTCAAATTGTTCAACTACACTGGCATAATGAAAAAGAGAATTTTGGAAACACTCACTCCACGCCGCTGAGGCCGGATGTGAAGTGGTGGCTCCGCCCTGGATTGGCCTTCCAGACCTCGGCCAGTTTGGCGACCGTACGTGCCTCAATGTCGTCAGACTTGAAGATGTTGCAATCCTCGCCACGCTCATCTCCGCCGACGCCGGCGGATCGAGAGGCGCCAAACGTACCAGGGAGCGCAGTCGGAGAGCGAGGAAGGACGGGGCGGCCACCAGCATCGGCGATGGAGAGGTCGCGGTCGTCCATACCGTCACCGGATGTGCCTCCGTCGTCAATGCCGACGCCGTCGTCAACTCCGCCGCCGCCACCGCCGGTCACCATGCGGGAAGTGACGTAGGACGACTAGATGCGATCTGGGCGAAATGGCTGGGTCGGGCCGGCTCGTTAGGTCAAGGCGATGTCAGTTTAACGGCTACACACGGGCGCCGCCTCCCCTTCCACGTGGCGCCGACATTGGGCCCAACAGTCAGTTTTTCACTCGACGCGCCAAACCGTGCGATCAGTGTTTTTTGAAAACTGTCAGCTCAAACATGGTGGTTTTTTGAAAAAAAAAACGAAAGGTGGTGGTTTTCTGTTTTAGCGTCCCCTAATGTGGTGGTTTTTTTGCAATTTACTCGTTTTGCGATGGTCAAGACGAGTGCATCTCACCACATCCAGATCCACAACCTTGCTTCATGATGAGCTAATTCCTCTCAGTTCCAGTTCATTAAAGCGGTTTCTTCTACTACTAATACTAGATGATCTGTTGCACTGATGGCGCAAAGTTCGAGAGCAAGCCAAGTATTGAAAGAGTACACATAAAAATATTTAGAGATAGATGAGTTGGTCACGAGATCTTATGGGTTTCACCTCTACCCTACCCCAACTTGTTTGGGACTGCTACTGCTGCTGTTGTTGTTGTTGGATTTTCTCTAACTAGTGTAAACATATATAAATAGTCTTCTGAAAATATTAATAGAAGGGCAGTTGATTACATATATAGAACATGTGATCACAAACTTCTTTTGACCACAGAGACAGTAATGAGGTCTAAAGTGTACATGCAATATCATACACGAATGGAAATCTAAAGTCTATACATATCTTGCTCAAAGCAACGCCAAAAGGGGAAAGATACTGGATCGATTGATATGAAATAAAAGGTGGCTGCTGTTGGTTAGGACATATAGACTGAAGGTCACCAGAAACTATCGTATGTAGTCTTCAGGTGTTTCTCTAACTTCATGCCAATATAGCATAACCTCTGCGTCAATTCTTCAATGCTTGGATTAGCGACTACTTTAGTTCTTTTGATAAAAGGATTTTACACCAGTAGCAGCACCCCTAAGATTAGCAAGTTTCGAGCAAAATGATCACATGAGAATCACATATCTGTATCCTATATGAAGAGAAACAAAAACCCAACAAGATGATATAAAGAAACAGAGGTATCAAAATTGTAATTGCTATAAGATCAGAAGCTTGATTGCACAGGGTTTCTTATTGCTGTAAGAAAGGAAGCTTGATTACAGTGTGATAAAAATAACAAGCACATAAAGATTGGACATAGCAAATAGAACACAACATAAATAAGCAGTAGATGTACCGAATCTTAATATGTAGCTAATTTAACTATATGGCTAATTAGTTTGCTTGTACGAAGCAAGTTACATTTGATGCAATAGGAAGAGTTGCATGTATATGCAACAGGAAAATAAATAAAACATATATTAGATTTTGAAGGTAAAATGATGTTTTATTGGGCCTATGATCAATTTGAATATATCTGTGGCAGAAAAGATAGTTTGATCAAATAGCATAACATGTATCATGTGAAGAAGAAAGCATTTTTGAGAGCCACAGAGAAGGATGCTTTGGTTGTCAAAGAAGACAAGGTAAAGGAAGAACAAGAGGCGGCATGCCATATCTTATGTTGAACTGGTTGGATATAACAGACTATGAGTCTTTACCTCTTGGCTTTAGCCTGTTCAGCAAGAATGTTCTTTGGCTCTTCAGTAGTTGCAGCTTCAGTTTCCTGACCAACCTGTTTAGTTTTCTGCTATTAACTATCATTGTACAGGAAGCATGGTTTGTGCAAAATAGGAAAGGTATTTGCATATAAAACATAGGCATGGACACTTGACACAGCTTAGGTACTCTCTCACTAGTAGGCACTAAAGATAGAACACGCTTGTTTATTTTTTCAGCTACTTGGTTCGTTGGTGTTAGAATTGCTCTTTCTTTTAGATAATTAACGTCAGAATACCTAGTAGGAACATCTTTGTATACAACCTGAACAATGGCATCGATTTTGTCACCATCAGTGTGTATTAAAAGCTCATCAGGGATGGTTATCCAAGATGGATCTGACTCCCCCTCACGGGCAACAACAGGCGACAAGAAATTAATGAACAACAACAAGATTCAGACAAACAAGCAGAAGCATTAAAACAGTGCACATGAGCATTAAAGCATATGTTATCTTAACATTGTGGAAATTGTGCATAAGGCCTGAAGACTGAACAAATTCAGCATTATTGGTCAACTCCTACTGTTGGTATATTTTAAATTTTTTCGATACATCTGGTCTCAGCAGCTACTAAAAGAACTGGTTCAAATAACTCGATATGAGCATTCTAGATTATCAAACCTTTTGAGATTTCTTTCTTGTCACATCTTTAATGACCAAGATCGAAGAAAAATAGACTGCACACAAACCATAGCAACAACCAACATTTAGTTTGCATCAGACAAACTATATTGGATGGTATGTGAGTTAGACTGACGGATAGAGATATGCTGATAAAATGTTTAACCAAACCACAGACATGAAGACCATTTTTCTGAATAAAAAAGGGCAACTAAAATTGTGTGTGTTAAACAGAAACGATAATAGCTCATATAGGCTGAGAAATAACATAAAAACTCTTAAATCAGGACCAGGACCGATTCATCAAGAACCAAAACAAATTATCCATCATGAATTGATGATACTTGGGGTAGCTCATCCAAATGAAACTAAATTTCAACCACCATTATTCAGTTTCAAAGAAAACACTGCACATTCAGTTCCAAGTGGACTCGACACGCATTGACTAAAAAATAGCTCATGTGCCAAGATAGTAAATGAAGGAAATATGCCCTAGAGGCAATAATAAAGTTTTTATTTTATATTTTCTTGTATCATGATAATTGTTTATTATTCATGCTAGAATTGTATTAACCGGAAACTTGATACATGTGTGGATACATAGACAAAACACAGTGTCCCTAGTAAGCCTCTACTAGACTAGCTCGTTAATCAGAGACGGTTAAGTTTCCTAACCATAGACATGTGTTGTCATTTGATAATGGGATCACATCATTTGGAGAATGATGCGATGGACAAGACCCATCCGTTAGCTTAGCATATTAATCATTCAGTTTTATTGCTATTGCTTTCTTCATGTCAAATACATATTCCTTCGACTATGAGATTATGCAACTCCCGGATACCGGAGGAATGCCTTGTGTGTTATCAAATGCCATAACGTAACTAGGTGATTATAAAGATGCTCTACAAGTATCTCCAAAGGTGTTTGTTGGGTTGGCATAGATCGAGATTAGGATTGGTCACTCCGAGTATCAGAGAGGTATCTCTGGGCCCTCTCGGTAATGCACGTCATAAGAAGCCTTGCAAGCAAAGTGACTAATGAGTTAGTTGTAGGATGATGTACTACAGAACGAGTAAAGAGACTTGCCAGTAACGAGATTGAACTAGGTATGAAGATACCGACGATCAAATCTCGGGCAAGTAACACCGATGGACAAAGGGAATAACGTATGTAGTCATAACGGTTCGACCGATAAAAGATCTTCGTAGAATATGTAGGAGCCAATATAAGCATCCAGGTTACGCTATCGGTTATTTACTGGAGAGGTGTCTCGGTCATGTCTACATAGTTCTCGAACCCATAGGGTCCGCACGCTTAACGTTAGATGACGATTTTGCATTATATGAGTTATGTGATTTGGTAACCGAATGTTGTTCGGAGTCCCGGATGAGATCACGGATATGACGAGGAGTCTCGAAATGGTCGAGAGGTAAAGATTCATGTATAGGGCAATAGTATTTGGACACTGGAAGTGTTCCGGGGGTACCGGGTACGTATCGGGTCACCGGAAGGGGTTTCGGGCAACCCCCGGCAAGCTATATGGGCTTAATGGGCCTAGGGAGGGACAGAACAACCCACAGGGAGCTTGTGCGCCTCTCCACCAGGCCGGCCAGCCCTAGGGAAGGCAATGGAGGAGGGCGCCTCCTCCTCCTTCCTTCTCCTAGTGCCAAAACAAGGAAGGGGGGGGGGGCGAATTGGGGTGGCAACCCAAGAAGGATTCGGTCTACTTGGGAGCCCCCCTGGCTGCCTCTTCCCACCTCCAACCTATATATATGTGGGGAGGGGGGCGCCTAGAGGACACACAAAAAAACATCTGTTAGCCATGTGCGGCGCCCCCCTCCACAGTTTACGCCTCCGGTCATATTGTCGTAGTGCTTAGACGAAGTCCTATGCGGATCACTTCGCCATCACTGTCACCACGCCGTCATGCTGACGAAACTCTCCCTCGACACTTTGCTAGATCAAGAGTTCAAGGGACGTCATCGAGCTGAACGTGTGCAAAACTCGGAGGTGCCGTACGTTTGGTGCTTGATCGGTCAGAACGAGAAGAAGTTTGACTACATCAACCGTGTTGTCAAATGCTTCCGCTTTCGGTCTACGAGGTACGTGGACACACTCTCCCCCTCTCATTGCTATGCATCTCGTAGATAGGTTTTGCGTGAGCGTAGGTGTTTTTTGAAAATTGCATGCTACGTTCCCCAACAGTGGCATCCGAGCCAAGTCTATGCGTAGATGATATGCACGAGTAGAACACAAAAGTTGTGGGCGGTGATCATCATACTGCTTACCACCAATGTCTTATTTTAATTCAGCGGTGTACATCCATGACAAATTTATGACAGAATCAAGATAGTCATACCTGTGCTGTCGTAGAAGTGTTCCATGACATTACCAAAATTATCATCACGAAAGTGTCCACTTCCATGACGATAAATCACGCGTCACAGAAGTGCTTCTGTCAAGGGTGACCGACAGGTGGCATCCACCGTAACGGAACGATGTTAAGCTATCGGGTCCGGTTTTGGATCCGATAACCCGTTAACAGCCCCGACCAATGGGGATTTTCCACGTGTAAAATCATCATTGGCTGGAGGAAACACGTGTCGGCTCACCGTTGGGACAGATGTCATCCACTCATTGGACCCAAAGCGCCTATGATACGTCGACACGTGGCACGACCCAATAGAGGCCCATTCATGTGAAAAGGCCGGCCCGTTTGACTTGGTCAAAAGGTGGCGGGCCGGCCGACAACAAGCCTGTTAATGGCATGTTCGCATATAGCCCATTTACAGCCCGCTAACCCAGGGCCCGTTTACGGCCTATCCGAATTAGGCCCAGTAGCGTCATTTGGGCCGTCCAATATAATTCCAGCCGTTTTTACTTCCGGCCCATGTATGGCCCATGACGTCTTTTGGCCCATATGAGGCCCTTAGTAAACCTCGACCCTTTAGCGACCCATGGTAAAACTGGCCCGTAATGAACAATGTATCACTTTATACCCATTAACAGCCCATTATTCCGTTGGGCCGTTTCCAGCCCATGTTATCTTTCGGCCTTCTCAGGGCCCATTTATTATTGGGCTCATTTCCAGCATTCGTTTACTTTCGGCCAGTTACTGTCATTTTCTGCTTGTGGGCCAAATACATCCCGTGGTTACAGTCGGCCCATTTGTGGCCCGTTAATACGTTGGGTCGTTTTCATAGCGTCATCAAATATGGCCTATTAACGACGGCCCGTTATGGTCGGCCCATGAACGGACAATTTCAACTCTAGCCCATTTACAACCATAATGTGGTCTGTCATTGGCCCATGTTTGGCCAACCGATCATACTACCCGTAGAAGGCCCATTGATGATACGACCCGTAGAAGTCCCATTGTGTCTATGCCCCGTAGAAGGCCCATTGTTTCTATGACCCTTAGAAGGCCCATTGTTTCTACAGGCCGTAGGAGGCCCATGTTAACTACAGTAAATATGTAGCCCATTGTTAATGTGGCCTAGTGAGGGACTCCCGGACTAGGGGGTGTCCGGATAGCCGGACTATCGTCACGGCCGGACTCCAAGACTATGAAGATACAAGATTGAAGACTTCGTCCCGTGTCCGGATGGGACTTTCCTGTTGGAAATATGCCCTAGAGGCAATAATAAAAGGATTATTATTATATTTCCTTGTTCGTGATAATTGTCTTTTATTCATGCTATAATTGTATTATCCGGAAATCGTAATACACGTGTGAATACATAGACCACAATATGTCCCTAGTGAGCCTCTAGTTGACTAGCTCGTTGATCAATAGATGGTCATGGTTTCCTGACTATGGACATTGGATGTCATTGATAACGGGATCACATCATTAGGAGAATGATGTGATGGACAAGACCCAATCCTAAGCATAGCACAAGATTGTGTAGTTCGTTTTGCTAAAGCTTTTCCAATGTCAAGTATCTCTTCCTTAGACCATGAGATCGTGTAACTCCCGGATACCGTAAGAGTGCTTTGGGTGTACCAAACTTCACAACGTAACTGGGTGACTATAAAGGTGCACTACAGGTATCTCCGAGAGTGTCTGTTGGGTTGACACGGATTGAGACTAGGATTTGTCACTCCGTATGACGGAGAGGTATCTCTGGGCCCACTCGGTAATGCATCATCATAATGAGCTCAAAGTGACCAAGTGATTGGTTACAGGATCATGCGTTACGGTACGAGTAAAGTGACTTGCGATAACTAGACCGAACGAGGTATTGGGATACCGACGCCGAGTCTCGGGCAAGTAACGCATCTGATTGACAAAGGGAATTGAATACGGGATTAATTGAATCCTCGACATCGTGGTTCATCCGATGAGATCATCGAGGAGTATGTGGAGTCAACATGGGTATCCAGATCCCGCTGTTGGTTATTGATCGGAGAGCCGCCTCGGTCATGTTCGCATGTCTCCCGAACCCGTAGGGTCTACACACTTAAGGTTCTGCACGCTAGGGTTGTATGAATATGAGTATGCAGCAAACCGAATGTTGTTCGAGTCTCTAATGAGATCCCGGACGTCACGAGGAGTTCGGAATGGTCCGAGGTAAAGAATTATATATAGGAAGTGCTATTTCGCCATCGGGAGAATTTTGGGGTTACCGGTATTGTACCGGACAACGGAAGGGTCCCGGGGTCCACCGGTGGGGCCACCTATCCCGGAGGGCCCGTGGGCTGAAGTGGGAGGAACCAGCCTGGTGGGCTGGTGCGCCCACTTGGGCCCTGCGCCTAGGGTTGGAAACCCTAGGGTGAAGCGCCCACTTGCCTTGGGGGCAAGCCTCCCCTTGCCGCCGCCCCTTGGGAGATCAGATCTCCAAGGGCGGCGCCTGCAGGGCCTATATAAAGGGGGCGAGGAGGGGCAGCCGCACCCTTGCATCTTGGCGCCTCCTCTCCCTGCTACACCTCTCCTCCTCCGCCACGTGCTTGGCGAAGCCTGCCGAGTGTCGCTTCTCCACCAACACCACGCCGTCGTCATTCTTTGGATCCATCTTCCTCAACCTCTCCTTTCCCCTTGCTGGATCAAGAAGGAGGAGACGTCATCCTCTCCGTACGTGTGTTGAACGCGGAGGTGCCGTCCGTTCGGCACTCGGTCATCGGTGATTTGGATCACGGCGAGTACGACTCCATCATCCACGTTCTAGTGAACGCTTCCGCACGCAATCTACAAGTGGTATGTAGATGCAATCTCTCTCCCATGACTCGTTGCTTAGATGAACTCATAGATGGATCTTGGTGAAACCGTAGGAAAATTTTAATTTTCTGCAACGTTCCCCAACAGTGGTATCAGAGCTAGGTCTATGCGTAGTTCTCTATTGCACGAGTAGAACACAATTTTATTGTGGGCGTAGATCTTGTCAACTTGCTTGCCGCTACTAGTCTTTTCTTGCTTCAGCGGTATTGTGGAATGAAGTGGCCCGGACCGACCTTACACGTACGCTTACGTGAGACAGGTTCCACCGACTGACATGCACTAGTTGCATAAGGTGGCTAGCGGGTGTCTGTCTCTCCTACTTTAGTTGGAGCGGATTAGATGAAAAGGGTCCTTATGAAGGGTAAATAGAAGTTGACAAAATCATGTTGTGGTTATTCGTAGGTAAGAAAACGTTCTTGCTAGAACCCGATTGCAGCCACGTAAAAGATGCAACAATAATTAGAGGACGCCTAACTTGTTTTCGCAGCAATTGTCATGTGATGTGATACGGCCAGAAGTTGTGATGAATGATGAATGATATATTGTGATGTATGAGATCATGTTCTTGTAATAGGAATCACGACTTGCATGTCGATGAGTATGACAACCGGCAGGAGCCATAGGAGTTGTCTTAATTATTGTATGACCCAAGGCGTCATTGATTCAACACCATGTAAATTACTTTACTTTATTGCTAAACGTGTTAGCCATAGTAGTAGAAGTAATAGTTGGCGAGCAACTTCATGGAGACACGATGATGGAGATCATGATGATGGAGATCATGGTGTCATGCCGGTGACAAGATGATCATGGAGCCTCAAGATGAAGATCAAAGGAGCTATATGATATTGGCCATATCATGCCACTACTTTATATAATTGCATGTGATGTTTATTATGTTTTATGCATCTTGTTTACTTAGAATGAAGGTAGTAAATAAGATGATCCCTTATAATAATTTCAAGAAAGTGTTCCCCCTAACTATGCACCGTTGCTAAAGTTCGTCGTTTTGAAGCACCACGTGATGATCGGGTGTGATAGATCCTTACGTTCACATACAACGGGTGTAAGACAGTTTTACACATGCATAAACACTTAGGGTTAACTTGACGAGCCTAGCATGTACGCAGACATGGCCTCGGAACACAAGAGACCGAAGGTCGAACATGAGTCGTATGGAAGATACGATCAACATGGAGATGTTCACCGACGATGACTAGTCCGTTTCACGTGATGATCGGACACGGCCTAGTCGACTCGGATCATGTAACACTTTGATGACTAGAGGGATGTCAAATCTGAGTGGGAGTTCATTAAATAATTTGATTAGATGAACTTAATTATCATGAACATTAGTCTAAAATCTTTGCAAAATGTCTTGTAGATCAAATGGCCAACGCTCATGTCACCATGAACTTCAACGCTCCTAGAGAAAACCAAGCTGAAAGACGATGGCAACAACTATTCGGACTGGGTCCTAACACGAGGATCACCCTCATAGCAGCCAAGAAACAATATGTCCTAGAAGCACCGCTAGGTGATGCACCCATCCCAGAGAACCAAGACATTATGAATGCTTGGCAGTCTCGTGCTGATGATTACTCCCTCGTTCAGTGCGGCATGCTTTACAACTTAGAACCGGGGCTCCAAAAGCGTTTTGAGCAACACGGAGCATATGAGATGTTCGAGGAGCTGAAAATGGTTTTCCAAGCTTATGCCCGGTCGAGAGATATGAAGTCTCCGACAAGTTCTATAGTTGTAAGATGGAGGAAAACAGCTCACAAGGTGAGCACATACTCAAAATGTCCGGTTGCACAACCGCCTGTCCCATTTGGACATTAACCTCCTGGACGAGGCGGTCATTGACAGAATCCTTCAATCGCTCCCACCAAGCTACAAGAGCTTTGTGATGAACTACAATATGCAGGGGATGGTGAAGACCATTCCTGAAGTATTCTCAATGCTTTGAAGTCGTGAGAGGTTGAAATCAAGAAAGAACATCAAGTGTTGATGGTCAATAAAACCACTAAGTTCAAAAAGGGCAAGGGTAAGAAGAACTTCAAGAAGGACGACAAAGATGTTGCCGCCCAAGAAGCAAGTTGCCGGAAGAAGTCAAAGAATGGACCCAAGCCCGAGACAGAGTGCTTTTATTGCAAAGGGAAGGGCCCTTTGGAAGCGGAACTGCCCCAAATACTTAGCGGACAAGAAGGCCGGCAACACTAAAGGTATATTTGATATACATGTAATTGATGTGTACCTTACCGCACTCGTAGTAACTCCCGGTATTTGATACCGGTGCCGTTGCTCATATTTGTAACTCACAGCAGGAGCTGCGGAATAAACGAAGACCTGGCGAAGGACGAGGTGACGATCTTGGCGTCGAGAATGGTTCCAAGGTCGATGTGATCGCCGGCCGCACTACCTCCACATTTACCTACGGGATTAGTTTTAAACCTCAATAATTGTTATTTAGTGCCAAGTTTGAGCATGAACATTGTATCAGGATCTCGTTTAATGCGAGATGGCTACTCATTTAAATCCGAGAATAATGGTTGTTCTATTTATATGAGAGATATGTTTTATGGTCATGCTCGATGGTCAATGGTTTATTCTTAATGAATCTCGAGCGTAATATTACACATATTCATAGTGTGAATACCAAAAGATGTAAAGTTGATAACGATAGTCCCACATACTTGTGTACTGCCGCCTTGGTCAAATTGGTGTCAAGCGCATGAAGAAGCTCCATTACGATGGACTTTTAGAGTCTCTCGATTATGAATCATTTGACACATGCGAACCATGCCTTATGGGCAAAATGACCAAGACTCCGTTCTCCGGAACAATGGAGCGAGCAACCAACTTATTGGAAATCATACATACCGATGTGTGCGGTCCATATGAGCGTCGAGGCTCGCGGGGGATATCGTTATGTTCTCACTCTCACTGATGACTTGAGTAGATATGGGTATGTCTACTTGATGAAACACAAGTCTGAGACCTTTGAAAAGTTCAAGGAATTTCAGAATGAGGTAGAGAATCAACGTGACCGAAAAATAAAGTTCTTACGATTAGATCGTGGAGGAGAATATTTAAGTCACGAATTTGGTACACACTTAAGGAAATGTGGAATCGTTTCACAACTCACGCCGCCTGGAACACCTCAGCGTAACGGTGTGTCCGAACATCGTAATCGCACTCTATTGGATATGGTGCGATCTATGATGTATCTTACCGATTTACCGCTATCATTTTTGGATACGCACTAGAGACAGCTACATTCACTTTAAATAGGGCAAAGTCTAAATCCTTTGAGACGACACCGTATGAATTATGGTTTGGAAAGAAATCTAAGCTGTCGTTTCTAAAAGTTTGGGGATTTGATGCTTATGTCAAGAAACTTCAACCTGAAAAGCTCGAACCCAAGTCGGAAAAATGCGTCTTCATAGGATACCCTAAGGAAACCATTGGGTATACCTTCTACCTTAGATCCGAAGGCAAGATCTTTGTTGCCAAGAACGGATCCTTTCGGAAAGAGTTTCTCTCGAAAGGAGTAAGTGGGAGGAAAGTAGAACTTCGATGAAGTACTACCTCTTGAACCGGAAAGTAGTGCAGCTCAGAAAATGTTCCTGTGGTGCCTACACCTCTTGGAGAGGAAATTAATGATGATGATCAAGGTACTTCGGATCAAGTTGCTCTTGAACTACGTAGGTCCACAAGGACACGTTCCACACCAGAGTGGTATGGCAACCCTGTCCTGGAAATCATGTTGTTAGACAACGGTGAACCTTCGAACTATGAAGAAGCGATGGCGGGCCCGGATTCCAACAAATGGCTTGAAGCCATGCAATCCGAGATAGGATCCATGTATGAAAACAAAGTATGGACTTTGTGACAGACTTGCCGATGATCGGCGACGATAGAAAACAAATGGATCTTTAAGAAGAAGACAGACGCGGATGGTAATGTCACCATCTATAAAGCTCGACTTGTCGCTAAGGGTTATCGGCAAGTTCAAGGGATTGACTACGATGAGACTTTCTCTCCGTAGCGAAGCTTAAGTCCGTCCGAATCATGTTAGCAATTGCCGCATACTATGATTATGAGATATGGCAGATGGACGTCAAAACGGCATTCCTTAACGGTTATCTTAAGGAAGAGCTGTATATGATGCAACCGGAAGGTTTTTTCGACCCTAAGAATGCTAACAAGGTATGCAAGCTCCAGCGATCCATTTATGGGCTGGTGTAAGCATCTCAGAGTTGGAACATTCGCTTTGATGAGATGATCAAAGCGTTTGGGTTTATGCAGACTTATGGAGAAGCCTGCGTTTACAAGAAAGTGAGTGGGAGCTCTGTAGCATTTCTCATATTATATGTAGATGACATACTTTTGATGGGAAATGATATAGAACTCTTGGACAATATTAAGGCCTACTTGAATAAAAGTTTTTCAATGAAGGACCTTGGAGAAGCTGCTTACATATTAGGCATCAAGATCTATAGGGATAGATCGAGACGCCTCATAGGTCTTTCACAAAGCACATACCTTGATAAGATTTTGAAGAAATTCAAAATGGACCAGTCCAAGAAAGGGTTCTTGCCTGTACTGCAAGGTGTGAGACTGAGCTCGGCTCAATGCCCGACCACGGCAAAAGATAAACAAGAGATGAGCGTCATCCCCTATGCCTCGGCCATAGGATCTATTATGTATGCCATCTTTGTGTACCAGACCTGATGTAAACCTTGCCGTAAGTTTGGTAGGAAGGTACCAAAGTAATCCTGGCAAGGAACACTGGACAACGGTCAAGAATATCCTAAAGTACCTGAAAAGGACAAAGGACATGTTTCTCGTTTATGGAGGTGACGAAGAGCTCGTCTGTAACACCCCGGATGTAACTTTCCATATTTGTAACTCCAACTCTTGCCATTTTCGGCATTGTGATATGATATTCCCTCCGTGGTTGGGTTTTTTCTTCATTTTTGCATTTTGTCCATGTCATGCATTTCATATCATGTCATCATGTGCATCTAATTTGCATACGTGTTCGTCTCATGATTCCGAACATTTTCCCCGTTGTCCGTATTGCAATCCGGCACTCCTATGTCCCCCGCCGAGCCCGCAGCCGGCCCGCCGAGCCCACAGCCGGCCCCCGTCCTGACGCCCGAGCCCCGTCGCCGGCTGCCTCCGCCGCCTCTCCCCGGCCGGCCGCCGCCCGGCCCGCGTCGCCCGCCGCTAAGCGCCCGGCGCCGCCCGCGCCGCCCCGGCCCGCCTCCGGCCGGCCCCTCCTTCTCCTTCCTCCCTCCTCCGGCGCCGCTCCGGCGAGCTGCTCCGGCCACCTCGACCTCAACCTCGATCTGGATCCAGATCCAACGAGCGGTTGACTTTCTCCTCCCCCGAAATTCCTCCAAGTCTTTTATTCCGCCAGTATTTTATTGCATATTCATCGTGCCATAACTTCGCACTCGTGGCTCCGTTTTGGGCGTATAGCATACCGGATTGTGCGCCTCAAAGAGTAGATCACTTCTTTCCATTGCATCATTTTCATTTGATCTCATCTTGATGCCCTAAATGCTGTTGGAAGAGGGCTATGTGATGTTAGTTTCAGATTCTTATCAGACATGCACTTTTGTCATTTTTGCCATGATTGATGTGTGCACCCTATGAACTTGAGTCCTACATGTGTTTTGTAATATGCCATGCCATATTTACAGGGGTGTATGCCATGTATTTTTTTGATCTCTGTGGTGAGTAGCACAAGCATGCAAACTAGGCTTCATGATCTTTGCTGATTTCAGCCCCTGTTTCTTTGATATTTTTATGCCATGTTAACTTGATGCTACCGAGATATCCATGCATATTTTAAGATACTTCAGTAAGGATGTTTTTAACATATGGTTATGCTCTATCCAGCCATGCCTTTTTGCAATTATGGAGTGCCATAGCTTGAGTCAATCGAGCTCTACTTTTGCTATAAAATGTTTCCTGGCAGATTGTTTACATGTTATTCAATTTTGCCAAGGTTGTTGTAGTTGATCCGTGTATTTTATGATGTTGTTCTTGCCATGTATTTCTTCTATGCCATGTCTTCTTGATGGATGTGTGCTTAGTTTATCATGAAATGCTCTATAGTGAGTGCATCGAGCTCTTAAACATGCCTACTTGTTATCTGTTTTGCCATGCCCTGTTGCTGAATCTGTTAACTAAACTTGCTATGTTTACATGGGTGCTATTATATTTTCTGATCCCTTTTGGCTCATGGTCAGTAAGGGCTTTTGTTCTATGCTTTGAGTAGATTCATTCCATGCCTTGTTTTGCTATTATAAGTTCCTGTAGCATGCTGTTTGCTTGCTCTGAACATTGCTTCCTGATGCTGATTCTGCCATGTTCAGTATTTTCATCAAGTCTGTGCAGCTGATATATTTTGCACTTTTGCCATGCTTGTTTGGACCTGTTATGGTGTGATTTAGCCGTAGCTCAGTGTTCATTTTTTGTCAAGCATATTGAGTAGATCACTGCCATATGCTTTGTTGGCACGTTTGGGTGCAGTAGCTTAATATCTTGTTGCTTGCTATGTGGCGTCATGCTGTTAATGGCAGATTTGTGCCATTCTTGTTTTGCTTGTCATTTGCAAACCGTGCATCCGATTCCGGTGATCTTTATATCGATTTCAACCGAAATCATCTCACCTTTCCAGCGGCATACTTGGTTTGCCAATTTGATGCCTGGTTCATCATTTTCCTTCCGAGCACGCATACGCATTGCATATCACATCTCGCATATCATGCCATGTTTTGCATCATGTTGCTTGTGCATTGCACCGTGATTTATTGTGGTTCCTTTGTTTGTGTTCTTGCTTTGGGTAGAGCCGGGGGACGAGTACGTGAACGAGGAACCTGTTGAGAACGCTTACGAGGATCAAGCTTTCGACAACTCTGAGAACTTTGCGTGCAAGATGACCATACCCTCGAAATCACTTCTATCTTTGCTTGCTAGATGCTCGCTCTTTTCTATGCCTATGCTACGATGCCTATCACTTGCTTATCATGCCACCCATATAGCCATGTCAAACCTCTAACCATCCTTTCCTAGCAAACCGTTGTTTGGCTATGTTACCGCTTTGCTTTCGGCCCCTCTTATAAGCGTTGCTAGTTGCGGTGAAGATGAAGTTTGTTCCTTGTTGGAACATGGAGATGTTGTTCCTTGTTGGAACATGTTTACTTGTTGGGGATATCACAATATCTGCTATAATTAATGCATCTATATATTTGGTAAAGGGTGGAAGGCTCGGCCTTATGCCTGGTGTTTTGTTCCACTCTTGCCACCCTAGTTTCCGTCATACCGGTGTTATGTTCCTTGATTTCGCGTTCCTTACGGTTGGGTGATTTATGGGACCCCCTTGACAGTTCGCTTTGAATAAGACTCCTCCAAAGAAGGCCCAACATTGGTTTCACCATTTGCCACCTAAGCCTTTTTCCCCCGGGTTTTCGCGAGCCCGAGGGTCATCTTATTTTAACCCCCCGGACGGTGCTCCTTCGAGTCTTTGGCCCGAACTAGAAACCCTGCGGCGCCCCTCAAGGAAACTTGAGGTCTGGTTTTAGTTATGCGGACTGCTCATCCGGATGTGCCACGAGAACGAGATATGTGCAGCTCCTATCGGGATTTTTCGGCTGTCAGGCGGCTTTGCTGGTCTTGTTTTATTGCTGTCCAAATGTCTTGTAGTCCGGGATTCTGAGACTGATCGGGTCTTCCCGGTAGAAGGAATATCCTTCGTTGACCGTGAGAGCTTATTATGGGTCACTTCTTGATCGCTATAGCTTCACGACCGCGCTTTGCTTCTCTTCTCGCTCTCTTTTGCGAATGTAGCCACCATATATGCTAGTCGCTTGCTGCAGCTCCACCTCACAACTCTGTCCTTCCTATAAGCTTAAATAGTCTTGATCTCGCGGGTGTGAGATTGCCGAGTCCCCGTGACTCACAGATTCTACCAAAACAGTTGCAGGTGCCGACGATGCCAGTGCAGGTGACGCAACCAAGCTCAAGTGGGAGTTCGACGAGGAACGTGGTCGTTACTATGTGTCTTTTCCTGATGATCAGTAGTGGAGCCCAGTTGGGATGATCGGGGATCTGTGTAGCATTTGGGGTATCTTCTTTATTTTGGTTCCGTAGTCGGACCTTGAGTGTAATCTGAATGATGGATGTTTATTTATGTATTGTGTGAAGTGGCATTTGTAAGCCAACTATGTATCTCTTTCCCTTATGTATTACATGGGTTGTGTGAAGATTACCTCACTTGCGACATTGCTTTCAATGCGGTTATGCCTCTAAGTCGTGCTTCGACACGTGGGAGATATAGCCGCATCAAGGGCGTTACAAGTTGGTAATCAGGGCCATCCCGACTTAGGAGCCCCCGCTTGATTGTTTCTTTGGCATTGTTGAGTCTAGAACAAAAATGCTTTGAGTCTTAGGATTATATATATCGGAGAGTAGGATTCTTTTTACTCCCTAGTCCCTTAAATACGCTCTGGTGAGGTCTCCGACGTAGAAGTTTTGACTCTCCTCTCCTCAAATTTCACTAAAATTTTTTTTTTAGGATCACGCGGGTATCTTGGGATCGTTTCGATGGTTTTGTGACGAGAACATTGTTCTTGGTGCCTCCTGACATCTAGGGGTTGTGGCAGTGTCCCCGGGAGTTGAGCTCCGAGGTGTTGTCGTCACAATTTTATCGTTGCGATTCTGAATACACGAGATTTGCCAACATCGAAATCTCTTTTGTGCGATTGTTGGTGAGATAACCCCGATAACCCAGTACTGGGGCGAGCTCGGGAGTATTGCCATGACTCGTATAATGGATGCTTTTCGAAGGTCGAGGTACACGATTTCCGAAGGTTTCTTGGTTATGTGTTGACGGATGGATACGGCTGGATCTAGGTATTGTTAGTTTGGGTGATATATTTTGTGTCCCGTGTATCCCCAACACCAGATTGCATAACCAGAGAGTTTCGGGAGTTAATAGGTGGGATTCAAGTAGCTCCTAGCATTTCTTTCCGCAGATATTTGGTTTGCGATTGGGTAATCCTTACCACTTATTTGTTCGATCGTACCTTGTTATTTTTTCATCAACCCTTAATCAAGTGGCTTCTCACCTTAATGGACGTGTGATGTTAGCTTTGGAATTCATTCGTTCATCCTTGTTCGAATGTTTATTGTGAAGACTATATGTTGCAATTTCTATCCATTGATTCAACTTGTCTATCTGTCTATCAAAGTGCTAACGGATGTCACCCTCTTCAGGATGGCTCCGCCAACGCGTCTGAATCCGGATCGCAATGATGAGAGTCAGTTGAACCCTCCACCTCCACCTCCGCCTCCGGAGGCATGGCAAGCTATCATGGCAGCCACCAATGCTAATGCTCAGATGATTTTGCAACTCTTGCAAGAGCGTACCCAAGGGCAAGGCAATCAAGGAAATCAAGGCCAAGGCAACAACCAGCCGCACTTTGCTACCCTCAATCAGTTCCTCGCTAATCAGCCGAAGTCTTTCAGTTTACGTAGCCGAGGCCACAGACGCCGACGATTGGCTTGTGGACATCTGCAAACATTTTGAATGTAGCAATGTCAGACCTGAGGACTTTGTCAAGTTTGCTTCGTTTCAACTCAAGGACCAAGCTGCTGAGTGGTACCAGCAATACAAAGATTCCAGAGGAGGTCGTGTCATTACCTGGGATGAGTTTCGCCGAGACTTCAAAGCTCACCACATTCCGAAAAGTGCTGTTGAGAGCAAGCGTGAGGAGTTCCGCAATCTCAAGCAAGGCAACATGTCTGTGTATCAATACAATATCCAGTTCCAGAAACTCGCTCGTTTTGCTAAGCAAGACGTCCACGATGAAAAAGAGTATGATCTATCAATTTAGAGGTGGTCTCGGAGAAGATCTGCAATTAGCTCTCATGCTTTTTGAGCCGTAAAAGTATGATGAATTCTACAACATGGCCTTTGAAGCAAGAAGCTGCCCAGCTCAAATGTGAGGCTTCTAAGAAGAGAATCGAGGGATGCGATTCAGTCTTCTTCTTCCTCTCAAGTGGCAGCTAAGCAGCAGAAGTTCTACCTTCCTCCTCCTCCGTTCCGTCAGCCTTATCAGCAGAAGAACTCAGGTGGTCGTGGATCTTCCCACCCGCCCAACCCAGGCTATCAGAGCAAGTCTAATTCTCAAGCTCCAAGGTCAAATGCTCCTTATCACCATCCGCTCTCAGGTGACTTGCAACAAATGTCGGCAGAAAGGTCACTATGCGAACAAGTGCTTCAACCAAAGGCGCCTTCCGCCTCCTCCTCTTGTGAAATCTTCCAATGCAAAGGTCAAGCATAATCCCAACCATGCCAAGGTGAATATGATGAATGCAGCTCAAGCGGAGGAATCTCTTGATGTGATAATGGGTAATCTCTCGATTAATGATATTCCTGCAAAAGTCTTATTTGATACTTGGTGCATCGCTTTCTTTCTTCTCAAGACCTTTTTTGGCTATGCATGATTTGGTTACTCAAGCATTGCGAGACCTTTGTCTATTGTTTCTCCGGCTAAGGAAATGACTTCTCGAGTTTTGGTTCCGAATGTCGGTATCAAGATGGGCGACTATAGATTTTTGGCTAAACCATTTGTCCTTGGTGACTCGGATATTGATCTTATTCTCGGGATGGACTGGCTTTCTCAGCACAAAGCTCAGCTTGATTGTGCTGCCAGGGAAATTCAATTGACTCACTCCTCTAATGATGTGATCATCTATGCCGCTCGTGATGAAACCATTCGGTTGTTTTCTCTCAATGAGAAGGGCGAATTGGATGCTATCTCTCAGATTCCAGTCGTTTGTGAGTACCAAGATGTCTTTCCGGAAGAGCTTCCAGAATGCCTCCTCATCGACCCGATTGAGTTCGTTATCGATCTTGAGCCCGCACCGAACCCGTTTGCAAGCGTCCATACAAGCTTGGACCTAATGAGCTGAAGGAATTGAAGAAGCAGCTCGATGAACAAGAGCGTTTGGGTTTGATCGGTGAGTTCATCTCCTTGGGGTTGTGGTGTTCTTTTGTCCAGAAGAAGGATGGCACGGACCGACTTTGCGTCGATGACCGTCCATTGAATAAGAAGACAATCAAGAACAAGTATCCACTTCCCAACATCAATGAGCTTTTCGAGCAACTCAAAGGTGCTAAAGTGTTCTCCAAGCTTGACCTTCGTATGGGTTATCATCAGATTCGCATTCGTGAACAAGATATTCCCAAGACAGCATTCAGAACAAGCTTTGGTTCTTATGAATATACTATCATGTCCTTCGGCCTTGTCAATGCTCCTCCAACATTCTCTCGAATGATGAACTTCATCTTCAACCCCTACACCAATGAATTCGTCTTGGTCTATCTTGATGATATTTTGGTCTTCTCCAAGAATAAGAAGGATCATGCCAAACATTTGCGATTGGTGCTCGACAAGCTCGAGAGCATCAATTCTATGCGAAGTTTTCCAAATGTGAATTTTGGCTTGATGAAGTTCTTTACCTTGGTCATATCATCTCCGCCAAGGGCATCGCTGTTAATCCCGAGAAGGTGTCTGCAATTGTGAATTGGGAACCTCCCTGAATGTCAAGCGACTTAGCGATTTTCTTGGACTTGCAAGCTATTGCCGAAGATTCGTTGAGAATTTCTCCAAGATTGCAAAGCCTCTTTCCAACCTCCTCCGTAAGCATGTGAAGTATGTCCGGTCTCCACGAGTGTGACGTTGCTTTCAATACTCTCAAAGAGAAACTCGTCACAGCTCTGTCTTGACTCCTCTGATGAATCCAAGCCATTCAAGTTTTACGTGATGCTTCTCTTCAAGGTCTTGGTGCCGTGTTAATGCAAGATAAGAGAGTTGTGGCCTATACCTCTCGTCACCGAAGCCCAACGAAAAGAACTACCCCACTCACGATCTTGAGTTGGCGGCGATTGTCCATGCATTGATAACATGGAGACATCTCTTGTTGGGAAGGAAAGTGGACATTTTCACCGATCACAAGAGTCTCAAGTATATCTTCACTCAACCCAACCTCAACCTCAGGCAGACTCGATGGGTCGAAATGATTCAAGAGTACAACCCAAGTATTGAATATACTCCGGCAAGGCCAATGTGATTGAAGATGCTTTGAGCAGGAAGGCTTATTGCAACTTAATTCTCAAGCCTTTCCAACCGGATCTCTGTGATGCTTTCATAAGCTGAATCTTCAAGTTGTTCCTCAAGGCTTTCTTGCCAACCTCATAGTCTCTCCTACTTTGGAAGATCAGATTCGTGAGGCTCAACTCCTGGATACCATGGTGAAAAAGGTGAAACGTGGTATCGACAAGGGCATTTCCAAATACAAGTGCTTCCACATTGATGACAAAGATACTCTTTTCTTCGAGGACCGGATTGTGGTTCCAAAGGGTGATCTATGTAAAGTCATTATGAACGAGGCGCACAATTCCTTCTATCCATTCATCCCGAAGTACGAAGATGTACCATGACCTCAAGCAGTCATATTGGTGGACTCGAATAAAGCGAGAAATTGCTCAATTCGTGAATGAGTGTGATGTCTGCAGAAGAGTGAAAGCAGAACACCAACGACCAGCTGGTCTCCTCCAACCTCTTGCTATTCCAGAATGGAAGTTTGATCATATTGAAATGGACTTCGTGACTGGATTTCCGAAGTCCAAGCGTGGAAATGATGCTATCTTCGTTGTCATTGACAAGCTTACTAAAGTGGCTCATTTTCTTCCTATCAAAGAATCTATCACAGCAGCTCGGTTGGCGAGCTATACACCTCGTAATTGTCTCCTTGCACGGCATTCCACAATTGATATCTTCAGACCGTGGCAACATCTTTACCTCCAAGTTTTGGGATTCTTTTCAGAAGGCCATGGGCACCAACATTCGTTTCAGCACAGCTTTCCATCCTCAAACAAGTGGCCAAGTCGAGGGAGTCAATCAAATCCTTGAAGATATGCTCAGGACTTGTGTCATTTCCTTCGGTATGAAGTGGGAAGATTGTCTTCCATATGCCGAGTTCTCCTACAACAACAGCTTCCAAGCGAGTTCGGGCATGGCCCCATTCGAAATTCTCTATGGCAGAAAGTGCCGTACTCCTCTCAATTGGTCCGAGATAGGTGAACGCCAACTTCTTGGCAACGACTTGATCACAGAAGCCGAAGAAATGTGCAAAGTCATTCATGAGAATCTCAAAGCCGCGCAATCGCGCCAGAAGAGCTATTATGATGACAAGCACCATGATGTGGCTTTTGAAATCGGAGACCATGTCTACCTCCGTGTCTCTCCAATGAAAGGCACTCGTCAACCCCGGTGTCAAAGGGAAGCTTGCCCCTAGATATGTGGGTCCTTTCAAGATCATTGGCAAAAGAGGCGATCTCGCCTATCAACTTGAGCTTCCCTCCAACTTCGCAAACGTGCACGATGTGTTTCATGTGTCACAGCTTCGCAAGTGCTTCAAGACTCCTGAGCGCACTATCAACTTTGAAGAAATTGACCTCCAAGAAGATCTCTCTTATCATGAGCACCCCATTGCTATTCTTGAAGAAACCGAGCGCAAGACTACGCAACAAGTCAATCAAATTCACTGAAAGTGAAGTGGTCACACCATTCCGACCGAGAAGCCACACAGGAGCGCGAGGATCACCTCCGTTCGAATATCCGGAGTTCTTTCAGTCCTAGATCTCGGGACGAGATCCTCTTGTAGTGGTGGAGTGTTGTAACACCCCGGATGTAACTTTCCATATTTGTAACTCCAACTCTTGCCATTTTCGGCATTGTGATATGATATTCCCTCCGTGGTTCGGTTTTTCTTCATTTTTGCATTTTGTCCATGTCATGCATTTCATATCATGTCATCATGTGCATCTCATTTGCATACGTGTTCGTCTCATGATTCCGAGCATTTTCCCCATTGTCCGTTTTGCAATCCGGCACTCCTATGTCCCCCGGCGTCCCCTTTTACATTTTTCCGTGAGCGGGTACTAAACTTTCTCGGAATGGACCGAGTTTGTCAAGTGGCCTTGGTACACCACCGGTAGACCACCTGTCAAGTTTCGGGTCATTTGGAGCTCGTTTGGTACTCCAACGGTTAACCGCACTCTCGCAAAGGCCTCTTTTAAGTTGTAGCCCAACACCCCTCCAAAACAGCCCAATAACCCATCTAAGTCACTTCCATGTCCATCGCCGTTCGATCACGATTGTGTGGGCGAAAACCGCACCTCATTTGGAGCTTCCTAGCTCCTTCTACCTATAAAAACACCCCTCCCCCGAAATCCCGGATCATTCCGCCCCTAACCCTAGGCCCGCGCCTCTCCCGCCGCCCGGGCGTGTCCGATTCGGGCGGACACGTCCGCCGCCGCCCGACCAACAAGGGCGCCACGTGGCACCCGGCCACCTTGTAGCGCCAGCCCATCTAACCGCGGCCGGCCCCTTGCCATCTGGCGCCCGCCGCCGCCGCCTCCGCCCTTGATCGTCGCCCGCCAGCCGTCGCCCGGCTACCTCCCGCCTCGCCCGGCCGACCACCGCCCGCGCCCGCCGCCCGCCCGCCCTAAGCCGCGCCTTGCCCCGGCCCGTAGCCCGCCGCCCGCGCCGCCCGGCCCGCCTCCGGCCGGCCCCTCCTTCTCCTTCCTCCCTCCTCCGGCGCCGCTCCGGCGAGCTGCTCCGGCCACCTCGACCTCAACCTCGATCTGGATCCAGATCCAACGAGCGGTTGACTTTCTCCTCCCCCGAAATTCCTCTAAGTCTTATTCTGTCAGTATTTTGTTGCATATTCATCGTGCCATAACTTTGCACTCGTGGCTCCGTTTTGGGCGTATAGCATACCGGATTGTTCGCCTCAAAGAGTAGATCACTTCTTTCCATTGCATCATTTTCATTTGATCTCATCTTGATGCCCGAAATGCTGTTGGAAGAGGGCTATGTGATGTTAGTTTCAGATTCTTATCAGACATGCACTTTTGTCATTTTTGCCATGATTGATGTGTGCACCCTATGAACTTGAGTCCTAAATGTGTTTTGTAATATGCCATGCCATATTTACAGGGGTGTATGCCATGTATTTTTTTGATCTCTGTGGTGAGTAGCATAAGCATGCAAACTAGGCTTCATGATGCTGCTGATTTCAGCCCCTGTTTTGCTGATATTTTTATGCCATGTTAACTTGATGCTACCGAGATATCCATGCATATTTTAAGATACTTCAGTAAGGATGTTTTTAACATATGGTTATGCTCTATCCAGCCATGCCTTTTTTGCAATTATGGAGTGCCATAGCTTGAGTCAATCGAGCTCTACTTTTGCTATAAAATGTTTCCTGGCAGATTGTTTACATGTTATTCAATTTTGCCAAGGTTGTTGTAGTTGATCCGTGTATTTTATGATGTTGTTCTTGCCATGTATTTCTTCTATGCCATGTCTTCTTGATGGATGTGTGCTTAGTTTATCATGAAATGCTCTATAGTGAGTGCATCGAGCTCTTAAACATGCCTACTTGTTATCTGTTTTTGCCATGCCCTGTTGCTGAATCTGTTAACGAAACTTGCTATGTTTACATGGGTGCTATTATATTTTCTGATCCCTTTTGGCTCATGGTCAGTAAGGGCTTTTGTTCTATGCTTTGAGTAGATTCATTCCATGCCTTGTATTGCTATTATAAGTTCCTGTAGCATGCTGTTTGCTTGCTCTGAACATTGCTTCCTGATGCTGATTCTGCCATGTTCAGTATTTTCATCAAGTCTGTGCAGCTGATATATTTTGCACTTTTGCCATGCTTGTTTGGACCTGTTATGGTGTGATTTAGCCGTAGCTCAGTGTTCATTTTTTGTCAAGCATATTGAGTAGATCACTGCCATATGCTTTGTTGGCACGTTTGGGTGCAGTAGCTTAATTTCTTGTTGCTTGCTATGTGGCATCATGCTGTTAATGGCAGATTTGTGCCATTCTTGTTTTGCTTGTCATTTGCAAACCGTGCATCCGATTCCGGTGATCTTTATATCGATTTCAACCGAAATCATCTCAACTTTCCAGCGGCATACTTGGTTTGCCAATTTGATGCCTGGTTCATCATTTTCCTTCCGGAGCACGCATACGCATTGCATATCACATCTCGCATATCATGCCATGTTTTGCATCATGTTGCTTGTGCATTGCACCGTGATGTATTGTGGTTACTTTGTTTGTGTTCTTGCTTTGGGTAGAGCCTGGAGACGAGTACGTGAACGAGGAACCTGTTGAGAACGCTTACGAGGATCAAGCTTTCGACAACTCGAGAACTTTGCGAGCAAGATGACCATACCCTCGAAATCACTTCTATCTTTGCTTGCTAGATGCTCGCTCTTTTCTATGCCTATGCTACGATGCCTATCACTTGCTTATCATGCCACCCATATAGCCATGTCAAACCTCTAACCATCCTTTCCTAGCAAACCGTTGTTTGGCTATGTTACCGCTTTGCTCGGCCCTCTTATAGCGTTGCTAGTTGCGGTGAAGATGAAGTTTGTTCCTTGTTGGAACATGGAGATGTTGTTCCTTGTTGGAACATGTTTACTTGTTGGGGATATCACAATATCTGCTATAATTAATGCATCTATATATTTGGTAAAGGGTGGAAGGCTCGGCCTTATGCAGTGTTTTGTTCCACTCTTGCCACCCTAGTTTCCGTCATACCGGTGTTATGTTCCTTGATTTAGCGTTCCTTAAGCGGTTGGGTGATTTATGGGACCCCTTGACAGTTCGCTTTGAATAAGACTCCTCCAAAGAAGGCCCAACATTGGTTTCACCATTTGCCACCTAAGCCTTTTTCCCCGGGTTTTCGCGAGCCCGAGGGTCATCTCGATTTTAACCCCGGACCAGTGCTCCTTCGAGTCTTTGGCCCGAACTAGAGCCCTGTGCAGCGCCCCTCAAGGAAACTTGAGGTCTGGTTTTAGTTGTATGCGGACTGCTCATCCGGATGTGCCACGAGAACGAGATATGTGCAGCTCCTATCGGGATTTTTTGGCACAATCAGGCGGCTTTGCTGGTCTTGTTTTATTCTTTGTCGAAATGTCTTGTAGTCCGGGATTCCGAGACTGATCGGGTCTTCCCGGTAGAAGGAATATCCTTCGTTGACCGTGAGAGCTTATTATGGGTCACTTCTTGATCGCTATAGCTTCACGACCGCGCTTTGCTTCTCTTCTCGCTCTCTTTTGCGAATGTAGCCACCATATATGCTAGTCGCTTGCTGCAGCTCCACCTCACAACTCTGTCCTTCCTATAAGCTTAAATAGTCTTGATCTCGCGGGTGTGAGATTGCTGAGTCCCCGTGACTCACAGATTCTACCAAAACAGTTGCAGGTGCCGACGATGCGGTCACGGTGACGCAACCGAGCTCAAGTGGGAGTTCGGCGAGGAACGCGGTCGTTACTATGTGTCTTTTCCTGCTGTTCAGTAGTGGAGCCCAGTTGGGATGATCGGGGATCTGTGTAGCATTTGGGGTATCTTCGTTATTTTGGTTCCGTAGTCGGACCTTGAGTGTAATCTGAATGATGGATGTTTATTTATGTATTGTGTGAAGTGGCATTTGTAAGCCAACTATGTATCTCTTTCCCTTATGTATTACATGGGTTGTGTGAAGATTACCTCACTTGCGACATTGCTTTCAATGCGGTTATGCCTCTAAGTCGTGCTTCGACACGTGGGAGATATAGCCGCATCGAGGGCGTTACATCGTCGTAAAGGGTTACATCGACGCTAGCTTCGACACAGATCTGGATGACTCTAAGTCACAAACCGGATACGTGTATATGTTGAATGGTGGAGCGATGGCTGGTGCAGCCGCAAGCGAAGCGTCGTGGCGGGATCTACATGTGAAGCGGAGTACATGGCAGCCTCGGAGGCAACACATGAAGCAATTTGGGTAAAGGAGTTCATCACCGACCTAGGAGTTATACCCAATGCGTCGGGGCCAATCAAACTCTTCCGTGACAACACTGGAGCTATTGCACTTGCCAAGGAGCCCAGGTTTCACAAGAAGACCAGGCACATCAAGCGTCGCTTCAACTCCATCCGTGAAAATGTTCAAGATGGAGACATAGAAATTTGCAAAGTGCATACGGATCTGAATGTCGCAGATCCGTTGACTAAACCTCTTCCGCGAGCAAAACATGATCAACACCATAACTCTATGGGTGTTCGGTTCATCACAATGTAACTAGATTATTGACTCTAGTGCAAGTGGGAGACTGTTGGAAATATGCCATAAAGGCAATAATAGAAGGATTATTATTATATTTCCTTGTTCATGATAATTGTCTTTTATTCATGCTATAATTGTATTATCCGGAAATCGTAATACACGTGTGAATACATAGACCACAATATGTCCCTAGTGAGCCTCTAGTTGACTAGCTCGTTGATCAATAGATAGTCATGGTTTCCTGTCTATGGACATTGGATGTCATTGATAACGGGATCACATCATTAGGAGAATGATGTGATGGACAAGACAATCCTAAGCATAGCACAAGATTGTGTAGTTCGTTTTGCTAGAGCTTTTCCAATGTCAAGTATCTCTTCCTTAGACCATGAGATCGTGTAACTCCCGAGATACCGTAAGAGTGCTTTGGGTGTACCAAAGCGTCACAACATAACTGGGTGACTATAAAGGTGCACTACAGTATCTCCGAAAGTGTCTCATTGGGTTGACACGGATCGAGGCTGGATTTGTCACTCCGTGTATGACAGAGAGGTATCTCTGGGCCCACTCGGTAATGCATCATCATAATGAGCTCAAAGTGACCAAGTGATTGGTTACATGATCATGCATTACGGTACGAGTAAAGTGACTTGCCGGTAACGAGACTGAACGAGGTATTGGGATACCGACGATCGAGTCTCGGGCAAGTAACGTACCGATTGACAAAGGGAATTGAATACGGGATTAATTGAATCCTCGACATCGTGGTTCATCCGATGAGATCATCGAGGAGTATGTGGGAGTCAACATGGGTATCCAGATCCCGCTGTTGGTTATTGAACGAAGAGCCGTCTCGGTCATGTCTGCATGTCTCCCGAACCCGTAGGGTCTACACACTTAAGGTTCGTTGACGCTAGGGTTGTTCGGAGTCCCGGATGAGATCCCGGATGTCACGAGGAGTTCCGGAATGGTCCGGAGGTAAAGAATTATATATAGGAAGTGCTATTTCGGCCATCGGGAGAATTTCGGGTTCTTGGTATTGTCTGGGACCACCGGAAGGGTCCCGAGGTCCACCGGGTGGGGCCACCTATCCCGAAGGGCCCGTGGGCTGAAGTGGGAGGAACCAGCCTGGTGGGCTGGTGCGCCCCACTTGGGCCCCCTGCGCCTAGGGTTGGAAACCCTAGGGTGAAGCGCCCACTTGCCAGGGCAAGCCTCCCCTTGGCCGCCGCCCCCTTGGGAGATCAGATCTCCGAGGGCGGCGCCCCAGGGGCCTATATAAAGGGGGAGGGAGGGCAGCCGCACCCTTGCATCTTGGCGCCTCCTCTCCCTGCTACACCTCTCCTCCTCCGTCACGTGCTTGGCGAAGCCTCTTTGAGTCTTGCTTCTCCACCAACACCACGCTGTCGTCTTTCTTTGGAGCCATCTTCCTCAACCTCTCCTTTCCCTTGCTGGATCAAGAAGGAGGAGGCGTCATCCGCTTAAATGCGTGTGTTGAACGCGGAGGTGCCGTCCGTTCGCACTTTCGGTCATCGGTGATTTGGATCACGGCAGTACGACTCCATCATCCACGTTCTAGTGAACGCTTCCGCACGCGATCTACAAGTGGTATGTAGATGCAATCTCTCTCCCATGACTCGTTGCTTAGATGAACTCATAGATGGATCTTGGTGAAACCGTAGGAAAATTTTAATTTTCTGCAACGTTCCCCAACATTTCCTTGGCGTGGAAGGCAAGCTTGGCGATACGGATATGTAGATCTCCTACCATTGTAACCGACTCTGTGTAACCCTAACCTATCCGGTGTCTATATAAACCGGAGGGTTTTAGTCCGTAGGACGAACAACAATCATACCATAGGCTAGCTTCAAGGGTTTAGCCTCATTGAAGTCGTGGTAGATCTACTCTTGAACTACCCATATCATCAATATTAATCAAGCGGGAGTAGGGTATTACCTCCATCGAGAGGGCCCGAACCTGGGTAAAACATCGTGTCCCTTGTCTCCTGTTACCATCCGCCTAGACGCACAGTTCGGGACCCCCTACCGAGATCCGCGGTTTTGACACCGACATTGGTGCTTTCATTGAGAGTTCCTCTGTATCGTCACCGATAGGCCCGATGGCTCCTACGATCATCAACAACGACGCGGTCCAGGTGAGACTTTTCTCCCGGACAGATCTTTGTGTTCGGAGGCTTTTGCTTCAGCCAATTAAAGCAGCCATCTGGAGCAGATCGAAAGCTACACCCCGCCATCAGGTCAGATTTGGAAGTTTAAACTATACGGCCCGATATCCGCGGAGACTTGATCTTCGACGGATTCGAGCCAAATAGCAGCGCGCCTTGTCTCGATGGGCATGATCTAGCTCTGCGGCGAGCGATTGCCACAGGAGGCCGCACCAAGATCCGCTCCGACCCTTAATCCGGGCGGATTCCCCGATCGAGGACGAGTGGTTGGACACCGCCTCGGGGGCTACAACCTCTATGGCGATCGAGCCGAAATCCATCCCTGTCCTCTGCGAAGACCTCGACTCCAGGGTGCCGGACTCCTCTCCGGACTCCGAACCCTCGCGCCCTTGCCAATCGAATCCGATTGGGCGCCCGTTATGGAGTTCACGGCCGCAGACCTCTTTCAGCACTCGCCCTTTGGCGACATCGTGAACTCACTAAAGTCTCTCTCTTTATCCGGAGAGCCCTGGCCTGACTACGGACAGGAAGGTTGGGATGAGGACGACAAAGAAATTCAACGCCCACCCACCACCCACTTGGTAGCCACTGTCGATGATTTAACCGACATGCTAGACTACGACTCCGAAGACATCGACGGTATGGACGACGATGCGGAGGCGACCAAGACCCAGCTGACTACGAGGGCCTTTGAAGGCCACCTCGTCATATGACATATATATGGTGGACATCCCAAAAGATGGGAACGACGATGGAACAACGAGAGGATGACCCCTCAAGAAAGCGGCCAGCGCCCACGTCGTGGCGCGCTCTAAATCCCGCCACAATAAAAGCGGTGATTCCAAGACGGAGATAATAACACCCGGACGGTTGCGAAGAGAACCCCTCCGGCAGGACTCGGTAGCGGGAGGAGGGAGAAGCAAGTCGGCACGAATGTGCGCAGAAAAAAGAGGTTGAGGGCGATAATTACGCGCCTCCCTCCGAAGATGAGGCAAGCCTCGGCGACGGCGAAGTTTGTCGTGCACGAGGATCCCGCCGAACAGAGGCGTTTCAAACGCAGGCTTATAGCCACGGCAAGCAGCCTCAAGAAAAAGCGACAGCTTAGAGCTGATCAAGACCTGCTAGGCAGCGGATGGACTGAAGTCCTTGCAGCCGAAGAGTATGAACTCGAACGCCCCTCCAAAAGCTACCCCAAACGCAGGCCGTTGCCTCGACTAGAGGAGGAAGCACCCAAGTCACCGGCGCACGACATGGCAGACCGGCCACCTCGTGCCACGACAGAGAAGCCTCTCGGCCCTCCGCTCAGGCCACACCCCGACGCCGCTCAAAAAGTACCAAGGCACGGGAAAACGCACCGGACTTGCGAGATATATTGGAGGATAAGGCAAAACATACAAGATCAATCTACGGATCGCCTGGGCGCCCAGCAATACAGGATGATTACCGTCGCGCCGGATACAGCAAAACCGGCCGGGCCGAACACAGTAGACAAAGCTCATATGAGCTACGTCGTGATATAGCCCAATACAGAGGCGCCGCACACCCACTATGCTTCACAGATGAAGTAATGGATCATCGAATCCCGAGGGCTTCAAGCCCGTAAACATCGAATCATACGATGGTACCACAGATCCCATGATGCGGATCGAGGACTATCTCCTCCATATCCACATGGCCCGCGGTGATGATCTACATGCCATCAAATACCTCCCACTCAAGCTTAAAGGACCAGCTCGACATTGGCTCAATAGCTTGCCGGCCAGAATCAATTGGTTGTTGGGAGGACACGGAAGCCGCATTCCTTGATAACTTCCGGGGCACATATGTGCGACCACCGACGCCGATGACCTTAGCCACATAATTCAGCAGCGGAAGAATCAACCGCACAATTACGGACTCGGTTCCTAACAAAGAAAAATCAAATCGTTGATCGTCCGGATGCAGAGGCCCTTGCAGCCTTCAAACATAACATCCGCGACGAGTGGCTTGCCCGGCACCTAGGACAGGAAAAGCCGAAATCTATGGCAGCCCTCACAACCCTCATGACTCGCTTTTGTGCGGGAGAGGACAACTGGCTAGCTCGAAGCAACAACTTGGCCAAACATCCTGATAGTCCGGATACCAAGGACAGCAATGGCAGGTCGCGTCGCAACAAGAACAAGCGCCGCATTAACGGCGATAATACTGAAGATACGGCCGTCAATGCCGGATTCAGAGGCTCTAAACCCGGTCGTGGAAGAAGCCATTCAAAAGAAATACCCGTGGCCCGTCCAACTTGGACCGCATACTCGATCGCTTGTGCCAAATACATGGCACTTCAAAACCAGCCAATCACACCAACAGGGATTGTTGGGTGTTCAAGCAAGCGAGCAAGTTAAGTGTCGAACTCAATGACAAGGGGCTGCATAGCGATGACGAGGAAGAACCCCGCCCGAACAATAGAGGACGAAGGTTTTCCCACACAAGTGCGGACGGTGAACATGATATACGCAACCCACATACCCAAAAGGGAGCGGAAGCGTGCACTAAGGGGCGTATATGCGATGGAGCCGGTCGCCCCAAAGTTCAACCCATGGTCTTCCTGCCCGATCACCTTCGATTGAAGGACCACCCCACTAGCATCCGTCACGGCGGCTTCGCGCATTGGTTCTTGACCCAATTATTGACGGATTTCACCTCACCGTAGTCCCGATGGGACGGCGGTAGTAGCCTGAACCTGCTTTATCGGGATACGGTCGCCAAAATGGGCATAGACCCCTCAAGGATTAAACCTACAAAGACGACCTTTAAAGGCGTCATACCGGGTGTAGAGGCCAATTATGCGAGGCTCACCACACTCGAAGTGGTCTTGGATCTCCGGATAACTTCCGAAGCAAAGAGTTAATCTTGACATCGTCCCATTCCATGGCGTCTATCATGCACTGCTTGGGCCGAACCGCATTTGCAAAGTTCAATGCGGCGCCGCTTTTCGCATACCTCAAGCTCAAGATGCCAGGCCCTCGAGGAGTAATCATGGTCAATGGAAACACCGAGCGCTCTCTCCGAGCGGAGGAGCACACGGCGACCCTCGCGGCGGAGGTGCAAAGCAGCCTCTCACGGCAATTCTCGAGTCCGGCCCCAAACCCTCCGGACACTGCCTAGCGCGCCCGGAGTAACCGGCAACAAGACCAGCTGGCGCGATTCAAGCACGAGTAGCAGTCCGGCCCCAACCCCAGCCCTCGCGAAATTGCGATGCTAGTATTACGCGTACATAATTACGCCCCGGAGATACCATGGGCATATGGGGAGGGCAAGACAACGGCACGCCAAGAATGCGGCTCGACCGCACCAGGGGCTACCGTTTGTGTCATTTCCTTCTCCTTTTCTTTTTTCTTCCTTTTTTTACTTTCAGGACTCCGTCTTTGAGAAGTCATGTCCGGCACTTGAATCGCCGAACTCACGATGCAACAGCCAGGGAAGTGGAAAGCCACGTCGAGTGTTCAGGTGGTCTCTCTTACGAGCATTATACCTGTTTTACATATCATCAAGCAGCTTACCCCTGGAGGGGGACATGTCAGATAGTCCCATCCCTTGCTTATTGCACTATTTGTATCGTTCTGCTTCCATTGCAGTACCCTTTTTGATTAAACAATACACAACTTTTGCTTATTATTGCTCTATTTCCTTTATATATACATGTGTTCATTTCATGACATGTTGCAACCGTACACTTTGGTACGGCCAATACACCAGGGGCTCAAGTATCCCAAAATTATGGTGTGATAAGTCCGAACACTTTCACAAGTGCGGCACCCGAACTTATAGCATTATATGAATTGGCTCGAATCATGTCTTGGGTCAATAGTTGGGTTTGCCCGGCTCCCGTGTTTTGGTACCTTATGTTCCGCTATATCGGCTAAGGTAGCACCGGAGAACCACTGCGATTATTGCCCCGTTATGTTGGGTCGAGCACCTCGTGGAGAAAGCTAAAACTGACCGTCATGATAGGGCGAGAGCCGATCGCTGTTCGAGAGGTTTTTCGGGTCCCTAAAGACTTATGCCGCTTAGAGCGAGGAACCGGAATTGTCCGGCCAAAGGCGTGGATAGCGCCCAAACTTCGGTCTTCCGAATCTGAGGGCTTCACGAAATTTAAAATTATAGAATTCTATGGCTAAGTGAGAGTGTTCAAGCATTATAAGTCCGGTTGCCTTGTTCGTTGTGTTGAGCGCCTCCCTAGATGGACCAAAGAATGGGAACAAGAGTGCTCAAGTTTATCCCGAACACCCCAGCACTCGTGGCATGGGGGCTGAAGCCAACGACTTGCCATCTCTCAAATTTGATAAACGGCCGCACAAAAGGTAATATTTTAAATTAATAAGCGTTGCTTAGCGCAATGAACAAGTTTTCAGCGTACAGGATAACAAATGCGAGTTTATTCAAAAATTACATCTCTGGAGCACTCATCCGCACCAAGCCAAAGTAGCTCCCAGGAATGGCCTCCAATGGCCACAGCCGCGCTATAAGTCCCTTCATGGCCTGTTCGGCGACCTTATGGAGCTCGACCAGCTGTTTCATCTGGTCGCTCAGGGGCACCGGATGGTCGGCCTCAAAGATCTTGAGACCGTAACACCTTCTCCGTGGAGCTCCCCTCCTGGGCGCAGTAGAATGCGGCAGCATTAGACGCACTACGGGGCAAATCTACGAATGCTCCTGGAGAGCTCCGAATCCAGGTAAGTAACAGGTAATTGACTTTTACATTCTTGCTTTGCATAAAGAATGCCTTACCCACCGCTATCTTATTTAGTGCTTCAATTTCTTGGAGGACTTTTTGGGCCTCGGCCTTAGCAGCTTTGGCACTCTCAAGAGCCGAGGCGAGCTCGGACTCTCGAGTCTTCGAGTCACGCTCCAAACTCTCGTGTTTTTCCACGAGAGCTTGGAGCTCTTGCCGCTCTTGGCCAATTGCGCCTCCCCTTCTCTCGCTCGGTGCGTTACTGCAGCCGCTTTGTTTCGACCCACGGACACCGCTTCCTTTAGGGTCGCCACCTCGTTAAGTGGCCCTACAGTACCCAAGTTATTCCTGTTATTTTTTGGAACGATAGCCTTTTCTTTATTGTTTTTCTTTTATAAGGTATTACTTACCTTCCTTGTCCTCGAGCTCCTTCTTGGCTTGTCCGAGCTCATTCTCGGACCGCTCGAGGTTCTGCTTCAATGCATTGACCTCCAGCGGTCTGGCGGCAGAGGTCAGCAGCGTGCATTCCAATATTGACATACTTATGTTAGAGTCCTGCGTATATCTTTTTATATCCTTAGTCCGGCTTTTCTTTCCGAACACGAACTAAGCATCGAGAACTACCGTCTATGCGGTTATATTTTTACATATTCTAAAACTTACCTCAAAGCCTGTTAGAAGGCTGATACGAGCTTCGATCGATCCGTTCTTGGCGTCTTGAACTGTCCGGATCACCGCACTCATAACAGTGCGGTGCTCCTCCTCGATGGAAGCGCCGTTAAGCGCCTCCTGTAAGCTATCCGGTGCCTCCGGTTGGACGGAAGACACCGGCGTCTTACCCTTCTTGCGAAGGACCCGCTGTCCGGACTTCGGAACTGCTGGTGGTTCCGGCATGGAGTCCGGACGAGGGTCGGGCTTAGAGCCCCCTGGGGATCTTGCCCCCTGCGCCCCTGGAGTCCGGGAAGTCGCCTTGTGGCACCTCCTGCGCTACCTCCTCGTGACCAAGCCCCCCTTGGGGCCACCCAAGGCGTCGCCCATGGCGTGAGGCGAGGAGGCGGTCGGAGCAGTACTCTCCATTTCCGACGAGCCCAGGGACCCGCTCGATGAATCGGCGAACTCGCCCTTGGGCGGGCTGCATGATTGTTCGACATTAGAGAACACTCTGCAATAATAAAAAACCATGGGTATCCGGACACTTATGATCTCTCCAGGGGCTTGGCCCTTGTAGGCCAGTCCTCCTCGTCGTCGTCGATGTTGGTGGAGAAGTTCGGAGGAAGGGTTCTTCCCTTCTTGAACCCTCCGGCCTCCCCAGCTGGGGCGGCCTTCCTTTTCTTCTCCTCCCCCGCTGGGGGAGGAGCTTCTTCTTCTTCCTCCTCATCTTCAGGAGAAGATTCCGCTTCGGAATCTGACAGCACCTGGCGTCGGGAGCTCCTTCGAGTTCTCGTGACCTCCTTCTTGGCCTTCTTCTCCGGCACCACGTACGGCGCCGGAGCCAGCAGCCCCGTCAATCGGGCGTCCGCTGGGTCTTCTGGCAAGGGGGCCGGACAGTTAATCTGTCCGGACGTCTTCAGCCAGTCCTGTCAAAGATTAGGGAGTTTTAGATCCCACGTAGAGTCAATCTATGAAAAAGAGTCCCATAAAGGGTAAAATAACTTACCTCGCCGGCTGAGCTGCGAGCTGTATCCGCGATCTTTGGTAGCGGATCTTTGGGGCTTCAGCGCCCTTGAACGGCACCTTCCGGGCATCTTACGTGCGTAGTGTCGAAGAGCCGGTTCAAGGTTTGGTCTTTGTGCGGATCGAACTCCCACAAGTTAAAGGCCCTTTGTTGGCATGGGAGAACCCGGCGGATGAGCATCACCTGGATTACGTCGACAAGCCTAAGATTCTTGGCCACCAGGTTTTGGACGCATGTTTGAAGTCCGGATGTCTCGTCCGAATTCCCCCACGTCAGGCCCGTCTCTTTCCATGACGAGAGCCGTGTGGGGAAGCCAGATCTGAATTCGGGGGCCGCCACCCATTTGGTGTTGCGGGGCTCGGTGATGTAGAACCACCCCGATTGCCACCCCTTTATTGTCTCCATGAAGGCGCCTTCGAGCCATGGGACTTTGGCCATCTTGCCAACCATGGCGCCTCCGCACTCCGCTTGACGGCCGCCCACTACCTTCGGCCAGACGTTGAAGATCTTCAGCCATAAGCCGAAGTGGGGCTGGATGCAGAGGAAAGCCTCGCACACGACGATAAACGCAGAGAAGTTGAGGATGAAATTCGGGGCCAGGTCGTGGAAGTCCAGGCCGTAGTAGAACATGAGCCCCGGACAAATGGGTGAAGAGGAAAACCTAGTCCGCGGAGGAAGTGGGGGAGAAACACCACCCTCTCACGGGCCCAGGGGTCGGAATGAGCTGCCCCTCGTCGGGAAGCATGTGCGCGATGTTGCCGGACAAGTATCTGGCCTCCCGCAGTCTTGCGATGTGCCCCTCCATGACGGAGGAGGCCATCCACCTGCCTCCCACTCCTGACATGATTGGAGAAAGGTTGAGGTGGGATGTGCGGACTTGGGCGCTAGAGCTCGAGTGCGCGGAGATGGATAAGCGAAGGAGGAAGAAGGCGTAGGTGAGAAGGTGGATCCTTATCCCCTTATATAGACGGACGGAGCTATGCGTCCCCCACCAGCCTGGTAAAACTCGCTTATTTCCCAAGCGCCCGTAATCAATGGCGCGGATGGGTTACCCACGTCCGTATTGATGAGAATCCCGAAATAAGGGGCACGATCTATGCTTTGATAAGGCGTGCCAAGGAAACGCCTCGCTAAACACGCTGAGGTGGAAACAGTAAAACGATTCATATAAAGGCCTGGCTGTGGTGTGATGTCACGCCGCGGAATACGTCAGCGGTCTGTAAAAATTATTCTCTCTACGATGTTATGTGGAACTTGTTTTGCGAGCGGACACTATCCTTATGTTCAAAACCTTCTATGAAGTATTCGGAGGAGGAACCCGCCTCGCAATGCGAAGACAATCAACGCTACCGGACTCGTCGTCATTGAAGCCTGGCTCGGGGCTACTTGAGGAGTCCCGGACTAGGGGTGTCCGGATAGCCGGACTATCATCACGGCCGGACTCCAAGACTATGAAGATACAAGATTGAAGACTTCGTCCCGTGTCTGGATGGGACTTTACTTGGCGTGGAAGGCAAGCTTGGCGATACGGATATGTAGATCTCCTACCATTGTAACTGACTCTGTGTAACCCTAACCTATCCGGTGTCTATATAACCGGAGGGTTTTAGTCCGTAGGACGAACAACAATCATACCATAGGCTAGCTTCTAGGGTTTAGCCTCCTTGATCTCGTGGTAGATCTACTCTTGTACTACCCATATCATCAATATTAATCAAGCCGGAGTAGGGTATTACCTCCATCGAGAGGGCCCGAACCTGGGTAAAAACATCGTGTCCCTTGTCTCCTGTTACCATCCGCCTAGACGCACAGTTCGGGACCCCCTACCCGAGATCCGCCGGTTTTGACACCGACACCTAGTTTAAAAAAATATGTTATTCCGGCCACTAGCAAACCGTGGAAAAAGAACTGCACTGAAATAAATAAACAAGGCAATGGAAATAAATAAGCAAGCAACATACGCTAGGCTATTATGGCTATTACACATATTACATCCACTGGGCATCAAAGTTCGCAACAAGTGCAAATATAGGGAACAAAGAAGCATATAAACGCCGCAGCAAAACAAGTCCAGAACTGAAACCACTTCAAAAGAGCTCAAGAAACAATATCCTAGGTACCCATAATGCTGGCAAGATGCTTAGCAAGCTTATTAACTTTCTCTTGTATGGCGCTTAAATCCTCCAAAGACTTGTCATTGCACGAAAGTATGCATCTGAATTCTGCAGGGACCTTCCAAGTCCTTCGGCTTCCTGTCGCATAACATCTGATCGATGTCTTTCAACTTGAAGTTGAGACTCAAGAAGCCGAACTGATTCAGGCAGCAAGTTCGCAAGAGCTGGTGCCAGCAGTAGTAGCCAGTAACTCGAACACTGCATCAAGACAAGACTTTGGGGTTGTCCCAGTGTCTTCAATATAGTTTTTATCAGCTTTCTTGGAGAACAACAGGGATGTCTCACTATCTTGAACCTGATCTGCATTACTTCTTTTACCATTGCATAACGGGGGTACTCTTCTCCAATATTTTATCCACATTCTAAAGGAGAAACAAACAAACACATCACAGGTTTACAATGTAGTATATGAAACTCATTTTGGTAAACTAGTTCAGTAGTAAGGTGGACATGATAGCAGCATGAAACAAACATATATCTATGTAGTATGGTCAGTATATGGTCTATATCATTCTAGTTTATGTTGCCAAATCAAGATAGATTCAGTTCAAATCATATGTATTTAAGAAAAAGCAGCATAGACAGAATATAAGTGTGGGAAACTACACAGCAATAACAACACTTGTAATGTGCATGGCATGAGAACATAACTGTTTATTCAATTGAAACTGAAATCAACATAGAGCAAGTTACAACAGCAAACACATTAAAGAAACAGGTTTAAAACATACCTGTTGCGCCATTGGAGTTTCAATTGCATCCTTCAAATTTGAAATTAGTTGGTATGAGTAAATAAAGTGATGCTAGAGCAAAGTAGTATGAACCATAGCTACGGAACCTGACCTGAGAACAATTCTTCTGCTGCTTTAAGCGTTGACTTGGGGTTCGGAGTGGTGGTGCCCGTGCTTTGGGCACTGTAGTTACCTTACTAAGTGCTCGTGTTTGAGTGCTCTGTGGTGGAGACGGTGCTGTGTCAACGGGAACTGGGTTACTATCTGCTGGGGTTGGGGTTAGAAGGGGTGTAGCTGGTTCTCTGTCCAACTGGGTAGGGGTACAATCTGCGTGAGTCTGGGTTATGTGTGGTGGGGCTGGTTCTTGGGCAAGTACAACCGTGGTTCTATCTCCGTCGACAGGTAGCACAATCTTTTCTGAAGACCGTGTTTTTACTCCCACAGATACTGCCATCACCCCCTCCAATTGAAATGGCTGATAAACAAGAAAAGTAATTGAATGTACAGACATTGTAAGATAGACAAGTGCAATGGATAGTAGGGAAGAAAACAGGGCATGAAATAATTCACATTTATGTTGTCTAACCAAACAGAATAGCAAGACATAATTTCAAATATATGATGGCTAACTAAACAGGATAGAATGACATACTTCAAAATATGATTACTATGTAAACATGATGACATGATATAACTATACGATGTGTCTATTAAAGTGGTTGGCATGCCATAAATCACAAACATGTCGTCGATGGAAACATGATGGCATGATATAATTCACGGATAGAATGACATAATTCAAAATATGATGACTATGTGAACAAGATGAGATGATATAACTATATTATGTCTTTAGAAAATGGGTTGACATGCCATAATTCAGATACATGCTGTTTTTGTAAACATCATGGCATGATATAATTCAAATATATGATTTATATACTAAGGAAGTGAGCAGAGGGCAATCGCATATATGATGTGTCAACTAAGGATATGGCATTCAATATCGTGTATATGATGTAAAAATTAAGCATTGCAATACAACATATGCATGATATGAGTAATATAACCCTGCCAAGTTTGAGCATACACCTCGGGGGATAATAGGACTAGTCATCGCCTCTGAATCCTCCTCTCGAAGAGCTATCTTTAACCAGCAACATATATCTGCTTCACCGGTAGCATTGTCTGCTCTGAAGACCTTGTTTTCACTCCAGATTTCTCCATCACCAATTCAAATGGCTGATGCACTGGAAGAGCAGTTGAATATACAAACATTGTCGACAAAAGCAATGAGAAATACCCAAAAAAGGACAGCATGATATAATTCACATATATATGACTTGGCTAAACAACATGGCATTGCATAATTCACATATATAATGCCTTGCAACAAGATAGCATTGCATAATTCACATATATAAGGTCTTGCAAAAAGATGACATTGCATAATTCACATATATGGTAATTAGACACTAAATAGGTGGCATTCACACAAATCATGTCTAAACTAAGCAAATGACACAGCAATGCAAGATACAATACACATGATATGAGCAACATAACCCTGCCAAGTTAGAGCATGCACCTCGGGGGGGGGGGGGATAGGAGTGGTCATCTGTCTCTAAATCCTCCTCTGAGGAGCTATCCGTGACTAGCGAGATATGCGCTTCATCAGATAGCATAGTCTGCTTTGAAGACCTTGTTTTCACTCCAGAATTTTCCATCACCGTGTCAAATGGCTGATGCACACGAAGAGTAGTTGAATGTACTAACATTATTGACAAATGTAATACATAACAAAAAAAGGATGGCCTGATATAATTCACATATAAGATGACTGGCTAAGCAGGGTAGCGTTGCAAAATTCACATATATGATGCATGGCTAAACAAGATGGCATTGCATCATTCACATAAACGATGAATAAACTAAACAGATGGCATTCACACAAAGCATGTCTAAACTAAGCAGTTGACATATTTGATGTATAAAGTAAGCAATGCAAGGCACCATATGCATGATATAACCAACATCAGCATGCCAAGTTAGAGCGAAGACCTCTTGGGGGTAAATAGGAGTGGTCTTTTGTTTCTGAATCCCCCTCTGAACAATTATCTTCCTCTTGATTACGATCCTAAATGGGTGGAGGGGGGCTGCCTTTGCGCCCTCCATGGAGCGACGTCTGCATGAAATTTTATTGCCACGCAAGGCTCGTCTCTTTTGCTCTACATGTTCAGTTCCATTGTGTACAATAACCCACATGCATAGGAATAAAACATAGTGAGATTATGTAAGGAGTGCATGCACAAATCCAGAGTGATGGTAGCAAGCTGTGGATAGACCCAAAACCAATGATAGCAAAGTGATAATAGCTTTAGTTAAAAAATACATATAATGGCTCCTTTAATGTTTGTTTGCACCCAACATGAAACTCATAGTAGACACCCGAGATTAACAAGATAGTACTGATTGTTGCCCCAATATGTACCCCACAACCATTTAAAAACTCAAGTTTCAACATAAGTTTGGACCTGAGTCAGAGTCTAATAGGTGAACACGACGATAAAGTAGCATGTCATCATATTAAGTGATGCATAACATAAGCAGACACGGAAGAGTGCGACCTCTCTTGCGGACCCGTGTAGTCCTTAAGGTCATCTGCTCAGTTGATGATGGTCATGAAGTTGTCGTGGCTACCGGCAGCGGGGAAGAAGATCTAAGGCGGCGAAAGACAGTCTGGAGAGCGGATCCCTGCTGTGGTGAACCCTTCCATCGTTTGAGCAGCTGAGCTGGGGTGGAACACAACACCGCAGGAGCAGGACAAACCACAGAAGGTTTTCTTTGACACATATCTGTAACAGAAGTAATTGTGTAAGGGCTTGTTTGAATTTGAGGATTCTAATAATGGAGGGATAGGAAATAGACAGGAATATGATAAGAATGCACGTGCAAAACAGAGAATTTAAAAACACATGATTTCTGCCAATCTGGGTGTTTGGTTCACAAGAATTGGAAGATCACATGATGCAAAGAAGCATGGTGAGATTAAGTCAAACCACAAGAAGTGTACAACCTCTTTGGCGAAGCCATGTCGATCTCAGCGTGATTGGGTTGGCCGGTGAGGATGCTCCGGCTGACTTGGCTGTCAGAGGAGGGGAAGAAGATCTTAGGCGTCTGGAGATGGAGCCCGAGGTACTGCTCCGCTGTGATGGAGGGTTTCGTTGTTGGAGCAGCTCCAGAGAGTTGTACGACGCCGAGGCTGAAGCAGGACAAGAGAGGCAACGTTAACCTGAGTGGAATTATAATAGCATCTCCAATAGATGACATAAAATACATAACCACAAAGTGCTAGATGTATACATCAGCCGCTCATCTCTGAACTTAACTGTCGAAACTGAATTTAACTATCGTGAATCGAACTTAAGCGTCGAAACTGAATTTTCTTTGTCGAAACTGAATTTTCTTGTCGAAACCGAACGCACTAGAGGTGAGGCTACACGTCAGTCGACTGACTTTTTCATCTCTGGTCAGTCGATTTGGAGCTTTTGGATACGAAATCAAGGGCCTGCAGTTCATCTTCAACCTCCACCCCCCTGAGCCGCCAGCCACCACCGGCCAAACAACCGCCCCCCGCCACCCGGGCGTGGTGCGCCGCCCGCCCGCCCGAACACTCCCCACCACCGGTCCGCCGCCGCCCAGCCATCCCTCTAGCCCCGTGCCGAGCTTTTTCTCCAGCGATCCCCACGCCACCGCTCCACCACCGCTGGCGACCACCGCCCCACCCTGATCCCTAAGATAGATAGTGGGGTACTTCTCGTGAGCCCCCCTCCCCGCTGCGGCTGGTTCTTCCTTAACTCCGGCGAGCCCCCCCACCCCCTGAAAATCGACTGACCCAAAAGTCGATTCAGTCGACTGAAGTGTAGCTAATTTGGAGCAGCATCGCAAGCAAGAGCAAGAGCGAGAGCACCAGCGCCAGCAAGAGCAAGAGTAGACCAGGCAGGGGACTGAGAGCAAGAGTAGAGCTGCAGCGCGAGCGAGAGCTAAAGCAGCAGCAGCTCCTACTGATGTGGACGTCACCGCCGAGGGAGCGGCGCCATGGAGGAAGTGGTCGGCAACGCCGTGGTGGATGGAGCCGCGCCGTGTCGGCTCGGGACCGAGCGCCGGCAGCACCGTGAGATCGAATCAAGAAGAAAATGCGGCGATTAGTGTACAACCTCTTTGGTGGCGCCAATTAGGCCGTAGCTTCATACGAGGAAACGGTGATGCTGATGCTCTTCCGATGGTGCAGGTGAAGACGGCGGTGTGGGAATGGAGGTGGCGCGAAAGACGAGGGGAACATCGGGGCAACTCCTTCGAGGTGGAGGACGGGGTGGCTGAACCGGCGGGATGACCAGCTCGACGATGAATCCTCATCGGTACGGTGGATGAGGGACGTTGAGGTGTTGCTGTGGACGATGTCGTCGGGGAAGAGGCTCCGGCTGGGTGGCGGACGGAGGAGGGTGTGAGGCTTCGCGGGTTTTCCTGGCCTTGGTGTACGAATGGGTGGGCGGATGGGATGGGAGAGGGGAACCATGGCTTAGGGACGCGCTTGTCCTAAATGTGGGGTATGTTACAAAAGTACCCCCACCGATTTGAGGCAGTTCTTTCGGTTCAGGGGTATCACGAGCATTTCACGTGTCGGGATTTCACAGGAGGTGGGAGTTTTCACGCGCGTTGTAATTTTGGAATAGCAAGGCACGGGTTGAGATGGAGGGAGTTGTCGGAGCACAACAAGACAAAGATATATCTTAAATATTTCGGGCTAACAAGGTGCGGGTTGAAGAGGCGGGAGTTTCACAGCATGATAGACAGAGACGCTAGCTTGAAATTTCGGCATAACAAGGCGCGGCTTGAAATTTCAGGAGAACAAGCTTAATGTGTACCCAAAATAAAAAAAGACAATTTAGACTAGTATGATATACTACGTACAATGTGTTTAACACGCACAACACACACACAGACACCATTTAGACTAGTAAGGTACACGTGCATTGCACGCATGAGATTTGGCAACCAAATTATGAATAAATACCACATTATAGCATGTAAGCGTTGAGTCATATATGCATGATGTAGATGTTCGTTTAATTCTTATAGTTCATTTTATTCAAAATCATCTAGTTTTTATAAGAAAGCTAATCTATTTTAAGATTCATGGAATTGTACGTTGTAAGGCATAAAGTAAAAAACAAATCATGTAGAAAAACATTTGGGCAATTCTGATACGGAAGATTCTAGAACAAAGAAGAAGTGCTTGTGTTTTGAGGTTTGTGCATTATGCTTAAGTTCAACCATAGAGTCTTCTAGATTGTACATGTGGCAAAATCTGGTGGAATCTTGATGATATCCAACGGCCAAGATGGTGCTCAAATTTGCCAGCTCTGCACCATCGGATTGGCCTCATCCAACGACCATCTTTCAAAGTTAAAGTTATCCACACACTATATAAAAAATATAAAATATAATATATATATATATATATGGGTATAGATATAGATATGTGATGCGAAAGCCACCCATCATCTCCAATTAGAATAGTGTGTCCATGCACGGATGCAATGTGGCCAAACGATGTCTGCCATCGGTATCTCAAATTCAAACCAGTCTGACCTTGTTCAATGTGTATACATTACAACATGCTCATTTCCAAACCACACCGCGCAGACCTCCGTTATATTCATGCATGCATGGGTTTCAAACATCATGATCTCTTATTCAAATATTTGAATTCAACTTTACATTGATTATGACCTCACCTAGTGTTTTACACCCACACATTGGTCTTCTCTTTATAATTGTACCACTAACTTTCTCTCGTGCATGCATGCACACACACTACCAGTCGGCATTATCCATCGCACACATGCAATCTTTTTCTTCAGGTCGGTCTCCCATGAAGGAACACACACACACACATCCTCCTCTACATCATATCGGGCATTCTTTATCTCTCACGTGCATGCGCAACAATCGATGTTCTATGTGTGTGTGTTTATATATAGCTAGGTCTTTCATAGTTTTCCACATAAAACGATCAATCTACATATCTAGTGAGGTCTCACCCTCTTTCCCACGTCCACATCGATCAATCTATACCTCTCTATATAGGATTACATATATAGCTAATACACCCACATTAATTATATATCCAACGCCCCCTCTCATCATCCATGCCTTCCGCTTTATCTCTCAGACGCGCGCACAATGGCGAAGATAGGGGGCAGCAAGGGCCCTGCCCCCCTAACATCACTATATATCAAGGCTAATATGAATGTGATCATTAGACAATTGCTGGTAAAATGGTTTAAGTTGATGAATTGGCCCTCCTCGTAAAGGACTAGCAATGCTTGGCCCCCTAGCTCATGGGACATTTTTCATGGCTCCACCACTGCGCGCAAGAGCGCACGTTCTCGCCCCCTCTCTCTAAATATCGATCTCGCAGTTGTGCACTCCTTCATAGTCTCCCTCCACTCGGCCCCTCGCACCATCTTCTAGCCCCCCCACCGGATTTTGCCACATGTACAATCTAGCAGACTCCATGGTTAAACTTAAGCATTATGCACAAATCTCAAAACAATAGTGGTTCTCCTTTATTCTAGAATCTTCTGTATCATAACTGCCCAAACATTTTTTCTAGTTGAATTGCCATTATTTGTTTTTACTTTACGCTTTACAATGCACAATTCCATGAATCATAAAATAGATTAAGGGCTTCTTTGATTCAAAGGATTCTTGAAGGAATTTTGGAGGATTCTAATCCTTAGGAACTTTTCCTATCTTGGTTGTTTGATTCGTAGGATTGTAAACCATAGGAATTTTTCCATATGATTCATTTGCACTAGATTTCATAGGAAACATCCCATACACCCAAACCTCTTTGAAAGAATTCTGCGTTTTTTCTATGCACAATCAAACACTCGTACCATCTTGTAGGATTCAAGACGACATTCCACTCTAATCCCATGTTCTTCCTATTCCCGCGTTTTGGAAATCCTACGAATCAAAGAGGCCCTAGGTTTTTTATAAAAACTAATCGATTTTGAATGAGATGAACTATAAGAATTAAATGAAGGTCTACATCAGGCATATATGACTCAGAGCTTACATGCTATTGTGTGGTATTTATTCATAATTTGGTTGCAAAATCTGACGCGTGCAATGCACGTGTACCTTACTAGTACTTCGAGTATGTGCAAAACACAATGGCACGCTACACAGTGTCTCTCTTACAGTTCATGAAGCCATGTGGCACATGTGGAGGCGTTGTCGCGACATCCTTGTGTGGGTTGATCATAGTGACGTGCTGCTGCTTCCAGAAGAATGTACTCGTCCTCCTTGAGCCGCACTAGCGGTACATGCATGAAGCAAAGATGTGCACGCACGCCATGCATGCACTCATTCCCTCGCACGCACATGCGGGTACATGGGCGGACGCAATTTTGTACCAAGATCCACCCCATGTGATAATTTGACGCGTGTAAAGTCCTTCACTTCATTGATGGTCAATTAATACAGCGCATGCAAATTGAGTGGACGTGAGGGCCGAAGAAAGACATTACTACTCCACTGCGTGCATGAGAGTAGTTAAATCATGGGTTGATAGTAGTATTTCCATTGGTCTCCTTCGTATTTTGTGCCAATTTTTGACAGTAACATAATATTTACGCATCTGAGCAGTGTAGTCTACTTGAAATTTATGTTCCACTAAACTCATCGGGGGCCATTTCGGGCCTCGAAACCAAAAACCATCAATTAATCTTTACCTTGTTCCCATCACATTTGAAAGTACTAGTGCTACAATTAAGTGCAAGCCTGCTCACACCTACCAGTACGTACCAAATCTGAACGTGTTCCCACTATGTAGGTTTTAGTACTAGTGCTAGTACTTAGGTTATAAAAAGGGGAACTACCTAACCAAAAATTACTCTACCTTCCTCCTCATAAGTCCTCCTTCTTCGTCCGTCCTTGCCATGGCCGGTGTGCAGAGCTCTAGGTCGAGAACTACTCGTAACAAGGGAGGGGCAACCAAGGCTGCAGAAAAAAAGAGGGCTTGCCACCACGCAGAGACCTCGAAAGATCTCTCACGGGCAGGCGATGGCTCCCAGGAGCGCCCTAGACACGGAGGCGAACATGCCGAGCTAGCGGCACTGGAGTCGTTATCCTTCGACGACATGCCCGATCAGCTCAATAAGCAGAAGGAGTTCATCCACGGCTTGGTGGAGCTGCTGAAGGAGAGCCTCGACGACATGCCCGCTGAGCTCAGTGAGCGGGGGGAGTTGACCGCCGGCTTGGTGATGCTTCTGAAGAAGAGCATTGCCTCAGAGAAGAAGGCGACCGGTGAAATCCTGCAACTTCAGGAGGACAAGGCGAAGCTCTGCCACGAGCTCGACCTGCTGAAGGAGGAGAACGCCAGCTAGAATAAGCTACATGAGAATAGTAGTTCCTCGATGAAGATGTTGCAGGCCCTCGTCATGGAACAGAAGGAGGAGTTGGCGAAGCTCTGCATCGAGCACCCGACTGCTCTGAAGGTACGTAATGCGGCCGTGGAACAGATGATGAAGGCTTGCGTCAAGAAATCTCGCGTCATGGACACAATGATGAAGATGGATGAGGAGACGCACAAGGAGACGGAGGTCGTGGAGGCGATAAAGAAGCAGTTACGACTCCGCGGCCAGCAACCCTTCATGTAGTGAGAGCAGCGCCCCAGACTTGTGTGTGTGTCTTCCTTCTTTTTTTGGGGTGATAATCCTCCTTCTTTTGCTCCTGTGTTTCTTATTTTGCTTCAGGTGTTTCGCCGCACGTGTCACCTTCTCTACGAGGCATAAATAGAACAATGCTAAAAATGAGATGACTAGCAAATTAGATCATTCTTTATCGCTAATAGAACAATGCCTCTTGCTAGTAATATATAATAAGAGTAGAGAGTAGAGGATATGGCACTGGGCTGCCGTGTTTCATGCTCCTCTGTCATACTCCAGTGGAAAACTTGAGTATATCGCACGGTTCTTTGCTCCTCCTCAGGTCATCGGCACATTTATACGAGCAGTCAAATCACAAGGCCCCACCTTCCAGCAGTAATGAGCCATCAAATCACAAACGCCCTCGCCTCTCATAAAAAGGACCAAGCTAGACTGCCCCGCCCTCTAGCCTTTTAAAAAATGTATACATTTGTACAGTAGTAGTATTGATGGATTGTGCCATGGAGCAAAACTAACAAGATGTAATTAAAGAAAAAAGGTGGTACATATAGAGAGCGCTCGTCGCCAAATTATGCATATACTATATGACACTACCCACTATGAAGGTACTAGTAGCATAGACTAGTAACTAGTCTATGCTACTCTCCACTATGACCAGCCAAAGTCGAGGCGCGGATACCAACAAGGGCTTGGTTGTGTCTATACTTGGACAACTCACCCGACTGCATGCGCACCAGGCAGACAAAGCTCGTGTCGTGTTGGTGCTGTGTGCAGCCTGCACATTAACCAAAACCTCGCGCCTCCATCTTAGCCTCCGCGATTTAAACTTCTCAATCTCAAGGCCAAGGAGCAACGTGAAACCTATGATAGAGCCAATCGGGTGGTTGAGAACACTACAATTCGTAGCTACAGATGCGTGTGTGAGAGAGGATGAGTGTGTGCGTGCACCTCTTCTCAGAGTACAAGTGTATGTGGGTGCATCGACCTCGGGAGCAGTGATGGTGTGTGCGAGAAGTCCCGAGAGATAGGTGTAATGCGTCTGAAAAAAAGACTAGTCTATAGCTCGCCACGAGGCTATTCCTGTCGAACGCCAAGCGTAAGATATGTATCCGACGGTGCCAGTTTTTGCACGTACACAACAGTAGAAAAAGAACTAGCACCATGGCATATACTACACCACGGCCGAGAAAACGTGCCGACGTTACGCCATCCGGGAACAGTGCCGCACTTCGAAACTAGAACCGTCAATAAATTTTGAGCGCGTCTCGTCACATTCCAAATTACTACTACTACCACGCTATATTTAATTGCAAACCTGTTCACACCGATCACAACCTAAACGGTTTCCCACTTAGGAGCGTACTAGTAGTACTTGGTTATAAATACTACTATGCTAAGATGACTACACATTCCTCCTCAACTCCTCATCCACAAAAACAATCAAGTCAATCAAGCCATGGCCAGCGTGAGTTCTAGGTCGAGAGATTTCCACCAGGGAGAGGTGAGCATGGAAGAGGAAGCACGAGAGATGCCCCGCCTCACCGCGAAAGCAGCCGACATGTCTAGCCGCCAACAAGAGCAAAGACAGAGGCCCGCCGCCCAAGCAAGCACGGAGGTCCCGCCGCACCGTCGATGTAGCAGACTGGTCCGGCCACGCCGCGGAAGCAGCAGAGATGTCCCACCGCGCCGCCGAAGCAGCACGGAGGTCCTGCCACGCCGCGTCGGCCTGGGAAAATTTCTCACGGGCAGGCGAGGACTCTTACAGGCGCATGCGTGCGATGGTCCATAGCTAGATAGATCATATCTCCGGCTGGGCGAGGTTGCAGGACGAGGCTACCAGCGTCATCTGACAACTAGGGGAGGGCAATACGAAGCTCCGGGGCGAGCACGACCTGCTGAGGGCGAAGATCGCCGGAAGGGCGAAGCAGGTGGAGGAGACCGCTGCCTTGTTGCAGAGGACGGGCGTCATCGTCAAGAAACTTATGGACGAGAATGCCATGCTCCGCATCGAGTGCAACAGGCTGGTGGAGGAATCCGTGGATGCTGCCAAGCTGCGTATTAAGGACATGAAACAGATGAAAGAGATCATCGCCCGCCGCGAGAACTAGTCTCCACGACCTGCAGTGCATAAAGAAAGTAGAGATCAGCGAGCCAGATCGTTGTATGCGTCTTCCTTCTTCTTTTGCCCTTGTGTATTTCGGGCATAGCCGCATGTGGCTTTTTAAATTATCTTCCTAATTATGTAATACAATTATTATCCACTCTCGCCGTCCTTATATATACATTCATCAATCTTGCTATAAGTCACAGTAGATGCTATATAGGTCCGTCGGATCTTACATCAAGATCCGTGCAAAATTTTCTTTTCATATTTTCTTTTTTCTCTCTTAAATCTCAGTCGAGTGAGACATTGCCACGCCATTAAACAGAGGCTCGGGCGCCATTAATGGAGACCTTGGGAGAGAGGTGTACGACAGATGGAGGCCAAAGGGCTCTCCTCCTGGTAAGCACGCGTAGGGGTCTGATCGCACACCTCCCGTACTCTAATAGCTACCCTGCACGGTGCCTCCTAGCTAATAAAAAAAGGGGATGCGTGGCGGCACATAAATGGTAAATAGAACGCCCATGGTTTCAATAATACTTGTGTTTCCGATTGTAATGTGACAGCACTTGTTCCAAAATGACTTTGTTGATTGTTAATGTGTGCGCCTTCGCAAATCGGATAGCAAAATTACCACAGCATGTTGGTGCCATTTCATGACACCAAGCCAAGTTTCATGATTTTCATGCGTGTTTTGGATTCTGAGAATTAAAAAACCAAGTTCCAGCCGAGCCATGACGCCCAGATGTTTGAATTTCATTCCCATTTCTGGCATGGGACCTAGAAATTTACTCGAGGACACACATGTGATTTTTCAACCAGCTTTGGTGCACTGGAGCATGTCCTTGTATTTAAAATTTGAATTATGCACACAAAGGTGACACGTTCCCTCTCAGAACCACGAGCCTTCTTGACAGAAGCTCCGGTTTGCAAAAAACTTATACCAAAACTTGTTCCTATTCTGCACATTTTTTTCCACAACATGGTAGTACCATGACATGACACCATGACAAGTTTCATGATTTTCAGGCGTGTTTTGGATTTACAAGAATTTTAAAACCAAGCTTCTCAATGTTCTCGGCTGAACCACGATGCCCAGATGTTTGAATTTCATTCCCATTTCTTGCATGGGACCTAGAAATCCACCCGAGGACACACATGTGACTTTTCAGTCAACTTTGGTGCACGGGAGCATGTGCTTGTAGTTCAAATTTGAATTATGCACATTAAATGGCCAGAAACTCAATTAATGTATAAAAAAGGCCAAACGAACCCGGAATAATTCCAAAATTTAACAGGGCACTCATATAGTTCCATGTTGCCTCTTTAAAGAAAATCTGGGGGGAAGCGGCGTATATTGTTTCGCACACAAAGGTATAAAGAAATAAATAAATTAGCATACCTATTTAATTCTTGGGTTCTTATTATTTATGCCACTAGTTGTGTATCACTACTCAGTTTTGCCATTAGAAGTTACAACTACTCAAAAAATGCCATCGATCCATGAGATGCCTGCTCAAAAATGCAATTAGATATCTAAAAAATGCCATCGTTAAGTTAGATGTTGTCTCATAAATGCCATTAGACATTGTTATTTTCACGTCAAACCCGTTGACCATGTTACATGACAAAAATAAGCCGATTATCACAATGATAAGTTAATGGTGTCCAGCACAACACACCCCTCAAATAAAACTAAGCACCACAGAATTCTTTGACAAAACTAAGCACCCTGAAATTCTTTGACAACTAAACTGCTGGCTATATGATGTTGACCATATATATTTTACGTATATAATGTCAAGAAACGAGTGGTAGTACTATACCAACTAAAAGATTAAATGTACGAAATATAACGAGAAGAAACATAGCATAGTTCTGCTGGGGCTCACACAACACACCCCTCAAATAAAACTAAGCACACCAGAAATTAAACTAAGCAACTAATCCGTAGACACCAGCATTATAACCACCATGAGCAATGACACTGCCACCTTACTCGGAGTCCTCGTCCACGTCCTCGACTTCGTCCTTGTCCCTCTTCCTCTTGGGCGATACTTCTTTGCTTGAACCACACACTTGGCTCTTACTCTTCATCCAACCCTTGTAGATATGGAAACAAAGGTAGCCATCCATTGCAGCGTAGTGGATGTTATCTATATCTAGTACATTCCACTGCCATGCATGACGATGAAACGTGTACGAAGGTTTCTCTAGTTTACCGTACGAAGGATGAACCATGGCTGCTGCCAGGGTCAGCATTGAAGGCTGAGAGGAGGACACCAGGCTTGCCTTCTGGAGATCGAAGGGCTGGCCTACAACGAGGCCTATCCGACCCAGGATTTCCTTGTCGTTCCTAAAGTCTACAGTAACGAATTTGACTCGGCCGCCCTTGAGGAACTTCTTAAATTCCTCGCACTCAACGTCGGCATGGCATATGTGGTAGACCAAGCATAAGTCATGCACGCAAACCTGGATCACGGCGGGCTTCTTCTTCTCTGCCTCCTTTAGTTTCTTCTTGCTTCCCAGGACTGTGGTGTACTCAACATCTAGCCCAGCGACCCACTCATCATTTGAGTTTTCGAACATGCGTTTGAAGCGAGCAAGGCATTCTTTCACGTTGCGGAAGAACGGGTGTAGATGACGTCAAACTCATCGTCGGTGATGGTTCTAACCTAGCTTGTACTCACTGCCGGTCATGGAGATTTGGGACGCCATGGATTTGGGAGGAGGGTTAGGATTAGTGGAACTGCCGTAATGTGAAAGGACGGGACGACTAGGAGCGGTTTATTGATTGTAAAAATGTCGAGTGGGGCGTGCGAATGGCAGGGTAGTGGCTTGCACGGTGGATAAATGGATTTATACGCAGTACTATGGGGCCGAATTAGATGTCATGTCTACTCGACGCCCAATTAAATGGCTTTCGATGTCATGTCAAGCGTCGGAAAATTATCGGTGATACGAAGCTTTCCATTCTCGCATGATACGGGTTTGAGAGAGCCCTTGGATCTGAGATCGAACGGTTGCATGGCGTGATTCTAGACATATGGGTGAATATCCTATCCTGGAGGGTTATTCTGCAAATTTTCAGCAACTTAGCATGCGACCGTTCGATCTCAGATCCCAGGGCTGCCCGGCAGCCGTATCATGGTCGCGCCTACCACGACCGTCGCCTCGCTCGCGCGGTCACGCCCTTGGAGATTTAACACGATGCGTTAGGCTATCTGATGTTGGCATGTCGTACATAGTCATCACTTAGTCACTCATACAACAAGGTTAGCTGTAAGAGTATTTTTTGTTTACTTCTCTCTATCTCTTTCTACATAGTATTTATTGTATTTTCCAAGGAGTGACCTCTTCCAATGAAATGGTGCTTAGATGAGGTGCTATGGGCATTAAATGGCTTAGCAACTCATGTCCCTAATGCATAGGTGCTTAGTTTTTTGTTGCTAAGTTTGCTTCATCTAGGTACACGCGCTTATCACCGTTTCTTCCTGGGGTCACCAAACTAGTCTCTCTCTTCTTAATTAACTTGCCACATCAGACTTTATGCCTATGTGGCAGGCTTAGCACCTGCGGGATCAAGTACAATAGTGGGCTATAAGCCCGCTTTACATGGCATTTTTGCATATGTGGGGGAAAGAGGCAAGGAAAAAGTGGAGGAGTGGGCTCTCAAGCAAGAGCCAGCCTCTACATGGTGGAGCATCGGGAGAGGCACCTGTATGGAGGTGGTCAGGAATCGGGAGACTCATGCCGGTCGTAGCGCTGCAGTTAAAATGATAATGGCAAGTCAAATCACCGGGCCCCACCTGTCCAGAAGTAACTCGCTATCAAATCACACAGCCCTACGTGTGCAATAGCCTACTCCCTCATCTTCTGGCGTATTTGTCGAACTGACTAGGCGGAACTGCCCCGTCGACCGCGCGGGAAAAGCCCCGCCCTCGACTTTTAAATAGTACAGTATACTAATTTTGTATCCTTGGATTGCGCCATGGAGCAAAGCCTCAAGAAAACGACGGTACACATGTACGGAGTATACAACACGCCCGTCGCGTTCGCGTCGCACCCCAGACGGCCGGTCGGTCTGGCACGCCGCTCTTCGAATGGAATGCGCGTCATATTGTGTTTGCACACACATGTGGGACCGCAATTGAGAACCGACCATAGGCACACTCCCGGCCCCGCAAGTCGGGTGAGTTAATAGAAGAGAGAGACGAGCGATAGTACTACTAGAGAAGTGTTGTAGGAGTACATACGTTGGTACCTGGCCGATCCTTGCAAGACACGGAAGATCAGTTCGTCCATGCATGTGACCAGACTCTAGCAGACATGCCTGGATTGGCTATCGTCTACATATTGTGTAGGCTATGTTGTACATGGCTGTAGTTCTGGTGAGAAATCTAAAAAAAGGTTTCTTGTCATCTCGCAAAATTAGGTGTCATGTGCTTCGGATCACTGCGAGGGTTAAACAGCGACAACTGAGTTGGGCTAGTTATTGGGGGCACATGCACGAAGACTACTCGGCTGCCATCTAGGTCAAGCCGGCTATGTTAATTAGGACATCTATAGACGGACCCCTTTTCTACGAGTTTATCTTTAATTTGAGCTTTGATCCTCGTCTAGTTTGTCCGTCGGGATTCATCTTGTCTCCTTTGGGTAGTGAGGTTATGATTTCTTGTCATGTGGCATTTTTTCGTGTTATATGTTATAATCCGGTGATTCAGATCAAAATGACGACAACTGCGCCTCCGGGGCACGTGCATGAAGACTTCTCGACAGTCATTGCCGGGGTCAAGCTGGCTCCGGCCGGTAGACAAAAGAAAACTAGTACTCCACTATATAGGCAGGAGCCTCCGCGCTTGCTTGCTAGTGTTGCTCTCTTCACACTGTCTCGTCCTCTCCAGATCTAAACACGACAACGATGGCCACTCTCTCTCTCTCTCTCTCTCTAGTCACCGCTGGTCACAGATCCAGCCGGATTCTCTCCGCCGGGGAAGGTGAGAAGGTGCAACATTCACGCAGTCGTCCTCGGCGACGGCTCTTACCCACTGCCGGCGCGTCCCGATCAGCGTGCCTTGCCGTTCTCTCCCAAGCATCGCTGGCGAGGGAGGGCCTCCCACCCCTTCTTCCTCGTTGCCGTATGTGGGCAGATCCGGCCTCCCGCCGCCCACCTAGCGACATCCCGGCGACCCTCAGGTATAACTTCCTTCAAAACTGACCTTGCTCTACTTTCCGAGCTCCTGACGTCGCTGCATTTGTATCTTTTACTATTTCTCAGGCCCCCTCATGTGGATAGGATAGATCGGCTGTTCGAAAACCACCTATCTTTTTTACTGTTAAGAGGTAAAACTAGTTCATGCACTCGAATCTAGTAGTACTTGGTTCAAACAAGGAATAAAGGGGGTGGGGGTGGGGGAAGATTTGTTACCTGAATCTAGGACTTGGTCGAAAGAGGAAATAATGGGGGCAAAAAGTAGCAGAGACTGGCTATCCAACTGGTCTCTAGGTCTAATAGGGAAATAAAGGGAACGCAATACAAACTCAATATAAACCCGATCTATTGGTTGAAAAAGAAAAGAAAGTGGGGACTGGGGGATAAGTCAACAGAGTAAGTTCAGCACTAGATTTGCTAGCCTCACACAGTATAAGGTGGCTATATACTGAACAAAAATGGGACCAACCCAGATATCCTCTTCTGATGTTTGTTGCCCCGACCCACTCTTATGTAATGCCACTCGTAAAATGTAGCAGTCGCACTGTTAAAAGTAAGGACGCATTAAACCAATGTTGTTTTCAATGTAATGCCTCCAGTAATATGAATCAATGGCACTTTTTTTCATGTCCTGCTAAATCTCCCATTAAGATAAGTTGCTTATTTTCCTTAGAGATGCAACTGTCCTGGTCCGCCTACTCTCCAGGAGCTTCATGACCAACCTTGATGTTGCTCAATTTTATTGCAACTAATGAAGAAGAAGCTCTGTGGGTTTCGTTTTCTGTTGGAAATGGAACCAGGGCTGGAGCCCTTTTTAAAAAAAAACAAGAAGAAGAAGCTGCTAGCTCATGGGACATTGCTTCATTTTAGGTGAACTGCACCAAAAGGTCTCATGAATTGAATCATCCATGTTGATGACTGGTGTCATCCCTTCTATGATGGCGTTGACTGCAGATATGGTTCCCATCATGAGGTATGTTCCTTTTTGGTCTGACCATTTGCCAAAGATCCTGCATGTTGATCCTGCTCTTGTGCTACTGTTTTGCCTTTGCCATGATAAAGCAGTAATGTTATTATTTTGCACCTTAATCTAGTGGGACTATTAATTTGAGGCAATGTTTTGGCACCGCTAGTGCCACTGTTTTTTTATATATCGAAAGAGGGGGTTCCCTCCGATTTCAGTTAAGAAACCCAACCATAGAGAACCATTATCCGACAACATCTCAGTGTAAACGGGCAGTTATGCGACAACTACTAGAACGGACCGAGTACTAGCAGGAGGCAAGTTCGCCACATAAGCTAGGCAGGTAGGGGGACGCATCACCAGCTCGACCAAGTTTGGATTACAACCCAAATGCTACCACAGAAACATCGGGGAAGATAGGGAATTTGAAAGAGCCGACTTGACATCGATCTAAGCACCCCGGCCTTCATCCTTGACGCCTTACGGTACACCTCATTTTCCACCTGCTCGACCCTAGCGTCACTGATAAAATGAAGTAATAATAAAGTTAAAATAGAGCGAGTGTCCTCTCTATCATTTCATTTCCAATGTAGATAAAGAAGTGCTTCTCTTTGTTAATGTATGTTTCATCAACTAGTCCCATTGTTAATGTTTAAGCGTTTCTGCAAACTGGGGTGCTTAATTTTAGTTGATCTGCACAAAAATAGAGATTTGAATGTCTCAAGGACCTCCTTGTACTACCGCTGTACACTGATGTTCATCACAGGAAGAAGGCGTATCAGGGAGACTTGGGTCGATTTCCAGTATGATGTAATATTTTCTTCTATTTATTAGTGTATGTTTCATCAACTAGTGCCACTATAATGTAATCACGCCTTTTCATTATCTGTGCAAACAGGGTTATTCAGCTGCATTTTGGTGGAACTGCACAAATGTATGGATGGAACCGACATATATGCAGAGTGCGAGGTGCCAAGTAAAAACTACCAACACCAGCCCTGCTCCATCTAAGCATTGGCATCCACCACCATCAGTGGGATGTGTGGCGCTCACTGTGGACGGATCTTTCTCGGCAGCAAATCCTCTAACCAAATACTAGTAGCTTAGACTTAGAAGAAACACTAGTAGCTTATATTGGCAGTTTTCTAGGGGTGTACTTGTTTCTGAAAGAAGCACCAATCTATTTTTCTTTATTTGTACACAGTGTCACAACTTTGACCCAAAGGTCCAGAGCTATTTTGGGGTGATTGGCGTAGTACTCGGAGACTTATTGTAAGCATGATTTTTATTAGTTGTCACACTGATTGTAAGCATGAGCAGATGGAAGATTAGGTTAGTGCGAAGCTTACCTTAAACCCTACCGACGCCGTTGAAACGAGGCGAGCATCGAGGGAACCCTGGAGAACGGTGGGGAAGCGACGTCGCGCCATCCGGCCTCCTCTTGCGGTGGGAGAACGAATACTCCAGTGGCTCCGGCTGGCTCTGCACCCTCACGAATGGCACACCGTACTCGATCGATTTGTTATCCTCTGGGTGCTCGACCTTCGACCTGTATGCCCACCACCTCCGCCTGACTTTCGCCTCGGGCGAATCTGTCTGCTCCATCGCCCAGAGGAGATACTGGATGAACTTGAAGGACTGCGGCGTGACTGCCGCCAAGGAGTACATCGCCGCCCTCATCACCGTCGTCTCGCTCTTTCACATACATTGCCACATGGCCCTCACCGTCCTCGAAATCTCCCACTCATTGTCAAACCAAGTAAGGATCTCCTTCAACCTGGCTAACTTTGCCTGGTCGCCACCGGCGATCTCTGCTGATTCGCTCTTGCATCCCTCCATAGATGTCCTCCGAGTGGTCCGGTGCTAGCTTTGGAAGATGGGAGGAGAGACGTTGGTCTTTCAATAGAGATGCGGTTGTGGCGTGTCGGTGGTTTTGGATTGGAGTTTTTGGTGAGGAGAGGGGGTGGTTTTGAAATGGAGAAGAGGGAGAGGCGAGACGGTGGTTTTGGAATGGAGATGATGGAGAGGAGAGGTTCCCCTGCCTTTCGGTCGCTGACAGGTGGGCCTCACGCTTGGTGGGACCCTTGTGTCAGTGTCTCAATGGCAGGACGGGCTACGTCAGGGAATCCTTGTCCGAGGAGAGAGGAGGTGGTTTTGCAATGGATAAGAGGGAGAGGCGAGACGGTGGTTTTGGAATTGAGATGATGGAGAGGAGGTGGTTTTGCAATGGAGAAGAGGGAGAGGAGCGTGCGGCAGCGATTTAGGATTGGACGAGAGGGCCAAGCGTGGATCGGATCAAAATCAAAATCAATTTACCCTTCAATTAAGAATGCGACCCCACATTAACCAATCTCCCTTTTATTCTGGGTTATAATTGGCCATGATTTTCGCAAATAAAATATATGTTATACGTTGCAAAAATAATATAATTTGAAAGTACATTCAGATACGAACCAAACGATACAATTTTTGGTGACATGCATTCACATTTTGCTTGTCAAATACAATGCGATGGTCAAACTTTGACCCAAAATCATAAAACAAAACAAAATACTTCCAAGACCAGCGCCGCTCTTCCAGTATTCTCCTCTTAAACCACCGCTGCTCCTCTCCTGTTCCAATCTAAATCCAGCGCCGCTCCTCTCCTCTTCCATTTCAAAACCACCGCCCCTCCTCTCCTATTCCAATCCAAAACCAGCGTCGCTCCTCTCCCGTTCTAAACCAAAACCAGCGCTGCTCCTCTCCTCTTCCATTAAAAATCCACCGCCGGCGAGTGAAGGTGCTGTGGAGAAGTAGATCAATGGAGGAGTACAACCGATACATGAGGATCGCAGATGGCGACCCTATGAAGCTAGCTAGGATGTTGGAGATACAGTCTTAGTTTGACAACAAGGACCAACTAGCGGCGACGGCGACATCCATGGCCAAATGTCCGCAATAGAGCGAAAAGGCGGCGATACTTCAGGAGGGAGTCGCGCGGGAGTACATAGAGCTGCTCCTCTGGGCCATGGAGCAAACAGATTCACCGAATCCGATCGTGAGGGAGCGGTGGTGGGAGTATAGATCCCAGATGGAGCATCCACCAGAGATTGAAGGATCGAGCATCTACAGGGTGCCGTTTGTGAGGGTGTCGTGCCAGAGCGAGCCGATGGAGTCTTCGTCGACCGAACCCAACTGCAAGAGGAGAAAAACAGTTGGCCCGACGATGCTTCCCCGCCATCCTCTCCCTCGCCGTTCACATCGTCTCACGGGGCGGCTATCTGCCGCCGATGAATAGGAGGGATTGCCCCCCTAGACCAATATTCGGGCAGGTTGCAAATTGTCAGGAGAAGCTTAGGGTTGTTAGTATTTGCAGGTTGTGAATTGTGTTTTGTGTTGTGTATTTTGAGAGTACTTTCAGATATGAATGTCTTTTGAATTTCAGATCTACAGTATTGAGCATATGAAGTATTTTATGAATTATAGAGATCTATTTTTAGCACTTCAAAAAATATAGTTTCATAGGAGTATAAAAGTGCAGACAATGTGATTCTCAGAGAAGAAACTGCAAGTTTCAGTTTCAGATAAGAAACTCCAAGTTCAGTTTCAGATAAGAAACTGCAACTTTCGTGAGGCGAGCATTTATATTAACACGGCCTTTTCAAACAGTGTTAACATAATGCTGGAAGTTTTATTCATGGTCAAAACTGGAACTACCAGCCAGTTAACATCATGCTGATCAACATTCATGCATAGCACATCTTCATATGATGCAGAGTCAAAAAGATATGCTATTTTCAAGATGCCCACACAATGTCGAGTGTGCTAAAAACAGACAAAACGAGGGACGCTGCTGTCTGCCCTTGTGAACATGCTGAACAAACGAGAGGAATCTGGAGAGGACTGTACGTGGAGAGGCGGACAGTCGGGACCCACTAGGTCTATGGCCGTACGCAAGCAAGTGCCTCATCGAAATATACTTCCTCCTAATGCTATACTAACATTGGGGCCCACGGGTTTGTCAACATAGTTACATTTTTTTAGGTGCTTCAACGTAGTTACTATAAGAGATAAATTCACAACAAAGCCGGGGAGCTGGCAGGTATCCTTTATTATCACTGGGCAGCAAGTATCAGCTGGGTTTTGGGCTGCCCCATCCAGGCTTTCTTTTTTAACATGCGCAGCCCACGACCTCAGATGGGAGGTCCATAGGCCTGTTTCTATTTTCTTGAGGGCCGTCATGTATCGACCGGCCTGTGGACCTCCCATCCGAGGTTTTATTTTTCCTTAAACATCGGCAGCCCAATTTATGTATTTTTTTTAATAAAACGCAAAGGTCTGTTCTATTTTTCTATATAAGAATAGGAACGCTTGGTCCAACTTATGTTTCCCTTCTAACTATATTATATATATTTAAATTATTTTATATGTTATTATATATTATTTTTATTGTCATCATATATTTAACAGATACTTACATATGTAAGAAAACAATATCCCACATCTTATTAACTTATAAAAATAATTTCTTAACAATAAAATCCTGGATTTTTTTGGCAAAGAAAAACCTGATGATTGTGTACAAAAGCTTGGTAAGATTTAAGGACCAATGTAATAATAAACCACTTATTATATATATATATATATATATATATATATATATATATATATATATAACAAAATGCTCAGCCGCTGTTTATTTTTTGATAACATTGCTGCGCCCACGCCAACATTATAATTAGAATAAGCCCAACAAAATGCTATATTTCGAGGAAGTGCAAATGGCCTGTAATTTTTTAGGAAAAACATAAAGGGGCCGCATGGACGCTACATTATTATTTCACCCAGCCCAGCTAATGGACTGTAGTTCAAAACAAAAGAGATCAAATGGACTGTAAATTCTACCCCGCAAAAAAAGACTGTAAATTCTAAAAAAATAGGTTGAATACGTGCCACATTTTTGGAGGCTGAAATGTGGGCCAATAGGTCGAAGCCAATGTAAGTCATTGTCAACTTAGTCAACAAATGATTCTGACATCGTTAGCCGTTGGATTTACATCCAACGACCGACATCCATCTTCAATCTCTCGTCTTCTTCCTCCAGCGCCGCCGGGACCACCTGCTCCCGTCTCCTGCTGCTAGCAGCTCTGCCTAGCACGCTTCGCTGTGAAGCGCTACTCCACCGTTGGCCAAGCCATCCCTCCACCCCTCCACACCTCCTGTTCTTCTACACCGACTGCCGAACCACACCGCACCAGAACCAGTTAACCCTCCTACACCTCTTCGTCTGCGAATCTACTCCCGCGTCTTCCCATCTCCGGCTCGTTGCTGTCCGGGGCCTCGCCGTCGTCCACCACCTTGGATGCGCTCGGCGCGGAGTGGTCAACATGGTCAACAAATGGCACCATCAGAAGTAGACTGTGCATGGAGAGGCTGACAGCTGGGTCCAAGGCCGCACGCAAGGAAATGCCTCCTTATTATGCACAAAATAATGATTCCTCCACCTGACAGCTGGGACCCACCGGAAGGGCCTCTGTATTTCGCGAAAAATGTTCCCACCGCTGACAGGTCGGACCCACCAACTATATCTTCGCATGCAAGGAAGTGCCTCCTTATTATGCACAAACAAATGAATACCCCCTACTAGCTGGGACCCATAATAGTGGGAGGCTGACTTGTGGGCCAACTAAGTTGACGGGGACGGAGGGCTTTGTCAACTTACTCAATATGAACGATTCTAGCTCCAGTGACCGTACGATGTCCATCCAACGGCCATAGTGCTTCTTCAACCTCTGGTCTTCTTGCTCCAGCCGCCCAAAGCAGCGCCGGTCGTGCCTCGCGCTCCTGCCTCCCGTGGCCGGCTGTGATGCGGCGGAGGCCTCACCGCCCCCTACTACTCCCACCGCTAGCCATGCCATCCCTCTAGTCACCCACACCCCCTGTGTCGGGAAGGCTCATCGTACCCACGGACACCTATGGGGCCGGCGGACCAGGCCCCTTTGTGGTTCGGAGGGGGGCGGAGATCGCACGAAGAGCGGATCGAGGCAAGGCACACGAGCAGTTTACCCAGCTTGGAGCTCTCCGGAGAGATAAAACTCCTCTGCTGCTTGTTTGATGTATTGTGTTCTTGCTAGGGAGCGATGCGAGCTACAAAACCTAAGCGTGAGCGTATCTGGTCTCTAGTGAGTCGAATGAACGAAACTCGAACCCCTCTACGTTGCGCATGGGCCTCCTTTTATATGCTCAAGGGGTCTCGGCGGTGGCAACACAGGCGAGGTACAAATGTAAAAACAGAAGTTGGTACACCTACTCGAGCGATTATACAATTGCAAAATACCTAACTCGACGGAAGGACAAAGCAATAAATGCCCGTCAGTGTCGCCCAAACAGTGCAACAGAGACCGTCAGGTGCGCCTCCGCTCGCCATGATGGCAAGATTGTCAGCGCCGCTTATCGCTGCTCTCCGCTGGCTGCACAGCCTCTCGACACGCGCGCATGGATCGGTCCCATGGCGACACGTCGCTGGATGAGCTGGAGCGGAGATGAAGAGAGGTTGCTTGCCGCGGCCGAATCCTCGTCGCGTCCGGAGGCTTGTCGCGCTCCGAGCCTTCCCGGCAAGCTCCTCTTGCCGGGGCCTTGTCTTCTGCATGCCTTGAGTGGCCTTCCAGACAAGCTCCTCTTGCCGGGGCCTTGTCTTCTTAATCAAATAATTTGTTCTTGAATGGCTCCAAAGGAACCACGGAGGATCTTGGCGGTGACGAGGTAAACCCTGCCGCTGAGGTGCTACAACTGTCTGCGGCACGAAAGTACGGGATACTAGGGTACCCCTAATCTAGTACCCCGACAGGAGCCCCCGGGCCTGGGCCGTACACGGTGCCGAGCGCTGTCGGACCAGGCCCAAAACAGTGCACGGGCACACACGGCCTCGACCACGTCGCAATTCGCTCCGGACCCACCACGATCCCCACTAACGGCACGCACCGGACGTGGCGTCGTGCGAGAGATCGTGGGCGTGGTCGTGGGAGTTTCTTTATTAGGAAAAGCGGAACGTCCGCCCCCTCCCCCTCTTTATAAGCGGAGGAAACAGGGGCAGGCCGTCCACTCCGCCATCGCTGTCTTGTGAAGAAAACCACCGCCGCTCCCCCCTTCTTCTCCGGTGCGAAGAGAGCAGCGCCCCGCCCCCCTTTCGCCACAAGCGCGCTCACCGCCGTCGGCCTCCTCCGCCACCCTCGCCATGGCTCCGAAAGCCGACAAGGAGAAGGGCATCAAGTCGGCCGAGGCGCAGCGGCGCGCGGCGCGGGGCAAGGAGCGGGCCATCTTTCCCTGCAGCTCGGCGCCAAAGGGAGCTGCGGATGTCTTCTACCTCTTTTGGTCGACGGAGACGCGTGCGCATCCGCGCACGAAGGTACTCCCCGCCTCCGCCTCCGATTTGGCCCCAACAGGGTACCCCTTTTTTGCCCTTTTCTTCTATTGCGGGCGTTGCCCGCCCTTTTCCGAGTTCTTCTGCGACATCATGAACACATTTGGCCTCCGCCTCCTTGATTTCACCCCCAACGCCGTCTTGACTATGGCAGTTTTCGCGCATCTTTGCAAAAACTTTGTCGGAGTCCACCCAAATGTGGCACTCTTCCGCCACTTCTTCGTGCCCCGCGTCGAGAGAGGAGAGCCGCTTGCCGGAGGGATAGCTTGGGTCTCCAGGATCGGCAAGAAAGAAGCGTATCTAGAAGGAGAGTTCCGCAACAAGTGGGAGGAGTGGAGAGCCAATTGGTGTTGGGTCGTAGAGGAGAACCCGCAGCCCTTCACTGCCGTGCGCCAAACCCCAATAGTGCGCGGCAGAGATTGGAGTAACTTGGCGCCGGAGGATGCAAAGTTGAAGATAGCTGTGACCCGGATTTTGCGCCTCAGGCTTGCCGGATTAACCGTAGGCGCAGTTGGCGCAGACTTCCTTCGCCGCCGCATCGCTCCCTTGCAGGAGAGGAGGAGGCCTGCTTGGGAGTTCCAAAATGCGGCAGACATCATGAGGCTGCGCCCGGGCCTGAACTGGAACTTCACCGTCTTGGAGTTGGACGCGATGCTGCTAGAGCTGTTCAAGAACGACCCCGATCACCCTGAGTGGTTTAGGTTGCCGAGGGGGGTCGTACCATTGTGCAACAACTCAGCGCTCGACCGCATCCGCGCCATGATGCCGTTGTGCGATTCCCATGGGATCGTTCCAACTGGCGAGAGCCCCGACGAGGTCGTGCAGCAGTTCTTCGACGACTTAGAAGAAGTGCCGATCCGCTCCGATGAGCAGAAAAGGCTCACCCGCGACACCACCGACGAGGAGATGGCGCGTATTGCCACCAGGGTGGAGGAGGCGGCAGCAGCCGCTGCCGGTGCCGCTGGAGCCTTCGGGTATACCGTGGAGGAGGCGGACGCCGCGAAGGCGGCAAGCCTTGCCGGCGAGGGAGGTCGTCGGCGAGGACGAGCTTGTCGAGCCCGAGGCCGGGTCGAGTGGACCCGCCGAGGGTGCTTCTTCTCCACCACTGGCGACTTGCCGCCAGCCGAGCCCCCGGCCTCGCTGAAGAGGCGTCTCCGCAAGGCCGGAGACGAAGTCGAGGCGGCAGATCGCCCACAAGAAGAAGCGCCAGCGACGCGGCCCACCGCTGCAAGCGAGGTTGCAGCGAGCGCCCCACACTGCTGCGACAACCGGGCGGGATCTTCTCGAGCCACCGCCGACGCCTCCGCCAAGCGGCCAGAGAGCCCACTCCCCGCCTCGTCGCACCGGAGGCGAGCCGAGTTTGACTTCTCCGCTCAGCTCCGAGGAGGAAGGCGAAGAGTAAGCTCTTGAGATTTGTGCTTGTATTTCTTCAATTTTATTGCTTCATCTTGAATCTGATTTGCTTGCTCGACTCTTTCCTTTTCGTGACGCCGCCCAGAGCGTCGAAGAGGGCCAAGATCCCGGCAGTCGTCGTTGAGGATGATTCTCCCGTGGCAACAGGGGACGCGTCTGAGACCCCTTGCCGGACCAGCAACCCTTCCTCGTAGCAGCCCCCAAAGACATCCCCTGAGTAAGTGTGCAGTTTTCTCCTTACTATTAGGTGCGCAAGGGTGCCCTTTCTTCATTGATACCTGACTGTTTGCTTGTGTAGGAGCAGAGCAGCCTCATCAGGAGGGCTCGGAAGCCGCCCCCGAAATCCTGTCTGCTGCCACTACGCCGCCAAGGGAGGAATCTCCGGCAAGGGAACGCCCTCCGACAAGGGAGGCCACTCCGGCAAGGGAGGCTACCCCGGCAAGGGACAGCGCCAGTGACCCTCCAGTGGTCGAGGCCATGGCTGCGGATCCCGTTGCAGGTAATTTCCTTACACGAAAATTTTCCTTAGGCTTGCTTTCTTTTGTTTCTCTTTTTGAACATTCGCTTGACTGCTCTTTCTTCGTCTGACGCAGAGCCGATGGAGGTCGAGGCCGCCGTCGAGGAAGAAGAGGCCGTTGTTGTGGAAGAAGAGGCCGTCGCCGACGAGCCTGTTGGCGAGAAGGCCACCGAGGCTGCCGACGCAGAAGCCGGCGAGGGGTCGGGCGATCGCACTGACGGCCCTGAGGCCGCAGGAGCGCCAAGCGCTACACCGACAACACCGACTCCCGCCGCTGTTACGGCCAGTTCGAGGAGCTCAGCCCGGCCGCCACCAAGGCCGGGCGAGGGTGTCTTCATCAAACTCCCCGGGAACCGAGCTCCGTGGCGCCGGTCGAGGAGAGACCTTCGACGGCGAGCTGCTCGCCTCTCTGGGCCGACGCTGGTGGACGCGCCAAGCAGCAGCGGCGAAGTTCGAGGAGGAGCAACTGGGAAGAAGCTCATTGTCGCTCTACCGCGCCCGGCAGGCCAAGTTGGAGACCCGGGAGGTACTTGTCGCGAGGGCAGGAGCGGACATGGAGAAGCGCGCAGAAGAGCTCCGGAGCGCCAACCAGGAAGCTCTCCGCGACGTAGCAGAAGCGCAGGGACAACTTGCAGAAGAGCGCACGGCCTTCATCCTTGAGAAGGCCGCAGCTGAGGAGGAGCAGCGGCTGGCTGCTGAGAAGCTCTCCGCGCAGGAAAGCGAGCTGGCGCAGCGGAAGGTCAACCTGGACAGCCACGAAGAAGACCTTGCCGCACGTGAGGAGTCACTTGGCGGGGCGCTTAAGGAAGCGAAGGATGCTGCCACAGCCGCCGAGGCCGCCAAGGAAGAGCTGAAGGCGAAGGTGGCACAGCTGGAGGCCAGCCTCAAGAAGAGCGGCGAAGAGCTTGCCACGCTCAAGCCTTGACGCCGAGAAGGACGCCTACACTCTTGGCGAGCTGCAGAGTCGTCTCGCTGATAGGGGCAAGGAACTCGACGCCGCCAAGGATTCCAAGGCGGATCTTGAGCTGAAGCTGACCACTCTGACACAGACGTTGGACGGCGCCAGAGAGCGGGAGGTGGGCTTGTTGGAGGCGATCAAGGCCAAAGAGGAGCTGCTAGCGGTCGCTGCCTCCACCCAGAGCACCTTGAGGGAGAGCGTGGAGCACCGGATCAAGGTCTTGTGGACACCGCCACGACATCCACAACAAGTCGATGGAGCTGGGGATGGCGGACCTTGCATACTCCTCCGACGAGCATCTCCAACCCAAGCGCCAAGCTCGGTTTATTCTTCAAAGGCGTGGTGGACGGGTCTCCAGCCGACTCCGGGAAGAGGTCCCAAAGCGGATGGCCGAGGAATCACGCCAGATCTGCAGCAGGAGCCCTCAAGAAGGTGTTGATAAAGGTGGCCTTCCGCAATCCGGGCCTCAACCTTAACGGCGTCCTCAGATCCTTGCCGCCAGATGCCAACGTGGAGGAGCTCAAAGCCCTTGTCGCACCCATTATGGACAAGGTGAACAAGATCAAGCGGACTGATGGCGACCGCGTAGACTAGGCCGCCAATTTTATATCTTCCTTGTCGCTGTCGATCATGTTTAGAACACTTTGTTAGATCAGCGACAAGTTATTTTGTAATATACTCTATCTTAGGCGATCAATGCAACGTTATTTCCTCTACTTGATTCCTTCCTTTGTACGTTCCTGCCTTACGCGTTTGGGGGACTTGTCGGTGCGGGCACTTTTGCCGTGAGCGCTGAGTCCTAACATCAAGCCGGGCCGGCAAGGCCTCCGACAAGCAACCTTGTCGCGACTAGCTGCAGCTCACTTAAGTTGTTGAGCGGAATCGAAACAAAGTAAGGGCGCGACTAGCCTGCAAGTTGGTTCCTCTGCGCACAGGTTTTCCATACAAAGTACTATCGTTCGAGGAAGATAACTTAAGAATTTAAAAATTGATTGCTCAAACTTTGGCAACTTAGCTTTTCTGTCTCTTGCTCCCCGATGAGGCGAAACTTCCTCGAGCGGTGCCTGGTCCATAGTATTATCATCCTCTTCCTTCCCCCCTGGTTAACTTGTGCGCGAGGGAGCCTTCCTTTCTTTGAGAAAAGAGAAAGAAGAGGAAATAAAGTTATGGAGCCTAGCGGCTCGATTTTGCTTACCGGGTGTGGTTGCTGCACAAAGTGTTAGCCAAAACATGTAATAAAATGATGAAAGCATGAATTTGACAAGTTGTGCGCAACACATGAGCTTTATCGATGCATCGGGTCTCATACCGGCTTTGTACAAAGGATTACATGCAACAAGCGGCAAGACTTGTACAAAAGGTGGTTGCTTGAACGGGTTCCGCAACCGCGCCTCTATGGGTAAACTTGCGAAGATGCTCAATGTTCCAGAGTTGCTCACCGATGCCATCTTCGGTCTCAAGGCGGACAGCGCCAGTGCCTAGTGACCTGCTTTCACCCGATAAGGGCCTTCCCACTTCAAGGTCAACTTGTTTGAATTCTTGGCGGTCTGAACGCGCCAAGAACAAGGTCGCCTTCCTCGAGACTTCCGCACTAACTCTGCGGCTATGGTAGCGACGCAAAGCTTGTCAGAAGCGAGCAGCTCGCCAATGGCTTCGAAGACGATCCTCCTCGAGGAGCAGCGCGTCATCTTGTCGCAGCTGCTCTTGCTCAAGCTCATCATAAGCGAGTACTCGAGGCGATCCGTGTACGAGTTCCGTGGGGAGAAATGCCTCTGCTCCATAGACTAGAGCAAAGGGTGTCTGGCCAGTGGCTCGATTTGGCGTCGTCCTGATCGACCAAAGAACCACCGGCAGCTCCTCGATCCAGTTTCTTCCGCACTTGTGCAGCCTGTCGAAAGTTCTGGTCTTGAGCCCGCAGCACTTCAAAGCATTTTCCTCTTCGCTGACCGTTGCTTCTCGGGTGAGCAACGGAAGCAAAGCGTACCTTGGCGCCAAGATCTTGGATGTATTGCATGAAGGTGCGACTCAGAATTGTGTGCCGTTGTCGGTGATGATCCTGTTAGGGATTCCAAACGGCAAACAATCGACCAAGAACTTGATCGCCGACCGTCTGTCACCTTCCTCATCGCTTCCACTTCCGGCCACTTTGTGAACTTGTCGATGGCGACGCATAAGTACTCAAAGCCCCGACAGCTCGGGGAAGGGGCCGAGGATGTCGAGCCCCTGCACCGAAAATGGCCGTGATAAAGGGATCGTCTGAGAGCTTGAGCTGGCTGGTGTAACTGTTTGGAATGGAACTGGCACGCTTCACACTTGGTTACATGTGCAGTTGCATCCTTGATGGCTTATTTCAAGAAGAAACTTGCCGGAAAGCTTTGCCGGCAAGTGCTCTTGCGCCAATGTGGTGACCACATATGCCTCCGTGTATCTCTGCCAACAGCTTCTGTCCATCTTCCCTGGGAATACACTTCAATTTCACACCGTTGAGTCTTCTTTTGTACAGTATGTTGTCGACAAACTGGTACATACTTGACTGTCGGGCTACTCTTTCCGCTTCTTCTTGCTCTTCGGGAAGTTCTCCTGTCTGAAGAAAATGGACAATCTGTTGCGCCCATGCTGGAGCTTGTGGCTCGACAACAAGGACCAAAGGCACATCTGCTGCTGCGGGAACATCAGCTTCCACGGCAAGAACTCCGCGACCTGTCGGAGCTTGATGTTCCTCGGCAAGCTTGCCGGAGCAAGACTTGTCGGGAGCGTCTGCTTCAACAAAACAAACCCTGGGGTCTGTCGGAGCAGACTGCCCCTCAGCACTGTTGGAGTTGATCTTGGGGACCTTCGCAACGGCGGCTTCGGGAAGCTCTGCCGGAAAGTAGTCACCAGAGATCAACTTCCTCTTCTTGCATTGCCCAGTTGGTGGTGTTACGGTTGGCTGAGTCAGCTTGAGCACGAAAATCCCTGGTTCCACAGGCAACTTAAGTGCGGCGCGACTTTGACAAAGCCGTTAGCAATATCATTACGAGCTCTTGGAACATGTTCCATTTGCAGCCGTCAAAGTGCTCTTCTAGCTTCCTCACTTCATCAACGTAGGCTTCCATCAACGGACTCGTAATCTTTGTTCACTTGGCGGACGACAAGCTGCGAGTCACCCCGATAATAAGCTTTTTGATCCCAAGGTCCACTGCGATCCCGAGACCGCAAGCAAACCTTCATACTGCAGATTGTTTGTCGCTTGCTCCTTGGGAAAGTGCATCTGGACTACGTGCTTGAGGTGCTCTCCGTGGAGTGCGATAAGAAGCACGCCAAGACCGGGCGCCTTGCAGCGAGAAGGCACCATCAAAGTACATCAGCCACTCTTTGCTTGCTTCCTTGACGGAATGCTCGCCTCCTAATCTCTTCATCCGTGTTGGCGCCCATTCTGCTATGAATTCTGCCAACGCCTCGCTTTTGGATAGTTGATGTGCTTTCAAACTTGACACCAAAGCTTGATGTTCCAATGCCCACTCAACAATCCTGCCCGTTGCTTCCGGATTCTGCAGATCCTCTTCACGGAAAGCGAGTGACAACTGTGATCTCATGTGCTTGGAAGTAATGGCGCAGCTTTTCTCGAGGCCATGAGGAGGCCGAAAAGCAATTTCTGCACACCGTAGTACCTTGACCTAGCCCTCTCGCAAGAGGGAATCGACAAAGTAGACTGGGCGCTGCACCATCCTTTTCTCGTGATCTGGTCATGCGTCTTCGTGGATTCGCCCTTGTCGGGACCAGAGCTCGCCGGGCGAAGCCCCCCGCTTGTCGCCGGATGTGCTTGCCGTGGTTGCTGGTTTCGTCATCCGCCTCCCTCTCCGCTACTAACGCAGCACTAACCACTTGATTGGTTGCCGCTATATATAGCAGCAACTTCTCTTGTGGCTTAGGTGCGACAAGTGTTGGAGTGGAGGATGTATCTCTTCAAGTCTCGCAGTAGCAGCCTCCGCTTCGAGTCCATTTTCATCGACCTGCCTTTTTCAAAATCTTGAAAAATGGCAGGGCGCGCCAGCAGACATAGAAATAAACCCGCCGAGAGCAGCTATGCAACCGCAAGTCTTCGTACATCCTTGACGCGCTTTGGTGCTTCAATCTGCTCAATGGCCTTGATCTTGTCGGGATTAGCTTCAATCCCTCGTTGAGATTGAAGAACCCGAGAAGCTTGCCGGAAGGGACTCCAAACACGCACTTCTCGGGGTTGAGCTTGAGGTTGATCTTGCGTAGATTTGCAAAGATCTCGTCCAAATCTTGAACCAGAGTTGCTTTGTCCTTGCTTTTGACCACTATGTCATCCATGTAGGCTTCTACATTTCGTGCATCTGCGGCTCAAAAGCGTCATGGACTACCTTGCAAATGTTGAACCAGCATTCTTCAAACCGAAGGCATCCGTATGAAATAAAGATGTGCCACATGGTGTGATGAATGCGGTCTTCTCCTCATCTTCTTCAGCCATGAAGATCTGATGGTATCCTGAGTATGCATCAAGAAACGAAAGTAAATCACATCCAGCCGTGGAGTCAACAATCTGGTCAATGCGCGATAAGGGAAATGGATCTTCGGGACAAGCTTTATTAACATCCGTGAAGTCAATACAAAGTCTCCATTTTCCATTTGCTTTGCGCACGACTACAGGATTGCCAACCACGTAGGATGGAGCACTCCTCTGACAAGGCCTGCTGCTTCCAGTTTCTTGATCTCTTCTGCTATGAATTCTTGGCGCCCACCGCTTGCTTCCCGACTTTTTGCTTGACGGCGCGCATGAGGACAAACGGCCAGCGGTGCTCAATCACTTTCCTGGGAACACCGGGATGTCGACGGTTGCCATGCAAACACGCCGACATTCGCCATGAAAGCAACGAAGCGCCTTCCTATTTAGGGTCGAGAGGCACCGATGGTAAAGGTACCACCAAAGTGCCGTCCTCCTTGGCGGGCACCCTCTTGGTCTTTGGCGGAGCTACCATCTTCTTGCACTTGCCGGTGGAGCTCGATGGTGCGTCCTCGACGGTAGCGCAACACTCCGAAGAGGTGCGCTTGCCGGAGTAAGCATCAGAGCCCTTGCCGGACTTGGACTTTGTCTTCTTCCCCCCGGGAGCTTCAGCGGCAAGTGTTTGGCAATCTGTCGCGGCTGCTGCATCCCGGTAGATCTTGTCGGCACAGATAAGGGCATCCTTCTTGTCGCCATGGACAGAGATGATGCTTATCGGGCCTGGCATCTTGAGTAAGTTGTAGGCGTAGTGAGAGGCTGCCATGAACTTGGCGAGTGCTGGACGGCCAAGTATCCCATTGTAAGGCAATGGGAAATCGGGAACGTCGAATGTGACCCTCTCAGTCCTGAAGTTCAGCTTCACGCCAAATGTTACCGCAACATAATCTTCCCCTTCGCTTGCTCCTTCCCGGGTTGATTCCTTGGAAGGTGCCGGTCTCTTCGAGCTCACTGTCGGGGATTTGAAGCTTCTGGAGCACCGCGGAGGAGATCAGATTCAAGCCGGCCCCGCCGTCAACTAGCATTTTGGTGACCTTGAGGTTGCGGATGGTTGGTGAGACCAACATCGGCAAGCACCCGACCGCAGTTATGCGATCAGGGTGGTCCTCAATATAAAAAATGATAGGCGTCTTTGGACCACTTCGTAGGCTTGCGTGACTCTACGGATGGTTCTGCTGCATTGACCTCCCGCATCCATTGCTTGAGTTGGCGGTGGGAGGTATGCAGGGAAGCACCCCCGTCAACGTAGAGGACCTCTGTGGCTTTCTGAAACTCCTGCTCATCAGCGTCGCCGTCTTCCATATCTTCGTCATCGTCCTCATCTTCATCCTTGTCGCGGCCGCAGGGAGGTCTGTCTCCTTGCCGTTGCTTGGCCTTGCCGCGGCGTCCTCCCCGGCCGGGACGTTTCTTGCTTGCTCCCCTAGCACCTTCCTGGGCCTTCTCCTTGTCGCGCCGCTCGTACTCAGCCCTCTGCTGTTCGACAAGCTGCTCGACCTTCTTGCAGCTCTGGAGGTCGTGGCCCTTGGTGCGGTGGATCTTGCAAGATCTTGCTTGCCGAGCCGTCCGCTTGTCGGCGGCCGCCACCGACCAGTGGTTGGCGTCGGCAACCTCCTTGCCGGAGCCACCAGCCTTGGCGTTCTTGTCGCCACCTCCGTTGCGGACTGCTCAACAGCTAGCACTTCTCTACCTTTCTTCTTCCTGTTGCCTCGCCACCGACTCTTCTTTGCCGGGGCGGTCCCCTCACTGTCAGATCCTACTTCTGCATTCTCTCCGGGGAGTCTCCTCCCTTCCCCAGCACGTGCACACTTGTCGGCCAAGGCGTACAGCTCACTGACGTCCTTGACTTTGCACATCGCCATCTCCTCCCTCATCCTGCGGTTCCGCACATTACGATGAAACGCTACCGATCACCACGGCAGGGTGGACGCCCGATGTTGTAGTGCACACGGTGAATCTCTGAATGAATTTGCGCAGGGACTCTCCTTCCTTCCTTCCGGCGGCAGATGAAGGTCACTCTCTTGGCCATGAGGTTTGTGGCCACCGTGAAGGCGCCAACAAACCGATGGCACAGATCTGCCCAAGAGGATATGGAGCTGTCCGGCAAGTGCATGAGCCAAGATCTCGACGTTGGGCTTGAGCACGGCGGAAGTAGTTGGCGAGGATCTTGTCGTCCCGTCCCCCGCAGCCTGCATGCGATGGTGTAGATGCTAAGGAACTCCGACGGATGCGTCCCGCCATCATACTTCTCCGGCACGTCTGGTTTGAAGTTTTTCTGGCTGGGCCACTGGACTTGCCGCAGCTCACGAGTGAACGCAGGGCAACCTACCGCGTACGGCAAGTCGCCTGGCTCCTCCGGCGCGCGCATGTCAACAGAAGGCCCAGCGCGCTTGTCGGACTGACGTCGCGCTTCTCTCCGGCGCTCGATGCGAGTTCGAGCGTCCTCTTGTTGTCGCTCATGAAGAACTTGGCACTGATCGCGGCGAGCTCGCGGATCCGACGACGCGGTGGAGTCGCTGTCGAGGTGGATCCGGTAAGTCGGCGATCTTGGCCTTCGTGGCGGAGAGTGCATGGTAGGTGCACCACCGACAGTCTGCCGCCACCGGCTCGTGCCTTGTCGTCTTGCCGCGGCAACGATGGCGTTAGTTGCCTCGGGCATCGCCCGTTAGCAAAGCCGATGAGGCTCGATAGTGGCCCTCCACTCGTCGACCTTGTCGGCCGTTGGAGGGTAGTCGAGAGCAGCTGCGCTCTCGCCAGAGCTACCGCTGGAGTAGTGGGTGGCATTGGCGAACGGTGCGAGGAGCGGATATGCTCGGACTTCTAACCACGTTAGAAGGAGCAGCACCGTCCGGAGACCGTATCTCACTCGTGCCAGCATGTTGGCGCGCATGCTGGTCTTGAGGGTCTCGATCCAACGAACGTATGGCATTGTGAACTCCATGACGCTGTTGGTCCCGCGTCTCCTGAGATGGGCGCGGGGGATGCGCGGACGCCGAGGTTTGCGGGGCCTTGTCCTTGGACTTGGCAACATCGTGAACACCTTCGTCGGCGCCCGTTCCTCCGCCAATCGCCCCACGACCCGCTTTGCTGCGGCGAGGTGGGTACGACGCAGACGGCTCTGCTGCCGCCAAGCCTTCTTCTTCGGTGGCATGTTGAGGAAGATGTTGAGGACGCTGCTCGTGTGAACGCCGGATCAGATTCACACGGCCTCGACGCCCCTACCGGGCGCGCCAAAGATGTCGGGAGGCTGATCGCACCCACGGACACCTATGGGGCCATGGACCAGGCCTCTTTGTGGTTCGGAGGGCGGAGATCGCACGAAGAGAGCGGATCGAGGCGAGGCACACGAGCAGTTTACCCAGCTTCGGAGCTCTCGGAGAGATAAAACTCCTCTGCTGCTTGTTTGATGTATTGTGTTCTTGCTAGGGAGCGATGCGAGCTACAAAACCTAGCATGAGCGTGATCTGGTCTCTAGTGAGTCGAATGAACCAAAACTCGAACCCCTCTACGTTGTGCATGGGCCTCCTTTTATATGCTCAAGGGTCTCCGGCAGTGGCAACACAAAGCGAGGGTACAAATGTAAAACAGAAGTTGGTACACCTACTCGAACATTGTACAGGCAAAATACCTAACTCGGCGACAAGGGACAAAAGCAATAAATGCCCGTCGATTGTCGCCCAAACAAAGGTAATAGAGACCGTCAGTGCGCCTCCGCTCGCCACGATGGCAAGCTTGTCAGCGCCGCTTATCGCTGCTCTCCGCTGGCTGCACAGCCTCTCGACACGCGCGCATGGATTGGTCCCATGGTGACACGTCGCTGGATGAGTTGGAGCGGAGATGGAGAGAGGTTGCTTGCCGCGGCAAGCGCCTTGCCGCGGCCGAATCCTCGTCGCGTCCGGAGGCTTGTCGCGCTCCGAGCCTTCCCGGCAAGCTCCTCTTGCCGGGGCCTTGTCTTCTGCATGCCTTGAGTGGCCTTCCTGACAAGCTCCTCTTGTCGGGGCCTTGTCTTCTTAATCAAATACTTTGTTCTTGAATGGCTCCAAAGGAACCACGGAGGATCTTGGCGGTGACGAGGTAAACCCTGCCGCGGGGTGCTACAACTGTCCGTGCACGAGTACGGGATACTAGGGTACCCCTACTCTAGTACCCCGACGCCATGTTATTCTGCGGCGACGACAGCCTCACACCGCAGCGAACCAGTGAACCCTCGTACTCCTCTACGCGTGGGCAGCTACTGCCGCGTCTTCCCCGGCTCCGCATCGTCCCCTTCCTATGCCTCGCCGTCGTCCACCGCCCTGGTGCTCTCAGCGCGGCGTGGTCAACGTGGTCAAGGAACGGCTTCCATCGGACATGGACTGTACGTGGAAAGGCTGACAGCTGGGTCCACAGCCGCAGCAAGGAAGTGCCTCCTTATTACACACAACATAATTATTCCTCCACCTGACAGCAGGGACCCACCGGACGGGCCACCGTATTTTGCAAAAAAAATGTTTCCCCCTGACTGCTGGGACCCACCAGCTACATCTTCGCACGCAAGGAAGTGCGTCCAAAAAAACGATTCGCCTCGATCGCTGGGACCCACCAGCTACATCTTCGCATGCAAGGAAGTGCCTGACAGTCGAGACCCACCTGGTCGAATCGTACGTAGTGTTATCATTCTGGTCGCGAACATGTACGTACATACTGGTCGATGTAGAGGTGCGCACGTGTCGTAGTAGAGGCACGCACGTAGCATGTACATGTACGTACAACGGCCAGTGTGCAAGAAAGAAAATACGGCCACATACGTACATATGGGCAGGGTCTCGAACGCCTACTCGCGCATACATACGGCCAGGGCTCGTGTACATGGCTTGGTCGGAATGGAGAACTGCGTCGTCGTCGTGTTCATGGGGAGCCAACCGGCTGGGTCAGAACGGAATGCTTCCTCGTGTTCATCGGGAGGGCATGGATGGAACAACCGATGGAAACGAGGCCTGGCGTACCGCAGAACGGAGGAAACGGCCTTGTGTTCGACCGACCATGTTCGAAACGGGATCCTGTTCATCGGGAGGGGTCTGGCGTACCGCAAAACAGAGGAAACGGACCTCCTACGGTCGAAACGGGGGTCCTGTTGATTGGGAGGGGTGTGGCGTACCGCAAAACGGAGGAAACAGACTTGTGTTGGAGCGCTACGGTCGAAACGGGGGTCCTGTTCATCGGGAGGGGTGTGGCGTACCGCAAAACGGGACTCCACGGGATACTGTTCATCTCCACCGTCGACCCCCTCTAGCCTCCATGGGCTACTGTTCATCCACCGTCAACCTCCTCCAGCCTCCACCTGCGACTGTTGATACGTCTCCAATGTATCTATAATTTATGAAGTATTCATGCTATTATATTATCCATCTTGGATGTTTTATGGGATTTATTAAACACTTATATATTATTTTTGGGACTAACCTATTAACCCAGAGCCCAGTGCGAGTTCCTGTTTTTTCCCTTGTTTCAGTGTTTCGAAGAAAAGGAATATCAAACGTAGTCCAAATGGAATGAAACCTTCGGGAGAAGTTATTTTCGGAAAGAAAGCATCCCAGGAGACTTGGAGTGCACGTCAGGGGATCAACGAGGAAGGCACGAGGCAGGGGGCGCGCCCACCCCCTGGGCGCGCCCTCCACCCTCGTGGCCCCTAATGGCTCCCCTGACGTATTTCTTCCTTCTATATATACCAATATACCCTAAAACCTTCGGGGAACAGAATATATCAGGAATTCCGCCACCGCAAGCCTCTGTATCCACCAAAAACCAATCGGGACCCTGTTCCGGCACCCTGGCGGAGGGGGGATCCCTCTCCGGTGGCCATCTTCATCATCTCGGCGCTCTCCATGACGAGAAGGGAGTAGTTCTCCCTCGGGGCTGAGGGTATGTACCAGTAGCTATGTGTTTGATCTCTCTCTCTCTCGTGTTCTTGATTCGGCACGATCTTGATGTATCGCGAGCTTTGCTATTATAGTTGGATCTTATGATGTTTCTCCCCTCTACTCTCTTGTAATGGATTGAGTTTTCCTTTTGAAGTTATATTATCGGATTGAGTCTTTAATGATTTGAGAACACATGATGTATGTCTTGCGTGGGATAACCGTGGTGACAATGGGTTATTCTATTGATTCACTTGATGTATGTTTTGGTGATCAACTTGCGGGTCCCGCCCATGAACCTATGCACAGGGGTTGGCACACGTTTTCGTCTTGACTCTCCGGTATAAACTTTGGGGCACTCTTTGAAGTACTTTGTGTTGGTTTGAATAGATGAATCTAAGATTGTGTGATGCATATCGTATAATCATACCCACGGATACTTGAGGTGACATTGGAGTATCTAGGTGACATTAGGGTTTTGGTTGATGCGTGTCTTAAGGTGTTATTTTACTACGAACTCTAGGGCTGTTTGTGACACTTATAGGAATAGCCCAATGGATTGATCAGAAAGAATAACTTTGAGGTGGTTTCGTACCCTACCATAATCTCTTGGTTTGTTCTCCGCTATTAGCGACTTTGGAGTGACTCTTTGTTGCATGTTGAGGGATAGTTATGTAATCCAATTATGTTATTATTGTTGAGAGAACTTGCACTAGTGAAAGTATGAACCCTAGTCCTTGTTTCTAGCACTGCAATACCGTTTCTGCTCACTTTTATCATTAGTTACCTTGCTGTTTTTATATTTTCAGATTACAAAAACCTATATCTACCATCCATATTGCACTTGTATCACCATATCTTTGCCGAACTAGTGCACTTATACAATTTACCATTGTATTGGGTGTGTTGGGGACACAAGAAACTCTTTGTTATTTGGTTGCAGGGTTGTTTGAGAGAGACCGTCTTCATCCTACGCCTCCCACAGATTGATAAACCTTAGGTCATCCACTTGAGGGAAATTTTCTACTGTCCTACAAACCTCTGCACTTGGAGGCCCAACAACGTCTACAAGAAGAAGGTTGCGTAGTAGACATCAACTGTTCATCCACGGGCTCCTTTTCATCCAGCCTCCACCGTGCGCTACTCCACCGGCTACTGTTCAACCAGCCCTCTCCACGGGCTACTGTTCAACCACCCCTCCATGGGCTACTGTTCATCCAGCCCTCCACCGTCTACTGTTTATCCTGCCCTCCATGAGATGGTCCTATTCATCCTGCCCTCCATGGGGTCCTGTTCATCCAGCCCCAACCGGATCGAACGATCGGGGTCCTGTTCATCCAGAGGCAACGCCACGGGGTCCTGTTCATCCACCCCCACCGGGAACTATTCATCCAAACCCCCCCAGCAACGCTCATTGTTCATCCTGAGGCAGCATCGATCGGCTTTGGTTAGCAGCAGTAGCGAAGGAATCGCTCGATCGGGTTCAGTTAACAGCCATCGATCGATCGCTCGGGTTCAGTAACGCGTAGCCTGCAGTGCAATCGCTCAGGTTCAGTTAGAGCCCAACGCCTCGCTCGGGTTCAGTTAGAGCCCAACGCCTTGCACCCACGCGCGTGCGTGTACGAGAGAAACGTGCATCGCTCGGCCCCGACCACCCACCGTAACCGGGAACACCCTGATATTTTCCTAGCCCTCGCTTCTACCATGGTTTTTTCCGTCATGGACGGCCCTAAGAATGTCATGCAGCTGCGTCTCCGGCCTGCCCAGGACGAAAAGCCCATTTTCTATCATGATTTTTTGTCATAGAAGTAGGACCCCACCACATCTATGATGATACCGTGTTTTGTCACAATTATTGTCATAGAAGTGTCATAAGTATGACATAAATTTTTTTCGTTCGGCCCAAAATGTCACGGGTGTGTCTTTTTCTTGTAGTGTCACCATTCAAAACTACTCCATCTCACGTGATGATCGGACATGGTTTAGTTGATATGAATCACGTGATCATTTAGATGACTCGGGGGCTGTCTATCTAAGTGGGAGTTCTTAAGTAATATGATTAATTGAACTTAATTTATCATGAACTTAGTCTTGATAGTTTTTGCATATCTATGTTGTAGATCAATGGCCCGTGCTACCGTTCCCTTGAATTTAATGCGTTCCTAGAGAAAGCTACATTGAAAGATGATGGTAGCAACTACATAGACTGGGTCCGTAACTTGAGGTTTATCGTCATTGCTGCACAGAAGAATTATATCCTTGATGCACCACTAGGTGACAAGCCCCCTCCCGCTAATATAGACGCTTTGAACGTCTGCCAGACGCGGTCTGATGACTACTCTATACTTCAGTGTGCCATGCTTTACGTCTTTGTATCGGGACTTCAAAGACGTTTTGAACGTCATGGACCATATGAGATGTTCCATGAATTGAAGTTAATATTTCAAGCAAATGCCCGAGTTGAGAGATATGAAGTCTCCAACAAGTTCTATAGCTGCAAGATGGAGGAGACCAGTTCTATCAGTGAACACATACTCAAAATGTCCGGGTATCATAACCACTTGACTCAGCTCGGAGTTAATCTTCCAGATGATAGTGTTATTGACAAAGTTCTTAAATGACTGCCACCAAGCTACAAAAGCTTCGTGATGAATTATAATATGCAAGGGATGGATAAGACAATTCCCGAGCTCTTTGCTATGCTCAAAGTTGTGGAGATAGAAATCAAGAAAGAGCATCAAGTGTTGATGGTTAACAAGACCACTAGTTTCAAGAAAAAGGGCAAGGGAAAGAAGGGGAACTTCAAGAAGAATGGCAATCAAGTTGCCACTCCCGGGAAGAAGCCCAAGTCTGGACCCAAGCCTGAAACTGAGTGCTTCTACTACAAAGGGACTGGTCACTGAAAGCGGAACTGCCCCAAGTATTCGACGGATAAGAAGGATGGCAAAGTGAACAAAGGTATATTTGATATACATGTTTCTGATGTGTACCTTACTAATGCTCGTAGTAGCACCTTGGTATTTGATACTGGTTCTGTTGCAAAAATTTGCAACTCGAAAAAGGTTCTACAGATTAAATGAAGATTGGCTAAGGGGGAGGTGACGATTGATGTCCACTACGCAACCTTCTTCTTGTAGACGTTGTTGGGCCTCCAAGTGCAGAGATTTGTAGGACAGTAGCAATTTTCCCTCAAGTGGATGACCTAAGGTTTATCAATCTGTAGGAGGGTAGGATGAAGATGGTCTCTCTCAAACAACCCTGCAACCAAATAACAAAGAGTCTCTTGTGTCCCCAACACAGCCAATACAATGGTAAATTGTATAGGTGCACTAGTTCGGCGAAGAGATGGTGATACAAGTGCAATATGGATAGTAGATACAGGTTTTTGTCTGAAAATATAAAAACAACAAGGTAGCAAGTGGTAAAAGTGAGCGAAAAAGGTATTGCAATGCTTTGAAACAAGGCCTAGGATTCATACTTTCACTAGTGGAAGTTCTCTCAACAATGATAACATAATTAGATCATATAACAATCCCTCAACGTGCAACAAAGAGTCACTCCAGAGTCACTAATAGCAGAGAACAAACGAAGAGATTATTGTAGGGTATGAAACCACCTCAAAGTTATTATTTCTGATCGATCTATTGGGCTATTCCTATAAGTGTCACAAACGGCCCTAGAGTTCGTACTAAAATAACACCTTAAGACACACATCAACCAAAACCCTAATGTCACCTAGATACTCTAATGTCACCACAAGTATCCGCGGGTTTGATTATACGATATGCATCACACAATCTCAGATTCATCTATTCAAACCAACACAGAGAACTTCAAAGAGTGCCCCAAACTTTCTACCGGAGAGTCAAGATGGAAACGTGTGCCAACCCCTATGCAAAAGTTTACAAGGTCACAGAACTCGCAAGTTGATCACCAAAACATACATCAAGTAGATCACATGAATATCCCATTGTCGCCACAGATAAGCACATGCAAGACATACATCAAGTGTTCTCAAATCCTTAAAGACTCAACCCGATAAGATAACTTCAAAGGGAAAACTCAATCCATTACATGAAGGTAGAGGGGGAGAAACATCATAAGATCCAACTATAATAGCAAAGCTCGCCGTACATCAAGATCGTGCCAAATCGAGAACACGAGAGAGAGAGAGAGAGAGATCAAACACATAGCTACTGGTACATACCCTCAGCCCCGAGGGTGAACTACTCCCTCCTCGTCATGGAGAGCGTCGGGATGATGAAGGTGGCCACCGGTGATGATTCCCCCCTCCGGCAGGGTGCCAGAATAGGCCCCAATTGGTTTTTGGTGGCTACAGAGACTTGCGGCAGCAGAACTCCCGATATAGGTTCTGTTCTGGAAGTTTGGGGATATATAAGAGGTGTTGGCATCGAGAACCAGTCAGGGGAGTCCATGAGGGGCCCACAAGGTCGAAGGGCGCGCCGGGGAGGGGGGGGGGAGGGCGTGCCCTCCACCCTTGTGGAGGCCTCGTGGCTCTTCTGGCCCAACTCTTTTGCTTCAGGGGCTTCTTCTAGTCCAAAAACAATCCTCGTGAAGTTTCAGCTCATCTGGACTCCGTTTGATATTCCTTTTCTGTAAAACTCAAAAACAAGGAAAAACAGAAACTTGCACTGGGCTCTAGATTAATAGGTCAGTCCCAAAAATCATATAAAATAGCATATAAATGCATATAAAACATCCAAGATAGATAATATAATAGCATGGAACAATAAAAAATTATAGATACGTTGGAGACGTATCAAGCATGCCCAAGCTTAATTCCTGCTCGTCCTCGAATAGGTAAATGATAAAAAAACAGAATTTTTGATGTGGAATGCTACCTAACATATTTATCAATGTAATATCTTTATTGTGGCATGAATGTTCAGATCTGTATGATTCAAAACAAAAGTTTAATATTGACATAAAAACAATAATACTTCAAGCATACTAACAAGATAATTATGTCTTCTCAAAATAACATGGCCAAAGAAAGCTTATCCCTACAAAATCATATAATCTGGCTATGCTCCATCTTCATCACACAAAATATTCAAATCATGCACAACCCCGATGACAAGCTAACCAATTGTTTCATACTTTTGGTGTTCTCAAACCTTTCAATTTTCACGCAATACATGAGTGTGAGCCATGGACATAACACTATAGGTGGTATAGACGTAGGTTGTGGAGAAAAAAGAAGAAGGAGATAATCTCACATCAACTAGGCGTATCAATGGGCTATGGAGATGCCCATTAATAGATATCAATGTGAGTGAGTAGGGATTGCCATGCAATGGATGCACTAGAGCTATAAGTTTATGAAAGCTAAAAAATAAAACTAAGTGGGTGTGCATCCAACTTGCTTGCTCATGAAGACCTAGGGCACTTTGAGGAAGCCCATCGTTGGAATATACAAGCCAAGTTCTATAATGAAAAATTCCCACTAGTATATGAAAGTGACAACATTGGAGACTCTCAATCATGAAGATCTTGGTGCTACTTTGAATCACAAGTGTGGTAAAAGGATAGTAGCATTGCCCCTTCTCTCTTTTTCTCTCATTTTTTGTTTTTTTTTTGGCCTTCTCTTTTTTTTGGCATTTCCTCTTTTTTTATGTCCTCACGTGGGACAATGCTCTAATAATGAAAGTCATCACACTTTTATTTACTTTACAACTCAAGAATTACAACTCGATACTTAGAACAAAATATGACTCTATATGAATGCCTCCGGCGGTGTACCGGGATGTGCAATGAATCAAGAGTGACATGTATGAAAGAATTATGAACGGTGGCTTTGCCACAAATACGATGTCAACTACACGATCATGCAAAGCAATATGACAATGATGATGCGTGTCATAATAAAACGGAATGGTGGAAAGTTGCATGGCAATATATCTCGGAATGGCTATGGAAATGCCATAATTGGTGGGTATGGTGGCTGTTTTGAGGAAGGTATAAGGTGGGTGTATGGTACCGGCGAAAGTTGCACGGTACTAGAGAGGCTAGCAATGGCGGAAAGGTGAGAGTGCGTATAATCCATGGACTCAACATTAGTCATAAAGAACTCACATACTTATTGCAAAAATCTATTAGTCATCAAAACAAAGTACTACGCGCATGCTCCTGTGGGGATAGATTGGTAGGAAAAGACCATCGCTCGTCCCCGACCGCCACTCATAAGGAAGACAATCAAAAATATCTCATGCTCCGACTTCATCACATAACGGTTCACCATACGTGCATGATACAGGACTCACAAACCTTAACACAAGTATTTCTCAAATTCACAATTACTCACTAGCATGACTCTAATATCACCATCTTCATATCTCAAAACAATCATAAGGAATCAAACTTCTCATAGTATTCAAGGCACTTTATATGAAAGTTTTTATTATATCCCTCTTGGATGCCTATCATATTAGGACTAAATTCATAACCTAAGAAAATTACCATGTTGTTTAGAGAGACTCTCAAAATAATATAAGTGAAGCATGAGAGTTCAACAATTTCTACAAAATAAAACTATCGCGGTGCTCTAAAAAGATATAAGTGAAGCACTAGAGCAAAAGACAAACTACTCCAAAAGATATAAGTGAAGATCAATAAGTAGTCGAATAATTATGTAACTATGTGAAGACTCGTTCTCATAAATAAATTCAGATCTTAATTACCTTATTCAATCATAAAGCAAAAAAAACTAAAATAAAATGACTCTCCAAGCAAAACACATATTATGTGGTGAATAAAAATATATCTCCAAGTAAGGTTACCGATGGATTGAAGACGAAAGAGGGAATGCCATACGGGGCATCCCCAAGCTTAGGCTCTTGGTTGTCCTTGAATATTAACTTGGGGTTCCTTGGGCATCCCCAAGCTTAGACTCTTGCCACTCCTTATTCCATAGTCCATCGAAACTTCACCCAAAACTTGATAACTTCACAACACAAAACTCAATAGAAAACTTATAAGCTTTATTAGTAGAAGAAAAGAAATCACCACTTTTGTTACTGTTGTGAACTCATTCTTTATTTATATTGGTGTAATACCTACTGTATTCCAACTTCTCTATGGTTCATACCCTCCGATACTAGCCATAGATGCATCAAAATAAGCAAACAACACACGAAAAACAGAATCTGTCAAAAACAGAACAATCTGTAGCAATCTGGATATTTAGAATACTTCTGTAAATCCAAAAATCTTGAGAAATTAGGAAGTCCTAATAAATTTGTCTATTAATGTTATACAAAAATAATAAATATTTTATCAAGCTCCTGCTAAAAATGAGAATTGTTTTCTTGGGCGCAAAATTTTCTGTTTTTCAGCAAGATGAAATCAACTATCACCATAAGCCATCCCAAAGGTCTTACTTGGCACTTTATTGAAACAAAATCTATAAAATATGATTACCACAGTAGCTTAATCACGTTAACATGCAAAAACAGTAGGGATACATATTGGGTTGTCTCCCAACAAGCGCTTTTCTTTAATGCCTTTCAGCTAGGCATGATGATTTCAATAATGCAAATATAAAAGATAGGAATTGGAACATAATGGGAGCATCATGAAGAATATGATGAGCACATTTAAGTCTAACCCACTTTGTATGCATAGGGATTTTGTGAGAAAATAAGTTATGGGAACAAGAACCAACTTGCATAGGAAGGTAAAGCAAGCAAAACTTCAAGATTTTCAACATGTAGAGAGGAAACATGATATTATTGCAACTCCTACACGCATATATTCCTCCCTCATAATAATTTTCAGTAGCATCATGAATGAATTCAACAATATAACCATCACATAAAGCATTCTTTTAATGATGCATAAGCATAGAATTTTTATTACTCTCCACATAAGAAAATCTATTCTCATCAATAGTAATGGGAGCAAACTCAACGAAATAACTATCATGCGAGGCATAATCCAATTGAAAATTAAAATCATGATGACAAGTTTCATGGTTATCATTATTCTTTATAGCATACATGTCATCACAATAATCATCATAGATAGCAACTTTGTTCTCATAATCAATTGGAACCTCTTCCAAAATAGTGGATTCTTCACTAAATAAAGTCATGACCTCTCCAAATCCACTTTCATAATTATCACAATAAGATTCAACACCCTCCAAAATAGTGGGATCATTACTTCCTAAAGTTGACACTCTTCCAAACCCACTTTAATCAATATAATCATCATAAATAGGAGGCATGCTATCATCAAAATAAATTTGCTCATCAAAACTTGGGGGACTAAAAATATCATATTCATCAAACATAGCATCCCCAAGCTTGTGGCTTTGCATATCATTAGCATCATGGATATTCAAATAATTCATGCTAACAACATTGCAATCATGCTCGTCATTCAAGTATTTAGTGCCAAACATTTTATAGACTTCTTCTTCTAGCACTTGAACGCAATTTTCCTTTCCATCATGTTCATGAAAGACATTAAAAAGATGAAGCATATGAGGCAACCTCAATTCCATTTTTTATAGTTTTATTTTATAGACTAAACTAGTGATAAAACAAGAAACTAAAAGATTCAATTGCAAGATCTAAAGATATACCCTCAAGCACTAACCTCCACGACAACGGCGCCAGAAAAGAGCTTAGTTGACGGGGTGCTAGTGCCGCTTACCTAGCCTCCCCAGCAACGGCGCCAGAAAAGAGCTTGATGTCTACTATGCAACCTTATTCTTGCAGACGTTGTTGGGCTTCCAAGTGCAGAGGCTTGTAGGATCGTAGCAATTTTCCCTCAAGTGGATGACCTGAGGTTTATCAATCTGTGGGAGGCGTAGGATGAAGATGGTCTCTCTCAAACAACCCTGCAACCAAATAACAAAGAGTCTCTTGTGTCCCCAACACACCCAATACAATGGTAAATTGTATAAGTGCACTAGTTCGGCGAAGATATGGTGATACAAGTGCAATATGGATGGTAGATATAGGTTCTTGTAATCTGAAAATATAAAAATAGCAAGGTAGCAAGTGGTAAAAGTGAGCGAAAATGGTATTGCAATGCTTTGAAACAAGGCCTAGAATTCATACTTTCACTAGTGCATGTTCTCTCAACAATGATAACATAAATAATCATATAACAATCCCTCAATGTGCAACAAAGAGTCACTCCAGAGTGACTAATAGCGGAGAACAAACGAAGAGATTATTGTAGGGTACGAAACCACCTCAAAATTATTCTTTCTGATCGATCTATTGGGCTATTCCTGTAAGTGTCACAAACAGCCCTAGAGTTTGTACTGAAATAACACCTTAAGACACACATCAACCAAAACCCTAATGTCACCTAAATACTCCAATGTCACCACAAGTATCCGCGGGTTTGATTATACGATATGCATCACACAATCTTAGATTCATCTATTCAAACCAACACAATGAGCTGTAAAGAGTGCCCCAAAGTTTCTATCGGAGAGTCAAGACGAAAACGTGTGCCAACCCCTATGCATAAGTTCACGAGGTCACAGAACCAGGAAGTTGATCACCAAAACATACATCAAGTAGATCACATGAATATCCCATTGTCGCCACAGATAAGCACATGCAAGACATACATCAAGTGTTCTCATATCCTTAAAGACTCAATCCCATAAGATAACTTCAAAGGGAAAACTCAATCCATTACATGAAGGTAGAGGGGGAGAAACATCATCAGATCCAACTATAATAGAAAAGCTCGCGGTACATCATGATCGTGCCAAATCAAGAACACAAGAGAGAGAGATAGAGAGAGAGAGAGAGAGAGAGAGATCAAACACATAGCTACTGGTACATACCCTCAGCCTCGAGGGTGAACTACTCCCTCCTCGTCATGGAGAGCATCCGGATGATGAAGATGGCCACCGGTGATGATTCCTCCCGTGAGGTGCCTAACAGGGTCCCGATTGGTTTTTGGTGGCTACAGAGGTTTGCGGCGGCAGAACTCCCGATCTAGGTTCTGTTCTGGAGGTTTGGGGATATATAAGAGGTGTTGGAGTCGAGAACAAGTCAGGGGAGTCCACGAGGGGCCCACAAGGTTGGAGGTTGCGCCCGGGGGGGTAGGGCGCGCCCTCCACCCTTGTGGAGGCCTCGTGGCTCTTCTGGCCCAACTCTTTTGCTTCGGGGGCTTCTTCTGGTCCAAAAAAACAATCGTCGTGAAGTTTCAGCTCACTTGGACTATGTTTGATATTCCTTTTCTATAAAACTCAAAAAACAAGGAAAAAACAGAAACTGACACTGGGCTCTAGGTTAATAGGTTAGTCAAAAAAATCATATAAAATAGCATATAAAACATCAAAGATAGATAATATAATAGCATGGAACAATAAAAAATTATAGATACGTTGGAGACGTATCAACGATGTGCGTCGGGAATGGTTCCAAGGTCGATGCGATCGCTGTCGGCACGCTACCTCTACATCTACCTTCGGGATTAGATTTAGACCTGAATAATAATTATTTGGTGCCAACGTTGAGCATGGACATTATATCTGGATCTTGTTTGATGCGAGACGATTATTCATTTTAATCGGAGAATAATGGTTGTTCTATTTATATGTTTAATATCTTTTATGGTCATGCACCCTTGAAGAGTCGTCTATTTTTGTTCAATCTCGATCATGGTGATACGCATATTCATAATATTGATGCCAAAAGATGCAAAGTTGATATTAATAGTGCAACATATTTGTGGCACCGCCGTTTAGGTCATATTGGTGTAAAGCGGATGAAGAAACTCCATGCGGATGGACTTTTGGAATCACTTGATTATGAATCATTTGATGCTTGCGAACCATGCCTCATGGGCAAGATCACTAAGACTCCGTTCTCCGGAACAAGGGAGCGAGCCACTGACTTATTGGAAATAATACATACCGTTGTATGCGGCCCGATGAGTGTTGAGACTTGCGGCGGTTATCATTATTTTCTAACCTTCATAGATGATTTGAGCAGATATCGATATATCTAGTTAATGAAACACAAGTCTGAAACATTTGAAAAGTTCAAAGAATTTCAAAGTGAAGTGGAGAATCATCGTAACAAGAAAATAAAGTTTCTACGATCTGACCGCGGAGGTGAATATTTGAGTTACGAGTTTGGCCTTCATTTAAAACAATGTGGAATAGTTTCACAACTCACACCACCTGGAACACCACAACGTAATGGTGTGTCCGAACGTCATAACCGTACTTTATTGGATATGGTGTGATCTATGATGTCTCTTACCGATTTACCACTATCGTTTTGGGGTTATGCATTAGAGACAGTCGCATTCACGTTAAATAGGGCACCGTCTAAATCCGTTGAGACGACACCGTATGAACTGTGGTTTGGCAAGTAACCTAAGCTGTCATTTCTTAAAGTTTGGGGTTGCGATGCTTATGTGAAAAAGCTTCAGCCTGATAAGCTCGAACCCAAATCAGAGAAGTGCGTCTTCATAGGATACCCAAAAGAAACTGTTGGGTACACCTTCTATCACAGATCCAAATGCAAGATCTTTGTTGCTAAGAATGGATCCTTTCCAAGGAGTTTCTCTCGAAGGAAGTGAGTGGGAGGAAAGTAGAACTTGATGAGGTAACTGTACCTTCTCTCAAATTGGAAAGTGGCTCATCACAGAAAACCGTTCCAGTGATGCCTACACCAAGTAGAGAGGAAAATAATGATAATGATCATGAAACTTCAGATCAAGTTACTACCGAACCTCGTAGGTCAACCAGAGTACGTTCTGCACCAGAGTGGTATGGTAATCCTAATCTAGAAGTTATGTTACTAGTCTATGACGAACCTACGAACTATGAGGAAGCGATTATGAGCCCAGATTCCACAGAATGGCTTGAGGCCATGAAATCTGAGATGGGATCCATGTATGAGAACAAAGTATGGACTTTGGTTGGCTTGCCCAATGATCAGCAAGCCATTGAGAATAAATGGATCTTCAAGAGGAAGACGGACACTGATGGTAGTGTTACTATCTACAAAGCTTGACTTGTCGCAAAAGGTTTTCGACAAGTCCAAGCTGTTGACTACGATGAGATTTTCTCACTTGTAGTGATACTTAAGTCTGTCCGAATCATGTTAGCAATTGCCGCATTTTATGAAATCTGGCAAATGGATGTCAAAACTACATTCCTTAATGGATTTATTAAAGAAGAGTTGTATATATGATGCAACCAAAAGGTTTTGTCGATCCTAAAGGTACTAACGAAGTGTGCAAACTCCAGCGATCCATCTATGGACTGGTGCAAGCATCTCGGAGTTGGAATATATGCTTTGATAAGGTGATCAAAGCATATGGTTTTATATAGACTTATGGTGAAACCTGTATTTACAAGAAAGTGACTGGGAGCTCTGTAGCATTTCTGATATTATATGTGGATGACATATTGTTGATTGGAAATGATATAGAATTTCTGGATAGCATAAAAGGATACTTGAATAAGAATTTTTCAACGAAAGACCTCGGTGATGCTGCTTACATATTAGGCATCAAGATCTATAGAGATAGATCAAGACGCTTGATAAGGTTTTCAATGAGTACATATCTTGACAAAGATTTCGAAGGAGTTTAAATGGATCAGTCAAAGAAGGAGTTCTTGCCTGTATTGTAAGGTGTGAAGTTGAGTAAAGACTCAATAACCCGACCACGACAAAAGATAAAGAGAGAATGAAAGTCATTCCCTATGCCTCAGCCATAGGTTCTATAAAGTATGCCATGTTGTGTACCAAACCTATTGTGTACCTTGCCATGAGTTTGGCAAGGGAGTACAATAGTGATCCAGGACTAGATCACTGGACATCGGTCAAATTTATCCTTAGTTACCGTAAAGAGGACTAAGGAAATGTATCTCGGTTATGGAGGTGATAAAGAGTTCGTCGTAAAGAGTTACGTCGATGCAAGCTTTGACACTGATCTAGATGACTCTAAGTCTCAATCTAGATACTTATTGAACATAGGAGCAATTAGCTAGAGTAGCTCCATGCAGAGCATTGTAGACATAGAAATTTGCAAAATACATACGGACCTGAATGTGGCAGCCCGTTGACTAAACTTCTCTAACAAGCAAAACATGATCACACCTTAGTACTCTTTGGGTGTTAATCACGTAGCGAAGTGAACTAGATTATTGACTCTAGTAAACCCCTTGGGTGTTGGTCACATGGCGATGTGAACTATTGGTGTTAAATCACATGGCGATGTGAACTAGATTATTGACTCTTGTGCAAGTGGGAGACTGAAGGAAATATGACCTAGAGGCAATAATAAAGTTGTTATTTTATATTTCCTTGTATCATGATAAATGTTTATTATTCATGCTAGAATTGTATTAACCAGAAACTTGATACATGTGTGGATACATAGACAAAACACCGTGTCCCTAGTAAGCCTCTACTAGACTAGCTCGTTAATTAGAGATGGTTAAGTTTCCTAACCATAGACATGTGTTGTCATTTGATAACGGGATCACATCATTAGGAGAATGATGTGATGGACAAGACCCATCCGTTAGCTTAGCACATTGATCGTTCAGTTTTATTGCGATTGCTTTCTTCATGTCAAATACATATTCCTTCCACTATGATATTATGCAACTCCCGGATACCGGAGGAATGCCTTGTGTGTTATCAAACGTCACAACGTAACTGGGTGATTATAAAGATGCTCTACAAGTATCTCCAAAGGTGTTTGTTGGGTTGGCATAGATCGAGATTAGGATTTGTCACTCCGAGTATCGGAGAGGTATCTCTGGGCCCTCTCGGTAATGCACATCATAAGAAGCCTTGAAAGCAAAGTGACTAATTAGTTAGTTGCAGTATAATGTATTACAAAACGAGTAAAGAGACTTGCCAGTAACGAGATTGAACTAGGTATGAAGATACCGACGATCGAATCTCGGGCAAGTAACATACTGATGGACAAAGGGAATAACGTATGTTGTCATAACAGTTCGACCGATAAAAGATCTTCGTAGAATATGTAGGAGCCAATATGAGCATCCAGGTTATCCTATTGGTTATTTACTGTAGAGGTGTCTTGGTCATGTCTACATAGTTCTCAAACCCATAGGGTCCACACGCTTAATATTCGATGACGATTTTGTATTATATGAGTTATGTGATTTGGTGACCGAATGTTGTTCAGTGTCCCAGATGAGATCACAGACATGATGAGGAGTCTCGAAATGGTCAAGAGGTAAAGATTCATATATAGGACGATAGTATTTGGACACCGGAAGTGTTCTGGGGGTACCGAGTACGTATCGGGTCATCGGAAGGGGTTCCGGGCAACCCCCGACAAGCTATATGGGCTTAATGGGCCTAGGGAGGGACAGAACAGCCCACAGGGGGCTAGTGCGCCCCTCCACCAGGTTGGCCAGCCCTAGGGAAGGCAATGGAGGAGGGCTAGCCCCTCTTTCCTTCCCCTTCTCAAGGGAGAAAGGAAGGGGGTGGCGCCACCTCCTCCTTCCTTCTCCTAGTGCCAAAACAAGGAAGGGGGGAGAATTGGGGTGGCAACCCAAGTAGGATTCGGCCTACTTGAGCCCCCCTGGCTGCCTCTTCCCACCTCCAACCTATATATATGTGGGAAGGGGGGCGCCTAGAGGACACACAAAAAACATCTGTTAGTCGGGTGTGGCGCCTCCCTCCACAGTTTACGCCTCCGGTCATATTGTCGTAGTGCTTAGGCGAAGCCCTGCGTGTATCACTTCACCATCACCGTCACCATGCTGTCGTGCTGACGAAATTCTCACTCGACACTTTGCGGGATCAATAGTTCGAGGGGCGTCATCAAGCTGAACGTGTGCAGAACTCGGAGGTGCTGTATGTTCGGTGCCTGATCGGTCGGAACAAGAAGAAGTTCGACTTCATCAACCGCGTTGTCAAACGCTTCCTAATACGTCCATTTTGCATCTTGTTTTCTTACTGTTATTTATAATGTTTTTATCCATAATAATGCTTTTTTGAGTAATTCTAATGCCTTTTCTCTCATAATATGCAAGGTATACACAAAGAGGGAGAATTCCGGCAGCTGGAAATCTGGACCTGAAAAAGCTACGTCAGGCGACCTATTCTGCACAACTCCAAATGATATGAAACTTCACGAAGATTTTTTAAGGAATATTTTAGAATTATTGGAGAAAATAACTACCAAAGGGGCCCCACCACGTGGTCACAACCCACCTGGGCACGCCAGGGCGCCCAAGCGCCCTGGTGGGTTGTGCTCACCCAGGCCCACCTCCGGTGCCCATCTTCTGGTATATAGGTCATTTTGACCTAGAAAAAATAAAGAGAGGACTTTCGGGACGGAGCGCCGGCGCCTTGATGCGGAACTTGCGTAGGAGCACTTTTGCCCTTTGGTGGAGCGATTCTGCCAGATGAACTTCCCACCCGGAGGGGAAAATCATCATCATCATCATCACCAACAACTCTCCCATCTTGCGGTGGGCAATCAACATCAAGATCTTCAACAGCACCATCTCATCTCAAACCCTAGTTCATCTCTTGTGTTCAATCTTGTTATCGGAACTATAGATTGGTGCTTGTAGGTGACTAGTAGTGTTGATTACATCTTGTAGTTGATTACTATATGGTTAATTTGGTGGAATATTATATGTTCAGATCCAATATGCTATTTAATACTCCTCTGATCATGAGCATGTTTATCATTTGTGAGTAGTTAATTTTGTTCTTGAGGTCACGGGAGAAATCATGTTGCAAGTAATCATGTGAACTTGATATGTGTTTGATATTTTGATAGTATGTATGTTATGATTCCCTTAGTGGTGTCATGTGAACGTCGACTACATGAAACTTCACCACATTTGGGCCTAAGGGAATGCATTGTGGAGTAGCAATTAGATGATGGGTTACGAGAGTGACAGAAGCTTAAACCCCAGTTTATGCGGTATTCTGTAAGGGACCGATTGGATCCAAAAGTTTAATGCTATGGTTAAAATTTATTCTTAATACTTTTCTCGTAGTTGCGGATGCTTGTGGGAGGGTTAATCATAAGTAGGAGGTTTGCTCAAGTAAGAACAACACCTAAGCACCGGTCCACCCACATATCAAATTATCAAAATAGCGAACACAAATCGAACCAACATGATGAAAGTGACTAGATGAAATTCCCATGTACCCTCAAGAACGCTTTGCTTATCATAAGAGACCATTTTGGCATGTCCTTTGCCTCAAAAGGATTGGTCTACCTTGCTGCACTTTTGTTACTACTATCGTTACTTGCTCGTTACAAATTATCTTGCTATCAAACTACTCCGTTACTTACAATTTCAGCACTTGCAGACATTACCTTACTGAAAACAACTTGTCATTTCCTTCTGCTCCTCGTCGGGTTTGACACTCTTGATTACCAAAAATAGCTACAATTGATCCCCTATACTTGTGGGTCATCAAGGCTATTTTATGGCGCCGTTGCCGAGGAGTGAAGCACCTTTGGTAAGAAAACATTTATATAGTGTGCTGAAATTTATTGTCACTTGTTACTATGGGAAAAAAATCCTTTGAGGGGTTTGTTCTGGGTATCTTCACCTCGACCAGAACCAAAATTTGCTCCCCCTCAACCTACTGCACCTACTGAAAATATTGAATATGAAATTCCTTCGGGTATGATAGAACAACTGCTAGCTAATGCTTATGTAGGAGATGGAACCGAACATCCCGATATGCACTTAATATGTGTAGAACAAATTTGTGGATTGTTTAGGCTTGCAGGTTTACCCGGAGATGAAGGTATGACGAAGGTTTTCCCTTTATCTTTGAAGGGAAAAGCATTGAAATGGTATAGGCTATGCGATGATATTGGATCTTGGAATTGGAATCGTTTGATATTGGAGTTCCATCAAAAAATTTATCCTATGCATCTAGTTCATCGTGATCGGAATTATATATATAATTTTTGGCCTCGTGAAGGAGAAAGTATCGCTCTAGCTTGGGGGAGGCTTAAGTCAATGTTATATTTATGCCCCAATCATGAGCTCCCAAGAGAAGTTATCATCCAGAACTTTTATGCTCGGCTTTCTCGTAATGATCAAACCATGCTTGATACTTCTTGTGCTGGTTCTTTTATGAAGAAGACTATTGAATTCCGGTGGGATCTTTTGGAAAGAATTAAACGCAACTCTGAAGATTGGGAACTCGACGAAGGTAAAGAGTTAGGTTTTAAACTTAAGTATGATTGTGTTAAATCTTTTATGGATACCGATGCTTTTCAAAAGTTTAGCACAAAATATGGACTTGACTCTGAGATAGTAGCCTCCTTTTGTGAATCATTTTCTACTCATGTTGATCTCCATAAAGAGAAGTGGTTTAAATATCACCCACCTATTAAAGAAGAAATTAAATAACACATACCAGTTAAAGAAGAAACTATACACTAGTAGAAAAAGGGGCTATCGTTGAGGCCTGTTTTGCCCATTAGTCCCGGTTCAATCCAGAACCGGGACTAGTGCGAGCATTTATCCCGGTTCGTGAGCCCAGGGGGCCGGCCGGGCCACGTGGGCCATTGGTCCCGGTTCGTCCGGACCTTTTGGTCCCGGTTGGTGGACGAACGGGACCAATGGCCCTGCTCCTGGCCCACCACTATTGGTCCCGGTTGGTGGCTTGAACCGGGACCAAAGGCTTCCCTTTAGTCCCGGCTCATGCCACCAACCGGGCTAATGGTGCTGCCTATATATAGCCCCTCACAAGAAGAGCAAGAGCACACCGCTCTGCTTTTTCTAGCCGAGGGGAGGGGCTTGGTGGTGCTCTAGCTCACCTCCTATGCACACAAGGTATTCGATGGAATGCCCGAGCCACACTACTTAAGCTTTCTCCTCTCCAAGCTCGACCTCTAACCTCCATTTTCCTCAATATTTGTCTAGGTTTAGCGTTCCGTCATGCCCCGTCCCCGTCTTCACCGCCGTCGATCACCATGGCGATCTCATCGCCTTGACACCACCGTGGTGAGCCTCTTGTTCTTATCTTCTTTCCGAAAGGAAAAATATTCTTACTTGTATTATTTTCTTACTTTTATTATTGCATCTTATATAGTGCGATGGTTTTGGTATCCGCGCCCGTCGGCCCTCGTCCTGTCTATGATTCGGATGTGGTATATATTATCTTTTCATAACTATTGGTTCATTTATTGTTTATGAAAATTAAGCCGACCAACGTGACATAGATTTTATTTATCTAGGAGGTTGTTGAACCGAAATTCCAACCGACCCTATTGTCGAGAGGTTAAATTTAGTTGAAGAAGAAAACAATTTCTTGAAGGAAAAATAAAAAAACTTGAGGAGGAGAAGATGATATTGGAGTTGCATGTTGCGGATGTCGTCGATGATCACAAGATCAAGATGGATGCAATGCGCTTGAAGATGAGAAAGATTAGAAAATATGCCATTCAGACCGAGGCTTGGTATCATTATGCCGTTGGATTAGTTGTTACCTTGGTTGCGATTATGATCGTATTTGTTTTCACATTGAAATGTTTTACATAGTTTCAATGTATGGTTTAATTAATTTAGATGCTCTGCGAGCTTTATGTTGTTAGATGAGAACTGTGTATGTACTTTGGTTTTTATGTGATGATGAACTTCTATTAATTTGGTCATTTAATTATCTATTCATGATGTTCTGTAATGATTTTTGACACACTTAATTATATATAATGCACGCAGATTAAACGGCAATGGATGTAAGGTGAAAGACACACCTCAAAGTACATTAAGGGCGTGCATGCTTTTCTCGAAGTGGCCGAGGCAAACAAGCAGAATGGTTTTATGTGTTGTCCATGCCCTATATGTGGGAATACGAAGTCTTACTCTGACCGGAAAATCCTTCACACCCACCTGCTTTACAAGGGTTTCATGCCACACTATAATGTTTGGACGAGGCACGGAGAAATAGGGGTTATGATGGAAGACGGCGAGGAAGAAGAGTACGATGACAACTATGTGCCCCCTGAATACGGTGATGCTATCGAACATCAAGTTGCACTGACGATGTGCACGATGGTGCCGCAAGTGGCGAAGCTGCTGAAGATCAAGATGAACCGCACGATGTGCCCCATGATGATGATCTCCGCCGGGTCATTGTCGATGCAAGGACACAATGCGAAAGTCAAAAGAAGAAGCTGAAGTTCGATCGCATGTTAGAGGATCACAAAAAAGGGTTGTACCCCAATTGCGAAGATGGCGACACAAAGCTCGGTACCGTACTCGAATTGCTGCAGTGGAAGGCAGAGAATGTCAGGCTCGATAAAGGATTTGAGAAGCTCTTGAAAATAATGAAGAAGAAGCTTCCAAAGGATAACCAATTGCCCGGACAGACATACGCAGCAAAGAAGGTGGTATGCCCTCTAGGATTGGAGGTGGAGAAGATACATGCATGCCCTAATGATCGTGCATCCTCTACCGTGGTGCCTACAAGGATCTGAACGCATGCCCGGTGCGGTGCATTGCGTATAAGATCGAGACGAGATGACCTCGGTGATGTTGATGGCGAGCCTCCCGGGAAGAGGGTTCTGCGAAGGTGATGTGGTATGCTCCTATAATACCACGGTTGAAACGTCTGTTCGAGAAGCGGAGAGCATGCCAAGTTGATGCGATGGCACAGTGAGGACCGTAAGAAAGACGTAAGTTGAGAGCACCCACTGACGGGTCGCAGTGGAGAAAATCGAGAGAAAGTACTGGGATGAGTTTGCAAAGGACCCAAGGAACGTATGGTTTGCTTTAAGCGCGGATGGCATTAATCCTATCGGGAGCAGAGCAGCAATCACAAAGCACCTGCCCGTGACTCTATGTATGTATAACCTTCCTCCTTGGATGTGCATGAAGCGGAAGTTCATTATGATGCCGGTTCTCATCCAAGGCCCTAAGCAACCCGGCAACAACATTGATGTGTACCTAAGGCCATTAGTTGAGGAACTTTTACAGGTGTGGAATGGAAACGGTGTACGTCGTGGGATGAGCACAAAAGGAGGAATTTGACCTGAAGGCGTTGCTGTTCGTGACAATCAACGATTGGCCCGCTCTCGATAACCTTCAGACGGACAAACAAGGGATACCACGCATGCACGCACTGTTTACTTGACACCGATAGTATATACAGGAAGCTGCGGGGAAGAATGTGTACAGGCCATCGCCGATTTCTTCCGACCAACCATCAATGTCGAAAGAAAGGCAAGCATTTCAAAGCGAGGCAGATCACCGAAGAAGCCCGCCATGCGTACCGGTGATCACGTACTTGCTATGGTCAATGATTTACACGTAATCTTTGGAAAGGGTCCCGGACTAGCTGTTCCGAATGACGCCGAGAATCACGCACCCATGTGGAAGAAGAAATCTATATTTTGGGACCTACCCTCTTTGGAAAGACCTAGAGGTCCGCTCTTGATCTACGTGATGCACGTGACGAAGAACCTTTGCGTGAACCTGCTAGGCTTCTTGGGCGTGTATGGGAAGACAAAAGATACACACGAGGCACGAGAGGACCTGCAACGCTTGCATGAAAAAGAGGGCATGCCTCCGGCAAAGATGAAGGTCCCGCCATTTCGCTCTTCTACGAAGAAGAGAAAGAAATATTCTTTCAATGCCTGCTCAAGATGAAGGTCCCGACTGGCTTCTCGTCGAATATAAAGGGAATAATAAATATGTCGGAGAAAAGTTCCGTAACCTAAAGTCTCATGACTGCCACGTGATCATGACGCATCGCTTACGGTTGCATTGAGAGGGCTTCTACCGAAAAGCGTCCGATTAGCCATTGTGAAGCTATGTGCATTCCTCAATGCAATATCTCGTAAGGTGATCGATCCAGAAATCGTACCAATGCTAAGGAGTGATGTGGTGCAATGTCTTGTCAGTTTCGAGCTGGTATTCCCACCATCCTTCTTCAATATCATGACGCACGTCCTAGTTCATCTAGTCGACGAGATTGTCATTCTGGGGCCCGTATTTCTACACAATATGTACCCCTTTGAGAGGTTCATGGGAGTCCTAAAGAAATATGTTCAGAATCGTGCTAGGCCGTAAGGAAGCATCTCCATGGGCCATCAAACAGAGGATGTCATCGGGTTTTGTGTTGACTTCATTCCTGGCCTTAATAAGATAGGTCTCCCTAAATCGCGGTATGAGGGGAGACTGACCGAAAAAGGCACGCTTGGAAGAGACTCAATAATATGCGAGGACGGATATTCTTGGTCTCAAGCACACTACGATTCTCTGAGAACTCTACCTTGGTGACCCGTATGTCGATGAACACAAGAATACTGCGCTCCAAACACCCGGAGCGGTCTGACGACCGGATTACATGTGAACACATCAGACTTTCAGCGATTGGTTGGAAACACGTCTCGAGAGGTGACAAGACTGTTTGTGATGAGTTGTACTTGTTGTCCAGGGACCATCTTCGATCAGTAATGATTTGGAAAGGATACGAGATAAATGGGAATACATTTTACACGATTGACCAAGATGAAAAGAGCACCAACCAAAACAGCGGTGTCCGCTTTGATGCAGCAACCGACAAGGGAAATGACACATATTATGGTTACATAGTAGACATATGGGAACTTGACTACGGAGTAGATTTTAAGGTCCCTTTGTTTAAGTGCAAGTGGGTCAATTGATCTGCCGGAGGCGAAGTGCAGTAGACCCATAGTACGGAATGACAACAAGTGGATCTGAAAAATCTTGGGTACAGCGACGAACCCGTTCGTCCTAGCCAATGATGTGGCATAGGTTATCTATGTGAAGGACATGTCTACCGCATCGAGGAAAAGAAAAGATAAGGAAGTGAATACATCATACAATGAGCCAAAGCGCCACATAGTTCTTTTCAGGAAAAGGGACATCCACGGGAGTGGAGGGCAAGACAGACATGTCTCAAGAGTATGAAAAGTTTCATGAAATTCCCCCTTCAAAGTCAAGGCTGACCCAAGCATCCTGATAAACGATGAAGATTATCCATGGTTACGGCGCAATAAGCAAACGACACAAGCGAAGAAAAAGTGAAGACTTTCTCCCGCAACTATTATGATGATACCATGCCAACTTTGTAACACACAAGTATGATACCATTGTCCGTTTTGTTCATGAACATACTATGCCAACTTTGAGAACCTCGCCAACCGAAGGGCGCTCACACCGGTTTATCAGCCCGTCCCTCTACGCCTTGTTGAGCTCACAAACTTGTGATTCACACAAATTTCAAAGAATTCAAATTTTATAAAACTAATGGCACAAACAGAAAGTTTATAATTGTTCTAAAACAAATGGCACTAACAGAAAGTTTATAATTTTGCTGACCTAAAAGCAAAAAGAATTAAAAAATAAAGCAAAAACCAAAAGAAAATAAATAATGCAGGAAACAAAACAAAAAACTTGAAAAAATAATAATAATAGCAACAATAAGCATTTTGTTGTAAGTAGAAACAAAATAAAATAAATAAAGCAACAAAGAAAACAAAAAAGTGTTTTTGAATTTTAAAACTAGTGGCACAAACAGAAATTTTATATTTTTTCTAAAACTAAAAGCACTAACAGAAAGTTTATAATTTTGCTGACATAAAAGCAAAAAGAATTAAAAAATAAAGCAAAAACCAAAAGAAAATAAATAATGCAGAAAACAAAACAAAAAACTTGAAAAAATAAAAATAGCAACAATAAGTATTTTGTTGTAAGTAGAAACAAAATAAAATAAATAAAGCAACAAAGAGAACAAAAAAAGTGTTTTCAAATTTTAAAACTAATGGCACTATTAGAAAGTTTATATTTTTTCTAAAACTAAAAGCAAAAAGAAATAAAATATAAAGCAAAAAAAACTACCACCTACTAGGCCCTCACGGCCTGAATACGACTAGAAACCCTACATGGGCCAGATTCAGCCCGCAGAGGCCCAATAGGCCCACAGCAAGAGTAGCATGATTAGGCCCAAAGCCTGCATTTGAGAGGAGCTCGAAGGGGCGCACACCAGCGCTTATAAACCAGTCTGGCGCCCTTCAACTAGCGAGGTGGGACTAAACATTTGGCGCTGGGCAGACAGTTTGGTCCCGGTTGGTGGCACCAACCGAGACTAGCAGGTGAGTTTAGTCCCGGTTCGTGGCACGACCGGGACTAATGCCCCTTTAGTCCCGGTTGGTGCCACCAACCGACCAAAGGCCGCTTCCCGCCCTTTGGGCTGCTGAAATTTGGCCTTTGGTCCCGGTTGGTGGCACCAACCGGGACTAAAGGGGGGCATTAGTCCCGGGTCGTGCCACGAACCGGGACCAATGCTCTTTCTATATAAGCAAGACTTGTGAAATTTTCACATCTCCCTCGCCTCCCTAGCCAGTTGCCCCCGCCGCCAGGCTGCCCAAATCAAGGCTCCTCGTCGCCCGTCGCCGCGCCGCCCGCCATCCCGTCTCCCGTGCCCTCGCCTTGCGCCGAGCCCCGCCGCCGCCCGTGCCCTGCCCGTCCCGGCACGCACGGCCTGCGCCACGCCCGCCGCCGCCCGTGCCCCTGCCCGTCCCGAAAGCACGCACGCGCCCCTGCGCCCCATCACGCCGCCGCCCGTGCCCTGCCCGTCCACGAGCACGCACGGCCGCCCTGCGCCCCACGCCGCCGCCGCCGTGCCCCTGCGCTGACCCGCCGCCACCTCGCCGCCGGGCGCCTCGCCCCACCGCCTCGCCTCGACGCCACCCTCCTCCCCGTTCGTCCGGCTCCGCACCCCACTTTCCTCCCTGTCCCTCGTCCTCTTCATAAAAAAAAAATTCATATAATTTTTTAGGCAGATTTATGTTCATGTATATATGTTCATTATATGAACATAATATGGATGATGTATGCATGCTTTTTATATGTTCATTATATATGTTCATTATATGGATGGATGGATAATTTTAGGCAGATTTTTAGATTTTTAGGCAGATTTTTAGAATTTTTTGTATGTATGTTATGTTTATATGTATGTATGTATGTTCATATGTATGTATGTTTATATGCAAAGCATATGCAAAGAAAATGTATGAATGGTCATATGCAAAGAAAAATGTATGTATGGTCATATGCAAAGAAAATGTATGTATGTATGTTCATATGAAAGAAAATTGTATGTATGTATGTTCATATGCATATGCAAAGAAAATGTATGTTCATATATATGATGATATGTTCATATAAAAAGGAAAATAAGAAGAGGAAGAAAGGAGAAGAAGAGGAGAGGAAGAAGAGGATAAATAAATAAGAAGAGGAAAAGAAGAAAAGAAGAGGAGAAGAAGAAAGGAATAGAAGAGAAGAAGAAAAATAGAAAAATTCTATTTTTCTTCTTCTCTTCTATTCCTTTCTTCTTCTTCTATTCCTTTCTTCTTCTCCTCTTCTCTTCTATTCCTTTCTTCTATTTTCTTCTTTTTTCTTCTTCTTCTTCCTTCTTCCTATAGTGTCAAAGTATTGAAGAAATCCATCGCTTCATCATTAGCCGGAAGTAACCATGGCATGATGGTGCGAAGTCCTCAAAGTTGTTACGGAATGGAGTCCGGATAGGATAATTTGCCTTTTGCTGAACTTTGTACCAAAAAGCGAATTATCCTATCTGGGACTCCGCTCCAAAACAACTTTGAGAGCTTCGTACCATCATGCACCTATTACTTTCGCCTAATGATGAAGACATGGTTTTGTTGAATCCTTTGACACTAGGCAACCTCCCGACCCTCGGCGATCTTCGACCCTTGACCTCGACCGCGGCGATCCACGACCCTCTACCCTACTTGTGGGACATAGATGTACTGTTCAACGCCGACCCCTCCCGATAGCTTCAACACGTGGGGGTCGATATTATGTACCCTCCTAGCTTGAAGCGTTCTCGAGGCCACCCCTAACCCTTGAAGCGTTGTCGAGGCCACCCCAAACCCTAGAGAAGCAGCGTCGAGGCCACTAATATGATTCCTTATTGTGATTAGCTAGCTAGTTCTACGTTGGCACTAATATATCCATATCTGTCATGTTTGAATAATAATTGCCATGTTGTAAATATTTGTAGAAACTATGGACACCCCCCGAGACGAAGCACAATAAGCGTTGTTGAGGGACATAATCGCACACGGAAGTGATGCCGTCTCCTCGATGATGTTTCTCAACGTCGATAACGATGGTCCGAAGGAGAGGGTGAAGAAGCAACTGGCTATGATTTACATGGCTCTGATGACCCAATGCCGGTGCAAGAAGTAGACCGTGAGGACGGCTCGGTGATCACCAAACCGAGTCCGCCAGGTATATATATTAGTTAAGCCTGTCTTGACTAGCTCTCGCCTTTGTTTTGGTATATATATATATATGTACACATATTAATTAATTCTCGCCTTTGTTCTTTTTTCTAGCCCTCGGATCGAAAGCACAACTTCGGTAAAGAGACGAGGCCCGAAGAAAAAGTTGAGCTCGGATGAAAAGTTTGAGATCATACAAATCGCGCTGACGGCCAACCGATTGAACCCTACCGACAAAGAAGGCATTTGTTGCTCGGTCAAGGGTTACGGTTAGGGACAAGATCCCGATCAGCATCCACCAATGGTATAAGCCTAAGAACGAAGACCCCGAGGTTTCTTATGTCAATGATATGCGTAAAAATGATCTTTGGACCGAAATGAAGTCAAATTTTACCCTACCGCCAGAGGATGATCCGGAGAAGCCAGTAATAGAGCCATTAATCAAGTCTTTTGCTCTTAAGAAGATGGCGAACTATTCAGGAATTGGAAGAAAGACCTCAATACGTATGTCGAAAAAATGAGACACCAGAATTCACGGGCAAATATGAGAAGATCGAGATGATCGCCCGCATTTGTGGCCTACAAGACATCGGAAAAGAGTAAAAGATGTCAGCGACAAACAAGAGAAATGCTGCGAAGAAGAAGCTTCATCATCGCATGCGGGTCGTGGCTACCTCATAGCCCGCCTAAGTGGTCCAAGGCTGAGAATGATCTGCTTGATAAAGGGATCGAACCCGAGACAATGAACTGGCCAGACCGTTGCGGACTTGGTTCTTCGGGCGGCGGATCCTTGGACCCTATAACGGGAAGTGCATTTGGACGGACGAACAATTGGACATACCAGTCAAGAGGCTTAAGCATTATATCGAAGCAGCGCAACAAGGGAAGTTCGTTCTGCATAGGAGAAGGACGAGCTCACAATGGCCCTCGGGAATCCACAGGCACCTGGACGGACACGAGGCACGCCAGCTCCCTTTCGTGGAAGGCTGGATTTCGGACGCGAGGGTTACAAAACCCATGAGAGGAGGAAGAAAGCTGGAGCAGAGCCTAATGCAAAGCGCTGCACGAAAGGGTAATGGGGCTAGAGGAACGAGAAGAGGAACGAGAAGCAGCTGATCACAACAAACGACTGCGAAGCTTCCCCGGTTACCCCGCCATCTCGGCGGAGAAGCAGCGTGGCTTCCACCGAGCTGCTTCAGCCAGAAAGCAAGCATGCCTTGACGGCTCCTGCCAGCTATCCCGTGGATGCTATCACGGATGTTGAAAGTTTCCACCTTATGGCGCAATGGAGCAATTTAAAGGTCAAGGCGGCTGTTGGCTCTGTTATCCCACTAAACCCGACTCAACTTTTCACCGCCGCCGATTCGGAAGGATATGCTAAGGTGATGGTCGATGAAATAACGGAGGATTTGAGGAGCTCCGGCTTGACCACCCTACCGGTGAAGGGGAGTATCGGCTGGGTTCTGCTCAAGACTCCATGCCTATGGCGGAAGGATCTCATCAACCTTCCGAACTGGACGCCTCCGCCTCCTCCTCCTCCTCCCGTGAGTCAGGCACTCCGCCTCCTCCACCGCCTCCTCCTCCTCCTCCGGCGAGTCAGGCACTCCGCCTCCTCCACCGCCTCCTCTTCCGCGAGTGACGATCGTCAGGCACTCGGCCGGCTCCTTCTCCGGCGTGGCGGCACTCCGTCTCCTTCTCCACACCTGCACCGGCGCGTCCGGGCAGCCAGCCTCCTCCTTCTCCGCCTCGTCGGCAAGGCGGAAGAGACCCGCCGCTCCCGGCTGCTCCGGCGTCGTAGTCCTTCTCCTCCGCCTCGTAAGCAAGAAAAGAAGACATCCGCTCCGTCTGCTCTGCCGGGCGTCTAGCGATCGCCAATGGCGGGAGGAGATACAGATTCGGTCCTTCTCACGAAGACTCCGGAGAAGTTACCGTCTGAGAGGAGCGAGGAGGAAAATGCGAAGATCGCAGACCGAAGTGGATGACTGGTTTCAAGGGTTGAAAGCAAAGAGACATCCACCTCCGGAGGAGAAGGTAGATCCGTCAAAGCGAAGCGCACTGGCTGCCCGACAAAACCACCCAAGTCTCCGCCGAAAGGCAACTATGAGCGCATTATTGGAAAGGAATTTGCCGAGGCGGAGAGATCGAAGTACTTGTCGATGATCAAAGGATGAAAGAACGACGAGCTGGGAAACAAATTGCCCAGCTCGGCGAACAAGCGAAGAATCGTGCCCCCGCTCAAGGTGCTCGCTAGCGACATCGTCGATCCGAGGATGGTGCCCGATTATGGCAATCCTGAAGATTACTTGCCCGACGATGTACAATTTGATTTCTTGGAGGTGTAGATACAAAGATACGAGTACGGAAGCCTCTCGTCAAAGATGAAAGCTCTCTAACAACGATGATGCGAAGATTGCATGATTGGTACATGAAAACCTGCAAAGAGTCTCGACGGGAGGAATACTTTGTATTTGAGAGTTAAAAGGAGCATGACCTCCTTGGAATTGAACTGTTGCCTATTCCATTTGAGGAGTTCTATCAGTTTTTCAATCAATTGGCCGTCGATAAAGCAACGGTCACCTGCTACTGTCTGTAAGTAGTACTACTTCTGTCATTAAGTATCTCTATATAACTCAGCTCTTTCATTGCATGTATTTATAAATATCCTCACTATATTATGCAGATTGAAGATCGCATGAAATGAAGAAAAAACAAGTGGGTGATATTGGGTTCATTAACACATATCTCATCGATGCAAATGAGGTTAAATATCGTGCCAAAGAAACCGAGGCCAACTTGCTACGATCGTTGGAAATAAATGAACACAAAATACAATACTCTTTCCTTACAACTACACGTGAGTGTTACTGTCTTGTGGCATATTCGGTTTCCTTATTTAGTCCAGGTTATAGAAATGTAATATTGATGAGTTATGCATGCGCATGCAGGTTCCACTATATTCTCCTAGAGATTAAGCTTGAGCAGGGAGTAGTAACTGTCTTAGACTCGAGACGAAAAGATCCCAAGGAGTATGCGGAAATGACTGAAATGCTCGAGAAGTAAGTTAAATCGATCATTATCCACCATATCAGCAACTTTGTTCATTTCGATATCAAGTAATTGTTTTCTTTGTATGGCAGGGCTTGGGAAAATTCACCAAAAAGCTCCGGGACTACCGAAGAAGCTGCAATTTAGACACCAGTAAGTACTATATAGTAGCATATTCCACGCGCATCTCCTAGTGATTCAAGCGCTAGTTTCATCAATACCATTTAGCATGTGCTTGCTATATATAATTATCAGTTTGATTGACCTCTGCTTCTTGTAAAGTGGTTGTGGCAGGAACAAGGGAATGATTTACATGGATACTACGCTTATGCGAGTCCATCCACCACACGACCTGTGAGAGGGCTACTCCGACAAACAATTTGAAGTGCGTAAATAAAAATATTCACAATTTTATTTTATTATCATCATTTGTGTTGTGTTTCATTAATTCATATATATATATATATATATATATATATATATATATATATATATATATATATATATATATATATATATATATATATATATATATATATATATATATATGTATTGACCCCTTTCTTAAAATTAGATGTTTTTGATGGATGAACTCCTAGCACCAGATCGCATGCAGCAATTCAAGAGGAATTGGCGGCATTCTTTCTTGACTATGTGATCGCTGAAGACGGGAATACCATGTGAACCACGCGTCCAGTATTTTAAAAGATAATTATTGTATATATGTAGCCGGTAGCGTCGGATAGATATACGAGAACTTGTTGTTCGACCAATCTCTCGGAGAAGGAGAGGTGGTCGATATCACTTCTCTCTGTATGCATATATATGTTCATGACGATCTTCTGGTTGCTTAATTACTAGCTAGCTAGCATGTCTAGTTAGTCCTCTCTATACGTATGTATAGTACGCAGCGTCGACCAAGCACGGACAAAAGAAAGGACACTTTTCTCTATTAATTAGCTAGCTATATCACAATATATGAAACACCTAAATTAACCCCCCAAAACCCCCCAAACCCCCTCTTTGAAAAAAAAACAAAAACCAGAGCTAAAGAAATGTCGACGTGGATGCCTATTGGTCCCGGTTGGTGCCACCAACCGGGACCAAAGGCCCTCTGCCTGAGCTCGTGGACAGGCCACGTGGAGGCCCATCTGTCCCGGTTCGATAGAACCAGGACTAAAGGGTGAGGGTATTAGTACCGACCCTTTAGTCCCGGTTCACGAACCGGGACTAAAGGCCCTTATGAACCGGGACTATAGGCCCTTTTTCTACTAGTGATACTTTACAATGTTGATCCAGCTGTTCCTTCTACTTTTATTGAGAAACCACCTTTCCCTGTTAAGATAAAGGAACATGCTAAAGTTTCAACTGTGGTTAACAAAAGCTATATTAGAACACCTAAACCCGATAAACAAATTGAAGTAGAACCTAGTATTGCTATGGTTAAAGATCTCTTGGAAGAAGATACAGATGGGCATGTCATTTACTTCTGTGAAGAAGCTGCTAGAATTGCCAAACCTGATAAAGGATAGACATAGACATGTTGTTGGCATGCCCGTCATCTCATTTAAAATAGGAGATCACTGTTATCATGGTTTATGTGACATGGGTGCTAGTGTGAGTGCTATTCCTTACACATTATATCAAGAAATTATGAAAGACATAGCACCTACAGAAATAGAGGACATAGATGTTACTATTAAACTTGCTAATAGAGACACTATATCACCAATTGGCATTGTTAGAGATGTTGAAGTCTTGTGTGGGAAAATAAAATACCCTACTGATTTTCTTGTTCTTGGTTCCCCACAAGATGACTTTTGTCCCGTTATCTTTGGTAGACCTTTCTTGAACACCGTTAATGCTAAGATAGATTGTAAGAAACAAACTGTCGGTGTTAGTTTTGGTGATGAGTCTCATGAGTTTAATTTTTCCAAGTTTAGTAGAAAGCTTCATGAAAAAGAATTTCCTAGTAAGGATGAATTAATTGGTCTTGCTTCTATTGCTGTACCACCCACTGATCCTTTTGAACAATATTTGCTAGACAATGAAAATGATTTACATATGCATGAAAGAAATGAAATAGATAAGATTTTCTTTGAACAACATCCTCTACTTAAACACAATTTGCCTATTGAAACTCTAGAGGTCCTCCTCCACCTAAAGGTGATCCTGTGTTTGAATTAAAACAATTGCCAGACACTTTGAAATATGCTTATCGTGATGAAAATAAGATATATCATGTTATTATTAGTGCTAACCTTTCAGAACATGAAGAAGAAATATTATTGAAATTTCTAAGGAAGCACCGAGCTGCTATTGGATATACTCTTGATGATTTAAAGGGCATTATTCCCACTCTATGTTTGCACAAAATTAATATGGAGCCTGATGCTAAACCCGTTGTTGATCACCAATGTTGGTTAAACCCGAAAATGAAAGAAGTGGTAAGAACGTAAATATTAAAACTTCTGGAAGCAGGTATAATCTATCCTATAGCTGATAGCAGATGGGTAAGTCTTGTTCATTGTGTCCCTAAGAAAGGAGGTACAACTGTTGTTCCTAATGATAAGAATGAACTTACTCCACAAATAATTGTTACAGTCTATAGAATGGTAGTTGATTTTAGAAAATTGACAAAGCAACTAGAAAAGATCATTACCGTCTACCTTTAATTGATCAAATTCTTGAAAGATTATCTAAGCACACACACTTTTGCTTCCTTGATGGATATTCTGGTTTTTGAGAAATACCTGTTTCTCAACCTGATCAAGAAAAGACCACTTTTACTTGTCCCTTTGGAACCTATGCTTATAGACGTATGCCTTTTGGTTTATGTAATGACCTGCTACCTTTCAAAGATGTATGACTGCTATATTCTCTGACTTATGTGAAAAGATTGTTGAGGTTTTCATGGATGACTTCTCTGTTTATGGGAAGTCTTTTGATGATTGTTTAAGCAATCTTGAGCGAGTTTTGTAGAGATGTGAACACAAAAATCTTGTCTTAAATTGGGATAAGTGCCACTTTATTGTCAATGAAGGCATTGTCTTGGGTCATAAAATTTCTGAAAGAGGTATTGAAGTGGACCAAGCTAAGGTTGATGCAATTGAGAAAATGCCATGTCCTAAAGATATAAAAGGTATACGTAGTTTCTTTGGTCATGCTGGTTTCTATAGGAGATTTATCAAAGACTTCTCTAAAATTTCTAGGCCTCTTACTAGTCTTTTGCAAAATGATATTCCTTTTGTTTTTTATGATGATTGTTTATAAGCCTTTGAAACACTCAAGAAAGCCTTAATTTTTGCACCTATTGTTCAACCACCTGATTGGAACTTGCCTTTTCAAATTATGTGTGATGCTAGTGATTATGATGTTGGTGTTGTTCTAGGACAAAGAGTTGATAAGAAACTTAATGTAATTCATTATGCTAGTAAAACTCTTGACAGTGCTCAAAGAAATTATGTTACTACTAAAAAGGAATTCTTAGCAGTGGTGTTTGCTTGTGATAAATTTAGACCTTATATTGTTGATTCCAAAGTAACTGTTCACACAGACCATGCTGCTATTAAATATCTTATGGAAAAGAAAGATGATAAACCTAGACTTATTCGATGGGTTCCCTTGTTACAAGAATTTGATTTACATATCATTGATAAAAAGGAGCTGAAAACCCAGTAGCTGATAATTTATCTAGGCTTGAAAATTTGCCTGATTACCCACTACTTATTGATGATAGCTTCCCTGATGAGCAGTTAGCTGCAATAAATGTTTCTAATAATATTCATTGGTATGTTGATTATGCTAATTACATTGTTGCTAAATATTTACCACCTAGCTTTACATACCAACAAAAGAAAAAAATTCTTCTATGATTTAAGACATTACTTTTGGGATGACCCACATCTTTATAAAGAAGGAGTAGATGGTATTATTAGACATTGTGTAACTGAGCATGAACAGGGACAAATCCTACGGAAATGTCACTCCGAAGCTTATGGAGGGCATCATGCTGGAGATAGAACTGCTCACAAGGTATTGCAGTTTGGATTTTATTGGCCTACTCTCTTCAAGGATGCATGTAAGTTTGTCTTATCTTGTGATGAATGTCAAAGAATAGGTAATATCGGTAAGCGTCAAGAAATGCCTATGAATTATTCACTTGCTGTTGAACCATTTGATGTTTGGGGATTTGATTACATGGGACCTTTTCCTTCCTCTAATGGGTATACACATATTTTGGTTGCTGTTGATTATGTTACTAAATGGGTAGAAGCTATTCCAACCAGTAGTGATGATCACAACACCTCTATTAAAATGCTTAAGGAAGTTATTTTCCCAAGGTTTGGAGTCCCTAGATATTTAATGACTAATGTTGGTTCACACTTTATTCATGGTGCTTTCCGTAAAATGCTTGCCAAGTATGATGTTAACCATAGAACTGCATCACCTTATCATCCTCAGTCTAGTGGTCAGTTTGAACTTAGCAATAGAGAAATAAAATTAATTTTGCAAAAGACTGTCAATAGGTCCAGGAAGAATTGGTCTAAGAATTAGATGATGCACTTTGGGCTTATAGAATAGCTTATAAAAATCCTATGGGTATGTCTCCTTATAAAATGATTTATGGAAAAGCTTGTCATTTGCCTCTTGAGTTAGAACATAAAGCATATTGGGCCATCAAAGAGCTCAACTATGATTTCAAACTTCTTTGGTGAAAAGAGGTTATTTGATATTAGCTCTTTAGATGAATGGAGAACCCAAGCTTATGAAAATGCAAAATTATTCAAAGAAAAAGTTAAAAGATGGCATGACAAAATAATCCAAAAGCCCGAGTTTAAAGTCAGAGAATATGTTCTTTTGTACAACTCTCATTTCAGATTCCTTGTAGGAAAACTCCTCTCAAAATGGGAAGGCCCCTATGTTATCGAGGAGGTTTACCGGTCTGGAGCCATCGAGATAAATAATTCTGAAGGTACTAATCCGAAGGTTCTCAATGGGCAACGAATAAAGCATTATATCTCAGGTACGCCCATTAATATTGAAAGTAATATTATTCAAACTTTGGCACCAGAAGAACACGTAAAAGAGTCCTTCCGGAATACTCCAGAATCGTGAAAATAAGGTGGTACATGATACGGTAAGTAAACAGGCTCCAAAAAATCCACAAAAATGTTTTTTAATCAGTTTTGGTATATTTAAAAAAATTGGAAATAAAGAAACTTCCAGGAAAGCGTACCCTGGTGGGCACAAGACACCAGGGCGCTGGCGCGCCCAGGTGAGTTGTGCCGACCTGGGACACCTTTCGGACTCCGTTTTTCTACCGTATGCTTGTCCTCCAAGATATAAAATCCATATATACTTCCCGAACCTGTTGATCACCGTATCACGGAGAAATCCTCTATTCTCTTTTTCCTTGTTGTTTTCTGTCAGATCCCATCTACCATGGCCTCTTCAAGCTCCTCCAAGGACAAGTTCTTCAGGAATGTCATCAACCCATATCTGCGGGAGGTGGTGCAACACCCTCAGGTCATCCAGATGCATTAGGGGGTGCTTCACCTCCGCGATGTGCCATGTCCCATGTCCCAAGGGGATAGGAACCGTGGAGGCCAGGCTTGAAGCTATGGAGAAAGACATCTTCCGGTGCAAGGGGATGGTGGAGCGTGGACTCAACGCCAATCACCTTATGATCTCGGACCTCTCCCGTGATCTCAAGGTGGATGGCAAGCCCATGAAGGACATCGTCTTCACCCTCAACGAGCAAATCAACTTCCTCGAAAGCCAGATCTATGAACTCCAAAACCAAGTCTTTGAATAGGTTTAAAGGTATGAGTTTGGCTTCTAGTTGCGGGACCCGTGAGACTCACTCCTCCTCCTATGATTGTGGACTACTGCCATGGAAATCCGAGGACAAGATCTCTCCTTCATCGCCATCATCTTCTTCACCACCAAAAGAGAACTGAGTATCGGGTATGGGCACTCCCCTTGGCATTCGCCAAGCTTGGGGGAGGTGCCCCGATATCGTATCATCCCACTATCTTTTTTCTTTTACTTATTTTAGTTTGATCTTTTGCTTTAGATGAATAAAAGTTTAGTTCGACCCTTTCTTCTTTGAGAGTTTGCTTAGTGATCTATCCTTGTAATCGTGTGCAAGTTATATATTAAAGTTTAGTTTGAGTTTTTGCTTTCTTTACTTTCATGTTGCAAATAAAAGAAAAGAAATAAGAAAGAATAAGAAAGAAAAAGAGAAAGGAAATAAATAAACAAATGAAATAAATTAAGAAAGATCATATACTAATCCTATGGTAGGTGATGACACCACATAAGGAAAAGTATAAGTAGAAAATTTTATTAGAGATTGACAAACATAGTATTAGTCAATGATGCAACTCCTGAAAGAATTAATAAGGGAAGATAGGATTCACATATAAATATACTATCCTAGAAATGTTTTGTGATTGTGAGCCCTCATCAAAATATTATATGCCAAAATTGTTGACATTGGACAAGGAAGACAACTTAATGATTTATGTTTGTTTATATTCACATAGAAGTCATATTGTCATAGATCCTTAAACATGTGGTGCTTGCCCCCTATCTTTGCTAGACAAAAATTCCGCACTAAGTAGAGATACTAATTGTGCATTCAAAAGCCCTTAAACCCAAATCTCATTTTCAAGAGTCCACCATACCTACCTAGGGGTTGAGCAAGATCCCTCAAGTAAGTTGTCATCGGTGCAAAAAGGCAATAAAAATTGCTTCTAAAAGTGTGAGATCATTTAGTGTAAGAGAAAATTGACCATTGCACGAACTTGTGATGGTGAAGAATAAGAGCGACAGACTTCATAATAAAGGTCGCTATCACAAGGGGCAATGCAACCTGACGTTCTTTTGCACTAAGGGGTTGAGCATACAAACAAATAAGCGCATGGCAACCTCTGCTTCCCTCTGCGAAGGGCCTATCTTTTACTTTTATGTATTTACTTTTATGCAAAGAGTCAAAGTTTTCCTTCTATTCCTTTTATTTTTCTCCTTTGGCAAGCATCATGTGGTGAGGAAAGATCTAGGCACATATGTCTAGCTGAATATAGATAACATGAGTTATTATTGTTGACATCACCCTTGTGGTGAATATGTTGGGAGGCAAAACTATAAGCCCCTATCTTTCTTTGTGTTCGGTTAAAACGTTTTGCTCATGTGTACGCGGTGAGTGTTAGCAATCATAGAAGACTATATGATGGTTGAGTACGTGTTAGCAATCATAGAAGAAATCATAGAAACGTTTTGTTCTCGTAGTTATTTGCCCACCCAAAGACTGATTGCGACAGCTCAACCGGATGAGACATCTCTTATTTACAGAACTGTGCAAGCGTGTGCCTACATTGTATGATTTACCAGTTCCTGGTATTGGATTTTGGAATAGAAAGAATGAAACTAGTACCAGCTTATCGCCAACCATGCTTTCCACCAACTCCGCCAACACCAGACGGGAATATTGATTGCGATTTAGCCGCACCTGAGCCCGCAACTGCTGCCTCTACTCCGCCCACCTCCGGTGCCCATCTTCTGGTATATAGGTCATTTTGACCTATTAAAAATAAAGAGAGGACTTTCGGGACGGAGCGCTGCCGCCTCGAGGCGGAACTTGGGCAGGAGCACTTTTGCCCTCCGGCGGAACGATTCTGCCGGGGGAACTTCCCTCCCGGAGGGGGAAATCATCGTCATCATCATAACCAACAACTTTCCCATCTTGGGGAGGGTAATCTCCATCAACATCTTCAACAACACCATCTCATCTCAAACCCTACTTCATATCTTGTGTTTAATCTTGTTACCAGAACTATAGATTGGTGCTTGTAGGTGACTAGTAGTCTTGATTACATCTTGTAGTTGATTACTGTATGGTTTATTTGGTGGAAGATTATATGTTCAGATCCAATATGCTATTTAATACTCCTCTGATCATGAGCATGTTTATCATTTGTGAGTAGTTACTTTGTTCTTGAGGTCATGGGAGAAATCATGTTGCAAGTAATCATGTGAACTTGATATGTGTTCGATATTTTGATAGTATGTATGATGTGATTCCCTTAGTGGTGTCATGTGAACGTCGACTACATGACACTTCACCATATTTGGGCCTAAGGGAATGCATTGGGGAGTAGCAATTAGATGGTGGGTTGCGAGAGTGACAGAAGCTTAAACCCTAGTTTATGCGCTATTCTGTAAGGGACCGATTGGATCCAAAAGTTTAATGCCATGGTTAGAATTTATTCTTAATACTTTTCTCGTAGTTGCGGATGCTGGCGGGAGGGTTAATCATAAGTAGGAGGTTTGTTCAACTAAGAATAGCACCTAAGCACTGGTCCACCTACATATCAAATTATCAAAGTAGCGAACACAAATCAAACCAACATGATGAAAGTGACTAGATGAAATTCCTGTGTACCCTCAAGAACGCTTTGCTTATCATAAGAGACCGTTTTGGCCTGTCCTTTGCCTCAAAAGGATTGGGCTACCTTGCTGCACTTTTGTTACTACAATCGTTACTTTCTCGTTACAAATTATCTTGCTATCAAACTACTCCGTTACTTACAATTTCAGCACTTGCAGACATTACCTTACTGAAAACTACTTGTCATTTCCTTCTGCTCCTCGTTGGGTTCGACACTCTTACTTATCGAAAAGAGCTACAATTGATCCCCTATACTTGTGGGTCATCACTTCCGCTTTCGGTCTAAGAGGGTACATGGACACACTCTTCCCCTCTAGTTGCTATGCATCTCCTAGATAGATCTTGCATGAGCGTAGGAATTTTTTTGAAATTGCATGCTACGTTCACCAACAGTAAACTGATACACAATTATGGTGTTCATGATAAACTGAATTTATTAACAAATCTAAACAGAGGCCAGGTGTGCAAACCCCATGCCCATGCAAACCTAGCCATCTCCAAGGTCTATGCGTGAAGACAAGAAGGCAACCTGTCGGATTTCGAGTTCTGGCAAAACCCTTGAGGTTCGATCACTGGGGTGCACATGAAGATCTCTCCTTCCCCTAGCTCACGCCCTCACCGCGATCTCAAAGCTCAGTGCGTCGAACTCACAGAACAAGAGACACAAGGTTTATACTGGTTCTGGCCACCGATGTGGTGTAATACCCTACTCCAGTGTGGTGTGGTGGATTGCCTCTTGGGCTGAGGATGAACAATTAGAAGGGAAGAATAGCCTGCTGAGGAGAGGTGCTCTTGTGCTCGGTGAGCTTGTGGATGCGAGGACGGAATTGATATAACCAGCTCTAGTTCTATTCATACAAACAATTCTCATGATCAAAGTTGTTGATGTACAAAATATGGGTGTGTTTGAGTCTAGTTGGGCAAAGGACCGAGATGTTCTATCTTTGCATGCATCGGGCAATCAAGAAGGTTGCATGCATGCAAGTGGGTCCTGCCAGAAAACAATTGGAGGCCATCTAATCTTGTACGTGGATGAGAGAGACCAGGAGATGTATAATCTGATCTTCAAGGCCTACACGTTAGTGCTACTAAAATATAAAGACACGGTCCAGGAAATGAAAATGAAATTAAAGTTCCTTTCAGATAAAAGAGGAAGAAATCACGTTGGCTATTTCTTTAACCGACTACGGCCACCTGATTGACCAAGAGATAAACGCACAAGGAAGTTTCTCACGTCGAAGAGCATGAGTTTAAAGGAGTCTGGATGGGGTCCACCAGGTCAGGAAAAGAAGATCAAGACACGCACAAATAGAAGATTCAATCTTTATTTTATTAGGTCTTTGCCAAGATGTAGAAGGAAAATTAGTTTTAAATTAGAAGGAGTCCAAATTTAGGAAGTATGTGTACGTGTGCCTTAGGAGAGGTTTTAGGTGTGCGTGTCCTTCAAGTTGGTTATTGCTATAAAATCAAGTTTGGACGTCATGTAAAAGGAATTAGGTTATGTTAAGATGAATTAGACACCGTTATGTGTTTCGGCCGTCGGCCATTAACGAGATTACTGAATTCTTGTCAACAATCTCTACTGGTGTGTGAGTTCCTGGACGCGATGTGTCGGATATTACAAGCTGAGCCTATACGGTTCGTCCACGTTATTCCTTCAGATCGAGGGGTTGGCGTGTTGTTTCCGTGGGATTTGCGAATATCTTCGTAAACCCGCGACTTGTTCTTGCTGTGATGAAGGTTTGTGCCGTGAAAGTTCGGGCCAACAATGGATCGAACCTCGTCTCGAGGTACGCTCCACATCAAGTTGTATCAGAGACCGGCATTTTTCACAGCACTTCAGAGGAGACGGCCGGCGCGCCATCACCAAGGAGCTACTGGAGGCTCTCCCGCGTTTTTTTGCTGGAGGAGTAGGGTTATGGTGCTGAACTTTTTCACGCCAACTGTAAAGTGGGAGAGAATGTTTGCGCTACAAAGATCGACCATGACAGTTCGGTCAACGCGGTCTGCATCGACATGGTGCAGAAGCTGCAACTATCGATGACACCACATCCACGACCATTACTCGCTGAGGAGGTACCACGACAAGCTCGACATTACGCACCAAACTACGGTACTGTTTTCAGTTGGCAAATTTTCTTGTGTGGGTTCTATGCGACGTAATTCCGGCACAAATGATCTCATGTCATATGATGCTGGGAAAGCCATGGTACAAGGAAAACAATGCTACACATGACTATCTCGTCAACACATACACTGTCAAACGTGATACAAAATATGTTTTCCTGGCCATTGACAAGAAGTTTTTCAAGACTTGGAGGAAAGAACGACAACAGAAGATGAAGGAAATACAAGAAGCAACGAAGGAAGCTGAAGGTGCCAAAACTTTTACTGCTGATGTACAATCTGGAGATCATGTTATTGCTACAAAGTTTGACTCGAAATCGAGGATGGCTTCCCTTAAAGGGAGAGAGGATGATATGACCAGCTCTAGTTCTATTCATGCCAACAATTCTCATGATCAAGTTGTTGATGTACAAAATATGGGTGTGTTTGAGTCTAGTTGGGCAAAGGACCAAGATGTTCTATCTTTGCATGCATCGGGCAATCAGGAAGGTTGCATGCATGCAAGTGGGTCCTGCCAAAAAACAATTGGAGGCCATCTAATCTTGTACGTGGATGAGAGAGACCAGGAGATGTATAATCTGATCTTCAAGGCCTACACGTTAGTGCTACTAAAATATAAAGACACGGTCCAGGAAATCAAAAGGAATTTAAAGTTTCTTTCAGATAAAAGAGGAATAAATCACGTTGGCTATTTCTTTAACCGACTACGGCCACCTGATCGACCAAGAGATAAACGCACAAGGAAGTTTCTCACGTCGAAGAGCATGAGTTTAAAGGAGTCTGGATGGGGTCCACCAGGTCAGGAAAAGAAGATCAAGACACGCACAAATAGAAGATTCAATCTTTATTTTATTAGGTCTTTGCCAAGATGTAGAAGGCAAATTAGTTTTAAATTAGAAGGAGTCCAAAATTTAGGAAGTATGTGTACGTGTGCCTTAGGAGAGGTTTTAGGTGTGCGTGTCCTTCAAGTTGGTTATTGCTATAAAATCAAGTTTAGACGTCATGTAAAAAGGAATTAGGTTATGTTAAGATGAATTAGACACCGTTATGTGTTTCGGCCGTCGGCCATTAACGAGATTAGAGAATTCTTGTCAACAATCTCTACTGGCGTGTGAGTTCCTGTGACGCGATGCATAGGATATTACAAGCTGAGCCTATACGGTTCGTCCACGTTATTCCTTCGGATCGAGGGGTTGGCGTGTTGATTCTGTGGGATTTGCGAATATCTTCATAAACCCACGACTTGTTCTTGCTGTGATGAAGGTTTGTGCCGTGAAAGATCGGGCCAACAAGGGATCAACCCTCGTCTCGAGGTCCGCTCCACATCAAGAATGGATCCTATCCAAGATGAGTTGCCTCCTACGGTGGTGGCTAGTCCTATTTATAGTGGCCCTGGTCCTATTCCCAAATATTCAGCGGGAAGGGATCCGACAACAGCCAATTTTGAAGGGAGACAACTAGTACAAGTTATCCTCACTAAAGGTGGTCTTCGCCTGCCAAAGGCTCTGGTGGTGACGCCGTCTTGGGCTCCACGGTGACCTCCATCTTGCCGTCCTTCTGGTCTTGGTCTCGTTGCACTGATATGGAAACCTTTGCCTGATGCCTGGGGACTCCTCGCATGCGCTTGCCTCTTTAGCACCAAAGAGGAAACGAGGACACTGCGTGCGCTGGCGCCCGCCTGGCCCCGATCGTCATGGCTTACGTCACCGGAACCTCGCGAGGTGCCCCTGGCCTTGATCTCTCCGCCCCACGCGAGCCAGCCTGGTGAGGCCGCCCCCGAGGAGGTCTTGCATCGTCCGCCTCGAGAGGCTTGGCCCCTCGCGAGGGTCTTGAGTGTTTACTGGTGAAGATGGGCCATACAGGGCCGCGGGTGGAGCCACGTCGTGGGCCGCAGGCAGGCATGTCTGGGGACCCCCGTTCCTAGGACGCCGATAGTAGCCCCCGGGCCCAAGGCACGCTTGGACTTGGTTTCGAGGCGAAGCCAAGGGGGAAGTGCGGAGCGCCGCGGCCCCAACAGCCTGCAGCCTCACTTAACGCGTGGCGATTGATTGGACGTGGGCGGCCCCGCTTCCCCATGCAGCCTTGATATCCGCCTGGCTAGGCGGCCACCGTCACCTACACAGTTATTCCCCCATTGAGGCGACGCACTCCTCCAACGCTTCCGCCTTCCCGAAACAATAACCTCCTCCCCTGGTTCAACCTGAGCTCAGCCCTTGCTGTCGCCATGGCGCCGAGCCAAACGGAGAAGGGGAAGAAGAAGTCCTAGTCTTCAGCTGAACCACCTCCGGCCATTGAACCTACCGTGGGCCGGTTGCTGGTGCTCAACCAGGAAGCAATGGGCATGGTTCGCCCGGCGCTCGCCGCCGCCTTCAACGAATGGGGGGAGATGGTGGCCTGGCCTGCATCCCGCGCCTCCATTGATAGGACGGCCACCGAAGTCCAATTCTTCATTGACGGCTTGTGGGCCGGCCTGGTTCCTCCTTTCTCCACCTTCTTCAATGTTGTGCTTTCTCACTACCAGATCCATATGCTGCACCTAGATCCCCAATCTGTCGCCCTTCTTGCCGTCTTTGCCTTCGTTTGCGAGGCCATGGTGGGCATTGCTCCTTCCATGGCCCTACTACGCCATTTCTTCTCGCTGCACCTGACTGATCCTCGGCAAAGCTCGGGATGCCTGAGCTTCCAGGCCGTGGCTGCGACGGCCGACTTGGGAATTGACTTTGAGCTACCACCGTCTCCGAGCGGGTTTCGGACACGGTGGGTGGATGTGGACGTTGGCGTGCTCAGCCCCCTGCTCTCGCCTCCGTCGGCACCCGCCGTCCCCAGCTCCGGCTGGAGCCACGAGAAGCTTGGGGACCCCCGCCTTGCCTTCGTCTGGCTCAGGTTGAAGAGGCTGAAAGATCTTGGCGTGACCGCGCCCATGGTGATGAAGGAGTTCCTCCGACGCCGCGTCACCCCACTCCAGCACCATTCCCGACCAATGTGGGCCCTGTCCGGCGGCCAGGATCGCATGAGTCTTCAGGAGTCGGGGCTTCCGCCCGAGGCACGAAGAACGGTGCTCGAGGTTCTGAGGGCGACCCCTTGCCAGCCGACATGACGCTGGAGGGCTATCTTTTGTACTGCTGCTCAAACAGGGTGGAGTTTGCGGGGCAGATGCCCCCCTTCGATGAATGGGGGCTTCGTCCAGTCGGCCTTGAAGGGGCCCGTGAGAACCCCGTCACCGTGGTCCCCCTCCTTGTCGTCGGCGCCGAACTTGCCCCAAGAGTGGATGCAGGGGGCAAGCGCCGCTGGAGGCCGGAGGCGTGGGTGCTGAGGCGTCGACACCGCTCGAGGCTCTCGAGGTGCCATCCTCGGGAGCCCGTGACTCCTACCTTGGCACCACAGCTGAGGGGGCGACGCAATCTGCTTCTCCTGACGCCGAAGCCTCCGAGGTCTCGTCAGGTCATCATGAGGCAGAGCCCGAGGGCTCCCCTCAGCTCTGCACTCCCGAGGTCGTCTCCTTGGGCGCCTCACCAGCCGCGCCCTGCGCTGGTTGCCGCATCCCATGCTTCGGCCGGCTCCATCTAGACTTCGACGCGCTCCGCAAGAGGAAAGGGTCTCCTAGCTGCAGCAGTGATGCCGTCCGTCCGTTGAAGCAGAGGAAGTATATCGCCATAGATGAGTGAGTACCTTATCTTTATAATTTCTCGAGTGTTGATTCCCCTCCTGACAGTGGCTCCTCAGCATCCCTTCTGCTAGGGCCGCGAAGTCTCCCAGGAAGTAACCTTCTCCTACCTCGAATCCCCTGCTGGCCTTGAGCGCCCCAAGCCAGCATGCCGCCCCCGGCGCGAGGTCGGCCGGAGAGGCAAACTCGCTAGCCTGGCGCTTCGAGCCCGTGCCTTTGCCGTATTTCCTTCATGGCCTCGCTTGGGGTGCAGCAAGCGTGCCAAGGGCTCCTCCTCTAGTTGTGGACGGCGGCTGGATGGCTTCGATCATGGCTTCTTCTACAAGCAACGGGCCTCAACCCATCCGGGCCCCTGCCGAAGCCCGGTCGGCGACCCGGGAGGCACTAGCCCCTAGCCCTCGCCGAAAGGGGTGAGCCGCTCAATCCTGGGCGGCAACCCGCTGTGGGGATGTAACCCGTCGCTGCTTAAGTTTGCGCACGAGCGGAGTGTCGTCCGCCACGAGCTTTTTCAGCAGGCAATGGACGCGATTAGCCGGCTCGGCGGAGAACTCGTGGATGTTGATGCATGCCTTGAAGCCGAGGGTCTTCGGCTGGTGAAGGAGTGGCATCAACTGAAGGTGGCTATCAACCTTGGGCGCCTTCAGCGTGAGGACGCCAATGCGAAGGCCGAGGCAGCCCTGGCAACCTCGCGCGAGGCCAGCGCCCGAGCCTTGGAGGAGGCCAGGGAGGCAGACTGTCACCGCGCGATTGCCGAGGAGCGCAGGTGGGAGCTCCAGGCCTTGAACGCCTCCTTGGAGCAGCAGGTGGAGGCACGCAGGGTCGCCTTGGCATCGATGAAGGGTGCACCATCCGACGAGGAGGAGATCTCGAGGCGCGAGGAGGCACTGTCGCTGGAGGCCACAGAGCGCAGCCTCGAACTTGAGCGGTTGGAGACGAGGGAGCGCCAAGTCGCCCAAGCAGAAGATGTTGTCGGTGCACGCGAGGCCAAGGCGCAGGAGGAGGTCGACCACTAGGTGACCGGGGCTCGCGCGGATCTTGCTGGCAGGTACGACCTGAAGCTGAAGCTTGTGGAAGCCAAAGCGGAGGGCTGGAGCGCCGCCCTCAGGTCAAGGCTGGCTGAGGCGGAACAGCGTGAGAAAGCTGCCGCAGCTGCCCTGATCTCAGTGCAGGCCGAGCTGGCCTCCGCCCGTGCTGAGCTGCTCCCTCTCCAGCAACGGGTCACCTACGCCGAGTCCTTCATGCAGCAGAGCAGGGAAGAGGTGCTTCGCCGGCAGACGCTACTGCACGAGCATGTTCCCATGCTTCGGGCCCTTAGTACGAGGGCCAATCAGGCGCTTGGTACCATCTGCGACGAGGACGCTCCTCATCCACACGCTGAGGACTATGCCAGCCATCTTCGCTTCTTTACCGACGTCGTGACGCGCCTGGAGAACCGAGCCGAGAGGGCTCGCGAGCTTGTGGACGAAAGGAGCCGGAGCCTCCTCAGGCGTGCATTCTCCCGCATCTTCAGCCACCTCCTGAACACCAATCCTGACTTTGATTTTGACGCTGCCATTGCCCCAGTGCCTGAGGCCATCCGGGGCAACCTAGCGCGTTGGGTGGACGACAACGTGGACGCTCTAGTTAGGGCCTTTGCTTCCGATGACGATGCGGTGGTGATCGCGGCGGACGAGGGCGGCGTGGTTAATGGTGGCGAGGACAGCGACAGCAATGGCGCCACCAGCCTGTCTGGAAGCGACTCGGGAGAAGAGGCGAGCGACATGTCTGACTGAGCCCGCGCTCCTCTATTTTGAACCTGCACGCAAAAGCTTGGGTACAGCCCCTCACGACGTAAGAGCATTTTGGGGAAGGGGGAGTCCCTTATGTAAAATAGACTACCAACTTACTCCTTGGGTTAGGTTAAGAAACACGCTTTTGTGTGGTTGCAAGCACCCTTGCAGGTCTGCCGCCGTAACTTACTGTCGTGACTTAATTTGGTCCGGTCAGGCTTCAGGCTGACTTGGCAGCTGCGAACTTCTCCTGAGGGGAGTCCCCTTGCGAGCCCACGAAATTTTAGTTTTCAGAGGGGTCCGCCAGCCACCCCGAGAGGGCCTCGCGAGGAGCGAGCGCCAGCACTGGCGAGGTGCGCGTGTAGTGTGTGTGCATCGCTACCAGCCCCCGCTCGCGAGGCCTTCGGAGGGGCAGGGGAGATAGCAGACGCAAATCCCAAAAGAAACGCAAATCGAGAAACTCACGAAATCAACACAAACGAGAAAGGACCCCCCCCCACGATTGCCAACGGAAAATACAACTTCAAATTCAAGATCAAAGGCTGCAAATCTGAGCTACAGAAAAGAGGTCAAAAGCAAATGGCCGCGTCCGACACCTAGCTAGTCTTCTTGTCTTTGAGTCTTCTCACCAGCGCGGAGCTAAGTGCTTTCACGGCCGTGAGCATATTCATTGGGGACAGTGTCGACAGCCAACGCGGATCATGGTGCTTCCACTAGGACGTGGGCGGGAGCCCCCGAGGCTCGAGGGCGGCACTCCAGAGACTCCGGGGCTTGTACAGACCCACTCATTATTATGTGAGAGTGTCACGAGCAGAGACCTTCATAGGCGTGAGCCTTGCTTCATATCGCCAGACGAGGGCCCCGCCTTGCGCCACCCTCGACCATCGTTGGGGCGTCCGGAAACCAGGACGATGCCAAGGGGCAAAGGGGACGCTAGCGGCGCCCTCGGCGACCACGGGCCCTCTCCCGGGGGGAAGGCTTACCAGCGCCTCCCCGGCAGAGGACCTACCTCTGGGCGGCGCCTTGCTCTGTGCGACGCGGGGAGGGGCCTTTCTCCTGGCTCTTCCCAGGCAGCCCCCAGTGCGCTTCCCCTGGTGGAAGGGGGACTGCCGTGCCTAGGCCGTCGTCCACCACTGTGACCTAATTTACTTGTGACCCAAGGTTAGCGTAAGCTTGCTCCTGAGAGATTAGTGGTACCCTGTAGCTCTTGTCGCCGGCGTGATTGGCGAGGCCCCTGGGTGGCTCCTGGAAGGCCTCAACTTCCACCGTCTCCTCTCCCCAACCCGGTTCAAGGAATGAGTCGGGGTCATCTTCCGGTGTGTACTCCTGATCCATCATGCAGGGCACATAGGCCTCCGGAGCTGTCACTCCGGAAACCTCGCCGAAGTGCCCTATGCTCCACGTTGCTCGGCACGGCACGCCGCTCTGAGGATGGTAGGGCAGCATCCTACCGGGACCATGGGTGGAAATTCTCACGCCTGCGCCCATCGGGGGAGGCACATGTACGGTTGGGTGCCCTGCGCCACTGGTCGCGTCGACGCTGACGAAACCTCCTGGTGCGCCCGGGAGCACGCGGGCATGATAAGGCCCACCGTGCGATCCGGCCGCAGCCTGAGGTGTAAGCAAGGAGCAGAAAGGAGGCGTACCCCTAGCTGCAGCATCCAACAACTCGGCAACGCGCTCCAGCAGCGCATCTCGGCCAATCTCAATCAGTAGGCATCACAGCAGCTCTTGCGCAACTGTGAGTGCGGCCCTCATGTTTGCTTGTTCCCGCTGGGTGTGCGGCACTGTCGCTGCAGCGTAGCTTGAGGCCCTTGCGGCGGCCCGCGCGCACCGCGTAGTAAGGGTGGACAGTGTCGAACCGCACCGCCCGCGCCCTGCAACGTTTGGCGGTGCGCGTGCCGCCTGGAGCGCGGGGTTGAGGTCTTCTTGGGCTGACGACGCCGCCCGGGCTGGCCAAGCTGCCCAATGGCCGGCGTCGGCCCTCGGGTCGCCAGACATCAGCGTTGCAGAGTGCTAGTGGGTCTGCTGATGGAAGACAGGCTTCGGCGCACCCCCTACCTGGCGCGCCAAATGTCAGATTTCGGGTTCCGGCAAAACCCTTGAGGTTCGAACACTGGGGTGCGCACGAAGATCTCTCCTCCCCCTAGCTCACGCCCTCACCGCGATCTCAAAGCTCAGCGCGTCGAACTCACAGAACAAGAGACACAAGGTTTATACTGGTTCGGGCCACCGATGTGGTGTAATACCCTACTCCAGTGTGGTGTGCTGGATTGCCTCTTGGGCTGAGGACGAACAGTTACAAGGGAAGAACAGCCTGCTGAGGAGAGGTGCTCTTGTGCTCGGTGAGCTTGTGGATGAGAGGACGGAGTGGATCCTATCCAAGATGATTTGCCTCCTACGGTGGTGGCTAGTCCTATTTATAGAGGCCCTGGTCCTCTTCCCAAATATTGAGCGGGAAGGGATCCCACAACGGCCAATTTTGAAGGGAGAAAACTAGTACAAGTTATCCTGACTAAAGGTGGTCTTCGCCTACCAAAGGCTCTAGTGGTGACGTCGTCTTGGGCTCCACGGTGACCTTCGTCTTGCCGTCCTTCTGGTCTTGGTCTTGTTGCACTGATATGGAAACCTTTGCCTGATGCCTCGGGACTCCTCGCCCGCGCTTGCCTCTTTAGCACCAAAGAGGAAACGAGGACACTGTGCGCGATGGCGCCCACCTGGCCCCGGTCGTCATGGCTTACGTCACGGGAACCTCGCGAGGTGCCCCTGTCTTTGATCTCTCCGCCCCTCGCGAGCCAGCCTAGTGAGGCCGCCCCCGAGGAGGTCTTGCGTCGTCCGCCTCGTGAGGCTTAGCCCATAGCGAGGGTCTTGAGTGTTTGCTGGTGAGGATGGGCCGTACAAGGCCACGGGTGGAGCCACGCCGTGGGACGCAGGCAGGCAAGTCTGGGGACCCCCGTTCCCAGGACACCGACACAACCAAAGCACTTTTAAACTAACCTAGACAATCCTTAGAACCAATACACCGTCTAGAAATCATAGGAACCTGCACTGAGAGCAGAAGCAACCAAACGAGAGAATAACCTGCAAAATCTTCTTATCCAACCAACGAATATACAGACGTAGACAACACACAACCTACCTTGGACCAAACCGAATCGAGCAACACACTAACAAGGGAGCGACTGTCAGTGTCAAAACCGGCAGATCTCGGGTATGGGGTCCCGAACTGTGCGTCTGAGGATCGAGGGTAACAGGAGACAAGGACACGATATTAACCCAAGTTTGGGCCCTCTTGATGGAGGTAATACCCCTACTTCCTGCTTGATTGACTTTGATGAGTATAGGGTTACAAGAGTTGATCTACCTCGAGATCATAATGGCTAAACCCTAGTTGTCTAGCCTGTATGATTATGATTGCCTCTACGGACTAAACCCTCCGGTTTATATAGACACCAGAGGGACCTAGGGTTGTACAAAGTCGGTTTACAGAGAAAGGAATCTTCATATCCGAACGCCAAGCTTGCCATCAACACAAAGGAGAGTCCCATCCGGACACGGGAGAAAGCCTTCTATCTTGTATCTTCACGACCCATTAGTCCGGCCCACATCACATAGCCCAGATGCCAGGGGACCCCCTAATCCAGGACTCCCTCAGTAGCCCCTGAACCAGGCTTCAATGATGATGTGTCTGGTGCGCAGATTGTCTTCGGCATTGCAAGGCGGGTTCCTCCTCTAAACACTTGAAAGTTGTGGATCAACAAGAACTATATCCGACTCTGTTTAACAGTTACAACCACTACCGCAAGGGCATAATACTTAATCAAAGAACATGGTATGTCTTTACTGACAATTTTGCCGGTGAGACGTTACGTCTAGCCTCTTCATTATTTTGAATCGTTTTTCCATCTCCCGTTTCGCGTTTCGAGATGCAGCTTCCTGTGACACGTCTTGTCAAAGCAGAGATCGTGTCCCCCTATTATGAGATTCTCACCAATACGGGCTTGGGTAATCCAACCGCGCCGTCCGCACGACCCCTTGGGAATAGGAGAGTTTTAAGGCCTGTGGGGGGACGCTTGATATTCACTGCCTTTATAAGGAGATAAGGATCCACCTTTTCACCCCACGCCTTCTTCTTCCTCGGCCCATCCGCCCTCAAGCTCCAGCGCCCAAGCTTCAATCCTTTCCGTCCCCAGAAAACACTCTAGCCATGTCCGGATCTGGAGCTCAAGGCAAGTGGATGGCCTCCTCCGTCATAGAGGGGAATATCAAGGAGCTCCGGGAAGCAAGGTATCTAGCCAAGGAAATCGCCCACCGGCTTCCTGCCAAAAGTCAGATCATCCCCACTCCGGAGCCCACTAAGAGGGTAGTATTCATCCCCCATTTCCTTCACGAATTAGGGTTTCCCCTCCATCCTTTCGTCCGCGGTCACATGTTTTACTACGGGCTAGATTTCCATGATCTAGCCCCGAATTCCTTCCTCAACATTTCGGCGTTCATCGTCGTGTGTGAGGCGTTCCTCCGCATCCCCGCACTTCAGCCTATGGCTCAAGGTCTTCAATGTGAAGCCAAAAGTGGTTGATGGTCAACACGCGGAGTGCGGCGGCGTCATGGTGAGCAAGCTTCCCAACGTCACTTGGCCCAAGGGTACCTGCATGGAGACCGTGAAGGGATGGCAACAGGAGTGGTTCTATGTCACGGAACCCCGTGACACCACATGGGCCGCCGCTCCCGAGTTCAAGTCCGGACCCCCAATGCGACTCACATCCTTGCTCAACAAGGGCCTGGATTGGGCGTCGTCCGATGAGGTGATGACGCTGCAGAAGCGTATCAAGAGTATGATAGACCAGAACACCAGCCTTGCCAGCGTGATCCAGGTGATGCTTTTCCACCGGACTCTCCTCTGCCAATGTCCAGCATCTGTGGGAGTTCGATCCGGCCGGTCCTCGGACCCTGCAGTGGTTCTTCGGCAGAACGAACGAAGACATATGGAAGATGCTCTTCAAGGCCCAGAAGTCGCGGCCGAACACGACCAAAGACCTCGGCCTCGACATCACTTATCCGGCCACTCCCGTAAGTCCTCTGGTAGCCTTAATTCATAGATCCAAGGAGTATATTGAGTTTTCCGTTCTCCTTGCAGGGCTGGACGAAGAAGGTGGAGCGGATCCATTGCCCAACTCTGCTACCTGAAGACCCAGCCATTCCTCTACTAACGAGGATGCTGGTTCTGGCGCCATATCAGGCGACGGAAAAGAAGTCCAAGAAGAACGACAAGGGGGCCAAAAGTGGCCTCCGCCGTAAAGGTGCTTCGGACGTAGTGTCCGAAGACACCAAAACTCACTCCTCCCATGACGAAGATGAAGAGGAGGAGGAAGAGAGGCTGATACGTCTCCAACGTATCTATAATTTTTTATTGTTCCATGCTATTATATATTCTGTTTTGGATGTTTAATGGGCTTTATTTTACACTTTTATATTATTTTTGGGACTAACCTACTAACCCAAGGCCCAAAGGTAAATTGCCATTTTTTTTGCCTATTTCAGTGTTTCGCAGAAAAGGAATATCAAACGGAGTCCAAACGGAATGAAACCTTCGGGAGAGTTATTTTTGGAACAAACGTGGTCCGGAGGACTTGGAGTGGAAGTCAAGAAACGAACCAGGAGGCCACGAGGCAGGGAGGCGCGCCTGCCCCCCTGGGCGCGCCCCCCACTCTCGTGGGCCCTTCGTGGCTCCACCGACCTACTTCTTCCTCCTATATATACCTACGTACCCCGAAACCATCGAGAAGCACCACGAAACCCTATTTCCACCGTCGCAACCTTCTGTACCCATGAGATCCCATCTTGGGGCCTCTTCCGGCGCTCCGCTGAAGGGGGAATCAATCACGGAGGGCTTCTACATCAACACCATAGCCTCTCTGATGATGTGTGAGTAGTTTACCACAGACCTTCGGGTCCATAGTTATTAGCTAGATGGCTTCTTCTCCCTCTCTTTGGATCTCAATACAAAGTTCTCCTTGATCTTCTTGGAGATCTATTCGATGTAAATCTTTTTGCGGTGTGCTTGTCGAGATCCGATGAATTGTGGTTTATGATCAAGTTTATCTATGAACAATATTTGAATCTTCTCTGAATTCTTTTATGTATGATTGGTTATCTTTGCAAATCTTTTCGAATTATCAGTTTGGTTTGGCCTACTAGATTGATCTTTCTTGCAATGGGAGAAGTGCTTAGCTTTGGGTTCAGTCATGTGGTGCTCGATCCTAGTGACAGAAGGGGAAACGACACGTATTGTATTGTTGCCATCGAGGATAAAAGATGGGGTTTATATCATATTGCTTGAGTTTATCCCTCTACATCATGTCATCTTGCCTAATGCGTTACTCTGTTCTTATGAACTTAATACTCTAGATGCATGCTGGATAGTGGTCGATGTGTGGAGTAATAGTAGTAGATGCAGGCAGGAGTCGGTCTACTTGTTACAGACGTGATGCCTATATACATGATCATGCCTAGATATTCTCATAACTATGCTCAATTCTATCAATTGCTCGACAGTAATTTGTTCACCCACTGTAATACTTATGCTATCTTGAGAGAAGCCACTAGTGAAACCTATGGCCCCCGGGTCTATTCTCCATCATATTAATCTCCCGCAAACTAGCTATTTCTGTTGCCGTTTATTTGCACTCTTTACTTTTACTCTTTATCATAAAAAATACCAAAAATATTATCTTATCATGTCTATCAGATCTCACTTTTGCAAGTGGCCGTGAAGGGATTGACAACCCCTTTATCGCGTTGGTTGCAAGGTTCTTATTTGTTTGTCTAGGTATGAGGGACTTGTGTGTGGCCTCCTACTGGATTGATACCTTGGTTCTAAAAAACTGAGGGAAATACTTACGCTACTTTGCTGCATCACCCTTTCCTCTTCAAGGGAAAACCAACGCATGCTCAAGAGGTAGAAAGAAGAATTTCTGGCACCGTGGCCGGGGAGTCTACACACAAGTCAAGACATACCAAGTACCCATCACAAACTCTTATCCCTCGCATTACATTATTTTCCATTTGCCTCTCGTTTTCCTCTCCCCCACTTCACCCTTGCATTTTTATTCGCCTCTCTTCCCCGTTCACTTTTTTCTTTCGCTTGCTTCTTGTTTGCTTGTGTGTTGGATTGCTTGCTTGTCACGATGGCTCAAGATAATACTAAATTGTGTGACTTTGCCAATACCAGCAACAATGCTTTTCTTAGCACTCTGATTGCTCCTCTTACCGATGCTGAATCTTGTGAAATTAATTCTGCCTTGCTGAATCTTGTCATGAAAGATCAATTCCCCGGCCTTCCTAGTGAAGATGCCGCTACCCATCTAAATAGCTTTGTTGATTTGTGCGATATGCAAAATAAGAAGATGTGGACAATGATATTGTTAAACTGAAGCTATTTCCATTTTCGCTTAGAGATCGTGCTAAAACTTGGTTTTTCGTCTTTGCCTAAAAATAGTATTGATTCTTGGAATAAGTGCAAAGATGCTTTTATCTCTAAATATTTTCCTCCCGCTAAGATCATCGCTCTTAGAAACGATATTATGAATTTTAAGCAACTTGATCATGAACATGTTGCACAAGCTTGGGAGAGGATGAAATTAATGATACGTAATTGCCCTACACATGGTTTGAATTTATGGATGATTATACAAAAAAATTATGCCGGATTGAATTTTGCTTCTAGAAATCTTTTAGATTCGGTCGCTGGAGGCACTTTTATGGAAATTACTTTAGGAGAAGCTACTAAACTCCTAGACAATATTAGGGTTAATTATTCTCAATGGCACACTGAAAGATCTACTAGTAAAAAGGTGCATGCAATTGAAGAGATTAATGTTTTGAGTGGAAATATGGATGAACTTATGAAGTTGTTTGCTAATAAGAGTGTTTCTTCTGATCCTAATGATATGCCTTTGTCTACTTTGATTGAGAATAATAATGAATCTATGGATGTGAATTTTGTTGGTAGGAACAATTTTGGTAACAACGCTTATAGATGAAATTTTAATCCTAGGCCGTATCCTAGTAATTCCTCTAATAATTTTGGTAATTCCTACAACAACTCTTATGGAAATTTTAATAAGACGCCCTCTCATTTTGAGACTAGTGTTAAAGAATTTATGATTTCTCAAAAGAATTTCAATGCTTTGCTTGAAGAAAAATTGCCTAAGATTGCTGAGTTGGCTAGGAACATGGATAGAATTTCTCTTGATGTTGATTCTTTGAAGCTTAGATCTATTCCACCTAAGCATGATATCAATGAGTCTCTCAAAGCCATGAGAATTTCCATTGATGAGTGCAAAGAAAGAACCGCTAGGATGCGTGCTAAAAAAGATTGCTTTGTAAAAGCGTGTTCTTCTAGTTTCCTCGATAATAAAGATGAAGATCTAAAAGTTATTGATGTGTCCCCTATTAAATCCTTGTTTAGCAATATGAATCTTGATAAGGATGGGACAGGAGATGAGTCAACTTTAGTTAAAAGGCGTCCCAATGATTCGGAGTTTTTAGATCTTGATGCAAAAATTGGTAAAAGTGGGATGGAAGAGGTCAAAACTTTATATAGCAATGAACCCACTATTTTGGATTTCAAGGAATGTAATTATGATAATTGTTCTTTAATAGATTGTATTTCCTTGTTGCAATCCGTGCTAAATTCTCCGCATGCTTATAGTCTAAGGCTTTTACCAAACATATCGTTGATGCTTTAATGCAATCTTATGAAGAAAAACTTGAGTTGGAAGTTTCTATCCCTAAACTTTATGATGAGTGGGAACCTACTATTAAAATTAAAATTAAAGATCATGAATGCTATGTTTTGTGTGATTTGGGTGCTAGTGTTTCCACGATTCCAAAAACTTTGTTTGATATGTTAGGTTTTCGTGAATTTGATGATTGTTCTTTAAACTTGCACCTTGCGGATTCCACCATTAAGAAACCTATGGGAAGAATTAATGATTTTCTTATTGTTTCAAATAGGAATTATGTGCCCGTAGATTTCATTGTCCTTGATATAGATTGCAATCCTTCATGTCCTATTATTCTTGGTAGACCTTTCCTTATAACGATTGGTGTAATTATTGATATGAAGGAAGGGAATATTAGATTCCAATTTCCATTAAGGAAAGGCATGAAGCACTTTCCTAGAAAGAAAATTAATTACATTATGAATCTATTATGAGATCCACTTATGAATTGCATACCAAAGATGATAATACTTAGATCTATCATTGCTTTTATGCCTAGCTAGAGGCGTTAAACGATAGCGCTTGTTGGGAGGCAACCCAATTTTATTTTTGTTCCTTGTTTTTGTTCCTGTTTAGCAATAAATATTTGATCTAGTCTCAGGTTAGATGTGGTTTTATGTTTTATTTAGTTTTTGTGCCAAGTAGAACCTATAGGATCTTCTTGGATGATAGTTATTTGATCTTGCTGAAAAAGTCAGAAGCTTTCTGCTCATGAAAACAATTGTTAAAAATCACCAGAATGCGATAAAATATTCATTCCAATTGCAGTAGATCAATAAACAAATATCTAGGTCGTCCTATTTTGGTAGAAGTTTTGAGTTACAGAAAGTTTGCGTTTGATACAGATTACTACAGACTGTTCTGTTTTTGACAGATTCTGTTTTTCGTGTGTTGTTTGCTTATTTTGATGAATCTATGGATAGTAATGGAGTTGATGAACCATATAGAAGTTGGAATACAGTATGTTTAACACCAATACAACTAAATAATGAGTTCATTACAGTACCTTGAAGTGGTTGTTTGTTTTCTTTCGCTAACGGAGCTCATGAGATTTCTGTTGAGTTTTGTATTGTGAAGTTTTCAAGTTTTTGGGTAAAGATTTGATGGATTATGGAACAAGGAGTGGCAAGAGCCTAAGCTTGAGGATGCCCAAGGCACCCCAAGGTAAAATCCAAGGACAACCAAAAAGCCTAAGCTTGGGGATGCCTCGGAAGGCATCCCCTCTTTTGTCTTCGTCCATCGGTAACTTTACTTGAGGCTATATTTTTATTCACCACATGATATGTGTTTTGCTTGGAGCGTCTTGTATGATTTGAGTCTTTGCTTTTTAGTTTACCACAATCATATTTGCTGTACACACCTTTTGGGAGAGACACACATTAACCGGAATTTATTAGAATACTCTATGTGCTTCACTTACATCTTTTGAGCTAGAAAATTTTGCTCTAGTGCTTCACTTATATCTTTTAGAGCACGGCGGTGGTTTTATTTTATAGAAATTATTGATCTATCATGCTTCACTTATATTATTTAGAGAGTCTTTTAGAACAGCATGGTAGTTTGCTTTGGTTAAAATTTTTAGTCCTAAAGTAATGAGCATCCAAGATAGGTATAATAAAAACTATCATACAAAAAGTGCATTGAATAGTATGAGAAGTTTGCTACTTGATAATTGTTTTGAGATATGAAGATGGTGATATTAGAGTCATGCTAGTTGAGTAGTTGTGGATTTGAGAAATACTTGTGTTAAAGTTTGTAATTCCCGTAGCATGCACGTATGGTGAACTGTTATGTGATGAAGTCGGAGCATGATTTATTTATTGATTGTTTTCCTTATGAGTGGAGGTCGGGGACGAGCGATGGTCTTTTCCTACCAATCTATCCCCCTAGGAGCATGCGCGTAGTACTTTGTTTTGATAACTAATAGATTTTTGCAATAAGTATGTGAGTTCTTTATGACTAATGTTGAGTCCATGGATTATACGCACTCTCACCCTTCCACCATTGCCAGCATCTCTAATACCGCGCACCTTTCGCCGGTATCATACACCCACCTTATACCTTCCTCAAAACAGCCACCATACCTACCTATTATGGCATTTCCATAGCCATTCCGAGATATATTGCCATGCAACTTACCACCGTTCTGTTTATTATGACACGCTTCATCATTGTCATATTGCTTTGCATGATCATGTAGTTGACATCGTATTTGTGGCAAAGCCACCATTCATAATTCTTTCATACATGTCACTCTTGATTCATTGCATATCCCGGTACTCCGCCGGAGGCATTCACATAGAGTCATATTTTTTTCTAAGTATTGAGTTGTAATTTTTGAGTTTTAAGTAAATAAAAGTATGATGATCATCATTATTAAAGCATTGCCCCATGTAGGAAAGGATGATGGAGACTATGATTCCCCCACAAGTCGGGATGAGACTCCGGACTAAAAAAAGGAGAAAGAAAAGAGGCCATAAAAAAAGAGAACAAGGCCCAAACAAAAAAATGAGAGAAAAAGAGAGAAGGGACAATGCTACTATCCTTTTGCCACACTTGTGCTTCAAAGTAGCACCATAATCTTGATGATAGAGAGTCTCCTATGTTGTCACTTTCATATACTAGTGGGAATTTTACATTATAGAACTTGGCTTGTATATTCCAATGATGGGCTTCGTCAAAATGCCCTAGGTCTTCTGAGCAAGCGAGTTGGATGCACACCCACTTAGTTTCTTTTGTTGAGCTTTCATACACTTATAGCTCTAGTGCGTCTGTTGCATGGCAATCCCTACTCACTCACATTGATATCTATTGATGTGCATCTCCATAGCCCGTTGATACTCCTAGTTGATGTGAGACTATCTTCTCCTTTTTGTCTTCTCCACAACCACCATTCTATTCCACATAAAGTGCTATGTCCATGGTTCACGCTCATGTATTGCGTGAAGATTGAAAAAGTTTGAGGACATTAAAAGTATGAAACAATTGCGTGGCTTGTCATCGGGGTTGTGCATGATTTAAATACTTTGTGTGGTGAAGATAAAGCATAGCCAGACTATATGATTTTGTAGGGATAACTTTGTTTGGCCATGTTATTTTGAGAAGACATGATTGCTTTGTTAGTATGCTTGAAGTATTATTATTTTTATATCAATACTAGCAAACATGCCCGTGCGTTGCCACGGGCAACAGACCCCTTCCCCATCTCTAGCTTATATGGACCTTATATTGCAACATCATAAGAGAAAAAAACATTTGATTTTACATTTCCTTTAAAGTTTTTTACTGGTATACGCTATCATAGAAGGGGTATCACAAAATAGCACTATAATGAATCAGGTTTACTAAGGTAGTGCTGCATTAGAATCATTAAATAATTCATAATTCAAAGATAATAAGGTGGTGCTGCATTGGATTCATTAAATAATCCATAAGTCAAAGACAATATAGGTCTAGAAATAAAACATATGTGAACATGAGCTAAATTCAATATATTCAGTTGGCAGTTGTCATACCAAAAGTAGTGGGGCAAATGAATACGTCTTTACCATAGAAAATTTTGCATGAATTTGGTCTTTCTCTTTTATTATCCAAGATTTCCACCACTGACATCATAATTCTTCTGCCCATCGATAATCTTCACAACATATGATTCTTCAAGATTGGACACTACAATATAAATTTTACACACATGCACAATATTGGCATGCCTTTATGGGTACTCTGAAAATATTTAATGATGGAACATTTAAAGATTAAAATAATATATATCTAAACTATGCTATGGCTGTGTCTTTTGATCAGTTTACGGGCATTCATGGTCGGAATATGAAGAAAACAACATATACCTAACACCATATCCTTCAAGGCAATGGTATAGTTCACTAACTGGAAAAATAATGCATTACATTATGTATTAGCCAAGTATGAGTTGTTGTGTGAAGTTTTTGTTTCTCATCTAGAAGCTACTTAATATTTTATAAATCTTATCGCTACAGTAACACTGAAAATGTAACAAGAGTTTTTTCTCATGTTTATACTGTATATCATTAGGGGAATACAGTGTCATACTATATTACTTGAAGGTAAGCAACGTAAATCTTGCATGTTCCATCCTTAAATATGTTTAGAGTATGCTTAAAGGCATGCCAATATCTTCACCACGCACCTTGTACACATCCTACATGGGATGACGACCCAGCAGCCGCCGATCTGCTATCAGCACTGCCGCTTAGATGTGATCTCCTACCAAAGGCTAGTCGATCTTGCTCTTATATATGGTTGGCAAAGTGCTTGTGTTGCTTGATCGGATAATTTACCAGACAAATTTCGAAACCACTGCATTTATTTAAGCCACCATATGGTGTGCAGTCACGTCACCTACCAGATCTTCAGTCCTCTTTGATCTCTTTATCTACTCCATCTTCAAGGCTACGTAGAGGGAGTGACCTGGGACCACGTTCCACACGCTAAAGAACTCCACCATGAGGATAGGAAACGCGGCCAAAGCCTGCGGCTCATGTCATGCCATCTCTTGCGTAGGTGTTGTTGAGTGCTGCGCTGGGCGGAATTCCACCGGGAGCATGACGACCCGGCATCGAAGTGTTCCCGAGACCATAGTGTGGTGGCACAGGGGTTCATCGTCGTCCCCAATCTTCTCTAGTGGGGCGGCTCGGCGCATCGTCCCTGAGCGCTGGTTCTGTGGGGCAGCACGCTAACGACGGCAACCAATGCACAACCAGCCGAGTAGGGCCGCCGGCGACGACTACAGCGAGATGCACGAGAAGAAGGCTGCATGCTTTGAGCCACTATGCGCGGCAAGAAACGGAGGCCAGGCCCAAGCGCTGACGACCGTGATGCCGGGATGAAGACTGGCACAGAGTTGTGAGGACCGTGACGTACTCGCGTATAAACGGGCACTCGTCGTCCTGGCTCTATGGCATCACGCACAGCTCCGACAGCGGCTATAACATGGTGGCGGCGGCATCGTCTCCGAGCGTGGCGTCGCAGGTTCCCCTGCGATGCGAGTGTTGATATGGCGTGCAACTCGTGCCAGATCGCTGTGAACAGCAGCTCTGACCATTCACTCCCGCTCCCTTGCGCCGCCGCTGAGCGTGATTCTCGCGAGGAGTGAGGTCGACGTGGTGGCGGCGCTGGTCTCTCTGGTGCAAACGACATCGACGAAGAGCCGCGGCATGTTGACCGGAAGCTAGGAGAAGGCGGCCGTGACGACCGAGAAGTGAGGCTGGGAAAGCGGAATCCAGCAGGCGGCCTGGTGAGGGCCGGAGGTCAGGTGCGGCGTGATTCCGATGGAACGACTACTCAAGAGATGATACAGTGCGCATGTGCAGCAGAAAATATTGCCTCCATGGGTTTCAATCGTGGAAGGAGACCAGATTGGATATGGGCTGATGCAATCAAGGAGTGTTTCCTTTGTGGTCTAATCAATCGGGCGTGCTTTATTATGTTTCTTATTACGGAGTGCGGGCTTGCCATCCTCGCTTCAATTGCACATTGGCTTGGCAACACTTGGATATAGGAAAAAAAACCTTCGGATCTTTTTAAATCTCAGCCGTCAATCTTTATGTTTAACTTAAAATTAACGGATATAAAAGGGTGACGTATGGAGAACTATGAAAGCCTCTGTCCTTTAATATTAGGTATAGATTAAACTTTTATTTTGAATCTTTCGGATCTGAACATTCATGCCACAATAAAGAAGATTACATTGAGAAATATGTTAGGAAGCATTTCACATCAAAAATTCTGTTTATATCATTACATACTCGAGGACGAGCAGGAATTAAACTTGGGGATGCTTGATACGTCTCCAACGTATCAATAACTTTTGATTGTTCCATGCTATTATATATTCTGTTTTGGATGTTTAATGGGCTTTATTTTACATTTTTATATTATTTTTGGGACTAACCTACTAACCCAAGGCCCAGTGCAAATTGCTGTTTTTTTTCCTATTTCAGTGTTTCGCAAAAAAGGAATATCAAACGGAGTCCAAACGGAATGAAACCTTCGGGAAAGTTATTTTTGGAACAAACGTGATCCAGAGGACTTGGAGTGGAAGTGAAGAAACGAACGAGGAGGACACGAGGCAGGGAGGCGCACGTGCCCCCTGGGCGCGCCCCCACTCTCGTGGGCCCCTCGTGGCTCCACCGATCTACTTCTTCCTCCTATATATACCTACGTACCCCAAAACCATCGAGGAGCACCACGAAACCCTATTTCCACCGCCGCAACCTTCTGTACCCGTGAGATCACATCTTGGGGCCTTTTCCGGCGCTCCACCGGAGGGGGAATCGATCATGGAGGGCTTCTACATCAACACCTTAGCCTCTCCGATGATGTGTGAGTAGTTTACCACAGACCTTTGGGTCCATAGTTATTAGCTAGATGACTTCTTCTCTCTCTTTGGATCTCAATACAAAGTTCTCCTCGATCTTCTTGGAGATCTATTCGATGTAAATCTTTTTGCGGTGTGTTTCTCAAGATCCGATGAATTGTGATTTACGATCAAGATTATCTATGAACAATATTTGAATCTTCTCTGAATTCTTTTATGTATGATTGGTTATCTTTGCAAATCTCTTCGAATTATCAGTTTGGTTTGGCCTACTAGATTGATCTTTCTTGCAATGGGAGAAGTGCTTAGCTTTGGGTTCAATCATGTGGTGCTCGATCCTAGTGACAGAAGGGGAAACGACACGTAATGTATTGTTGCCATCGAGGATAAAAAGATGGGGTTTATATCATATTGCTTGAGTTTATCCCTCTACATCATGTCATCTTGCCTAATGCGTTACTCTGTTCTTATGAACTTAATACTCTAGATGCATGCTGGATAGCGATCGATGTGTGGAGTAATAGTAGTAGATGCGGGCAGGAGTCGGTCTACTTGTTACGGACGTGATGCCTATATACATGATCATGCCTAGATATGCTCATAACTATGCTCAATTCTATCAATTGCTCGACAGTAATTTGTTCACCCACCGTAATACTTATGCTATCTTGAGAGAAGCCACTAGTGAAACCTATGGCCCCCGGGTCTATTCTCCATCATATTAATCTCCCGCAAACTAGCTATTTCTGTTGCCTTTTATTTTGCACTCTTTACTTTTACTCTTTATCATAAAAATACCAAAAATATTATCTTATCATGTCTATCAGACCTCACTTTTGCAAGTGGACGTGAAGGGATTGACAACCCCTTTATCGCGTTGGTTGCAATGTTCTTATTTGTTTGTCTAGGTACGAGGAACTTGCTTGTGGCCTCCTACTGAATTGATACCTTGGTTCTCAAAAACTGAGGGAAATACTTACGCTACTTTGCTGCATCACCATTTCCTCTTCAAGGGAAAACCAACGCATGCTCAAGAGGTAGCAGAGGCGTCCAAGAAAGGGAGAGTCTTCCTTACAGATGATTTCAAACCGGACGTCGATGACATCCCTGAGTGGCGCCCCAGGCCGAAGCCCCTGGCTGGATCATAAGTGCTCAAAGGCACTTGTATATATAAATATATCCGGCTTTCCTCCTTGTGATTTTAATACATTGAATAATGTGCTGCAGTCTGGCTCGCAATCTCCCCTATCGATCCTCATGTTCGGGGAATTCACTGGGTCCGAACATGATGGAGAGCGAGTCGCCTCCGCCGGCCTCCCCCACTATTACGGATAACGCCGAAGTGTTGTCCCGAAGGACACTTCTGGGTCAGGGAGAGGTGTGAGAAGCCGTCAAGGTGGCAGCAGAGGGTGATACCTCTGCTACCGGAAACATGGGGGAACCGACCCCCGTGGAGACTGGCGACGGGGGCTGTCGGTGTCAAAACCGGCGGATCTCGGGTAGGGGGTCCCGAACTGTGCGTCTAGGCGGATGGTAACAGGAGACAAGGGACACAATGTTTTACCCAGGTTCGGGCCCTCTTGATGGGGTAAAACCCTACGTCCTGCTTGATTAATATTGACGATGTGTGTTACAAGAGTGGATCTACCACGAGATCAAAGAGGCTAAACCCTAGAAGCTAGCCTATGGTATGATTGTTGTTTATTGTGTATCTGTCGACTAGCCTGGCCCTGGTTTATATAATGCACCAGAGGCCTAGGATAACAAGAGTCCTAGCCGAATACGCCGGTGGGGAGGAGTCCTTGTCTTGATCGCCAAGTCTTGTGGAATCTTCCTTGTATGTGGCAACTGTCCGGACTGGTCCATGAGTATACGGCCATGAGGGTCCTCGGCCCAATCTAACAGATCGGGAGATGACGCGGTGAGTACCCCCTAGTCCAGGACACCGTCAGTAGCCCCCTGAACCGGTCTTCAAGTTAGTGACGCTCCTCGATTCTTCCGAACTATTCTTCATCTTCGGTCGTCGATCTTGAAAACTGGTTCAACAAATCTTCTCATCTTCGATCTTGAGGATCGCCGAAATGCATTCGACGAGTTTACACGTCGGGTATCCGAGGAGCCCTTTCGCTTTACGGCCTTTATCGCCTTGTTATTTTTATGCCACACCTCGGGTTTGAAGTTATTCCCGGGAGGCAGTGTCCTCTTGCGTCCGAGCTCTAACGCCGGACTACATTCGAGGTATCTTTTGCAGCCGAGCACCAACGCCGGACTGCTTCCCAGCTCTATCGCCGGACTATGTATCCGAGCTCCAACGCCGGACGGTATCCGAGCTCCAACGCCGGACTATGTATCCGAGCTCCAACGCCGGACTGTATCCGAGGTGTCGTAAATCACCTTGGTACAAAGAAGTTTGAAGGAGTTTAGCCGAGCTTAATGCCGGAAATGCCCTCTATGGAGCCAGCCACTAGCATCCGAGCTTTATGCCGGACTGCTTCCGAGGTGGTGCACCACCCCGAATGTGGGCTGATTTTTGTCAATATTTTTGGTTGGTGCAATTTATTCTCTGCCGAGATACATAGCCAGTAGCCCTCAAGGTGGGTATCGGTCTAAAACCCGAGATGCACCTGAAGGATGACGTAAGACCGCTGATCCCAAGAGTCACGAGACTCAGGTTGATTTGCAAAATCGGTCTAAGGATCAAGTCCTAGCTCGGCAGAATACTTCGGGACACAAAAAGCGGCGTGCTCAGTCTTCAAGACTCAGGTTGGGTGCAGCCGACCAACCCGAGGATCAAAATCTCCTCGGAGGCTGTATTACACTTAAAATTTTCTGCATTGGATAGGCAATGCAAGAGCCCCGAGACACCGGGTCGGGTGGCAATACCGCATCGGGGATCGATGTGCCACTTTAATACTTGTAAATAATAAGCCCGAAGCCCAGTAGCCCCCGAGCCTTAATGCGGGCATGGGTGGCCGAATTAAGGATCAATATCCATAATAAAATCACAAATTATGTGTAATGACTCAATGTATCCAAGTACTTTATGTCATTAATGCTCGGATCCGCGTTGTACAAAACTTTGTTGACCGACCATCGGCTTCAACCTCCTCGGCCAGTAGCCGAGGAGTGTTTGTCCTACTTTATAAAGCCTTTATGAGGTCAAAGATTTACGACAAACAAGGCAATCTGGCCATACGGTTTTATAAACAAAGGTATGCAGAGAGATATGTTATATTACTGTTTAATGGAAGAAATGTCTTCCAAAGAAAATAGTCCCGCTATCGGTTCCTTTCTTTTGGGTTGTCATGCTAAGCATGATCATGAAACCTCAGCTCAATGTAAGAGCAAAATATTGAGGATTTAGTTCGGGAGGCCGCCATTAGCCCCGGTAGTGTTCGGCGTCAGTCGAGGTCAAGCCGGAAACACTTCGGCCAATTTTATGAATGGCTCGTCATTTAATATAGTCATCGGATCGCTGACCTGTTTACACCTAATGTGACAGTCAGTTTTCGGCTTTCTCCACTGAGGTGCTTGACCATGCGAGCTGGAAGGACAATCGCAGTGGTTCTCCCTTTGCACACCTAGCCGAACAAAGCGGAACGTAGGAGGCAAGCTCGGGAGCCGGGCAACCCAACTATTGACGGAAGACACAATTCGAAACTGATGCATATATAGCAATATCCGAGAATGTTTTTGCCGAATCTCTAAAGGTGTCCGCGTTGACCGCGAGACTTGTGCTGAAAACACACAAATAGTTTAAAAGTGCCAAAAGCTTGAAAACCAAAAATGTCAAGAAAACATGACGTCTGGACAAGATCAAGTGTTCGGTGCCAATCCAAAATTGGACTTTAGAAAAAAAGTGCTTCGCCGTGCTTTAACTTTGCAACAACTAAGCGTAAAAACACTTAGTATGAAACGGCTCAAATAAACATAAGAGCCCCCAAGCGACTTGGGTAAAAGTTGACTATAAAATGTAAAGTGACATGTAGAATGCCTTCTAGCCGGATTGTAGATCGTTTGTCGTAGCGGACATTTTCGCTTCAACCTCTGGACCCAATAGTCCGGAGTGTGTCCGAATACCCTCGCGGTTATAAAAACCGGGGCATGCGTGGAGACCAGGCGTAGGGGTCATTAGTGCTTTATCGCATAAGTGCCCAACTAGTTATGTTATATTACATGGTTAGTAAGAAACATCTTCCAGGAGAATAGTTCCGTTAGGGGTTCCTTTCCTCGAGGCATGCCCTAAAGTGCATGTCCGGACTGCGAAAAGAGCAAAAAACATCTGGGGCAGGTAAATAAATAGGTAAGAAATCATCTTTTAGTTCACCGACCGAGTATTCCCTTAAGAACGCTTAGCTTTCGCTTCACCCAGTCCGAGGTACACATCCGCTGACCCGGCAAGAATAATCGCAGAGGTGCTCCCTTTACCACCTAGCCGAACAATCGGGAACGTAGGGGTAAGCACAGGAGCTAGGCAACCCAGCTTGGCCAAAACTTAAGTCATATCGATGCATATAATGGTGAATAAAAGGTACATGCGTAAGTATGACACATGTGTTGGGCATAAAGCCCGAATTAATAAGCTTCTGTTAAAGAAGCCCCCAGGTATAATGAGCGCGGGGAGCGCGTCAAGTGTGTGCGAACTAAGTTTCGACAAGGAAAATTTTTACAAGCAACTTTTTTCCAAAAAAGTATAATGCTTGGTCGAGCCGAACACAAGTTAGAAATTTAAAACTTTGAGCATGAAGGCAACTTAGTTGGTTAATGTGTTCGGTATTGATGATGCGGTCCGAGCTTGATGCGGGACAAGGTTCCATCCCCCAAGCCGGTCCCGAGGTGGCGAAGCAAAGAGCTCGGCACTGTGAAGTGGTGACATAGCATGGTCAATGCAGGACGGCAGAGTGATGCCGAAGTCCCTGGCATGGGGTAATGAAATGTTGATGAAGCCCCCCGTCCAGCCGATGTGACGTCAAAGGATATAGTCCGGCTGGATCATTTTCCTGTGCACAAAAAATAGTGCAAACCAGAGATAATAGTAATAAAAAAATTGTTGCATAATAAATAATTTATGCAAAGTGAGTAATAAAAGAAATATGGCTTGGCGCCGAAATCAATGTCGATGTAGGGCGGCGGCGTGATGCGGTAAAGGCATGGCAAGGCCTGAATTCACAGGTCGGTTCGAGTTCCGGACGCGGCGTTCGCCGAACTATGTATGGAAACTGACCGAACCATCATGCGACCGTCGATAATGCGGCCACCATTTGATAGACCTGTGTACATATGATGGACAAACCAGAGTGATAATTCCTTGGGAAAAATTAACCCAAACAAGCAAAAAGAAATACTAGGATTAATAGCACCTGGTTTATTTGTTTGTAGCAATCCGAAGGAAGGTGATTCCCAATATTGGGACTCGATCCGCGCACCCATTGCCTGGTCGGCTAGTGACGCCGAAGTGTCCGGAGTAGGTTGATGAAGAGGTGGCGAAGCCCCCGGTCCAGCCGAGATGTCGAAGTAGGTCGGCGTGATGGACACCAGCTTGAAGAAGCAATAGTGCGCCCTGCCGATGCGTGTCGTGACGTGGTCGATGCCGGCTTGATGAAGCGACCATGCAGCGATGCCGGTATGCCCGCTCCGTGTAATCCGTGGGGCGGCGATGTTGGTGATGATTGATCCTTCGTGATGCCGGACTCTTGTTTGGCTTGTCGAGATGATGATCTGAAGAAGTTGAGCTCGGCTTAACAAAGTGACGACGTGTCTAGCGCAGGTCGGCAGCCGTGGAGAAATATTGCCGGAATGGTTTGACACCAGCATGATGTTGAAGATCATGTTCAAAAGATTTTAAAGTTAGTGGGATGTGTTCAGGAACAAAACACAATAGCCCGTACAAAACTTCCTTCAAAAAGGATGTCCGAAATCCCGTTCATAAAAAAGACGAACTCGGGTCGGATTCGTTGCCAGAGAAAACAGATCCGAAAAGTGATGCACTAATCGGAAGGTTCCCGTAGTTGGACGGTCGGATCGAGCTGAAATTTTGAGGGGTGGTAGATATAGGAATTCCGCAGCCGATCAACGGTTGGATCTTCCAAAGGAGGTCCGAGCTAGAATCTGGACACCACGCCCTCAACTCGTCCGGATTCTCGTCCAGATTCAATGCGGCTCCGGTATATCGGAGATTGCCAGAGATTCCTCCATCGGAACTCGATGAAATTTTCCAGGGTTGTTGTAGACTCAATTCCGCACAATTCCACCGAAGCAATCGTTAAAATGACGCTTGAAGAGGCGGTGGCGGCGGACACAAGTCCGCTGTCCAGAAAAACAGTACGGTCGCCCGAGGGCAATGTTGACGTTGAGCCCTCGGGCTCCCTGGATGATTCCTCCATGATCTTGATAGAGATCGGAGTTGATTTTGATGAAGGCTCTCCTCCGAACATAACGACCGGAGGTAGGGCGCAGTCCTTGGTCGAACCAAGGTGACCAGTCGAGCTGGTGACGAAGATGCCGAAGTCGCAGTTGATCTGCACGCGAGCCATCGACCTTTTGCCGAACACACAGCGGAGCTCTCAATGAAAGCACCAATGTCGGTGTCAAAACCGGCGGATCTCGGGTAGGGGGTCCCGAACTGTGCGTCTAGGCGGATGGTAACAGGAGACAAGGGACACGATGTTTTACCCAGGTTCGGGCCCTCTTGATGGAGGTAAAACCCTATGTCCTGCTTGATTAATATTGACGATGTGTGTTACAAGAGTGGATCTACCACGAGATCAAAGAGGCTAAACCCTAGAAGCTAGCCTATGGTATGATTGTTGTTTATTGTGTATCTGTCGACTAGCCTGGCCCTGGTTTATATAATGCACCAGAGGCCTAGGATAAAAAGAGTCCTAGCCGAATACGCCGGTGGGGAGGAGTCCTTGTCTTGATCGCCAAGTCTTGTGGAATCTTCCTTGTATGCGGCAACTGTCTGGACTGGCCCATGAGTATACGGCCATGGGGGTCCTCGGCCCAATCTAACAGATCGGGAGATGACGCGGTGAGTACCCCCTAGTCCAGGACACCGTCAGGGGCCATGCCCAATTCGGCCCCAACCGAATATTATTCCGGATACCCACACGGCCCTGGAATCAGGTGAGCAGCCTCCTTCGAAAGAAGGGGGTGATCCAACTCCACCGATGACCTCTGTCAATCCGGAGGCGCCGGATACACTGGTGGAAGCGCTTCAAAGCGCTTCCATTGTGGAGGAACACCGTATCCTTATGGGTACGGTGATTGAGAGGGTTCGGTCCGCTAAAAGCGGATTGAACAAGGCATGTACTAGCCTTCTAACAGGCTTTGAGGTATGTGATGTAATATTTTTAGCTATGTAAAAGGAACGCCTGTGTATTGATAGTAGCCCCTGAGACTCTGTTCAGCGTTCGCGAAGAAAGGCCGGACAGAGGATCGAATAGTTCTGCAGGAGATTAACATATATGTCTATTTGAACAAACATGCTTCGATGCTAGCGGCAACCTCCCATACCGCGGATGTGTCCGAACTAAAGAGGAGGTTGGAGCGGGCCGATGAAGAGCGCATCCGCGCCAATAAATAATTGGAGGAGAAGCAAGGTATGCAATACCTATTCATATCTAAAATGATATGAGTTGTTGTGTTATCTAGCTGATCTTTTTGTAATGATGCTCACAGGCGACGCATCTGAGGTTGAGACCCTCAAGAACACGCTGGCCGAAGCCAAGAAGGAGGTGGAAGAGGAACGAGCCGCCTGCCGAAAACATGAATCAAGGGTGGAGGAAGTCCAGCAAGAGCTCAAGGACGCCATAAGTAAATGTGAGTCCTTGGAGCGCAAGATTTCAGATTGAGATTCCGAACATGCTAAGGTCCTCCAAAGCGCATAGGAGGCCCGGGTTGAATCCCAAGGCACCTTTCGGGGGATCCAAGAGGAAAAACAAATCGCGGCGTGTAAGGCCTTTAATATGCAGAGCAAATTTGTGAGGAGTAGGTACGTCTTACTGACCCGGGTGCGGAGTTCTCCAGGAGCGTTCGCGGATCTGCCCCGGAGTGTTGCTGATGTTGCGGAGTTCTCCTGAGCCAAAGAGGGGAGCTCAACGGAGAAGCTGTTCTGGTCGCAGTACCTTGCGCCAGAGTATCCAGTGCCCCTCAGCGATCAATTGAAATAGTTGACTGAACTGTATAGGGTGGCCGGATTGGCCATGAGGGATTTTATAATCCGTCTTTGGCCTGCCGAACCCATACCTAGCAGTTACTTCAGGCTCGTCAAGCGGCTGGTCAATGCCTGCCCCCGGCTTGATGTCGTAAAGCGGTCGGTATATATCGAAGGTGGGCGGATGGCCTTCGCCCGTGTCAAAGTGCAGTGGGCGAAGATGAATGCCATCAAGCTCGCAACCGAGGGACCGCCCGTAGGCAAAGAGCACCGCACGCTGGAGCGATATTTCGATGATGTCCTGGAAGGATCCCGCATTGTAGAGGGCCAGTGTTCGAAGGACATAATTTTTGAATGAATGTATTCGTGTTGCCCGAACTTGTATTATGAAACAAGGCTTTATGTATGATATGTTGCTTGTTTTACCTTAAAATGTTTCCTCCTGTGCGGCCATTTACGGTATCTGAGAGTTGGCTGCTACCTCTTGAGCACTGCGGTGGTCTTCCCTTGAAGAGGAAAGGGTGATGCAGCAAAGTAGCGTAAGTATTTCCCTCAGTTTTTTAGAACCAAGGTATCAATCCAGTAGGAGGCCACGCACGAGTCCCTCACACCTACACAAACAAATAAATCCTCGCAACTAACGCAATAAAGGGGTTGTCAATCCGTTCACGGTCACTTACGAGAGTGAGATCTGATAGATATGATAAGATAATATTTTTGGTATTTTTGTGATAAAGATGCAAAGTAAAATAGAAAGCAATAAAAATAACTAAGTGTTGGAAGATTAATATGATGGAAAATAGACCCGGGGGCCATAGGTTTCACTAGTGGCTTCTCTCAAGAGCATAAATATTACGGTGGGTGAACAATTACTGTTGAGCAATTGACAGAATTGAGCATAGTTATGAGAATATCTAGGTATGATCATGTATATAGGCATCACGTCCGAGACAAGTAGACCTACTCCTGCCTGCATCTACTACTATTACTCCACACATCGACCGCTATCAAGCATGCATCTAGAGTTTTAAGTTCATAAGAACAAAGAGTAACGCTTTAAGCAAGATGACATGATGTAGAGGGATAAATTCATGCAATATGATATAAACCCCATCTTGTTATCCTCGATGGCAACAATACAATACGTGCCTTGCTGCCCCTACTGTCACTAGGAAACGACACCGCAAGATTGAACCCAAAGCTAAGCACTTCTCCCGTTGCAAGAAAGATCAATCTAGTAGGCCAAACCAAACTGATAATTCGAAGAGACTTGCAAAGATAACCAATCATACATAAAATAATACAGAGAAGATTCAAATATTGTTCATAGATAAACTTGATCATAAACCCACAATTCATCGATCTCAACAAACACACCACAAAAGAAGATTACATCGAATAGATCTCCATGAGAGAGGGGGAGAACATTGTATTGAGATCCAAAAAGAGAGAATAAGCCATCTAGCTAATAACTATGGACCCGAAGGTCTGAAGTAAACTACTCACACATCATCGGAGAGGCTATGGAGTTGATGTAGAAGCCCTCCATGATCGATGCCCCCTCCGGCGGAGCTCTGGAACAGGCCCCAAGATGGGATCTCACGGGTACAGAAGGTTGCGGTTGTGGAATTAGGTTTTTGGCTCCGTATATGGTAGTTTGGGGGTACGTAGGTATATATATAGGAGGAAGAAGTACGTCGGTGGAGCAAGGTGGGGCCCACGAGGGTGGAGGGCGCGCCCTGGGGGGTAGGCACGCCCGCTACCTCGTGCCTTCCTGGTTGATGTCTTGACGTAGGGTCCAAGTCCTCTGGATCACGTTCGCTCCGAAAATCACATTCCCGAAGGTTTCATTCCGTCTGGACTCCGTTTGATATTCTTTTTCTGCGAAGCTCTGAAATAGGCAAAAAACAACAATTCTGGGCTGGGCCTCCGGTTAATAGGTTAGTCCCAAAAATAATATAAAAGTGTATAATAAAGCCCAATAATGTCCAAAATAGAATATAATATAGCATGGAACAATAAAAAATTATAGATACGTTGGAGACGTATCAAGCATCTCCAAGCTTAATTCCTGCTCGTCCTTGAGTAGGTAAATGATAAAAACATAATTCTTTATGTGGAATGCTAGTTGGCATAATTTCAATGTAATTCTCTTAATTGTGGCATGAATCTTCAGATCTGAAAGATTCAAGACAAAAGTTTAATATTGACATAAAAATAATAATACTTCAAGCATACTAACTAAGCAATTATGTCTTCTCAAAACATGGCCAAAGAAAGTTATCCATACAAAATCATATAGTCTGGCTATGCTCTATCTTCACCACACAAAATATTTAAATCATGCACAACCCCGATGTCAAGCCAAGCAATTGTTTCATACTTTTGACATTCTCAAACTTTTTCAATATTCACGCAATACATGAGCGTGAGCCATGGACATAGCACTATATGTGGAATAGAATGGTGGTTGTGGAGAAGACAAAAAAGGAGAAGATAGTCTCACATCAACTAGGCGTATCAAGGGGCTATGGAGATGCCCATTAATAGATATCGATGTGAGTGAGTAGGGATTGCCATGCAACGGATGCACTAGAGCTATAAGTTTATGAAAGCTCAACAAAAGAAACTAAGTGGGTGTGCATCCAACTCGCTTGCTCACGAAGACCTAGGGCATTTTGAGGAAGCCCATCATTGGAATATACAAGCCAAGTTCTATAATGAAAATTTCCCACTAGTATATGAAAGTGATATCATAAGAGACTCTCTATCATGAAGATCATGGTGCTACTTTGAAGCACAAGTGTGGTAAAAGGATAGTAACATTGTCCCTTCTCTCTTTTTCTCTCATTTTTTTATTTGGGCCTTTTCTCTCTTTTTTATGGCCTCCTTTTTTTTAGTCTGGAGTGTCATCCCATCTTGAGGGTGAATCATAGTATCCAGCATCCTTTCCTCACTTGGGACAATGCTCTAAAAAATGATGGTCATCACACTTTTATTTACTTACAACTCAATAGTTACAACTCAATACTTAGAACAAAATATGACTCTATATGAATGCCTCCGGCGGTGTACCGGGATATGCAATGAATCAAGAGTGACATGTATGAAAGAATTATGATGGTGGCTTTGCCACAAATACAATGTCAACTACATGATCTCGCAAAGCAATATGACAATGATGGAGCGTGTCATAATAAACGGAACAGTGGTAAGTTGCATGGCAATATATCTCGGAATGGCTATGGAAATGCCATGGTAGGTAGGTATGGTGGCTGTTTTGAGGAAGGTATATGGTGGGTGTATGATACCGGCGAAAAGTGCGCGGTATTAGAGAGGCTAGCAATGGTGGAAGGAAGAAAAGTGCGTATAATCCATGGACTCAACATTAGTCATAAAGAACTCATATACTTATTGCAAAAATCTACAAGTTATCGAAGCAAAGTATTGCGCGCATGCTCCTAGGGGGATAGATTGGTAGGAAAAGACCATCGCTCGTCCCCGACCGCCACTCATAAGGAAGACAATCAATAAACTTCATCACATAACGGTTCACCATACGTGCATGCTACGGGAATCACAAACTTTAACACAATTATTTCTCAAATTTAAAACTACTCAACTAGCATGACTCTAATATCACCATCGTCATATCTCAAAACAATTATCAAGCATCAAACTTCTCATAGTATTCAACACACTCATAAGAATTTTTTTAATTGGATGCCTATCATCATTAAGCAAATTACCATGTTGTTTTGTAGGACTTTCAAAATAATATAAGTGAAGCATGAGAGAACAATAGTTTCTATAAAACAAATCCACCACCGTGCTCTATAAGATATAGGTGAAGCACTAGAGCAAAACTATATAACTCAAAAAATATAAGTGAAGCACATAGAGTGTTCTAATAAATTCCAAATCAAGTGTGACTCTCCCAAAAGGTGTGTAAAGTAAGGATGATTGTGGTAAACTAAAAAATAAATACTCAAATAATACAAGACGCTCCAAGCAAAGCACATATCATGTGGTGAATAAAATATAGCTCCAAGTAAAGTTACGGATGGAAGTAGACGAAAGAGGGGATGCCTTCCGGGGCATCCCCAAGCTTTGGATTTTTGGTGTCCTTAGATTATATTGGGGTGCCATGGGCATCCCCAATATTAGGCTCTTGCTGCTCCTTGTTCCATAATCCATCAAATCTTTCACCCAAAACTTGAAAACTTCACAACACAAAACTTGACAAAAAATCTCATGAGCTCCGTTAGCGAAAGAAAGCAAAAGACCACTTCAAGGTACTGTAATGAACTAATTATTTATTTATATTGGTGTTAAACCTACTGTATTCCAACTTCTCTATGGTTTATAAATTATTTTACTAGCCATAGATTCATCAAAATAAGCAAACAACACACGAAAAACAGAATATGTCAAAAACAGAACAGTCTGTAGTAATCTGTAACTAACACAAACTTCTGGAATTCAAACAATTCAATCAAAATAGGACGACCTAGAAAATTTGTTCATTGATCAGCATCAATTGCAATCACTATTTTATCACGTTCTGGTGTTTTTTAACAATTATTTTCGTGAACAGAAAGTTTCTGGAATTTTCTGCAAGATCAAATAACTATCATTCAAGAAGATCCTATAGGTTTAACTTGGCACAAACACTAATTAAAACATAAAAACAAGTCTAACCATAGGCTAGATCAAATATTTATTCCTAAACAGAAGCAAAAAGTAAAAAACTAAAAATAAAATTGGGTTGCCTCCCAACAAGCGCTATCGTTTAACGCCCCTAGCTAGGCATAAAATCAAGGATAGATCTAGGTATTGCCATCTTTGGTAGGCAATCCATAAGTGGCTCTCATGATAGATTCATAAGGTAATTTTATTTTATTTATAGGGAAGTGTTCCATGCCTTTCCTTAACGGAAATTGGAATCTAATGTTCCCTTCCTTCATATCAATAATTGCACCAATCATTCTAAGGAATGGTCTACCAAGAATAATAGGACATGAATGATTGCAATCTATATCAAGAACAATAAAATCTACGGGCACATAGTTCCTATTTGCAACAATAAGAACATCATTAATTCTTCCCATAGGTTTCTTAATGGTGGAATCCGCAAGGTGCAAGTTTAAAGAATAATCATCAAATTCATGGAATCCTAGCAAATCGCACAAAGTTTTTGGAATCGTGGAAACACTAGCACCCAAATCACACAAAGCATAGCATTCATGATCTTTAATTTTAATTTTAATAGTAGGTTCCCATTCATCATAAAGTTTTCTAGGGATAGAAACTTCCAACTCAAGTTTTTCTTCATAAGATTGCATCAAAGCATCAACGATATGTTTAGTAAAGGCTTTATTTTGACTATAAGCATGAGGAGAATTTAGCACGGATTGCAACAAGGAAATACAATCAATCAAAGAGCAATTATCATAATTAAATTCCTTGAAATCCAAAATAGTGGGTTCATTATTATCTAGAGTTTTGATTTCTTCAATCCCACTTTAACAAATTTTTGCATCAAGATCTAAATACTCAGAATTTTTGAAACACCTTCTAGGTAAAGGTGGATCATATTAAGTCCCATCATTATCGAGATTCATATTGCAAAACAAAGATTTAAAAGGGGACAGATCAATAACTTTTAGATCTTCATCTTTATTTTCCCAAAAAATTTCCGGCTTAGCGGCTATCTTATTAACTAAGGTGGCCTGCTTATCCAAAACTTCAGCTATTAACTTCTCGAGATGAGCAATCTGAGATTTCAAACCATAAAATTCTTTAGACATATCATCGAGTTCTTTATACATATAACCCATAAAGCTTTTTTGTTCCTTAAGCTCGTTTCTAAAGAAATTATTATGCTCAAATTGTAAGACCATAAAACTCCTGGCATTGCCTTCGATCTCTTCCAACCTTTTAAGGTGAAGATCACCAAATTTAGGCAGAGCCATCGTGACAAACAAGCAATCCAACACACGAGCAAACAAGAAGCGAGCGAAAAAGGCGAACGGAAAAGAGAGGGCGAATAAAACGGCAAGGGTGAAGTGGGGGAGAGGAAAACGAGAGGCAAATGGAAAATAATGTAATGCGGGAGATAAGGGTTTGTGATGGGTACTTGGTATGTTGACTTTTATGAGACTCCCGGCAACGGCGCCGTAAATCCTTCTTGCTACCTCTTGAGCACGGCGTTGGTTTTCCCTTGAAGAGGAAAGGGTGATGCAGCAAAGTAGTGTAAGTATTTCCCTCAGTTTTTGAGAACCAAGGTATCAATCCAGTAGGAGGCCACGCACGAGTCCCTCGCACCTACACAAACAAATAAATCCTCGCAACCAACGCAATAATGGGGTTGTCAATCCCTTCACGGTCACTTAAGAGAGTGAGATCTGATAGATATGATAAGATAATATTTTTGGTATTTTTGTGATAAATATGCAAAGTAAAATAGAAAGAAATAAAAATAAATAAGTGTTGGAAGATTAATATGATGGAAAATAGACCCGGGGGCTATAGGTTTCACTAGTGGCTTCTCTCAAGAGCATAAATATTACGGTGGGTGAACAATTACTGTTGAGCAATTGACAGAATTGAGCATAGTTATGAGAATACCTAGGTATGATCATGTATATAGGAATCAAGTCCGAGACAAGTAGACCAACTCCTGCCTGCATCTACTAGTATTAATCCACACATCGACCGCTATCCAGCATGCATCTAGAGTATTAAGTTCATAAGAACAGAGTAACGCTTTAAGCAAGATGACATGATGTAGAGGGATAAATTCATGCAATATGATATAAACCCCATCTTGTTATCCTCGATGGCAACAATACAATACGTGCCTTGCTGCCCCTCATCACACCGAAAGGACACCGCAAGATTGAACCCAAAGCTAAGCACTTCTCCCATTGCAACAAGGATCATTCTAGTAGGCCAAACCAAACTGATAATTCAAGAGACTTGCAAAGATAACCAATCATACATAAAAAGAATTCAGAGAAGATTCAAATATTGTTCATAGATAAACTTGATCATAAACCCACAATTCATCGGTCTCAACAAACACACCGCAAAAGAAGATTACATCGAATAGATCTCCATGAGAGAGGGGGAGAACATTGTATTGAGATCCAAAAAGAGATAAGAAGCCATCTAGCTAATAAGTATGGACCCGAAGGTCTGAAGTAAACTACTCACACATCATCGGAGAGGCTATGGTGTTGATGTAGAAGCCCTCCATGATCGATGCCCCCTCCGGCGGAGCTCCGAAACAGGCCCCAAGATGGGATCTCACGAGTACAGAAGGTTGCGGCGGTGGAATTAGGTTTTTGGCTCCATATCTGGTAGTTTGGTGGTACGTAGGTATATATAGGAGGAAGAAGTACATCGGTGGAGCAACATGGGGCCCACGAGGGTGGAGGGCGCGCCCTGGGGAGGTAGGCGCGCCCCCTACCTCGTGCCTTCCTGGTTGATGTCTTGACGTAGGGTCCAAGTCCTCTGGATCACGTTCGTTCCGAAAATCACGTTCCCGAAGGTTTCATTCCGTTTGGACTCCGTTTGATACTTTTTCTGCAAAACTGTGAAATAGGCAAAAACACAGCAAATCTGGGCTGGGCCTCCGGTTAATAGGTTAGTCCCAAAAATAATATGTAAGTGTATAATAAATCCCAATAATGTCCAAAACAGAATATAATATAGCATGGACCAATAAAAAATTATAGATACGTTGGAGACGTATCATTGGCCAGTCGTCGGCTTCAGCCCCCACGTAGATAGTACGAGGGTGTTCAGGATAGCACCTAAACACACTTGACCCAATGGCTTGGTCCTTGAAGGAGGTGTTAGTGCGGCGAACCAGGCAATCGGACTATGTGGCTTTATCGCTCTCACTTATATTAGCCATAGGAGTTTTACAATGGGAGTGTAGGCGCAACGCCTAGTGTTGTTCGATTATCCGAACTTGGGTGCTGTAAATGCCCGACTGGGTGAAGGCCGGTCTGTTGCGTGATGCGGAAAAAATAGCAAAATATTTATACTTAGTCACCGAATAGCTGACCAGCTCTCACCGCATCATGACAGTCGGTTTTCGGCTTTATCTACTGAGGTGTTTATCTGGATGAACCAGAAACACAATTGCAGTAGTTCTCCCTTTACTACCTTAGCCGAACAAGCGGAATGTAAGGTAGTAATCACAGGAGCCGGGCAACCCAACTATTGACCAAAGACATGATTCAGAGCCGATGCATATAATGCTATATTCGGGATGCCGATTGTACTATAAATTTTTTTGGACTTTATTTTATTTTCGAGAAATGTACGTGGCCGAATTTGAGCCCCTGGCGATTTAAGCCGTACCAAGGTGTACATGGCAATCAGATGAAGAAAAAGGGAATACAGATAAGGAAATAAGCCAGTATCGAATATGTTGGGCAAACGACTGTTTCCATTATAGTCTGATTGATACGTCGAAACGTATTTTTACAAATAATGCGATAAAGCATCAAGGCTATTTTACATGCCGAGCACAAGGGACAGCTGTGTACGGGTCCTAAAAAGGAAGAGGTGATCTTTAAGGGTCCTTTAGATACTCTGCTACATGTCTACGCTCCTTTTCTCCTCGTTGTATTATCCTTCGAAAGGATCAAAGATCGGGTTTTCATGAGGGGCCTAGAAAAGGGCCCTTGGTACCATCGAAAGGTGATGTGGGTTATAAGGAACCTGGAAAAATAAAAGAAAAAGAAAAAAGAAATATGAGGGTCCGGATAAGGTCTAGCCGTACTGTGGACTTTATTTTTACTATGCCTCCATCTTTGCCCATGGTATCTTTAGTGCGTAATTATGTACACGTGGTACATATGCTGCAATTCGGTTGGGGCTGAGACGGAGGCTGAATTGCTAATCGAGCTCCTGATGAGCTGGACTGTTGTGCTGCGGGGTAGTCCGGACTCGTTTGATAGTGTCCAGGGGCTTGGCTGCCGATGTAATAGTTGGCTTGATAAGGCCGCCCTGTACTTCCGCTGCCAGGGCCGCGGTGTGCTCCTCAGTACAGAGGGATCATTCCATGTTTCCATTGGCTATTATAACACCGCGTGGTCTAGGCATCTTGAATTTGAGATAGGCATAGTGTGGAAACGCATAGAAGCGAGCGAACGCGGTTCGTCCGAGCAGTGCATGGTAGCCGCTGCAGAAAGGGACGATGTCGAAGATCAAGTCTTCGCTTTGGAAGTTGTCCGGCGAACCGAAGACGACCTCCAATGTGATTGAGCCCGTGCAGCGGGCCTCTACACCAGGTATTACTCCTTTAAAGGTTGTTTTGGTGGGCTTGATTCTTGACGGATCAATACCCATCTTGCGGACTGTGTCCTGATAGGGCAGGTTAAGGCTACTGCCGCCGTCCATGAGGACTCGTGTGAGGTGGAATCCATCAATAATTGGGTCGATGAATAGTGCAGCCGATCCTCCATGACGTATACTGGTCGGATGGTCTCTGCGATCGAAAGTGATTGGACAGGCTGACCATGGGTTGAACTTTGGGGCGACTGTCTCTATCGCATAGACGTCCCTTAGCGCATGCTTGCGCTCCCGCTTGGGGTTGTGAGTAACGTATATCATATTCACCGTTTTGACTTTGGGGGGAAATTTCTTCTGCCCCCCTGTGTTCGGTGGACGAGGCTCCTCGTCGTCGTCCTTGCTGGGTGACCCCTTCTCCTTGTGTTCGTTATTTAACTTACCGGCCTGTTTAAAGACCCAACAACTTCTGTTGGTATGGTTGGCAGGCTTGTCGGGGGTGCCGTGAATCTGGCAGGGTCGATTGAGTATTCAGTCCAAGCTGGATGAGCCGTCTCTGTTTCTTTTGAATGGCTTCTTCCGCTGACCGGACTTGGTGCCACTGAATCCGGCATTGACCGTCGTGTCTTCGGTATTGTCATTGTTGCTTCGACGCTTGTGTTTGTTGCATCGGGGCCTGCCGTTGCTATTCCTGGCTTTGGAAGTGCCATGGTCGCTTGTACTGTTACTGCTATGGGCTAGCCAGTTATCTTCGCCCACGCAAAAGCGGGTCATGAGTGCTGTAAGGGCTGCCATGGACTTCGGCTTCTCTTGGACGAGGTGTCGGGCAAGCCATTCGTCGCGAATGCTAGGGCTTGGACGTCCGGACAGTCGACAATCTGGTTCTTTTTAATTAGGAACCTGGTCCAGAATTTTCTGGCTGACTCTCCAGGCTGCTAGACTATATGACTGAGGTCATCAGCGTCTGGAGGCCGGATATAAGTGCCTTGGAAGTTGTCTCTAAAGGCATCTTCCAAGTCTTCCTAGCTTCCAATAGAGTTTTTTGGGAGACTGTTTAATCAGTGCCGAGCTGGTCCCTTAAGTTTTTGGGGAAGGTATTTGATGGCGTGTAGATCATCACCGCGAGCCATGTGAATGTGGAGAAGAAAATCTTCAATCCATACCGCGGGATCTATTGTGTCGTCATATGATTCAATGTTCACGGGTTTAAACCCTTCTGGGAACTGGTGCTCCATTATCTCATCGGTGATGATTGGGGGGTGTGCGGCGCCTTTGTATCGGGCCATGTCATGACGCAGTTTGGATGAAGTCTGTATGCGGTTTTCGGCCCGGGTGTGGTTATGCTTGTCGCGCCAGGCTTGATAGCCGTCTTCTCGCACTGGGGCACGCCCCCGTGATCCGTAGATTGATCTGGTTTGACCGGATCTATTTTCCAGGTCCTGTCGTAGGTCATAGGTGTATCCCCGAGCCATTGTTTCTCTACCTTTACAGCGAGTGGTGCGGGCTGGTGCTCGGCTTGGGTTGTTGTTCTGTCCCGGCATGTGGTGGTCGGTCAGGCCTCTCAACAGCGTCATGCGTTGGCAGTATGGGCTCGAGGGCCTCATCATCGAATTGGGGTAGCAGTTTGCGCTTCGGGTAGCTCTTTGTTGGGCGTTCGAGGCCGTATTCTTCAGCTGCCACGACTTTAGTCCATCTGTTGTTGAGCGTATCCTGTTCGGATTGGAGCTATTGCTACTTCTTTTTGAGGCTTCTTGCAGTTGCGATTAGCTGGCGCTTAAAGCGTTCTTGTTCAAGGGGTTCCTCTGGCACGATGAAATCTTCATCGCCGAGGCTTACCTCATCCTCGGAGGGTGGTAGATAGTTGCTATTCTCCGAGTCCTCATTCCCGCTAGGATCGCCGGGGTTAACTTGCCCATCCTCCCAATCATCCTATTCGGATGTTGGTTCGACAGGGGCTTCAGGGTCTTCGGCATTTTCCGGAGTATTGTTGTCTCCGGTGCCGGTATTGCTATCTTTTCCGAGACGCGATTTAGAGCGGCGCCGCTGAAGTTGACGCTTTGGTGGTATCTCAGGAGGTTCGTCCACGGCTGGACCCTTCTCATCATCGCCGTCGCCTTCTTTAGGCGTGTCCACCATGTACACGACATATGAAGAAGTGGCCGTCCAGCGTCCGGTGAACGGCGGGTTTTGGGCCTACTCATCTCTGGCATCGTCGTCCATACCGTCGATGTCTTCAGAGGCGTAATCGAGCATGTCAGCTAAATCCTCGTCAGTGGGTATTGTCGGCGTTCTGGGAACGGGGGTCCCTAGACTTGCCTGCCTGCGGCGTGGCTCCACCAGCGGCCCTGTACGGCCCATCTTCACCAGCAAATACTCAAGACCCTCGCGAGGGGCCGAGCCTCGCGAGGCGGACGACACAAGACCTCCTCAGGGGCAACCCCACTAGACTGGCTCGCAAGGAGCAAAGAGATCAAGGAGAGGGGCACCTCGTGAGGTTACCGTGACATGAGCCATGGCAACCAAGGCCAGGCGGGCGCCAGCGGGCGTAGAGTACTGGTTTCCTCTTTGGTGCTAAAGGGGCAGGTGCAGGCGAGGAGTCCCGAGGCATCATGCAAAGGTTTCCATATCGGTGCAACAAGACCGAGACCAGCAGGACGGAGGTCATCGTGGAGCCCACGACGGCGTCACCACCAGAGCCTTTGGCAGTCGAAGACCACCTTTTGTCAGGATAGTTTGTACTAGCTGTCCCCCTTCAAATTGGCCGTTGTGGGACCCCTTCCCGCCTAATATTTTGAAAGAGGACCCGTGCCACTATAAATAGGACTAGCCACCACCATGGGGAGCCATCTGATCTTGGATTGGACTCATTCCATCAAGGCCAACTCACAAGCTCACCGAGCTCAAGAACACCTCTCCTTAGGAGGCTGTTCATCCCTTGTACTTGTTCATCCAAGCCTACTAGGCAATCCACCACACCACACTGGAGTAGGGTATTACACCACATCGGTGGCCCGAACCAGTATAAACTCCTGTGTCCCTTGTTCTTCGGGTTCGGCGAGCTGAGCTTTGAGATCGTGGTGAGAGCGAGAGCTTGGGGGAGAGAGATCTCCGTGCACACCCCAGAGTTCGAACCTTAAGGGTTTTGCCGGAATCCAGAATCTGACATTTGGCGTGCCAGGCAGGGGTGCGCCAAAGTTCGCCTCTCCGTCGACACCGCCTCCCTGTTCTGTCTCCATGGCCAGCGTTACTCCTTCGACTGGGTCAACTGACGCCCACGACGGCGCCGGGGGGCTCGGAGCTTTTACCCCCGCCTTGCGGCGGGTGCATTGGACGCCCAAGTTCAAGCCGGAGATGCCGCCGCGCTACGACGGCGCGGCAGATCCGTCGGCGTTCCTGCTAGCGTACGAGGAGGCCGTCCTGGAAGCTGGAGGCGACGACAAGGTCATGGCCAACTAGTTCCCCACGGCCCTCGCTGGCGCCCCGCGCGCCTAGTTGCTCACCCTCCCAGGATCCTCTGTGGCCTCTTGGGAGGAGCTGAGCGGCCTTTTCATCACGTGCTTCGCAGTACCGGCGCCTGTCGCCGTTGCGGCCCTCCTCGGCAGCTCGCAAGCACCACCCCCAGGCCGTCACACCAAGCAGTTCTTCCGCCAGATCGGTGCCATCTCTGTGCAGCAAGGAGCTCCCCCAGGATGGGCGGCGCCCAAGGCTGACCTCACCTTCGACTCGGGGGATCACCCCATCACCACCGCAGGCTCGGGCGTGCTCCCAATGCTTTGCACACCCACCATCTGCAACGTGGCCGTCACCAAGACCCTCGTCGACGGCGGGGCTGGCCATAACGTGCTCTCCGTGGAAGCTTTCGGCTTGCTCCACGTGCCGCATGAACGGCTCCGCCCCACCAGGCCATTCTCCGGAGTCGGCAGCGGCACCACCAGCCCGCTAGGGCAGATCCGCCTTCCTGTGACCTTCGGCACTCGCGACAAGTACCGCACTGAGCTGATCGACTTCGACGTCGCCCGCATCGGCTTCCCATACGATGCCATCCTCGGGTACCCGGCCCTGGCTCAGTTTATGGTGACAACCCATCCAGCCTACAACCTAATGAAGATGCGCGGGAGCAAGGGCGTCCTAACCGTGGCAGGGGACACCAAGGAAGCTGTGACGGGGCTCAAGCTTGCCTTCAAGGCCGCCGCGGCCGCACGCCCGGCCGACGAGGCCACCCCCGGAGCTAAGGAGGCCGCGCCAGCAAAGAAGAAATAGTTGTTCACTCAAGGTCGGGCCGAAACGAAGAAAGTACCGGTCGAGGAAGGTGGACCCCTAGGAGCCACCTTCACCATAGGCGCCAAACTTGACCCAGATCAAGAGGAGGCATTGGTGAAGTTCTTGCGCGCGAACAAGGAGGTATTCGCCTGGGAACCCAAGCAGCTGGTAGGGGTTCCGAGGGGGGTGATCGAGCATCACTTAAGGGTGTGCCCCAATGTGCGCCCTGTGAAGAAGAAGGCGCGGCGACAGTCCACGGAAAATCAGTCCTTCATCGTCCAGGAAACTCGCAAGCTGGAGGCAGCGGGTGTCATTCGCGAGGTCCGGTACCCGGAGTAGCTGGCGAACCCCGTCGTCATGCCAAAGAAGGGCAGGAAGGTGTGCATGTGTGTCGACTTCACCAACCTCAACAAGGCCTGTCCCCAAGATCCGTTCCTGCTTCCGCGCATCGACAAGATTGTCAACTCCACCGCCGAGTGCGACCTACTATGCTTCCTGGATGCGTTCTAAAGCTACCACCAAATCAAGATGGCAATGGAGGATGTGGAGAAGACGGCTTTCCTGACCCCGTGCGGGGTCTACTGCTACACCTGCATGCCGTTAGGGCTGCGCAACGCAGGGGCAACCTTCCAACGACTGATGCACATCACCCTGGGACAGCAGCTCGGGAGGAATGTTGAAGCCTATGTCGACGACATCGTAATAAAATCTGAGGAGGCGAGAACTCTGATTCAGGACCTGGAGGAGACCTTTGCAAGCATGCGCCAGGTGGAACTGCGGCTTAACCCGAAGAAGTGCGTGTTTGGTGTTCCCTTCGACAAACTGCCGGGCTTTCTTGTGTCCTGCAGGGGGATCGAGGCTAACCCGGAGAAGGTCAAGGCGATAGAAGATATGAGCCCCCCCACAAACTCTCAAGGAAATGCAGAAGCTTACGGGCTGCATGACCTCGCTAGGGCGCTTCATCTTCAGGCTGGGGGAGCGCGCCCTGCCATTCTTCAAGCTGATGAAGAAGAAGGGCATGTTCGAGTGGACCCCAGAGGCCGACCTGGCATTTCAAGACCTCAAGAGATACCTGACCAGCCCTCCGGTGATGGTGGTGCCTCGTTCTCTCGAGCCCCTGGTGCTTTACCTTGCCGCCACTCCCTACTCCACCAGCGCAGTGTTGGTGGTGGTTCGGGAAGAGCGCTAGGCCAAGAGTCCGCCGCACCGTGCCGCACCTCCAGCCGGGGCGATACGGCACCAAGGGAATGCCGCCAAGGCCGCAACAACGCCAACGAAAGACCAAGCCTAGCAAGACGGCGTTCTCGGGCCTACAGAGGCCCCGATGGATGGCCAGGCTCCTGAGGTTCCATCACCTCGGGAGATGCCCCAACCTCCAGCAGACGCAGGCTCCATCGACGCCCCCGCCCTTGTCGAGCACCTAGTGTACTTCATCAGCACGGTACTACGGGATGCGAGGGCACGGTAACCCATGCCACAGAAGCTTCTGCTCGCGCTCCTGGTGGCCTCACGCAAGCTGCGTCACTACTTCCAAGGCCACCTGATCAAAGTCGTCTCGGCTTACCCACTAGAGAGGGTGCTCCGGAGCCCTAATGCCGCGAGAAGGGTCGCCGAGTGGAACATCAAACTTCAGGCATTTCAGCTCGAGTTTAGCACAACCAGGGTCATCAAGGGGGCCACCCTAGCCGACTTTGTGGCCGAATGGACCGACGTCCCGGAACCTGAAGAAAGCAGGAGTCTATCTCTCTCGCCAGGAAGTGAAGCACCATATGCTTGGGTCATGTACTTCGATGGCGTCTTCGCACGCCAAGGCGCGGGGGCTGGAGCCGTGCTCATCTCGCCCACCCAAGACAAGATCTACTATGCTATGCAGCTCTGCTTCTAGCGGGGCGACAAGGTCTCCAACAACATTGCAGAGTACGAGGGGTTGATCGCCGGCCTCAAGGCCACGGTGGCCTTGGGGGTAAAACGTCTCACCATCGAGGGCGATTTGCAGCTACTCGTCAACTTCTCCAATAAGGTGTACGAGCCGAAGGACGAGCACATGGAGGCGTACCTCGCGGAGGTGCGCAAGATGGAGAATCAGTTCTTGGGCCTGGAGCTACAACACATGCCTCGAGGCACGAACAAGGAAACCGACGATATCGCCAAGAGAGCGTCCAGGCGCCTACCCCAGGAGCCCGGCGTCTTCGAGGAGCGGCTCTTCAAGCCTTCAGCAGCCCCTCCTGCTATGGAGCCGAAACCGCCTCAGGAGGAGCTCCCCCCGGCACCAACCTCGGGAGCCCCCGCCTGTGGCCCGACCTCGGGAGCGCGTCTGCTCCTCGCGCTCAAGCCTCGGGAGGGGTGCTGGACCGAGGAGTTCAAGGCATACCTGACGCGAGGGACGCTGCCGGAGAAAGAGGAGGACGCGGAGCGCGTGGCCAGGCAGGGTACAACATACTACATCCAGGATGGTGAGCTATACAGAAAGCGGCCAAATGATGTTTCTTTACGATGCATCTCCAGGGAGCAGGGGAACGAGTTGCTAGCTGACATACACGGCAGAGATTGCGGGCACCACTCGTCATCACGCACCCTGGTTGGCAAGACACTCAACGATGCAACCGAGCTGGTGAGATCCTGTGAGGCCTGCCAATTCCACGCGAAGCAGATTCACCAGCCAGCTCAGCGCCTCCAGACTATCCCGCTCTGATGGCCGTTCGCGGTCTGGGGGCTGGATATACTAGGCCCATTCTCTCGAGCGCCTGGGGGCTACCGCTACCTCTACGTCGCCATCGACAAGTTCACCAAGTGGGAGGAGGTGGAAGCCGTCCGCACCATCCCAGTCGGGTCGGCAGTTAAGTTCATCAAGGGCCTCGTGAGCCGGTTCAGGGTCCCTAACCGCATCATCACTGAAAACGGATCACAGTTCACTAGCAATCTCTTCAAGACATATTGTGCTAACCTTGGAACGCAGATCTGCTACGCTTCGGTGGCACACCCCATGAGCAATGGCCAAGCTGAGCGCGCCAACGCGGAGGTCCCGAGGGGCCTCTAGACCAGGACCTTCAATAAGAAGCTCGAGATCTGCAGCAGGGGCTGGCACGACAAGCTCAAGTCCGTCCTGTGGTCCATCTGCACCACCGCCACCAACCCGACAGGCGAGACCCCGTTCTTCCTCGTCTATGGAGTAGAAGCGGTTCTCCCTCATGAGGTCAGGCATCGCTCCGCGGGTCCTGGCGTTCGATGAGACGTAGCAGGACGCCATGGGGGGGATGGACCTCATGCTGAGGGAGGAACGTCGCAGCAAAGCCTCGCTCCGAGCGGCAAGATACCAGCAAGAGCTGTGACGGTACCACTGTCGCAGCGTTTGCTCCATGACACTTGAGGTGGGAGATCTCGTCCTGAGGCGGGTGCTCTCCAGGGAAGGGCTGCACAAGCTCCCGCCCATGTGGGAGGGACCGTTTAGGATCGCCCGCATCTCCAGGCCTGGCGCTGCACGCCTGGAAACGCAGGACGGGATCCTCATCCAGAACGCCTGGAACATCCAACACCTCCGGAAGTTCTAACCATGAAGCAAGGCCCAGTGCCCGTGAAGGTCTCCGCTCATGACACTCTCACGTAATAATGAGTGGGGCTGTACACGCCTTGGAGTCTCCGGAGTGCCGCCCTCGGGCCTCGGGGGCTCCCTCCCACATCCTAGTGGCAGCACTTAGCTCCGCGCTGGTGAGAAGACTAGACTAGGTGCCAGACGCGGCTGTTCATTTGCTTTCCGTAGTTGGCTTGCCCCTCTTTAATGGAAATTTGAATTCTGGTGTTTCTTGTTGTCTTGCTCGGTTCCCTTTTTCTCTCGGCTTCTTCCCTCGGTTCTCTGTTTTGACCGACACTCTCCCTCGCATGCCTCGCGAGGGGGCGGACAGGTGCGCGCGTAAGCGCTTCCCTTGTTCCTCACGAGGCACCCTCGTTTGAGCTCTCGACCGGTGCGCCCCCTTTTTCAAGTCCGTGCCCCATGGGTACCGCGACGTGGTGCGCTAGTGTCAGGACCCCGATTCCAAGTCACATCGACCCAGCCGGTAACACCTCATATCACTTTGCGGCCTCACGCACGGTAATCCCACGGGTGTCGCCTTACCATGGCCCGGGACCGTTTGCGCCTTTTGGCTCACGTATATGATAGTGTCGCTAGCATCCATATGACAGAGAACCCGGGCCGACATGGCTAGTCGTGAACCCAAAGCGGCACTAACCCATCGGGACAGGCATACATGAATCACATCGAGCATGTCGGTCATCAACGTGTGAAACCGGGCTGTAGCACTGGGCTAACAGGTCTCCGGTAACCCGGGCTGTAGCAGGCTAGGCAGGACTTCGGATGTCACCGCGTGACATTTCCCCGAAGGGACAGACACAGGAACGAAGTGAAACACATGCTGACCAGTCAAGTGTTCAGAGCAGTAGTGTTGGGCTAGCAGGACTCCGGTGAACCGGGCTGTAGCAGACTACTATCGCTTAGGAAGCACTAGACTACATTTCCCTATATGAGAGGCTGCCAAGGATAAACAACTAGATTGTCGGATCCCACTCATATCAAGCATTTCAATCATACACACAATATGCCCGATATGAGTACATACAACATGGCATCACAACAAAACTCTACAACTCAAGTACTTTATTTAAAAGGCTCAGGAGCCATACATAACATGCTCATACGTATAGGGGTCACACGACCCAACACTCAAGTCATACAATCATACAGGCACATGCGGAAGCAGACTAGTCTGAGTACAGACACTAGAAAGAAAGAAGGCTTGACGAAGCCTGTCTATCTACATCGACCCTTCACAAGTCTTGGATCACCACCTGGGTGGCTAGTCACTCGTCAACGTCGAGGTCTACATAGAACCCATCGGAGGGGGCGGTGTTGTCGTCTGAAAACATTAATTAAAGCAACATGAGTACGGAGGTACTCAACAAGCCTTTCAACAGAATCCTACTATACATGCACATTCTCAAGAAGGTAGTGGAGTTATTGCAGCAAGCCAGCTTTGACTCATGGCTAAGCTATCCTACGATAAACACAACTTGTAAAGCATTTGTCGCACACGAGTACACTAATCACCAACACAATACTCCACCGTGGATCCTCTCTCGTCAACCTACGAGAGGGCCATCCGCGGTACTCACGCTTATCTTGAGGCTTTTAGTAGTATCCATTTACTTGACTATGAACTGCATAGGTGACCAAGTAGTCCTTTACCGCGGACGCGGCTATCCGAATAGTTTTATACCCTGCAGGGGTGTACTTCTTCGCACACGCTCTCACCACTTATCACCGCTACACGACGTGTACTCGGCAACCTTCAAGCGGAAGCCCAACGAGGGTGTCGGCCACGACCTGACTAAACACACGAGTCCCTAGTCCAGGTTTATCGCCTATTCGGGTTCCATCCGCAGGGAGTCCGGCCGAGGTTTCCACTAACGGCCCCGAACGATGTGTGCAGGGTTCCCGAGACACCAAACGGGCGACTCGGTACACCGTGCCACGTGCCTACCGCAACACGGCCCACCCCTAAGGTCAGCGCTGCGTGCGGCCCGCAGCATGCTACAAACACCAGAAACTACTTTGCAACTCCCAGACAGAGGACAAGAGTGGTTAATAAGTCGAGAGGGTCAATTAAGGATCCCAATGTGTGGTAGTAGCTGAATCTTAAATCACACACACGTATCTCGGGCCTAAGGACGGCCTCAATGAAACAACCCACCATGTACTCCTACATGGCCTCTCATCGATTCCTTTACCAAATCATATTCAACACTTTTACTCTCATTACCAACACAACCTTTCACTCTAGTTCATCATCTCGATGAGCCAGACCTGACACACCTCTAAGCATAGCAAGCATAGCATGGTAGGAAACACAGATATAGCTCAATCAACTCCTACACATGCTAGTGGGTTTCATATAGTTACTGTGGCAATGACAAATCATGCAAAGGAAGTGGGTTCATCTACCGCAACACACATCAGTTTGAACGCTTAATGCAGTAAACAAGAGCAGAAGCGAGAACATGGGTTTGTATCGGAATGATCAATGGGTTGCTTGCCTGATGTAGTGGTAGTAGGGTACTTCCCTTCAGACGAATATTCGGGGTTATCCTCGGAGGCAGAACCTACCACGAAAGACACACCGAACATAATCAACACATGACAATATGCAACAATATGATGCATGCTATGACATGGTAATATGAATGTGTCCTGGCCTAATGCAAGCTAAAACAGAAGGGAATGAACTCATTTGAATCAAAGATTCAAATGTTAGTTCATTTAACATAGCCATATTAGTGCATTATCTTATTTTGCTTACACAGCAAGGTTAACTTGTTCTGACATGCACGAAACCATTACTAATGGATAGATTGAATTTTTCTGATCAAAATTAATATATAAATCTTTGCATTTTGAGTTACAGATTAATTTCCATGAATTTTTGAAGTTTGCAACAATTTCTGGAATTTTCTGTATAAAAATAAATCCAGAAATTAGTTATTGCGTCAGCAGTGCATCAGGGTGACGTCAGTGGTCAACGGGAACGTCCAGGTCAACCTGACCAGTGGGTCCCGCGTGTCAGCAGTTAATTAAACTAACTAAATTTAGTTAAAACTAATCTGGTTTAGTTAGTAGAGGGGGCCCCCACTTGTCATAGACTTAGGTGAGTCAACTTGGGCCCACCCAGTCAAGGTCAATGGGTCAAACCCGCCGGTGTTTAGCCGCCGGCGAGGCCAGACGCGGCGGTGAGAGTGCGTTAGCATGTTCCGGCGACCAAATGGACGGCGGAGACCATCTACGGGTAGCTGGGAGCAAGCCGCGGTGTTTGGTGGTGGTGGTTGAGCTCAGGGTGGCCGGGAACGTCGCCGGCGACGAGCTAGGCGGTCGCCGGAGTTGGGTGAAGACGAACCCGAGGCTATGGGGCACGGTGAGGTGCGTGGAGTGGTTCTACGGGTTCCTGCGGGTGCGGTGAGGGCGTTGGACAAGGTGGTGTGGCCAGTAGTTGGCCGGAGACACGTCGGCGACGAACTCGGCGGTGGCGCATGCGGTGATGCTTCGTGCAGTTGCTACAGTGTACGAGAAGGCAAACGGAGAGGATGGGGAGGTAGCTGAGCTCACGGCGGTCACACAGAAACGGACGGCGCGGTCGGGGACGTGCTGATGCGGTGGCGACGTCGAAGGGGATCTCCGGCGGTGGTCGACGAAGACGGGGTCGGTGGAGGTGTTGCAGAGCGTCTGGCGCCGGCTCGGCCTGCTCGATGTAGTCGACGATGGCGGAGCGAACGGACACGGTGGCGCAGCACGGGGACGGTGGAGGGCGCGACTATGTCGGCGGTGCGGCGGCAGGTGCGTCAGCCATGGTGCGGGAGAGCGAGGGAGAGAGGCAGGGGGCGAGTGAGGTGTCCACGGGGTCGTGGCGGCGACGTGGAGCCTGACCAGCGTCGCCAGCGGCAGTTGCCTGGCGCTGGCGAGCTCAAGGCCGCCGGGCGTTAGCTCTCCTTCGCCGCTGCAAGGGATTTAAGTAGCTGGTCGGCATGGGCCGGACACGGCCAGTGGGCCGGCTGATGGGCTGCGGCCAGGTAAGTTCTCTCCCTTTCTTTAAATTTCTGATTTCTATTTTCCTGTAGGTTTGTGGCTTTATTAAAAATAGGTAGGCACTTCTAAAAATCCTAAAAATAATCAGAGGCTCTGTTTAGAATATATCCAACAGCCCACACTTATTTTCAGAATTATTTGTGCATTAAAAATATTTACTAGCATTTAAATGCCTAAATGCAATTTACATATAATTTAATTCAATGACCTTCTGTTGACCTAGAAAATTGTGCACCAATTTTGCCAGAGGTTCTAACCCAAGACAGAGAGGGTGAACTTTTTAGAAGGGCATTTCAGTTTCATTGAAAATATTTTTAGTAAACCCTAGTTGATTTCAGAGGGGGTGCTGGGGGTTCTGTCTTCCCCAGTTCAAGTTTCTGATGAAAGATAGACATGATGCAACACTCTAATGCATGACTAGCTAGGTTGTGACAACTCACCCCCACTCAAAAGAATCTCGTCCCAAGATTTAGGATCCGTCGGGAAGAAGGTGGGGTACTCAAGTCAAAGACGGTCCTCCCTTTCCCAAGTAGCTTCTTGCTCGGAATGGTGTGACCATTGAACCTTGAGGAACTTGATATTCTGGCGTCGAGTGGTACGCTCGGCTTGATCAAGCATACGAATGGGATATTCTCGATATGTGAGGTTATCCTGGAGATCAAGCGTTTCGTGGTCCACTCCACAGATAGGATCCGAGAAGCAACGCCTGAGTTGAGAAACGTGGAAGACATCATGAACTCTGGAGAGATGCGGAGGTAGTTCCAACTGGTAGGCCACTTCCCCTCGTTTGGCTAGAATGCGAAAAGGTCCAATGTAACAAGGAGCCAACTTGCCTTTGATACCGAATCGATGGGTTCTCTTTAAAGGTGTAACCCGAAGGTAAGCCTTCTCGCCAACTTCATAAGTCATAGGCTTATGTTTGCGTTCATATTGGCTCTTTTGGCGAGATTGGCCGTTTTCAATTTCTCACGAATAACGCGAACCTGCTCTTCTGCTTCCTGAATCATGTCCGGGCCAAAGAGTTGTCTTTCCCCGGTTTCTGACCAGTTAAGAGGCGTTCGACATTTTCGTCCATAGAGAACTTCGAAAGGAGCTTTGCCCAAGCTAGCTTGATAACTATTGTTATAAGAGAACTCAGCGAATGGAAGGCACTTCTTCCAATTCATACCGAAAGCGATGATAGAAGCTCGAAGCATATCCTCCAGAATTTGGTTGACTCGTTCTACTTGACCACTTGATTGAGGATGGAAGGCGGTGCTAAAGGAGAGACGAGTCCCCATGGCATTTTGGAAACTCTCCCAAAATTGCGAGGTGAAGAGACTTCCATGGTCTGAGTTAATCTCCAATGGAACACCATGAAGAGACACTATTCGGGAGATGTACAAGTCAGCTAGCTGGCTAGCAGTTATACTCTCACGAACGGGTAGGAAGTGGGCTACTTTGGAAAGACGATGGACAGCGACGAAGATGGCATTATTCCCTCTCTTGGTCCTGGGAAACCCGGTAATGAAATCCATACCGATTTTATCCCATTTCCATTCCGGAATAGCCAAAGGTTGAAGGGTGCCAGCAGGCTGTTGATGCTCCGCTTCAACACGACGACAGACGTCGCAATTAGCAATGTATTGAATGATTTCTCTCTTCATCCTAGTCCACCAAAACCTCTGGCGTAGGTCTTGATACATTTTAGTACTACCAGGATGAATGGTGAGAGGGGAATCATGAGCTTCCTTAAGGATCAATTGCCGTAGCTGTTGTTTCTTGGGAACCACCAAGCGGTTCTCGAAGAAGACAACACCTCGCTCATCTATGGAGAAACACTTAGCAGCTCCGCTAGCAATGTTCTCCTTGATCTGAGATATTCCTCTATCATACCGCTGAGCGGTTATGATTTGATCCGTAAGGTTGGGTTTCGCCACCAGGGTGGAAAGGAATCCTCGAGGAACAATGTGAAGGTTAAGCTTACGAAATTCCTCGTGGAGAAGTGGTTGACTTTGTTGTAACATTAGGTTGTTACAATAGGATTTACGACTTAGTGCATCAGCCATGACATTGGCTTTGCCCGGGGTGTAAGTTATTCCCAAGTCATAATCCGTAATCAACTCGACCCAACGTCTTTGCCTGAGATTCAAATCCGGTTGGGTGAAGATGTATTTCAGACTTTGGTGATCGGTGTAAATTTCGCAATGATTACCGAGAAGGTAATGTCGCCAGGTTTTGAGTGCATGGACTACAGCCGCAAGCTCTAGGTCATGTGTGGGATAGTTATCCTCATGTGGACGCAACTGTCGAGAAGCGTAGGCAATCACATGATGATCTTGCATAAAAGTATGCAACCTAGTCCTTGTCGCGAGGCGTCGCAATAGATAACAAAGTCCTTAGAAAAATCTGGTGGTACGAGTACGGGAGCAGATGTCAGGCGTCTTTTCAGTTCCTCAAAGCTGAACTTGCACTGTGGGGTCCACTCGAACTTTTTATCTTTCTTGAGGAGTTCAGTTAGAGGTTTAGCAAACTTGGAGAAATTCTCGACGAAGCGGCGACAGTAGCTCGCTAGACCAAGGAAACTCCGAACTTGCTTGACTGTTTCAGGTGGAGTCCAGTCAAGGACGGCTTGAACTCGCTCGGGATTGACAGCAATGCCCTTACCAGAGATTACATGGCCCAGATAGGTCACTTCTGGCAACCAGAATTCGCACTTAGAGAATTTGGCATAAAGGCGATGCTCTCGAAGTTTCATCAACACTAGCCTTAGATGTTCGGCATGTTCTTCCTCATTCTTGGAGTAGATGAGTGTTGGAAATATGCCCTAGAGGCAATAATAAAAGATTATTATATTTCCTTGTTCATGATAATTGTCTATTGTTCATGCTATAATTGTATTATCGGAAATCGCAATACATGTGTGAATACATAGACCACAATATGTCCCTAGTGAGCCTCTAGTTGACTAGCTCATTGATCAACAGATAGTCATGGTTTCTTGGCTATGGACATGGGGATGTCATTGATAACGGGATCACATCATTAGGAGAATGATGTGATGGACAAGACCCAAACCTAAGCATAGCATAAAGATCGTGTAGTTCGTTTGCTAGAGCTTTTGCAATGTCAAGTATCATTTCCTTAGACCATGAGGTTGTGCAACTCCCGGATACCGTAGGAGTGCTTTGGGTGTGCCAAACGTCACAACGTAACTGGGTGGCTATAAAGGTACACTACGGGTATCTCCGAAAGTGTCTGTCGGGTTGGCACGAATCAAGACTGGGATTTGTCACTCCGTATGACGGAGAGGTATCTCTTGGGCCCACTCGGTAATGCATCATCATAATGAGCTCAATGTGACCAAGGGGTTGGTCACGGGATCATGCATTACGGTACGAGTAAAGTGACTTGCCGGTAACGAGATTGAACAAGGTATTGGGATACCGACGATCGAGTCTCGGGCAAGTAACGTACCGATTGACAAAGGGAATTGGAAACGGGATTGATTAAGTCCTCGACATCGTGGTTCATCTGATGAGGTCATCGAGGAGCATGTGGGAGCCAATATGGGTATCCAGATCCTGCTGTTGGTTATTGACCGGAGAGGCGTCTCGGTCATGTCTGCATGTCTCCCGAACCCGTAGGGTCTACACACTTAAGGTTCGGTGACGCTAGGGTTGTAAGATATTAGTATGCAGTAACCCGAAAGTTGTTCGGAGTCCCGGATGAGATCCCGGACTTCATGAGGAGTTCCGGAATGGTCCGGAGGTAAAGATTTATATATGGAAAGTTGTTGTTCGGGTTCCGGGAAAAGTTCGATTTTTTCCGGTATTGTACCGAGAAGCTTCCGGAAGGTTCCGGAGGATCCCGGAGGGGTCCGGAGGTCCGGAAATTGTTCCACCACGTCCAATACAGCAGCATGGGCTGTAAGGGGGCGCCCTAGCCTTAATGGGCCAGGGGCACCAACCCCCCCAAGGCCCATGCGCATGGGAGGGGGAAAACCCTAAGGGGGAGGGCCTCCACTTGACTTGGGAGGCACTCCTCCCCCCTTGGCCGCCACCCCCAAGCCTAGATGGGTTATAGGGGGCCGGCCCCCCTCTCTCCCCACTTATATATAGTGGAGGGGTGGGATGGAAGCCGCACCTGAGCCCCTGGCGCCTCCTTCCTCCTCCCGTAATACCTCTCCCACTCGTCAGTGCTTGGCGAAGCCCTGCCGAGACTCTGCTGCATCCACCACCACGCCGTCGTGTTGCTGGATCTTCATCAACCTCTCCTTCCCCCTTGCTGGATCAAGACGGAGGAGACGTCTTCCCGACCGTACGTGTGTTGAACGCGGAGGTGCTGTCCGTTCGGCACTAGGTCATCGGTGATTTGGATCACGGCGAGTACGACTCCATCATCCCCGTTCACTTGAACGCTTCCGCTCGCGATCTACAAGGGTATGTAGATGCAGTCCTATTCCCCCTCGTTGCTAGAATACTCCATAGATTGATCTTGGTGATGCGTAGAATTTTTTTTAATTTCTGCTACGATCCCCAACAGTGGCATCATGAGCTAGGTCTATGCGTAGTTTCTATGCACGAGTAGAACACAAAGTAGTTGTGGGCGTTGATATTGTCAATTATCTTGCCGCTACTAGTATTATCTTGATTCCGCGGTATTGTGGGATGAAGCGGCCCGGACCAACCTTACACGTACGCTTACGTGAGACCGGTTCCACCGACTGACATGCACTAGTTGCATAAGGTGGCTGGCGGGTGTCTGTCTCTCCCACTTTAGTCGGATCGATTCGATGAACATGATCCTTATGAAGGGTAAATAGAAATTGGCAATTCACGTTGTGGTGTTGGCATAGGTAAGAAACGTTCTTGCTAGCAACCTATAGCAGCCACGTAAAAACTTGCAACAACAATTAGAGGACGTCTAACTTGTTTTTGCAGCAAGTGCTTTGTGATGTGATATGGCCAAAAGTTGTGATGAATGATATATGTGATGTATGAGATGTTCATGTTCTTGTAATAGGAATCATGACTTGCATGTCGATGAGTATGACAACCGGCAGGAGCCACATGACTTGTCTTAATTTATTTGTGACCTGCGTGTCAACATAAACGTCATGTAATTACTTTACTTTATTGCTAAAGCGTTATCCATAGTAGTAGAAGTAATAGTTGACGTGACAACTTCATGAAGACACAATGATGGAGATCATGGTGTCATGCCGGTGACGACGATGATCATGGCGCCCCGAAGATGGAGATCAAAGGAGCGAAATGATAATGGCCATATCATGTCACTATTTGATTGCATGTGATGTTTATCATGTTTTGCATCTTATTTGCTTAGAACGACGGTAGCTTAAATAAGATGATCCCTCGAATTAATTTCAAGAAAGTGTTCCCCCTAATCGTGCAATCGCTATGCGAAGGTTCGTTGTTTCAAAGCACCACGTGATGATCGGGTGTGATTAATTCTAACGTTCGAATACAACGGGTGTAAGCCAGATTTACACACGCAATACACTTAGGTGGACTTGACGAGCCTAGCATGTACAGACATGGCCTCGGAACACGGAGGACCGAAAGGTCGAGCATGAGTCGTATAGAAGATACGATCAACATGGAGATGTTCACCGATGTTGACTAGTCCGTCTCACGTGATGATCGGACACGGCCTAGTTGCCTCGGATCATGTTTCACTTAGATGACTAGAGGGATGTCTGTCTGAGTGGGAGTTCATTGAATAATTTGTTTAGATGAACTTAATTATCATGAACTTAGTCTAAAATCTTTACAATGTGTCTTGTAGATCAAATGGCCCACGCTAATGTTGCCCTCAACTTCAACGCGTTCCTAGAGAAAACCAAGCTGAAAGATGATGGCAGCAACTATACGGACTGGGTCCGGAACCTGAGGATCATCCTCATAGCTGCCAAGAAAGATTATGTCCTAGAAGCACCGCTAGGTGAAGCACCATTCCCAGCAAACCAAGACGTTATGAACGCCTATCAGTCACGTGCTGATGATTACTCCCTCGTTCAGTGCGGCATGCTTTACAGCTTAGAACCGGGGCTCCAAAAGCGTTTTGAGCAACACGGAGCATATGAGATGTTCGAGGAGCTGAAAATGGTTTTACAAGCTCATGCCCGGGTCGAGAGATATGAAGTCTCCGACAAGTTCTTTAGTTGTAAGCTGGAGGAAAATAGCTCTATCAGTGAACACATACTCAAGATGTCTGGGTTGCACAACCTCTTGACTCAGCTGGGGGTTAATCTCCTGGATGACGCGGTCATTGACAAAATCCTTCAGTCGCTTCCACCAAGCTACAAGAGCTTTGTGATGAACTTCAATATGCAAGGGATGGAAAAAACCATTCTTGAGGTATATTCAATGCTGAAATCAGCGGAGGCGGAGATCAAAAAGGAACATCAAGTGTTGATGGTGAATAAAACGACTAAGTTCAAGAAAGGCAAGGGTAAGAAGAACTTCAAGAAGGACGGCAAGGAAGTCGCCGCGCCTGGTAAATCAGTTGCCAGGAAGAAGTCAAAGAATGGACCCAAGCCCGAAACTGAGTGCTTTTATTGCAAGGGAAGTGGTCACTGGAAGCGGAACTGCCCCAAATACTTACGGACAAGAAGGCCGGCAACACCAAAGGTATATGTGATATACATGTTATTGATGTGTACCTTACCAGCACTCGTAGTAGCTCCTGGGTATTTGATACCGGTGTGGTTGCTCATATTTGTAACTCAAAGCAGGAGCTGCGGAATAAGCGGAGACTGGCGAAGGACGAGGTGACGATGCGCGTCGGGAATGGTTTCAAGGTCGATGTGATCGTCGTCGGCATGCTACCTCTACATTTACCTACGGGATTAGTTTTAAACCTCAATAATTGTTATTTAGTTCCAGCTTTGAGCATGAACATTGTATCAGGATCTCGTTTAATTCGAGATGGCTACTCATTTAAATCCGAGAATAATGGTTGTTCTATTTATATGAGAGATATGTTTTATGGTCATGCCCCGCTGGTGAATGGTTTATTCTTGATGAATCTCGAGCGTAATGTTACACATGTTCATAGTGTGAATGCCAAAAGATGTAAAGTTGATAATGATAGTCCCACATACTTGTGGCACTGCCTCCTTGGTCACATAGGTGTCAAACGCATGAAGAAGCTCCATGCAGATGGACTTTTAGAGTCTCTTGATTATGAATCATTTGACACGTGTGAACCATGCCTCATGGGTAAAATGACCAAGACTCCGTTCTCCGGAACAATGGAGCGAGCAACCAACTTGTTGGAAATTATACATACTGATGTGTGCGGTCCAATGAGTGTTGAGGCTCGCGGTGGCTATCATTATGTTCTCACTCTCACTGATGACTTGAGTAGATATGGGTATGTCTACTTAATGAAACATAAGTCTGAGACCTTTGAAAAGTTCAAGGAATTTCAGAGTGAGGTTGAGAATCAACGTGACAGAAAAATAAAGTTCTTACGATCGGATCGTGGGGGAGAATATTCCAGTCACGAATTTGGCACACACTTAAGGAAATGTGGAATCATTTCACAACTCACGCCGCCTGGAACACCTCAGCGTAACGGTGTGTCTGAACATCGTAATCGCACTCTATTGGATATGGTGCGATCTATGATGTCTCTTACCGATCTACCGCTCTCATTTTGGGGCTATGCTTTAGAGACTGCCGCATTCACTTTAAATAGGGCTCTGTCAAAATCCGTTGAGACGACACCGTATGAATTATGGTTTGGGAAGAAACCTAAGCTGTTGTTTCTGAAAGTTTGGGGATGCGATGCTTATGTCAAGAAAATTCAACCTGAAAAGCTCGAATCCAAGTCGGAAAAATGCGTCTTCATAGGATACCCTAAGGAAACCATTGGGTATACCTTCTACCTTAGATCCGAAGGCAAGATCTTTGTTGCTAGGAATGGATCCTTTCTAGAGAAAGAGTTTCTCTCGAAAGAAGTAAGTGGGAGGAAAGTGGAACTTCATGAAGTACTACCTCTTGAAACGGAGAGTAGTGCAGCTCAGGAAAATGTTCCTGTGGTGCCTGCGCTGATTAGAGAGGAGGTTAATGATGATGATCAAGATACTTCGGATCAAGCTCCTACTGAACTTCGTAGGTCCACAAGGACACGTTCCGCACCAGAGTGGTACGGCAACCCAGTCCAAGAAATCATGTTGTTAGACAACGGTGAACCTTCAAACTATGAAGAAGCGATGGCGGGTCCATATTCCGACAAATGGCTAGAAGCCATGAAATCCGAGATAGAATCCATGTATGAAAACATAGTATGGACTTTGACTGACTTGCCCGATGATCGGCGAGCCATAGAAAATAAATGGATCTATAAGAGGAAGACAGACGCGGATGGTAATGTGACCATCTATAAGGCTCGACTTGTCGCTAAGGGTTATCGACAAGTTCAAGGGGTTGACTACGATGAGACTTTCTCACCCGTAGCGAAGCTGAAGTCCGTCTGAATCATGTTAGCAATTGCCGCATTCTATGATTATGAGATATGTCAAATGGACGTCAAAACGGCATTCCTTAACGGCTTTCTTAAGGAAGAATTGTATATGATGCAGCCGGAAGGTTCTGTCGATCCTAAGAATGCTAACAAGGTGTGCAAGCTCCAACGCTCAATCTATGGGCTGGTGCAAGCATCTCAGAGTTGGAACATTCACTTTGATGAGATGATCAAAGCGTTTGGGTTTATGCAGACTTATGGAGAAGCCTGCGTTTACAAGAAAGTGAGTGGGAGCTCTGTAGCATTTCTCATATTATATGTGGATGACATACTGTTGATGGGAAATGATATAGAATTCTTGGAAAGCATAAAGGCCTATTTGAACAAGTGTTTTTCAATGAAGGACCTTGGAGAAGCTGCTTATATATTAGGCATCAAGATCTATAGAGATAGATCGAGGCGCCTCATCAGTCTTTCACAAAGTACGTACCTTGAGAAGATATTGAAAAGGTTCAATATGGATCAGTCCAAGAAGGGGTTCTTGCCTGTATTGCAAGGTGTGCGATTGAGCACGGCTCAATGCCCGACCACGGCAGAAGATATAGAAGAGATGAGTGTCATCCCCTATGCCTCAGCCATAGGGTCTATTATGTATGCCATCTTGTGTACCGGACACTGATGTAAACCTTGCCGTAAGTTTGGTAGGTAGGTACCAAAGTAATCCCGACAAGGAACACCGGACAACGGTCAAAACATCCTAAAGTACACGAAAAGGACCAAGGATATGTTTCGTTTATGGAGGTGCCGAAGAGCTCGTCAGAAGGGTTACGTCGACGCTTAGCTTCGACACCGATCCGATGACTCTAAGTCACAAACCGGATACGTGTATATTTTGAATGGTGGGGCAGTAAGCTGGTGCAGTTGCAAGCAAAGCGTCGTGGCAGGATCTACATGTGAAGCAGAGTATATGGCAGCCTCGGAGGCAGCACAAGAAGCAGTGTGGGTGAAGGAGTTCATTACCGACCTAGGAGTCATACCCAATGCGACGGACCCGATGACTCTCTTCTGTGACAACACTGGAGCTATTGCCCTTGCGAACGAGCCCAGGTTTCATAGGAAGACCAGGCATATCAAGCTTCACTTCAACTCCATTTGTGAAAGTGTTCAAAATGGAGACATAGAGATTTGTAAAGTACATATGGACCTGAATGTGGCAGATCCGTTGACTAAACCTCTCCCTAGAGCAAAACATGATCAATACCAAAATTCCATGGGTGTTGGATTCATCTCAATGTAACTAGACTATTGTCTATAGTGCAAGTGGGAGACTGTTGGAAATATGCCCTAGAGGCAATAATAAAAGATTATTATATTTCCTTGTGCATGATAATTGTCTATTGTTCATGCTATAATTGTATTATCCGGAAATCATAATACATGTGTGAATACATAGACCACAATATGTCCCTAGTGAGCCTCTAGTTGACTAGCTCGTTGATCAACAGATAGTCATGGTTTCCTGGCTATGGACATGGGGATGTCATTGATAACGGGATCACATCATTATGAGAATGATGTGATGGACAAGACCCAAACCTAAGCATAGCATAAAGATCGTGTAGTTCGTTTGCTAGAGCTTTTGCAATGTCAAGTATCATTTCCTTAGACCATGAGGTTGTGCAACTCCCGGATACCGTAGGAGTGCTTTGGGTGTGCCAAACTTCACAATGTAACTGGGTGGCTATAAAGGTACACTACGGGTATCTCCGAAAGTGTCTGTTGGGTTGGCACGAATCGAGACTGGGATTTGTCACTCCGTATGACGGAGAGGTATCTCTTGGGCCCACTCGGTAATGCATCATCATAATGAGCTGAATGTGACCAAGGGGTTGGTCACAGGATCATGCATTACGGTACGAGTAAAGTGACTTGCCGGTAACGAGATTGAACAAGGTATTGGGATACCGACGATCGAGTCTCGGCCAAGTAACGTACCGATTGACAAAGGGAATTGAATACGGGATTGATTAAGTCCTTGACATCGTGGTTCATCCGATGAGATCATCGAGGAGCATATGGGAGCCAACATGGGTATCCAGATCCCTCTGTTGGTTATTGACCGGAGAGGCGTCTCGGTCATGTCTGCATGTCTCCCGAACCCGTAGGGTCTACACACTTAAGGTTCGGTGACGCTAGGGTTGTAAGATATTAGTATGCCGTAACCCGAAAGTTGTTCGGAGTCCCGGATGAGATCCCGGACGTCACGAGGAGTTCCGGAATGGTCCGGAGGTAAAGATTTATATATGGAAAGTTGTTGTTCGGGTTCCGGGAAAAGTTCGATTTTTTCCGGTATTGTACCGGAAGCTTAGGAAGCTTCCGGAGGATTCGGAGGGGTCCGGAGGTCCGGAAATTGTTCCACCACGTCCAATACAGCAGCATGGGCTGTAAGGGGGCGCCCTAGCCTTAATGGGCCAGGGGCACCAGCGCCCCCAAGGCCCATGCGCATGGGAGGGGGAAAACCCTAAGGGGGAGGGCCTCCACTTGAGTTAGGAGGCACTCCTCCCCCCCTTGGCCGCCGCCCCCAACCCTAGATGGGTTCTAGGGGGGCGGCCCCCCTCTCTCCCCACTTATAAATAGTGGAGGGGTGGGAGGGCAGCCGCACCTGAGCCCCTGGCGCCTCCCTCCTCCTCCCGTAATACCTCTCCCACTCGCCGGTGCTTGGCGAAGCCCTGCCGAGACTCTGCTGCATCCACCACCATGCCGTCGTGCTGCTGGATCTTCATCAACCTCTCCTTCCCCCTTGCTGGATCAAGAATTAAGAGACGTCTTCCCGACCATACGTGTGTTGAACGTGGAGGTGTTGTTTGTTCGGCACTAGGTCATCGGTGATTTGGATCACGGCGAGTACGACTCCATCATCCCCGTTCACTTAAACGCTTCCGCTCACGATCTACAAGGGTATGTAGATGCACTCCTATTCCCCTCGTTGCTAGAATACTCCATAGATTGATCTTGGTGATGCATAGAATTTTTTTAATTTCTGCTACGATCCCCAACAATGAGTATATCATCGAGGTATACCACGACGAACTTATCCAAATACTCCATGAAGATCGAGTTCATTAACCAAGAAAAGGTGGCTGGAGCATTGGTTAAACCGAAGGACATGACGATGTACTTGTATTGGCCATATCGAGTAACAAAGGCCGTTTTGGGAACGTCCCCGTTCTTGATCTTGATTTGATGTTAGCCCAACCTCAAATACATTTTGGAGAAGACTGAGGATCCAGCGAGCTGATCATACAGGTCGTTGATCCTAGGGAGCGGATACTTGTTCTTTATGGTGACCAAATTGACAGGTCGGTAATATACAACCATCCGATCCGTTCCATCCTTCTTCTTGACGAAGAGGACGGGGCAAGCCCATGGAGAAGAACTAGGACGGATGAAACCCTTTGGAAGGACTCATCGAGTTGTTTCTTAAGTTCGGCTAGTTCTAGGGGTGCCATCTTATAAGGTCTTCTAGAGATTGGGACGGTTCCTGGAACAAGGTCTATCACGAACTCGACATCTCCGCTGTGGAACACTGGCAGTTCCTCTGAAAGACATCCGGGAAGTCACGGACTACCGAAATATCTTCAAGGTCTGGAAGGGGGTTGGCATTTAAGGAGTAAAGCTGACGCTCCGACACTCGGGTCAAAACATTGACTGTCTTGCCCGATGGATGGGTGAGTTGAACAGTTCTAGTGGAGCAATCAATCTTAGCATAATGGGCTAACATCCAGTCCATACCCAAGATGATGTTTATGTCCGAGGACTTGAGAGCTATTAGTGATGCAAGGAAGACCAATCTATCGACAAGGATTTCATTTCCATGGCTGATTCTAGAGGTTTGCCATTTAGAACCAGGGGTTTGAATTACCATGGAGGTGGGCATGTCACAAAATGTGGTGTTGTGCAATCGAGCATAGCTCTCAGAAATAAATGAATGAGATGCTCCAGTATCAAAGAGAGCAGTTGCCGGATGGCAATTAACAAGGAGCGTACCGAGAACAACGTTGGGGTCCTCATGAGTTTCCTCATCTGAGACGTAGTTGACATGGTCACGAGCAGTGGTGGCTGGCTTGGCGTAGAGCACCTTTCCTGCTGGCTTGCCACGGCCAACAGACTAGCCGAACTGATTGAGATTGTTGTTCTGGGGACACTCGCGGATGTAGTGACCCGTCGCCCCACACTTGAAACAAGTTATCACATTGGGGCATGGAGCAGCATTAGCAGCGGGGCCACCATAGGTCTTGGGCGATACATACTGCTGGTTGGGGCGAGGCGCCTCAAAGGATGGCCTCGGGGTGAACCTGGGTGGCAGAGCAATGTTTGGAATCCAGACCCGGCGCTTCTGAGATCCAGAGCCGGATGAAGATCCAAAGTCACGGGAGTGCTTGCGTGAAGCTTCAAAGTCAGTATGCCCTGTCTCAGCACTGATGGCCTTGTTGACTAGCTTCTGAAAGGAGGTGCACTCGTGCAGACGAAGATCATGGCGAAGCTCGGGGCTAAGTCCCTTGCGGAACCTTGCCCGCTTCTTGGCGTCGGTGGATACCTCTTCAGGAGCATAACGTGCTAGATTTCCAAACTCATGACTGTATGCATCCACAGTCAGTCTACCCTGGGTGAAATTGCAGAAATCTTCCCTCTTACGATCCATGAGACCTTCCTGGATGTGATTCTCATGGAAAGTCGCACTGAATTCAGCCCAGGTAGTAATTTGGCCGACCGGGCGCATAGCCTCATAATTTTCCCACCAAAGGCTAGCAGGGCCTTCGAGGTGATAGGCGGCAAAGGTAACCTTATCAGCTTCGGCTACGTTGGCAGAACGTAGCTTGTGGGTGATACTGCGAAGCCAGTCATCCGCATCGAGAGGCTCGACGGAATGATTAAACTTTGGTGGATACAACTTGATAAAGTCATTGATTGACACCAGATCGTTCCTCAGCTGGCATGCGGTATTCTGCTCAATCCGCTCCAGCAAGCGATTGGTCTCACGCTTGTTTCGTTCTGCCTCCAGCATAACTTCGGCCAGAGAAGGCGGTTGAGGTAGATTTTCATTCCTAGCTGCGCTGGCTTCACCCTGCTCTGGGGCAGCTGGGTTGTTGTGGGTGTTGACAATCCTAGGAAAACAAGACAACGGTTTAGATAGGGATGGCAAAATATGGGCAAGGAAGTACGGAATGTAATGGATAACACGGAATGCAGAGATGTTCATCCGTATGACATGGTAATATAGAAACTACCATATATATACCAACGGTCATACACACCATACATAGTTTAGTACAAGCCCAGGCTAAGTACAGCTACGATGAAAGACGTTACATCTCATCGGAGGCATTCCAAGCTCCTATACATTATTTTTCTACACCTCCGGAATTGATACACACTAAGTCATATTCCTCAAGTCACGCAGGACAGTGGAAATACAACTATTACAATACTAGTGATACTACTACTATCTCAGACAGCTCCGTAGTAGTCCTCATAGAAGTCACCTCCATAGCCTGGAAGTTCAACGTGACCATCCGGGAACAGACGGTCCTGAGGAGCTTGTGGACCATAGGGGCTAGGATGAGGTCTTGGACCAACAAACGATGGCCTGCGGGGACCACGGGGTAGGTTGATGCCTCCCACATCACGCCAATCCACCATGTCAGCGAGGCAGATCTCACAGGATACAAATCCCTCGTATCCATACATCCAGCTTGCACACCGGTGCAAACCGAGTCAAAGTGGCCCAATGATCAAGACGGGTGTTGAAAAGCTCCAGTCTCAAGGCCCGATTCTCTCGGTCCTTATCCTCGAGCATCTCGGCAGTGGTGCGAGTTAGTGAGTCCTCATGTGTGGAGTCAGCATAGATAGCCTGGAGATACCCTTGCGCTCCCGGGAGTGAAGCTGGCATATAACGGAAGTCGGTGTTCCGAAGCAGGCCAGTTCTGACTCGCATGATGGTCATCATGGAATAGGCAGCATGCTACACAGCCATCTCAACAGTGACCCCGAGTCCATAGGAACGGTGGAGGGGCTCGGTAGATCCAGGATAAGAAGGAAATATCCTGACAGTGCATAAATATTGGCTTTGATTAAAGTCTCGGAATTGCTCTTCAACGGTGTATTCGGGATACCAACGGTAACCCTTCTCGATCATTACCCGGACTAACATAGCAGTATGACCGGGCACATCGAGGCACCGGGTCAGGCGAACCACTTGGTTCTGAGCACGTGTGGCCATCTGAAAGCACAACCACAATGCAAAGACATTAGAATTTCCAGGGAAAATTGGACAGCATAACTGCTGTAAATGCTCAGAAACAGAGTTGAGACATTCACAACAGTTTGCAAAAACCACTCAACAACATCATATCAAGGTTCTGGTTCAACTGACAACATACTAAAATTAGTAGGAACTGGACTGAGGTTGGTAACCAACAATCCTATAAGTTACTACGGATTAGTAACATGAACCTGATAGAGAGAAGAGAGCCTAGTCCTTAAACCATGTAGAATGAGAAGAGAATGACACAGATCAGAGGGCATAAGGTAAAGGAGTAAAAAGAGCCTTACATTCCCTCCCACAATCAATTCCCCTACATATAACTAAAGCATTTCTAGACTCGATATCGACCAGTTTGGCTTAGCGAACCTACAGGCAGTCCGGCTCTGATGCCAACGCTGTCAGGACCCCGATTCCAAGTCACATCGACCCAGCCGGTAACACCTCATATCACTTTGCGGCCTCACGCACGGTAATCCCACGGGTGTCGCCTTACCATGGCCCGGGACCATTTGTGCCTTTTGGCTCACGTATATGATAGTGTCGCTAGAATCCATATGACAGAGAACCCGGGCCGACATGGCTAGTCGTGAACCCAAAGCGGCACTAACCCATGGGGACAGGAATACATGAATCACATCGAGCATGTCGGTCATTAACGTGTGAAATCGGGCTGTAGCACTGGGCTAACAGGTCTCCGGTAACCCGGGCTGTAGCAGGCTAGGCAGGACTCCGGATGTCACCAGCGTGACATTTCCCGAAAGAGACGGAACGAGGCGAAGTGAAACACATGCGGCCAGTCAAGTGTTCAGAGCGGTAGTCTTTGGGCTAGCAGGACTCGGTGAACCGGCATGTAGCGGACTACTATCGCTCAGGAAGCACTAGACTACATTTCCCCATATGAGAGGCTGCCAAGGATAAACAACTAGATTGTCGGATCCCACTCATATCAAGCATTTCAATCATACACACAATATGCCCGATATGAGTACATACAATATGGCATCACAACAAAACTCTACAACTCAAGTACTTTATTTCAAAGGCTCCGAGGAGCCATACATAACATGCTCATACAGATAGGGGTCACACGACCCGATACTCAAGTCATACAATCATACAAGCACATGCGGAAGCAGACTAGTCTGAGTACAGACACTAGCAAGAAAGAAGGCTTGACGAAGCCTTTCTATCTACATCGACCCTTCACAAGTCTTGGATCACCACCTGGGTGGCTAGTCACTCGTCAACATCGAGGTCTACATAGAACACATCGGAGGGGGCGGTGTTGTCGTCTAAAAACATTAATTAAAGCAACATGAGTACGGAGGTACTCAGCAAGTCTTTCAACAGAATCCTACTATACATGCACATTCTCAAGAAGGTAGTGGAGTTATTGCAGCAAGCCAGCTTTTACTCTTGGCTAAGCTATCCTACGATAGACACAACTTGTAAAACATTTGTCGCACACGAGTCCACTAATCACTAACACAATACTCCATCGTGGATCCTCTCTCGTCAACCTATGAGAGGGCCATCCGCGGTACTCACGCTTATCTTGAGGCTTTTAGTAGTATCCATTTACTTGTCTATGAACTGCATAGGTGACAAAGTAGTCCTTTATCACGGACGCGGCTATTCGAATAGTTTTATACCCTGCAGGGGTGTACTTCGTCGCACACGCTCTCACCACTTATCGCCGCTACACGACATGTACTCGGCAACCTTCAAGCGGAAGCCCAGCGAGGGTGTCGGCCACGACCTGACTAAATACAAGTCCCTAGTCAAGGTTTATCGCCTATTCGGGTTCCATCCGCAGGGAGTCTGGCCGAGGTTTCCACTAACGGGCCCCAACGATGTGTGCAGGGTTCCGAGACACCAAACGGGCGACTCGGTACATCGTGCCACGTGCCTACCGCAACACAGCCCACCCCTAAGGTCACAATGACGTATGCGGCCCCCAAAGATGCTACAAACACCAGAAACTACTTTGCAACTCCCGGACAGAGGACAAGAGTGGTTAATAAGTCGAGAGGGTCAATTAAGGATCCCAATGTGTGGTAGTAGCTGAATCTTAAATCACACACACAGATCTCAGTTCTTAAGGACGGCCTCAATGAAACAACCCACCATGTACTCCTACATGGCCTCTCATCGATTACTTTAACAAATCATATTCAACACTTTCACTCTCATTACCGACACAACCTTTCACTCTAGTTCATCATCCCGATGAGCCAGACCTGACACAAATCTAAGCATAGCAAGCATATCATGGTAGGAAACACAGATATGGCTCAATCAACTCCTACACATGCTAGTGGGTTTCATCTAGTTACTGTGGCAATGACGGGTCATGCAAAGGAAGTGGGTTCAACTACCGCAACACACAGCAGTTTGAATCGCGTTGTCTTAATGTAGTAAACAAGAGCAGAAGCGAGAACATGGGTTTGTATCAGAATGATTAATGGGTTGCTTGCCTGATTGAGTGGTAGTATGGTACTGCCCTTCAGACGGATATTCGGGGTTATCCTCGGAGGCAGAACCTACCAGAAAAGACACACCGAACTTAAGCAACACATGACAATATGCAACAATATGATGCATGCTATGACATGGTAATATGAACGTGTCCTGGCCTAATGCAAGATAAAACAGAAGGGAATGAACTCATTTGAATCAAAGATTCAAATGTTAGTTCATTTAACATAGCCATATTAGTGCATTATCCTATTTTGCTTAAACAGCAAGGTTACATTTTTCTGACATGCATGAAACAATTACCAATGGATAGATTGAATTTTTCTGATCAAAATTCATATATAAATCTTTGCATTTGGAGTTACAGATTAATTTCTAAGAATTTTTGAAGTTTGCAACAATTTCTGGAATTTTACGTATAAAAATAAACCAGAAATTAGTTATTGCGTCAAGAATGCGTCGTGAGTGACGTCGTTGGTCAACGGGAACGTCCAGGTCAACCTGACCAGTGGGTCCTGCATGTCAGCAGTTAACTAAACTAACTAAATTTAGTTAAAACTAATCTGGTTTAGTTAGCAGAGTGGGGCCCCACTTGTCATAGACTCAGGTGAGTCAACTTGGGCCCACCCAGTCAAGGTCAACGGGTCAAACCCGCCGGCTTTTAGCCGCCGGCGAGAGGCCAGACGCGGCGGTGAGAGTGCGTTAGCACGTTTCGGCGACCAAATGGACGGCGGAGACAATCTACGGGTAGCTGGGAGCAAGCCGCGGTGTTTGGTGGTGGTGGTTGAGCTCGGGGTGGCCGGGAACGTCGCCGACGACGAGCTAGGCGGTCGACGGAGTCGGGTGAAGATGAACCCGAGGCTACGGGGCACGGCGAGGTGCGTGGAGTGGTGCTACGGGTTCCTGCGGGTGCGGTGAGGGCGTTGGACAAGGTGGTGTGGCCAGTGGTTGTCCGGAGACACGTCGGCGACGAACTCGGCGGTGGCGCGTGCGGTGATGCTTCGTGCAGTTGCTACGGTGTACGAGAAGGCAAACAGAGAGGATGGGGAGGTAGCTGAGCTCACGACGGTCACACAGAAACGGACGGTGCGATCGGGGACGTGCTGATGCGGTGGCGACGTCGAAGGGGATCTCCGGCGGTGGTCGACGAAGACAGGGTCGGTGGAGGTGTTGCAGAGCGTGCGAGCGGTCGGGGCTCGGCCTTCTCGATGTAGTCGACGATGGCGGAGCGAACGGACACGGTGGCGCAGCACGGGGACGGCGGAGGGCGCGACTACGTCGGCGGTGCGGCGGCAGGTGCGTCGGCCATGGTGCGGGAGAGCGAGGGAGAGATGCAGGGGGCGAGATGCAGGGGGGCGAGTGCGGTGTCTACGGGGTCGGGGCGGCGACGTGGAGCCTGACCAGCGTCGGCCTGTGGCGGCAAGTTGGCGCCGTGGCGAAGCTCGTGCTCGCCGGCGTCGACTCTCTTTACTGGCGAGGGCAAGCGGTGGCTGGCATGGGCCAAAGACAGGTTGGGCCGCCAGTGGGCGGTGATGGGCTGCTGACGGTAAGTTCTCTCCCTTTCTTTAAATTTCTGATTTCTATTTTCCTGTAGGTTTGTGGCTTTATTAAAAATAGCTAGGCACTTCTAAAAATCCTGAAAATAATCAGAGTCTCTGTTTAGAATATATCCAATAGCCCACACTTATTTTCAGAATTATTTGTGCATTCAAAATATTTACTAGCATTTAAATGCCCAAATGCAATTTACATATAATTTAATTCAATGACCTTCTGTTGACCTAGAAAATTGTGCACCAATTTTGCCAGAGGTTCTAACCCAAGACAAAGAGGGTGAACTTTTTAGAAGGGCATTTCAGGTTCATTGAAAATATTGTTAGTAAACCCTAGTTGATTTCAGAGGGGGTGTTGGGGGTTCTGTCTTCCCCAATTCAAGTTTTTGATGAAAGATAGACATGATGCAACACTCTAATGCATGACTAGCTAGGAGGTGACAACTAGGCCCTGAGCAAGGAGGGGGTAAGTATTTCTTAACGAATTTTTGCAGTTCCGCGGTATCGCCCGAGTCGGCAGTGGGGAAGCCCAACCAAGTGCCCAGAGGCGCGCGCCTTGACGATGTCAAAGCTACCCTGGGTACATCAAGCTAAGCTACTCCCTACACCCGTGTAAGGCGCAGATCTCGCGACACAACCCGGAAACGATAAACACACCACAAAAACAGCATAAGCACCATGATTCATCACACACCCACGTAGGGCCCCATACTCGTTTATGGTAATGCAGGAGGAAAGGAAAGGACAAGCAAAAGCGGCTCCTATGACGCGACTGCTCACGAGGGTCGGCTCCCCGGACTCAGGTGGAGGCCTCCTCACGCTTCACTAAGGCGCGGAGACGAGATGACCCACCACCATCCTCGAAGCGAGCACGGTGACAGGGCGGTTGGTCGTAGCCGCCGCTGCGGGGGCTTTCACCGGAGGAGGAACCGCCGCTGCTGGATGAGCCGCGGCCATCACCAAGGACGAGCTCGCCCTCGTCCTCGTCGCGGCCGTCGCCAAGGCCGAGCACCTCGTCGCCGTTGTTGTCTTCAGGGCAGCATCCGGCGCGGCGACCGTCTTCCCCAAACACCCTCACGAAGAGGGTCGCTGCGCCGTCGTACTTGAAGTGGAGGGTGCACCGCCCGCTCAGGCCGCGCGCGTAGGCAAACGTCTGCCAGCCGCAGGCCAGCGCTACGTTGCCCGTGATGGAGACCTCCACCGCGACCCATGAAGCCTTGCTGCAGCAGCCGTCGGCCTACAACCAGAGGCCGCCGGGACCGGAAGCCTGCAGCTCGCCAGCGAAGGAGCACGGAAGCTGAAGCCAGGTGCCGTTCGGGTTCTCCGACCACATGATGAACTCTGGCATCACCTCCGCCGAGTGGAAGCGCGCCTCCCCTCATCGACAGTGCTGCCATGACCTAGGCGTCTCCCGCCACGCGGAGAGGCGCCTCCGCGGCCGCCAAGGACAGCGCCGGACCCCGAGGAAGTTCGCCCACGCCCATGAAGGACCGCAGCACGGGTCGCGGCATGCTTGCGAGGGCGACCACGCCCCCTCTTGGGCAGAGGAGAGTCGGGCCCCTCTTGGTGAGCCTTCCGCTTCTCTGCGGCCGAGAACCTCTTCGTTGGCGCCATGGGTGTCGCTGCAAGATGGTGGAGCGAAGAAGAAGCAAGCGGAACGGAGGAAGAGATGGGCGGCGGGGGCTCCGCCCCCTCTCCATTTATAGCAAGAGGAGGCCAACCGCCGGCCTCTACGATCACAGGTAATGATGGCTTTTCTGCATGCACTAGGAACTCGTCAAGTCGGGCAGTTACCAAGGCAGCATGGGGAAGCGGAGGCGCCCACGTCCAATCAGTCGCCATACGTCAATCAAGGCTGCAGGCGTTCGGGGCCCGCGGCGCTTCGCACTTGCCCCTTGGCTTTGCCTCGAAGCCAAGTCTGAGCTCGCCTTGGGCCCGGGGGCTACTGTCAGCGTTCTGGGAACAGGGGTCCCCAGTCTTGCCTGCCTACGGCCTGCGGCGTGGCTCCACCAGTGGCCCTATATGGCCCATCTTCACCAGCAAACACTCAAGGCCCTCACGAGGGGCCGAGCCTCGCGAGGCGGACGACACAAGACCTCCTCAGGGGCAGCCCCACTAGGCTGGCTCGCGAGGAGCGGAGAGATCAAGGTGAGGGGCACGTCGTGAGGTTCCTGTGATGTGAGCCATGATGACCAAGGCCAGGCGGGCACCAGTGGGCACAGAGTACTTTCCTCTTTGGTGCTAAAGGGGTAGGTGCAGGCTAGGAGTCCCGAGGCATCAGGCAAAGGTTTCCATATTGGTGCAACAAGACCGAGACCAGCAGGACGGTAGGACGGAGGTCATCACGGAGCCCAGGACGGCGTCACCACAAGAGCCTTTTGCAGTCGAAGACCACCTTTTGTCAGGATAACTTGTACTAGCCGCCCCCTTCAAATTGGCCGTTGTGGGATCCCTTCCCGCCAAATATTTGGGAAGAGGACCCGGGCCACTATAAATAGGACTAGCCACCACCATGGGGAGCCATCTGATTTTGGATTGGACTCATTCCACCAAGGCCAACTTTCAAGCTCACCGAGCTCAAGAACACCTCTCCTCAGGAGGCTGTTCATCCCTTGTACTTGTTCATCCAAGCCTACTAGGCAATCCACCAAACCACACTGGAGTAGGGTATTACACCACATCGGTGGCCCGAACCAGTATAAACTCTTGTGTCCCTTGTTCTTCGGGTTCGACGAGCTGAGCTTTGAGATTGTGGTGAGAGCGAGAGCTTGGGAGAGAGAGATCTTCATGCGCACCCCAGAGTTTGAACCTTAAGGATTTTTGCTGGAACCTAGAATCTAAGAGCTATGAAGTGGGTGGTGGGTGTTACGTAAAATTCCCCACTTTCAGCCCCTAGCATGGGCTGGGCGTAGTTCGGCAGCAATTCATCTGCAATAGCGAGGGATATCGCATTAGGTCCAGAGCCTCGCTTAAAGGCGAGGGTTGGACGGGGAGAGAAGAGCTTTTGGCGCTATGTGAGGATAGGTCCTCCGGGTCGCGCCCACTTGCCGTAGTCCTCGACAGTCCAGAATTAGGATCTGGGGACGAGTCCGGCTGACCAGTGGTGAGGGGAGTCCGGCTAAGCTCCAGGCCTGCCAATGACACAGTCCTATCTGGATATGAGGTAATGAGCTCTGTAATTGTCGAGGGTCCGGTGGGATCCGCGCTCTCATCTTCGGACCCAGAAGTCTGCTCTGGATCTAAGGCCAGAGCAGTGGTTGGCGTCGCGAACCCCTCGAAGATCAAGTCTCCTTGGATATCGGCGACGTAGTTCAGATTTACAAAACTAATTTGGTGACCAGAGGCATAGCTGTCGATCTGCTCCAGGTGGCCAATCGAATTGGCCCGTAGTGCGAAGCCACCGAATATGAAAACTTGGCCGGGGAGAAAAGTCTCCTTCAAGGTGGCATTGTTGTAGATGATCGATGGAGCCATCAAGCCTTCTAACGATGGCACGGTGGAACTCTCAATGAGAGCACCAATGTCAGTGTCAAAACCGGCAGATCTTGTGTATGGGGTCCCGAACTGTGGGTCTGAGGATCGAGGGTAACAGGAGACAGGGAAACGATATTTACCCAGGTTCGGGCCCTCTTGATGGAAGTAATACCCTACTTCCTGCTTGATTGACTTTGATGAGTATAGGGGTAACAAGAGTTGATCTACCTCGAGATCGTAATGGTTAAACCCTAGATGTCTAGCCTGTATGATTATGATTGCCTCTATGGACTAAACCCTCCAGTTTATATATACACCGAAGGGACCTAGGGTTGTACAAAGTTGGTTTATAGAGAAAGGAATCTTCATATCCGAACGCCAAGCTTGCCATCCACGCAAAGGAGAGTCCCATACGGACACGGGAGAGAGCCTTCTATATTGTATCTTCACGGCCCATTAGTCCGGCCCATGTCACATAGCCCGGACGCCCGGGGACCCCCTAATCCAGGACTCCCTCAGCGGCCACACCCATCGACATGTAGGGCCAAACGCAACAACAAGAATAAAAATAAACTACATTCTATGTACAGTAGCAAAATTATATCAGATTCACCTTGGAAAAGAAATCTAATGATTATACACACAATAGTTTTTGCTTCTTTTAACTTCATCATAGGCTAATTGTTAGTTTGTACTTCTATGATATATAGTATGATCATATTTTCAGCAAACTATACTCTTTTATCCAAGCACTGAGAAGTAAGATATTACTTTATCAAAGCATGAATTAGCATATACAATTATAGCTTAAAAGCCGTGAAGAAGATATACCAGTTTGCTTACATTTAAAAAGATGTTAGATACTAATTTCCCTCCAATCTGTGTGAATCCTTAGGATAAAAAAAATCCTATAACAATAGCTATAGATCCCAGTATACAACACCAACAAGTGTATCCATGTTTTTCGAAAAACATATTACCAAATCTTTTGGTTGCAATGAATCTAAGAAAGCAACATTTGAACAATAGCACTGAAAAACCGAAAGCCCGACTCGACTACATTTGAACAATAACATTGTTGCCTCATCAGCTATCTGCACACTTGTAAAATTATATCAATTTTTAAAATCTGTTTTCAAAGTACTTCTCGTCTATGAAAAAAAGATTCCATTGCAAGTACCTATATGCACACAACATTCATGCAAATAAATAATACATATTAGAGCCTTGATCACCACATTCGCTTCAAAGCTAGCTAAAAAATCCATACAGAGAATATAGATATGCAGTTGAGCCTGCAACCTAAACGTTGGGTACATAGAAAAGTAGTAATTAAGGGCAACAATAAAAGCAAATGCATATCAGAGATGCATCAAGTACTGATGCATGCAATATATATGGTCCAGGGATATAAAAAGTAGCTAATTCAACATTCATTGACCCATAGTGTGCTTAACCAAAAATAGAACAATCTATGTTAATAAACTAAATGGCAACTGTAGAAAGGGAAATAGCAAAATGTGTGTTAATCGACTAAATGGCAAATGTAGAAAGGGAAATGGATAAGGTGCAACCTTCATGTTGTCATTAGTTCATTAGTATCAACCTCATCATGAGAAGCAAGCCATCTGGATAAAATCTAATCACCCTCACAAAAATCTCACTTCACCTTCCATCTTATATATAAATAACCAATAGCAATGGCCCCAATCAGCAATAACAGTTAAAAAGTAAGCTACATGGCCTACAAGAGAATGATTTTGCTTCAGTCATTGTAAAAAAAGCTTTTCCTGAACTTAGCTAGAAAAAATACAGAATTTAGATTACAGGCAAAATTTCACACATCCACTGCTCCAACCAGTTGTAATCCATCCTAGAAAAAGAAATCACATCATGGGGAAAAAGAAAGAATTTTGCATACCTTGGTGCTGTGAGCGATAAGAAGATGTGCCGGCCAGCGGCTAAGCGAGCTCCATGGAAGGGTTGGGGGAGACAAGACCAATGGGAGTCAGCAGCCAACACCATGGCCGGTCCAAACTGAGCCACATGTTGCTTCAGTCATTGTAAAAAAATAGCTTTTGCTGAACTTAGCTAGATAAAATACAGAATTTAGATTATAGGCAAAATTTCACACATACGCTACTCCAACCAGTTGTAATCCATCCTAGCAAAAGAAATCACATTGTGGGGAAAAAGAAAGAATTTTGCCTACCTTGGTGCTGTGAGCGAGAAGAAGATGTGCCGGCCAGCGGCTAAGCAAGCTCCATGGAAGGGTTGGGGGAGACAAGACCGGTGGGTGTTTGCTACCAACACCATGGCCGGTCCAAACCAAGCCACCTTGCTCATCGGTATCCGCTCCTCCCCTCCTTCTCTGGCCGACGAGGCCCTAGAGGACGCACATCCGCCACCCCTCTCCATCTGCTTCAGCTGACTAGGTCCTAGATTGAAGATGGGCAGCGCGCCGCCATGGAAGGAGGTCGTGGTGCGAGTGGACAGTGGGGAAGGATGCGGCGGGGTGTGGCAGCGCTAGGGTTCGTGAGAGCGGAGGGAAGCGGAGGAGAGGCGGCTAGGGTGTGCGGGCGGCTGGTGGGGGTGCGGGCCGACGGCTCGGGGAAGGGGGGGGAGAGAGGTGGTCGCTTTCGATTCTGCTCGCTGGCTATGCGCACTATTCATAACGACACGTGGATGGCGCGAGCCTGCCTAGCCACCCCTTCATCCTTTATATGTTCAATACTTGACAAGCACCTAAAAATATTGAATTGACATCAGCCATAAATCACAAGTCCTAGGCAAAGAAGGATAATTCCTATAAAACAGGCCAGTGTTCTCAAATTAAGTTTGGTACTACACATTGCTCACTTCAAGATACTGCAAGTAAAGAACTAGGAACTATTTTTTGAGTATGAAAACACAACATAACTTCAATTAAAAATAATAATGCAAAGAACACCTTTTGCCTTACCCCTTCATAAGCATAGGCCCAAAGAAATTCAGTGAGACACAACTATGTAATCTTCCAGTGACTTCATTGGGTTTTGTTATAACTTACAAAGTGATCTCCTCGTAAGTGTAGCTTTACTTCATAGCAAAGCTTGTATTATTCATAAGTTAGTATTGCGTCATCTTATCATTATTTGAGACTTGATCATGGATTTGTACTGCAGAACTTACGACTAACTGAAACTATATATTTTTATTAATCGATGGGCATACTTGTTTCACATTAACAAATGATCAACATTAGATTATATTTACTCCCTCCGTCCCTAAATATAAGACTTTTTAGAGATTCCAACATGGACTAAATACGGAGCAAAATAAGTGAATCTACACTAAAATATGCCTATATACATCTGTATGTAGTCCTTATTGAAATCTCTAAGAAGTCTTATATTTAAAAATGGAGGGAGTATGTAAAAATATGGATTCAACCATACTCAAAAAAAATTGAATCCTTCATTTTCAAACTTGAGCATTGGTAGCATTTGTTCATACCAGCTGTATGCATGGGCGATATTATTATTACGTTTGGTAGTATATTAGAAACTGACTGAGTTTTACATGGTTTGTTTGAAACGATTCCAATAATAAGCAATACACATGCATATTGGAAGTGTCTCAAGGGTCAAACTATGCAGGAAAATATCATAGCAGACATCATATTTTCTAAATCTGGACTAAAAGGGTATGCACACACACTTATCTTAGCTTCATCACATGCACAATCAGAGTTTCCGACCGGACATTGGTACTATCCGATACTTCACGTTGAATCAAACAATTAATGAACTATAATTTACCTAGGGGATCCATATAGTCCAGCTATCTTTCTCCGACAGCTTAGTGGTTCCAGACCGAAATGCTTGGATGCACGTTTCTGTAGAAGTCTTCATTTGGAAACTGGAAGTTGTTTTATATATCCTTTCAGCTTCATAGGTACACAACATCTAATAATACCATCTACTCCTTTGTCGGCGTTCTAGGAACGGGGGTCCCCAGACTTGCTTGACTGCGGCCCACGACGTGGCTCTCTCAGCGGCCTGGTATGGCCCATCTTCATCAGCAACCGATCAATACCCTCGCGAGGGGGCCAGGCCTCACGAGGCGGACGACACAAGACCTCCTCGGGGGCGGCCTCACTAGGCTGGCTCCCGAGGAGAGGAGATATCAAGGCAGGGGCACCTCGCAGGGTTCGCATGACGTGAGCCATGACGACCAAGGCCAGACAGGGGCCAGTGGGTGGAGTGTACCAGTTTCCTCTCTGGTGCTAAAGAGGTAGGCGCAGGCGAGGAGTCCCGAGGCATCAGGCAAAGGTTTCCATATCGGTGCAACAAGACCAAGACCAGCAGGAGGACAGGACGGAGGTCATCATGGAGCCCACGATGGCGTCACCACCAGAGCCTTTGGCAGGCGAAGACCACCTTTAGTCAAGATGACTTGTACTAGTTGTCTCCCCTCAAAATTTGCCGTTGAGGGATCCCTTCCCGCCTACATTTGGGAAGAGGACCAGGGCCTCTATAAATAGGACTAGCCACCACCATAGGAGGCAACTCATCTTGGATCGGATCCATTCGACCAAGTCCAACTCACCAACTCATAGAGCTCAAGAACACCTCTCCTCAGGAGGTTGTTCATCCTCAGCCTACAAGGCAATCCACCACACCACACTGGAGTAGGGTATTACACCACAATGGTGGCCCGAACCAGTATAAACCCTCGTGTCTCTTGTTCTTTGGATTCATCGAGCTAGGCCTTGAGTTTTGCTGTGCGAGTAGCCTAGGGGAGAGAGATATCTTCGTACGAACACTAGTGTTCGAACCTCAAGGGTTTGCCGGAACCCAGAATCCGACATTTGGCGCGCTAGGTAGGGGTGCACCGAAGCTTTTCTCTCGTTGATCCACGTCCACCGCTCCACCGCAACCATGGCTGACGCACGCCGAGTCCATGCTGAGCGGCGTCATCACGGTCGCCCGTGAAGAGAAGGATTTCGTCTGCTCTCTCGAGCGTGCCTACCAGGCTGCGGCAGCCGAAGACCCAAACAACAAAGGCGCCATCTACCCTCCTAAAGCCATCCCCAAGAAGAAGAAGCAACTACTCCGTCAAGGGCCTCAGGAGAGCGGCGTCTCTAGTGATACCACCTCAGGACCTGCGCCCGCAGATGGGGCACCTCCCTCCCATGCATAGGAAGGTGCGCCTGGCGCCCTCCCAGCGCATCTTCAAGCAGTTCGCCCGCGAAGTGAACATGGCCGTTTCCAGGCTCGAGGCCACGCGTCCGCTCAGGTGGTCCAAGTGCGCCATCACCTTCAGCTCGTCCGACCAGCTCAAGTACGCGGCAACTGCCGGCGCCCTCTTGATGCTCTGCTCGCCCGTCATCAGCAATGTCCAAGTCACCCAGACCCTCATCGACGGCGGCACGGGCCTCAATGTCCTGTTCGTCGAGACATTCGAACGCCTCGAGGTGCCATACGATCAGCTGCAGCCTACCAAGCCCTTCTCAGGAGTGACCGACGGCTCCACTACCTCGATAGGGAAGGTCCGCCTCCCTGTCACCTTCGGCGAGCGCAACAACTACCATACCGAGCTCATGACTTTGATGTTGCCCACATTCACCTGCCGTACAGTGCCATCCTTGGGTATCCAGCCATGTCCAAGTTTATGGCAGTAACCCATCACTGCTACAACGTCCTCAAGATGCTAGGGACCGGCGGCGTCATCACGGTCGCTTGTGAAGAGAAGGATGTGGTTTGCTTTCTCGAGCGTGCCTACCAGGCTGCGACAGCCGAAGACCCAGACAACGAAGGCGCCATCTACCCTCCTAAAGCCATCCCCAAGAAGAAGAAGCAACTACTCCATCAAGAGCCTTAGGAGAGCGGTGTCTCTAGCGGCACCACCTCCGGACCTGCGCCCGCAGATGGGGCGCCTCCCTCCCTTGCATAGGAAGGTGCGCCTGGCGCCCTCCTCAGGCTGGGCTCGGGGGCTCTCTTTTGGAGGGCCTCAGACCTAGCCGACGTCACGCGGGAGGCGCTCGAGAACCACATGGAGGCCTGCTTCACCGCACGCTTCCCTCATCAAGTCCCAAGGCAGGGAGCGCCTTGGGCTCGGGAGTTCATCACCAAGACCATCCACGAGCTTCAAGAGGCAAGAGCCATGCGTGGCGACCGTCGCCCACAACCTGGTGCAGCTCCACATCCTGGCGAGGACAACGAGCTGCCGTCTGCATCGACGTCCCAGGGCTCAATAGGGCTGCATCTCAGGAGCGTTTCTGTCCTTCGCGCGTTGGCCGGTGCGAGGGTCCACCCCACAGCTACGTTCGCATGCCTTTCGGCTTGCCGAACGCGGCTGCCACATCCCAGCGTCACTTGAGGAGCGTCCTGGCGGCTCAGGAGGCCAGGCATCACGCAGTCCTGGCAGAGATGGTGACGGTTCTTCAAGAACCACCGGGGCCCCCAGAGCCCCCCAAGGCTCGGGACCCTGGTGGCTCGTGAGGAGCGACTCCTTCAACACGCACCTTCACTCCAACACCTCTTCGACAATGGTACCAGGTGACATTCTCCGGTTCATTCAGCTGGGAACGCCCCTCGGGCTGCATCATTCCTAGGTCGCACGGGCCTGTCCCTGCGGCATTTATCCTTTTTGCATCTTTAGCTTACTCTTTTTGGAGCGCTCCTCGGGCTGCATCATCCCCAGGCCGCTCGGGTCCGTCCTAGTGGCATGTATCGTTCTTGCATCTATCTGAGCTTGCTGGTTTCTTTGCATGAGTTACCTACGGTTACCACTTGCCTGTCCTGTACTTCGATACCATCGTACGCCCTTGCAAGCCCGCCCACGACCGCCTCATGATCAAGGACTGGCACGACGTCTGTGCTCGGGTCCGTCCCTGCAGCGTCGCCAAACCAAAGAGGTTGAGCTCTGGCTCGCGGGCCCGCTCCCGTGTACGTCACCTCCCATGGCCCTTAGTGCCTTGTTCTCACATGAGCTAATCGCGGACGGACAGGCTAGGGCGCGCAACCCGGTGCCCCACCACCGTAGGAGCCGCGCGCCACTCGTCTTTCTTCAGGATTCTTCGCATGAGAAGACTAGGCATGACGTCTGTGCTCGGGTCCGTCCCTGCAGCATCGATAAATCCAATGACTGAGGTCTTTCTAGAGGTCGGCCCTGTGCACGTCACCTCCTGGGGTCGTTGGTGCTTGGCCTTCTCATGTGATCGCCTCAGGAGATTCGTCCGGCGTGAGGGAGTCCTGGACTAAGGGGTCCTCGGACATCCGGCCTGTTAGCCATGGGCCACAACTGATAGGCTATGAAGATACGAAGACTGAAGATTGTACCCGTGTCCGGATAGGACTGCACCGCCACCTCGTCGCCAACTCCGTCCGGCTCGTTGTCCCACGCTCGTCGTGCGCGCTGCTCATGGCACGCGAGCTCCTGCGTTACCGCTCAGTCGACGATCTCTACGAGGACTAGCTGGACCGCATCGCTGAGCTCGTCAGCGCCGCTGGGGGCTCTCCCGCACCGTCTCTCTCGCTGCCTCGTCCACCCCCAGCGGCAGACGACGTAGCTGAGGAGCGCCTCCACCACCTCCGCATCAAGACAGCGCTCTGGCTCCAAGGCGCGCGGCCCGCGACGCGACCCGCCGCGTCGGGCGCCCGCGTGCGAAGAAGGAAGCTGCCAAGAGGTACCAAGGCCGCAAGAAGACGTTCCTGCACTCCCAGCACCGCCATGTCAAGACTGCATGCCGCCCGCGGTGGTGGCGCGTGGGTACCAGGATCAGGCTCCGCCTCCACGGCAGGCTCTGGTGACCACAGCAGGCTGTCGTGCCTTCACTCTTGAGCTGTGTAGCGTCGTCTGGCCCGGCAAGTTCAAGCCAGACCTGCCACCATGCTACGACGGCACCCCCGACCCCGCAGAGTTCTTGCAGCTCTACGAGCTGAGCATCGAGGCGGCCAGTGGCGACGAGAAGGTCATGGCGAGCTGGTTCCCTATGGCTCTCAAGGCTAGTGCATGCTCGTGGCTCCTGAACTTGCTTGCGGGATCGATCTCCTCCTGGGGCGATATGCCCGAGCGCTTTTTCGCCAACTTCCAGGGCACTCGCGACCGCCCGCCAGCCGCGGGTGACCTACGGCGCATCAAGCAACAGCCAGGAGAGACCCTACATAAGTACATCCAACACTTCAACAGGGTTCGCCTCAAGATTCCCAAGGTGACGGACGAGGCCATCATCTCAGCATTCTCCAATGGCATCTGTGACGTCAAGATGAAGGAGGAGCTCGCCATCCACGAGGAACTATGCATGGCCCTGGAGATGTTCAACATGGCGACCAAGTGTGCGAGAGCTGAGGAGGGGCGCCTCTCCCTCCTCGAGCTCCCTGCCGCCGATCCAGAAGACAAGAAGGCCAAGGCCAAAGATGAGAAGCGCAAGGGGGTGGTCGTGCTCGCGGCTGAGCCAGAGATGAAGCGCGGCAGGGACTACCTCGAGTCGTCCAAGAGCAGCCGTCCGTTCTGCGCCTTCCACAATGTACATAGCCACAACACCAACGACTGTCAAGATCTCAGGGCAATTCGTGATGGGCGCTTCGGTCGACGCCCCGAGCGCAACGACCGGGGCTACGACCGAGGAGGAGGACGAAGTGGAGGATACTAGGACGACCGCGGCCCCCGCCAGGAGTGGCGCGACCGGCCTCGTGAGGACCAATGGCGAGACCAGCCTCGTGAGGGCGCTTGGAGGGACCAACCCCGCGAGGACCGTCCTCAGGGCAACACTGGCCTCCCACCGCTGCCGCCACCACCAAGGAGGAACAACGACCACCATCATGACGAGGGGGCTGGGGGCTTCTAGGAGCCACACGTCGTCGCTTGCATCTTGGGCGGTGCTCAGGCCCCAGCCTCCCAACGCATCTTCAAGCAGTTCGCCCGCGAAGTGAACATGGCCGTTCCCAGGCTCGAGGCCACGCGTCCGCTCAGGTGGTCCAAGCGCGCCATCACCTTCATCTCATCCAACCAGCTCAAGTGCGCGGCAACTACCGGCGCCCTCTCGATGCTCTGCTCGCCCGTCATCAGCAACGTCCAAGTCACCCAGACCCTCATCGACGGCGGCGCGGGGCTCAATGTCATGTTCGTCGAGACATTCGAACGCCTCCAGGTGCCATACGATCAGGTGCAGCCTACCAAGTCCTTCTCAGGAGTGACCGACGGCTCCACTACCTCGATAGGGAAGGTCCGCCTCCCTGTCACCTTCGGCGAGCGCAACAACTACCGTACCGAGCTCATCGACTTTGACGTTCCCCACATTCACCTGCCGTACAGTGCCATCCTTGGGTATCCAGCCCTGCCCAAGTTTATGGAAGTAACCCATCACGGCTACAACGTCCTCAAGATGCCAGGGACCGGCGGTGTCATCACGGTCGCCTGTGAAGAGAAGGATGTGGTCTGCTCTCTCGAGCGTGCCTACCAGGCTGCGGCAGCCGAAGACCCAGACAACGAAGGCGCCATCTACCCTCCTAAAGCCCAAGAGGAGGCCCGCTTCACCGCACGCTTCCCTCATCAAGGCCCAAGGCGAGGAGTGCTTGGTGCTCGGGAGTTCATCACCAAGACCACCCACGAGCATCAAGAGGCATGAGCCATGCGCGGCGACCGCCGCCCACAACCTGGTGCAGCTCCACATCCTGGTGAGGACAACAAGCTGCGCGTCTGCATCGGCGTCCCAGGGCTCAATAGGTCTGCATCTCAGGAGCGTTTCTGGCCTTCGCGCGTTGGCGGGTGCGAGGGTCCACCCCACAGCTTTCGGCCTGCCGAACACGGCTGCCACCTCCCAGCGTCACTTGAGGAGCGTCCTGGCGGCTCAGGAGGCCAGGCATCACGCAGTCCTGGCAGAGATGGTGACGGTTCTTCAAGAACCACCGGGGCCTCCAGAGCCCCCCAAGGCTCGGGACCCTGGTGGCTCGTGAGGAGCGACTCCTTCAACACGCACCTTCACTCCAACACCTCTTCGACAACGGTACCAGGTGACATACTCCGGTTCATTCAGCTGGGAGTGCCCCTCGGGCTGCATCATTCCCAGGTCGCACGGGCCTGTCCTTGCGGCATTTATCCTTTTTGCATCTTTAGCTTACTCATTTTGGAGCGCCCCTCGGGCTGCATCATCCCCAGGCCGCTCAGGTCTGTCCCAGTGGCATGTATCATTCTTGCATCTATCTGAGCTTGCTGGTTTCTTTGCATGAGTTACCTACGGTTACCACTTGCCTGTCCTGTACTTTGATACCATCGTACGCCCTTGCAAGCCCGCCCATGACCGCGTCATGATCAAGGACTGGCACGGCGTCTGTGCTCGGGTCCGTCCCTGCAGCGTCGCCAAACCCAAGAGGTTGAGCTCTGGCTCGTGGGCCCGCTCCCGTGTACGTCACCTCCCATGGCCCTTAGTGCCTTGTTCTCACATGAGCTAATCGCGGACGGACAGGCTAGGGCACGCAACCCGGTGCCCCAGCACCGCAGGAGCCGCGCGCCAGTCGTCTTTCTTCAGGATTCTTCGCATGAGAAGACTAGGCACGGCGTCTGTGCTCGGGTCCGTCCCTACAGCATCGATAAATCCAATGACTGAGCTCTGTCTGGCGGGCCGGCCCCGTCCACGTCACTCCTGGGGTCGTTGGTGCTTGGCCTTCTCATGTGATCGCCTCTGGAGATTCGTCCAGTGCTGAGGGAGTCCTGGACTAAGGGGTCCTCGGACATCCGGCCTGTTAGCCATGGGCCAGACTGATGGGCTATGAAGATACGAAGACTGAAGATTGTACCCGTGTCCAGATAGGACTCACCTTGGCATGGAAGGCAAGCTTGGTGACCGAATATGTAGATTCCTTTCCTTTGTAACCGACCTTGTGTAACCCTAGGTCCTCCCGGTGTCTATATAAACCGGAGGACTTAGTCCGGAGGCAGACTCATTACCATAGTCATACAAGCTAGACCTCTAGGGTTTAGCCATTACGATCTTGTGGTAGATCAACTCTTGTAATACTCATATTCTTCAAGATCAATCAAGCAGGAAGTAGGGTATTACCTCCATAGAGAGGGCCCGAACCTGGGTAAACACTGTGTCCCCTGTCTCCTGTTACCATCGACCTTAGACACACAGTTCGGGACCCCCTACCCGAGATTCGCCGGTTTTGACACCGATATTGGTGCTTTCATTGAGAGTTCCACTGTGCCGTGCCGAAAAGGTGTGATGGCCCCTTCAATCATCAACGACGATGTTGTCCAAGGAGAAACCTTCCTCCCCGGACAGATCTTTGTATTCGGCGGCTTCGCACTGCGGGCCAACTCACTTGGCCGTCTGGAGCAGATCAACTGCTACGCCCCTGGCCATCAGGTCAGATTCGTGGGCGTGAACTACGTCGTGGACGTCCGTGGAGACTTGATCTTTGCTGGATTCGAGACCGCGGTGGTCGCTCCTGGTCACCCTGATGAACATGACCTAAATCTGTCATCGGACCACATCCAGGAAATTGCTCCTGCAACTGCACTGGCCATAGATCTGTAGCATATTGTGCCATCAAGGACGGGAGGCTCAAACCCACCGCGGAGGCCACATATTCCACAGCGTTGGAGCCGAACATAGACCTAAAGTCACACGACGTCTTGGTCACCGGAACTCCGGACTCGTCTCTAGTCATAAATTCTAAGCCATGTGCATCCGCGGTCTCTTATCGATCTTTGAGTTCAGCGCCGCACACATCTTCCAACACTCGCCCTTCGGCGATGTGCTAAACTCATTAAAGAATCTGTCCCTGACGGGGGATTCACAGCCGAATTATGTCCGATTCGGACTGGGTGCTGATGATGGGGGAGAACTCAGCTTCCCACCCGCCACCCACTTCATAGAAACTGTCGAAGACTTAACCGACGTTCTTGATTACAGGTTCGACGACATCGACGGTACGGACAATGATGCCGGTGAGGAGCAGGGCCCAAACCCACCGCTTACTGGACATTGGACGGCCACTTCTTCATATGACGTATGCATGGTGGATACACCTAAAGAAACTAACAACAACGACAAAGAGGATCCCGTTAAGGACAAACCTCCTAAGACACAGCCCCGTCACCAGCGTCAGCGGCGCCGGTCTAAGTCACGTCATACAAAAGACAAACAACACCGGCACCAGAGAAAATTGTACTCCGGACGAAGCCGAAGACAAAGAAGACCCTGTCAGGACAATCTCCGGATAGGATGAACGGGAAGATGGGCAAGTTAGCCCCGATGAACAAGCCACACACGAAGACTCAGAGGACAGTAATTATCTTCCGCTCTCCAAGGAGGAGGAGAGCCTCGGCAATGAGGATTTGATCGTGCCTGTGGAACCTCTCGAGCAGGAGCGCTTCAAACGCCGGCTAATAGCCACTTCAAGGAGCCTGAAAAAGAAGCAGCTGCAGCTTCAAGCTAACCAAGATCTGCTCAATGATAGATGGACCGAAGTCCTGGCCGCCGAAGAATACGGCCTTAGTGGCACAGCCAAACATTACCCGAAGCGCAAATTGCTGCCTCAGTTCGACGACGAGGCGCTGGAGCCCGTACCATCATCACACAACGCGGCCGACTGACGGCCACGCGGTCAGGATAAAGCGGCAACTCAAGCCGAACACCAGACCGCCCCGCCTCGCCATAAAGGCAAGAATGAAACTGCTCGGGGTTGTACATACGACCTTCAGCAGGACCTGGACAGTAAAGCAGGACACACGAAATCGATCTATGGATCGCAAGGACATGCCTTGACATATAAGGACGGCTACCTATTCGGACGTGACAAACCCATCCACGCCCAGGCCGAAAACTGCAGGCAGACTCCATCAGAGGTACGCTGCAGTGTGGCCCAATATAGAGGCGCCGCACACCCTCTTTACTTCACAGACGAAGTAATGGAGCATGAATTCCCAGATGGGTTTTAACCCATATGGAATCATACGATGGAACAACGGATCCCGCGGTATGGATTGAGGACTTCCTCCTCCATATCCGCATGGCCCGTGGAGATGACCTTCATGCCATCAAATACCTACCACTAAAACTCAAAGGACCAGCTTGGTACTTGTTAAACAGTCTGCCGAAAAATTCTATTAGCAGCTGGGAAGATTTGGAAGACGCCTTTCGCGACAACTTCCAAGGCACATATGTCCGGCCACCGGATGCCGATGACTTAAGTCACATTGTCTAGCAGCCAGGAGAGTCAGCCAGGAAGCTCTGGACTAGGTTCTTAGTTAGAAAGAACCAAATCGTCGACTGTCCGAACGTGGAAGCCCTTGTGGCCTTCAAACACAGCATCCGGGATGAATGGCTTGCCCGCCACCTCGGCCAAGAAAGACCTAAATCCATGACACCCCTTACCGCTCTAATGACCCGCTTTTGCGCGGGAGAAGACAGCTGGCTCGCTCGGAGAAGCAACAACGCCTGTGACCCGGGCACTTCCGAAATCCGGGACGGTAATGGCAAGCCACGACGCAGCACACACAAAAGTCGCAATGATAATGAAAGATCATGCGACACAGCGGTCAACACCGGATTCAGTAGTCCCCAATCCGGTCAACGGAAAAAGCCATTCAAGGCGAACAAAGACGGACCATCCAATCTAGACAGGATATTGAATCGACCCTGCCAGATTCACGGCCACCCCGATAAACCAGCTAATCATAACAACAGAAGCTGTTGGGTCTTCAAGCAGGCCGGCAAACTCAATGCCGAACACAAGGGAAGGAGGCCGCCCCGCGATAGGGACGATGAAGAGATCCACCAACCAAATACCAGGGTTCAGAAGCAATTTCCCCCCAAAGCAAAAACAGTAAACATGGTATACGTGACACACACCCCTAGAGGTGAGCGCACGAAACACTCCCTCCGTACAAGAGATCATACTACGACTACTTCAGTCGAACTACATAGCGGCCTTATCACGCTGCATACTACGTCGGCCATCACGCCACCGGTCTCCATTCAACATGACCGATCAATGTCCACATTGGACTAGCAATTTGGCTTCCGTCGTTCGCCTAATATGCCTTCGAAGTGGGTACCACGCATACATAATTATGCACTTGAAATACCCTGGGCACCGGCGGAAGCACAATACGGGTGTACCTGCAACCCCCTACTTTTCTAACCGCCTTTTATCCTTTTTATTATCCCCTTCACAGGTAGCTCAAGGGCCGGTCACCCCCGTCAACTCCACTAGAGATCGGGTTCGTACAATCATCCAAGGGTTATTCCTGTCAAGGAATCCCTTAATCGAGGACAGGGCGCAGACGTGCGACAGGAGGTCCAAAATAACTTTTTGTAGACCGAGCTCTCTATTCCGAGCCTGAAAAGTGCCTTTTCCCCTCAGCCTTCGACCCCTAGCATGTCAAATAGCTAGGGTTGCGGATTTTTTATCTATATAATAATTGGCATATCACTCAGCTCCCAATACACGTAACCAATGTCCAGTATTGACTTTTTCCTAATCGACCCGAATCATGTGGTGGTTTTACACACACACCTCGGCATAAATCGCCAGGGGCTCGGTATGGGAACAAATGAGTTGCCCGCAAGTCCGAACAGCTTTATAGCGTACTTCGGCGTTGCGAGTTTGGCCTTATATGTATCAGCTCCGAATCATGTCTTGGGTCAATAGTTGGGTTGCCCGGCTCCTGTGCTTGCTACCCTATGTTCCGCTCTATCGGCTAGGGTAGTAAAGTAGAACTACTGTGATTGTGCTTCCAGTTCATCTGGTCAAGCACCTCAGTGGAGAAAGCCGAAAACTGACTATCATGATGCGGCGAGAACTGGTCAACCACTCGACAACTTATTGGAATCTTTAGTGATTCTCTCCGTGTCATACGATGGATGTTTTTTAGATCATCTATATAGCGCATAGTACTAAAAATAAGCCGCATACATACCAGGGGCTATATCGTAGACCCACCATAAAACTCCTATGGCTAAGTGAAAGTGTTAAGCCCTATAGTTTGATTGCCTGGTCCGACGCGTTGTCACCTCCTTCATGGACCAAGACGTTGGTTCAAGAGTGATCAAATGCGTTTCCGAACACCCCCGTACTTCCTACGAGGAGGCTGAAGCCGACGACTGGAAAACTTTCAGATTATATAAAAAACGGCCGCACAGGAGGAACAAAAAGCTTTCGAGCAAAGATAAAAATAGATTAAATATAAAATTGTCTTTCACAATTCCCTTACACCTCACTCGAATACTATGTCTTTCGAGCATTGACCCTCTATCAAATGGGCAGCCTCTAAGACGTCTTCAAAATAATGGTCCGGTGCGTGATGGTCCTTGCCCTTGGGTGGACTCTTCGCTGCAACGTCGATGGCCTTCATCTTCTCCCAGTATGTCTTGACACGGGCAAAGGCCATTCGTGCACCCTGAATGCACGCCAACCGCCTCACAACGTCGATTTGTGGTACCACATCTACAAGCCGCTGCACCAAGCCGAAGTAGCTATTCGGAACTGGCTCAGTCGGCCACAGCCGGACTATGACGTTCTTCATGGCAGCGCCGGATATCCTATGAAGCTCAGCCCATTGGGACATCTGTTCATTCAGCAACAGAGGGCGCGTTGACGCGCCAAATTGTGACCAGAAAAGCCTCTCCGTTGCATACCCCTCTCGCGCTTGATAAAACTGCGCCGCATTGGAAGAACTCTTCGGCAAGTCCAAAACTCGTCCAGAGAACTCCACACTTGGTTAAGCTGAGCATAGTTCGGATTGCCGAACTTAGTCTGTAGCAAAAAGGGCTTACCGGCCGCAATCTCCCCGGCTTGCCGGATCTCCTCATGGGCCGCTCTGGATTCAGACCGCGCTTCTCTCACCTCTCGTAAGGCCTTGTCAAGTTCAGCCATTTTGGCTCATTCTCCTTCTCAAGAAATTCACAGCGGCTAGTAGCATTTTTTAGTTCGAGCGCCATCGTGGATATTTTCTCCTCGTCTTGGTGCCGAGTAGCTTGTTTGGCCTTTAACTCAGCCGATGCCTTTTCGGCAGCCGCATTACTAGACCGGCCCTGCTCCTTGTCTCGGGCCAGCTCCGCCCGAAGAATGTCAACAGCAGCGGCACCATCTGCAGCCATGCATATCCCAGTATGCAACTTTCAGCGTCATGCTTATATTACAAACATGTATGTGTAAGGATTGCTCCGAATACATACCTTGCGACTCGTCAAGACGCATATTGATTAATGCAATATCATCCCCTGCCACATCAAGCTTCCGCTGCAGTTCGGCAATATCTGTAGTCCGGGAAGTTGCCTGGGGAGAAGTAGCATGTGTTCCACTTAACCAGATTATTCCTTGAGTATTTCTTCTTTATCATCTGTTCGCCTCCCCATGGGAAGCCAACCTGAGTCTCAGGGGCTACTACCTATACACAGGTACATTTTTGCAAGTACAAAATAGTTGAAAATATTACATCACAAACCTCGAAGCCTCTTAGCAGGCTCATGAAGGCTTCATTCAATCCTCTCTTCGCGGACAGAACCCCCTCGACCACCGTACCCTTCAGGGCACGGTTTGCCTCTGAGACAGACGCTTGTCGCAGCAGTCTCATCAACATATCTGGCGCTTCTGGATCCTCGGAAGCCTCCGCAGGAGTACGACCTTCCTTTGATGGAACCTATTCACTCGCTTCTAGAATCATCTCTGGCTGTAAACCAGATAGTCCGGGACCTTCATTGTTGGCCCCCGAACCTCGAGCAACGGATGGACCACCTTCGGGTAAGGTTCCATTCACCCCCCGCACTGCTTGTCGGTTGGGAGAAACCCTCCGCGATGACACCTCGAAGTCGTCCGCCCTGTTGGGCGAGGAGGTCGGGGGAGGCGTATCGCTCTCCATCATGTCCGGGAGAAGGTCTCCCGAGGAAGAAGATTGCTGAGGACAACTGTGCGCCGGACTGCGAAGATATATATATATTAGATGCTACTTCGGTAACAAGAAAGGAGCAGGATATGTTTAAAGCACCCTGCTTCACTTACGATTTGGTTGGAGGCTTGTCCTCGGGATGGAACTGCGTGACGATGTCGCTTGCCAAGCCCGAGCCGCCCGACGATGGCATTTTGCCTCTCTTGGGAGACCTCCCCTCCCGATCTTCAGAGGCAACCCTTTTCTTGCCATGGGGAGAGGGGACGATCACTCCTCCTGCACCTTTGTCTTTGGGAAAAGAAACTTTGATTTCCCCGGACACGATGTTTAATCCATCTCCAACACAAAAGTCACCTCTAGTCTCCCTGTTCTTGCCCTCCTCCATAGGCACCTGGTATGGTGTCGGGGCCAGCATCCACATTAGCACAGCGTCCGCTGAGTCTTCTAGAAGGGGGGTCGGACACCTGATTCCTTCCACTTTCTTTATCCAGTCATGGAAAAAGACGATTTGCTCAGTACCCAACTACGGTACGTTCGACTAAAAGGTGTTCGGAAATTGAGTGCTTACCGAGGTGTCCGGATGGTTGCAGTCAAGGCCAATATCTTCGGTGGTGTCCGGCCATCGCATTCGTTTCCCGAAAAATAATTTCCACATTCCCTTGTGCGTAGTGCTGAGGAAGTGTTGCACAGTCCGTGGCCCTTCTGGATTAAACTCCCACATGCGGAGAGGCCGTCGCTGGCACGACAGGGTTCGGCGGACTAGCATTACCTTAATAATGCTGACAAGATCTATGTCCTTCTCAATGAGGCTTCAGATGCGACTCTGCAGAGTTCGCACTTCATCAACTGATGCCCAGTCCATTCCCTTGTTAATCCATGATGCAAGCTGAGTTGGGGGGCTGATCGGAACGCAGGCGCAGCTGGCCACTTGGAACCACGGGGCTCGGTGATATAGAACCACTCCTGCTGCCATAAGTCGGAAGATTCTGTGAAGGATCCTTTTAGCCAAACAACGCTGGTAAGCTTGCTCACTGAGGCTCCACCGCACTCCACCTGCTCCCTCTCCATCACCTGCGACTTCACATTGAAGGTCTTGAGCCACAAGCCGAAGTGTGGACGAGTTCGGAGGAAGGCTTCGCACGTTATGATAAACGACGAGATGAGAAGAACAGAGTGATACGTCTCCAACATATCTATAATTTTTGATTGTTCCATGCTATTATATTATGTGTTTTGGATGTTTATGGGCTTTATTAAACACTTTTATATTATTTTTGGGACTAACCTATTGACCCCGAGCCTAGTGCCAGTTCCTGTTTTTCCCCTTGTTTAAGTGTTTCGAAGAAAAGGAATATCAAACGGAGTCGAAACAGAATGAAACCTTGTGGAGAAGTTATTTTTGGAAGGAAAGCTACCCGATAGACTTGGAGTGCATGTTAGTAAAGAAACGAGGGAGCCACGAGGTAGGGGGGCGCGCCCTCCACCCTCATGGGCCCCTCGTGGCTCCCCTGACGTACTTCTTCCTCCTATATATATACCCATATACCCTAAAACAATCAGGGAACATAATAGATCTGGAGTTCCGCCGCCGCAAGCTTCTGTAGCCAACAAAACCCAATCGGGACCCTGTTCCGGCACCCTGCCGGAGGGGGGAACTCTCACCGGTGGCCATCTTCATCATCCCGGCGCTATCCATGACGAGGAGGGAGTAGTTCACTCTCGAGGCTGAGGATATGTACCAGTAGCTATGTGTTTGATCTCTCTCTCTCTCTCTCTCGTGTTCTTGATTTGGCATGATCTTGATGTATCGCGAGCTTTACTATTACAGTTGGATCTTATGTTGCTTCTCCCCCTCTACTCTCTTGTAATGGATTGAGTTTTCCCTTTGAAGTAATCTTATCGGTTTGAGTCTTTAATGATTTGAGAAAACTTGATGTATGTCTTGCCGTGCGTATCTGTGGTGACAATGGTATATCACGTGATTCACTTGATGTATGTTTTGGTGATCAACTTGCGGGTTCCACCCATGAACCTATGCATAGGGGTTGGCACACGTTTTTGTCTTGATTCTCTGGTAGAAACTTTGGGGCACTCTTTGAGGTTCTATGTGTTTGTTGAATAGATGAATCTGAGATTGTGTGATGCATATCATATAATCATACCCAAGGATACTTGAGGTGACATTGGAGTACCCAGGTGACTTTAGGGCTTTGGTTGATTTGTGTCTTAAGGTGTTATTCTAGTATGAACTCTAGGGATGTTTGTGACACTTATAGGAATAGCCCAACGGATTGATTGGAAAGAATAACTTTGAGGTGGTTTCGTACCCTACCATAATCTCTTTGTTTGTTATCCTCTATTAGTGACTTTGGAGTGACTCTTTGTTGCATGTTGAGGGATAGTTATATGGTCCAACTATGTTATTATTGTTGAGAGAACTTGCACTAGTGAAAGTATGAACCCTAGGCTTTGTTTCCTAGCATTGCAATACCGTTTACGCTCACTTTTATCATTAGTTACCTTGCTGTTTTTATATTTTCGGATTACAAAAACGTATATCTACCATCTATATTGCACTTGTATCACCATCTCTTCGCCGAACTAGTGCACCTATACAATTTACCATTGTATTGGGTGTGTTGGGGACACAAGTGACTCTTTGCTATTTGGTTGAAGGGTTGTTTGAGAGAGACCATCTTCATCCTACGCCTCCCACGGATTGATAAACCTTAGGTCATTCACTTGAGGGAAATTTGCTAGTGTCCTACAAACCTCTGCACTTGGAGGCCCAACACCGTCTACAAGAACAAGGTTGCGTAGTAGACATCAAGCTCTTTTCTGGCGCCGTTGCCGGGGAGGTGAGTGCTTGAAGGTATATCTTTAGATCTTGCAATCGAATCTTTTAGTTTCTTGTTTTATCACTAGTTTAGTATAAAAGAAAATTAAAAAAATGGAATTAAGGTTGCCTCATATGCTTCATCTTTTTAATATCTTTCGTGAAAATGATGGGAAGAAAAATTGTGCTCAAGTGCTAGAAGAAGAATTACGTAGAATGCTTGGCATAAAATATGTGAATGATGAGCATGATTGCAATGTTGTTAGTATGAATTCTTTGAATACCCATGATGCTAATGATATGCAAATCCACAAGCTTGGGGATGCTATGTTTGATGAAGATGATATGTTTAGTCCCCCATGTTTTGATGAGCAAATTTATTCTGATGAAAGCATGCCTCCTATTTATGATGATTATTGTGATGACACGTATGCTATAAAGAATAAACATAACCATGAAACTTGTTATCATGATTTTAATTTTCAATTGGATTATACCTCACATGATAGTTATTTTGTTTAGTTTGCTTCCACTACTATTGATGAGAATAAATTTGCTTATGTGGAGAGTAGTAAAATTTCTATGCAAGTAGATCATGAAAAGAATGCTTTATGTGCTGGTTATATTGTTGAATTCATTCATGATGCTACTGAAAATTATTATGAGTGAGGAATATATGCTTATAGGAATTGCAATAATATCAAGTTTCCTCTCTATGTGCTTAAAGTTTTGAAGTTATGCTTGTTCTGCCTTTCTATGCTAGTTGATTGTTGTTCCCATAAGTTGTTTGCTCACAAAATCCCTATCCATAGGAAGTGGGTTAGACTTAAAGGTGCTAGTCATATTATTCATGATGCTCTCTTTATGTTTCAATTTGTATCTCTTATGTGAGCATCATTGAAATCATCATGCCTAGCTAGGGCCGTTAAATGATAGCGCTTATTGGGAGGCAACCCAATTTTATTTTAGTTTCTTGCTTGTTGGTTCTGTTTAGTAATAAATAACCCATCTAGCTTCTGTTAAGATGTGGTTTTATGTCTTAATTAGTGTTTGTGCCAAGTAAGACCTATAGGATCTTCTTGGATGATAGTTATTTGATCTTGCTGAAAATTCCAGAAACTTTCTGTTCACGAAAACAATTGTTAAAAATCACCATAACGTGATAAAATACTGATTCCAATGAAGCAGATCAATAAACAAATTATCGAGGTCTTCCTATTTTGGTAGAAGTTTTTGAGTTCCAGAAGTTTGCGTTAGTTACAGGTTACTACAGACTGTTCTGTTTTTGACAAATTCTGTTTTTCATGTGTTGTTTGCTTATTTTGATGAATCTATGGCTAGTAAAATAGTCTATAAACCATAGAGAAGTTGGAATACAGTAAGTTTAACACCAATATAAATGAAGAATGAGTTCATTACAATACTTTGAAGTGGTGTTTTGTTTTCTTTCGCTAACGGAGCTTACGAGTTTTCTGTTAAGTTTTGTGTTGTGAAGTTTTTAAGTTTTGGGTAAAGATTCGATGGACTATGGAATAAGGAGTGGAAAGAGCCTAAGCTTGGGGATTCCCAAGGCACCCCAAGGTAAAATTCAAGGACAACCAAGAGTTTAAGCTTGGGGATGCCCTGGATGGCATCCCCTCTTCGCCTTCATTCATCGGTAACTTTACTTGGAGCTATATTTTTATTCACCACATGATATGTGTTTTTCTTGGAGCGTCATTTTATTTTCTTTAGCTTTGCTTGCTGTTTGAATAAAATACCAAGATCTGAAATTCTTAAATGTTAGAGAGTCTTTACATAGTTGTATAATTATTCGACTACTCATTGATCTTCACTTATATCTTTCGGAGTAGTTTGTCATTTGCTCTAGTGCTTCACTTATATCTTTTAGAGCATGACGGTAGTTTTATTTTGAAGAAATAGATGAATTCGCATGCTTCACTTATATTATTTTGAGACTCTTAAACAGCATGGTAATTTGCTTAGGTTATGAATTTGGTCCTAATATGATGGGCATCCAAGAGGGATATAATAAAAACTTTCATATAAAGTGCATTGAATACTATGAGAAGTTTGATTCCTTATGATTGTTTTGAGATATGAAGATGGTGATATTAGAGTCATGCTAGTTGAGTAGTTGTGAATTTGAGAGATACTTGTGTTAAAGTTTGTGATTCCCGTAGCATGCACTTATGGTGAACCGTTATGTGATGAAGTCGGAGCATGATTTATTTATTGATTGTCTTCCTTATGAGTGGCGGTCGGGGACGAGCGATGGTATTTTCCTACCAACCTATCCCCCTAGGAGCATGCGCGTAGTACTTCGTTTCGATAACTAATAGATTTTTGCAATAAGTATGTGAGTTCTTTATGACTAATGTTGAGTCCATGGATTATACGCACTCTCACCCTTCCACCATTGCTAGCCTCTCTAATACCGCGCACCTTTCACCGGTATCATACACCCACCATATATCTTCCTCAAAACATCCACCATACCTACCTATCATGGCATTTCCATAGCCATTCCGAGATATATTGCCATGCAACATACCACCGTTCAGTTTATTATGACACGCTTCATCATGTAATTGACATCGTATTTGTGGTAAAGCCACCATTCATAACTCTTTCATACATGTCACTCATGAGTCATTGCACATCCCGGTACACCGTCGGAGGCATTCATATAGAGTCATGTCTTGTTCTAAGTATCGAGTTGTAATTCTTGAGTTGTAAGTAAATAAAAGTGTGATGATCATCATTATTAGAGAATTGTCCCAGTGAGGAAATTATGATGGAGACTATGATTCCCCCACAAGTCGGGATGAGACTCCAGACGAAAAATAAAAAAGAGAGAAAAAAAGAGGCCATAAAAAAGAGAAAAGGCCCAAAAAATATATATAAAAAATGAGAGAAAAGGAGAGAAGGGATAATGCTACTATCCTTTTACCACACTTGTGCTTCAAAGTAGCACCATAATCTTCATGATAGAGAGTCTCTTATGATATCACTTTCATATACTAGTGGGAATTTTTCATTATAGAACTTGGCTTGTATATTCCAATGATGGGCTTCCTCAAAATGCCCTAGGTCTTCGTGAGCAAGCGAGTTGGATGCACACCCACTTAGTTTCTTGTTGAGCTTTCATATACTTATAGCTCTAGTGCATCCGTTGCATGGCAATCCCTACTCACCCACATTGATATCTATTGATGGACATCTCCATAGCCCGCTGATACGCCTAGTTGATGTGAGAATATCTTCTCCTTTTTGTCTTATCCACAACCACCATTCTATTCCACATATAGTGCTATATCCATGGCTCAAGCTCATGTATTGCGTAAAGATTGAAAAAGTTTGAGAACATCAAAAGTATGAAACAATTGCTTGGCTTGTCATCGGGGTTGTGCATGATTTAAATACTTTGTGTGGTGAAGATAGAGCATAGCCAGACTATATGATTTTGTAGGGATAGCTTGCTTTAGCCATGTTATTTTGAAGAGACATGATTGCTTTGTTAGTATGCTTGAAGTATTATTATTTTCATGTCAATATTAAACTTTTGTCTTGAATCTTATGGATCTGAATATTCTTGCCACAATAAATAAGATTATATTGATAAATATGTTAGGTAGCATTCCACATCAAAAATTCTATTTTTATCATTTACCTACTCGAGGACGAGCAGGAATTAAGCTTGGGGATGCTGATACGTCTCCAACGTATCTATAATTTTTTATTGTTCCATGATATTATATTATGTGTTTCGGATGTTTATGGGCTTTATTAAACACTTTTATATTATTTTTGGGACTAACCTATTGACCCAGAGCCCAGTGCCAGTTCCTGTTTTTTTCCTTGTTTCAGTGTTTCGAAGAAAAGGAATATCAAACGGAGTCGAAACGGAATGAAACCTTCTGGAGAAGTTATTTTTGGAAGGAAAGCTACCCGATAGACTTGGAGTGCACGTCAGGAAAGAAACAAGGGAGCCATGAGGTAGGGGGGCGCACCCACCCCCCAGGGCACGCCCTCCACCCTCGTGGGCCCCTCGTGGCTCCCCTGACGTACTTCTTCCTCCTATATATACCCATATACCCTAAAACGATCGGGGGACATAATAGATTTGGAGTTCCGCCGCCGCAAGCTTCTGTAGCCACCAAAACCTAATCGGGCCTGTTAGGCACTCACGGGAGGGGGAACCTCACCGGTGGCCATCTTCATCATCCCGGCGCTCTCCATGACGAGGAGGGAGTAGTTCACTCTCGGGGCTGAGGCTATGTACCAGTAGCTATGTGTTTGATCACTCTCTCTCGTGTTCTTGATTTGGCACGATCTTGATGTATCGCGAGCTTTGCTATTATAGTTGAATCTTATGATGCTTCCCCCCCTCTACTCTCTTGTAATGGATTGAGTTTTCCCTTTGAAGTAATCTTATCGGATTGAGTCTTTAATGATTTGAGAACACTTGTTGTATGTCTTGCCGTGCGTATCTGTGGTGACAATGGGATATCACGTGATTCACTTGATGTATGTTTTGGTGATCAACTTGCGGGTTCCGCCCATGAACCTATGCATAGGGGTTGGCACACGTTTTCTTCTTGATTCTCCGGTAGAAACTTTGGGGCACTCTTTGAGGTTCTATGTGTTGGTTGAATAGATGAATCTGAGATTGTGTGATGCATATCGTATAATTATACCCAAGGATACTTGAGGTGACATTGGAGTATCTAGGTGACATTAGGGTTTTGGTTGATTTGTGTCTTAAGGTGTTATTCTAGTACGAACTCTAGGGCTGTTTGTGACAATTATAGGAATAGCCCAACGGATTGATTGGAAAGAATAACTTTGAGGTGGTTTCGTACCTTACCATAATCTCTTCGTTTGTTCTCCTCTATTAGTGACTATGGAGTGACTCTTTGTTTCATGTTGAGGGATAGTTATATGATCCAACTATGTTATTATTGTTGAGAGAACTTGCACTAGTGAAAAGTATGAACCCTAGGCCTTGTTTCCTAGCATTGCAATACTGTTTACGCTCACTTTTATCATTAGTTACCTTGCTGTTTTTATATTTTCAGATTACAAAAACCTATATCTACCATCTATATTGCACTTGTATCACCGTCTCTTCGCCAAACTAGTGCACCTATACAATTTACCATTGTATTGGGTGTGTTGGGGACACAAGAGACTCTTTGCTATTTGGTTGCAGGGTTGTTTGAGAGAGACCATCTTCATCCTATGCCTCCCACAGATTGATAAACCTTAGGTCATCCACTTGAGAGAAATTTGCTACTGTCCTACAAACCTCTTTACTTGGAGGCCCAACAACGTCTACAAGAAGAAGGTTGCGTAGTAGACATCACGGAGTTCGGGGCAAGATCGTGAAAATCTAGTCCATAATAGAACATGAGCCCCCGGACGAAGGGATTAAGGGCAAACTCTAATCCTCAGAGGAAGTGGGAAACGACCCTCTCGTCGGATATGGGGGTGGGGATAACCTGCCCTTCCGTGGGAAGCCGATGGAGGATTTCTGTGGTCAGATATCTTGCCGCCCGAAGCTTCGCAATATCCTCCTCTGTGACAGAAGAAGCCACCCACCGGCCTCGACGGCTGGATCCAGACATGACTGAGGCTTGCGACGATTGAAACCTGGGTGTTGGAACTCGAGGTAGTAAGGGTCGAGGAAGAAGCGAGCGTGGAGAAGAAAGACGGGTCTATACCCCTTTATAAAAGGCCACGAATATCGATTGCCTCCTCCTGGGCCTTAAAACTTGCCTATTCCCAAGGAGTTGTACCCTAAAGACGGTTGGGTTACCCACATCCGTGTCGATAAAGAATCCCTTAATAAGGGGACACAATCTTTGCTTGGATAAGATGTGCCAATGGAAACCGCATCTCGAAACACGGAACGGTGGACAAAAACGGTTCGATATAGTGACCGAGCAGATGTGATGTCATCTTGAAAAAAGTTGTCAGCAGATGGGACTCCTGGGATATTATATTCCCTCCGCAGTTGTGTGTGGTGCGTGTGTTACAGGTCCAGACACGATCAATACGTCCAAAGACTATCTTGGAGTTCGGAAGAAGGAACCCGCCTTGCAATGCCGAAGACAATATGCACACCGAACACCTTGTCATTGAAGCCAGGTTCAGGGGCTACTGAGGGAGTCCTGGACTAAGGGGTCCTCGGACATCCGGCCTGTTAGCCATGGGCCGGACTGATGGGCTATGAAGATACGAAGACTGAAGATTGTACCCGTGTCCGGATAGGACTCACCTTGGCGTGGAAGGCAAGCTTGGCGATCGAATATGTAGATTCCTTTCCCTTGTAACCGACCTTGTGTAACCCTAGATCCTCCCGGTGTCTATATAAACCGAAGGACTTAGTCCAGAGGCAGACTCATTACCATAGTCATACAAGCTAGACCTCTAGGGTTTAGCCATTACGATCTCGCGGTAGATCAACTCTTGTAATACTCATATTCTTCAAGATCAATCAAGCAGGAAGTAGGGTATTACCTCCATAGAGAGGGCCCGAACCTGGGTAAACATTGTGTCCCCTGTCTCCTGTTACCATCGACCTTAGACGCACAGTTCGGGATCCCCCTACCCGAGATCCGCCGGTTTTGACACCGACAGGCGCCGGTTGCCTAACCATCTCACAGGACCACCACAAGCCATCAAGAATCAAGACGAGGCGCAACCCGCCTTGAGGTAGGGCCTCATGAGTCCCGCGCTGGCTCACGAGTGCCCAGACACACCTCGTCTAGCCCTGTTCAAGCCACATGTCAGGACGGGGTTGTACACGCCCCGGGGGCTCCAATCAGAGAGAGCCCTCACCCACGCACCAGTGGAAGCACCATGCTCCACGCTGGCAGTCGACACGGTCGAAGAGCAGCTATGCCCGTGCAGGTGCGGAAGCGCTACGCTCCACACTGGTGATAAACAACTGAGGGCGGCCCCATGGCCGTACCAACCTCAGGGAGCTTCCAAGCTCAGTGTCCAGCATCGTCGCAACACTTCCCCTCGGGAGGGTCCTGTGAGGGGGCTGGGCACGGGGGCTGCACTTGGGTCACGCCCGAGCATACGCCACCCTGCCAGGCCCCCGGACCTGGTCATCGTGCGTCCCTCCCGAGCGGGGCCTCGGCTAAAGAAAAGGTATGAAGGTTGTTTGGACGTCAAGGGGGATTCCTGAGCATCGCGACTCAGGAGCCTAACTGGCCACGTAGCCCCTCACTCCTTGGTTCCGTCCTGGCAATCCGGACGGCCCAACGACGGCTTAGGTACGCGCGGGGTCGGGCTCTGCCGACGTAGAATGCAAAGGCCTACTCTCACATCTCCTTCTCGTAAACCATTTGCGCGTCAAGGGGGACTCCTGAGCATCGCAACTCAGGAGCCTAACTGGCCACGTAGCCCCTCACCCCTTAGTCTCGTCCTGGTGATCCGGACGACCCAACGGCGGCTGAGGTACGCACGGGGCCGGGACTTGCTGATGCAGAACATCAATCAAAGGAAAGGAAATCACGGAATCTCAACCAAGTATTACAAAACATATTGTTCCCCAAGCACCAAACAAAGTTTTAACACCTCCACGAGGCATGTCGCATACTGCAGGAAAGTTCACAGGAAAGTAAAAGCAGGAGGGAGCGTCACCAGCAAGCCTCCTCTTCAGCCTCGGGACCTGTCGCTAGGGAGCGCCTCCTCGTCGGCGGCATCACCATCGCCCGTGTCGTTGGCTGCGGTCGTATGAGCAGTGGCGCCATCAGCCAGAGGCGTAGGGTCGACGGCGAGGAACTTCTCCAACAGGGCCTCCACCTGGTTCTTCACGGCTTTGGCGGCGGCAGGGCAACGCTCTTTCTCCACGGGCTCAAGTAGCTCACCAAGATCAGCGTCAGGATCGCGAAGATGGAGTTGCTGAACACGCGCGTCAGGGCTGATGAGGAGAGCGCGCGGGCTTCCCCCTCCACCATGGGGCCGATCCCGTTGACGACGTCCTCGAGCGCCGTGACAAGATGAGGGAGCAGCTGGGCGGGGCCGTCGTCGTTGGTCGCCAGCGGTTTCTCCAAGCCCTTCTCGTAGAGCCCTTGCAGTGATGCACGAGACCTCTGCTTAAGGGGCTTGAATGCCATGCGATCCTCAGCGAGGACCTTCGCCTTGATCCCCAGTGGGCCTTCTCCGCCTCCACCTTCTTCTCGAGCTTCTCCAGGCGGCTGCGTTCTGCGGCCTGTGCCCTTGACGACTGCTCCAACTTGGCGTCACAACCGGCAACCGCGTCCTCCCGGGTCTTCATCTTCTCCTCCTCCACCTTGAGGTCGCGAGCCTCAGCCGCGCGCTCATTGCGCATGGTCTCCAGCTTGGTCTCCAGCAACTGGTAGCATTCCCTAGCGACCTCGGCATCCTCCTTCGCCGCGTCACGGGAAATAGCGGCTAGGTTGGCAGCCTCCTCAGAAGCTGCCACAACCTAGCTCCACGCTGCGCTGATGGATTTGTTGGAGCGCAGCCACCCTGAAATCGACTCCAGACGCCATGACGCCAGGAGGCGGTCAGGGCCTTGGAGGTCGCCCCGGAGCTGGGTCAGCGCAGAGAGAGCCTCCTACAGAGCATCAGGCAAAGCGGAAGGATCACGGGCCAGTGGCATGATGGCAGGAGGAGGAGGCAGCGTCATCACCATGGCCTGCGCACTAGCGGCAGCAGAGGAAGAAACTGGTGGTTCCTGGCCCTTGGGGATCTTGACAGGCGAATTGGGCGTAGGCGTCTCAAGAGCCAACATGGCTGCGGAGGCCACCTCATCCTGAGGTCGGTCCACCGTGCCTCGTGAGGACGACCGGGCCGGAGAAGCATGAGCGCCACCACTGCCCCTCCCCACTGGGGGAGGTGCGGCCGCAGCTGGCTGTTGGACCCCGGAGAGTGCAACCACCCCCTCTTTCTTCTTCGCCGCAGGCGTCGGCCTGATGGCAACAACGAATAACGTCAAGAAGCGGCAGCAGAAGCAGGAACAAGTCAGGACAAGAACGCTTACTGCTCCGCCGCGGCATAGTTCCCCGGCCTCTTCCAGAGCACGAGGGCTAAGGGTTGCGCAGCCTGAGGCGCAGGCGCGCGAACTCCAGGAGCAGATGGTCGGTGGCTGCACTAGGTGACGTCAGAGCAAGAGCATCGCCTCAGGAGATCAGCACCGACCAGCTCTTTGTCGGGACTGTCGGTGTCAAAACCGGTGGATCTCGCGTAGGGGGTCCCGAACTGTGTGTCGTAAATTGCCAGAGATTCCTCCATCGGAACTCGACGAAATTTTGCATGGTTGTTGTAGACTCAATTCCGCACAATTCGACCAAAGGAATCATCGAAGCGATGCTCAAGGAGGTGGTGGCAGCGGATACAAGTTCGCTGTTCGGAAAAACAGCACGATCGCCCGAGGGCAATGTTGACGTTGAGCCCCCGAGCTCCATGGATGATTCCTCCATGATCTTGATAGAGATCGGAGTTGATGTTGATGAAGGCCCTCGTCCGAACATGATGATTGGAGGTGGGGCACAGTCCTCGGTCAAGCCAAGGTGACCAGTCGAGGCGGCGACGAAGACGCCGACGTTGCAGTTAATCTGCAGACGAGCCATCGATCCTTTTGCCGACCACACAGCGGAACTCTCAATGAAAGCACCATTGTCGGTGTCAAAACCGGCGGATCTCAAGTAGGGGGTCCCGAACTGTGCGTCTAGGATCGATGGTAACAGCAGACGGGGGACACAATGTTTACCCAGGTTCGGGCCCTCTCTATGGAGATAATACCCTACTTCCTGCTTGATTGATCTTGATGAATATGATCGTCGGTGTCAAAACCGGCGGATCTCGGGTAGGGGGTCCCGAACTGTGCGTCTAGGTGGATGGTAACAGGAGACAAGGGACACGATGTTTTTACCCAGGTTCGGGCCCTCTCGATGGAGGTAAAACCCTACTCCTGCTTGATTAATATTGATGATATGGGTAGTACAAGAGTAGATCTACCACGAGATCAAGGAGGCTAAACCCTAGAAGCTAGCCTATGGTATGATTGTTGTTCTTACGGACTAAAACCCTCCGGTTTATATAGACAACGGAGAGGGTTAGGGTTACACAGAGTCGGTTACAATGGTAGGAGATCTACATATCCGCATCGCCAAGCTTGCCTTCCACGCCAAGGAAAGTCCCTTCCGGGCACGGGACGAAGTCTTCAATCTTGTATCTTCAGTCCAAAGAGTCCGGCTGAAGGTATAGTCCGGCTATCCGGACACCCCCTAATCCAGGACTCCCTCAATAGCCCCCGAACCAGGCTTCAATGATGACGAGTCCGGTGCGCAGATTGTCTTCGTCATTGCAAGGCGGGTTCTCCTCCAAATTCCATGTACCTGTTGAATAATGTCCGGTTTTTTGCAAATGTAGCGCGCCTTGGCTTCTACGCCCAATAATGGCCGTCTCCCACGTGTCAAATGAATACGAAAAGTCTGGGTGTTTTTACATTCACACCCCTAGCCGCGTAAACGAGCCACCTATTTAAATGGACGAGGATTTAGATCCAAACCACACCTTCTCCCCTCCGCAAGCATTCATCAGAGCGCATCCGACAAAGGTCCATTCCACCATGGCCAGCCGTCGTAGATCCTCCTCTCGCCCTTCCAGCCCTCGGCCTGGAGATTGGGAGAGGTGCTCCATCCTGCACAACGAGCTAGTGTCGCTTCAGACCAAGGGATTCCTCCCCCCGGCCTATATGGTCCCGGTTCGAGCCGGACTTGCCACCTATAATGGCAGAGAGCAAGTGGAGAGCGCCCCCAATCCCTCCAAAGGAGAGCGGGTATGCCTTGTCCCTTATTTAATAAGAGGACTCGGATTTCAAATTCATCCGTTTCTCCGGGGGCTCCTGGAGTTCTATGGCCTCCAGCTGCACAACCTCACGCCTGCCTCCATATTGCATATCGCGGGCTTCGTAGCCCTTTGCGAGCTGTTTTTGGGTGTTGAGGCTCATTTCGCGCCGTGGAAGAGGCTATTATGCCTGGTGCCGCGTTCTCAGGAGGGGTCAATATATCAAGTGGGCGGAGCCAAAGTGTGGCGCATCGCCGGGACCGGATATTTATCCGGAACCCCAAAGAAGGCGTCCGAGAATTGGCCTTCGGAATGGTTTTGTATAAAGGACGTCCCGTTGCCGGATCCTATTCGGATCGGCCTCCCTGAGTTCGACAATGCTCCCCTGAAGAAGCGCCTAAGCTGGCGTCCACGGAGCCCTCAAAGGGAAAGTGACAAGGACGTCCTTTACCTGATGGTCCGGATAAGATTATTAGCTCATTCCGGACTAACCATGATCGGAGTCATGGCCGTATGCATCATGCGGGGAGGGGGGGGGGTGTGCAGCCGCTTCAATATAGAGGCCACCCTATGTGGAACTTCAACGGGGAGGACGACGCCACCCATCACGGCCGTAAGGGGCCAGACTCGGCTGCCGCTCTAATAAAGATCTTGTCCGCTTTGTACAAGGGAGAAGAGGAGGAATTTCTCCGCGTCAACCCTCAGGGTGGATTTACAATGTATAATCCTCCAAGCTGGGTAAGTGGACACTTTTACTTGTCCATCTGTTTTGTATTTCCATTATCAAATATATAGTCTAACGACTTCAACGCAGGAATTGCGCCAGATTGTTAAAGAAATAAACAGCCCCCCTCCACAACCCGAGGATCCGAGACGGTCCCTCGACCCGGCTTCCCAAGAGGATCCGGACATATTTGTGGAGCTAATTGATGGGGTGTTTCATCAATTGAGCAAGGACAACGTCCTGGTGTCCATTACGACCGATTACCCAGGGCTACTCCCAGCCTCCCAGGTAACTGAGACCGAAATCCCAGCACTTCAAAAAGGGACCCGTCCTCGCGTGTTTTCGATTACCATATAACAACCGCGTTTTGCAGAGGAGGTCCTTGAGGCGGGAGGCCGAGCCTGCGGCGACTAGCCAACGAGGGGTCGCAATGCCCCAGGGGCTGAAAAGAAGTGCGGTCCGGACTGAGACGCCGGCGCAAAGGTATAATGCGCCATCTCATCCCCTGATGTTATTGCTTCAAGGCATGTTAACACTCGTGCTCTATTCAGGACAAAGAGACCTCGCCGGACTATATCCGGAGAGGCTGCCAATCGCGCCTCCACTAACCAGGCTCCAAAGCCTGGTCCAGAGGCGGAGGCGAACACGAGGCGCACACCGAACGCTCCTCCAACAGAGGATGTGGACAGGCTGTCTGCCACCAATTCCGAGGTGGAGAGTGCCATGAACCACAGGCGTCGCCGGACAGTTCTTCGCGACGCTTGTTTCTCCCCAGAGGCATTGGATGCCTTCAATTCGGGAGACGCGTACCTCCGTGCCGCTCAAAATGGTCTAACCAGAGCCACGGAGCAGTATGTGAAAGATATACGGGTACGAAAATTTGATGGTTATATATATCAGTAGCCCCCGAGACTTGAAACAGTTAGAATAACTGATTTAAGGATCATGTAATATGCAGGTTCTTTCAAAGAAGAATACCCAACTGTCCCAGGAGCTAGAAGAGTGCAAAGCCCAACTTGAGGCCGCACTGGCCGCGACAGGGGAGCCCAAGGAGACCCCCTCTGGTAATATATTCTTCAAAAAGATAAGTATTGTGTGAAGTGCGGCGTGTGTGCAAATCTGACAAATGAAATTGCAGATGGCGCCGGATTAGATCCGAAAAGGCAACAACTCCTACGCCAGCTAAAGGTTGGTGAGAGCGTGCTGACAAAGGTGAGGCGGGAGAAGAATGATCTCCAGGATGCCAACACCAAGTCAAGGCGTCGAATCGAAGATGTTCGTGCCCAACTGTCGGACTCTGCTAAGGAGAATCAGCGGATTCGACGCGACATATTTAGTAAGTGCTTAAACGAACTTTGAAAAAAGAGTTCGGCGAGGAAGTCGACTAACAGAGTAATGTCTGTAGGTATGCTAACAGGTCGTCCTGCAGAGGAGATGCCCGGTTCTACGGGTGACCTTCTTCCCGAGCTCTCGCAACTGCACGAGCGAGTTTGGCAGGTGATGCAAGGCGTCGCCCAGGCCTTGTGGCCATCCATCTCCATGCCCGAGGGCCTTGGAGAGCTTGCAGAGAAGCTGAAGGGAGCGCGGCGACGCTTCCGATTGTGGAAGATATCGGCCTGCGTCAAGGCGCTAGGGAGGCCTGGGCCATGGTGAAGACGCGGTACACGAAGGCTGACCCAAACCACATGGCCGAGGTCGGACCTATGGGGCCCGATGGGAAGGAGATCCGTGTAAGCTTAGTATACGGCCAATTAGAATTGGCCGCAAAGTATTCCCAGCAGGACTGTAAACTAGACAGCCTGTTAGATGGCATTGAAGAGGAATACAATCAGTCAGAATGACTATGTAATTTTAATTGACATGTGTAATGTCTTCTAGCCGGATTGTAGATCGTTTGTCATGGCCGACCTTTTCGCTTCAGCCTCGGGACCTAACGGTCCGGAGTGTGTCCGAATACCCATGCGGTTATGTAAGAACCGGGGTATGCGTGGAGACCAGGCGTAGGGGTCATTAATGCTTGAACAGACAAGTGCCCAACTAGTTATGTTATATTACATGGTTAGTAAGAAACATCTTCCAGGGAGAATAGTTTCGTTAGGGGTTCCTTTCCCTGGGAGGCATGCCCTAAAGTGCATGTCCATGCTGCGAAAAGAGACGCAGGAAAAATCATCTGGGGCGCATAAATAAGTAAGTGAAAAGATCATATTTAGTTCACCGATCGAATATTCCCTTAAGAACGCTAGCTTTCAGCTTCACCCAGTCTGAGGTACACATCCGGCTGACCCGGCAGTAACAATCGCAGAGGTGCTCCCTTTACCACCTAGCCGAACGATCGGGAACGTAGGGGTAAGCACAGGAGCCAGGCAACCCAGCTTGGCCAAAACTTAAGTCATATCGATGCATATAATGGTGAATAAAGGTACATGCGGAAGTGTGACACATGTGTTGGGCATGAAGCCCATATAAATAAGCTTCTGTTGAAGGAAGCCCCCAGGTTTAATGAGCGCGGATAGCGTGTCACTTATTGAGCCTCTAAAGGCTATAAGAGAAAGGAAGGGGAGAAGGAGAGAAATGTAAGACAGGAAATATAAAAAATGGACAGAGGAAGGAGACGAACACAGAGTCTGGCTCTAGGCATAGAATCTTCGGAGACGGGCTGCGTTCCATGGGTTCGGCTCGAGTCGGTTATCCGATGCATCTCGCAGGCGGTACGCTCCACCTGTCAGGACTTGGTCAATTATGAAGGGACCTTCCCACTTGGGCTTGAGTTTGTCCTTTTTCTTGTCTGGCAGGCGTAGAACTAATTCGCCAACGTCGTAATTTTTGGCCCGTACTTCTCTGCTTTGATATCTTCGAGCCTGCTGTTGATAGAATGCGGAACGGGCTTTTGCCATGTCACGCTCCTCCTCCAAGGCGTCCAAACTGTCCTGCCGATCGAGCTCGGCTTCTCTTTCTTCGTACATGCGCACTCGAGGTGAGTCATGAATTATGTCGCAGGGCAAAACTGCCTCTGCGCCGTACACCATGAAGAATGGTGTGTATCCGGTGGTGCGATTCGGCGTGGTCCGCAGCCCCCAGAGTACGGAGTCGAGCTCCTCAACCCAGTGTGTATTAGATTCCTTAAGGGACCGCACTAATCTGGGTTTGATGCCGCTCATGATAAGAACATTTGCACGTTTGACCTGGCCGTTAGTTTGAGGGTGATAGACGGAAGCATAATCGAGCTTGATGCCCATGTTTTTGCACCAGAGGTTGACCTCATCGACCCTAAAGTTCGTGCCGTTATCAGTGATGATGCTGTGGGGGACGCCATAACAGTGTACGACCCCGGATATAAAGTCTATCACCAGTCCGGATTCGGCCGTCTTAACAGGCTTGGCTTCTATCCATTTTGTGAACTTATCCACCATGATGAGTAAGTATTTTTTCTTATGGGTTCCGCCTTTAAGGGGTCCAACCATGTCAAGCCCCCAGACCACAAAGGGCCAAGTGATGGGGATAGTTTCGAGGGCGGTGGGTGGCATATGGCTTTGGTTTGCAAAAAGCTGGCAACCGACGCATCGTTGGACTAAGTCCTGAGCGTCTGCCCGGGCCGTCGGCCAATAAAAGCCTGTACGGAAAGCCTTGCTTACAAGGGACCAAGCTGCAGCGTGATGACCACCGAGTCCGGCATGAATTTCAGCCAGCAAATTACGCCCTTCCTCTTCGGAGATGCACCTTTGAAGGACTCCGGTAGTGCTTTTCTTATAAAGCTCTCCCTCATGGACTTTATAGGCTTTAGATCGCCGCACTATGCAGCGTGCCTCGTTTTGGTCCTCTGGGAGTTCCTGCCTAGTAAGGTAGGCTAGGAATGGTTCTGTCCACGGGGCGATGACGGCCATTATTACGTGGGCTGAAGGTGTGATTTCATTGGCAGAGCCTCCAATTATGTCAGATTGTTCGGTGTCGGGCAGTGCGGTTGGGTCCGGGCTGTTATTGCCGGGTTCCCCTTCCCATACTACGGATGGCTTGAACAGCCTTTCCAAGAAGATGTTGGGGGGGACTACATCGCGTTTTGCACCGATGCGTGCCAGGACATCTGCCGCCTGATTGTTTTCCCGGGCTATATGGTGAAATTCAAGCCCTTCGAACCAAGCTGACATTTTTAAGACGGTGTTGCGGTAAGCTGCCATTTTTGGATCCTTGGCATCGAAGTCTCCATTTATTTGGGATATCGCGAGGTTCAAATCCCCGCGCACCTCTAGGCGTTGAATGCCCATGGATACTGCCATCCGGAGACCGTGTAAAAGGGCCTCGTATTCGGCTGCATTGTTGGAGTCTGTGTTCATAATCTTAAGTACATATTGAATTGTGTCTCCTGTGGGGGACGTCAAAACAACGCCAGCCCCTAGACCGGCCAACATTTTGGAGCCGTCGAAATGCATGATGCAGTTTGAATACGTGCCGTACTCTTTAGGGAGTTCGGCCTCCGTCCATTCTGCGACGAAGTCGGCCAAAACTTGCGACTTGATAGTTCGCCATGACTTATAAGTTATGTCGAATGGGAGGAGCTCAATGGCCCATTTTGCAATCCGGCCCGTTGCGTCGCGGTTGTTTATAATATCGTTAAGTGGTACTTCCAAGGCTACTGTTATTGAACACTCTTGAAAGTAGTGTCGCAGCTTCCGGGGTGCCATGAATACCGCGTACGCAATCTTTTGATAATGCGGGTACCGTAATTTGCACGGAGTGAGGATAGTGGACACATAATAGACCGGCTTTTGAAGGGGGAATTTGTGTCCGTCCGTTTCTCGTTCGACGACAAGCACTGCGCTTACAACCTGATGGGGTGCTGCAATGTACAATAGCGTTGGTTCACCAATGTTTGGCGCGGCCAGGACTGGGTTTGTTGCCAATATGGCTTTTATTTCGTCAAGTCCGGCCGTGGCGGCATCCGTCCACTCGAAGTGTTCGGTGCGCCGAAGGAGGCGATAGAGGGGTGGTGCCTTTTCTCCCAAGCGGGAGATAAAGCGGCTTAGAGCCGCTACGCATCCGGTTGATTTTTGTATTTGTTTGAGGTCCTTTGGGATATCCAATTGTGACAAAGCTCGGATCTTGGCTGGATTTTCTTCAATTCCTCTACCGGATACAATGAAGCCCAAAAGCTTTCCGGCTGGAACGCCGAAAATGCATTTTTTTGGGTTGAGCTTGATGTCGTATGTTCGGAGGTTATCAAATGTGAGCCTCAAGTCGTCTATTAGAGATTCGACATGTCTTGTTTTTACGACCACATCATCTACGTATGCCTCCACTGTTTTGCCGATCCGGTTTGCGGACATGTATACGAATCACGCGCTGATATGTTGCGCCGGTGTTTTTGAGCCCGAAGGGCATTGTGTTGAAGCAGAATGGGCCGTATGGTGTGATGAATGCCGTTGCGGCTTGGTCTGACTCTGCCATCTTGATTTGATGGTAGCCGGAATATGCGTCGAGGAAACACAACGAATCGTGTCCTGCGGTAGCGTCGATAATTTGATCGATGCGGGGGAGGGGGAAGGGATCCTTTGGGCAAGCCTTGTTAAGGTCTTTAAAATCAACGCCTGAGGTGCGAGATTTGTCCTTTTTTGGTACCATCACCAGGTTTGCTAGCCAGTCCGGATGTTTTATATCTCTGATGAATCCGGCCTCCAATAGCTTGGCTAGTTCCTTTCCCATGGCCTGTCTCTTGGGTTCGGAAAAACGTCGAAGAGCTTGTTTGACAGGTTTGAATCCTTTTAGGATATTTAAGCTGTGTTCGGCCAGCCTGTGTGGGATTCCTGGCATGTCTGAAGGGTGCCAGGCGAAAATGTCCCAGTTCTCGCGTAGGAATATTCGCAGTGCGCCGTCTACATCAGGGTTTAATTGTGCCCCGATGGAAGCTGTTTTATTGGGGTCCGTTGGATGGACCTGGAATTTGACTATTTCATCCGCTGGTTTAAAGGAGGTGGACTTGGATCTTTTGTCGAGTATAACATCGTCCCTGTTCACAGTGGAGCGCAGCGCAGTCAGTTCCTCAGCCGCTAGGGCTTCGGGTAGTGCCTCAAGGGCCAGTGCGGCTGTCTTGTTTTCGGCGCGTAGTGCTATGTCCGGATCACTAGCGAGGGTGATAATTCCGTTTGGCCCGGGCATCTTGAGCTTCATGTACCCGTAATGGGGTATTGCTTGCAAGATTGTAAACGCTTCCCGCCCTAGGAGAGCGTGGTATCCGCTACTGAACAGGGCCACCTGGAACGTGACCTCTTCGGACCTGTAATTATCTGGCGTGCCGAACACCACATCTAGTGTGATTTTTCCTGTACAGTGCGGTCCCTGACTGGGGATTATTCCTCTAAAGGTTGTGCTACTTCGCTCAATGCGGTTCCAGTCTATTTCCATTTTTTGAAGGGTTTCCTCATAAATGAGGTTCAATCCGCTACCTCCATCCATGAGTACCTTGGTGAGGCGAAAGCCGTCCACTATTGGACTGAGGACCAATGCGGCTGGTGCTCGGGCTGTTCGGAATTTAGGTTCATCACTGGCATTAAAAGTAATAGCCATGTCACTCCATGGGTTTATTGTTGCTACTTGGTAGACTTCGGCAAGGCTGCGGAGTGTTCTTTTTCGCATATTATTTGATGCGAAAGTCTCGAAGACTGTTAATACCGTACTGATGTCCCTGGGGTGGCTTTCTGTGGCCTCGGAAGTAGGATATCTTGACCAATTTTGGCCACCTGCCGGAGTGTCCAACATGCTCTAAGGCTGTGAGTTGGTGTGGCGCCCTCTGTACTGTGAATTTGACAGGGTCTATTAAGCCATCCTTCCAGTATGGTTCCATGCCCTGTAGAGGGTTTTTGCTTTTTGATATTTAACCCGGGTGTCTGACGATGATGCACCCTTTTATTTCGGACTGTGTTTGTATTCAGGGTCGGATCGTCCCAAAATTTTATTTCGGTTTTCCAGGCGCTTTCCATCGCACAGTACTTTCGTACTATGGACGCCAAGTCAGCGAAGCATGTAATATCACGACGACTTATGGCGTTGAGGATTCCCTTGTCCGTGCAATTATTGCAGAAGATTGAGATCGCGTCTTCCTCGCGGCAGTCCTTTATCATGTTCATAACCAGGAGGAATCTGGCCCAGTAATGATGTACTGTTTCTTCGGGGTTTTGCCTGATTTGGGATAGATCGCTTATGTTCGGGTGGGTGGGTGTAATTAAATCCGAAACCTCACCCAATCTAAAACTCAGAGGCCAAGGAGTTTCCGAACTCGCATGTTTGGATCCTTGGATGTTGTCCAATGAATTCAGCCCGTCGCCTGACTCTAAGTTCAGGTCTTGAGTGATATCCTCCCCTCCGCGGGTATCTAGCTTGGAGGGATCGGGAATCCGGACGTAGCTAGTCCTTAAGATAGATGAAAGGTCGCCGCACCGTCCCTCTACCACGGCGACGTGATGGGTGACTTGGGGAGAGTTAATCTCTCTCAGATCGGGTTTAGGCCCAATCTGGTCGTAATCTGTAGCGACTCCCAGGGCGGCGATGCGATCCAAGAGCTCGTTTATGGAAGAGAGCTCCATTGGATATAACTGCTCGGCGAGTTCCAAGCTGACATGAAGATTGCTATTGATGACCCGAGAGGTCATCATCGGCGTAGCAGCCGAATGGGCGGTCATAAGAAAACCGCCAAGCCGGAGAGTTTGGCCGACAGCCAAAGCTCCCTTAGCAACGGTGTCGTCTTTAAAGACGGGATGAGGCATCCTTCCTGATGGCGACGACACAGAGGAACTCTCAATGAAAGCACCAATGTCAATGTCAAAACCGGCGGATCTCGGGTAGGGAGTCCCGAACTGTGCGTCTAGGCGGATGGTAACAGGAGACAAGGGACACGATGTTTTTACCTAGGTTCGGGCCCTCTCGATGGAGGTAAAACCCTACTTCTGCTTGATTAATATTGATGATATGAGTAGTACAAGAGTAGATCTACCACGAGATCAAGGAGGCTAAACCCTAGAAGCTAGCCTATGGTATGATTGTTGTTCTTACGGACTAAAACCCTCCGGTTTATATAGACACCGGAGAGGGTTAGGGTTACACAGAGTCGGTTACAATGGTAGGAGATCTACATATCCACATCGCCAAGCTTGCCTTCCACGCCAAGGAATGTCCCTTCCGGGCACGGGACGAAGTCTTCAATCTTGTATCTTCATAGTCCAAGAGTCCGGCTGAAGGTATAGTCCGGCTATCCGGACACCCCTAATCCATGACTCCCTCAATGAGTGTTACAAGGGTTGATCTACCTCGAGATCATATGTTGTGGTCTAAAACCTAAGGGTATGATGAATAATATAGTAATGATCTAACGACTAGCCAGGCCTTGGTTTATATAATGTACCGAAGGCCTAGGATAACAAGAGTCCTAGCCGAATAAGTTGGTGGAGAGGAGTCCTTGTCTTGACCACCAAGTCTTGTGGAATACTCCTTGTATGCGGCATGGGCTGCCCGAAGTGGCCCTTTAGTGAACCACCATGGGGGTCCTCGGCCCGATCCAGGACACCGTTAGTAGCCCCCTGAACCGGTCTTCAAGTTGGAGACGCTCCTTGATCCTTCCGAACTATTCTTCATCTTCGATCGTCGGTCTTGAAAACTAGTTCAACAAATCTTCTCATCTTCAATCTTGAGGATCGCCTAAGTAAATCTGAAGAGTTTACACGTCGGATATCCGAGGAGCCCCTTCAAGTTTCCGGCCTTTATCAATGCCTTGTTATTTTTATGCCACACCTCCGGTTTGAAGTTGTTCCTGGGCGGCAGTGTCCTCTTGCGTCCGAGCTCCAAGGCCACATCTTTTGCAGACGAGCACCAACGTTGGACCGCTTCCGAGCTCCAATGCCGGAATGTATCCGAGCTCCAACGTCGGACTATGTCCAAGCTCCAACACCGGACTATGTCCAAGCTCCAACGCCGGACTATATCCGAGGTGTCACAGATCACCTTGGTTCAAAAAATTGAAGGAGTTTAGCCGAGCTTAATGCCGGAAATGCCCTCTATGGAGCCAGCCACTGGCGCCCGGGCTTTATGCCAGACTGCTTCCGAGGTGGTGCACCACCCTGACTGTGGGCCAATTTTTTGTCAATATTTGTGATTGGTGCAATTTATTCTCTGCCGAGATATATAGCCAGTAGCCCTCAAGCTGTGTATCGGTCTAAAACCCGAGATGCGCCTGAAGGATGACATAAGACCGCTGATCCCAGTAGCCCCTGAGACTTAGGTCGATTCGCGAAACCGGCCTGAGGATCAACTCCTAGCTCGGCAGCATACGTAGGAATAGAAACGCAGTGTAATATATTAGAGATAATAGTGATCGGTGATCGGGCCCTTGAGAGAGGGTTTTGAGAAGTTGCCGCAATATATTAGCTTGACGCCAGATAGGTCCAGATGGTACCTATTGTTGTCCGAAGATGCGTTTGCCCATAGTTCGGTCAAGCCAAACACTAAGCACTTTGAATTTTCTGCACTGAACAGGCAACGCAGTAGCCCCCGAGACACTGGTCGGGTGGTAACACCAGATCAGGGGATCGATGTGCCCCTTTAATATTTATAAATAATGAGTGCGAAGCCCAGTAGCCCCGAGCCTTAATGTGGGGCACGGGTGGCCGAATTAAGGATCAAAATCCGTGTGAAAAAAAATTGTTGTGTTTAACACAAACTTCTTGAAAAGAGAATAAAGATCTCTTAAAGGAGCTAGAGCCAGCGAAAGTTGGGCTCGCCAAGGTTGGCCCCAAGGGATTTAGGAGAGCTTTATGTAAGTTGCTCACTTGGTCTTTAAAAGATGAGCTGCAATAAATCGACTTTACTCGCAATTTATGATCCTATGTATCCAAGTATTTTACATCATTAATGCTCGGATCCGTATTGTACAAAACTTTGTTGACCGATCATCGGCTTCCACCTCCTCGGCCAGCAACCGGGGAGTGTTTGTACTTCTTTATAAAGCCTTCATGAGAGCAGAGATTTACGACAAACAAGGCAATCCGGTCATATGGTTTGATAAACAAAGGTACGCGGAGAGATATGTTATATTACTTAATGTAAGAAGCATCTTCCAAGGGAAATAGTCCCACTATAGGTTCCTTTCTTTGGGTCGTCATGCTTATCATGATCATGAAACCTCCCCTCCGATGAATGTGGGTGGAAAATATTGAGGATTTAGTTTGAGGAAAGTTCCCGAACTCTATGGTATTAATGAACCAAAATTTTCACTTCCGTCATTGCCGACCAATGTGATCCTTTAAGATCACTAGCTTTCGGCTTCACCCAGTCTGAGGTACTAACTCAGATGACACGGTAGTAACAATCACAGAGGTGCTCCCTTTACCGCCTAGCCGAACAATCGGGAACGTAGGGGTATGCACAGGAGCCAGGCAACCAAGCTCGGCAAAAATCTTAAGTCAAATTGATGCATATTTATGGCTTTATAACGATGATTACGGAAGGAAGCCCCTGTATATTAAATACAAATTATGATGATATGTTTATTTTGACTCCATTGCGACCGTTTATCAGTTGAAAGTGGCCCATCGTCGGCTTCTACCCCTTTGTAGATACTATGCAGGGTGTCTCCGCAATAAGATGCCAACCCTTAGCCGACGTCTCGGTGCCCGAAGGCGGTTGTGTTAGCGGAAACGAGGCAATCAGATATGCGGGCTTTATAACTTTCACTTAGTCATAGGAGCTTTAAACTGGGAAGCTAGCTACAAGCCCCCAGTCAGTGTTCGGCAATAGCCGAGGTCAAGCCGTAAACACTTCGGCCAATGTTATGAACGGCCCGTCATTTAACACAGTCATCGGATCACTGACCAGTTTACGCTTATTGTGACAGTCAGTTTTCGGCTTTCTCCACTGAGGTGCTTAACCATGCGAGCTGGAAGCACAATCACAGTGGTTCTCCCTTTGCACACCTAGCCGAACAAAGCGGAACTTAGGTGGCAAGCACAGGAGCCGGACAACCCAACTATTTGACCGAAGACATAATTTGAAACTGGTGCATATATAGCAATATCCGAGAATGTTTTTGCCGAATCTCTAAAGGTGTCCGGCGTTGCATTGCGGGACTTATGCTGGAAACACACAACTAGTTTAAAAGTGCCATAAGCTTGGAAAACCAAAAAACGTCAGTAAAAACTTGACGTTCGAGCAAGATCAAGTATTCGGTGCCAATCTGAAAATTGGAAAAAATTGTGCTTCTGTCGTGCTTTAACATGACACATCCGATCTCAAGACTTCACGAGGGTCAGCCTACGGCTTCAAGCTCCTTATACCAAAGGCGAATACTTCTCCGAGGCTAGTTTAGCAAACTAAACTTGAGCGGCTTTTAGAGAGAAAACAGGCTATCCGGCTATTTACCATACACTCGAGTCTAAAAAGGAGCGATAGAAAAAGACTTTGCAATGAGCAAGAAGAAAACACATTTACTATAAAACAACTCATATAAATTTTAAGAGCCCCCAAGTGACTTGGGTAAAAGAATTTTATGTATAATGATTGTATGTACCTACTTATATCATATATGTGTTCACCTGAACTTTAAACGCATCTTAACCGACCGTCGGCTTCTCCCTCTTCGGCCAATTGCCAAAAAGTGTTATGTACTCCACCTGTCGAGAATATCGATGATGTTTCCGATAACTAGGAAATTAGGACATAAGGCTGCATCAGACAAAGCGTGCTCAGGGAACTTATGCTATATTACTGACGAAGTGTAAGAAGCATCTTCGAAGAAAATAGTACCCCCACCGATACCTTTCTTCGGTTGCTCATTGTTACTATGAGACTTGTGCAATAGATTTTTGGTACTCATGAGTTCCGTTGTGTGCCGACCATGATTGAAAACAATAAGAGCGCTAGCTTTAGGATTCACCCAGTCTGGCGTACTAACTCGGATGACCCGGTAGTAACGATCACAGAGGTGCTCCCTTTACCACCTAGCCGAACAATTGTGAACGTAGGGGTAAGCACAGGAGCCAGGCAACCCATCTTGCGAAACACTTAAGTCAACATGGTGCATATTGTGGCGTAATACACGAACAAGGAACGAAGCCATACAAGTATAATCATATGCAATAGGAAAGGCTTCATAAGGGAAGCCCCTAAATAAATGGGGTATTTGAATTTGTGTGTCACGAACAAAGATTTGACAAGGAAGTTAGTCACAAACAACTTTTTGCCAAAAAGTATAATGCTTGGTCGAACCAAACAAAATTTAAAACTGAAAGTTTTTTAGCATGAAAGCGACTTAGCTGGTTAATGTGTTGATGACGCGATTCGGGCTTGTGGCGGGATGAAGACACCCATTGATCTGTGACAGATCCGACAAGGTTCGCAGTCCTCGGCATGGCCGAGGTCCCATCCTCCAAGCCCGATGTGTTCAAGCAAGGAGTTCGGCACTCCGAGGTAGTGACACGGCTCGGCCAATGCAGGCTGGCAGAGTGACGCCGAAGTCCCCGGCGTGGGTTAATGAAGTGATGGCGAAGGCCCCAGTCCAGCCGAGGTGACGTGGTATGTCAGTACACCGAGGAGACAACACTGCCCGACCCGGATCATTTACCTATGCACGAAAAGTAGTGCGAACCAGAGATAATAGTAATAATAATAAATAAAAATCGTTGCATAATTAATAATTTAAGCAAAGTGAGTAATAGAAGAAATATGGCCCGTGTGCCGAACACTCGATGAGGTAGAGCTCTCTCAGCGATGCCGAAGTCCCTGAGGCAACCGAACATGTCGGTATGGCGATTCGACCAACAAGGTGATCACGCGAGCCGATTTATGCCGATTGGGACAATGACGTCGGCTGGCCAAAGTGACCGCGTGACGCAATCGAAGTCGATCACCTACACACATAAAATAGTGCGGTCCAAAAAGGATAATTCTTTTCGCAAAAATAATTTATTAAAATAGATGTGGCCTGGCGCCGAAGTCAATGTCGATGCAGGGCGTCGGCGTGACGTGGTGAAGGCGTGTCAAAGCCTGAATTCACAGGCCGGTCTGAGTTCCGGATGCGGCATTCGACGAACTGTATACGGAAACTGACCGAACCACCACGCGATCGTTGTTAATGCGGCCACCATTTGATAGTCCTGTGTACAGATGATGAAACGAATCAGAGTAATAATTCCTTGGAAAAAAATAAACCCAAGCAAGAAAAAATAATAGGATTAATAGTACCTGGTTTATCTGTTATAGCAATCTGAAGAAAGGTTACTCCCAAAATTGGGACTCAATCCGCACACCCATTGCCTGATGGGCGATAAAGCGACGGCATGGCGACGTTGGCAAAGGTAGGCTTGCCGAGGCAAAGCCCCCAGTCCAACTAACGTGACAAAGCTGGTCGGCTGGTGACGCCGAAGTCACCGGAGTAGGTTGATGAAGAAATAGCAAAGTCCCCGGTCTAGCCGAGATGACGGAGCGGGTCGGTAAGGAGACGTTGCAGCTGCCATGTCAGCCGAGGTGTTGAAGCAGTTCGGTGTGATGGACATCGGCTTGAAGAAGCAACAGTGCGGCCATGCCGACGCTGGTCATAACTTGTGACGTGGTCAATGCCGGTTTGATGAAGTAACCGAGCGGCGATGTCGGCGCGCCTGACCCATGCAATCCGTGGGGCGATGGTGTTGGTGATGATTTATCCTTCGCGATGCCGAACTCTTGTTCTGCTTGCCGAGCTGATGATCTGCTAAGGTTAGGCTCCACTCAATGAAGCGACGATCTGTCTAGCGCAGGTCGGCAGACATGGAGCAATGTTATCGGACTGGTTTGGCACCAGCGCGATGGTGAAGAGTGCCTCAGAGAAGGCTTAAAATTTTATGGGCACGTGTTAAAAACAACGCACAATACCCTACAAGTAAATTCCTTTGAAAAGGTTGTCCAATATCACGTTCGTAAAGAAACATGAATTCTGATCGGATCCGTATTCGTGCAGAAAACAAATCCGAAAAGTGATGCACCAATCAGAAGGTTCCGGGAGTTTGGACGGTCGGATCGAGCTAAAATTTTGAGGGGTGGTAGATATAGGAATTCCGCAGCCGATCAACGGTTGGATCTTCCAAAGGACGTCCGAGCTAGGTGCTGGAGACCACACCCTAAACTTGTCCAGATTTGACATGGCTTCGGTATATCGTAGATTGCCAGAGATTCCTCCATCGGAACTCGACGAAATTTTGCATGGTTGTTGTAGAATCAATTCCGCACAATTCCACCAAAGGAATCGTCAAAGCGATGCTCGAGGAGGTGGTGGCAGCGGATACAAGTTTGCTGTTCGGAAAGACAACACGGTCGCCCGAGGGCAATGTTGACGTTGAGCCCCCGAGCTCCATGGATGATTCCTCCATGATCTTGATAGAGATCGGAGTTGATGTTGATGAAGGTCCTCGTCCGAACATGATGATTGGAGGTGGGGCACAGTCCTTGGTCAAGCCAAGGTGACCAGTCGAGGCGGCGACGAAGACGCGGACGTCGCAGTTGATCTGCAGACGAGCCATCGATCCTTTTGCCGACCACACAGCGGAACTCTCAATGAAAGCACCATTGTCGGTGTCAAAACCGGCGGATCTCAGGTAGGGGGTCTCGAACTGTGCGTCTAGGATCGATGGTAACAGGAGACGGGGGACACAATGTTTACCCAGGTTTGGGCCCTCTCTATGGAGGTAATACCCTACTTCCTTCTTGATTGATCTTGATGAATATGAGTGTTACAAGAGTTGATCTACCTCGAGATTATATGTTGTGGTCTAAAACCTAAGGGTATGATGAATAATATAATAATGATCTATCGACTAGCCTGACCTTGGTTTATATAATGTACTAGAGGCCTAGGATAACAAGAGTCCTAGCCGAATACGTTGGTGGAGAGGAGTCCTTGTCTTGATCACCAAGTCTTGTGGAATACTCCTTGTATGCGGCATGGGCTGCCCGAAGTGGCCCATTAGGGAACCGCCATGGGGGTCCTCGGCCCGATCCACCTGGTCGGGAGACTATGTGGTGAGTACCCCCTAGTCCAGGACACCGTCAGGGACCCCAGCCGGCGGCTTCTCCAGGGGAGAGACCTTGGACCTCGTGGCAACTACAGCGGGGGACAAGACCTCCCTCACCGGATAATCGTCAGCATCATCATCATCGGGCAAGGCGTGGAGGAGGTCGTCCTTGCATGGAGGGGAAGTTTCCCCTGTCACCTCCGGAGTCGCCTCTGAGTCCAGCTCCTCCTTCTCTTCGTCGGAGTCATCGAAGGACACCATCACCGGAGCCGTCACCACCGGGGCCTCTGTAGGTGCTGGCGGCACGAGCCCGCGCCCGTCAAAGGTAGGCATGGCAGCGGCGATCTTTGCCCCATCAGGGTGGTAGTACAAGGGAATGTGGGTGTCCGGCAGATACCCCTGGTCGTTCCCGACCAAGAGGCGGAGAGCCGCGCCCAGCTCCTCGTCCAACAAGGCATCCGGGCATAGACGAAGGTCGTCCTCCTCGTCCCCGAGCCTCCAAAAGGGGCGCGGACGCGCCTGGAGTGGAGCCACATGCTGTGCCAAGAATTCCTTGACGATCATGGCCCCCGTCAGCTTCGTCGCCTTTGGGTCGTCAGGCTTCAGATCGGCGGTCATGTTCGCCAGCACCTGCTCCGCCCGGGGATCGGTAAGCCTCGCGCGGAGCCACCCGTCGTAGGGCGTGGGCATCTCCATCGGCAGCACCAACCGAGGGTGGGAGCAATTGGCGTCCATGAGGACCCACTTACTCCTGAAGCCCTCGGCTTTCTTCCCGGCCTTCGAGATCGAGTTGGTCCCGTTGGCCAAAATGAAGTTGGCACACCCCGAGCAGTGGCCGTCCTTGTTCCGGAGGAAGAAGAAGTGGCGAAGCAGCGCCACGGGCGGCATCACCCCCGCGAATGCCTCACAATAGAAGGCGAAGATTGACAGGAGGAGGATGGAGTTTGGATGCAGATGAAGGGCATGCAGCAGGGACTCATCAAGTCGGGCAGTTGCCGAGTCAGCATGGGGAAGCGGAGATGCCCACGTCCTGTCAATCACCACGCGTCAATCAAGGCCGTAGGCGATTGGGGCCCACGGCCCTCCACACTTGCCCCTTTGGCTTTGCCTCGAAGCCAAGTACGAGCGCGCCTTGGGCCCGGGGACTATTGTCGGCATTCTGGGAATGGGGGTCCCCAGACTTGCTTCCCTGCGGCCCACGGTGTGGCACTCTCAGCGGCCTGGTATGGCCCATATTCATCAGCAACTGATCAATACCCTCGTGAGGGGGCTAAGCCTCGCGAGGCAGACGACACAAGACCTCCTTGGGGGCGGCCTCACTAGGCTGGCTCCCGAGGAGCGGAGATATCAAGGCAGGGGGCACCTCGTGAGGTTCGCGTGACGTGAGTCATGACGACCAAGGCCAGGCAGGCACCAGCGGGCGCAGTGTACCAGTTTCTTCTTTCGTTCTAAAGAGGCAGGCGCAGGCGAGGAGTCTCGAGGCGTCAGACAAAGGTTTCCATATCGGTGCAACAAGACCAAGACCAACAGGAGGACAGGACGGAAGTCATCGCGGAGCCCATGACGGCGTCACCACTAGAGCCTTTGGCAGGCGAAGACCACCTTTAGTCAGGATAAATTGTACTAGTTGTCTCCCTTCAAAATTGGCCGTTGTGGCATCCCTTCATGTCAGCGTTCTGGGAATGGGGGTCCCCAGACTTGCCTGCCTGCGGCCTACAGCGTGGCTTAGCAGCAGGCCGTACGGCCCATCTTCGTCAACAAGGCACCCGAGACCCTCGCGAGGGTCCAAGCCTCGCGAGGTAGACGATGCAAGACCTCCTATGGAGTGGCCTAGCCAGGCAGGCTCACGAGGAGCAGATATATCAAGGCAAGGCAAACCTCATGAGGCTCTCGTGACGTGAGCCATGACGAACGGCACCAGGCGGGTGCCAAGCGGGCGCCAGTGCGCGCAGCGTCTCTATTTCCTCTTTGGTGCAAAGGAGGCTAGCGCAGGCGAAGAGTACCGAGGCATCAGGCAAAGGTTGCCATATTGGTGCAACGAGACCAAGACTGGAAGATGGCAAGGCGGAGGTCATCGTTGAGCCTAAGACGGCGTCACCCCAGGGCTTTTCGTAGGCGAAGACCGCTTTTGTCAGGATAGCTTGTACTAGTTGTCCCCCTTCAAATTTGCCCGTCATTGTTGGCTCCCTTCCCGCTCGATATTTGGGAAGAGGACCAGGGCCTCCATAAATTGGACTATCCACCACAGTAGGAGGCAACTGATCCCAAACTAGTTCAGATCATCCTCAACTACACAAGCACAAGAACACCTCAACCTCAGGAGGCTGTTCTTCCCTTGTACTGTTCATCATCAGCCCAAGAGGCAATCCACCACCACCACACTAGAGTAGGGTATTACACCACAACGGTGGCCCGAACCAGTATAAACCCCGTGTCTTTCTGTGTTGCAAGTTCGTCGAGTTCATCCGCGGGATCTTAGCAAGCTAGAGCGTAGATCGGTAGGAGGGAGAGACTTCATGCGCACCCCAGTGTTCAAACCTTAAGGGTTTGCTGGAACCCCACATCCGACATTTGGCGCGCCAGGTAGGGGTGCGCCGGAGCTCCTCTCCACCATCCTGCGCCCCGTGCCGCCGCGCTTCGCTTCCATGGCAGGTGCGCTGACATCCGCCTCTGCGACCGACACCAGCAGCAGGGAGTCTGGGTACCAAGACCTGGCCCCCGCCCTGCGGCGAGTGCAGTGGTCAGCCAAGTTCAAGCCGGAGATGCCGCCGCGTTACGACGGCGCCGCGCAGACTCCGGCACCCTTTCCCTACAGCGAGGAGGTTGCCCTCGACGCCGAGGCGACAAAGAAGATCATGGCCAACTGGTTCCCCATGGCCCTCGCCGGCGAGCCATGTGCCTTGCTGCTCAACCTCCCGGGGTCCACGATGGCGTCCTGGGGGGAACTCCGTGACCTCTTCACCGCATGCTACATGGTGCCGGCGCACCACACGGTCGCGGCGCTGCTGGGTGGCTCTCAAGCACCACCTTCAGATCGCCATGTCAAGCATTTCTTCCGTCAGATTGGGGCAGCCTCCAAGCGCCCGGGGGCTCCGTCGGCTTGGGCTACGCCGGAGGCCGACCTCACCTTCGATTCAGAAGACCACCCCGGCTCCACCGCCGGCTCTGGCGTGCTCCCAATGCTCTGCACGCCTACCATCTGCAACGTGGCCGTCACCAAGACCCTCATCGATGGCGGTGCCGGCCTCAACTTGCTCTCCGTAGAAGCCTTCAGCCTCCTCCACGCGCCGCCCGAGCGGCTCAACCTCAACAAGCCTTTTTGGGAGTGGGTGGTGGAGCTGCCCACTCTCTGGGGTAGATCCGCCAACCCGCCACCTTCGGCACGCGCGACCACTACCTCACTGTGCTGGTGGACTTCGACATCGCCCGCATCGGTCTCCTATACAATGCCATACTTGGGTACCCGGCTCTTGCTCAGTTCATGGCGGCGACTCACCCGACCTACAACCTCATGAAGATGCCAGGGAGCAAGGGCATCCTCACCATCAAGGGGGACACTAAGGAGGCAGTGACGACGCTCAGGCTCACCTTCAAGACCCGCGCAGAATAAGAGCCAGCCGCGCCAAGACGCCCGAGACCAAGGAGACCGCACCCGCCAAGAAGAAGCAGTTGTTCACCCATGTCGGATCACGGGTTCCGGTAGACCCTTAAGGTTCGAACTCTGGGGTGCGCACGGAGATCCAACCCTCCACCGTCTCGTACCTCGCCGAATTGCAGGGACCTAAACTACTAACAAGAACAACAGAAGAGACGCAAGATTTATACTAGTTCGGGCCACCGTTGTGGTGTAATACCCTACTCTAGTTTGTGGTGTGTGGATTGCCTCTGGGCCGATTTAAGAACAAGACAGGAAGAACAGTCAGCGAGGGTTTGTTCTTGGTGGGTGTGATGAACTGCTAAGTGGTATCCCGTTGCTCTAGCCTGAGGAGCGGGTTTCTCTCTCTCTCTGGATTCCGAATGCTCGATCTGATCGTCCCTCGTCCTTTTCTTCTCGTCCCCCCTCATCTGAGTGTGGCTACCCATATTTATAGGCGAAGGCCCTAGGCCTCTTCCCAAATATTGAGCGGGAAGGGTGCCAACAACTGGCCATTTTGAAGGGGAACAGCGGGTACACTTATCCTGACTAAAGTTGGTCCTCGCCTGCCAAAGGCTCCGTGATGACGCTGCTTGGGCTCCACGATGATCGCATTCCAGCCGTTGGGGGCTGGTCTTGGTCTTGTTGCACGAAAAGGATGCCTTTGCTTGATGATATTGCTCGCGCTTGCTCCCTTTGCACCAAAGAGGAAAGGAGGGAGGCTGGCGCTGGCCGGCGCCGATCGGGCGCCCTTGGTCGCCATGGCTTACGTCCACGGGCACCTCGCGAGGTACCCCGCCTTGAGTTCTCCGCCTCCTCATGAGCCAGCCCCGATGAGGCCGCTGAGGAAGCTCTTGGCCGCCCCGCCTCATGAGGCTTGGCCCCTCGCGAGGGTCTTGAGCTTGTGTTGATGAAGATGGGCCGTCCTGGTCTCCCTTTAGCCACGCCAAGCAGGCCGCAGTGTGCAAGTCTGGGACCCCTGCTCCCGTGAACGCCGACAAGAGCCCCGGGCCACGACGCCGCCGGACTTTGCCGTGCGTAGAGGCGAAGGGCAGGTGCGGCGTTGTTGGTCTAACAGCCTGCGGCCTTGGGCGCCGCATGGCGGTTGATTGGACGTGGGCGCATGCATCCCCCACGACGCCTTTGGTAACCGCCTCGGATTCGACAAGGTCCTTGCATGCGAGTTGGGCATGATGATCGGTGATCGTGGAGGCCGACGGTTGGCCTCACGCCAAGCTATAAGTACGAACGGCGTGCGCTCCTCCGATCTATCATACGCTTCTCCTTTTCCTCGTCTCGTCTTGCTGCCATGGCTCTGACCCGCCAGTTCTCCAGGGAGGAGAAGGGAAAGGCTCCTCAAGAGGATCCTGACCCGCTCCCCCCAAAGAAGCGGCTTGCCCTCTGGTGTCAAGGCAGGAGCACACGCGAGGAGGCGCCCGTGCCCTGGTGCGTGCAACCGCCACCAGGGTTTCCTCTTCCCTTGTACGCGCAGATTAGTGGCCCTGAAGGAGGTGACGCTGGGCGCCACGAGCGGCGCCGTCGACGACGCCGGTGGGTCATGAAGGTGTGCGTCTTCCCCCTGGAGTCCATGCCGAGGGCTCCTGCCGGGAATTCATGCTCCGCGTCGCCGCGCCTCCTAAGTCTTGGATCCTCCTTCCTTCTTTCTTCGCCTCCGTCGTCCGGCAGGGGGAGCCCCTCGACTACTGCGTGCAAAGACGCCGGCTGCGGCACCCTCCCGACCGGGGCAGAGGTCGCAGTAGTTGCCCCGGGCGAGGTCTTCATGACTCGAGGCTGGGACGAGGTCACCCGGGTCTGCAGGACGAGGGGCGCCCTCATGATCCACCTGGAGTAGGACGGTGCTTCGGTGATGTCCTTCAAGCTCTTCGACGCGGAGGGTCGCCGGCTGGAGTGCTGCCCCGGGAGAGGTGGTCGGGGTCCTTCTGTGGTGAGACAGAGGCCAACCGCCCGCTCCCTTGGCAGCTTCTCGAGGCGGCAGGCTGGAGGATCCAGCGACTCCGCCGAGCTCTTTCACGACGCCAGAGACAAGCGGCGACAGCTACGAGCCCCGAGCCTGCGCCCGCTCCCGGGCAGGCGAGCCGAAGCTCGTCAGTCGCCGCCTTGATCTGGATGGGGTTGGCTCCGGACCGGGTGGCCCACTGTTGATGGTGGCGTCTGCAGCGGTGGTCCCTGTAGATAGGACTCCTTAGGACTCGCGTCTTTTGTTCCTGCGAAGAGCCAAGAATGTACCCGCGGGGGCTTGTAAGACTTTTGTAGCTTCGTTTATCAATATGATCCTTGTTATGAGGCTATGCGGGATGCTCATTCCGTTCTAGCCCAGTTCTTTCCTTTCAGACCTTGTGAGGGCTTGGTGCTCTGTGCCAACAGGTCCCAGTCCCAAGGCGGCCTCAGCCGTCGCTGGTATGCCAGGTCGCGATGCCGTGGTCAAGGCCAGGAGGTGAGCGGCCCGAGGTCCGGTAAGAGCCTCTGAGTCGCGATGCTCAGGGGGTCCCCTTTGGCGCTCAAGCAGTCATCATCCGGTGAGAAAGGAGGGCGACGTTGCTAACACGGAGTTGCATTGAGTGTGGGGATGGTGTTGCGCTGACTAGTGTGTCTGGAGGGAGACTTATCTCGAGGGTTAGGACGATGCTTCCTGGCGTGGTGCCAGGTCCGTGCCTTGGCCGACAAGAGATTTCATAGCGAGGCCGTTTCGTGCCCCTTGGAGAGACCCTGCAGGTTCACCACAAAAGGAACAAGAGCTCGCCGGGGCGATCGTTAGTCCTGCCGTTAGTTGCTTTGGAGCGGCGCGAGAGGCCTCGCCCGAGTGTCTTGCCGGGCACTTTCGTGAGCCAGTAGCGGGACTCACGAGGCCCTACCTCAAGGCGGGTTGCTCCTGGCTCTGGGCCTTATCTTCGAGTGTGTTCCTGCAAAAGTGGCTAGATGTCGGTGCTCTACGTCTTCGGGTCCCGGCTCTCGGGCTGGTCTCTATCGTCGCTGGCAAGCCAGGTCGCGATGCCATGGACAAGACCAGAGGGTGAGGGCCGGAGAGCCGGTAGGAGCCCCGAGTCGCGATGCTCGAGCACCCGCCTTTAACGCCAATAAGATGGATTAGATGACACAACTCTACGTCCTCGGGTCCCGGCTCTCGGGCTGGTCTCTACCGTCGCTGGCAAGCCAGGTCATGATGCCATGGACAAGACCAGAGGGTGAGGGCCGGAGAGCCGGTAGGAGCCCTGAGTCGCGATGCTCAGGCACCCCCCTTTAACGTGCAAGATTTCGCCACCCAGAAAAGGGCACCAAATAACAAGCATGGTGGAACGAGAGCATAATCCTAAGGAAAACGCATGAGGGATACATGCCGCTGGGACTGGCCCGAGCGGCTTGGGGATGCAGCCCGAGGCGCCCTAACAGGATAAGCTAAAGTCATGAAATAAAAGGGATACATGCCGCAGGATTGACCCACGGCTGCAGGAATAATGCGGCCCTGAAGGCGCTCCCAGCCGGAAATTAAACTTAAAGATGTCACCTGGTGATGTTGGGGATGAAGGGTTGTCGGTGTAGCAGACTCGGTGGGCTGCGGGAGCCGATCCTCACGAGCCCCAGTGCCGAGGCCTCGGGAGGCTCCGGAGGCGCTGGCGGCTCCTCATGGGCCGCCTCCATCTCCGCCAGGGCTGCGACGTGCCTGACCTCTTGAGCCTCCAGGATGGTCCTTATGAGACGCTGGTGCGCAGGAGCCGCGTTTGGCAGGCCATAAGGCATGCGTCACGTGGCTGGGCGGACCCTGTCGCGAGGGCAGGCGCTCTTGAGATGCGGCTCGGTTGAGCCCTGGTACGTCGATGCAGACGCGCAGCCCACCATCCTCGCCTGGATGGGGGGCCACAGCGGGTAGGCGGCGGCTGCCCCTCATGACCCTTGACTCTTGTAACTCCTGAATGGCCTTGCTGATGAACTCTCGGGGGTTCTGTCCTCCTGGTCTCGCTCCTGCTTGCGGGAAACGTGCTTCGAAACATGCCTCCACGTTGTGCCCAAGCGCCTCGCTCGAGACCTTGGCGAGGTCGGTGGCCCTCCAGGGGAGAGCCCCCGAGCCCTGCCTGAGGAGGGCGCCGGGCGCGCTTTCCTATGTGATGGAAGAAGGCTCCCCCTGGCCCGGCGCGGGCCCTGAGGGGCCTGTCTCTTGAAGAGCCGAGCCGGTCGATGTCTTCTTCTTCTTGGGTGCTGCCTCGGGAGGCGTCCTGCTGCTGTGGTCTGGGTCTTCCAGCGATGCGGCCTGAAAAGCTCGCTCCAAGGAGCACACTGCATCTCTCTCTTCACAGGGCACCGTGATGACCCCGCCGCTTCCTGGCATCTTGAGGATGTTGTAGCCATGGTGGGTCACGGCCATGAACTTGGCCAACGCTGGGTACCCGAGGATGGCGTTGTACGGCAGGCGAATGTGGGTGACGTCGAAGTCGATGAGCTCGGTGTGGTAGTTGTCGCGGGCCCCGAAGGTGACAGGAAGGCGGACCTGCCCGATCGGGACCGTGGAGCCGTCGGTGACTCGGAGAAGGGCTTGGTTGGCTGAAGTTGATTGGTAGGGCACTTGAAGATTGTTGAAGGTCTCCACGGACGGGACGTTGAGCCCTGCTCCACCGTCGATGAGGGTCTTGGTGACCCAGCACATTCTTGATGATTGGGGAGCAAAGCATTGGGAGAACTCCGCTGTGGCTGCGCACTTGAGCTGATCCGCGAGCTGAACATGATGGCGCCTGCCGACCACCTAAGAGGCGCGTGGACTCGAGCTTGGGGAGGACTGCATTCACTTCACAGGCGAATCTGCTTGAAGATCACGGTGGGAGGCTGGGGCTTGGGCTCCGCCCAGATGCAGGAGATCGCGCAAGGCCTCGGAAGCCCCCAGCCCCCTCGTCCTGATGACGGTCTTCGATTCTCCTTGGTGGCGGCCGCAGCGGAGGGAGGCATGCGTTCCCTTGCGGACGATCCTCATGAGGCTGATCCCTCTAGCACCCCCCGCGAGGTGGGTCTTGCCAGCGGTCCTTACGAGGTTGGTCGCGCCACCCTTGGCGCGGGCCGCGGTCTTCCCAGCGTCCTCCATTTCTTCCTCCTCCTTGGTCGTAGCCCCGGTCGTTGCGCTCAGGGCGTCTGCCGACCCTTCCTTCGCGCACGGCCGGATCTCTTGACATTCATTGGTGTTGTGGGTGTGGAGGTCGTGGTACCACGATGCAGCTGCCCTTGGAAGACTCGGGCTGATCTCTCTGCCCGCTTAGTGTCTGGTTACGGCCTTGAAAGTCTGGCAGCCTTGCGCTTTTACGTCCTTGGCCTTGGAATTCTTCTCTTGGGATCCACGGCGAGGCAGCTCGAGGAGGGAGAGGCGCCCTCCTCAGCCTGGCGCATTTGGTCGCCAAGTTGAACAGCTCGAGGAGGTGCAGATCTTCATGCATCGCCAGCTCCTCCTTCATCTTGACGTCAGCGCCGCCCGTCGGAGAAGGCAGAGATGATGGCCTCCTCCGTCACCACAGGGATCTTGGTAGCGCGTTGTTGAAGCGCTGGATGTACTTTTGCAAGGTTTCCCCTGGCTGCTGCTTGATTCGGTGCATGTCGCTCACGGCGGGTGGCCGGTCGCGAGTACCTTGGAAGTTGGCGATGAAGCGGGTGCGCATCTCGGCCTAGGAAGAGATTGTGCACAGGGCGAGTTCAGAGCCAGTGCGGGCTCCGTCCTTGAGCGCCATGGGAAACCAGTTCGCCATGACCTTTTCATCTCCGTTGGCGACGCCGATGCCCGGCTCGTGAGAGCTGGAGGAACTCCGTAGAATCTGCCGTGCCGTGCGTAATGGCGTGGGGGCAGGTAAAGCCTTGAACTTGGCGGGCCCGCTTGACGCCCGTAGCGGCTTCGATGGTGAAAGCGTGGAAACCCGTGGCTGCGGGGGGCCTCGGCCAGCGAAGAAAGCTTGGTCTTGCATGCTGCACTGCGCCCGCAGCTAGGGGCAGCGCAGGTCTTGACGTCTTTGGGCGGGAAGCGCTCGGGCAGCTTCTTGCGGTGAGAACTTCTTGGCAGCTCTGCTCTTCTTCTTGTTGGCGCTGGCGGAGCGGTTCCGCCCGAGGCCGCGCGCTTGAAAACGGGCGCCGTCTTGAGGAGAAAAGCGGCTGAGGCGTCCGGGAGCTTCGCCACGCGGGCGAGTGCGGTGCAGCCGAAGCAGGCGGCGTGGGTCGCCTCCGCAGCGTGGGCGAAGCTTCGGCGGCGGTCGAGCCATTCTTCGTGAAGCGTCGTCGGCAGAAGCGGTAGCGCAGAGCTCATTAGCCGCTGGCGAGTGCAGCTCGGGCCTCCATGGTTGCCAGCAGCGTGGCGCGTGCGGCGAAAGAACCAGCGAGGTGGCGAGGCGTGGCGGTGCGGCCGTCCCGCCTCATGGGACGGGTGCTTTGGGGCGGCGCTTGCTGCTCGTTCCCCGCCCGGGCGGTGGCGGCGTTGACAGCCGGTGACGAAACAGCGAGGCGTCCGCCCGGCAGAAGGCCGTCTGGCGGCGATGGAAGCGAGGGCGGCTCGGCGCTCGGCGCGAGCCCGACGAGCGTCAGACATGGTGGCGGTGGTCGAGGAAGAACGAGGCGATGAAAGGCAGATTCCGGCGCACCCCTACCTGGCGCGCAAATGTCGGATCACAGGTTACAGCGGACCCTTAAGGTTCGAACTCTACAGGAGTGCGCCACGGAGATCCAACCCTCCACCCTCTCGTACCTCGCCCGAATCGCGGGGACCCTAAACTACTAACAAGAACAACACAAGAGACGCATAAGATTTATACTAGTTCGCCACCGTTATGGTGTAATACCCTACTCTAGTTTGTGGTGTGTGGATTGCCTCTGGGGCTGACGAAGAAACGATGAGGAAGAACAGCGTCGCGAGGGTCTGTTCTTGGTGGGTGTGATGAACTGCTAAGTGGTATCCCGTTGCTCTAGCCTGAGGAGCGGGTTTCTCTCTCTCTCTCTGGATTCCAAATGCTCGATCTGATCGTCCCTCGTCCTTTTCTTCTCGTCCCCCCTCATCTGAGTGTGGCTACCCCTATTTATAGGCGAAGGCCCTGGGCCTCTTCCCAAATATTGAGTGGGAAGGGCGCCAACAATTGGCCATTTTGAAGGGGAACAGCGGGTACACTTATCCTGACTAAAGTTGGTCCTCGCCTGCCAAAGGCTCTGGTGATGACGCCTGCTTGGGCTCCACGATGACTGCATTCCAGCCGTTGGGGGCTGGTCTTGGTCTTGTTGCACCGAAACGGATGCCTTTACTTGATGATGTTGCCTGCGCTTGCTCCCTTTGCACCAAAGAGGAAAGGAGGACGCTGCGCGGGCTGGCGCCCGACTGGCGCCCTTGGTCATCATGGCTTACGTCACGGGCACCTTGCGAGGTACCCCGCCTTGAGTTCTCCGCCTCCTCATGAGCCAGCCTGACGCCCTTGGCGCTGAGGAAGCTCTTGGCAAATCCGCCTCGAGAAACTTGGCCCCTCGCGAGGTCTTGAGCTTGTGTTGATGAAGATGGGTCGTCTGGGCCTCCTTTGAGCCACGCCCTTGGGCATTTGGCAGAGCAAGTTTGGGGACCCCCGTTCCCAGAACGCCGACAACCCAAGACAAGGCGGAGACCAAGCAGGTGCCGGTTGACAAGGACCGGTCTTCAGGAGCCACCTTTACCATAGGAACTAGCCTAGACCGGGGACAAGAAGAAGCTTTGGTGAGGATTTTGCGCGCGAACAAGGAGATATGCGCGTGGGAGCCCAATCAGCTGGTAGGGGTCCCAGGAGAGGTGATCGGCAAAGATCATCTAAGGGTGTGCCCCAACATGCGCCCCGTGAAGCAGCGGGCGAGACGATAGTCCACTGAGAAGCAGGCCTTTATCGTCCAAGAGATACGCAAGCTGGAGGCCGCTGGTATCATTCGAGAAGTTCGATACCCTGATTGGCTGGCGAACCCCGTCGTGGTACCGAAGAAAGGTGGGATGGAATGGATGTGCGTCGACTTCACCAACCTTAACAAAGCTTGCCCCCAAGATCCGTTCCCCCTCCCGCGCATCGATCAAATCGTCGACTCCACCACCGAGTGCGACTTGTTATGTTTCCTGGATGCGTTCTCTGGATACCATCAGATCAAGATGGCGGTGGAGGATGTGGAGAAGACGGCCTTCCTGACACCATGCGGGGTGTACTGCTACACCTGCATGCGCTTCGGCCTTCGCATAACCACGGGCAACCTTTCAGCGGCCGATGCACATCGCCTTAGGCGGCAGCTCGGCAGAACACGAGGCCTACGTTGATGACATAGTGGTCAAATCTACTTAAAGGCGAGGACATTGATTCAAGACTTGGAGGAGACCTTTGAGAGCTTGCGCCGGGTGAACTTGAGGCTTAACCCGGAGAAGTGCGTGTTTGGCATCCCCTCCGGCAAGCTACTAGGGTTCCTCGTATCCCACAGAGGGATCAAGGCGAACCCGTAGAAGATCAAGGCCATCGAAGACATGAGCCCACCACAGACCCTCAAGGAGATGCAAAAGCTGGCAGGACGGGTGACCGCGTTAGGACGTTTCATCTCTAAGCTAAGCAAGCGCGCCTTACCCTTCTTTAAGCTCATGAAGAAGAAGGGCCCCTTCGAGTGGACACCGGAGGCCGACCGGGCCTTCCAAGACCTCAAGAAATACCTCACCAGCCCCCCGGTGATGCTGGCACCACAGCCTCTCGAACCTCTGGTACTGTACCTTGCCGCCACCCTGTACTCCATGTTGTTGCTGGTGGCCAGTTCGGAGGAGCGCCCAGACAAGGGTGTGTGTGGCGCCAAGCGAGCCGATCTGGCCTTGAGGTCAAGAAGGCGCAGCAGAGCCATCAGCGGCAGAAGACCAAGCTCAGTTGGGCAACATTGCAGAAGCTCCTGAGAATGGCCAAGTCTCAGGAAACCCTCCACCTCAGGATATGCCACAATCTCCGCAGGACCCGAGCCTCAACAGTGTGACAGCCCTCGTCGAGTACCCAGTGTGCCTTCGTCAAGACCGTCTGCAAGGGCGCAGGCACGCTACCCCATTCCATAAAAGCTCCCCTCGCACTCTTGGTGGCCTCGCGCCAGGCCTGACACTACTTCGAGCCACCACATCAAGGTCGTCTCATCTTACCCATTGGAGAGGGTACTCGGGAGCCCAAATTCAGCGGAAGGTCGCTGAATGGAACATCGAGTTGCAAGCATTCCAGCTGGAGTTCAGCACCACCAGAATGCGTCAAGGGAGCCTTTTCGCCTATTTTGTGGCAAAATGGACAGATGCCCGGCTCTTGAGGGAAGGAGAAGACCAGTCCACCTCCCCAGTGAAGTGAGGCACTAGGCAGGCTGGGTCATGCATTTGGGCCCAGGCGCCTTGGCGCACCAGGCCTTGAGGCTGGGCGATGCCATCTCGCCCACTCAGGACAAGCTTTACTACGCCGTGCAACTCTGCTTCCAGCACGGCGAGAAGGTCTCCAACAATATCGCAGAATACGAAGGCCTCATAGCAGGCCTGAAGGCTGCGGGGGCTCTGGGGGTGAGGCGCCTTACCATCAAGGGTGAGTCACAGCTCCTCGTCAACTTCTCCAACAAAGTGTACGAGCCGAAGGACGAGCACATGGAGGCCTACCTTGCGGAGGTGCGCAAGATGGGAAAGCAGTTCTCGGGCCTAGAGCTGCAACACGTGCCCCGGGGCACCAACAAGGAAGCCGACGACATCGCCAAAAGAGCATCCAAGCGGCAACAGCAAGAGCCCGATGTATTCGAAGAGCGGCTCTTCAAGCCGTCAGCTACGCCACCTCTTTCAAGCATGACTCATCCTCGGGAGGAGCTCCCACAGCCCCCGGCCACGGGAGCCCCAGCTTGCGGCCCAACCTCAGGAGCTCGGCTGCTCTTGGCGCTCGAGCCCCAGGAGGAGTGCTGGACCAAGGAATTCAAGGAGTACCTGATGCACGGGACGCTGCCGGAGAAGGAAGAAGACGTGGAGCGCGTGGCCCGACAGGCCACGGCGTACTGCATTCAAGACGGCGAGTTGTACAGGAAGCGGCCGAAGGACGTCACGCTGCGCTGCATCTCTAGCGATCAAGGAAGGGGGCTGCTGATTGACATACACGGTCGGGACTGTGGACATCACTCTTCGTCAAGGACCCTCGTCGGCAAAGCCTTCCGCAGCGGATTCTATTGGCCTATAGCACTCAACGATGCAGCCGAGCTGGTGAAGTCCTGCGAAGCTTGCCGATTCCACGCCAAGCAAATCCATCAGCCCGCTCAGGGCCTCCAAACCATTTCGCTCACGTGGTCGTTCGCGGTCTGGGGCTAGACATCTTAGGCCCGTTCCCACGAGCGACAGGGGGCTACCGTTATCTCTATGTCGCCATCGACAAGTTCACCAAGTGGGCGGAAGTGGAAGCCGTTTTAGCCGGCTCTGCTATCAAATTCATCAAGGGCCTTGTGAGCCACTTCGGGGTCCCCAACCGCATCATCACAGATAACGGCTCGCAGTTTACTAGTAACCTCTTCAAAACCTACTGTGCTAACCTTGGAACGCAGATCTGCTACGCTTCGGTGGCCCACCCCAGGAGCAATGGTCAGGTCGAACGCGCCAACGCTGAGGTCCTAAGGGGTCTCAAGACCAGGACCTTCAAGAAGATGCTGGAGGCCTGCGGCAGGGGCTAGCATGATGAACTCCAGTCCATGCTGTGGTCCATCCGTACCACCTCTACCAACCCAACGGGCGAGACTCCGTTCTTCCTCGTCTACGGAGCCGAAGCAGTCCTCCCTCATGAGGTCAAGCATCGCTCCGCGCGGGTCCTGGCGTTCAATGTAATGCAGTAGGACGCCATTTGGGGGATGGATCTCGTGATGGGGGAGGGACGCCGACGCGAAGCCGCATTGAGGGCGGCAAGGTACCAACAAGCGTTGCGGCGGTAACACTTCCGCAACATCCGAGCCTGAGAAGAAAGGCCCAGAGCCTGCGAAGAAGGCCCGGTGCCTGTGAAGAATCTCCGCCCGTGACACTCTCACGTAATAATGAGTGGGGTTGTACACGCCCCGGGGTCTCAGGAGCGCCGGCCTCAGGCCATGGGGCTCCCTCCCACGCCTAGTGGATAACACTTAGCTCCACGCTGGTGAGAATACTTGAAGACTAGATTAGGTGCCGGACGCGGCTTTTCATTTGCTTTCCGTTGTTGGCTCACTTTTCCTTAATCAGAGTTGCTCTTGGTGTTCGTTGCTGATCTGGTTCCCTAGCCTTTTACCGCTTTTTTTGGCTCTAGTTTGCTGTGTTCTCTCTCTCGCATACCTCGCGAGGGGGCTAGGCAGGCGCCCTCACGAGCATTTCTCTTCTCTTTGCCTTCTCGCGAGCCACCCTCGTTCGAGCACAGAAGTAGCACATCTCTCCTAAATCCGTGCCCCTCGGGTACCGCGATACAAGGCGCCAAGTCAATGCTTGGGTGGACGGAAAATCCTTTAGTGCACCTCCTAACGAATTTTTTGCAGTTTCCGAGCAACGAAGACACCACGTGAGGGAAATGGCGTCCCAAACGCACCAGGTTAAGTTATCTTTTGCACAAAACAACAACACGGCATGGGAAAGACACGCAGAATGCATTAACCAAAGAACCATAGTTCGATACATGCCCCTCTGGGCCCATACTGGTTTTGTTTTCCGATGTAGGAAAGAAAGAAAAACTAAGCAAAGCAGCGTTGCAGCAATCCGCAGAGGCTGGCCCTTGGCGACGCCCCGAGCCTAGCCAGACCCCTCCTCGCGCTTCACGGAGGCGCGACGACAAGATGACCCGCTGCCTCCTTCGAAGCGGGCGCGGCGGCTGGTCGTAGCCACCACTGCTGGAGCTGTCACCGGAGGAAGAGCCGCCGTAGCTGGAAGAGATGCGGTCGCCGCCGAGGGCGGGCTCGCCCTAAATCCTCATCGCGACCATCACCAAGGCCGAGCACCTCCTCACCGTCGTTCGTCTCGGGGCAGCACCCGGCACGGCGACCATCTTCCCTGAACACCCTCACATAGAGGGTCGATTCACCATCGTACCTGAAGTGGAGGGTGGACCGCCTGCACGGGCCGCGCGCGCGGGCGAACGTCTGCCAGCCGCGGGCCAGGGCTATGTTGCCCGCGGCGGAAGTCTCGACCGCAACCCAAGAGGCCCTGCTGCAGCAGCCGTCCGCCTGCAGCCAGAGCCCGCCCGGACCAGAGGCCGGCAGTTCGCCGGCGAAGAAGCGCGGAAGTTGGAGCCAGTTACCGGCCGGGCTCTCCGACCAGACAACGAACTCCGACGACATCTCAGCCGAATGGAAGCACGGGCGGGGAGGCCACGCCACCATCGCGCGCCTCCCCTCATCGGCTGAACCACCATGGATGGGACGATCCCCTCCACGTGCCGCGGTGCCACCTCGACGGTGGGCGCGGCGAAGTCATGACATGCTTACCGCAGACGGCGCGGCCGCGCTTGGGTTCCGGGGAACCAAGGCCCTCGCGGGGGGCCTTCCCTTTCTCGGCGGCAGAGAACTTCTTTCGTGGCGCCACTGATGGCACTGCAAGCAATGGATCAGAGAAGCAAGCAAGCGAGGAAGAGATGGGCAACGGGAGCTCCGCCCCCCTCCCCATTTATAGCAAGAGAAGGCCAAGCGGATTCTCCCACGATCGCAGGTAATGATGGTTTTCCTTGTATGTTGCAGGGACTTGTCAAGTCGTGCAGTTGCCAAGGCAGCGTGGGGAAGCGGAGACGCCTCCAATCAACCGCCACGCGTCGACCGAGGTCGCATGCTTTTGGGGCCCGCGGTGCCCGAACTTGACCCTTGGCTTCGCCGCGAAGCCAAGCCCGAGCGCACCTTGGGCCCGGGGGCTATTGTCGGCGTTCTGGGAATGGGGGTCCCCAGACTTGCCTGCCTGCGGCCCACAGCGTGGCTAAGCAGATGGTCATGCAGTCCATCTTCGCCAACAAGGCACCCGAGACCCTCGCGAGTGTCCAAGTCTCATGGCAGACGACGCAAGACCTCCTCTGCAGGTAGCCCTAGCCGAGCAGGCTCACGAGGAGCGGAGATATCAAGGCGAGGCAAACCTCACGAGGCTCTTGTGACATGAGCCATGACGAACGGCACCAGGCGGGTGCCAGTGCGCGTAGCGTCTCTATTTCCTCTTTGGTGCTAAGGAGGCCAGCGCAGGCGAAGAGTACTGAGGCATCAGGCAAAGGTTTCCATATTGGTGCAATGAGACCAAGACCAGAGGACGGCAAGGCGGAGGTCATCATGGAGCCCAAGACGGCGTCACCCCAGTGCTTTTCGTAGGCGAAGACCGCTTTTGTCAGGATAGCTTGTACTAGCTGTCCCCCTTCAAATTTGCCCGCCGTTGTTGGCTCCCTTCCGCCGATATTTGGGAAGAGGACCAGGGCCTCTATAAATAGGAATAGCCACCATAGTAGGAGGCAACTGATCCCAAACTGGTTCAGATCATCCTCAACTACACAAGCACAAGAACACCTCAACCTCAGGAGGCTGTTCTTCCCTTGTACTGTTCATCATCAGCCCAAGAGGCAATCCACCACCACCACACTGGAGTACGGTATTACACCACAATGGTGGCCCGAACCAGTATAAACCCCGTGACTTTCTGTGTTGTATGTTCGTCGAGTTCATCCGCGAGATCTTAGCGAGCTAGAGCGTAGATCGGTAGGAGGGAGAGACTTCGCGCGCACCCCAGTGTTTGAACCTTAAGGGTTTGCCGGAACCCCACACCCGACACTTTCACGCCTACATTTGGGAAGAGGACCAGGGCCTCTATAAATAGGACTAGCCATCACCACAGGAGGCAACTCATCTTGGATCGGATCCATTCAACCAAGTCCAACTCACCAACTCATAGAGTTGAAGAACAACTCTCCTCAGGAGGCTATTCATCCCTTGTACTTGTTCATCCTCGGCCTACAAGGAAATCCACCACACCACACTGGAGTAAAGTATTACACCACAACGGTGGCCCGAACCAGTATAAACCCTCGTGTCTCTTGTTCTTTGGATTCGTCGAGCTAGGCCTTGAGTTTTGATGTGCGAGTAGCCTAGGGGAGAGAGAGATCTTCGTTCACACCCCAGTGTTCGAACCTAAAGGGTTTGCAGGAACCCAGAATCCGACATCCTTATTTGTAAAGATGTGGGTCATCCCAAAAGTAATGTCTTAAATCATAGAAGAATTTTTTCTTTGGTTGGTATGTGAAACTAGGTGGTATGTATATTGCAACAATATAATTAGCATAGTGAGTGTACTAAGGAGTGTTATGAGAAACATTTATTACAGCTAGTTTCTCATCAGAAAAGCTATCATCAATAGGTAGTGGGTCATCAATGATATTTTCTAACCTAGACAAGTTATCAGCTACGGGGTTCTCAGCTCCTTTTCTATCAGTAATATGTAAATCAAATTCTTGTAGCAAAAGAACCCACCTAATGAGTCTAGATTTAGCATATTTCTTTTTTCCATAAGATATTTTATAGCAGCACGACCGATGTGAACAGTTAGTTTGGAGTTAACAATGTAAGATCTAAATTTATCACAAGCAAACACAACAGCTAAAAATTCCTTTTCAGTAGTAGCATCATTTCTGTAAGTGCATCTAGTGCCCCTTAGTGATTTTGGTGTATTGAAGATTTATAGGTTAAGGATCTAATGTGTTTATGAGTGTACACAGGTCTATAAGTCTATGAGGAGTTTGATATTTACAGAGAAAGTCAACCCCTAAAAATGAAGTTCTTCATTGAAGACTTTGATATTCTGAAGACTTTCTGAAGACTTTGAAAGTGAAGAAATTGGTGTAACCTTGAAGACTTGGTATTCATTCGAGGAACATGAGGCGTGAAGACTTTTGTTTTCGTAGTTTCATTTTCTCTTTCTTGAGTCATAGGAAACACCCGTCTTGTTAAAGGGGTTGAGGAAATACTAAGGAAAAATTTCCATGTGATGCTCAACTCAAAATCCTACACCTACCAATCCCTTGAGTGAAGCCATTGGAAATCTCATACATTTGATCAATTTCTTCAAAGGATGTGAGATGCAGTTCTTACATTCACTTTGAGGACTTTGTTCGACCGAGGAGTTAGGAATTCGCCAAAGGCGGATTACCTACGATGAGGAACATGATAGCCCTGAGGAATTTGAACCTCAAATTTCCGACCGTTGTTGTGCTACGCGCCAGCTGTCCCAAAATATCTTATCCATCCAAAGGTCATATCATTGAAGGGCATTTGCATTTATGTCTTATCATGTTGGGCTGCTCACTAGGCTATAAATAGCCGCCCCCTACAACCACTAGTTGGTTGTCTTATCCGAGAGAAACTGACACTTGTCAATTGAGAGCATCCCATCCTGAGAGGACTTTGAGCGAAAATCATCAAGTGAGGAAAATCCAAAACCCAAACCCAAACACCTACAAACCCAAAGTGATTGAGCATCACTGAAGAGATTGATCCTGAGTTGATCCGACGCTTGTTACCTTTGAAGAATGTGCTTCTTCCAGACGGTTAGGCGTCATGGTCTAGAGCATCCAAGAGGAATTGTGGATCGCCGAGTGACTGAGTTTGTGAAGGTTCGGAAGTCACCTGAAGACTTACCACGAGTGATTGGGCAAGGACTGTGTGTCCTCAGCTCAAGGAGAATACGGTGAGGACTGTGTGTGTTGGAAATATGCCCTAGAGGCAATAATAAAAGGATTATTATTATATTTCCTTGTTCGTGATAATTGTCTTTTATTCATGCTATAATTGTATTATTCGGAAATCGTAATACACGTGTGAATACATAGACCACAATATGTCCCTAGTGAGCCTCTAGTTGACTAGCTTGTTGATCAATAGATAGTCATGGTTTCCTGACTATGGACATTGGATGTCATTGATAACGGGATCACATCATTTGGAGAATGATGTGATGGACAAGACCCAATCCTAAGCATAGCACAAGATCGTGTAGTTCATTTTGCTAGAGCTTTTCCAATGTCAAGTATCTCTTCCTTAGACCATGAGATCGTGTAACTCCCGGATACCGTAGGAGTGCTTTGGGTGTACCAAAGCGTCACAACGTAATCGGGTGACTATAAAGGTGCACTACGGTATCTCCGAAAGTGTCATTGGGTTGACACGGATCGAGATCGATTTGTCACTCCGTATTACGGAGAGGTATCCTTGGGCCCACTCGGTAGTGCATCATCATAATGAGCTCAATGTGACCAAGTGTCTGGTCACGGGATCATGCATTACGGGTGCAGTAAAGTGACTTGCCGGGTAACGAGATTGAGCGAGGTATTGGGATACCGACGATCGAATCTCGGGCAAGTAACATACCGTCGACAAAGGGAATAGTATACTGGGGTTGCTTGAATCCTCGACATCGTGGTTCATCCGATGAGATCATCGAGGAGTATGTAGGAGCCAACATGGGTATCCGGATCCGCTGTTGGTTATTGACCGGAGAGTCGTCTCGGTCATGTCTGCATGTCTCCCAAACTCGTAGGGTCTACACACTTAAGGTTCGGTGACGCTAGGGTTATTAGGAAGACTTGTATGTGATTACCGAATGTTTTTTGGAGTCCCGGATAAGATCCCGGACGTCACGAGGAGTTCCGGAATGGTCCGGAGGTGAATATTTATATATGGGAAGTTGTCATACGGACACCGGAAAGTTTCGGGGGCATATCGGTATTGTATCGGGGCCGCCACAGAGGTTCCGAGGGTCCACCGGGAGGGGCCACCCCTCTCGGAGGGCCTCATAGAGCCCTGAGGGCAGGGAACCAGCCACTGGAGGCTGGCGCGCGCCCCTTGGGCCCATGCGCCTAGGGTTGGGGGAACCCTAGTCGGGCTCCCCTTTGCTTGGTGGTGAGCCCCCTCCTGACAGCCGCCCCCCTCTAGATCTCATCTAGAGGGGGCCGGCCCCCTTCCCCTTCCCCTACAAATAAAGGGGCAAGGGGAGGGCTGAACACCTGATCCAAGGCGCAGCCCCTCCCCTCCCCAACACCTCTCCTCCTCTGTTGAGTGCTTGGCGAAGCCCTGTCGGAGTACTGCCTCTCCACCATCATCACGTCGTCGTCTTTGCTGCTGGAGCCTTCTTCCTCAACCTCTCCTCCCCTTGCTGGATCAAGAAGGAGGAGGCGTCGTCCGTTCCGTACGTGTGTTGAGCAGCGGAGGTGATGTCCGATTCGGCACTTGGTCATCGGTGATTTGGATCACAATGATGCGACTCCATCATCCCGTTCATTTGAACGCTTCCGCCTGCGATCTACAAGTGGTATGTAGATGCAATCTCTCTCCCATGACTCGTTGCTTAGATGAACTCATAGATGGATCTTGGTGAAACCGTAGCAAAAATTTTAATTTTCTGCAACGTTCCCCAACAGTGGTATCAGAGCTAGGTCTATGTGTAGTTCTCTATTGCACGAGTAGAACCCAATTTTGTTGTGGTCGTAGATCTTGTCAACTTGCTTGCCGCTACTAGTCTTTTCTTGCTTCAGCGGTATTGTGGGATGAAGCGGCCCGGACCGACCTTACGTGACGCTTACGTGAGACAGGTTCCACCGACCGACATGCACTAGTTGCATAAGGTGGCTAGCGGGTGTCTGTCTCTCCTACTTTAGTTGGAGCGGATTAGATGAAAAGTGTCCTTATGAAGGGTAAATAGAAGTTGACAAAATCACGTTGTGGTTATTAAATAGGTAAGAAAACGTTCTTGCTAGAACCCAATTGCAGCCACGTAAAGATGCAACAACAATTAGAGGGCGTCTAACTTGTTTTTGCAGCAATTGTCATGTGATGTGATATGGCGAGAAGTTGTGATGAATGATGAATGATATATTGTGATGTATGAGATCATGTTCTTGTAATAGGAATCACGACTTGCATGTCGATGAGTATGACAACCGGCAGGAGCCATAGGAGTTGTCTTAATTATTGTATGACCTGCGTGTCATTGATTCAACGCCATGTAAATTACTTTACTTTGTCGCTAAACGTGTTAGCCTTAGTAGTAGAAGTAATAGTTGGCGAGCAACTTCATGGAGACACGATGATGGAGATCATGATGATGGAGATCATGGTGTCATGCCGGTGACAAGATGATCATGGAGCCCCAAAGATGAAGATCAAAGGAGCTATATGATATTGGCCATATCATGTCACTACTTTATATAATTGCATGTGATGTTTATTATGTTTTATGCATCTTGTTTACTTAGAACGGCGGTAGTAAATAAGATGATACCTTATAATAATTTCAAGAAAGTGTTCCCCCTAACTGTGCACCGTTGCTAAAGTTTGTCGTTTCAAAGCACCACGTGATGATCGGGTGTGATAGATCCTTACGTTCGCATACAACGGGTGTAAGACAGTTTTACACATGCAAAACACTTAGGGTTAACTTGACGAGCCTAGCATGTACAGACATGGCCTCGGAACACAAGAGACCAGAAGGTCGAACATGAGTCGTATGGAAGATACGATCAACATGGAGATGTTCACCAACGATGACTAGTCCGTCTCACGTGATGATTGGACACGGCCTAGTCGACTCGGATCATGTAACACTTACATGACTAGAGGGATGTCAAATCTGAGTGGGAGTTCATTAAATAATTTGATTAGATGAACTTAATTATCATGAACATTAGTCTAAAATCTTTGCAAAATGTCTTGTAGATCAAATGGCCAACGCTCATGTCACCATGAACTTCAACGCGTTCCTAGAGAAAACCAATTTGGAAGATGATGGCAGCAACTATTCGGACTGGGTCCTAACACGAGGATCATCCTCATAGCAGCCAAGAAACAATATGTCCTCGAAGCACCGCTAGGTGAAGCACCGATCCCAGAGAACCAAGACATTGTGAATGCTTGGCAGTCTCGTGCTGATGATTACTCCCTCGTTCCGTGCGGCATGCTTTACAGCTTAGAACCGGGGCTCCAAAAAGCGTTTTTAGCAACATGGAGCATATGAGATGTTCGAGGAGCTGAAAATGGTTTTCCAAGCTCATGCCCGGGTCAAGAGATATGAAGTCTCTGACAAGTTCTATAGTTGTAAGATGGAGGAAAACAGTTTTGTCAGTGAGCACATACTCAAAATGTCAGGTTGCACAACCCTTTGTCCCACTGGACATTAACCTCCCGGACGAAGGCGGTCATTGTGAGAATCCTTGATTCGCTCCCTCTAAGCTACAAGAGCTTTGTGATGAACTACAATATGCGAGGATGGTGAAGACCATTCACGAAGTATTCTCAATCTTTGAAGTCGTGAGAGGTTGAAATCAAGAAAGACCATCAAGTGTTGATGGTTAATAAAACCACTAAGTTCAAGAAGGGCAAGGGTAAGAAGAACTTAAGAAGGACGGCAAGGATGTTGCTGCCGCCCGATAAAGCAAGTTGCCGGAAAAAGTCAAAGAATGGACCCAAGCACGAAGGCCAGTGCTTTTATTACAAAGGGAAGGGCCCTTTGGAAGCGGAACTGCCCCAAATACTTAGCGGAACAAGAAGGCCGGCAACACTAAAGGTATATTTGATATACATGTAATTGATGTGTACCTTACCGAAGTACTGTAGTAATTCACAGGTATTTGATACCGTGCCGTTGCTCACATTTGTAACTCACAGTGGGAGCTGCGGAATAAGCAGAGGCTGGCGAAGGGCGAGGTGACGATGCGCGTCGGGAATGGTTCCAAGGTCGATGTGATGCATCGCCCGTCGCTTACTCTACATTTACCTACGGGATTAGTTTTAAACCTCAATAATTGTTATTTAGTGCCAAGTTTGAGCATGAACATTGTATCAGGATCTCGTTTAATGCGAGATGGCTACTCATTTAAATCCGAGAATAATGGTTATTCTATTTATATGAGAGATATGTTTTATGGTCATGCTCGATGGTCAATGGTTTATTCTTAATGAATCTCGAGCGTAATATTACACATATTCATAGTGTGAATACCAAAAGATGTAAAGTTGATAACGATAGTCCCACATACTTGTGGCACTGCCGCCTTGGTCACATTGGTGTCAAGCGCATGAAGAAGCTCCATTCTGATGGAGTTTTAGAGTCTCTCGATTATGAATCATTTGACACATGCGAACCATGCCTCATGGGCAAAATGACCAAGACTCTGTTCTCGGAACAATGGAGTGAGCAACCAACTTATTGGAAATCATACATACCGATGTGTGTGGTCCAATGAGCGTTGAGGCTCATGGAGGATATCAAGTTATGTTCTCACTCTCATGATGACTTGAGTAGATATGGGTATGTCTACTTGATGAAACACAAGTCTGAGACCTTTGAAAAGTTCAAGGAATTTCAGAATGAGGTAGAGAATCAACGTGACCGAAAAATAAAGTTCTTCTGATCGGATCGTGGAGGAGAATATTTAAGTCGCGAATTTGGTACACACTTAAGGAAATGTGGAATCGTTTCACAACTCACGCCGCCTGGAACACCTCAATGTAACGGTGTGTCCGAATGTCGTAATCGCACTCTGTTGGTTATGGTGCGATCTATGATGTCTCTTACTGATTTACCGCTATCATTTTGGGCATACGCTCTAGAAACAGCTACATTCACTTTAAATAGGGCACCGTCTAAATCCGTTGAGACGACACCGTATGAATTATGGTTTGGTAAGAAACCTAAGCCGTCGTTTCTAAAAGTTTGGGGATGCGATGCTTATGTCAAGAAACTTCAACCTGAAAAGCTCGAACCCAAGTCGGAAAAATGCATCTTCATAGGATACCCTAAGGAAACCATTGGGTATACCTTCTACCTTAGATCCGAAGGCAAGATCTTTGTTGCCAGAAGCGGATCCTTTACGGAAAAGAGTTTCTCTCGAAAGGAGTAAGTGGGAGGAAAGTAGAACTCGATGAAGTACTACCTCTTGAAGCGGAAAGTAGTGCAGCTCGGGAAAATGTTCTGTGGTGCCTACACCCTCTTGGAGAGGAAATTAATGATGATGATCAATGTACTTCAGATCAAGTTGCTACTGAACCCGTGGAGTCCACAAGGACACGTTCCACACCCAGTGGTATGGCAACCCTGTCACGGAAATCATGTTGTTAGACAACGGTGAACCTTGAACTATGTAGAAGCGATGGCGGGCCCAGATTCCAACAAATGGCTTGAAGCCATGCAATCCGAGATAGGATCCATGTATGAAAACAAAGTATGGACTTTGACAGACTTGCTCGATGATCGGCGAGCGATAGAAAACAAATGGATCTTTAAGAAGAAGATGGACGCGGATGGTAATGTTACCATATATAAAGCTCGACTTGTCGCTAAAGGTTATCGGCAAGTTCAAGGAATTTACTATGATGAGACTTTCTCTCCCGTAGCGAAGCTGAAGTCCGTCCGAATCATGTTAGCAATTGTCGCATACTATGATCATGAGATATGGCAAATGGACGTCAAAACGGCATTCCTTAACGGCTATCTTAAGGAAGAACTGTATATGATGCAGCCGGAAGGTTTTGTCGACCCTAAGAACGCTAACAAGGTGTGCAAGCTCCAGCGATCCATTTATGGGCTGGTGCAACCATCTCGGAGTTGGAACATTTGCTTTGATGAGATGATCAAAGCGTTTGGGTTTATCTTGAGACTTATGGAGAAACCTGCGTTTACAAGAAAGTGAGTGGGAGCTCTGTAGCATTTCTCATATTATATGTAGATGACATACTTTTGATGGGAAATGATATAGAACTCTTGAAGCAACATTAAGGCCTACTTGAATAAAAGTTTTTCAATGAAGGACCTTGGAGAAGCTGCTTACATATTAGGCATCAAGATCTACTGAGGATAGATCGAGGCGCCTCATAGGTATTTCACAAAGCACATACCTTGATAAGATTTTGAAGAAGTTCAAAATGGATCAGTCCAAGAAAGGGTTCTTTCTGTCTTTGCAAGGTGTGAGATTGAGCTCGGCTCAATGCCCACCACGGCAAAAGATAAAGAAGAGATGAGTGTCATCCCCTATGCATCGACCATAGGTTCTATTATGTATGCCATCTTGTGTACCGGACCTGATGTAAACCTTGCCGTAAGTTTGGTAGGAAGGTACCAAAGTAATTCCGCAAGGAACCTTTGGACAGCGGTCAAGAATATCCTGAAGTACACGAAAAGGACTAAGGACATGTTTCGTTTATGGAGGTGACGAAGAGCTCGTCAGTAAAGGGTTACGTCGGCGCTAGCTTCGACACGGATATGGATGACTCTAAGTCACAACCGGATACGTGTATATGTTGAATGGTGGAGCAGAAGCTGGTGCAATTTGCAAAGCGAAGCGTCGTGGCGGGATCTACATGTGAAGAGGAGTACATGGCAGCCTCGGAGGCAGCGCATGAAGCAATTTGGGTGAAGGAGTTCATCACCGACCTAGGAGTCATACCCAATGCGTCGGGGCCAATCAAACTCTTCTGTGACAACACTGGAGCTATTGTACTTGCCAAGGAGCCCAGGTTTCACATGAAGACCGAGCACATCAAGCGTCGCTTCAACTCCATTCGTGAAAATGTTCAAGATGGAGACATAGAAATTTGCAAAGTGCATACGGATCTGAATGTCGCAGATCCATTGACTAAACCTCTTCCATGGGCAAAACATGATCAACACGAGAACTCTATGGGTGTTCGATTCATCACAATGTAACTAGATTATTGACTCTAGTGCAAGTGGGAGACTGTTGGAAATATGCCCTAGAGGCAATAATAAAAGGATTATTATTATATTTCCTTGTTCGTGATAATTGTCTTTTATTCATGCTATAATTGTATTATCAGGAAATCGTAATACACGTGTGAATACATAGACCACAATATGTCCCTAGTGAGCCTCTAGTTGACTAGCTCGTTGATCAATAGATAGTCATGGTTTCCGACTATGGACATTGGATGTCATTGATAACGGGATCACATCATTAGGAGAATGATGTGATGGACAAGACAATCCTAAGCATAGCACAAGATCGTGTAGTTCGTTTTGCTAGAGCTTTTCCAATGTCAAGTATCTCTTCCTTAGACCATGAGATCGTGTAACTCCCGGATACCGTAGGAGTGCTTTGGGTGTACCAAACGTCACAATATAACTAGGTGACTATAAAGGTGCACTACAGGTATCTCGGAAAGTGTCTGTTGGGTTGACACGGATTGAGACTGGGATTTGTCACTCCGTATTACGGAGAGGTATCACTGGGCCCACTCGGTAGTGCATCATCATAATGAGCTCAATGTGACCAAGTGCCTATTCACGGGATCATGCATTACGGTACGAGTAAAGTGACTTGCCGTGCTTGAGATTGAGCGAGGTATTGGGATACCGATGATCGAATCTCGGGCAAGTAACATACCGTCTGACAAAGGGAATAGTATACGGGGTTGCTTGAATCCTCGACATCGTGGCTCATCCAATGAGATCATCGAGGAGTATGTGGGAGCCAACATGGGTATACAGATCTCGTTGTTGGTTATTCACCGGAGAGTCATCTCGGTCATGTCTGCATGTCTCCCGAACCCGTAGGGTCTACACACTTAAGGTTCGGTGACGCTAGGGTTATTAGGAAGACCTGTATGTGATTACCGAATGTTGTTCGAAGTCCCGGATGAGATCCCGGATGTCACGAGGAGTTCCGGAATGGTCCGGAGGTGAAGATTTATATATGGGAAGTTGTCATACGGACACCGAAAAGTTTCGGGGGCATATCGGTGTGTCTTGGGGCCACGGAGAGGTTCGAGGGTCCACGGGAGGGCCACCCCTCTCGGAGGGCCTCATAGGCCCTGAGGGCAGGGAACCAGCCTGGAGGGCTGGCGCCCCCTTGGGCCCATGCGCCTAGGGTTGGGGGACCCTAGTGGGGCGCCCCCCTTTGCTTGGGGGCAAGCCCCTCCACAGCCGCCGCCCCCTCTAGATCTCATCTTGAGGGGGGCCCCTTCCCCTTCCCCTATAAGTAGAGGCGAGGGAGGTTGAAAACCTGATCAAGGCGCAGCCCTCCCTCCCAACACCTCTCCTCCTCCGTTGAGTGCTTGGCGAAGCCTGCCGAGATCTTGCCTCTCCACCATCATCACGCCCGTCGTGCTGCTGCTGGAGCCTTCTTCCTCAACCTCTCCTTCCCCTTGCTGGATCAAGAAGGAGGAGGCGTCGTCCGTTCGTGCGTGTGTTGAGCAGCGGAGGTGCTGTCCGTTCGGCACTTGGTCATCGGTGATTTGGATCACAGCGATGCGACTCCATCATCCCGTTCCTTTGAGCGCTTCATACCTGTGATCTACAAGTGGTATGTAGATGCAATATCTCTCCGATGACTCGTTGCTTAGATGAACTCATAGATGCATCTTGGTGAAACCGTAGCAAAAAATTTAATTTTCTGCAACGTTCCCCAACAGTGTGTCCTCAGGTTTAAATACCTAGCCGCTCCAACCATATGTACAACTGAGACAGCAGTTGGAACTGGTCTACCACATAATTGTCTTCACCAAGCCAACTGGTTCTATTTCCTCAACACTTTCATTTCCTCATTACTGTGTTGTGTGTTTGTTCAAATATGTGTTTTAAGACTTTGATGAAGACTTTCTCAATTTCCTCAGTTCAATTTCTTCAGTCTGTTTGTCCTCATCCTATGCTATCCTGTGATTACGCTTTCTGTACTTCGTGCTTGTCTTCATTTCATCATGATGACCATGCTTGTATTTTGTTATGTTTACTTCTGAGTACTTATTCCGCTGCTAGTAATTCTTCGCTAAGGAATTTCCTCAAAATTCCTCAGTGAAGAATTTCATAAAAATCACCTATTCACCCCCCCCCTCTAGTCGATATAACGCACTTTCAATTGGTATCAGAGCAAGGTACTCCCTTGTTCTGTGTGATTTTGGTTTAACCACCTGGAGTTTTAGTTATGTCGACCGCGGTATGATCAAGGTCTCTTTGGGTGTCCTACCTTCGATGGGACGGACTACCCCTCTTTGGAAGAACAAGATGCGAATGCATCTTGAGGCAATTGATAACGATCTACGGTATGTTGTGGAAAATGGTGTTCCCTACATCTTACCCTCCTTTGAGCGCTACCGATGTGAAGAGATTCAAGCAACTCGATTCCCAAGCGAAGAATATCATATGTGGCCATCTGAGCAAATGACAGTATGGTAGAGTGAGTGCTTTGGAAACTGCTAAGCTTATCTGGGATAGGCTGTCCAAAGTCAATGAAGGAGTTTCAACTCGGCGTGACTCTCGAGTTGATGTTCTTCACAATCTCTTCAACCGCTTCAAAAGAATCGACAATGAAAATGTTCAGCAAACCTTCGATCGCCTCACTAACATCTCAAATGAGCTTCAAGCACTTGGTGCCACTGACATCACCGACCATGAGGTGGTGAAGAAATTGCTGAGATCGCTTGATTCCTCATTTGATACTCTCGCATTGATGATACAAGAGCGTGCTGCTTACAAGTCACTTGACCCCGCTGATATCCTCGAGAGGCTGAACACTCATGAGTTCCAGCTTGCTGAAAAGAGAGATATTTATGGTTCGAGCTATGGCAGATCACGTGCACTAAAGGCCAAGGCAGTATCTGAGTCCGAAGATGAAGACTCTGGTAGCAGCCTTGGTGACCCTGAAGAGTTAAGTCATGATCTAGCACTACTCGTGAAGAAATTCCAGAAGTTCTCAAGACGTGGTCGCTTCGGAAAACCCTCAAGGAGCAATGATTCCTCATTCAGTGACTACAAGAAGAGGCTTTGTCACAAGTGCAAGAAACCTGGACATTACATTCAAGATTGTCCTCAGTGGGAAAAGGAATCAAAGAAGAAGAAATACAAGGATTACAGTTCTGATGATGCGAAGAAAAAGAAGAAGTCCTAAAAATCTTCGTCATCAAAATCCTTAAAGTCTTCATCTCACAAGAAGAGCAACTCCAAAAATGCTCGAGCATTCATTGGCAAGGAAATGGACTCTGAAGCTGAATCTGAGGAACAAGAGGAAGAGGAGGCTTCTGAGGACTCTCAGTCTGGTGTGGCGAGCCTAGCCCTCGCTACTGCATTCGTCAACCAGTCTATCTTCAACTCTGAAGAAAATGACCTCACCAACAAGGCTGATGAAGGCAATGATGACTACGCTCCCACCTATTGCTTCATGGCAAAGGGTGCCAAGGTACCTAGATATACCTCCTCTGAGTCTAGTGAAGATGAATCTGATGAAAATCTTAAGCCTAGCTACTCTAAACTTGCTAAGATTGCTGTGAAACAACAAAAGGCTTTTGAAAAGGTTCAAAACATGCTAGACAAAAGTCATGATATGTTGGGTGAAGAAATGGATCGCACTAAAGCCTTGGCTGAAAATCTTCAGAGACTTCAGACCAGGTTTGACAACCTTCAAGGTCATCATAACACTCTCTTGTCTAATCGTGAGTAGCTTTCTTATGAATTTCTTCAAAGAAAGCAAGATTTTGAGAAGCTAAGAGTGAGTTATGAAGATCTTCAGAAGGAGCGCGATTCATTACTTGCTCAACAAATCAAGCGCTTCTTTCGAGGAAGAATTTGTTCCTCCATGTTTGAAATGTATTGAACGAGAATCTGCTAATTCTTCACGTGAATGTTCAAATGCTTCTAATGTTACAAATTCTTCACCTGCCTCTGCTATCACTAATTCCTCATCTGAGGACATTGCAAGTATCACTGACGATGCATTTGAAGGAATTGTACATGAGAGCATGTACAAAAGCCTTAAAGGGCATCAGACTCTTTGTGATGTGCTTAAAAGCGAGATCTTCAACAGGAACCCTAGGAAAGAGGTATTGCCTTTGAGAGGAAACTCAATGCTGATGGTACATATTGGAAGCACAAGCGGTACCCCAAAACCTCATGGAGTTGCTGCAAAGGGACCTCCAGTTGATCCATCTAATTTATCTGTCTATACATGTGAATCTTCTCATTCTTCTGATGAGTCATTTGACTCCAACTATAAACTGTTCAAAAATAAGAATGGTGAAGTATTTGCTAGATATGTTGGCACTAACTACAGGAACGGTTCCCCTATGAAGAAAATTTTGGTTCCCAAAAGGTGCCTTGAAAGTCTTCAAGTGAATGTCCTCATGACACCACCTGTGAAGAATAGGAACCCTAGATCAAATTCTTCATATGGATCCAAGTCCACATACGGACCAAATTCCTCACGTGGATGAAATTCCTCATATGGATCAAAGTCCTCATATGAACATCATCGTGCTAACAACTCTGTTTCGCAGGGAAGAGCCAAGGCTATGAATATGAGCATTATTCTTCTAATCATTATGTTCATAAGTCCTCGAAGAATTTCTCTACTTATTCATATGCTTACCCTAACCCCTCTTATGTGAAACGAAATGGTTTGGCCTCTATGCCACCATTCTCATATGGAGCTTCATGAGTGATGAACTCTTTGCCACCCCTTGAGATGTGGGTGGTGAAGAAAAAAATTAATTTCTTCTGCGAGGTCAGGTCTCGGGCGTACTCAAATGTCTCGAAGAATTTCTTTGAGGACACGACAAAGTGCCTGAAAGGACGCATGCTAATCATGAAGAAATGAATTTTCATTTCTCACTTCCTCACACTGCTTTATCTGTCTTACTGCTTGATGAAATTGATCTGATGAATTTGATATCATATTCTTCACTGATGAAGTATATGAGTACGTAAGCTGCACTAATTCATCTGCAGGATGATCAACCCAAAGCCACTGAGTGGGTCCTCGATAGTGGATGTACAAATCACATGACTGGTGGCAAGAATCTATAGACCAGTTCCAACTGTTGTCTCAGTTGTACATCTGGTTGGAGCGGCACATCTACAGTTTCATCAAACCGCACATCACAGAAGGTAGGTGCTCTCTTTGCGAGCCATTAGTTTCATCAAACCGCACATCTATAGTTTCAACAATCTTGTGAAGAACATTGTTGAAGACTCTGTAGGTGTGCGAGTCCTTTCCGTAACCAAGCATAAAACCTTCATGTGCTTTCGGTGCAATTTTAGAGTTGTGATGAGGATCTCTAATCCAGCATTTAGCACCGAAGACTTTGAAATAACTCACATTGGGTTTCTTGTCAGTGAGGAGTTCATAGGCAGTCTTCTTGAAGAATTTGTGAAGATATACTCTGTTGATGATGTGGCACGCAGTATCAATTGCATCAACCCAGAAACGACGAGGGGTTTTGTATTCGTCAAGCATGGTGCGAGCCATCTCAGCAAGAGTCCTGTTATTGCGCTCCACGACGCCATTCTGTTGAGGAGTATAGATAACTCATGAGTAATACCAAGTTCATCAAGATATTCATCGAGACCCGAATTCTTGAACTCAGTGCCATTGTCACTTCTGATGTGCTTGATCTTCACACCAAAGTTGGTTGAAGCCCTCGAGGAAAATCGTTTGAAGACTTCCTGCACTTCATGTTTGTAAGAAACAAGGTGTACCTAACGAGAGTAATCATCAACAATAACAAAGCCATATTGAGATGCTTCATTTGAAACAGAGGAATAGTGATTAGGACCGAAGAGATCCATGTGAAGCAATTCGAATGGACGAGTAGTGGTCATGATGGTCTTTGCTGGATGCTTGGCCTTGGTCATCTTTCCAGCTTCATAGGCACCGCATAAGTGATCCTTGAGGAATTTGACATTCTCAATGCCAATGAAGTGCTTCTTCTTTGCAAGCGTGTGCAAATTCCTCATGCCTGCATGACCAAGTCGTCGATGCCATAGCCATCCTTCTGAAGCTTTTGCAAGTAGGCACACGGCTGGTTGTGAATCTGCAGAGAAATCAACAATATACAAGTCTCCTCTCCTAAAGCCTTGAAGACTTTGGATTTGTCGGCTTCCATAATCACAACACAACGATACTTGCCAAAGACAACAACCATATCAAGATCACAAAGCATTGAGACGGACATAAGGTTGTATCCTAAGGACTCAACAAGCATGACTTTGTCCATGTGTCGATCCTTTGTGATAGCAACCTTACCTAGACCCAATACGACTTTTGCTCTTGTCGTGAAGATGATATGCTTCAGATGTGATGACGATAAGGGAGCATCCATCAACAGATTTCTGTCACCAGTCATGTGATTTGTACATCCACTATCAAGGACCCACTCAGTGGCTTTGGGTTGATCATCCTGCAGATGAATTAGTGCACCTTACGAACCTCATATACTTCAGCAGTGAAGAATATGATATTACAATTCATCAGATCAATTTCATTAAGCAGTGAGACAGATAAAGCAGTGTGAGGACGTGAGAAATGAAAATTCATTTCTTCATGATTAGCCTGCGTCCTTTCAGGCATTTTGTCAGGTCCCCAGGAAATTCTTTAGACGTTCTGATGCGATGCGGAGACCTGACCCTGCATAAGAGATTAGTTCTTTTCTTCACCACCCACATCTGAAGGGGTGGCAAAGAGTTCATCACTCTGCGAGCTCCATATGAGAATGGTGGCATAGAGGCCAAACCATTTCGTTTCACATAAGAGGGGTTAGGGTAAGCATATGAATAAGCAGAGAAATTCTTCGAGGACTTATGAACATAATGATTAGAAGAATAATGCTCATATTCATAGCCCTTGGCTCTTCCCTGCGAAACAGAGTTGTTAGCACGATGATGTTCATATGAGGAATTTGATCTGGGGTTCCTTTTCTTCACAGGTGGTGTCATGAGGACATTCACCTGAAGACTTTCAAGACACCTTTTGGGAACCCAGATTTTCTTCATAGGGGAACCGTTCCTGCAGTTAGTGCCAACATATCTAGCAAATACTTCACCATTCTGATTTTTGAACAGTTTATAGTTGGAGTCAAATGACTCATCAGAAGAATGAGAAAATTCACATGTATAGCCAGATAAATTAGATGGGTCAACTGGAGGTCCCTTTGCAGCAACCCATGAGGTTTTGGGGTACTTTCGGGCTTCCAATATGTACCATCGGCATTGAGTTTCCTCTCAAAGGCAATACCCTCTTTCCTAGGGTTCTGTTGAGGATCTGCTTTTAAGCACATCACAAAGAGTCTGATGCCCTTTGAGGCTTGTGTACATGCCTGTCATGTACAATTCCTTCAGCCCTGCATCGTCAGTGATACTAGCAATGTCCTCAGATGAGGAATTAGTGATAGCAAAGGTAGGTGAAGAATTTGTAACGTTAGAAGCATTTGAACATTCAGGTGAAGAATTAGCAGATTCTCGTTCAATGCATTTTAAACATGGAGGAATGAATTATTCCTGAGCAGCGCTGATTTGTTGAGCAAGTAATGAATCGCGCTCCTTCTGAAGATCTTCATAACTCACTCTTAGCTTCTCAATATCTTGCTTTCTTTTAAGAAATTCATAAGAAAGCTTCTCATGATCAGACAAGAGAGTGTTATGATGACCTTGAAGGTTGTCAAACCTGGTCTGAAGCCTCTGAAGATTTTCAGTCAAGGCTTTAGTGCGATCCATTTCTTCACCCAACATATCATCACCTTTGTCTAGCATGTTTTGAACCTTTTCAAAAGCCTTTTGTTGTTTCACAGCAATCTTAGCAAGTTTAGAGTAGCTAGGTTTAAGATTGTCATCTGATTCATCTTCACTAGACTCAGAGGAGGTATATCTAGGTACCTTGGCACCCTTTGCCATGAAGCAATAGGTGGGAGCGTAGTCATCGTTGCCTTCATCAGCCTTGTTGGTGAGATCATTTTCTTGAGTTGAAGATAGACTTCTTGACGAATCACGGTAGCGAGGCTAGGCTTGCCACACCTGATTCAGAGTCCTCGAAGCCTCCTCTTCCTCTTGTTCCTCATATTCAGCTTCAGAGTCCATTTCCTTGCCAATGAATGCCCGAGCCTTCTTGGAGCTGCTCTTCTTGTGAGATGAAGACTTTGAGGATTTTGACGATGAAGATTTTGAAGACTTCTTCTTTTTTCATCGCATCATCAGAACTTTAATCCTTGTATTTCTTCTTCTTTGATTCCTTTTCCCACTGAGGACAATCTTGAATGTAATGTCCTGGTTTCTTGCACTTGTGACAAAGCCTCTTCTTGTAGTCACTGGATGAGGAATCATTGCTCCTTGAGGGTTTTCCAAAGCGACCACGTCTTGAGAACTTCTGGAATTTCTTCACAAGCAGTGCTAGATCATGACTCAGTTCTTCAGGGTCACCAAGGCTGCTACCAGAGTCTTCATCTTCGGATTCTGATACTGCCTTGGCCTTCAGTGCACGTGATCTGCCATAGCTCGAACCATAGAGATCTCTCTTTTCAGCAAGCTGGAACTCATGAGTGTTTAGCCTCTCGAGGATATCAGCGGGGTCAAGTGACTTGTAATCAACACGCTCTTGTATCATCAGTGCCAGAGTATCAAATGAGGAATCAAGCGATCTCAGCAATTTCTTCACCACCTCATGGTCGGTGATCTCAGTGGCACCAAGTGCTTGAAGCTCATCTGAGATGTCAGTGAGGCGATCGAAGTTTTGCTGAACATTTTCATTGTCGAGTCTTTTGAAGCGGTTGAAGAGATTGCGAAGAACATCAACTCGAGAGTCACGCTGAGTTGAAACTCCTTCATTGACCTTTGACAGCCTATCCCAGATAAGCTTAGCAGTTTCCAAAGCACTCACTCTACCATACTGTCCTTTACTCAGATGGACACATATGATATTCTTCGCTTGGGAATCAAGTTGCTTGAATCTCTTCACATCAGTAGCGTTCAGTGAGGGTGAGACGGAGGGAACACCATTTTCCACAACGTACCAGAGATCGTTATCAATTGCCTCAAGATGCATGCGCATCTTGTTCTTCCAGTAGGGGTAGTCCGTCCCATCAAAGGTAGGACACCCAGCAGAGACCTTGATCATACCTGCGGTCGACATAACTAAAACTCCAGGCGGTTAAACCAAAATCACACAGAACAAGGGAGTACCTTGCTCTGATACCAATTGAAAGTGCGTTATATCGACTAGAGGGGGGGTGAATAGGTGATTTTTATGAAATTCTTCACTGAGGAATTTGCTAGTGAGGAAATTCCTTAGCGAAGAATTACTAGCAGCGGAATAAGTACTCAGAAGTAAACATAGCAGAATATAAGCATGGTCATCATGATGAAATGAAGACAAACACAGAGAACAGAAAGCGTAAACACAGGATAGCACAAGACGAAGACAAACAGACTGAAGAAATTGAACCAGTTGGCTTGGTGAAGACAATGATTTGAACAAACACACAACACAGTAATGAGGAAATGGAAGTGTTGAGGAAATAGAACTAGTTGGCTTGGTGAAGACAATGATTTGGTAGACCAGTTCCAACTGCTGTCTCAGTTGTACATCTGGTTGGAGCGGCTGAGTATTTAAACTCGAGGTCACACAGTCGCGGACACATAGTCCTCACCGTATTCTCCTTGAGCTAAGGACACACAGTCCTAGCCCAATCACTCGTGGTAAGTCTTCAGGTGACTTCCCAACCTTCACAAACTCGGTCACTCGATGACGCCTAACCGTCTGGAAGAAGCACAATCTTCAAAGGTAATAAGCATCGGATCCACGCAGGATCAATCTCTTCAGTGATGCTCAATTACTTTGGGTTTGTAGGTGTTTGGGTTTGGGTTTTGGATTTTCCTCACTTGATGATTTTCGCTCAAAGTCCTCGGAGGATGGGATGCTCTCAAATGACAAGTGTTAGTTTCATGGAGCAGCCAACCAGCTAGTGGTTGTAGGGGGCGGCTATTTATAGCCTAGGGAGCAGCCCGACATGATAAGACATAAATGCCCTTCAATGATATGACCGTTGGATGGATAAGATATTTTGGGATAGCTGGCGCGTAGCACAACAACGGTCGGAAATCTGAGGTTCAAATTCCTCAGAGCTATCATGTTCCTCATAGTGTAGTCAATTCGCACTGGAGAATTCCTAACTCCTCAGTCAGAACAAAGTCCTTGGTGACCAGAAGAACTGCGTCTCTGTCACTGAAGAAATTGACTGAACTGTATGAGATTTCCAATGGCTTCACTCGAAGGGATTGGTAGGTGTAGGATTTGAGTTGAGCATCACATGGAAATTTTCTCCTTAGTATTTCCTCGACCCCCTTTAACAGTACGGTGTTTCCTATGACTCAAGAAAGAGAAAATGAAACTACGAAAACAAAAGTCTTCATGCTTCATGTTCCTCGAATGAATACCAAGTCTTCAGGGTTACACCAATTTCTTCACTTTCAAAGTCTTCAGAAAGTCTATAGAATATCAAAGTCTTCAGTCGAAAAACTTCATTTTTAGGGGTCGACTTTCTCTATAAATATCAAACTCCTCATAGACTTATAGACCTGTGTACACTCATAAACGCATTAGATCCTTAACCTATAAGTCTTCAATACACCAAAATCACTAAGGGGCACTAGATGCACTTACATCTGGTGTCTCAGCAAGTTCCTCAGCTGCACCAAATTCTTCATCTGGCCCCACTCTGCTGAAGACCAAGGCAACTGCTGGACGATGTCCACGGCCAAGTCCTAAGAAGAAACAGGTCGCCTTCCAAGAGCCACCTGAAGAAGATGAGGCTGATGATGATGAACTTGCAGAAATCATCAGAGACAGACAAGAAAGGGCCGCTAGAGCCAAAGGCACACCTGTGCCACTACTTTTGGATCCAAGGGCGATCCTCGATTACATTGATCTTTGGCACAAGGACCCTCACACTCCTATGCCAGACTTCAAGTTGACACCTGGTCAAAATCACATGCTGACTCATTTCATCCAAGAGGAGAAATGGAATTATGACCAGGCCAGGAAAATCAAGAAGGCCCCGTACAAGAAGGAAAAGTATCTGAAGACCAACGTGGTCAAAATGACGACTGATGAACTCATCAAGATTCAGTCTGAAATCAAATCCCTCAGCGACAAATTCAACTCATACTATGCTGATTGGAAAGGAGCCAAAGTCAGGTTTGTGAAACTGATTGAGAAGTTCACCAATGTTGCAGCCCCATCGCAACAAGAAGTTCCTCAAGCTGAAGCTTCTGCTCAGCCAACTGAAGAACATGCCAGCACCGCTGATGAAGTTCAGGCTGCTGAAGAAAATTCTAGTTCCAGGGCTGATGACTCCATTCCAGCCGCTGAAGAAATTGCCAGGGCATCCACTAGTGGTGCGACTGAAGAAACTGAAGAAGTCGAGAACTGCATCAGTTGCGCCTGAAGAAATTCAAACAGATTCCTCAGCTCCACCTGCGCCTACACCAACTCTTATCCTTCCATCTGCATCAGATGTGAAGAAGACCAAGGCTGCAGAGCGAGCTGCAGTGAAGAAAAGGAAAGCATCAAGTGCTTCAGAATCTTCAGCCCCAAAGAAGATGAAGCCTATGACCAGCTCTTTTGAAAATCCAATTGATGATGTTCCAATTTCCACCATGCCATCAAATGACCTTGTTCCTTTTGGTGAAGACTATGAGATCCCAAGCGGATCTGATGAAGAAACTCAATCTGCTGCTTCGTCAGAGCAGATTGATGAGGAAATTGAAGTGGATGCGATCCCTTCAACACCTGTTGTATCCTCACCAATGTCTCAGTTCACAGCTGAAGAGGCTGGTGTTGAAGAAATAGATGATGAAGACGTGGATATTGGAAGTACAACGCCAGTGATGAATGATGACTTTTGGGAAAGTCAGCATCCCAATTCTCCACTCTTCACCCCACTACAGCAAATTCCTCACTCCCCTGCACCAACAGTTCAAATGGGCTCTGAAGAAACTCATCCCACCTCGTCTATCCGTGAAGAAATTCCAGCCACTAGTGCTGAAGAAACTTCTGCTGCTGAGAATGTGACAACACAGACTGCACCTGAAGAGGAACCAGAAATTCCTCACCCTGAAGAACCTGAGCTCGCGATTCCTGAGGTCGTGATGCAACTCACTAACACCCCTCTGCCAAAGCCAAAGGATCCATTCTCAAGGAAGCAAAAGTTCAAGGCTGAAGACTTCTTTGGCGAGCATGTATTCTTCACTGATTACAATCCATATGATTCTGCTCGCATAAGGAAGAGGCGTTTCTGGACTGCTAGTCAAGCCAATTTCTATTCCTCAGTGCTGCTCAACAAAGACAAAGTCTTCGATCATGCACATATTCCTCACGTAGACATGGAGTCTCTGTCGTGCTTCGAGCCAGTCCTCAATGTTCTTCACGACGCTGGGCAACTAAATCTCTGCACTGACATCTGTGATTGGAAAGAAGAACTCATTCTTCAGTTCTATGAAACATTGCACATCACAGGCAACTCTGAAGATGTGAATTCATGGGTGCTGGACTGGATGACAGAGAACACTCATTACAAGGCACCAGCTTCTGAATTGCTTCGTGCCCTACCACTCAGTCCTCCCCTTGAAGGTGCACGTTGTGTCTACAGTGAACCTGGGCTTACAAATCACGACATGCAAGTTTTGATGAAGCCTTTGAAGCCAGGGCAGGCCCCTCGAACCAATTTCCTCATCAAGGAATTACTGTATGTACCTCGGACTGTCTATCGCATTCTGTCAAAGACAGTGAGTCCTATCAAAGGCCACAACTCCAATGATGAAGAAGTCGTTGGCATCATGAAGAATATGCTCTTCAACATCTGTCATGGCGTTCCCGTCAACTTCCATGATTTCTTCATGAGGACTCTGGCCAATATTGCTATGTCACCATTTGAGCTGAAGCCTTATGCACCATGGATTATGAGATTCATCAGGACCAGGTCTTCACTCAACTAGAAAGCTGACACTCTGAACCACTTCAGCTACTTGCCTCCCATTGAAGTCCTCAAACGGACATTTTCCTCAGCTGATGAAAAGGGCAAGGCAGCTGCTATGATAGATGAAGGCATTCATCCATTGGATGGTCAGTTCCGCAAGGCTACATCCTATTGCACCAATGATGACTCTGCCACACATGACTCTACCGCCAACAATGCCAAGCAAAATCCTCAAGCCACAGCACCCAGGGTGATGATTGATCGTAAGTTACTCCTCAGTCTTCATCAGAAGGTTGATCGCAATCATAAATGGGTCAAGCGTCAGTTTGGTTCAATTATTCACAACATGACTTCAACACACAATGTAGTGAAGAAAAACCACTACTACCTCCATGAAACCCTCAACCGCACTTTGGGTTGTTACATCTCATGTCTACTGATCTTTGAAGATCTGAACAAAGTGGGTCTCAATGAAGAGTTTGACTGGTCTGCACCTCCTCCGTAGAAATACAAGAAGGTCAAGGTTCCTTCTTTGGTGGCCAGTTCCTATTCTTCATCGCGTGACACTGATGAAAATGAAGACTTGGACGACACAGCGGCAGGCCCTACTACAACAACCGACCCCAACAACACTGGCGCTCCTTCATCAACTTGATTATCTTCGGGGGCGTTAGTCCTTAGTTTCGATCCTTTTGGTCATTCGATGACAAAGGGGGAGAAATTTGAGTTAGTCTTCAAGCGGGTCTATTATATGGGCGTTTTTTGCTAAGTTACAACTCTCGTTCTTCTGAAACTTTTATTGGATCGAGTTGTAAACTTAAACCCGATGGTGGTCTGATACTTCTGCTACGTTATTCTGCATGCTTATTCCTTGTTAATATTGTTGCACGCATGCTGAGTTACATTAGTCACCGTATTTCATCATGCATTTCAAATTCTTCATATTATATGTCAAATGCGTGTATGAATTACAAGATATAGGGGGAGATCTCCATGATTCAACTCTTCAAGTGTGCATTGCTTCAAAAGCAAATTCCTCACTATGCACATCTTCAGGGGGAGTTCTTTTGTATCTTGCAATCAAATTCCTCAATATCAGTATTTACACTTCATATATTTATCCCCGTTGAAAATTTAACCTATATTGTCATCAATCACCAAAAAGTGGGAGATTGTAAGTGCATCTAGTGCCCCTTAGTGATTTTGGTGTATTGAAGACTTATAGGTTAAGGATCTAATGTGTTTATGAGTGTACACAGGTCTATAAGTCTATGAGGAGTTTGATATTTGCAGAGAAAGTCGACCCCTAAAAATGAAGTTCTTCGACTGAAGACTTTGATATTCTGAAGACTTTCTGAAGACTTTGAAAGTGAAGAAATTGATGTAACCTTGAAGACTTGGTATTCATTCGAGGAACATGAGGCGTGAAGACTTTTGTTTTCGTAGTTTCATTTTCTATTTCTTGAGTCATAGGAAACACCGTACTATTAAAGGGGGTCGAGGAAATAATAAGGAAAAATTTCCATGTGATGCTCAACTCAAAATCCTACACCTACCAATCCCTTCGAGTGAAGCCATTGGAAATCTCATACAGTTTCAGTCAATTTCTTGATGTGAGAGACGCAGTTCTTACATTCACCGAGGACTTTGTTCTGACCGAGGAGTTAGGAATTCGCCGATCTGGATTGCCTACATGAGGAACATGATAGCCCCGAGGAATTTGAACCTCAAATTTCCGACCGTTCTTTGTCTTACGTGCCGGTATCCCAAAATATCTTATCCATACAACGGTCATATCATTGAAGGGCATTTATGTCTTATCATGTCGGGCTGCTCCCTAGGCTATAAATAGCTGCCCCCTACAACCACTAGCTGGTTGGCTGCTCCGAGAGAAACTGACACTTGTCAATTGAGAGCATCCCGTCCTCCGAGGACTTTGAGCGAAAATCATCAAGTGAGGAAAATCCCAAACCCAAACCCAAACACCTACAAACCCAAAGTGATTGAGCATCACTGAAGAGATTGATCCTGAGTGGATCCGACGCTTGTTACCTTTGAAGACTGTGCTTCTTCCAGACGGTTAGGCGTCATGGTCTAGAGCATCCAAGATGAATTGTGGATCACCGAGTGACCGAGTTTGTGAAGGTTCGGAAGTCACCTGAAGACTTACCACGAGTGATTGGGAAAGGAATGTGTGTCCTCAGCTCAAGGAGAATACGGTGAGGACTGTGTGTCCGGGACTGTGTGTCCTCAGGTTTAAATACCTAGCCGCTCCAACCAGATGTACAACTGAGATAGCAGTTGGAACTGGTCTACTAAATCATTGTCTTCACCAAGCCAACTGGTTCTATTTCCTCAACACTTTCATTTCCTGATTACTGTGTTGTGTGTTTGTTCATATCTGTGTTTGAAGACTTTGACTGAAGACTTTCTCAATTTCCTCAGTTCAATTTCTTCAGTCTGTTTGTCTTCATCCTGTGCTATCCAGTGATTACGCTTTCCGTACTCCGTGCTTGTCTTCATTTCATCATGATGACCATGCTTGTATTCTGTTATGTTTACTTCTGAGTACTTATTCCGCTGCAAGTAGTTCTTCGCTAAGGAATTTCCTCACTAGCAAATTCCTCAGTGAAGAATTCATAAAAATTGCCTATTCACCCCCCTCTAGTCGATATAACGCACTTTCAATTTCGTTGAGCATTGTCTAGAGTTTTACTAGCATAATGGATAACATTTAATTTTTTATCAACTCCTTGTCCTAGAACAACACCAACAACATAATCACTAGCATCACACATAATTTCAGAAGGCAAGTTCCAGTCAGGTGGTTATACTATAGGTGCAAAAGTTAAGGCTTTCTTAAGTGTTTCAAAGGCTTCTACACAATCATCATCAAAAACAAATGGAACATCCTTTTGTAAAAGATTTGTAAGAGGCCTAAATTTTTTAGAGAAGTCTTTAATAAACCTCCTATAGAAACTCGCATGACTGAGGAAACTACGAATACCTGTAATATCTTTAGGACATGGAATTTTCTCAATTGCATCAACTTAACTTGATCCACCTCAATACCTCATTCAGAAATTTTATGCCGCAAGACAATGCATTCCTTAACCATAAGGTGGCACTTCTCCCAATTTAAGACAAGATTGGTTTGCTCACATCTCCGCATAACTCGATCAAGGTTGCTTAAGCAATCATCAAAAGAAGTTCCGTAAACAGAACAATCATCCATGAAAACCTCAACAATCTTTTCACAGAACTAAGAGAATATAGTAGTCATACATCTTTGAAAGGTAGCAGGTGCATTGCATAAACCAAAAGGCATATGTTTATAAGCATAAGTTCCAAAAGTGCAAGTAAAGGTGGTTTTCTCTTGATCGGGTTGTCAAATAGGTATCTGAGAAAAACCAGAATATCCATCAAGGAAGCAAAAGTGTGTGAGCTTAGACAGCCTTTCTAGCATTTGATCGATAAAAGGCAAAGGGTAATGATCTTTTCTAGTTGCTTTATTTAATTTTTTAAAATCAACTACCATTCTATAGCCAGTAACAATTCTTTCTGGAATAAGTTCGTTCTTATCATTAGGGACAACAGTAATACCTCCCTTCTTAAGGTGTAACATCCCAAAATTCTAAATTTTGGAATGTTATATTAGATAATTAACTATGTTTGTTGTCTGATTGATGGTTTGATTGATTGAGTGAAACTGAGTGGAATTTGAAAACTTTTGAAAGTTGAATGAGAGGGAATGAAATGACTTTCCCAAACTTTCCCCTTTGCCTTTTGGATCCCAATGAATTCAAGTTCATTCCAACACCAAACCCTAGAGTGAAGATGACATGACTTCTTCCATTTTGAAATGAAAAGGGTTTTGGAAAAGATTTAAATTTCATTTGGGAATATTTCAAATTCAAAGCTTTATGCAACTCAATCATTTTCACGAGGGAAGATAAAATGACTTCTTCAATTATATGAAATATGAGTTGGAAGTTAAAAAGTATCAAATTGAAAGTCATTTCAAAGTGCCTTGAAACCCTCTTTCAAATTGAGTTTTGGAAGAAGCCAGCGCCGACCACCGCAGCGCCAGGCGCAGCCAGTGACCACAGCGCCCGGCAGCCGGCCAAGACCGGCCAGCACCCCCCCCACGCCGAAACCCCTCGCCTCGGTCGCCCGGCCACCACTCTCTCTCTCTCTCTGGCAGGTTGACCCCTTTTGCGTCTTCAACCCCGCCCCACGCCACGCCCACGCCCGCCATCGATCGCGGATCTCATGAGATCCGGATGCCGATCTCCCGATCGCCCCCTTGCCAAGGCCGAGGCCCCCCCTATATAAGCCCCCTCCCCGCACCCCATTTCCCCCCTTACCCCCTCGCCGGAGCCTCTCTCTCTCTCTCTCTCACGCGCTCGCCGGAGCCGAGCCGACCGCCGCCGCCATTTCCGTCGCCGTCGCCGCCCTAGCCCCTCCCGACCTCCACCGACTCCACCAAGACCCTCCCCGAGCTCGTCCGCACCCGCCGGGCCACTCCACCGACCTCCCCGACGACCAAAGAGGCCAGCCTTTTCGCCGCCGCCGCCGCCGCCGAAGCTCCGGTAAGTCACCGAACTCCACCCCGCCGTCCGATCTCCCATCTACTGGCGTGGATTAGAACACCCAGAAGTATTTCTTTAAATAAAACCGGTCTGGCCCGGTTAGTTTACTGATTTATTTTAGTTAGGGTTTTATTTTTTAGCCCGGCCCGATTCAGTTTAACCCTAGGCCCGTTTAGTTTATATTACGCTCGGTCGTAGTTTAGGCCCATTAGGCCCTTTTTCATTTATTTTTGTTTTCTGTTTTAATGTAATAGTTCCCGCTTTGAAAAATTCATATCTTTTATTCTGTTCAATATTTTTAGGTGATTCTTTTTGTTAGTTTGCAAATTTTCTATAGTTTCATAGAATATATATTTAGCTATGTTAAAATTAACTAAAATTGCTTTATTTTAGTTTTAGTCGAATAGTAAATCTGTTATAACATGAGCTAGGAAAATTATTTTTATATGATTCTTTTTGTCCCAACTTTGTTTTGTCATTGCCAAACCATAGAAATTAATTTGGGCATTTTAGGATTAATGAAAAAAATAGTTTTTAGCAGAATCTTGTTAATCCTAATTAATTAACTAGCTACTGTTTTCCTATTATTTTAATTAGTAAATAAATTTATTTTTCACATGTGATTGATTATTCTAGGATAGTTATGTCACTTTATAGGATGAACTTTTATTTATATTAAATAAAACTTTTTATTTTATTTTCTTAATATAAATTGGATTAGGCCTAATAGGAGTTTTACTATAGCTTTTAAATTGATTCTTTTTGCTCCTAGTTGCTTAATGCATTCTTTTCATTAAGTTAACATAAACTCATGATTAGGTTATGTTGAGAAAAATTTTGTTATATAAAACTATTTTTAGTTGTTGCTTGAAGTAGGAAAAACTTGAGTTGGTTTTCTTTGAGTTTTCCCTTTGGGTTTTGATTTGTTGTTTGGTGTGTTTGTTACTATGTTGCTATGTTACGTGATCTCATGCTATGTGCTTACTATAGTTATTGTTATTGTTTGCCTCGGTAGAATTTCCGAGTGCTGAAGCTTGCTACTCTGAATCCCTAGTTTTCAAGATCGTCAAGAAGGCAAGTTCACTTTGACCATACTTTCATACCTATGTTTTATTGCATTTAGTGACATCTTTGCAACCACCCCTCGAGAGTGTTATTGAATCCTTGTAGTTGAGTAGTATGCATGAGGTAGGAAGCCATCACCCTGTTACCAAGCCCGGACGTTATTTATTTTAATGCTACGCTGTAGTAGACGGGATTTGGTATGAGTGCTCAAGAGTGGTGTGAGAATGAAGGATTTCGTCAATGACGACAACTCCATGATGGCACCTGCAAGGACTGCATCTTCAAGGCCTCAAGACTTCAAGACTCGAGACAGGAATTCAATACACACTACTGGGTGAAGGACGGTTGACGGGCAACCTGGAGGAACCAGTGGTTGGCCGGGATGCATGGAGAAGCGCCATGACATCTTGCGGAAAGCTTCACCCAGACTCAAAGAGACGGAAGAATACTTCATGCCCGGAAGCTTACATGCAACCGCAAGTCATTATGGGCTCTGGCTTGGTTGACCTTAGTAGTGACTCCGGCTGGGGACGGTACTAGCGGATGTAGAACTACGGTAGGATGGGATGAGTACCGACGCGTGGTCGAGGAACTCTTTGGAAGACCATGTTTGGTCATCTTGTTCTCAAACACCACGAAGTGCGAGAACGTAAAGAGAGGGATCGAATCTTGCGGGTAAAGTGTACAAACCTCTGCAGAGGGTTAAAACCTAATCGATTAGCCGTGTCCCGATTCACGGACAATTTGAGCATCTGGACTTGGATCTATCTCGGAACTCTCAACACCGGATGATAACTTAATTGTGGGCAACTTATGATGAATTTGGGCTATGAGACATCGGTTGGCGGAACCGTGTCATGATAGAAAACTCCATAGTACAGATTTCATTTATTCCTTTGATGTAGGGAAAATAAAACCAGCTTTTACGCAAACAAAACTCAGATACAGAGCCACAAAGCCAAATTGCATATAGTATAGTTTTACCAACTATTTTCTCATGTTGTGATCTTGCGGTACATTCAATGTCTTGACCTACGGCTGCAACGTATCATGTTGCAGATATTTCCTCGAGGAGTAAGAGTTACGATATAGGGTTACGGTCTACACTCAACTTTGCCGATGGCGTTGATGGGACTCCACACCCGTTTGATTGTTTCATTGAGTATTATGAGGTATATATCAGTTTTACGTTATTTATGCATGTGATTGCACTTTGATATATACATTGATGTACTTGTGTGTGCCAAAGATACTTGATCCGGTGGATGGCATAGAAACACAGAGGCTTGACCGTCTGAGGTCGGGTCGCTACAGAGATGGTATCAGAGCACATGTTGGCTGTAGAACGTGACCCTAGAAATCGGAAAGCCACTTGGACAGGATATCTCAAAAACTCTATTTTCAAAAAGACTCTTACTCCTCATCTTTTCCGATTTTATCAAATAGACACTCTCACCTCAAATAGTTAGAATATACACCTTTCCCTTTTGACCACACGGAAGATCAATCAAGTCGCTCCAAGAATTAAAGATATCGGACAACCGATGGCCATTTCAGAGTAAAGAGGATTTCACCATGCGTTGGAAGAATTGCAGCTGCAACAATTGAAGACTCAAGACTTGAAGAATTTGAAGTTCTGAAGAATTATTTGACCTTTAGAGACCAAACCCTGTTATACACCTACGTTAGATGCGACGATTTGTGAGCTGTCATTTGTTTGATCTTTTCCGACAGCCACAAAGTAAAACTTGTTTCTTCAAAAACTATCGTTTGTATTGTGTGTATCCCTCCCCACCTCTCTCATATCTCATCCCAAAACTTTTGGACCCCATAGATGATGAACGAACTTGGCTTGATATTCTCTGGACCGAAGACTCAATAGGAGGCGTAGCTATGGATTCGGAACATGGAGAATAACTTCGAGCAATTTGGTTTCAAGGAAGGATGAAGTATAAATGCGCTCTTGATGCTTTGAAGGAAGTGCTGCAACATGGTGGCAGATGCATCAAGCTATACAGGGATGGAATGGAGCAAAGACTTGGGAGGAATTCAAGAAGACCCTGTTGAGATCACGTCTCATCCGGAGGCACCATGATAACCCGAAGAAGAAACCTTATGCCTGCAAGATTTGCGGAGGAATAGGACACACCCAGGAGGAACACAAGGATGGATGCCCTCATTGTGAGGAGAAACACCCAGTGAGGAATGCCCAACTAGTCGTGTGACTTGTTTCTTGTGTGAAGGAACCACCCACTACCCGACTCGGTGTCACATTTACCCCATGGTGCAACAAACTATTCAGAGCAGGAAGAAGGAATGAAAGAAGCGCTCGAGAAGTTATGAAAGAACCCATGATGAAGGAATGTGTTGAAGACCACGATGGAGAATGCCTCACCAGATTTTACTCCAATGCACGCCATTCATGTGGAGAAGAAGGACATTTTTCACAAGATTGCACCAAGGAAAGGAAAGAGTATTTGGGATACTTCCCACGGAAGCAATAGAGTTTGATCCAAAGGGAATAGAAGGTTTGATCGAGCGAAGAAACCCAAGAAGAGAAAACAAAGACACCCTCGTAACAACCCAATTCCTGCAAAGAGGGACAAGAGTCATATTACCTGCTTTGAATGTAAGGACGTCGGGCATTATGCCAATCATTGTCTCGAAGGAAGCAAGGAACTCAAGGAGCGAGCACCATCTCCAAGAAGCCCAAAGACTTATCGAAAGTTATGTGTTTTCATTGCAAGGAAGCAGGACATTATGCTACTAAATGTCCCGACAAGATGAAAGCAGGAGTGGAGTAGTTGGAATTTTGATATTGGAAACAAGAGTAATAGAAAGCAATTCCATTTTCATGAGTTCGATGAGTTGAGTTATGTAATGGGTGCTCGAGAGATTGTAATGAATGCATGAATCAATAAAGTTAAGGTGTGATGATTTCATATGTTGAATTTTATGGGTTGTTACTCCATGAACAAAGAGTTTTGACCATTTTCGAGGATATGAGAAAAATATGGTCTATGGAAGAATTTGTGCATTTTAAGGGTGGTAGTACCACGTGAAGAAGACTAGACTAATGGATAAGAAAATATATATTCCACTTTGTAGTTTGAAAAAAATTGGAGTTTTGCTTTTTATATGATGGTATGAAGAAAGCAGTACTACCGGTTTTAAAGGAGGTGTAATATGGAACAAGAGAGTTACTCCAAGGATGAGTTAAAGATGCACTAGTGTTGAAGTGGGCCATAACCCACAGGCCCAGGATTTTGATAAGGAACAGATGTAACCTTGATAAAGGAATAAATTTGGGAGAATCAGTGATCCAATCATCATACGTTTCATAGGAGGTTACGCAAAAACCTGAGAGTGGTCAAGTAACGATAGATGTTTTGTTTGGCTTGCAGAAACCATGGATTTATACGAACTCGGTTCGTCAACAAGAGAAATTCTGCAATGCTTGTGAGTATGCCCAAGTGTTAGAATACGTGATTCGATATTTACATATGTGGTAATGATTCAAGTACGGGATGGATTGGCCCCCATACCGAAGACTTCTATCATGAACTATCATATGTTGATGGAAAATCAGAGAGCTTCGAAAACCTTAGAAGAGTGTCGACGCGATAAGCCATAAAACCATAGAATGGTAGTACGATGGAACCCTTTACAGGCAACCGTTGCCAATCGTAGGTTATACGATGAAGTTCAACCCAGACCCGTTTCTGCAGGAGAAACCATTAATGGTAGACCACCATGAGTGTTTCGATAGTTGTCTAGAATGGACACAGAACCATCAGCTAAGAAGATCCGGTCTCGAGACGAACTTCAACTTTGATGAACCGACCCAAGATTACGAGGAAAACTCTATGCTTCGGCTGTAAGAGCTTTAATGAAGGAGCTATTGTAAGATATGTGAAGAGACATACATTGTCGGCATTCCAGAGGAAGTATCTGAGTTTATTGGAACCGTAACCTTGTTTTTAAGTGTGGTAGCACCCCTGACCTTTCCGACCAAAACTTTTGCTAGAAGACCCCAACCCTAACCTTTTCTTGCTAGCCTCTTCGAATCTCGAGGGGCGAGATTCATTTTAAAATAATAGTAGGTTTGTAACATCCCAAAATTCTAAATTTTGGAATGTTATATTAGATAATTAACTATGCTTGTTGTCCGATTGATGGTTTGATTGATTGAGTGAAACTGAGTGGAATTTGAAAACTTTTGAAAGTTGAATGAGAGGAATGAAATGACTTTCCCAAACTTTCCCCTTTGCCTTTTGGATCCCAATGAATTCAAGTTCATTCCAACACCAAACCCTAGAGTGAAGATGACATGACTTCTTCCATTTTGAAATGAAAAGGGTTTTGGAAAAGATTTAAATTTCATTTGGGAATATTTCAAATTCAAAGCTTTATGCAACTCAATGATTTTCATGAGGGAAGATAAAATGACTTCTTCAATTATATGAAATATGAGTTGGAAGTTAAAAAGTATCAAATTGAAAGTCATTTGAAAGTGCCTTGAAACCCTCTTTCAAATTGAGTTTTGGAATTTGAATTCAAACATTGGCAAGTGGGAATCATTTCAAAATCTATGCCTGATAAATACTTGAGCAAAAGTATGAGAGGAGTAAATATAACACTCCAAAAATATCAGAGGAAAACAATGCCAAAAGTTTTGAATTCAAATCTGAGTTTTAATTGAATTTGAAAAAAATTGAATTTTTATAAAGTTTGGATTTTGCCTTTGGAAAAATGTTCAAATGATAGGAATATTCCCTGATCATTTTGGTATATATATGTCCTATATAAAATATTTATATTTTAAAAGATATCTCTGTTTTGTTTTATTTAAAAATAAAAAATTAAAAGGAAACCCCCAGTGCCAGCCCCCCTGCCCAGCCAGACCACCGAGCGCAGCCCAGCCCAGCCCACCAGCGCCAATGAGCCCCAAAGACCCCCAAAGCACTTCGTCAAACCCTCTCGCTTTGGCCGCCCACCGCACCACCCCTCTCTCTCTCTCTCTCAGGTGGACCCCGCCCGTCTTCAACCCCCCGCCACGCCACGCCCACACACGATCGCGGATCTCATGAGATCCGGATGCCGATCTCCCGATCGCCCCTTGCCAAGGCCGAGCCCCCCCTATAAGCCCCTCCCCGCACCCCATTTGCCCCCCTTACCCCCTCGAGCCTCTCCTCTCTCTCTCTCACGCTGAGAGCCGAGCCGACCGCCGCCGCCATTTCCGTCGCCGTCGCCGCCCTAGCCCCTCCCGACCTCCACCGACTCCACCAAGACCCTCCCCGAGCTCGTCCGCACCCGCCGGGCCACTCCACCGACCTCCCCGACGACCGGAGAGGCCAGCGCACTGGCCACCGCCGCCGAGCTCCGGTAAGTCACTGAACTCCACCTCCCGCCGTCCGATCTCCCATCTACTGGCGTGATTAGAACACCCGAAGGGTATTTCTTTAAATAAAACCGGTCCGGCCGGTTAGTTTACTGATTTATTTTAGTTAGGGTTTTATTTTTTAGCCCGGCCCGATTCAGTTTAACCCTAGGCCCGTTTAGTTTATATTACGCTCGGTCGTAGTTTAGGCCCATTAGGCCCTTTTTCATTTATTTTTGTTTTCTGCTTTTAACAGAATAGTTCCTGTTTTGAAAAATTCATATCTTTTTATTCTGTTTAATATTTTTAGGTGATTCTTTTTTTGTTAGTTTGCAAATTTTCTATAGTTTCTGTAGAATATATATTTAGCTATGTTAAAATTAACTAAAATTGCTTTATTTTAGTTTTAGTCAGAATAGTAAATCTTTTATAACATGAGCTAGGAAAATTATTTTTATATGATTATTTTTGTCCCAACTTTGTTTTGTCATTGCCAAACCATAGAAATTAATTTTGGCATTTTAGGATTAATGAAAAAAATAGTTTTTAGCAGAATCTTGTTAATCCTAATTAATTAACTAGCTCTTGTTTTCCTATTATTTTAATTAGTAAATAAATTTATTTTTCACATGTGATTGATTATTCTAGGATAGTTCTGTCACTTTATAGGATGAACTTTTATTTATATTAAATAAAACTTTTTATTTTATTTTCTTAATATAAATTGGATTAGGCCTAATAGGAGTTTTACTATAGCTTTTAAATTGATTCTTTTTGCTCCTAGTTGCTTAATGCATTCTTTTCGTTAAGTTAACATAAACTCATGATTAGGTTATGTTGAGAAAATTTTGTTATATAAAACTATTTTTAGTTGTTGCTTGAAGTAGGAAAAACTTGAGTTGGTTTTCTTTGAGTTTTCCCTTTGGGTTTTGATTTGTTGTTTGGTGTGTTTGTTACTATGTTGCTATGTTACGTGATCTCATGCTATGTGCTTACTATAGTTATTGTTATTGTTTGCCTCGGTAGAATTTCCTGAGTGCTGAAGCTTGCTACTCTGAATCCCTAGTTTTCAAGATCGTCAACAAGGCAAGTTCACTTTGACCATACTTTCATACCTATGTTTTATTGCATTTAGTGACATCTTTGCAACCACCCCTCAGTAGTGTTATTGAATCCTTGTAGTTGAGTAGTATGCATGAGGTAGGAAGCCATCACCCTGTTACCAAGCCCGGACGTTATTTATTTTAATGCTACGCTATAGTAGACGGGGTTTGGTATGAGTGCTCAGGAGTGGTGTGAGAATGAAGGATTTAAATCGATGGCGACAACTCCATGATGGCACCTGCAAGGACTGCATCTTCAAGGCCTCAAGACTTCAAGACTCGAGACAAGAATTCAATACACACTCTTTGGGTGAAGGGCGGTTGTGGGCACCTGGAGGAACCAGTGGTTGGCGGGATGCATGGAGAAGCGCCATGACATCTTGCGGAAAGCTTCACCCAGACTCAAAGAGACGGAAGAATACTTCATGCCCGGAAGCTTACCGTGCAACCGCAAGTCATTATGGGCTCTGGCTTGGTTGACCTTAGTAGTGACTCTGGCTGGGGCGGTACTAGCAGATGTAGAACTACGGTGGGGCGGGATGAGTACCCGACGGTGGTCGAGGAACTCTTTGGAAGACCATGTTTGGTCATCTTGTTCTCAAACACCACGAAGTGCGAGAACATAAAGAGAGGATCGAATCTTGCGGGTAAAGTGTACAAACCTCTGCAGAGGGTTAAAACCTAATCGATTAGCCGTGTCCCGATTACGGACAATTTGAGCATCTGGACTTGGATCTATCTCGGAACTCTCAACACCGGACTGATAACTTAATTGTGGGCAACTTATGATGAATTTGGGCTATGAGACATCGGTTGGCGGAACCGTGTCATGATAGAAAACTCCATAGTACAGATTTCATTTATTCCTTTGATGTAGGGAAAATAAAACCAGCTTTTACGCAAACAAAACTCGAATCTGAGCCACAAAGCCAAATTGCATATAGTATAGTTTTACCAACTGTTTTCTCATGTTGTGATCTTGCCGGTACATTCAATGTCTTGACCTACGGCTGCAACGTATCATGTTGCAGATATTTCCTCGACGAGTAAGAGTTACGATACAGGGTTCTGGTCTACACTCAACTTTGTCGATGGCGTTGATGGGACTCCACACCCGTTTGATTGTTTCCGCTGAGTATTATGAGGTATATATCAGTTTTACGTTATTTATGCATGTGATTGCACTTTGATATATACATTGATGTACTGTGTGTGCCAGCATACTGATCCAGGGATGGCATAGAAACACAGAGGCTTGACCGTCTGAGGTCGGGTCGCTACATAAGGACACAATGAACGGGACTTACCCATCTACTATCAGCTATGGGATAGATTATACATGCTTCAAGAAGCTTTAATATTTCAGTTCTTACCACTTCTTTTATCTTAGGATTCAAACGTGGTTAATGATCGACAACGAGTTTAGCATCAGGTTCCATATTAATCTTGTGCTGACAGAGAGTGGGACTAATGCCCTTAAGATCATTAAGAGTATATCCAATGGCAGCACATTGCTTCTTCAGAATTTTTAATAATCTTTATTCTTCATGTTCTAAAAGGTTAGCACTAATAATAACATGATATATCTTTTTCTCATCGAGATAAGCATATTTCAAAGTGTCAGGCAATTGTTTTAATTCAAACATGGGATGAACTTTAGGTGGAGGAGGACCTCCTAGAGTTTCAATAGGCAGATTGTGTTTGAGCAGAGGTCGTTGTTCAAAGAAAATTTTATCTATCTCATTTCTTACAATGGATATGCATATCATTTTCATGTTCTAGCAAATATTGTTCTAGTGGATCAGTAGGAGGAACAACAATAGAAGCAAGACCAAATATTTCATCCTTACTAGGTAATTCTTTCTTATGAGGTTGTCTATCAAACTTGGAAAAATTAAATTCATGAGACTCATCACAAAATCTAACACTGATAGTTTGTTTATGACAATCTATAGTAGCAATGACAGTGTTCAAGAAAGGCCTACCAAAGATAATGGGACAAAAGTCATCTTGTGGGGAACCAAGAACTAGAAAATCAGTAGGGTATTATATTTCCTCACACAACACTTCAACATCTCTAACAATCCCAAGTGGTGTGATGGTGTCTCTATTAGCAAGTTTCATAGTGACGTATATGTCTTCTATTTCAGCGGGTGCTATGTCATTCATAATTTCTTGGTATAAGGTAAAAGGGATAGCACTCACGCTAGCATCTAAGTCACATAAACCATGATAACAATGATCTCCTATTTTAATTGAGACAAGGACATGCCAACAATAGGTCTATGTTTATATTTTTCATCAGGTTTGGCAATTCTAGCAGCTTCATCACAGAAGTAAATAATATGCCCATCAGTATTTTCTACAAGAAGATCTTTAACCATAGCAACACTAGGTTCTACTTTAATTTGTTCAGCAGGTTTAGGTGCTCTAATATTACTTCTGCAAACCACCATTGAAACCTTAGCATGTTCCTTTATCCTTACAGGGAAGGTGGTTTTTCAATATAAACAGTTGGCATAACTGGATCAACAATGTAGATAATAGTATCATATTTAGCTATGTCGGGTTCTTTAATTTTTTCTTTGATAGGGGGATGATATTTAAACCACTTCTCTTTGGGGAGATCAACATGAGTAGCAAATGATTCACAAAAAGAAGCTACTATCTCAGAGTAGAGTCCATATTTAGTGCTAAACTTATGAAAAGCATCGGTATTCATAAAAGATTTAACACAATCAAATTCAGGCTTAATGCCTGACTCTTTACCTTCGTGGAGTTCCCAATCTTCAGAGTTGCGTTTAATTCTTTCTAAAAGATCCCACCTGAATTCAATAGTCTTATTCATAAAAGAACCAGTACAAGAAGTATCGAGCATGGATGGATCATCACGAGAAAGCCGAGCGTAAAAATTCTGAATGATAATTTCTCTAGAGAGCTCATGATTGGGGAATGAATATAACATTTATTTAAGCCTCCCCAAGCTAGAGCGATACTTTCTCCTTCACGAGACCAAAAATTATATATATAATTCTGATCATGATGAACTAGATTCAGATGATATTTTTTTAGTGAAATTCCAATTTCAATCGATTCCAGTTACAAGATCCAATATCATCGCATAGCCTATACCATGTCAATGATTTTCCCTTCAAAGATAAAGGGAATACATTCTGATTAGCTTCATCTTCAGATAGATCCGCAAGCTTAAATAATCCACAAATTTCATCCACATATATCAAGTGCATATCAGGATGTTCAGTTCCATCTCCTGCATAAGGATTAGCTAGCAGTTGTTCTATCATACCCGAAGGAATTTCATAACCAATATTTTCAGTAGGTGTAGTAGGTTGAGGGGTGAAATTTAAAGGATCGAGAAGAGGTGTCTAGAGGGGGGTGATTAGACCCTCAACAAAGAAAAGTAGCAGTTTTTCATTTCTTTAAGTTTAGGTGGAGTTTTAGCACAAGTTTAAACATTCACAATACATTTCAAGCAAGCATGGCAAGAGTATATGAGCAGCGGAAAGTAAAGCATGCAAATTGCAAGAAAGTAAAGGGATGGGATTGGAGTGTGCAAACGCAATTGGAGACACGGAGATTTTTTGTGTGGTTCCGATAGGTGGTGATACTGTACATCCACGTTGGTGGAGACTTCAACCCACGAAGGGTAACGGTTGCGCGAGTCCACGGAGGGCTCTACCCACAAAGGGTTCATGAAGAAGAAACCTTGTCTATCCCACTATGGTTATCACCCACGAAGGACTTGCCTCACTTGGGTAGATCTTCACGAAGTAGGCGATCTCCTTGCCCTTACAAACTCCTTGGTTCAACTCCACAATCTTGATGAAGGCTCCCAAGTGACACCTAACCAATCTAGGAGACACCACTCTCCAAAAGGTAATAAATGGTGTGTTGATGATGAACTCCTTGCTCTTGTGCTTCAAATGATAGTCTCCCCAACACTCAACTCTCTCTCACAGATTTTGATATGGTGGAAAGATGATTTGAGTTGAAAGCAACTTGGGGAAGGCATGTTCTGATGGCTAGGAATGTCTTGATCTCAACACATGACTAGGTGGTTCTCTCTCAGAAAATGAGTAGTGGAAGTGTAGGCACGTTCTGATGGCTCTCTCCTAAATGGAGAAGGGGGTGGAGGGGTATATATAGCCTCCACACAGAACCTAACCGTTACACACAATTTACCAAACTCAGTGGGACCGAATAGTGAAACTCGGTCAGACCGATATGGTTCAAAATGTGAACGTTAGAGTTATCGGTGGGACCGACATGATCAACTCAGTGAGACCGATGTGCTAGGGTTAGGGTATTACCTCAACTCGGTTTGACCGATTACACAAACTCGGTGAGACCGATTTTGGTAATAAGCAAATACAGAGTTGGTCAAGCAAACTCGATGGGACCGACTACATATCTCGATGAGACCGAAATAATTGCAACAGGCAACAGAGAGTTTGCATGCCCATCTCGGTGAGACCGAGATCCCATCGGTGAGACCAAACTTGTCGGTGTGCAAAAGTAGGGGCTCTCCTTTTGACCCATTTACTTGTGCACGGACAGTCAGAGCCACGCACCACGACCACACGTAGCAGGGCAAAGGAGGGAAGCCGGAGAGAAGCCAAAGCACGAGACAACCATGGCAACGCCAAGACCAGAAACACCGAGAGCAAAGGGGCAAGGTGGACTCCCCCGGCAAGAGCCTTGCCGGGGCAACTTGCCCAACGCCCGCAGAGCAAGCCACCCTTGAGCCCAGGGGTTCCAAGCGTCACCAACAGCTGTGTTGGAACCCAGGCTCGGGAGGCACCTCTGTAGTGGCATGCAAATCTTCGTCAAGATCATAAATACATAAGATCAGATGAGGATTGGAAGACAATGATCCTCGGCAAGATCCTTGCCGAGGAAAGCCACAAGACCCCCGGCAAGATCCTTGCCGGGGACGACTGCGCACCACGACAAGACCCTTGGCGGGCCACCCGGCAAGGCCCTCGCCATGGACGCCAGCAGGGCCACTACCAGGCCCGCACCAGCCGAGTTTCCACCGCCACTCGCATGCAGCTGCCAGCCCGACCAGCTGGGCAGGCACCCGCGTGGCAAACGAGCGGCTTCCGAGCCAACTCAGCGAGCGCCTGCGTGGCAGCAGGCAGATCTTCGTGAAGACCCTACCACCGCGCCACCTCAGATGTCTGCCTGCCTACATGGCGCCGCGTCAGCCGCTGGCGGTATGCGTGTCGGGCGAGGAGGAGCGGCGACGGACGGGACGGGCCTCGTTCCCGTCCCCGATAAACACTACAAAAAAATACACTTCCGTGATGATACGTGTTTGTCACTGTAGGTCGCGTTTTCTGTCATGCATGTACATCCATAACAAATTTATGACAAAATCAAGATAGTCATACCTGTGCTATCGTAGAACTGTTCCATGACATTGCCAAAATTATCATCACGGAAGTGTCCACTTCCATGACGATAAATCGCGCGTCACAGAAGTGCTTTAGTCAAGGGTGACCGACACGTGGCATCCACCGTAAAGGAACGCCATTAAGCTATCGGGTCGTGTTTTGGATCCGATAACCCGTTAACAGCCCCGACCAATGGGAAATTTCCACGTGTAAAATTCTTATTGGCCGGACGAAACACGGTCGGCTAAATGCGTAGGTCGAGATAAGCGCCTATGATATGTCGACCGCGTGCACGGCTAACAATGGCCCATTTAGCTTACAAAGCCGGCTCGTTTGACTTGGTCAAAAGTTAACGGGCTGGCCCATGAAAAGCCTGTTAACGGTCACTTCGCAAATAGCCCATTTTACGGCCCGTTAACTCACGGCCCGTTAGGCCCTAAAGGAAATCGGCCCAACAACGTCATGTGGGTCGTCGAATATAACACCAGCCCATTTCACTTTTGGCCCATGTATGGCCCATGACGTCTTTCGGCCCATATGAGGCCTTCGTATCTTTCGGCCCTTTACAGGCCCACGGTGACTCTAGCCCATAATGAACAGTAATTTTCTTTATACCCGTTAACGGCCCGTGATTTACATGGGCCGTTTCCAGCCCGTGTTAGCTTTCGGCCTATTAACGGCCCATATGTTCTTGGGCTCCTTTTCGGCCCTCGATTACTTCCGGCCCGTTCCTGGCATGTTCCCCTAATGGGCCAAATTATGCCCATGGAAGAGTCGGCCCGTTACTGGGTTGTTCCCCTAATGGGCCAAATTCGGCCCATGGCAAGAGTCAGCCCGTTACTGCCCTGTTACCCTAATGGGCCAAATTCGGCCCATGGCAAAAGTCGGCCCGTTTCTGGCCTGTTAACCCATTGCGCTGTTTCCAGCCCACCCTATATTCTGGCCCATTAACGACCCGTTATGCCTGTGACAGAGTTAAGCCTTTGCTTTCCTACGACCTGTTAACGGCATGTTACCGTGCTGGGCCGATACCAATTACGCCCGATTACGGCCCATGTAGTCCCATTTATCCGACGGCCCGAGGCCCACCGATTACAGGCCCATTTATCGACGGCCCGTTGGAGACCCATGGATCCCACGGGCCGTATATGGCCCATGGTAGTTGCGGCCACTAGCAAACCGGGGAAAAAGAAGACTAAGAAATAAATAAGGCCGAAACTAACGCTAGGCTATTAAGGCGATTGCACGGATTACATCCACTCGGCATCAAAGAGCGCCACCAGTGCAAATATAGGGAACACCCTACACTATACAAAAATGGCTTGCTATTTTCTTCAAGTGGCTGCACGTTAAGAATAAATTTTGTATCGCACCAAAACAAATTACAACTATATAACAAAAGGAAGGTTGGCATAAAACTTAATCTAGCGTATAAATGCACCACCGAAGTTGAAGCTCAGTTCATTTGACCGATTGTTATGTTGTCATCTTTGTATTGTCCGATGGAGCACCATAACCCTCACCTTCATTTCCCCTAGGCTCCTGAACAACATAGCAAATGTCTGATAGTATGGTTTCAAAACCATGCATATCTTCACGACATTGAGCAATGTTTCTCCTTGTTTCACAAAGGGTCTCCGTTAGGGAATGGACTTGTGTCTGGAGCGCAGATACAACATTACTTTGAGCTTGCATATCTTGATCATGAGGCAGTTTGGACGATATTTGCTTAACAACCAACCCAGTATTACGCAGGAACGTGCTTTTGGCACTGTTAGTGGACAGTCTTGACCCACTGCAGCAAGAGCCGACATTGCGGTTATAGTTGCCTCGCCACCTTCAGAAGGTGGCGGTTCCACAATTTTTTCCATAGCTCGCTGAAAAGTTGAGGTTTTACATTAGTAGTACCAGAACAGAAGATATTAAGGACGCAGCAAAACCAAACAAAATAGCTTTGGTCCATGTAAAATATTCTGGTGAACCCATGTAAAATATTAGTTGTATTTTATTGCAAAGTACATAATAAAACCAGGTTCCAAACATATGACCATGTACTATCGCTAATGTATTGTCTATTTCTTCACATTGTATTGAGGGCTAAGGATAAAGAGACGAAGTTTATAATATGGTAAGCATAGTATGACATCATTCATATCACAAAACAACTGAGAACAGATAAACAGGCAATTGTAACGTTGTATGGGCAAGTCCAGCACGGAACTAGATTATGGGTCAAGATCAAAGGAACGTCACTCCTCTCTTTTAAACCTTGTAAGGTGCAATGATACGCTAAGACAATTGTGTATAAAATTGAAAAGAGTAATAGACATTAGCTGCAACCCATGCAGTTCAAGGCACAAGTCAGAGTAAGTAGTAGTTAAAAGGCATGAGGATTAAGGACTTACAACAAATGCTTTTGGACCGGTGTAGTCATGCCCTTCTTCTTGCTGGTGTGACAGTCCTTGAAGATTTCCACAGCATTTGGTTCAGGTACTTTTTGGTCCTTGCGGGCTTTCCTCTATATTTGGAACAAGTCAATATAGATCTGATAATATGGTACAGCGAAAAGAGTGAAACAACAGCTAATTACAAGAGCCTCGCAGTGTGCAATATAGCTATGAGATCACGTAAATGCATTGGAATTTCACTTTAAATGCGGTTGGCCTTGTTCTTTGAACAGTTCACCTACAAGAAGATAGATTTGTGTGGCCCATGCGTAAATAGGACTTGACATGTGATCTCGATGACATATATATAATGTACCGATACTTCGGATCGGACCAGTGTTTAACGAGGCCTCTCCAGTCTTCATCAGATATATTTTCCACTGGAGATGTTTGGGCAAGTTCACTGTTAGCCTTGCCTTCAAAGTGAGTTCCCCTCAAGTTATACCGATACTATCACAGAGCGGACTTGAAAACATGGGTGCAAGCTTGTCTGGTTGCATCATCTTGGCTATCCAACTTGAACCTCATCTGTTGAAAATTATGGGAGTCTCATTATCAGCAACCTAGAAAGTATTGGACAGAGGAAGATGATATTACTAGTTTCCATACATAACCATACTTACAGATAAATGGTCGAGGAAGGTGTTGATCTGGGTTACGTCTTTGTCATTCTGTCTTGAATCCATGTTGGGAGGATACGTACATGACACCTAACAGCAACCGCTGCCTCTGATACTAACTTGGCTGACTCTGTAGCATCACGTGGCCTTTTTAAACCTGCCTCAGAACAGATCTCCATTCTTCCTCCTCTAGATTTAGTTAACCTATCAAGCATTATCTCTGGTGTTTGTTTCCTCTTGCACCTAGCTAGGTGCTAGTCCAACAACAAACATAGGAAGTGTTAGTATACATCAAACTATGAGACTACATATAAAGAAGCATGCAACTGTAACTTGACTCCAGCAACTACCTTCTTGCTGTTTAATCTCACAAGGTTCATCTGATATTGCCAACTCGTCTTGTGTCAAGAGTGCTTGGGAAGTAGTGTCAGGTGGCAAGGGAGCTTGGGAACGTGATGCTAGCTCAGTTGGCCTTGCAGTACGTCGTACCGGTAATCTTGTGGTAGGTGTTGCAAGAACTAGGGCTGTCTCTGCTTGTTTGGTGGCAGCTATTTGTTTCTGTTTGGCTTTTTTTGCAACTCGTGTAGCATAAGATGTCGTGTTTTTAGAATTTTCCACTGGACTTTGACCTTCTATTGCACCATCAGTACCAGCAGAATCTGCAGGATTCATCCGCTTCTCATTCCCTGCCATTCTGTGTTTCTTCCTCTTTCTCTGTGCCATGTTAAGTCAAGCCGACAAGAAAAACGAATAACAATTTAGTTCTTCAGAACAAATTGATGCGTGATGCAGACGAACTGAACTTTGATGTTAGACAACCACATGATAGGAGGATGTAATATGTATGAAAAACAAGACGGAAGAGATAACCAGAACTATGATGTGTAAACTAAGAAGAAGACATTTCACCAAATTAGAAGCAATGCAATGGAAGGTAGACACCATATGAAAGATGCTACAAATATCGCTCTGCCAAGTTAACAGTGTCTCATCATAAATGGTGTTTAAACAAATGTGAAGCCATACAAGAAATAAATCATATGCAAGATGAAAACAACATCACACTACCATGTTAGAGGTCTCTCTCGCCATTAGTGCCATTGCATATTCACAAAGATTGCATATTCACAGCTTATGATGTGTAAACTAAGAAGAAGGTATTTCAACAAATTAGAAGCAATGAAAGCTAGACACCATATGAAAGATGCAACGAATATCACTCTACCAAGTTAAAAGCTGTCTCGTCATAAGTGCCATTTCAACAAATTAGTAGTACAAGCTAGAAAAGAATGTGAGATGTAACCTATATCACACTCCAAGTCAAATGTGTCTTATGATAAGTGATTGTTGCGAGTTACACAACAAGAGTAATTTGATGTAAGAACATGGTGTGATAGATGATATTGTATGTTCTAGAAACAGGAACACATGTCTTATTCAAGTATAATGTGTAAAGTAAGCAGATGGAATTCAACAAAATTAGAAGCAATACAAGCTAGACATCACACATAACATGCAACCACATATACTTGATTGCCAAGTTAGAGGGAGCACCCGTGATGTCAAGCACTAGGGGAGACGTGCTCATCATAAACACAGCTTTGTTGAGTGTCTATGCATGTGTTGTCTTGGAACTCATCTTGGGGGTGTGGAGGATTAGAAACTGTAGATGCCCTCCGTTCGGAAGGAGCACCTTTATCCGCTGCCTTGCTAACTTCCTTCCGCTTTATTGATTTTGAATTGTCAAGTAAAATCGACAAGAAAAAGCAATAAAATTCTGTCTTCAGAACTCATTCATGCATGATACTGACAATCACTACTTTGATGTAAGGCAAACACATTAATCCAGGATGGAATATGTACGAAAAACAGGACGGCATGGCATGTTCACAACTGTTTGTGTAAACTAAGCAGAAACCATTCTAGCAAATAAGAAGCAATGCAAGCTAGATACCACATGAAAGATGCAACCAATATGACTCTGCCAAGTTAAAAGTGTCCCATCATAAATGGAATTTCAACAAATTAGAAGCAGCGCATGCTATAAATCATATGAAAGATGCAACTAATATCACACTTCATATACTAAAGGTGTCTCGTCATGTTGATTGATGCGGGATACAAAAAAATAGTTTTATGTAAGGACATGCTTAATAGACAGATGTACTATGTACTAAATACAGGAAGGCATGTCACATTAACAGGTATAATGTATAAGCTAAGCGAGACTAGCACATGCAGTTTAACCAGATTGGAAGAATTACAATCTAGACACCATATGCAACATGCAACCACATATCACGCTGCCAAGTTAGAGCAAGCACCTGCGATGCTAGTGTGGGGGAAATGTTGTAATCAAATACAGAGCTACGTTCACTATCTTCATCTAGCATTTATGTTTCTTGAGAATCATGTCGGGAGGCTGACGCTGCATTCTTTAATTGATGAGTAGTCCCCTTGCCTGCCTGCCTCGTCATAAGTGATTGATGAGGGATACACAAGAACATTAGTTTGATGTAAGAACATGGTTAATACACAGATGTACTAGTATGTACCAAAAACAGAAAGGCATGTCATATTCAAAGGTATAATGTGTAAGCTAAGCAAATGAAATTTAACCAAATTGGAAGCAATACAAGCTAGACATCCGGCTGGAGTGGTGAGCATGATCATCTAGGACCGGAGAGCCTGGTGGGAGGCGGGCTGCTTCGCCACCGTCGCAACTTTTTAGTTGGCTTCTAGGTGATGCCTATCTTTGCTGGGCTTGTCACTGGCTCGGCCAATGCCCTGACTAGCTATTTGTCTTCTGGTGCTCACGGGATGGCGGTTCATGTAAAAAAATATCTTTCCTTATCTTACCAACTTTGGCCTTTCGAATACAAGCTAGACACCATATGGAAAATGCAACCACATATGACACCGCGAAGTTAAAGCAAGCACCTGGGATGGTGGTTCATTGCGAGCGCGGTCATCAACTCCAGAGCTACGTTCCCGTCTCCATCTGTGACACTACACCCTTTAAAGCCTTGAAGCGTGTCTAGCCTAGCAGCATTACCACCGGGGCGACTTCTCTCTTATCTTTTCTGCTTCTGTCAAGGCAGAGTCTGAAATACCCTTGCATAAAAACACAACAGTGAGAGTGTGGGTGAAGTGTGTGCAGAACTAGTGCACTGTAAAAGTAGCAGATATCAGGTGGCTGAAAAATAAATGACAGGAGACATATGATAGCTCTACAACATTGCATGGCAAACAAAATTAGATTCTACTCCGTATGATTTTCTAATATATGAGCACAGGATATGCAGGTACTCCTCCAGCACACCACCACATGTGGTCATATCTAATATAAAAGTCGACTGAAAATAAATAGGTCAGTAGATTTTTTTAATGAACCGTCCTATCTATAAGGAACAGGCAGATGGCATTCGTCTACCTCCCGCCATCCTTTGTTGTGATCTTTGTTGAACCGCCAACACCAGCCTGCACCCTGCCTCCGCCACCCCGCCCTCCCATCGACCTCATACCACCACATTTGGCACTTCTGTGCCATCCCTTTAATCCCGGCCGACCTCCAGATCGGGCGCCAGGCCGCACACGCCCCTAAGATAAACACCAAGGCGCTGCTTCCCTGGCATAATAGGTGTACTAGCGCCTGTTACGCCGGGGAATGCTTCCATTAATTGGGAATCAACTGGCCAGAAATTGAAATTCAGGGGGCGGCGGACCTCTAGCTAAGGTGGAATAGTATATGAGGAGAAACCTTGTGCATCGCGAGTTACTAGGAACATCTAGTATCAAAAAGAAGCGGTCAACTAGTGTCTTCTGTGGGATGAATACCGTGCAAGGAGTGACGTAAGATTTGCACGAGTAAGGGAAGAGGAGTACCTTTTTCGGTTGCCGGTGTGGTCACCTCCACATGTCGCGCCGATTTTCTTCTTTTTACCGGGGAAACCGATGTTCTCTCCACATGTCGCGCCGATTTTCTTCTTTTTACCGGGGAAACCGATGTTCTGGAGGGTGCAGGCTTGGACGAACCCATGGCCAAATTGTTGACTGTGTTGCCGTGGCCGTATGTCGGCGGAGGGGAAGCAGATCCGAGGCGGCGAAGGACGGCGTAGCAGGAACAGCTCCGGTGCGGTGGAGGGTGGCGAAGTTGGAGCGGCAGCGGTGAGGCGCATGACGGCGTGGTTGAACTGGCTCGGGTACGGACGGCTCGGCCTCGGCTTCAACTACTAGCCGTGGAGGGCGTTGCGGTTGAGGTTGTGGTGGACGACGACGTCGGGGATCGGCTCCGGCGTGATGGAGGAGGGCGGTGGTTGATGGGTGGGATGGGGTGGCGGACGGAGGACGCCTGGGTTTCGCGGCTGGTGGAGAGGTAGTTTTGGTGCCCACAGAGTATGAATGGGGAATCGGATGGGTGGGGGGAAACCATGTTTGATGCAGGGACGCGCTTGTTTTTGGCTTTTACGAGCAGAAGATGGTACGCTTGTTTGAAATTTGGGGAAAGTACAAACTTTACCCCCTCTTAAATTTCGGACCTCTCATGCTGGTCGGGGTAGGATGGTAATCCCAGGTGTCCCAAATAGTGGGCGGGGCGATTTGACGGCCGCGCATGTGTGCTTAAGCGGCCATTGTGTATGAATGTTTTTGGATGCGGTTGCGTGGCGTCTAGATGAAGCTACAAACCTACCCGGTAGACCTTTGGACGTTGGGCCGGTAGGTTTCACGGGTCGGAGTTATTAGAAAAGTAATTTCCTTGTACTACCAAACATTGGTCTCACGTGGTTTCGGGCGAGTAGAGGCTCTTTTGGCGCTTCGTTCAAAAATTGTAAACACAAGCATTCACGTTTAGAGTACTCTTGAACTATGAGGATTGACCTAAATAGGCAACGTTATATTGACCTTGTATGTTTGAAAACCTCATTAAATTATCCGCTTCTTTTTAAAATTTTGACACTTGAAAATCCTATAACTACGATTATTTTGGAATGGAGGAGCTAAATTTGAATCTATTTTGTACACGACTACATATGCTGTTATGTACAAAATCAGAGCAAAGATTGGTGCCCCCATAATTTAGGTATGGTTTACAAATGCCATGATATCAACTTTAAATAATTGAATGGACTTCATGTTGAATTCGTTTTTTTAAACCACCTTAAGTTGAATTCAAAGGTATGCTAGTTCATAGGTAGTAGCTATTTATAATGTCCATTGTGTAACTTTCGTATGTATAATGTGCTTTACACACACAACATGAACTATACTCACGTTTATACTCGATTGCTAAAGCGATGCATTGTCTGGAGTTCAAAATACTAACTATGTGGATCAATTGTGTCGAATAATAACATAGACATGCTCAAATTCGATAGAATCTAGATGTCTGATGGATCAATGACCGCTCCGTACGCGAATTGCAAATATCATGATCCCATCCTAATATTTGGATACAATGTATATTTTTAATCAATGTGTAGAGCAGTCTTTTACGTGTAGTTTCACTCTCCATCGGTGGTCTCTCACCCATGCTCACACACTCTCTCCCGAGGTGTCTTTCTCGCACACATGCTCTAGATATAACCCTCCCTCCCTCTCGTGACCATTTACAACTGTTTTCACTAACCTTTATCACAAGCACTCTTCCTCTCGCAAACATACACACGCACAATCCTCGTCGACCCTTTATATATAAATTGACCTACCTCGTGTCTCATGTACGCACATTATCTTCACTTTGTCTCTCACGCATTGTCTCACACCTCTCTTCCTAATCAACGAGTATGATTCTAGCAGAGCATTCTGTAGGATGCCCCTCAAATTTAGGTTGGATGAATAGTAATATCAGAGATAAAGGGGTTACCTTAGTCCGAGAACCTAGGGTTACAAATCCTAGCCGGCTTGGTCAGTGGACACAGAGTCCTTCACAATTCTGCTATCTTTGTCTTGTACGACTAGTCATCCATGGGTCTTCCTAAATGCGTCACGGGCCGACCAATGTGGCGCAGGACCGAACCGAACGAAGGCCTCACCTTGACCCACCGGACCTCACGCGGTGACACACCCTCTGCCCCCACGTCTCATTACCTTCTCACACCCACACATACCAACACAAACACCACACACACAGAAAATTTCTCCTGGTGCCTCTATTCCCTCCACGTTGCATATACAAACTAAATGGATTGGAATCTCTCTTCGTGACGTCATATTAATCTGTCTATCTAGACCACTCTCATTTCTTGTGCTATCTCTCCCACCCCCGTCGGCCCCTCTATCCATGCCTCTCTCGAATCGTAATACACACACATACCTCTCTAGGCCCCGCCAAATGCATCAACTACACATTCGCACATGTTACATCACGTACCCCATTGATCTAAAAAGCCCTCTCTTCATGTTTATTTCACATACAACATTACTTTTGAATAAAGTGTGGCCAAACAATTATTTTAGAGTTTCTACATATATACAACATTACAAAGTTATATGGAGGACTACGAACGCTAATTTGCATTGCATGGTGCCCACAATGATATTTATTCCAATACCGTGAATTTGTATATTTTTATACTATATACAAAGTTAGTCAAAATAAAGAGAAACGAAGAGCATCTCTCTCTCCATCGCATACCCCCCCTATACGCCCATTTCACGTATGCACACAAAACTATCTCCAGGTCCTCTAAAAGTAAGCCCCCAGAAAATTCATGCATGTTTCATCTTTCTCTCGCGATATATGCAATGACGATCATTGTATTTGAAGCGAAAGCACGATACGTACATTGGACTTCAGAATCCACTCATTACGGTCACCATTTACGTTTAGTGGTTATTATACGATCAACCGCTCACCGCATAACTCTGTATTTGCTCATGACATGACTAGTTGACCGATTAAACGCTCCACGTGGCACCTCTAGTGTTGCATCACATTAGCTCACTACCATCGTGCCCACACAATAAACTTGTATCTACTCTACATCTACACTCTTATAAAATACATAAAATACACTCTTATAAAAAACAGAGTTGGTGACGATGGTGTGCCTGCCATCCTGCAATATAGGTCGTCCGATTTATATCTGACGTATAGGAAAGAAACTATGGCAATTTTGCAAAAAGGTACCCACACACCTCTCCACATTTGCAAATAAGGCCTTCCCTCGTTCATGCTTTTCTCTCACAAGATAAACAAGGCATACAAATGAATCTTGATGTTACATGCAACGCACGGGCATCTTGCTAGTAAGAATGAAAACAAACGACAAAAAAATATTTGGACGGTGGTTCGAAGTCATGACCCATGAGCACAGCGGACAAGGTGGCCTTGTATTGGTATCTTTGAGCCATCTGTTTTAACACACATGAGCTGGTGTGGTGATTATACACACACGCACGCATGCACACGAACTGCATCCATGCAACACTCACACAAACACATGCACCCCCGCACGCACGCAACACTCACACATACACACGCAACCACGCACGCACGCAAGACTCACACGCACGCATGCAACACTCACACGCACACACACACGGATGCATGCACACACCAGTACACCACACGACCAACACACACTCTCACGCTCAAGTGCTCAACCTACACGTGCATGCGCACACATCAGGCTCTGACAGACACCTACACACCCACGTGATTCCCGCGCACGGGTTGGAGCCTTGTCGCGCCTGCGTAAATTTGTGTTTATCAGACCTTTTGCCTATGCGAACTGACAGGTGGGACCTGTCGTGGTTCTAAGTCTGACAGTAGAATAGGGGGGTAGGAATGTAGAGGCAAGATCCTAGCTATGGAGGAGTTGTACACGCAAGGTTTATGAGTTCAGGCCCTTCTCGGAGGAAGTAATAGCCCCTCGTCTGGAGCCCGAGGCGGTCGATTGGATTATGTGCCTGCTCGATTCTGAAGTGCGAACCCTTGTCCCAGAGGAGGGGGTGGCTTATATAGAGTGCGCCAGGACCCCAGCTCCCCTCCGTTACACAGGGTTCATTGTACATTAAGAGAGGGGCGTTACTGGTAATGCCAGCAATAAAGATACATAATGACCATTAAAGCTGTGACTTAATTCCCGACCATTGCCGAGCAGAGTGGCTTTAGACCTCCCGGTGGTCGAGTGATTGTCTACGCGGTCGAGTGTCTTCAATAATGTCGAGTGGAACATTGCTTCATGGTCGAGTGGATGATGATTCTTCTTCAAATGATTCTGGTTCTTTTAGGGATGTCCTTGGGGAGGGTATCTGTAACAGGTCCATGACCCTACCCTAGGACATAGCCTCATCATTAGCCCCCGAATGGATCAGGGTTTGAGTGGGGAAGGAGTTCAGGACACTTCCGACCCATTTTTCGTGCTATGTGTATACTTTGTTCTGGATCGACGAACCGAGGTGACGACACCAACTTATTTTTCAGTCGCCTTGATCCATTCTTAGTTTTTGTCGAGTGAGTTTCTTTATTTGAAGAGCTCCGAGCGACGGTGTGGAGGAGATCTTCGATCTGACAAGTTGCTCTGCTGTCCACGGATTTCACGGGATTCGAATTTCGGGAAGCGCGCGGGGCGGAGGAGGCCGCAGTAATCAGATGGGATAAGGCAGGGCCGCCTCAATCCATGCGCCACCTTTTTCGCCACGTATCGCGCGCGCGACTGTTGCGGGATTTGATAGGATCGCCCGGTCCTACAAGTCAGTCACTCAGAATTAACCTCATATAAGGCACCGGGCCGGGGTTTTTGAACAGTGTGTTTTCATTTCCTCCTCTCCTTCTCGGACTTCTCCGCCGTGCTCGCTCTCGCCCCAGTGTCGCTGCTCCGTGCGCGTCTCGCCGGCGACAATGGGGAAAGAGAAGACGGTGGCTCTGGAGCGGGCGAAGAAGGCGACGGCGAAGGCGAAGGGGAAGAAGCCCAGCTGGGGCGGATCTTCCTCGAGGGCCGGTCTGCCGCAGGGCTGGATCCAGGGCGACTGGATCTGCTCGGCGATTCGTCAGGAGGACATTGATGACTTGGCGGATGGAGGGCTGATTCCCCATGGATCGGCACGGCTTCCAGGGAAGGAGACCGAGCCGCAACCTCAGGAGGGTGAGCGCGTTCTCCTTGCCACCCACGTCGACCGTGGGTTTTCCTTGCCTCCCCATCCTTTCTTTCGGGGATTTTTGAATTTCTTTGGGGCGCAACTCCACCACTTCACTCCCAACACAATCGTGTATCTTGCTGCTTTCGTGTCTTTGTGCGAGAATTTCTTGGGTTGTCAACCTCATTGGGGTCTTTTCAAGCACATTTTCACCTGTCGCTCCCAGACGGTGAAAAAGGCCAATCCGAGCGACAAGAGAACTCAAGTGATCCAGATGTGCGGGGGTCTTGGGATTCAGATGAGAGGTAAAAGTTCCTTTTCTGCCATGGTTCTTCCTGACTCGGTCCGTGGATGGCAGTCGACCTGGTTCTACTGCAAAGACCAGCCGACGCCAGGGCAGTCGACTGGACTTCCTCCTTTTTCCATGGACCGAGTGAGGAAGCCCTCCTCTTTGAAGGTGATCCCGGAGGAGAAGGCGTAGGTTAAGGTGCTGGTCGAACGGGTAGTTCAGCTTATCCGCGACGGGGTGACTGGTATGGATCTGTTGGAGGTCTTCCTCCGGCGACGCATCCAACCACTTCAAGCTCGAGACCATCCGATGTGGATGTATTCGGGCACTGAGGACACCACTCGGATCCACCCGGAGGAGGTCGAGGATGCCACGTTGGAGGGGTGGCTGACGAGCATCACTGGAAACAAAGATAACCCCAGGGGAGCCAGGAGAATTCCTCCACTCGACCAGTCCCACGTACCAGACAAGGTTCAATTCTGAGCTTCCGACTATAATTTAAATTTAATCATGCAGCTGTTTATGCTTCATCGACTAACTTTTGTCCTGCTTGTTTTCTTCCAGGCCCTTATCGAAATGTACTCAATGCCCAACGGAGAGCAAGAGCAAGATCCGGAGGGGGAGGCAAGCGGCCGCGACAGTGGTGACTGGCATTCTGACAGAGAGGGGAACGAGGAGAGCGAGGACTCAAGTGACGAAGAAGAAGTCGAGTCACCTCCTCGCAGGGAGAGGCGATCCAAGCTCGACCAAGACCGGGCGAGCGCCCGTGAAAAGGCGATTGCTCAGACTGGCCAGTCTTCAAAGCGCCCTTGGACGTCTTCACCGGCCTCGACTGAGAAAGCGTCAAAGCAGCCCAAGGTTGTAGTTCAGAAGCCTCGGAAGGCGTTGCCGAAGATTAAGATTGACATCCCCGTCACTTCTGCATGAGTGTCTCTCTTTGTATTCACTCGACGCTCCGTGCTGTTTATTTTTCCCTTGATTTGACCAGATGAATCTTGGAACTAGCAGCGCTGCTACTTCCGGGACTTCAGCTTATAGGGATGAGGATGAGGCAATGGAGGATGCGATCACCTCCAATCTGGGTACGATCTTCGTCATTCTGTCTTTACTTGGTCTATTCAACTGTAATATATACCATTTGGTGATGTAAATTTTGGCGACTGATCTTTGAATAGCTCCCAACATCATTGACCTCCCCGACGATGACGATGACGAGCCAGAGAGGCCTTTGACGATGAAAAATAGGAAAACTTCTGCAGACAAGACGCCGCAGTCGACGTTGATGGCAGAACCAGTCGTTCAGGACGCTGGTGATGCCAATCGGGCTTCTGTTACCTTCGCCATACCATTGTCGAGTGCTCTTCCTTCTTCATCGACTGCTCAAGCTCATGCCGATCCATTTTCAGTTTTTGCCACCCATCACGTCCCAGAGGACGAAGTGAATGCTGCCAAAGAAGCCATACGCCAAGCAGGTATTATGATGGAAAAGATGAAGATGGTGCTGGATGCCAGTCAAGCCACCTATGATGCCAGCTCGGCTCTCCAAAGCAATGTTCTGGTTAACAGCACGTCGACTGGCTCTCTTGGCTTGTTCTGTTAGGATATGGTACCTGAAAATTCTCTTTCCAAGGATCTTTGCATATGTACACCCACTGGGTGTTTCGACTTGTCACTGAGTAAATCCATACTTTGAGCTGAATTTTTTGTTATTGAATTTTTGGACTAGTGGGGGCATGCTGAGTGCACCCACTGGGTGTTACTATGGTGGACTGCGGGCAGTCGACTGTAGTCTTGAATTTTTAATTCCTTCACTCGGTCTGGTCTGGCCATGTCGAGTGTAAACTAAACCAGTGGGGGCACGCTAAGTGCACCCACTAGTCCCTGAGACCGTGGTCGACTGCTGGCAGTCGACTATGGTCTGAAGAGCTTGTTTGTTATTGTCTTTCTTCTCCTTTTATTTGGCGCTCGCGCTAAAAAGGTCTCGTCAAGTGTTAACTGAACCAATGGGGGCACGCTAAGTGCACCCACTGGGTGTAGTCCCCGAGACTATCGTGGACTGCGGGCAGTCGACCGTAGTCTTAGTATTTATTGTCTTTGTCCCTTTACCTCTGTGAAATAACCCATCCTCTCTGATTGCAGAAATCTTGTGACCTTGGAGCTCGCTTTGCCGACTTGGAAAAGCAGCAAATTCAACTCAATCTTGACCTGGAGTTGGCCAAGTCAGAGCTGCAGGAGGCCAAGGATGACGCCAATGGTAAGGAAGCTTTGTCGACTGGTTTGTCTTAGACCCGAATTTCATTCTGCTCTTTCTGAACCAAGCATCATTTCTTTTCAGAAAAACTGAACCAGGCTCTGGTAAAGAAGGATCAAGATCTGGCTGCTGCACAGAAGAAGGCTGATGACCAAACTGCTCTGGTTGAACAGATGCTGGCTTCAGTCGGAAAATTGGAGGAAGAGAACGCCAACATAAAATCTGCTTGGAAGAAGCCAACAAGGAGGTAACCCGCTTGAATAAGGACAAGGTCAACCTGAACGAGAAGATGGAAGGCATTGCTCGCAGGAGGGATGATCTGGAAAGCTATCTGAGGAGCCTCGCCAAGAAGTTGTTCATCAAGCTTGAAGGTATATACCCTGTTTCGACTGGTTTATCCTCGTCGACTCGGTATACGAATATTGACTCATCCTTGGATTGTGCATGCAGAGTTTTGTCGAGACTTCAATGAGGAGACTGGGCAAATTGAACCAAGCTTGGACCCCATCAACTCTCCTGTGAAAGATGAAACTGCTACGAACCTCGCTTCTCGACCGAATCCCGATCGACGGTGTTGTTGACTATTTGGCTCGACCGAAGTCGCCATGTCGCGGATCGACACGTAACTTTGGCCAAGGGCAACACTCCGTAATCGACCTCGAGTCTCCGATGACTCGACTTAACGAGATCCACGGTCGAGTGCAGGAGTGGAAGAAGTCTTCCGCCTCGCGGTGCTGATGTGGCTCTGTCTTTGGTTCGTGTCCATTGCAAAGAGGCGCGAGAAGATAAGCTGGCAGCGATCAAGGTCCCCAACACCAAGAAGCATGATTCCCTATCCTTTATGGACACTTTCATTGTTGCCGCCACTCAGATCGCTGATGGTGTCGACCTGGATGAGTTTGTCGAGCCTGCCAGCCCTCCCGCTGAGTGAACAAACTTTTTATGCCTCACCTTAAATTTGCCTCGGAATGCCGCGTGGATTTTGTAACCATTAAACTCTTTCAGGTTGAATGCCCGAGTACTTTGATCTACGGTCTGGGACCTTTAAGATTTATATGAACTTGGTTTATTTCTGAATATGCTTGCATTTGCCTTCGAGTGAACTGTGTTCTTCACTTGGAATAGTCTTTGTGCTTGAGATGCAGCTCTGAGGTGGAAAATCCAGTCGACTTGCACTTCATCGTTCTTGTAGGTAGGGATGGAGCACGTATTGCAGTCGACCTGCACCTCGTCGTCCTTGCGGATCGGGATGGAGCGCACGTTGTACTTGTGGCGTAGCTCCGAAGGAGAAGGTAGCAGTCGACCTGCACCTCGTCGTCCTTGCAGATCGGGATGGAGCGCACGCTGTACTTGTGGCGTAGCTCGGAAGGAGAAGGTAGCAGTCGACCTGCACCTCGTCGTCCTTGCGGATCAGGATGGAGCGCATGCTGTACTTGTGGCATAGCTCCGAAGGAGAAGGTAGCAGTCGACCTGCACCTCGTCGTCCTTGCGGATCGGGATGGAGCGCACGTTGTACTTGTGGCGTCGCTCCGAAGGAGAAGGTAGCAGTCAACCTGCACCTCGTTGTCCTTGCGGATCGGGATGGAGCGCACGTTGTACTTGTGGCGTAGCTCCGAAGGAGAAGGTAGCAGTCGACCTGCACCTCGTCGTCCTTGCGGATCGGTATGTTTTTCGAACTTAGGCGAGTACTGGACTGAAGCTAAGCCCCCGAGTGGGAGGGTTGCTCTCCACTCGGTAGGATTTCTCAAACTTAGGAGAGTACTTGGACTGCAGCTAAGCCCCTGAGTGAGAGGATTGCTCTCCACTCGTAGGATTTTAAAAACTTAGGCGAGTACTTGGACTGCAGCTAAGCCTCCCGAGTGGGAGGATTGCTCTCCACTCGGTAGGATTTCTTAAACTTAGGCGAGTACTTGGACTGCAGCTAAGCCCCCGAGTGAGAGGATTGCTCTCCACTCGGTAGGATTTTTCAAACTTAGGCGAGTACTTAGACTGCAGCTAAGCCCCCGAGTGGGAGGATTGCTCTCCACTCGGTAGGATTTCATAAACTTAGGAGAGTACTTGGACTGGAGCTAAGCCCCCGAGTGGGAGAGGATTGCTCTCCACTCGGTAGGACTTTTCAAACTTAGGCGAGTACTTGGACTGCAGCTAAGCCTCCGAGTGGGAGGATTGCTCTCCACTCGGAAGGATTTCTCAAACTTAGGCGAGTACTTGGACTGCAGCTAAGCCCCCGGGTGGGAGGATTGCTCTCCACTCGGTAGGATTTTACAAACTTAGGCGAGTACTTGGACTGCAGCTAAGCCTCCGAGTGGGAGGATTGCTCTCCACTCGGAAGGATTTCTCAAACTTAGGCGAGTACTTGGACTGCAGCTAAGCCCCCGGGTGGGAGGATTGCTCTCCACTCGGTAGGATTTTTCAAACTTAGGCGAGTACTTGGACTGCAGCTAAGCCCCCGAGTGGGAGGATTGCTCTCCACTCGGTAGGATTTTTCAAACTTAGGTGAGTACTTGGACTGCAGCTAAGCCCCTGAGTGGGAGGATTGCTCTCCGGTGGGATTTCTCAAACTTAGGCGAGTACTTGGACTGCAGCTAAGCCCCCGAGTGGGAGGATTGCTCTCCACTCGGTAGGATTTTTCAAACTTAGGCGAAACGGATTCGCGGCTAAGCCTCCGAGTGAGAGGCTTGCTCACCACTCGGTAGGATTTCTCAAACTTAGGCGAAAACGGATTCGCAGCTAAGCTACCCACTGGGGATTTCTCAAGTAAACAAAAGCGACAACAATCGTTGGGAAAATTATAACACTCTTGTCTTTGATAAATAAACTACAGAGGTACTTCTTATTACATCTCATCCGAGTGAGTACTTAAGTATAAAAGGGGCGGAGCAGATCCGCGTTCCAAGCTCGTGGATCGTCTTTCTGATGCTCGACATTGTAGAGATGGTATGCTCCATTGTGGAGAACTCTGGTGATAATGAAGGGGCCCTCCCAAGTAGGAGCAAGCTTGTGTGGCTTCTGTTGATCCACTCTTAGAACCAGATCTCCCTCTTGAAAGGCTCGACCCTTCACGTTTCTGGCGTGGAATCGACGCAAGTCTTGGTGATAAATGGTCGGCCGGATCAAGGCCATCTCTCTCTCCTCCTCTAAGAGATCGACTGAATCCTGTCGGGCTTGTTCTGCTTCCTCTTTGGAGAAGAGCTTGACTCGGGGTGCATTGTGGAGCAGGTCACTTGGCAGAACAGCTTCGGCTCCATAGACCAAAAAGAAAGGAGTTCGCCCAGTCGACCGATTGGGAGTTGTCCTCAAACCCCAAAGTACTGATGGAACTTCATCGACCAGGCGCCTGCTACGTGTTTGAGATCACGCATCAGTCGGGGTTTCAATCCCTTGAGAATTAGGCCATTTACTCTTTATGCTTGTCCGTTCGACTGCGGGTGAGCGACTGAAGCATAGTCGACTCGAGTGCCTTGAGAAGCGTAGAAAGCTCTAAACTCATCAGAATCGAAGTTCGACCCGTTGTCAGTGATGATGCTATGTGGAACTCCATATCTGAATGACAATTCTCTGATGAAACTGACAGTAGTGCTAGCTTCGAGATTCTTGATAGGTTTAGCTTCAATCCATTTGGTAAACTTGTCGACTGCTACAAGCACATGAGTGAAGCCGCTTCTACCAGTTCTCAGTGGTCCAACCATATCCAAACCCCAAACAGCAAAGGGCCAGACGAGGGGAATGGTCTTCAGAGCTGACGCTGGCTTGTGAGACATATCAGAGTAAAACTGGCAGCCTTCACATCTGTCGACTATATCTTTTTCCATCTCATTCGCTCGTGGCCAATAAAACCCGGCTCGGAATGCTTTAGCCACAATGGCCCGAGAGGATGCATGGTGACCATAGGTCCCCGAGTGGATGTCGTTTAGGATCATTCGACCTTCTTCTGGCGTTATGCATTTCTCACTAACTCCAGTCACACTTTCTCTGAACAATTGTCCCCTTATCACAGTAAAGGCTTTGGATCGACGAACGATCTGTCGAGCCTCCTCTTCATCCTCTGGGAGTTCTTTCCTAAGGATGTACACGATATAAGGTACTGTCCAGTCGGGAGTGGTGACCAGAACCTCCATGATTAGGTCGACCACGGCTGGGACCTCGACTTCAATCGGATCTGTGGCACTCTTAGGCTGCGTGGGCTCTTCTGTAAACGGATCTTCTTGAACTGATGGTGTGTGGATGTGTTCCAAAAACACATTGCGGGGAATGGCTTCTCTCTTGGAACCTATCTTCGCCAAATCATCGGCTGCTTGATTTTTCAGTCGGGGTATATGATGGAGTTCTAACCCCTCAAACTTCTTTTCCAACTTTCTTACCGCATTGCAGTAGCCAGTCATGGCTGGGCTTCTGACGTCCCACTCTTTCATCACTTGATTGACCACCAAATCTGAGTCACCATAGACCATGAGGCGACGGACGCCGAGTGAAATGGCCATGCGCAACCCATACAAGAGTGCTTCATATTCTGCTTCATTATTGGAGGAATCAAAATGAATCTGGAGTACATATCTGAGCTTGTCTCCTCGGGGGGATACAAGTACCACCCCAAAGACTGTAACCATTCAAAGCATCTTGGAACCGTCAAAGAACATGGTCCAGTGCTCCGAGTGAACTTGAGTCGGCAGTTGCTGTTCGATCTACTCGGTGAGGAAATCAGCTATTGCTTGGGACTTGATAGTTTTCTTTGCCTCAAACTTGATATCTAAGGGAAGGAGTTCAATCGCCCATTTTGCCACTCGACCAGTTGCATCTCTGTTGTGCAGAATCTCCGACAATGGAGCGTTGCTGACGACTATGATAGAGTGGCAAGAGAAATAGTGTGCAACCTTCTTCGTGGTCATGTAAATGCCATAAACAAGCTTCTGATAGTATGGATATCTCTGCTTTGACGGAGTCAGAACTTCAGAAACATAATAAACTGGGCGCTGAACTCTATAGGCTTTTCCTTCTTCTTCCCGCTCGACCGTAAATCAGTCTTGTGACTTGTCCAGTGGCTGCAATATAAAGCAGCAAAGGCTCTTTGCTGATTGGAGCAGCAAGCACCGACTGGGTGGAAAGCGGGGCTTTTAGCTCTGCAAATGCTGCATCAGCTTCAGGAGTCCACTCGAACTTATCTGATTTCTTCATCGGTCGGTAGAGAGGCAGTGCCTTCTCACCGAGTCTAGAAATGAATTGACTTAAGGCGGCCAAACAGCCAGTAATCTTCTGGACATCATGCACACGCACGGGGCGTTTCATTCGGACTATGGCACCAACTTTCTCGGGGTTAGCGTCGATCCCTCGTCCGGAAACGAGAAAACCGAGTAACTTTCCTCCTGGAACTCCGAATGTGCATTTTGATGGATTAAGCTTGATATCATACCTTCGAAGGTTGGCAACGGTTTCAGCAAGGTCAGCCAATAGGTCGGAACCTTTGCGTGACTTGACCACAATGTCATCTGTGTATGCTTCCACATTCCGACTGATTTGAGTGAGTAAACAATTATGAATCATCCGCATGAATGTGGCTCCAGTGTTCTTTAGACCGAATGGCATGGTGACATAACAGAAACACCCGAATGGGGTGATGAAAGCTGTTTTAATCTCATCGGGTCCATACAGACGGATCTGATGATACCCGGAATAAGCGTCCAAAAAATACAAACACTCACACCCCGCAGTCGAATCGACTATTTGATCGATGCGAGGGAGAGGGAAGTGATCCTTCGGGCAGGCCCGATTGATGTGCTTGAAGTCGATGCACATGCGAAGTGAATCATCCTTCTTAGGGACCATGACAACATTAGCTAACCACTCGGAGTGGTAAATCTCTTGGATAAACTCAGCTGCAAGGAGTCGAGCCACTTCTTCACCGATAGCTTTTCTCTTCTGTACGGCGGACCGTCGAAGATCTTCCTTGACCGGTTTTACCTTTGGGTCGACTCGGAAACGATGCTCAGCCAGTCCCCTGGGAACACCTGGCATGTCAGAAGGTTTCCATGCAAAGGTGTCCCAGTTCTCACGGAGGAAATGGATGAGCGCTTCTTCCTATTTGGAGTCGAATGTCATTGAAATGTGGGTCGGAGCAGCATTGGGATCAGTCGGGTGGATATGAATCAGTTTCGTTTCACCGGACAACTGAAATGTTGAATCCGTTGCAGGCTTCTTAGCTCGCAGCAAATCACTCGGATCTGCATTTTTCTGATACTCCTGCAATTCGACTACTGCCATCTGCGCATCGGTGATCTTTGAGCCCTTCTGGAAGCACTCTTCTGCCTTTTTTCGATTGCCAGTAATAGTGATCACACCTTTTGGACCAGTCATCTTCAATTTGAGGTACACATAGCATGGTCGAGCCATGAAATGTGCATAAGCTGGCCTGCCCAGAGTAGCGTGATAAGCGCTCTGGAAATCCACAACTTCAAATGTCAACTTTTCTTTGCGGTAATTCTTGTAATCACCGAAAACCACATCCAGAGAAATTTGGCCGAGTGATTCAGCCTTCTTGCCTGGAATGACTCCATGGAAACTCATACTGCTTTCATCGAAGTCTCGACATCGAATGCCCATCCCTTTCAAATCTCTCGCATACAAAATATTCAGCGATCGCCACCATCCATCAAAACTTTAGTCAGTCGAGTGCCTTCGGCAACTGGGTCGACCACCAAAGCTTGCCTCCCAGGGGTGGCTATGTGCGTCGAGTGATCGGACTGGTCGAATGTGATGGCAGTCTGAGACCATTTCAAATAACTGGGTATCGCCGGAGCGACCATATTCACTTCTCCGTTGATAACTTTCAGTCGACTCTTGCTCTCAACATCAGCAAAAATCATCAGAGTGGAATTGACATGAGGGTAACCATCATCACTCTCCTCTTTGTCCTCAACCTTGTCTGACTCTTTTTCCTTGTCTTTGGGTTGTTTTTCTCGAAACTGCTGGATTAGGAGTCGACATTGTCGAGTGGTTTGCTTTGGATAAATGATTTTACCCTCTTCATCATTCTTTGTGTGGATGTGGCATGGCAAATCCAGCACATCATTTACATCTTGATCTTTTATTTTCTTAGGGTTCCATGGCCCCTTGGGCTTCCCTTTGGATTTTCCTTGAGTCACGGCTAAGGTTTCTCCAAGAGCAGCTGGCTTGGCTTTGCGCTTCTGCTTCCTACTGGAGTTTCCTCCTCCGGTTTCTTGGGTGACTGATTTGTGCTTGTCACTCCGGAGCCGATCCTCCTCTTCACCATTAGCATACTTGGTGGCAATCTCCATCATTCGACTCAGAGACATGTCTCCGGTCCGACCAAACTTCAGATTCAACTCTCTGTACTTGACGCCTTCCTTGAAGGCACAAACTGCTTGGTGATCACACACGTTATCCACCGTGTGATGCAACGTGATCCATCTCTGGATGTAATCCATCAAAGTTTCATTCGTCTTCTGCACACAAGATTGCAGCTCTGTCAACCCTGCTGGTCGTTTACATGTTCCTTCAAACATTCTGACAAACACTCGGGCAAGATCTTCCCAAGTGTAAATGCTGCTGGGTGCTAATTGGTTCAGCCACGCTCTGGCCGAGCCCTCCAACATAAGAGGCAGGTGCTTCATGGCCACTTCATCATTGCCGCCGCCAATCTGAACAGCCACTCGGTAGTCCTCAAGCCAAGTATCGGGCTTGGACTCACCAGTGAACTTGCTGACTCCAGTCGCCAACCTGAAGTTGGGAGCAATCACAGCGGCCCTGATAGCCCTGCTGAAGCACTCTCGACCTGAGACGTGCACTCTGCTGCTGGTGGGTACATCTCTGTCAAGACCTTCTCGGTGAGCTCTGTTCCTGTCGACTAAACCCTGAACGAGAATGGATCTCGCATCAAAGTCTGTTTCTCTAGGGTCGACCGGAATCCTTCGCGCAGCACTGTGAGGGCGTCTGTCATCCTGCTGTCGAGGCACAAATGACCCACTCCTTGGGGGAGGGGTGGGCACTCGATGGCGATCATCACGATCGAGTCGGTGATCATACTGCTCATGGTTCCTGTACTGATCACGCCGGTCTCCATGTCCCTCACTCCTCGGGGGCGATCTTGGGCTGTGAGCCGACTGGACTATATCCTCAACGATGTACTAGCTATGGATCCTATTACGCGACTGCGACACAGCTGTATTCTGCTCTCCCGCTGCTCGGAGCAAAGCTCTGATCTGCATTAAACCTCTGCCAGCTTCTGACTAGGAGGGCTGAATTGACTCTGCTATTCGAGTTGCAGCTGTAAGATTTTGGATCAGAGTTCGATATACCTGAGTCGGAGGTGGAAAGAGCTGACGTCGACTGGATTCTGGGACCCGTTGTCACGCACGCTCATCGAGTACTCACTGGAGGTTCTCCAGTCGAGTGCGCTCAGCCAAGTTGGCCAAGCGTGCGTCCTCCAAGGCACGGGCCTCGGGGGTTTCTCCAACGATAGGAGTGTGAAGTGCATCCATGTTCCGGCAGCGAAGTTCTTCCCTCTGCAGTGAAGAGAGGGGCTCGGGGAGGTACTCCTCATGGGCATGCGACGGATCGCCTCTGCCGTCGCCACCATCGGCGCGGGGGAAGCCGGGAGGACTGCGTGGTCCATCGACCATCAGGACCTCCACCGCTGGATCATCATGCTGTCGCTTTTCGGATGCGATCTCTGCGGAGTCAGTCAAACAGGCCGTAGAGAGATTCGTCGGGATCGATCGCCGCGACTTGGGGGGTGGCCGACTGGCGAGCCACTGCGTGCCTCACCCACCGTTGAAGCTTCGACTGACCGGAGCGCTTGTGCCGGCGGGCAACAGGGAGGGAGGACGCCGCAGGAGCCGATCGATACTGGGTCGACGGCTGCCGTAGGAGGACGCCACGGATGCACGCGCGAAGGTGCGTTGCCCCGCGGACGGGGAGCGCGTCGACGTCAAGTGGAGCCTCCTGAAGCCAAGCGGAGTCGTCGGCGATGAACACGAGCGCGCCGAGACGGATCTCGCGGCCCTCAGCCAAAACTCCGCCCGAAACCATGATGAAGGGGATCAGAAAAATTGCAACTTCTCCAACAAGTCGCTAAGACACCTCCCCCAAGGTGGGCGCCAACTGTCGTGGTTCTAAGTCTGACAATAGAATAGGGGGTCAGGAATGTAGAGGCAAGATCCCAGCTAAGGAGGAGTTGTACACGCAAGGTTTACGAGTTCAGGCCCTTCTCGGAGGAAGTAATAGCCCTACGTCTCGGAGCCCGGAGGCGGTCGACTGGATTATGTGCGTGTGAGTTAAAGGGGGTGCGAACCCTTGTCCCAGAGGAGCGGGGTGGCTTATATAGAATGCACCAGGACCCCAGCTCCCCTCCGTTACACAGGGTTCATTGTACATTAAGAGAGGGGCGTTACTGGTAACGCCAGCAATAAAGATACATAATGACCATTAAAGCTGACTACCCTGGCACACCAAAAACCCTCGTCCCTCGCGCCGTCGCGCGGTGTGTTCCCAGCCGGCGCCAGCTGCCCGCATTCATGCCGTCCGTCCGTATGCCATCGTTAAGAGGCTCGGTGCCCGAGGAACCAACTCCGGCGACATAATGACGCACCAAGACGCCTGGCCTCACCGGAATGCGCTACTTAAAGCGGCAACGCCCAGCTAACCTCCACACCATAGCGCATCATCCTCCTACCTGGAACCACATCCGCCATGACCGCAAGCGCGAACGCTCTGCGGGAGAGCTTGTCTTCGGGGATGGAGCTCGAGGTCGCCGCCCTCGCTCAAGTCGCCGCAGAAGCGGTGGCCACGCTGGCGGCCGAAAACGGGAGCATCGTCAGCCACGCGTCCTACTTGCCGCCGTCCAACGTCCGGCACCGCCGAGGTTGGGGACTCCTCCGAGGATGAGTAGGGCATGGGAGGCGGCAGGGCATGGTGTGCCAACTGGCCGGTCCGTCTCCCGTGTTCTACTTTTCCTCGCCGGAGACCGCACCTTCATTTCACGGGTCTATAACCCCACCCCCGTACATGGAGATCACAGATGGAGGACGTCGGTCGCCGCCGTAGAATAGGTTTAGGGTCGGGTTTCTTTTTTTTGTCCTATAATAGTTCAAAATGTAATGAAAATCTGCAGTGTTTGCATTAATCTCGGCCAGTGTATATGAACTTTCACAATAATATACATATTGTAGGAGTACTAGCAAGATGCCCGTGCATTGCATGGAAGATCAAGATCTTATGGGAGAAAAGGATGAACGAGGGAAAGCCTTATCTGCAAATGTGGAGAGGAGTGCGGGTAAATTGTCATAGTTTCCTTCCTATCCGTTAGATATAGATCGACGGCCTATATTGCAGGATGACAGCACACCATCATCACCAACTCTGATTTTTATTGAACCGAGACAAATCTAACATGCGAAGTAAAATAAACACATAGGGTCTATACATACACAAATTATCTTAGGCACTCCAATAGTACGTCCACTACACATTCACGCATTTCACATCTTTCTACATCTACGGAAAGCTACGAAAGGGTTAACGAATTGCCTCTCTCTCCTCCCCGATTTTCATGGTGGTGGGCCCTCCTCCCCCAATCTGCAATCAACAGCTCACATGTTTCACATTACGTTAATTACGTAACTGGGATTACGTAGGTGTAGCATTACTCGTCCTAAAAAACCCAACTAAGCCAACCTCCCAGCATATCGCGCGGGAAAAGACCCGGTCGCGTCGTTTTAGTCGGGATTACCAGATTACTAGTAGTAGTATCGATGGATCGCACGAAGCAACAATTTTTTTTGAGGGGGCGAAGCACCTAGTTTAAAAGGAAAAAAAGGTTGTACACTCACGGCACTCCTGTCGCGGTCGCATTGCACCCCACACACGTTCAGTCCTGCACACGGCTCACGCGCAAACGGACGCGCTTCGCTTGCCTCTTCACCGACACGTGGGATCGCACTTGGAGAAACCGACCATGCGCCAAACTCCCCGCCCCACCGAAAATCCTCCCCACACACACACAAAAATTCCCCCAAATCTGATTCAACCGCCTTCGGCCAACTAGCCAATAATATTCCCCAAACCCCCTCCCCCCTGTCCCCCTCCACTCCATTCGCTCCGCCAAAGCCGCCCTCCCCGCCGCGCCGATACGTTGGTGTCGCGGTTCGGCGATCCTCTCGCTCCCACAGTACGCTCTCATAGACTGCCGTCCTCTAGCTGCGCCGCCACCTCTGGCTACGTTCTTGTGGAGGCGCACGGCGGTCAGCACCGCCACCGCTGCCGACGTTCCTGTGGTGACACACGGCGGTCAGCTTCTCCCACGGTACGCATTCTAGGCGAGGCCCGTTCATGTCGGTGTAGCGTTGAGTGTTAGCTGATAGACGCCGTTAATCTCACCGCTTGCCAAGTAGTTTATCGTCAATATGCTCGCTTAAGAAGCTTCCTTGCCTGCTCGCACTCAATCATGCTTAGCTGAGATGGCATGCCAAGGACGATTAGTTGCTAAAATATCCTGCCATATATTTAGTGTGACGTGATTGCCATGGTCTAGTAGCCAATCTGTTAGGTGAAATAGCTCTACACCGCTTTATACTCGATCTTTGTTGCTACGATGGCCTTCGATAGTTCGATGGCTGTGTGCTCGGCCTCATTGACTGCTGAAAAAGCCTGCCATAATTTGGCACTCAAATCTGTTTGCTGAATTAGCTTTACATATATCTCGTTACTTAGATCTGCTCGTCCAAATATCTTGCCATGGCTTTAGACATCGACCTAGGTATTTTTTTTCTGGACTTCATAAAAAAGCATATATGTTTTTCCTGTAATATCTAGTGGAAGAACTAATTTGTATGTCTAACAGATGGACATGACTTGGATAACTTCGCTCAAGATTCTCCGCTGCATATGTCGAGGGGTTGAAAACTTCGTGAACTTTATCGGAGCTGAGTACGGTGGTCCAAATCAGATGTGCTCTGCTCATGTAGCGATTGTATGAATTTAGTTACAAGACCCGATCAAGCTGTGCAAAATCATCTACACTTGTATGGGATGTCGGTCACATATACTAGGTGGGTTCATCATGGTGAAGTTGTGAACGTCAATGTTATTTACTACGTGGAAGCAGCAGATCACCATCTTGATCTGTCTGATGCTCAGGTGGAAGAGGAGGAGGTGGTGGTGGCGGAGCCAGTGAGTTTGACCAACATTGAAACAATGCTACGAAATGCTCGTGCATTCCGTGAACTTTCACCGCAGAAGAAAACGGTGGGCCCGCATGTTGGAACAATGCAACGTTGTTGTCACCCCGTGAAATAAAGCTGTCAAGATTCTCAGCTATGGTCACCTTTCTTCAGGTGAAGACATCTGAGCGGATGACCAACAAATCATTCGATGTGATGTTGGCTGCTTTCCGCGAATCTTTCCCAAATGCGTCTGAGCTGCCACACACCTACAGTAAAATGAAGAATTTCCTTCGTGCAGTTGGAATTGTATATGATATGATCCATGTTTGTAAGAATAATTGTGTTCTGTTCCGGAAGGATTATGCCAACTTAAGTGAATGCCCGAAATGCAAATCATCAAGATGGAAAGATGGCGATGTTGTGAAGAGGATTCATCATAATGTTCTGAGACATTTTCCAATTACACCAAGATTGCAGAGGTTGTTTCATGATCTTTGAAACAAGAGAGGATGTCTTGTGGCATTCTAGGAACTAGGAGTACAGAGATCGAGAATGTAATGAGACATCCATCTCATGGTAGTGAGTGGAAAAGCTTCAATGATAAACACAAAGAGTTTGTCATCAATTAGAAACATTAGACTTGGCTTAGTTTCAGATGGATTTAACCTATTTGGCCACCAGAGCGCCACATATAGCATGTGGCCAGTGCTTGTTATCCCTTACAACATGCCTCCAAATGTCTACACCAAAGAATCAAACTACATTATGGCCTTGCTCATCCCAGGTCCAAAAAGTCCTGGAAAGGATTTTGATTTGTTCATGGAGCCTCTTGTGGAGGAACTTCAACAGCTATGGAAGGATGTGCTCACTCGAGACCTATATAGCAGCCCACCAGCTGATTTCTTTCTGCGTGCTATTATAATTTGTTGCATCCAAGATTATCCGGCTTTGGGCACTATGTCGTATGAGCGACACATGGTTACAATGCAAGTGTTCATTTGTGTGAGAATCATCATCACATAATACTTAGCAAGATCTGTTACATTGGACACCGCCTTTTCCTTGCCAAGGACAAGCCGCATCCTAGAAAATACCGAAGACATGTGTTCAATGCAAAGCATGAAAACCGTGATGCGCCAAAGAAACTCACCGCCGATGAGTTGCAAGTGGAATTAGAGAAGGTCAGGCATATTACACCAGGAAACCATCCTGGTAATGGTAGCGAGAAAAGGAAGCATGGCAGGGTAGAAGATAGATTATTGTTTACCCGCAGGTCCACTTTGCGGGACTTGGAGTATTGGAAAGATTTGGATCTGCGGCATAATCTTGATGTGATGCACATCAAGAAAAATATATGCGACAGCATTATCGACACACTTCTTAATATTGAAGGCAAGACGAAAGATACCTTAAAATCTAGGATTGATTTGACACACCTGGGTATCAGAAAGGATTTGCAGGTGCAAGATGAAGGTAAGCCATGGGATATGGCACCAGTTGTGTACGTCTTGGACAAGGTAAAAAGAAAAGAATTCTGCGAGGTCCTGTCACGTGTGAGATTCACATATGGATTTGCTTCCAACACTGAAAGGTGAGTCGGTCACGAGATGGAAACAAGGTACAAGGGTTGAAAACTCATGACCGCCACGTCCTACTTCAAAGGGTTTTACTGTTATCCTTAGAGGATTGGGCCGCATACGACTTATACAGAGCAGCTTGCAAAGTTGGGACAATTCTTGAGAACTTCTGCAGTAGGAATATCAGGATAGATGCTTTGGAGCGTCTTAGAGACAAGATACCAACTATCCTATGCGACCTTGAGAAGATATATCCTCCAGCCTTCTTTGATATGATGGTGCATTTGGCTATTCATCTACCTCATGAGTGTCACGCCCAATATGCGACCCTATCCAAAAGGAACTCGAAGGTCCCACCAAGGATAGACCCGCATATTGAAATGCTTTTGCAAGGTGGATATCATTACATCAACATTACATAATACATAGGGATACATACATAAGGCACGAGTGCCACAAGAATACATCAACATCATATACAAGAGATCAACATCCGACTACGGATTGAACATAAACAGAAACTCAAACAATATCCACCCTGCTAGCCCAGTGCCGAGCCTGGAACCTATCCCTGATCGAAGAAGCAGGAAGAAGAACTCCAACACAAGTAAACATCGCTCTCGTGGTCATGATCATCGCAAACCTGTACACCTGCTGTTGGTGTAGTAATCTGTGAGCCACGAGGACTCAAAGAATCCCATTACCATGTGTATCAAGACTAGCAAAGCTTAAAGGGAAAGGAAGGGGTAAAGTGGTGAGGTTGCAGCAGCGGCTAAGCATATATGGTGGCTAACATACATAAATGAGAGCGAGAAGAGAAACAAAGGAACGGTCGCCAACTAGTAATGATCAAGAAGTGATCCCGAACTCCTACTTACGCCGACATAACCCGAAACCGTGTTCTCCTCTCGATCAACCCCGAAAAAGAGACACTCACGATTCACGCATACCGGTTGGTGTATTTTAGAAGAGTTTGCTTCAAGTTTACTACAACCGGATATCAACAAATTCCCATCTCGCCACATAAATCATGCACGGCTCTCGAAAGTTTATACCCTGCAGGGTGTCCCAACTTAGCCCATGATAAGCTCTCGCGATCAACGAAGGATATTCCTTCTCCCGGAAGACCCGATCGGTCTCGGAATCCCGGCTACAAGACATTTCGACAAGAATAAAACAAGACCAAGAAGACCGCCGATGCTACCGACAATCCCGATAGGAGCTGCACATATCTCGTTCTCGAGGCAACACCGGATGAGACAAGCTACGGTAAAACCAAGCCTCGAGTTTCCCCTGCGGGTGGCTCCAAGCGGCTCGGTTCGAACCAGCACTTAGAGAAGCAACGGCCGGGGCTAAAATAAAGATGACCCTTGGGCTCCGAAACCCAAGGGAAAAAAGGGCATAGGTGAGGCAAATGGTAAAACCAATGTTGGGCCTTCTTTGGAAAAGTCTTATTCAAAGCGAACTATCAAGGGGGTCCCATAAATCACCCGACCGCGTTAGGGACGCAAAATCCGGGAACATAATACCGATATGACGGAAACTAGGGCGGCAAGACTGGAACAAAACACCAGACATAAGGCCGAGCCTTCCACCCTTTATCAAGTATATAGATGCATTAATAATATAAGATATAATGTGATATCCCAACAAGTAAACATGTTCCAACACGGAACAACATCTCCATGTTCCAACAAGGAACAAACTTCGTCTTCACCTGCAACTAACAACGCTATAAGAGGGGCTGAGCAAAGCGGTAACATAGCCAAACAACGGTTTGCTAGGAAGGGTACAAAAGGTTAGAGGCTGACATGGCAATTTGGGATGGCTTGATAAAGCGGGTAATAGGTAGCGCAGCATAGCGATAGAACGAAGCAACTAGCATAGCAATGATAGTAGTGAGATCCAGGGTAGCGGTCATCTTGCCTGAAATCCCATAAGGAAGAAGAACGAATCCATGAAGAAGATGAACGGATGAAGCCGAACCGAGCGTAGACGAACGAATCCTCACGATCGCAACGAAACAGGAACTAACAAGAAGAAGCACACAACATAATAAACACACCACACATGAACAAGACATGATGCTCAACCAAGCATGATGCATGACAAATCTAGATGAGGCTACTCATGGCAAGAGATGATGCAAACAAGAGCAACACATCAAGGCAAGTTTAAATGAGGCCGGGAACAACATATAACAATTCCGGTAAGTCCTCATATGCAAATTTCGAAATTGGTCCAGATCTGAATAAACCTTATGTTCAAGTTGTTAAACAGCAAGTTAAGATGCACCACGATGATCTACACGAAATTCTAGTCAAGTTACATATAAAGTTCATTAGATTCGGAGCTACGGCCTAGAAGATGTGAGCAAAACAAGACAAGCATGGCATTGATGCAAAATGCATAAAAACATCAAGCAAACACCTCAAAACATGGATGCAATATGATAATATGAAACTACAAGCAATTCTAAGCAAGTTTCATATAGAGCACACTCAAAACGGAGCAACGGTTCAACACATACACATGAAACAAGTTATAGCAACAATCTGTCCAAAACAGCAACTAGGCATATTGCAAGCATTAAAACAACAAGCTACAGGACCTAAATATGAAAACAAAAGGCATGGACATGATGTAAAGGTAAAAGCATTACAAAACATGAACACTGAGCTATCTCGAGAAATCACTAGAACATGCTCAAAAACACATGGCAAGATTGCAAATAATAACAGTTCAGACTTTAGCAGAAAATAACATCATGTTGCAATGTTTAGAGCTATCAAACAACATGTTACAGGAACTTACCATGGCAAACAAAGGCATGGTATGATACTACTAAATGCATAGAACGAATTTCCCTTACTGACCATGAGCCAAAAGGACCAGAAGATATGATGGCACCCATGTAAACATAGCAAGTTATATTACAGATTCATACATGGCAGGAACAACAATAAGTAGGCATGTTGGTGAGCTTGAACCACTCACCACAGAGAAATACATGGCATGGAAAGGCAGCTCACAGTAAGAAGACATGGCATAGAAGCCATACATGGAAAGAACAACATCATATCATACACGGATCAACTACAACAACCTTGGCAAAATTGAATAACATGTAAACAATCTGCCAGGAACATTTTATAGCAAAAGTAGAGCTCGATTGGCTCAAGCTATGGCACTCCATAATTGCAAACAAGGGCATGGATGGATATAGAATAACCATATGTTCAAAACATCCTTACTGAAGTATCTCAAAATAAGCATGGATCTCTCGGTAGCATCAAGTTTACATAGCAACAAAATATAACAGAATCTGTCAGAAAACAGCAACGACAAGTACCCTACTTAACAAGCTTGATGCACTCACTACACAACTCACAAAAATACATGGCAAGCACCCCTGGAAGGATGGCATGGCATATTACAAAACACATGTAGGACTCAAGTTCATAGGATGCACACATCAATCATGGCAAAAATGACAACTGCATGTTCTGATAAGAATCTGAAACTAACATCACATAACCCTCTTCTAACAGCATTTAGGGCATCAAGATGAGCTCAAATAAAAATTATGCAATGAGATGAAATGATTTACTCATCGAGGCGAACAATTTTACATATTACACGCACGAAACAGAGCTACGGATGCAAAGATATGACATGATGAATATGGCATGATAACGATGAAAACGCTCGGGACTTGGTGGATTTCGGGGGAGAGGAAAAGTCAACCGCGGGATGAATCGGGTCCGGCGAGGTGGATCCGGGGCGGGTGAGGTCCGCGAGGTCGGAGGGGAGCTCCGGCGAGGGCGCCAAGCGGGAGTTTCGGGGAGCGGCCGCGGACGAAAGCGGCGAGGCGGAGGAGGCGCGGCGGTGCGCTGGCCGAGGTGCGGACGGGCGCGGCGAGAGGGCGGTTGTGGCGGCGGCGCAGCACGCCGCAATGAACGCGGCGGCACTCTGCGCCGGAGGAGCGAGGGCGAGGCGCTGGCGAGGCGCCGGGCGGCGGCGAGGCGCTGCTCCGGCCGGGACTCGGGCGGCGGGCGATGGGCCCTGCTGGTGGATTTGGCGCGCAGACGTCGGCAGCGCGCGACATGTCCGGAGGCGGCGAGGGGAGATTTTAGGGTTTGGGGATTGGACTGCGATTTTTGGAGGGGGTGTTTATATAGGTAGAGGGAGCTAGGAGAGTCCAAATGAGGTGCGGTTTCGGCCACGCGATCGTGATCGAACGACCGAGAGCATGGAGGGTGTTTGGTGGGTTTTGGGCCACTTTGGAAGGGTGTTGGGCTGCAAGATAAAAGAGGCCTTTGCGGTTACCCGGTTAACTGCTGAGTACCAAACGACCTCCAAATGGCACGAAACTTGACAGCGGTTCACGGTGCTATACCAAGGCTGCTTGGCAAACCTCGGGCCATTCCGAGAAAGTTTAATACCCGCACACGAAAAGAGGTAAAGGGGGGGCGCCGGGAGACATAGGAGTGCCGGATTGGAAAACGGACAACGGGGAAAATGCTCGGATGCATGAGACGAACACGTATGCAAATGAAATGCACATGACGACATGATATGAAATGCATATGATGACATGGCAAAGTGCACACGCAAGCACATGGCATGGCAACAACGAACAACTGGCAGACACCTGGCGCATCGGATCCGGGGCGTTACAACACTCCTCCACTAACAAGAGATCTCGTCCCGAGATCTTAGGACCGAGACGGAAGAGAAAAAGGATGAGGAGAAAACAAGAACTCAAGAGAACAAGAAAAGAATCGAGAGCACTCGAGAAGAAGGGAGGTACGATGAGAATGACGAGAATCGAAAGCTCGCAGAATCAGATAGACTATGAAACAACTCGTTCTAACCGGAGTGGTTAGAATGAGAAAAGAAACGAATAAGACTGAAGGATTTAGGTAGCACTCCGGCTGAAAATGGATGGAGAAGAACATGAACTTAAGATGATGGAATGATACTTGATGAAGACGTGACACAACCTCCGGAAAGAATTGAAAGAGTTGAATGAAAGAAACTCAGAAGGAAGGATTGGACGGAGTTGCTGAGAAAATCAACAACGAAAAGAATAAGCTTGCTGTGGTCTTATCGGTAATATCTCAAGATCATAAGGTGATAACCTGCCACAACCGAAAATGATTGGATAGCTGAGAAGAACGAAGAAATGCGAAACTCCAATTCTAAAGAATACGGAGAATTAATTACACTTAGAGATGCAAGAAGAAAAGATATTTGAACTCCGCCAACAAAATCTTGATGAACTCTTTGGAGAGTGAATTAAATCATGAAGAACCACCGTGAAGAACTCCGGTAACAAAAGGATGATGAGATAGAAAGAAGGAAGAAAGAATAAGATCAGCATTGCGATGATTTAGATGGAGGTTCCGACGAGATGGTCGAGGGAAATTTGAACTCCGGAAAAGAAAAGATGAAAAACACTTGGAACTAGAATTTATTCTTCAAGAACAAACTCCGAAGAAAGGGATTAATCACTTGGATGAAATAAGAATAAGATTTATTGTATGCTTATCCTTCATCAACTTAAATTGATGGCAAGCAATGGATTTTTCATACCACTTATTCTTCTTGAAAAAGAATTGAGAAGTGACATATCGCAAACTTGAGAAGGACTTCATGAATCACCGATAGGTTGAAAAGAACGAATGGATTAAAAAGATAAACAAGGAAAAGAATCTAAAGGAACCACCGTAAGAATTCGGAAATGACTGACGAAAGAGAATGAATCACCGGGAAGAATTAGAAGAACAAATATGCTAGAGGGGATTTGGATGCAAAAGAGCAAAGAGATCATGAGCTGATTAAAGAACACTTGACAGAAGCACCGGGATAAATAGAGAACGATAACTGGAATGATGGCCTCCGGTGAAAAGAAATAGAAATCAACTTCTGAAATACTCCGGATGGATGAGCAGAATTTGCATGACTGGAAACAATTAGATAGGATAACATTGAGCTAGCACCATGAATCTTCGGGAGAACGGACAAGATTTAGGGAAAACTCTACTTCGGTCTTCAAATGATGACGAGAAACACCACCAAAATTGTTAAGGCACTCCGGGGGAACGAAAAAGCGAAGAGGTTGAGCCAACAATGAAATGGTTTGAAAACGATCTTGAAAAGGCATCTGACTGTTGAAATTCATTCTTACGTCAAACTCCGAAAAGAATTGAGAATAACTCCGGGGAAATAGAAGAGTCAGGTAAGATCCTGGAAAAAGACCTGTGGGTTAGGGCCCACTAACAGAAAACACCGTTGGAAAGGGATGTTGAACAGATAGATGATGCACCGGAACAATTGAAATATTTGAATGAGGTGACAACCTCGAATTAATTGGAAGACAGACGAATCTCCTGAGATATCCTACGAACTCCGGGATGATTGAATAGCGAGATGCAAACGAGCAAGGAAAACACTTGAGCCGAGGGAAAAGAATATGATCAACCGAAAAAACTTGAATTGAATCCACCGGAAAAGAGATGAAGAATGACGAACGAGACGAGAATTCACGGGTCGAAATAATTGAGGGAAAACCTGAAGAACCTCCGTACAAATGAAATTGATGGTCGAAAAAGACTCAGGCTCCGGGAATAAAAAGGGTGGGAGGCCGGGAAAACAAAGGCAACTTGGAAGGGGAAAACGACGAATATCTTGAAGAGACAACACCGGTTGAAATCATTGAGGAAAGGAAGCAAAGACTTCGCACGAGTAGGATGGATACTCGATTACGGACTCCGGTTCCGACAAGAAAACGGGTGGGTGGGTGGGAAAAGAAAACAACTGAGGATTGAATTTCCAAAGATGAAGGGGTTCGAGTCGACTTGACGAGAAAATGCACTGGATGAAAAGAGCTGAGGAACAACGAACGGAAAACCAACTGCGTGAACCTAAAGAAAAATTTGAACGGGAAGAGGAGTAATTCAAAACACCTACGTCAAGATTCCTCACCAGAGCGACGAATGGACTGAGAAGTAAAAAGAATTCCTACTCTCCGATATAACTAAACTCCGAAAAAGTTTTTCTTCTAGACTCAACTGCGGCCAAACTACACGATCAATCAAGGGGGCTCCTAGGGTCGGTCGAGGCTCTGATACCAACTTGTCACGCCCAATATGCGACCCTATCCAAAAGGAACTCGAAGGTCCCATCAAGGATAGACCCGCATATTGAAACGCTTTTGCAAGGTGGATATCATTACATCAACATCACATAATACATAGGGATACATACATAAGGCACGAGTGCCACAAGAATACATCAACATCATATACAAGAGATCAACATCCGACTACGGATGGAACATAAACAGAAACTCAAACAATATCCACCCTGCTAGCCCAGGCTGCCGACCTGGAACCTATCCCCTGATCGAAGAAGCAGAAGAAGAACTCCAACACAAGTAAACATCGCTCTCGCGTCATGATCATCGCAAACCTGTACCTGCAACTGGTGGTGTAGTAATCTGTGAGCCACGAGGACTCAAAGAATCCCATTACCATGGGTATCAAGACTAGCAAAGCTTAAAGGGAAAGGAACGGGTAAAGTGGTGAGGTTGCAGCAGCGGCTAAGCATATATGGTGGCTAACATACGCAAATGAGAGCGAGAAGAGAAACAAAGGAACGGTCGCCAACTAGTAATGATCAAGAAGTGATCCTGAACTCCTACTTACGCCGACATAACCCAGAAACTGTGTTCTCCTCTCGATCAACCCCGAAAAGAGACACTCGCGGTTACGCACACGGTTGGTGTATTTTAGAAGAGTTTGCTTCAAGTTTACTACAACCGGATATCAACAAATTCCCATCTGCCACATAACCGCGGGCACGGCTCTCGAAAGTTTATACCCTGCAGGGGTGTCCCAACTTAGCCCATGATAAGCTCTCGCGATCAACGAAGGATATTCCTTCTCCCCGGGAAGACCCGATCAGTCTCGGAATCCGGCTACAAGACATTTCGACAAGAATAAAACAAGACCAGCAAGAAGACCGCCCGATGCGCCGACAATCCCGATAGGAGCTGCACATATCTCGTTCTCGTGGCAACACAGATGAGACAAAGCTACGAGTAAAACCAAGCCTCGAAGTTTCCCTGTGGTGGCCCAGCGGTATTTCGATTCGAACCAGCACTTAGAGAAGCACCGGCCCGGGGCTAAAATAAAGATGACCCTTGGGCTCCAGAAACCCAAGGGAAAAAGGGCATAGGTGAGGCAAATGGTAAAACCAATGTTGGGCCTTCTTTGGAAAAGTCTTATTCAAAGCGAACTATCAAGGGGTCCCATAAATCACCCGACCGCGTTAGGGACGCAAAATCCGGGAACATAATACCGATATGACGGAAACTAGGGCGGCAAGATCGAACAAAACACTGCATATAAGGCCGAGCCTTCCACCCTTTATCAAGTATATAGATGCATTAATAATATAAGATATAATGTGATATCCCAACAAGTAAACATGTTCCAACACGGAACAACATCTCCATGTTCCAACAAGGAACAAACTTCATCTTCACCTGCAACTAACAACGCTATAAGAGGGGCTGAGCAAAGTGGTAACATAGCCAAACAACGGTTTGCTAGGAAGGGTACAAAAGGTTAGAGGCTGACATGGCAATTTGGGATGGCTTGATAAACAGGTAATAGGTAGCGCAGCATAGCGATAGAACGAAGCAACTAGCATAGCAATGATAGTAGTGAGATCCAGGGTAGCGGTCATCTTGCCTGAAATCCCGCAAGGAAGAAGAACGAATCCATGAAGAAGATGAACGGATGAAGCCGAACCGAGCGTAGACGAACGAATCCTCACGATCGCAACGAAACAGGAACTAATAAGAAGAAGCACACAACATAGTACACACACCACACATGAACAAGACATGATGCTCAACCAAGCATGATGCATGACAAATCTAGATGAGGCTACTCATGGCAAGAGATGATGCAAACAAGAGCAACACATCAAGGCAAGTTTAAATGAGGCCGGGAACAACATATAACAATTCCGGTAAGTCCTCATATGCAAATTTCGAAATTGGTCCAGATCTGAATAAACCTTATGTTCAAGTTGTTAAACAGCAAGTTAAGATGCACCACGATGATCTACACGAAATTCTAGTCAAGTTACATATAAAGTTCATTAGATTCGAGCTACGCCTAGAAGATATGAGCAAAACAAGACAAGCATGGCATTGATGCAAAATGCATAAAAACATCAAGCAAACACCTCAAAACATGGATGCAATATGATAATATGAAACTACAAGCAATTCTAAGCAAGTTTCATATAGAGCACACTCAAAACGGAGCAACGGTTCAACACATACACATGAAACAAGTTATAGCAACAATCTGTCCAAAACAGCAACTAGGCATATTGCAAGCATTAAAACAACAAGCTACAGGACCTAAATATGAAAACAAAAGGCATGGACATGATGTACAGGTAAAGAATTACAAAACATGAACACTGAGCTATCTCGAGAAATCACTAGAACATGCTCAAAAACACATGGCAAGATTGCAAATAATAACAGTTCAGACTTTAGCAGAAAATAACATCATGTTGCAATGTTTAGAGCTATCAAACAACATGTTACAGGAACTTACCATGGCAAACAAAGGCATGGTATGATACTACTAAATGCATAGAACAAACGTCCCTTACTGACCATGAGCCAAAAGGAACAGAAGATATGATGGCACCCATGTAAAGGTAGCAAGTTATATTACAGATTCATACATGGCAGGAACAACAATAAGTAGGCATGTTGGTGAGCTTGAACCACTCACCACAGAGAAATACATGGCATGGAAAGGCAGCTCACAGTAAGAAGACATGGCATAGAAGCCATACATGGAAAGAACAACATCATATCATACACGGATCAACTACAACAACCTTGGCAAAATTGAATAACATGTAAACAATCTGCCAGGAACATTTTATAGCAAAAGTAGAGCTCGATTGGCTCAAGCTATGGCACTCCATAATTTCAAAAAAGGGCATTGATGGATATAGAATAACCATATGTTCAAAACATCCTTACTGAAGTATCTCAAAATAAGCATGGATCTCTCGGTAGCATCAAGTTTACATAGCAACAAAATATAACAGAATCTGTCAGGAAAACAGCAACAGCAAGTACCCTACTTAACAAGCTTGATGCACTCACTACACAACTCACAAAAATACATGGCAAGCACCCCTGGAAAGATGGCATGGCATATTACAAAACACATGTAGGACTCAAGTTCATAGGATGCACACATAAATCATGGCAAAAATGACAAAAATGCATGTTCTGATAAGAATCTGAAACTAACATCACATAGCCCTCTTCTAACAGCATTTAGGGCATCAAGATGAGCTCAAATAAAAATGATGCAATGAGATGAAATGATTTACTCATCGGGGCGAACAATTTTACATATTACACGCACGAAACAGAGCTACGGATGCAAAGATATGACATGATGAATATGGCATGATAACGATGAAAACGCTCGGGACTTGGTGGATTTCGGGGGAGAGGAAAAGTCAACCGCGGGATGAATCGGGTCCGGCGAGGTGGATCCGGGGCGGGTGAGGTCCGGCGAGGTCGGAGGGGGAGCTCCGGCGAGGGGGCGCCAGCGGCGGAGCTCGGGGAGCCGGCCGGCGCGGACGAAAGCGGCGAGGCGAGTGAGGCGCGGCGCAGGCCGGGCGCGGCCGGAGGTGCCGGACGGGCGGCGGAGAGGGCGGTTGCTGGCGGCGGCGCAGCACGCCGGCAGTGGGACGCGGCAACACTCGGGCGCCGGGAGGAGCGAGGGCGGCGAGGCGCCGGGCGGCGGCGCAGGCGCGGCAGCCTGGCCGGGACTCGGGCGGGCTGGCGATGGTTCGATGGGCTCGGCGATGGACGGCGGCGGAGGCCACATGGCAGGCTGCCATTGGCGCGGGGCGGCGGCACAGGACGTCCGGGGGGCGCCGGACATGTCCGGAGGCGGCGAGGGAAGATTTTTAGGGTTTCGGGGGGGATTGGACTGCGATTTTTGGAGGGGGAGGTGTTTATATAGGTAGAGGGAGCTAGGAGAGTCCAAATGAGGTGCGGTTTTCGGCCATGCGATCGTGATCGAACGACCGAGAGCATGGAGGGGTGTTTGGTGGGTTTTGGGCCACTTTGGAAGGGGTGTTGGGCTGCAAGATAAAAGAGGCCTTTGCGGTTACCCGGTTAACCGTTGGAGTACCAAACGACATCCAAATGGCACGAAACTTTACAGGCGGTCTACCGGTGCTATACCAAGGCCGCTTGGCAAACCTCGGGCCATTCCGAGAAAGTTTAATACCCGCACACGAAAAGAGGTAAAGGGGGGCGCCGGGAGACATAGGAGTGCCGGATTGGAAAACAGACAACGGGGAAAATGCTCGGATGCATGAGACGAACACGTATGCAAATGAAATGCACATGAAGACATGATATGAAATGCAGATGATGACATGGCAAAGTGCACACGCAAGCACATGGCATGGCAACAACGAACAACTGGCAGACACTTGGCGCATCGGATCCGGGGCGTTACAATGAGGCACTACTTAGAGGTCCAATACAGTATGGCTTGATGTACCCTATTGAAAGGTGGCTAGGCACTTTCAAGAGCTATGTTAGGAACAGAGCTAGACCCGATGGTTCCATTGCAGAGGCCTACATTGCTACAGAAGCGTTGTGATACCGCTCAAAATACATTGAAACGGTGATCAGCTTAGCAAAGAGGTGGGTGAAGACAATCCGGGCTCAATGTTTTCGATTATTCTGCTCGAAAGTTACGGTGGAAGAGTCGACAAGAGGACAAACCTAAAGATTTGGACAAAATGGTTTGGTATGTGTTGAATAGCTGTCCGAGATACTACCTTATATCAAGTAAGTGCAAGATCGCAGCTTATACATCGTAATCTACTAGACTTGCAGCACATTCTTATATATTTAGATGTTTGACGCGATCACTATGTTGTGCAGATCTACAAAGAGGAGTTCTTGCCGCAAAATCCAAGAAACATTGACAAATTGGTTATGGCAGGATTTGCGAAATGGTTCAAGAACCATGTAAGCTTTTGAAGTGCACTGTCGCTTTTTAATATATTGAGTACATAAGATGATCAGCTTGTCTATTTTCTAACCATAGGTTAAGAAGATGCGGGAGGATGGGCAAGCAGTTGATGATGCCCTTTACTCACTAGCAATGGGTCCAGTTACTCGGGTAAGACATTATGAATCTTGCGTTGTTCGAGATGTGTGCGACAACACCCTTGCACGAGACGAAGGCAGGAAGACACAAAACAGTGCCATCATGTCGGTGGGAAACGACACCTATGGGATCACAAGAATCCCTACTGCAGTTGCGGGGCGCGGGGGTCGTGAGAAGAGCGGATCAAACAGGTAGCACGCGGTTCGTTTATCCAGGTTCGGGCCGCGAGGATGCATAAAACCGTACTCCTGCTTTGGTGGATTGTATATCTGTGTTCTTGAGCTAGCTATAGGCGTGAGGAGCTCCAAAAGCCGAATCCCTCTCACAGTCGCCTCGGGCCTCCGTTTATAGGAAAGGGCTGCTACAAAGTGGCACATGGAGGTGGAAAGGGTACGCGAATGTCGAAGTTTATCCCACGCATTATATGACAAGGCGCATTTAATGCGCCCTTCTTAGGTGTCCCTACTTTATCGGGGTCGGGGGAGAGTCCCGTCCCGTCCGTCGCCGCTCCCTCTGGTGTTGACACGTGCCCTGGCCAGCGGTGCTCGTGGTGCCATGTAGGCAGGCACGCAGTTGAGGTGGCGCAGTGGTGGGTCTCCACGAAGATCTGCACGCTACCACGCAGGTGCCTACGCAACTAGTTGGGTCGGCAGCTGCATGCGAACGGCGGTGGAGGCGCGACTGGTGCGGGCCTGATGGTGGCCCCACGGGTGTCCTCGGCAAGGGTCTTGCCGTGGCGCTTGCCGTCATCCCCGGCAAGGCTCTTGCCGGGGGCCTTGTGGTCCTCCTTGGCTGGGATCCCGCCAAGGATCATCATCTTCTCAAGTGTGTATCTGATCTTTAATGTCTTCACAAAGATCTGCATGCCACCACGGGGATGTCTCCCGAATCCTTGCCCCATGGGGGTAGTGGACTCAAGGGTGATTCGCTCCGTAAGCGTGGGGTGAGCTGCCCCGGCAAGGGTCTTGCCGGGCCTGCTAGAGCCGCTCCCCGGCAAGGACCTTGCCGGGGGAGTCCGCTTCCCCCCTTGCTCTTTGTGGTCTTAGACTTGGCGTCGTTCTGCTCCTCTTCGGCTTCGGCCTTACCTTGGTTTCACCTCCCTCGCCGTGCTTGGTGCGGCAGCGCCCGTGGCTCGGGCTGCCTGCACAGTAGGGGTACAAAGAGTGTACCCTCTTTTGTACACCGGCAGAGCCCCGGTCCTGGGCCACACATAAGCGCTATGCGTTGTTGGGCCAGGCCCAAGAACGGTGCGCGGGCAGGCGGGGCGGTTTTTACCGTGGCAAGTTTCCTTCGCGCGCTGCGCCTCCCACGCTCCCTGCGCGTGGCGCGGCGTGGGGAAGCGTGTGTGACGTGGGCGGCATGCGTGGGGTTGCTTCTCGCGGTCATGCGTCACATCACAGTTAATGTGAAAGGAGGCGGCCCGCGTTCTCCCCCATAAGAAGGAATAACCGCGGGAGCGCTGCTCACTTTCCCCTCCCCTTCGTGCCTTTTCCAATCTGAGAGCCGCCGCTCCCTTTCTTCCTTCTCTTGCAAGCTCTCATCGTCGCCTGCCGTTGCTGCTCTGCCACCCCCCTTCCTCGACCTTCTGGATTCCTTGGTCGCCATGGTGCCCAAATCCGCCAAGGGCAAGGGGGTGGCCAAGGGCTCTGGGACCATGGAGCCACCGGCGAGCGCGCTGCTGGGGGACAAGACAAATTCCGCCTTCTTATTCCCCTCGACGGTCGACGTCCTCGAGCTCCTGGCCTATTTTAGGCCCCTGTGGGGAGTGAAGACGGGGGGGAGAACACAGGACACCCGGCGATGCACGTCATCCCTGCCGCTTGCGCCGATCCTGCCCCAACTCGGTACCCCTTCTTTGTTGACTACTTTTCTTGCGGGTTGTGCCCTCCTTTGTCCGATTTCTTCTATGACATTATGCATACCTTCGGTTTTCGCCTCTTGGATTTTACTCCGAACGCGGTGGCGTGCATGGCTTGCTTTGCGCACCTTTGCGAGGGCTTTGCCGGAGTGCAGCCCAACACGGTGCTTTTCCGCCACTATTTCTATCCTCGAATCCAAACGGGAAATGTCGTCGCTGCTTGCGTCACCTGGATCCCAAGATCCAACGAGGCATACCCGGATGGTGGCGTGAAGGAGAGGTGGGATGAATGCCGCGACCGGTGGTGTTGGATTGAAGATGACGACCCGCCGGAATTTTGCAAGGTCCGCCGAGTGCCGCCGGTCCGCGGCAACGATTGGGGTGACATCGATGACGCCGACGGGAGGCTCACTGTCGCCACCACCAGGATTCTCCGGCTGACCCGGGCTGGGCTCACCCTCGAGATGATCAGGGCGGATTTCATCCGCCGCCGGATCGCCCCGCTGCACAATAAGGGGAGGCCAGCTTGGCTCTTCACGAATCCGGCCGACATCATGCGGCTTCGCCCCGGCCTCGACCACAACTTCACGGTGATGGGGCATGCCCACTTCTGCCAGCGGCTCTTCCAGCTGGATGTGGACAGCGACGGCGAGGTCAAGCTGACCGGCAAGGCTGCAAGAGTTGCCGTAAAGGCCGGCAAGGCCGTCAGGAGGCCGCTCTTCAAGTTGCCTGCGGGGGTAGTCCCGCTGTGAAACAATTCGTGTCGGTCCGAGATCATCACCATGATGCCGGACTGTAATGCGCACGGCCCCGTCCCGAGCTGGAAGGAGCCGACGGCCGCAGATGTGCAGCAGTTCTTCGACACCTTGATTGAGGTGTACGCTAATGCTGATGCCGAGCGGTGGCTTATCATGGACACCACTCAGGCGGAGCTGGATTACATCGCCACTAGGGCGAAGGAGGCACAACTTGCTCTGGAGGCCGGCAGCGCCGGGGGCGTGGCGGACGAGGTCGCCACGGCCGTAGAGGAGGAGCAGTTCTCTCGTCCGCCACGCCCGCAGAGGAGGAGCAGTTCTCTCTGTGGGCGGCGGCCACTAAGAAGGCCGGCGGCGCCGACACTGGAGCTCCGCTCGTCGAGGATGTGGCCGACGAATCGTCGGAGGAGGAGGGCGTGGCGGCGGGCTCGACGCCAGTCAGGGGAAGAGGGCGAGTCCTGTTGCGGGCTAGCTCTGGTGAGCCGGTCCGGCCTGGCAGGGGCACGCGGCCTCAATTGACCCTGGAAGGGTCCGGGCGCCACACGAGGGCCTCGGCAGCGAAGGGGCTGACGAAGGCCGTAGAGAAGAAGAAGGCGGCAGCCCCTTCCTCATCTGGGCGCACACAGACCCTGCTGCCTCCCTCGCCTCCTCCGGCAGGAGTCGACTCGGATGATGATGTGGAGCTCCCTTTTGATCTCGGGCCCCTCAGCCCGGAGAGGAAAAGGAAACTGGCCGGAGAGGAGGAGACGGATGACGAGCAAGTACTCCGTTTCTTACTATCATTTCCATTTCCCTGAATTGGATCGCTTGTTTTGATCTATTCTTGCTTTTGCAGGGATGCAGAGACGTTGGCCCAGAGGGTGAAGAGGGCGAGGACCTCGGCGAGCGGCCAGCCCCCGGCTGGGGCTTCAAAGACACCATTGGTGGTGCTGAGCAGGCCGGATAGTAGCCCCCGGTGCAGCCCCCAGCGTAAGTTCATCACCTCCTTCTTACTCGACATGGGGTAGGCGCCCGATGCCACGATGCTGACCTTGCCGGGTTTGCAGGAGGGGAGCGGCAGCAGGAGGAGTCGCAGAGGGCTACTCCTAACACACCACCCCCGTCGACTACACCGCCGCAGGGGCGTCCTTGGCAAGGGCATCAGGCACAGAGCCCACACCCATGGAGGAAGAGAGGGACCTGGGCGCTGGTGGCTCTGCCTTGACGCCAAAGACTGGCGGAGAGGGGACTTCTGCTTCACAGCCCGGTACTGGTGAGTCGCTCGTCCTTCGTCTCTTATTCCTTTCCCTTATGCTTCTCTTGGCTTCATTGCTCTTACTGTCGCCCAGGCCCTCTTTCAACAGACACGGAGGACGTGGACACCTTTGTCAGGGATATTGCCGAGGAGGCCGCGGCTGAGGCCGACAAGGTTGCCGCCGAGGAGGACGCCAAGAATGCAGACGAGGCCGCCGCTAGTGAGGCCGCCACCGATGAGGCTGCCAAGGGCGCGGCCGAGGACACCGCTGCGGGGGCCGCCAAGGCCACCGACGAGGCTTCCGCCTAGGACGCCAGCGGTGGTCCTGCCGGGGGAGCCGGCAAGGCCCCCGCCGAGGAAGAGGCGATGGACGATCAGCCTCCTTCCTCCTCAACCTCGGGCCCCGGCTGGTATCTGAAGGTGGGTGATGATCTTTTCGTCCACCTCCCAGGGGCGTCAAGCCGAGCGCCCGCCGAAGGAGAAGTCTTTGATGGCGAGGTGCTTGCCGCCACCGGGTTCGAGGTTGTCGACGCGCCGGGTGCTGGCGGCGATGGTTCTCCAGAAGAGCAGCTCTTCCGCGCCATGGGGGCCAATTTCCGGAAGCTCCAAGTGCTCTACCGCACGCGCCTGGACAAGGCCAAGACCAGGGCGGCAGCGGTGGACAACGCAGAGGTGGACTTTAAGGCGCGCGTCGCCGAGACGCGGACTTGGTTCCACCAGTCCCGTGAGGAGCAGAGGGCTTTCCAGGAGAAATTGGCCTAGCGCGATGTGGAGCTCGCCATGAAGCTGGCCGACATCGAAAAGGCCCGGGAGAAGGCGGCGAACTTGGCTACCGCAGCCGAAGCCATCTGGAACCAGCATCAAGCCGCCTTGGACTCCCAGGAGGAGGACCTCTCCGCGCGTGAGGCGAAGCTTGCCACCACGCTCCGCAGCAAGGATGAGGAGCTCGAGACCCTTGTCGCGCGGCGGACCCACGAGCTGGAGCAGAGGCACAAAGAGGCACTCGATGCCCAAGCTCTGGCTCACGCCGGAAAGGTGAAGGAGCTGGCAGCAGAGCGGGACGAGCTGAAGGAGCAGGCCCTCAAGCTGTCCGGTGAGAAGAGCACGCTCAACTGCGCCTTGGCAGAGGCGCAAGGATTGGTCGTCAGCAGGACCGGGGAGCTCTCCGAGGCGCAGAACTCCATCAGAGACCTCAAGCTGAAGCTGGAGGATCTCAAGAAGCTGTTGTCGGGGAGCAGGGCTCAGGAGGAGGCCTTGACCCAGAGCCTGGAGGAGGAGAAGCAGCTGCGGGCGAACGAGGCCGCCTCCCACTAAGAATACGTGGCGGGCGAGGACAGGTGGATCAGCCATCTGGAGGTCGTCGCTGGCAGGGTTACCTCGCAATTGGCCACCATGGGGTTGCCAAACGTGAGGTACGCCCCTGAGCGCAGCGGGACCGTCAACGCCAAGCTGACCCAGTTCTTCGAGGGCGTCCTCGGGGCCTTGGCCTATCTCCACTCCAACAGGACGGCCACGCTGGCCGAGGAGGCCCGGCGACTTTGCTGGAGGGTCGTGTCCAAGGTCCTCACCAAGGTGGCGTACTGGAACCCCGATCTTGACTTCGCGGCCGTGATGAAAAGCTTGCCGGAGGGCGCTGACCCCGCGGTGCTCAAGGAGCGCATCAAGCCCATCACCGACTGCATCGACGAAATCAAGAGGGTGGAAGGCCAGCGCCGGGATTAGGCACCCCGTTCTTCTTCGCCGCTGCGGGTTCCCCATCAAGACAAATTTTATCTTTAGTTAGGACCGCGGCAATGATGAGCTGTAATATAACTTTGAAGTACTCTCAATTTCATGCATGTTATTTCCCCGTTTGATTCCTCTTTGTATGTGTACCCTACGCTGATCGGGAAGGCTTGCCGGCGCGAAAGCCCCAAGCGGCGTTCGGGACGGATCCCCATGGCTCGCCGAATGCAGCGTCGCGACCGGACGAGCCACCTCCCCGTTCTGAACGCGGCCGCTCGAACTGTCGAGCTTGACTCGAGTCAGGATCAAGGGCGTGGCCGATTACGGGAGGCTACTCTGCCATTCTCGACGCAGCCGCTTAAGCTGTTGAGCGGACTCGAAACAGGGCAAGGGCGTTGCCGATCGTGGTAGAGCCCCCTGGCGTGCAGGTTTTTCATACAAAGGCGCGACACCTCCCGGGGGAAATAACTTCAAATAAAAAGGGTAGTATAAGCAAGGGTTCAGCGTAACTTAGCTTTTGTTTGCGATCGCTCGAATGCCGATCTCCTGGCCCCTCTTCTTCTTTAAGGGCCACGAAGACGAAGGAGCGTTGCACTAGTTGCTAAAGCCGATTCTCACAACTGCGCGCCCCCTACCTGGCGCGCCAAAGATGTCGGTGGGAAACGACACCTATGGGATCACAAGAATCCCTACTGCGGTTGCGGGGCGCGGGGGTCGTAAGAAGAGCGGATCAAACAGGTAGCACGCGGTTCGTTTATCCAGGTTCGGGCCGTGAGGATGCGTAAAACCCTACTCCTGCTTTGGTGGATTGTATATCTGTGTTCTTGAGCTAGCTATGGGGCGTGAGGAGCTCCAAAAGCGAATCCCTCTCACAGTCGCTGGGGCCTCCTTTTATAGGAAAGGGCTGCCACAGTGGCACACAGGAGGTGGAAGAATGCGATGCGAAGTTTATCCCTCGCATTACATGACAAGGCGCATTTAATGGCCCTGCTTAGGTGTCCCTACTTTATCAGGGTCGGGGGAGAGTCACGTCCCGTCCGTCGCCGCTCCCTCTGGTGTTGACATGCGCCCTGGCCAGCGGTGCTCGTGGTGCCATGTAGGTAGGCACGCAGCTGAGGTGGCGCAGTGGTGGTTCTCCATGAAGATCTGCATGCCGCCACGCAGGTGCCTGCCCAACTGGTTGGGTCGGCAGCTGCATGCGAACGGCGGTGGAGGCACGACTGGTGCGGGCCTGATGGTGGCCCCACGGGTGTCCTCGGCAAGGGTCTTGCCGTGGCGCTTGCCGTCATCCCCGGCAAGGCTCTTGCCGGGGGCCTTGTGGTCCTCCTTGGCTGGGATCCCGCCAAGGATCATCATCTTCTCAAGTGTGTATCGATCTTTAATGTCTTCACAAAGATCTCGCATGCCACCACGGGATGTCTCGAATCCTTGCCCCATGGGGGTAGTGGACTCAAGGGTGATTAAGCTCCGTGGCGTGGGGTGAGCTGCCTGGCAAGGGTCTTGCTGGCCTGCTAGAACCACTCCCGGCAAGGACCTTGCCAGGAGTCCGCTTCCCCTTGCTCTTTGTGGTCTTGGTCTTGGCGTCGTTCCGCTCCTCTTGACCCGGCCTTACCTTGGTTTCACCTCCCTCACCGTGCTTGGTGCGGCAGCACCCGTGGCTCAGACTGCCCGTGCACAGTCATAGGGGTACAAAGAGTGTACCCCTCTTTTTGTACACCGACACATCATGAGCACAGATACGTATGACAAAGAGACAACTGATATGTATGCTAACATAACAGACATTGTTCAGTTACAGTATATCTCTAGTTTCAAGGATCATTGGTCTGTGGTTCTGTTGTGTTGTCGTTGGTATAACCTGTTTTCCAGGATCGCAAAACCCAGAGCTGATGATTATTTCAAATCCATCAATGTCAAGGCGGCGTACCAGACCAACGAGCCTTTTATTTTGGCAAATCAAGCAACACAGATATTTTTCTTGGAAGACACATTTGCACGTAGGGATGACTGGAGAGTATTGCAAAGGTTTGAGCAGAGGAATTCGTTTAATGAAGTTGCTCAACAAGGTGATGCTTACACTGCTCCTGATGTACAAGATAACACAGATGTTCCTAATATCTTTGAGAACCATCACGTCAATGACGCCGTGAAAAAGATTGCATGTCGTCTTTGTGGACATACAAGAGTTGATCAAGAAGAAGCCAACGTTCGAGGACGTTGAGGACGAAGAAGAAGATGACACCATGGGGAATTACGATTCGACCGATACACATGGAGAAGATGTTGACGCTGCTCTGCGGATGATGATTACATTGCTTTTGTCGTATTTGCACTGTCAAGACGTTTTTATCTACTATGTGAAATTGTGTTTGCTATGACAACTGAAACCTGATGAACATGTTGTTTAGTATTTTGAAGTGAGAACATCACTTCTTATGTATGCTGATTTGTGTTTGGTGATTGTATGACAACTAAAACATGATGACATTGTTGTTTAGTTGTACTCATATTTGGCTGTGAAACTTTAATATGATGACATAGTTTGCTGTTGGACTGCAATTTTCTCGATGTCTTCGAATGAGAACAAAGCTGACCCGACAGGCCTCTCGCTATTTATTTATTTATATGAGAAAAAGGGGATACCCCTGATTTCCGTTAATAGAAATCATTAGATGTTCACAACACTACGCCTTGACTGCTACATGTGTTTCATTCATTACTAGTTTCAAAGAAGTGCTCATGTCGTAGCCATCGAATACATCACGAAGTGCTACATACACCGCAAATAAAGAGACAATCATCCTCTGAGCACATCGATTTTGCCCATTATCTTCACAAGCTCTTTCATCTCCTCATTGCTGTCAAGGCCGTTCAACAGCTATTGCTTGGCCATGATCAGAGGAACTGCATCTTTAACCTCCTGCTCTGCATCTTCCTCTTCTGCCGTTCCTTTAGTTACTTGTCCAACACCCCAACCTGCTAGTATTGGGATTCCTCGGCTAACCAAATAATCAGCGTAGTTGCATTCCCCCACATCAGCAACTTCCCAGAGGTACAAATCACATGAATCTTCCCTTTTCTGCACGAATCAAATTGGAAGATCATCAACCAAACTATTAGAAAAATCAGCAACTGAAAGCAGCAGAACAACACTTAAACATATTATTACCCCATGATTCGGGCAGTTGTAGAAGACTCGGCTAGGGTTGCGGATTGTGGTTGAGATGCGACGGATGACTCTGCGTGATTTGCGGCGGTGGCACCACACCAACGCCCGGTTATGCGATGAGCAATCGGCTGCGGTGCGGCAGCGAGGGTGTGATGAGACCCACGGCGATGGTACGGGTGGCGACTTGGCGCATATTCGGTTGTTGCTCGTCAAGAGCGGTGGACGAGCAGCCAGCGAACATGGTTGCTGCGGCCAGAGCTTCTGATGCTAGGCCGAGTAAGTAGAGAAGAGGAGAAGCGAACGTTGGATATGTCAATTTCATTACTTGCTGAGTGGCATAGCACCATATATAGTCATAGTCTAGGTTTGGATTGGAACCAGCTACAGGAGCACGTTTTTCTTTTTTCTAAAACTCAGCAACGTCTCTTTACTGGTACACTAGCTTGTTCTGTATGCCTTCCCAAGTCTTTGATTTTCTTTCCCTTTTTTGCGAGGAAGGAAGGAGGACAAAATTGAGAGTTCCTGGGACTCGAACCCAAGACCTCTCGGTAGAAAACCAAGGGTGCTAGTCACTTATGAGGCGAACGATCCCTGTGAGGAGGACGGCAGACGAACACATTTTCCTCGCAGTTTTCTTCCTATATATAAAAAAGTATGCTACTTGGTGTCCGCTTAGTCAACAAACGATTGTGCCAACCTTGACCGTTGGATTGACATTCAACGTCTGTCGCGTTTCTTCATCTCTTCTTCCTCGAGCCGCCATAAAGCCAAACCAGCGGGACCGCCTCGCTTCCCGCCTCCCACGGCTGGTTGTGATCTTCCCGGCTCCTATTCGCTCCGTCGAGGCCTCACCATCGCCCTCCGCCTTGGTTCGCTTCGCTGCGGCACCGCCCTCCTGTTGTCAACATGGTCAACAACCGAGAGGAATAAGGAGATGACTGTACATGGTGAGCATAATGTAAGGGACCCAGAATACAAGACATGCAATTTTGTTTTTCGGGACGGAGAAGGGTATCAACTGGGTTGTGCAGAACTTCGTGGCCCGTCTAGCCTGTGCTTTTATTTCATATGTTTAGCACATGACCAACCCAGTTTGTTTTTTTTCCTTTTACGAAAATGGCTAGCCAGCTATTTTGTTTTTTGCGTAATAACCAACGTAGGCCTACTTGCTTTTCTACGCTCACCGGGCCGGAAATCTTTCAAGACGAGGAGGGATGCATTTTGCCCGTAAAATGGGCTATAAGTAATAAGAAATGGGCTATAAGTAATAATAAATGGGTTGTAAAATGAAAAAATACAGCAAGCGTGCAATTAGTTCCAAAATATTGTTTTCTTTCGGATTTTGATATTTTAAATGTCATTGTTTTTGTGCGGGTAAAATTTCATTGAACTTAAATTAAGGTATATTTAGATTTAAAATTAATTTGAATCTGGCTAGAAATTTTGGGCTGTATGCTGTTTGGGACAGATTTGAAGGCTGACTTGTGGGTCTACTAGGTTGACGTGTACTTTGGCTTTGTCAACTTAGTCCACAAACGATTCTAGCAGCAGTGACCGTTGGATGTTAATCCAACGGCCGTGCTGCTTCTTCAATATCTGGTCTTCTTGCTCCAGCCGCCCAAACCAGCTCCGGTGGGACTGCCTGCTCCCGCCTCTCGTGGCCGGCTGTGCTGCCGAACAGGCCGCACAGGCTGCACCGCCCCACCCTACTTCATTGCTGGCCAGTCCATTCCTCTACTCACCCACACCTCCTATTATTTTCCGGCGATGGCAGTCGGACCAGTCAACCCTCGTACTCCCACCGCGTGGGCAACCATTGCCGAGTCTTCCCCGGCTCCATGTCGTTCCCTCCCTAGGCCTCGCCGTCGTCCACCGCCATGGTGCTCTCGGCACGGCCTGGTCAACTTGGTCAACGAACGACATCCATCGGCCGTGGAATGTATGCGCAAAATAATGATTCCTCCACCTGACAGCTGGGACCCACCGGAAGGGCCTCTGTATTTCGCGAAAAAATGTTCCCACGACATGTCGGACCCACCAGCTATATCTTCGCACGCAAGGAAGTGCCTCCTTATTACGCACAAAAAATGTATACCCCGCTAGCTGGGACCCACCATAGTGGGAGGATGACTTAGGGCCAACTAAGTTGACGGGATGAAGGGCTTTGTCAACTTAGTCAATATGAACGATTCTAGCTCCAAAGGATCAGTATGATGTCCATCCAACGGCCGTAGTGCTTCTTCAGCCTCTGGTCTTCTTGCTCCAGCCGCCCAAAGCAGCGCCAGTCGTGCCGCATGCTCCTGCCTCCCGTGGCCGGCTGTGCTGCCACGGAGGCCTCACCGCCCCCTACTATTCCCACCACTGGCCAGGCCCTACGGCGACAGCAGCCTCACACCATAGCCGAACCAGTGAACCCTCGTACTCCTCTCCGTGCGGGCTTCCACTGTCGCGTCTTCCCCGGCTCCGCGTCATCCCCTTCCTAGGCCTCGCCGTCGTCCACCGCCATGGTGCTCTCCGCGCGGCATGGTCAACATGGTCAAGGAACGACTTCCATCGAAAGAGTACTATACGTGGAGAGGCTGACAGTTGGGTCCACGGCCACAGCCCAGTTTTTTTGTGATTTGCCAAGTAAGTTGCTTTCTCAGGCCTGTTGGGCTGCAAATCTTTCAAGACAAGGAGAGCTTTCATTCGGCTGGTCGAGAAAATGGCCCATCAGTAATGAGAAATGGGTTGTACATTTTTAAAACACATCAAACCGACAATTAGTTTCAAATATCTTTTTTTTTCATTGCGAGATTTTAAATAACATTAATTTTTATGCGTGGAGAATTTGTTGGATTTTATATTGATATACATTTATTTTTTAAATCAGTTTGAATGTGAGTCGAAATTTCAGGATTAAAAACAGTTCGGACCGCTTCGAAATATGCAAAATTTCGTATAAGTTTTTAACCATGGCCACAATATGGGCTGTAATGCTAACAAAAAGAATATGGGCTCCAAAAATACCTTAAGAATTAGCAAATGGGCTGAAAATTATTAGAAATAATGGCAGATGGGCTGTATGCTTTTTTCCACAGATTTGAGGCTTTCCTAAAAGGTTGGCGATAGCAAGCGATCGTTGGATGTCCATCCAACAATCGTCGTCTTCTTCAATCTCTGCTCTTCCTTCTCCGACCACTCAAACAAGCGCCCGCGGACTGCTGCTCCCTCCTCCCATGCCGGTGTCTTTGCCAGCAGCCTCACCGCCCCATCGTACTCCCATCGTTGGCCTAGCCACCCCTCTACTCACCCACACTTGTTGTTATTCTCCGGCGACGGCAGACGAACCAGTAAACCCTTGTACAATCGTACTCCCCTCCGCATGGGAAACAACTGCCGAGTCTTCCCTACCTCTGTGTCGTTCCCTTCCTAGGCCTCGCCGTCGTCGACCACCCTGGTGCTCTTGGCGCGACCGGGTTAACGTGGTCAACGGCCGACATGCATCTGAAGTGGACCGACATGGAGAGGCCGACTGCTGGGTCCATGGCCGCATGCAAGGAAATGCCTCTTTATTACGCGCAAAATAATGATTCCTCCACCTGACATCAGGGACCCACCGAAAGGGCCTCTGTATTTCGCAAAAAATGTTACTTGTTGACAGCTCGGACCCACCAGCTATATCTTCGCACGCAAGGAAGTGCCTCCTTATTACACACAAAAAATGAATACTCCCCCTGTTAGCTGGGACCCATTATAGTGGCAGGCTGACTTGTGGGCCTACTAAGTTGACGGGGACGGAGGGCTTTGTCAAATTAGTCAATATGCACGGTTCTAGCTCCAAAGGACCAGACGATGTCCATCCAACGGCCGTAGTGCTTCTTCAACCTCTGGTCTTCTTCCTCCAACGCCCAAACCAGCGCCGTCACCTCGCCTCCTCGCCTCCCGTGGTCGGCTGCGATGCGGCAGAGGCCTCACCGCCCCTACTACTCCCATCGCTGGCGTGCAATCCCTCTACTCACCCATACCCCTGTTATTCTACGGCGACGGAGCCTCACACCGCAGCGAACCGGTGAACCCTCATTTCTACGCTGGCATCCATCCGCCGCGTCTTCCCCGGCTCCGCGTCGTCCCCTTCCTAGGCCTCGCCGTCGTCCACCGCCCTGGTGCTCTCGGCGCGGCGTGGTCAACATGGTCAAGGAACAGCTTCCATCGGACGTGGACTGTACGTGGAGAGGCTGACAGCTGGGTCCATGAAAACGGGGACCCACCGGACGGGCCACCGTATTTTGTGAAAAAAATGTTTCCCCCTAACTGTTGGGACCCACCAGCTACACCTTCGCACGCAAGGAAGTGCGTTCGGGCAAAAGAAAACAAAACGATTCGCCCCCGTGACTGCTGGGACCCACCAGCTACATCTTCGCACGCAAGGAAGTGCTCGGTCGGGACCCACACGGTCGAAGCGTGCGTGGCGTTGTCATTCTGGTCGCGAACGATATGCATATATATCTTGGTGGATGTAGAGGCGCGCACGTGTCGTAGTAGAGGCGGCCAGGGTGCAAGAAAGAAAATACGGCCATGTATGTGTACATACGGGCGGGGTCTCGAACACCTACTCACGCATACGTACGGCAAGGGCTCGTGTACATGGCTGGGTCAGAACAGAGAAACAGCGTCGTCCTCGTGTTCATGGGGAGGCAACGGAATGCGTCGTGTTCATGGGGAGGCAACGGAATGCGTCGTGTTCATCGGGAGGTAACGGAACACGTGGGAGCCAACCGGCTGGGTCGGAACGGAATGTGTGGTCGTGTTCATCGGGAGGGCTTGGATGGAACAGGCGATGGAAACGAGGCCTGGCGTACCGCACAATGGAGGAAACAGACCTCCTACGTTCGGAACGGGGTCCTGTTGATCGGGAGGGGTCTGGCGTACCGCAAAACGGAGGAAACGGACCTCCTACGGTCGAAACAGGGGTCTTGTTGATCGGGAGGGGTGTGGCGTACCGCGAAACGGAGGAAACGGACCTCCTACAGTCGAAACGGGGGTCCTGTTGATCGGGAGGGGTGTGGTGTATCGTAAAACGGACGAAACAGACTTGTGTTGGAGCGCTACGGTCGAAACGGGAGTCCTGTTCATCGGGAGGGGTGTGGCGTACCGCAAAACGGGACTCCAGAGTATACTGTTCATCTCCACCGTCGACCTCCTCCAGCCTCCACGGGCTACTGTCGACCTCCTCCAGCCTCCACGAGCTCCTGTTCATCCAGCCTCCACCGCATGCTACTCCACCGGCTACTGTTCAACCACCCCTCCACCGTCTATTGTTCATCCAGCCCTCCACACCACGGGGTCATGTTCAACCACCCCTCCACGGGCACCCCTCCACCGTCTACTGTTCATCCAGCCCTCCACACCACGGGGTCCTGTTCATCCAGAGGCAACGCCACCGCTCACTGTTCATCCAACCCCCCCACAACGCTCACTGTTCATCCCAGAGGCAGCATCGATCGGCTTCAGTTAGCAGCAGTAGCGAAGGAATCGCTCGATCGGGTTCAGTTAACAGCCATCGATCGATCGCTCGGGTTCGATAGCAGCGTAACTGCAGCAATCGCTCGGGTTCAGTTAGAGCCCAACGCCTTGCTCGGGTTCAGTTAGAGCCAACGCCTCGCACACACACGCATACGTGTACAAGAGAAACACGCATCGCTCGGCCCCTTACCTCCCACCGTAACCGGGAACTCGCCGAAATTTTCCTCGCCCTTGCTTCTACCACGGTTTTTTCCGTCATGGACGGCCCAAAGAATGTCATGCAGCTGCGTCTTCGGCCCGCCCAGGATGAAAAGCCCATTTTCTGTCATGATTTTTTTCATATAGGTAGGAGCCCACCACATCTATGATGATACCGGGTTTTGTCACAATTATCGTCATAGAAGTGTCATATGTATGAGAGAAAAAAATTGCGTTCGGCCCAAAATGTCACGGATGTGTCTTTTTTTTGTAGTGAAAGCAAGAGGACACCTAAGTGGTGCATTAAATGCGCCTTGTCCTGTAATACGAGCGATAAGCACGCATCACTGTACGCCTTTCCACCTCCTGTGTGCCACTGTGGCAGCCCCTTTCGACTATAAAAGGAGGACAATGGTATACTGGAGAGAGATTCGGCTCTTTTGAACGACGCAGCCACCATAGCTAGTTCGAGAGCTCAAGAATTCTCTCAATACATCCACCAAAGCGGGACTAGGGTATTACGCATCCTCGCGGCCCGAACCTGGGTAAACGATCCTTGTGTTGACTGTTATTCCTACTCTTCTCACAACCCTGCGCCCCGGCAACCATAGTAGGGATTCTCGTGATCCCATAGGTGTCGTTTCCCACCGACATCTTTGGCGCGCCAGGTAGGGGGCACAATTGTGAGAATCTGGTCTGATAGTTAACCTAGCAGTTCTTCATCGCCATGGCTTCTGAAGAAGAAGACGACCAGGAGAAAACGGCGCCGCCTGCAAGCGCGAAGGACGCCAACGCGGCAGCAGAAAAGCTAAGTCAATAAGATCCTTGAATTATTTCCTTTTATACATAAGGTTATCATCCTCGGAGATCCTACCTATGTATGGAAAACCTGCACGCAAAGGGGCCCTCCCGCAATTGGCAACACCCTTGTTCTGTTTCGAGTCCGCTCAACAGCCCAAGCGGCCGCGTTGAAAGTGGCAGGGTAGCCTTCCGCACTTGGCAACGGTCTCGATTCTGACTCGAGTCAAGCTCGACAGTTCGAGCGGCCACGCTAAGGGCGGTCAGGTGGTTTGCCCGGCAGCAAGCACACCCGGCAGGCCAATGGGGATCCGTCCTCAAGACGCCGCCCTGGGTTTACGCGCCGACAAGCCTACCCAGTTAACGTAGGGTGGACATACAAAGGAAAATCGAACAGGAAAATAACATGCATTGTATCAAGAGTATTGCAGAGTTATATTACATCAATTGCCGCCGCAGTTCTAACTAAAGATAAACATTGTCTTGGTCATGAACCTGCAGTGGCGATAAGAAACGGGGTGCCTAGTCCCGGCGCTGGCCCTCCACCCTCTGAATTCCGTCGATACCGCTGATGACGGGCTTGATACGCTCCCTGAGCGGCGCGAGGTCAGCATCCTCCGGCAAGCTCTCTAGCGCGGCGTTGAAGTCGAGGTCAGGGTACCAGTACGCCACCTTGGTGAGGACCTTGGTCATGGCACCCCGACAAAGATTCCGAGACTCGTCGGCGAGGGAGGCCTCCCGATTGGAGTGGAGCTGCCCCAGGGCCCCGAGGACACACTCGAAGAACAGGGTCAGCTTGGCGTTGGGAGTCCCGCTGCGCTCTGGGGTGTACCTCATGCTTGGCATCCCCATGGTAGCCAGCTGCATGGTGATCCTCCCGACGGCGTCCTCGAGGCGGCTGATCCATCGATTCTCGCCCTCCTTAAAATCCTTGTGGTTGGCGGCCTCGTTCTTCCGCAGCTGCTTCTCGGTCTCCAACTCCTTGGCCAGGGTCCCCTCCCTGGCTTTGGCCTCCGAGAGTATCCCCTCGAGACCCTCCAGCTTCAGCATGAGGTCTCTGATGGAGTTGTTGGCCTCGGAGAGCTCCTGGGCCCTACTGACGGCCGCGCCCTGCGCCTCCGTCAGGGTGCCGTTGAGCGTCTCCTTCTCCTGGGACAGCTTCAGGGCCTGGCCGTTCAGCTGATCCCACTCCACCTCCAGCTCCTTCATCTTGCCATCGTGAACCAGAGCCTGGGCATCGAGCGCCTCCCTATGCCTCTGCTCCAGCTCTTGGGTCCGCTGCACAACTAGTTTCTCCACCTCCTCGTCCTTGGCACGGAGCTTGGCGTCGATATCCGCCTCGCGTTTGGCAAGATCCTCCTCCTGGGAGTTCAGTGCGGCCTGGTGTTGGGTCCGAGCGGCCTTGGCTGCGGCGGCCAAGCTCTCGGCCGTCTCCTGGGCCTTCTTGATGTCGGCCAGCTTCATGGTAAGCTCCACGTTGCTCTTGGCCAACTTGCCCTGGGCGGCCTTTAGCTCTTCGCTAGTTTGGCGGAACCAAGTCTGCGCCTCGGCGACGCGCACCTTGAGGTCCACCTCTTCCTTCTCCACCACTACCATCCGGGACTTGGCCTTGTCCAGGCGGGCGCGGTGGAGCGCCTGGAGCTTCCGGAAGCTGGCACCCCTGGCCTGGAGGAGCCGCTCCTCCTGGGAGCCGTCGCCACCAGCGCTCGGCTCATCGACGACCTCGAGCCCGGCGGCGGCAAGCACTTCGTCGTCGAACACCTCTCCCTCGAAGGGCGTCCTGGTGCTCGACGCGCCTGGAAGGTGAACGAACAGGTCGTCACTCACCCTCAGATACTTGCCTGAGCCAGAGGCAGCGGAGGAGGAAGGCTGGTCATCAGCCACCTCCTCCTCCTCGGCAGCAGCCTTGCCAGCCTCCCCGGCAGGCCCCTGGCCGGCCTCCTCGGCGGCAGCCTTGCCGGGCTCCCCGGCAGGGCCCTTGGCGGCGTCCTCAGCTGCACCCTTGGCGGCCTCCTTGGCGGCGTCCTCAGCTGCACCCTTGGCGGCCTCCTTGGCGGCGATCTTCTCGGCATCCGCCTCGGCGGCCTTGGCGACGTCCTCGATGATGGCGTCCATGTCCTCTGGGTCCGCAGAGGAGGGATCTGGACACCGAAGGAGGGAGTGAGGCAAGGCCAACACCGAGAGTTAGAAAGAAAAAGGACAGGAACGAAAGGCGAACGACTTACCAGTGCCAAGCTGGGAAGCAGAAGTCCCCTCCCCGCCAACATTTGGCGCCGAGGCGAAGCAACTGGCGCCCGAATTCTCCTCCTCCTCCTCCATGTGTGTGGGCTCGGTGCTTGGCGCCCTTGCCGGGGATGCCCCTCGGGGCGGTGTGGTCGATGGGGGCGGCGTGTTGGGAGTAGCCCTCTGTGGCTCCTCCTCCTGCTGCCCTCCTCCAGCATACACAGCAAGGTCAGCACCAAAGTTTCATACCCCTAACACATGTCGACGAGGGGTGAGTCATGAACTTACACTGGGGATGTGCCGGGGCTGCTGTCCGGGCTGCTCAACACCACCAGTGGCGCCCTCGAAGTACCAGCCGGGGGCTGGCCGCCCATCGAGGCCTTGGCCCTATTCACCCTCTGGGCCAGCGTCTCCACATCCCTGCAAAGGTGGAAACAAGTCAACACAAGCGGCACAGATTGAGGAGATGGAGATGACAGAAAGGAGCAAGATACTTACTCGTCATCCACCTCCTCCTATGTTGCCTTCCTCTTCCTCCTTGGGCTGAGGGACCCGAAGTCAAAGGTGACCTCCGCGTTGGCGTCTGCCGGAGGAGGGGAGGAGGGCCGAGTCTGCGCGTGATTGGAAAAGAGGAGGCAGATGCTTTCTTCTTCGCCACCACAGCCTTCACCACCTTCTTCGCCGCCATGGCCCTCGTCTAACGCGCGGACTCCCCCGGAGACTTTGGCCGCCGCACGGCCTTGACGGGCCGGACCGGCTCGCCGGAGGTGGCCCGCCGTAGAACTCGCCCTCTCCCCGTGGATGGAGGGTCGACAGCCTCGGCCTCCTCCTCCGACGACTCGTCAACCACACCCTCGACGAGAGGAGCCTCGGTGCCGGCGCTGCTGACCTCCCCAGCGGCCTCCGCCCACTGGGCAAGCTCCTTCTCATCCGCCTCCGCTGCGGCATTGTCCTCCACGCCACCAGCGCTGTCGGCCTCCTCGGCAAGCTTCGCCTCCATCGCCCTGGCGGTGATTTAGTCCAGCTCTGCCTGGGTGGTGTCCTGGACGAGCCGCGGCTCGGCGGTGACGTACCCCTCATGCAAGTATCGAAGAACTCCTGCACTTGAATTTCCTCCGGCTCAACCCAGCTCAGGTTAAGCCCATGCGCGTTGAAGTCTGGCATCATGGCGATGATGTCGGTCCGGCGCGAGTTGTTGCTCAGCGGGACCACTCCTGCCGGTAACTTGAACAAGGGCCCCTTGGCGACCTTGCTGGCCTTCGCGGTGGCCCTCGCGGGCTTGCCGGTCCGCTCGACCTCGCCGTCGCGGCCCACATCGAGCTGGAAGAGCCGCTGGCAGAAGTGGGCATGCCCCATCACTGTGAAATTGTGGTCGAGGCCGGGGCAAAGCCTCATGATGTCGGCGGCGTTCGTGAAGAGCCAGGCCGGCCTCCCCTTGTTGTGCAATGGAGCGATTCGGCGGTGGATGAAGTCCGCCCCGATCATCTCGAGGGTGAGCCCGGCCTCGGTGAGCCGAAGGATCCTGGTGGTGGCGATCATGAGCTTCTCGTCGTTGACATCGACATCGCTCCAATTGCTTCTGCGGACCGGCGGCACCCGACGAACCTCGCAGAATGCCGGTGAGTCCTTCTCTTAAATCCAGCACCACCGGCCCTGCCATTCTGCCCACCTCTCCTTCATGGCGCCCTCCGGGTATGCCCCCTTGGACCGTGGGATCCAGGTGATGCAACTGGAAATGGCGCCCCCCTGGTTGGATCTGAGGGGAGAAGTAGTGGTGGGAGAGCGCCGTGTTGGGGTGCACCACGGCGAAGCCTTCGCAGAGGTGCGCGAAAAGAGCCATGCACGCCACAAAATTTGGAGTAAAATCCAAAAATTGGAAGCCGTAGGTGTGCATGACATCATTGAAGAAATCGGAGAAGGGGGGACAGAGCCCGCAGGAGAAGTAGTCGACAAAGAAAGGAACCGATTTGGGGCGGCCTCGGCGCAATTGGCGGGGATGACGCGCGTGGCTGGATGCCCCGTCTTCACCCCCCACGAGGGTTTGAAGGCCTCCCGGAGCTCGAACACGTCGACCGTCGAGGGGAAGTAGGCGAGTTGCGCCCGCTTGCCTAACGCGCTCTCCGTGACTCACGTCGCCCTGCGTCCTTGGCCACTCCCTTGCCCTTGGTGGATTTGGGCGCCATAGCGGCTGGGGAGACCAAGAGACAGAAGACGGGGAATACGCAATGGCGGTGAGCAAGAACGAAAGCACGGGAAGGAGGAAGAAAGGGGGGGCGGCGGCTCTGATATTGGAGGAGACGCAAGAAAGGGGGGGTGGTAAAGTGAGTAGCGCGCCCGCGGTTATTCCTTTTTACGGGGAAGGAGCAGGCCGCCTCCTTCCCATTAACTGCGATGTGATGCATGCGTGCGAGACCCGCCCCACACATGCCCCCCACGTCACGCACGATCCTCCACGACGCGCGTTCAACGGGTCATGGGGAAGCGCAGCGGACGAGGAGTTACCACGGTAAAATACGCCCCTCCTGCCCGCACACCGTTCTGGGCCTGGCCCAACAACGTGCCGCGCTTATGTGTGGCCCAGACCCGGGGGCTCCTATCGGTGTACAAAAGTAGGGGCTCTCCTTTTGACCCCTTTACTTGTGCACGGGCAGTCAGAGCCACGCACCACGACCACACGTAGCCGGGCAAAGGAGGGAAGACGGAGAGAAGCCGAAGCACGAGACAACCACGACAACGCCAATACCAGAAACACCGAGAGTAAAGGGGTGAGGTGGACTCCCCCGGCAAGATCCTTGCCGGGGCGACTTCCACGGCCCCGGCAAGAGACGTGCCGGGGAAACTTGCCCAACGCCCGCAGAGCAAGCCACCCTTGAGCCCTGGGGTTCTAAGCGTCCCGAACAGCTGTGTTGGAACCCAGGCTCGGGAGTCACCTTTGTAGTGGCATGCAGATCTTCGTCAAGATCATAAATACATAAGATCATATGAGGATTGGAAGACAACGATCCTCGGCAAGATCCTTGCCGAGGAAAGCCATAAGACCCCCGGCAAGATCCTTGCCGGGGACTACTGCGCACCACGGCAAGACCCTTGTCGGGCCACCCGGCAAGGCCCTCACAGAGGACGCCAGTCAGGCCACTGCCAGGCCCGCACCAGCCGAGTCTCCACCGCCACTCGCATGCAGCTGACAGCCCGACCAGCTGGCCAGGCACCCGTGTGGCAAACGAGCGGCTTCCGAGCTGAAAGCACAAGTGCTCCCTGGGTGATTTTGGTAATTAATGACAACATATCTCTTGTTGGACTAATACTTTTACCTATTATGTTTCAGACAAGTTCAACAAATTAGGTGGCACGGACTAAAGGATGTGGAACCCCTTCAAGAAGCTAAGGACAAAGGATTGTCAAGCTTCAAGTACAAGACTACATTTTATGTTTTAGTGATCCAATATCACATTGAGTCTATAGGAAAAGCCAATACTATCAAGAGGGGATGAGGTGTTGCTTAATAGCTTGCTTGCTCAAAGTGCTTAGTGATATGCTCCAAAAACCCTCAACTACCTTCCCACATCCACATATGACCTAAACCAGAAGTCAAACTCGGCTCCATCGATTCTTTCTATCCGGCGCCACCGAGTTCAGATGTCATAGCCACTGCCACAAACCCTAGGCAAATCGGTTTCACCGATAGGGATCTCGGTCTCACCGAGATGGGATTGTAATCTCTCTGTTTATGTCCATTACCAAAATTAGTCTCACCGAGTTTGAGCAATCGGTACTACCGAGATTGCAATGTAAACTCTCTGTTTCCCTTTCATAACGTTTCGGTCTCACTGAAATGAGCGAATCGGTCCCACCGAGTTTACCTGACCAACTCTCTGGTTAGCTTATTACCAAAATTGGTCCCACCGATTTATGTAATCGGTCTCACCGAGATTACGTTATGCCCTAACCCTAACCATATCGGTCCTACCGAGTTGCATGTCAGTCCCACCGAAAATCCTAACGGTCACTAGGTTTGCTAAATCGGTCCGACCGAGTTTCTCAATTCGGTCTCACCGAGATTGGTAAATTGTGTGTAACGGTTAGTTTTTGTGTGGAGGCTATATATACCCCTCCACCCACTCTTCATTCATGGAGAGAGCAATCAGAACAAACCTACACTTCCAATACACATTTTCTGAGAGAGAACCACCTACTCATGTGTTGAGGCCAAGATATTCCATTCCTACCATATGAATCTTGATATCTAGCCTTCCCCAAGTTGCTTTCCACTCAAATCTTCTTTCCACCAAATCCAAATCTTGTGAGAGAGAGTTGAGTGTTGGGGAGACTATCATTTGAAGCACAAGAGCAAGGAGTTCATCATCAACACACCATTTGTTACTTCTTGGAGAGTGGTGTCTCCTAGATTGGCTAGGTGTCACTTGGGAGCCTCCGACAAGATTGTGGAGTTGAACCAAGGAGTTTGTAAGGGCAAGGAGATCGCCTACTGTGAAGATCTACCGCTAGTGAGGCAAGTCCTTCGTGGGCGACGGCCATGGTGGGATAGACAAGGTTGCTTCTTCATGGACCCTTTATGGTGGAGCCCTCCGTGGACTCACAAGAACTGCTACCCTTCGTGGGTTGAAGTCTCCATTAACGTGGATGTACGATAGCACCACCTATCGGAACCACGACAAAACATCCGTGTCTCCAATTGCGTTTGGTTTCTCCAAACCTTTCCCTTACATTCTCGCAAGTTGCATGCTTTACTTTCCGCTGCTCATATACTCTTTGCATGCTTGCTTATTATGTATTGTGGTTGTTAAACTTGTGCCAAAAACTCCACTTGAACTTAAAGAAGTTAAAAACTGCAACCTTTGGTACTTAGTGTCTAATCACCCCCCTCTTGACACCTCTTCTCGATCCTTTCAATTGGTATCAGAGCTTTGGTCTCCATTGCCTTGGTTTAAACACCTTTGGAGGAAGATGGATGTGTCTACCTTGGGGAGTCTTAGACATAGAGTGTCCATTCTTGATGGAGAATTTTTTCATGAGTGGAAAAATGAAATGCTTGAGATTTTCAATGAATATCACTTGAACAAGTACATTGCTAGCCCTTGTGCACCTCATATTGATCCCTTGCACCCCACACCGAAGAGGATATTGACATGATTCGCAATCTTAGAACTATCAATCTTATCATAAGAGGTTTGCCCAAAAACTTGATCGCTAGTTTGCCTACTCTTGATTGTGCCTATACCGTATGGAGATTTCTTGAGGAACGATTTCCAGATTATTCCTTGAAAAATTTAGACGAAATTCTCCATAAGTCTATTGCTTTGAGTAAGATGAATTCTAGTGATCCTAGCTTTGGTGATTGTTTATTTGAGCTTATTAATCTCATGCGTGCCATAGGAAATGTTGGGATCATTAGCGATATCATATCTAAAGCTATTAGAATTCATAAAGGTGACCATTGCGATGATCATTTGTCTAATGAATTACCCTCTCTAGGAATTGATTAATCACAAAATGATGTTGAACATGGATACTATGATGAGGATAATGATAGTGACTATGATCTTGATGATTCAATGAGACACTTTGGTCTTATGGCAAATCTTCGTGGCTACATGGCTGGAGGAAAGGAATGGGTCCTTGATAGTGGATGTACCGATCATATGACCGGAGATAAAGACATGTTCCGTGAGCTTGCTGAAAATGACGGCCCTCGAAAGTATGTCACTTTTGGTGAGAACTCAAAGGGTAAGGTGGTTGGCCTCGGTAAGGTGGCCATCTCACACGATAGCTCCATACAAAATGTCATGCTCGTTGAATCTCTTGGGTATAATTTACTTTCAGTTTCTAGACTTGCTGATTTCGGTTTCAATGTCCTATTCACTGAAGTAGATTGCCAAGTGTTTCGTAGAGACAATCATAAAATGGTCTTTACCGGTATACGTAGAGGAGATCTTTACATTGTTGATTTCACTAAAAAGGCTCAAGCTAGAACTTGCTTAATTGCTAAATCTTCAAAAGGCTGGTTGTGGCATAGACGATTAGGTCATGTGGGTATGCGAAATATTGACAAACTTATTAAAGGCGATCATATCCTTGGAATAAAAGATGTCATATTTGACAAGGATAGACTTTGTAGTGCTTGTCAAGCAGGGAAACAAGTTGGAGGAAGTCATCGCGCGAAGAACATCATGACCACGAGAACACCACTCGAGCTACTTCACATGGATCTCTTTGGTCCAAATGCCTACAAGTGTCTCGGTGGTAACTCATTTGGTCTAGTCATAGTTCATGATTTTTCAAGATTTACGTGGGTGTTCTTTCTTGATAACAAATCACAGGTCCAAAAGATCTTCAAAAACTTTGCTAGGAAGGCCCAAAATCAATTTGACGTGAAGATCAAGAAGGTTCGGAGCGACAATGGAACGGAGTTCAAGAACGCAAATGTGGACACCTTTCTTGACGAAGAAGGGATTTCACATGAGTTCTCGGCTACGTACACACCTCAACAAAATGGAGTCGTTGAGAGGAAGAACCGGACTCTTATCGAGATGGCAAGAACGATTCTTGATGAGTACAAGACGCCAAAACACTTTTGGGCGGAAGCGGTTGAGACAGCTTGTCATGCAACAAATCGCTTGTATCTTCACAAGCTATTCGGCAAGACGGCATACGAGCTCCTCACCGGTAACAAACCCCAAGTTGGATACTTTCGAGTATTCGGCTAAAAGTTCTACATTCTTGATAAGCATCGTCGTTCCAAATTTTCTCCTAAATCTCATGAAGGTTTCCTACTTGGTTATGGCTCAAACTCTCACACATACCGTGTCTACAACAATTTCACCCAAAAGGTTGAAGAAACGGTAGATGTGAAGTTTGATGAATCTAACGGCTCGCAAGTAGAGCAATTGCCAATTGATGTAGGAGACAAAGATCCCTTGGAAGCAATCCAAGAATTGTCTATTGGCAAGATTCGTCCAACGGTGGTGAAGAAGAGTACCTCGTCCGTCCAAGTGGAAGCTTCTACCTCACCACAAGGTGAACCAAGAGTTGATACGGAAGCATCCACAAGTGGGACACACCAAGATGAAGAAAACGAGGAAGTGCACCAAGACGAACATCAACAACCTCCTTCTCCACCACGACAAGAGAATGACAACGTCAACAATGAAGAAGGCCAAGAAGAAGAACAAGATGAAGAAGATGTTCCACCCCGAGCCAAGCCAAAGCTCCCACGAGTTCGAGCAAGAATCGCCAAAGATCATCCCGTCGAGCAAATCTACAATGATATCCAAACTGGGAGAATCACTCGCTCTAAAACTCGTTTAGCTAACTTTTGTGAACATTACTCATTCATCTCTAGCATTGAACCTATGAAGGTTGAAGAAGCGTTGGAAGATCCAGACTGGATAAACGCTATGCATGAAGAGCTACACAACTTTGAGAGAAATCAAGTTTGGACATTGGTCGAGAAGCCCGACAACAACCACAAAATCATCGGTAACAAATGGTTGTTTCGCAACAAGCAAGATGAAGATGGACAAGTGGTTCGCAACAAAGCACGTCTCGTCGCCCAAGGCTACACACAAGTCGAAGGTATGGACTATGGTGAGACATATGCTCCCGTTGCTAGACTTGAGTCCATTCGCATCTTACTTGCTTATGCTAATCACCATGATATCTCCTTGTACCAAATGGACATTAAAAGTGCTTTTCTAAATGGTGAAATTGAGGAGGAAGTTTATGTTAAGCAACCTCCCGGCTTTGTCAATCCTAAGAAACCTGATCATGTCTACAAACTTCACAAAGCCCTGTATGGTCTTAAACAAGCTCCTAGAGCATGGTATAAATGTTGACCAAGTTCCTTCTGAGAAAAAGGCTTTGAAATTGGAAAAATTGATTCTACTCTTTTTACAAAAAGGGTAAATGGAGAACTATTTGTATGCCAAATTTATGTCGATGATATTATATTTGGTTCTACTAACCCTCATTTTAGTGAAAAGTTTGGGAAGCTAATGTCGGAGAAGTTTGAGATGTCTATGATGAGTGAACTCAAATTCTTTCTTGGTTTGCAAATCAAGCAAACTAAGGAAGGTACCTTTGTCTCTCAAACGAAGTACACCAAGGACTTATTCAAGAAGTTCAATATGCAAGAATGCAAAGGTATGACTACACCCATGCCTACTAGTGGACATCTTGATTTGACCAAAGATGGTGAACCGGTTGATCAAAAGGTTTATCGCTCTATGATTGGTTCATTATTATATCTATGTGCCTCACGTCCCGATATCATGCTAAGTGTGTGCATGTGTTCACGATATCAAGCTGCTCCAAAGGAATGTCATCTTAAGTCCGTGCAAAGGATAGTGAGATACTTAATACATACACCAAATTTTGGCATTTGTTATCCAAAGAGGGCTTCCTTTGATCTTGTTGGCTACTCCGACTCGGACTATGCCGGTGACAAGGTTGATAGAAAGTCCACTTCGGGTACTTGTCAATTCCTTGGTAGATCTCTTGTGTCTTGTCTTCCAAGAAACAAAACTCGGTATCCTTATCCACCGCCGAAGCGGAATACATTGTCGCTGGTTCATGTTGTGCTCAATTGCTTTGGATGACCCAAACTCTTAAAGATTATGGGATATATGTGAAACATGTTCCATTACTTTGTGACAATGAAAGTGCTATCAAGATTGCTCACAATCCCGTGCAACACTCTCGAACTAAGCATATTGAAGTTTGTCATCATTTCATTCGAGATCACGTTGCTAAGGGTGACATAAATCTTAAGCATGTTCGCACCGATAAGCAATTAGCGGATATATTCACTAAACCACTTGATGAGAAAGTGTTTTGCAGGTTAAGAGGTGAATTGAACATCATTGATGCTTCAAACTTGGAGTAGGAACTCCATTGGATACATGCAAGACTTGAGCTTACGACTAATCCTTGATATTTCTCCTACAATGATTATCTTATGTCTTGAAAAATTTGCATCTTGCATGTTATCTAACCCTTGTAGGTACTTGGATGGATCTAAAACTATGAGATTGCAACTCACTCACATCTTGAGCAATCTCTACATCACCAAGTCTATACACTATGGTGGTTGAAGACAAGGAAGCACGAAATCATTCAAACATATCCTTTGACAAATTCTATGTTGAGTTTCATGATTGTCATGTTGGATACACAAGTGCTCTTCCTTGCGAAAACTAACCCATGAAGGTAGATGAAGTCAAACTCCAAGTGGTGCTCCCAACTCTTGATTAGCTACATCAACCTTGAGCAACCCACACAAGTTCAACTACATGATCACGATCAACACCACCATCCAAGGTATGTTATTCCATTCTAGAGAACCTTTACTCCAAGTCATGAGTCAAAGGAACTCGACAAGATGTGAATACATCAAGATTCTTAAACGAAAAATGGTAACCCCATTTTGAGCTTAAACGATGAGTATGACCTATGATCAAGTGATCTCACTTGACTCCTAAGTCAATATACTCTAACATAGGTGACTTTGTCACCGCCCAACTCTAGATGAAATTCTCTCGTGTTCTTTTCTATGCTCTTGCATTTGTCTCATGCATATTTGTTTCCCCTTTCAAAAAAAAACTTCATCTAGATCTTTTAGTTTCTTTTCTTTTTGTTCTGCATTCCCTGCATCCAATTCATTGCAAATCTTTCAGTTAATTTCTTGCAAATCCTTGTGAGATCTTATTTGTCTAGTGAGCTGAGGTGACAATTGTTTTTTCTCTGTGATGAACTCGGTTCCACCGGTTTCATGTTTCCATTCTAGCCGAAGATTTTTGGTGCAACCGAAGCATCCAACTCGGTGACACCGGTTTCACTACAGGAAAAACATTTTGCCATTTATTCCTGCTTTATTCTTGATCCAGCTCCACTCAATGAATCTTGTCCTCTGCAAGCATCACATTTACCTTAATGCTTTGTGTTGTGATTCAAGGACCGAACCCATTCACGACATATTCCAAAAGACCCTTCTTGGAAATTGATGTCAAAGGGGAGAGAGAGATCACATCAAAGCTTAATCATATCTCTAGGGGGAGAGATCTCTAGGGGGAGGGAATACTCCAGGGTCCGAGATGCTTGGTGTTCAACAGGAGAGATGCCACATGTCTTCTTGGGGGAAAGACATGTTCATATGTGCTTATTTGCATTAGCTCTGTTCATTTGTTTCTTTGAGCTCTATTTTTCTGTTCCCTATCTTCTCCCAATATCCCATGCTAGATTCAGGGGGAGAAAGACATCCAAGGGGAAGAAATTTCTTAAATTCATTGCATATCTTTTTCTTTGGGGACATGTCAATATCTATCGTGGTACTCAGTACTCACTCTACATGTCATCCCAGTCTTGGTACTCTTGTGGTTTCTTTTGTTTGCTCTAACTAATAGGTGCATCTGTGTTATCTAACCTTGTTTACGAAGGTTCATCCCATCCTAGCCAACTCAAGACCACAAGGTAAGTATATGCATCATAGTCATGTGTATGAGAAATTCTTGCTGATGTACATACTGTTTGCAAGAAGGACTCATGGGCATGAAGGTACATTTCCCATATTCACATCCTTTGCTCTGATGCATATAGCCAAGATACATGTAACACATTGCCTACTCTGTCATGGTTATGCTCTCACTGCTTCTATATTCCATATTCACATGATTGCATACATGTAGGGGGAGCCTATGCATGTTACATGTATTTCCAAAGCTTTACATGCTATTCTCGATATCTTTATCTAAAGCTTTGATGTATGTTGCCATCAATTACCAAAAAGGGGGAGATTGAAAGCACAAGAGCTCCCTGGGTGATTTTGGTAATTAATGACAACATATCTCTTGTTGGACTAACACTTTTACCTAGTATGTTTCAGACAAGTTCAACAAATTAGGTGGCATGGACTAAAGGATGTGGAACCCCTTCAAGATGCTAAGGACAAAGGATTGGCTCAAGCTTGAAGTACAAGACTCTACATTTTATGTTTTAGTGATCCAAGATCACATTGAGTCTATAGGAAAAGCCAATACTATCAAGAGGGGATGAGGTGTTGCTTAATGGCTTGCTTGCTCAAAGTGCTTAGTGATATGCTCCAAAAACCCTCAACTACCTTCCCACATCCACATATGACCTAAACCAAAAGTCAAACTCGTCCCCACCGATTCTTTCTATCCGGCGCCACCGAGTTCAGATGTCATAGCCACTGCCACAAACCCTAGGCAAATCGGTTTCACCGATAGGGATCTCGGTCTCACCGAGATGGGATTGTAATCTCTCTGTGTATGTCCATTACCAAAATCGGTTTCACCGAGTTTGAGCAATCGGTACTACCGAGATTGCAATGTAAACTCTCTGTTTCCTTTTCGTAACGTTACAGTCTCACCGAAATGAGCGAATCGGTCCCACCGAGTTTGTGTAATCGATCTCACCGAGATTACGTTATGCCCTAACCCTAACCATATCGGTCCTACCGAGTTGCATGTCAGTCCCACCGAAAATCCTAATGGTCACTAGGTTTGCTAAATCGGTCCAATCGATTTTCTCAATTCGGTCTCACCGAGATTAGTAAATTGTGTGTAACGGTTAGTTTTTGTGTGGAGGCTATATATACCCCTCCACCCACTCTTCATTCGTGGAGAGAGCAATCAGAACAAACCTACACTTCCAATACACATTTCTGAGAGAGAACCACCTACTCATGTGTTGAGGCCAAGATATTCCATTCCTACCATATGAATCTTGATCTCTAGCCTTCCCCAAGTTGCTTTCCACTCAAATCTTCTTTCCACCAAATCCAAATCCTGTGAGAGAGAGTTGAGTGTTGGGGAGACTATCATTTGAAGCACAAGAGCAAGGAGTTCATCATCAACACACCATTTGTTACTTCTTGGAGAGTGGTGTTTCCTAGATTGGCTAGGTGTCACTTGGGAGCCTCCACCAAGATTGTGGAGCTGAACCAAGGAGTTTCTAAGGGCAAGGAGATCGCCTACTTCGTGAAGATCTACCGCTAGTGAGGCAAGTCCTTCGTGGGCGACGGCCATGGTGGGATAGACAAGGTTGCTTCTTCGTGGACCCTTTGTGGGGTGGAGCCCTCCGTGGACTCGCGCAACCGTTACCCTTTGTGGGTTGAAGTCTCCATCAACGTGGATGTACGATAGCACCACCTATCGGAACCACGACAAAACATCTGTGTCTCCAATTGTGTTTGATTTCTCCAAACCCTTCCCCTTACATTCTCGTAAGTTGCATGCTTTACTTTTCGCTTCTCATATACTCTTTGCATGCTTGCTTATTATGTATTGTGATTGTTAAACTTGTGCCAAAAACTCCACTTGAACTTAAAGAAGTTAAAAACTGCAACCTTTGGTACTTAGTGTCTAATCACCCGCCCTCTAGACACCTCTTCTCGATCCTTTCACGAGCCAACTCAGCGAGCCCCTGCATGGCAGCATGCAGATCTTCGTCAAGACCGTACCACCGCGCCACCTCAGCTGCCTACCTGCCTACATGGCGCCGCATGCGTTGCTGGCCAGGGCGTGTGTCGAAGCAAGGAGGAGCGGCGACTGACGGGACGGGCCTCGTTCCCGTCCCCGATAAAGCAAGAGGACACCTAAGGGGTGCATTTAATGCGCCTTGTCCTGTAATACGAGCGATAAGCTCGCAGCACTATATGCCTTTCCACCTCCTGTGTGCCACTGTGGTAGCCCCTTTCGACTATAAAAGGAGGCCCATGGCATACTGGAGAGGGATTCGGCTCTTTTGAACGACGCAGCCACCATAGCTAGTTCGAGAGTTCAAGAACTCTCTCAATACATCCACCAAAGCAGGACTAGGGTATTACGCATCCTCGCGGCCCAAACCTAGGTGAACAGTCCTTGTGTTTACTGTTATTCCTGCTCTTCTGGCAACCCTGTGCCCCAGCAACCGTAGTAGGGATTCTTGTGATCCCATAGGTGTCGTTTCCCACCGACAAAACTGATTAGGTTTCTAGCAGTGGCAATGTCAAGTGAACTCGGTGGCGCCGGATAGATCAAATCGGTGCGGCCGAGTTTGACTTTAGGTTTAGGACATATGTGGAAATGAGAAAGTGCACTACAAAAAAAATACACTTCCGTGATGATACATGTTTTTCACAGTAGGTCGCTTTTTTTGTCATGCATGTACATCCATGACAAATTTATGACAGAATCAAGATAGTCATACCTGTGCTGTCGTAGAAGTGTTCCATGACATTACCAAAATTATCATCACGGAAGTGTCCACTTCCATGACGATCAATAGCGTCCACGTAAGTGCTTTTCGTCAAGGGTGACCGACACGTGGCATCCACCATAACGGAACGCCGTTAAGCTATCGTGTCGTTTTGGATCCGATAACCCGTTAACAGCCACGACCAATGGGAAATTTCCACGTATAAAATTCTTATTGGCGGACAAAACACATGTCGACTTGTCAAGGTCGATAGGGCGCCTATGATATGTCGACGCGTGGCACGCCCAACAATGACCCATTTAGCTTACAAAGCCGGCCTGTTTGACTTGGTCAAAAGTTAACGGGTCGCCCATGAAAAGCCTGTTAACGGTCTCTTTGCAAATAGCCCATTTTACGGCCCATTAACTCACGGCCCGTTAGGCCCTAAAGGAAATCGGCCCAACAACGTCATGTGGGCCGTCGAATATAATACCAGCCCATTTCACTTTCGGCCCATCTATGGCCCACGACATCTTTCGGCCCATATGAGGCCTTCATATCTTTCGGCCCATTACAGGCCCACGGTGAGTCTAGTCCACAATGAACAGTAATTTTCTTTATACCCGTTAACGGCCCGTGATTTACATGGGCCGCTTCACCCGTGTTAGCTTTCACCTATCGACGGCCCATACGTTCTTGGGCTCCTTTTCGACCTCGATTACTTCCACATCTTGGCTCGTTCGCTAATGGGCCAAATTCGCCCATGGCAAGAGTTGGCCCACATCGGCCTGTTTCCACTAATGGGCCAAATTCGCCCATGGAAAGAGTCGGCCCACATCGGCTCGTTACCCTAATGTGCCAAAATCGCCCATGGCAAGAGTCGGCCCGTTTACGCCTCGTTAACCCGTTGCCCGTTCGCTTCCGCCCTATATTCTCGCCCATTAACGACCGTTATGCCCGTGATGTAATTAAGCCTTTTTGCTGTCCCCACGGCCTGTTAACGACCTGTTATCGTGCTGGGCCGATACCAATTACGCCCGATTATGGCCCATGTAGACACATTTATCCGACGGCCCGAGGCCCACCGATTACAGGCCCATTTATCGACGACCCGTAGGAGACCCATGGATCCTACGGCCCGTATATGGCCCATGGTAGTTGCGGCTACTAGCAAACCAGGGAAAAAGAAGACTAGGTAATAAATAAGGCCGAAACTAATGCTAGGTAATTAAGGCGATTGCACAGATTACATCCACTCGGCATCAAAGATCACCACCAGTGCAAATATAGGGAACACCCTACACTATACAAAAATGGCTTGTTGTTTTCTTCAGGCGGTGGCTGCACGTTAAGAATACATTTTGTATCGCACCAAAACAAATTACAACTATATAACAAAAGGAAGGTTGGCATAAAACTTAACAGCCCAGCGTATAAATGCACCACCAGAAGTTCAGAAGCTCAGCTCATTTGACCTGACTGTTACGTTTTCATGCTTTATTGTCCGATGGAGCACCATAACCCTCGCCTTCATTTCCCCTAGGCTCCTGAACAACATAGCAAATGTCTGATAGTCTGGTTTCAAAACCATGCATATCTTGACGACATCACAAGTAATGTTTCTCCTTGTTTCACAAAGGGTCTCTGTTAGGGAATGGACTTGTGTCCGAGCGCAGATACAACATTGCTTTGAGCTTGCATATCTTGATCATGAGGCAGTTTGGACGATATTGCCTTAACAACCAACCCAAGATTATGCAGAACGTGCTTTTTGGCACTGTTAGTGGATAGGTACCACCCACCGCAGAAGAGTTGACATTGCGGTTATAGTTGCCTCGCCACCTTCGTAAGGTGGCGGTTCCACCATTTTTTCCATAGCTCATTGAAAAGTTGAGGTTTTACATTAGTAGTACCGCGACAAGATATTAAGGAGGCAACAAAACCAAACAAAATAGCTTTGGTCTATATACGTAACTTATTCTCGTGAACCCATGTAAAATATTAGTTGTATTTTATTGCAAAGTACATAATAAAACCAGGTTCCAAACATATGACCATGTACCATCGCTAATGTATTGTCTATTTCTTCACATTGTATTGAGGGCTAAGGATGAAGAGACGAAGTTTATAATACGGTAAGCATAGTATGACGTCATTCATATCACAAAACAACTGAGAACAGAAAAACAGGCAATTGTAACGTTGTGTGGGCAAGTCCAACACGGAACTAGTTTACGGGTCAAGATCAAAGGAACATCACTCCTGTCTTTTAAACCTTGTAAGGTGCAATGATACGCTAAGACAATTGTGTATAAAATTGAAAAGAGTAATAGACATTGGCTGCAAACCATGCAGTTCAAGGCACAAGTCAGAGTAAGTAGTAGTTAAAAGGCATGAGGATTAAGGACTTACAACAGCTGCTTTGACTGGTGTAGTCATGCCCTTCTTCTTGCTGGTGTGACAGTCCTTGAAGATTTCCACAGCATTTGGTTCAGGTACTTTTTGGTCCTTGCGGGCTTTCCTCTGCATTTGGAACAAGTCAATATAGATCTGATAATATGGTACAACAAAAAGAGTGAAACAGCAGCTAATTACAAGAGCCTCGCAGTGTGCAATATAGCTACGAGATCTTGTCGTCTGTTGGAATTTCACTTTCGTACGCTTGGCCTTACTCTTTGAACAGTTCACCTACAAGAAGATAGATTTTTATGGCACATGCGTAAATAGGACTTCAACATGTGATCTGATGACATATATATATATAATGTACCTGATACTTCGGATCGGACCAGTGTTTAATGAGGCCTCTCCGGTCTTCATCAGATATATTTTCCACTGGAGATGTTTGGGCAAGTTCATTGTTAGCCTTGCCTTCAAAGTGAGTTTTCCTCAAGTTATACCGATATCGTCGCAGAAAGCGCATTTGAAAACATGGGTGCAAGCTTGTCTCGGTTGCATCATCTTGGCTATCCAACTTGAACCTCATCTGTTGAAAATTATGGGAGTCTCATTATCAAAGAACCTAGAAAGTATTGGACAGAGCAAGACGATATTACTAGTTTCCATACATAACCATACTTACAGATAAATGGTCGATGAAGGTGTTGAACTGGGTTTCATCTTTGTCATTCCTGTACTGGATCCATGTTGGGAGGATACGTACATGACACCTAATAGCAACCGCTGCCTCTGATACCAACTTGGCTGACTCTGTAGCATCACGTGGCCGTTTTAAACCTACCTCAAAACGGATCTCCATTCTTCCTCCTCTAGATTTAGTTAACCTATCGAGCATTATCCCTGATGTTTGCTTCCTCTTGCGCCTAGGTGCTAGTCCAACAACAAACATAGGAAGTGTTAGTGTACATCAAACCGTGAGACTACATATAAAGAAGCATGCAATCACAACTTTGACTCAAAGAACTACCTTCTTGCCGTTGAAGCTCACAAGGTTCATCTGATATTGCCAACTCGTCTTGTGTCAAGAGTTCTTGGGAAGTAGTGTCGGTGGCAAGGGAGCTTGGGAACGTGTCGCTAGTTTTCATACGACGCAGTACGTCGTGGTACCGGTAGTACTGTGGTAGGTGTTGCAAGAACTAGGGCTGTCTCTGCTTGTTTTGTGGCAGCTATTTGTTTCTGTTTGTCTTTTTTTGCAACTCATGTAGCATGAGATGTTGTGCTTGCAGAATTTTCTGCTGGACTTTGACCTTCTATTGCACCATCAGTACCAGCAGAATCTGCAGGATTCATCCGCTTCTCATTCCCTACCATTCTGTGTTTCTTCCTCTTTCTCTGCCATGTTAAGTTGTTTACAAGAAAACGAATAACAATTTAGTTCTTCGTAACAAATTGATGCGTGATGCGCATTTAACCGAACTTTGATGTTAGACAACCACATGATAGGAGGATGTAATATGTATGAAAAACAGAGACGGAAGAGATAACCGTAACTATGATGTGTAAACTAAGAAGAAGACATTTCACCAAATTAGAAGCAATGCAATGGAAGGTAGACACCATATGAAAGATGCTAAAATATCGCTCTGCCAAGTTAATAGTGTCTCATCATAAATGGCGTTTAAACAAATGTGAAGCAAGATAAGAAATAAATCATATGCAAGATGCAAATAACATCACACTACCATGTTAGAGCTCTCTCGTCATTAGTGCCATTGCATATTCACAGGATTGCATATTCACAGCTTATGATGTGTAAACTAAGGAGAAGGCATTTCAACAAATTAGAAGCAATGAAAGCTAGACACCATATGAAAGATGCAACGAATATCACTCTACCAAGTTAAAACTGTCTAGTCATAAGTGCCATTTCAACAAATTAGTAGTACAAGCTAGAAAAGAATGTGAGATGTAACCTATATCACACCAAGTCAAACGTGTCTTATGATAAGTGATTGTTGCAAAGTTACACAACAAGAGTAATATGATGTAAGAACATGGTGTGATAGATGATATTGTATGTTCTAGAAACAGAACACGTGTCTTACTCAAGTATAATGTGTAAAGTAAGCGGATGGAATTCAACAAAATTAGAAGCAATACAAGCTAGACATCACACATAACATGCAACCACATATAACAAAGGTTGTCAAGTTAGAGGGAGCACCGGTGATGCCGCACTAGGGGAGACGTGCTCATCATAAACACAGCTTTGTTGAGTGTCTATGCATGTGTTGTCTTGCAAATCATCTTGGGGGTGTGGAGGAGTAGAAAGCTGTAGAGGCCCTCCGCTCTAAGGAGCACCTTTATCCGCTGCCTTGCTAACTTCCTTCCGCTTTATTGATTTTGAATTGTCAAGTAAAACCGACAAGAAAAAGCAATAAAATTGTCTCTTCGTAACTCATTCATGCATGATACCGACAATCACTACTTTGATGTAAGGCAAATACATGATACCGTGGATGGAATATGTACGAAAAATGTGACGGCATGGCATGTTCACAACTGTTTGTGTAAACTAAGCGTAAACCATTCCAAAGCAAATAAGAAGCAATGCAAGCTAGACACCACATAAAAGATGCAACCAATATGACTCGCCAAGTTAAAAGCGTCCCATCATAAATGGAATTTCAACAAATTAGAAGCAGTACATGCTATAAATCATATGAAAGTTGCAACTAATATCGCACTGCATATACTAAAGGTGTCTCGTCATGTTGATTGATGCAGGATACAAAAAACAATAGTTTTATGTAAGGACATGCTTAATAGATGTATGTACTATGTACTAAATACAGGAAGGCATGTCACATTAACAGTATAATGTATAAGCTAAGCAGACTAGCACATGCGCTTTAACCAGATTGGAAGAATTACAATCTAGACACCATATGCAACATGAAACCACATATCACGCTGCCAAGTTAGAGCAAGCACTGCGATGCTAGTGTAGGGGAAATGTCAGAATCAACTACAGAGCTACGCTCACTATCTTCATGTAGCATTTCATTTCTTGAGAATCATGTCGGAAGTCGACGCTGCATTCTTTAAATGAGGAGTAGTCCCCTTGCTCACCTGCCTAGTCATAAGTGATTGATGAGGGATACACAAGAGCATTAGTTTGATGTAAGAACATGGTTAATACACGTATGTACTAGTATGTACGAAAAACGAAAGGCATGTCATATTCAAAGGTATAATGTGTAAGCTAAGCAGATGCAATTTAACCAAATTGGAAGCAATACAAGCTAGACATCCTACTGGAGTGGTGAGCATGATCATCTACGACACGAGAGCCTGGTGGGAGGCGGGCTACTTCGCCACCATCGCAGCTTTTTAGTTGGCTTCCGTGATGCCTATCTTTGTTGGGCTTGTCACCGGCTCGGCCAAAGGCTACTCGACTAGCTATTTGTCTTCGGTGCTCACGGATGGTGGTTCATGTAAAAAAATATCTTTACTTATCTTACCGACTTTGGCCTTTCGAATACAAGCTAGACACCATATGGAACATGCAACCACATATGACACCGCGGAGTTAAAGCAAGCACCTGGGATGGTGGTTCATTGCGAGCGAGGTCATCAACTCCAGAGCTACGCCATTGCCTCCATCTCACGACACTGCACCCTTTAAAGCCTTGAAACGTTTTTGGCCTAGCCGCGTACCAAGCTGGAGCGACTTCTCTCTATTCTTTTCTGCTTCTGTCAAGGCACGGTCTGAAATACCCTTGCATAAAAACACAACAGTGAGAGTAAGGGTGAAGTGTGTGCAGAACTAGTGAAGTGTAAAAGTAGCAGATAGCAGGTGGCTGAAAAATAAATGACAGGAGACATATGATAGCTCTACAACATTGCATGGCAAAAAAAATTAGATTCTACTCCGTATGATTTTGTAATATATGAGCACAGGAAATGCGTGTACTCCTCCAAAGACACCACCACATGTGGTCATATCTAAGATAACAAGAGATCTGAAAATAAATAGGTCGGTCGATTTTTTTAATGAACCGTCCGATCTATAAGGAACGTGCAGATGGCCTTCATCTACCTCCCGCCATCCATTGACGATCTTTCTCGAACCGCCACGACCACCGGCCCAGACCTCGCCTCCGCCGCCGCCTCCCATCGACCTCACACCACCGCCAGTGCTTGGCAGCGCCTGTGCCATCCCTTTAATCCCGGCCGACCTCCAGATCAGCGCCCGAGTTTCTAGGCCGCACACGCCCTAAGATAAACACCAAGGCGCCGCTTCCTCGGCGTAATAGGCGATTTAGCGCCTATTACGCCGGGAATGCTTCCGTTAATTGGGAATCAATCGCCGTAAATTGAAATTCAGGGGGGCAATGGACCTCTAGCTAAGGTGAAATAGTATATGAGGAGAAACCTTGTGCATCGCGAGTTACTAGGAACATCTAGTATCAAGAAGGAGCGGTCAACTAGTGTCTTCTGTGGGATGAATACCGTGCAAGCAGATACATAAGGTTTGCACGAATAAGGGAAGAGGAGTACCTTTTTCGGTTGCCGGTGTGGTCACCCCCACATGTCACGCCGATCTTCTTGTTTTTACCAGGGAAACCGATGTTCTGGAGGGTGCATGCTTAGACGAACCCATGGCCAAATTGTTGACTGTGTTGCCGTGGTCGTATATCGGCGGAGGGGAAGCAGATCCGAGGCGGCGAAGGATGGCGTGGCAGAACAGCTACAGTGCGGTGGAGGGTGGCGGTTGGGCGGCAGCGGTGAGGCGTGGGGCGACATGGTTGAACTGGCCTGCACGGACGGCTCAGCCTCGGCTTTAACTACTAGCCGTGGAGGGCGCTATGCGGTTGAGGTTGCGGTGGACGATGACGCTTGGGTATTGGCTCCGGCGTGATGGAGGAGGGCGGCGGTTGATGGGTGGGATGGGGTGGCGGACGGAGGACGCCGGGGTTTCGCGGCTGGTGGAGAGGTAGTTTTGGCGCCCATGGAGTACGAATGGGGAATCGGACGGGTGGGGGGGACCATGTTTTGGTCTGGGACGTGCTTGTTTTTGGGTTTTTTGAACAGAAGATGGACGCGCTTGTTTGAAGTTTGGGGAAAGTACAAACTTTGCCCCCCTCTTAAATTTGGGACCCATCATGGTCGGGGTAGGATGGTAATCCTGTGTGTCCCAAATAGTGGGCGGGAGCGATTTCGGCCGCACGCATGTGTGCTTAGGCGCCATTGTGTATGAATGTTTTTCGGATGCGGTTGCGTGGCGTCTAGATGAAGCTACAAACCTACCCCGGTTTAGACCTTTGGACGTCGGGCCAGTAGGTTTCACGGGTCAGAGTTATTAGAAAAGTAATTTCCTTGTACTACCAAACATTGGTCTCACTCGGTTTCAAGTAGTAGAGGCTCTTTTGGTAACCGTTCGAAATTTTGAAACACAAGCATTCACGTTTAGAGTACTCTTGAACTATGAGGATTGACCTAAATATACAACGTTATATTTGACCTTGTATGTTTGAAAACCTTATTAAATTATCCGCTTCTTTTTGAATTTTGACACTTGAAAATCCTATAACTACGATTATTTTGGAATGGAGGAGCTAAATTTGAATCTATTTTGTACACGACTACATATGCTATTATGTACAAAATCAGAACAAAGATTGGTGCCCCCATAATTTAGGTATGGTTTACAAACGCCATGATATCAAATTCAAATAATTGAATGGACTTCATGTTGAATTCAATTTTTTTAAATCACCTTAAGTTGAATTCAAATGTATGCTAGTTCGTAGGTAGTAGCTATTTATAATGTCCATTGTGTAACTTTCGTATGTATAATGTGCTTTACACACACAACATGAACTATACTCACGTTTATATACAATTGCTAAAGCGATGCATTGTCTGGAGTTCAAAATACTAACTATGTGGATCAATTGTGTTGAATAATAACATAGACATGCTCAAATTCGATAGAATCTAGATGTCTGATGGATCAATGACCGCTCCTTACGCGAGTTGCAAATATCATGATCCCATCCTAATATTTGGATACAATTTATATCTTTAATCAATGTGTAGAGCAGTCTTTTATGTGTAGTTTCACTCTCCATCGGTGGTCTCTCACACATGCTCACACACTCTCTCCCGAGGTGTCTTTCTCGCACACATGCTCTAGATATAACCCTCCCTCTTTCTCGTAACCATTTACAACTGTTTTCACTAACCTTTATCACAAGCACTCTTCCTCTCGCAAACATACACACGCACAATCCTCATCGACCCTTTCTATATACATGGACCTGCCTACGTGTCTCATGTACGCACATTATCTTTACGCCTGCCTCTCACGCATTGTCTCACACCTCTCTTCCTAATCGACGAAAGTACGATTCTAGCAGAGCATTCTATAGGATGCCCCTTAAAGTTAGGTTGGATGAATAGTAATATCGTAGATAATGGGGTTACCTTAGTCCGAGAACCTAGGGTTACAAATCCTAGCTGGCTTTGTCAGTGGACACAGAGTCCTTCACAATTCTGCTATCTTTGTCTTGTATGACTAGTCATCCATGGGTCTTCCTAAATGCGTCACGGGCCGACCAATGTGGCGCGGGACGGAACAGAACGAAGGGCCTCACCTCGACCCACCGGACCTCACGCGGTGACACACCCTCTGCCCCCACGTCTCATTATCTTCTCACACCCACACATACCAACACAAACACCACACACACACAGAAAATTTCTCCTGGTGCCTCTATTCCCTCCCCTTGCATATACACACTCAACGGAATGGAATCTCTTGTCGTGACGTCATATTCGCTCTCTCTCTAGACCACTCTCATTTCTCGTGCTATCTCTCCCACACCCCCTGGCCGGCCCCTCTATCCATGCCTCTCTCGAATACGTAATACACACACATACCTCTCTATGCCCCGCCAAATGCATCGACTACACATTCACACATGTTACATCACGTACCCCATTGATCTAAAAAGCCCTCTCTTCACGTTTATTTCACATACAACATTCCTTTTGAATAAAGTGTGGCCAAAAAATTATTTTAGAGTTTCTACATATATACAACATTACAAAGTTATATGGAGGAGTACGAACGCTAATCACTACAAGAAATATGTCAACTAGTGACCTTCTGTCAGTGACCCTGGAAGAATTGGTCATAGATCTATGACCATTTGAGACCAATTGGTCAAAAGCTGTTCGGGGGGCTCCAAACCCTAAACCATTGCGACCATTTTGGTCGAAGGTCGTAATTTCCTTACACGAAATGGTCATAAATCAAACAGAGCTAGTCCCTGCCTTATTTCTAGTTTGTAACGACCAATATAGATGGTCATAGACTTGTAAATTGTGGTGGGTTGAGTTGACTAGTAGACATCTCATCAGTTTTGCCTATGTTTCATGTCCATGTGTCAATTTTGCCCTAGGTTGTGAAGCAACCTATATTTCATTATTCCAAAAATTCCCAAAGAAATTCTCATAAATTGTTTGGATCATATCTTCATCAAATATGTCAAAAACCTTCCTTGTCTAGTTAAAAATAGTTCAACAATATTCATTTTCCTATTCTATTCAGAGCAAAGACTTTGTGAAGGAAGTACCACTTTGGCATGTCCAAATAGTATCCATTTTCTACAGTGCTTTCCTATGCCCAAATAACCATCCTCCACCAAATGCCAGCTCAATCCATTCATTATTTTGAGCCCAGCTTCAACATTCAGATATTTATGTCCAAAGGTGGTACTTTGCAAAGCAAGTACCACCTAGGCTCCTCTTTTTGAGCTAAAAATTTGTGTAAATGGTCTTCTTAGTAACTGATCATCCTCAGCCAAAACTCACGCCCATTAGCCATGTACATTTCCCGTACCGCTAATCAAACACTTGGTTGCTAATTCATGTTTGAGCATCGATCGGTCTCCTCGTGAGAATCCTATGTTTTAATTTTCTTCCTAGAACCTACCAGGGGAGTGCCCAACCCACTAGACATACCTAGGCCGCCCAGAACACATGGCAACGCCACGGTCACGCGGTGACCACGCGGCGGGCATGTGAGTTTACGCGCTCTAGAGTTGGGGCCCTCGGCCACCGCCCAAACCTCGACGTATCGCCACCAAACCATGTATTTATGATTAAATAGGTACTTATGTAACTAGAAATGATTTTTGGAAAAAATAAATAGCAAACTATGTGGCAGCTGCAGTTCAAATTTGACCCGCTTCCATCTGAATCGGCGGAAATTTGTCTTTTTCACGAGAGGTGGTACAAATTTTTTACACCCAACCATTTTGTCAATTGTGCATTAAATATGTCCTAGTATTTTATAAAATTGATTTGGTAAAATTTTACAACAATTATTTGGGAGGTCCTTCACAAAAAAACCTCCACTTGGGCACTCAAAAAATGGAAAATGGTTTTTTCGTCCAAGGAAAATGAAAACTTCCTTAGGCAACATTGTTTGCCATTCCAATATGCACCCTTGTGCACAATATGAGATCATTTGAACAAACTATGCCATGGATGTGGCCATAAGATTGATCATTTGGCTTGAAAGCCATTGATCTCCACACGTCATAGCTCGTTTCTGAGAACACTTTTTTAAAATAATTGCCGTATTACAAGTTTTTTATTTTTCCTAGGAACATGGCCACATATAATGACACAATGCGAAGGTTTCCCAATTTTTTGATTTTTTTTTGAATTTTTTATGCCCGTTTCAAAATGCGGTCAAAACGGCGGGAATGACCGTTCCTAGCTAGTGGTTGAATCTTGGAATTTTTTTGGTGTTTCTCTGATTAAATAGATACTTATGTACCGATAAATGATTTTTGGAAAAAATAAAGAGCAAACTACAAGGCAGCTATAGTTCAAATTTGACCCGCTTCCAGCTGAATCGACGGAAATTTGTCTTTTTCACGAGAGGTGTTGGGGAACGCAGTAATTTCAAAAAAAATTCCTACGCACACACAGGACCATGGTGATGGCATAGCAACGAGAGGGGAGAGTGTTGTCTACGTACCCTCGTGAGACCGTGGCGGAAGCGATCACAACGTAGAGGAAGTAGTCGTCGTTCTCCTCGTGATCCTGCCGATCCCAGTAGCCCGTTACTCCGGCACCTCCGAGTCGATGATGACGTAGAGGAAGTAGTCAGACGTTCTCCTCACGATCCGGCCGATCCCGGTAGCCGTTACTCCGGCACCTCCGAAGTTCTTGGCACACGTTCAGCTTGATGACGCTCCACGGGCTCCGATCCGGCAAAGCTCCGGGAGAGGGAGTTCCACAAGACGACGGCGTGGTGACGATCTTGATGTTTCACCGACGCAGGCTTCGCCTAAGCACCGCTACGATATGACTGAGGTGGAATATGGTGGAGGGGGGCACCGCACACGGCTAAGGAACGATCTCAAGGATCAACTTGTGTGTTCTAGGGTGCCCCTCCCCCGTATATAAAGGAGGGGAGGAGGAGGTGGCCGCCCAAGGGGGCGCACCAGGAGGGGAAACCTACTCCAAGTAGGTTTCCTCTTTTCCTTATCTTATTTGGAGGAAGGAAAGAGTACTAGTATTTAGGAAGTAGTACTAGTAGTAGAAATAGGAAGAGGGGAAGGAGAAGGAAAGGGGCCGCCCCTCCCCAATTCGGATTGGGCTTGGGGCGCGCCTCCCTTGTTCCTTCTCTCTTATTCCTACATGGGCCCAATAAGGCCCATATACCTCCCGGGGTTCCAGAACCTCCCGAGCTCCAAACTTCTCCGGAACCTTTCCTGTCCAAATATATCCGTCCAATATATCAATCTTTATGTCTCGACCATTTCGAGACTCCTCGTCATGTCCGTGATCATATCCGGACTCAACAACCTTCGGTACATCAAAATACATAAACTCATAATATACCTGTCATCGAAACCTTAAGCGTGCGGACCCTACGGTTCGAGAACAATGTAGACATGACCGAGACACATCTCCGGTCAATAACCAATAGCGGGACCTGGATGCCCATATTGGTTCCTACATATTCTACGAAGATCTTTATCGGTCGGGACCGCAACATACGTTGTTCCCTTTGTCATCGGTATGTTACTTACCCGAGATTCGATCGTCGGTATCCAATACCTAGTTCACTCTCGCATCTTGGCAAGTCTCTTTACTCGTTAGTAATACATCATCTCACAACTAACTCATTAGTTGTAATGCTTGCAAGGCTTATGTGATGTGTATTACCGAGAAGGCCCAGAGATACCTCTCCGACAATCGGAGTGACAAAACCTAATCTCAAATACGCCAACCCAACAAGTACCTTTGGAGACACTGTAGTACTCCTTTATGATCACCCGATTCACGTTGTGACGTTTGGTAGTACCCAAAGTGTTCCTCCGTAAACGGAGTTGCATAATCTCATAGTTACGTGAACATGTATAAGTCATGAAGAAAGCAACAAAGAACATACTAAACGATCAAGTGCTAGGCTAACGGAATGGGTCATGTCAATCATATCATTCTCCTAATGATGTGATCCCGTTAATCAAATGACAACTCATGTCTATGGTTAGGAAACATAACCATCTTTGATTAACGAGCTAGTCAAGTAGAGGCATACTAGTGACACTGCTTGTCTATGTATTCACACATGTATCATGTTTCCGGTTAATACAATTCTAGCATGAATAATAAACATTTATCATGATATAAGGAAATAAATAATAACTTTATTATTGCCTCTAGGGCATATTTCCTTCAGTCTCCCACTTGCACTAGAGTCAATAATCTAGTTCACATCATCATGTGATTCAACACCAATATTCATATCTCGTATGTGATTAACACCCATAGTTCACATCGTCATGTGACCAACACCCAAAGGGTTTACTAGAGTCAATAATCTAGTTCACATCGCTATGTGATTAACACCCAAAGAGTACTAAGGTATGATCATGTTTTGCTCGTGAGAGAAGCTTAGTCAACGGGTCCTGGCTATATTCAGAGCCGTATGTATTTTGCAAATATTCTATGTCTACAATGCTCGCACGGAGCTACTCTAGCTAATTGCTCCCACTTTCAATATGTATCAAGATTCAGACTTAGAGTCATCTGGATAAGTGTAAAAAGCTTGCATCGATGTAACTCTTTACGACGGGCTCTTTTATCACCTCCATAATCGAGAAATATTTCCTTAGTCCTCACTAAGGATGTTCTTGACCAATGTCCAAAGGATCTACTCCTAGATCACTATTGTACTCCCTTGCCAAATTCGAGCAAGCTATACAATAGGTCCGGTACATAGCATAGTATACTTTATAGAACCTATGATCGAGGCATAGGGAATGACTTTCATTCTCTTTCTATCTTCTGCCGTGGTCGGGCTTTGAGTCTTACTCAATTTCACACCTTTGTAACACGTGCAAGAACTCTTTCTTTGATCGTTCCATTTTGAACCTTTTCAAAATCTTGACAAGGTATGTACTTATTGAAAAACTTATCAAGCCGTCTTGATCTATCTCAATAGATCTTGATGCTCAATATGTAAGCAGCTTCATCGAGGTCCTTCTTTGAAAAACTCCTTTCAAATACTCCTTTATGCTTTGCGAATAATTCTACATTATTTCCGATCAACAATATGTCATTCACATATACTTATCGGAAATGTCAGAGTGCTCCCACTCACTTTCTTGTAAATACAAAGGCTTCTCCAAAAGTCGGTATAAAACCATATGCTTTGATCAACTCATCAAAGCGTATATTCCAACTCCGAGATGCTTGCACCGGTCCATTGATGGATCATTTGGAGCTTGCACATTTTGTTAACATCTTTAGGATTGACAAAACCTTCTCGTTGCATCATATACAACTCTTCTTTAATAAATCCATTAAGGAATGCAGTTTTGTTTATCCATTTGCCGATTTCATAAAATGCGGCAATTGCTAACATGATTCGGACAGACTTAAGCATAGATACGGTGAGAAACTCTCATCGTAGTCAACATCTTGAACTTGTCGAAAACCTTTTGCGACAATTCTAGCTTTGTAGACAAGAACACTACTATCGTCAGTCCGTCTTCCTCTTGAAGATCCATTTATTTTCTATGGTTTGCCGATCATCGGCAAATCCATCAAAGTCCATACTTTGTTCTCATACATGGATCCTATCTCGCATTTCATGGCCTCAAGCCATTTCATGAATCTGGGCTCATCATCGCTTCCTCATAGTTCGTGAGGTTCATCATGGTCTAGTAACATGACTTCCGAATATGATTACCGTACCACTCAGTGCGGATCTTACTCTAGAAGACCTACGAGGTTTGGTAGCAACTTGATCTGAAGTTTCATGATCATCATCATTAACTTCCTCACTAATTGGTGTAGGAATCACCGAACTGATTTACGTGATGAACTACTTTCCAATAAGGGAGAAGGTACAATTACCTCATCAAGTTCTACTTTCCTCCCACTCACTTCTTTCGAGAGAAACCTCTTCTCTAGAAAGGATCCATCTTAGCAACGAATAACTTGCCTTCGGATCTGCGTGATAGAAGGTGTACCCAATAGTTACCTTTGGGTATTCTATGAAGACGCACTTCTCCGATTTGGGTTCGAGCTTATCGGTGAAAACTTTTTCACATAAGCATCACAACTCCAAACTTTTAAGAAAGCGACGACTTAGGTTTCTTTGCTAAACCATAGTTCATACGGTGTCATCTCAACGGATTTAGATGGTGCCCTTTTAACGTGAATGCAAATTGTCTCTAATGCATAGCCCCAAAACTATAACGGTAAATCGGTAAGAAACATCATAGATCGCACCATATCCAATAAAGTGTGGTTACGACGTTCGGACACACCATTATGCTGTGGTGTTCCAGGTGGCGTGAGTAGTGAAATTATTTCACATTGTTTTAATCAAGGCCAAACTTCGTAACTCAAATATTTTTCCTCTGCGATCATATCGTAGAAACTTTTATTTTCTTGTTACGATGATTCTTCACTTCACTCCGAAATTCTTTGAACTTTTCAAATGTTTCAGACTTGTGTTTCATCAAGAAGATATACTCATATCTGCTCAAATCATCTGTGAAGGTCAGAAAATAATGATACTTGCCACGGGCATCAACACTCATTGGATCGCATACATTGGTATGTATTATTTCCAACAAGTCAAGAGCTTCGTTCCATTGTTCAAGAACGGAGTTTTAGTCATCTTGCCCAAACGGCACGGTTCGCAAGCATCAAATGATTCATAATCAAGTGATTCCAAAAGTCCATCGACATGGAGTTTTTCTTCATGCGCTTTACACCAATATGACCTAAACGGCGAGTGCCACAAATAAGTTGCACTATCATTATTAACTTTGCATCTTTTGGTTTCAATATTATGAATATGTGTATCACTATGATCGAGATCCAATGAATCATTTTCATTGGGTGTGTAACCATATAAGGTTTTATTCATGTAAATGTAACAACAATTTATTCTCTTACTTAAATGAATAACCGTATTGCAATAAACATGATCAAATCATACTTATGCTCAACACCAAATAACACTTATTTAGGTTCCATACTAATCCCGAAAGTATAGGGAGTGTGTGATGATGATTATATCAATCTTGGAACTACTTCCAACACTCATCTTCACTTCCCCTTCAACTAGTTTCGCTTCATTCTGCAACTCCTGCTTTCAAGTTACTACTCTTAGCAACTGAACCAAGATCAAATACCGAGGGGTTGCTACGAACACTAGTAAAATACACATCAATAATCAGATCTCAAATATACCTTTGTTCACTTTGCCATCCTTCTTATCCGCCAAATACTTGGGGTAGTTCCGCTTCTAGTGACCGGTTCCATTGCAGCAAAAGCACTTAGTCTCGTGCTTAGGTCCGGACTTGGGTTTCTTCACTCGAGCAAAGAACTTGCTTGCCGTTCTTCTTGAAGTTCCCCTTCTTCCCTTTGCCCTTTTCCTTGAGACTAGTGGTCTTGTCAATCATCAACACTTGATGCTCTTTCTTGATTTCTACCTTCGTCGATTTCAACATCACGTAAGAGCTCGAGAATCGTTTTCGTCATCCCTTGCATACTATAGTTCATCACGAAGTTCTAGTAACTTAGTGTTGGTGACTAGAGAATTCTCATCAATCACTATCTTATCCGGAAGATTAACTCCCACTTGATTCAAGCGATTGAAGTACCTGCATAATCGAGAACATGCTCACTAGTTGAGCGATTCTCTTCCATCTTTTAGCTATAGAACTTGTTGGAGATTTCATATCTCTCAACTCGGTATTTGCTTGAAATATTAACTTCAATTCCTGGAACATCTCATATGGTCCATGACGTTCAAAACGTCTTTGAAGTCTCGATTCTAAGCTGTTAAGTATGGCGCACTAAACTATCAAGTAGTCATCATATTGAGCTAGCCAAACGTTCATAACGTCTACATTTGCTCCCTGTAATAGGTCCGTCACCTAGCGGTGCATTAAGGACATAATTCTTCCAGGCAAAGAATGAGGATAAACCTCAGATCACGGATCCAATCCGCATCATTGCTACTAACATTTTTCAATACAATTTTCTCTAGGAACACATATAAAAACATAGGGAAGCAACAACGCGAGCTATTGATCTACAACATAATTTGCAAAAATACTACCAGACTAAGTTCATGATAAATTAAAGTTCAATTAATCATATTACTTAAGAACTCCCACTTAGATAGACATCTCTCTAGTCATCTAAGTGATCACGTGATCCAAATCAACTAAACCATAACCGATCATCACGTGAGATGGAGTAGTTTTCAATGGTGAACATCTTATGTTGATCATATCTACTATATGATTCACGCCGACCTTTCGGTCTCCGTGTTCCGAGGCCATATCTGCATATGCTAGGCTCGTCAAGTATAACTCGAGTATTCTCACGTGCAAAACTGGCTTGCACCCGTTGTAGATGGACGTAGAGCTTATCACACCCGATCATCACGTGGTGTCTCGACACGCATTTAACTTTGGCAACGGTGCATACTCAGGAGAACACTACTTGATAATTTTAGTGAGAGATCATCTTAAAATGCTACCGTCAATCAAAGCAAAATAAGATGCATAAAGGATAAACATCACATGCAATCAATATAAGTGATATGATATGGCCATCATCATCTTGTGCTTGTGATCTCCATCTCCTCAAGCACCGTCATGATCACCATCGCCACCGGTAGCGACACCTTGATCTCCATCGTAGCATCGTTGTCGTTTCGCCATCTATTGCTTCTACGACTATCGCTACCGCTTAGTGATAAAGTAAAGCAATTATGTATGCGTTGCATTTCATACAATAAAGCGACAACCATATGGCTCTCGCCATTGCCGATAACTCGGTTACAAAACATGATCATCTCATACAATAAAATATAGCATCACGTCTTGACCATATCACATCACAACATGCCCTGCAAAAACAAGTTAGACGTCCTCTACTTTGTTGTTGCAAGTTTTACGTGGTCGCTACACGGGCCGAAAGCAAGAACCGTTCTTACCTACGCATCAAAACCACAACGATACTTCGTCAAATAGACTCCGTTTAACCTTCTCAAGGACCGGCGTAGTCACACTCGGTTCAACTAAAGTGAGAGAGACAGACACCCGCCAGCCACCTTTAAGCACGAGTGCTCAGAACGGTGAAACCAGTCTTCGTAAGCGTCACAGCGTAATGTCGGTCCGGGCCGCTTCATCTCACAATACCGCTGAACCAAAGTATGACATCTTTGGTAGGCAGATGACTTGTATCGCCCACAACTCACTTGTGTTCTACTCGTGCATATGACATCAACGCATAAAACCTGGCTCGGATGCCATCGTTGGGGAACGCAGTAATTTCAAAAAAATTCCTCGCACACGGGACCATGGTGATGGCATAGCAACGAGAGGGAGAGTGTTGTCTACGTGCCCTCGTGGGCCGTGGCGGAAGCGATCACAACGTAGAGGAAGTAGTCGCACGTTCTCCTCGCGATCCTGCCGATCCCAAAGCCGTTACTCGGCACCTCCGAGTCGATGATGACGTAGAGGAAGTAGTCGACGTTCTCCTCACGATCTAGCCGATCCCAAGCGCCGTTACTCCGGCACCTCCGAGTTCTTGGCACACGTTCAGCTTGATGACGCCCACGGGCTCCGATCCAAAGAAAGCTCCGGGAGAGGGAGTTCACAAGACGACGGCGCAGTGACGATCTTGATGTTTCACCTACGCAGGCTTCGCCTAAGCACCGCCACGATATGACCGAGGTGGAATATGGTGGAGGGGGCACCGCACACGGCTAAGGAACGATCTCAAGGATCAACTTGTGTGTTCTAGGGTGCCCCTCCCCGTGATATAAAGGAGGGAGGAGGAGGTGGCCGGCCCAAGGGGCGCACCAAGGGAGGGAAACCTACTCCAAGTAGGTTTCCTCTCCTTTCCTTATCTTATTTGGAGGGGAAGGAAAGAGTACTAGTATTTAGGAAGTAGTACTAGTAGTAGAAATAGGAAGAGGGGAAGGAGAAAGGAAAGGGGCCGCCTCCCCCCAATTCGGATTGGGCTTGGGCGCGCCTCCCTTGTTCCTTCTCTCTTATTCCTACATGGGCCCAATAAGGCCCATATACCTCCCGGGGTTCCAGAACCTCCTGAGCTCCAAACTTCTCCTAACCTTTCCTGTCCAAATATATCCGTCAATATATCAATCTTTATGTCTCGACCATTTCGAGACTCCTCGTCATGTCCGTGATCATATCCGGACTCAACAACCTTCAAAGACATCAAAATACATAAACTCATAATATAACTGTCATCGAAACCTTGCGTGCACGGACCCTACGGTTCGAGAACAATGTAGACATGACCGAGACACATCTCCTGGTCAATAACCAATAAGCGGGACCTGGATGCCCATATTGGTTCCTACATATTCTACGTAAGATCTTTATCGGTCAGACCGCATAACAACATACGTTGTTCCCTTTGTCATCGGTATGTTACTTACCCGAGATTCGATCGTCGGTATCCAATACCTAGTTCAATCTCAAGCATCGGCAAGTCTCTTTACTCGTTCCGTAATACATCATCTCACAACTAACTCATTAGTTGTAATGCTTGCAAGGCTTATGTGATGTGTATTACCGAGAAGGCCCAGAGATACCTCTCCCATAATCGGAGTGACAAAACCTAATCTCGAAATACGCCAACCCAACAAGTACCTTTGGAGACACCGTAGTACTCCTTTATGATCACCCATTTACGTTGTGACGCTTTGGTAGTACCCAAAGTGTTCCTCCCAGAACGGAGTTGCATAATCTCATAGTTACAGGAACATGTATAAGTCATGAAGAAAGCAACAACAACATACTAAACGATCAAGTGCTAGGCTAACGGAATGGGTCATGTCAATCGATCATTCTCCTAATGATGTGATCCCGTTAATCAAATGACAACTCATGTCTATGGTTAGGAAACATAACCATCTTTGATTAACGAGCTAGTCAAGTAGAGGCATACTAGTGACACTGCTTGTCTATGTATTCACACATGTATCATGTTTCCGGTTAATACAATTCTAGCATGAATAATAAACATTTATCATGATATAAGGAAATAAATAATAACTTTATTATTGCCTCTAGGGCATATTTCCTTCAAGAGGTGGATCAAAACTCTTTACACCCAACCATTTGGTCAATTGTGCATTAAATATGGCCTAGTATTTTAGAAAAATGATTTGGTCCAATTTTGCAACAATTATTTGGTAGGTCCTTAACAAAAAAACCTCCTTTTGGGCACTCGAAAAATGGAAAATGGTTTTTTCGTCCAAAGAAAATGAAAACTTCCTTAGGCGATATTGTTTGCCATTCCAATATGCACCCTTGTGCACAATATGAGATCATTTGAACAAACTATGCCATGAATGTGGCCATAAGATTGATCATTTGGCTTGAAAGCCATTGATCTCCACACATGATAGCTCGTTTCTGAGAACACTTTTTAAAAATAATTGCTATTACAAGTTTCTTATTTTTCCTGGGAACTTGGCCACATATAATGACACAATGCGAAGGTTTTCCAATTTTTTGATTTTTTTTTAATTTTTTATGCCCGTTTCAAAATGCGGTCAAAACGGCGGGAATGACCGTTCCTAGCTAGTGGTTGAATCTTGGAATTTTTTTGGTGTTTCTCTGATTAAATAGATACTTATGTACCTATAAATGATTTTTGGAAAAAATAAAGAGCAAACTACGAGGCGCCTCTGATTCAAATTTGACCCGCTTCCACCTGAATCGGTGGAAATTTGTCTTTTTCACGAGAGGTGGATCAAAACATTTTACACCCAACCATTTGGTCAATTGTGCATTAAATATGGCCTAGTATTTTAGAATAATGATTTGGTCCAATTTTGTAACAATTATTTGGTAGGTTCTTCACAAAAAACCTCCTTTTGGGCACTCAAAAAATGGAAAATGGTTTTTTCGTCCAAAGAAAATGAAAAATTCCTTAGGCAATATTGTTTGCCATTCCAATATGCACCCTTGTGCAAAATATGAGATCATTTGAACAAACTATGGCATTAATGTGGCCATAAGATTGATCATTTGGCTTGAAAGCCATTGATCTCCACATATGATAGCTCGTTTATGAGAACAGTTTTTTAAAAAAATTGTCGTATTACAAGTTTATTATTTTTCCTGGTAACTTGGTCACATATAATGACACAATATGAAGGTTTTTCAATTTTTTGATTTTTTTTATTCAAAATGCGGTCAAAACGGCGGGAATGACCGTTCCTAGCTAGTGCTTGAATCTTGAATTTTTTTTATGTTTCTCTGATTAAATAGATACTTTTATACCTAGAAATGATTTTTGGAAAAAATAAATAACAAACAATGAGGACGCTGCAGTTCAAATTTGACTCGTTTCCTGCTGAATGAGCGGAAATTTGTCTTTTTCATGAGAGGTGTATCAAAAATTTTGACACCCAATCATTTGGTCAATTGTGCATTAAATATGTCCTAATATTTTAGAAAATTGATTTGGTACAGTTTTGCAACAAATATATGATAGGTCCTTCAAAAAAAGTCATTTTGGGCACTCAAAAAATGGAAAATCGATTTTTCGTCCAAAGAAAATAAAAACTCTCTTAGGCAACATTGTTTGCCATTCGAAGATGCATCCTTATACACAATATGAGATTATTTGAACAAATATTTGGTTGATCCTTTACAATAAAACTCATTTTGAGCACTCAAAAAATAAAAAATGAATTCATGAAATAACTTATCTTTAATCGATTAAGACCAATTTAGATGGTCATAAAGTCTTCAAATTTCTTGCTGCATTTTGATTGGTACAGAAGCATATCACGCGGATCATGTCTCAGACACCGTCGGATGCTCCCGAATACAACGGCAGCCCTCACTCCTCACCCTCTCACCCACGCCCCCACTCCCCACCGTACCCGCAGACCCCACGCACCCACTCACCACCATTCCAATCCTACACCCGCACCCGCTCGCCGAAGCCCTAGCCGCCACCGCCCCTCAACTTGGCCGACCCTCAGCCCGTCGACGGCGAGGAGCCCTCAGCCCGTCGACGGCGAGGAGCCCTCAGCCCGTCGCCTGCCTTTACAGACAAATCACGCGACCGCGTGACCACCAAATCCCAAATCTCACCGTCTCCGCCCTCTCCCCGTCCCCTGCACCAAGATCGCACCAACCACCTCGATGGCCGCCACCGCACCGCCGCACGCCGCGGCGCTCCTTGCCGCACTCGCCCTCGCCCTCGCCCTGCTCGCGCTCGCGCCCCCGGCGGTGGCCGAGATCCGGTCGATGGCGATCCGGGCCGACCCGCACACTATGATCCCGTGCGGTGCGGGAGAACGGCACGGCGGCGGAGAAACCTCGGCGACCTGACGACGGCGCAGGTAAGCTTCGCCCCGCTCGCATCTTCCCCCACTAGCCTGTGCTCCCTCCCGCCACCCCCACCCCATCCCCTCCCCCCTCCCTCTCCTCCGTGTCGCCTCTCTCCTCTGAAGCCCCTAGAACAGCAACGCCGAAAATCCTAACCCTTTCCCTCCCATTATCGCAGGTTGACTCCGGTCCGGCGTGGTGAATCTGCAGCGGCGGTCAGATCAAGGCAAGGTAACAAAAATACGTACCATCCATCTATTGTGATTTTCTTTTGACTACTAGATCCGCCCCTGCTCCGGGCGCACGCACACAAACTGTTCGACTAATAGATTCGTCTCAGCATAAGTCAAGTTTCACCAAATGGTAGCGCAGGGATAGATGAGCACACGCCGCTGTTTCCGTCTGATGACGTGTTTGTTCCTTAGATGATGCGGTGCCCGCTGTTCTACTGCCGTGATGGCCAACAAATTCGGTGCATCTTTGCGTGGCATATATAATACCTACTCTGTTTCTTTGAAAGGGAGATTTCACAGTTCACGGTTATTGAAGGAACTCGGTTTCTCCCAGATTAGGCAGTGACACACTGTTTCTTTGAAAGAAAATTTCGCACTTCACAGTTGTTGGAGGAACTCTGTTGCTCCTACGCTACACTAGCTAGTAAAACATCACCATATGCCGTGCTCTTTTCTCCAAATGTTTGGTTCAGATGATTCATTTCTCTCGCATTGCCTGTTTGCCCACGCATTATCGTGTTGCTCCTGTAGGCATTTGTTATAGACAGAGTACTGATTGTGAGTGGTCACTGAGTAGTCAGCCTTTGCTACTGCATAAAAATTCACACTTGTAAGTGATATGGCAGGATTGGTCGGTAAGCTGGGTTGTACATAAACTCAAAGAAGTTTGGCGGCGACGTTAAGCCGTGCATGCTGGAGATGACGACCTTCCTCAATTGCCCCGCCTTGAACAAGCAGATCGATCAAAGTAATTCCATATCTAGCGATGATTATCTCAGTAAGTCTACTAGAATTGTGCTGTCCTTGTACATAAACATCGAGGAAAAGGGTTTTTCATCTGGAGATAATAAACTATGTCAAATATGAGTACCTGTATATGTGTTAAAATTCCCGCAGATTCAAATGTAAAGTGTGGTCTCTGTTTGCTGAAGTATCCTTTGAGGTGTAATACTTCCACCAGAGATTAGCTACACCAGCACCTCCGCAAAGCAACTAGTATTATGGAATCTGGTAGCCATGGAGGTGATTGCTCATTGCTGTACTTCACTAGCTTCTACTTACTGAAAGACTAACTACATTGAAACTGTTAATTGGTTCAAGATTAAACTGAACCACTGCAGCTACCTTGGTTAGATAATCTGGCTGAAATAAGAACTCAAATCCTTGGTTAGTCTGGGAGATGTATCTGTTAAAGGTTGAGCTTACATAATTCAGGTTTACATAGTTCAGATGGTTTTACCTTAGCTTGTTTGAACCAAGAAACTGAGCAACATGGGTAACTGTCAACTCAAGGATTTGAATTTATTTGGCAGGCACCAATTGGCAGTGAGAGGCAGAAGGGGAATGCTGACACCGCGTTCCATGCTCCTTCAGACATGGAGTCCAGGCGCGCACGGCTCCGTCGCCCCGCGCGCTCCATTGGAGGAGCCCCCGCCCCGCGTGTGGCCACCTTGGAGTTGGAGCGCTTCCTGCCCCACGCCCCTTGTCTGCTCTAGCGGCGGGTTCCTCCTGGCCGCGATGATGCCCGAGGCCGGCCGCTACACCCACAAGAAGGATGACGGCATCTGCAACAGTGAGCTGCAGGGTTTTGCTCGCTCGCTTGCTTACTTTGCTGCCTGTCTGTAAACTGGTCGATTTTGTTTTTTGCTACCATTCTCAGTGTCGTGAAAATGGAGATGCATGTCTAACTGCTTCACATGCTTAATCTAATTTAATGTGTAAAATGGCAGGCAAATGTTGCTGCAAAGATATTAGTGGTATATGTGCATGCATTTGACAATATGATTTCACATGTGTGTTTGAACATTAACCATACAGATTATGGCACTATTAATTTGGTGCAGTTGAATGAGTGCTTCGTGTTGATATTTTGTTAATGAGCATTATTTTGTCTTATAATAGATTGATTCGCACTGTTTTGGTTAATCAAAGTCCCACAATCTTATGTGATTTAATTGGCTGAGATGTTGCAGTAGACTTTGTTGCTAGCTATTTAAGATCACTTAAGATATTATATAAACATCGTATTGTGATAGTGGTGGTCATTGTGTGCATGCAATTAACCAGGACGACGAGCGTGGCGACGAGTCCGACCAGGGCGCGCTGGCAGAGGAGGCCCAGGAGCTCGCCGCCCCTGATGGCGAGGGCGTGCCCGACTTGGATGGTGGCTGCCAAGGCCAACGCCAGTGAGGACGTCGTCCCGGAATTCATTGGGGGCCTCATCCCATTTGACAAGGCGCGTGCCACTACAAGTGCGTCCCCATGGACGGCATGAGGTAATGTATCCTAGTACCTTGTTCGTCTTGTATCGATTTGTCTCCTTTCTGTGTAGCTGAATGTTGTTCATGTGACTGTGTCTGGGCAGAAATAGTGAGGATGAAGAGGTGAATGGTGTTGATTATTGAACTGAAAGCTTGATTTGGTCAGGTGGAGGGTGGCTTTGTGAAGGATGGGTAGGTGGGAGAAGAAGAACTTTGCAGGTAAACAATCTAACACTGCTGCTCACAATCTGAGGCTTGTTTATTTCTGCACTGAACTGAAGCTTGTGTTTATAAGTGTAGCTTGTGTTATACTCTTTACTGAACGCTCTGTGCCACGATCCCATGAGTAACAACTTTGATTCTTAATCCTATTTGTAATTATACTTTGACTGTACTGAAGCTTGTGTCTGATTGTAGGCATATGGTACTGAACTATAGTACTGAACTGCACTGTAGTAACAAGAGTAGCTTGTTTAATGCTTGTTGCTGCTGCAAAACTACCCTTCGAGGTGAAATTAGTTTGCTGGTGTTTACTCTCTACTAAAGAGATTTAGTAAAGTTGTCGTTGGTGGTTCAATTCTGAATACATACTGATATATGAATTCTGAATATTACTCTGTTCTAAAGAGATGTGTACTGAACTGAAGATTGTAGGCATTGATATATACTTTGTCTTTGCCTTTGTGCTCTGCTCGAACCTGGCCAATTTGGTTGAATTGTCTCTGGGGCCTGTACGTGGGCGTGTGATCCAAGTAGGGCTAAACGTGTTGATGCTACTGATCTCTCGGCTGTACCACTATGCATTGCCGTTGCTTAGGCAGCATGCTACAGGCACATCACAACAACTTTGAAATTTGAGCCGCGTTGTAGTTGTGTTGTGGCTGCTGTTTATATGCTGCATCCTTTTGTTATGAGTATCAAAACCAATCAGCAGATGTGTGAAAGTGTTTATTCGGTACCTTCTCGTAGAGCGAGGGGAATTGTCTAGATCCACACAGGCAAATCAGAGTGCCTCTCTGCTAGAATATGTCTGTTGATAAACGAGTTGGCACAAGCGTTCAAAGCCAATGTTTCTTGGGGTAGTAATGTAGAACATATAAAAAAGGCATCTACCCTGCACCCAGATTCATGCGAGAGATTTTAAATAAGGGCAGTAATGTGTGTGATTCAGTAAAACTAGTAAATAAATAGCACTGGGGTTTCTGGAGTTATCGTGCATATACAACATATTTCTGGACTTATCGAGCTATTGTAATATGAATGTATATTAGGACTGTATTGAACCCTTCCATGTTTCTGGACTCATGAAAATAAACTACATGCGATATACTCAAATAACACGGGTTTGGGACTATTTTATCATGCTGTGGATATACTTTGTGATTTAAAGTTACTAATCTATGGTCTGGTGTCATATCATGGTCTTATACTTTTTTGTTTGACTCTTTCTCCATTGCCAGGAAAGCGGTGAGTAGATGTCGATGATGTCTACTTGCTTGGCTGCTATGGTGATGCATGCACCGGTGAAGCACGCACACATGCAAGGCTGGCCCCATGTCTTCCTTGGCTGCGGACATCATCTACAGGTACGGCATTGTCCCACATCTCTGTGCTGTTTTGCTCGTTCTTCTCCTTGCATCCAAGAAAATTGGTGCTTAATCTGCTATTGATTACAATCTTTGTTCGTTAATACCAAGTCTAAATTGTTCCTTTCATTTTTCCTGTTACCCAGGCTAGCAGTATGACCGGATGCGAGGACCTGCTCATTGACCAGGACAATCTATGAGCTCCCAGCGCCTCTCATACAAGGTGCGTTAGGGCCAACCTTTTCCGGAAGAAGGCCACACTCATGTACCCTTTGGATCAAAATTGGTATCCCTTCCTGCCTCTCCTTTTGGATTCACATGATTTTGCCTCATGGATTGATGGATGTGTCTGTAATTGTAAAGTCTGGTCCTCATTTACTTTCTATAATTTATTGCATGCTTGATGAGGCTATGTCAAGTGTCTAAAATTTGAATGCATGCTAGCTAAGGCATTTTTTAGCACTCCACGTTGATTGGGCGTTTAGCTCCTGTAATGTTCTTGAAGTTCATTGTTATATACTTCTTGTTGTAGGATGGCAAGTTGTCGCAGCTGGAGAAAGTCTCACGAGAGAGAGAGCAAGTTCTTCCTGTTATATACTTCTTATTGTAGGATGGCAAGTGGTAGGATGTGCCATAATTGTCTTATTGCATATTCCCTCTATTCCTTCTATATTCCTGTGTAAGGAAATGTATTCCTGAGATGATTTGTTATGTAAACCTGATGTGATGCGATGGATGATTTGAATTTGATATGGAGTTTTCTTGATTTGAATATGAAATAATGGATGTACGTGTGTGTGTAACTGGGCTAGAGGCTGGTCCAAAAGGCTGAGATCTAATGCCGGACAAATAATTGGGCTGAAGAAGGCCACAGCCCAAAAAGCACTGGACCGTTTAAGAAATGAAACAAAATAAAATCTCAGAAAATAAAAAAGGAAATAGATTGCAAAAAGGATGAGGCCCAAAAAAAATGGAAGAAGCTCATGAAAGCCAAATTGTTGGGCCAGGCCCATGTAGCTAATCAAAGCATAGGAAAAAACAACAAATAGGCTGAATTGTTGGGCTCGGCCCATGTAAAACACCTAATCGGACCGGGCTGAATCTTGTCAGTGACCTTTTCAATTGGTCGCAATTTTGCCACGTCAGATTGCCACGTCAGATCCGACGCGTGGCACAGGCAGAATGACCAAAACAAAAGGTCATGGGTTCAACGACCTTCTATTTTGGTCAAAACGCGTCACGACCTTCTTCTTACAGAAGGTCGTTAATTTCGATTCTGACCGCACTTTTGACCTTCTGTTTTTGGTCACAAAAAGGTCGCAAACGAAAAACTATGACCTTTCAGAGACCAATAGTGAGGGTCACAAGTTGACATATTTCTTGTAGTGAATTTGCATTGCATGGTGCCCAAAATGATATTTATTTCGCACTGTGAATTTGTATATTTTTATACTATATACAAAGTTAGTCATAATATAGAGAAACGAAGAGCATCTCTCTCTCCATCACATACCCCCCTGTACGCCCTTTCACGTATGCATACAAAACTATCTACAGGTCCTCTAAAAGTAAGCCCCCGTAAAATTCAGCATGTTTCATCTTTCTCTCGTGATATATGCAATGACGATCATTGTATTTGAAGCGAAAAGCACGATACATACATTGGACTTCGTAATCCACTCATTACGGCCACCATTTATGTTTAGTGGTTATTATGCAAATACGGGCTCACCGCATAACTCAGATTTGCTCATGACATGACTAGTCGACGATTAAACGCTCCACGTGGCACCTCTAGTGTTGCATCACATTATCTCACTATCATCGTGCCCACACAACCGACTTGTATCTACTCTACATCTACACTCTTATAAAATAAATAAAATACACTCTTATAAAAAACAGAGTTGGTGATGATGGTGTGCCTGCTATCCTGCAATATAGGCCATCCGATTTATATCTGACGGATAGGAAAGAAACTATGGCAATTTTGCAAAAAGGTACCCACACACTTCTCCATATTTGCAAATAAGGCCTTCCCTCATTCATCGTTTTCTCTCACAAGATAAACAAGTCATACAAATGCATCTTGATGTTACGTGCAACGCACGGGCATCTTGCTAGTAAGAATGAAAACAAACGACAAAAAGAATTTGGACGGTGGTTCAAGTCATGGTCATGAGCACAACGGACAAGGTGGCCTTGTATTGGTATGCCGAGCCGTCTGCTTTAACACACAAGAGCCGGTGTGGTGATTATACACACGCACGCATGCACACGAATCGCATCCATGCAACACTCACACAAACACATGCACCCACGCACACACGCAACACTCACACGTACACACGCAGCCACGCACGCACGCAACACTCACACGCACGCACGCAACACTCACACGCACACACGCATGCATGCATGCACACACCAGTACACCACACGACCAACACACACTCTCACACTCAAGTGCTCAACCTACACGTGCATGCGCACACATCAGCCCCGGATGCATACATACACAACCAGTGATTCCCGCGCGGGTTGGAGCCTTTGTCGCTACCAAGCGTAAATTTATGTTTATCCGACCTTTTGCCTATGCGAATCGGCGTGGGACCCACAACGAACATGGTCAATTTAACTAGTCAACATGGCGCCACGCGAACTATTTGGCCGGTCAACAGAGTGCAATCCGATGCCGAGCTGTGAGCAAGTGACCGTATAATCACGCAAAACGTATATAGTGAACGTAATCACCGATTCTCAAGTTCGGTGACCGTATTACGCTTTTCTCTCAGAGGCCCTCCAAAACTACATCTTTACATCGTTCTCGCATGTTACATCTAACAACTATGCAATACAAAGACTACTACTACACTCTAACACAATAAATCATATGTGTTTTTAGATTTACTAGATATCATATTGTTACTTGTAATTATTCAGTTTGCATACATTAAAATTGCCTTTGAAATGTATGGCCAAGATTATCATCTCCATGGGAAAAATCCCGCCCTTTCCTGTTTAATCGGGTTTGTATCGATGGATCGTGCGAAACAGCAAAACTATACTAGTACTATACAATACAAGTGACAGTTCACTGGGCCGTCGTGCCGACATGTGGGACATCAAGCTACCAAGTCCACGTGCCATACCGGAATACAGTGCAGAGCAGCCGGGCTGAAGCACCCCAGTCATGGCGCCGACGTAGTAATGAGCAATGAGGCATCAAATCACAAAGATGCACCTTTCCTGCAGTTAAGTTGGAGGGACGAAGCAACCATCATTTCACTCGTTGCTAAATCCGCTTCTCCCTCATCTTCTTCAACTTAACCATGTGTTGCTTCTGCCGTTGTTCTGCCTCATGTGGGACACGGATCGGCTTGGTAAAGCACTGACACGTGGGACCGCATGTTAGCAAACCGCCAGGACTCCGAAAATAAGAAGCCTAATCCTAGACTTACAAAGGGCTACGAGTCGCTACGTATACTTTCCATCTAATCTATATATGCCCCCGATTTTTCGTGGGGTGGGCCTAATCCTCTCCTTTAATCCAATCAAATAGTCCCACATCACATCAGTTCAGAACTTTACGTAAACCATTACGTGGATGTAGCATTGCTCAAATAAGAAACCTCCCCGCCATCCGCGGCAAAATCACCTCCTTTTACTAATCTCGATTCTATAATTTTTTTAGATCAATATAAGTGAGATTTGTATAGATAGCACACAGGAGCAAAACCAAGTGGTACGGTTAAGAGCATCCACAATGTGTAGCCAAATGTGAAAATAGCTTTTGGCATCGTGGGAACCATTGTGGACGGTGTTGCCAAAGCGAAAAAGATGGAACCGAAGCTCTGTGATTGATTGATTGAAGGAATAGAAAAAAATGCAATGTCTCTCCTCTTTCTCCCATGCTTGGACGCATGTAGTACTACAGTATAGAGCATAGAGTCTACTCCCCTGTCCCTTCTATCACAAATCACAAAGCAGTGAGGCGTCAAATCACAAAAGCACGGATGAAGCAACCATCATTTCACTCTTCGCTGACTCCGCTTCTCCATCATCTTCTTCCAGAAGCCATATCACCGCATTAGTTACTCCTAGTAGTACTAGTAAAGGACTTCCTGGATGCAAATGGTGTTCTCCGTCGAACGCACTTCGCCAAACCACCACCAAAAAAATATCGTCGACGTCACCGCAATGGGGAAGGAATTCAAATATAGTTACTACCTCCATTTTTGTACACAAGGCCAAGATACCAAAATTACAATTTGGAAAGGGCCACTAACACTAATCGAGGCAAAATTGATGGGGTTAGCAACCAAGGACATTAATATCCCCTGCATGCATGCGGAAGTGAGAAGGTTGGTTTGCATGGCGCTGCATTAATCAAGCGATGAGGAGTGAGATGGTTAGCTCTTTGGTCTTTGGAGAAGAAAATACGCATTAATTAACACGTGAAACAAGGATTTGTATCGATTAAATCCCGCGAAGGAAAACCCAGCCTTTCTTTTTTAACACTAGTACTCCTAGTATGCGTGCATTTACTTATCCTGCTTTGGGTCTAGGCCTTGCATTGCCAAACTTCGCCACACATTTTGCCAAGCTTGCCTAAAGTTTTCAAAATGAGAAGGAGGTACACTTATGACGGGCTATCGCGGTCGCACCGCACCCTCACACACGGTCGCTCCCGCACGTCGTGGTCGCATCAAGACCCTCACACGGCCGCTCTTGCATGCCGCAAACCCAACCAAGGGAACGCACCCTCAATCGACACGTCTTTGTCGCATGTGAACACACCAAACTCAGCCATCCTATCACGACACATAATTTTCGTTCATAGAGTATGTTTATCCAACCGCATGTTGGGGAGTATCCGTCTGACCCGTCTGCGGTGGTCTGTTGGGGAAGAAGAAGAGGTGAGGAAGAAGGAAAGAAGGGTTAGGAGACGTAGGATATTCATCCAACCGCCTGAAATGGTAGACTGACCCAAGTCAGGCGACTTGCATAACAAATATATGTTTTTACACAACAAAAGATCCATGAAAAGAAGAACATAAAGAAAAACTATCACTGCTCGCGGAAAGAGACGACCTCATCGTCTTTGGCTGCCAGCGCGAACCAGCCGTCGCTGCCGACGTGTGTCTCCACACCGTGGTTGTCCTCGGCCTCCAGCTACTCGTTCAAGCGGAGTGTGCGGGCGCTCTGCACGGACGAGAGCACAGCCAGGTTCAAGTCGAGGACGTCCGGTTCCGCCTGCAGGAGGGCCTCGATGGCAGCGGGATCCGCGTGCTCTGCGTCGAGTCGAGCCTCTGCCGCCCGGTTGAAGTCCAGGATGTCCGGTTCCGCCTGCAGGAGGGCGTCGATGAGAGCGGCATCCGCGCGCTCTGCATCGAGTCGAGCCTCTGCCGCCCGGTTCAAGTCCAGGACGTCCGGTTCCGCCTGCAGGAGGGCCTTGATGGCAGCGGCATCCGCGCGCTCCGCCTCAAGTTGAGCCTCAGCCGCCCGGTTCACATCCACGACATCCGGTTCCGACTGCAGGAGAGCCTCGATGGCGGCAGCGCATGCGTCGCCCGTGTCGAAGTTGAGCCTCTGCCTCCCGGCCCTCCTTTAATATCGCCATGTTGAACCGCCGTCCGCTTTGCACCATGTGGGACTCGAACGCCGCACGTAAGTCGACGCCCATCGCCTCATACCCATCGGGGCCTTCTGCGCCGCGACCTCCGCCATGAACATTGGATCGGCTTCCTCCTCCCCGTAGCTTGGCTCCAGAGAACTCGGGGATTGGCCCGCCGCAAAGCGAGCTTGGGAACGGAGGTCTATGGCGCCGACCGCCACCGTGATTTCTGCGGGGCGCTCCGGCGTCAACATCTTGTAGTAAGTGATCTTGCGGCGCACCATGGTTTTCCAGCGAACTAGGGGCCGCTTGATGCGGGCTAGGGGATCAAAAGGTGGGGGAATGGGCCGGAGATTTGGTGTGGTTTTAGGGCAAGGCTGGCGAGGCCGGCAAATAAGGTTCTCGTGTGAATAGTGGTTCCGTGACGACGGTCAATCGGTTTTGATCATACATCGCTCTTGTCGCGTTAGCGTTGCGGCCCGACACGCTGGACCCTCCACGTCGCCCACCGAATGGAGCAGCGCCGTCTTGCCGTTTCGCCCGCTTAGGGACCGCTGTTGAGAGCAAACCGACGCCCCTCCCTCCCCGCCTGTCATTTATTATACCACCACTCCCTCCGCTTTATGCGGAGTAAATAAAACAGAGGGAGTATTACTACGGATGAGGATGCCTGACGTGGCGAACCCATTGAGTAACCGACATGCGTGGCCTAGCAAGCATGGGGTCCGCCAAGAAGTGACCGAAAGGGAGGGTAAGGCGAGGATACCTACGTCGGAGGATCCACTTCCACTATACTACTTTGACCAAATGTTAGAATAATAATATATGACATGCAACTTACACAAATGTTAGAGTAATAATATATGACATGCAACTTACACAAAGCATACAGGGTCTAATGCGTTTTTCGAGGCTAACTTTGACCAAATGTTAGAGTAATAATATATGACATGCAACTTACACAAAGCATACGGTCAAATTCGTATGTGAAAGGAGTTTCCAATGATATAATTTTCACAATATACATCTCATGTACTATTAATCTTGTCAATAGTCAAATTGGAAACCATCTCGAGTACAAATCTAGGAGTACGTATGAATCTAACAATATTGATTGGGCGTTGTTGAATGTTGATACCTTTTTCATCAAAGTAGATATACTTTGACTACACATAAAACTTATATAAACTACTTCCCTCCTTCCATCATATAGGGCCTAATGCGTTTCGAGGCTAACTTTGACCAAAAGGTAGAGCAATAATATATGACATGCAACTTAAATAAAGCATACCATCAAATTCGTATGTGAAAGGAGCTTCCAATGATATAATTTTCGCATTATACATGTCATGTACTATTAATCTTGTCAATAGTCAAAGGCGGTCTTGAAAAATGCATTAGGCCCAATATAGATGGAAGGAGGGAGTAGAAAGGATAGGAGGGAGTATATTGTACGTTCAAAAACGAAACGAACATTGAATACCCTTTATATATGATTTGCGGATGCTATGATCACCGGTTCAAAATTTTGAATCCGCCTTAGGTATCACGTGCCCCCACTCGTTCCCTCTCGATTTTATATCGGGGTCCGGAGATCTATTTAAAGAGGACTAGGGTGGGTACATGCGAATGATACTCGGCGGAATGTTCAAATGAGGCATGTGGGAGGATGGACTCGACTGGAGGGCGACATGATCGATGGAGAAGAGGGTTGGAGAGGAATGAGAAATAAGCAAACGCAACATGATTATACTTGAACGGCTCAAATAAACAATAAGTTGTCTCGCTTGGCCTACATAGTGAAAGGCCTAATGCGCAACGCGGAGCACTGACGCTCGAATATGGCCGGGAAAACAGGGAAACAGACATGTGGGGCACACCCGTCGGGACGACGTAGCGCAGACTAGTCCAATGGAGGAGCTGGCCCATGATCTCCTCGCCACCGATAACCGTTCATGTGGGTCGTTGGGGCTAACAACGGGGCGCAGCTCCAGCACCGCCTCTGGACACGGCGACCGTGGTGAGCGACACGCTCATATCGTCGCTAGACACGGTCAGTTTCAGTTTGCCGAGGGTGGCGTTAGTGCTGTGGCACGACCAACGATATGTTTGGTTTGTGCCCAAGGTTGCCCCATCAAAGCATTGTGTAGCCAAAATTTTGGTTGAGGTATTGGTTGCCCATGATTTGGCCGACCACTAGTAGAAAAAGGGTCAAATGTGAAGCACAATAGTGCCGGTTTGAATTTCAGCCGACACTAATGTGTACATTAGTGCCGGTTCGTGGCGGCGATCAATAGCACCGGTTCGTGGGGAACCGTTAGTGCCGGTTCATGCCACGAATCGGTACTAAAGAGGTCTGTGTCACCGTGGTCGCTATGGCCCCACCATCACCATTTAGTGCCGGTTCGCATCACGAACCGTACTAATGAGGTTATGGCAAGCTGTTTTTAGTCCCACCTCGCTCCCCTAACAAGCCTTTTACCACCTTAAATATGTTATTTCTCAAACTATCACAAGCACTTGGTCTTCATTGAACTCTATGTGTAGAATTTGTGGCCGGAATATGAGTCTTCATCGGTTTATAAATCGTTGATGACTCATATTGACAATTCAGATTGTACACACAAAGATCATTGATGATCAAAGTATTTTTGATGTTATAAGATCATATTGACAATTTAGATCAGAAAGAAATATAAGATCATGATCTAAATGCTCTTATATTTTTTGCGTTAAGTATGCACCATTCAAAGCGACGACATCAACTTTCAACCGTTTATGCCTTCATTTGCTATTTTCCATGCATTTAATGATTTGTTTTGAGAACTGAATGACCTGCAAATTGAAAAGCACTACAAATGAACTCTGAAAAAGTTGAAACTTGGCATGGTATCATCATTTCACCCACATATCATGTTCAAAAAGTAGAGAGGGTTACGGCAAAAACTGGATGCACTTCGTTTACAAACTAGACAATCTCTTTCGAAGTATTCGGGTTTATGACGAAATTAAACTCATCTGTTACAAAGGCATTTCATTTTTTAAACTTATTACAACTCCAGGCTTTTTGTGCATTCAGTATGCACCATTCAACTGCTAGGCGGGAGGAGCTCTTAAGTACCGGTTCCAATCGCTAGGCGGGAGGAGCTCTTTAATCTTGGTTCCAAGCGCTAGGCGGGAGGAGTTCTTTAGTACCGGTTCGTGGCGAACCTTTAGCACCGGTTCGTGCCACGAACTGGTACTAATGAGGTTGTGTCGTAAGGTGGGGCCCCACGAGCACCTTTTTAGTACAGGTTCATGGATGAACCAAGACAACAGCTTTCTTAGTAAGTTGTTTTTAGTCCCACCTCATGAAGAGAGGGACTAGGAGCGGTTTATAAGCCACGAGTGCGAGACGATGAAGAAGACGCTCAATGCTCACGTTAGCTTAGCTTCAAGCCTTCAGAATATGGTAGACCGCAGAGCTATGCGCAGTGCGCTTACACTATTCAAAGGCTTGAAGCAAATTAACGAGCATTGCACCTCTTTTATTTTTAATAACTTATTACAACTCCGGACTTCTTCTCGTTATGGCAAAAACTAATTGCAGACGTCGGCATTTCTTTTTTAACTTTGGTTATAACTCCGCACTTTGACCATCAAGTTTTGCGTAAAAGAAAAAATAGCGAGAAAAGAAAAATAGCGTAAAAGAAGAAAAACTATAGCTGAAAAGAAAAAACTATATAAAAAAACTACTCAGAAATAAATAGAAAAAAATAAATATAGCGAGAAAAGAAAAACTACTCGTAAATAAATAGAAGAAAAATATAGCAGAAAAGAAAAAAATATATTTGCTATTTTTCAATCGTTTACAAAATGACCGTGAAATTGAAAATCACTACAAAATGAACTCTGAAAATGTTGAATTTTGGCAAACTAGATGAAAAACTACTCACGAATAAATAGAAGAAAATAAATATAACAGAAAAGAAAAAACTATACAAAAAACTACGCATGAAATAAATAGAAGAAAATAAAGCGTAAAAGAAAAAACTATAAAAAATTGGGGCTGCCTCAGGCCTGCTAGGCTAGGCATGCAAGGCACAGCCTTAAAGGCCCAGCAGACTCACTGAGGCAGCTGCAGAATTTAGGCCCACAAGCCTGCTATATAGAGGAGTTCAAAGAGGTAGCCGCGGCTGGGTTTATAAACCAGTCTGGCTGCCCTTCGCCTTGGCGAGGTGGGACTAAACTTTGGGGTGGCAGCTGAGGTTTTAGTACGGTTGGTGGCTCCAACGGTTAATAAAGACCACCGTTTAGAACCGTTTGGAGCCACCAACCGGTACAAAAGGCCTGCTCTTCCGCCTCTTGGCTCAAGTTAAAGTTGGCCTTTAGTACCGTTGGTGGCTCCAACCAAGATTACTAAAGGCCTTTACTATATATACAACACTTACGAAAATTTCAGTTACATCTCCCTACTTTTTTCGCGTCTCCAACCTCTCATGACGCCGCTCGAGTCCCGTCGTCGCCGCGCCGCGCCCGTCGCCCGTCGCCCTCGCCCGTCGTCGCCCGTCGCCGTCGCCCGTCATGCCCGTCGCCCTGCCGCCGCCACTTCGCCCGCCGCCTGTCGTGCCGCCGTCCATGTCGTCGCGCCATGTCCGCCCGTCGTATCTCTCGCTCTCGCGTACCAGCATGTGACACCAGACAGTCGTCGCCGCCCCCCGCCATCTTGGCGCCCCGGCTGGCGTCTGACGTCTGAACCAGCGCACTGCAGTGTATGTATACGTACACAAACACACACATATATACACACACATACACACACACACATACACACACACATACACACATACACACAAACACACATACACACACACATTTTTTTACTTATTTTCTATTTTCTGATTTTTAGAAAATTTAATTAGATATTAATTAGCTAAGTATGTGATATTTGAACTAGTTGAATAATTAATATAACTAGTTTATTTTTAGTAAGAAAATTGTCGAACTAGTTTATTTAGGTATTTGAGATTTGAACTAGTTGAATAATTAATATAACTAGTTTATTTTTAGTAAGAAAATTGTCGAACTAGTTTATTTAGGTATTTGAGATTTGAACTAGTTGAATAATTAATATAACTAGTTTATTTTTAGTAAGAAAATTATCGTATCTGAGATTTGATGATCTAATTAAAATATTATTTGTTAATGAGTTTTTCTGTTTATTTAATGTTTTTATATATTTTGAGTTTATATAAATGTTAGATTAATGTCGAATGTTAGATGAATATAGTTAGATATATATTTGAATTGGCTAGATATTAATTAATGTTAGATAGTAATAAGTGTTTAATGTTTCACCTATATGAACATATAGGAAATGTCATCCTGACGAAAAGATTTCATTATGTGCGAACACTTTGTGAAGACCAGCGCTGCCTGTGCGTAAATTTCCATTGTTGATGGTAGGCGCTTGACATCAAGTTGAATGAGACATTCGAAGTGGATACAGTAAGTCACAACGGCAATTATTATTTGAATGCAAAACTTATGCTTCATTTGCTTCAACTTATAATTTTAAAGCATGACTTATGCTTCATTTGCTTCAACTTATAATTTTAATTTTTCACTATTCTACTAGCGCATCCCCTGCCATGCAAGAATTTTTGTCTTGGATAAAATAGGTTTTAGTGCTATAGATGATATGGAGGTAAAGAGAGTTTACTTGAAGACGGAGCATGGGTATACTTTCAACGTCAAATTATATAATGGAGACACATACACCCATTTTGAATGCAAAACTTCGCAAGCACTATGCAAGGCTTATGCATTTGAGCCTGATATGGTTATCACCTTTGATATTCGTCCGGAAGATGATATTGAAGGTAATATAGACATCTGGGTCGATGTGCAAACGCCTCCTGTTCTACCATTATGTGAGTTTTTCTCAACCATGCATGCATATATTTATGTCTTTGATACAATTTATTCAAAAATAGTTGACAACTAATTTGTATTGTTAGCTTATTTCGGTTCAAGCAAACATGTCCGGCGCTTGGTAGACAGGACCTACTACTGCCCCGGGGCTCAACTAAACTGCGAGGAGATAAGTCATTATGTTTCATGGCTTGAGGATCTTAATACTGTCTAGACAAATTTTTTTCCTGAACTTAGAAATGTTAGTACTCAAAACGTGCGACCAATGGTGATCGTATTGAACTACGGTCACATCTATAATCGAAAGATGGTAAGATTTTAACTATTTGTCCTTAATTAGTGCATCTTTTGCATACATTATTTTTGAAGCTAAACTTTCATTGCTTAGTATATTAATTACTATACGATGTTCTTCAACAGGGACTTCGATGACAGTTGTGCCTCGATTGGATCGAAACAAAAGGTCGCATGTCAATGGTTAGCTTATCGACCAAGATTTCCTACATTGCACATGAGTGCATTTAGGTTTTCTGAAAGCGAAGAATGCTTAATAGTGAAAGATTGGAGCAAAATTGTTAACGATCGCAGAGAAGTACTAGGGGCAGCAAGGAGAAGCGCAACCCAAGATTAGGAGACAGATTCATCTGCATGCTCCAAAGATGATGAATCAGGAGGCTATACATGTTCTATGCTATTCTACCCGAGAGGGAGCAGCGGAGTAGCTAGTTCATGCTCTTAATTAGTACTTGTCATCTCTCATGCATGTCCGTATTGTCCTCGAACTTCGATGTTGGTGATGATTATGTTGAACTTCGATGATATCTTTGGTTACATTACAAAGTGAATGTTTTTTCTTTAAGCTAGCCAGTGTTGGTGATGATTAGATAGCTAGCGGTAATGACTATGATGATTAAATAGTGGTAATTAATGACGACTATGATGATTTTTAGCGCGCTAAAGTTTATTTATTTATTAATATGCAATGATGATGATGATGATGACGATGATGATGATGACGACTACAACTCATTATAACGTAAAACAATCCTAAATTAAATTGATAACACAAATTTAATTGAAAAATAAAAAATAAAACAAAAACCCACAAACATTTAGTACCGGTTAGTGTTACCAACCGGTACTAAAGGGCTCCTGCCCCGGAGCTGGCTCGTACACATGGTTTCCTTTAGCACCGGTTCGTCTTGAACCAAGATTAAAGGGGGGGCTTTAGTGCCCATACTTTAGTGCCGGTTATGGAACCGACACTAAATAGCCTTACGAACCGGTGCTATTGCCCGGTTCTGCACTAGTGGACATTGGCAAGGAAAATGAACTTGAGTTGGCTAGAGTTCATTGGCATGCCAAAGAAATGGCAACCATCCAAACAAAGACCAATCTTTGGGTCATGACCAAAATTTTGGTTGAGGTATTGGTTGCCCATGATTTGGCCGACATTGGCAAGAAAAATGAACTAGAGTTGGCTAGTGTTCATTGGCATGCCAAAAAATGGCAACCATCCAAAAAAGACCAATCTTTTGGTCATGACAAAATTTTGGCAAGGTGCACTTTGGCCACAATTCAAACACACCTCAACACCCGGCTCGTCGAGGATGCACGGGGCGCCGCGACGCGTCCGCGGAGTGGTGTAGCGCGACCAACTGCATCCTCTGGACCTGAGACCATGACGGGTCGTCTTGCTTTTTCAATGGCATGCGGGGATCGCATGTGAGCAAAGGGCATCTCCAACGTTGCCACGACCGCGGTGACTACCCCGGCACACCAAAACCCTCGTCCCTCGCGCCGTCAAGACGGTGCGCTCCCAAAGCCGCTGCTGCCCACATTCATGCCGTCCGTTCGTATGTCGTCATTAAGAGGCTCGGTGCCCGAGGAACAACTCTGGCGACTTAATGACGCACCCGGACGCTTGGCCTCACCGGAATGCGCTACTTAAAGCGGAAACGCCCAGCTAACCTCCACACCATAGCGCATCGTCCTCCTACCTGGAACCACATCCGCCATGACCACAAGCGCGAACGCTCTGCAGGAGAGCTTGTCTTCGGGGATGGAGCTCGAGGTCGCCGCCCTCGCTGAAGTCGCCGCACAAGCGGTGGCCACGCTGGCGGCCGACGACGGGAGCACCGTCAGCCACGCGTCCTACTTGCCGCCGTCCAACGTCCGGCACCGCCGAGGTCGGGGACTCCTCCGAGGATGAGTAGGGCATGGGAGGCGGCAGGCATGGTGTGCCAACCGCCGGTCCGTCTCCCGTGTTCTACTTTTCCTCACGGAGACCGCACCTTCACTTTACGGGTCTTGAACCCCGCCCGCATATAGAGATCGCAGATGGAGGACGTCGGTCGCCGCCATAGAATAGGTTTAGGGTCGGGTTTCTTTTATTTTTTGTCCTATAAAAGTTCGAAATGTAATGAAAATCTGCCGTGTTTGCATTAATCTCGGCCGGTGTATATGAACTTTCACAATAATATACATATTGTAGGAGTACTAGCAAGATGCCCATGCGTTGCACGGAAGATCAAGATCTTGTGGGAGAAAAGGATGAACGAGGGAAAGCCTTATCTACAAATGTGGAGAGGAGTGCGGGTAAATTGTCATAGTTTCCTTCCTATCCGTTAGATATAGATCGGACGACCTATATTGCAGGATCGGACACATCTTTCTACATCTACGGGAACCTACGAAAGGGTTAACGTAAATTGCCTCTCTCTCTCCTCCCCTGATTTTCATGGTGGTGGGCCCCTCCCTCCACCCAATCTACAATAAACAGCTCACATGTTTCACATTACGTTAATTACGTAACTGGGATTACGTAGGTGTAGCATTACTCGTCCTAAAAAACCCAACTAAGCCAACCTCCCAGCATATCGCGCGGGAAAAGACCCGGCCGCGCCGTTTTAGTCGGGATTACCGGATTACTAGTAGTAGTATCGATGGATCGCACGAAGCAACAAATTTTTTTTGTGGGGGCAAAGCACCTAGTTTAAAAGGAAAAATGCGGTACACTCACAAGACTCTGTCATGTCGCATTGCACCCCACACACGCTCGGTCTCGCACACGGCTCACACAAATGTAACGCTTGGCTTGCCTCTTCACCGACACGTGGACTGCACTTGGAGAAACCGACCATGCGCCAACCCCGCCCACCGCGAAAATCCTCCCTCCACACCCAAAAATTCCCCAAATCTGATTCAACCGCCCTTCGCCAACTAGCCAATAATATTCCCAAACCCCCTCCCCTGTCCCCTCCACTCCATTCGCTCCGCCAAAGCCGCCTCCCCGCCGCCCGATACGTTGGCGCCCTTGGTTGGCGATCCTCTCGCTCCCACAAGACGCTCGAGATCGCCGTCCTTCTAGCCGCACCGCCACCTCTCGCTACGTTCTTGTGGAGGCGCACGGCGGTCGCCGCCACCACCGTGCGGCGACGTTCAGGTGGAGACGCACGGCGTCGGCTTCTCCCACGGCACGCGCATTCTAGATCGAGGCCCCGTTCATGTCGGTGTAGCGCTGAATGTTAGCCGATAGACGCCGTTAATCTCACTGTTTGCGAAGTAGTTTCTTGTCAATATGCTCGCTTAAGAAGCTTCCTTGCCTGCTCGCACTCAATCTGCTTTGCTGAGATGGCATGCCAAGGCCGATTAGTTGCTAAAATATCCTGCCATATATTTATTGTGACGTAGATTGCCATGGTCTAGTAGCCAATCTGTTAGGTGAAATAACTCTACACCGTTTTATACTCGATCTTTGTTGCTGCGATGGCCTTCGATAGTTCGATGGCTATGTGCTCGGCCTCATTGACTGCTGAAACAGCCTGCCATAATTTGGCACTCAAATCTGTTTGCTGAATTACCTTTACATATATTTCGTTACTTAGAGCTGCTCGTCCAAATATCTTGCCATAGCTTTAGACATCGACCTAGGTAATTTTTTTCTGAACTTCATAAAAAAGCATATATGTTTTTCCTGTAATATCTAATAGAAGAACTAATTTGTATGTCTAACAGATGGACAGGACTTGGATAACTTCGCTCAAGATTCTCCACTTGCATATGTCGAGGGGTTGAAAACTTCATGAACTTTATCGAGCTGAGTACGCTGGTCCGAAATCAGATGTGCTCGCCTGTAGCGCTTGTATGAATTCAGTTACAAGACCCTAGTCAAGCTGTGCAAAATCATCTACACTTGTATGGGATGTCGGTCACATATACTAGGTGGGTTCATCATGGTGAAGCTGTGAACGTCAATGTTATTGACTACGTGGAAGTAGCAGATCACCATCTTGATCTGCCTGATGCTTAAGTGGAAGAGGAGGAGGAGGTGGTGGTGGCGGAGCCAGTGAGTTTGACAACATTGAAACAATGCTACGAAATGCTCGTGCATTCCGTGAACTTTCACCTGCAGAAGAAAAATGGTGGGCCCGCATGTTGGAACAATGCAACGTTCTTTGTCACCCTGTGAAATAAGTCACAAGATTCTCAGCTATGGTCACCTTTCTTTAGGTGAAGACATCTAAGCAGATGACCAACAAATCATTCGATGCGATGTTGGTCGCTTTCCGCGAATCTTTCCGACAAGGCCTCGAGCTGCCACACACCTACAAAGAAATGAAGAATTTCCTTCGTGCAGTTGGAATTGGATATGATATGATCCATGTTTGTAAGAATAATTGTGTTACATTAGGAAGGATTATGCCAACTTAAGTGAATTCCCGAAATGCAAATCATCAAGATGGAAAGATGGCGATGCTATGAAGAGGATTCCTCATAATGTTCTGAGACATTTTCCAATTACACCAAGATTGCAGAGGTTGTTTCATGATGTCAAACAAGAGAGGATGTATCTGCGGCATTCTAGGAACCAGGAGTATAGAGATCGAATGTAATGAGCCATCCATCTCATGGTAGTGAGTGGAAAAGCTTCAATGATAAACACAAAGAGTTTGTCACGACCCAAGAAACATTAGACTTGGCTTAGCTTCAGATGGATTTAACCCATTTGGCCACTGTGAGCGCCACATATAGCATGTGGCCGATTGCTTGTTATCCCTTACAACATGCCTCCAAATGTCTCGCACTAAAGAATCAAACTACATGATGGCCTTGCTCATCCCAGTCCAAAAAGTCCCGGAAAGGATTTTGATTTGTTCATGGAGCCTCTTGTGGAGGAACTTCAACAGCTATGGAAGGGTGTTCTCACTCGAGACCTATATAGAAGCCCACCACTGATTTCTTTCTCAAGGTCTTTGTTATAATTTGGTGCATCCATGATTATCCGGCTTTGGGCACTATGTCAGGGCAAACGACACATGGTTACAATGCATGTGTTCGCTGTGACAGGAATCTGCTACCATACACAATACTTAGCAAGATTTGTTACATTGGACACCGCCGTTTCCGTGCCAAGGACAAGCCGCTTCCTAGAAAATACCGAACACATGTGTTCAATGCAAAGCATGAAAACCGTGATGCGCCAAAGAGGCTCACCGCCGATGAGTTGCAAGTGGAATTACATAAGGTCGGGCATATTACACCAGGAAACCATCCCGATATTGGTAGTAGGAAAAGGAAGCATGGCAGGGTAGAAGAGAGATTATTGTTTACCCGTCGGCCCACTTTGTGGGACTTGGAGTATTGGAAAGATTTGGATCTGCGGCATAATCTTGATGTGATGCACATCGAGAAAAATATATGTGACAACATTATCGGCACACTTCTTAATATTGAAGGCAAGACGAAAGATACCTTAAAATCTAGGATTGATTTGACACACCGGGTATCGACGAGGATTTGCGGTGCAAGATGAAGGTAAACCACGGATATGTCACCGGTGGTATGCGTCTTGGACAAGGTAAAAGAAAAGAATTCTGCGAGGTTATGTCACGTGTGAGATTCCCACATGGATTTGCTTCCAACCCTGAAAAGGAGAGTCGGTCTGAGATGGAAACAAGGTACAAGGGTTGAAAACTCATGAATGCCATGTCCTACTTCAAAGGGTTTTACCTGTTATCCTTAGAGGATTGAGCCGCCCTGACTTATACAGAGCAGTTGCAGAGTTGGGACAATTCTTCAGTGGAACTTCTGCAGAGGGAATATCGTGATAGATGCTTTGGAGCGTCTTAGAGACAAGATACCAACTATCCTATGCGACCTTGAGAAGATATATCCTCCAGCCTTCTTTGATGTGATGGTGCATTTGGCTATTCATCTACACGATGAGGCACTACTTGAGGTCCAAAGATAGTATGGTGGATGTACCCTATTGAAAGGTGGCTAGGCACTTTCAAGGGCTATGTTAGGAAATGAGCTAGACCCGTGGGTTCCATTGCAGAGGCCTACATTGCTACAGAAGACTGTCATTCTGCTCAAAATACATTGAAACAACTGATCCACTTACCAAAGTGGTGGGTGTAGAAAATCCTGTGCTCAATGTTTTCGATTATTCTGCTCGAAAGTTACGGTGGAAGAGTCGACAAGAGGACAAACCTAAAGATTTGGACAAAATGGTTTGGTATGTGTTGAATAACCGTCTGAGATACTACCTTATATCAAGTAAGTGCAAGATCGCAGCTTATACATCGTAATCTACCAAACTTGCAGCACATTCTTATATATTTAGATGTTTGACGCGATCACTATGTTGTGCAAAGCATCTACAAAGAGGAGTTACTCCCGCAAAATCCAAGAAACATTGACAAACCGGTTATGGCAGGATTTGCGAAATGGTTCAAGAACCATGTAAGCTTTTGAAGTGCACCGCCGCTTTTTTAATGTATTGAGTACATAAGATGATCAACTTGTCTATTTTCTAACCATAGGTTAAGAAGATGCGGGAGGATGGGCAGGCAGTTGATGATGCCCTTTACTCACTAGCAATGGGTCCCGATACTCGGGTAAGACATTATGAATCTTGCGTTGTTGGAGATGTGTGCTACAACACCCTTTGCACGAGACGAAGCAGAAGACACAAAACAATGCCATCATGAGCATGGATAGGTATGACAAAGAGACAATGAAATGTATGCTAACATAACAGACATTGTTCATTCTTGATATATCTCCGATTTCGAGGATCATCGGTGTGTGGTTCTCTTGTCTTTGTCGTTGGTATAACCTGTTTTCGAGGATCGCAAAACCCGTGAGCTGATGATTATTTCAAATCCATCAATGTCAAGGCGGCGTACCGGACCAACGAGCCTTTTATTTTGGCAAATCAAGCAACACAGATATTTTTCTTGGAAGACACATTTGCACGTAGCGATGATCGGAGAGTATTTCAAAGGTTTGAGCAGGAATTTGTTTAATGAAGTTGCACAACAAGAAGATGCTTACATCGCTCACGATGTACAAGATAACACAGATGTTCCTAATATCTTTGAGAACCATCACGTCAATGACGCCGCGAAAAAGATTGCCTGTCGTGCTGTGGACATACAAGAGTTAATCAAGAAGAAGCCAACGTTCGAGGACGTTGAGGACGAAGAAGAAGATGACACCATGGGGAATTACGATTCAGACTGATACACATGGCGAACATGTTGACGCTGCTGCTGCTGTGGATGATGATTACATTGCTTTTGTCGTATTTGCCTGTCAGAAGACGTTCTTTTATCTACTGTTCGAAATTGTGTTTGCTATGACAACTGAAACCTGATGAACATGTTGTTTAGTATTTTGCTGTGAGAACATCACTTGTTATGTATGCTGATTTGTGTTTGATGATTGTATGACAACTAAAACATGATGACATTGTTGTATAGTTGTACTCATATTTGGTTGTGAAACTTGAATTTGATGACATAGTTTGCTGTTGGACTGCAATTTGATCGACTTCTTCGAATGAGAACAAAGCTGACCCGACAGGGCCTCTGCTATTTATTTATTCATATGAGCAAAAGGGGATACACCCTGATTTCCGTTAATAGAAATCATTAGATGTTCGAAACACTACGCCCAAATTTTGCTACAGGTTTCATTCATTACTAGTTTCAAAGAAGTGCTCATGTCGTAGCCACTGAATACATCACGAGTGCTACATGCACTGCAAATAAAGAGACAATCATCCTACAGAGCACATCGATTTTGCCCATTATCTTCACAAGCTCTTTCATCTGCTCATTGCTGTCAAGGCTGTTCAGCAGCTGTTGCTTGGCCATGATCAGAGGAACTGCATCTTTAACATTCTGCTCCGCATCTTCCTCTTCTGCCGTTCCTTCAGTTACTTGTCCAACACCCCAACTTGCTGGTATTGGGATTCCTCGTCTAACCAAATAATCAACGTAGTTGCATTCCCCCACATCAGCAAGTTCCCAGAAATACAAACCACATGAATCTTCCCTTTTCTGCGCGAATCAAATTGGTAGATCATCAACCAAACTATTAAAAAATCAGCAATCAAAGCAGCGAGCGAGATTTAAACATATTATTACCCCATGATTCGGGCATTTGTAGAATACTCGGCCAGGGTTGCGGATTTTGGTTGAGACGCGACGGATGACTCTGCGTGATTTGCAGCAGTGGCACCACACCAAAAGCTACGGGTTGCGATGAGCAATCGCCTGCGGTGCGCGTGCCGGCGAGGGTGTGCTGAGACCCACATGCGATGGTACGGGTTGCGACTTGGCGCATATCTGGTTGTTGCCTAGTGAAGGGCAGGTGGACGAGCAACCAGCGGACATGGTTGCTGCGGCCAGAGCTTCTGATGCTAGGCAGAGTAAGTAGAGAAGAGGAGAAGCGAACGTTGGATATGTTAGTTTCATTACTTGCAGAGTAGCATAGCACCATATATAGTCATAGTCTAGGTTTGGATTCGAACCAGCTACAGGAGCACGTCTTACATTTTTCTAAAACTCGGCAACGTCTCTTTCTTTGGTACACTAGCTTGTTCTCAGACGCCTTCCCAAGTCTTTGATTTTCTTTCCCTTTTTTGCGAGGACTGACAAGGGACCCACCGGAAGGGCCTCTGTATTTCGCAAAAAAACGTTCCCCCCGCTGACATGTCGGACCCACCAGCTATATCTTCGCACGCAAGGAAGTGCCTCCTTATTACGCACAAAAAAATGAATACCCTCCCTGCTAGCTGGGACCCACCATAGTGGGAGGATGACTTGTGGGCCAACAAAGTTGATGGGGACGGAGGGCTTTGTCAACTTAGTCAATATGAACGATTCTAGCTCCAGTGACCGTACGATGTCCATCCAACGGGCGTAGTGCTTCTTCAACCTCTGGTCTTCTTGCTCCAGCCGCCCAAAGCAGCGCCGGTCGTGCCGCATGCTCCTGCCTCCCGTGGTCGGCTGTCTTTGCTGCGGAGGCCTCACCGCCTCATTCCCACACTGGCCAGGCCCTGCGGCGACGGCAGCCTCACACCGCAGCCGAACCAGTGAACCCTCGTACTCCTCTCCGCGCGGGCTTCCACTGCTGCGTCTTCCCCGGCTCTGTGTCGTCCCCTTCCTAGGCCTCGCCATCGTCCACCGCCGTGGTGCTCTCCGCGCGGCATGGTCAACGTGGTCAAGGAACGACTTCCATCGGAAGAGTACTGTACGTGGAGAGGCTGATAGCTAGGTCCATGGCCACAGCCCAGTTTTTTTGTGATTTGCCAAGTAAGTCGCTTTGTCAGGCTTGTTGGGCTACAAATCTTTCAAGACGAAGATAGCTTTCATTCGGCTGGCCGAGAAAATGGTCCATCAGTAATGAGAAATGGGCTGTACATTTTTAAAACACATCAAACCGGCAATTAGTTTCAAATATCTTTTTTTTCATTTCAAGATTTTAAATTACATTAATTTTTATCCGTGGAGAATTTGTTGGATTTTATATAGATATACATTTATTTTCAAAATCAGTTTGAATGTGAGTCGAAATTTCGGGATTAAAAACAGTTCGGGCCGCACCGAAATATGCAAAATTTCGTATAATTTTTTAACCGTGGCCACAATTTGGACTGTAATGCTAACAAAAAGAATATGGGCTCCAAAAAAAAAATTAAGAATTAGCAAATGGGCTGAAAATTATTAGAAATAATGGTAGATGGGCTGTATGCTGTTTTCCACAGATTTGAGGCTTTCCTAAAAAAAGGTTGACGCACAAGCAGTGATTGTTGGATGTCCATCCAACGGCCGTCGTCTTCTTCAATCTCTGCTCTTCTGCTCCGGCCCGCTCAAGCAGCGCCATGGAGGCTGCGCTTCCTCCTCCCCATGGCCGGCTCTGCTGCCACGCAGGTCTCACCGCCCCATCGTACTCCCATCGCTGGCCTAGCCATCCCTCTACTCACCCACACCTGCTGTTATTCTCCGGCGACGGCAGACGAACCCGTAAACCCTCGTACAGTCGTACTCCCCTCCTCGTGGGAAACAACTGCCGAGTCTTCCCTGCCTCCGTGTCGTTCCCTTCCTAGGCCTCGCCGTCGTCCACCGCCCTCGTGCTCTCGGCGCGGCCTGGTCAACATGGTCAACGACCGACATGCATCTGAAGTGGACTGTACGTGGAGAGGCCGACAACTGGTTCCACGGCCGCACGCAAGGAAATGACTCCTTATTACGCGCAAAATAATGATTCCTCCACCTAACATCCGGGACCATTGAAAGGGCCTCTGTATTTCGTGAAAAAAACGTTACCGCCGCTGACAGCTCGGACCCACCAGCTATATCTTCGCACGCAAGGAAGTGCCTCCTTATTACGCACAAAAAAAATGAATACTCCTCCTTTTAGTTGGGACCCAGTATAGTGGCAGGCTGACTTGTGGGGCCTACTAAGTTGACGGGGACGGAGGGCTTTGTCAACTTAGTCAATAATGCACGATTCTAGCTCCAGTGACCGTACGATGTCCATCCAACGGCCGTAGTGCTTCTTCAACCTCTGGTCTTCTTGCTCGGCCGCCCAAACCAGCGCCGGTCGTGCCTCGTGCTCCTGCCTCCCGTGGCGGTGGCTGCGATGCGACGGAGGCCTCACCGCCCCTACTACTCCCACCGTTGGCGAGGCCATCCCTCTACTCACCCACACCCCTATTACTCAAGGGCGGCGACAACCTCACACCACGGCCGAACGGTGCCCTCGTACTCCTCTCTGGCGTGGGCATCCATCGCCGCGTCTTCCCGGCTCCGCTTCGTCCCTTCCTAGGCCTCGCCGTCGTCCACCGCCACAGTGCGCTCGGTGCGGCGTGGTCAACATGGTCAAGGAACGACTTCCATCGGACGTGGATCATGCGTGGAGAGGTGACAATTTGGGTCCACGGCCGCAGCAAGGAAGTGCCTCCTTATTACATGCAAAATAATTATTCCTCCACCTGACAGCAGGGACCCACCGGACGGGCCACCAGTATTTTGCGAAAAAAAATCGTTTCCCCCTGACTGCTGGGACCCACCGGACGGGCCACCGTATTTCACAAAAAAAAACATTCCCCCCGCTGTCAGCTCGGACCCACCGGAAGTGCCTCCTTATTACGCACAAAAAAATGAATACTCCCCTGGCTAGCTGGGACCCACCTTGGTGGGAGGCTGACTTGTGGGCCTACTAAGTTGACGGGGACGAAGGGCTTTGTCAACTTAGTCAATATGAACGATTCTAGATCCATTGATCGTACGATGTCCATCCAACGGCCGTAGTGCTTCTTCAACCTCTGGTCTTCTTGCTCCAGCCGCCCAAAGCAGCGCCGGTCGTGCCGCATGCTCCTGCCTCCCGTGGATGGCTGTGGTGCCGCGGAGGCCTCACCACCCCCTACAATTCCTACCGCTGGCCAGGCCCTGCGGCGACGACAGCCTCACACCGCAGCCGAACCAGTGAACCCTCGTACTCCTCTCCGCGTGCGAGCGGGCTTCCACTGCCGCATCTTCCCCAGCTCCCAGTCGTCCCCTTCCTAGGCCTCGCCGTCGTCCACCGCCCTGGTGCTCTCGACGCGGCGTAGTCAACATGGTCAAGGAACGACTTCCATCGGACGTGGATCATGCGTGGAGAGGTCGACACCGGGTCCACGGCCGCAGCAAGGAAGTGCCTCCTTATTACGTGCAAAATAATTATTCCTCCACCTGACAGCGGGGACCCATCGGACGGGCCACCGTATTTCGCCCCCCTGACTGCTGGGACCCACCAGCTACATCTTCGCAGGCAAGGAACTGCCTGACAGTCGGGACCCACCTGGTTGAAGCGTACGTAGCGTTGTCATTCTGGTCGTGAACGTGTACGTACATATATACTGGCCGATGTAGAGGCACGCACGTGTCATAGTAGAGGCGCGCACGTGTCGTAGTAGAGGCCCGCACGTAGCATGGACACGTACGTACAGCGGCCAGGGTGCAAGAAAGAAAATACAGCCACATATGTGTACATACGGGCGGGGTCTCGAACGCCTACTCGCGCATACGTACGGCGAGGGCTCGTTGACATTGCTGGGTCGGAACAGAGAAACAACACCGTCGTCGTGTTCATGGGGAGGCAACGGAATGCATGGTCGTGTTCATCAGGAGGCAACGCGGCTGGGTCAGAACGGAATGCGTGGTCGTGTTCATCGGGAGGGCTTGGACGGAAGAGGCGATGGAAACGAGGCCTGGCGTACCGCACAAGGGAGGAAACGGACCTCCTACGGTTGAAACGGGGGTCCTGTTGACCGGGAGGGGTGTGGCGTACCGCAAAACGGAGGAAATGGACCTCCTCACGGTTGAAAGCGGGGTCCTGTTGATCGGGAGGATGTGGCGTACCGCAAAAGCGGAGGAAGCGGACCTCCCTACGGTCAAAACGGGGGTCTGTTGATCGGGAGGGTGTGGCGTACCGCAAAACAGAGGAAACAGACTTGTGTTGGAGCGCTACGGTCGAAACGGGGGTCCTGTTCATCGGGAGGGGTGTGGCGTACTGCAAAACGGAACTCCACGGGATACTGTTCATCTCCACAGTCGACCCCCTCCAGCCTCCACGACCTACTGTTCATCCACCGTCGACCTCCTCGAGCCTCCACGAGCTCCTTTTCATCCAGCCTCCACCGCGCGCTACTCCACCGGCTACTGTTCAACCACCCCTCCACCGTCTACTGTTCATCCAGCCCTCCACACCACGGGGTCCTGTTCAACCACCCCTCCACGGGCACCCCTCCACCGTCTACTGTTCATCCAGCCCTCCACACCACGGGGTCCTGTTCAACCACCCCTCCACGGGCACCCCTCCATCGTCTACTGTTCATCCTGCCCCCCACACCATGGGGTCCTGTTCATCCACCCCTCCACCGTCTACTGTTCATCCAGCCCTCCACCACACCACAGGGTCTTGTTCATACAGAGGCAACGCCACCGCTCCTCATCCAACCCCCCCATAGCGCTCACCTGTTCATCCCATCAATCGGCTTGATTAGCGGTAGTAGCCAAGGAATCGCTTCGATCGGGTTGATTAACGACCATCGATCGATCGCTTTCCGGGTTCGATAACAGCGTAACTTTCGCTGCAATCGCTTTCCGGGTTCGATTAGAGCCCAACGCCTCGCTCGGGTTGATTAGAGCCAACGCCTCTCACACGCCGCATACGTGTACGAGAAACGCAGCATCGCTTCGGCCCCGACCTCCCACCGTAGCAAGGAACTCCCGAAATTTTCCTCCCCTCGCTTCTACGGGGTTTTTTCCGTCATGGACGGCCCAAATAATGTCATGCAGCTGCATCTCCGGCCCGCCCAGGACGAAAATCCCATTTTCTGTCATGATTTTTTGTCATAGAAGTAGGAGCCCACCACATCTATGATGATACCGGGTTTTGTCACAATTATCGTCATAGAAGTGTCATATGTATGACATAAATGTTTTTCGTTCGGCCCAAAATGTCACGGGTGTGTCTTTTTTTTGTAGTGGTGGTTGAGGGCTTTGGAGCATATCACTAAGCACTTTGAGCAAGCAAGCCATTAAGCAATACCTCATCCCCTTTTAATAGTACTGGCTTTTCCTGTGGACTTAATGTGATCTTTGGATCACTAAAATGAAAATGAAGAGTCTTGAGCTATTGCCAATCTTTGTCCTTAGCTTCTTGAAGGGGTTCCACATCCTCCTGTCCATGCCACACCTTTGTTGAACTTTCTGAAATATACTAGATAAAAATATTAGTCCAACAAGAGATATGTTGACATTAATTACCAAAATCACCCAGGGAGCACTTGTGCTTTCAGTCTCCCCCTTTTTGGTAATTGATGACAACATACATCAAAGCTTCAGATAAAGATATGAAGAATAACAAATAAAGCTTTGGAAGGACAAGTAACCTGCATAGGCTCCCCCCTACATGTATGCAATCATGTAAATATAGAATATAAGAGCATGTTAATGCATAAGCATGTTAGAGCAAGCAATGAGTTACATGTATATTGGTTATATGCATTAGAGCAAATGATGTAGATACAGGAAATATACCTTCATGTTCATGAGTCCTTATTGCAAACAATATGTACATCAGCAAGAGATCATCATGCACATGAGTGTGATGCATATACTTACCTTGTGGTGTTGAGCTGACTTTGGAAGAGATGAACCTGAGTAAACAAGGTTAGATGACACAAGAAGATCTACTAAACAGAGCAAGAACATGAAACCAAAAGAGTACCAAGATTGGGATGACATGTAGTGAGTGAGTACTTAGTACTCTATTTGGATATAGACATGTCCCCAAAGAGTAAAGGTACGTAATGAATTCCAAGGATTTTCTTCCCTTAGAAAAGAACTCTTTCTCCCCCTGAATCTGATATTGCATAATGGGAGAAGATAGGGAATAGAAAATAAAAACAAAACAATCATATCACATACTAACATGTCTTTCCCCTCTTGAAGAAATGTGACTTCTCTCCTCTATGGATAATAAGCATCTGGAGAAGCTTAAGGCATGCTTTCTCCCTTATGTGATAAGCTTTGATGTGTCTCTCTCCCCCTTTGACATCAATTTCCAAGAAGGGATCTTCTGGAGCATGAGTCAAGTAGGTTTGGTCCTTGAGTCACATTACAAAGCAACATGTAATGTAATATGCTGGTAGAGGACAAGAATCATCGAGTGGATATGGAACAAATAAGCAGGATGCAAATGGCAAATTGTTTTCTCAGTATTGAAATCGGTAACACCGAGTCTTGTTCTTCGGTGGCACCGAGTTGTTTCGGTTTAGCCGATAAGAAACAAATCGGTGAGACCGAATTCAACATGGAGAGAAAACAATTGTCAGATCAGCTCACTAGGCAAATAAGATCTCACAAAGATTTGCAAGAAATTAATTGAAGGATTTGCAATGAATTGGATGCAGGGAATGCAGAACATAACAGAGAAAAAGAAAAGAAATCTAGATGAAGTTTTTTTTGAAAGGGGAACAAACATGCAAGAGATAAATGCAAGAACATAGATAAACACTAGAGAACTTCGTCTAGAACTGGTCGGCGACAAAGTCACCTATGTTAGAGTATATTGACTGAAGAGTGAAGTGAGAACACTTGAACATAGGTCATACTCATCGTTTAATCTCAAAATGGGTTACCATTTTTTAAGCATTTTGTTGTATTCACATCTTGTTGAGCTGCTTTGACCCATGTCTTGGGGTAAAGCTTCTATAAGATGGAATAACATACCTTGGGTGGTGGTGTTGATCTTGATCACGTAGTTGAACTTGTGTGGGATGGTCAAGGTTGATGTCGCTCATCAATGGTTGGGAGCACCACTTGTAGTTTGAGTTCATCTACCTACATGGGTTAGTCTTGCAAGGAAGAGTACTAGTGTATCCAAAATGACAAACATGAAATTTGATACCAAATGAAATTTGATATATATAAATTGTCAAAGGATATGTTGAAAGAATTCATGCTTCCTTGTCTTCAACCACCAAATTGTAGAGACTTGGTGATGTAGAGATTGCTCAAGATGTGAGTGAGTTGCAATCTCATAGATTTAGATTCATCCAAGTACCTACAAGGGTTAGATAGCATGCAAGGGTACAAGTATAGATCCAAGACATATGATCATCATCATAAGAGAAATATCAAGGATTAGTCAAAGGCTCATGCCTTGCATGCATCCAAATGGAGTTTCTACTCCAAGTTTGAGGCATCAATAATGTTCAATTCACCTCTCAAACGGAAAAATACTTTCTCATCAAGCGGTTTGGTGAATATATCCACCAATTGCTTATCGCTACGAACATGCTTAAGATCAATGTCTCCTTTAGCAACATGATCTCGAATGAAATGATGACGAACTTCAATATGCTTAGTTCGAGAATGTTTCACGGGATTGTGAGCAATCTTAATAGCACTTTCATTAGCACAAAGAAATGGAACATGTTTCACATAGATCCCATAATCTTTAAAAGTTTGGGTCATCCAAAGTAATTGAGCACAACATGAACCGTCGGCAATGAATTCCGCTTCGGCAGTGGATAAGGATACCGAGTTTTGTTTCTTGGAGGACCAAAACACAAGAAATCTACCAAGAAATTGACAAGTACCCGAAGTGGACTTTCTATCAACCTTGTCTCTAGCATAGTCCGAATTGGAGTAGCCAACAAGATCAAAAGATGACCTCTTGGGATACGAAATGCCAAAATTTGGTGTATGGATTGAGTATCTCACTATCCTTTTCACAGCCTTAAGATGACATTCTTTGGGGGCCGCTTGATATCATGCACACATGCACACACTTAGCATACACTAATGCATGATGGTCCAAACGTGACACTACGATCAGAGACCGTTCGACGAAACTGTGTGCGATGCCATAATCGCAAACGGTGGTGTAAAAAACCCGTCAAAAAAGGTGCAAAACGTTAGCGATGACGGATGCATCAAACACGGTTCAGATTTTAGTTGCGTGCGCGATGCAGGGCATACAGTTCAGTTCAATTAAATGTTTGCGATGAAGAGGAACAAAAGAAATGGGCAGCCAGATGAAGGTGTGTGCGATATACATCATACGGTTCACTAGGATGAATTGTGTGTGATTAGGCAACACAATGGAAATGGTTCAACTGAACAAGATGTGTGTGATATGCGGCAAACAGGTCCGTAATCAGAAATGTGTGCGAAGACCAATAATAACACAGACGATTGCTGCTAATAAGCCGTGTGATTTGCTCTATCTACAAAATAATAACATGTATATATATATATATATATATATATATATCTAACTGAAATAAACATCCAATTACATAAGTGACTATACAGATCATTCTCACACACCTCAATAAACAATTGCATGCATTCTAAAGTAGGAGAAACGATCGTCTAGTCATCTACTTCTTGTGACGCTCCCGCCACTGCTCTATGGCTCGATCCCTCGTCTAGGGCAGGAAGAAGACACTTCTTCATGTCAACGATCCGCCTATACATCTCGTAGCTTGTGTACGCGTCCTTGACCGCGTACTTGACATGTTGTTCATCCAGTCTATCATGCCACACACTGTGCCAGACGTTCTTGTCCTTCTTGCTCTCATTCTTCATCTTCATGTAGTAGGGGTTGATGATGGCCAAGGCGAGGTCAACCAGGGAGTTCAGTTTGTTTTTATCGCTGCCCCAGACCTTGTAGTGGTGCTGGAAGTTGACAAGATTCAGGCATTTCAAGCCCGAAACCTTGAGCGCTTTTAGATTGTTGGTGGTGTCCACCGTAGCGAAACTGTAGTCAGAGTTGTTGATAAACATGGAGAAACGCTTGCAAGGCCTTGTGGCAAGGTGGTAGTGGTAGACGAGGACGTCATGTGGCACGCACAACTGGGTGACGACAACCTTCTGATCTTGCCCGGCACGACCGATGGTGTACTCGAGGTCAAAGCCGACCACTTGGTACTTGTCCTCGGCAAGGAACTGCTCCATAGTTCGGATGGAGCTCTGCACCGAGACCGTATCTTCATGTACACCACCGAGAGGGCCTTCCCCCTCATGTGGGTGTCAACTACGTGATGTGTGGTGAACTGCCCGCCGTTGTCGTCGTCGTCCGCTGGGAGAGCCATTGGAGCCACATGGATCGCCATTGGAACCGCTGGATGTCCTCTCTATACGTGTCATCGTGGGTGTTCTTATAGTGTCGTGTGAGGCGAGAGATGAAGGTAAATGGCCGCAAGAATAAATGGGGGCCGGGCGGTTTGGATTCTCTCCGCGTCCGCATGGCAGTTTTTGCAGCGGGTAACTGCATTGTCGCGTGATGACCCACAAGTATATGGGATCAATTGTAGTTCTTTTCTATAAGTAAGAGTGTCGAACCCAACGAGGAGCAGAAGGAAATGACAAGTGGTTTTCAGCAAGGTAATGTCTGCAAGTGCTGAAATTGTAAGTAACAGAGTAGTTTGATAGCAAGGTAATTTGTAACGAGCAAGTAACGATAATAGTAACAAAAGTGCAGCAAGGTAGCCCAATCCTTTTGAGGAAAAGGATAGGCCAAAACAGTCTCTTATGATAAGCAAAGCTTTCTTGAGTGTACACGCGAATTTCATCTACTCACTTTCATCATGTTGGTTTAATTCGTGTTCGGTACTTTGATAATTTGATATGCAGGTGGACCGGTGCTTAGGTGATGTTCTTACTTGAAAAAACCTCATACTTATGATTAACCGTCCGCAAGCATCCGCAACCACAAGAAAAGTATCAAGAATAAACTCTAACCATAGTATTAAACTTTTGGATCCAATAGGTCCCTTACGGAATAGCACATAAACTGGGTTTAAGCTTCTGTCACTCTTGCAACCCATCATCTAATTGCTACTCCACGATGCATTCCCTTAGGCACAAATATGGTGAAGTGTCATGTAGTCGACGTTCACATGACACCACTAAGGGAATCACAACATACATACTATCGAAATATCGAACACATAGCAAGTTCACATGATTACTTGCAACATGATTTCTCTCGTGACCTCAAGAAAAAAGTAACTACTCACAAATGATAATCATGCTCAAGATCAGAGGGGTATTAAATAGAATATTGGACCTGAACATATAATATTCCACCAAATAAACCATATAGTAATCAACTACAAGATGTAATCAACACTACTAGTCACCCACAAGCACCAATCTATAGTTCCGATAACAAGATTGAACACTAGAGATGAACTAGGGTTTGAGATGAGATGGTGTTGTTGAAGATGTTGATGGAGATTGCCCACCCCAAGATGGGAGAGTTGTTGGTGATTATGATAATGATGATTTCCCCCTCCGGGAGGGAACCTCCCCCGGCGGAATCGCTCCGCCGAAGGGCAAAAGTGCTCCTGCCCAAGTTCCGCCTCGAGACGGCGGTGCTCCGTTCTGAAAGCCTTCTCTTTAATTTTTTTTAGGTCAAAATGACCTATATACCAGAAGATGGGCACCGGAGGTGGGCCTGTGTCACGCCCAATATGCGACTCTATCCTAAAGGAACTCGAAGGTCCCACCAAGGATAGAACCGCATATTGACACGCTTTTGCAAAGTGGATATCATTACATCGTACCATTACATAATAGTTGGGGATACATACAAGGCATACAAATGCTGCAAGAATACATCAACATCATACATGAGAACAACATCCGTCTACGGATGAAACATAAACAAAAGCTCAAACGACATCCACCCTGCTAGCCTAGGCTGCCGACCAGGAACCTAACCCAAGATCGACGAAGAAGAAGAAGAACTCCAAAACAAGAAAACAACGCTCTCACATCATGATCATCGCATTACCTGTACATGCAACTGGTGTTGTAGTAATCTGTGAGCCATGAGGACTCAGCAATCCCATTACCATGGGTATCAAGACTAGCAAGCTTAATGGGTATGGAATCGATAAGTGGTGGGGTTGCAGCAGCGACTCAACAAAGTATGGTGGCTAACTTACGAGTACAAGAGTAAGATGAGAAACTACGCAACGGTCACAAACTAGTAGTGATCAATAAGTGATCATGAACTACTTACATTCGAACATAACCCAACCGTGTTCTCCTCTCGAACTTCCCCGAAAAGAGACGATCATGGTTATGCGCACGGTTGGTCTATTTTAATTGAGTTTACTTCAAGTCCTCTACAACGAGATATTAACAAATTCCCATATGCCACATAACCGCGGGCACGGCTCTCGAAAGTTTAAACCCCGCAGGGGTGTCCCAACTTAGCCCATGACAAGATCACGATCCGCGGAGACAATCCTCCATCGCGGGACCCTCTGATCAGACTCGGAATCCCGGTGGACAAGACATTTCGACAATGGTAAAACAAAACCAGCAAGACCACCCGGTGCGTCGATACCCTGATAGGAGCCGTGCGTATCTCATTCTCAGGAAAACACCGTCTATGTTAAGTGGACGATAGCCAAAGACCTTGAGTTGCCCCGAGGTGGCACCGCCGACTGCTAGGTAGGTGGACCAACACTCATGAGGAGCACTGAACCGGGGGGTTGATTAAGAGACCTCGAGTGCTGGTGGGTCTGAGGGAGTCCTGGACTAAGGGGTCCTCTGGCATCCGGCCTATTATCCATGGGCTGGACTGATGGGCTGTCAAGACATGACTGTACCCGTGTCTGGATAGGACTCTCCTTGGCGTCGAAGGCAAGCATGGCGATCAAATATGAAGATTCCTTTCTCTGTAACCGACCTCATGTATCCCTAGATCCCTCCGGTGTCTATACAAACCAGAGGGTTAGGTCTATAGGACCGAATACTCATTACCATAGTCATACAGGCTAGACTTCTAGGGTTTAGCCATTACGATCTCATGGTAGATCAACTCTTGTAATACTCATATTCATCAAGATCAATCAAGCAGGAAGTAGGGTATTACCTCCATAGAGAGGGCCCGAACCTGGGTAAACATCGTGTCCCCTGTCTCCTATTACCATCGACATTAGACGCACAGTTCGGGACCCCCTACCCGAGATCCGCCGGTTTTGACACCGACATTGGTGCTTTCATTGAGAGTTCCACTGTGCCATCCCCAAAAGATTCGATGGCCCCTTCAATCGTCAACGACCTGTCCAAGGAGAAACCTTCCTCCCCGGACAGATCTTCGTATTTGGCGGCTTCGCACTGCGAGCCAACTCGCTTGGCTATCTGGAGCAAATTAGAAGCTACGCCCTGGCCATCAGGTCAGATTCGAGAGCTTGTATTACATCGCAGACATCCGTGGAGACTTGATCTTCGACGGATTCGAGACTGCGGCAGCCGCTCCCTATCACCTTGATGAACATGACTTAAATATGACATCGGACCACATCCAGGAGGTAGCTCCTGTAACTACTCTGGCCGTAGATCAATCGCGCCATCTGAGGACGGAAGTTTAGACCCGCCACGGAGGCTGCAGATTCTGCGGCGTTGGAGCCGCACATAGACTTTGCCCCGCGTGATATCTGTGTCACCGGAACTCCGGAATCGTTCCCGGCTTTAGGTTCCGAACCATGTCCGTCCGCGGATGCCGAGCTAGATCGGTTATCGATCTTAGGATTCAGCACCCCAGACGCCTTCCGACACTCGCCTTTCGGTGATGTGCTAAATTCATTAAAGAAGCTGTCCTTGGAGGGGCGGGGGACTCACGGCCAAATTATCTCCGGCATGAGGGCCGATGCTGGGGAATTTCGTTTCCCACCCACCACCCACTTCATAGCCACCGTCGATGACTTAACCGACACACTCGATTATGACTCCGAAGACATCGACGGTATGGACGACGATGCCGGAGAAGAGGAGGCCCAAGCCACGCCGTTCACCGGACGATGGACGGCCACCTCCTCATATGACATATACATGGTGGATACACCAAAAGATAATAGTGGTGATGACAAGGAAAACCCAGCAAAGGAGGATGACCCCTCTAAGACACAACCAAAGCACCGGCGTCAGCGGCGCCGCTCTAAACCGTGCCGCAGCAAGGACAGCAACACCGGCACAGCAGACGACAACATCCCGAACGGTGCCGAAGACGTTGAAGACCTCGACGAACAAACCGCCGAACAGGACAATCAGGAAGACGGGCAAGTCAGCCCTGACAAACATGCGATAGAAGAAGTCTCGGAGGACGGTAGTTACCGTCCGCCCTCCAAAGAGGAGGTGAGCCTCGGCAACGAAGACTTCATCATGCCTGAGGAGCCCCTGGAGCAGGAGCGCTTTAAGCTTCAGCTAATAGCCACTGCGAGGTGCCCGAAAAAGAAGCAGCAGTAGCTTCAAGCTGACCAAGACCTGCTCAATGACAGATGGACCGATCTCCTGGCAGCCGAGGAATCCGGCCTTAAACGCCCAGCCAAAAGTTACCCGAAGCGCAGATTACTACCTCAGTTCGATGATGAGGCGCCAGATCCCGCACCAGCATCACGCAACGTGGCTGATCGGCCACCGCGCGGTCAGGATAAAACTGCAACCGAGTTGAAAACAAGACTGTCCCACCTCGCCGTAAAGGCAGGGATAAAACAGCTCGGGGCTGTACATATGACCTTCGTCAAGACCTGGACAGTAGAGCAGGACATACAAGATCGATCTACGGATCGCGAGGACGTGCCTTGTCACACGACGATGGCTACCTATTTGGACATGATAAACCTAACCACGACCGGGCCGAATGCCGCAGACGGACTCCATCAGAGCTACGTCGCGATGTCGCCTGATATAGAGGCGCTGCGCACCCTCTTTGCTTCACTGACGAATCAATGGATCATGAATTCCCAGAAGGGTTCAAACCCGTAAACATCGAATCATACGATGGAACAACCGATCCCGCGGTATGGATCGAGGATTTTATTCTCCACATCCACATGGCCCGTGGAGATGATCTTCAAGCCATCAAATACCTCCCACTAAAACTCAAAGGGCCAGCTCGGCACTGGCTAAATAGTCTGCCTGAAAATTCTATTGGCAGCTGGGAGGACCTGGAAGAAGCCTTCCTAGACAACTTCCAAGGTACATATGTTCGGCCGCCAGACGCCGATGACTCAAGTCACATAGTTCAATAGCCCGGGGAGTCAGCCAGGAAGTTCTGGACCAGGTTACTAACTAAAAAGAACCAGATCGTCGACTGTCCGAATGCCGAAGCCTTTGCGGCCTTTAAACATAGCATCCGCGACGAATGGCTCGCCCGCCACCTCGGCCAAGAAAAGCCAAAATCTATGGCAGCTCTCACGACACTCATGACCCGCTTTTACGCAGGCGAGGATAGTTGGTTGGCTCGCAGCAAAAACACAACCAACGAGGCAGGCCCCTCCGAGGTTAAGAACAACAACGGCAAGCTCCGACGTAACAGACACAAACGCCGAAGCAATGGTGATAATACCAATGACACTACAGTCAACGCCGGATTCAATGGCTCCAAGTCCAACCAGCGGAAAAAACCATACAAGAGAAACAATCAGGGACCATCCAGCCTGGACCGCATAGTCGATCGCCCGTGCCAGATACATGGCACCCTAGAAAAACCAGCCAATCATACCAACAAAGACTGTTGGGTTTTTAAACAGGCTGGCAAATTAAACGCCGAGAATAGGGAAAAGGGATCACAAAGCGAGGACGACAACGAGTAGCCCCGGCAACCGAACAAAGGGGGGCAAAAGAAGTTTCCCCCTCAAGTGAAAACAGTGAACATGATATATGTTACACACATCCCCCAAAAGGGAGCGCAAACGTGCACTAAGGGACGTCTATGCGATAGAGCCAGCACTAGTAATTTTGAAAAAAAAATCGAAATTTATTTTTTCGAAACCAATTTTTTGTTACTAGTGGTGCACCTAACAAACGGTGCGCCACTAGTAAGTTTGAAATTTTTTCCATTTTTTCCCTCTAGATCTTAAAAGCCCCGTAACTTTTTTCTGTTAGGTTTTCTGTTAGATGATTTTTCATATAAAAAACTTTTTAATCCGAGTTCGTATGCAAAAGTTATGACCATTTTACAAATTCCAGAGAGATTTTGCAAATAAAGTCGAAATTCATATTTGTAAATTTTCCCAACAAGTAGACCACATATCACATGGGAAACTTATTTTCTTTTATTTTTTTGACATTTCCATCATTTTATTTTATTTTTTTAAACTGAAAAGGCGGTCCAGGGGGGTGCATTCGGTGGAATTTTTGGGCCAAGTTAGTAATGGCGCACCGTGGGAGTGGTGCGCCATTACTAGTTCAACTAGTAATGGCGCTCCACACACATGGTGCGCCATTACTAGTTTTAAAAGAAATAAAAAAAATTGAAAAAAAATTACTAGTGGCGCACCGTGGATGTGGTGCACCATTACTAGTTTAACTAGTAATGGCGCACTATCCACTGGTGCGCCATTACTAGTTTTGAAAAAATAAATAAAAAATTTGAATTTTTTTTACTAATGGCGCACCGTGGATGTGGTGAACTAGTAATGGCGCACTGTCCACTGGTGCGCCATTACTAGTTTTGAAAAAAATAAAAAAAATTGTTACTAATGGCGCACCGTGGATGTGGTGCGCCATTAGTATTTGGACACTAATGGCGCACCAACACATGGTGCGCCATTAGTATATAGTAGTGGCGCACCACATGTCTCGTGCGCCATTAGTGGCCATATCATCTATAGCCCTTTTCCTAGTAGTGCAGTCGCCCCAAAATTCAATCCATGGTCGTCATTTCCGATCACCTTTGATCGTCGGGACCACCCGACTAGTACCCGTCATGGCGGCTCAGCCACACTAGTCCTCGACCCAATCATCGATTGATTTCACCTGACACACGTCCTTATGGACGGAGGTAGCAGCCTCAACCTGCTTTATCAGGATACACTGCGAAAAATGGACATCAATCCATCACGGATCAAGCCCACAAAGACTACCTTCAAAGGAGTCATACCAGGTGTCGAGGCCCGCCGCACGGGCACAATCACGCTAGAAGTTGTCTTCGGGTCTCCGAACAATTTCCGGAGCGAGGAATTAATCTTCGACATCGTCCCCTTTCGCAGCGGCTATCACGCACCACTTGTACGAACCGCGTTCGCTCGATTCAATGCAGTGCCACACTATGCCTATCTTAAGCTCAAGATGCCCGGTCCACGCGGCGTCATCACGGTCAATGGAAATACGGAACGCTCCCTCCGTACAGAGGAGCACACCGCCGCCCTACCAGTAGAAGTACATAATGGCCTTCTCAAGCAGAACCGTAATCCGGCTGCCGAGCCCCTGGACACCGTTAAGAAGGTCCGGACTACGCTGCAACAGAACAGCTCGGCTCGTCAAGAGCTCGATTAGCAATTTGGCCTCCGTCCCAGTTCCGATCAGGCGATGGCATTCGTAACACGCGTACATAATTATGCACTTGAAATTCCATTCGCATCGACGGAATTACAGCCAGCTTGTGATCCACAATTCGGCTCAACCGATCCTGGACACACATATACTTTCACTATTTCCTTTTTCCTTTTCCAGGTTTCTTTTACATAGGCCTTCTTGGACGTCCTGATTATCAGTCCTGTAAAAGGATAAAAATACCAGGATGGCAAGAAGCACAGATGCATAGGGAAGCTCTAGAGGTCACTTCAACGACCACTCTACCTGTTGTCAGGCCCCACACGCAGCTCACCCTTGGTCATCGCATGTTAAATAGCCTTCTTGCTTATCGCACTATTTGTATTAATGCGCCTTGACGCATTAACCCAATTTTAATGGAAATAGTCCGCGGCTCAAGTTTAAGGGCCCAAGATATCACCTCTGCTTTATTTCTGTTTCCTTTAATAACTTATCTTCTAGCACCCTTACACTTTGGTACGTTTCATATTTGCCAGCGGATCCCAGGCGCCCTACAATACAGCAACAAAGTGTGCACACTTTTTATAGTATAGTTCGGCACCCCGAATTTAGCATTATATGCATTGGTTCCGAATCATGTCTTTGGTCAATAGTTGGGTTGCCCGGCTCCTGTGCTTGCTACCTTACGTTCCGCTATATCGGCTAAGGTAGTAAAGGGAGAACTACTATGATTGTGCCCTGGTTTATCCAAAGGAGCACCTCGAGAGAAAAGGCGAAACCGATCATGATGCAGCGAGCCAGCCAAATTGCTCGAGAGGTTGCAAATTGTTGGAGATTTCTTCCGCGTTACACGAAGGATCAGCATTTCCCGATCAGATGCTTATAGCACTCTAGTTCGAAAACTAGGGGCTGCGTCAATTTTTTTGTTGTCGAACTCCTATGGCTAAGTGAGGGCGTTAAAGCCGAATAGTTTGGTTGCCTGGTTCGTTGCGCTGAACAACTCCTTCAAGGACCATATAATTGGATCAAGCTTGTTTAGATTCCATCCCGAACACCTCCGTACTACCTACGTGGGGGCAGAAGCCGACGACTGGCCAACCCTCTGATTTCATATAAACACGGCCGCACAAGAGGTAAAATTAAAAACATAACAATCATTATATTACAAACCCACTCTGTTTCACCATACAAGGCAAAGACAACATGAATGTATTCATTCAAAAATAATGTCACCTTACACTATGCTTTGCTACAATGCGAGACCCCTCCGGGACATCCATGAAATAGCGCTCGGGTGTGCGGTGCTCCTTGCCCTCTGGCGGCCCCCGGGCCAGCTCGACGGCATTCATCTTCGCCCACCACTTCTTGCAACGGGCGAAGGCCATACGAGCACCCTCAATACAGGCCGATGGCTTGACGATATCCAGCCGAGGACATGCGTCCACCATCCGCCTCATGAGTCTGAAGTAGCTGCCGGGCATAGCTTCGGCTGGCCATAGCCGGATTATCAAATCCTTCATGGCTAGTTCGGCCACCCTATGCAGCTCCACCAGCTGTTTCAGCTGATCGGTGAAGGGCACGGGATGCTCTGGCGCAAGATATTGCGACCAGAATAGCTTCTCCGTAGAGCTCCCTTCTTCGGCTCGGAAGAACTCCGCGGCGTCGGACACACTGTGCGGCAAATCAGCAAAACCCCCTAGAGAACTCCGAATCCGGGTTAGTAAAAGATACTTCCTCTTCGCATATTTGCTTTGCATACATAATGCCTTACTCGCAGCAACCTTCCTCGCCTCCTGGACCTCTTGGACGGCGCCCTGGGCCTCGTTCCGGGCCGTCTCCGCGCTCTGATGAGCCTTGGAGAGTTCGGCCTCTTTAGCCGACGTGTCACGCTCCAGGGTCTCACGCTTCTTCACCGCGTCATGGAGCTCTTGTTGACCTCAATGACCCGGGCCTTGAGCTTCTTACGGGCAGCCTGCTCCTTGACGGCCTTCCCCTCGGCTTCGCCCACGGCCTTTTTCAAAGCTTCTACCTCGTTCGTTGCTCCTATTTATATCAAGACACTTCGGTCAATATATAACATCCTACTCTTTCAGAATACTTCTTGGGTTATTACATACCTTGATTCTCCTAGAGCTGCCTCTTCACCTGGCCGAGCTCCTCCTCGGCCTACTCCAGCCTCTGCTTAAGTTTGGAGACTTTGGCAGCATGTGAGCCCGCGGCCAGCAGTGACGCCTGCATATGCATTCCAAACAAATTTAGTTAGTTCCCTGCAATAAAGGAATGATCCTCTGTCTGGCTTTTCTTTTCGAACATCGGACAGTGTCTCAGGGGCTACTGTCTATATGGGGATTTTCTCTTTTTCCGTCGCTTACCTCAAAACCTGTCAGTAGGCTGCTGCAGGCTTCGGTTAGTCCGCTCTTGGCAGACTGAACCCTTTCAATCACTGTGCCCATAAGAACATGATGCTCGTCCACAACGGAAGCGCCTCGTAGCGCTTCCAGCAGATCATCTGGTACCCATGGTTGGACAGGGGTCACTGGTGGAATAGGCATACCCCCTTCTTTCAAAGGAGGTTGTGTGCCGGATTCCGGAGCCGTATCGGTCTCTGGAATCAAGTCCGGTTGAGGGCCAAACCGAGTACGGCCCTTCTCCCCAGTCTCCTGGGGGATTGGTTCCCCCTGGTGTTCGGCGACTGGGGCTTCGCCTTCTGGCTCTTCTTGAGCCTCTCCCCGGCCTGCGAAGGTCCGTTGGGAGAGCACCTCGTCGTCCCCTTTGGCCTTGGGAGAGTAAGCGGCTAGCGATGTCTCGCTGGCCATCTCCTTTGGGTCCAACGAACCTCTTGATGAGGATCGTTGGCAGCTGTCGTGGGCCGGACTATAATAGCATGATTAACCATGACAATACAATCAAGAGGAGAGGCCAGATATACGGGTATGCATGAGTCACAGTACTTACGATGCGGTCCGGGGCTTAGTGCGAGCGCGACGCTCCGGACTGCTGTCGACGTCCCATGCGGGGTTATCCGCAAGGGAGCCCTTCCCCTTCTTGGGTGTCCTCGCCTCCAGATTCGTGGAGGCCGCCCTCTTCTTCTTTCCCTCCTCAGGGGGAGGGTTGTTCTGCTCCTCCTCCTCCTCTTCCTCGTCGTCGTCCTCATGGATGGAGGAATGGGTCTCTTCATCTTCGGACGTCACATCCGAAGCGCCCTTGCGATGGGGGCCACTTTTGGTCCCCTTGGCCTTTTTCTTGGCCTTCTTCTCCGGCGCCTTAGAAGGTGCCGACGCCAGCATCTTCGCTAAATGCAGGATGACTGGTTCTTCAGGTAGCGGAGCCAGACACTGGATCCGCTTCGCCCTCTCCATCCAGTCCTGAAGAAGGAATGATGATAAAAGCTTAGACATCACCCTTGAAATAAGCAAGAAGGGGATGCGTCAAAGATAACATACCTCGCTGGCGAGGTGGTTAATATCGTGCCCCTGGTCCGATTCTATGGCCGGCGGTTTCTCGTGGCCCTTAAAGATCAACTTCCAGGCACCTTCGTGAGTGGTTTCGAAGAGCCTCTTTAGGGTATGGTGCTTCTTCGGGTTGAACTTCCATAGAGGGCGGCTTCGGCTTTGGCACAGGAGAATCCGGTAAACTAGCATCACCTAGATTACATCGACAAGTTTGACATCCTTGTCCACCATGCTTTGAACGCGCGTCTGCAGCGCTATCAGCTCATCTGGCGAACACTAGTTCGGGCTCTTCTCGACCCAGCAGGTGAGCTGCATTGGGGCACCGGGGTTGAATTCGGCAGCTGCGGCCCAGTTGGTGCCATGGGGTTTTGTAATGTAGAACCATTGTTTCTACCATTCCTTGACAGTCTCCACGAAAGTGCTTTTCGGCCAGGAGACATTGGACAACTTACTCACCATGGCTCCTCCGCACTTCGCGTGCTGGCCATCCACCACCTTCGGCTTCACATTGAAGACTTTGAGCCACAACCCGAAGTGGGGTTGGATGCGGAGGAAGGCCTCACACACGACGATGAACGCTGAGATGTTGAGGAAGGAGTTCGGGGATAGATCATGGAAATCTATCCCGTAATAATACATCAGCCCGCAGACAAAAGGGTGGAGTGGAAACCCTAACCCGTGGAGGAAATGAGGGATGAATACCACCCTCTCGTTGGGATTCTGCGTGGGGATGATTTGCCCCTAGGCCGGCAGACGGTGGGCGATTTCCTTCACCAAGACCCGGCCGCCAGAAGCTCAGTAATGTCCTTCTCCTTGACGGAGGAGACCATCCACTTACCTCCAGATCCGGACATGGTTGAGTGCTAGCTTGAGTGGGAAGAAGATGAGAGCTTGGGTGCTGGAGCTCGAGATTGGAAGGGCGGAGGAAGAAATAAGGCGTGGAAGAAAAGGGGGAATTCTTATCCGCTTATAAAGGCAGTGAATATTGAACACCTCCCCGTTTGCCTCGAAACTCGCCTATTCCCAAGGCCTGTGTAAACATCACGGTTCGGTTACCCATGCCCGTATTGATGAGAATCCCGTAATAAGGGGACATGATCTCTGCTTTGACAAGACGTGACAATGGCAACCGCGTCCCGAAACGTGGAGCGGCAGATGAAAAACGATTCGGAATTATGACCGGGCAGACATGATGTCATGTTGTAAAATGTTGTCAGTGGATTGGACTCGTGGAAGTATTATATTCCCTCTGCGGTTGTGTGGTGTGTGTTACATGTCCGGATACAATCATTGCGTCTGAAGACTATCATGGAGTTCGGAAAGGGGAACCCTCCTTGCAATGCCAAAACAATCTGTGCGCCGGACTCCTCGTCATTGAAGCCAGGTTAAGGGGCTACTGGGGGAGTCCTGGACTAAGGGGTCCTCGGGCGTCCGGCACATATCCATGGGCGGTGATGGGCTGTCAAGACACGGCCCATGCAGTGTCCGGATAGGACTCTCCTTGGCATGGAAGGCAAGCTTGGCGATCAACTATGAAGATTCCTTTCTCTGTAACCGACCTCATGTAACCCTAGATCCCTCTTGTGTCTATATAAACCGGAGGGTTAGGTCTATAGGACCGAATACTCATTACCGTACTCATACATGCTATACTTCTAGGGTTTAGCCATTACGATCTCGTGGTACATCAACTCTTGAATACTCATATTCATCAAGATCAATCAAGCAGGAAGTAGGGTATTACCTCCATAGAGAGGGCCCGAACCTGGGTAAACATCGTGTCCCCTGTCTCCTGTTACCATCGACCTTCTACGCACAGTTCGGGACCCCCTACCCGAGATCTGCCGGTTTTGACACCGACAGGGTCCCTATGCAAGTTTTAGTTGTTATTAGGCAAATGGAAAACCAATGTTGGGCCTTGCTGGAAGAGTTTTATTCAAAGCGAACTATCAAGAGGGCCCATACCCCACACCGTGTTAGGGACGCAAAATCAAGGAACATAACACCAGTATGACGGAAACTAGGGCGACAAGAGTGGAACAAAACACCAGGCATAAGGCCGAGCCTTCCACCCTTTACCAAGTATATAGATGCATTAATTAAATAAGAGATATTGCGATATCCCATGATAACCATGAAACCCATGTCCCAACATGGAACAACCTGCAACTGCACCTGCAACTAGCAACGCTATAAGAGGGGCTGAGCAAAGTGGTAGCATAGCCAAACAACGGTTTGCTAGGAAGGGTGAAAAGGTTAGAGGCTATCATGGCAATTTGGGAGGCTTGACAAACAAGTGATAGGTAGTGCGACATAGCGATAACATCGAGACAACTAGCATAACAATGATAGTAGTGAGATCCAAGGTGTCAGTCATCTTGCCTAAAATCCCGCTTGGAAGAAGAACGAGTCCGTGAAGAAGATGAAGCCATGTAGTCGAACGAATCCTCACAATCGCAACGAAACAGGAACTATCGAGAAGGAGCACAACCGGAAAGAGGCAAACAACATGGTAAACACAAAACACATAAACATGACATGATGCTCAACCAAGTATGTGCATGAAAAGTCTACATGATGCTAATAATGGCAAGAGATGATGCATACAATAACAACACATCAAAGCTAGTTTAAATGAGGCCAGAAACAACATACAACAATTTTGGAAACTCCCCATATGCAAATTTCGAAATTGGTTCAGATCTGAACAAAACATTATGTTAAAGTTGTTAAACATCAAGTTAAAATGCACCAAGATGATCTACATGGTTTTCTAGTCAATTTACATATAAAGTTTGTTTAATTCGGAGCTACGGACTAGAAGATATGAGGAAAACAAGCCATACATGGCATTGATGCAAATGCAAGCAAAACAACATCACAAACACTCCAAAACAAGGATGCAACATGGCATGACTAAACTACATGCAAAACGCAGCAAGTTCATATAGAGCATACTCCAAATGGAGCAACGGTTCAACACATACACTCAATACAAGTTTCAAACACAATCTGCCCAAAACAACAACTAAGCACTTTGCAATCAAGGAAAGAACATGCTACAGGAAACATATGGGCATAAACACGACATGCACTCAAAGTCCAGGTTACAAGCTTCAAATAATATCAAGGTTCAGGTTCATAGGCATCAAGATTAAACCGATATGATCAAAGCAAAAGGCAACTTAATAACACAGATTATGACTTGGAGAAAAACATGGCATACATGTGAGCAGATATAACATGTTGACATGTTGGAGGCATGAAACAATGAGGCTACAGTGCAAGATCATGGCAAACAAAAGCATGGCATTGAAGTACAGGTTAAACATGGCAAAACATGATTACTAAGCATCTCCATATTAGCCCTAGATCAACGGCATTCATAAAGACAAGATTGCAAGTTCAAAACAGATTCTCAGAAGGAAATCTGGGAATGCAAAACAATAACATTATGATGCTGACTTTGGAGGCACATAACAGCAAGCTTAGATACTTTAATAATAATGCAAAAGACATGGACATGCAGTAGAGATGATATACTTCAAATTAGTCCAAGGGAACAAGTTCATATATAGCATGGAGTAATTACTATGATGCTTGCAAAAAGGAACATGCTGTTAACAAATTGAAAGATTTAGCATGATGGCAACTTGAGGGCAAGAAAGCGACAAAGTACAACAAGTTATATGGCAACTAAGGGCATGGCATCAAAGTACACATAATAAGGAGCAAATAACATCAAGGAATTATATACGTATGACTCAAAGACTAGTGGGAACCATCAAAACAAGTTTGAAAGTTGTAACAGTTTCAGCAAGTGTAAAACAACAACATCAACATGGCATATTTGCAAGCTTGGAACAGATGTCGTATGATGTCTAAAATTATCAAACTTGGCATGCGAACAAAGTTCTCATAGCATACTTCAAATCATGTAACTGGAGCATCTCCAAAAGAGGGATAGATCAATCAATATCAAGATCACAACATGGCATCATGAAGTTAACAGAAAACTAGAACATCATTTAGGCATGTTCATGGCAATGAAAACATACAGGACATATATGAGTCATCAAGAGGCATGACATGATAGAGCATAACATGGATATCGAAACATGTCAACTAGGCATCTCCAGATTATACATGGAATGGATGGTAGCACCAAGGCAAACATGGCAAGTGATGTGAATAGATTCAAACAGTAGAAAAACATGGCATGGCAGAAACATATTCATGATAGCATCTTTGTGTAACATCCCAAATTTTCAATTTGGAATGTTATACATAGGTCATCCATGCATATCATATTTTATTGCATTTCGTTCCATGATCCTTGAAATTCTAAGCAACTCAAGGACCCACGGAGAGAGTTGGGGATTTCACGTTTTTCATATTTGAATTTTTCTCAAATATCGAAATAGGGATCATTTTGGTTCTAATTATTTTTCTCTCCGAAAATATTTCATATTAAATATATGAGAGGGGATAATATGACTTCTCCAAATAAAGAAATATTGGAGGAAAAATATTAAAATCAAATAAGTATTTTATTTGGAATTTTATTGCTATGTTATTTGAATTAGGAAAAATGTGTGTTTTACAAAAATGCATTAGAGGCCCAAATAAATGTTCAATTTGTCCGCAATATTATTAGAGGACCGTGAAAATTTATTTCAGGATTTTTGGACTCTATTTAGTATTTCTTTTATTAGTTTTTCTATGGCAGGGTTATTTTAAAAAACTGAACCGACCTAACAGGCCATGTCCGTCCCGGACACCTCGCCTCGGCCGGCCCTTTAAAGGCCATGTCCTCGCCCCGCAAGCCCCGCCACCCTGCTCCCACAAACCCTAGCGCAGCCGCCGCCGTTCCCCATCGCCGCCGCCGTTCCCTTGCCCGCCGTGACGCCGCCTCCTGCGGGCGCCGCTATCACGCCGCTGCCGGAGCCGCCGCCCGCCACCACAGTTCCCGCCGTTGCCGAGGTAGCCGCCGCCGCTGACTCGGTTTTCTCAGAAAACCGTTGGTTTTTTTTGAAACCCTAGATCTAGTTTTTTTAGTTTCGGTTCATTTTTTCGGTTTAGTTAAATAGCGGACGTTCGTCCGTGCGTTCATTTTAACGAACGCTGTTTGTCAGTTAGCCGCAGACAGCGAAAGTTCGTTCGTTAGCCTGTTCGTCTCGTTTTATTTTCCAGGGTTTTTCCGCGATTATTCTCGATCGTGATTTCTGCCATGATCTTCGTTTTAGTTTATCTTTTCGCTCGTTTATCCAAATCAGGTGAAACAAGTGCCTAGATCTTCGTCTCGAAGCCCTCTTTCAGTTTAACCAACTTGAACAAGATTTTGGTACTGTAAAATTTGACTTTAGTCCAGATTAGTAAACAGATCTTGTTTCTTTCGTAGTTTGAGTTTCGTTGCTCCGTTTGATTTGATTCTTTTTGCAAACCGGAGTTCTTCAGTTGAACTTTCTGGTTAGATCTTCTTATTTGAGTTTTACCCGTGCATCTTTGCTTGATTGCTTATGTATGCTATTGTTTGTTTCCGATGGAGTTCTCGGAGTGCGAAGCGTGCTACTACGAGTCTTTAGGATTTGCAGATCATCAGCCAGGCAAGTAACACATTGATCATACCCCTTTATTACCCAGTTTTTATGCATTAGTTAAAACTCTCACCCATTGCATGAGTAGGATCTCTTAACTTGTGGGGTTTTGGGAAGTAGTTGATGAGGTAGAACCTATTGCCCTATTATTATCAAACCCTTGGGAGTTACTTTTACGTTATGCTTATATTGCCATGCTATGCTCATAGATGTGGATTGGGTTTGAGTGTATCCATGATAGATGTGAGTTTGTTAATTAATGGTTCAACTTAAGGTGGAAACTTTAATACACATCTGGGTGGATTTTTGGTATGGGCACCTAGAGAATCCAGTGCTGTCCTAGGATATCCCAGAGTACCCGTGTGATCATCCTACGGTCCTCCACCAAGGCTCAAAGGGATCATAATATTATTCATGCTAGAAACTTCCGTGTGCAGCCACAAGCTATTATGGGCTCTAGCATAGTTGAGTAGGTTGCATGACCTCTTTCAGTGATAGGCTAGCAGATGTAGGGGAAAGTAGGTGTAACTGTCTACCCAGAGCAAAGAGTTAATGTTTCTGAAAGACTGTGTCTCGGTCATCCGTTTCTCAAACACCATGTAGTGCGAGAAATCCAACGGAGGCGATCGAGTCTTGTGGGGAAAAGTGCGCAAACCTCTGCAGAGTGTATAAACTAATCATGATTAGCCGTGTCCCCGGTTATGGACATCTTGAATATCTGGTACTTGAATTATTGATTTCATCTCATCACTCTAAATTAATTTGTTGGGATGATAATGGTTACTTTAATTGGGATTGAGTTGGAGGAACCTTCTCAATTATGTTTCAACCACCATGATAGTTAAATAAAATATATTCCTTTGATGTAGGGAAAAATTGGCTTTTTGCAAAACCTTATAACCATAGAGCCTTCATCAGCCATATATGCATGTAGTGATAGCATTTATTCGTTAATTGCTCTACTGTGTTATATTACCAGCATATTCCATGTGCTGACCCGTTTTGGGCTGCAACATATCATGTTGCAGACTTTTCAGACGAAGAGTAAGGTGCTATAGGTCATTGTCATGCACTCAGCTATGCCGTTGGAGTTGATGGACTCACTTTATCTTCCAAGCCTTCTGATGTTATCGTATTTTAGATGGCCTTAAGCCATATTTATTGTAATAAGTTCTCTTTTGAGACATTCATTGTAATAAGTGTGTGATTGCTACTCTGTTATGAATCCTTCGAGTATTGTGTGTGTCAGCATTACCGATCCAGGGATGACACTGAACACAGATATTTGACCGTCTGAGGTCGAATCGCTACAAGATGGTATCAGAGCACACGTTGAATGTAGGACACGACCACTAAGATGAGCCATAGTTCACTCTTCTCTACTCATTTCTAACTCCTCTCCATTTTCTACTCTTTAGGATGGTGGACTCAAGGAACAAGTTTGCACAACCGGATGAAGACACACCCTTTGGACGACACTTGAAGGAAGTCACTAGGTACCTGAACATCGGAATACCAAGCTTCACCGGGACCTACATCGCCACTTTACCAGAAGAGGAGCGCTGGATGATTCCAGTTCAAGTTCCAGGAAGGACATTCACGTCAGTCACTGAGCCCATAGAGTTTTCCTTTGATGCACCAACCTGGAGTTTAGGAAAGAGCATGGCAGCCCACATCGCCATGGGACACATTGGCGAAGTTTACCACAAGGAGCTTAAGGACACTATCTACCAGATATGTGGGCACCGATATGAGCAATGGGAGATGACCAGCACCAGGAGAGATATGTCCATTGCAGCTTTTTTCCCAGGAGTTAAACCAACACATTCACCAACAGGAGAACCAGATGTGCGCAGGCATGATAGATTTGAAGAAGGCGATGACCAGGAACATGGAGCTAGAAGAGGAACTCAAGTCTACACGCTACGGATACAAGGAGGAAATTGCAACACTTGTGGAGAAGAATGACGACCTGACAAGGAAGCTAGGAGTATTCATGGGAGACCCCGCGCCAGGAGGAGAAGACAACGAGCCCAAGGAAATTTGTTCTGAAGACTACATCATCATCGACGACACCGATTCTGACCCTGATGGTAGTGATGATGATTATGAAGACGAAGCTAGAGCGGATATCATGGAGTCTTCCACTGATCAAAATTTCTAGATGACCACCGTATGATTAGTAGTATTTCCCCCATGTATATAGTAGTAGTCCGAGCACTTTTGTAACGATAGTTATAGACCAATTGTATGCCCTTGCTTGATTGATTGAGTGATATGATATGATTGTGTGTTGTCTCATGTGCATATGGGTAGTGTTTCCTCACTAGACCTCATTTCTATTCTAATCTCTCCCCTCTAAACCCATCAGATGCCTCCGAGACGTGACACCGGATTTGTCTTTCCATCGGAAATCACCCAGTTAATCCAGCAGCAGAATTCCTTGATGCACATATTAGTCCAGAACCAGGGCAACAATAACAACAACAACAACCCGCCGCCACCACCTCCAGTTGACAACTTAGCCCATTTTCTAAGGTTGCAGCCGCCGGTGTTTTCCAGTAGCACCGAGCCAATAGTTGGTGATGACTGACTACGCAGGATTGGAAGGGAGTTGACCACCGTAGGTTGCACAGATGCTGAGAAGGTGCGTTTTGCCGCACATCAATTGGATGGACCCGCAGCCTCATGGTGGGAGAATTACACAACCACTTTCCCTATAGCCAATATCACTTGGGATCAGTTTCAGCAAGCATTCCGCACTGCACATGTCTCAACTGGAGCTATGAACATGAAAAAGCGTGAGTTTCGCAACTTATGCTAGGGAAACCGCACTGTGGCTCAGTACGTAGATGAGTTTAGTAAGTTAGATCGCTATGCCCCAGATGATGTGGCCACAGATGCCGCAAAACAGGAGAAGTTTATGGAAGGGTTGAATGATGAGATGAGCATGCAGTTTATGGTGGCGACATTCGCTAACTACCAGGAGCTGGTAGATAGGGCCCTTTTGATTGAAGGGAAGCAGCAACAGATTGAGAGCCGCAAGAGGAAGTATGGACAAGGAAAGTACAATTCTGGAGCTCAGCAGAAGCCCCGTTTCACCCCGAACTCGGGAGGATATACCCATAATCATGAAGGCCACACCCATAATGGAGGGAGTTCGCATAACCACAATGGCCCCAAAAATGGGAATGGGAATAGAGCAAACAGCAATCAGAACTGCTCCAATCCAGCCACACCCGCCAAGGACTTAAGTCACATTACTTGTTTCAAGTGCGGGAAGACTGGACACTATGCCACTGAGTGACCTAAAGTGAAGAATGGGAATGGCAATGGAAGCTCTGGGAAGAAGCCCAACCCTTTCAACAGGGAACAAGTGAACCACGTGAACATGGAGGAGGTTGAAGAGCAGCCTGATGCAGTTGTCGGTAAGTTTTTGGTTAAGTCATTTTCTACAATTGTTCTTTTTGATACTGGTGCATCACATTCATACATTTCAAGGGGATTCGTGGATAAATATAAGTTGCCCACCAAAGTACTTAGGACACCTATGTTAGTAAGCTCACCAGGAGCGGAGTATATAGCAAGTCAAGGATGTTTTCAGATGCCATTGACCATTAGAAGCCATGTTTTCCCCTCAGACCTGATAATTTTGGAGTCACAAGGATTGGATGTGATACTAGGAATGGATTGGCTATCGATGTATGGGGGAAGCATCGGTTGCGCCAGTAAGTCGATTTTACTTACCACCCCAGAGGGAAAAAGGATCAAGTATGTATGCAAGCATGCGTCTAGGAGGACTCAAGTAAATTCTCTCTCGAGAGTTGTTCAGGAGGAAGTGCCTGTAGTGAAGGATTACCCAGATGTATTTCCATAGGAGCTACCAGGCATGCCGCCAGATCGAGACATCGAGTTTTTGATAGAGTTGTTGCCAGACACCGAACCGATATCGAAGAGACCATACTGGATGCCCGCAAATGATCTGGAAGAGATCAAGAAACAGATTAAGGCGTTGTTGGAGAAAGGTTACATTCGACGAAGTTCATCACCATGGGGAGCCCCAGTGCTCTTGGTTGAGAAGAAGGATGGATCCTTAAGAATGGTTGTCGATTATTGGGTGCTGAATGAAGTGACGATCAAGAACAAATACCCACTGCCGATGATCAATGATTTATTTGACCAGCTACAAGGAGCTAAAGTGTTTTTGAAGATTGATTTGCGATCGGGATACCACCAGCTGAAGATCCGAGAAAAGGATATACCAAAGATAGCTTTGACCATAAGGTATGGGTTGTATGAGTATACGGTTATGTCATTCAGATTGACTAATGCCCCTGCCTATTTCATGAGTACAATGAATAAGGTACTCATAGAATTCTTGGATAAGTTCGTCGTAGTGTTCATTGATGATATCTTGGTGTACTCGAAGAATGAAGAAGAACACAAGGAGCATTTACGTTTGGTTCTCGAGAAGCTCAGGGAACATCAGTTATATGCCAAGTTCAGCAAATGAGAATTTTGGTTGAAGGAAGTTGTATTTCTTGGACATGTTATATCAGGAGAAGGTATAGCAGTGGATCCTACTAAGGTTCAGTCATTCACTGAGTGGTTGGCACCCACCTCAGTTGGAGAGATCCGCAGTTTTCTTGGCTCACGGGATACTATCGGAGATTCATTGAAATTTTTTCCAAGATTGTGAAGCCTATGCCAGTATTGTTGAAGAAGGATACCGAGTTCCATTGGACTGAACAAGGTGAAGCAAGTTTCCAGGAGTTGAAGAAACGCTTGGTTACAGCCCTAGTGCTGATTCTGCCGGATATACGCAAGGATTTCCAAGTGTATTGCGATGCCTCTCACCTAGGACTTGGAGGAGTACTTATGCAAGACGGGAGAGTTGTTTCATATGCCTCACGTCAGCTTCGACCACATGAGTTGAATTATGCCATGCATGATTTGGAGTTAGCAGTTGTAGTGCATGCGCTCAAGACCTGGAGGCATTTTCTTATTGGAAACCGTTGTGATGTGTACACGGATCACAAGAGTTTGAAGTACATTTTCACTCACAAGGAGTTGAACCTCAGGCAGAGGAGATGGTTGGAACTCATAAAGGATTATGATATGAAGTTGCACTATCATCCAGGCAAGGCCAATGTTGTAGCTAACGCTTTGAGCTGCAAGAGTTATGCCAATACGCTCGTGAGCGGAGGATTACTAAAGGAGTTAGCCGAGGATCTCAGAGAGCTTCATTTGGAGATAGTCCCTAGAGGTTTTGTTGCAGCATTGGAGGTTCAGTCAATGTTATTGGGAAAGATTCGAGAAGCCCAGAAGGATGACAAAGAAATTGCCGAGATAAAGGAGAAGATGAGTGAAGGAAAAGCCAAAGATTTTTGTGAGGATGAGCACGACACCCTGTGGTTTGAGGACCGTGTATATGTCCCCAATAATGCCGAGATCAGGAAGTTGATACTTCAGAAAGCGCATGACTCGCCATACTCAATACACCCCGGAAATACCAAGATGTATTTGGATTTGAAGGAGCGTTTCTGGTGGACTGGAATGAAGAAGGATATTGCCGAGTATGTAGCCGTATTTGATGTATGTCAAAAGTGAAGGCAGAACATCAGAAGACAGCAGGATTACTGGAGCCTATGCCGATACCCGAATGGAAGTGGGACAAGCTTGGCATGGATTTTATCACTGGATTGCCCAAGACCCAATCGGGATATGATTATATCTGGGTAGTAGTGGATCGCTTCACCAAAGTAGCTCACTTTATCCCAGTGAAAACCACTTATACAAGCGTGAAGTTGGCCAAGATATATATGACCAGGATCGTATGTCTGCACGGAGTTCCGAGGACCATTGTATCAGATAGAGGAACACAATTTACTTCAAAGTTTTGGCACCACCGCACTGGACTTTGGGTACTAGGTGGAGTTCAAGACAACTTTTCATCCATGAGCATGTATGGATGGGCCGAGAGAGTTAATCAGATTCTGGAGGACATGTTGAGAGCTTGTGCACAAGATTATGGATCTAGTTGGGATGACAATTTTCCCTACGCGGAGTTCTCATACAACAATAGCTACCAGGCCAGTTTGAAGATGGCACCTTTCGAAGCTTTGTATGGACGAAGGTGCAGAACACCATTGATGTGGGATGAAGTTGGTGACCGCTAGTTGTTTGGACCGGATTTGATTAAAGAATCACAAGAGAAGGTTAAGCTGATTCGAGATAGACTGAAGGTAGCTCAGTCCAGGCAGAAGAGTTATGCAGACTCAAAACGCAAGGAGGTAGTCTATGAAATTGGAGACAGAGCATATCTTTGTGTGTCACCTCTGCGAGGAGTTAAACGCTTTGGAGTAAAGGGAAAGTTAGCCCTGAGGTTTGTAGGACCATACTGAGTTTTGGAACGTATGGGAGAGGTAGCCTACAAGTTGGAGTTACCCGAAGGACTGTCAGGAGTTCATAATGTGTTTCACGTTTCCTAGTTGAAGAAGTGCCATGCAGAGTTGGCTGATATCCCTCTGAGAGATACAGTGCCCCTGGAAGCAATTCAGTTGGATAGTGATCTGACCTATGAGGAGAAACCAGTAAAGATTCTCGAGTTTGCGAGCCGAGTTACACGCAGCAAGGTTATCAAGTTTTGCAAAGTTCAGTGGAGCCACCATACCGAGGATGAAGCCACCTGGGAACGAGAGGATGATCTACGCAAAGACCACCCACACCTATTTTCTAGCCAACCCAAATCTCGAGGACGAGATTCGTCTTAAGGGGGGTAGGTTTGTAACATCCCAAATTTTCAATTTGAAATGTTATACATAGGTCATCCATGCATATCATATTTTATTGCATTTCGTTCCGCGATTCTTGAAATTCTAAGCAACTCAAGGACCCACGGAGAGAGTTGGGGATTTCACGTTTTTCATATTTGAATTTTTCTCAAGTATCGAAAGAGGGATCATTTTGGTTTTAATTATTTTTCTCTCCAAAAATATTTCATATTAAATATATGAGAGGGGATAATATGAATTCTCCAAATAAAGAAATATTGGAGGAAAAATGTTAAAATCAAATAAGTATATTATTTGGACTTTTATTGCTATTTTATTTGAATTAGGAAAAATGTGCATTTTTCAAAATTCCACTAGAGGCCCAAATAAATGTTCACTTTGTCCGCAATATTATTAGAGGACCGTGAAAATTTATTTCAGGATTTTTGAACTCCGTTTAGTATTTCTTTTATTAGTTTTTCCGCGTCAGGATTATTTTAAAAAATGAACCGACCTAACGGGCCGTGTCCGTCCCGGACACCTCGCCCCGGCCAGCCCTTTAAAGGCCGAGGCCTTGCCCTTGACCAGCCACCCGCCCCCATAAACCCTAAGCGTCGCCGCCGCCATTCCCCCACATGCTTGTGCCGCCCATGCTTGCCGGCCGTCTGAATTCCCCGCCGAACCGCCGCCCGCCGCCACCGATCCTGCCGTTGCCGAGGTAGCCGCCGCTGCCGTCGGTTTTCTCGGGAAAACCATCGATTTTTTTCGAAACCCTAGATCTAGTTTTTTTAGTTTCCGTTCATTTTTTTCAGTTTGGTTAAATAGCGGACGTTCGTACGTACGTTCATTTTAACGAACGCTGTTCGTCAGTTAGCCGCAAACAGCGAACATTTGTTTGTTAGCCTGTTCGTCTTGTTTTATTTTCCAGGGTTTTTCTGCGATTATTTTCGATCGCGATTTCTGCCCTGATCTTCGTTTTAGTTTATCTTTTCGCTCGTTTATCTAAACCAGGTGAAACAAGTGCCTAGATCTTCGTCTCGAAGCCCTCTTTCCGTTTAACCAACTTGATCAAGATTTTGGTACTATAAAATTTGACTTTAGTCCAGATTAGTAAATTGATCTTATTTCTTTCGTAGTTTCAGTTTCGTTGCTCCGTTTGATTTGATTCTTTTTGCAAAACAGAGTTCTTTAGTTCAACTTTCTGGTTAGATCTTCTTATTTGAGTTTTAACAGTGTATCTTTGCTTGATTGCTTATGTATGCTATTGTTTGTTTGCGATAGAATTCCTGGAGTGCGAAACGTACTACTACGAGTCTTTAGGATTTGCAGATCATCAGCAAGGCAAGTAACACATTGATCATACCCCTTTATTACCCATTTTTTATGCATTAGTTACAACTCTCACCCATTCCATGAGTAGGATCTCTTAACATGTGGGATTTTGGGAATTAGTTGATGAGGTAGAACCTATTGCCCTGTTATTATCAAACCCTTGGGAGTTACTTTTATGTTATGCTTATATTGCCATGCTATGCTCGTTGACGTGGATTGGGTTTGAGTGTATCCATGACAGATGTGAGTTTGTTAATTAATGGTTCAACTTAAGGTACAACTTTAAGACACATCTGGGTGGATTTTTTGTATGGGCACTTGGAGAATCCAGTGCTGTCCTAGGATATCCCGGAGTACCCGTGTGATCATCCTACGGTCCGCCACCCAGGCTCAAAGGGATCATAAGATTATTCATGCTAGAAACTTCCGTGTGCAGCCACAAGCTATTATGGGCTCTAGCATAGTTGAGTAGGTTGCATGACCTCTTTCAGTGGTAGGCTAGCAGATGTAGGGGAAAGTAGGTGCAACTGTCTACCTAGAGGAAACAGTTAATGTTTCTAAAAGACTGTGTCTGGGTCATCCGTTTCTCAAACACCATGTAGTGCGAGAAATCCAATGGAGGCGATCGAGTCCTGTGGGGAAAAATGCGTAAACCTCTGCAGAGTGTATAAGCTAATCATTATTAGGCGTGTCCCCGGTTATGGACATCTTGAGTATCTGGTACTTGAATTATTGATTTTATCTCATCACTCTAAATTAATTTGTTGGGATGATAATGATTACATTAATTGGGATTGAGTTGGAGGAACCTTCTCAATTATGTTTCAACCACCATGATAGTTAAATAAAATATATTCCTTTGATGTAGGAAAAAATTTTCTTTTTGCAAAACCTTATAACCATAGAGCCTTCATGAGCCATATATGCAAGTAGTGATAGCATTTATCCGTTCATTGCTCTATTGTGTTATATTGCCAGCATATTCCATGTGCTGACCCATTTCGGGCTGCAACATATCATGTTGCAGACTTTTCAGATGAAGAGTAAGGTGCGCTAGGTCGTTGTCATGCACTCAGCTATGTCGTTGGAGTTGATGGACTCACTTTATCTTCCAAGCCTTCTGCTGTTATCTTATTTTTGATGGCCTTAAGCAATATTTATTGTAATAAGTTCTCTTTTGAGACATTCGTTGTAATAAGTGTGTGATTGCTCCTCTGTTATAAATCCTTCGAGTATTGTGTGTGTCAGCATTACCGATCCAGGGATGACACTGAACACAGAGATTTGGCCGTCTGAGGTTGGACCGCTACACTTTGCAAGCTCATGTCACTCACCACAAAGAATTTTATGGCATCACAAGGTAACGAACAGTAAGAAGACACATTTATGAAGCTAAAAATGGTAATGGCATGGATCACTAGCAGAACACATGGCAAAAATGAACTTCCTGTTAATATACTGACAGCAACAATATTTAGCAAAAATAGAGCATGGTAATGACAAGCTACATTACCCCATAATTAGAACTAGAGACTTGAATGGATAGATCATAACCATATCTTAAAAACACTCTTACTAAACTTCATCAAAGTATGCATGGATCTACTTGTGGCAACAAGTAAACATAGCAACATAATGTAATAGGAAAAGACTTAGCAGAAATCACAGTCGCAGAAATCAGCAAACATCGAGTAGCTAACTTCACAAGCTTGTGCTAGTCACCACAAGGCACATAAAAATACATGAATTGCACCACTGTAAAGATGGCAGGAATATGCTCCCAAAACACACAAAATGCTACGAAAAAGACAAATCAGCAAGTTATGACAATCTTCAGCAGGTTATATCATTTAGCACTTTTGCAATGAGGATTAAGGCATCAATATGGACAGTAACTTGCATGCAAATGAAACTAGCATGTAGAGCATCACGAGACGAACATTTCAATATATCATATGCACAAATTGGAGCCACGAGCATGGAGATATGACATGTCAAAGAGTGTCACATGATATAGATATTTCAGGACTCGAGAAAAAATCACCTCCGGATCTAGGGTTGACCTGGGCACGGAAGTCGAGGCGGCGGCGGATCTCGCTGGAGACGGCGTGGAGGTGGCCGGAGGAAGCGGGGAGGCGGCCGGAGATGGCGGGGAGGAGCCAGAGGAGGTCGGCGGCGACCGGATCCGGCCGGCTCCGTGGCTGATTCTGGCGATTAGCGGGGCGATCGGGTGACGGGCAGCGTGGACGGCGGCGAGGCGGAGGGGTGGCGGCGAAGGCGGCGGCGACCGGGTGCCGGTGGCAGCACGGGGAGCCGGGCCGAGGAGGGCCTCCCGCGGGCTCGGGCGGGCCGCGGTGGCGGGGTCGGCAACGCGCCACATGGCAGCTCCTGATTGGCTGCGGGGTCGGCAGCGGACGCGTCTGATAATCCCCAAGTGCAGGGAATCATCGTAGCAATTCCCAATGGTGGAAGTGATAAGTATGGAGTGTCGAACCCACGAGGAGCTAAAGGTAAGATCAATATTCTCTCAAGTCCTATCTGCCATAGATACTACTCTACGTACACCGAACGTTTGCTTCCAACTAGAAACGAGAGATAAAACTACGTTGTGGGTATGAAGAGGATAACTTTGCATGATATCGGAGAGCTAAAATATAAAAGTAGGTGTTGTTATCATAAAGTTAGAATATATTACTAAATATTATAAATAGCGAGTGTGGAATAATGATGGGTCGGTGTGCGGAATTATCCTAGGCAATCGTTAACAAGACCGATAGTCGTCATTGCAATTTCATATGAGGGAGAGGCATAAGCTAACATACTTTCTCTTATTGGATCATATGAACTTATTATTGGAACTCTAGCAAGCATCCGCAACTACTAAAGATCATTAAGGTAAAACACAACCATAGCATTAAAGAATCAAGTCCCCTTTATCCCATACGCAACAACCCCCTTACTCGGGTTTATGCTTCTATCACTCAAGCAACCCACTATAAGCGAATCATAAACATATTGCAACACCCTACAGCGGGAATCCCTCACGCTTGCGCGACACGGAGGGCACAATAGGACAACACCAAAATAAAACATACAACTCATACCAATCTATATCATCAATCAACCTAAAGACAAAGGATATCTACTCAAAACATCATAGGATGGCAACACATCATTGGATCATAATATGTGGCATAAAGCACCATGTTCAAGTAGGGATTACAGCGGGGTGCGGGAGAGTGGACCGCGTAAAAGATATGAGGATGGTGATGATGGTAGTGATGTTGATGAAGACGATCATCGCGGCGATGATTCCCCTCTCGATGGCACTCCGCAAGACCACCGAGAGAGAGGAGGAGAGGTTCTCCACCTTGTGCTTCCTCCTCCATGGCCTCCCCCTGGATGGGGAGAGGTTCTCCCTCTGGATCTTGGCCCTCATGGCGATGATGGCCCCTCCGGGATCCTCCTCCATGGCCTCCGGTGATGATGGCCCCCTCTGACAGGGTGCCAGAGAGGGCCTAGATTGATTTCTCGTGGTTACAGAGCCTTGCAGCGGTGGAACTTCTGTTCTAGGTTATTTTCCGAAGGTTTCTATATTTATAGGAGCGGATGGCGTCAAGAAAAATTCAGGGGGGCCCCGAGGCAGCCACGAGATATGGGGGCGCGCCCTAGGGGGTGGGTGCGCTCCCACCCTCGTGGGGCCCACGGGACTCCCCTGTAGTAGATTTTTGTTCAAGTATTTTTTATATTTTCCATAAAAGTTCTCCGTTGATTTTCATCGCATTCCTAGAACTATTATTTCTGCACAAAAGCAACACCACGGTAGTTCTGCTGAAAACAACGTCAGTCCGGGTTAGTTCTAATCAAATCATACAAAAATCATATAAAACTATTGTAAACATGGCATGAATACTTCATAAATTATAGATACGTTGGAGACATATCAGCATCCGCGCGCGGGGGTTGGATGTGTCCGGCGGTGCGAGGAGGAGAAGAGCTAGGGTTTGCCCGTGAATTTTAGGGGGAGAGGCATATTTATAGGTAGAGGGAGCTAGAAGAGTCCAAATGAGGTGTGGTTTTCGCCCACACGATCGATCTAACGACGGAGAGCATGGAGTGGGTTTAGATGAGCTAGTGGGCTACTGTGGAGGGGTGCTAGGCTGCAAAGAGAAGGGGGTTTCAGTTAACCATTGGGGCATCACACGACCTCCAAATGGAACGAAATTTGACAGGCGGTCTACCGGTGATGTACTAAGGCCACTCGACAAATCTCGGCCCAATTCCGAGTACATTTTTCTCCCGCTCACGAAACAAGGTTTGAGAGGTGCAACGGGTGCATGGAGAGTGTCTGATTCCGAAACGGACAACGGAGAAAGAGACCGGACCCAAGTTTTGAATAACATGATGATGCAATGCACATGATGACATGGCAAGATGCAACACACAAGCGAATGCCATGGCAACAACATCGAATAACTGGAAGACACCTGGCGCATCGGACTCGAGGCATTACAGCCTGGGTGAGCACAACCCACCAGGGCGCGCCTGGGCTCCTTGCCGCGCCCAGGTGGGTTGTGCTCACCTGGTGGGCCCCTATGGTATTTATTTGGTCCAATATTCCATAAAAAAATCTTCATGAAGTTTCAGCTTGTTTGGAGTCGTGCAGAATAGGTAGCCTGACATAGCTTTTCCAGGTCCAGATTTCCAGCTGCCGAAATTCTCCTTCTTTGTGTATACCTTGCATATTATGAGAGAAAAGGCATTAAAATTACTCCAAAAAGCATTATTATGGGTAAAAAATCTTAAATAATAGTGAGAAAACATGATGCAAAATGGACGTATCAACTCCCCCAAGCTAGACCTCGCTTGTCCTCAAGCGAAAACTGAAATCGAAAATCATGTCCACATGCTTTGAGAGAGAGGTGTCGATGAAAACAAAATATGGACATAGAAGCATCATGTTCATTATTATAACAGCAACAAATTTAAACATAAGACTTTTATCATAGAACTTTTATCATAGACTTCTCATGAATAAGTGACAATTCATCACACAATTGAAGTATAAAGCAAAAACTCTATACAAACCAACAAACTATGTTCTCAGTCAACTTTGCAACTACAATTCATCATCTTTTCAGGAAGGGTCACGTATCGGAGACTTTAGGCAAGTCCACATACTCAACCATCAGATAGTCTTCTATGATTGCTAACACTCACTGCGTACACATGAGCAAAACGTTTCAACTGGACACAAAGAAAGATAGGGGCTTATAGTTTCGCCTCACAATGTATTCACCTCAAGGGTGATGTCAACAATAATAACTCATGCTATCTATATTCAGCTGGACATATGTGCCTAGATCTTTCCTCACCACATGATGCTTGCCAAAGGATAAAAAAAGGGATAGAAGGAAAACTTTGACTCTTTGCATAAAACTAAATACATAAAAGTCAAGATAGGCCCTTCGAAGAGGGAAGCACAGGTTGCCATGCGCTTATTTGTTTGTATGCTCAATCCCTTAGTGCAACAGAACATCACGTTGTATTGCCCCTTGTGATAGCGACCTTTATTATGCAGTCAGTCGCTTTTATTCTTCACCATCGCAATTCGTGCAACGCTCAATTTTCTCTTACACTAAATGATCTCACACTTTTAGAAGCAATTTTTATTGCCTTTTTGCATCGATGACAACTTACTTGAGGGATCTTGCTCAATCCCTGGGTAGGTATGGTGGACACTTGAAAATAAGATTTGGGTTTAAGGGTTTTTGGATGCACAAGTAGTATCTCTACTTAGTGCGGAAATTTTAGCTAGCAAAGATAGGGGGCAAGCACCACAAAGGATCTATGACAATATGACTATTATGTGAATATAAACAAATATAAACCATTAAGTTGTCTTCCTTGTCCGAAGTCAACAATTTTGGCATAATATTTTGATCAGGGCTCACAATCACAAAAGATTTCTAGGATAGTATATTGATATGTGAATCTTCTCTTCCCTTATTAATTCTTTCATGAGTTGCATCATCGACTAATGTTATGTTTGTCAATCTCTAAAAAAAAATTCTACTTATACTTTTCCTTATGTGGTGACATCACCTACCATAAGATTAGTATATGATCTTTTCTTCATTTATTTCCTTTTTCTTTTTCTTTTAGTTGCAACATGAAAGTAAAGAAAGTAAGAACTCAAACTAAACTTTATTATATTACTTGCACACGATTACAAGGATAGGTCACTAAGCAAACTCTCAAAGAAGAAAGGATCGAACTAAACTTTTATTTATCTAAAGCAAAAGATCGAACTAAAATAAGTAAAGGCAAAAAGATAGTGGGATGATACGATATCGGGGCACCTCCACCAAGCTTGGTGAAACCCAAAGGGAGTGCCTATACCCGATACTCAATTCTCCTTTGGTGGTGAAGAAGATGATGGTGGTGATGAAGCGATCCTATCATTAAGAATCAAGAGATTCTCCAAACGACGGATGACGCTCCAGAGATGGATGATATGCTCTTGATGCACAATATTTTCGCGAGTAAGATACTTATTTTGTATCTGAACTATTTCAATGATGCAAAAGGCTTCAATCTCAGCAGGGGTAGCAAGGTAAGGCTTAAGGATATCTTCTTCTTCCTCCTCGGCCGGTAGTGCTTGTTCTGCCACCGAAGGTGGATCCACGGTAGCCTCCTTGCCCTTGTCTCTCTTGATGACGTCCATGGGTTCCTCCCTCCTCAGCTCGATCTTCATCAACGAAGCATCTTATTCCATGTTGTTGGAGGAGGGGGAAGTCATGATGCCTGGCTTGATAAATCTGACCGAAAACAATAAGAAAAGAGAACAGAGGATTTCTCCGCAATACAGTGATCAACAAGTTCGGGAAGTATATATAGATTTTTTATCTTGGGGGGCAAGCAAGCTGTAGAAAAATGGAGTCCGGAAGGTATCCCAGGTAGGCACAATCCACCTAGGCACGCCAGGCAAGCCTGGCGCGCCCTGGTGTCTTGTGCCCACCAGGGTATGCTTCCTGGAAGTTTCTTATTTTCCTATTTTTCTAAATATTCCAAAACTGACAAATTATATTTTTGCGGATTTTTCGGAGTCCGTTTACTTACCGTATCACTTACCTCCTTATTTTCGCGATTCATGAGTGTTCTGGAAGGACTCTTTTATGTGTTCTTCCGGTGTCAAAGTTTGGATAATATTACTTTCAACATTAATGGGCGTACCTGAGATATAATGTTTTATTCGTTGCCCATTGATAACCTTCGGGTTAGTACCTTCAGAATTATTTATTTTGATGGCTCCGGACCGATAAACTTCCTCGATAACATAGGGGCCTTCCCATTTTGCGAGGAGTTTTCCTGCAAAGAATCTGAAACGAGAGTTGTACAAAAGAACATATTCTCTGACTTTAAACTCACGCTTTTGGATTCTTTTGTCATGCCATCTTTGAAATTTTTCTTTGAATAATTTTGCATTTTTGTAAGCTTGGGTTCTCCATTCATCTAATGAGCTAATATCAAATAACCTCTTTTCACCAGCAAGTTTGAAATCATAATTGAGTTCTTTGATTGCCCAATATGCTTTATGTTCTAACTCAAGAGGCAAATGAGAAGCTTTTCCATAAACCATTTTATATGGAGACATACCCACATGATTTTTGTATGCTGTTCTATAAGCCCAAAGTGCATCATCTAATTTCCTAGACCAATTCTTCCTGGACCTATTGACAATCTTTTGCAAAATTAATTTTATTTTGCTATTTCTAAGTTCAACTTGACCACTAGACTGAGGATGATAAGGTGATGCAATTTTATAGTTAACATCATACTTGGCAAGCATTTTATGTAAAGCACCATGAATAAAGTGTGAACCACCTTCAATCATTAAATATCTAGGGACTCCAAACCTTGGGAAAATAACTTCCTTCAGCATCTTAATAGAGGTGTTGTGATCAGCACTACTGGTTGGAATAGCATCTACCCATTTAGTAACATAATCAATAGCAACCAAAATATGTGTACACCCATTAGAGGAAGGAAAATGTCCCATGTAATCAAATCCCCAAACATCAAATGGTTCAACAGCAAGTGAGTAGTTCATAGGCATTTCTTGATGCTTACCGATATTACCTATTCTTTGACATTCATCACAAGATAAGACGAACTTATGGGCATCCTTGAAGAGAGTAGGCCAATAAAATCCAGATTGCAATACCTTGTGAGCAGTTCTATCTCCAACATGATGCCCTCCATAGGCTTCAGAGTGACATTTCCATAGGATTTGTCCCTGTTCATGCTCAGGTACACAACGTATAATAATACCATCTAGTCCATCTTTATAAACATGTGGGTCATCCCAAAAGTAATGTCTTAAATCATAGAAATTTTTTCTCTTTTGTTGGTATGTAAAGCTAGGTGGTAAATATTTAGCAAAAATGTGATAAGCATAATCAGCATACCAAGGAGTACTGTAAGCAATTTATTGCTGCTAACTGCTCAACAGGAAAACTATCATCAATAGGTAGCGGGTCATCAGGCAAATTTTCAAGCCTAGATAAATTATCAGCTACGGGGTTCTCAGCTCCTTTTCTATCAATGATATGTAAATCAAATTCTTTTAACAAGAGAACCCAACGAATAAGTCTAGGTTTAGCATCTTTCTTTTCCATAAGATATTTAATAGCAGCATGGTCTGTGTGAACAGTTACTTTGGAATCAACAATATAAGGTCTAAATTTATCCCAAGCAAACACCACTGCTAGGAATTCTTTTTCAGTAGTAGCATAATATCGTTGAGCACTGTCTACAAGAATAAAGTTGCGTAGTAGAAATCACCCCTGTGGTATTTATTTGCTCCAATATGCCTCAAATATTCCATAAAAAATCTCCGTGAAGTTTCAGCTTGTTTGAAGTTGTGCGGAATAGGTAGCCTGACGTAGCTTTTCCAGGTCTAGATTTCCAGTTGCCGGAATTCTCCCTCTTTGTGTATACCTTGCATATTATGAGACAAAAGGCATTTTAATTACTCCAAAAAGCATTATTATGGGTAAAAACATCTTAAATAATAGTAAGAAAACATGATGCAAAATAGATGTATCATCGCGCCGCGCCCGGCGCAACCGCATGCACGCGAACGTGCGTGATCGTGTGCCGGCCCCAAACACTGGCAGCGCGCATGGAGGGACGAGGGAAGAGCACCCGGTGGGACACGAGACCAGAGCGCGCACGGCGGGACGCGAGCAGAGCGCGCCGCGGCCGCCTGAACCACAAGCAACCACACACATAGAGCAGTTGAACACGCAGGAAATGGTCGCCTACAACCGGCCGACGGTTGCGTCGCTGCGTAGAGAACAGCCGTGGGCTACTACCTCCATCTAGTCTATAGTCCCCTTTATATTCTATGCCATACTTTGCCCTCAAATTTAACCAACAAAATGTTAATGCATGTTATAAAAATTATATAATTGGAAACTATGTTCAAATACGAATCCAACTATATAATCCTTGGTGACATGCATTCGTATTTTATTAGTTAAATCATACTTATAAACTAGGACGGGGGTATAGTAGGTAATCAAATCGCAAATGTGTTTTTATTAACCGTATGTGTACGTGGCCTTTCGTCCTCCTCTCGCACGTCTTGTCACCCCGCTGCTGCAGACGGCTTCAACGCAAGCTTGCGCAGCGCGTGGCAGCGTTCTTTTGGCCAAACCGTGGCGCCAATGAATCGTCGATGAGCCCCATCCCGTGCAACATCGCAGGTTCCCGCGCAAGCTTCCCGCCCGACTCAGTGAAATCCCCCAAAATTCCAATGCTTACCGGCCTGCTATATAAACCCTCACGGCCGGCGAGTCCTGTGTCGCATTTTCCCCTCCCCTGTAGCTTATCTCGTCTGCTTCTCCCACATTCGCCAATGGAACCAGTCCATCGTCGTTGCTCAGCCACTCCGCCGTCATCAGAGGATAGCTTGAAAGTGCAACTATCCCTGGGTGGTTTTGGTAATTCCTAACAACATATGGCTCATTGAACTAATGCGATTTCAAGAAGATCATTTCAGAAAGTTCAATGATTGGCATGGCATGGACTAGGAATGTGGACCCCTCAAAATGCTAAGGACACATATTGGCAAAAGCTCAAGACTACATTTTCATTTTAGTGATCCAAGATCACATTGAGTCCATAGGAAAAGTTAATACTATTAAAAGGGGATGAGGTCTTGCTTAATGGCTTGCTTGCTGAAAATGCTTAGTGATATTCTCCAAAAGCCCTCAACCACTTTCTCATATCCACATATGTCCCAAACCAAAAGTCAAACTCGGCTCTACCGATTTGATCTATCCGGCGCCACCGAGTTCATTTGACATAGCCACTGCCAGAAACCCTAGTCAATTCGGTCTCACCGATAGGGATCTTGGTCTCACCGAGATGGGATTGCAAACTCTCTGTTTCCCTTGGTAACGTTTCGGTCCAACCGAAATGACCAATCGGTCCCACCAAGTTCGCAATGTAAACTCTCTGTTTCCCTTTCGTAACGTTTCGGTCCCACCAAAATGAGCGATTTGGTCCCACCGAGTTTGCCTGACCAACTCTCTGTTTGACTATTACAGAAATCGGTCCTACCGGGTTTGTGTGATCGGTCTCACCGAGATTACGTTATGCCCTAACCCTAATGAAATCGGTCCCATCGAGTTGACATGTGGGTCCCACCGAAAAGTCCAACGTTAACATTTTGAACTAAATCGGTATGACCGAGTTTAGCGAATTCGGTCTCACCAAGTTTGGTAAATTGTGTGTAATGGTTAGATTTTGTGTGGAGGCTATATATACCCCTCCACCCACTCTTCATTCGGAGAGAGAGCCATCAGAACGTCCTACACTTCCAGCATACATTTTCTGAGAGAGAACCACCTACTCATGTGTTGAGACCAAGACATTCCATTCCAACCACATGAATCTTGATCTCTAGCCTTCCCCAAGTTGCTTTGCACTCAAATATTCTTTCCACCAAATCCAAATCCGTGAGAGAGAGAGTTGAGTGTTGAGGAGACTATCATTCGAAGCACAAGAGCAAGGATTTCATCATCAACACGCCATCTATTACCTTTTGGAGAGTGTTGTCTCCTAGATTGGTTAGGTGTCACTTGGGAGCCTCCGTCAAGATTGTAGAGTTGAGCCAAGGAGTTTGTACGGGTAAGGAGATCGCCTACTTCGTGAAGATCTACCCTAGTGAGGCAAGTCCTTCTTGGGCGATGGCCATGGTGGGATAGACAAGGTTGCTTCTTCGTGGACCCTTCGTGGGTGGAGCCCTCCGTGGACTCGCACAGCCGTTACCCTTCGTGGGTTGAAGTCTCCATCAACGTGGATATACGATAGCACGACCTATCGGAACCACGCCAAAAATATCCGTGTCTACATTGCGTTTGCTCCCTCCAAACTCCTCCCTTTACCTTCATGTGCAATGTCTTACATTCCGCTGCTATACTCTTAGACTTGCATGTGTAGGTTGATTGCTTGACTTGTGCTAAGTTGCTAAAAGAATCAGGAGATCTACGAGGAGAACCACCACTTTAAGAGGGTAAATGCAGGCGGCGAGAGGCGTTCGAGGTGGCGTCGCTGAATCGATAGTGATGGCGAGCATCGTATTGCAGTTGTCCAGCTCGTCGGTAGGCTCCTCCTCCTTCGCCTCTTACTGAGCGTGCTCGGCAGAGGAGAGGCAGCCGGAAGTAGTACAAAGCCCCTCCATAGTAGTAGTAGTAGTATTTAGGGGCTATTTTGTTCAGTTCATCGGACTATAGATGTGGTGAAACTGTACAACGTACTTAAAATTAGATAGTATATATAGTTGAACTAGCTATTTCAGTACGTGGTTGGCAACGATCGGGGAAAAGTTTGGTCGGTTCAGCTGTCGAGTTGAACTGTTTGTATAAATTAAGAATGATTGTTTAATCTATGAATGAAATCTATGCTTAATTACTGAATTTTAGTTGCAAAAATTAGATACTGCTAGTGATTTTTAGCTTCATATTTTGACAAATCGCTGTGTTACAAGGTTGAAAAATGGCAATGTTACTAGATCAAAAAATGTCAATCTTTCCGGTTTGACAAATGGCAACATACCCAATATGACAGATGCAAATCTTACCAAATTGTTTGTAAGTGGTTGCACACGGGTCATCCAAAAGAACCGTTTGCCTTGAAGAGATGCACAAATCCTGCTCTCACTTTGCATACATGTGTTCTATCTAAAACGTTTGCGATCAAGAGCCGCAAAAATCCTTCTCGGCACATTTTCCCTTGGCTTCCCGGGGAAGCTATCGGTTTGCATATGGGTGTTCTAACTAAAACGTTTGCGATGAGTGTTTTATATTTAAAAACCATTGATGTTTTTTTTCAAAAGAAAATCATTTGATAAGTCTGTACATTAAGAGAGAAAAACGCAAGTTCCCTGAAAACATATCTTTCATTCAGTCATACTGCAAATTTATATTCATATGATCGGAGATACAATATTAAACCCAAGGAAAAAACTATTTCCGGCGGCGGCGGAGGCGGCGTGCCGTGCCGTCGTTGTCGTTGTCGTCCTCCGAGACGCCATTTTTGAAGTCTTCAATGCAGCATAGAATGTTATTCACTTGTAAATAAAACATCATGTCGTTGCGTGATCGACGGGCGGGGCGTGGGAGGACGGCGCCGCGGTGGGTGGTGGGGGGCGCACGGGAACGGGTTCTAGCGCTGGCATCTACACGAGTCGCGTGGTCCGTGGAGACCTCGCTGGCCCCCGCGGCTTCCAGCTCTGCGATAGTGCTCGGCGACCAGCCCGTCAATGCCACGGGGATGGTTGCTGGCGCGGGCGCAGGGATGGGAGCTGGGACAGGAGCGGGGGCAGCAACTGCCGCGGTCAGCTCTCGTTCTGGGCCATGTGCATGAGGCCCCATTCCTCCTTATTTTCTATCTCCTCCGGCTCGGAGTCGACTTCACCAAACTTGAAGACTGGTGGCAGATGAGCCTTCTGATCCATGGCGTTGGTGGAGGTCTACAGGAGGGAGGGGAATGGGAGGCGAACAGTAAGGCCGCCCATATTAAGAAGCGGCTCGGGCGCCATTAACGGAGAAGATGTCGGGCGGCCATGGAAGTCAAAGGGCTCGCTTCATAGTGAGCCTGCACAACGTATAGCTCGCATGCTTTCCGGTGAGCCTGCGCATTGGTGGACTGCTTGCACACCTCTCGGCAGCCTGCGTACCGGACTACGCTCACACACCTCCCGTTTAGTCAAGGTCAAGCAGCTATCCGCACGACACCTCCTATAGCCATTAAAACCAAGGCACATGGCGTCACGTGAATGGTTAACAGAACGCACACGGTTTCAATTATACAAACGTTTGAGATATTAAAGTGGCAGCTATTTTTTCAAAATACCTTTGTTGGCTGTTATTCGAGTGTGCCTTCTCTCAAAATGGACACGAAAAATACCACAGCATGCCGGGTGCCATTACATGATAGCATGCCATGTTTCATAAATTTTCACACGAGTTTTGAATTTACTAGAATTTAAAAACAAAGTATCTCAACATTTTGCCGGCAATCAGTGGTGCCCTGGTGTTTGAAATTCATTCCCATTTGTTGCATGGGATCTAAGCATGCACCCAAGGACACATATTTGATTTTTCAACCAATTTATATGCACTGGAGCATGTGCACGTAGTTCAAATTTGAATTATGCACATAAATGCATTGAAAACTATGTTAATTCATAAACATGTCCAAACGAACCCCGAAAAATCACAACAATTGACACAGTACTCCTGTTGTTCTATGTTGACACGAGAAATTTTTTGAAAGCAATAAGAGGCAATGGATATCGTTTCGTCCCCAAAGGTGGGACATTCCCTACCGAAACCATCGTGCTTGTTGGGAGAAGCATATACCCAAACCTGCCCCAAATGGGACAAAAAAATTACCACGGCATGTTGATGCCGCTCCATGATAGCATGTCAAGTTTCATGAATTTCAGATGAGTTCTGGATTTACTAGAATTTAAAAACCAGGTATCTCAATGTTTGCGGCCGAGTGATGGTGGCAGGGTGTTTGACATTTATTCCCATTTCTTGCATGGGACCTAAGCATGCAACCAAGGACACATATTTGAATTTTCAACCAATTTATATGCATTAGAGCATGTGCATGTAGTTCAAATTTGAATTGTGCACATGAATGCATTAAAAATTAGTTAATGCATAAAAATGTCCAAACGAACCCTGAAAAATCACAAAAATTGACACAACACTATTGTTGTTCTATGTTGACACGAGAAATTTTTTGAAAGCAATAAGAGGCAATGGATATCGTTTTTTCCCCAAAGGTGGGATGTTCCCTACCGAAACCATCATCCTTGTTGTGAGAAGCTCTGGTTTGTGAGAAGCATATACCCAAACCTGCCCCAAATGGGACAAAAAATTACCACAACATCTTGATGCCTCTCCATGATAGCATGCCAATTTTCATGAATTTCAGACGAGTTTTGGATTTACTAGAATTTAAAAACAAGGTATCTCAATGTTTGCGGCCGAGTAACGGTGACAGGGTGTTTTACATTCATTCCCATTTCTTGCATGGGACATAAGCATGCAACCAAGGACACATATTTGAATTTTCAACCAATTTATATGCATTAGAGCATGTGCATGTAGTTCAAATTTGAATTATGCACATAAATGCATTGAAAACTCAATTAATGCATAAAATGTCCAAATGAACCCAAAAAATCCAAAAAATTGACACAACACTCCTGTTGTTATATGTTGACACTAGGAAAAAATTGAAATTGAGAAGAGGCAATGGATAGCGTTTCGTCCAGAAAGGTGAAACGTTCCCTACCGAAACCATCACGCTTGTTGTGAGAAGCTCTGCTTTGTGAGAAGCATATCCCCAAACCTGTCCCAAATGGGACAAAAAATTTACCATGGCATGTTGGTGCCGCTCCATGACAGCATGCCAAGTTTCATGAATTCCAGACGAGCTTTGGATTTACAAGAATTTAAAAACCAGGTATCTCAATGTTTGCGGTCGAGTGACGGCGGCAGGGTGTTTGACATTCATTCCCATTTCTTGCATGGGAACTAAGCATGAAACCAATGGCACAAATTTGAATTTTCAACCAATTTATATGCATTACAGCATGTGCATGTAGTTCAAATTTGAATTATGCACATGAATGCATTGAAAACTCACTTAATGCATAAAAATGTCCAAACGAACTCCGAAAATTCACAAAAATTGACACAACACTCCTGTTGTTCTATGTTGACATGAGGAAAATTTTAAAAGCAATAAGACACACTGGATATCGTTTCGTCCCCAAAGGTGGGACGTTCCCTACCGAAACCATTATGCTTGTTGTGAGAAGCTCTAGTTTGTGAGAAGCATATACCCAAACATGCCCCAAATGGGCAAATTTTTTACCACGGCATGTTGATGCCGCTCCATGATAGCATGCCAAGTTTCATGAATTTCAGACGAGTTTTGGATTTACTAGAATTTAAAAACCAGGTATCTCAATGTTTGCGGCTGAGTGATGGTGGAAGGGTGTTTGACATTCATTCCCATTTCTTGCATGGGACCTAAGCATGCAACCAAGGACACAGGTTTGACTTTTCAACCAATTTATATGCATTAGAGCATGTGCATGTAGTTCAAATTTGAATTATGCACATAAATGCATTGAAAACTCAAGTAATGCATAAAAATGTCCAAACGAACCCCGAAAAATCCCAAAAATTGACACAACACTCATGTTGTTCTATGTTGACACTAGGAAAAAATAGAATTCGAGAAGAGGCAATGGATATCGTTTCGTCCAGAAAGGTGAAATGTTCCCTACTGAAAGCATCAGGCTTGTTGTGAGAAGCTCTGGTTTGTGAGAAGCATATCCCCAAAGCTGCCCCAAATGGGAAAAAAATATACCACGACATGTTGATGTCACTCCTTGACAGCATGCCAAGTTTCATGAATTTGAGACGAGCTTTGGTTTTATTAGAATTTAAAAACCAGGTATCTCAATGTTTGCTGCCGAGTGATGGTGGCAGGGTGTTTGACATTCATTCCCATTTCTTGCATGGGACCTAAGCATGCAACCAAGGACACAAATTTGAATTTTCAACTAATTTATATGCATTAGATCGTGTGCCTATTGTTCAAATTTGAATTATGCACATGAATGCATAGAAAACTCAGTTGATGTATAGAAATGTCCAAGCGAACCCTGAAAAATCCCAAAAATTGACAGAACACTCCTATTGTTCTATGTTGACACTAGGAAAAAAATTAAGTCGAGAAGAGGCAATGGATATCATTTTGTCTAGAAAGGTGAAACGTTCGCTATCGAAACCATCACACTTGTTGTGAGAAGCTTTGGTTTATGAGAAGCTTATACCCAAACCTGCCCTAAATGAGACAACAATTTACCACGACATGTTGATGCCGCTCCATGATAGCATGCCAAGTTTCATGAATTTCAGACGAATTTTGGATTTACTAGAATTACAAAAGCAAGTACGTCGACGTTTGCCGGAGAGCCACGGTGCCGTGGTGTCCGAAATTCATCCCCATTTCTTGCATGGGACATAAGCATAATCCCACGGACACATATATGATTTTACAACCCATGTTGGTGCACTGGAGCATGTGCACGTAGTTTAATTTTGAATTGTGCACCTGAAATGGCTAGAAAACCAATTTAATGTATAAAATGTTCAAATGAACCCTGAATAATTCCAATTCTTTTATGATACATATATAGTTGCATGTTCACTGGAGATAAAAAGGTCTAGCAATTCAAACACCGTCCATTGCCGCTGTGACCCCATTATGTAATTCAAATCAAGATGAAACATCAAGTAGATTCCACACAGTTTATTATCACCAACCGTGTGAGATGCAATACAAAATATCCTGGAACACCGTCGGTGTATAGTACGCCTATGGCTTACGCCAGAAGGTGTGTCGGCTACAGTCCACAGTAGGCGTCTCAATCACACTAGCTCGCTCCCCAAATATCATTTCATTGTTCAATCATCGCCGATGAAAGATGGGCACGTGGACCCGCGTCGTGAGGGCAATTTCGGTGGCCCACTTCGGCGAGAGCATGGCCGCAGCCGCCATGCACATGCTAACAAGGTGCATGAGCGCGGCCACAATCTGCGACCGGGCGGCCAAGGCAGCCCAAATGGCCGTTGTTGCTTTTCAGGTGGCGGCAACAACATTTGCCTCGGGGATAGCAACTGGCGAGAGCGGCACAACAGTTGTCCGTTCTGCAGCGGCCTTAGCCCTGATGGAGGCCGCCCACGACCATGTCGAGGCCGCCCATGCCCAGCTCGTGGCGGTCACCGCACAAATCAAACGAAGCTTCTCCGACAATGGTCGGCAACCCATGGCCGAAGTGTTGGCAATCACCGAGAGCGCTCGGGCAGCCGTCCGTTCCTCCGCTGCATACCTTGCGACGACGGAGCCTGTCCAAGCCTAGATCGTGGCCGCCCACGCCTAGCTCGTGGCGGCCTTTTCCAAAGAGATGGCAGGTGCGGATGGCGAGATGCTTGCCGAGTATGGTGCGATGGATGCCATGGAGCCCCTTCCCCAGGAGACCGTCGGGTGCGAGTTGGACATGGAGGCGGCAGCGGAGATCGACGAGCACCAGCCGTAGTAGTACTATTTGTTTTGTTTAATTAAGAGTGCTGGTCTTTAATTTGTTATAGTAATGTTTAGGTCAGCTAGCTCTGTTTAATTGTTGAACTTGCTCGATTAAGAAGTGTGGGTGTGTTGTACTCTCCTTTGTGCGCCCAAATTATGCAATGACATGGATGACCACTGTAACCAGGGAAATTCAAACCAAAATTTTTGACGTTCAAACTCATCACATATGGGTTAAGCTATCTGAATCGTTTGTGATGTTTACATATCATACACAGTTTTGAATAAGGGACTGTGTCTGATGACACTTTGCGCGCCAGTTTTTTCACTGAAGCGATTCCAAATTTTCAGCTTTCGCGGAAATATCTACCTCCCCGCCCCCGTCCCCTTACCAAAAGCCACATTTCCCCTATTTCCGCCTTCCTTTCCAAGTTGAAACCTTCACTCCCTGCTTGCAGCGTCCGCCTCCTTGCCGACGACCCTCCTTCACGCTGCTCGGCCTCATCTATCCAGGAAGGTAATCCACACCCAACCCCCATCCTCCTCCTCCTTCCACATCCCACATGCCCCGACCGCTGGCTTGACACCTTCCACCCAAATCACCGACCCCTCAACCAAATAAGCGCCGCCCTAAGCCATGGTGCACGTAGTATAGCCAGGATCTCCAGGAGCATTTGGTAGCGGAGAAGCAAATCGCGGCCGCGCGCGCAGATGAGGTCGCTATGGCTGCCATTCGTGCCGACCCACAGATCTTGGAGGAGCACCTTGCCATTTGCTAGCTACGCCGTTTAAGCATGCTCGGTTTACCCCTTGCGTGTGCTGCTCCTGCCTTTCCTTCACAAATTCTAGTGAATTGTGCTATCTAATTTTACCATGCAATTTGTTGCTCTAGTGTGTATGTTCTATATGTCGTGCAGTGTGGTGCTCACTTATTAACTATTTTGTTAATTAGTTGTCGTCTTCAGTTAACTGGTTGGTTCAATTCTACAAATGTGATGTTCAATTCTTTAGGCTGCAATTTTGTATTGTCTTCCATGTGAGCAATAAATAGAATTTATCTTTATATAATACATGAGAAACGAATACAATTGCTATATTTCCAAGTTGTCAAGCATGCTTGGTTTGGTTATACATTATGCAATGTGGTGCTCAGTTAACGTTTGGTTCATTTGTGTTGTGGTGTTTAGTTAACTGTTTGGTTCAATTATGCAATGCGATGTTCAATAGTTGTGGGTGCATTCTGTTATTGTATACCATGTGAGGAATAAATTGAATTTGGCTGTAGTAAATACATGAGAAACAAATACAACTGCTATATTTCCAAGTTGGTAAGCATGCTTGGTTTGGTTAACTGTCTGATCTTCTATTAGGAGTATGTTATATTGTGCAATGTGGTGCTTAGATAATGTTCGGTTCATTTGTTGTGGTGTTTAGTTAACTGTTTGGTTCAATTCTGCAATATGATGTCCAATTGTCGTGGGTAGAATTTTGTATTGTTGTGCATGTGAGGAATAAGTAGAATTTGGTTGCACTTAATACATGAGAAACATATACAAGTGCTATATTTCCTAGTTCTTAATCATGCTTGGTTTGGATAAATGGGTTTTCCATGTGGCTTGAATTAATCTGATGAATCTGCAATGTGCTTATTTTTCAGCAACATATTTTACTGATAGCATGCGAACCCTTACTTAACCGGATGACTAACTACCTTATATGTGTTGCGGGGAAACAATGGGAAGCACTGAGGTTTACAATCGAGGTTAGCACGTGCATGGTCCGTTGTCTAATAACACATTATTGTGCAATTGCAGGAACCATTCTAATATTTATGTTGTTAACAATTTGTTCTTGCACATGTAGGTCCTGCTGTCAGAGGTTTTGACCCACTTTTCGACCCTTTTTGCATTTGGGGAAATGAGTTGTCCATGAATATCAATCAAGTCAAGAAACTCAGAAAGATTGTTAGGATAAAAAATTAGCAACAAAAAACAACAAGATCTTTGTCTGCACAATTAAGAAGACATCAGTTCACTACAAGATGGTACTAACCACTGTTCAAGATATCTTCCGATATTCCGATAAATCGGCCGATTTATTGCTTACCGTTGTGTGACCGATAAGATAAATCTGCCGATATGGCGATAAATCGGCCGACATGCCGATAAACTGGTCGATTTACCCCTTATCATGGGTCGACCGATAAGTTCCCGATAAGCGATATCCCCAACATTGGTACTAACTATTATACCTTGCCATTTTTATTCCTTTGCCCCATTTCCAATATAGAGAAGATATTTATGCACATCCTTGTTTTTAGGCCCTTCAAAAGCACTTCATTGATGATTACCTCTCAAAGCACCTCTATGGTCAGGAGGCGAGGACGGTTTTCATACAACACCCATGGTTTAATATTGAAGTGTTCCGGAAGAGGACGAAGGACGGACAGTCAATCATCCACAGGCACTGGCCTCAAGTTGCAAAGACCTTCAACATGAATGAAGGATCAATATTCGCCTTCCACTTCAGCAGTTTTCCAGATGAGATACATCTGTCTATATACCGTCTATGATGCTAATTTTGAAAGGTTCTACATGTTGCATGTGAAACTTGGTGTTGGTGCAGTTGTGTAATGGGGTAGCCGAGTGCTGAAGCTATATCATGTTGTACTCTAATGTATTTCAATTATGAAATCCTGCTTCCTTAATATGGAAATGAAATATATTATGTGCTTAATATGAATGCCAATTAGATTAATAAATGGATTATTAATAATAGGGCAATTAGCCTGCTAATGGCGAATTAGCCTACTAATTGGGTTTTGCTATTGCAAAGGGTTATTGAGAAAATACCATGGGCGATGACCTCAGGCAACGCACACAGTTTCTAGGAATAAACCGTGTAGGATCAATGAACAATCACACACGACCTTCTCTTGAAAACTGTTTGCGTTAGGCCACCTTGCGCAAACGTTTACCACATAAAAACTGTGTGTGATGGACAACCTTTGCCACACAGTTTCTTCTACACACCCTGTGTGATGCATTCCATAATGCAAATGATAAAATTGTTACTATCGTGTGCAATGGCAATGCTATCACAAATGATTTAACGGGGAATTGTGTGTCATGTTCCTATGGACGGAAACGTTTTCCTTAGAGCGACTGTGTGGGATGTACATACGAACGGAAACATTTAGCGGGGACTGACTGTGTGGGATGTACTTGCGATCGGAAACAATTTCGCCTGTATAATTGTATTTTTAGCTCTATTGTACGTATTATCGTATTTGAGCGCTCGTCGGTCGCACACGACCTCATTTTGTCGAGCGTGTGTGCCAGGATGGCATATCCCCGATGGTTTCTGGGTCATGTGGGAAGGACCCCCCTATCGCGGTCACTCATTAGGCGACGGTTCCAAATGTCGTCGCGGAAAGGGGTTAAAAACCGGTCGTATAGAACCGACGCGTACCAGTGATAATATCGGGATGGGAGGCACATAGATATAACAATGAACCAATCATAGAGCGGTAAACCTTTTGATCAAGCAATTTGCCATCCTTAGTCAAGTCAAGATGTCCACTAGTAGGCATGGGTGTTTTCATACCTTTGCTTTCTTGCATGTTGAACTTCTTGAATAAGTCCTTGGTATACTTTGTTTGAGAAACAAAGGTACCTTCCTTAGTTTATTTGATTTGCAAACCAAGAAAGAACTTGAGTTCACACATCATAGACATCTCAAACTTCTTCGACATTAGCCTTCCAAACTTTTCACTAAAATGAGGGTTAGTCGAACCGAATATGATAGCATCAACATAAATTTGGCACACAAATAATTCACCATTAACCCTTTTAGTAAAAAGAGTAGAATCAATTTTTCCAATCTCAAAGCCCTTTTCAATAAGGAACTTGGTCAAGCATTTATACCATGCTCTAGGAGCTTGTTTAAGACCATAAAGAGCTTTCTGAAGTTTGTAAACATGGTCAGGTTTCTTAGGATTAACAATGCCGGGAGGTTGTTTAACATAAACTTCCTCCTCAATTTCACCATTTAGAAAAGCATTTTTAATGTCCATTTGATATAATGTGATATCATGATGATTAGCATAAGCAAGTAAGATGCGTATGGACTCAAGTCTAGCAACGGGGGCAAATGTCTCACCATTGTCCATACCTTCGACTTGTGTGTAGCCTTGAGCGACGAGACGGACCTTGTTGCGTACAACTTGTCCATCTTCATCTTACTTATTCTGAAACACCCATTTGGTACCAATGATATTTTTGTTGTTGTCCGGTTTTTCTACCAATGTCCACAGTCGGTTCCTCTCAAAGTTGTCTAGCTCTTCATGCATAGTGTTCACCCAGTCCGGATCATCAAGCGCTTCTTCAACCTTCATAGGTTCAATACTAGAGATGAAGGAATAATGTTCACAAAATTATCCAAACAAGTTTTAGAGCGAGTAATTCCCCCGGTTTGGATATCATCGAAGATTTTTTCAACAGGGCGATCTCATGAAACTCTTGCTCTAACTCGCAAGAGCTTTTCTTTGGGTCGGGGTGGAACATCTTCTTCATCATCTTGTTCTTCCTCTTGGCCTTCTTCGTTGTTGGTGTTGTTGTTCTCTTGTGGAGGTGGAGAAGGAGGTTGATGAGGTTCAGCTTGGTGTACTTCCTCATTTTCTTCATCTTGGCGTGTCCCACTTGTGGATGCCTCCGAGTCAACTCGTAGTTTACCTTGTCGTGATGTACAAATTTCCACTTGGACGGACGAGGTACTCTCCTTCACCTCCGTTGGACGAATCTTGCCAATAGACAAGTCTTGGATTGCTTTCGAAGGGTCTTTGTCTCCTACATCAATTGGCAATGGCTCTACTTGCGAGCCATTAGATTCATCAAACTTCACATCTACCGTCTCTTCAACCTTTTGGGTGAAATTGTTGTAGACACGGTATGTGTGAGAGTTTGAGCCATAACCGAGTAGGAAATCCTCATGAGATTTCGGAGCAAATATAGAACGACGATGCTTATAAAGAATATAGCACTTCGAGCTGAATACTCGAAAGTATGCAACTTGGGGTTTGTTACTGGTGAGAAGCTCGTATGCCGTCTTTCCGAGTAGCTTGTGAAGATATATACGATTTGTTGCATGACAATCTATCTCAACCGCTTGTTGGGGAACGTAGTATTTCAAAAATTTCCTACGATCACGCAAGATCTATCTAGGATAAGCATAGCAACGAGCGGGGAGAGTGTGTCCACGTACCCTCGTAGACCGAAAGCGGAAGCATTAAGTAACGCGGTTGATGTAGTCGAACGTCTTCGCGATCCAACCGATCAAGTACCTAACGCACGGCACCTCCGCGATCTTCACACGTTCAGCTCGGTGACGTCCCTCGAACTCTTGATCCGGTTGAGGCCGAGGGAGAGTTTCATCAGCATGACTGCATGGTGACGGTGATGATGAAGTTACCAGCGCAGGGCTTCGCCTAAGCACTACAACGATATGACCGAGGTGTGTAACCGTGGAGGGGGCACCGCACACGGGTAAATGATCAACTTGTGTGTCTATGGGGTGCCCCCTGGCCACATATTTAAAGGAGGGGAGGTAAGAGGTGGCCGACCCTAGGGGGCGCGCCAGGTGTGGGGAATCCTACTAGGACTCCCCAGTCCAAGTAGGATTCCCCTCCTCTTTCCTATTGCTAGTAGGAAAAGGAAGGGACGGGAGAAGGGGGGAGAAGGAAAGAGGGGGGGGGGCGCCGCCCCGTCCTAGTCCAATTCGGACCAGCCCATGGGGGGGCGCGTGGCCACCCCTTGAGGCCCTCCTCTCCGTTCCACTAAAGCCCATTAAGGCCCATTACTTCCCCGGTGAATTCCCGTAACTCTCCGGTACTTCGAAAAATACACGAATCACTCGGAACCTTTCCGATGTCCGAATATAGCCTTCCAATATATCGATCTTTACATCTCGACCATTTCGAGACTTCTCGTCATGTCCGTGACCTCATCCGGGACTCCGAACAACCTTCAGTACATCAAATCACATAACTCATAATACAAATCGTCATCGAACGTTAAGCGTGCGGACCCTACTGGTTCGAGAACTATGTAGACATGACCGAGACACATCTCCGGTCAATAACCAATAGCGGAACCTGGATGCTCATGTTGGCTCCTACATATTCTACGAAGATCTTTATCGGTCAAACTGCATAACAACATACGTTGTTCCCTTTGTCATCGGTTTGTTACTTGCCCGAGATTCGATCGTCGGTATCACCATACCTAGTTCAATATCGTTACCGGCAAGTCTTTTTACTCATTCCGTAATGAATCATCCCGCAACTAACTCATTAGTCACATTGCGTGCAAGGCTTATAGTGATGTGCATTACCGAGAGGGCCCAGAGATACCTCTCTGATACATGGAGTGACAAATCCTAATCTTGATCTATGCCAACCCAACAAACACCTTCGGAGACACCTGTAGAGCATCTTTATAATCACCCAGTTACGTTGTGACGTCTTATAGCACACAAGGTGTTCCTCCGGTATTCGGGAGTTGCATAATCTCATAGTCAGAGGAACATGTATAAGTCATGAAGAAAGCAATAGCAATAAAACTCAACGATCATATTGCTAAGCTAACGGATGGGTCTTGTCCATCACATCATTCTCCAATGATGTGATCACGTTCATCAAATGAAAACACATGTCTATGGTCAGGAAACATAACCATCTTTGATTAACAAGCTAGTCAAGTAGAGGCATACTAGGGACACTATGTTTATGTATTCACACATGCACTAAGTTTCCGGTTAATACAATTCTAGCATGAATAATAAACATTTATCATGATATAAGGAAATATAAATAACAACTTTATTATTGCCTCTAGGGCATATTTCCTTTAGTCTCCCACTTGCACTAGAGTCAATAATCTAGTTCACATCGCCATGTGATTTAACACCAATAGTTCACATCACCATGTGATTAGTTTACATCGCCATGTGACTAATACCCAAAGGGTTTTACTAGAGTCAATAATCTAGTTCACATCGCTATGTGATTAACACCCAAAGAGTAGTAAGGTGTGATCATGTTTTGCTTGTGAGAGAAGGTTAGTCAATGGGTATGTCATATCAGAGCCATATGTATTTTGCAAATTTTCTATGTCTACAATGCTCTACATGGAGCTCCTCTAGATAATTGCTCCCACTTTCAATATGTATCCATATTGAGACTTAGAGTCATCCGGATCGGTGAAAAAGCTTGCATCAGCATAACTCTTTACGACGATGTCTTTATCACCTCCATAACCGAGAAATATCTTCTTGTCTTCTAAGGATAATTTTGACCGCTGTCAACTAATCCACTCCTGGATCAATATCGTACCCCCTTGCCAAACTCATGGCAAGGTACACAAAAGGTTTGGTACACAACATAGCATACTTTATAGAACCTATGGCTGAGGCATAGGGAATGACTTTCATTCTCTTTCTATTTACTGTCGTGGTCGTGTTATGAGTCTTTACTCAACTTCACACCTTGCAACACAGGCAAGAACTCCTTCTTTGACTGTTCCATTTTGAACTACTTCAAAATCTTGTCAAGGTATGTACTCATTGAAAAAACTTATCAAGCATCTTGTTATATCTCTATAGATATTGATGCTCAATATGTACGCAGCTTCACCAAGGTCTTTCTTTGAAAAACTCCTTTCAAACACTTCTTTATGCTTTCCAGAAAAATTCTACAATATTTCCGATCGACAATATGTCATTCACATATACTTATCAGAAATGTTGTAGTGCTCCCACTCACATTCTTGTAAATACAGGCTTCACCGCAAGTCTGTATACAACTATATGCTTTGATCAACTTATCAAAGCGTATATTCCAACTCCGAGATGCTTGCACCAGTCCATAGATGGATCGCTAGAGCTTGCACACTTTGCTAGCACCTTTAGGGTTGACAAAACCTTCTTGTTGCATCATATACAACTCATCTTTAAGAAATCCATTAATAAATTTAGTTTTTTGACATCCATTTGCCAGATTTCATAAAATGTGGCATTTGCTAACATGATTCAGACAGACTTAAGCATTGCTACGAGTGAGAAAATCTTATCATAGTCAACACCTTGAACTTGGCAAAAACCCTTTTCGACAGGTCGAGCTTTGTAGATAGTAACACTACTATCAGCGTGCGTCTTCCTCTTGAAGATCCATTTATTCTCAATGGCTTGCTGATCATTGGGCAAATCCACCAAAGTCCACACTTTGTTCTCATACATGGATTCTATCTCAGATTTCATGGCCTCAAGCCATCTGTCGGAATCTAGGCTCATCATCGCTTCCTCATAGTTCGTAGGTTCGTCATGGTCAAGTAACATGACTTCCAGAACAAGATTGCCGTACCACTCTGGTGCGGACCTTACTCTAGTTGACCTACGAGGCTCGATAGTAACTTGATATGATGTTTCATGATCATCATCACTAGCTTCCTCACTTATTGGTGTAGGCATCACCAGAACTGATTTATGTGATGAACAACTTTCCAACTCGAGAGAAGGTACAATTACCTCATCAAGTTCTACTTTCCTCCCACTCACTTCTTTCAATTAAAACTCCTTCTCTAGAAAGGATCCATTCTAAGCAACGAATATCTTGCTTTCGGATCTCTGATAGAAGGTGTACCCAATAGTATCCTTTGGGTATCCTATGAAGACACATTTCTCTGATTTGGGTTCGAGCTTATCAGGTTAAAACTTTTTCACATAAGCATCGCAGCCCTAAACTTTAAGAAACGACAGCTTAGGTTTCTTGCAAAACTACAGTTCATATGGTGTCGTCTCAACGGATTTAGACGGTGCCCTATTTAACGTGAATGCAGCTGTCTCTAATGCATAACCCCAAATGATAGTGATAAATCGGTAAGAGACATCATAGATCGCATTATATCTAATAAAGTACGGTTATGACGTTCGGATACACCATTACGCTGTGGTGTTCTAGGTGGCGTGAGTTGTGAAACTATTCCACATCGTTTCAAATGAAGACCAAACTCGTAACTCAAATATTCGTTTCCGTGATCAGATTGTAGAAACTTTATTTTCTTGTTATGACGATTTTCCACTTCACTTTGAAATTCTTTGAACTTTTCAAATGTTTCAGACTTATGTTTCATCAAGTAGATATACCCATTGAGGGAGTCCTGGATTAAGGGGTCCTCGGGCATCCGGGCTATGTGACATGGGCTAGACTAATTGGCCATGAAGATACAAGACAGAAGACTTCCTCCCGTGTGCGGATGCGACTCTCCTTTGCGTGGATGGCAAGCTTGGCATTCAGATATGAAGATTCCTTCCTCTGTAAACCGACTCTGTACAACCCTAGGCCCCTCCGGTGTCTATATAAACCGAAGGGTTTAGTCCATAGAGGCAATCACAATCATACAGGCTAGACATCTAGGGTTTAGCCATTACGATCTTGTGGTAGATCAACTCTTGTAATTCTCATATTCATCAAGATCAATCAAGCAGGAAGTAGGGTACTACCTCCATCAAGAGGGCCCGAACCTGGGTAAACATCGTGTCCCCCGTCTCCTGTTACCATCGAGCTTAGACGCATATATAGTCCGGCACCCCGTACCCGAGATCCGCCGGTTTTGACACTGACATTGGTGCTTTCATTGAGAGTTCAGATGTGTCGTCATCAGAAGGTTCGATGGCTCCATCAGTCATCAACAACAATGCCTCCCTGGGGAGGTTTTTCTCCTCGGCCAGATCTTCGTATTCGGCGGCTTTGCACTGCGGGCCAACTCGCTTGGCCATCTAGAGCAGATCGATAGCTACATCAGAGGTCACCAGATTAGTTTCGGAAATCTGGATTATGTCGCCGATATCCGAGGTGACTTTATCTTCCAAGGGTTCACGACCCCAACCTTCGCTCTGTCCTTAGATCCGGAGTGCATCGCTAGGTCCGAAGACGGGATTCCTGAGCCTTTTGGACTATCTGCGGCCACTAAGCCCAGTACGAGAGAGCTGGAGGAAGTAGTGTCGCTGGCAACCATCATGAAGCCGGACTCTAGCTCCGAACCCTCGGAGTCAGCATCGTGTGAGCTCGGCCAAGGAGTCTCCTTCCCGCCGTACTCCACACACTCTCTTCTCCCTGGCCAAACCTCGCGTTTAAGCGAGGCCCTGGACTTGATGCGATCCCTTGTCATTACAGAGGAGCAATGTCCGAACTACGCCCAGCCTGGACTAGGGGCTGAGAGCGGGGAATTTTACATCCCACCCACCACCCACCCACTGAAGGAAATATGCCCTAGAGGCAATAATAAAGTTATTATTTATTTCCTTATTTCATGGTAAATGTTTATTATTCATGATAGAATTGTATTAACCGGAAACATGATACATGTGTGAATACATAGACAAACAAAGTGTCACTCGTATGCCTCTACTTGACTAGCTCGTTAATCAAAGATGGTTATGTTTCCTAACCATGGACAAAGAGTTGTTATTTGATTAACGGGATCACATCATTAGGAGAATGATGTGATTGACATGACCCATTCCGTTAGCTTAGCACTTGATCGTTTAGTATGTTGCTATTGCTTTCTTCATGACTTATACATGTTCCTATGACTATGAGATTATGCAACTCCGTTTACGGAGGAACACTTTGTGTGCTACCAAAAGTCACAACGTGGCGGGTGATTATAAAGGTGCTCTACAGGTGTCTCCGAAGGTACTTGTTGGGTTGGCGTATTTCAAGATTAGGATTTGTCACTCCGATTGTCGGAGAGGTATCTCTGGGCCCTCTCGGTAATCCACATCACTTAAGCCTTGCAAGCATTGCAACTAATGAGTTAGTTGCGAGATGATGTATTACGGAACAAGTAAAGAGACTTGCCGGTAACGAGATTGAACTAGGTATTGAGATACCGACGATCGAATCTCGGGCAAGTAACATACCGATGACAAAGGGAACAATGTATGTTGTTATGCGGTCTGACCGATAAAGATCTTCGTAGAATATGTAGGAGCCAATATGGGCATCCAGGTCCCGCTATTGGTTATTGACAAGAGAGGTGTCTCGGTCATGTCTACATAGTTCTCGAACCCGTAGGGTCCGCACGCTTAACGTTCATTGACGATATAGTACTATGAGTTATGTATGTTGGTGACCGAATGTTGTTCGGAGTCCCGGATGAGATCACGGACATGACGAGGAGCTCCGGAATGGTCCGGAGGTAAAGATTCATATATTGGATGATATGGTTAGGCCAAGGGGTCAGGCCCACAGGGCTATAAGTCGGTGCAAAAGGAGTTTTGCGGAGGCCAGGGGGCCAAACGCCGGAGAGCCTGGCGTCTGGCCCTGGCCCAAACGCCGAGGCCCATGGCGTCTGGGCCAGACGCCAAGGTTTGTGGTGTTTGGTCCTGGAGTCCGAGTGGGACTCTTGCCTTTCGGGCAAAACCGACTTTGAGGAGGTTTTTGCTCCAAGTTTCGACCCCAGGGCTCAACATATAAATAGAGGGGCAGGGCTAGCACCAAAGACACATCAAGAAACACCAAGCCGTGTGCCGACAACCCCATCTCCTCTAGTTTATCCTCCGTCATAGTTTTCGTAGTGCTTAGGCGAAGCCCTGCGAAAATTGTTCTTCACCAACACCGTCACCACACCGTCGTGCTGCCGGAACTCATCTACTACTTTGCCCCTCTTGTTGGATCGAGAAGGCGAGGACGTCACCGAGCCGAACGTGTGCAGAACTCGGAGGTGCCGTGCTTTCGGTGCTTGGATCGGTCGGATCGTGAAGACGTACGACTACATCAACCGCGTTGATATAATGCTTCCACTTACGGTCTACGAGGGTACGTAGAAAACACTCTCCCCTCTCGTTGCTATGCATTACGATGATCTTGCGTGTGCGTAGGAAATTTTTGAAATTACTACGTTCCCCAACAGTGGCATCAGAGCCAGGTTTTATGCGTTGATGTCATATGCACGAGTAGAACAGAAGTGAGTTGTGGGCGATATAAGTCATCGCTTACCGACATGTCATACTTTGGTTCGGCGGTATTGTTGGATGAAGCGGCCGGACCGACATTACGCCAGATGCTTATGCGAGACTGGTTCTACCGACGTGCTTTGCACACAGGTGGCTGGCAGGTGTCAGTTTCTCCAACTTTAGTTGAACCGAGTGTGGCTACGCCCGGTCCTTGCGAAGGTTAAAACAACACCAACTTGACAAACTATTGTTGTGGTTTTGATGCGTAGGTAAGAATGGTTCTTGCTAAGCCCGTAGCAGCCACGTAAAACTTGCAACAACAAAGTAGAGGGCATCTAACTTGTTTTTGCAGGGCATGTTGTGATGTGATATGGTCAAGACATGATGCTATATTTTATTGTATGAGATGATCATGTTTTGTAACGAAGTTATCGGCAATCGGCAGGAGCCTTATGGTTGTCGCTTTATTGTATGCAATGCAATTGCCCTGTAATGCTTTACTTTATCACTAAGCGGTATCGATAGTCGTAGAAGCATAAGATTGGCGAGACGACAACGATGCTACGATGGAGATCAAGGTGTCGCACCGGTGACGATGGCGATCATGGAGGTGCTTCGGAGATGGAGATCACAAGCACAAGATGATGATGGCCATATCATATCACTTATATTGATTGCATGTGATGTTTATCTTTTATGCATCTTATCTTGCTTTGATTGACGGTAGCATTATAAGACGATCTCTCACTAAATTTCAAGATAAAAGTGTTCTCCCTGAGTATGCACCGTTGCCAAAGTTCGTCGTGCCCAGACACCACGTGATGATCGGGTGTGATAAGCTCCACGTCTATAACGCCCCGGATACAACTTTCCATATTCGTAACTCCAACTCTTGCCTTTTTTCCGGAGATGCAATATATTATTTCCTCCGTGGTTGGGTTTTTGTCTTTTGTTTTGCATTTTGTTCATGTCATGCATTTCATCTCATGTCATCATTCGCATTGCATCGGCGTCGTTTTCATAAAGCTTGCATCCGTTCGTAGTTGCCGCGTTCCCCCCTTGCCTTTGTTATCCCTTTCGAGAGCAACCGTTCATTGTTGTCCGACCGTTTGACCCTCTTTGCATAGTGCATCGACCCCTCGCAACCTAGTCCAAAAACTTCTCCGAACCCGACCCGCTCTGTCGTTACCGATGGATCCGGATCATCCCCAAACATCTACAAAACATCTCCGTTTTCTTATTTGAACTCCCTACCTATTTATTTCTCGACCTTTCGATTACGATCGGAGGGATGAGATAGCCCCTACCCAAAAATCCAGCCTATATAAACTGACTCAACCCTAAATTTGAGGAGAGTTGTCCCATCCTCCTAGTCGCCGCCGCCACCCACTCACATCCGTTCTCGGAACCCATCTCGATCCGTCCACCTCCTCTCCCTTGAATTCCCCGTCGAGCCAACCGCGCCCATGCCTTCTACTTTGCCGCAACCCACCAACCAGCGCCATGCCCGCTTCCTTTCTCCTCCTCCTGTCTACTTGGGTGCCCGATCTGCATCGCGCCCACCTTTCGTTCCCACAGCCCAGCCTCCCCGAGCTCATAAGCGCTAGCACGCCTCCTGTGCACCTTGTCCTCCTCTCGATCTGGAGCTCCCGGCGAGTGCTCTTCCACCATCGTGCAACACCGACAACCACGAGAACCAGGCCGCCTTCCCTGCCCTCCTCTCTCTTCGTCGCTCCCACTCCATCTCTGCTCTCTCATGGTCTCTCTCTCTCTCTATGCCCTTCAGCAGTCGACGCCACAGCCATCTCCGCCCTTGCCCGTTCGGCGGATCCCGCCAGATTGGGCACCGTCCCGGCCACCGGTGCCCTCGCCGCAGACCACACGCTGCCCGCCAAGTCTGCAGCGGCTCCGCCGCGCGCCAAGTTCCGCCGCCCGTCCACGCATTGCAGGAGATGCCCGCCAGATCCGCGTTGCAGCCCCTCCGAGTCACGCCAAGTCCCTCGCCTCGCGCCAAGTTTCATCGCCGGCGCTTCTTCTACATCGTCACTTTGCATTGACCGCAGCGCCAAGTCCCGTTCGGTTCAGCCGCTCCGTTCACGGCGCCTCGCTCAGCGGCGCTGGGCTGCCTCCTCTCCGGCGCCCAAAGGCCCGGCTGCTCCGGCTCCTCACAGGCCCAACTCCAGATCCTGCCTCGGGCCCAATGTGAGCTACCACCCAGTCCATCTCTGTTGGCCCAGCTGTGCTCTAATTCAGCCCGCATGTGTTTTTTTTTTCGCTGCGAATTTAACATTATCCAGTTGTATTACTGTTTTACAGAAAAGTCCTTGCACATCATGCATATAATAACTCATTAACCGTGCATCGGATTAAAATGATTCAAACATGTAAAATGCTTGGAATTACATGTACTTTCATAATATGCCACTTTCATCCTTGTTTAAAATGTTTAAAATGCTGTTTGTTTAAATTTGCTCAAGTGCAATGTTAAAATGATTTATTTCATAACTAAATAACCGTAGCTCCATTTTTAATGTTCTTTATATGTAAATGGGGTGAAAAAATGCCTAGTTTAACATGGTGCACTTTATTTTCCTGTTTAACAACTCTGAAATTATGTAATAGGCAGAACAGTACCAAATTCGAATATTGCTCATGAGGATTTTCCGGAATTGTTGCTTGTTGTTCCGGCCTCATTTAAACTTGCCTAAATAGTTAGTTTACTTATGCGTCACCCCTTGCCATGGTTAATAACATTTAATATTGTTGGGTACATAACCGAGATTAAACTAAATATGTCAATGTGGTGTTTTGGCAATATGCAACTCGTTGCATATTGAGCTCCACTTAAATTGTAGTGTTATTTGCTTCGCCTTTCCATGTCATGCCTCTTTAAACCGGACATGCATCATACTTGTCTGTGCATCATGGCATGTTTATGCTTGTGCATTTACCATGTTGTTTGTTTCTTTCTGGTGTTGCTTCTTAGTTCCGGTAATGTTGCGATTGTGAGGATTCGTTCGACTACTTCTGTTCGTCTTCTTCATGGACTCGTTCTTCTTCCTAGCGGGATTTCAGGTAAAATGACCGTCACCTTGGATCTCACTACTATCATTGCTATGCTAGTTGCTTCGTTCTATCGCTTTGCCGCGCTACCTATCTCTTGTTGATCAAGCCTCCCAAATTGCCATGAACCTCTAACTTTGACACCCTTCCTAGCAAACCGTTGTTTGGCTATGTTACCGCTTTCGCTCAGCCCCTCTTATAGCGTTGCTAGTTGCAGGTGAAGATGAAGATTGCTCCATGTTGGATTATGTTTATGTTGGGATATCACAATATCTCTTATATTATTAATGCATCTATAGATACTTGGTAAAGGGTGGAAGGCTCGGCCTTATGCCTGGTGTTTTGTTCCACTCTTGCCGCCCTAGTTTCCGTCATACCGGTGTTATGTTCCTTGATTTTGCGTTCCTTACACGGTTGTGTGATTTATGGGACCCCTTGACTGTTACGCTTTGAATAAAACTCCTCCAAAGAAGGCCCAACCTTGGTTTTACCATTTTCCACCTAAGCCTTTTTCCCTTGGGTTCTGCAGACTCAAGGGTCATCTTTATTTTAACCCCCGGACCAGTGCTCCTTCGAGTGCTGGCCCAACCTGGGCGATGTCCGGCGCCCCCTAGGCAATCTAGGGTCTATGCCAACCCGACGTGTGGCCCATCCGGTGTGCCCTGAGAACAAGATATGTGCAGCTCCTATCGAGATTTGTCGGCACATTCGGGCGGCTTTGCTGGTCTTGTTTTACCATCGTCGAAATGTCTTGTAAAACCGGGATTCCGAGTCTGATCGGGTCTTCCCGGGAGAAGGAATATCCTTCGTTGACCGTGAGAGCTTATAATGGGCTAAGTTGGAACACCTCTACAGGGTATTATCTTTCGGAAGCCGTGCCCGCGGTTATGAGGCAGATGGGAATTTGTTAATGTCCGGTTGTAGATAACTTGACACCAGATCTGAATTAAAACGCATCAACCGTGCGTGTAGCCGTGATGGTCTCTTCTCGGCGGAGTCCGGGAAGTGAACACGGTTCTTGGGTTATGTTTGACGTAAGTAGGAGCTCAGGATCACTTCTTGATCATTACTAGTTGACGACCGCTTGCTTTGCTTCCCTTCTCGCTCTTATTTGCGTAAGTTAGCCACTATACATTGCTTAGCCACTGCTGCAACCTCACCACTTTACCCCTTCCTTACCCATTAAGCTTTGCTAGTCTTGATACCCATGGTAATGGGATTGCTGAGTCCTCGTGGCTCACAGATTACTACACCAACAGTTGCAGGTACAGGTTATGCGATGATCATGACGCGAGAGCGTTGTTTGCTTGTTTTGGAGTTCTTCTTCTACTTCTTCTTCGATCGGGGATAGGTTCGGTCGGCAGTGGGATAGCAGGGTGGATATTGTTTGAGTTTCTGTTTCTGTTTCATCTGTAGTCGGATGTTGATCTTATGTATGATGTATTGTTGTATTCATGTGCCTTAGTATATCTTGGCTGTATCCCCACTATTATGTAATGTTGATGTAATGATAACCACCTTGCAAAAGCGTCTTCAAGATGCGCTTCTATCCTTGGTGGGACCTTCGAGTTCCTTGAGGATAGGGCCGCATCTTGGGCGTGACAAGTTGGTATCAGAGCCTCGACCGACCATAGGAGCCCCCTTGATTGTTGGCAGTTGTTGAGTATAGAAGAAAACTATTTTGAGTGTTAGGGCATCTCCAGCCGCGCCCCCAGGAAGGCCTCCCCAGGCGATTTTTTCGCGCCGGCAACGGCCCGATGGCGCCAGAGCCCGATTTTTCCGACTTGGGCGGCACAGCGGACCCAGCCCGAACCGGCCCGGCGCCCGGCGCCGAAGCGAGCTGTTTTAGCGAAAAGATGCGGGCCAGCAGCGTCGGCGACTTCGGCGCCTCGTCTTCCCCCCTCGGTTCATGGGAATCAATGGCAAAGGCTACCACCGGTCAAGATTGCCATTGATTCCTCACGGGCGGCGCTTCCGCAGGACGGCGCGCCTCCCTCCCTCGCATGCGTACACCTGCAGGCGTGGCCCGGCTATAAAGCCGGGCGGCCTCCACTCGCCTGTGCCCACACCAGCCGCCCCTCGCCGTCCAGCCCCTCCCTCTCCTGCCTCTCCCGAGCACCGCCGCCCAGCCCTCCCTCTACCTCTCCCGAGCCCGCCCAGCCCGTCGCCATGGCGAATCGCTTCCCGAGACGCAGGCGGCGGCCAAAGGCTTCGCCGTTGCTCGTCCGCGAACAGAGTCCTGCTCTGTTCCAGCGAACATCCAGCGCCACGGACATGCGCCGGGCCAACGGGTGGAGACTTCGGACCGGGAGTGCCCATTCCCCGCTGTTCGACGCCGTGGCGGTCAAGCATTTCGCCCGAGGAGGTCGAGATCGTGCCGACGCGACCGCGATGAAGACGGGGTCGTCGTCCTATGCGACAGCGACGACGACGACGATGCGCCGCCGCCAGTCCGCCATGGCGACGTCGGGTCTAGCAGGGGCGCCCGCGTCAAGGAGGAGAAGGCCGACGACGACGATGGCGGCGACGACTTCAGCCCCGTTCTTTTTTAGATTAGGTTAATGTAATGAAAATGCGTGAATTTCGCCGAAATTTGCCATGTTTAGCCGAAATTTAACTACTTTTTATCATAACTTCGCCGAACGGCCCTTCTTTTTTTTTAATACGCTGGCGCTTTGGGGCCGACGGCCGGGACCGACCGACTTCGCCCAGGGCCATTTTTTTTTATGCGGCTCACCTCAGCGGCGCTTTTAGACGCCTGGGGCCAACTGGAGATGCCCTTAGGATTATATATATATATCGAGTAGGATTCTTTTACTCCTCGGTCCCTTAAATCGCTCTGGTTAGGCCTCCGGCGTAGATGTTTTGTCTTTCCTTTCCTCAAATTTCACGAATTTTTTAGGATCACGCGGGTATCTTGGGATCGTTCCGATAGTCTTGTGGCGAGAACATTGTTCTTGGTGCCTCCGACATTTAGGGGTTGTGGCGGTGTCCGGGGAGTTGAGCTCAGGGTGTTGCCGTCACAATTTTATCGTTGCGATTACGGAATACTTGAGTTTTGCCGACATCGAAAATCTCTTTTATGCAGTTGTTGGTGAGATAACCTCGATGCCACCCAGTACTGGGGAGTTCGGGAGTATTGCCATAGCTTGTATAACGGATGCTTTTCAAAGGTTGAGTTACACAATTTCCGTAGTTTTCTTGGTTATGTGTTGAAGGATGGATACAGCTGGATCTAGGTATTGTTAGTTTGGGTGATATATTTTGTGTCCCCTGTATCCCCAACACCAGATTGCATAACCGGAAAGTTTCGGGAGTTTATAGGTGGGAATTCAAGTAGCTCCTAGAATATCTTTCCGACAGATGCATGATATGGGATTGGGTAAATCTCTATCATATGTATTTGTTCCGGCTTATTCGCAAGCCAAATCCTTTGTTTTGTTTTATTTGTGGTATTCGAGTTGCTTCGATGTCAAGTGTTGATCCATACCTTCCCTAAACGGTGTCCTCATATTGCTATGTGAATACTAATCATTCTTGATCATCGAGGTCGTCATGTTAATTCTTTTCCAACCGGCGTGCTTCTCTTTAAGTGGATCCGATCATTTCAACATTCGCAAGATAAATTCTAAGTTTTTCTCAACGGTATCCGTTTCATCCGTCCCCAAGTTGCCTTTGTTTCCCCCCCCCCCACCCTTTTTCTTCAAGGACTCAGATTTCTTAATCATGTATCCTTTTATTTGTGGGAAGTCTCTTCATTCTTTTCTTTCAATGTTCTTATCCGGTGATTTCCCATGAAGATGCTCAACAGTTTCAAGTTCATCATCCTTCATTGTTGATTCTTCTCCGGTGGATCCAATTCAAGCTTTCGATATTCATGATATTCCTTTCCTCGTTTCTAATGCTTTCTCATGCCGATGCACCTCTTAATCATTCACGTCTTCCTATTCATTTGTTCTGGAGTGCTAAAAATATCTCACAAGACTTGTGTTTCCGTTCTCAATCCGTTCAAGATATTTCAAGGTTGTTATCCCATTCAAGCTATTTATTCAACCGGTGCAACCTCTCTTTAAAATTGTTCAACGGTGTTTTCTTTTGAGTGGGCCCTAACCCACAGGTCTTTTCCCAAGATCTTACCCGACTCTTCTAATTATCCCGAAGTTATTCTCAAATTCTTTTCAAGTGTGACATAAGAATGGATCCCATCAGTCACATGCCTTTTCCAAGATCGATCTCAAAATTATCATTTTTCATTGTTGGCTCAACCTCTTTGTTTTTCATTCTCCGGAGTATCTCAACAATTTGGTGGTGTTTCTCCTCGTCATTCTCAGCATGTGAAGACCAAAGAAGAGTTCCTCTTAAATCCTTACCCGTTCTTCCAAAGATTCATGGTTCTAGCTTGTTGCCATTCTCTCATAATTATTTTTGATTGTGAGAATAATTTTCACCCATCCGGAGCATTTCACGAGTCTTTTCAGTTTGATTCTTCGAAGCCCATCATCTCGGAATTATTCACTCAAGTTTTCAGCTCTCGTTCTCCAAATCATACCGGTGCATCATTCAAGTATTATCTAATCAGCTCGGGATCTCTGCGTTCACTTGTATCTAAATTCTATCAAGTATCTTTATTCTTTTTCTAATTCTTCCCGGTGTTTCTTTATCTTTTCTTCGTTCATTTTCAATTCTTACGGTGGTTTGTTCAAGATTCCTTTTTCTATGTCCTCATATTAATGCATTCGTTGTTTCAATCCTACCGGTGGTTCGTTGAAGTCCTTCCCAAGTTGAGCAATATCTCTTTTCAATCCTTTCTACGAGAATAAGTAGTATGCCAAATCCGCTGCTTGTCATCAATTTATATTGTTGAAGGATATGCATAACATAATTCTTGTTCTTGTTTCATCCAAGTGATTAATTCCTTCTTCCGGAGTTCGTAATGGTATTAATTTCTCAGTCTATGTTGTTCATATTTCTTTCCGGAGTTCCAAGTTTTTCTCGGTTATATCATTTCAAAGCTTCATCTTATCATTGCAAGGCTTCACCTTGTGTTTTCAACTTCTTTTCTTCTCATCATCCTTTTATTACCGGAGTTCTTCATGGAGGCTCTACATGATGGTTCGTCAAGGATTCTTTTCACTCTTCAATTGTTCTTCAAGATTTCTCTCGAAGTTGTGATCCGCCAAGCTATACTCAAAATTAAACATGGTGCCCAACACATGTTTTGTTTGAGGAGCTCAAGTATTCTTCATCTTGCATTCCAAAGTGCAATTCTTTCTACCTTATCTTTTGAGGTGGTGTTATGTCACTCTTGACAATTTCCTTCATGTTTCATGATTCATATTGTTGTCAAGAATGAGGTATTTTAAATCCATCAATCCCTTTGTTGGAGTTATCTTGGGTCATATTTCACCTAAAGCCTTCCCTAAGGAATGATGCTATTTGTGGTGCTTGTCAATGATCCAAGTTATCTCTTTATCATCTTGGTGAAGAAGTGTTCATCTCTTCGTCGATCTAAAGCAAGCAATTGTTTCCTTTAGTGGTCGGTTGTCACCTCATAATGTTGAGATGTTTCCATAAGCCCACTACAAACTTATTCTTTTAGTTGTTGGTCTTCCAACAACTCTATTCTAACCTTCTTGCAAGGAGGCTCTTTCAAATTCAATTGTGATAGAAATTGTTGTTCTCTTCTCTGTTCTCTTGATTCCACTCTTTCATTTGTCCCGAAGGCATTGTGATGTTTTCTTCGACCCATCATCTCGTTTTGGAGATCATGTTATTTTCCTTGCTTATCCATTTAACCGGAGTGTCATATTTTCATTCGAGCTCTCTCATCTTATCAAGTTTTGCCTCCTTCCTCAACCAGAGTGCGGTCTGAAATCTTTCTTACCCCTTGTGCCATTTTTCAATAGTTCCGAGGCAATGTTGTTGATTTCATCAAGTATCATCTCATCTTCTCAAGTTCATGTTAATTCCTTCTATTTTTCGATTAGTCTTTGTCCAAATTATATCATTCTTAATCCTAATCTATCTTGTTTTAACCGGAGTGGCTTAAAATCTATCTTGTCCCCTAAGCTCTTGGTTCTCATCATGTTCTTTGTTCTTCTCTGCTAACTTGATGTTTATAATTTCGTTCATCTTCGTTGTATTCTTTTCTCGAAATTGTTCATTCTCTCAAGGTTCTTTGGTTTCACTCGTTTGTCAAAGAAGCAACTTTGTTTTACCTATTCCTCCCCCGTTCTCCCTCCGGTGCCATCCTAGATCTCAGGACGAGATCCTCTTGTAGTGGTGGAGTGTTATAACACCCCGGATACAACTTTCCATATTCGTAACTCCAACTCTTGCCTTTTTTCCGGAGATGCAATATATTATTCCCTCCGTGGTTGGGTTTTTGTCTTTTGTTTTGCATTTTGTTCATGTCATGCATTTCATCTCATGTCATCATTCGCATTGCATCGGCATCGTTTTCATAAAGCTTGCATCCATTCATAGTTGCCGCGTTCCCCCCTTGCCTTTGTTACCCCTTTCGAGAGAAACCGTTCATTGTTGTCCGACCGTTTGACCCTCTTTGCATAGTGCATCAACCCCTCGCAACCTAGTCCGAAAACTGCTCCGAACCCGACCCACTCTGTCGTTACCGATGGATCCGGATCATCCCCAAACATCTACAAAACATCACTGTTTTCTTATTTGGACACCCTACCTATTTATTTCTCGACCTTTCGATTACGATCGGAGGGACAAGATAGCCCCTACCCAAAAATCCAGCCTATATAAACTGACTCAACCCTAAATTTGAGGAGAGTTGTCCCATCCTCCTAGTCGCCGCCGCCACCCACTCACCATCGTCCTCGGGATCCATCCCGATCCGTCCACCTCCTCTCCCTTGAATTCCCCGTCGAGGCAACCGGCGCCCGCGGCCTTCTCGCCTGCAGCAACCCACCAACCAGCGCCATGCCCCGCTTTTTTTCTCCTCCTCCCTGTCTCGCCCGGTGCCCGATCTGCATCGCGCCCCTGCCTTCGTTCCCCGCTGCAGCCAGCCTCCCCGAGCTCATAGCGCCAGCACGCCTCCTGTGCACCTTGTCCTCCTCTCGATCTGGAGCTCCCGAGCGAGTGCTCTTCCACCATCGTGCAACACCGACAACCACCAGAACCAGGCCGCCTTCCCTGCCCTCCTCTCTCTTCGTCGCTCCCACTCCATCTCTCTGCTCTCTCATGGTCTCTCTCTCTCTATGCCCTTCGCAGGTCGACGCCGCTGGCCATCTCTGCCGCCTTTGCCCGTTCCGGCCGGATCCCGCCGGTTGGGCACCATCCCCGGCCACCGGTGCCCTCGCCGGAGACCACCTGCGTTGCCCGCCAAGTCCTGCGCCGCTCCGCCGCCGCGCCAAGTTCCGCCGCCCCGTCCACCCCTTGCCGGAGATGTCCCGCCAGATCCGCGTTGCCGGCCCCTCCCGGAGTCACGCCAAGTCCCTCGCCTCGCGCCAAGTTTCTGTCGCCGGCGCTGCTTCTACATCGTCCGCCTGCATTGACCGCAGCGCCAAGTCCCGTTCGGTTCAGCCCGCTCCGTTGACCGCGCCTCGCTCAAGCGCGCGCCTGGGCTGCCTCCCCTCCAGCGCCCAAGGCCCAGCCTGCTCCAGCTCCTCACAGGCCCAACTCCAGATCCGGCCTCAGGCCCAATGTGAGCCACCACCCAGTCCATCTCTGTTGGCCCAGCTGTGCTCTAATTCAGCCCGCATGTGTTTTTTTTTACTGCTGCGAATTTAACATTATCCAGTGTATTACTGTTTTACAGAAAAGTCCTTGCACATCATGCATATAATAAATCATTAACCGTGCATCGGATTAAAATGATTCAAACATGTAAAATGCTTGGAATTACATGTACTTTCATAATATGCCACTTTCATCCTTGTTTAAAATGCTTAAAATGCTGTTTGTTTATATTTGCTCAAATGCCATGTTAAAATGATTTATTTCGTAACTAAATAACCGTAGCTCCATTTTTAATGTTCTTTATATGTAAATGGGGTGAAAAAGTGCCTAGTTTAACATGGTGCACTTTATTTTCCTGTTTAACAACTCTAAAATTATGTAATAGGCAGAACAGTACCAAATTCGAATATTGCTCATGAGGATTTTCCTAATTGTTGCTTGTTGTTCCTACTCATTTAAACTTGCCTAAATAGTTAGTTTACTTATGCGTCACCCCTTGCCATGGTTAATAACATTTAATATTGTTGGGTACATAACCGAGATTAAACTAAATATGTCAATGTGGTGTTTTGGCAATATGCAACTCGTTGCATATTGAGCTCCACTTAAATTGTAGTGTTGTTTGCTTCGCCTTGCCATGCCATGCCTCTTTAAACCGGACATGCATCATACTTGTCTGTGCATCATGGCATGTTTATGCTTGTGCATTTACCATGTTGTTTGTTTATTTCCGGTGTGGCTTCTTAGTTCCGGTAATGTTTCGATTGTGAGGATTCGTTCGACTACTTACATTCATCTTCTTCATGGACTCGTTCTTCTTCCTAGCGGGATTTCAGGTAAGATGACCGTCACCTTGGATCTCACTACTATCATTGCTATGCTAGTTGCTTTGTTCTATCGCTTTGTCGCGCTACCTATCTCTTGTTGATCAAGCCTCCCAAATTGCCATGAACATCTAACCTTTGACACCCTTCCTAGCAAACCGTTGTTTGGCTATGTTACCGCTTTTGCTTAGCCCCTCTTATAGCGTTGCTAGTTGCAGGTGAAGATGAAGATTGCTCCATGTTGGATTATGTTTATGTTGGGATATCACAATATCTCTTATATTATTAATGCATCTATATATACTTGGTAAAGGGTGGAAGGCTCGGCCTTATGCCTGGTGTTTTGTTCCACTCTTGCCGCCCTAGTTTCCGTTATACCGGTGTTATGTTCCTTGATTTTGCGTTCCTTACACGGTTGTGTGATTTATGGGACCCCCTTGACTGTTCGCTTTGAATAAAACTCCTCCAGCAAGGCCCAACCTTGGTTTTACCATTTGCCACCTAAGCCTTTTTCCCTTGGGTTCTGCAGACTCAAGGGTCATCTTTATTTTAACCCCGGACGGTGCTCCTTCGAGTCTTGGCCCAACCTGGCGATGTTCGGCGCCCACAAGCAATCCAGGGTCTATACCAACCTGACGTCTGGCCCATCCGGTGTGCCCTGAGAACGAGATATGTGCAGCTCCTATCGGGATTTGTCGGCACATTCGGGCGGCTTTGCTGGTCTTGTTTTACCATCATCGAAATGTCTTGTAAACCGGGATTCCGAGTCTGATCGGGTCTTCCCGGGAGAAGGAATATCCTTCGTTGACAGTGAGAGCTTATAATGGGCTAAGTTGGAACACCCCTGCAGGGTATTATCTTTCGAAAGCCGTGCCCGCGGTTATGAGGCAGATGGGAATTTGTTAATGTCCGGTTGTAGATAACTTGACACCAGATCTGAATTAAAACGCATCAACCGTGTATGTTGCCGTGATGGTCTCTTCTCGGCGGAGCCCGGGAAGTGAACATGGTTCTTGGGTTATGTTTGACGTAAGTAGGAGTTCAGGATCACTTCTTGATCATTACTAGTTGACGACCGCTTGCTTTGCTTCTCTTCTCGCTCTTATTTGCGTAAGTTAGCCACTATACATTGCTTAGTCATTGCCGCAACCTCACCACTTTACCCCTTCCTTACCCATTAAGCTTTGCTAGTCTTGATACCCATGGTAATGGGATTCTTTGAGTCCTCGTGGCTCACAGATTACTACACCAACAGTTGCAGGTACAGGTTATGTGATGATCATGACGCGAGAGCGATGTTTGCTTGTTTTGGAGTTCTTCTACTTCTTCTTCGATCAGGGGATAGGTTCCAGGTCGGCAGCCTGGGATAGCAGGGTGGATATTGTTTGAGTTTCTGTTTCTGTTTCATCCATAGTCGGATGTTGATCTTATGTATGATGTATTGTTGTATGCATGTGCCTTAGTATATCTTGGCTGTATCCCCACTATTATGTAATGTTGATGTAATGATATCCACCTTGCAAAAGCGTCTTCAAGATGTGCTTCTATCCTTGGTGGGACCTTCGAGTTCCTTTAGGATAGGGCCACATCTTGGGCGTGACAACGTCCATCTACAACGGGTGCAAGCCAGTTTTGCACACGCAGAATACTCAGGTTAAACTTGACGAGCCTAGCATATGCAGATATGGCCTCGGAACACGGAGACCGAAAGGTCGAGCATGAATCATATAGTAGATATGATCAACATATTGATGTTCACCATTGAAAGCTATTCCATTCACGTGATGATCGGTTATGGTTTAGTTGATTTGGATCACGTGATCACTTAGAGGATTAGTTCTTAAGTAATATGATTAATTGAACTTAAATTTATCATGAACTTAGTCCTGGTAGTATTAGCATATCTATGTTGTAGATCAATAGCTAGCGTTGTTGCTTCCCTATGTTTATTTTTGATATGTTCCTAGAGAAAAACTATGTTGAAAGATGTTAGTAGCAATGATGCGGATTGGATCCGTGATCTGAGGTTTATCCTCATTATTGCACAGAAGAATTATGTCCTTGATGCGCCGCTAGGTGACAGACCTATTGCAGGAGCAGATGCAGACGTTGTGAACGTTTGGCTAGCTCAATGTGATGACTACTTGATAGTTTAGTGCACCATGCTTAACGGCTTAGAATTGGGACTTCAAAGACGTTTTGAACGTCATGGACCATATGAGATGTTCCAGGAGTTGAAGTTAATATTTCAAGCAAATACCCGAGTTAAGAGATATGAAGTCTCCAACAAGTTCTATAGCTAAAAGATGGAGGAGAATAGCTCAAGCAGTGAGCATGTGCTCAGATTGTCTGGGTACTACAATCGCTTGAATCAAGTGGGAGTTAATCTTCCAGATAAGATAGTGATTGACATAATTCTCTAGTCACCATCACCAAGTTAGTAGAACTCCGTGATGAACTATAGTATGCAAGGGATGACGAAAATGATTCCTGAGCTTTTCATGATGATGAAATCGATGAAGGTAGAAATCAAGAAAAACATCAAGTGTTGATGGTTGACAAGACCACTAGTTTCAAGAAAAGGGCAAAGGGAAGAAGGGGAACTTCAAGAAGAACGGCAAGCGAGTTCTTTGCTCAAGTGAAGAACCCCAAGTCCGGACCTAAGCACGAGACCGAGTGCTTCTCTTGCCAAAGGAACTGGTCCTTTGAAGCGGAACTGCCCCAAGTATTTGGCGGATAAGAAGGATGGCAAAGTGAACAAAGGTATATTTGATATACATGTTATTGATGTGTACTTTACTAGTGTTTATAGCAACCCCGCGGTATTTGATACTAGTTTAGTTGCTAAGGGTAGTAACTCAAAACGGGAGTTGCAGAATGAATAGAGACTAGTTAAGGGTGAAGTGACGATGTGTGTTGGAAGTAGTTCCAAGAATGATATGATAATCATCGCACACTCCCTATACTTTGAGCATGAATATGATTTGATCATGTTTATTGCAATACAGTTGTTCATTTAAGTTAGAGAACAATTGTTGTTATATTTACATGAATAAAACCTTCTATGGTCATACACACCAACGAAAATGGTTTGTTGGATCTCGATTGTAGTGATACACATATTCATAATATTGAAGCCAAAAGATGCAAAGTTAATAATGATAGTGCAACTTATTTGTGGCACTGCAGTTTAAGTCATATCGGTGTAAAGCGCATGAAGAAACTCCATGCTGATGGGATTTTGTAATCACTTGATTATGAATCACTTGATGCTTGCGAACCATGTCTCTTGGGCAAGATGACTAAAACGCCGTTCTCCGGAACAATGGAGCAAGCAACAGATTTGTTGGAAATCATACATACTGATGTATGTCGTCCGATGAATATTAAGGCTTGCAGCGGGTATCATTATTTTCTGACCTTCACAGATGATTTGAGCAGATATGGGTATATCTACTTGATGAAATAGAAGTCTCAAACATTTGAAAAGTTCATATAATTTCAGAGTCAAGTGGAAAATCATCGTAACAAGAAAATAAAGTTTCTATGATCTGATCGTGGAGAAGAGTATTAGAGTTACGAGTTTGGTCTTCAGTTAAAACAATGTGAAATAGTTTCACTACTCACGCCACCTGGAACACCACAAAGATAATGGTGTGTCCGAACGTCATAACCGTACTTTATTGGATATAGTGCAATCTATGATGTTTCTTACCAATTTACCACTATCGCTTTTGGGGTTATGCATTAAAGACAAATGCATTCACGTTAAAAAGGGCACCATCTAAGTCTGTTGAGACGACACAATCTGAATCGTGGTTTGGCAAGAAACCAAAGTTGTCGTTTCTTAAAGTTTGGGGTTGTGATGCTTATATGAAAAAGTTTCATCCTGATAAGCTCAAACCCAAATCGGAGAAATATGTCTTCATAGGATACCCAAAGGAGACTGTTGGGTACACCTTCTATCACAGATCCGAAGGCAAGACATTCGTTGCTAAGAATGGATCCTTTCTAGAGAAGGAGTTTCTCTCGAAAGAAGTGAGTGGGAGGAAAGTAGAACTTGATAAGGTAATTGTACCTTCTCCCTTATTGGAAAGTAGTTCATCACAGAAATCTGTTCCTGTGACTACTACACCAATTAGTGAGGAGGCTAATGATGATGATCATGTAACTTCAGATCAAGTTACTACCGAACCTCGTAGGTAAACCAGAGTAAGATCCGCACCAGAGTGGTACGGTAATCCTGTTCTGGAGGTCATGTTACTTGACCATGACGAACCTACGAACTATGAGGAAGCGATGATGAGCCCAGATTCCGCGAAATGGCTTGAGGCCATGAAATCTGGGATGAGATCCATGTATGAGAACAAAGTATGTACTTTGATTGACTTGCCGGTTGATCGCGAGCCATTGAGATTAAATGGATCTTCAAGAGGAAGACGGACGCTGATAGTAGTGTTACTATCTACAAAGCTAGACTTGTCGAAAAAGGTTTTTGACAAAGTTCAAGGTGTTGACTACGATGAAGGTTTTCTCACTCGTATCGATGCTTAAAGTCTGTCCGAATCATGTTAGCAATTGCCACATTTTATGAAATCTGGCAAATGGATAACAAAACTGCAATCCTTAATTGGATTTCTTAAAGAAGAGTTGTATATGATGCAACCAGAAGGTTTTGTCAATCCTAAAGGTGTTAACAAAATGTGCAAGCTCCAAATGATCCATCTATGGACTGGTGCAAGCATCTCGGAGTTGGAATATACGCTTTGATAAGTTGATCAAAGCATATAGTTTTATACAGACTTGCGGTGAAGCCTGTATTTACAAGAAAGTGAGTGGGAGCACTACACCATTTCTGATAAGTATATGTGAATGACATATTGTTGATCGGAAATAATGTAGAATTATTCTGCAAAGCATAAAGGAGTGTTTGAAAGGAGTTTTTCAAAGAAAGACCTCGGTGAAGCTGCTTACATATTGAGCAAGAAGATCTATAGAGATAGATCAAGACGCTTGATAAGTTTTTTCAATGAGTACATACCTTGACAAAATTTTGAAGTAGTTCAAAATGGAACAGTCAAATAAAGAGTTCTTGCCTGTGTTACAAGGTGTGAAATTGAGTAAGACTCAAAGCCCGACCACGGCAGAAGATAGAAAGAGAATGAAAGTCATTCCCTATGCCTCAGCCATAGGTTCTATAAAGTATGCCATGTCAGTGTACCAGATCTATTGTATACCCCACCTTTGTGTTAAGCAAGGAGTACAATAGTGATCTAGGAGTAGATCACTTGACAATTGGTCAAAAATTATCCTTAGTGGAATAAGGATACGTTTCTCGATTATGGAGGTAATAAAAAGGTTAAATTCGTAAAGGGTTACGTCGATGCAAGTTTTGACACTAATCCGTATGACTCTAAGTCTCTATCTGGATACATATTGAAAGTGGGAGCAATTAGCTAGAGTAGCTCCGCAATGCGAGCATTGTTGACATAGAAATTTGCAAAATACATATGGATCTGATTGTGGCGGAACCCGTTGACTAAACTTCTCTCACAAGCAAAACATGATCACACCTTAGTACTCTTTGGGTGTTAATCACATAGCGATGTGAACTAGATTATTGACTCTAGTAAACCCTTTGGGTGTTGGTCACATGACGATGTGAACTATGGGTGTTAATCACATGGTGATGTGAATTATTCTTGTTAAATCACATGGTGATGTGAACTAGATTACTGACTCTAGTGCAAGTGGGAGACTGAAGGAAATATGCCCTAGAGGGAATAATAAATTTATTATTTATTTCCTTATTTCATGATACATGTTTATTATTCATGCTAGAATTGTATTAACCGGAAGCATGATACATGTGTGATTGACATGACCCATTCCGTTAGCTTAGCACTTGATCGTTTAGTATGTTGCTATTGCTTTCTTCATGACTTATACATGTTCCTATGACTATGAGATTATGCAACTCCCGTTTACCGGAGGAACACTTTGTGTGCTACCAAAAGTCACAACGTAATCGGGTGATTATAAAGGTGCTCTCTGGTGTCTCCGAAGGTACTTGTTGGGTTGGCGTATTTCGAGATTAGGATTTGTCACTCCGATTGTCGAAGAGGTATCTCTGGGCCCTCTCGGTAATGCACATCACTTAAGCCTCGCAAGCATTGCAACTAATGAGTTAGTTGCGTAATGATGTATTACAGAACAAGTAAAGAGACTTGCCAGTAACGAGATTGAACTAGGTATTGAGATACCGACGATCGAATCTCAGGCAAGTAACATACCGATGACAAAGGGAACAACGTATGTTGTTATGCGATCTGATCGATAAAGATCTTCGTAGAATATATAGGAGCCAATATGGGCATCCAGGTCCCGCTATTGGTTATTGACAAGAGAGGTGTCTCGGTCATGTCTACATAGTTCTCGAACCCGTAGGGTCCGCACGGTTAACGTTCGTTGACGATATAGTCCTATGAGTTATGTATGTTGGTGACCGAATGTTGTTCGGAGTCCGGGATGAGATCACGGACATGACGAGGAGCTCCGGAATGGTCTGGAGGTAAAGATTCATATATTGGATGATATGGTTAGGCCAAGGGGTCAGGCCACATTGTAAGTCGGTGCAAAAGGACTTTTGCGGAGGCCGAGGGCCAAACGCCGGAGACCTGGCGTCGCCTGGGCAGACGCCGAGGCCCATGTCGTCTGGGCCAGACGCCAAGGTTTGTGGCGTTTGGTCCTGGAGTCCGAGTGGGACTCTTGCCTTTCGGCAAAACCGACTTTGAGGAGGTTTTTGCTCCAAGTTTCGACCCTGTGACTCAACATATAAATAGAGGGCGGGCTAGCACCAAAGACACATCAAGAAACACCAAGCCGTGTGCCGGCAACCCCGTCTCCTCTAGTTTATCCTCCGTCATAGTTTTCGTAGTGCTTAGGCGAAGCCCTGCGAAAATTGTTCTTCACCAACACCGTCACCACACCGTCGTGCTGCCGGAACTCATCTACTACTTCGCCCCTCTTGCTGGATCGAGAAGGCGAGGACGTCACCGAGCCGAACGTGTGCAGAACTCGGAGGTGCCGTGCTTTCGGTGCTTGGATTAGCCGGATCGTGAAGACGTGCGACTACATGAACCGCGTTGATATAACGCTTCCGCTTACGGTCTACGAGGGTACGTAGACAACACTCTCCCCTCTTGTTGCTATGCATTACCATGATCTTGCGTGTGCGTAGGAAATTTTTGAAATTACTACGTTCCCCAACACCCACTTCATAGCCACTGTCGAGGACTTAACTGACATGCTCGATTATGGCTCTGAAGACATCGACGGTATGGACGACAATGCCGGAGAAGAGCAGGCCCAAAACCCGTTGTTTACTGGACGCTGGACGGCCACCTCTTCGTATGAAGTGTACATGGTGGATACACCCAAAGAGGGTAACGGCGAGAACGAGAAAAATCTAGTCGAGGATAAACCACCTGAGATACAACCAAAGCGCCGACGTCAGCAGCGCCGCTCTAAATCACGTCGTGGAAAAGACAACAATACTGACACGAGAGACAACAATACTCCAGACGACGCTGAAGACCAAGAAAACCCCGTCGAGCCAACCTCCGGACAGGACGATCGGGAAGATGGGCAAGTTAGCCCTGATGGACATGATGTAAACGAAGACTCGGAGGACAGTAATTATCTTCCACTCTCCAAGGACGAGGTGAGACTCGGCGACGAAGACTTTATCATGCCCGAGGAACCCCTCGAGCAGGAGCGCTTTAAGCACCGGCTAATAGCCACTGCAAGGATCCTGAAAAAGAAGCAGCATCAACTTCAAGCTGATCAAGATCTACTCAACGACAGCTGGACTAATGTACTGGCAGCCAAGGAATGCGGCCTCGAGCGCCCAACCAAAAGCTACCCGAAGCGTAAACTGCTTCCTCAATTCGATGACGAGGCACTTGAGCACGTACCATCAGCCTGTAACGCGGCTGCCCGACCACCACGTGGCCAGGACAAAACGGAAACTCAAGCCGAACACCAGCCCATACTACCTCGCCATAAAGGTAGAGACACAACAACTCGGGGATATACATATGACCCGCGGCAGGACCTTGAAAATAGAGCAGGTCAGACCAGATCGATCTACGGATCGCGGGGGCGTGCCCCGACGCGCGATGACGGCTATCTAGCCGGACGTGACAAGCATAACCACGTCCGAGCCAAAAACCGCAGACGGAATCCATCCGAGCTACGTCGCGACTTGGCCCGATATAGAAGCGCCGCACACCCCCTCTACTTCACTCATGAAGTAGTGGAGCATGAATTCCCAGAAGGGTTTAAACCCGTGAATATCGAATCATATGATGGAACAACAGATCCCGCGGTATGGATTGAGGACTTTCTTCTCCATATTCTTATGGCCCGCGGTGATGATCTTCATGCCATCAAATACCTCCCGCTAAAACTCATGGGACCAGCTCGGCACTGGTTAAACAGCCTGCCAGAAAACTCCATTGGCAGCTGGGAGGACTTGGAAGACGCCTTCCGCGACAACTTCCAAGGCACATACGTCCAACCTCCGGATGCCGATGACTTAAGTCACACAGTTCAACAGCCCGGAGAGTCAGTGATGTCTACTACACAACCTTCTTCTTGTAGACGTTGTTGGGCCTCCAAGTGCAGAGGTTTGGAGGACAGTAGCAAATTTCCCTCAAGTGGATGACCTAAGGTTTATCAATCCGTGGGAGGCGTAGGATGAAGATGGACTCTCTCAAGCAACCCTGCAACCAAATAACAAAGAGTGTCTTGTGTCCCCAACACACCCAATACAATGGTAAATTGTATAGGTGCACTAGTTCGGCAAAGAGATGGTGATACAAGTGCAATATGGATGGTAGATGTAGGTTTTTGTAATCTAAAAATGTAAAAGCAGCAAGGTAACTAATGATAAAAGTGAGCACAAACGGTATTGCAATGCTAGGAAACAAGGCCTAGGGTTCATACTTTCACTAGTGCAAGTTCTCTCAACAATAATAACATAATTGTATCATATAACTATCCCTCAACATGCAACAAAGAGTCACTCCAAAGTCACTAATAGCGGAGAACAAACGAAGAGATTATGGTAGGGTACGAAATCACCTCAAATTTATTCTTTCCAATCAATCCGTTGGGCTATTCCTATAAGTGTCACAAACAGCCCTGGAGTTCGTACTAGAATAACACCTTAAGACACAAATCAACCAAAACCCTAATGTCACCTAGATACTCCAATGTCACCTCAAGTATCTATGGGTATGATTATACGATATGCATCACACAATCTCAGATTCATCTATTCAACCAACACATAGAACCTCAAAGAGTGCCCTAAAGTTTCTACCGGAGAATCAAGACGAAACGCAGCCAACCCCTATGCATAGGTTCATGGCGGAACCCGCAAGTTGATCACCAAAACATACATCAAGTGAATCACGTGATATCCCATTGTCACCACAGATCACGCACGACAAGACATACATCAAGTGTTCTCAAATAATTAAAGACCGAATCCGATAAGATAACTTCAAAGGGAAAACTCAATCCATTACAAGAGAGTAGAGGGGAGAAGAAACATAAGATCCAACTATAATAGCAAAGCTCGCGATACATCAAGATCGTGCCAAATCAAGAACACGGAGAGAGATCAAACACATAGCTCTTGGTACATACCCTCAGCCCGAGGGTGAACTACTCCCTCCTCGTCATGGAGAGCGCCGGGATGATGAAGATGGCCACGGTGAGGTTCCCCTCCCGTGAAGGTGCTTAACAGGGTCCTGATTGGTTTTTTGTGGCTACAGAGGCTTGCGGCAGCGAAACTCCAGATCTATTCTGTTCTCCGAAGTTTTTAGGGTATATGGGTTTATATGGGTGAAAGAAGTACGTCGGTGGAGCTTCGGGGGGCCCACGAGGCAGGGGGCGCGCCCCCACCCTCGTGGCCACCTCCCTTCTTTCCTAACGTGCACTCCAAGCTTTTCTGGTAGCTTTCCTTACAAAAATGACTTCTCCAGTTGGTTTCATTCCTTTTCGACTCCGTTTGATATTCCTTTTCTTCGAAACACTGAAATAGGCAAAAAAACAGCAATTCTGGGCTGGGCTTCCGGTTAATAGGTTAGTCCCAAAAATAATATAAAAGTGGATAATAAAGCCCAATATTGCCCAAAACAGTAGATAATATAGCATGGAGCAATCAAAAATGATAGATACGTTGGATACGTATCAAGCATCCCCAAGCTTAATTCCTACTCGTCCTCGAGTAGGTAAATGATAAAAAAGATAATTTTTGATGCGGAGTGCCACTTGGCATAATTTCATTGTAATTCTTCTTAATTGTGGTATGAATATTCAGATTCAAAAGATTCAAGATAAAAGTTCATATTGACATAAAAATAATAATACTTCAAGCATACTAACTAAGCAATTATGTCTTCTCAAAATAACATGGCCAAAGAAAGTTATCCCTACAAAATCATATAGTCTGGCTTTGCTCTATCTTCACCACACAAAATATTTAAATCATGTACAACCCCGATGACAAGCCAAGCAATTGTTTCATACTTTTGATGTTCTCAAACTTTTTCAATCTTCACGCAATACATGAGCGTGAGCCATGGACATAACACTATAGGTGGAATAGAATGGTGTTTGTGGAGAAGACAAAAAGGAGAAGATAGTCTCACATCAACTAGGCGTATCAACGGGCTATGGAGATGCCCATCAATAGATATCAATGTGAGTGGGTAGGGATTGCCATGCAACGGATGCACTAGAGCTATAAGTATATGAAAGCTCAACAAGAAACTAAGTGGGTGTGCATCCAACTCGTTTGCTCACGAAGACCTAGGGCATTTTGAGGAAGCCCATCATTGGAATATACAAGCCAAGTTCAATAATGTAAAATTCCCACTAGTATATGAAAGTGACAACATAGGAGACTCTCTATCATGAAGATCATGGTGCTACTTTGAAGCACAAGTGTGGTAAAAGGATAGTAGCATTGTCCCTTCTCTCTTTTTCTCTCATTTTTTATTTTTTATTTGTTTGGGCCTTTTCTCTTTTTTTTATGGCCTCTTTTCTTTTCTTTTTTTTGTTTTTTGTCCGGAGTCTCATCCCAACTTGTGGGGGAATCATAGTCTCCATCATCCTTTTCCTCACTTGGGACAATGCTCTAAAAATGAAGGTCATCACACTTTTATTTTCTTACAACTCAACAATTACAACTCGATACTTAGAACAAAATATGACTCTATATGAATGCCTCCGACGGTGTACCGGGATATGCAAGGACTCATGAGTGACATGTATGAAAGAATTATGAACGGTGGCTTTGCCACAAATACAATGTCAACTACATGATCATGCAAAGCAATATGACAATGATGAAGCGTGTCATAATAAACGGAACGGTGGTAAGTTGCATGGCAATATATATCGGAATGGCTATGGAAATGCCATCATAGGTAGGTATGGTGGCTGTTTTGAGGAAGGTATATGGTGGGTGTATGATACCGGCGAAAGGTGCGCGGTATTAGAGAGGCTAGCAATGGTGGAAGATGAAAGTGCGTATAATCCATGGACTCAACATTAGTCATAAAGAACTCACATAGTTATTGGCAAAATTTATTAGTTATTGAAACAAATTACTACGCGCATGCTCCTAGGGGGATAGATTGGTAGGAAAATACCATCGCTCGTCCCTGACCGCCACTCATAAGGAAGACAATCAATAAATAAATCATGCTCTGACTTCATCACATAACGGTTCACCATACGTGCATGCTATGGGAATCAAAAACTTTAACACAAGTATTTCTCAAATTCACAACTTCTCAACTAGCATGACTCTAATATTACTACCTCCATATCTCAAAACAATCATCAAGCGTCAAACTTCTCATAGTATTCAACACACTCATAAGAAAAAAATTGCAATTCTTGAATACCAAGCATATTAGGATTATTTAAGGAAATTACCATGCTATTTAAGACTCTCAAAAATAATATAAGTGAAGCATGAGAGTTCATCTATTTCTTCAAAATAAAACTACCACCATGCTCTAAAGATATAAGTGAAGCACTAGAGCAAACAACAAACTACTCCGAAAGATATAAGTGAAGATCAATGAGTAGTTGAATAATTATACAACTATGTGAATACTATCCCATTTAATAATTTCAGATCTTGGTATTTTATTCAAACAGCAAGCAAAGCTAAAGAAAATAAAATTATGCTCCAAGCAAAACACATATCATGTGGTGAATAAAAATATAGCTCCAAGTAAAGTTACCGATGAACGAAGACGAAAGAGGGGATGCCTTCTGGGGCATCCCCAAGCTTTGGCTTTATGGTGTCCTTAGATTATCTCGGGGGTGCCATGGGCATCCCCAAGCTTAGGCTCTTGCCACTCCCTGTTCCATAATCCATCAAAAAAATTCACCCAAAACTTGAAAACTTCACAATACAAAACTCAACAAAAATCTTGTGAGCTCCGTTAGCGAAAGAAAACAAAAGACCACTTCAAGGTACTGTAATGAACTCATTCTTTATTTATATTGGTGTTAAACCTACTGTATTCCAACTTCTCTATGGTTTATAAACTATTTTACTAGCCATATATTCATCAAAATAGGCGAGCAACGCAATGAAAACAGAATCTGTCAAAAACAGAACAGTCTGTCGCAATATGTAACTAACGCAAACTTATGGAACTCAAACAATTATAAAATAAATTGGTGGACCTGAGGAATTTTTCTAGTAATCATCTGCAAAAATAATCAACTAAACAGCACTCTCCAGTAAAAAGTTCTAGCTAATCTCGTGAGCGCTGAAGTTTCTGTTTTTTACAGCATGATCATAAAGAATTCACCCAAGTCTTTCCTAAGGTTCTACTTGGCACAAACACTAATTAAAACATAAAACCACATCTTAACAGAAGCTAGATGTATTATTTATTCCTAAACAGAACCAAAAAGCAAGAAACTAAAATAAAATTGGGTTGCCTCCCAACAAGCGCTATCGTTTAACGCCCCTAGCTAGGCATGATGATTTCAGTGATGCTCACAAAAACATAAGAATTAAAAAAATAAAGAGAGCATCATGAAGAATATGACTAACACATTTAAGTCTAACCCACTTCCTATTCATAGGGATTTTGTGAGCAAACAACTTATGGGAACAATAATCAACTAGCATAGGAAGGCAAAACAAAGCATAACTTCAAAACTTTAAGCACATAGAGAGGAAACTTGATATTATTGCAATTCCTACAAGCATACATTCCTCCCTCATAATAATTTTCAGTAGCATCATGAATGAATTCAACAATATAACCAGCAGCTAAAGCATTCTTTTCATGATGCAAAAGCATAGAATTTTTATTACTCTCCACATAAGCAAAATTCTTCTCATTCGGAATAGTGGGAGCAAACTCAACAAAATGACTATCATGTGATTGAAATTTAAGATCAAGATGACAAGTTTCATGATTATCATTATTCTTTAAAGCATACGTGTGATCACAATAATCATCATAGATAGGAGGCATGCTTTCATCATAGTAAATTTTCTCATCAAAGCTTGGGGGACAAAAAATATCATCTTCATCAAACATAGCTTCCCCAAGCTTGTGGCTTTGCATATCATTAGCATCATGGGTATTCAAAGAATTCATACTAACAACATTGCAATCATGCTCATCATTAAAATATTTAGTGCCAAACATTTATTGCATTCTTCATCTAACACTTTGGCACAATTTTCCTTTCCATCATACTCACGAAAAATATTAAAAAGATGAAGCGTATGTGGCAAACTTAATTCCATTTCTTTGTGGTTTTCTTTTATAAACTAAACTAGTGCTAAAACAAGAAACAAAAAGATTTGATTGAAAGATCTAAAGATATACCTTCAAGCACTCACCTCCCGACAGCGGCGCTTTAAAAGAGCTTGATGTCTACTACACAACCTTCTTCTTGTAGACGTTGTTGGGCCTCCAAGTGCAGAGGTTTGCAGGACAAGATGAAAATTTCCCTCAAGTGGATGACCTAAGGTTTATCAATCCGTGGGAGGCGTAGGATGAAGATGGTCTCTCTCAAGCAACCCTGCAACCAAATAACAAAGTGTCTCTTGTGTCCCCAACACACCCAATACAATGGTAAATTGTATAGGTGCACTAGTTCGGTGAAGAGATGGTGATACAAGTGCAATATGGATGGTAGATATAGGTTTTTGTAATCTGAAAATATACAAACAGCAAGGTAACTAATGATAAAAGTGAGCACAAACGGTATTGCAATGCTAGGAAACAAGGCCTAGGGTTCATACTTTCACTAGTGCAAGTTCTCTCAACAATAATAACATAATTGTATCATATAACTATCCCTCAACATGCAACAAAGAGTCACTCCAAAGTCACTAATAGCGGAGAACAAACGAAGAGATTATGGTCGGGTACGAAACCAACTCAAAGTTATTCTTTCCAATCAATCTGTTGGGCTATTCCTATAAGTGTCACAAACAGCCCTGGAGTTCGTACTAGAATAACACCTTAAGACACAAATCAACCAAAACCCTAATGTCACCTAGATACTCCAATGTCACCTCAAGTATTCGTGGGTATGATTATATGATATGCATCACACAATCTCAGATTCATCTATTCAACCAACACATAGAACCTCAAAGAGTGCCCTAAAGTTTCTACCGGAGAATCAAGACGAAAATGTGTGCCAACCCCTGTGCATAGGTTCATGGGCGGAACCCACAAGTTGATCACCAAAACATACATCAAGTGAATCACGTGATATCCCATTGTCACCACAGATACGCACGGCAAGACATACATCAAGTGTTCTCAAATCATTAAAGACTGAATCCGATAAGATAACTTCAAAGGGAAAACTCAATCCATTACAAGAGAGTAGAGGGGGAGAAGAAACATAAGATCCAACTATAATAGCAAAGTTCGCGATACATCAAGATCGTGCCAAATCAAGAACACGAGAGAGAGAGATCAAACACATAGCTATTGGTACATACCCTCAGCCCTGTGGGTGAACTACTCCCTCCTCGTCATGGAGAGCGCCGGGATGATGAAGATGGCCACCGGTGAGGGTTCCCCCTCCAGCAGGGTGCCGGAACAGGGTCCCGATTGGTTTTTGGTGGCTACAGAGGTTTGCGGCGGCGGAACTCCAGATCTATTCTGTTCTCCAAAGTTTTTAGGTTATATGGGTTTATATGGGTGAAAGAAGTACGTCGGTGGAGCTTCGGGGGGCCCACGAGGCAGGGGGGCGCGCCCCCACCCTCGTGGCCACCTCCCTTCTTTCCTGACGTGCACTCCAAGCTTTTCCAGTAGCTTTCCTTCCAAAAATAACTTCTCCGTTTGATATTCCTTTTCTTCGAAACACTGGAATAGGCAAAAAACAGCAATTCTGGCCTGGGCCTCCGGTTAATAGGTTAGTCCGAAAAATAATATAAAAGTGGATAATAAAGCCCAATATTGCCCAAAACAGTAGATAATATAGCATGGAGCAATCAAAAATTATAGATACGCTGGAGACGTATCAGTCAGCCAGGAAATTTTGGACTAGGTTCCTAACTAAAATGAACCAGATCGTTGACTCTCCAGATGTCGAAGCCGTAGAGGCCTTTAAGCATAGCATCTGCGACGAATGGCTCGCCCGACACCTCGGCCAAGTAAATTCGAAGTCCATGGCAGCCCTCATGGCAGTTATGACCCACTTTCGCGCGCGCGAAGACAGATGGCTAGCCCGTAGCAATAATAATGCAAGCGAACCTGGCACCTCTGAAGCCAGAAATAGCAACGGCAAGCCCTGACGCAACAGGAACAAGCGTCAAAGCAACGGTGACAATACCGTTGACACGGCGGTCAACGCGGGATTCAGTGGCTCCAAGTCCGGCCAGCGTAAGAAGCCATTTAAAAGAAATAATCCGGGCTCATCCAGCTTGGACCGCATACTCGATCGTCCATGTCAGATCCACGACACCCCCGATAAACCAGCCAATCATACCAACAGAAGATGTTGGGTCTTTAAACAGCCCGGCAAGTTAAATACCAAGAACAAGGAGAAGGGGTCGCAAAGTGAGGACGACGAGGAGGAGCCCCGTCCGCCGAACACAGGGGGACTGAAGAAGTCCCCCCCCCCCCCAAGGTTAAAACAGTGATCATGATATACGTTACCCATATCCCCAAGAGGGAGCGCAAACGCGCACTCAGGGACGTCTACGCGATAGAGCCAGTCGCCCCAAATATCAACCCATGGTCGTCCTGACCGATCACCTTCAATCGCAGGGACCATCCGACTAGTATCCGTCGTGGCGGCTCGGCCGCACTGGTCCTCGACCCAATCATTGATGGATTCCACCTCACGCGAGTCCTCGTGGACGACGGCAGTAGCCTCAACCTGCTCTATCAGGATACAGTCCGCAAGATGGCATCGATCCATCAAGGATCAAGCCCACAAAAACTACCTTTAAAGGAGTAATACCAGGTGTAGAGGCCCGGTGCACGGGCTCAATCACATTTGAAGTCGTCTTCGGATCCCCGGACAACTTTCGAAGCGATGACTTGATCTTCGATATCGTCTCCTTCCGCAGTGGCTATCACGCACTGCTCGAACGAACTGCATTTGCTCGATTCAATGGAGTGCCACACTATGCCTATCCCAAACTCAAGATGCCCGGACCACACGGTGTCATAACAGTCAATGGAAACACGGAACGCTCCCTCCGTACCAAGGAGCACACCGCGGCCCTGGCAGCGAAAGTACAGAGCAGCCTTATCAACCAGAATATTAATTCAATGGCCAAGCTCCCGGACACTGTCAAACGAGTCCGGACTACTCCGCAGCATGACAGTCCAGCTCGTCAGGAGTTCGACTAGCAATTCGGCCTCCGTCTCACTCCTGACCAAATGTCGGCATAGGTACCGCGCGTACTGTGGCACCCCGGCTCAGAGAAACCGGAACGCCCCGTATTCCAGCCCAGAGATCAAGGAGAAGTCCCTGGAATACGGCACTGCTTGATATAGAACAAATCAGCTCTTATTACAAGAATAATAATACAAGGGTCTGATGTTACAAAGAAGCACATCAGCACGACGACACTACGCATGCGATACTACACTTGCTTTATGCTAGCAGCGGAACAACTCGTAGCAGCGGAATACTTCTACCAGCGGAACAAGGACGAAGGTGGTGAACTCCAGTCCGCAGGGACTCTGGCTAGGACACGATCTAGCTCGCACGAACAGAAACCACGACAAGCAATCAAGCAATCACGACATCACCTGCAATCTGGCATGACACGCCAGGTCAGTACATTGAATGTACTTGCAAGCTCACAACAACCATAAACATCAAGGCAAGACAATAACATAGCATTAACATGTTAATTAATTAACAACTACCATGATGAAGCAACTACTAAGCATGGGATGAAACTAATACAATGTTGATAAATCACCATCTCAGATCTCCATAACCATATCTCTCTTGGCTAACCGGCCAAGCAATATACCATCTTGATCACCTCGTGATCAAAACCAAACGGTGATCATTCCGACGATCACAACCATGACCAACACTTCATCTCAAACTCATCATCCACATCCTGCCAAACTGTTACTGCTCACAATATATCATCATATAAATCACCTATAAGTCATTCCGTCATGTGAGTGTTGACCGAACGGTGTAACCTAGTACGAACCCATGCCCATGACCGAGGACGCGGCTATCGATAGATTTAAATACACTCTTCAGAGGTAGTGCACTGAACCCACACCACGGAACCCATGGCCTCGCACTCCCATTCGGGTGAACCAATGACGTTCCGACAAAACCGATCTACTGCCATGACACTCTCCCGGCCACTCCGACCAACTCCCCTTTGGGCCAGGTCATGGGTGGTCCCGTTTCTACCAAAGACACAACGACCACCATCGTGGCTAAAACATGAACGTTCCTGCTACCTCTTGAGTACTGCGTTGGATTTCCTTGAAGAGGAATGGGTGATGCAGCAGAGTAGAGTAAGTATTTCCCTTAGTTTTTGAGAACCAAGGTATCAATCCAGTAGGAGGCTACGTGCAAGTCCCTCGCACCTGCACAATACAAATAAATCCTCGCAACCAACACGATAAGGGGTTGTCAATCCCTTCACGGCCACTTACGAGAGTGAGATCTGATAGAGAAGATAGGATAATATTTATGGTATTTTTGGTATAAATATGCAAAGTAAAAGTAAAAGGCAAAGTAAAAAGCAAAGCAATAATAAAGTGATGGAAGATTGATATGATGAGAATAGACCCGGGGGGCATAGATTTCACTAGTGGCTTCTCTCAAGAGCATAAGTATTCTATGGTGGGTGAACGAATTACTATTGAGCAATTGACAGAATTGAGCATAGTTATGAGAGTATCTAGGTATGATCATGTATATAGGCATCACGTCCGAGACAAGTAGACTGACTCCTGCGTGTATCTACTACTATTACTCCACTCATCGACCGCTATCCAGCATGTATCTAGAGTATTAAGTTCAACAAAACAGGGTAACACCTTAAGCAAGATGACATGATGTAGAGGGATAAATTCATGCAATATGATAAAAGCCCCATCTTGTTATCCTCGATGGCAACAATACAATACGTGCCTTGCTGCCCCTCTCATCCTTTGGGAAAGGACACCGCAAGATTGAACCCAAAGCTAAGCACTTCTCCCATTGCAAGAAAAACCAATCTAGTAGGCCAAACCAAACTGATAATTCGAAGAGACTTGCAAAGATAACCAATCACACATAAAATAATTCAGAGAAGATTCAAATATTGTTTGTAGATAATCTTGATCATAAACCCACAATTCATCGGTCTCAACAAACACACCGCAAAAATAAGATCACATCGAATAGATATCCATGAGAGAGAGGGAGACCATTGTATTGAGATCCAAAAAGAGAGAAGAAGCCATCTAGCTACTAACTATGGACCCGAAGGTCTGAGGTGAGCTACTCACACTTCATCGGAGGGGATATGATGATGTAAAAGCCCTCCATGGTGGATGCCCCCTCCGGCGGAGCTACGGAACATGCCCCAAGATGGGATCTCGTGGGTACAGAAGGTTGCGGTGGTGGAATTAGGTTTTGGCTCCGTATCTGATCGTTTGGGGGTACATAGGTATATATAGGAGGAAGGAGTACATCGGTGGAGCTTCAGGGGGCCCACGAGGCAGGGGGCGCGCCCCCACCCTTGTGGCCACCTCCCTTCTTTCTTGACGTGGGGTCCAAGTCTCCTGGATCATATTCGGTGAGAAAATTACGTTCCGAAGGTTTCATTCCGTTTGGACTCCGTTTGATATTTCGTTTCTTCGAAACACTGAAATAGGCAAAAACAAAGAATTTCGGGCTGGGCCTCCGGTTAATAGGTTAGTCCCAAAAGTAATATAAAAGTGGAAAATAAAGCCCAATAATGTCCAAAACAGTAGATAATATAGCATGGAGCAATCAAAAATTATAGATACGTTGAAGACGTATCAGTCCCAAACAGGGACAAAACAGGCGCCTAACAACAACTACGGGCACACAAGGTTATGTCTGCTTACCGGGCCAGGGTACCGCATGCCCATAACATTCCCTCGTTGGAGGCACAAGCGAGAGGCACGACAATAGACCGCATTAGGTCCTTCCCATAAAGGCAAATGTGGTTGCACTGGAAAAAGCCCGGTTCGGTGGCACCTGACCAACTTAATGACGGAATTTATCCCCAAAATATAATAGTAATGACTGATACTCTGATATCATCTATAAACCTATAATCCAAGTCATAGCAATATCCAACAAATAATCCAAAGCTTAATATCGTCATATCAAAATACTCTGAGGACAGTATAACACTACTATCATGATGAATCCAAGAACGATAATACTACTACTCAAATATCAAGAACTAACTATACAGCTATGATCCACATGCAAGCATCATCTCCATCATCATACTCCAAAGCATAATATCAACTAGCATCATGATGAAACTAACACTAGCCACTAATAATCCAAAGGCAACATGATATCCAAAGTAATACTCCAAAATAATTCCAGATACCATCATGAAAATAATCATAATTGCCACTAAGAATCCAAAGGCACATGTCATCCACATAATCATCAAAATATAAGTCCTAGAACTCCAAGCAATATCATGGCAATAGCAAGATCAAAACAATACTCCGAGAATACCATGAACAAATCACAAGTAGCTAGAACAATATTTTAAACAAGTTTAAAAAAAAGAAACCATGTCACTGCATTGCAATCATGCAAATGGAGGGTGTGGCTTGCCTGGGGTGGAAGAAATCACCGAAGAAAGTGCGAGAAACTCGCGGAAAGGATCGCCGGAGAACGTACTCTCTCAGAGGGATCTGAATAAGGGCAAGGGCATAATGGTCATTTTCAGAATGTCAAAACATGGCGAAAACGATTCCATCAGAACGGGCTCGACGAAACAAAGAATTGGGCTTTGGATTCACCTAAGTTGGAATTACGCGCGGAAAGTTATAGCCCGACGAAGTTCAGGGACCAATCTGTAAAAATAACTCTACAAATAGGCCCCTGAGCTGAAAAACAGAAAACGCATTCTCAGAAAATACGCTTTCACAGCAGAGAAAATGTATTCCTAGCCATAGTTAAATGAGAATACGCTTTTTCATAAATAAAACGCATTTCCCACCGAACTAAGGCAGAAATACGCTTTCACTAAACGGAAACGTATTTAGGCGAAACACGTTTCCACTTATCTGATGTGGACGGCGGGGTCAACGGTTGAGGGGTTGACGCACGGGGCCCGTAGCCAGCTGGTAGGGGGGTCGCCGTCTCCTTCTTCTCCTCGCCCGCGCCTGTGCCTGGCCGAGGCAGAGCCGGCCCCGACGAGGCCTGCCGGAGCTACAGGGCATCTCCGGCGAGGCTCCGAATACTGGCGAGTTTAGGGTGGCGAGGCGCTCCTTCCTGGGCCCTTCACGCTTGCCAAGGTGCAACAAAGAGAGAGCATCCTTGGCCGGGGCGGACGGGGCTCTACGGGCTCCGGCGAACTCGTGGCCAGAGGCCAGCAGAGAAGGAATGGGGACACTGGGGTGGATCTATCGTGGATTAGAAGGCCTCTGGTGGTGCTAGAATGGAGGGAGAGAGCTCGACTTGCTCGGATTTAGGCCGGAGGGGGCGGTGGCCATGGCAGCCATCTGAGACAAGGAGATGCTCCGGGGCTTGGGCGAGAGGCTAGGGAGGGGTAGGAGAGTGCGGGGAGGCTGCTGATGAGGTCGAGAGGCCTCGGGGTGGGCTTGTATAGCCGCGGGGCGAGGAGGCCGAGTTGTCGTTGCCGCGGACGCGTGTCCGGCGCGCATGAGCTCGGAGGCAGGCGATGAGGGAGGCACAGTAGAGGCTCTCACGATGCAGAGGAGGCCAACGGAGCTCAGGGAGGAAGCGACCGAGGAGGAAGACGACGGTCGGTGCACTATGCGCTCGTGGGCGTTTGGCGGCGAGCGTCGGTGAGCGTCGGCAAGGAAACGGACGGAGGGGGAGAGGGGTCCAGGGGAACGGCGACGATGATATGCAGCCACTGGACATGCTCACGAGCTCTAAGACGACGAGAGAGACGGTGCCAAAGCACAAATAGTGCTATGGACACGCCATAGCGCACATAGCGCGTAAATGTGCATGCTAGCTGCGCGGTCACCACATGCACTGGCATGTAGCGGGGGAGAGGGGCTTGAACACGTTGTCTAGTGCATAGTTCATCCAGGGGAGGTTGCAACTACGATGGTAGTTCGGTGAAAACTGCTATGGTTAAATGGTAATCAAGCTCTCAAGTTTACTACAGTAAACTTGGACGTGCACTGGTGATCCACAGAAACTTTATTGGGGTCAATGGAGTTGTCTTGGAGGTTTAACTAAGGAAGAACTACAATCCTGGAGGTTTAGAGTAGAAATAGACCAATAAACAATAGGGTTGCTTCGCAACTGCATTTTTGGTCCAGAAACTTGATTTGGATGATGCACTCACATGGACTTATGGAATGGGATGCAACTTTGCAAATCCTCATGATGTGGACATATAAATATTCTGTAAAAAGCTCATACCAAATGGACAACCCAAAATGGTACTTGCTTCACAAACATCATTTTTGTCCAGAAACTTGCAATAATTTTGGAGAAATATTGGCTAGGTGAAATGGTGCCAAATTTGGTGGAGAGAAGTTATTTGGGTAGGAGAACAATCTAGTATCATGTATTTTTGAAGCAATAAAAAATGCACTTGCTTCACAACCTGAAAATATTGCCAGAATCAAAGATTTGGTCCTATGCTCACATAGATGATTGGATGGGGCTGAAAATGGGTGGATGGGGTTAATATGAGCACATTAAGGAGTGTGCCAAATTGCAACTCATTTGGATACTCCTAGCTAGCACTTCCTTCACAAAGCTTCTATTTGGACAGAAACTTTGAAAATTCACTGAGAAAGATTGGCTAGGCAAATAAAGTTGAATTTGTGCATGAGGCAATGATTTGGACATAAAAGAATGCCCAAGGAGTTTGGGAGAAACTAGGAAAAATATAAAGGACACTTCCTTCACAAAGTGCCATTTAGGGCAGAATAGAAGAATAATTATTGGGGAATTATTTTTGAACTGGATAAGGAAATGTTTGGGTATATTTGAGCAATATATGACCCAAAGGAATTATGAGATCTATTTTGGGATTTTTGGATGGATAAAAATATAGGTTGCTTCATAACCTAGGGAAGATCGGGTTATTCCTTTAATAGAAAAAAGGAATATTCCCTAGAAAAAGATATTAGGGTTTGGTCAAGCAGTGGAGTGACATGATCTTGGCAAGGTTTTGAGACTGATGAGCCACTTGGGAGAGGAAATGAAGATGATTTCCCAGGTGGCAAGGCCACAGAACCACTCCTAAAAGAAAAACAGAGCAAAAACTAATAAATCAAAAGAAAAAGAAAAGGGACAAAATCCAGGCTGTTACAACTCTTACGCCCTTAAAGAAATCACGTCCTCGAGATTTAGTTGCTCTGGGAACAAGTATGACTTGAGAATACCGTTTCCAACCCGGGTATCCTGTTTCCTTTATTTATTGTTCCCCAAGAATTTCAGATGATCAACTTACCTTGCTCCGGGGTGGCTTGCTTCACCTTTCCCCAAATTCTGACGGGTTTTTGCTCATATACCACTTCATTTTGCTGACGTGAATTTTCTCATATTGGCGGTGATATCGAATGGATCCGAGCATAATTTTTTCTTTGGTCATGAAAACCTTTTTACATCTGTCATGGGGTTGCTTCAAATAAATGCGAGCCTTCTATGTTCAATAAATGCTTAGAATTAATCATGGCCATCTTCTGATGGGATCTGACTGCTTATAGGTGGCACTGATTTATCTTGATTTATTTCCTTTGGCTCGAGCATGTGGCATATACCAGAGATTTGACTCCCTTCAGGTGTGAGCAATATAACGGTGTATGGAGTTATAGTTGTGTCATACCTCAAATATTTACATCTTGAGACTTTGCCCGACAGGAGGCTGATGGACAATTGTTGTTCCTGACAGACTGACCGTGTTCTTGATTTCATCAGCGAGTATACCGGGCTGAGCTGATTATTCAGCTTTTGACTTTCTCATTTCATCGGTATACCCATCTTTAGTAATACGCTGTGATATGTTTTAACACTGCCGCTGAGGTCAAACTATTGAGGTTGCAATGCAAATGAATCTTGGATCTGACAGAACAGACTTGGATATTCCACACTAACCATGTCAAGGGGGTCAGCGGGATATGAAAATCCTTGTAAATAGAGTAGGCCGTTGAAGGTGTATGTCTTTCTGGATCCATATGGAATTATGGCCTCCAACTGATTTGGGTATCCGGACCCTGATGGTCATGCAAAATACATCATACCTTTGTTGTCGGTCTCACCTTTTAACGGTCATGATTTTCTTTGTCAGGATACCTTGCTGAAATAACTTGGCCACGCCTGTCCTTGATTCTTTGTATGATCATGGTTGTGGCTAGTGCAATATTTTTGTCATTATTCCTTGTGCTTGTGTTTCTGCCCTGTGTCCGCACATATACGACATATGATCGGAGCTTGTAGCTGTACAGAGCTCATTGCTGAGGCCAATCATACAAGAAGGTGACAAGGTTTTAAGACATCTCCTTGTCAGTTGCGGGAATAATGACCTTGATGACTATTGTCAAGACTGTTGATTCTGTGATGTCATCCCTAGATCTTGTCAATCCTTGTAACTCATCAGATGCATCTCTGCTTATTTTCCTCTGCCTGACTCGTGAGGTTGTGGGATCCTTCCTTTCCTTAGGTATATCTGCTGGATCCTTGCCGCATCTCATATGAGTGACTGATGTGACTGGGGATCCATGCTCACCATATATCAGAACCATATGCGACCAAACATTTGATTTCTGAAGAAGACACATGCCCTGACTGATTTGTGCTTCCGACAACAATGTTGCGAGTCTGATTATTGAGCTATACTGCCATACATTGGCAGCTCATCATATAACCTCTGAGTGCGGTGTAATGGTATGATAATGACACAGATTGAATGGTTACGAGAGAAGCCATCCGAGTAGCTTGCTGAGGAAGACATTGTTGACTTCTACTCAAATCTTTTGTCTGGGTATCGTGCAGAAGAAGGCTCTATAGCTTAGACATGAAGCTTTGTCTGATTATTGTGTTGGAGAAGCCTGAGTTCCTTACTTGAGAAGCTTCTCCTTGGGTTTGCTTGTTGAGAAAAATTCATTTCCGTCTGTCAGAAGCTTTTACCGAGGTATCTTGCTGTGAAAGACCGGGTATCTTGGACCAGAAATTGTTCACATAACATGCTGAGGAAAATTGAGGATCCTTGCATCATAAATTTCTTCCGATAACGTGTGGAAGAATATTGAGTTTCTTATATCCAAAACTTCATACTAATATGTAGACTGAAATCCATACACACGTCCATAATATTCTGAGGCTAATTATTTGCATGAGAAAATTTGTTTGACTGTCTTCCTTGAGCATATCACATTCTGACTTTATTTCGGATGATAACATATTTCAAGCATCATGCTTTGTTGAGCCAAAATTTTGTATATGACCCATGCCTTTGACTGAAAATATACCATTGATCTTGTACCTGACTTGTCTTGCTGCTGACTTGATCATTACTGCCATGAGGATTTTTTACTGATGTAGACTTGAGTTATCAGTATTGTTGTGAGGAGTGCACACTGATGCAAAATTGATTATCAGCCTCAAGATCAGATATTTCCCATTTTTACTGCAAACGACTGAGGATTCCATTCTGTTTAGCTGAGTTTCCAAATATTTGAACTCCTTATTACTTCTTCGAGTCCGGTGTTGGTTGATGAGCAACTCTTTATAGGGGAAAAATAATGTAACACCGGGGCCCAAAAAGAAGGAAGCAAAAGAAAACTCAACTAAACAAACGCACACAACAACAATCAGTTCACACACAATCAATGTCACATATTACTGCTAGTCACACAATATGCATGCCTACTTAAGAACACAAATCTCGCGGGATCTCCGATTCTACGATCTAGTATGCTATGACGATGTGCACGAGGACGAATAAATGTGTGGAAGAATTGGTGTAAACAGCGCTACACTAAGTGCTAGCTTAGCCAGGTAGCAACCTGGACTAGCTCAGAGGTGAGGACGTACTTGGTAACCATGTAGCAGGACACGAATGCCGCGACCACATTATTATCAAGAGGACGGAAAATACCCGTACTCGTCCAAGAAATAGGATAGCGGGGAAAAACTGAGGCTGCTGACATTGCCCTTTCTTGATGACTAAGACCATTAAGGGTTGCCAACATGACAAGAAAAAGGACGATCTGGGATAGAAGCATGTCTACCACCGAAACAAAATGGGGCTGAAAGAAAGAAATCGACGCGATACCTGAGCACCATTTTTGCAAACAGTGTCGGGATCACTTGGCATCACTCCGCTGGGACGAAAATGAGGCCAAACACCGAAGAACGAGCAAGAAAAGAAAACTAGAGAAATGCAAAAGGCTTAGTTGTAGTGGATCCGAACCGATGCCAGCTACACTCACCAGATAAACCGTTAGCAACAAATACTAAGGCTATATGCATGCTATGCAAAAAACAAATGCAACAACCAAATGCAATAAACAAGCCAAACTATGTACTACCGATTTCTACCGCTCGCGCTGACTAGGGCGTCCTACCGCCAGACCTGCTCTGATACCAAGCCTGTGGCACCCCGGCTTAGAGAAACCGGAACACCCCGTATTCCAGCCCAGAGATCGAGGAGAAGTCTCTGGAATACGACACTGCTTGACATAGAACAAATCAGCTCTTATTACAAGAATAATAATACAAGGGTCTAATGTTACAAAGAAGCACATCAGCACGGCGACACTACGCCTGCGATACTACACTTGCTCTATGCTAGCAGCGGAATACTTCTAGCAGCGGGACTACGATGAAGGTGGTGAACTCCACTCCGCAGGGACTCTGGCTGGGACACGATCTAGCTCGCACGAACGGAAACCACAACAAGCAATCAAGATATCACGGCATCACCTGCAATCTGGCATGACACGCCAAGTCAGTACATTGAATGTACTTGCAAGCTCACAACAACCATAAACATCAAGGCAAGACAATAACATAACATTAATATGTTAATTAATTAACAACTACCATGATTAAGCAACTACTAAGCAAGGGATGAAACTAATACAATGCTGATAAATCACCATCTTAGATCTCCATAACCATATCTCTCTTGGCTAACCGGCCAAGCAATACACCATCTCGATCACCTCGTGATCAAAACCAAACGGTGATCATTCCGGCGATCACAACCATGACCAACACTTGGTCTCAAACGTCATCATCCACATCCTGCCAAACTGTTACTGCTCACAATATATCATCATATAAATCACCTTTAAGGCATTCCGTCATGTGAGTGTTGATCGAACGGTGTGACCTAGTACGAACCCATGCCCATGACCGAGGACGCGGCTACCGATAGATTTAAATACACTCTTCAGAGGTAGCGCACTGTACCCACACCACGGAACCCATGGCCTCGCACTCCCATTCGGGTGGACCAGCGGCGTTCCGACAAAACCGATCTACTGCCATGACACTCTCCCGGCCACTCCGACCAACTCCCCTTTGGGCCAGGTCATGGGTGGCCCCGTGTCTACCAAAGACACAACGACCACTATCGTGGCCAAAACATAAACATCCCAAACGGGGACAAAAAGGCGCCTAACAACAACTACGGGCACACAAGGTTATGTCTGCTTACCGGGCCAGGGTACCGCACGCCCATAACCTTCCCTCGTTGGAGGCACCGGCGAGAGGCACGACAATAGACCGCATTAGGGCCTTCCCATAAAGGCAAATGTGGTTGCACTAGAAAAAGCCCGGTTCGGTGGCACCTGACCAACTTAATGACGGAATTTATCCCCAAAATATAATAGTAATGACGGATACTCTGATATCATCTATCAACCTATAATCCAAGTCATAGCAATATCTAACAAATAATCCAAAGCTTAATATCGTCATATCAAAATACTCCGAGGACAGTATAACACTACTATCATGATGAATCCAAGAACGATAATACTACTCCTCAAATATCAAGAACTAACTATATAGCTATGATCCACATGCAAGCATCATCTCCATCATCATACTCCAAAACATAATATCAACTAGCATCATGATGAAACTAATACTAGCCACTAATAATCCAAAGGCAACATGATATCCAAAGTAATACTCCAAAATAATACCAGATACCATCATGAAAATAATCATAATAGCCACTAAGAATCCAAAGGCACATGTCATCCACATAATCATCTAAATATAAGTCCTAGAACTCCAAGCAATATCATGGCAATAGCATGATCAAAACAATACTCCGAGAATGCCATGAACAAATCACAAGTAGCTAGAACAATATTTTAAACAAGTTTAAATAAAGAAACCATGTCACTGCATTGCAATCATGCAAATGAAGGGTGTGTCTTGCCTGGGGTGGAAGAAATCACCGGAAAAAAGTGCGAGAAACTCGCGGAAAGGATCGCTGGAAAACGTACTCTCTTGGAGGGGGCTGAATAAGGGCAAGGGAATAATGGTCATTTTCAGAATGTCAAAACATGGTGAAAATGATTCCGTCGGAACGGGCTCGACGAAACAAAGAAGTGGGCTTTGGATTCACCTGAGTTGGAGTTACGCGCGAAAAGTTATAGCCCGATGAAGTTCAGGAACCAATCTGTAAAAATAACTCTACAAACAGGCCCCTGAGCTGAAAAACAGAAAACACATTCTCAGAAAATACGCTTTCACAACAGAGAAAACGTATTCCTAGCCGTAGTTAAATGAGAATACGCTTTCCCATAAAGAAAATGCACTTGCCACCGAACTAAGGCAGAAATACGCTTTCACTAAACGGAAACATATTTAGACGAAACACGTTTCCAGTTATCTGACATGGACGGCGGGGTCAACGGTTGAGGGGCTGACGTGCGGGGCCCGTGGCCAGCTGGCAGGGGGTCGTCATCTCCTTCTTCTCCTTGCTCGCGCCTGCGCCTGGCCGAGGCAGAGCCGGCCCCGACGAGGCCTGCCGGAGCTACAGGGCATCTCCGGTGACGCTCCGCACACCGGCGAGTTCAGGGCGGCGAGGCGCTCCTGCCTGGGCCCTTCACAATTGCCGAGGTGCACCAGAGAGAGTGGCCTTGGCCGTGGCGGACGGGGCTCTACGAGTTCCGGCGAACTCGTGGCCAGAGGCCACCGGAGAAGGAATGGGGGCACTGGGGTGGATCTAGCGTGGATTAGGAGGCCTCTGGTGGTGCTAGAACAGAGGGAGAGAGCTCGACTTGCTCGGATTTAGGCCAGAGGGGGCGGCGACTACGGCGGCCATCTGAGACGAGGAGAGGCTCGGGGCTCGGGCGAGAGGCTAGGGAGGGGTAGGAGAGTGCGGGGAGGCTGCTAGTGAGGTCGAGAGGCCTCGGGGTGGGCTTAGATAGCCGCGGGGCGAGGAGGCCGAGCTGTCGTTTCCTCGGACGCGTGTCCGGCACCACGGCGCATGCCCACGCGCATGAGCTCGGAGGCAGGCGACAAGGGAGGCATAGTGGAGGCTCTCACGGGGCAGAGGAGGCCAACGGAGCACAGGGAGGAAGCGACCGAGGAGGAAGACGACGGTCGGTGCACTGTGCGCTCGTGGGCGTTCGGCGGTGAGCGTCGGTGTGAAACGAACGGAGGGAGAGAGGGGTCCAGGGGAACGGCGACGACGATATGCAGCCATTGGACATACTCATGAGCTCTAAGACGATGAGAGAGAGCGGTGCCAAAGCACAAACGGTGCTCTGGACACGCCACATCGCACAGAGCGCGTAAATGTGCATGCCAGCTGCGCGGTCACCACATGCACTGGCATGTAGCGGGGGAGAGGGGCTTGAACATGTTGTCTTGTGCGTAGTTCATCCAGGGGAGGTTGCAACTACGGTGGTAGTTCGGTGAAAACTGCTATGGTTAAATGGTAATCAAGTTCTGAAGTTTACTGCAGTAAACTTGGAAGTGCACTGGTGATCCACAGAAACTTTACTGGGGTCAATGGAGTTGTCTGGGAGGTTTAACTAAGGAAGAACTACAATCCTGGAGGTTTAGAGTAGAAATGGACCAATAAACAATAGGATTGCTTTGCAACTGCATTTTTGGTCCAGAAACTTGATTTGGATGATGCACTTACATGGAGTATTGAAATGGGATGCAACTTTGCAAATCCTCATGATATGGACATATAAAGATTCTGTAAAAAGCTCATACCAAATGGACAATCCAAAACGGTACTTGATTCACAAACATCATTTTTGTCCAGAAACTTGCAATAATTTTGCAGAAATATTGGCTAGGTGAAATGGTGCCAAATTTGGCGGAGAGAAGTTATTTGGGTAGGAGAACAATCTGGTATCAGGTATTTTTGAAGCAATAAAAAATGCACTTGCTTCACAACCTGAAAATATTGCCAGAATCAAAGATTTGGTCCTGTGCTCACATATATCATTGGATGGGGCTGAAAATGGGTGGATGGGGTTAATATGAACACATTAAGGAGTGTGCCAAATTGCAACTCATTTGGATACTCCTAGCTAGCAGTTCCTTCACAAAGCATCTATTTGGACAGAAACTTTGAAAATTCACTGAGGAAGATTTGCTAGGCAAAAAAAGTTGAATTTGTGCATGAGGCAATGATTTGGACATAAAAGAATGCCCAAGGAGTTTGGGAGCAACTAGGAAAGTATAAAGGACACTTCCTTCACAAAGTGCCATTTAGGGCAGAATAGAAGAATAATTATTGGGGAATTATTTTTGAACTGGACAAGGAAATGTTTGGGTATATTTGAGAAATATATGACCCAAAGGAATTATGAGAATTATTTGAGGATTTTTGGATGGACAAAAATATAGGTTGCTTCACAACCTAGGGCAGATAGGGTTATTCCTTTAATAGAAAAAAGGAATATTCCCTAGAAAAAGATATTAGGGTTTGGTCAAGCAATGGAGTGACATGATCTTGGCAAGGTTTTGAGACTCATGAGCCACTTGGGAGAGGAAATGAAGATGATTTCCCAGGTGGCAAGGCCACAGAACCACTCCAAAAAGAAAAACAGAGCAAAAACCAATAAATCAAAAGAAAAAGAAAATTGCCAAAATCGAGGTTGTTACACGTACATAACTATGCACTCAAAATACCATGGACAAAGACGGAGGCATAACTCGATTGTGGTCCATAATACGGCTCGACCTTCCCTGGGCACACATACTTTCCCTGTTCTTTTTATCCTTTTCAGGTTTCTTTTCCACAGGCCCCTCACAACGGCCTGATCATCGATCCTTTCGAAGGATGGATATACCAAGGCGGTAAGCAGCATAGACGTGTGGCGGAATCTCTAGGTGGTCTTCTTGACGATCACTCTACCTGTTTTCAGGACCCACACGCAACTCCCCCTTGGTCTCGGCATGTTCAATAGCCGTGTTGCTTATCACACTATTTGTACAAATACGCTTTGACGTACTAATCAAATTATAATGGAAACAGTTTACGGCCCAACTTATGTGGCACTGGCTTACTACTTCATTTTATTTCACTATTCTTATCGATTGCACCCATACACTTTAGTACGCCTTAAATTCGCCAGGGGCTTCATTGCAGTCCATACTACGGCAACAAAGTCCGAACACTTTTTACAGTATAGTTAGGCACCCTGAATATAGCATTATATGCATCAGCCTCGAATCATGTCTTTGGTCAATAGTTGGGTTGCCCGGCTCCTGTGCTTACTACCTTACGTTCCGTCCTATTGACTATGGTAGTAAAGAGAGAACTACTACGGTTGTGTTCCTGGTTTATTCGGATAAACACCTCAGTAGAGAAAGCCGAAAACTGACTGTCATGATGCTGCGAGAGCTGGTCAGCTATTTGGAGGTTAAAATCTCTTGCGATTTTTCCTGCATTATGCGACAGATCGGCCTCCACCCGATCAGGTGTCTACAACACCCTAGTCCGGATTAACAAATACTAACTAGGGGTTGCGCCTACATTCCTATTGTCAAACTCCTAAGGCTTAGTAAGGGTGATAAAGCCACATAGTCCGATTGCCTGGTTCGTCGCGCTAAACACCTCCTTCAAGGACCAAACTCTTGGATCAAGAGTGTTTAGGTTCCAACCAGAACACCCCCGTACTACCTACGTGGGGACTGAAGCCGATGACTGGCCAACTCTCAGATTTAATAAAACGGCCGCACAGGAGGCAAAATTTTAAATAAACAATAAGAATTATATTACATGTCGGCTTTGTTTCATAATACAGGATGTGATAACATGAATGTATTCATTCAAAGATAATGTCTTTTGCACACTGGCCCTCTACAATGCGGGATCCCTCCAGGACATCATCCAAATACCGCTCGGGCGTGTGGTGCTCCTTGCCCGCGGGAGGTCCCTCAGTTGCGAGCTTGACGGCGTTCATCTTCGCCCACTGCACCTTGACACGGGCGAAAGCCATCCATGCACCTTCGATGCAGACCGACCGCTTGATGGCATCAAGCCGAGGGCAGGCATTGACCAGCCGCTTCACGAGCCTGAAGTAGCTGCCGGGTATGGCTTCGACAAGCCATAGATGGAATATCAAATCCTTCATGGCCAATTCGGCCACCCTATGCAGTTCGGTCAGCTGTTTCAGCTGATCGCTAAAGGGCACTGGATGCTCTAGCGCAAGGTATTGCGACCAGAACAGCTTCTTCGTTGAGCTCCCCTCTTCATCTCGGAAGAAGTCCGCAGCATCAGCAACACTGTGTGGCAGATCCGCAAACGCTCCTGGAGAACTACAAATCCGGGTTAGTAAGAGGTACCTTTTCTTCACAAATTTGCTCTGCATAATAAAGGCCTTACCCGCCGCGATTTTCCTGGCCTCCTGGATTTCCTGGAGGACGCCCTGGGCTTCAACCCGGGCCTCTTGTGCGCTTTCGCGGGCCTTAGCAAGTTCGGACTCTTGGTCCGCAATCTTGTGGTCCAAGGAATAGCATTTCTTTATGGCGTCTTGGAGCTCCTGCTGGACCTCCCCAACCCTTGCCTCGTGTTATTCGCAGGCGGCTTGTTCATTCACCGCTCTCTTCTAGGCATCGGCCAACGCGTTCTTGAGGGACTCCACCTCGGCCGCAACTCCTATGAAAATATCATGATAACATGATCAACACAAACAATTCATATCTTTCTAGATCTGAATGGGTTATTGCATACCTTGCTTTTCCTCTAGTTGTTTTTTCACACGGCCGAGCTCTTCCTCAGCCCACTCCAGACTCTGCTCCAGTTTGGAGATTTCGGCATAATAGGAAGTCGCACCCAACATCGACGCCTGCTTATTCACATAGACATGTATTGTTAGTCTCCTGCGAAAATTATTTGATCCTTTGTCCGGATTTTCTTTTCGAACACCGGACAGAGTCTCAGGGGCTACTGTCTATACTACGACATTCTTTTTGCATAATTATGTCACATACCTAAGAGCCTGTTAGAAGGCTGGCGCAGTCTTCAGTCAGTCCGCTCTTAGCAGACTGCACCCTCTCAATCACCGCACCCATAAGGAGGCGGTGTTCCTCCACAATGGAAGCGCCTCGCAGCGCTTCCAGTAGAGTATCCGGTGCCTCTGGATGGACAGAGGTCACCGGCGGGATAGGCGCATCTCCTTCTTTCAAAGGAGGCTGCTTACCTGATTCCGAAACCGTATGGGTCTCCAGAATAGTATTCGGCTGGGGGCCGAATGTTGGGGAACGTTGTGATTTCAAAAACTTTCCTACGCACACGCAAGATCATGGTGATGCATAGCAACGAGAGGGGAGAGTGTTGTCCACGTACCCTCGTAGACCAAAAGCGGAAGTGTTAGCACAACGCGGTTGATGTAGCCATACGTCTTCACGATCTGACCGATCAAGTACCGAACGCACGGCACCTCCGAGTTCAGCACATGTTCAGCCCGATGACGTCCCTTGAACTCCGATCCAGCCGAGTGTCGAGGGAGAGTTTTGTCAGCACGACGGCGTGGTGACGATGTTGATGTTCTACCAACGCAGGGCTTCGCCTAAGCACCGCTTCTGATGTGCTCGAGGTGGACTATGGTGGAGGGGGTCACCGCACACGGCTAAAAGATCAAACAGATCAATTGTTGTGTCTCTAGGGTGCCCCCCTGCCCCCGTATATAAAGGATCAAGGGGGAGGGCGGCCGGCCAGGAGAGATGGCGCGCCAGGAGGAGTCCTACTCCCACCGGGAGTAGGACTCCCCCCCCTTTCCTAGTTGGATTAGGACTTGGGAGGGGGAAAGACGAGGAGGAGAAGAAGGAAGGGGGACCGCCGCCCCCCTCTCCTTGTCCTATTCGGACTAGGGGGTAGGGGCATGCGGCCCTTGCCCTGGCCACCTCTCCTCTCTTCCACCAAGGCCCACTAAGGCCCATTAAGTCCCCGGGGGGTTCCGGTAACCTCCCGGTACTCCGGTAAAATCCCGATTTCACCCGGAACACTTCCGATATATCCAAACATCGGCTTCCAATATATCAATCTTCATGTATCGACCATTTCGAGACTCCTCGTCATGTCCGTGATCACATCTGGGACTCCGAACAACCTTCGGTACGTCAAAACATATAAACTCATAATATAACTGTCATTGAAACGTAGGCGTGCGGACCCTACGGGTTCGAGAACTAAGTAGACATGAACGAGACACCTCTCCGGTCAATAACCAATAGCGGAACCTGGATGCTCATATTGGCTCCCTCATATTCTATGAAGATCTTTATCGGTCAGACCGCATAACAACATACGTTGTTCCCTTTGTCACCGGTATGTTACTTGCCCGAGATTCGATTGTCGGTATCTCAATACCTTGTTCAATCTCGTTACCGGCAAGTCTCCGTACTCGTTTCGTAATACATCATCCCGCAACTAATTCATTAGTTGCAATGCTTGCAAGGCTTTAAGTGATGTGCATTACCGAGAGGGCCCACAGATACCTCTCCGACAATCGGAGTGACAAATCTAAATCTCGAAATATGCCAACCCAACAAATACCTTCGGAGACACCTGTAGAGCACCTTTATAATCACCCAGTTACATTGTGACGTTTGGTACCAAACAAAGTGTTCCTCCGGTAAACGGAAGTTGCATAATCTCATAGTAACAGGAACATGTATAAGTCATGAAGAAAGCAATAGCAACATACTAAACGATCGTGTGCTAAGCTAACTGAATGGGTCATCTCAATCACATCATTCTCCTAATGATGTGATCCCGTTAATCAAATGACAACTCATGTCTATGGCTAGGAAACATAACCATCTTTGATCAACGAGCTAGTCAAGTAGAGGCATACTAGTGACACTCTGTTTGTCTATGTATTCACACATGTATTATGTTTTCGGTTAATAAAATTCTAGCATGAATAATAAACATTAACATGATATAAGGAAATAAATAATAACTTTATTATTGCCTCTAGGGCTTATTTCCTTCACCGGATTGGATGTGGCCCCCATCGCCAGCTGCCAAGGGGGTCTGCTCCCCCATGTGTCCGGCGGCCGAGGTATCATCCTTTGGCGCCACCGTGACGGCCTCTTGTGCCTCTCCCCGACCTGGGAGGGTCCTTCGGGACAACACATCAGCGTCGTCCATAGTCTTGTGGGAGAAGGCCGGCAGAGGCAACCCGCTGTCCATCACATTGGGATCCAATGAATTCCCCGAAGACGAGGATCACTGGGGGCGGGCGTGAGCCGGACTGTGTCGGTGTTCTGGGAACGGGGGTCCCCAGACTTGCCTGCCTGCGGCCTGCGGCGTGGCTCAAAGGAGGCCCAGGACAGCCCATCTTCATCAACGCAAGCTCAAGACCCTCGCGAGGGGCCAAGCCTCATGGGGCGGACGACGAGGAGCTTCCTCAGGCACGGCTTCGTCAGGCTGGCTCATGAGGAGGCGAAGAGTTCAAGGCAGGGTACCTCGCGAGGTGCCATGACGCAAGCTATGATGACCAAGGGCGCCGGCCGGGCGCCAGCCCGCGCAGTGTCCTCCTTTCCTCTTTGGTGCAAAGGGAGCAAGCGCAGGCGAGAGCATCAAGCAAAGGCATCCGTTTGATTGCAACAAGACCAAGACCAGCCCAACGGCAGAAGGGAGTCATCGTGGAGCCCAGGCGGGCGTCATCACCAGAGCCTTTGGCGGCGAGGACCAACTTTAGTCAGGATAAGTGTACCCGCTGTTCCCCTTCAAAATGGCCAATTGTTGGCGCCCTTCCCGCTCAATATTTGGGAAGAGGCCCAGGGCCTTCGCCTATAAATAGGAGTAGCCACCCACAGGGTAGAGGGATCCGCCCCCGGGATGAGACCGGAATCCTCATCAAGAAACCAGTAGCTAGAGCAACTGAACACCACCTAGCAGTTCATCTCACCCACCAAGAACAGATCCTCGTGAGGCTGTTCTTCCTTGTACTGTTCTTCATCAGCCCAAGAGGCAATCCACCACACCACAAACTAGAGTAGGGTATTACACCACAACGGTGGCCCGAACTAGTATAAATCTCGTGTCTCTTGTGCTGCTCATAGTAGTTTAGGTCCCTGCAATTGGCGAAGTGCGAGGCGGTGGAGGGTTTGATCTCCGCGCGCGCAGTGTTTGAACCTCAAGGGTCTGCGGAACCCGAAATCCGACATTTGGCGCGCCCGGTAGGTGCGCCGAATCTGCCTTTCATCGCCTCGTTCTTCCCTGACCACCTGCAACCATATGCGGCGCCCGTCGAACCAGCGCCGGCCGAAACGCCCTCTCCTCCTGTGTCGCCCAGACAACTCCCATCAGCGGGCGCCCTCGTCGTTCCCCGTCACCTGCCGTCAACGCCGCCACCGGCCAGGCGGGGAACGGGCAGCAAGCATCGTCCCTGCACTCCTCGGCGACCCAGGGGAGGAGCCGCGCAGCTCTCGTCACCGCCCCGTCGCGCGGTTCCTCCGTCGTCGCAGCCCTCTGGGCGGCTCGTAAGCGCCGCCTTGCAGCCGCCATGTCAAGCCATTAAATCCGCTGGGTCGGCGCCGCCTCCACGCGGCGAGGGCTCCCTCGGGCGGAGCCAGGCCGCGGCGAGCTGACGCTTCGACTCTCGGGACCACCCCGCCAACTCGGCCGACTCTGGTGCGCTCCCCATGCTCAGCACACCCACCATATGCCAGGTTGCCGTCACCAGGACCCTCATCGACGGCGGCGCCGGCCTCAACGTACTCTCAGTCGAGGCCTTCAACCTCCTCTGCATACCGAGGAGCGGCTGCAGCCACCGGCCTTTTTGAGGCGTGGGAGGAGGGTCATCCAGCTCCTTGGGGCAAATCCGGCTTCCAGTGACCTTCGGCACCTACGACAACTTCCGCACAGAACTGGTCGACTTCGACATTGCCCCCATCGGCCTCCCCTACAATGCCATCCTTGGCTATCCAGCATTGGCCACATTCATGGCCGCAACCCACTCGGGGTACAACCTCATGAAGATGCCCGGGAGCAGCGGCGTCCTCACCGTACCTGGAGATACCGAAGGTGCGCTGCGAGCACTCGGGCTCGCCCTCAAGACGGCGGCCGCGGCGCAGAACGCCGATGCGGAAGCTCTCAAGCCCAAGGGGGCTACGCCGACCAAGAAGAAGCAGTTGTTCACTCAAGACAAGGCTGAGACCAAGCAGATACCTGTCGACGAGGACGGGTCCACAAACGCCACCTTCACCATAGGCGCCAACCTCGAGCCCGAACAGGAAGAAGCCCTGGTCAAGTTCCTGCGTGCGAACAAGAAGGTGTTCGCCTGGGAGCCCGATCAGATGGCGGGGATCCCATGGGGCTTAATCGAGCACCACCTCAACGTGTGCCCCAACGTGCGTCCTGTGAAGCAGAAGGCGAGAAGGCAGTCCACTGAAAAGCAGGCCTTCATCATCCAAGAGACCCGCAAGCTAGAAGCCGCGGGGGTTATTCGCGAGGTCCGATACCCAGTTGGCTGGCCAACCCGTGGTGGTGCCAAAGAAGGGAGGAAAGGAGCGCATGTGTGTCGACTTCACCAACCTCAACAAAGCATGCCCGCAGGATCCGTTCCCGCTCCCTCGCATCGACCAGATCGTCGATTCCACCGCCGAATGTGACTTGTTATGCTTCTTGGACGCCTTTTCCGGGTACCATCAGATCAAGATGGCGGTGGAAGACGTGGAAAATACGGCCTTCTTAACCCCGTGTGGAGTGTACTGCTATATATGCATGCCATTCGGGCTGCGCAACGCGGGGGCAACCTTCCAGCGGCTCATGCACATCACCCTGGGCCCGCAGCTCGGGAAGAATGTGAAGGCTTACGTCGACGACATCGTGGTGAAGTCCCGCGAGGCCAAGACCTTGATACAAGACCTGGAAGAAACCTTCGCGAGCCTCAACGCAGTGAGCCTGCGGCTCAACCCAGAGAAGTGTGTGTTTGGAGTCCCCTCGGGCAAACTCCTAGGTTTCCTCGTGTCCCACCGAGGCAACGAGGCCAAACCAGAAAAGGTCAAGGGTTTTGAAGACATGAGCCCACCAAAGACCCTCAAGGAAATGCAGAAGCTCAAGGGGCGCGTAACGGCGCTGGGCCGTTTCATCTCCCGATTGGGGGAGCGGGCGCTGCCTTTCTTCTAGCTGATGAAGAAGAAGGGGCCCTTCGAATGGACTGAAGAGGCCGACAAAGCATTCCAAGACCTCAAGAGGTACCTGACCAGCCCTCCAGTAATGGTGGCCCCGCGCCCTCAGGAGCCCTTGGTACTCTACCTCGCCGCCACTCCCTACTCCGCTAGCGCAGCTCTGGTGGCAGTTAGGGAGGAGCGTCAGGCCAAGACCACGGCGGCCACCCGAGCTAAGGCAAGACCGAATCAGAAGGAACTAGCAGAAGCCAGCACCGCAATGGAAGAAGATCAGCCGTCGCAGCAGAGCGCCCCAAAGGCGGGGGAGGCCCCCCATCCAAGCACCCACCTTCCGGAGGCGCCGTCGCCTCGGGAGGCACCGCAGCTTCCGAAAGACGCCACCAGCACCGACGCCCCTAACCTCGTCGAGCACCCGGTGTACTTCGTCAGCACCGTGTTACGGGATGCGAGGGCACGGTACCCCATGCCGCAGAAGCTCCTCCTCGCGTTGTTGGTGGCTTCAGCAAAGCTGCGGCACTACTTCCGTGGTCATCCAATCAAGGTTGTCTCGGCATACCCCTGGAGAGGGTGCTCAGAGCCCCAACTCGGCGGAAGGGTCGCCGAGTGGAACATTGAACTGCAAGCATTCCAGCTCGAGTTCAAGACAACCAGAGTCATCAAGGGGCCGGTGGCAGATTTCGTGGCGAATGGGATGTAAGCACCGGGCCTCGGGGCGAGGATCGGTCCCTCTCCCGAGCGAAGCGCGAAGGTTGGGTCATGTACTTGACGGAGCGTTCTCAGACAGGCGCTGGGCAAGTGCTCATATCTCCCGTTCAGGACAAGCTCTACTATGTCGTGCAGCTCTGTTTCCAGCATGGCGAGAAGGTCTCCAACAATATAGCAGAATAAGAGGAGCTGATAGCGGGTCTGAAGGCTGCCGCTGCCCTGGGGGTGAAGCGCCTTACCATCAAGGGCGATTCGCAGCTCCTCGTCAATTTCTCCAACAAGGTGTACGAGCCAAGAGATGAACACATGGAAGCCTACCTTATGGAGGTCCGCAGGATGGAGAAATAGTTCTGGGGGTTGGGGCTGCAGCACGTGCCCCGCGGCACCAATCAAGAGGCCGGCGACATCGCCAAACGAGCCTCCAGGAGGTTACCCCAGGAGCCGGGCGTCTTTGAGGAATGACTCTTCAAGCCCTCAGCCTTGCCGCCGTTATCAAGCACATCACAGCCTCGGGAGGAGCTCCCTCAGCCACCTGCCTCGAGAGCCCCAGCCTGTGGCCCGGCCTCAGGAGCACGCCTGCTCCTAACGATGGAACCTCAAGAGGAGTGCTGGATCACGGAGATCAAGAGTTACTTAACGCGTGGGACTTTGCCGGAGAAGGAGGAGGAGGCAGAGTGTGGCGCGGCAAGCCACGGCATACAAAGATCATGGATGGAGAGCTCTACCGGAAGCGACCGAACGACGTATCCCTGCGCTGCATCACCAGGGAACAGGGGAAGGAACTGCTGGCATATATACATGGCGGAGATTGTGGGCACCATTCGTCGTCACGGACCCTCGTCGGCAAGGCATTCCGCAGTGGTTTCTATTGGCCCACCATGCTCAATGACGTTATCGAACTCGTGAAGGCTTGCGAGGCTTGCCAATTCCATGCCAAGCAGATCCACCAGCTAGTAGGAGGTCTGCAAATCATCCCCCTCACTTGGTCGTTCGCGGTCTGGGGGCTGGACATTCTGGGCCCTTTCCCTCGGGCGCCAGGGGGCTATCGCTACCTCTACGTCGCCGTCGACAAATTCACCAAGTGGGCCGAAGTCGAGGCCGTCCGCGCCATCCCTGCTGGTTCTGCGGTAAAGTTCATCAAGGGCATCGTGAGCCGGTTCGGAGTGCCAAACCGCATCATCACCGACAACGGTTCGCAGTTCACCAGTAACCTTTTTAAAACGTACTGCGCTAACCTTGGGACGCAGATATGCTACGCTTCGGTGGCGCATCCCCCGCATCAACGGCCAGGCCGAGCGGGCCAACGCAGAGGTCCTGAGAGGCCTCAAGACCAGGACATTGAAGAAGAAACTGGAGGCCTGCGGCAGGGGCTGGTATGACAAGCTTCCGTCCATGTTGTGGTCCATCCGCACAACCGCAACCAAGCCAACTGGGAGACCCCCTTATTCCTGGTCTATGGAGCCGAAGCGGTCCTCCCTCACGAGGTCAAGCGTCGATCCGCGCGAGTCCTGGCGTTCGATGAAACACTGCAGGACGCCATGCGGGGGACGGCCCTCGTGCTGGGGGAGGAGCGCCGTCGAGAAGCCGCGTTGCGAGCGGCAAGGTACCAGCAGGCACTCCGGCGATACCATTGCCGCAACATCCGCCCTAGAACTCTCGAGGTAGGGGACCTCGTGCTCCGCCGGGTCCTCTCCAGGGAGGGATTGCATAAGATCTCTCCCATGTGGGAGGGCCCGTTCAAGGTTGTTCATGTTTCCAGGCCTGGCTCCATGTGCTTGGAGACTCAAGAGGGAGTACCTATACAGAACGCGTGGAACATCCAGCACCTCCGGAGGTTTTACCCCTAAAAAGGCCCAGAGCCTATGAAGAAGGCAAATGCCTGTGAAGCTCATCTTTTTGGAAAAGGCCCAGAGCCTATGAGGAAGGCGAATGCCTGTGAAGCTCATCTTTTTGGAAAAGGCCCAGAGCCTGTGAGGAAGGCGAATGCCTGTGAAGCTCATCTTTTTGGAAAAGGCCCAGAGCTTGTGAGGAAGGCGAATGCCTGTGAAGCTCATCCTTTTGGAAAAGGCCCAGAGCCTATGAAGAAGGCGGACGCCTGTGAAGCTGTCGCGTTCTGGAAAGGGCCCGGAGCCCGTGAAGAGGGCAAACGCCCGTGAAGCTCGCTTCCCAGAAGAAAGGCACGGAGCCTGTGAAGAGGGCAAACGCCCGTGAAGCCTGCTTCCCAGAAGAAAGGCCCGGAGCCTGTGAAGAGGGCCAACGCCTGTGAAGCTCGCCGCTCGTGACACTCTCATGTAATAATGAGGTGGGGCTGTACACGCCGCGGAGTCTCAGGAGTGCCGGCCTCAGGCCCTGGGGCTCCCTCCCACGCCCAGTGGCAGCACTTAGCTCCGCGCTGGTGAGAAGACGTCGAAGACTAGACTAGGTGCCGGACGCGGCTTTTTCATTTGCTTTCTGCAGTTGACTAGTTATTCCCATTTGGAGTTTTTATCAAAACTATCGCCCTCTTTTGGTCCGTGGTTCTTCGATCTTTTTCGCTCTCCTGCCTCGATTTCTCTTGCGTAGGGGACTCGCAAGGCAGAGGCCTCGGGAGCCCCCGCGAGCGTTCCTGCCCCTATCGCTCAAGTTTGCACGGCCTGGTCCATACCGAGCACCTCCTGACCATGCCTCACGGGCAGCACAACGCGAACACGGGGCCTGGATCGGTCGCCCCCGCGGTCACAGCTGGAGTTCACTTGCGAATGGGCATACAACAGAAAGGAACATTATTAGGATAACAAAAGCAGTACAATAATTAACGGCGTTAACCTAAACACGCCCCCACGGGGCCACACATTGTTGCCTTTTTTGCGCAGGAGAAAAGAAAGAAAAAGGACAAAAGCAGGTGATGCACGCCTGCGTGCAGCCCTCTTGGAAGGCTCGAGCCGTCTTGAGCTCGAGCGGACTCCTCTCGCGCTTCACCGGGCGACGGCAAGCTGACCGCTGCCACCCCCAAGCGGTAGCGGCGTGGGGGCTAACGCCGCAGTTGGAAGAATCACCACCGAAGAAGAGCTGGTGAAGCGTGAGGAGTCACGAGCATCGCCCGGCCGCCCACGCTGCCCTCTCCATCCACGCCGGGGCTGAGTCCTCGGCCGCGGTCATCGTCTTCAGGGCAGCACCCCATGCGGCGACCGTCTTCCCGAACACCCTCACGTAGAGGGTGGCGCCGCCGTCGTACTTGAAGTGCAGGGAACACCGGCGGCGAAGACCACGCTGAAGCGAACGCCCGCCACCAAGGCCAGAACAGTTCCTCAGAGCAGAGACCTCCAGAGAAGCCCACGAAGCCCGGCTGCAGCAGCCATCCGCCTGGAGCCAGAGGCCGCCCAGGGCGCCATCTGGGAGCTCACCCAGGAGGAAACGCGGGAGCTGAAGCCGGACGCCGGACGGCTCCTCCGCCCTCACCATGAACTCCGGCAGCACTTCAACAGCATGGAGGCGCGGCCTCGGGGGACGCGCGGCCGAGGCAGACCCTCCGACCGTGGCCAGCCGCTCGTCGCCGTGCTGAGAGCCTCCCTCACGGCCGCGGGGGACCGCCGTGGAGGCCACGGGATGCTTGCGAGGGCGACCTCGACCACGCTTAGGCGGAGGATAGGAAGACTCGACCTGACGGCCCTTCCCCTTCTCTGCGGCCGAACTTCCTTGGTGGAGCCATGGAGAAGAAGGAGAGACAAGAAAGGATAGACTGGAAGGGCGCGCGCCGTCGTGCATTTATAGCCGGTGAAGGCCAAACGTCGGCCTCCACGATCACCGGTAATCATGACCAACTCGCATGCAGGACTTGTCGAATCCGGGTGGTTACCGAGGCATCGTGGGGAAGCAGCAAGACGCGTCAATCAACCGCCACGCTGGCGCCCAAGGCCATGAGCTGTTAGGGCCCGCGACGCTTCGCACTTGCCCTTTCGCCTCTCTGCTCGGCCAAGTTCGGGCGCGCCATGGGCCCGGGGGCTACTGTCGGCATTCTGGGAACGGGGGTCCCCAGACTTGCCTGCCTGCGGCCTGCGACGTGGATCAAAGGAGGCCCAGGACAGCCCATCTTCATCAACGCAAGCTCAAGACCCTCGCGAGGGGCCAAGCCTCGTGGGGCGGACGACGAGGAGCTTCCTCAGGCACGGCCTCGTCAGGCTGGCTCAAGAGGAGGCGGAGAGTTCAAGGCAGGGTACCTCGCGAGGTGCCCATGACACAAGCCATGATTTACCAAGGGCGCCAAGCCGGGCGCCAGCCCGCCAAGCAGGTCCTCCTTTCCTCTTTGGTGCAAAGGGAGCAAGCGCAGCGAGAGCATCAAGCAAAGCATCCGCTTCGATGCAACAAGACCAAGACCAGCCCAACGGCGTGAAGGAGTCATCGTGGAGCCTGTGTAGGCGTCATCACCGTAACCTTTGTCAGCGAGGACCAACTTTAGTCGGGATAAGTGTACCCGCTGTTCCCCTTCAAACGGCCAATTGTTGGCGCCTTCCCGCTCAATATTTGGGAAGAGGCCCAGGGCCTTCGCCTATAAATAGGAGTAGCCACCCACAGGGTAGAGGGATCCATACAGGATGAGACCGGAATCCTCATCAAGAAACCAATAGCTAGAGCAACTGAACACCACCTAGCAGTTCATCTCACCCGCCAAGAACAGACCCTCGCGAGGCTGTTCTTCCTTGTACTATTCTTCATGAGCCCAAGAGGCAATCCACCACACCACAAACTAGAGTAGGGTATTGCACCACAACGGTGGCCCGAACTAGTATAAATCTCGTGTCTCTTGTGCTGCTCCGTTAGTAGTTTAGGTCCCTGCGATTCGGCGAAGTGCGAGACGGTGGAGGGCTTGATCTCCGCGCGCACCCCAGTGTTCGAACCTCAAGGGTCTGCCGGAACCCGAAATCCGACAGACTGCAACGCATCGTTCAACATATTAAAACCATGAAGCAAAGGAGTTGGGTATATATGTGCATGAGTGCCTTTGAGTACTTACGATTTGGCCGGCGGCTTATCCCTGGGACGCCACTCGGAGCTACTATTAGTATCTAGCGCGGGATTATCCGCGGGGGAGACCCTCCCTCTCTTGGATGCCTCTGCCTCCAGATTTATGGAGGCCGCCCTTTACTTCCTTCCCCCTCAAGGGAAGAATTGCTTTCCTCCTCCCCCTCGAAGTTCTCGGCGGGGGAGGAGTGGGTTTTGGTTTCTTCAGATGATGCGTCCGAAGTACCTTTATGATGGAGGCCACTTCTGGTCTTCTTGGCCTTCTTCTTGGCCTTCTTCTCCGGCGCCTGGTAGGGCGCCGGAACCAGCATCTTTGTCAGAAGTGGGATGGCTGGGTTTTCGGGAAGCGGAATCGGACACTGGATCTGCTCCGCCTTCTTTGTCCAGCCCTGAAAAGATAAATGGAGAAGCTTAGACATCTTCCTGGAATGCATAGGTAGAGTATGCACCTGGAAGTATAAAAAACTTACCAGACTGGCTGGATGGGTCAGGTTGTACCCACGGTCCTCGGTCATCTTCGGCCACGTCTTATTGGCCTTGAAAAGCACCTTCCAGATGCCTTCGTGCGTGGAGCCGAAGAACTGTTGCAAGGTCTGGTGCTTGGCCGAATCGAACTCCCACAAATTGCAAGTCCGGCTTTGGCAAGGAAGGATCCAGCGAAAAAGCATCACCTAGATCACATTGACAAGCTTGATGTTCTTGTCCACCATGCTCGTGATGCGTGTCTGCAGCACTGACACCTCGTCCGACAACGCCCAGTCCAGGCCCTTTTCTAGCCAGGAGGTAAGCCGCATTGGGGCCCCGGACTTGAATTCGGGAGCCGCGGCCCAGGTGCGGGGTTCTGTGACGTAGAACTACTGCTGCTGCCACCCTTTGATAGTCTCCACAAAGGTGCCTTTGGGCCACGTGATGTTGGACAATTTTCTCACCATAGCGCCTCGGCACTCTACGTTCTGGCGATCCACCACCTTCGGGTTCACATTGAAGGTCTTCAGCCACAATCCGAAGTGGGTGGGATGTGGAGGAAGGCCTCGCACACGACAATGAATGCCGAGATGTTGAGGAAGGAGTTTGGGGCCAGATCATGGAAATCTAGCTTGTAGTAGAACATGACTCCACAGACGAATGGGTGGAGAGAAAATCCCAACCCGCGGATGAAGTGGGGGATGAATACCACCCTCTCATGGGGCTCCGGGGTGGGGATGATCTGCCTCTTGGCTAGAAGCCGGTGGGCGATTTCCTGGGCCAAGTACCCAGCCTCTCGGAGCTTCGTGATGTTCTCCTCCATGACGGAGGAGGCCATCCACTTGCCCTGTGCTCCAGATCCAGACGTGGTCGGAGTGCTTTTTGGGGGCGGAAAGGATGGAAGCTTGGGCGCCGGAGCTTGAGAACGGATGGGCAGGGAGGAAGAAGGCGTGGGTGAAAGAGTGGATCCTTATCCTCTTATAAAGGCAGCGGATATCAAGCGCCTCCCCACTCGCCTTAAAACTCGCCTATACCCCAAGGGTCGTGCGGACAGCACGGTGGGATTACCCACACCCGTATTGATGAGAATCCTGTGATAAGGGGACATGATCTCTGCTTCGAGAAGACGTGCCAATAGAAACCGCATCTCGAAACACGGAGCGGGAGGCTAAAAAATGGTTTGAAATAATGACTGGGTGGAGACGTGGTGTCTCACTACAAAGGATGTCAGTAGATGGGACTTGTTAAATATTATACTCTTTGTGGTTGTATGTGGAGCTTGTTTTGCAGAGTCAGACACGTTTTCTATGGTCGAGGACTACTTTGAAGTATTCGGAGGAGGAACCCGCCTTGCAATGCCGAAGACAATCTGCGCGCCGGGCACATCGTAATTGAAGCCTGGTTCAGGGGCTACTAAGGGGAGTCCTGGATTAAGGCGTCCTCGACCGTCGGGCTATGTGACGTGGGCCGGACTAATGGGCCATGAAGATAAAAGACAGAAGACTTCCTCCCATGTCTGGATGGGACTCTCCTTTGCGTGGATGGCAAGCTTGGCGTTCGGATATGAAGATTGCTTCCTCTGTAAACCGACTCTGTACAACCCTAGGCCCCTTCGATGTCTATATAAACCGGAGGGTTTAGTCCATAGAGGCAATCACAATCATACAGGCTAAACATCTAGGGTTTAGCCATTACGATCTTGTGGTAGATCAACTCTTGTAATCCTCATATCCATCAAGATCAATCAAGCAAGAAGTAGGGTATTACCTCCATCAAGAGGGCCCAAACCTGGGTAAACATCGTGTCCCCGTCTCCTGTTACCATCGACCTTAGACGCACAGTTCGGGACCCCCTACCCGAGATCCGCCGGTTTTGACACCGACACCCATATCTGCTCAAATCATCTGTGAAGGTTATAAAATAACGATACCCGTCGCGAGAATCAACACTTATCAGATCGCATACATCAGTATGTATTATTTCCAATAAGTCATTTGCTCGCTCCATTTTTCCGGAGAACATAGTCTTAGTCATCTTGCCCATGAGGCATGGTTCGCAAGCATCAAGTGATTCATAATCAAGTGATTCCAAAAGCCCATCAGCATGGAGCTTCTTCATGCACTTTACACCAATATGACCTAAACGGCAGTGCCACAAATATGTTGCACTGTCATTATCAACTTTGCATCTTTTGGCATCAATATTATGAATATGTGTATTAATACGATCGAGATTCAATAAACGATTCACCTTGGGTGTATGACGATAGAAGGTTTTATTCATGTAAATAGAACAACAATTATTCTTTGACTTAAATGAATAACCGTATTGCAATAACCATGATCCAATCATATTATGCTCAATGCAAACACCAAATAACATTATTTTAGGTTCAACACTAATCCCGAAGGTAAAGGGAGTGTGCGATGGTGATCTTATCAACCTTGGAATTATTTCCAACACACATCGTCACCTTGCCCTCAACTAGTCTTTGTTCATTTTGTAACTCCTGTTTCGAGTTACTAATAAGAGCAACTGAACCGGTATCAAATACCCAGGGGCTACTATGAACACTAGTAAAGTACACATCAATAACATGTATATCATATATACTTTTGTTCACTTTGCCATCCTTCTTATCGGCCAAGTATTTGGGGCAGTTCTGCTTCTAGTGACCATTTCCTTCGCAGTAGAAGCACTCAGTTTCAGGCTTGGGTCTAGCTTTCGGTTTCTTCATGGGAGTGGAAACTTGCTTGCCATTCTTCTTGAAGTTCCCTTTCTTTCTCTTGTCCTTTTACTTGAAACTAGTGGTCTTTTCAACCATCAACATTTGATGCTTTTCTTGATTTCTACCTTCATCGATTTTAGCATCAGGAAGAGCCCGGGAATCATTTTCGTCATCCCTTGCATATTATAGTTCATCACGAAGTTCCAGTAACTTGGTGATAGTGACTAGAGAACTCTGCCAATCTCTATTTTATCCAGAAATTAACTCCCACTTGATTCAAGCGATTGTAGTACTTAGACAATCTGAGCACATGTTCACTAGTTGAACTATTCTCCTGCATCTTGTAGGCAAAGTACTTCTTAGGGGTCTCATACCTGTCGACTCGGGCATGAGTCTGAAATACCAATTTCAGCTCTTGGAACATCTTATATGCTCCGTGGCATTCAAAATGTTTTTGAAATCCTGGATCTAAGCCGTAAAGGATGGCGCACTAAACTATCCAGTAGTTATCATACCGAGCTTGCCAAACGTTCATAACGTCTGCATCTGCTACTGCAATAGGTCCGTCACCTAGCGGTGCATCAAGGACATAATTATTCTGTGCAGCAATGAAGATAATCCTCAGATCACGGACCTAGTCCGCATCATTGGTACTATCATCTTTCAACATAGTTTTTCTCTAGGAACATATCAAAAATAAACAGGGAGCTACATCGCGAGCTATTGATCTACAACATAGTTATGCAAACACTACCAGGACTAAGTACATGATAAATTAAAGTTCAATTAATCATTTACTTAAGAACTCCCACTTAGATAGACATCCCTCTGGTCATCTAAATCATCACGTGATCCATATCAACTAAACCATGTCCGATCATCACGTGAGATGGAGAAGTTTTCAATGCTGAACATCACTATGTTGATCATATCTACTATATGATTCATGCTCGACCTTTTGGTCTTAGTGTTCCGAGGCCATATCTCCATATGCTAGGCTCGTCAAGTTTAACCCGAGTATTTTACGTGTGCAAAACTGGCTTGCACCCGTTGTATGTGAACGTAGATCTTATCACACCCGATCATCACGTGGTATCTTAGCACGAAGAACTGTCGCAACGGTGCATACTCAGGGAGAACACTTATACCTTGAAATTTTAGTGAGGGATCATCTTATAATGCTACCGCCGTACTAAGCAGAATAAGATGCATAAAGGATAAACATCACATGCAATCAATATAAGTGATATGATATGGCCATCATCATCTTGTGCCTTTGATCTCCATCTCCAAAGCATCGTCATGATCACCATCATCACTGGCTTGACACCTTGATCTCCATCGAAGCATTGTTGTCGTCTCGCCAACTGTTGCTTCTATGACTATCACTACCGCTTAGTGATAAAGTAAAGCAATTACATGGCGATTGCCTTTCATACAATAAAGCGACAACCATATGGCTCCTGCCAGTTGCCGATAACTATTACAAAACATGATCATCTCATACAACAATTTATATATCATCACGTCTTGACCATATCACATCACAGCAAGCCCTGCAAAAACAAGTCAGACGTCCTCTACTTTGTTGTTGCAAGTTTTACGTGGCTGCTACGGGCTTCTAGCAAGAACCGTTCTTACCTACGCATTGAAACCACAAGATTTTTCGTCAAGTGTGCTGTTTTAACCTTCAACAAGGATCGGGCGTAGTCAAACTCGATTCAACGAAAGTTGGAGAAACAGACACCCACTAGCCACCTGTGTGCGAAGCACGGCGGTAGAACCAGTCTTATGAACACGATCATGTAATGTCGGTCTGGGCCGCTTCATCCAACAATACCACCGAATCAAAGTATGACATGCTAGTAAGCAGTATGACTATTATCACCCACAACTCTTTGTGTTCTACTCATGCATATAACATCTACATATAGACCTGGCTCTGATATCACTATTGGGGAACGTAGTATTTCAAAAATTTCCTACGATCACGCAAGATCTATATAGGAGAAGCATAGCAACGAGCGGGGAGAGTGTGTCCACATACCCTCATAGACCGAAAGTGGAAGCGTTAAGTAACACGGTTGATGTAGTCGAACGTCTTCGCGATCCAACCGATCAAGTATCGAACGCACGACACCTCCGCGATCTGCACACTCTCAGCTCGGTGACGTCCCTTGAACTCTTGATCCAGTTGAGGCCGAGGGAGAGTTTCATCAACACGACAGCGTGGTGATAGTGATGATGAAGTTATCGGCGCAGGGCTTCGCCTATAAGCACTACGACGATATGACCGAGATGTGTAACTATGGACGGGGCCACCGCACACGGCTAAATGATCAACTTGTGTGTCTATGGGGTGCCCATGGCCACGTATATAAAGGAGGGGAGGGAAGAGGTGGCCAGGTGTGGGGAATCCTACTAGGACTCCCCAGTCCAAGTAGGATTCCCCTCCTCTTTCCTATTACTAGTAGGAAAACGAAGGGAAGGGAGAAGGGGGGAGAAGGAAAGAGGGGGGTGCCGCCCCCTCCTAGTCCAATTCGGACCAGCCCATGGGGGGCGCGGCCACCCCTTGAGGCCCTCCTCTCCTTTCCACTAAAGCCCATTAAGGCCCATTACTTCGCCGGCGAATTCCCGTAACTCTCCGGTACTCCGAAAAATACCCGAATAACTCGAAACCTTTCCGATGTCCGAATATAGCCTTCCAACATATCGATCTTTAGGTCTCGACCATTTAGAGACTCCTAGTCATGTTCGTGATCTCATCCGGGACTCCGAACAACCTTCGGTGCATCAAATCACATAACTCATAATACAAATCGTCATCGAACATTAAGCGTGCGGACCCTACGGGTTCGAGAACTATGTAGACATGACTGAGACACATCTCTGGTCAATAACCAATAGCGCAACCTGGATGCTCATATTGGCTCCTACATATTCTACGAAGATCTTTATCGGTCAAACTGCATAACAACATACGTTGTTCCCTTTGTCATCGGTATGTTACTTGGACGAGATTCGATCGTCAGTATCACCATACCTAGTTCAATCTCGTTACCGGCAAGTCTCTTTACTCGTTCCTTAATGCATCATCCCGCAACTAACTCATTAGTCACATTCCGTGCAAGGCTTATAGTGATGTGCATTACCGAGAGGGCCCAGAGGTACCTCTTCGATACACAAAGTGACAAATCCTAATCTTGATCTATGCCAACCCAACAAATACCTTCGGAGATACCTATAGAGCATCTTTATAATCACCCAATTCCGTTGTGACGTTTGATAGCACACAAGATGTTCCTCCGGTATTCGGGAGTTGCATAATCGCATAGTCAGAGGAACAAGTATAAGTCATGAAGAAAGCAATAGCAATAAAACTCAATGATCATAATGCTAAGCTAACGGATGGGTCTTGTCCATCACATCATTCTCTAATGTTGTGATCCCGTTCATCAAATGACACACATGTCTATGGTCAGGAAACATAACCATCTTTGATTAACGAGCTATTCAAGTAGAGGCATACTAGGGACACTCTGTTTTGTCTATGTATTCACACATGCACTAAGTTTCTGGTTAATACAATTCTAGCATGAATAATAAACATTTATCATGATATAAGGAAATATAAATAACAACTTTACTATTGCCTCTGGGGCATATTTCCTTCACCGCTTCCGCCCAAAAGTGTTTTGGTGTCTTGTATTCATCAAGCATCGTTCTTGCCATCTCAATGAGTCCGGTTCTTCCTCTCAACAACTCCATTTTGTTGAAGCATGTACGTAGCCGAAAACTCATGTGAAATCCCTTCTTTGTCAAGAAAGGTATCCACATTTGCATTCTTGAACTCCGTTCCGTTGTCACTGCGGACCTTCTTGATCTTCACTTAAAATTGATTTTGGGCCTTCCTAGCGAAGTTCTTGAAGATCTTTTGGACCCGTGATTTATCATCAAGAAAGAACACCCACGTAAATCTTAATTAATCATCGACAATGACTATACCAAATGAATTTCCACCAAGACTTTATAGGCGTTTGGACAAAAGAGATCCATATGAAGCAGCCCGGCGGTCTTCTCGTGGTCATGATGTTCTTCGCGGATTGGCTTCCTCCAACCTGTTTTCCTTCTTGACAAGCACTGCACAATCTATCCTTGTCAAATATAACATCTTTCACTCCAAGGATATGATCACCATTAATAAGTTTATCAAGATTTCGCATGCCCACATGACCTAACCTTCTATGCCACAACCAACCTTTAGAAGATTTAGTAATTAAGCAAGTTCTAGGTTGAGCCTTTTTAGTAAAATCAACAATGTATAGTCACCTCTACGTATACCGGTAAAGACCATTTTATGGTTATCTCTTTGAAACACTTGGAAATCTACTTCAGTAAATAGGACATTGAATCTAATGTCAGCTAGTCTAGATACGGAAAGTAAATTATAGCCAAGAGATTCAATGAGCATAAAATTTTGGATGGAGCTGTCATGTGAGGTGGCCACGTTACCAAGGCCAACCACCTTACCCTTTGAGTTATCACCGAAAGTGACATACTTTCGAGGGCCGTTGTTTTTAGCAAGCTCACAAAACATATCCTTGTCTCTGGTCATGTGATCGGTACATCCACTATCAAGAACCCATTCCTTTCCTCCAACCATGTAGCCGCGAAGATTAGCCATAAGACCAATGAGTCTCATAGACTCATCGAGATCAAAGTCACTATCATCATCCTCATCATAGTATCCATGTTCAACATCGTCTTGTGATTGATCATTACCTAGAGAGAGTGATTCATTAGTTTCATGATCATGAAAATGTTCATCTTTATGAATTCTAATGACTTCTGAGATGATATTACTAATGATTCCAACATATCCTTTGGCACACATAAGGTCACGAAGCTCAAATAAACAACCACCAAACTTAGGATCATTGGGATTCATCTTACTTAAGGCAATTGACTTTTGAAGAATCACATCTAGATTTTGCAAGGAATAGTTTGGAAATTGTTCCTCAAGAAATCTCCATATGGTGTAAGCACATTTAAGAGTAGGCAAGCAAACAATCAAATTTCTAGTCATTCCTCTAATGATAAGATTGATAGTTCTAAGATTGCGGATCATGTCAAGAGACTCATCGGGAGTAGGATGCAAGGGGTCAACAAGGGGTGCACACGGGCTAGTAATGTACTTGTTCAAACGATATTCATTTGAAATATCAAGCATCTCATTTTTCCAATCATTAAAGAACTCTCCATCAAGTATAGGCACTCTACATATAAAACTCCCCATCGTAGACTCATCCATCTTCCTGAAGGAAATATGCCCTAGAGGCAATAATAAAGTTATTATTTATTTCCTTATTTCATGATAAATGTTTATTATTCATGCTAGAATTGTATTAACCGGAAACATAATACATGTGTGAATATATAGACAAACAATATGTCACTAGTATGCCTCTACTTGACTAGCTTGTTAATCAAAGATGGTTATGTTTCCTAACCATGAACAAGGAGTTGTTATTTGATTAACAAGGTCACATCATTAGTTGAATGATCTGATTGACATGACCCATTCCGTTAGCTTAACACTTGATCGCTTAGTATGTTAATGCTTTCTTCATGACCCATACATGTTCCCTGTAACTATGAGATTATGCAACTCCGTTTCGGAGGAACACTTTGGGTACTACCAAACGTCACAACGTAATCGGGTGATTATAAAGGAGTACTACAGGTGTCTCCAAAGGTACTTGTTGGGTTGGCGTATTTCGAGATTAGGTTTTGTCACTCCGATTGTCTGGAGAGGAATCTCCAGGCCTTCTCGGTAATACACATCACTTAAGCCTTGTAAGCATTACAACTAATGAGTTAGTTGTGAGATGATGTATTACGGAACGAGTAAAGAGACTTACCGATAACGAGATTGAACTAGGTATTGGATACCGACGATCGAATCTCGGGTAAGTAACATACCGATGGCAAAGGGAACAACGTATGTCGTTATGCGGTTTGACCGATAAAGATCTTCGTAGAATATGTAGGAACCAATATGGGCATCCGTGTTCCGCTATTGGTTATTGACCGAGAATAGTTCTAGGTCATGTCTACATAGTTCTCGAACCCGTAGGGTCCGCACGCTTAACGCTTCGATGACAGTTCATAATGAGTTTATAAGTATTGATGCACCAAGGTTGTTCGAGTCCCGGATGTGATCACGGACATGACGAGGAGTCTCGAAATGGTCGAGATATAAAGATTGATATATTGGAAGCCTATGTTTGACTTCGAATGGTTCCGAGTGAAAACAGGATGTTACCGAACACCGGGTTACGGAACCCCGGGGTATATGGGCCCTCATGGGCCTTGAGGGAGAAGGAGAAGGGCCGGCCGGGTGGGCTGCGCCCCTCCCCTTCCAAATCCGAATAGGACAAGGAGAGGGGGCGGCGCCTTCCCCTTTCCCTCCCCAATCCTACTCCAACTAGGAGAAGGGGAGTCCTACTCGGTGAGTAGGACTCCTCCTTGGTGCGCCTCCTCTAGGGCCGCCACCTCCCCTTGGCTCCTTTATAAAAGGGGCGGGGCACCCCAATACACACAAGTTGATCTACGGATCTTTCCTTAGCCGTGTGCGGTGCCCCTTCCACCATATTCCACTTCGTCATATCGTCATGAGCTTAAGGCGAAGCCCTGCGCCGGAGAAGTCATATCGTCAGCGGAGCTTAGGCGAAGCCCTGCGTCAGTGGAGCATCATCATCATCACCACGCCGTCGTCTTGTGGAACTCATCCCCGACACTTTGCTGGATCGGAGTCCGGGATCGCCATCGAATGAGCGTGTGCGTAACTTCGGAGGTGCCGTGCGTTTGGTGATTGGATCGGTCGGATCGTGAAGACGTACGACTACATCAACCGCGTTGTTATAACGCTTCCGCTTTCGGTCTACGAGGGTACGTGGACGGACACTCTTCCCTCTCGTTGCTATGCCATCACCATGGTCTTGCGTGATCGTAGGAAATTTTTTGAAATTACTACGTTCCCCAACAGTGGTATCAGAGCCTAGGTTTTTATGGTTTGATGTTATTTGCACGAGTAGAACACAAGTGAGTTGTGGACGATACAAGTCATACTGCCTACCAAAGATGTCATACTTTGGTTCAGCGGTATTGTTGGGCGAGACGATCCGGACCAACCTTACGCGTACTCTTATGCGAGACCGTTCCTCGACGTGCTTTGCACATAGATGGCTTCATGGAAGACTGTCTCTCCAACTTTAGTTGAACTGAAAAGCTACGCCCGGTCCTTGAGAAGGTTAAAAGCGGAGTCTATTTGACAAACTATCGTTGTGGTTTTGATGCGTAGGTAAGATGAGTTCTTGCTTAAGCCCGTAGCAGCCACGTAAAACTTGCAACAACAAAGTAGAGGACGCCTAACTTGTTTTTGCAGGGCATGTTGTGATGTGATATGGTCAAGACATGATGCTAAATTTTATTGTATGAGATGATCATGTTTTGTAACCGAAGTTATCGCAATCGGCAGGAGCCATATGGTTGTCGCTTATTGTATGCAATGCAATCGCGATGTAATGCTTTACTTTATTACTAAGCGGTAGTGATAGTCGTGGAAGCATAAGATTGGCGAGACGACAACGATGCTACGATGGAGATCAAGGTGTCGCGCCGGTGACGATGGTGATCATGACGGTGCTTCGGCGATGGAGATCACAAGCACAAGATGATGATGACCATATCATATCACTTATATTGATTGCTTGTGATGTTTATCCTTTATGCATCTTATCTTGCTTTGTTTGAAGGTAGCATTATAAGATGATCTCTCACTAAAAATTATCAAGAAGTGTTCTCCCTGAGTATGCACCGTTGCCAAAGTTCGTAGTACCCAGACACCACGTGATGATCGTGTGTGATAAGTTCTACGTCCATCTACAACGGGTGCAAAACAGTTGCACACGCAGAATACTCAGTTTAAACTTGACGAGCCTAGCATATAACAGATATGGCCTCGGAACACGGAGACCGAAAGGTCGAGCGTGAATCATATAGTAGATATGATCAACATAAGATGTTCACCATTGAAAACTACTCCATCTCACGTGATGATCGGTTATGGTTTAGTTGATTTGGATCACGTGATCACTTAGATGACTAGAGAGATGTCTATCTAAGTGGGAGTTCTTAAGTAATATGATTAATTGAACTTTAATTTATCATGAACTTAGTCCTGGTAGTATTTTGCAAATTATGTTGTAGATCAATAGCTCGCGTTGTTGCTTCCCTATGTTTTTATGTGTTCCTAGAGAAAACTGTATTGAAAAATGTTAGTAGCAATGATGCGGATTGGATCCGTGATCCGAGGTTTATCCTCATTGCTGCCTGTAAGAATTATGTCCTTAATGCACCACTAGGTGACAGACCTATTGCAGGAGCAAATGCAGACGTTATGAACGTTTGGCTGGCTCAATATGATGACTACTTGATAGTTTAGTGCACCATGCTTAAACAGCTTAGAATCGGGACTTCAAAGACGTTTTGAACGTCATGGACCATATGAGATGTTCCAGGAATTGAAGTTAATATTTCAAGCAAATACCGAGTTGAGAGATATGAAATCTCCAACAAGTTCTATAGCTAAAAGATGGAAGAGAATCGCTCAACTAGTGAGCATGTTCTCGCATTGTCCGGGTACTTTAATCGCTTGAATCAAGTGGGAGTTAATCTTCCGTATAAGATAGTGATTGACAGAATTCTCTAGTCACCATCACTAAGTTACTAGAACTTCGTGATGAACTATAGTATGCAAGGGATGACGAAAAACGATTCCCGAGCTCTTCGTGATGTTGAAATCGACGAAGGTAGAAATCAAGAAAGAGCATCAAGTGTTGATGATTGACAAGACCACTAGTCTCAAGGAAAAGGGCACAGGGAAGAAGGGGAACTTCAAGAAGAACGGCAAGCAAGTTGCTGCTCAAGTGAAGAAGCCCAAGTCTGGACCTAAGCCTGAGACTAAGTACTTTTGCTGCAATAGAACTGGTCACTGGAAGCGGAACTACCCCTGAATATTTGGTGGATAAGAAGGATGGCAAAGTGAACAAAGGTATATTTGATATACAGATTATTGATGTGTATTTTACTAGTGTTCATAGCAACCCCTCGGTATTTGATACTGGTATAGTTGCTAAGAGTAGTAACTCGAAACGGGAGTTGCATAATGAACAGAAACTAGTTGAAGGGGAAGTGACGATGAGTGTTGGAAATAGTTCCAAGATTGATATGATCATCATCGCACACTCCCTATACTTTCGGGATTAGTGTTAAAAGCCAAATAAATGTTATTTAGCGTTTGCGTTGAGCATGAATATGATTTGATCATGTTTATTGCAATACGGTTATTCATTTGAAGTTAAAGAATAATTGTTATTCTGTTTACATGAATAAGACCTTCGATGGTTATGCACCCAATGAAAATAGTTTTTTTGGATCTCGATCGTAGTGATACACATATTCATAATATTGATGCCAAAAGATGCAAAGTTAATAATGATAGTGCAACTTATTTGTGGCACTGCCGTTTAGGTCATATTGGTGTAAAACGCATGAAGAAACTTCATGCAGATGGACTTTCGGAATCACTTTATTATTAATCATTTGATGCTTGCGAACCGTGCCTTTTGGGCAAGATGACTAAAACTCCGCTTCTCCTAACAATGGAACAAGCTAATGACTTATTGGAAATAATACATACCGATGTATACAATTCAATGAGTGTTGATGCTCGTGGCAAGTATCATTATTTTCGACCTTCACAGATGATTTGAGCAGATATGCGTATATCTTCTTGATGAAACATAAGTCTGAAATAGTTGAAAAGTTCAAAGAATTTCAGAGTGAAGTAGAAAATCATCGTAACAAGAAAATAAATTTTCTGCGATCTGATCGTGGAGATGAATATTTGAGTTACGAGTTTGGTCTTCAATTAAAACAAAGTGGAATAGTTTCACAGCTCACGCCACCGGAACACCACAACGTTATGGTGTGTCCGAACGTCAGAATCAGCATTTCTTTATTTTGATATGGTACGATCAATGATGTCTCTTACCGATTTACCAATATCGCTTTTGGGGTTATGCATTAGAGACAATTTGCATTCACGCTTAATGGGGCACCATCTAAATCCGTTGAGACGACACCATATGAACTATGGTTTAACAAAGAAACCTAAGCTGTCGCTTTCTTAAAAGTTTGGAGTTTTGATACTTATGTGAAAAAGTTTTCACCGATAAGCTCGAACCCAAATCGGAGAAGTGCGTCTTCATAGAATACCCAAAGGTAACTATTGGGTACACCTTCTATCACAGATCCGAAGGCAAGTTTTTCGTTGTTAAGATGGATCCTTTCTAGAGAAGAAGTTTCTCTCGAAAGAAGTGAGTGGGAGGAAAGTAGAACTTGATGAGGTAATTGTACCTTCTCCCTTATTGGAAAGTAGTTCATCACGTAAATCAGTTCCAAGTGATTCCTACACCAATTAGTGAGGAAGTTAATGATGATGATCATGAAACTTCAGATCAAGTTGCTACCAAACCTCGTAGGTCTTCCGAGCAAAATCCGCAAGTGGTATGGTTATCGTGTTCGGAAGTCATGTCACTAGACCATGATGAACCTACGGACTATGAGGAAGCGATGATGAGCCCAGATTCGCGAAATGGCTTGAGGCCATGAAATCTGAGATAGGATCCATGTATGAGAACAAAGTATGGACTTTGATTGACTTGCTCTATGATCAGCAAGCCATGTTAAATAAATGGATCTTCAAGAGGAAGACGGACACTGATAGTAGTGTTACTATCTACAAAGCTCGACTTGTTGCAAAAGGTTTTCGACAAGTTCAAGGGGTTGACTACGATGAGACTTTCTCACCAGAAGCGATGCTTAAGTCTGTCTCAATCATGTTCGCAATTGCCACATTTTATGAAATCTGGCAAATGGATGTCAAAACAACATTCTTTAATGGATTTATTAAAGAAGAGTTGTATATGATGCAACCGTAAGGTTTTGTCAATCCTAAAGGAGCTAACAAAATGTGCAAGCTCCATCGATCCATCTATGGACCGGTGCAAGCATCTCGGAGTTGGAATATACGCTTTGATAAGATTGATCAAAGCATATGGTTTTATATGCACTTTTGGAGAAGCCCCGTATTTACAAGAAAGTGAGTGGGAGCACTACAGATTTCTGATAAGTATATGTGAATGACATATTGTTGATCAGAAATAATGTAGAATTATTCTGCAAAGCTTAAAGGAGTATTTGAAAGGAGTTTTTCAAAGAAGGACCTCGGTGAAGCTGCTTACATATTGAGCATCAAGATCTATTGAGATAGATCAAGACGCTTGATATGTTTTTCAGTGAATACATACCTTGACAAGATTTTGAAGTAGTTCAAAATGGAACATTAAAAGAAATAGTTCTTACCTGTGTTAGATGGTGTGTGATTGAGTAAGACTCAAAACCCGACCACTACAGAAGATAGAAAGAGAATGAAAGTAATTCCCTATGCATCACCATAGGTTCTATAAAGTATGCTATGCTATGTACTGCACCTATTGTATACCTTGCTCTGAATTTGGCAAGGAGTACAATAGTGATCTAGGAGTAGATCACTGGACATTGGTCAAAGAACATCCTTAGTGAGGACTAAGGAAATATTTCTCGATTATGGAGGTGATAAAAGAGCCCGTCATAAAGAGTTACATCGGTGCAAGCTTTTACACTGATCCAGATGACTCTAAATCTCAATCTGGATACATATTGAAAGTGGGAGCAATTAGCTACAGAGTCTGCAAGTGCGAGCATTGTAGACATAGAATATTTGCAAAATACATACGGCTCTGAATGTGACAGAGACCCGTTGACTAAGCTACTCTCACGAGCAAAACATGATCATACCTTAGTACTCTTTGGGTGTTAATCACATAGCGATGTGAACTAGATTATTGACTCTAGTAAACCCTTTGGGTGTTGGTCACATGACGATGTGAACTATGGGTGTTAATCACATACGATGTGAAAATTAGTGTTGAATCACATGATGATGTGAACTAGATTATTGACTCTAGTGCAAGTGGGAGACTGAAGGAAATATGCCCTAGAGGCAATAATAAAGTTATTATTTATTTCCTTATTTCATGATAAATGTTTATTATTCATGCTAGAATTGTATTAACCGAAACATAATACATGTGTGAATATATAGACAAACAATATGTCACTAGTATGCCCCTACTTGACTAGCTTGTTAATCAAAGATGGTTATGTTTCCTAACCATGAACAAGGAGTTGTTATTTGATTAACAAGGTCACATCATTAGTTGAATGATCTCGATTGACATGACCCATTCCGTTAGCTTAACACTTGATCGCTTAGTATGTTAATGCTTTCTTCATGACCCATACATGTTCCTGTAACTATGAGATTATGCAACTCCGTTTACCGGAGGAACACTTTGGTACTACCAAACGTCACAACGTAATCGGGTGATTATAAAGGAGTACTACAGGTGTCTCCAAAGGTACTTGTTGGGTTGGCGTATTTCGAGATTAGGTTTTGTCACTCCGATTGTCGGAGAGGAATCTCCAGGCCTTCTCGGTAATACACATCACTTAAGCCTTGCAAGCATTACAACTAATGAGTTAGTTGTGAGATGATGTATTACGGAACGAGTAAAGAGACTTACCGATAACGAGATTGAACTAGGTATTGGATACCGACGATCGAATCTCGGGTAAGTAACATACCGATGGCAAAGGGAACAACGATGTCGTTATGCGGTTTGACCGATAAAGATCTTCAGAGAATATGTAGGAACCAATATGGGCATCCAGGTTCCGCTATTGGTTATTGACCGAGAATAGTTCTAGGTCATGTCTACATAGTTCTCGAACCCGTAGGGTCCGCACGCTTAACGCTTCGATGACAGTTCATAATGAGTTTATAAGTATTGATGCACGAAGGTTGTTCGAGTCCCGGATGTGATCACGGACATGACGAGGAGTCTCGAAATGGTCGAGACATAAAGATTGATATATTGGAAGCCTATGTTTGGACTTGGAATGGTTCCGAGTGAAAACAGGATGTTATTTAACACCGGGGTTACTGAACCCCCCGGGGTATATGGGCCCTCATGGGCCTTGAGGGAGAAGGAGAAGGGCCGGCCAGGTGGGCTGCACGCCCCCTCCCCTTCCAAATCGAATAGGACAAGGAGAGGGGGCGGCGCCTTCCCCTTTCCCTCCCCAATCCTACTCCAACTAGGAGAAGGGGGAGTCCTACTCCCTGAGAGTAGGACTCCTCCTTGCGCGCCTCCTCTAGGGCCGCCACCTCCCCTTGGCTCCTTTATATCTGAGGGCAGGGGCACCCCAATACACACAAGTTGATCTACGGATCTTTCCTTAGCCGTGTCTGGTGCCCCTTCCACCATATTCCACTTCGGTCATATCGTCATGAGCTTAGGCGAAGCCTGCGCGGAGAAGTCATATCGTCATGAGCTTAGGCGAAGCCCTCGTCGGTGGAGCATCATCATCGCTACCACGCCGTCAGGCCGACGGAACTCATCCCCGACACTTTGCTGGATCGAGTCCGGGATCGCCATCGAGCTGAACGTGTGCGTAACTTCCGGAGGTGCCGTGCGTTCGGTGCTTGGATCGGTCGGATCGTGAAGACGCATTTACTACATCAACCGCGTTGTTATAACGCTTCCGCTTTCGGTCTACGAGGGTACGTGGACGGACACTCTTCCCTCTCGTTGCTATGCCATCACCATCGTCTTGCGTGATCGTAGGAATTTTTTTGAAATTACTACGTTCCCCAACACTTCCTCCAATGGAGATTGAACCAAAGAAATGGATACTAATGCTCTGAAACAAATTGAAAGGATTGAGATGAGGTGTCTAGAGGGGGGTGATTAGACCCTCAACAAAGAAAAGTAGTAGTTTTAAATTTATTTAAGTTAAGGTGGAGTTTTAGCACAAGTTTTAACATTCACAATACATTTCAAGCAAGCATGGCAAGAGTATATCAGCAGCGGAAAGTAAAGTATGCAAATTGCAAGAAAGTAAAGGGATGGGATTGGAGTGTGCAAACGCAATTGGTGACACGGAGATTTTTGGCGTGGTTTTGATAGGTAGTGCTATCATACATCCACGTTGGTGGAGACTTCAACCCACGAAGGGTAACGGTTGCGCAAGTCCATGGAGGGCTCCACCCACGAAGGGTCCACGAAGAAGCAACCTTGTCTATCCCACCATGGCCATCTCCCACGAAGGACTTGCCTCACTTGGGTAGATCTTCACGAAGTAGGCGATCTCCTTGCCCTTACAAACTCCTTGGTTCAACTCCATAATCTTGACGGAGGCTCCCAAGTGACACCTAACCAATCTAGGAGACACCACTCTCCAAAAGGTAATAGGTGGTGTGTTGATGATGAACTCCTTGCTCTTGTGCTTCAAATGATAGTCTCCCCAACACTCAACTCTCTCTCACAGACTTGGATATGGTGGAAAGATGATTTGAGTGGAAAGCAACTTGGGGAAGGCTAGAGATCAAGATTCTTGTGGTTGGATTGGAATGTCTTGGTCTCAACACATGAGTAGGTGGTTCTCTCTCAGAAAATGAGTACTGGAAGTGTAGGCACGTTCTGATGGCTCTCTCCTAAATGGAGAAGGGGGTGGAGGGGTATATATAGCCTCACACAAAATCTAACTGTTACACACAATTTACCAAACTCGGTGGGACCAAATAGTGAAACTCGGACAGACAGATATGGTTCAAAATGTGAATGTTAGAGTTTTCGGTGGGACCGACATGATCAACTCGGTGAGACCGATGTGCTAGGGTTAGGGTAAAACCTCAACTTGGTTTGACCAATTACACAAACTCGGTGAGACCGATTTTGGTAATAAGAAAATAGAGAGTTGGTCAAGCAAACTCGGTGGGACCGGCTGCATATCTCGATGAGACCGAAATAATTTCAATAGGCAACAGAGAGTTTGCAAGCCCATCTCGGTGAGACTGAACTGATTAGGGTTTCTAGCAGTGGCTATGTCAAGTGAACTCGGTGGCGCCAGATAGATCAAATCGGTGGGGCCGAGTTTGACTTTATGTTTAGGACATACGTGGAAATGAGAAATTGGTTGAGGGCTTTAGATCATATCACTAAGCACTTTGAGCAAGCAAGCCATTAAGCAACACCTCGTCCCCTTTTAATAGTATTGGCTTTTCCTATGGACTCAATGTGATCTTTGGTTAACTAAAATGAAAATGAAGAGTCTTGAGCTTTTGCCAATCTTTGTCCTTATATTCTTGAAGGGGTTCCACATCCTCTTGTCCATGCCATGCCTTTGTTGAACTTTCTGAAATATACTAGATAAAAAATATTAGTCCAACAAGAGATATGTTGACATTAATTACCAAAATTACTCAGGGAGCACTTGTGCTTTCAAGGGGCAACTAATTGTGGTTCTGGTCAAGGTGAAGATAGCCAAACAGACCCCTCAATGGATGATTCTCCGTAGTAGCAAGTAACAATAAATTTCAGCATGTAGTAAAAAAAATTCCTTACCAATTTCCACTTACCAAGAGCGCTTCACTCCCCGGCAACGGCGCCAGAAAAGAGCCTTGATGACCCACAAGTATAGGGGATCAATCGTGGTCCTTTCGATAAGTAAGAGTGTCGAACCCAACGAGGAGCGGAAGGAAATGACAAGTGGTTTTCAGCAAGGTATTTTCTGCAAGCACTGAAATAGTCGGTAACAGATAGTTTGATAGCAAGATAATTTATAACGAGCAAGTAACGATAATGGTAAATAAAGTGCAGCAAGGTAGCCCAATCCTTTTGTGGCAAAGGACATGCCAAAACGGTCTCTTATGATTAGCAAAGCGTTCTTGAGGGTACACAGGAATTTCATCTAGTCACTTTCATCATGTTGGTTTGATTTGTGTTCGCTACTTTGATAATTTGATATGAGGGTGGACCGATGCTTAGGTGCTGTTCCTACTTGAACAAACCTCCTACTTATGATTAACCCCCTCGCAAGCATGTGCAACTATGAGAAAAGTATTAAGATAAAATCTAACCATAGCATTAAACTTTTGGATCCATATCAGTCCCTGAGGAAGTAGCGCATAAACTAGGGTTTAAACTTCTTCACTCTATCAACCCCTCATCTAATAACTACTACACAATGCATAAGCCCAAATATGGTGAAGTGCCATGTAGTCAACATCCACATGACACCACTAAGGGAAGCACAACATACATATCATCAAAAAATCGAACACATATTAAGTTCACATGATTACTTTCAACATGAATTTTCCCGTGACCTCAAGAACAAAAGTAACTACTCACAAATTATAATCATGCTCAAGATCAGAGGGGTATTAAATAGCATAATGGATCTCAACATATAATATTCCACTAAATAAACCATATAGTAATCAACTACAAGATGTAATCAACACTACTAGTCACCCACAAGTATTGCAAAATAGTTATCCATAAATTTTCAGCTTATTTGGAGATGTGCATAATTGGTAACTCTAACGTAGCTTTTTTAGGTCCAGGATTCCAACTGCCGGTATTCTCCCTCTTTGTGTAAACCTTTCATATTATGGGAGAAAAGGCATTAGAATCACTCCATAAAGCATTATTATGCACAAAACATTATAAATAACAGTAGGAAAACATGATGCAAAATGGACGTATCATTTACCCGATGTCGTCCTTGTCGAAGTAGGCGAAGGCAACCAGTAGGTGCTCCTTTCCCGCTACATCTTGTTGTTGTGTACTGTCGACCCGATGAACTCATTGTAGTTGATGCTCCCGCTCTCATGGTCCATCTTTCCTAGCCCTCTGATAATCATCCCTGCTTGACACAAAAATGTAAGTTGGCCCTGTAGCACATAAATGAGTCATAGATAGCAGATAGTCCATGTCGTTTCTCTAGGCAATGGAATCTAAAAGTGTCGGCACATAAGCCCAGATCAAGAAAGAACAATGAGACCCCAGCTATCTCCATCGGCATCTCCTTCGAGACCATGACCAATAACTAATCAATCATCAATAAAATTGGAAAAGAAAACTGAGACTTCTTAACCACCAACGTTGATCTAATTACTCATAATACAAGAGTTCACAGAAGCTGCAAAAAATTCTGTAGGTACCTCAACATGACTTTGTTCAGACTGATTAATGTAGGAGTGTTCTACATTGCCATTTTTTATCCATGTACTTACCCAAAAGGAATTTTACAGAGAGAGAATAAAAGTCAGTGGAACAATCTAAATCAGTCACAAATTGTAGACAACCGACATCAACTTCATGGCGCATGCCATAATTCAACGTCCAAAAATATCACTAAATAGCTTAAGTCTGGATCAGTAAAGTACAAGTGAAGCTCTGATTTTAGATTAGAGAAAGAAGTATTCTTTCGGCACAATTTTCATTCTAAGGCAACACTTTCTCCGTAAAGATCCCGAGGGCTTTGCATGTAGATGTAGTTCAAATTTGAATTACGGTTATTAAATGGCTAGAAAATCACTTAAATGTCTTTAAAAGGTCAAATGACACCTAGAATTTTGAAAACTTTCACATTACAGTTGTAGTAGTGCATGTTAGACATAGAAAAACATTGAAAGCCGTAAGAGGAAGCTATCTCCCGTTCGTCATCAAACATGCATTGTTCCCTCTCGGAACCACGAGCCTTCTAGTGAGTTGCTCCGGATTGTGAGGGTGTGTGTCCAAACTTTCATCAAACATGCCAATTTTTTTACCACATCATCTTGGTGGCATGACATTAAATCAAATAAGGTTTCATGTTTTTCAGATCATTTTTTATTTTTTTGGAATTAAAATGCCATGGCACTCCACGCATGTGCCCATGCCGTGAGACCAACACTACAAAAAATACACTTCCGTGATGATACGTGTTTGTCACAGTAGGTCACGTTTTCTGTCATGCATGTACATCCATGACAATATTATGACAGAATCAAGATAGTCATACCTGTATTGTCGTAAAAGTGTTCCATGACATTACCAAAATTATCATCACGGAAGTGTCCACTTCCATGACGATAAATGCCGCCTCACGGAAGTGCTTTCGTCAAGGGTGACCGACACGTGGCATCCACCGTAACGGGTCGCCGTTAACCTACCGGGTCCGGTTTTGGATCCGATAACTCGCTAACAGCCCGGACCAATGAGGATTTTCCACGTTTAAAATTCTCATTGGCCGGAGGAAACACGTGTTGGCTCACCGTTGAAACAGATGTCATCCATTCATTGGACAGGACGTGCCTATGATACGCCGACACGTGGCAGGGCCCAACAGAGGCCCATATAGGTTAAAAAGGCCAGCCCAGTCAAAGGCCCGTAGTACTTACTCAGGTACTAGTGGACCAGCCCAATAACGACTTGTTTAATAAAGGCCCATTTATGGCCCGAAGCTAGATCTGGCCCGTTAATTGTTCGTAGAATATTTGGGCCCAATTATGTCCCAGTTGTTGAGGAATGTAGTAATTTCAAAAAAATACCTACGCACACGCAAGATCATGGTGATGCATAGCAACAAGAGGGGAGAGTGTTGTCCACGTACCCTTGTAGCACAATGCGGTTGATGTAGTCGTACGTCTTCACGATCCGACCGATCCATGTACCGAACGCACGACACCTCCTAGTTCAGCACATGTTCAGCTCGATGACGTCCCACGAACTCCGATCCAGTAGAGCTTCGAGGGAGAGTTTCGTCAGCACGACGGCGTGATGACGGTGATGATGATACTACCGACGCAGGGCTTCACCTAAGCACCGCTACGATATGATCGAGGTTGATTATGGTGGAGGGGGGCACCGCACACGGCTGGGAGAGATCAACAGATCAACTTATGTGTCTTGGGGTGCCCCTTGCCCCCGTATATAAAGGATGGAGGAGGCGCCGCCCTCCCTAGTCCAATTCATACCAGACCTATGGGGAGTGGTGCGGCCACCTTTTGAGGCCTTTCTCTCCTTTCCCGTATGACCCATTAAGGCCCAATACGAATTCCCATAACTCTCCGGTACTCCGAAAAATACCCGAATCACTCGGAACCTTTCCGATGTCCGAATATAGTCGTCCAATATATCGATCTTTACGTTTCGACCATTTCGAGACTCCTCGACATGTCGCCGATCTCATCCGGAACTCCAAACTACCTTCAGTACATCAAATCACATAACTCATAATACAAATTGTCACCCAATTTTAAGCGTGCGGACTGATACGTCTCCAACGTATCTATAAATTTTGATTGCTCCATGCTATATTATCTACTGTTTTGGGCAATATTGGGCTTTATTATCCACTTTTATATTATTTTTGGGACTAACCTATTAACCGGAGGCCCAGCCTTAATTGTCGTTTTTTGCCTATTTCAGTGTTTCGAAGAAAAGGAATATCAAACGGAGTCGAAACGGAACGAAATCAGCTGGAGAAGTTATTTTTGGAAGGAAAGCTACCAGGAAAGCTTGGAGTGCATGTCAGGAAAGAAGGGAGGTGCCCATGAGGGTGGGGGCGCCCCCCTAGGGCGCGCCCCCTGCCTCGTGCCCCCCCCCTTCGGTCCACCGACGTACTTCTTTCACCCATATATACCTCGTGCACTTAAAACTTCCGTAAGGGAGAATTGATCGGGAGTTCCGCCGCCGCAAGCCTCTGTAGCCACCTAAAGTCAATCGGGACCCTGTTCCGGCACCCTGCCGGAGGGGGGAGATCACTCACCGGTGGCCATCTTCATCATCCCGGCGCTCTCCATGACGAGGAGGGAGTAGTAAACCCTCGGGGCTGAGGGTATGTACCAGTAGCTATGTGTTTGATCTCTCTCTCTCTCTCTCTCTCTCTCGTGTTCTTGATTTGGCAAGATCTTGATGTATCGCGAGCTTTCCTATTATAGTTGGATCTTATGTTTCTTCTCCCCCTCTACTCTCTTGTAATGGGTTGAGTTTTCCCTTTGAAGTTATTTTATCGGATTGAGTCTTTAAAGATTTCAGAACACTTGATGTATGTCTTGCATGGGATACCCGTGGTGACAATGGGGTATTCTATTGATCCACTTGATGTATGTTTTGGTGATCAACTTGCGGGTTCCGCCCATGAACCTATGCATAGGGGTTGGCACACGTTTTCGTCGTGATTCTCCGGTATAAACTATGGGGCACTCTTTGAGGTTCTATGTGTTGGTTGAATAGATGAATTTGAGATTGTGTGATGCATATCGTATAATCATACCCACGGATACTTGAGGTGAAATTGGAGTATCTAGGTGATATTTGGGTTTTGGTTGATTTGTATCTTAAAGTGTTATTCTAGCACAAACTCTAGGGCTGTTTGTGACACTTATAGGAAAAGCCCAACGGATTGATTGGAAAGAATAACTTTGAGGTGGTTTCGAACCCTACCATAATCTCTTCGTTTGTTCTCCTCTATTAGTGACTTCGGAGTGACTCTTTGTTGCATGTTGAGGGATAATTATGTGATCCAATTATGTTATTATTGTTGAGAGAACTTGCACTAGCGAAAGTATGAACCCTAGGCCTTGTTTCAACGCATTGCAATACCATTTATGCTCACTTTTACCACTTGCTACCTTGCTGTTTTTATATTTTCAGTTTACAAAAACCTATATATACCATCCATATTGCACTTGTATCACCATCTCTTCGCCGAACTAGTGCACCCATACAATTTACCATTGTATTGGGTGTGTTGGGGACACAAGAGACTCTTTGTTATTTGGTTGCAGGGTTGCTTGAGAGAGACCATCTTCATCCTACGCCTCCCACGGATTGATAAACCTTAGGTCATCCACTTGAGTGAAACTTGCTGCTGTCCTACAAACCTCTGCACTTGGAGGCCCAACAACGTCTACAAGAAGAAGGTTGCGTAGTAGACATCAAGCTCTTTTCTGGCGCCGTTGCCGGGGAGGTGAGTGCTTGAAGGTATATCTTTAGATCTTGCAATTGAATCTTTTTGTTTCTTGTTTTAGCACTAGTTAGTCTATAACAGAAAACCAAAAAAATGGATTTGAGTTTGTCTCATACGCTTTATCTTTTTAATATCTTTCGTGAGTATGATGGAAAGGAAAATTGTGCCAAAGTGTTAGAATAAGAATGCATTAGAATGTTTGCCACTCAATATTTATATGATGAGCATTATTGCAATGTTGTTAGTATGAATTCCTTGAATATCCATGATGCTAATGATATGCAAAGCCACAAGCTTGGGGATGCTACGTTTCATGAAGATGATATTTTTTGTCCCCGATGCTTTGATGAGCAAATTTACTATGATGAAAGCATGCCTCCTATCTATGATGATTATTGTGATGACACGTATGCTTTAAAGAATAATGATAACCATGAAACTTGTCATCCTGATCTTAATTTTCAATCATATGATAGTTATTTTGTTGAGTTTGCTCCCACTATTATTCATGAGAAGAAATTTGCTTATGTGGAGAGTAGTAAATTTTCTATGCTTGTAGATCATGAAAAGAATGCTTTAGATGCTGGTTATATTGTTGAATTCATTCATGATGCTACTGAAAATTATTATGAGGGAGGAATATATGCTTGTAGGAATTGCAATAATATCAAGTTTCCTCTCTATGTGCTTAAAGTTTTTAAGTTATGCTTGTTTTGCCTTCCTATGCTAGTTGATTCTTGTTCCCATAAGTTGTTTTCTCACAAAATCCCTATGCATAGGAAGTGGGTTAGACTTAAATGTGCTAGTCATATTCTTCATGATGCTCTCTTTATGTTTCAATTCTTATCTTTTATGAGAGCATCATTGAAATCATCATGCCTAGCTAGGGCGTTAAACGATAGCGCTTGTTGGGAGGCAACCTAATTTTATTTCACTTTCTTTCTTTTTGGTTCTGTTTAGGAATAAATAACCCATCTATCTTTTGTTAAGATGTGGTTTTGTGTTTTATTTAGTGTTTGTGCCAAGTAGAACCTTTGGGAAGACTTGGGTGAAGTCTTTATGATCATGCTGTAAAAAACAGAAACTTTAGCGCTCACGAGATTAGCTTCAATTTTTAACTGGAGATTGATTTTTAGTTGATTCTCTTTGCAGATGATTACTAGACAAATTCATCAGGTCCACCAATTTATTTTAGATTACTACAGACTGTTCTGTTTTTAACAGATTCTGTTTTTCGTGTGTTGTTTGCTTATTTTGATGAATCTATGGCTAGTAAAATAGTTTATAAACCATAGAGAAGTTGGAATACAGTAGGTTTAACACCAATATAAATAAATAATTAGTTCATTACAGTATGTTAAAGTGGTGTTTTGTTTTCTTTCGCTAACGGAGCTTACGAGTTTTCTGTTAAGTTTTGTGTTGTGAAGTTTTCAAGTTTTGGGTAAATATTCGATGGACTATGGAATAAGGAGTGGCAAGAGCCTAAGCTTGGGGATGCCAAGGCACCCCAAGGTAATATTCAAGGATAACCAACAGCCTAAGCTTGGGGATGCCCCGGAAGGCATCCCTCTTTAAATCTTCGTTCATCGGTAACTTTACTTGGAGCTATATTTTTATTCACCACATGATATGTGTTTTGCTTGGAGCGTCATTTCCTTTTGCTAGTTTTTTCTTTCTGTCATTTAGATTAATGTTTTGCATCTCTATTTTCAACAAAAATGTCAAGGATAGCTTTTGCCATGCTTATTTTGCAAGTATGCATGTTGCTGCTTGAAAACAGAAAGTTTACCGCTGTTGCAAAAATTCCCTAGAAAAGTCAGAATGTGATAAAATGTTGAAACCTTTTGCATAAGAAGCTCTGATAAATTTACAACAGTGGGAATTTTCTTTCATAATTTTTGGAGTTAGGGAAGTATGATGAATCTTGCATTCTTTACAGACTGTACTGTTTTGGCAGATTGCTGTTATGTTTGTATTGTTTGCATATGTTTGCTTGTTTAATGATTCTATTTGAGGATAGGAGTATTAAATATGCAGATACATTTATTATGAAATGTTGAATAATAATTGTAGTGATTTTTTACAGTAGAAAATGATAAGGTTTTGCATTGGTTTATACTAACTTATCTCACGAGTTCTTGTTGAGTTTGGTGTGGATGAAGCTTTCGAGATTTAGGAAACCGAGATATAAAAGGAATTAAGGAGAAACAAAAGATCAAGCTTGGGGATGCCCAAGGCACCCCAAGATAATATTTCCAGAAGTCTCAAGCATCTAAGCTTGGGGATGCCCCGGTAGGCATCCCATCTTTCTTCTCCAACAATTATCGGTTAGTATCGGTTGAACCTAAGTTTTTGCTTCTTCACATGATGTGTGCTATCCTTGAATTGTTGTTTTCTTTAGTTTTGCTTGATGTTTGAATAAAGTACCAAGATCTGAAATTATTAAATGGGAGAGTCTTCACATAGTTGCATAATTATCCGACTACTCCTTGATCTTCACCTATATCTTTCGGAGTAGTTTGTCGTTTGCTCTAGTGCTTCACTTATATCTTTTAGAGAACAATGGTGGTTTCATTTTGAAGAAATAGATGAACTATCATGCTTCACTTATATTATTTTGAGAGTCTCAAATAGCATGGTAATTTGCTTAAATAAATCCTAATATGCTAGGTATACAAAAATAGTAAAAGCTTTCTTATGAGTGTGTTGGATACTAAGAAAAGTTTGATGCTTGATGATTGTTTTGAGATATGGAGGTAATAATATTAGAGTCTTGCTAGTTGAGTAGTTGTGAATTTGAGAGATACTTGTGTTAAAGTTTGTGATTCCCGTAGCATGCACGTATGGTGAACCGTTATGTGATAAAGTCGGAGCATGATTTATTTATTGATTGTCTTCCTTATGAGTGGCGGTCGGGGACGAGCGATGGTCTTTTCCTACCAATCTATCCCCCTAGGAGCATGCGCGTAATACTTTGCTTTGATAAATTCTAGATTTTTGCAATAAGTATATGAGTTCTTTATGACTAATGTTGAGTCCATGGATTATACGCACTTTTCCCATCCTTCCACCACCCCGCGCACTTTTCGCCGGTATCATACACCCACCATATACCTTCCTCAAAACAGCCACCATACCTACCTACCATGGCATTTACATAGCCATTCCGAGATATATTGCCATGCAACTTTCCACTGTTCCGTTTATTATGACACGCTCCATCATTGTCATATTGCTAGCATGATCATGTAGTTGACATCGTATTTGTGGCAAAGCCACCATTCATAATTCTTTCATACATGTCACTCTTGATTCATTGCATATACTGGTACACCGCCGGAGGCATTCATATAGAGTCATATTTTGTTCTAAGTATCGAGTTGTAAATGTTGAGTTGTAAGAAAAATAAAAGTGTGATGATCATCATTTTTAGAGCATTGTCCCAAGTGAGGAAAGGATGATGGAGACTATGATTCCCCCATAAGTCGGGATGAGACTCCGGACGAAAAAAAAGAAAAAAAAGAGGCCATAAAAAAAGAGAAAAGGCCCAAATAAAAAAAATTGAGAGAAAAAGAGAGAAGGGACAATGCTACTATCCTTTTACCACACTTGTGCTTAAAAGTAGCACCATGATCTTCATGATAAAAAGTATCTCATTTTGTTACTTTCATATACTAGTGGGAATTTTTCATTATAGAACTTGGCTTGTATATTCCAATGATGGGCTTCCTCAAAATGCCCTAGGTCTTCGTGAGAAAGAGAGTTAGATGCACACCCACTTAGTTTATTTAGTTGAGCTTTCATATACTTATAGCTCTAGTGCATCCGTTGCATGGAAGTCCCTACTCACTCACATTTATATCTATTGATGGGCATCTCCGCAGCCCGTTGATACGCCTAGTTGATGTGAGACTATCTTCCCTCTTTTTGTCTTCTCCACAACCACCATTCTATCCCACATAGTGCTATATCCATGGCTCACGCTCATGTATTGCGTGAAGATTGAAAAAGTTTCGAGAATGTCAAAAGTATGAAACAATTGCTTGGCTTGTCATCGGGGTTGTGCATGATTTAAATACTTTGTGTGGTGAAGATAGAGCATAGCCGCACTATAAGATTTTGTAGGATAACTTTCTTTGGCCATGTTATTTTGAGAAGACATGATTGCTTTGTTAGTATGCTTGAAGTATTATTATTTTTATGTCAATATGAACTTTTGTCTTGAATCTTTCGGATCTGAATATTCATACCACAATTAAGAAGAATTACATTGAAATTATGCCAACTAGCATTCCACATCAAAAATTATCTTTTTTATCATTTACCTACGCGAGGACAAGTAGGAATTAAGCTTGGGGATGCCTGATACGTCTCCAACGTTTCTACAATTTTTGATTGCTCCATGCTATATTATCTACTGTTTTGGGCAATATTAGGCTTTATTATCCACTTTTATATTATTTTTGGGACTAACCTATTAACCGGAGGCCCAGCCCAGAATTGCTGTTTTTTTGCCTATTTCAGTGTTTTGAAGAAAAGGAATATCAAACGGAGTCGAAACGGAACGAAATCAACTGGAGAAGTTATTTTTGGAAGGAAAGCTACCGGGAAAGCTTGGTGTGCACGTCAGGAAATAAGGGTGGTGCCCACGTGGGTGGGGGCGCCCCCCCCCCCCCCTAGGGCACGCACCCCTGCCTCGTGCCCCCCCCCCCTTCGGTCCACCGACGTAATTCTTTCACCCATATATACCTACGTACCCTAAAACTTCTAGAAGGGAGAATAGATCGGGAGTTCCGCCGCCGCAAGCCTCTGTAGCCACCAAAAGTCAATTGGGACCTTGTTCCGGCACCCTGCTGGAGGGGGGGATCCCTCACCGGTGGCCATCTTCATCATCCTGGCGCTCTCCATGACGAGGAGGGAGTACTTCACCCTCGGGGCTGAGGGTATGTACCAGTAGCTATGTGTTTGATCTCTCTCTCTTTCTGTCGTGTTCTTGATTTGGCACGATCTTGATGTATCGCGAGCTTTGCTATTATAGTTAGATCTTATGTTTCTTCTCCCCCTCTACTCTCGTGTAATAGATTTAGTTTTCCCTTTGAAGTTATTTAATCAGATTGAGTCTTTTAAGATTTGAGAACACTTGATGTATGTCTTGCGTGGGATACCCGTGGTGACAATGGGTATTCTATTGATCCACTTGATGTATGTTTTGGTGATCAACTTGCGGGTTCTGCCCATGAACCTATGCATAGGGGTTGGCACACGTTTTCGTCGTGATTCTCCGGTAGAAACTTTGGGGCACTCTTTGAGGTTCTATGTGTTGGTTGAATAGATGAATTTGAGATTGTGTGATGCATATCGTATAATCATACCTATGAATACTTGAGGTGAAATTGGAGTATCTACGTGACATTAGGGCTTTGGTTGATTTGTATCTTAAGGTGTTATTCCAGTACAAACTCTAGGGCTGTTTGTGACACTTATAGGAATGGCCCAACGGGTTGATTGGAAAGAATAACTATGAGGTGGTTTCATACCCTACCATAATCTCTTCGTTTGTTCTCCGCTATTAGTGACTTTGGAGAGACTCTTTGTTGCATGTTGAGGGATAGTTATGTGATCCAATTATGTTATTTTTGTTGAGAGAACTTGCACTAGCGAAACTATGAACCCTAGGCCTTGTTTCAACGCATTGCAATATCGTTTATGCTCACTTTTACCAATTGCTACCTTGCTGTTTTTAAATTTTCAGTTTACAAAAACCTATATCTACCATCCATATTGCACTTGTATCACCATCTCTTCGCCGAACTTGTGCACCTATACAATTTACCATTGTATTGGGTGCGTTAGACACAAGAGACTCTTTGTTATTTGGTTGCAGGGTTGCTTGAGAGAGACCATCTTCATCCTACGCCTCCCACGGATTGATAAACCTTAGGTCATCCACTTGAGGGAAACTTGCTGCTGTCCTACAAACCTCTGCACTTGGAGGCCCAACAACGTCTACAAGAAGAAGGTTGCGTAGTAGCATCGTGGACCCTACGGGTTCGAGAACTATGTAGACATGACCGAGACACATCTCCGGTCAGTAACCAATAGGGGAACCTGGATGCTCATATTGGCTCTTACATATTCTACGAAGATCTTTATCGGTCAAACCGCATAACAACATACGTTGTTCCCTTTGTCATCGGTATGTTACTTGCCCGAGATTCGATCGTCGGTATCTCAATACCTAGTTCAATCTCGTTACAGGCGAGTCTCTTTACTCGTTTCATAATACATCATCCCGCAACTAACTCATTATTTATAATGCTTGCAAGGCTTATAGTTATGTGTATTACTGAGTGGGCCCAGAGATACCTCTCTGACAATCGGAGTGACAAATCCAAATCTCGAAATACGCCAACTCAACAAGTACCTTCGGAGACACCTGTAGATCACCTTTATAATCACCCGATTCGTTGTGACGTTTGGTAGCACACAAAGTGTTCCTCCGTGGCTGGAGTTGCATAATCTCATAGTCATAGGAACATGTATAAGTCATGAAGAAAGCAATAGCAACATACTAAAGCGATCAAGTGCTAAGCTAACGGAATGGGTCAAGTCAATCACATCATTCTCTAATGATGTGATCCCGTTAATCAAATGACAACTCATGTCTATGGTTAGGAAACTTAACCATCTTTGATCAACGAGCTAGTCAAGTAGAGGCATACTAGTGACACTCTGTTTGCCTATGTATTCACACATGTATTATGTTTCCGGTTAATAAAATTCTAGCATGAATAATAAACATTTATCATGAAATAAGGAAATAAATAATAACTTTATTATTGCCTCTAGGGCATATTTCCTTCAGTCTCCCACTTGCACTAGAGTCAATAATCTAGTTCACCTCGCCATGTGGTTTAACATGAATAGTTCACATCTTTATGTGGTTTACACCCATAGTTCACATCTATATGTGATCAACACCCAAAGGGTTTACTAGAGTCAGTAATCTAGTTCACATCGCTATGTGATTAACACCCAAAGAGTACTAAGGTGTGATCATGTTTTGCTTGTGAGATAATTTTAGTCATCGGGTCTGTCACATTCAGATCCGTAAGTATTTTGCAAATTTCTAGCTCGACAATGCTCTTCACGGAGCTACTCTAGCTAATAGCTCCCACTTTTAATATGTATCCAGACCGAGACTTAGAGTCATCCAGATCGGTGTCAAAGCTATCATCGACGTAACTCTTTACGACAAACTCTTTATCACCTCCATTACCGAGAAATATTTCCTTATTCCACTAAGGATAATTTTTGACCGTTGTCCAGTGATCTACTCCTAGATCACTATTGTACCCTCTTGCCAAACTCTTGGTGAGGTACACAATAGGTCTGGCACACAGCATAGAATACTTTATAGAACCTATGACTGAGGCATAGGGAATGACTTTTCATTCTCTTTCTATTTTCTGCCGTGGTCGGGTTTTGAGTCTTTACTCAACTCCACACCTTGCAACATAGGCAAGAAATCCTTCTTTGACTTTTCCATTTTGAACTACTTCAAAAATCTTGTCAAGGTATGTACTCATTGAAAAATATATCAAGCATCTTGATCTATCTCTATAAATATTGATGCTCAATATGTAAGTAGTTTCACCGAGGTCTTTCTTTCAAAAACTCCTTTCAAACACTCCTTTATGCTTTCCAGAAAATTCTACATTATTTCCGATTCAATAATATGTTATTCACATATATTTACCAGAAATGATTTAGTGCTCCCACTCACTTTCTTGTAAATACATGCTTCACCGCAAGTCTGTATAAAACTATATGCTTTGATCAACTCATGAAAGTGTATATTCCAACTCCGAGATGCTTGCACCAGTCCATAGATGGATCGCTGGAGCTTTCATATTTTATTAGCACCTTTAGGATTGACAAAACCTTCTGGTTGCATCATATACAACTCTTCTATAATAAATCCAATAAGGAATGCAATTCTGTTTATCCATTTGCCAGATTTCATAAAATGCGGCAATTGCTAACATGATTCGGACAGACTTTAAGCATCGCTACGAGTGAGAAAATCTCATCGTAGTCAACACCTTGAACTTTGTTAAAAACCCTTTTCGACAAGTCTTTGTAGATAGTACCACTACTATCAGCGTCCGTCTTCCTGTTGAAGATCTGTTTATTTTCTATGGCTTGCCGACCATCGGGCAAGTCAACCAAAGTCCGCACTTTGTTCTCATACATGGATCACATCTTAGATTTTATGGCCTCAAGCCATTTTGCGGAATCTGGGCTCATCATCGCTTCCTCATAGTTCGTAGGTTTGTCATGGTCAAGTAACATGACCTCCAGAACAGGATTACTGTACCACTCTGGTGCGGAGCTCACTCTGGTTGACCTATGAGATTCGGTAGTAACTTGATCTGAAGTTACATGATCATCATCATTAGCTTCCCCGCTGATTGTTGTAGGAGTCACAGGAACATATTTATGTGATGAACTACTTTCCAATAAGGGAGCAGGTACAGTTACCTCATCAAGTTCTACTTTCCTCCCACTCACTTCTTTCGAGAGAAACTCCTTCTCTAGAAAGGATCCATTCTTCGCAATGAATGTCTTGCCTTCGGATCTGTGATAGAAGGTGTACCCAACTTTCTCCTTTGGGTATCCTATGAAGACACATTTCTCTGATTTGGGTTTGAGATTATCAGTATGAAACTTTTTCACATAAGCATCGCAACCCCAAACTTTAAGAAACGACAGCTTTGGTTTCTTGCCAAACCATAGTTCATACGGTGTCGTCTCAACGGATTTAGATGGTGCATTATTTAACGTGAATGCAGCTGTCTCTAGTGCATAACCCCAAAACGATAGTGGTAAATCGATAAGATACATCATAGCTTGCACCATATCTAATAAAGTACGGTTACGATGTTCGGACACACCATTACGCTGTGGTGTTCCAGGCGTCGTGAGTTGCGAAACTATTCCGCAATGTTCCAGGCGTTGAGCATGAATATTCCGTATGTATTATTTCCAACAAGTCAGTGGCTCGCTCCATTGTTCCGGAGAACGGAGTCTTAGTCATCTTGCCCATGAGGCATGGTTCGCAAGCATCAATTGATTCATAATCAAATGATTCCAAAAGCCCATCAGCATGGAGTTTCTTCATGCGGTTTACACCAATATGACCTAAATGGCAGTGCCACATACTAGTTGCACTATCATTATTAACTTTGCATCTTTTGGCTTCAATATTATGAATATGTCTATCACTACGATCGAGATCCAACAAACTATTTTCATTGGGTGTATGACCATTCAAGGTTTTATTCATGTAAACAGAATAACAATTATTCTCTGACTTTAAATGAATAACCATATTGCAATAAACATGATCAAATCATATTCATGCTCAACGCAAACACCAAATAACACTTATTTAGGTTCAACACTAATCTCGAAAGTATAGGGAGTGTGCGATGATGATCATATCAATCTTGGAACTACTTCCAACACACATCATCACTTCACCCTTAACTTGTTTCTGTTCATTCTGCAACTCCCATTTCGAGTTACAGCTGTTAGCAACTGAACTAGTATCAAATACTGAGGGGTTGCTATAAATACTAGTAAAGTACACATCAATAACATATATATCACATATACCTATGTTCACTTTGCCATCCTTCTTTGCCGCCAATTACTTCGGGTAGTTCCGCTTATAGTGACAAGTCCCTTTGAAGTAGAAGCACTTAATCTCAGGCTTAGGTCCAGACTTGGGCTTCTTCACTCGAGCAACAACTTGCTTGCCGTTCTTCTTGAATTTCCCCTTCTTACCGTTGCCCCTTTTCTTGAAACTAGTGGTCTTGTCAACCATCAACACTTGATGTTTTTCTTGATTTCTACCTTCGTCGATTTCAGCATCACGAAGAGCTTGGGAATCGTTTCCGTTATCCCTTGCATATTATAGTTCATAACAAAGTTCTAGTAACTTGGTGATAGTGACTAGATAACTCTGTCAATCACTATCTTACCTGGAAGATTAACTGCCATTTGATTCAAGTGATTGTAGTACTCAGACATTCTGAGCACATGCTCACTAGCTGAGCAATTCTCCTCCATCTTGTAGGCAAAGCACTTGTCAAAGGTCTCATACCTTTTGACATGGGCACGAGTCTGAAATACTAATTTCAACTCTTTGAACATCTCATATGCTCCATGGCGTTCAAAACGTCTTTAAAGCCCCGATTCTTAGCCGTAAATCATGGTGCACTAAACTATCAAGTAGCCATCATACCGAGCTTTGCCAAACGTTCATAACGTCTGCATATGCTCCTGCAATAGGTCCGTCACCTAGCGGTGCATCAAGGACATAATTATTCTGTGCAGCAATGAGGATAATCCTCAGATCATGGACCAAGTCCGCATCATTGCTACTAACATATTTCAACCTAGTTTTCTCTAGGAACATATCAAAATAAACAGGGAAGCTAAACGCGAGCTATTGATCTACAACATAGATATGCTAATACTACTAGAACTAAGTTCATGATAAATTAAAGTTCAATTAATCATATTACTTAAGAACTCCCTCTTAGATAGACATCCCTCTAATCATCTAAGTGATCACGTGATCCAAATCAACTAAACCATGTCCGATCATAACGTGAGATGGAGTAGTTTTCAATGGTGAACATCACTATGTTGATCATATCTACTATATGATTCACGCTCAACCTTTCGGTCTCAGTGTTCCGAGGCCATATCTGCATATGCTAGGCTCGTCAAGTTTAACTTGAGTATTCCGCATGTGCAATTGTTTCGAACCCGTTGTATTTGAACGTAGAGACTATCACACCCGATCATCACGTGGTGTCTCAGCACGAAAAACTTTCGCAACGGTGCATACTCAGGGAGAACACTTATACGTTGAAATTTAGTGAGAGATCATCTTATAATGCTACCGTCGATCTAAGCAAAATAAGATGCATAAAAGATAAACATCACATGCAATCAATATAACTGATATGATATGGCCATCATCATCTTGTGCTTGTGATCTCCATCTCCGAAGCACCATCATGATCACCATCGTCACCGGCGCGACACCTTGATCTCCATCATAGCATCGTTGTCGTCTCACCAACTTATGCTTCTACGACTATCGCTACCGCTTAGTGATAAAGTAAAGCATTACAGGGTGATTGCATTGCATACAATAAAGCGACAACCATATGGCTCCCTGCCAGATTCGTAACTTCGGTTACAAAACATGATCATCTCATACAATAAAATTTAGCATCATGCCTTGACCATATCACATCACAACATGCCCTGTAAAAACAAGTTAGACGTCCTCTACTTTGTTGTTGCAAGTTTTACGTGGCTGCTACGGGCTGAGAAAGAACCGTTCTTACCTACGCATCAAAACCACAATGATAGTTCGTCAAGTTAGTGCTGTTTTAACCTTCTCAAGGACCGGGTGTAGCCACACTCGATTCAACTAAATTTGGAGAAACTGACACCCGCCAGCCACCTGTGTGCAAAGCACGTCGGTAGAACCAGTCTCGCGTAAGCGTACACGTAATGTCGGTCCGGGCTGCTTCATCCAACAATACCGCCGAACCAAAGTATGACATGCTGGTAAGCAGTTTGACTTGTATCGCCCACAACTCACTTGTGTTCTACTTGTGCATATAACATCTACGCATAAAACCAGGCTCGGTTGCCACTGTTGAGGAACGTAGTAATTTCGAACAAATCCTACGTACACGCAAGATCATGGTGATGCATAGCAACAAGAGGGGACAGTGTTGTCCACGTACCCTCGTAGACCGAAAGTGGAAGCGTTAGCACTGCGATTGATGTAGTAAATGCGTCTTCACGATCCGACCGATCCAAGTACCGAACGCACGACACCTCCGAGTTCAGCACACGTTCAGCTTGATGACGTCCCACGAACTCCGATCCAGCAGAACTTCAAGGGAGAGTTTCGTCAGCACGACGGCGTGATGACGGTGATGATAATGCTACCGACGCAGGGCTTCACCTAAGCACCGCTACGATATGATTGAGGTGGATTATGGTGGAGGGGGGCACCACACACGGCTGGGAGAGATCAACAGATCAACTTGTGTGTCTTGGGGTGCCCCCCTGCCCCGTATATAAAGGATGGAGGAGGGGAGGCCGGCCAGCCCCTAGGGCGCGCCAGAAGTGTGGAGTCCTACTAGGACTCTCTAGTCCTAGAAGGATTCCTCCTCCCACATGGAATATGAAAAAGGGAAGGGAAAAGGAGAAGGAAGGAAGGGGCCGGCCCCCCTACCTTGTCCAATTCGGACCAGACCATGGGGAGGGTGCGGCCACCTTTTGAGGCCTTTCTCTCCTTTCCCGTATGGCCCATTAAGGCCCAATACAAAATCCCGTAACTCTCCGGTACTCCGAAAAAATACCCGAATCACTCGGAACCTTTCCGATGTCCGAATATAGTCGTCCAATATATCGATCTTTACGTCTCGACAATTTCGAGACTCCTAGTCATGTCGCCGATATCATTCGGGACTCCGAACTACCTTAGGTACATCAAATCACATAACTCATAATACAAATCGTCACCGAACTTTAAGCGTGCGGAACCTACGGGTTCGAGAACTATGTAGACATGACCGAGACACATCTCCAGTCAATAACCAATAGTGGAACCTGGATGCTCATATTGGCTCCTACATATTGTACGAAGATCTTTATCGATCAAACCGCATAACAACATACGTTGTTCCCTTTGTCATCGGTATGTTACTTGCCCGAGATTCGATTGTCGGTATCTCAATACCTAGTTCAATCTCGTTACAATCAAGTCTATTTACTCGTTCCATAATACATCATCCCGCAACTAACTCATTAGTTACAATGCTTGCAAGGCTTATAGTGATGTGTATTACCGAGTGGGCCCAGAGATACCTCTCCGACAATCGGAGTGACAAATCCTAATCTCGAAATACGCCAACTCAACAAGTACCTTCGGAGACACCTGTAGAGCACCTTTATAATCACCCAGTTACGTTGTGACGTTTGGTAGCACACAAAGTGTTCCTCTGATAAACGGGACTTGCATAATCTCATAGTCATAGGAAACATGTATAAGTCATGAAGAAAGCAATAGCAACATACTAAACGATCAAGTGCTAAGCTAACGGAATGGGTCAAGTAAATCACAACATTCTCTAATGATGTGATCCCGTTAATCAAATGACAACTCATGTCTATGGTTAGGAAACTTAACCATGTTTGATCAACGAGCTAGTCAAGTAGAGGCATACTTGTGACACTCTGTTTGTCTATGTATTCACACATGTATTATGTTTCCGGTTAATACAATTCTAGCATCAATAATAAACATTTGTCATGAAATAAGGAAATAAATAATAACTTTATTATTGCCTCTAGGGCATATTTCCTTCACCAGTGACTTCCGGCCTGTTAGAGGCCCGATGTAGACATGGGCCCATTTCAGCCTGGTGTGTCTTCTGGCCTGGGAATGGCCTGTGCTTCCCATGGGCCATATATAGTCCGACGCGACATTAGGCCCACTAACGGCCCGTGTTAAAGGTGGAAACAGTTCAGCCCAACATGACTTTTGGCATGTTAAAGGCATGTCGTATAATTCGGCCCGTTGATGCCTGTACTAAGCTTTCGGCCTATTAAAGGCCCATGATATCAGTGGGCCAACTAAGGACCACGATATGTTTCGGCCTGGTAACGACCCGTCATATAACTGGGCCGGTCTACCTTTCAGCATGCTGAAGGCCCGTCGACGACTAGTGAAAATTGAGGCCCAACATGCATTTCGGCCTGCTAAAGGCCCATGGTTTCTTCGGGACATAACAGGCCAGCAGAATATTCAGCCTGTTAATGGCCCAATGCTACATGGGTCAAACTAAGCACTGGGTCCACAAGAGGCCCATCTAAAATTTGGGCCGAATATAGGCCGGAGTAAGTTGTGGGCCTGGCGCAAAGTGTGAAGGCCCCAATGGCCATTCGGGCCCAAGAAAGATGTAGGCCGGCCCAATTGTAGCCCACTAAAAACCAGACCCATTAGAAGCGAATGTTTCGGCCCGGTCGACTACATCAGATTTTTTCAGATAGCGAGTGATGGCAGTAACTAGTAGGAATTAAGAACAAACCTACTCTATGCAATGAAGAAATTACGTCATAGTAACTTAGAATAAACCTACACTATACAATAGAAGATTTATGGTATATTTCATCCACTGGGCATCGAAGTTCGCCACCAGTGATCATAAAGCGCAACAAAGAAGTAGATTCCAAAAACTGGGCACCATTACAGCGTAACAAAATAATATGTAGCGACCAAACCTCAACCAGTCTGATCTCTGTGCATCAGTGTCATCCCTGGATCAGCAATGCTGACACGCACAATACTTGAAGGATTTATAACAGAGTAGCAATCACACACTTATTACATCGAATGTCTCAAAAGAGAAATTATTACAGTAAATATGGCTTAAGGCCATATAATAACGATAACAGCGGAAGGCTTGGAAGATAAGCGAGTCCATCAGCTCCAACGGCATCACTGAGTATAGAACCATGACCAAAAGGCACCTTACTCGTCATCTGAAAAGTCTGTAACATGAACGTTGCAGCCCGAAAACGGGTCAGCACATGGAATATTCTGGCAATGTAACACATAGAGAGTAATTAAAGAAATAAGCTATACTACATGCATATATGGCTGGTGGAAAGCTCTATGGTTACAGTTTTTGCATAAAGCCAATTTTTCCCTACTGCAATGGAATAAAGTTTATTTAACTATCATGGTGGTTGTTAAACATCGAGAGTGTAGACACCCTCTCAATCCCAATTAAGCATCATCATTAAAACCCAACAATATTAGTTAAAGTAACATGATGAGATTCACATGATAATCCAAGTACTAGATACTCAAGATGTCCATAACCGGGGACACGGCTAACCATGATTAGTTTATACACTCTGCAGAGGTTTGCTCACTTTTCCCCACAAGACTCGATCTCTTCCGTTGGATTTCTCGCACTACATGGTGTTTGAGAAACGGATGACCGAGACATAGTCTTTCAGAAGCGCTAGCACCTTACGATCGGGTAGACCGTACCACTTACATCCCCTACATCTGCTAGTATACCACTGTAAGAGTTCGCACGACTTAGTCAACTATGCTAGAGCCCATAGTAGCTTGTGGCTGCACACGGAAGTTTCTAGTATGAATAATCTCATGATCCCTTTGAGCTTGGGTGGCGGTCCATAAAAAACAGGCAATCGCTGGAATACCCAGATGCCTCAATCCACCCAGATGTGTGTTTAAGTTGCCACCTTAAATAAGCCATTAATTTAAAAATCTCACATCTGTCATGGATACACTCACCCAATCCACGTCTACTAGCATAGCATGGTATAATAAGCAAACGTAGAAGTAACTCCCAAGGGTTTGATAATAAAACAGGTAATATGTACTACCTCCACTACTTCCCATCCCAAAGTTTAATTAGATCCTAATCATGCAAATGTTTGAGGATTGTTCTAATGCAATAAAACTGGGTAGTAAAGAGGTATGATCAAAGTGTTACTTGCCTTGCTGCTGATCCGCGAAACCTAGCGATTCGAAGTAGCAAGCGGCGCACTCCGGGTACTCTATCGCAAACAAGCAAGCATACAATAAGTACTCATCTAATGCACAGGGAAAACTCAAATAAGAGATCTAACCAGAAAATTCAACTTAAGAACTCCAGTTTGCAGAAAGAATCAAATCGAACAAAGCAACGAAAGTCAAACGGCGAAAGAAACAAGCTTCGTTTACTAATCTGGATCTAAGTCAAATTTTACAGAAGCAAAATCTAGTTTGAGTGGCTTAAACGGAAAGAGGGTCTCGAGACGAAACTCCAGGCGCTTGAATCGCCTGATTCCGATAAACGAGCGAAAAGTTATACTAAAACGGAAATCGGATCAGAAATCGCGATCAGAAATAATCACGGAAAATCCGAGAAAAAGAAAAATGACGAACAGATTAACGAACGAACGTTCGTTATATGGATCTAAACGTTGAACGCGTTCGTTAAAACGAACGAACGAGCGAACGCTCGCTAATTATCCTAAACCGGAAAAAATCGATCTAGTAAAAAAACAAAAACTAAAAAAAAACCAAACGAGAAACCGGCGAAAACCAACGGTTTTCTAAAAAACCGGCGGCGGGTCAACCTCGGCGTGCGGGTCCGGCGGCGGCGGCTGCGGCTGGCTAGGAATTGGGGAGGTGCGGCGGCTCGGGGTGGGCTGGAGCGGCCCGGGGCGGCGTTATATAAAGTGCCCCGGCCAGGGAGTGCTGGCCGATCCCGGCCCGTAGTCGGTTCGCGTTTTTTTAAAATAATTTTTGTGCAGAAAAAAAACAAAAGAAATACTAAACGGACTCCAAAAATCCTGAAAACAAAATTTCCCCGACTTCTAGAATCAAGCCGGACAAGGTGAACATTTATTTGGGGACTAAATACAATTTTGAAAAACGCACATTTTTCCTAAATTCAAATAAAATAACAATAAACTCGAAAATAAAATCTTGTTTTATTTTATTATTAAATCCTCAATATTTCTTTATTTTGGGAAAGTCATTTTATTCCCTCTCTCATTTTTTTATAAAAGAATAATTGAGGATAAAATAAACAAAATCAAATGATCCTATTTTCAAAATTTTGAGAAAACTCAAATATGAAAATAACGAAATCCCCAACTCTCTCCGTTGGTCCTTGAGTTGCGTAGAATTTCTAGGATCAAACCAAAAGCAAATAAAATATGATATGCAATGATGATCTAATGTATAACATTCCAAATTGAAAATTTGGGATGTTGCAAACCTACCCCCCTTAAGATGAATCTCGCCCTCGAGATTCGGGTTGGATAGAAAATAGGCGAGGGTGGTCTTTCAACAAATCTTCCTCTCGCTCCCAGGTGGCTTCATCCTCTGTGTGGTGGCTCCACTGAACTTTGCAAAACTTGATAACCTTGCTGCGGGTGACTCGGCTGGCATACTCAAGAATCTTAACTGGTTTCTCTTCATAGGTCAAATCACTGTCCAACTGAATCGCTTCCAACGGCACTGTATCTCTCAGTGGTATATCAGCCATCTCCGCGTGGCACTTCTTTAACTGGGAAACGTGGAACACATCGTGAACTCCTGACAATCCTTCGGGCAATTCCAACTTGTAGGCTACTTCTCCCATACGCTCCAAAACCTTGTATGGTCCTACAAAACGTGGCGCTAACTTTCCCTTAACTCCAAAGCGCTTAACTCCTCGAAGTGGATACTCGAAGATAAACTCGGTCTCCGACTTCGTAAACTGTCTCCTTGCGTTTAGAATCTGCGTAGCTCTTCTGCCTGGACTGGGCTACCTTGAGCCTTGCGCTAATCAATTTCACCTTCTGTTCAGACTCTTTAATCAAATCCGGTCCAAACAACAGGCAGTCTCCAACTTCATCCCACGACAACGGGGTTCTGCACCTCCTTCCGTACAAGGCTTCGAAATGGGCCATCTTCAAACTGGATTGATAGCTATTGTTGTAAGAGAACTCTGCATATGGCAAATTGTCGTCCCAACTAGATCCATAATCTAGCGCACAAGCTCTCAAAGATATCCTCCAAAATCTGATTGACTCTCTCGGTGCATCCCATCTGTGTGTGGATGAAAAGCTGTCCTGAACTCTAGCCTGGTACCCAAAGTTTCGTGCAACTGATTCCAGAACTTTGAGGTAAAATGGGTTCCCCTATCTGATACGATACTCCTCGGAACTCCATGCAGACATACTATCCTGGTCATGTATATCTTTGCCAACTTAGCACTGGTATAGGTAGTCTTTACTGGAATGAAATGAGCTACCTTTGTCAATCGATCGACTACAACCCAAATCGAGTCATAGCCTGAACGGGTCCTGGGTAATCCTGTGACAAAATCCATGCCTAGCTTATGCCACTTCCATTCGGGTATCGGCAATGGCTGTAGCAATCCTGCTGGCTTCTGATGCTCTGCCTTTACTCTTTGAGATACATCACAAACTGCTACATATTCCGCAATATGTTTCTTCATTCCAGTCCACCACAATGTATCCTTCAGATCCAAATACATCTTGGTATTTCCTGGGTGAATCGAATATGGTGAATCATGGGCTTGTTGCAGTATTAACTTCCTGATCTCTGGGTCATTAGGCACATAAAGACGGTCTTCAAACCATAGGGTATCGTGCTCATCCTCGCGAAATCCCTTAACCTTTCCTTTGTTCATCTTCTCCTTTATAGAGGCAACCTCCTTGTCAGTCTTCTGAGTTTCTCTGATCTTATCCATCAAAGTTGATTGAATCTCCAGTGCTGCTACATAGCTTCTCGGAACTATCTCCAAACAAAGCTCATGAAGATCCTCGGCTAACTCCTTTGGTGAATCTCCGGTCATTAATGTATTGACATGGCTCTTACGGCTCAGTGCATCGGCTACTACGTTAGCCTTTCCGGGATGATAATGCAATCTCATATCATAATCCTTGATGAGCTCCAACCATCTCCTTTGCCCGTGGTTTACCTCCTTTTGCGTGAAAATATACTTCAAGCTCTTGTGATCCGTGTACACTTCACAATGATTTCCAATGAGAAAATGTCTCCAAGTCTTTAATGCATGAACTACGGCTGCTAACTCCAAATCATGTGTAGCATAGTTCAACTCATGAGGTTTCAGTTGTCGTAGCATACGAAACAACTCTTCCCTCATGCATAAGCACTGCTCCAAGTCCTCGACGTGAAGCGTCGCAGTACACCTCATAATCCTTGTTCTGATCTAGCAGAATCAACACTAGTGAGGTAACCAAACATTTCTTTAACTCCTGGAAACTGGCCTCACATTCCTCAGTCCATTTGAACTTGGTATCCTTCTTCAACAATTCGGTCATAGGTTTTGCAATCTTCGAGAAATTTTCAATGAATCTCCGGTAGTATCCTGCGAGTCCAAGAAAACTCCGGATCTCTCCAACTATTGTTGGGGCTTCCCAATTTGTCACAGTGACAACCTTTGTGGGATCAACTGCTATTCCTTCCCCGGATATAACGTGTCCGAGGAATCCTACTTACTTCAACCAAAACTCACATTTGCTGAACTTGGCATATAGCTGATGTTCTCTGAGCTTCTCAAGTACCAATCGCAAATGCTCCTTACGTTCCTCTTCATTCTTCGAGTAAACCAGAATATCATCAATGAACACTACGACGAACTTGTCCAAAAACTCCATAAACACCTTGTTCATCATGTTCATAAAATAGGCAGGTGCGTTAGTCAGACCAAATGACATAACGGTATACTCATACAGCCCATACCTTGTGGTAAAAGCGGTCTTAGGTATGTCCTACTCTCGAATCTTCAACTGATGGTACCCCGATCGCAGATCAATATTGGAAAATACCTTAGCTCCTTGCAATCGATCAAACAGATCATTGATCATTGGCAGTGGGTACTTGTTCTTGATTGTTACTTCATTTAATCCTCGATAATCAGCAACCATCCTTAACGATCCATCCTTCTTCTCCACTAGAAGTACTAGCGATCCCCAAGGCGAAGAACTTGGGCGGATATAACCTTTATCCAGTAACTCCTTAATCTGCTTCTTAATCTCTTCCAAATCTTTTGCGGGCATCCTGTATGGTCTCTTTGATATTGGGCCTGTGCCTGGGAAAAGCTCAATCAAAAACTCAATATCTCTATCCTGTGGCATGCCTGGCAACTCTTCTGGAAATACGTCAGGGAAATCCTGTACCACTGGTACTTCCTCCTGCACAACTACTGATAAGGAATTTACTTGAGTCCTCTTCGGCACATGCCGGGATACATACTTGATCCTTCTTCCTTCTGGCGTCGTAAGCAAAATTGACCTACTGGCGCATTCAATGTTCCCTTCATACTTTGATAACCAATCCATGCCTAATATCACATCCAATCCTTGAGATTCCAATACTATTAGGTCCGAGGGAAATACATAGTTACCAATCCTTAATGGTAACCGATCACACCATAGACTAGCCATATACTCTGCTCCAGGCGAGGTTACTAACATGGGTGACCTAAGGGCTTGGGTTGGTAGTTTATACTTATCCATGAATCACCTTGAGATGTATGAATGCGATGCACCAGTATCAAAAAGAACGAGTGCAGTAAATGACTTAACCAGAAACTTACCGATTACTGCATCCGGCTGGGCTTCAACCTCCTCTACGTTAACGTGGTTCACCTGTCCCCTGTTGAAAGGGTTCGGCTTCTTCCCAGAGCTTCCATTGCCATTTCCATTCTGGGATTCAGGACATTCATTGGCATAATGCCCGGTCTTCTGGCACTTGAAGAAAGTGACTTGGCTCAGGTCTCTCTTGGCTGGGGTTGATGGGTTGGTACGGTTCTGGTCCTTCCCATTACCATTCTTGGGGCCAGTATGATTGTGCGAGCTACCTCCTCCATGGGTATGCTGAAAAGGTCCTCCCGGTTTGGGGGTGAAACGTGGCTTCCGCTGAGCTCCAGAATTGTACTTCCCTTGTCCATACTTCCTCTTGCGGTTTTCAATCTGCTCCTACTTCCCTTCAATCATAAGAGCGTGATCTACCAACTCCTGGTAGTTGTTGAAGCTTGCTACCATCAACTGCATGCTCAACGCATCATTCAGTCCTTCCAGAAACTTCTCCTGCTTAGCTGCATCCGTAGCAACGTCATCTGGAGCATAACGTCCTAGCTTACTAAAATCATCCACATACTGGCCAACTGTGCGTCCTCCTTGGCGCAAGTTCCGAAACTCACGCTTCTTCATGGCCATAGGTCTTGCTGAAACATGGGCAGTACGGAAAGCCTGCTAAAATTGATCCCATGTGGCAGTGTCTACAAGATAGGTGGCTGTGAAATTCTGCCACCATGATGCTGCGGGTCCTTCAAGCTGATGTGCGGCAAATTTCACCTTTTCCGCATTAGTGCATCCTGCTGTGGTCAATTCCCTCCCTGTCTTGCGGAGCCAATCATCTGCAACAATCGGCTCGGTGCTACTGGAGAACACCGGCGGATTCAGCCTAAGAAAACGGGTTAAGTGATCAACAGGTGGTGGCGGTGGTGGATTGTTGTTGTTGTTGTTCCCCTGATTCTGTTTCTGGACTAGCAACTTCATCAAGGCATTCTGTTGCTGGATCAACTGATGAGCTCCGGTGGGAAAGCAAATCCATTGTCACGTCTCGGAGGCATCTGAGGGTTTAGAAAAGATGAGAATTAAGAATAGATTGAGGTCTAGAGAGGAAACACTACCCATATGCACATGAGGCAAATGCACACAAAATCACTTCATTCAATTCAAACAAGGGCATACAATCGGTCTAAAACTATCGATAAAAGTGATTGAACTATTCTAGATACATGGTGGAATACTACTGCTGTTATGGTGGTCTACTAGAAAAACTGCTCCGATGAAGACTCCATGATATCTGCTCCAGCTTCATCAACATAGTCATCATCGCTGTCGTCTGGATCCGAGTCGGTGTCGTCGATGATGATGTAGTTCCTCGGGCAAGTGGAATCGTCATCTCCTCCTCCCGGCGCGAGATCTCCCATGAAGACTCCTAGCTTCCTGGTCAGGTCATCATTCTTCTCTACTAATACTTCGATTTCCTCCATATAATCTTCGCGTGTAGCCTTGAGTTCTTCCTCTAGCTCCGTGATTCTTGTCATTGCCTTCTTTAGATCTATCATGTCTGCGCACATCTGGTTCTCCTGACATCGAATGTGCTGGTTTAACTCCTGGATGAAAGCTGCAATTGATCGGTCCTTCCTGCTGCTGATCATCTCCCAATGCTCATCTCGGCGCCCACAAATCTGATAGATAGTATCCTTGAGATCATCGCGGTAAACTTCTCCAATACGTCCCATGGTGATGTGGGCTGCCATGCTCTTTCCTAGACTCTAGGTTGGTGCATCAAAGGTAAACTCTATAGGCTCAGTGACTAGTGCGAACGTCCTTCCTGGAACTTGAACTTGAATCATCAAGTGCTCCTCTTCAGGTAAAGTGGCGTTGTAGGTTCCGGTGAAGCTTGGTACTCCGATGTTCAGGTACTTAGTGACTTCCTTCAGGTGGCGTCCAAAGGGTGTATCTTCATCCGGTTGCGAGAACTTGTTCCTTGCATCCGCCATCCTAAAAGAGAAGAAAAGATGAGAAGTCAGAAATGAGAAGAGAGTGATGATCTAGGGCTTTAGCTTAGTGGTCGTGTCCTACAGTCAGCGTGTGCTCTGATACCATCTTGTAGCGACCAGACCTCAACTTGATCGATCTCGTGCATCGGTGTCATCCTCGGATCAAGAATGTCTTGACACGCATGACTTGAAGGATTTATAACAGAGTAGCAATCACACACTTATTACATCGAATGTCTCAAAAGAGAACTTATTACAGTCAATATGGCTTTAGGCCATATAATAACGATAACAGCGGAAGGCTTGGAAGATAAGCGAGTCCATCAACTCCAACGGCATCACTGAGTATAGAACCACGACCTAAAGGCACATTACTCGTCGTCTGAAAAGTCTGCAACATGAACGTTGCAGCCCGAAAACGGGTCAGCACATGGAATACGCTGGCAATGTAACACATAGAGAGTAATGAAAGAAATAAGCTATACTACATGCATATATGGATGGTGGAAAGCTCTATGGTTACAGTTTTTGCATAAAGCCAATTTTTCCCTACTGCAAAGGAATAAAGTTTATTTAACTATCATGGTGGTTGTTAAACATTGAGAGTGTAGACACCCTCTCAATCCAAATTAAGCATCATCATTAAAACCCAACAATATTAGTTAAAGTAACATGATGAGATTCACATGATAATCCAAGAACTAGATACTCAAGATGTCCATAACCGGGGACACGGCTAACCATGATTATTTTATACACTCTGCAGAGGTTTGCGCACTTTTCCCCACAAGACTCGATCTCCTCCGTTGGATTTCTCGCACTACATGGTGTTTGAGAAACAGATAACCGAGACATAGTCTTTCAGAAGCGCTAGCACCTTGCGATCGGGTAGACCGTACCACCTACATCCCCTACATCTGCTAGTCTACCACTGTAAGAGTTCGCACGACATAGTCAACTATGCTAGAGCCCATAGTAGCTTGTGGCTGCACACGGAAGTTTCTAGTATGAATAATCTCATGATCCCTTTGAGCCTGGGTGGCGGTCCATAAAAAAACAGGCAATCGCTGGAATACCCAAAAGGTAGGAGTGTTGTACATTGCCAATTTTTATCCATGTACTTACCCAAAAGGAATTTTACAGAGAGAGAATAAAAGTCAGTGGAACAATCTAAATCAGTCACAAATTGTAGACAACCGACATCAACTTCATGGCACATGTTACAATTCAACGTCCAAAAATATCACTAAATAGCTCAAGTCTGGATCAGTAAAGTACAAGTGAAGCTCTGATTTTAGATTAGAGAAAGAAGTATTCTTGCTGCACAATTTTCATTATAAGGCAACACTTTCTCCGTAAAGATTCCGAGGGCTTTCCAATCCAATGCTAGAATGATATCAATGGGATCAATTGTTTGCTTTCAGTGCCTATAAAACAAAAGTGACTTATATTATGGATACAATAGTTGTAGAGAAAAAAAAACCTTAGAAGAAAGTTGGCGAGCAATTACTGTTGCTTGAGATTTAATTTCAGAAGAAGCTAAGCTAGTGAAAACCAAACAAGCCGAACCAAAAATAAGAAATTCAAAACAATATCTTCACAAGTAGTCATTCATTTTTGAAACCAGATGCTACGACGGTGAGGTACAAAAGGTGAACAAACAGTACTGACCCAAATACGAAAAGAGTGTCTTATTGAAAAGGGGAGTTCCGTAAATTGTTAAAAGCAGATGCCTCAACTCACTTGATTCTGCAAGTAAATAAGCAATAGATCTGACTACTGAATTGAATGGCTGGTATCCAAACAAGAAAAGGGTACATCGTCTTTGCCATGTTGACTCTGTGAAAACTTTAGTCACCATCAGAGACAGTCCTGATTAGAAATGCTTTAGGATTTCTTACAAACCCCATGATGCAAGAGACTGGTATTATGAATCAAAATGTTTAGACATTCTATAATTCTATTGCAACAAATATGAATCTCACCTGCCAATGGAACCTAATCCAATAAATATAGGTAAAGATAAATAAAAACTTCCCATGATGAAGTGTTCCAGGCCATCATGATCTGCATACTGTCAAATGGAGAATTGACATCTCCAGCAATAACTCCCCCTAAAATTGCCAGGCCATAGGAATAATCTTAAAGCCAGAAAACTTCTAATACATTGGAAGGCCAATATAACCTTCCATTTTATTACAAAGTACATACATGGTGTTAAAAACTCTCATTCTATGAACTATAGAATATACAAAATTGATGTCAATTTGCTTGCTGAAACTATATTTTCTCAAGTAGAAAAGAAATTGCTAGAAATTTATTTATCAAAGTACAATTATAATTGAAAGAAGTTGTAATACTTCACTTGCATACCACTAATTTGTCCTAGTCCAACTAATGTATACTACCATCACTTTTCTCTGACTTAAGTTTACAAATAATCCACTGAATATAACATGCATTTAGACAAAAGCATCCACTACTACATGTTGCTGCTAACGCGACACTACAATCAGAGACGCTTCGATGAAAATGTGTGCGATGCATTAATCACAAACGGTGGTGTAAAAAACCCGTCAAAAAAGGTGCAAAACATTTGCGATGGAGGATGCATCAAACACGGTTCAGATTATAGTTCCGTGTGCGATGCTTGGCATAAGGTTCAGTTCAATTAACTATTTGCGATGTGGCAATACAAAAGAAACGGGCAGCCAGATGAAGGCGTGTGCGATATACGGCTTACGGTTCACTCGGATGAACTGTTTGTGATTAGTCAACACAAAAGAAACGACCAGCCAGATAAAGGTGTGTGCGATATACGGCATGCGGTTCACTCGGATGAACTGTTTGCGTTGAGACAAGAGAACAAAAACAATTCAATATATCAAGATGTGTGTGATATGCGGCGAACAGGTCTGTAATCAGAAATGTGTGCGAAGACCGATAATAACACAGACGTTTGCTTCTAATAAGACGCACGTGATATGCTCTGTCTACACAACATCTATTGGCCATTGGGCGACAGACGGTCATATGGGTACGCCATTAGGATGCGAAGAGGGCATCCTATATCAGCAAGGACTAGCTGTTCCACCAATAGCTCATCTAAGAGAACTCTCAAGTTAAGTGTGCTCAGGCTGGAGAAGCCATCAGATGGGTGACTGGATGGAAATTTGTCTTGGTGTTAAATTGACTGATGGGATGGGTCATCCTGGTCAAATTACCTTTGACCTGGAAGGTCCATCCCATGAGTTAATTTAACCTCGAGGTCCTTGTTTTTCATTTTTTAACACATGTTAAAGAAGGTCTGCCGCATTACTTTTTGACAATGTGCGATACGTGGCATATAGTTGATCCATCCGGCCTGTTTGTGATGGAATAAGTAGTGTGTGTTGTGGGCAAATGCTTGCTGGTATTCAACCGTTTGCGATTGATGAATTCATCACCGATGGGTTCCCTAGTGTGGTCCGTGTTCATCTGATCATAATTTACTTCTTGTGCTAGTTCGATGTTCCTTCTATGCTAAGTTTCCATTAATTGATTGCATTTTATGAACACACCACCGTTTCCCGCCATTTCCTCACATTTTTCCCGCAACCCAGCGATATTGCGCATAAACCTAGGCGGCGCACGACGCACGGAGACGACAAGCGCAGCCTGTAGCACATCCACCTTTTACAATCATGCCAACCCACCAAAGCGCCGCCTCTGCCATCAACCTCGCCGATGAGGAAACAAGCAGGTGCCACGGCCGGTCGAGGCCGAGGCGCTCCCCGGTAACACGACGGACGATGCTGTGATGCGCGTCATGGCCAGGGTTGAGCAGTCCTTTGGTTCATGGCGCTTGAGCGCCACGGATCAAGATATGCATGTCAGCACCGACAGGCTGCAGCTCGCCGCACAACATGATCGATGGCGCGCCGCAGAGCAAGCTAGGTGCGTCTGTGCCGATAGGTTGTGGCTCGCCGCACGGCGAGACCATTGGAGCGCCGCAGAGCGAGAGGCGCGGCGCGCCGCACAGGAAGAGCGGATCCATCGGTGCTTTCCTGCTATCGACATGGTGTCGCAGCTGGGTACACGTCCCGTCAGTACCCCCATTCCTTGCAAGGAGTGGGCAGAGGCCCTCAGCGCGGTACTTGCACCAGAGGCCGGCCGCGCCATACTTGCACCGGACGCCCGCCGCGCCGTTTGCATGGGTGGTGTCGTTCGCCTTGTCCGCGGCCCGCTAGATGCCAATGCGCTGGTCCGTAGGCTCGACCGCCTCCTTGGCCCACGTGTCTACCTGGGTGCAGTAGAGGAACATGGCCGTCGCATCCTCGAGCTGGTGATCTCCGATGATATAGCCAACTTGGAGCTCGAGATCGCGCCCCAGATGTACCGCGAGCGCGTCGACTGCTTGGACAAACACCTGCACGAGTTCAGCCAGAGCCAAGAGCTACCGTAAGCAACGGCTGCTAGTCATTGTCTCAAGGACGCGTTTTATTTTTTTGAGTCGTTTAGACGTGGATAGATATGTATTTACAGCAATCATAGTATTGCTCTGTTTATTCCTCTGTTTCAATGTGTGTACTCTTTTTTTCATTCTTATATGTTATGTTTCAATGTGTGTATATGGACGATAACAGCTAGATTCAAATTAGTATACAAAAACAGATAGAAAATGGAATTCATAATAGATATATATATATATATATGTATATATATATTAATTGTTTAGTTCATCACAGAATATATATATATATATATATATATAAAATATCATCACATATACGTGATGATACTTAACTACTAGGTACAATGCATAAATGTAGGAGTGTTGTACATTAATCAGTCTGAACAAAGTCACTACTTAATATCATCTATAATTTTTTATTGCTCCATGCTATATTATCTACTGTTTTGGGCAATATTGGGCTTTATTATCCACTTTTATATTATTTTTGGGACTAACCTATTAATAGGAGGCCCAGCCCAGAATTGCTGTTTTTTGCCTATTTCAGTGTTTCGAAGAAAAGTAATATCAAACGGAGTCAAAACGGAACAAAATCAACTCGGGAAGTTTTTTTGGAAATAAAGCTACCGGGAAAGCTTGGAGTGCACGTCAGGAAAGAAGTGAGGTGCCCACGAGGGTGGGGGGCGCCCCCCCCCCCAGGGCGCGCACCCCTGCCTCGTGGCCCCCCCTTCGGTCCACCGACGTACTTCTTTCACCCATATATACCTATGTACCCTAAAACTTCCAGAAGGGAGAATAGATCGAGAGTTCCGCCGCCGCAAGCCTCTGTAGCCACCAAAAGTCAATTGGGACCTTGTTCCGGCACCCTGCCTGAGGGGGGGGGGATCCCTCACCGGTGGCCATCTTCATCATCTCGGTGCTCTCCATGACGAGGAGGGAGTACTTCACCCTCGGGGCTGAGGGTATGTACCAGTAGCTATGTGTTTGATCTCTCTCTCTCTCTCTCTTGTGTTCTTGATTTGGCACGATCTTGATGTATCGTGAGCTTTGCTATTATAGTTAGATCTTATGTTTCTTCTCCGCCTCTACTCTTATGTAATGGATTGAGTTTTCTCTTTGAAGTTATTTTATCGGATTGAGTCTTTAAAGATTTGAGAACACTTGATGTATGTCTTGTGTTGGATACCCGTGGTGACAATGGGGTATTCTATTGATCCACTTGATGTATGTTTTGGTGATCAACTTGCGGGTTCCGCCCATGAACCTATGCATAGGGGTTGGCACACTTTTTCGTCGTGATTCTCTGGTAGAAACTTTGGGGCACTCTTGCAGGTTCTATGTGTTGGTTGAATAAATGAATTTGAGATTGTGTGATGCATATCGTATAATCATACCCACGGATACTTGAGGTGACATTGGAGTATCTAGGTGAAATTAGGGCTTTGGTTGATTTGTATCTTAAGGTGTTATTCTAGTACGAACTCTAGGGCTGTTTGTTACACTTATAGGAATAGCCGAACGGATTGATTGGAAAGAATAACTTTGAGGTGGTATCGTACCCTACAATAATCTCTTCGTTTGTTCTTTGCTATTAGTGACTTTGGAGTGACTCTTTGTTGCATGTTGAGGGATAGTTATGTGATCCAATTATGTTATTATTTTTGAGAGAACTTGCACTGGCAAAAGTATGAACCCTAGGCCTTGTTTCAACGCATTGCAATACCGTTTATGCTCACTTTTACCACTTGCTACCTTGCTGTTTTTATATTTTCAGTTTACAAAAACCTATGTCTACCATCCATATTGCACTTGTATCACCATCTCTTCGCCGAACTAGTGCACCTATACAATTTACCATTGTATTGGGTGTGTTGGGGACACAAGAGACTCTTTGTTATTTGGTTTCAGGGTTGCTTGAGAGAGACCATCTTCATCCTACACCTCCCACGGATTGATAAACCTTAGGTCATCCAATTGAGGGAAACTTGCTGCTGTCCTACAAACCTCTACACTTGGAGGCCCAACAACGTCTAGAAGAAGAAGGTTGCGTAGTAGACATCACGGACCCTACGGGTTCGAGAACTATGTAGACATGACCGAGACACATCTCCGGTCAATAACCAATAGGGGAACCTGGATGCTCATATGGCTCTTACATATTCTACGAAGATCTTTATCGGTCAAACCGCATAACAACATACGTTGTTCCCTTTGTCATCGGTATGTTACTTGCCCGAGATTCGATCGTCGGTATCTCAATACCTAGTTCAATCTCGTTACCGGCAAGTCTCTTTACTCGTTCCGTAATACATCATCCTGCAACTAACTCATTAGTTACACTGCTTGCAAGGCTTATAGTGATGTGTATTACTGAGTGGGCCCAGAGATACCTCTCCAACAATCGGAGTGACAAAGCCTAATCTCGAAATACACCAACTCAACAAGTACCTTCGGAGACACCTATAGAGCACCTTTATAATCACCCAGTTACGTTGTGACGTTTGGTAGCACACAAAGTGTTCCTCCGGTAAACGTGAGTTGCATAATCTCATACTCATAGGCACATGTATAAGTCATGAAGAAAGCAATAGCAACATACTAAATGATCAAGTGCTAAGCTAACGGAATGGGTCAAGTCAATCACATCATTCTCTAATGATGTGATCCCGTTAATCAAATGACAACTCATGTCTATGGTTAGGAAACTTAACCATCTTTGATCAACGAGCTAGTCAAGTAGAGGCATACTAGTGACACTCTGTTTGTCTATGTATGCACACATGTATTATGTTTCCGGTTAATACAATTCTAGCATGAATAATAAACATTTATCATGAAATAACGAAATAAATAATAACTTTATTATTGCCTCTAGGGCATATTTCCTTCAGTCTCCCACTTGCACTAGAGTCAATAATCTAGTTGACATCGCCATGTGGTTTCACATGAATAGTTCACATCTTTATGTGGTTAACACCCATTGTTCACATCGATATGTGATCAACACCCAAAGGGTTTACTAGAGTCAGTAATCTAGTTCACATCGCTATGTGATTAACACCCAAAGAGTACTAAGGTGTGATCATGTTTTGCTTGTGAGATAATTTTAGTCACTGGGTCTGTCACATTCAGATCCGTAAGTATTTTGCAAATTTCTAGCTCTACAATGCTCTGCACGGAGCTACTCTAGCTAATAGCTCCCACTTTTAATATGTATCTAGATCGAGACTTAGAGTCATCCAGATCGGTGTCAAAGCTTGCATCGACGTAACTCTTTACGACAAACTCTTTATCACCTCCATTACCGAGAAATATTTCCTTATTCCACTAAGGATAATTTTTGACTGCTGTCAAGTGATCTACTCCTAGATCACTATTGTACCCTCTTGCCAAACTCTTGGTGAGGTACACAATAGGTCTGCTACACATCATAGAATACTTTATAGAACCTATGATTGAGGCATAGGGAATGCATTTTCATTCTCTTTCTATTTTCTGCCGTGGTCGGGTTTTGAGTCTTTACTCAACTCCACACCTTGCAACATAGGCAAGAACTCCTTCTTTGACTTTTCCATTTTGAACTACTTCAAAAATCTTGTCAAGGTATGTACTCATTGAAATATATATCAAGCATCTTGATCTATCTCTATAGATCCTGATGCTCAATATGTAAGTAGTTTCACCGAGGTCTTTCTTTGAAAAACTCCTTTCAAACACTCCTTTATGCTTTCCAGAAAATTCTACATTATTTCCGATTCAACAATATGTCATTCACATATATTTACCAGAAATGATGTAGTGCTCCCACACACTTTCTTGTAAATACATGCTTCACCGCAAGTCTGTATAAAACTATATGCTTTGATCAACTCATCAAAGTGTATATTCCAACTCCGAGATGCTTGCACCAGTCCATAGATGGATCGCTGGAGCTTTCATATTTTACTAGCACCTTTAGGATTGAAAAAACCTTCTGGTTGCATCATATACAACTCTTCTTTAATAAATCCATTAAGGAATGCAATTTTGTTTATCCATTTGCCAGATTTCATAAAATACGACAATTGCTAACATGATTCGGACAGACTTTAAGCATCGCTACGAGTGAGAAAATCTCATCGTAGTCAACACATTGAACTTTGTCAAAAACCCTTTTCGACAAGTCTAGCTTTGTAGATAGTAACACTACTATCAGCGTCCGTCTTCCTCTTGAAGATCTGTTTATTTTCTATGGCTTGCCGACCATCGGGCAAGTCAACCAAAGTCCACACTTTGTTCTCATACATGGATCCCATCTTAGATTTTATGGCCTCAAGCCATTTTGCGGAATCTGGGCTCATCATCGCTTCCTCATAGTTCGTAGGTTTGTCATGGTCAAGTAACATGACCTCCAGAACAGGATTACTATGCCACTCTGGTGCGATTCTCACTCTGGTTGACCTACGAGGTTCGATAGTAACTTGATCTGAAGTTACATGATCATCATCATTAGCTTCCTCGCTAATTGTTGTAGGAGTCAAAGGAACAGATTTCCGTGATGAACTACTTTCCAATAAGGGAGCAGGTACAGTTACCTCATCAAGTTCTACTTTCCTCCCACTCACTTCTTTCGAGAGAAACTCCTTCTCTAGAAAGGATCCATTCTTAGCAATGAATGTCTTGCCTTCGGATCTGTGATAGAAGGTGTACCCAATTTTCTCCTTTGGGTATCCTATGAAGACACATTTCTCCGATTTGGGTTTGAGATTATCAGTATGAAACCTTTTCACATAAGCATCGCAACCCCAAACTTTAAGAAACGACAGCTTTGGTTTCTTGGCAAACCATAGTTCATACGGTGTCGTCTCAACGGATTTAGATGGTGCCCTATTTAACGTGAATGCAGCTGTCTCTAATGCATAACCCCAAAACGATAGTGGTAAATCGGTAAGAGACATCATAGATTGCACCATATCTAATAAAGTACGGTTACGATGTTCGGACACACCATTAGGCTGTGGTGTTCCAGGTGGCGTGAGTTGCGAAACTATTCCGCATTGTTTCAAATAAAGACCAAAATCATAACTCAAATATTCTCCTCTGATCAGATCGTAGAAACTTTATTTTCTTGTTATGATGATTTTCCACTTCACTCTGAAATTCTTTGAACTTTTCAAATGTTTCGGACTTATGTTTCATCAAGCAGATATACCCATATCTGCTCAAATCATCTGTGAAGGTCAGAAAACAATGATACCCGCCGTGAGCCTCAACACTCATTGGACCGCATACATCGGTATGTATTATTTTCAACAAGTCAGTGGCTCGCTCCATTGTACCGGAGAACGGAGTCTTAGTCATCTTGCCCAAGAGGCATGGTTCGCAAGCATCAAGTGATTCATAATCAAGTGATTCCAAAAGCCCATCAGCATGGAGTTTCTTCTTGCGGTTTACACCAATATGACCTAAATGGCAGTGCCACACACTAGTTGCACTATCATTATTAACTTTGCATCTTTTGGCTTCAATATTATGAATATGGCTAACACTACGATCGAGATCCAACAAACTATTTTCATTGGGTGTATGACCATTGAAGGTTTTATTCATGTAAACAGAATAACAATTATTCTCTGACTTTAAATGAATAACCGTATTGCAATAAACATGATCAAATCATATTCATGCTCAACGCAAACACCAAATAACACTTATTTAGGTTCAACACTAATCTCGAAAGTATAGGGAGTGTGCGATGATGATCATATCAATCTTGGAACTACTTCCAACACACATCATCACTTCACCCTAAACTTGTTTCTGTTCATTCTGCAACTCCCGTTTCGAGTTACTACTGTTAGCAACTGAACTAGTATCAAATACTGAGGGGTTGCTATAAATACTAGTAAAGTACACATCAATAACATATATATCACATATACCTATGTTTACTTTGCCATCCTTCCAATCCGCTAATTACTTGGGCTAGTTCCGCTTACAGTGACTAGTCCCTTTGAAGTAGAAGCACTTAATCTCAGGCTTAGGTCCAGACTTGGGTTTCTTCACTCGAGCAGCAACTTGCTTGCCGTTCTTCTTGAAGTTCCCCTTCTTCTCGTTGCCCCTTTTCTTGAAACTAGTGGTCTTGTCAACCACCAACACTTGATGTTTTTCTTGATTTCTACCTTCGTCGATTTCAGCATCACGAAGAGCTTGGGAATCGTTTCCGTTATCCCTTGTATATTATAGTTCATCACGAAGTTCTAGTAACTTGGTGATAGTGATTAGAGAACTCTGTCAATCACTATCTTATCTGGAAGATTAACTACCACTGGATTCAAGTGATTGTAGTACTCAGACCTTCTGAGCACATGCTCACTAGCTGAGCAATTCTCCTCCATCTTGTAGGCAAAGTACTTGTCAAAGGTCTCATACCTTTTGACATGGGCATGAGTCTGAAATACTAATTTCAACTCTTGGAACATCTCATATGCTACATGGCATTCAAAACGTCTTTAAAGCCCCGATTCTTAGCCGTAAAGCATGCTGCACTAAATTATCAAGTAGTCATCATACCGAGCTTTGCCAAACGTTCATAACGTCTGCATATGCTCCTTCAATAGGTCCGTCACCTAGCGGTGCATCAAGGACATAATTATTCTGTGCAGCAATGAGGATAATCCTCAGATCATGGACCAAGTCCGCATCATTGCTACTAACATCTTTCGACCTAGTTTTCTCTAGGAACATATCAAAATAAACAGGGAAGCTAAACGCGAGCTATTGATCTACAACATAGATATGCTAATACTACCAGAACTAAGTTCATGATAAATTAGAGTTCAATTAATCATATTACTTAAGAACTCCCACTTAGATAGACATCCCTCTAATCATCTAAGTGATCACGTGATCCAAATCAACTAAACCATGTCCGATCATCACGTGAGATGGAGTAGTTTTCAATGGTGAACATCACTATGTTGATCATATCTACTATATGATTCACGCTCGACCTTTCGGTCTCAGTGTTCCGAGGCCATATCTGCATATGCTAGGCTGGTCAAGTTTAACTTGAGTATTCCGCATGTGCAATTGTTTCGAACCCGTTGTATTTGAATGTAGAGCCTATCACACCCGATCATCACGTGGTGTCTCAGCACGAAGAACTTTCGCAATGGTGCATACTCAGGAAGAACACTTATACCTTGAAATTTAGTGAGAGATCATCTTATAATGCTACCGTCGATCTAAGCAAAATAAGATGCATAAAAGATAAACATCACATGCAATCAATATAAGTGATATGATATGGCCATCATCATCTTGTGCTTGTGATCTCCATCTCCGAAGCACCGTCATGATCACCATCATCCCCGGTGCGACACCTTGATCTCCATCGTAGCATCGTTGTCGTCTCGCCAACTTATGCTTCTACGACTATCACTACCGCTTAGTGATAAAGTAAAGCATTACAGGGCGATTGCATTGCATACAATAAAGGCAGAACCATATGGCTCCTGCCAGTTGCAGTAACTCGGTTACAAAACATGATCATCTCATACAATAAAATTTAGCATCATGCCTTGACCATATCACATCACAACATGCCCTGCAAAAACAAGTTAGACGTCCTCTACTTTGTTGTTGCAAGTTTTACGTGGCTGCTACGGCCTGAGCAAGAACCGTTCTTACCTACGCATCAAAACCACAATGATAGTTCGTTAAGTTAGTGTTGTTTTAACCTTCTCAAGGACCGGGCGTAGCCACACTCGGTTCAACTAAAGTTGGAGAAACTGACACCCGCAAGCCACCTGTGTGCAAAGCACGTCGGTAGAACCAGTCTCGCGTAAGCGTACACGTAATGTTGGTCCAGGCCGCTTCATCCAACAATACCGCCGAGACAAAGTATGACATACTAGTAAGCAGTATGACTTGTATCGCCCACAACTCACTTGTGTTCTACTCGTGCATATAACATCTACGCATAAAACCAGGCTCGGGTGCCACTGTTGAGGAACGTAGTAATTTCAAAAAAAAAATCTACGAACACGCAAGATTATGGTGATGCATAGCAACGAGAGGGGAGAGTGTTGTCCACGTACCCTCGTAGACCGAAAGCGGAAGCGTTAGCACAACGCGGTTGATGTAGTCGTACGTCTTCATGATCCGACCGATCCAAGTACCGAACGCATGGCACCTCCGAGTTCAGCACACGTTTAGCTCGATGACGTACCATGAACTCCGATCCAGCAGAGCTTCGAGGGAGCGTTCCGTCAGCACGACGGCGTGATGACGGTGATGATAATGCTACCGACGCAGGGCTTCACCTAAGCACCGCTACGATATGATTGAGGTGGATTATGGTGGAGGGGGGCACCACACACGGCTGGGAGAGATCAACAGATCAACTTATGTGTCTTGGGGTGCCCCCTGCCCCGTATATAAAGGGTGGAGGAGGGGAGGCCGGCCAGCCCCTAGGGCGCGCCAGAAGTATGGAGTCCTACTAGGACTCTCTAGTCCTAGTAGGATTCCTCCTCCCACATGGAATAGGACAAAAGGGAAGGGAAAAGGAGAAGAAAGGAAGGGGGCCCCCCTTCCCTAGTCCAATTCGGACCAGACCATGGGGAGGGGTGCGACCACCTTTTGAGGCCTTTCTCTCCTTTCCCGTATGGCCCATTAAGGCCCAATACGAATTCCCGTAACTCTCCGGTACTCCGAAAAATACCCGAGTCACTCGGAACTTTTCTGAAGTCCGAATATAGTCGTCCAATATATCGATCTTTACGTCTCGACCATTTCGAGACTCCTCGTCATGTCCCCGATATCATCCGGGACTCCGAACTACCTTCGGTACATCAAATCACATAACCCATAATACAAATCGTCACCGAACTTTAAGCGTGCGGAACCTACGGGTTCAATAACCAATAGCGGAACCTGGATGCTCATATTGGCTCCTACATATTCTACGAAGATCTTTATCGGTCAAACCGCATAACAACATACGTTGTTCCCTTTGTCATCGGTAATGTTACTTGCCCGAGATTCGATCGTCGGTATCTCAATACCTAGTTCAATCTCGTTACCGGAAAGTCTATTTACTCGTTCCGTAATACATCATCCCACAACTAACTCATTAGTTACAATGCTTGCAAGGCTTATAGTGATGTGTATTACCGAGTGGGCCCAGAGATACCTCTCCGACAATCGGAGTGACAAATCCTATTCTCGAAATACGCCAACTCAACAATTACCTTCGGAGACACCTGTAGAGCACCTTTATAATCACTCGGTTACGTTGTGACGTTTGGTAGCACACAAAGTGTTCCTCCGATAAACGGGAGTTGCATAATCTCATAGTCATAGGAAACATTTATAAGTCATGAAGAAAGCAATAGCAACATACTAAACGATCAAGTGCTAAGCTAACGGAATGGGTCAAGTCAATCACATCATTCTCTAATGATGTGATCCCGTTAATCAAATGAAAACTCAAGTCTATGGTTAGGAAACTTAACCATCTTTGATCAACGAGCTTGTCAAGTAGAGGCATACTAGTGACACTCTGTTTGTCTATGTATTCACACATGTATTATGTTTCCCGTTAATACAATTCTAGCATCAATAATAAACATTTGTCATGAAATAAGGAAATAAATAATAACTTTATTATTGCCTAGGGCATATTTCCTTCACCAGTGACTTTCGGCCTGTTAGAGGCCCGATGTAGACATGGGCCCATTTCAGCTTGGTGTGTCTTTCGGCCTGGGAATGGCCTGTGCTGCCCACGGGCCATATATAGTCCGACGCAACATTCGGCCCACTAACGGCCCGTGTTAAAGGTGGCAACAGTTCAGCCCAACATGACTTTTGGCCTGCTAAATGTATGTCGTATAATTCGGCCCGTTGATGCTGTACTAAGCTTTCGGCCTGTTAAAGGCCCATGATATCAGTGGGCCAACTAAGGACCGCGATATGTTTCGGCCTGGTAACGGCCCGTCATATAACTGGGCCAAAGAAGGCCCGGTCTACATTTCAGCATGTTGAAGGCCCGTCGACGACTAGTGAAAATTGAGGCCCAACTTGCATTTCGGCCTACTAAAGGCCCATGGTTTCTTCGGGCCATAGCAGGCCAGCAGAATATTCAGCCTGTTAATGGCCCAATGCTACATGGGTCAAACTAAGCGCTGGGTCCACAAGAGGCCCAACTAAAATTTGGGCCGAATATAGGCCGGAGTAAGTTGTGGGCCTGGCGCAAAGTGTGAAGGCCCCAATGTCCATTCGGGCCCAAGAAAGATGCAGGCCGACCCAATTGTGGCCCACTAAAAACCAGACCCATTAGAAGCGAAAGTTTCGGCCCGGTCGACTACATCAGATTTTTTTTTCAGATAGCGAGTGATGGCAGTAACTAATAGGAATTAAGAACAAACCTACTCTATGTAAAAACGAAATTACGGCATAGTAACTTAGAATAAACCTACACTATAATATAAAAGATTTATGGTATATTTCATCCACTTGGCATCGAAGTTCGCCACCAGTGATCATAAAGCGCAACAAAGAAGTAGTTTGCAAAAACTGGGCTCCATTACATCATAACAAAATAATATGTAGCGACCAGACCTCAACCAGTCCGATCTCTGTGCATCAATGTCATACCTGGATCAGTAATGCTGACACGCACAATACCTGAAGGATTTATAACACAGTAGCAATCACACACTTATTACATCGAATGTCTCAAAAGAGAACTTATTATAGTAAATATGGCTTAAGGCCATATAATAACGATAATAGCGGAAGGCTTGGAAGATAAGCAAGTCCATCAACTCCAACGGCATCACTGAGTATAGAACCACGACCTAAAGGCACCTTACTGTCAGTTCTAAAAGTCTGCAACATGAACGTAGCAGCCCGAAAACGGGTGAGCACATGGAATATGCTGGCTATGTAACACATAGAGAGTAATGAAAGAAATAAGCTATACTACATGCATATATGGCTGGTGGAAAGCTCTATGGTTACAGTTTTTGTGTAAAGCCAATTTTTCCCTACTGCAATGGAATAAAGTTTATTTAACTATCATGGTGGTTGTTAAACATTAAGAGTGTAGACACCCTCTCAATCCTAATTAAGCATCATCATTAAAACCCAACAATATTAGTTAAAGTAACATGATGAGATTCACATGATAATCCAAGTACTAGATACTCAAGATGTCCATAACCGGGGTCACGGCTAACCATGATTAGTTTATACACTCTGCAGAGGTTTGCACACTTTTCCCCACAAGACTGGATCTCCTCCGTTGGATTTCTCGCACTACATGGCGTTTGAGAAATGGATGAACGAGACATAGTCTTTTAGAAGCGCTAGCACCTTACGATCGGGTAGACCGTACCACCTACATCCCTTACGTCTGCTAGTATACCACTGTAAGAGTTTGCACGACTTAGTCAACTATGCTAGAGCCCATAGTAGCTTGTGGCTGCACACGGAAATTTCTAGTATGAATAATCTCATGATGCCTTTGAGCCTGGGTGGCGGTCCGTAAAAAACAGGCAATCGCTAGAATACCCAGATGCCTCAATCCAGCCAGATGTGTGTTTAAGTTGCCACCTTAAATAAACCATTAATTTAAAAATCTCACATCTGTCATGAATACACTCACCCAATCCACGTCTACTAGCATAGCATGGCATAATAAGCAAACGTAGAAGTAACTCCCAAGGGTTTGATAATAAAACAAGTAATAGGTACTACCTCCAGTACTTGCCGTCCCACAGTTTAATTAGATCCTAATCATGCAAATGTTTGAGGATTGTTCTAATGCAATAAAACTGGGTAGTAAAGAGGTATGATCAAAGTGTTACTTGCCTTGCTGCTGATCCGCGAAACCTAGCGATTCGAAGTAGCAAGCGGCGCACTCCGGGTGCTCTATTGCAAACAAACAAGCATACAATAAGTACTCATCTAATGCACAGGGAAAACTCAAATAAGAGATCTAACCAGAAAGTTCAACTTAAGAACTCCGGTTTGCAAAAAGAATCAAATCGAACGAAGCAATGAAAGTCAAACGGCGAAAGAAACAAGCTTCATTTACTAATCTGGATCTAAGTCAAATTTTACAGAAGCAAAATCTTGTTTGAGTATGTTAAACGGAAAGAGGGTTTCGAGACGAAACTCCAGGCGCTTGAATCGCCTGATTCCGATAAACGAGTGAAAATTTATGCTAAAATGAAAATCGGATCAGAAATCGCGGTCAGAAATAATCGCGGAAAATCCGAGAAAAAGAAAAATGACGAATAGATTAACGAACGAACGTTTGTTATCTGGATCTAAACGATGAACGCGTTCATTAAAACGAACGAACGAGCGAACACTCGCTAATTATCCTAAATCGAAAAAAAAACCGATCTAGTAAAAAAATGAAAACTAAAAAAAAGCCGAACGAGAAACCGGCGAAAACCAACGGTTTTCTAAAAAACGGCAATGGTCAACCTCGGCGTCTTGGTCCGGCGGTACTGTAGCTAGGAATTGGGGAGTCTTGCGGCTCGGGGTGAGCTGGAAGCGGCCGAAGCGGCGTTATATAAAGTGCCCCGGCCAGGGAGTGCTGGCCGATCCCGGCCCGTAGTCGGTTCGCGTTTTTTTAAAATTATTTTCACGCAGAAAAACAAACAAAAGAAATACTAAACGGACTCCAAAAATCCCGAAATAAATTTCCCCGACTTCTAAAATCAAGCGGGACAAGGTGAACATTTATTTGGGGCCTAAATGCAATTTTGAAAAATGCACATTTTTCCTAAATTCAAATAAAATAACAATAAACTCCAAAATAAAATCTTGTTTGATTTTATTATTAAATCCTCAATATTTCTTTATTTCAGGAAAGTCATTTTATTCCCTCTCTCTTTTTTTATAAAAGAATAATTGAGCATAAAATAAACAAAATCAAATGATTCTATTTTCAAAATTTTGAGAAAACTCAAATATGAAAATAACGAAATCCCCAACTCTCTCTGTGGGTCCTTGAGTTGCGTAGAATTTCTAGGATCAAACCAAAAGCAAATAAAATATGATATGCAATGATGATCTAATGTAAGAATTCCAAATTGAAAATTTGGGATGTTACAAACCTGCCCCCCTTAAGATGAATCTCGCCCTTGAGATTCGGGCTGGCTAGAAAATAGGTGAGGGTGGTCTTTCAACAAATCTTCCTCTCGCTCCCAGGTGGCTTGATCCTCGGAGTGGTGGCTCCACTGAACTTTGTAAAACTTGATAACCTTGCTGCGGGTGACTCGGCTGGCATACTCAAGAATCTTAACTGGTTTCTCTTCATAGGTCAAACCACTGTCTAACTGAATCGCTTCCAACGGCACTGTATCTCTCAGCGGTATATCAGCCATCTCCGCGTGGCACTTCTTTAACTGGGAAACATGGAACACATCGCGAACTCCTGACAATCCTTCGGGCAATTCCAACTTGTAGGCTACTTCTCCCATACGCTCCAAAACCTTGTATGGTCCTACAAAACGTGGCGCTAACTTTCCCTTAACTCCAAAGCGCTTTACTCCTCGAAGTGGAGATACTCGAAGATAAACTCGGTCTCCGACTTCGTAAACTGTCTCCTTGTGTTTAGAATCTGTGTAGCTCTTCTGCCTGGACTGGGCTACCTTGAGCCTATCGCTAATCAATTTCACCTTCTGTTCAGACTCTTTAATCAAATCCGGTCCAAACAACAGGCGGTCTCCAACTTCATCCCACAACAATGGGGTCCTGTACCTCCTTCCGTACAAGGCTTCGAAAGGGGCCATCTTCAAACTGGATTGATAGCTGTTGTTGTAAGAGAACTCTGCATATGGCAAATTGTCATCCCAACTAGATCCGTAATCTAGCGCACAAGCTCTCAGCATATCCTCCAAAATCTAATTGACTCTCTCGGTCTGTCCATCTGTCTGTGGATGAAAAGCTGTCCTGAACTCTAGCCTGGTACCCAAAGTTTTGTGCAACTGATTCCAGAACTTTGAGGTAAACTGGGTTCCCCTATCTGATACGATACTCCTCAGAACTCCATGCAGAGATACTATCCTGGTCATGTATATCTGTGCCAACTTAGCACTGGTATAGGTAGTCTTTACTGGAATGAAATGAGCTACCTTTGTCAATCGATCGACTACAACCCAAATCGAGTCATAGCCTGAACGGGTCCTGGGTAATCCTGTGATAAAATCCATGCCTAGCTTATCCCACTTCCATTCGGGTATCGGCAATGGCTGTAGCAATCCTACGAGCTTCTGATGCTCTGCCTTTACACTTTGGCATACATCACAAACTGCTACATACTCCGCAATATCTTTCTTCATTCCGGTCCTCCAGAATGTATCCTTCAGATCCAAATACATCTTGGTATTTCCTGGGTGAATCGAATATGGTGAATCATGGGCCTCTTGCAGTATTAACTTCCTGATCTCTGGGTCATTAGGCACATAAACACGGTCTTCAAACCATAGGGTATCATGCTCATCCTCCCGAAATCCCTTAACCTTTCCTTTGTTCATCTTCTCCTTTATAAAGGAAACCTCCTTGTCAGTCTTCTGAGCTTCTCTGATCTTATCCATCATTGTTGATTGAATCTCCTGTGCTGTTACACAGCCTCTCAGAGCTATCTCCAAACAGAGCTCACGAAGATCCTCGGCTAACTCCTTTGGTAAATCTCCGGTCATTAATGTATTGATATGGCTCTTACGGCTCAGTGCATCGGCTACTACGTTAGCCTTTCCGGGATGATAATGCAATCTCATATCATAATCCTTGATGAGCTCCAACCATCTCCTTTGCCCGAGGTTTAGCTCCTTTTTCGTGAAAATATACTTCAAGCTCTTGTGATCCGTGTACACTTCACACTGATTTCCAATGAGAAAATGTCTCCAAGTTTTTAATGCATGAACTACGGCTGCTAAATCCAAATCAAGTGTAGCATAGTTCAACTCATGAGGTTTCAGCTGTCGTGAAGCATACGAAACAACTCTTCCCTCCTGCATAAGCACTGCTCCAAGTCCTCGACGTGAAGCGTCACAGTATAGCTCATAATCCTTGTTCTGATCTGGCAGAATCAACACTAGTGAGGTAACCAAACGTTTCTTTAACTCCTGGAAACTGGCCTCACAGTCCTCAGTCCATTTGAACTTGGTATCCTTCTTCAACAATTTCGTGATAGGTTTTGCAATCTTCGAGAAATTTTCAATGAATCTCCGGTAGTATCCTGCGAGTCCAAGAAAACTCCGGATCTATCCAACTGTTGTTGGGCTTCCCAATTTGTCACAGTGACAACCTTTGTGGGATCAACTGCTATTCCTTCTCCAGATATAACATGTCCGAGGAATCCTACTTACTTCAACCAAAACTCACATTTGCTGAACTTGGCATATAGCTGATGTTCTCTGAGCTTCTCAAGTACCGATCGCAAATGCTCCTTATGTTCCTCTTCATTCTTCGAGTAAACCAGAATATCATCAATGAACACTACGACGAACTTGTACAAAAACTCCATAAACACCTTGTTCATCATGTTCATAAAATAGGCAGGTGCGTTAGTTAGACCAAATGACATAACGGTATACTCATACAGCCCATACCTTGTGGTAAAAGCGGTCTTAGGTATGTCCTGCTCTCGAATCTTCAACTGATGGTACCCCGATCGCAGATCAATATTGGAAAATACCTTAGCTCCTGGCAATCGATCAAATAGATCATTGATCATTGGCAGTGGGTACTTGTTCTTGATTGTTACTTCATTTAATCCTCGATAATCAGCAACCATCCTTAACGATCCATCCTTCTTCTCCACTATAAGTACTGGCGATCCCCAAGGCGAAGAACTTGGGCGGATATAACCTTTATCCAGTAACTCCTTAATCTGCTTCTTAATCTCTTCCAAATATTTTGCGGGCATCCTGTATGGTCTCTTTGATATTGGGCCTGTGCCTGGCAAAAGCTCAATCAAAAACTCAATATCTCTATCCGGTGGCATGCCTGGCAACTCTTCTTGAAATACGTCAGGGAAATCCTTTACCACTAGTACTTCCTCCTGCACAACTCCTGATAAGGAATTTACTTGAGTCCTCTTCGGCACATGCCGGGATACATACTTGATCCTTCTTCCTTATGGCGTCGTAAGCAAAATTGACCTACTGGCGCATTCAATGTTCCCTTCATACTTTGATAACCAATCCATGCCTAATATCACATCCAATCCTTGAGATTCCAATACTATTAGGTCCGAGGGAAATACATAGTTACCAATCCTTAATGGTAACCGATCACACCATAGACTATCCATATACTCTGCTCCAGGCGAGGTTACTAACATGGGTGACCTAAGGGCTTGGGTTGGCAGTTTATACTTATCCACGAATCACCTTGAGATGTATGAATGCGATGCACCAGTATCAAAAAGAACGAGTGCAGTAAATGACTTAACAAAAAACTTACCGATTACTGCATCCGGCTGGGCTTCAACCTCCTCCACGTTAACTTGGTTCACCTGTCCCCTGTTGAAAGGGTTCGGCTTCTTCCCAGAGCATCCTTTGCCATTTCCATTCAGGGATTCAGGACATTCATTGGCATAATGCCCGGTCTTCTGGCACTTGAAGCAAGTGACTTGGCTCAGGTCTCTCTTGGCTGGGGTTGATGGGTTGGTACGGTTCTGGCCGTTGCTTCCTCCATTCCCATTACCATTCTTGGGGCCAGTATGATTGTGCGAGCTACCTCCTCCATGGGTATGCTGAAAAGGTCCTCTCGGTTTTGGGGGTGAAACGTGGCTTCTGCTAAGCTCCAGAATTGCACTTCCCTTGTCCATACTTCCTCTTGCGGTTTTCAATCTGTGCCTGCTTCCCTTCAATCATAAGAGCGCGATCTACCAACTCCTGGTAGTTGTTGAATCTTGCTACCATCAATTGCATGCTCAGCTCATCATTCAATCCTTCCAGAAACTTCTCCTGCTTAGCTGCATCCTTAGCAACGCCATCTGGAGCATAGCGTGCTAGCTTACTAAAATCATCCACATACTGGCCAACTGTGCGTCCTCCTTGGCGCAAGTTGCGAAACTCATGCTTCTTCATGGCATAGCTCCTACTAAAACATGGGCAGTACGGAAAGCCTGCTGAAATTGATCCCATGTGACAGTGTCTACAGGATAGGTGGCTGTGAAATTCTCCCACCATGATGCTGTGGGTCCTTCAAGCTGATGTGCGGCAAATTTCACCTTTTCCGCATCTGTGCATCCTGTTGTGGTCAATTCCCTCCCTGTCTTGCGGAGCCAATCATCTGCAACAATCGGCTCGGTGCTACTGGAAAACACCGGCCGATACAGCCTAAGAAAACGGGTTAAGTGATCAACAGGTGGTGGCGGTGGTGGATTGTTGTTGTTGTTGTTCCCCTGATTCTGTTTCTGGACTAGCAACTGCATCAAGGCATTCTGCTACTGGGTCAACTGAGTGAGCTCCGGTGGGAAAGAAAATCCATTGTCACGTCTCGGAGGCATCTGAGGGTTTAGAAAAGATGAGAATTAAGAATAGATTGAGGTCTAGAGAGGAAACACTACCCATATGCACATGAGGCAAATGCACACAAAATCACTTCATTCAATTCAAACAAGGGCATACAATCGGTCTAAAACTATCGATAAAAGTGCTTGAACTATTCTAGATACATGGTGGAATACTACTGCTGTTATGGTGGTCTACTAGAAAAACTGCTCCGATGAAGACTCCATGATATCTCCTCCAGCTTCATCAACATAGCCATCATTGCTGTCGTCTGGATCCAAGTTGGTGTCATCGATGATGATGTATTTCCCCGGGCAAGTGGAATCGTCATCTCCTCCTCCTGGCGCGGGATCTCCCATGAAGACTCCTAGCTTCCTGGTCAGGTCATCATTCTTCTCTACTAATACTTCGATTTCCTCCATATAATCTTTGCGTGTAGCTTTGAGTTCTTCCTCCAGCTCCGTGATTCTTGTCATTTCCTTCTTTAGATCTTACATGCCTGCGCACATCTGGTTCTCCTGGCATCGAATGTGCTGGTTTAACTCCTGGGTGAAAGCTGCGACTGATCGGTCCTTCCTGCTGCTGATCATCTCCCAATGCTCATCTCGGCGCCCACAAATCTGATAGATAGTATCCTTGAGATCATCGCGGTAAACTTCTCCAATACGTCCCATGGTGATGTGGGCTGCCATGCTCTTTCCTAGACTCCAGGTTGGTTCATTAAAGGTAAACTCTATAGGCTCAGTGACTGGTGCGAACGTCCTTCTTGGAACTTGAACTTGAATCATCCAGTGCTCCTCTTCAGGTAAAGTGGCGTTGTTGGTTCCGGTGAAGCTTGGTACTCCGATGTTCAGGTACTTAGTGACTTCCTTCAGGTGGCGTCCAAAGGGTGTATCTTCATCCGGTTGCGTGAAATTGTTCCTTGCATCCGCCATCCTAAAAGAGAAGAAAAGATGAGAAGTCAGAAATGAGAAGAGAGTGATGATCTAGGGCTCTAGCTTAGTGGTCGTGTCCTACAGTCAGCGTGTGCTCTGATACCATCTTGAAGCAACCAGACCTCAACCAGTCTGATTTCTGTGCATCGGTGTCATCCCTGGATCAGTAATGCTGACACGCACAATACTTGAAGGATTTATAACAGAGTAGCAATCACACACTTATTACATCGAATGTCTCAAAAGAGAACTTATTATAGTAAATATGGCTTTAGGCCATATAATAACGATAACAGCGGAAGCCTGGGAAGATAAGCGAGTCCATCAACTCCAACGGCATCACTGAGTATACAACCACGACCTAAAGGCACATTACTCGTCGTCTGAAAAGTCTGCAACATGAACGTTGCAGCCCAAAAACGGGTCAGCACATGGAATATGCTGGCAATGTAACACATAGAGAGTAATGAAAGAAATAAGCTATACTACATGCATATATGGATGGTGGAAAGCTCTATGGTTACAGTTTTTGCGTAAAGCCAATTTTTCCCTACTGCAAAGGAATGAAGTTTATTTAACTATCATGGTGGTTGTTAAACATTGAGAGTGTAGACACCCTCTCAATCCCAATTAAGCATCATCATTAAAACCCAACAATATTAGTTAAAGTAACATGATGAGATTCACGTGATAATCCAAGTACTAGATACTCAAGATGTTCATAACCGGGGACACAGCTAACCATGATTAGTTTATACACTCTGCAGAGGTTTGTGCACTTTTCCCCACAACACTCGATCTCCTCCGTTGGATTTCTCGCACTACATGGTGTTTGAGAAACGGATGACCGAGACATAGTCTTTCAGAAGAGCTAGCACCTTACGATCGAGTAGACCATACCATCTACATCCCCTACATCTGCTAGTCTACCACTGTAAGAGTTCACACGACTTAGTCAACTATGCTAGAGCCCATAGTAGCTTGTGGCTGCACACGGAAGTTTCTAGTATGAATAATCTCATGATCCCTTTGAGCACAGGTGGCGGTCCATAAAAAACAGCAATCATTTGGAATACCCAGATGCCTCAATCCACCCAGATGTGTGTTTAAGTTGCCACCTTAAATAAACCATTAATTTAAAAATCTCACATCTATCATGGATACACTCACCCAATCCACGTCTACTAGCATAACATGGCATAATAAGCAAACGTAGAAGTAACTCCCAAGGGTTTGATAATAAAACAGGTAATAGGTACTACCTCCACTACTTCCCATCTCATAGTTTAATTAGATCCTAATCATGCAAATGTTTGAGGATTGTTCTAATGCAATAAAACTGGGTAGCAAAGAGGTATGATCAAAGTGTTACTTGCCTTACTGATGGTCCGCGAAACCTAGCGACTCGAAGTAGCAAGCGGCGCACTCCGGGTACTCTATCGCAAAGAAACAAGCATACAATAATTACTCATCTAATGCACAGGGAAAACTCAAATAAGAGATCTAACTAGAAAGTTCAACTTAAGAACTCCGGTTTGCAAAAAGAATCAAAATTCTAGGTCAGAAATAAGCTTTGTTTACTAATCTGGATCTAAGTCATATTTTGCAGAAGCAAAATCTTGTTTGAGTAGGTTAAACGAAAAGAGGGTTTCGAGACGAAACTCAGGGTGCTTGAATCGCCTGATTCCGATAAACGAGCGAAAAGTTATACTAAAACGAAAATCGGTCAGAAATCACGATCAGAAGTAATCGCGGAAAATCCGAGAAAAAGAAAAACGACGAACAGATTAACGAACGAATGTTCGTTATCTGGATCTAAACGATGAACGCGTTCGTTAAAACGAACGAATGAGAGACCGCTCGCTAATTATCCTAAACCGTAAAAACCGATCTAATAAAAAAACGAAAACTAAAAAAAACCGAACGAGAAACCGGCGAAAACCAACGGTTTTCTAAAAAAACCGGCGGCGGGTCAACCTCGGCATGCGGGTCCGGCGGCGGCGGCTGGCTAGGGTTTGGGGAGGCACGGCAGCTCAGGGTGGGCTGGAGTGGCCAGGAGCGGCGCTATATAAAGGGCCCCAGCCAGGGAGTCCTAGCCGATCCCGGCCCGTAGTTGATTCGCGTTTTATTAAATAATTTTTGCGCAGAAAAACAAACAAAAGAAATACTAAACCGACTCCAAAAATCCCGAAATAAATTTTCCCCGACTTCTAAAATCAAGCCGGACAAGGTGAACATTTATTTGGGTCCTAAATGCAATTTTGAGAAACACACATTTTTCCTAAATTCAAATAATAACAATAAACTCCAAAATAAAATCGTGTTTGATTTTATAATTAAATCCTCAATATTTCTTTATTTTGGGAAAGTCATTTTATTCCCTCTCTCATTTTTTTTATAAAAGAATAATTGAGGATAAAATAAACAAAATCAAATGATCCTATTTTCAAACTTTTGAGAAAACTCAAATATGAAAATAACGAAATCCCCAACTCTCTCCGTGGGTCCTTGAGTTGCGTAGAATTTCTAGGATCAAACCAAAAGCAAATAAAATATGATATGCAATGATGATCTAATGTATAACATTCCAAATTGAAAATTTGGGATGTTACATAATACTAAACCAAGACCACTTCCAAGACAGTTCAAGAAATGTTAGGCTTGCGCGGGAACTGCTGCGCAAGCTGCTGAGCAAGGCTGTGAGACCGGCCTAACATGTCGGTCGTAGCTGTTTAGCAATGAGGTTCTCATTGGTGTTCTCAACAATCTTTCTTAGAGATAGGACTTCAAGTCGAAGTTGAGTTGCAGAATGTGTTTCTGCTAGAACTTGGGACTGAATAAGTCGAACTGATTCGCAAAGAAATTTCGTGAGTTTTTCTCGATCGCTAGTCTCAAGTAACTTGAACATTGCATCAAGACAAGACTTTGGGGTTGTCTCACTATCTTCAAGATGTTTTTCCTTCTTTGCTGCAATATATGTTGGGTTTGTCTCACAGCCTTCAGCAGACTTGTGCATGCCATCAGGCATATCACCCTGAAACAAGCAGAGAGATGACAGGTTTTGCACGTCTATAAACAAAGATGATAACTGTGTTGTTAATTCCATCCAATGTCAAATTAGAAAATAAAGAGTAAGTTCAAGATATCAGTAGCATAATTTGGCATTGTTCATAACGCGGGGAGCTTCACCACACTACTGGATTACCATGTCAACATAACAAGCATAGATGAAGGGCAAAGATAATCATTATATCTATTTTGGTTAATGTGCATGGCATGTTGTTCATATCATCAGCCACATCAGTAAGATAAAACAGGAGATGACAAGGTGAAAATGTGGGCTGCTTCACCACACACTAGATTATAGATCCACAAAAACAAGCATACATATAGGGAGTATTGAGTAATGTGCATGATATGAATAAGGAATTTGGTTTTACAAGTAAAACCTGGAACTTACGGTTCTTGCAAACATGCATTTTGATAGAAACAGCAAACTAAATAGCAGTAAACGATAGGGAGTATGAGCAAAGTAAACAGCAGTTGAGGATAAAGGCTTCAGAAGGACTGACTTACATTAACAGTTAACATCGGCTTTATAATGCCCTTCTCCATGTCAAGGGAAGGATAACTCAAGAATTTTAGCACAAAATCTTCTTCATAAGCATTGCCTATACTCTACATTTTGTAGAGAGTAATTATAGATATGATAATACTGGAAGGAATAGAGGATAATGAAGATAAGATGCAGATTGATGCTACATAATCAACTACCAATCCCTGGAAGTACAAGCGTTATAGGACAAAATGTACTGAAAAGAGCAATGGGCTACACTTCTGCACTGGCATTGCCTGTGTATTCAACTTTTTGGTAAGAGTAAATATAGATCTGATATTTTGTAGTAAATGGTGGGCGAGGGAGATAAGATGCAGAATGCTACACAACGAACAAATCCCTCTTCCCATAATACAAGAGTGTTTTGACAATAATTGTGACAAAACCCGGTATCATCATAGATGTGGTGGGCTCCTACTTCTATGACAAAAAATCATGACAGAAAATGGGCTCTTCGTCCTGGGCGGGCCAGAGACGCAGCTGCATGACATTCTTTGGGCCGTCCATGACGGAAAAAATCGTGGTAGAAGCGAGGGGGAGGAAAATTTGTGGAGTTCCGATTCACGGTGGGAGGTCGAAATTTGGCGATCGCGCGTTTCTCTCGTGCGTCACGCGTGTGTGCGAGTGTTGGCTCTAATCAACCCGAAGCGAGGCGTTGGGCTCTAATTGAACCCGGCGATTGCTGCAGGCTACGCGTTCATCGAACCCGGCGGTAGATCGATGGCTGTTAACTAAACCCGTTCGAGCGATTCCTTCGCTACCGCTGCTAACTGAAGCCGATCGATGCTTCCTCTGGATGAACAGTGAGCGATGCGAGGGGGGGGGGGTTGGATGAACAGTTCCCGGTGGGGATGGATGAACAGGACCCCGTGGTGTTGCCTTTGGATGAACAGGACCCCGATCGATCGAGTCGGTTGGGGCTGGATGAACAGGACCACCCCGTGGAGGGCTGGATGAATAGTAGACGGTGGAGGGCAGGATGAACAGTAGCCCGTGGAGGTGTGGTTGAACAGGAGCCCGTGGAGAGGGCTGGTTGAACGATGGCGGTGGAGTAAGCGCGCGGTGGAGGCTAGATGAACAAGAGCCCGTGGATGAGCGATCGCGGTGGAGGCCGGAGGAGGTCGACGGTGGATGAGCGATGGCTCGTGGAGGCTGGATGGGGTCGACGGTGGAGATGAACAGTATCCCGTGGAGTCCCGTTTTGCGATACGCCACACCCCTCCCGATCAACAGGACCCCCGTTTCGACCGTAGCGCTCCAACACAAGTCCGTTTCCTCCGTTTTGCGGTACGCCACACCCCTCCCGATCAACATGACCCCCGTTTCGACCGTAGGACGTCTGTTTCGTCTGTTTTGCGGTACGCCACACCCCTCCCGATGAACAGGACCCCCGTTTCGATCGTAGCACTCCAACACAAGTCCGTTTCGTCCGTTTTGCGGTACGCCACACCCCTCCCGATCAACAGGACCCCCGTTTCGACCGTAGGAGGTCCGTTTCCTCCGTTGTGCGGCACGCCAGGCCTCGTTTCCATCGCCTCTTCCGTTCAAGCCCTCCCGATGAACACGATGCATTCTGTCGCCTCCCCATGAACACGACGACGACGCTATTTCTCCGTTCCGACCCAGCCATGTACACGAGCCCTGGCAGTACGTATGCGCGAGTAGGCTTTCGAGACCCCGCCCGTATGTACACATATGTGGTCGTATTTTCTTTCTTGCACCACGGCGTATGCGTGCGTGTACATGCTACGTGCGGCGCCTCTACTTACGACGCGTGCGGCGTCTCTACATCGACCGGTATATGCGTACCGTTCGCGACCAGAATGACAACGCTTCGTATGCTTCGACCAGGTGGGTACCGGTATCGAGCACTTCCTTGCGTGCGAAGATGTAGCTGGTGGGTCCCGGTATGTGAGGGGTCGAACCGTTTTTTGCGGGACGCACTTCCTTGCGTGTGAAGGTGTAGCTGGTGGGTCCCGGCGGTCGAGAAGCGTTTTTTTCACAAAATACGGTGGCTCGTCCGGTGGGTCCCCGCTGTCAGGTGGAGCAATAATTATTCTGCACGTAATAGGGAGGCACTTCCTTGCTGCGGCCGTGGACCCAACTGTGAGCCTTTCCATGTACAATCCATGTCCGATGGAAGTCGTTCCTTGACCACGTTGACCACGCCGTGCCGAGAGCACCAGGGCGGTGGACGACGGCGAGGCCTAGGAAGGGGACGACGGGGAGCCGGGGAAGACGCGGCAGTGGAAGCCCGCGTGGAGAGGAGTACGAGGGTTCACTGGTTCGGCTGCGGTGTGAGGCTGCCGTCACCGCAGGGCCTGGCCAGCGGTGGGAGTAGTAGGGGAGTATTCATTTTTTTTGTGCGTAATAAGGAGGCACTTCCGGTGGGTCCGAGCTGACAGCGGGGGGAACGTTTTTTTCATGAAATACGCTGGCCCGTCCGGTGGGTCCGAGCAGTCAGGGGGAAATGTTTTTTTTGTGGAATAAGGTGGCCCGTCCGGTGGGTCCCTGCTATAAGGTGGAGGAATAATTATTTTGTGCGTAATAAGGAGGCACTTCCTTGCGGCCGCCTGGACCCGGTATCGACCTCTCCATGTCTGATACTCTTCCGATGGAAGTCGGTCATTGACCACGTTGACCACGCCGCACCGAGAGCACTAGGGCGGTGGTCTGGACGACGGCGAGGCCTAGGAAGGGGACGACGCGGAGCCGGGGAAGGCGCAGCAGTGGAAGCCCGCGCGGAGAGGAGTACGAGGGTTGACTGGTTCGGCTGCGGTGTGAGGCTGTCGTCGCCGCAGAATAACAGGGGGTGTAGGTGAATAGAGGGATGGCCTTGCCAGCGGTGGGAGTAGTAGGGGGCGGTGAGGCCTCCGCCGCATCGCAGCCGGCCACGGGAGGCAGGAGCACGAGGCATGACCGGCGCTGGTTTGGTAATTTGGAGCAAGAAGACCAGAGGTTGAAGAAGCACTACGGCCGTTGGATGGACATCGTACGGTCACTGGAGCTAGAATCGTGTATATTGACTAAGTTGACAAAGCCCTCCATCCCCGTCAACTTAGTAGGCCCACAAGTCAGCCTGCCACTATACTGGGTCCCAGCTAACAGGGGGTATTAATTTTGTGTGTGCGTAATAAGGAGGCACTTCCTTGCGTGCAAAGATATAGCTGGTGGGTCCGAGCTGTCAGCGGCGGTAAGGTTTTTTTGGCGAAATACAGAGGCCCTTTTGGTGGGTCCCTAATGTCAGGTGGAGGAATCATTATTTTGCGCGTAATAAGGAGGCATTTCCTTGAGTGCGACCGTGGACCCAGCTGTCGGCCTCTCCACGTAAATTCCACTTCAGATGCATGTCGGTCGTTGACCATGTTGACCAGGCCGCGCCGAGAGCACCATGGCGGTGGACGACGGCGAGGCCTAGGAAGGGAACGATACGGAGGCAGGTCAGACTCGGTAGTTGTTTCCACGCTGAGGGGAGTACGACTGTACGAGGGTTTACTGGTTCGTCTATCGTCGCCGGAGAATAACAACAGGTGTGGGTGAGTAGAGGGATGGCTAGGCCAGCGATGGGAGTACGGTGGGGCGGTGAGGCCTGCTTGTGATGCAGAGCCGGCCTTGAGGAGGAGAGCGAGCAGTCTGCGGCGCTGTTTGAGTGGTGGAAGCAGAAGAGCAGAGATTGAAGAAGCACGACAGCCGTTGGATGGCCATCCAACAGTCACTGCTTGTGTGTCAACCTTTTTTTTAGGAAAGCCTCAAATCTGTGGAAAACATCATACAGTCCATCTGCCATTATTTCTAATAATTTACATCCCATTTGCTAATTATTAAGGTTTTTTTGGAGCCCATATTCTTTTTGTTAGCATTACAGCCCATATTGTGGCCATGGTTAAAAAATTATTCAAAATTTTGGATATTTCGGTGCGGTCCGAACTGTTTTTAATCCCGAAATTTCGACTCACATTCAAACTAATTTTAAAAACAAATGTATATCAATATAAAATCCAACAAATTCTCCATGCATAAAAATTAATGTAATTTCAAATCTCGAAATGAAAAAGAGATATTTGAAACTAATTGCCAGTTTGATGTGTTTTAAAAATGTACAACCCATTTCTCATTACTGATGGGCCATTTTCTCGGCCAGCCGAATGAAAGCTCTCCTCGTCTTGAAAGATTCGCATCCCAACAGGCCTGACAAAGCGACTTACTTGGCTAATCACAAAAAAATTGGGCTATGGCCGTGGACCCGGTATCGGCCTCTCCACGTCTGATACTCTTCCGATGGAATGTCGTTAACCACGTTGACCACGCCGCGCCGAGAGCACCAAGGCGGTGGACAACGGCTAGGCCTAGGAAGGGGACAAAGCGGAGCCGGGGAAGACGCGGCAGTGGATGCCCACGTGGAGAGGAGTACGAGGGTTCACTGGTTCGGCTACGGTGTGAGGCTGCCGTCGCCGCAGAATAACAGGGGGAGTGGGTGAGTGGATGGATGGCCTGGCCAGCGGTGGGAGTAGTATGGGGACGGTGAGGCCTCATGCGGCCTGACCCGGCCATGGGAGGCAGGAGCATGCGGCACGGACGCTGCTTTGGTAGTGGGGCAAGAAGACCAAAGGTTGAAGAAGTACTACGGCCGTTGGATGGACATCGTTGACCATGCCGCGCCGGGAGCACCACGGCGGTGGATCACGGCGAGGCCTACGAAGGGAACGACACGGAGCCGGGGAAGACACGGCAGTGGCTGCCCAAGCGGTGGAGAGTACGAAGGTTGACTGGTTCGGCTGCCGTCGCCGGAAAATAATAGGAGGTGTGGGTGAGTAGAGGGATAGACAGGCCAGGGATGTTAGTATGATGGGGCCGTGAGGCCTTCCCAGCAGCACTGCTGGCCACTGGAGGTGGGAGCAGGTGGTTCCGACGGCGCTGGTTTGGGCGGCTGGGGCAGGAGGATCAGAGACTGAAGAAGCACGATTGAGGTTAGATTGACATCTAACTGTCTGACGCTGGTAGAGTCGATTGTTGACTAAGTTCCTTTTTTGAGAAACCTTGTGTACGCATGAACTTAGTAGGCCCACAAGTCAGCCTCCAAATCGATTGGCGAGACAACATAAAGCCCATTTGCTATTTTTTATAATTTGCAGCCCATTTGCTAATTCTTAAGTAATTTATCACAGCCCATTTTACGCCCGGGACCACGGTCAAAAAGTCCAACCTTATTTTGCATATTTCGTGGAGTCCGAACTGTTGTAATCCGAAATGATAAACATTTTTAAGAACTTATTGATTTGCCAAAAAATTGTTTTGTTTTTGTATGCAAATAAGGCGTGGGACAAATTTAGTTGGTTTAAGGGAAAACCCAGTGGTAAAAAAATCAGCTACTGGGTGGGAAAAAACAACAAAAATAAGGATGTAAATATGAAAAGGGAATTGTATGTGTTTTCAATATAATGATACGTGTATATGAACTAGTAAAACTATAGTTAGAGCTTAGAAAACGGATGTAGGACATGTGTTTCAAGAGGAAAATAGAACTGGGATGTGTGTTTGATTCAAGAAAAAACTGCTCATGGATGTTGTAAGACAAAATATAACTAACGCTAGCGGGCTAGAGGCCAGTAGATACCTGCTGCATCTTTGTGCCCCGTTGTCGTCATGGGCTGGGCCTGTTAAAAACAAAACAACCCTGGGCAACCTACAACCCAGTTGAAACTTGCTCGACCTGAAAAAACAATATACGTGCTCAATAAACGAGAGATTTCTGCAAGTACAGACTGATAACTGGGATGCAGCACGGATATTGTTTTTTTTATTGTGATAATAAGTGCATGCACTTGTTTCGAAAAAATTGGAGAACTAGGAATTCGAACGGCGGGTGCTTATGGTACCCATCAAATAAAAATCAGGTGCCTGAAAATTCGTTTCGAAACAAATGATTCAGCTTTATATCCACATCGACCCTCGGCATGATGGTTGGAAGCAAATGCAAGTTCATACCAAAAGATCGTTAACAACAATACCAACTTGCGGACGACAAGGTAGTACAACTACCAATACCAAACTAACTTATAATCTTTTTACTCCTGGCCCTAGTGTTAAATGCAGTAGAAAATCTTGCAGAGGACCAGCTCCCGCTCCTTCTCTTGCTCCAGGTCTCCGAGGTGGTACTGGTGCATCACCCAGTTGGTCCTTTGCTGGTCGAAGTTCTTGTTGGTGTGCAGCACTAGAACCTTTTTTGCTGCCCGTCTGCCGGCCGTTGACCATCACCGGCAAGGTATTGCTAGTCTTGTGCCACATCACGTGCATGCCGCACTCCGACTGTATCTTGCGATGCGTCCACGCGCAACTTTTGAACGCCCTGGAATTGCGCTGGAAGAAATTCTTCCTTAGGCCACTCAGTGTGATACCTGCAGTATTGTGGAATACACTTTTTAGTGTACCTAGTTGGCATTTTCATAACATCTTTGGCATGTTGCAGTCACTTGTTTCACTTTTTATTCACTGTCAAATTGTAATTGCTTCACCAGGTGTGCGTCTAAAAAGAAAAATAGAGCTATAAACAAAGGAATATGTTTGCGCAAGTAGGCGGCCGATCGGTGTCTTACACAGAAGTTTCTCGGGTTGGGTTTAACATATGCTTTGTGCTACATTGTCGATGGTTGGTATGAACAAATCCATGAGAGACTGAAATCTCGCTATTGTCGGCACTCACTTTGGCCTGAAGGTGCTCGATCAGCTCGATCCGTGGGATCGAACTTGGCCTTGACGCCAACCGCAGACGGGCCAATACTTCTTGGACTTGCATCGGTAATTCCAGTTATATGGTACTCAATGTATGATCAATCGATTGTTTTAAGTGAATGATGAAAGATTTGACAGATAAGTGGTACTCCAAATCTGAAGTCCGGTAATACCCGAAAAGCCGCCGGGATTCTTGTGTCACCTCACAGCGACATGTTGTCAACTCAATTCAATGTGTGGACATGATGAATAATTTGACCGACGTATACTAGTAATGCTCTTTGTACTACTTACTAGTCGTGCTTAGTGTCACAATTTATACATAGGTTTAACTAACAAATGCACTTGAAGCCTAAGCGATATATATATATATATATATATATATATATATATATATATATATATATATATATATATATATATATATGGCTTCGCACAAGATTTCCATCATCATTATCGGTACATCCTCTGTGGTGAGTTAGGATGCACTTGATCCGAGGAAGGTATCTATCCTTCAAACTAGAGGAGTGCTTCAAACTAACAACAAGACATAATATCCAACAAAAGAGGGTCGTACTGACAGAATGAATCACATGGCTCAGTCTAGATATCGGCATGAATCAAGTTGTGCATATTTCTTTGTTGGCATGAATCACATCGCCGCATGTCGGGTTTGCAAAAGCCATCCATCGCATGGAAGCTTGATGCCTTTCACACACTGAAGATTATCTGGCAACAAGCTGTGTCGACGAATCTCTGGATATGGTGATTCATGAAACCCAATGTATGATGTGTAAACACAGCCCCCCTCGCGAATGGAAGTTGCATAGCACAGTAATCATCGCCCGTGATATGATCGATGATTGGTTGGATGATCGGATAATTGAGCCCGAGGAACAAGGAGTGGTTGCCGAGGCTGTAAACCCGCCTCCAGTTGAATACGCCTGGCCCAACGGAGTTGGGATCTTTCTCGAACACGAAGCAGCCATAGCCATCAATGTCACGAGCGCCCCATGCATTGTACCGCATGTGGTTTGATGTAATGGTTTGGTCAATTTGGTGCGTCGAATGAGCATCAAATGACCGCCGTCGGCTAAGCGGCGATAAACCACCACCCATCGGCTGGTATGATTCCAGATCCTGGAATCATGAAGGCCAACGCATTCGTCTCTTTGCAACAATTCAAATTGGAGACCAAAAGGACAAAAATAAACAATCATGTTCAAAGTATGTGTGGAATTAATATTATTATACCAGTGACACATATCATAGATAGAGAATTGCAATGTCGTGGTCATAATCATACCCCAAGTTAAAAAAATAAGCCAATGGCTTTCATATTCTAGCAATACGTCATGGTTCAAACATCATGTAACAATGAGAGGAAAACAGCTATGACAGCGCCCACTCATTTTCTACCATAGCACTTACTACTACTGTTCTCATATCAACTCTAAGCAATAACATGCGTTGTTATAAAAATCTTTAAACGAGAGTAACATATAGCAATCATGATGTTATGCTCATAATATGTATTCTAACAATCATCAGATGCCAATTGTTCTCATATCAACTCTAACAATAACATGTGTGGTCATAAAAATCTAGGAAATGAGAGGAATATATAGCAATGATGTGGTTATAGACATGCTATGCATTCTAAATTTGTAACAAATGAACAGGCGATCGTATTCATAAGGTAAAGATGAGATAAGATAGAACAATTACGACGATAGATTCCACCGGTATAGGTAGCCAATGCAATGCGTCGACCACGTAACGATGCCATCGTGCACTATAGCATAAGATGTAAATGTTTCCTCAACAGGATTGATGATGAGCCATAACCATGTATGGCGACCGGATTCGAATAGACTAATCCCTTGTTGAACAAGGCAATGAGCTTGTAATCCATGTAGTCTTACGATGGTGTGGGCACTTCGCAGATTACAACTTTACGCAAGCAGAGGTCGAGCCAAAGCTTGGCGCCTCTCGTCGTAGTAGGCAGGAGTGTCCGGCGGGCGCGAGGCTCGATGGTGGCGGTATCCAAAGATGGAACGGTGATCTCTCGCTGGGTGTAGATATCCACGAGACGCCATGGACTACCAGGTTGGTGGATGAGGACGATCTAGTTGGCCTTCATGCCCGCCCAGTAGTGGCCGCGCATGAAGGGCAGGTGGACGGGTAGTGGTAGCATGTCGAGGGGCACCATGGCAACCTCCGTAGGATCGTGAAGTCGATTATGCAGGCCACCTGCGAGGATCGGGTATCGACAAGCGGGGTGTCTTGAAAAGAGCCGTCCGGTTGCGAGACGGGTAGGCGGTACAAAGACACCGAGCATGCGGCCGACGGACGGTCTTGAGTAGGTCCATACGACTACTGGATCTGCTCCAAGAGAACATCGAGGAATTCCAATCACGGCTCTGCGTGTCGGTCGGTTCTGCCATTGGGGTTTCGGTGCACCGCAAGCCCCGGGGAAGTGGATTGAGCGGGCGGCGAAGAAGCTTCTCCTTGTGTGGCCGAGCGGTGGCGGGGGATATAGTGCCTTGAGCTACCAAGGAAGATTGCGCGGGCGGGCGAGCAGTGAGCAGGGGTAAATGGTGCGCGGCCGGCGATGGGGAAGAGAGGAGGAAGAAGAAGAGAGGAGGAAGAAGAGTGGAAGGCGGGGAAGAAAGTGCATTCAATCTCAATTCTACTAGTACTACTACCAGGATATACCGTCCTTCGGAGTGTAAATAGTTACACCGATGACATGTGGGTCTACAACAACAGGGCCCATATGTCAGTTAATGGAGGACAGAGGTGCGTAGGCGTATTTGCGGAAGCGTGCTCTCTTGGCAAACATGATGGCGATCTTGGGTAAGGCTGATTTAGTAACACCAACACGCTGGTTCAGCTTATTAATTACGTGTCCCATCTAACTGCGGCGTGTATTGTCACTTCACTGCGAAGAATAGTTGAATAGTTCTCTCGACCGAGATGGGGAATAAATGGATCGCGAGGACTTCCTTTCTCTGATATCCCTATGCCTGTACGCTCACTTCACTCATTTTGCTCCATACCTAGTCACTTGTTGAAATCTGTAGAAAGACAAATACTCCGTATTTGAGAACAGAGGGAGGCTTTTACTCCGTACTACTCCCTCCGTTCCAAAATACATGACTCAACTTTGTACTATATTTGGGAACAGAGGGAGTATCACCATATGGAGGGAACAGAGGAAGCTTGAAATATGAACATGTCAATGGGAGGGAGTAAGCCCCATGCATGCATGCAACATGCAACACGCACACGTACACATGGACGCACGCAACACTCACGCACCCATGCGGCACACAGCACATGACGCAACACATGCGCTCAAGCTCAAGTGCTCAACCTACTCCCTACGTCCGTGAAAGACTGTACATTTAGAGATTTACACATTGACCAGGGCATAATTAAGGCCCAAAAGTAGCAGACTTATGTGTGCATGCGACCATTGAGATAAGAAGATTAAATGAAGGCCGTTGCATGTTGTAATTAAGGATAGACATGTAGCCTATACCTACAGCACAAGTTGGTGCATTGGTCAATCAATATCGATTTAGTAGATTAAAGGCTAAATGCATTGGAAGTGTAGATGTACATCATGTAGTACACTCTTTGTTGGAAGACCGAGGAGGACACGTGCATGCACTCACATACCACGGCCGAGGCGGTTCGCGCAAGGGTTGGACTCGTGTCGTACTGCGTAAGTTTTATTTAACTGATTTCTTTGCTCGCCAACCGGCAGGTGGGACCCGAAACCAGGTGACAATTTAAACAATCAACAAAAGTGCCACGTCGACTATGTGGCGGTCGGTGAGGGTGCAATGTCTGATTGCTCTACGATGAGCTAGTGATTGCATAATCGCCGCATAAAACTATATATAGTGACCGTAAGAGCGTATTGTTACATACGTTGACCGCCGATGTATTTTTCTTGTTTCAAATTAAGCCATATTAATCGGAAAGGGCGCGGTATGGACTACTACTACTACTAGTACTAATCTTTGCTTTGATGTGTCCCGTCAACTCGCCGAGCGAGGAGAAGCTCGCTTACTCGCCTCTCCCTACATGCAGCGCGATGGTTCGCAGGACGAGGAGAGGGTTTTGACTACAGCGTCCTCTCCCTCTCCCTCTCCCTCGCCCTCTCCCTCGCGGTGGACGTGCAGCAGTTCAATCGGTGTCAGATTGCCAAAAGCATATTGTACTGTAGTATCATCATTGTTGGACCTTCCGAAGAGGCGAAGAGCCAAGTGCAAGGTTCACACGAGTACGAACTGTTGAACCTCCCGAAGAGGCAAAGAGCCAAGCTCAAGGTTTTATAGGAGTTGTCGTCCTAGTAGGAGTGTACTAGTACAACTATAGCGAATGATGCTACTGTATGATGCCGCCACGTCACGTATATCCAAAGCTGTGCCACCTTTTTTTCTCAAAGAGCATGTTGGAGCCCGTGCAACAACCACACAAGTTGCATGTAGACATAACACATTTACTAGTATTAAATTCTAAAGGACAAATGCAACTATGCCACACAAGTCCATCTCCAACTCATGTGATAAATTTGTGGACGACTAGTCTACATATATTCACAGTGCTACCATTCACAATTACCGTACTCCACTTACACGTTATAGATGGGCTACATGTCCTCCTCCAGGTTCCAGTCCCATGTGTTCTTCATGGATGGCACGATCCATAGCGGTGGGCAACGGGAATCATTGTCGCAGCTTTCTAGTCCGGTTCCACACGATGGAGACTCATCCAAGCTGAAGCGGCATAAATCAGGGATAGCGTGTCCCAGCATGTCGTTCATCCGGCGGTGCACACTGAAGACACAACCATGCTTCATGAACGGAAGGCCTTCCGTGTCGTGCACGGAAGGTGGCATCCGCTTCACAATGGGGTAGCTGTCCCCAATGAAAAGCGAGTACTCTCCAAGAGTGTTCCTCGGCACCTACGTAGCATCATGGGGGTCGAACTCGGCACAGTTCATCTAGTACACGCGGCATCCCAGATCTGGACACATGGTGACGTACATAGTCAAGGTCCATGCATAATAATGTTGTGCTCAAATGTGGCGTTCAGTAATACTGTGCAGCAAATAGTAATGCTCCGGTATAGAGGAAGTAAAATAACCGGCTTATTATATAGATCCACTCTTGTCTACATGGATGAGATAGTAAGACATGGAAAAACAAAAATGGTGGCAGCTAGTGGGTTCAAGTCTTCACGGGCCTAGCTAGCTATACGCGTCCTCCAAGGTAAAAAGTACTCCTACTAGCACTACAAAGTATACTATTAGTACAACAATGAAAGAGAAGGCGAGAGGGTTAAAAAATGGAATACCTGGGTAGATGGTGACTGTCCGATCGTGGTAGATTATGTGACCATGTTGCACATCAGTGGTACCATGGGTAACGACTGCTAAGATAGTTGATCCCAATATGCCAAAGTCAGCTACAAGGTTCCAGGTTAGACCGAATCGCGGATGCAAATGCACATCCAGGATCGGCGATCTTATTTTGATCGGGGGATGACTGGTCCCTGCAAAATAATGGAGTACCGTTAGGATGCAAATGTTGGTTTGTGCATTTCGTTTGTAATCTCCCGTACCGTAGGATGTCAACCAGATGAAACAAGTCCCCTGGCTTGTCACCGCGAAGATGCGGCCTAGATGGCGCACGGCGTCTTCGAACATGTAGGGGTACAAATCTGCCGCCGCCAACATGCGCCAGCCTCTGCCGTTACTACCTCCTGCATTGATGGCAATCCTTATGTCAAACACCGTGATGAGATAGTAATCATTGTATCCGCGTCTCTTTGTCGGCGGGTCCGCAATTGCTATCTTCTTCAATCTCATGTAGGCATCATCATACGTATTCTTGCCCAGCCAGTCCGGAAGGCCGATCCCAATGGTGGATAAGGGGTCTGCGGGCGGCCGCCTTCTTTGTGGATGTTGTGCAAAATCATGGTGGTATCCGGCCGGAGGTATGCAAGCCAATATTTGTTGGCACCGACCCAGACCTATATATAAGATGGTTGGCAGCAGAGAAATTACGGGATGGAAATGGAATAACTTAGTACTACATGATCAAACTCCATTACTGACCTGCTCATCGGACAAAATCCGACTACCTCTCAACGTCGTCAACTCTAGCGGAGTCAACGTGCAACCTTGGCGGGGAGGCGGTGGACTGTTCAAAGAATTGTCCCATAGAAGAACCTTCTCCTCGAGGGCGCATGGAAGACCAACAAGCATGCCCTTTTCCCAAGCATGTTTAAGCGGCGTCTTGAAAAAGTTAGTGCGAGAAGCACCGAGTCTTCTTGGCGGTGAGGGCGTCGGAGTGGCGTCGATTTCTCCCGGAAGAATCGTCATCCAAGGTCTCCCAGCCCGACGAGGAGGAGAACCGCTGGCGAATCCATGGGAGCAGCGACGAACTGCCTTCTCTTCGGGGGGAGGGGAACTGGCGAGGAGGAGATAAGAGCGTAGTAACCGCAGGGCCTCGTCCCTTCCAAATGTAGATCGTTCCTCAGCGAAGAGGTGAGGCTATTATCTACAACTCTAAATAATAGCACTAGTAAATAATAGCACTAGTAAGAAATTTTTGGCACTAGGTAGTAGTTTTTGGTACCATGGAGTACTAGTACTAGCATTATGGAACGTTATGGGATTGCATTATACTGTAAATAATAGCACTAGTAAGAAATTTTTGGCACTAGGTAGTAGTTTTTGGCATGGATTAAGAAATTTTGGGTATGTTTTTGCCATTTTTTGTACCGCCAACTAGTGTCAAAAGCGTCGTACATTATGTGTGAGGAGATGCGTACTCATCTTTGTAGCAAGACTAGTACTACTTTTCTCAACTACTCCTCAAAAAGCACCCAATTAATGCTCTTGTTTTCCTCAAAAAAGTATGTTTACCAATGCATTAATTGCAATGCATGCATGCATAAATTACATTCATTGGTCAATTTTCTATTAATACTTGCATGCAATGATTTAATGCACCTTGGAATTTGAACATGTGATGGGAAACAACCAAATTGAGCCTTATAAAATGGAAAAATTAAAATTTCGAGACGAGCCCTATAAACCGGAAAGGAGGGAGTACTGTACTCCTAGTCTAGTCTTGTATAGTGCACCAGTTTTGAACTGTTGAATCTCAGGGCCAAGGAGCTACAGTTGGAAGTGGAGGGTACTACTGTTCTCTAGAACCATCGCTGTACTATCAATGCAGGGGAAGTACACCTGCGTAGTGGCCTAGTGGGTACTCTCGGTGCTCTATTCAGCCGCTCCTCTCATGTAGCTGGCCTACTAAGCCGCTCCTCTCACGCACATGCTAGCAGCCTGTTTATCTGCGACGGTTACTGCGGGGGCAGAAAATTTGAGTTATTTGGTACAACGAGACTAGGCTTTTCGCTTCCATTTGTGGAGGTGTAATGGATCTCGTCGAACTTTCTTAGTAGCTCCTTCATTATGAATGAGATGAAACAAAGCTTTTGCATCCGTTTAAAAAAAAACACATCAAGAGGAATTTCTTTTATAGTAGAGCCGATAATGGAGTGAAGTCCATGCATGCAATGCCACAAGCTACAGAGTAGTAGTAGAGCACTTTACATACAGAGCCATATTGCACAGTTCCCAATGCCCTTGAACTTTTCCGGGTCCTCGGGCTTAATTGGGAGGCGATAGTTTAAATATGCTACTAGCTAGAAGCTGCAAGCGGTGTGGCTAGGCGAAACCTTGAGCCACGGGATCTTGGGAAGGAAAACCCGTTCACGTGGCTAGGTTGTCCGAAGGCACCCATATTGTGGGGCCGCCGTCCGCTTGACTTCAAAACTCAAACTACCCGTGTAAAATATTGGCTCATGAGCGAAGTGTAGTAGTATACTATTTTTTTTTAAAAAGGCCGCCATGCGTTGGTAGGGATCGAACCCACAAAACAAGGTATACACTCCCGCGACCACTAGTAGTACTCGTTGGAGTACAACGCAACCTAGAATCGCCTTTTGTCGCTAGTAGTACGTAGATTGTTCCTTACAAGAAACCCCTAAGAGCATGGTTAATAGTATAGCCAGCTGCTGGCTATAAGCCAGTGCCATGTCATCTACAACCCATCTTATAGCCAACATGTAGTAGTAGTTTATTTCTTATAGCCCGCTGATTGAGCTCTATTGTACTTGCTCTAATAATGCAAGAAACCACTAAAATGCCAAGAAACTACTACCACTTGCATACATGGCAGACTTAAGATAAGACTACCTTATCAACCATTGTACATGCTCTTACCAACAAAAATCCTCGAGTGACCTCCTACCTCCGGCCCGTCCACCTAGTCATCCTCGGCCATGGGACGCAGCTACCGCCGCCGGCAGAAGGCGAGGTAAAAACCGCCGGCGGTGCGGAGCCCATGTTGCGGTAGCCTGGATGCCAGCTCCGCCGGCGCTCGCGGCCGCTAGCTAGCCAAGATAGCTCCGTCCAGCTGCTTGTCTGCAAGGCTTGCTAGCTAGATTGGCACGGCAGCGTGGTGGCTTGCTCGTGCGCGTCGCGCTAAGGCCAGCCATCTGGCTCAAGCGAAGTCCAGCGCGGCGGCTTGCTCGCTCGTGAGTCATGCTCGGGCCAGCCTGCCAACCCGTGAGGAGTCCAGCGCGGCGTCCGGCCTGTCCTGCAGAGCGGCGGCCAACTCGCCCATCACCGGCGCCACCGACGAACATGCATCAGTACTGTTTGAAGTAATGTTCAATAAAAATAATGATTTGAGGGGGAATAACAGGATAGAAGGTCAGATGTGGGTCCCTCGTGTCAACGATCAAACAAAATGTGTTGGTTTAAGCTGCCTCGTCAGCACGGACATGTGGGCCAACCCTGTCATAAATGGGTTTAAACGAACCTAATCGGTAGGAGTAATAGGTAGTTTTTGGCGTGGATTAAGACATTTTGGGTATGTTTTTGCTATTGTTTGTACAATAGATTCCTCCTAGGGCTGGTTGAAAGTGGTAGTTTTTTGTTAAATACTCTACATATTGTAAGTAGGAGTGAAAGTTAAGCTTTGGAAGACAATAAACAAGGCTAGTTACATAGTGCATATGTGTACATGATTGAAAGTAAATATAAGCCATGAGTGACTAACATCTTGATGGAAAACTCGAAACTATGGAATACTAGGAAAAGAAATGCATGGTTGGAAATACTAGCAATGTTCATGTCCGTTGCAACGAATCATAATTAGAATAATACTTATTCACAATCTTGGTAAAAAACACTCTAATTTTGATATACATATGTCACTAGTGATTTATTATGTTTCAATTTGAATATATTACTTTGGCTGTTTTGTTGTTGTCATGGAGGTATGTGGTTGGTTTTAAGATACTAATTATGGGTTTTTCTGCAAATTGGTAGACAAGTGGGATGTTGGTGAGAAAAGGCAACAACTTACCTCACTGGTCAGAAATGACGGATGGCAGACACACCAGCATCACCAACTTAGTCTTGTGTAGGAGTACTAGCAAAATCCGTGCATTGCACGGAACATCAAGATGCATTTTTTTATAAAACACTTGTTGTGATTGACCCTTGGGAGTAATCCCATGTGTAAAACTAATGATATCTCGAAAATATGAGATAAGGTGAAGAGGAGTGGGGTGTGGTGGTGGTTGGTGGTCGGTTGGCGGAGGCATGGGGATTAGCGGCGCGGCGGCCACCAGGCCAGTTTGTTCCACGGGCTTCCTTTATTAATTGCTCAACAATGAGGTTTGTTGGAGATAAGGATGAATGAGGGAAGTCCTTGTCTGCAAATGTTGAGAGGGGTGCGGGTATCTTTTAGTTTAATTTCCATCCGTCAGATATAGATCGGACGGTCTATATTGCAAGATGGCACACGTACCATCATCACCAACTCGGTTTTTTATAAGAGAAGAAATATAAGTATGGAGATACAAACGTATTATCGATACTTGCTTCCGTAAACTAGCATCTTCATTCTATTCAACGCCTCAGCATGTGGGGCCTTAGCACGATGACTTCTTGACTGTATAAAACGAAGATTTTCCCGTTGCCGACAAGGAGGGGGTGACGGCGGCGCGCTTTTTGGCTTGCTCTAGTCCTAGTAGTCATACTAGGTGGTCTAAGCACGTGTAGATTTATTCTTTTTCACGTCTCGTGTTCGCCGTACTACCACGACTGTTCATGAATAGACGGTAAGTTGTTCACAGGGAAACCCTTGTTGAGCATGTTTGCGAGAGAGAGAGAGAGAGAGAGAGAGAGAGAGAGAGAGTGATATGTTAGAGACTGAGGCAATGATAACAGATTCTTTGTGTCTATGTGTGTGGAGGATTGAGAGAGACATGTACATGGGGCTTTGTGTCGTGTAACATGGAGACACATATACATAATTAGAGAGTGAGTGTGTGAGATACACATGTGGACATGAGGAGAGATGAGGATCCAGGTAAACGGGTGTTTGTGCGTGTCTGTGTGTGTTTGTGCACGCGTTTGTATGTGAGAGGCAGAGAGTGTATGTGGAGTAGAGAGACCACTGATGATGTAAACCTAGTATAAGGGAAGGGGAATGATGAGACATGTGTAGTAGCGAGATAGCACGGGTGCGGGCGGGGGGAGCAGACTATTTGGAAGAGACATCAAGGGTGTGGGTGGGAGAGGGGTGTGAGGCGAGAGAAAGAGAGAGCTAGCGACGGAGAGAGAGAGAGAGAGAGAGAAGAGAGGGCGAGAGAGGTCGTTTGTGTCCATAAGCAGGTGTATAGATAGGGAGACAATGTTGATGTTGTCCGAAATTGGCCTATGAACGGAGACGCAAGGGAAGCAAGTCATCGTGTGTGTGATAGGGACTTCATGAGAGATCTAGAATAGATGGTGTAGAGAACAATGTGCGAAATCGAGAATGATTATACATTAGGGAGCTATGCAAAGAGTCACGACATATATGTATACTGAGGGAAAGAGTCAGGCGGGTCCGCATGTGGGAGAGATAGAAAGAGGAGAGTGGTGCACAAGGAGACAAAGTGTGCTTGTTTGCAGTGGGGGTGGTGTGTGAGGTGAGTGCGCGAGAACCACATAACTAGGGAGATAGACGTTTGGGGGTGACGTTTTGTGTGTATGGGAAATATAGACTCTACATAGTGTGTGTGCTTGGGTAAGAGAGATAGCGGGAGACCTAGAGAGTGAGGGAAGAGATGTGTGCATGCCCGAGAGACAAAGTGATAGAGACCTATGTTGGGGTCCAGACTTTACAAGCGAGAGGAGTGTTAATGTGCTCGTGTGTTGGTGTTTGGGGGAGAGAACGACTTCTCTATGTGTGTGTGTGTGTGGTGGGGGCGGGGGGGTTGACTTCAGATAAAGAGTGAGGCGCCTATATTTGAGGGACTTTAGCGTAATTGAGATATTGTGCACTCATGGTTGATCAATTTGTTTCATAGTTTGTACTATGAGATAACGATACTTTTGAACATGCGTGATATACCTTGATGTACCAGAATTACAAACCTAAGATTGGAATTTTGGAATTCGACTCCATCATTAGCTTTTGTAATTCATTTAAATGGAGGTACATTTTTTAAGCCGTGATTTTGATATTTCAAATTCATATATCAAACCTAGATATATACACATACGGGCATGTTCAAACTTTATAATCATCCACTTTATTCATACACATACACATTTTTGCTTTTGTCATCATATTTAGGATAAACACATTTGGAATTTCATTTGAATTGGACCGTGTGATGGTATTTGCTTGTAGTAGCTCAATGATCCATATTTGAATTCAATGGACAATCTAAGTTTCGAGTTGGAGACATTGATTTTCAAAACGTGCACATTTTTTTGCGTGCAAAACAAACAAATTGTCGGCCATGATATCATAGTCGGCCGTACGAGAGAAGTATACTTATAATTTTAGGCGCCAAAAGCTTTCAAACTTCCCGCTCACATCAAAATATCACGCTCAAAGTTTAGCCTGTGATATTCCTGTTTTACCCTGCCACATGAGCGGAAAAGGGCTGCTTTGGTAACTCCATTGTTTTCCCTCTTTGCCCCCAACATTCTTCCCAGGCCCCTCCTTCCCTCCCGACCCCCAACCACGGCAAGCCGCCCGAATCTAGTCCTCCGCCGCAGCGGTGGACCTCACACCCCGCCAGATCTACCTTCCGCACCTTGGAACCCCCAACTGCCACCTCACCACTTCACCGGAGCCGCTTCAGCGACTGGCTTGTCCATCGCTCCAGATTTCCTTGACCGCCATCATGGTCCACTGCACCGGATCTGCTTAACCGGCGCCCTCGTCCACCACAGCGTAGTCCCTTCTCTGACTCCCTCGTCCGCCCCTTCGCTGGCCCTTCATACAAGCGCTCGTCCGCCGCAACAGATTCGCCTCACCGAAAGCATTGTACAACGCGCCCACCGAAGCCTTCGTCCACTGCACCGGACCCGCTCCACCCACGCCATATTCAACTCCACCGGCCCTGCTTTACCAACGCCGCAGCCTCATCAGGTTATTTCGATTTGTACTCCTTCGGTTTTTCTCTTTATCGTGCAACTGTTCACTTACCACATATGAGCTTTCTTGTATGTCGACAGGCACCGCAACCGTAGCACCGGAGCCGCTTTAGCAATGGCGATAGCCGGACCAAACTCAACCGCAACACGAGCACCATCGACGATCCTTAGCTATCAAGTATGACAACGATACCCATACGCCGCCGAGTATCAGGTACTATTATCCAACGGCCGGCGCCTACGTTCACTTTCCTAGCATAAGCAGCGCACCTTTGAATTTCTTCAGGGCATCATTCAGTTTTTCATGAGATGCATTATTCTGCTTGCACCTGTAGGGCCATACTTACGGCGGTGAACATGTTACATGTGCTAAATTACATACCGGTGCACATATAGTTAATATGCTTTAGTTTTGTTACGATGCCACTGTTGGTTCCATCGGACAGCTTAATGTTCTCTATGCTTAATTACACATCAGCAAACTAGCATGTGGTTCCGCTGCTTTTTGTTTGTTTTACCCTACATTTTCTGATGCTAGCTATTACTCCCTCCGTCCCAAAATTCTTGTCTTACATTTGTGTAGATACGGATGTATCTAATACTAAAATGTGACTTGATACATCCGTATCTAGACAAATCTAAGACAAGAATTTTGGGACGGAGGGAGTACATCACTGCTCCGAGCCTTTGTTCATTACTTGTTTGTGTGTTCTTGATCTTCCCAAGTTGCATGACTAATTTGATGCTTCTATTAATTATGGAGCTGCCAACCCCGTCATGTAAAATATTTGTTCTTTTGGGGCTGGCACCTCGTACAAGCATAAAAATAGAGGGAAGCAGATATACTCCCTCCGATTCTATTTACTGTGTGCATAACTCTTGACCCGCATACCAAGGAGGGCACTGGTTTAATTTTCTGGACTAATTTGCCAATTAATTAGGGCAGAGGTGGATGAGGCGGGGCACAAAAGGAAACCAGCGCTAGGAATCGGCAACGCCTTGAGACTAATACGAGAAAAGCGAGAAAAGGTTATATGCAAAGTAAAAGAATCGGAGGGAGTATTGTCGTGTATGCACACCCTTCTTTCATTAGTTTAGATGAACCATTGATGATCAATTCGGACCGGTGCATGCGATTAAAATTAATTTTACCAAAATAGATGGTGCAGAATAAACTACAACAACTAGATTTGCAACCACGAGATCTTGTGATATCTTCAAAGAACATTGCAACAGCAGCTAGGCTTCACTGACAACATATGGTAAGCGGTGTGTTTTAGTACATGTGAAATGTAATGCGAGTGGGCTGCTTTCTTGGCTTGTGCCCTCAACGTGTAATCCTACCGAATTACAAATAGTTCGGTTATGCGCTTTCTTTGTATTGCTTGATTCGAATGCTTATTTGTTGTTACGCTATACCTGAGTTGGCCAATATGTCGTGATTGCTGTTGTACTATCGTAAAGAAATGCATGCCTATTTCATTTTAGTCCTTAACTTTTCCTCTCAACTTCATCACAAGACTATCTTCGTAGTTTATATGAGGCCACACCGTTAAGTGCTTTCTCGAGATTATTTCAACTGCTTAGATGCCTTGGCAACTTAAATATAAGCGGTTGTACACTCCCTTTCAACTAGGGATGTCAAGCTGGGTCCGGTTTAATCGATTAAAGTCCACTAGTGGTATGATAGTTCAAAAGAGTTTTTTTGAGGAAAATGATCTAGGGAGGTAGCAAAAACTAACTAGATGGGATTTGGCGGATTTCATTTATTTGCCACTTACATCCCTAGTTTCATCTTACCATTTTAATTTCTTTTTGGCTGATGCTGCTTCGAACCATTTAAATATAGTTTGCCATGCTCGGCAATAATTCGTCCATCGTTTACCATTTAAGCTTCTTTGCTGGATCATACGATAACTATCTCTTCTTGATGTCCGGTGAAACCTTTCGTGATGTCGTTCACACTAGGACACAATGTACAACCCCAGAATCTATTTGTGGAAGCAAATGCCATCCATGTTACCGGATGGTAGCGATTCGAGAGGCAACACCGCCGGAGAGCTGTCTGAGCACAGATATTATAGTGCTTGAGGCTCTACTAGAGGCAGAAAGAGATGGTGTGGCTGCCATGAATGAGGTAATCTTTATCTTGAGGCTGGAAATTACGGAATTAGCGGCACGCATTATGCAACCAACCCAAGAATTGGAGGAAGTAAGAATGTTGCATTTGAAGACGGAGGAGGTCCTGCTATTTCTGCTATCTGAAGCCCAAGATAATCCCGGTTGTTCTTTAGATACCAGTTGAAATTTTCATTAGATTATTGTACTTGCATGTTGTGTCATGTCTATGTTGCAAGACCCCCTATGTTGTCCATGTGTTGTAATGATCCGAAATTTTTAGGCGAGGTAATCCTCAGTACTTGTATGATTGACATAAGGTGAACTGTTTTTCGTGTGAGCATATTGTATTGGCTGAAATAACTGTTTGACTCAGAGTGTATCCAACCTACTGAATTCGAACATCACGACATTTCTAAATCATAATCATATATAAAGGTGGAATAAATCTTTGTTGTGGTTTTGAAGAAATAAATAACAAAACGTATAATTATCTGTGGATATCCGTGTCGAATACAAATTGGATTTGAATTTAGTTTGCAGGTCCAGTGGCAAACATGAATGCTAATTCTCCCAAGTTTTGAGCAGGCGGCTAAACACCCACTATAATTTGTGGGGTGCCCGAAGCAAGTGTTTGCGAGATGGAAATTCTTGTCTACCCACGACACTTGACATCCTTATCGGCCAGGATTTACACTGCTGTCGATAGGGGTGAACTAGTAACTTCAATCGGGGCGTGACACTGACGGCCTCTGAGCCCATTCGGACACGGTGGGCGTAAGCGTGGTGACAAAACACATTTGATTCAAGCTCGTCCGAAAGACATGTGTCTCTTCCTCCATTTCCCATTCATACACGGTGGGCGGCAAAACAAACTCTCCTCATCTGAAATCGATGTAGGCTTATATTTTAAATAGGGGCAGATGTGTAACTTCCATCAGACGTGACACAATCGCCCTACCTATCAGCCCTGTTCATACACCGTGGGCGCCAACCGTGGGCGGCAAAACACCCTCTCCTCGCCCGAAATAGTTACCGGCAAATATTTGGGAGATGCGAGATTACCGTCCTATCCCCAACTGACGCGATGTCCGAAATTTTAAACGGTGGATAAGTTCGTAACTTTCCCCCATTTCAGAGAAGCGCATCCGAAAGTTTGAGATCCCCCCTCCCCTCCATTTCCCCATTCATACACCGTTGGCGGCACGAAAACCTCCGCACTGCGGCCAGCCTCCTCCGTCTACCACCCCATCCTCCACCTTGTCGGAGCCGCTACCCCTACCCCGTCGTCCACTGCAAGATATGGACGTCTGTCATTCATGGCACTGGACCAGGATCCTGTCATCGCTTCCTCTCGCTTCATCGATGCCGTCGTCCACCTTGCCGTTGTCGCTCCTACGACCGCCTCGTCCACGGCAACCGGATATATCCCCCGACCCGGCCGTCTGCTGTCTAAAGTCTTCTTACCCGCCGCCGACAGCCATCGCACCCGTAGCACCCTCAATGTATCAGCATAGGCCTACACGGCGTCGCAAGAGAGCTGGTACTCTTCCATATGTTCTTAAGTTATTGATCTCACCCGGAAAATAGATCGTAATTTGTTTACTGTACTTTTCTTGTCCGTACCAAATCGTAGTGGCTAGTTGAAAGAAAACATTGGTTCTTGAAGTAGCTTTGTCCGGTTTGCACCTTCAGATCCGCCATGGCACGGGCACTATACTCGTAAAGCTTATGGTTTCCCCGCTTTATATTCACTACCATCATCGTAGGTGCTTCGTGTCGTGCTAGCACTGCTCCTCAAGACCTCAACCCAAAGCTTACGTGTTTAAATAAGAATCTGATATGATGCTCATATCACTAAAATAGAGAATGTTTAATTGGTCACCTAATGTTCCTATATTCGTTTCGAAAAGCATGTGCACCACCCACTGGTCCAGCTAGTTCCACTTTCCTGATTTTTCTCTTGATGCTTAGGGTTTTCCCTTTTTATCTACTCTACTATGATCTGCGTAGGTGCTTTACGTCGTACTAGCATTACTCCACCCTTCAAGCTAAACAACACAACACTCGGAATTGAAAGCTTAGTTGTTCAAATATGATTGTGATATGATACTGATATTAGTTAACCGACACATTTAATTTGTTAGCTAAAGGTCCCACTTGAGTTTCCAAATGCATGTCGCGACATATAGAGACAAGATAATTGCATTTCTTTGTCACTTGTTGACCGTACTTTCTTGTCCATACCAAATCTTAGTTGTTATTTCAAAGCAAACATCGGTTGCTAACTACCCTTTCTTGTGATTCGCAGCTTCAGATCGACATCCTCATCGCCACGGTCAACACTATACTCATTATGCTTATGTTTTCCCCATTTTATGATGACCACAATCAGCCCTCGTGCTTTAATGTCGTAATAGCACTGCTCCACCCATCGAGCTAAACAAGCTTAGTTGTACAAATTCATATCTGATATTATTGCTGATATTAGGAAAACTGAGAGATGTTTAATTGGTTAGCTAAATGTTTCTACTTTAGTTTCGAAATGCATGTGAGCCACATATGGAGAGACCGGAAAGAATAGTATTTCTCTGTGCGCTCTGGTTCATCATGGGTGGCCACAAACATTGTATTAAAAGACTTGTAATATCTTCAATCTGCTTGCTCTTCTGCTCTTCTTTAAGATGATACTCTTCTCTTGCGATTATTTGGTCGGTCGAGTTGTTCTCCTTAGTATATTTTGAATCTGTCAGTCGAATTCGACTTGTTCTTCTTTACTATATGTTGAAGCTATCATCTGCCAAGTGTTATCACTTACGGAGCTCTCATATTTTGAGTAGTAGGCCACATTATATTAATGCACACAACAAATTACAGCATGCATGGCATCTTTTAAAAGAATTGCAGAGATAGCACAAAGGGGTTTCTGAGGAGGCAATATTGGATTAGAATCATACGCATTACAAAGGAAATCTCACTTGTTTTTATGTTTTCATGCATGTCGGATATTGAACATTATCAAAATGAATATGAGAATGGGCGCCTTGAGAGGAATATTATGGAACGATCCTTTGCCTAACAAACTTGGCATGGTGGAGGATGGCCTATCTTATTCACCCATCAAGGTGCTTGCTCTAACTTTGCAAAGTTGTATTGGTCGCACATATTTTTCTTCTGACCTCTTGCATTACTTCTACTTTCTTACACCATCTTCTTAGTTTAAGCATCATATATGAGTATATGACATACCTATCCATTTTTGTACCTATTCCATGTGTCGTCACACTAGGTTTTTCCAGTCAAATGTTGTTCTTTTGTAATAGATGTCCAAAAGGAAGAGGGTGAGTGCAGATCCTCAAGGAGTACAAACTAGGTATTTGGAAAAGTTAGTGATACCTGTTAAATCGGATAGATCAGCAGCCACAGAAAACACAGGCCCAACTGTACCACACTTTGCCCCTACTCCAGTGGCCAAACCCCTATTAGAACTGCTGGGAGCCCCACGTCAGGTACTATCTATGATATCAATTCAAAATTTGAACTCCTAAATTTCTGCTTGTGCCTTACCTTCTCTCTTGTATGAAAACTAATTTCAGATGAATCTCCTTGCTGAAAGGATCATACGATCTCAAAACAATAATGGGCTCTGCATTGCTCTTGTCAGTACCTCTCTCCATTTTGCCTTGTAACGCTGTACTTAATTAATTGCTATTTGATTATGTATCATCAGTCTGCATCTGAGCTTCATTATCCTCTGTTTCTTCCAATATTATTTGATCTATATTTACTCTTTGCAAAATGTAGAATAATGGCAACGCTTATAAAGAATTTTCTTTGGGGAATTTATTGAATTATCCTTCCATCAACATGGAGAAGGGCTTTGTCTAGCCCGTGTTAACATGTAATGTAAGCTCATCCTTCTCAAGCCTTCAAACTTTGTTCTAGTATAGATTAGGATAGGCATCATTTCCTCCACTTCATTTGCTTTCTTTGTTTACATCTGATTGGATTTTTGCAACAACTACCAGTTTCAAATTGTAGTTGTAAAAACATGTTCCTTATGCAGAACAGATCCATTTATTTTCTTATATAATTGTGAAACCTGTTACGTGTCTCCTTGTTTCTCTTTCAGACTCGTATCTCTTACGCCAGGCAGAACTTTAGGGAAGATAGTGAGCCAAACCAGCTTGAGGACAGCGAGATGACCCCAAGGTCCTGTCTTGATGAAGAGAGTGAGTTGAAGCTACTCACCAGCAGGTGTGAGACAACCTCTGCGTAGTCGCTGCCTCAATCAGTTTGACTTCTTCAGTCTCAACTTAAAAGCGGAAAGGCTTGCTTCAGCTCAGCTCCGACTTGAAGTCAAAGATGCAATGAAGATGTCAGAGGACTACCGTGCGCACCATCATGCCTTAAATCTAGTGTTGCTGCATCTATCGTTGACTGGCTGAGGTCTACTCGGCTTCTTGACTGTTTTGGGGGCTGACTGGCCAGGCCTAGTGCCTTCTGAAGTGCTCTCAGTTTTGTATATTCTGTTGTCGGCGCATTTATTTGCACTGGTGGCGAACTTTGATGCCCAGTGGATGTAATATGTGTGATAGCCGTGATAGCCTAGCGTAAGTTGCTTTCTTATTTATTTCCTTGTTGTCTTGTTTATTTGTTTGCTTCTAGTCATTGCAGTTCTTTTTCCGTGGTTTGCTAGTGGCTGCATTAACATATTTTTAAAACTAGGCCACAATAACCATGGGCTAATATTTGTTGTAGTGACACTGGGCCTCCTACGGGCCGTAGAAACAGTGGGCCTTCTACGGGCCATAGAAACAATGGGCCTTCTACGGGCCGTATCATCAATGGGCCTTGTACGGGCAGTATGATCGATGGCCAAACATGGGCCAATAACAGGCCGCATTATGGCCGTAAACGGGCTAGAGTTGGAATCGTCCGTTCATGGGCCGACCATAATGGGCCATCGTTAATAGGCCGTATTCGATGACGCTATGGAAACGGCCCAACGTATTGACGGACCACAAACGGGCCGACTGCAACCATAGGCTGAATTTGGCCCACAAGCAGAAAATGACAGTAACGGGCAATAAGTAAACGAATGCTGGAAATGACCCCAAGAATAAATGGGCTCTGAGAAGGCCGAAATATAACATGGGCTGGAAACGTCCCAACGGAATAACGGGCCGTTAATGGGTATAAAGTGATACACTGTTCATCATGGGCCAGTTTCACCATGGGCTGTTAATGGGTGTAAAGTGATACACTGTTCATTACGGGCCAGTTTCACCACGGGCCGTTAGTAGGCCAAGAGTTACATAGGGCCTCATATGGGCCGAAAGACGTCATGGGCCATACATGGGCTAGAAGTGAAAGCAATTTGGAATCATATTGGATGGCCCGGATCGCTCTTGGGCCTAATTCGGATAGGGCGTGGACGGTTCTTGGGTTAGCGGGTTGTAAATGGGCTATATTCGAGCGGGCCGTTAACAGATTTCCATGGGCGGCGGCGACTTTGACCAAGTCAAAGCGGGCGGCCTTTACGAGAATGGGCCTCTGTTGGGCGATTGCCACGTGTCGACATATCATAGGCACCTATCGACCCAGCAGCGAGTGACACGTGTTTCGTCCGGCCAATAAGAATTTTACACGTGGAAATTTCCCATTGGTCGGGGCTGTTAACGGGTTATCAGATCCAAAACCCGACCTGATAGCTTAACAGTGTTCCGTTATGGTGGATGCCACGTGTCGGTCACCCTTGACGAAAGCACTTACGTGGCCAGCGCGATTGATCTTCATGTAAGTGGACACTTCCGTGATGATAATTTTGGTAATGTCATGGAACACTTCTACGACATCACAGGTATTACTATCTTGATTCTGTCATAAATTTGTCATGGATGTACATGCATGACAAAAAAAGCGACCTACTGTGACAAACACGTATCATCATGGAAGTGTATTTTTTTTGTAGTGATGTGCAGTGATGCTACATAATCAAACAACTATGAGAGTAAGTATGGTCATACAGGGCAAGAGGTACTCACAAGAGCAATGCAGTGTGCAGTATAGTTGTGAGATTTTGTGGTCCCTTGAGAATGAGTGTTCTTCTGCTAACAGTTTTCATACAAGTGAGACGTTAAGGAAAATGCAGAAATGTAGTTAAAATTGTGATGTGATATCATAGACAGTACCTTACGCTGCAGATGAGACCAATGTGTAACAAGATTATTCCAGTCATTGTTTGATAAATGTAGCACCGGAGACTTTACATAAATTTCATTTAGAGGCTTGTGATTGAAGTGCGCTTGCCTCGGGTAGGAACGATACTTCATTAACGAGTGCTTGAAAAGCGCAACCAACCCTTGCTCGTCTCGACAATCCAGTTTGGTCCTCGCCTATTTAAAAGAATGAAATCTTTTGTCTTCTGTCAGCAGAAACATATGTAGTAATTACCATGAATAACATTATTACATTACTTACGCGTAAGTTGCGGAGGAAGATTGGAATTTTTTTTGTGTCTATGGTATAATCTTTCCATGAAGGAAAGATGCGCACAAAGTTCCAGACAACAATATAAGCTCCATTTTCTAAACTGGGAAGAAATGGAACAGTGGTCCTATTTGCTACATTTGGGGCTCTCTCTAGTTAGAACAGGTGTACTCTTTGCTGGAATGTGGGTTTTGCGTCATAGAGATGGTGCTATGTCAACTGGCATCATCATACTGTTTGCTGCAGTTGGGGTCTGCTGAGTTGGGGCATCAGAAATGACCAGTGTAGTAGGGCTAGAGTCTGCTAGAGTTGGGGTGTTTTGTGGGTCAGGTGATATTGCAACTACACCTAATGGGCTATTTGATTTATCAGGTGTCACTACCTTTTTCCAAATACTTTGCTCGTTCTCCTCCGCGATCAGCAATCGCCCTCTTCCTTTTGAACGTCTGATACACAAGAACAACATTTGAATGGATAAATATGGTATGATGACAGATGGAATATGTACTGAAAATGGATAGGCGGGGTGTATTCACATATACGATGTGTAAACTAAGCTAATGGCAGTGCAATAAAGTAGAAGCAATGCAAAGCATCAGTTGCAAGATATGTGCGACCAATATAACCTTGGAAAGTTAGAGCAAACACCTTGATGGGTGAATAAGATAGGGCATCTGCCTCTGACTCCTCCGCTGGGGAGCTACATTGACTTAGGTCTCCCTCTAGCTCAGAATCACTGTTAGGATCATATTCTGAGCATGAATCTATAGGTGGAGAGTGTTTGCATTGCATTGCATCCAGACTTGATTTCAGTCCCTTAATGCCAAGTTTGAAAGCCATGGCATTGTTCTGCTTTATTCTTTTCATGCGCGCAAGATCATAATCATTATGATGTTGTTCAGAATCTGAGATTCATGAAAACATAAAAGTAGTCAGATTATCTATGGAATGCATTGCGGATTCAACTCGAAGAGTGTCTCCCTATAAACCCCTGCATATGCAAAGTTCAACCCCCAACCATGCTGACCAGACCACACAGAAATACAAACCTATTATGTCTCTATAACAGGCGCACACACATTTCAAAACTGAAGTAGGAACATTAGAATCATATCAAATTCATATTTGAACAAATAAACTAAGGAATTATGAGTGGCATAATGTTTAGCTTCAAGGGTGGAGTGCTGGTAGTGCATCACATAGCAAGTAGGCAGATTGTATTCCATGTAAAAGATTGTAGTCTATGTAAAAGCTAGAAATGACACTTTCTTTCTATACAATGCAGTGTTCGTTGCCCACACATGATGGAAGAGATCACATAGAGAAATACTATTCACTCATGTCTATGGTTCCAGTATTTTGAAATAGGGTGGTCCAACCTAAAAGAATATTGAGAAAAGCTAGAAATGACAATTTCTTTCTATACAATGCAGTGTTCGTTGCCCACACATGATGGAAGAGATCACACAGAGAAATACTATTCACTCATGTCTACGGTTCCAGTATTTTGAAACAGGGTGGTCCACCCTAAAAGAATATTGATAACACATATGACAAGGCAAGTATAGATGTAGTGAATCAATCATTTACTTGTGACCTTACTAGGACAAGTATGCAGAATTGTAACTGCAGTAAGAGACCGTCCAAAAACTGAATCAAGATGTTTGTCAAACACTTATTGCTTGCAAGTAATCAATGTGAATAATTGGATATCATATCGAATGAGTAAGAAAGACAAGTAAAAGTGTCAACAAACCTGGCTTGCAGTAGTAATCTGGGTCAATGTCACTACGACTAACAATCCAAAATGACTAGCTAGTGTCTGTTCCTAGGGCCGGAATTTTGAAACCCTATGAACTTTACAGGTACTAAAGTTTACTGAAATACATCTGAACCATTAAGTGTAGGTAGCACTCAGCACAAAACAAAACCTAATGACAGTCCTGCCTAATGAGTAATGAATCAATTGGAAAATGGGTGATGAGGAGCGGCTGTTGAGTGGTGAGGACGTATTTCAGGATAAATTGGGTTGGCTTAATGGGTGCTGCACGCCTGAGCCCTGAACGGACTGGGAAGGTAGGCACGGCGGCATGCCCGGGTGGGCGAGCAGCTCCTAACCTCCTGCTAGTCCGGCACCTCCTCCTAGAGTCATGCCGTCCGGGGACGACAAGTCACCGTGAGGCAGCTCTTTGAAGCAGTAGAGATCGGAAGCGTGCAGTGAGCAGAGGAATCGGGGCTGGGTGGGCCGAAATCCGAGTGTGGGTCGCGGCCCACCGTGGGCAGCCTATAGAGATACACACCCGAGTGTTCTTCTGCCAGCATTTTTTGAGCAAAAGAGGGTTTACCGTCTGATTTCTATTAAAGAAACCACCACATAACTAACATGATCAATTAAACCCTAAGCATGATCTATTAAACCCTATTATGACTGTGCCATGGCAGATTTAAAGCTGCAAACCAGAGAAATGCTATTTAGCATCCATTGTTTGCTTTGAACTAAGATCTAAATTCTAAGAGCTGAAAAGAAAGTACAGTACCAAGTTACGATCTATTTTCTGGTGGAGATCAAAAAGTTGAGGAGCTATGAAGTACCACCTCTCTTGTGGCGCATGTAGGAATCGGGGTGCGATGGCTGTCGGTGGCGTTGAAGCAGATCTGCGACGGTAGACGGGTGCATTGGGGGATCAGTCCCATTGCGGTGGAAGAGAAGGTCGTGTGAGAGGTCCCGGCAAAGAGGACGACGGCGACGATGAAGCGAGAGGACGCGATGCAAGGCTCTTGGTCCATCACCGTGGATGAGAAATGTCCATCTCTAGCAGTGGAAGACGCGGTCTTGGTAGGCGCTCCGTCATGGTGGAGGACGGTGGTGATGGATGGGGAGGAGGACGACGACGATGGATGGGGTGGCGGACGATAGAGGCTGGTGTGGGGATGGTGTTCTAGCGCGGACGGTATATGAATGAGAAAATGGAGGGAGAGGTACGGGGAACCAAGTTTTTGGGACGCGCATGTCTGAAATATGGGAAAGTTATGAACTTAGCCCCCGTTTAAAATGGATGTCCCGTCGGTTGGGGTTAGGACGGTAATCTCGCATCTCGCCAATATTTGCCCAGAGTGATTTTGGGCGAGGAGAGGGTGTTTTGGCGCCCATGGTTGGCACTCACGGTGTATGAACGGGGCTGACAGGTAGGGCGGTTGTGTCACGTCTGAGTGAAGTTACAAACCTACCCCTATTGAAAATATTTGCCTACATCTATTTCGGCCGAGTCGAGGTTGTTTTGCCACCCACCGTGTATGAATGGGGAAATGGAGGGAGAAACGGAGGTCTTTCGGAAGAGCTTGAATAAAATGTGTTGTGCTGCCCATGTTTGGCGCCCACCGTGTCGGAATGGGCTCAGAGGTGGTCGTGTCACGTCTAATTAAAGTTACTAACCTACCCCTATTGAGAGTAGTGGAAATCGGGCCGACGGATTGTCAGTGTAAGGGGTAGATGGTAATTTCCATCTCCCAAACACTTGGCTTCGGGCAGCTGACATGGGAGTGGAGATTTTGCCGCTTCTTTCGAATTTTTGGACAATAAGCATCCACGTTTACCCAGGCAACTAAATCCGAATCCATTTTGTATTCCTATACGAATCTTTATAAATCATTCTATGTGTTTTTATATATCTTCAAAAGCACGACAAAGATGTATTCCACTGTCATATATGAATATGATTTACAAATGCCGATACTTGAATTCAGAAGCTAGAACCCAGTTTCAGGTGAATTCGAATATTTGGAACACTTTATGTACAACTCAAATGTCACAGGCGGCATAATGTGTACTCCCATTTAGACATATACACAAGCGATGTATCAAGATTCAAATATGAGTCAAACAACCAAGAATGTACAAAACTAACAGACATATAAACACCTATAGATATGGATCAATAATATCAATTAACATACATAAGCCAGTTCGCTGTATTTTTTTGCTAGAAGAGCATCCTTTTTTAGCGAAGCTAGTACAACATCTTGGCCATTTCCAATGCGTGCCACTTATGGTCCATCTATACTACTATTATTGTTGAATGCACATTCAGGCCGATTGGCATTTTTGTAGGTCTGGCACAGCAATCCAAATGAAATGTCCCCAAGTCTTCTCAATTAATACAGATTTGTGCTCAAATAAAATTACAAACCAAAAAACAAAAAACAGTTATTACATGATCTCTAAAGCAAATGGTTTGATCGGTTACATGAACAAACAACACAAAGGTTATTCAACGGTGGAAAGAACATTTCACTATGATTTACCAAGTGGGAATTTAATTTCCTTTTTTTCTTCAGGACCTTAACAATGCGGTCAGTCTCAGCTTGCTTCATTTTGAAATCCACCAAATATTTAATGGTTGTCTTGAGTACTTCTTGTGATTGTGTTGTTTGCTTCCTCAACATGTCAACTTCATCTCTAAGTGCAGAAGCGGAATATCTTTCTACCACTAGTTTAACCTCTAGAGCATCAGCAGTTGGCGATTCATGATGCATGATTGGGTCGGTGCCACTGTTCTGGGATGATACAACGTCCATGAGGACCTCGCTCTTTGATCTTGGGCTAACCTGTTTTTCCATTAAAGTTTTGATTGGATTCCAAAAAGTTGAAGTTAGCAAAACATCTCAACTAGGAGTTATAACAGCAAACCAGTTAAACAAACAAGGAATTAAAGAGTTTCAATTGGATGTTGAAAAGTAGTTATTAACATCATTATAACCAGTTGTTGCAGCAGCAAAGCAGTTAAACAAACAAGTTTTGCAAAAGGTACCTGTTGTAGCATTGGAGTTTCTCTTCGATCCTAAAAAGTTGAGTAGCTAGTAACGTGATTAGAGCAACCGGTTGCAGCAGCAAAGCAGTTAAACAAACATGTTTTGCAAAAGGAACCTGTTGTGGCATTGGAGTTTCTCTTGGATCCTGAAAAGTTGAGCAGTCAGTAACTGGATTAGAGCAATGTCGGAGTAATGGGCCACGGGTAGGCTAACCCGAGTCCCTGAACCTTTCAAGACATTGGGGCTGGCTGCGCCCCTCAAGGCATCAAGATGAAGCGCCGCCTTCTGATGGCCGGCTGGACGAACGGCCGGCTGCCAGAAGGCGGCCGAGTTCCATAGGACGGCATCACGACAGGCCGACTCTTAGTGGGCGGCCTCCAGAGAGGCTGGCCCCTAGCAGTCGGCCCGTGGCGCCATCAAAGTCTGCGCCCTCATAAGGAAGACGAGACAGGGTGTGGCTACAGCGTAGCCCGTCCCCCCGAATCTAGGGCTGGGCATGGCCACAGTGCCCCATACAGGCGGAGATCTCCGCACGACGCGGCACTATTGCCAATCCCCCCAGGATGTCACTCCTGACAGGCGGAGTCCTGTTCCCACAACGGCCTGTCGTTATGGCTTGCAGGCGGCGGGCCCTACCAGGAAGTGAGAGCCCTGAAGACGGAAGAAGCCAGACCAGCCGGCCCTGAGGGAAGCGGGCTTCCAGCTGGTGGCCTATCCCTCCCTCGGGCCCCTTGCGCCATCAACCAGATGAGACACCGTGTGTCTACAGTGATCGCCCACTAGGCGGCGGGACTGTAGCCACGCTCCCCCGACCAAGTCTGCGTCATTAGCATCACGGCTACAGTGATCAGCGGCCGACAAGACCCACGAGCGGCGGGAGCGGCCTGTCGGCTCCGTACCAGACCAGGCGGTGGGCCCCAGCAGCCATCGGAGAAGCCGGCGACCAGAGACACTGACAGCCGGGTCCTACACCCGGCAGATTACCAATATACCCCTGGGGGGTAGGCCTATATAAACCCCCCAGGGCACCCATGCAAACGGTTCCAATCTTTTAGCACTAGACTCGCACCTAGGGGAGGAGAAAAGCTAGCCTTGCCTTCTTCTACCTCTAGCATACAGCTCAGGGAGCACCATTGTACCACTAGTGCCTTAGTGATCATGCGGAGACCCCGCAGAGCAGGTCTAGGGGTGCTATCTCCACGGAGAGCCCCGAACCTGGGTAAAGTTCACTGGCGTATGTGTCTACGCCTAATCACGCTTCCAGGCACCGGCGACGTTCTACTCGCTCCCACCATGATAAGCCATCCATTGGCATATGTCTCACCCAACCCCCGGAGACCTGCTCTGGACGGGAACTTTGTTCCTCCCTGGCGAGCGCAACCAGCCTGGCACGCCAGACGACATCTGCACCGACGCGCTGCACGGCGCGGAGGTTTCCTGCGCGGCCAGCTGCCTCGCCGATCTTGTTGGTGAGATTCGCCTTTCCGACGAGCCCGCGTCCGATGCGGGCACCGATGGCCCCGAGAGCCGCCTCGTGAGCCTCCTCGATCAGCTCCACGTCACCGGCGAGCCTGCCGCCGACTTGGAGTTGGTTGGCTCCACCGACCCGATGTTGGTCGATTCTAACACAGCGTCGCTTGACGCGTTCCCCAGCAACTTACGATGAGCCACGTCCTCGTGCGGACAGCAGCGGCAGCACCGTCACGGAGGTGCTCGTCATCAACCACGGCGAGCACTCTGGTGGAGGTGGCCAGGATCCTTTGCAGGCGGCTATGCAAGACCTGGCTGCGCCTATCCCGGAAGACACCGATGCTGAGACGCTGGAAGCACGCCGCGTCCAGCTCGTCGAGAGCGCCAACAGGCTGGCCAGCATGAGACGCCTTTCGGAGGCCTACCAGCGTTAAATGGACCGTGCCGTCGGTGGCTCGCCGGCTCCTGGTGGGCCTAGCCGCATTGGCTTCGTCTGGCAGCGTGGCGCGACCATCGCCAGCATGTTCGGGACAGATCGTCCCATCTACGCCACGCCTGCGGAGAACATACGGGCTGCCCAGGCGGCAGCAGACGAGCAAGACAAGCTCGAGGGCGACGAGCGTTGCCACATGACGGAGCGAGTTCAACAGCTCCTCGACGCGGCTGCTGAGCAGCAAGATGCCGGGTGCCGCACTGAAGCGCCCAACTGGTGAAGCGATGATCCGCCTCCTCGACGAGATCAAGACACGACATCCCAGACGCCGACTGGTGGCGTCCGCGACAGGAGAGACAAGGAGTCGGCTGCCAGCCGCAGCCAGACTCACATCACCATCGAGCGCGACCAAGATGGCCGCCGAAGAGCAGTGCGGCGGCGAGACGACTGTCCGCCTCCTCCTCCCCGAGGAGAGGCGCATTTCCCCGCCGCCTGTTGATCACCCATCACTCGGTGAACGCCTTGGTCGCTGAGAAGGAATCGGAGAAAACGATGCCCGCCACCGGATCGATCGCCTCAATCGATCCCTGGCACTAGAAGAGGAAGATGAGCTGGGTCCGCCTTGTTTTGGCCCCCGCATCCGAGATGAGCCCTTCCCCAAAGGATTTACTCTCCCGAGAGACACCCCCAAGTACACCGGCTCGTCGACTACTCCACAGCCGTCAGCATTGCCAACGGCAACAAGCGCGTTGCCGTGAAGTACGTCCCGCTCAGGCTCCACGGCACGGCCCGGACGTGGCTGAACAACCTGAAGCCCCGCAGCATCAACAGCTGGGTTGATTTCACTGATGCATTCATCTGCAACTTCACCAGCACGTACAAACGGCCGCCCAAGCCTCGCCAGCTCTCCTTGTGCATCCAAGGCCCCAACGAGTCGACTCGCGACTATCTGACGTGCTGGGCCGAGTTGCGCAACTCGTGTGAGGGTGTCCACGAGGTATAGGCCCTTGAGTACTTCACTGTCGGGTGCCGAGAGGGCACCCTCCTCAAGCACAAGCTTCTCTGTGACGAGCCGGCGCCCCTCGACGAACTGCTAATCATAGCTAACAAGTACGCCACGGCCGACTCCTCCATGAAGGTGGAGATTCAAGTCAACGTGTCGGGCAAGGTGGCCCCTCAAGCTCCTCGGACCCCGGCTGGTGACCCCAGTCGGCAACATCAACTGAACGACAACAAGCGCAAGGCCATGCAGCCGGCTTCCACGAGCCGGCAGGTGGCGACAGTTGAAGATCAACAGCCAGAAGGGCAGCCTCCTCCCAAGCGCTAGAAGGGTGGCAAGCCCAACTGGCTGCCCGCTTTTTCGTACGAGAGACTCTTGATGCACCTTGCAAGTTCCATAGCGGTGCGAAGCCGTCCAATCACACCACTCGGAAGTGCCACTTGCTCACCAGGATCGCTAAGGGCGACGGACTCCAGCCTCCTCCGCCAGCCGGCCCGCCTCCTCCTCCTCCTTAGCAGCCGACGGCTCAGCCAGTCGGCGCCATACAAGATGATTATCCCAAGGAGCATGGGGCCCATGTCATGTTCACCAGCATGGCCGACGACAGGCGCAACAGACGGCAACAACAACTAGAAGTAAATGCAGTAGCATCAGAGACCCCCGAGTTCATGCATTGGTCTGAGAAGCCCATCAGCTGGAGCAGAGCTGACCACCCGGAGGTGATGCCAAATCCCGGCTCTTATGCCCTAGTATTGGATGCCACGTTTGCCACAGAGAGGCGAGCTGCTCGCTTGTCCCGAGTTCTGATAGATGGCGGCAGCAGCATCAACATTCTGTACAAAAATACCATGGAGAAGTTGGGAATCAAGCAGAGACATCTTCAGCCCAACCGGACTGTTTTCCATAGCATAGTTCCAGGCCTTTCCTACTCACCAATCGACAAGACTCAGATAGATGTCCTCTTCAGCGACAAAAATCATTTCCGCCGAGAGCCAGTCTGGTTTGAGGTGGTGGACCTTGAGAGCCCTTATCATGCATTACTTGGCCGGCCTGCCCTGGCCAAGTTCATGGCGGTTCCCCACTATGCTTACCTAAAGATGAAGATGCTGAGCTCTAAGGGAATCTTGACCATAGCAGGAGACTACAAGAAGTCATCTGCCTGCACTGTAGAGAGCACCCGGTTGGCTGAGTCACTCGTGATCGCAGCTGAGAAGCGGCTCCTTGACCAGCTTGTGGCAATGGCAGGCAAGCAGCCGGAAATGTCACCCAACCCCAAGGAGTCGAAAGCCGAGGGCTCGTTCAAGCCGGCCAAAGAAACAAAGAAGATACCCTTGGACCCGGAGCACCCAGAGAGGTACGCTGTCATTGGTGCAAACTTTGATAGCAAATAGGAAGGCGAGCTCGTCGATTTCCTCTGTGAGAATCGAGACATCTTCGCATGGTTCCCCAAGGACATGCCGGGTGTTCCGATGGAATTCACTGAGCACAAGCTACATGTCCGATTTGATGCCAAGCCAGTCAGGCAGCCCTTGCGCCACCTGTCAGAAGAGAAGAGAAGAGTTGTTGGAGAAGAGATAGCACGGCTTCTAGCAGCCGGCTTCATCATCAAAGTGTTCTTTCCAGAGTGGTTAGACAACCCGGTCCTAGTGCTGAAGAAGAACAAGCAGTGGCGCATGTGTATAGATTATACCAGCCTCAACAAAGCATGCCCCAAAGACCCATTTGCTCTGCCAAGAATCGACCAAGTGAAGCATTCATCCGCAACTTCACCAGCACGTACAAACGGCCGCCCAAGCCTCGCTACCTCTCCTTGTGCATCCAAGGCCCCAACGAGTCAACTCGTGACTATCTTACACGCTGGTCCGAGTTGTGCAACTCGTGCGAGGGTGTCCACGAGGTACAGGCCATCGAGTACTTCACTGCCGGGTGCCGAGAGGGAACCCTCCTCAAGCACAAGCTTCTCTGCGATGAGCTGGCGACCCTCGACGAACTGCTAATCATAGCAGACAAGTACGCCATGGCCGACTCCTCCATGAAGGCGGAGACTCATCTGCTTGTCGCAGTGGACAAGTTCACCAAGTGGATAGAAGCAACCAATCAAGAAGCTGAATGGTCCGACTGCTATGACTTTCATCTCCGACATCACCATCCGGTATGGCATACCACACAGCATCATCACCGACAACGGCAAAAACTTTGCCAAAGGCGCATTGGCCCATTTCTGCGCAACACAGGGCATCCGACTGGACTTAGCGTTTGTGGCCCATCTGCAGTCAAACGGCCAAGTGGAGCGAGCAAACGGCCTCATTTTGTCCGGCATCAAGCCCCGACTGGTCGAGCCTCTGGAGCGTTCGGCCGGCTGCTGGCTCGACGATCTGCTGGCCGTCCTCTGGAGTCTGCGCACAACCCCAAACAAGTCAACCGACTTCACTCCTTTCTTCCTCGTCTACGGTGCTGAAGCTGTCATCCCGACAGACATAGAATTCGACTCCCCTCGAGTCACCATGTACACCGAAGAGGAGGGCAAAGAAGCACAAGAATACGGCGTCGATCTGCTGGAAGAGGGCCGGCTGTTGGCACTCAGCCGGTCCAGCATCTACCAGCAGAGCCTGTGCCGATACTACAATCGGAAGGTCAAGCCGAGATCCTTCCAAATGGGAGACCTCGTGCTCTGGTTGATCCAGCGAACAGCCGGTCAGGACAAGCTCTCAGCGCCTTGGGAAGGCCCCTTCATCATTAGCAAGGTGTTGGGCAAGACTCCTACTACCTGATCGACACTCAGAAGCCTCGAGCGCGCAAGAGGGATGACTCCGGCAAGGAGACGGAGCGACCATGGAACGCGAATCTCCTTCGAAGGTTTTACAGTTAAAGCAGTATGTACCACGCCAACTTTTGTATTAAGTACGAAGACTCCGGGTCCCCCGAGAAGAGCTCGGGGACTGCCCTCTTTTATCTATACGATAAGTATTACGCCTGTCATTTGTGTTATCCCATTAGTCCGTCTGGCACCGGGTTCGACCAGTCGACCCAGTGACTTGCCGCTTTGTACTATGAAATGCTTCCTGCAGCCGGACAAGTAATGTGTTGGCACTTAAGCTTTCTCCTGCCAGAAGCCACAGCTCGCAGAGCGGCTGTTCAGTCGGTAGGAGCTAAGGCGAAAAGGGTGTCTGCATGAAAAATAACTAAGGACCTAAAGCATACACATAGTCCAAGCCGGCTTCTCGCCTCACCGACCGACTGTCGAGTAGCCGGCCGGCTGGCTTCTACCTAACTTGCTAGAAAACTCTAGTTGGCTAAGTACTTGCCTTCTCGAAAGTGGCTAAGTACTTGACCTAGCCATAGTCCGTAGAGCGGTTGTTCGGCTGGTAAGACGGCAACCAAGGGAAGGCGGCAAAGGAAAAAAGCCAAAAGAGCAGAAAGCAAGGAAGGATAGAATTCGGCTGAGATATTTACACATCAAAATGCCCTTGGCAAACATCCAACAGAAGTTTGAAATACACCCCGTGGGTGGAATTTTGCAAAATTAACAAAGTTTGTCGAGACCGATAAGCAGGAAGAAACAAAGGTAAAATGGCAGCCTAGGAACCAGCAGATGGAGTCAGCGGAATGGTGGAGTCGGTGGTGCCGGCTGGTTGGGCGACCGGCTGGTCGGTCTCCGCAGCAAAGCCAGCTGGCCCGCTCGCTCGAGGCGGCTCGTTCTTTGGAGGCACGGTCAAGTTGAGGCTGGCCGTACGCTCCGACCTCTGGTGCCTCCTCTTCACCTTCCCCCTCCTCTTCGTCTTCTCCCTCATCGCTGGAGTCAATCACCATGGTCGAGTCCTCGCCATCCTCCGGGTTCAGCCCAAACCACTTCGGTAGCGCCTCGGCACCGTTCTCGGCCAACTCTGGGACGAAGATGCTGGTGTTGGTGTACTCGGCCATTGCCGCCGCTCGCTTGACAAGATCATCCTCCACCGCCACCAGCTCCTCCTGGGCTTCAAGTCGAAACATGGTCAACTGGGCTAGATCTAGCCCAGGGTACCACGCCTTGACGAACTCCAAGGCCCGACATGCTCCAGCCCGGGCCAAGGAGCCCTTCCACGCCTCAAGGTGGCCGGCCGCCACCTCCAGCCAGTCGGCAGTCCAGCTGGGTGTGCGCGGAGCCGGCATGTCTGGCCATAGGGCGGCGATCACCTGGGCGCCGACACGCTGAAGGGGGCGCAACATCCGATGAGCCGGCCGAAGACGAGCCTGGATGCTGAGAAGTTGCTCGCCAAAAGTGCGGGGCGCGTCGGCAGCGATCTGCTCGCCTTCTGCCCTCCGTCCTTCGTGATCAGCCTCGATAGCCTGGTTGGCAGCACCAGAGTGACCCGGGAAGAAGTCTCCTCGGACAAAAAAGCAAAGAATTAGATCAGAAACAAGAAGTCGGCTTGATCAGAGGCCGGCAGTTTGAAGAAAGTGTAAAGAAGGCAGCTTACCGTCGACCATGTCTTCAACCTCGACTTGTTGGTCCAGGCGGAGCGGTCGGTCGCGAACTCAGCAGGGAGGGCGGTCTCCTTGTCCTTTGCCTCCTTCTTGGTCTTCTTGAGAAGCTCCGCCTGCTCCGCGAGCTGAGTGACCAGCCGGTCATGCTCCTCGGCCAGCTTGTTGCAGTCTGCCTCCTTGGCGCGTAGCGCAGTGTTGGCTTCTCCCAGCTGCTGCTGCAGGGTGGCGTTGGCTTCTGCAAGAGAAGAAGAAGGAAGAGACATCAATGATCAGCAAAGAAAGATGAAGTCGCCAGGAAGATCCGTCCCGACTGCTCAGTTGTAGGCCCGAATCTCGGGGACTACAGCCCGCGGGTGCGCCAGCGCGCGCCCGCTGAGAAAGAAGAAGACTTACTCCGGATCTCCGACAAGTCGACGGCACGTTGATCCAACTCCTGGACTTTGGAGTTGAAGGCGGCCGCACGGAGGTTATGATAGTCCTGCAACAAAGATATTAGTACTCGAAGCTTGCTAATTAAAGTTCCGAGCCGCCTGCTCAGCAGCCGGCCCGAACTCGGGGTCTACACCCAGTGGGTGCGCTGGCGTGCCCCCACGAAGCGATACAAGAATTAAAAAACAAAGAAGCAAGACGCATGCCCGGATGGCCTCTCACGATTCCAGGTACGCCTTGTTGCAGTGCTTGAGAGCATCTGCCTCAGCGCGGAGTTTGGCTTGAACGTCCAGGATCGCCTTGTTCAGAGGGCCCGTCCCGCCTCCCCGCACCCACCCAGTGGGCGCGGCGCTGGTCGCCTCGGCGTCTAGGATCGAAGAGCTGGAAGCGCAGGTCTCCAGCGGGCGTGGCGCCGAGGCCGCCTTCGCGATCTGGCGACGTAAGGGTGTGCGGACCCCGGGAGTCGGGCCTGTCACCATCTCGTCTCCGGCTGGTGGTGCCGGCGGTGTCGGATCACGGGTTCCGGCAGACCCTTAAGGTTCGAACTCTGGGGTGCACGCGGAGATCCAACCCTCCACCGTCTCGTACCTCGCCGAATCACAAGGATCTAAACTACTAACAAAAACAACACAAGAGACGCAAGATTTATACTAGTTCGGGCCACCGTTGTGGTGTAAAACCCTACTCTAGTTTGTGGTGTGTGGATTGCCTCTGGGGGCGACGAAGAACAGTACAGGGAAGAATAGCCTCGCGAGGGTCTGTTCTTGGTGGGTGTGATGAACTGCTAAGTGGTGCCCCGTTGCTCTAGCTTGAGGAACGGGTTTCTCTCTCTCCCTGGATTCCGACTGCTCGATCCGATCCTCCTTTCTGAGTGCGGCTACCCCTATTTGTAAGCGAAGGCCCTGGGCCTCTTCCCCAAATATTGAGCGGGAAGGGCGCCAACAATTGGCCGTTTGAAGGGGAACATCGGGTACACTTATCCTGACTAAAGTTGGTCCTCGCTTTGCCAAAGGCTCTGGTGATGGCCTTTGCTTGAGCTCCACGATGACTGCAGTCCAGCCGTTGGGGCTGGTCGTGGTCGGGGTGCACCAAACCGGATGCCTTTGCCTGATGCCCTTGCCTGCGCTTGCCCCCTTTGCACCAAAGAGGAAAGGAGGACGCTGCGCGGGCTGGCGCCCGGCTGGCGCCCTTGGTCGTCATGGCTTACGTCACGGGCACCTCGCAAGGCACCCCGCCCTGAACTCTCCGCCTCCTCGTGAGCCAGCCTGACGAGGTCGTGCCTGAGGAAGCTCTTGGTCGTCCGACCCGCGAGGCTTGGCCCCTCGCGAGGGTCTTGAGCTTGTGTTGGTGAGCATGGGCCGTCCTGGGCCTCCTTTGAGCCACGCCCTTGAGCGCGAGCAGCAAGTCTAGGGACCCCCGTTCCCGGAATGCCGGCGGAGGCGAAAGGGCAAATCTGCGTCGTGGGCCCCTAACAGCCCTGCGGCCTTGGGCGCCAGCGTGGCGGTTTGATTGGGCGTGGGCGCACCGCCTCGCCCACGACGCCTTAGTAATTGCGGATTCGGCGAGTCCTTGCATGCGAGTTGGGCATGATGGTGGTGATCGTGGAGGCTGACGGTTGGCCTCCGCCAGCTATAAAGTCTGAGCAGCCTTGCGCCCTTCCAGTCTATCCTTTCTTGTTTATCCTTCTTCTCCATGGCTCCACCAAGGAAGTTCTCGGCTGCATAGAAGGGGAAGGGCCGCCAGGTCGAATCTTCCTCTCCTCCGCCTAAGCGTGGTCTCCCGCGGACGTGAAGGAGGCTCTCAACGTGGCGACGAGCGGCTGGCCATGGTTGGAGGGCGTGCCCCGGCCGCTCGCCCCCCGAGGCCGTGCCTCCACGCTGCTGAAGCCCTGCCGGAGTTCTTGGTGAGGTTAGAGGAGCCGCTCAGCGTCCGGCTTCAGCTCCCGTGCTTCCTCCTGGGTGAGCTCCCAGATGGGCCCTGAGTGGCCTCTGGCTCCAGGCGGGCAAGCTGTTGCAGCCCGGGCCGTGGGCTTCTCTGGAGGTCTCTCTGCGAGAACTTGTTCTGGCCCTTGGTGGCAGAGCGTTCAGCAGCGTCTTGGCGTGGCCTCGCCGCCGGTGCTCCCTGCACTTCAAGTATGATGGCGACACCACCCTCTCGTGAGGGTGTTTGGGGAAAAGACGGCCGCAGGGGTGCTGCCACGAGGCGGCGACCGCGGTCGGGGACTCAGCCCCAGCGCGGGCGGAGGGGGCGGCGCGCGGGCGGCTGGCGATGCCCGTGACTCCCCACGCTTTACCAGCTCTTCTTCGGGTGGCGATTCTTCCAGCGGCGCAGCCAGCCCCCACGCCGCCCGCGCTGCTTGGGGGTGGCGGCGGATCCACTCGTCCTGCGCCTCGGTGAAGCGCGAGGTGGAGTCCGGCGAAGCTCGAGCGGCTCGGGCCTCCCGAGAGAGCGGCCGCGGGTGTGCTTCACCTGCTTCATCCTTTTCTTTCCTTTTCTCCTGCGCAAAAAAGGAACAATGTTCGCCCGATGGCGTGTTTAGAACAACGCCGTTAATTAATGTCTTGCTTTTGTTATCCCATTCTGTTCCCTTCAGCCGTGCGCTCATTTGCAAGCGGACCCGATCGTGGCGGCGTGGGCGGCCGACCCTGGCCCGTGTTCGCGTTGTCTTGCCCGTGAGGCATGGTCGAGGGGTGCTCGGCCGTGGACCGTGGCCGTGAAACTTGAGCGATAGGGGTAGGAACACCGCGGGGCTCCGAGGCTTCGCCTCGCGAGCCCAGCGTAAACTCAAAGGCGGGAGGCGAAAGAGATCGAAGAACCACGGACCAAAACGGGGCGATAGTTTTGATAAAAACTTCTAATGGGAAATAACTAGTCAACTGCAGAAAGCAAATGGAAAAGCCGCGTCCGGCACCTAGTCTAGTCTTGGACGTCTTCTCACCAGCGGAGCTAAGTCACGCTCTTTGGGCGTAGGAGGGTGCCCAGGGCTGAGGCGGCACCCCTGAGACTCGAGGCGTGTACTGCCCCACTCATTATTACGTGAGAGTGTCACGGGGTGGCGAGATTCACACGACCTTGGGCCTTCTTCACATGCTCGGGCCTTTCTTACGGTAAGCAAGCTTCACGGGCGTTCGCCCTCTTCCACGAGCTCTGGGCCTTTCCCAAGAGGTGAGCTTCACAGGCGTCGCCTTCTTCACGAGCTCGGGCCTTTTCCAAAAGGATGAACTTCACGGGCATTCGCCTTCTTCACGAGCTCTGGGCCTTTTCCGGAAAGATCGCTTCACGGGCATTTGCCTTCTTCACAGACTCGGGCCTTTTCCAAAAGGATGAACTTCCACGGGCATTCGCCTCCTTCACGAGCTCTGGGCCTTTTCGGAAAAGATGCGCTTCACGGGCATTCGCCTTCTTCCACGAGCTCTAGGCCTTTTCCAAAAGATGCGCTTCCACGGGCATTCGCCTTCTTCACGAGCTTTGGGCCTTTTCCGGAAGATGCGCTTCCACGGGCATTCGCCTTCTTCACGAGCTCTGGGCCTTTCAGGTAGAACCTCCGGAGGTGCTGGATGTTCCACGCGTTTTGCAGGTACTCCCTCTTGCGTCTCCAAGCGCACGCGGGCGAACTGGAAACATGAACAACCTTGAATGGGCCCTCCCACATGGGAGAGAGCTTATGCAGTCCCTCCCTAGAGAGGACCCGTCGGAGCACGAGGTCTCCTACCTCGAGAGTTCTGGGGTGGATGTTGTGGCAGTGGTATCGCCAGAGTGCCTGCTGGTACCTTGCCGCTCGCAGAGCAGCTTCCCGACGGTGCTCCTCCCCCAGCACGAGAGTCGTCCCCTGCATGGCGCCCTGCTGCGTTTCATCGAACGCAAGGACCCGCGCGGTTCGACGCTTGACCTCGTGAGGGAGGACCGCTTCGGTTCCGTAGACCAGGAAGAAGGGGGTCTCTCCAGTCGGCTTGGTTGCAGTTGTGCGGATGGACCACAACATGGAGGGGAGCTCGTCGTACCAGCCTCTGCCGCAGGTTTCCAGCTTCTTCTTGAACGTCCTGGTCTTGAGGCCTCTCAGGACCTCTGCATTGGCCCAGTCGGCCTGTCCATTGCTGCGGGTGCGCCGCGAGCGTGGCATATCTGCGTTCAAGGTTAAGCGCGATGCGTTTTAAAGGATTCTTGGTGAACTGCGAACCGTTGTCGGTGATGATGCGGTTCGGCACTCCGAACCGGCTCACGATGCCCTTGATGAACTTGAAAGCAGAACCAGCGGGGATGGCATGGACGGCCTCGACTTCGGCCCACTTGGTGAATTTGTCCACGTCGACGTAGAGGTAGCAATAGCCCCCTGGCGCCCGAGGGAAAGGGCCCAGAATGTCCAGCCCCCAGACCGCGAATGGCCAAGTGAGGGGAATGGCTTGCAGGCCTCCTGCTGGCTGGTGGATCTGCTTGGCATGGAATTGGAAAGCCTCGCAAGCCTTCACGAGGTCGATGGCATCATTGAGCGCGGTGGGCCAATAGAAACCACTGCGAAACGCCTTCCCGACAAGGGCCCGTGATGATGAATGGTGGCCACAATCTCCGCCATGTATATCTGCCAACAATTCCTTCCCCTGTTCCCTGGTGACACAGCGTAGGGATACGTCGTTTGGTCATCTCCGGTAAAGCTCTCCATCCATGATGATGTATGCCGTGGCTTGCCGCGCCACACGCTCTGCTTCCTCCTCCTGGTGATGTTGGGGATGAAGGGCTGTTGATGTAGCAGACTCGGTGGGCTGCGGGAGCCGATCCTCACGAGCCCCCAGGCTCGGGGGCCTCGGGAGGCTCTGGAGGCGCTGGCGGCCCCTCACGGGCCATCTCCATCTCCTTGAGGCTGCAGGCGTGCGACCTCATGAGCCTCCAGGATGGTCCTCATGAGGCAGCTGGTGTCTGACAGCAGCGTTTGGCGAGCCATAAGGCATGCGTCACGTGGTTAATGGGCGGGCCCTGCAAGCGTCCCACTTGCGAGGGCAGAGGCACTCTTGAGATGCAGCTCGGTTGAGCCACAGTGCGTCGTCTGCAGACGCGCAGCCCACCATCCTCGCTTTGAATGGGGGCCACACAGGGGCGGCGGCTGCCCCTCATTACCCTTGACTCCTGTAGCTCTGAATGGCCTTCTTGATGAACTCTTGAGGTTCTGTTCTCCGGTCTTCCTCACCTTGCGGAAGCGTGCTTCAAAACACGCCTCCACGTGGTGCCCAAGCGCCTCCCTCGAGACCTTGGCGAGGTCGGTGGCCCTCCAGGGGAGAGCCCCTGAGCCCTGCCCGAGGAGGGCGCCGGGCGCGCCTTCCTATGCGATGGAAGGAGGTTCCCCTGGCCTGGCGCGGGCCCTGAGGGGCCTGTCTCTTGATGAGCCGGGCCGGCCGATGTCTTCTTCTTCTTGGGTGCTGCCTCGGGAGGCGTCCTACCGCTATAGTGCAGGTCTTCCGGCGTGATGCCTGAAAAGCTTCGCTCAAGGAGCCTGCTGCATCTCTCTCTTCACAGGGCACCGTGATGACCCCGCCGCTTCCTGGCATCTTGAGGATGTTGTAGCCATGGTGGGTCACGGCCATGAACTTGGCCAACGCTGGGTACCCGAGGATGGCGTTGTACGGTAGGCGAATGTGGGCGATGTCGAAGTCGATGAGCTCGGTGTGGTAGTTGTCGCGGGCCCCAAAGGTGACAGGAAGGCGGACCTGCCCGATCGGGACCGTGGAGCCGTCGGTGACTCCGGAGAAGGGCTTGGTTGGCTGAAGCTGACTGTAGGGCACTTGAAGATTGTTGAAGGTCTCCACGGACAGGACGTTGAGCCTTGCTCCGCCGTCGATGAGCGTCTTGGTGACCAGCACGTTGCTGATGATTGGGGAGCAAAGCATTGGGAGGACTCCGACCGTGGCTGCGCACTTGAGTTGATCCGCTGAGCTGAACGTGATGGCGCACGCCGACCACCTGAGAGGGCGCGTGGACTCGAGCTTGGGGAGGACTGCATTCACTTCACGGGCGAACTGCTCGAAGATGCTGTGGGAGGCTGGGGCTTGGGCTCCGCCCAGATGCTGACGATCAGCTGCGCTTCTGGAAGCCCCAGCCCCTCGTCTGATGATGGTCTTGATTCTCCTTGGTGGCGGCGGCGTGGAGGGAGGCCAGCGTTCCCTTGCGAGACGATCCTCACGAGGCTGATCCCTCCAGCCCCCTCGCGAGGTGGGTCTTGCCGATGGTCCTCGCGAGGTTGGTCGCGCCACCCTTGGCGCGGGCTGCGGTCTTCAGCGTCTGCATTTCTTCCTCCTCCTCGGCCGTAGCCCGGTCGCTGCACTCGAGCGTCTGCCGACCCTTCCTTCAGCGCCGCGGCCGGAGCTCTTGACATTCATTGGTGTTGTGGGTGTGGAGGTCGTGGTACACGCGATTACCTGCTGCCTTTGGAAGACTCGAGATGATCTCTGCCCGCTTGGTGTCCGGTTCGGCCGCGATCGGCAGCCCCTTGCGCTTCGTCCTTGGCCTTGGACTTCTTCTCTTCGGGATCCGCGGCAGGCAGCTCGAGGAGGGAGAGGCGCCCCTCCTCAGCCCTGGCGCACTTGGTCGCCAAGTTGAACAGCTCCAGGGAGGTGGACAGATCTTCATGCATCGCCAGCTCCTCCTTCATCTTGGTATCGCGCACGCCGTCGGAGAAGGCAGAGATGATGGCCTCCTCCGTCACCCTGGGGATCTTGAGGCACGCGTTGTTGAAGTGTTGGATGTGCTTTTGCAGGGTTTCCCCTGGCTGCTGCTTGATTCTGCGCATGTCGCTCACGGCGGGTGCCCGGTCGCGAGTACCTTGGAAGTTGGCGATGAAGCGGGTGCGCATCCCGACCCTGGAAGAGATCGTGCACAGGGCCGGATTCAGGAGCAGTGCGGGCTCCGTCCTTGAGCGCCATGGGAAACCAGTTCGCCATGACCCTTTCATCTCTGTTGGCGGCCTCGATGCCCAGCTTCGTGAGGCTGGAGGAACTCCGTAGGGTCTGCCGCGTGCCGTCGTAAATGGCGTGGGGTAGGTCTGGCTTGAACTTGGCGAGCCACGCGACGCCCGTAGCTCGATGGTGAAGGCGCGGCACACCGCCCGTGGCAGCAGGCCTCGGGCCTTGAAGAGCTTGGTCTTGCGAGCCTCCCTGCGCCCACAGTGAGGCAGCGCAGGTTCTTGACGTCTTGCGGGCGGGGGCGCCGGGCAGCTTCTTGTGGGCGAGAACTTCTTGGCAGCTCTGCTCTTGCCAGCGCCCGGCGCTGGCGGAAGCGGAGTTCCGCCAGGGCAGCGCGCCTTAGGGCCAGGGCGCCGTCTTGAGAGTAAGCGGTGGCGCCCAGGAGCTTCATCGCCCGTCTTGGCGGGTGCGGTCTGCCGAAAGCAGACGGCGCTGGGTCGCCTCCACTTGCCAGACGAGCTTCAGCGGCAGCGGTCGAGCCATTCTTCGTAGACGTCGTTGACGGGGCGGTAGCGCAGGAGTTCATTGGCCGCGATGAGTGCAGCTTGGGCCTCCATGGCTGCACGGGGCGCGCGCGACGAAGAACCAGCGGGGGTGAGCGAAGGCGTGGCGGTGCGGTCGTCCCGCCTCATGGACGGGTGCTGGGACGATGCTTTCTGCTCGTTCCCCCCCGGGCTGGTGGCGGCGTTGACAGCCGGAGAGAGGGAACGACGAGGGCGTCCGCCGGCGGGAGCTATGCTGAAGCGATGTGGGAAGCGAAGCGGCTCGGCGCTCGTAGCGAAACCCGGCAGGCGTCGAACATGATTGCGATGGTCGGGGAAGAACGGGGCGACGAAAGGCAGATTCCGGCGCACCCCTACCTGGCGTGCCAAATGTCAGACCACGGGTTCCGGCAGACCCTTAAGGTTCGAACTCTGGGGTGCGCTCCGAGATCCAACCCTCCACCATTTCGTACCTCGCCGAATCGCAGGGATCTAAACTACTAACAAGAACAACACAAGAGATGCAAGATTTATACTAGTTCGGGCCACCGTTGTGGTGTAATACCCTACTCTAGTTTGTGGTGTGTGGATTGCCTCAGGGGCGGCGAAGAAACGATCTGAGGGAAGAACAGCCTCGCGAGGGTCTGTTCTTGGTGGGTGTGATGAACTGCTAAGTGGTGCCCGTTGCTCTAGCTTTAGGAGCAGGTTTCTCTCTCTCCACAGATTCCATTGCTCGATCCGATCCTCCTTTACGAGTGCGGCTACCCCTATTTGTGGCGAAGGCCTGGGCCTCTTCCCAAAACTTGAGCGGGAAGGCGCCAACAATTGGCCGTTTTGAAGGGGAACAATGGTACACTTATCCTGACTAAAGTTGGTCCTCGCCTACCAAAGGCTCAGTGATGGCCTTTGCTTGGGCTCCACGATGATCGCATTCCAGCCGTTGGGGCTGGTCTTGGTCTTGTTGCACCGAAATGGATGCCTTTGCCTGATGCCCTTGCCTACGCTTGCCCCCTTTGCACCGAAGAGGAAAGGAGGACGGCTACTGTGGCTGGCCGGGCCGCGCCCTTGGTCGTCATGGCTTACGTCCACGGGCACCTCATGAAGCACCCGCCTTGAACTCTCCGCCTCCTCGTGAGCCAGCCTGTGAGGCCGTGCTGAGGAAGCTCTTGGTCGTCCGCCCTTGAGGCTCAGCCCTCGCGAGGGTCTTGAGCTTGTGTTGGTGAGGATGGGCTGTCCTGGGCCTCCTTTGAGCCACGCCGCAGGCCGCAGGCAGGCAAGTCTGGGGACCCCCGTTCCCAGAACACCGACAGGCGGGTCGACCGGCTGCTTGTCTCGCGCCTCCTCAGAAGGTGGTGGCGGGGGCACGATTACGTCCGGCATGGTGATGTCACTGCTGTCCCTCTCCATGATTGGGTGCTCGTCGCCAGCTCCCCCGGTCTGCACTACGAACTCCGGTGGTGGCGGCGCAGAGTTCAGGGGGGTGACAAATATCTCCGTCTGACGGTGTGCGGCTTCCTTGGCCTGCTTCTTCGCTGCGGTGGTGGCCTCGGCCTCCGCTAGCTTCTTCAAAGCGGAGGCCTCCGCCCTGTTCACCTCCGCCTTCTCCAGGCGGGCAGCTTCCTGCTCCTCGCGCGCCACCCGCGCGTTTCGCTCCGTCGCCTCCCGGAGGTCAGCGGTCGGATCGATTCGCCGGGTGGTGGTGGAAGTCTCCGCCGACCCCACAATGGAGGCGGCGGCCGGCTTCTCAAGAGAGACCGGGGCCCTAGATCAAGGGAAGCAAAGCGAACAAACTCAGACAAGATCAGCAAGGAAGGATAAAGTACGAGAGGAAGACAGTACTTACGCGGAAACCAGCTGCGGCTCCTTCACCGCCTTGCGGAAGCGGATGGCTTTCGCGGCCGCTTCACCCCGCTTGGTCGCCGCGGCCGAGCCCTTGGGCTTCTTCGGCCGGCTGCCGAACAGGCTCGGCGCGGCCCTGCGCTTTTGCGCACCACCTCGGGCTACCGGTGCGGCAGACGAGCTCGCGCCTTGCTGGTCGGACCCCGGCTGGCGGCGCGGTATGACTTCCCCCGGGTTGTCATCTGGCCACTTTTCGAGGCCGACACCGAGCCCTGAGCCGCCTGCTTCGCCGCCCCCTCCCTCGGCGTTGTCCTCCAAGGCCATTGTCGGTTTCAAAACCGGCGGATCTCGGGTAGGGGGTCCCGAACTGTACGTCTAAGGCAGATGGTAACAGGAGGCGGGGGACACAATGTTTACCCAGGTTCGGGCCCTCTCGATGGAGGTAATACCCTACTTCCTGCTTGATTGATCTTGATGATATAAGTATTACAAGGGTTGATCTACCATGAGATCGTAGAGGCTAAACCCTAGAATCTAGCCTATGATTATGATTGTTGTTGTCCTACGGACTAAACCCTCCGGTTTATATAGACACCGGAGGGGGCTATGGTTACATAGAGTCGGTTACAAGGGAGGAGATCTACATATCCGAATTGCCAAGCTTGCCTTCCAGGCAAAGGAGAGTCCCACCCGGACACAGGACGAAGTCTTCAATATTGTATCTTCATAGTCCAACAGTCCGGCCAAAGTATATATTCTGGTTGCCCGAGGACCCCTAATCCAGGACTCCCTCAGTAGCCCCTGAACCAGGCTTCAATGACGATGAGTCCGGCGCGCAGATTGTCTTCGGCATTGCAAGGCGGGTTCCTCCTCCGAACACTCCATAGGAGATTTTGAACACAAGGATCGTGTCCGGCTCTGCAAAACAAATTCCACATACCACCGTAGAGAGTATAATATTCAACAAATCTAATCTGCTGACAAATTCTATAGCGTGACATCACACTACCACCCGGTCATTATTCGAACCGTTTTTCTCAACGAGCTACTGCACATACTGCGAGGCAGTTTTCTTGGCACGTCTTGTCGAACCAGAGATCTTGTCCCCTTATCACGGGATTCTCATCAATACGGGTGTGGGTAACCCAACCGCGCCATCAATCACGACGCTCGGGGAATAAGCGAGTTTACCAGGCAAGTGGGGAGGCGCACAATTTCTACTGCCCTTATAAAGAGACAAGGATTCCTCTTTTTTACCCACGCCCTCTTCTTCCCCTGCCTACTCGTTCTTACGCACTCGAGCTCCAGCACCCAAGTTCTCATCTTCTTCGCAAAGCCATTCCAAACATGTCCGGAGCGGGGGGGAGTGGAGAAGGACATTATGAAGCTCCGGGAAGCCGGATACCTGGCCGCAGACATCACGCACCAGCTCCCAGACGCGGGATAGATCGTCCCTACTCCAGAACCCCATGAGAGGGTTGTATTCCTTACCCCACTTCGTCCGCGGGCTGGGATTTGCCCTCCACCCGTTCGTTCGTGGGCTCATGTTTTACTACGGGCTGGACTTCCATGATCTGGCCCCCAATTTCATCCTCAACATCTCGGCGTTTATAAATGGGTAATGCGAAACCTTCCTCCGCATCAAGCCCCACTTCGGCCTATGGCTGAAGACCTTCAACGTGAAACCAAAGGTGGTGGTCGGTCAGCAAGCGAAGTGTGGAGGCGCCATGGTGGGCAGAATGCCCAACATCACCTAGCTCGAAGGCTCCTATGTGGAGACCTTGAAGGGGTGGCAATCGGGGTGGTTCTACATCACTGAGCCGCGCGACACCAACTGGGTGGCGGCCCCCGAATTTCGATCCGGCATCCCCATGCGGCTCACCTCCTGCAAACAGAAGGGCCTATCCTAGGGTTCGTCGGTGGAGCTGACCGGACTACAGAACTGTGTCAAGAATATGATAAGCAAGAAAATCAAGCTTGTCAATGTGGTCCAGGTCATGCTCTTCCGTCGAATCCTCCCATGTCAAAGACGGGCATTCAATATGTGGGAGTTTGACCCGGCCGAGCACCAGACGTTGCGAGAGATCTTCGGCACGACACACAAAGACGTCTGGAAGGTGTTGTTCAAGGCCGCCGAGGTACCTCCTCCCCTTACTGAGGATCGCGGACTCAGCGCAAAGCACCCTGCCAATCCGGTAAGCTCTTTATATCTCATAAGATGTTCCTTTCCCCAGTATAATCATGTGAGGGATTTGATCCTCCACGCAATTTAACAGGACTAGGTCGTGACAGCGGGGCGGATTGATTGTCCGGCCCCACTGCCGGAAGATCCAGCAAGAGCTCTCCTAACGGAGATGCTGGTTCCGGCGCCCTATGAGGCGCCGGAGAAAAAGGCCAAGAAGAAGGCCGCGGGGACCAGGAAAGGTCTCCAGCGCAAGGTTGTATGGAACTCATCATCCGATAACACCGAAGTGCCCTCCTCCCACGAAAACGAGGAGGAGGAAGAGGGAAGTTCTCCCCCCCCCTAGCTGGGGGAGACAGGAAAAGGAAGGCCGCCCATCTGGGGAGGCCGAAGGGTCCAAGAAGGGAAGGACCTTCCTTCCGGACTACTCCACAACAGCCGCTTACAGGGACGAGGAGTGGTTGCCCAGGGACAAGCCCCTGGCGAAGTCGTAAGTATTCGGATACCATAATAGTTTTGGTATGTTTTGTTTCATCGCTTCTTGTCATGCCAAACATGATCATGCAGTCCCTCCAAAGCCCATATCGACGTATCCTCTTCGGATGGGTCTTTGGGCCAGTCGGCGATGAACAGCGATTCACACCCGACCGCCACCTCCCCCCGCCCTACGTACGACGTCGAGGTGTTGTCTCAAAGGGCACTGAACCAAGGGGAGATAGTCTTGGAGGCGCCCCAAGGCGATGATAACCCACAAGTATAGGGGATCAATTTTAGCCTCTTTCGATAAGTAAGAGTGTCGAACCCAACGAGGAGCTAAAGGTAGAACAAATATTCCCTCAAGTTCTATCGACCACCGATACAACTCTACGCTTAACGTTCGCTTTACCTAAAGCAAGTATGAAACTAGAAGTACTTTGTAGGTGTTTTCGGATAGGTTTGCAAGAATATAAAGAGCGCGAAAATAAAAGCTAGGGGCTGTTGTAAGTAAAGAAGCAATAAAGTAAGTATAGCGAGTGTGGAAAAGTGGTGGTAGGAGTTGTCAAATTGTCCCTTAAGCAATTGACTACCTTACTAGACTGATAGCAAGTTTTATGTGGGAGAGGCCACTGCAAGCATGTCATCCCTTACTTGGAATTCTATGCACTTATGATTGGAACTATTAGCAAGCATCTGCAACTACTAACGTTCATTAAGGTAAAACCCAACCATAGCATTAAGATATATTGGTCCCCTTCAATCCCGTATGCATCAATTTCTATGCTATGTTGAAGCTTACATCACTCTTGCCCTCCAATACATAGTCCTATCAACATACAACTAACCCTATGGTGTGATCCACGCGCGCGCTCATATGATGGGCACCAATGGACAACAACATAACCACAAGCAAATTAAATCAATCATAGCAATTCATCAACCACCGATAGGACAACGAAAATCTACTCACATCATAGGATGGCAATACATCATTGGATAATAATATGAAGCATAAAGCACCATGTTCAAGTAGAGGGTACAGCGGGTTGCGGGAGAGTGGACTGCTGTAGATAGAGGGGGGAAGGTGATGGAGATGTTGGTGAAAATGGCGGAGGTGTTGGTGTAGATCGCGGTGATGATGATGGCCCCGTGGCGTTCGGCGCCACGGAGCGAGGGGGAGAGAGCCCCCCTCCTTCTTCTTCTTCCTTGACCTTCTCCCTATATGGGAGAAGGGTTTCCCCTCTGGTCCATGGTCTCCACAGCGTGGGAGGGGCGAGAGCCCCTCCGAGATTGGATCTGTCTCTCTATCTCTCTCTGTTTCTGTGTTCTGATCTATTGCCCTTTCACCGTTTCGGGTATATATGGAGATCCGTAACTCCGATTGGACTGAAACCTTCACCATGTTTTTTTTAAAATTAGCTTTCTTGCGGCAAAATAAGAGCGTCAACCAACTTACAGGTGGGTCACGAGGGTCAGGGGCGCGCCCCTACCTCGTGCCCACCTCGAACACTGGTTCGAGTTGATTTTTCCTCCAGATTTTCCAAATATTCCAAAAAGTATCTGCGTCCGTTTTTATCCCTTTTGGACTCCGTTTGATATGGATATTCTGCGAAACCAAAAACATGCAACAGACAGGAACTGGCACTTGGCACTGGATGAATATGTTAGTCCCAAAAATAGTATAAAAAGTTGCCAAAAAGTATATGGAAATTGTAGAATATTGGCATGGAACAATAAAAAATTATAGATACGACGGAGACATATCAGCATCCCCAAGCTTAATTCCTGCTCATCCTCGAGTAGGTAAATGATAAAAAAGATAATTTCTGATGTGGAATGCTACCTAGCATAATCTTGATCATATGTCTAATCATGGCATGAATATTAAGACACGAGTGATTCAAAGCAATAGTCTATCCTTTGACGTTAAGACAATAATACTTCAAGCATACTAATAAAGCAATCATATCTTTTCAAAATAACATGGCCAAAGAAAGTTATCCCTACAAAATCATATAGTCTGGCTATGCTCCATCTTCACCGCACAAAATATTCAAATCATGCACAACCCCGATGGCAAGCCAAGCAATTGTTTCATACTTTTGATGTTCTCAAACCTTTTCAACTTTCACGCAATACATGAGCTTGAGCCATGGACATAGCACTATAGGTCGAATAGAATATGATGGTGGAGGTTGTGTGGAGAAGACAAAAAAAGGAGAAGATAGTCTCGCATCAACTAGGCGTATCAACAGGCTATGGAGATGCCCATCAATAGATATCAATGTGAGGAGTAGGGATTGCCATGCAACGGATGCACTAGAGCTATAAGTATATGAACACTCAAACTGAAACTAAGTGGGTGTGCATCCAACTTGCTTGCTCATGAAGACCTCGGGCGTTTGAGGAAGCCCATCATCGGAAGATACAAGCCAAGTTCTATAATGAAAATTCCCATTAGTATATGAAAGTGATAACTCAAGAGACTCTCTATATGAAGAACATGGTGCTACTCTGAAGCACAAGTGTGGTAAAAGGATAGTAACATTGCCCCTTCTCTCTTTTTCTCTCATTTTTTTTATTTTCTCTTTTTTTTCATTTTATTTATTTATCTTTTTGGTGGGCTTCTTTGGCCTCTTTTTTTTATTTGGGCTTCTTTGGCCTCTTTTATTTTCTTGTAAAGTCCAGAGTCTCATACCAACTTATGGGGGAATCATAGTCTCCATCATCCTTTCCTCACTGGGGAAATGCTCTAATAATGATGATCATCACACTTTTATTTACTTACAACTCGATATCTAGAACAAAGATATGACTCTATATGAATGCCTCCGACGGTGTGCCGGGATGTGCAATGATCTAGCGTAGCAATGACATCCAAAAACGGACAAGCCATGAAAACATCATGCTAGCTATCTTACGATCATGCAAAGCAATATGACAATGAATGCTCAAGTCATGTATATGATGATGATGATGGAATTTGCATGGCAATATATCTCGGAATGGCTATGGAAATGCCATGATAGGTAGGTATGGTGGCTGTTTTGAGGAAGATATAATGAGGCTTATGTGTGATAGAGCGTGTCGTATCACGGGTTTGGATGCACCGTGAAGTTTGCACCAACTCTCGAGGTGAGAAAGGGCAATGCACGGTACCGAAGAGGCTAGCAATGATGGAAGGGCGAGGGTGCGTATAATCCATGGACTCAACATTAGTCATAAAGAACTCACATACTTATTGCAAAAATCTATTAGTTATTTAAACAAATTACTACGCGCATGCTCCTAGGGGGATAGATTGGTAGGAAAAGACCATCGCTCGTCCCCGACCGTCACTCATAAGGAAGACAATCAATAAATAAATCATGCTCCGAGTTCATCACATAACGGTTCACCATACGTGCATGCTACGGGAATCATAAACTTTAACACAAGTATTTCTACAATCCACAACTACCCACTAGCATGACTCTAATATCACCATATTTATATCGCAAATCTATTGCAAGGAATCAAACATATCATATTCAGTGATCTACAAGTTTTATGTAGGATTTTATGACTAACCATGTGAATGACCAGTTCCTGTCATCTCTCTAAATAGATATAAGTGAAGCAGGAGAGTTTAAATCTTTCTACAAAAGATATGCCCACGCTCTAACAAATATAAGTGAAGCAAAAGAGCATTCTATAAATGGCAGTTGTCTAAGTGAAGAGAAACAGGCAATCCAAACTTCAAATGATATAAGTGAAGCACAAGAAGCATTCTATAAAGCCATACTCAAAAGATATAAGTGAAGTGCAAAGAGCATTCTATAAATCAACCAAGGACCATCTCATACCAGCATGGTGCAAAAAAGAAAAAGTGAAAACCTAATGCAAAAGACGCTCCAAGATTGCACATATCGCATGAACGAAACGAATCCGAAAACATACCGATATTTGTTGAAGAAAGAGGGGATGCCTTCCCAGCATCCCCAAGCTTAGACGCTTGAGTCTCCTTGAATATTTACTTGGGGTGCCTCGGGCATCCCCAAGCTTGAGCTCTTGCCTCTCTTCCTTCTTCTCACATCGAGACCTTCTCGATCATCAAACACTTCATCCACACAAAACTTGAACAGAAAACTCGGTAAGATCCGTTAGTATAATAAAGCAAATCAGTACTCTAAGTACTGTTGAAAACCAATTCATATTTTGTTTTTGCATTGTTTATACTGTAATATAAATTTTTCATGGCTTAATCCACTGATATAAATTGATAGTTTCATCAAAACAAGCAAACTATGCATCAAAACCAGAATCTGTCTAAAACAGAACAGTCTGTAATAATCTGAAGATTCACAATACTAATGATACTTGAAAACTTCTGCCAAAATTGTGAAAAATAAAAAATTTGTACAGTAAAACATTTCAAAAAGAATCAGAACCATTTGACGTCCCAGTAAAAAGTTACAATTCGCGCACTACAGCCAAAGTTTCTGTCCTGCACCACACAAACCAACAAGTATTGTAAACATCCTAAAGGCAAACCTTGGCACATTATTTTTATAATACAATGGAATTGTACAAGGGGATAATTATTTTTATTTAAAAGTTTCTGTAATCAAGATTCACAAAGTTTCTGTGAGCATGAACAAAGTTCAAGGCTAGCTCCCACTTCAACAATGCTCGTCTTTCTCACTTTCACTTTCCTTTTTGAAAAAGTTTTGGGTTCCCCTCTTTATTTTTGTTGTTTTTAAACTATATAAAAGCACTCAACAGAAATAAATGACTCTCTAAAACTTCCGGGTTTTCTCCCTGGCAGCGATTTATTTAAAGCCATTAAGCTAGGCATATAGTGCTCAAGTAGTGGATCCACCCGGATCCCAAGGTATATTAAAGCCAATTTTAATTAGCAATGATTTGTAATTTAGTAGTGAGCAAAAAGTAACATATATCATGTAATCACGAAGTCTAACTCTCTTCCTATGCATCGGCATGTCATAAAAGAACAATTCATGCACACCTAGTAAAGGCCAATGCATAGTATAAGCAGTTTCTTGCATTTTTATCGTGTTGGAAACATGGAGAGACGGAGATATAGTTCCTCTCTCATAATAATTGCCAGTAGGAGCAGAAAGCACGTGCATATTATATCTATCAAAATCATCATGTGTAGTAGTAAGAGGCAACCCATCAATATAATCCTTAATAAGTGCAAACTTCTCCGATATAGTATAATTCGGAGAATTCAAAAAGATAATAGGACTATCATGCGTGGGTGCAATAGCAACAATTTCATGTTTAACATAAGGAACTATAGCAAGTTCATATCCATAAGCATAATTCATATTGGGTCTTGGCCACAAGTATAGCAAGCATCATCAAAAAGGGATATTTCAAAAGAATCAAAGGGATCATAACAGTCATCATAGAAATCTTCCTTTGGTAAGCACGAAGGGTAATTAAACAATGTATGAGTTGAAGAGTTACTCTCATTAGAAGGTGGGCACGGGTGATCAATCCGCTCTTCCTCCTTTTGTTCTTCGCTCTCCTTTTCATCTTTTTCATCCAATGAGCTCACAGTTTCATCAACTTCTTCTTCCATAGATTCCTGCAAAATATTAGTCTTTTTTGGACAGCGGAGACTTTCTCAATAAGTGCATTAATTTCGTAATTGTATTCACAATTCTCATAGCAATATTTGAGGATAGCTAAATTTTCAGATCTATAAACAGCATCATCAAAATCTTCAAACTCTTTACACATTGATTCAATTTCATAAGCACCAATAAAAGCAACAAATTCTTCTATTTGTTCCACATCACAGTAATCATATATACCATTAGCATAAGAAGCTAAGGTTTTATTATCATTAAATTTGCATGAAAAGGGAAGGTATGGAGCCTTCATCCTAGAGCAACAAGTATAATCATAACTCAAGCATACTTGCCGAGCATACCACTTCAATATATGAATTTCATCCCATAATAGTTTCCCTTTTTGTGTCAAGCGATAATCCCTAAAGTATTCACGTTGATCCAACATTACTCCCATTACATAATTAAATGGGGTTTTCTCAGGATTATTAAAGTAGTACATAATATCTTTCACATAACCAGCATCGAGGGTTTTAGGAGGTTCCCCGTCTCCATGAGCCGCAAGTACACCTAATATTTTTGGTATTTCGTGTTCCATATCCATAACTAAAGATAAAGAACAACTAAGAACAGCAAATAAAAATTACTTAGTGATAAAGCAAATAGGCACACACGAGAATATTCACCCCACGCTATTGCTCCCCGGCAACGGCGCCAGAAAAAGGTCTTGATAACCCACAAGTATAGGGGATCAATTGTAGCCTCTTTAGATAAGTAAGAGTGTCAAACCCAACGAGGAGCTAAAGGTAGAACAAATATTCCCTCAAGTTCTATCGACCACCGATACAACTCTACGCATGCTTGACGTTCGCTTTACCGGAAACAAGTATGAAAATAGAAGTACTTTGTAGGTGTTTTCGCATAGGTTTGCAAGAATATAAAGAGCGTGAAAATAAAAGCTAGGGGCTGTTGTGAGTAAAGAAGCAATAAAGTAAATATAGCGAGTGTGGAAAAGTGGTGGTAGGAGTTGTGAAATTGTCCCTTAAGCAATTGACTACCTTACAAGACTGATAGCAAGTTTTATGTGGGAGGGACCACTGCTAGTATGTCATCCCTTACTTGGAATTCTATGCACTTATGATTGGAACTATTAGCAAGCATCTGTAACTACTAACGTTCATTAAGGTAAAACCCAACCATAGCATTTAGAGAAATTGGCCCCCCTTCAATCCCGTATGCATCAATTTCTATGCTAGGTTGAAGCTTCTGTCACTCTTGCCCTCCAATACATAGTCCTATCACCATACAACTAACCCTATGGTGTGATCCACGCTAGCTCATATGATGGGCACCAAAGGACAGCAACATAACCACAAGCAAATTAAATCAATCATAGAAATTCATCAACCACCGATACGACAACGAAAATCTACCCAGACATCATAGGATGGCAACACATCATTGGATAATAATATAAAGCATAAAGCACCATGCTCAAGTAGAGGGTACAGCGGGTTGCGGGAGAGTGGACCGCTGTAGATAGAGGGGGGAAGGTTCTGGAGATGTTGGTGAAGATGGCGGAGGTGTTGGTGTAGATCGCGGTGATGATAATGGCCCCCGGCGGCGTTCCGGCGCCACCGGAAGCGAGGGGGAGAGAGCCCCCCTCCTTCTTGTTCTTCCTTGACCTTCTCCCTATATGGGAGAAGGGTTTCCCCTCTGGTACATGGTCTCCATGGCATGGGAGGGGCGAGAGTCCCTCCGAGATTGGATCTGTCTCTCTGTCTCTCTGTGTTTCTGCGTTCTGATTTGTTGCCCTTTCACCGATTCGGGTATATATGGAGATGCGTAACTCCGATTGGACTGAAACCTTCGCCATGATTTTTTTTTTCAAAAATTAGCTTTCTTGCGGCAAAAGAAAAGCGTCAACCGCCTTACAGGTGGGTCACGAGGGTCGGTGGCGCCCTTGGGCGCCCCTACCTCGTGCCCACCTCGGACAATCGGTTCTTGTTGATTTTCCTCCAGATTTTCCAAATATTCCAAAAAGTATCTCCGTCCGTTTTTATCCCGTTTGGACTCTGTTTGATATGGATATTCCACGAAACCAAAAACATGCAACAGACAGGAACTGGCACTGGGCACTAGATCAATATGTTAGTGCCAAAAATAGTATAAAAAATGCCAAAAAGTATATGGAAATTGTAGAATATTCGCATGGAACAATCAAAAATTATAGATACGACGGAGACATATCAGGTGACATCCCAGACGCTGGGCGCATGAGGAGCAAGACTCCCATGGGCTCTAATGACGGGGGCAGCAAGTTTGGCCCTCAGCCGAATACTGTGTCGGAACCTCTAGCGGTTCCGGACTCTCCCAGGCGACCCCTCGCTAAGGGGGGCGAGCCCCTGTGCCGATGGCCTCTGTCCATCCAGGGGCATCAGAAAACTTGCTGGAAGCGCTTCGCGGCGCTTCCATTGACAAAGAGCACAGCACTATCAGCCAAAAGCGCACTGACTGAAGCCTGTACCAGCCTCCTAACAGGCTTTGAGGTAAGTAATCAAATTATAAGAAAATGTTACAGCATAGACAGTAGCCCCTGATGCTCTGTTTGGTGTTCGCAAAGAAAGGTCGAACAGAGGATCAAATAATAGTCACAGGAGTCTAATCAGAATATGTCTATGTGAATAAGCAGGCTTCGCTGCTGGCCGCTGCCGCTCGTACGGCGGAGGTCTCCGCATTGAAGCGGGACCTTGAGCAGTCCGAGGAAGAGCTCGGCCTTACCAAGAGGCAACTCGAAGAGAACAAAGGTAAGTGATACCCCATCTGTATACGACCAAAGTGGCGGCCCTGAAGAAGGCCTTGTCCGAGGCCGAAGACAAAGCGGCCAAGGAGCGCACCGAGCACGAGAAGCAAGAGGCCTGAGTAGGAGAGGTTAAGCAAGAGCTCCAAGATTTCGTCAAGAAATACGAGTCCTTGGAGCGTGACTCTAAGACGCAAGGGTCCGAGCTTGAGAAGGCCCTCGATAACGCACAAAATGCCAAGGTCGAAGCCCAAAAGGCCCTCCAGGAGATTCGGGCGGTCAAGAAGATAGTGGTGGGTAAGGCATTCATTATGCAAAGCAAGCATGTGAAGGAAACTTTCCTTTTACTTACCCGAGTTCAGAGCTCTCCAGGGGCGTTCGCAGATCTACCCAGCAGTGTGTTGGATGCCGCGGAGTTCTACCGGGCCGAGGAAGGGAGCTCGACGGAGAAGTTGTTCTGGTCTCAGTATACTGGGACCAAACATCCGATGCCCTTGAGCGACCAGTTGAAGCAACTGGTCGAGCTTCACAAGGCGGCCGAACTGGCCATGAAGGGTCTCATAGTCCGGATGTGGCCTAGCGAGCCCCTGCCTGGCAGCTACTTGATGCAGTAAAGGCGGCTTGTGAATACCTGCCCACGGTTTGAAGTCATAAAGCGGTCCGTCTGCATTGAGGGTGCGCGCAGGGCCTTTGCCCTAGTGAAAGTGCACTGGGCGAAGATGGACGCCGAAAAGCTGGTGAAGGAGGGGCCGCCCGAGGGCAAGGAGCATGGTCACCCTGAAAAGTATTATGACAGTGTCCTGAAGGGTGCTCGCCTTGTGGTGGAGGAATGTGCTAAGGATGTAATATTTGAATGAATGTACTCATGTGATCCTACAATATGAAAATGAGTTCATGTGCGCTATATAACACTTGTTGATTTAAAATATTACCTTCTGTGCGGCCATTTATAAAATCTGAGAGTTGGCTAGTCGTCGGCTACTTCCCCCATGTAACTAGTACTGAGGTGTTCGGGATAAACCTGATCAGTCTTTATCCCAGTTTTGGGTCCTTTGAAGGAGGTGTTCAGCACAACGAACCACGCAATCGGACTATAAAGCTTTATCACTCTCACTTAGCCATAGAAGTCTACAATTTTAAATTTTGGCGAAGCCCCTAGTATTTGGAAGGCCGAACTTGGAGCGCGATGTACACCTAAATTGGACAAGGCTGACTCCTCGCCCGAAGCGGAAAAAATCTTTATGAATTTGAGACCTCTCGAACAGCGACCAGCTCTTGCCGCATCATGACAGTCAGTTTTCGGCTTTCTCTACCGAGGTGCTCGTCCGGAAGAACCGAGACACAATCGCAGTAGTTCTCCCAGTGCTACCTTAGCCGATATAGCGGAACGTAAGGTACCAAAACATGGGAGCCGGGCAAACCCAACTATTGACCCAAGACATGATTCGAGCTGATGCATATAATGCTATAAGTTCGGTGCCGCCTTTGTCGAAAGTGTTCGGACTTTTCTTGCCGTGTTATGGGGTACAATGAAGCCCCTGGCGCACTGGACGTACCAGAATGTACGGGTGAAATTTTTCGTAAATAAGCAAGCAAGGAAAAAGATGAACAAATGTAATAATAAGCTAACACTGTAGATTGTTATTTAAATGATACGTCAAAGCGTATGCATACAAGTAGTGTAATAAGCAAAAAAATAGGACTATTAGACATGTCCTATCCAAGGGCAAGCTGCATATGGGTATGTAAAACAGGTATATCGATCGTTATCAGAGACCACCTGGGGATTCGCTTGTACATCAGAGCTTCTTGCTTCCTTTGTATTTCCTCTCTGTAATGGGTCCGATAATCAGGCTATCGAAAAGGGCTTCCAGATAATAGGGTCCTGAAAGAGATAAAATGATAAAGATATACGGGCCCTGAGGCGGTTGAGCCGCATTGTGGGTCGTGCCATAGTCGTGCCTCCGCCTCTGCCCATGGTATCTTGAGTGCGTAATTATGTACGCGCGGCACAAATTTCGCCGCTTGACTGGGACTAGGACGGAGGCCGAATTGCTAGGCGAGCACTGAATGTGCCTGGCGATCCTGTTGCAGGGTACTCCGGACTCGCTTGAAGGTGTCCGGGGGCTTTTTCGCCGAATTGGCGGTTGGCCTCAGAAGTCTGCTTTGTACTTCAGCTGCGAGAGCCGCAGTGTGCTCCTACGTGCGGAGCGAGCATTATGTGTTTCCATTAACTGTTATAACCCTGCGAGGTCCTGGCATTTTGGGCTTGAGGTATGCATAATGCGGTATCGCATTGAATCTAGCAAATGCGGTTCGTACGAGTAGTGCGTGATAGCCACTGCGGAAGGGGACGATATCAAAGATTAATTCCTTGCTTCGGAAGTTGTCCGGAGATCCGAAGACCACTTCCAGTGTGATTGAGCCCGTGCAACAGGCCTCTATACCTGGTATGACACCTTTGAAGGTGGTTTTTGTGGGTTTGATCCTCAAGGGGTCTATACCCATTTTGTGCATTGTATCCTGATAGAGCAGGTTCAGGCTGCTGCCACCGTCCATAAGGACTCGAGTGAGGTGAAATCCGTCAATGATGGGATCAAGGACCAATGCGGCAGAACCGCCATGACGGATACTTGTGGGGTGGTCACTGTGATCGAAAGTGATCAGACAAGAAGACCATGGGTTGAACTTTGGGACGACTGGCTCCATCGCATAGACGTCCCTTAGTGCATGCTTCCATTCCCGCTTGGGAATATGGGTTGCGTATATCATGTTCACCGTTTTCACTTGGGGAGGAATTTCTTCTGTCCTCCTGTGTTCGGAGGCCGGGGCTCCTCCTCGTCGTCGCTATGCAGCCCCTTTTCCTTGTTTTCAGCATTCAACTTGCCGGCCTGTTTGAACACCCAGCATTCTCTGTTGGTGTGGTTGGCTGGCTTATCGGGGGTGCCATGAATTTGACACGAGCGATCGAGTATGCGGTCCAAACTGGACGGGCCCAGATTGGTTCTTTTGAACGGCTTTTTCCGCTGACCGAATTTAGAGCCACTGAATCCGGCATTGGTATCGTGTCTTGGCGTTATCGCCGTTGTTAGAAGCGCTTGTATGCATTGCGACGTGGTCTGCCATTGCTAACTTTGGCATCTGAATTGCCAGGATTTCTTGATGTGTTGTTGCTGCGAGCTAGCCAGCTGTCCTCGCCCGCGCAAAAGCGGGTCATGAGTGTCGTGAGGTGTCACATCCCTAGTTCTGGTATGCTCAAGGCTAGCTAGTCGTGTGTGCATCATGTTTAAATTTCATTTAAATTTGAAATGGGGATTTGTGAAACCCTCAGAAATTATTTCTGGAAATAACCCAGATAAAAATTGCTCCAAAAGGGTCCAAGAAAATGTTCATGTTGCTCTCTGAAAATATTTGTCAGAGGTAAAATTCTAACAAATATTTTCAGGAGCTCATAAATAATTATTTTGGCCATTTGGAATTAATGCATAATTATTTGCTTTGGATATATATATATATATATGTTATATAAATAATATATGTCCAAAAATTATGCTAGTCGTTGAGGAGCTCTGGAATAATACAATTAGCTCCTACAAAAATTGGCATAAGGAAATAAATTAGTTTAGTATTATTTTAAAAGCAGAAACAAATGTCAGAAAATAGAAAGAAAACAAAAGTGGAAAAAATGCTTACCTGCACTTACCTCCCTGTGCAGCCCGTCACTGTGCAGCCTGGCCTGGCCCAGTGGCCCAACAGGCCGGCCGAGCCGACTGGCAGCGCTAGTCGTCGTCCTCCTGGCGCCAAGAGGACGAGAGGCACGCGCTCGCTGCCCGAGCGCATGGGCGCCACGCAACCAGCCTGCCGGCCCTCTTCCCTGCCAGCGTGACGCGCTGGGCGACGTCGCGGGTGCCGTCCCGATCCGGTCGACCTCCTCACTTTTCCCCTCGCCTTCTCCCTCGCTTGCCGCAGCCATGGCCGAGCGCCATCCTCGCCGCCGTTCGCCGTAGTCGTTGCCAGAGCCGTCCCCTCACCCCTCCATCGTGCCCAGAAGCTCCGCCACGTCGCCGGCTATCTCTCCGTCAAGCCACGCGCCTCGGGAGGCCCTGGAGCGCCTCCATCAATGTCGTCTTCATCCCCGGCCACCGGAGATCATCTTCGCTGCCCCGCCGTCTCCAGTGCGTCCCCGAGCTCGCCGTCAAGCCCGTCGAGTCTGCAGTGAGCTTCTGCTCCGTTTCCCTCTTCCCGTTCCTCCGTTCTCGCGCCGTAGCTCCCTTTCCCCACCACGGCCGTAGCACCTCACCGCCGTCCATGTCGCCGCCGTCGCGCTAGCCGCCGCAGATCGCCCCCGAGCACCTCACCGTGCTCCTGGTGACACGAGGGTGCCGCAGAGCCCCTCGGGTGGCCTCCCCGTGCCCCGCAGCCTGCTCCCGCTCGAAGCCGTGCTCCGGCCGCCGCTGTGAGCTCCGCTCCGGCGAGCTCCGCCACCTCCGCAGCCTCTTCTTTGGCTCCCACAGATGCTTGTGAGGCCTTGGCGACCTCCTGGTGCCCCCAGCCGCCGCTCCCGTGGCCTCCAGCAGGGACTCCGCCGAGCCCCGTGGTCGCCGACGACTAATCGCTGGTGAAAACCGGGTCAAGCCTGCTAATTAACCCCCCCTCTGTGACCGACGGTGGGCCCCACGCCCTAATCATTAATTAGATTAGAAATAACCCCTCTCATTAATTAACCTATGACACCGACGCGTGTGGACCCCACATGTCGAGTTTGACCGATCAGCCAAGGTTGACTACCGACGTCATGCCTCAGATCTTGTGTGATTATTCATTTCACGGTATTAAAATAAATCAGGAAATTCCAGAAAATGTTCAAACTTCAAAAAAATCACATAAATTCAACCGTAGCTCAGATTGAAATAATTTATACATGAAAAATTATCAGAAAAAATCAATCTATCCATCTGTACAAGTTTCATGCATGACAAAGCAACTTATACATGCCGTATATGAGAAAACACATAAATGGCATTTATAAGAGCTTATCTTGGAGTTGCATTTGAACCTTTGGTTCAAATGGACTTCAACCAAATGAATGCTAGTTGCATTAGCTCAAACAACATCACATCTTCATGACATGTTCATGCATCATATTGTTGCATATGCTTGTGTATTGATTGCCGACACCGTTCCTTCTCGATAGGTCCTGCTCCGGAGACCGATCCAGAGTACCTGTCAGAGGAGCAGTGCCCCCCTGTTGTTCTACCAGGCAAGCAAACCCCCCTTATTCATTCTGATACAATCCCACTCTCTCACTCATGCTCTCTTTTATTGCATTAGGACAACAACAATTCAACTGCTACTTTATGCTGCCGTAGTTGGACCCATTCCTCTGCATGACCTGTCATTGCCACAGTAAATAGTTGAAACCCACTAGCATGTGTAGGAGTTGAATGAGCCATGTTGTGTTCCTACCATGCCATGCCTGCTATTGCTTAGAGTTGTGTCAGGTCTGATTCATTGGGAATGGATTGGAGTGTTATGATATGTTCTGATGCTGAGAGTTAAGTGTGTGAACACGATTTGGTAAAGGTAGCGGTGAGAGGCCATGTAGGAGTACATGGTGGGTTGTCTCATTGGGACCGTCCTTAGGAACTGAGTTATGTGTAAGTTGTCCAATGACTAGCTACTACCACACACTGGCCTCCGGGCGCTCCAAGCTCTCTCGACTTATTAACCAACTTGATCTCTGTCTAGGAGTCGCAACTAGTTTCTGGTGTTTGTAAGTAGTGCTATTTTTTACAGAGTGGCACCCGGCAGGGTGGGCTCGGGACAGACTAGGTGCAGGTGGCATGGTGTACCAAGTGGCACCCGGATGGTGGGCTTGGGAACCCTGCTCACATCGTTTGGGGCCGTGAGCGACACCCCGGCCGGATCTCCTTGCGGATGGAACCCGAATAGGCGATAAACCTGGACTAGAGTCTTGTGTGGTTAGTCAGGTCGTGGCCAACACCCTGGCCAGGCTTCCTCTTGAAGGTTGCCGAGGTACATGACGTGTACATGGTGATAAGTGGTGAGTGCATGTGTGAAGAAGTACACCCCTGCAGGGTTATCATGATCTGTTCGAATAGTCGTGTCCTCGCTTATGGACTTCTTGGATGCTTACGTGGTACATAGACAACTTAAAGTGGATACTCTAAAATGCTCAAGATAAGTGTGAGTGCTATGGATGGCCTTCTCGTAGTGAGATGGGAATGAATCCATAGTAGTGTATATATGTGGTGATTAGTGGACTCGTGTGCGCTGCCTCACCTTAAAGAAGTTTCTCGTAGTCATAGAACAGGATAGCCACTGAGTCAAAGGTGGCTTGCTGCAACTAAACCCCACATTACCTTCTTGATACAGATGCATGTATGATAGGATCTGATGTAAGTCTTGCTGAGTACCTTTGTACTCATGTTTGCATTATTTAACTTTTGCAGATGAGACATCTGTCTCACTAGTAGTTCCGCTTGGACTTCGACGAGTAGCTTGTTACCTCAGCTACGATCTTGTACCCTTGGGAGGGTCTTGTAGATAGTCAGGCTTCTCAGCCTTTTTCTTTTGTAGTTATGCAGTACTCAGACATGTAATGCTTCCGTTGCTTGTATGCTCTGAATGATGGGTCATGTGACCCCTGTTTGTATTTAATGCTATGTGGCTCTTCTGGGACTTTATCTATATGAGTTTGCGTTATGTTGTGATGCCATGTTGTACAACACATACTTGCATGTTATGCGTACGTGTAACGTGTATTGCTATGTGTGGGATCCGACAACCTAGTTGTCTATCCTTGGTAGCCTCTCTTATGGGGAAATGTAGTCTAGTGCTTCCACCGAGCCATGGTAGTCCGCTATAGCCCGGTTTACCGGAGTCCTGCTAGCCCAGCACTACTGCTCCGGAACACTTAGACTGGCCGGCATGTGATTCACTTCGTTCCTGTGTCTGTCCCTTCAGGGAAATGTCACGCGGTGACATCCGGAGTCCTTCCTAGCCTGCTACAGTCCGGGTTCCCGGAGTCTTATTAGCCCAGTTGCTACAGCCCGGATTCATACGCTGCTGACCGACATGCTCGATGTTGTTTCATGTATGCATGTCCCCGTAAGTTAGTGCCACTTTGGGTTCACGACTAGTCATGTCGGCCCGGGTTCTCTATCATATGGATGCTAGCGACCTTTGTCATATACGTGAGCCAAAAGGCTCAAACGGTCCCGGGCCATGGTAAGGCGACACCCATGGGAATACCGTGCGTGAGGCCACAAAGTGATATGAGGTGTTACATGCTAGATCAGTCTGACTTAGAATCGGGGTCCCGATAGCTTTGGTATCAGAGCCTGACTGCCTGTAGGATTTCCAAGCCTACCTGGTCGAAGTTGAGTCTAGAAATTCTTTAGTTATGTAAGGGAATTGATTGTGGATGGGAACGTAAGGCTCTTTTTACTCCTTTTACCTCATGCCCTTCTGATCTAAGTCATCCTATCTTTCCTACGGGGTTCAGGAACTAGGCTTTCTCTTCTGTCTATCAGGATCACGTGTTACTTCTCTGTAGCGTCATAGGATTGGTTGATCAGAGTCATATTCTAGGTCTCTAGTACTACCGGTGTAGTCTGTTTAGTAATATCTCAGAACCTTGAGTGATGATGTTGAGTGTGGTACTACCCCATGGTTTGCAGGATGTCTCATTTTGAGCACTTTACTGCCGTTATGTTGCCGGAATTGTCCTAGGAGTTTGAGAGATACTAAATTCTTGTGCTACCTTCTGCATCCTATAGCTGATGCTGAATCCATCCTTGTTTTCCTTGGTTTCGTTCTTCAGGATGTTGCCGGTTAACCAAAGTTCTATTGCTCGTAACCGGAACCACGGAGATGGTAGGGATGAGGATCCTCCCGACCAGTCTTCGTTGGCAGAGTTCATGTTAGAGATGGAGAGGAACAAGCGTGAGACTAACCTCTTGTTAGCACGTATTGAGGAGAACACCGCACATCAATGCAAAGAGTCAGCGACCATCTATGATTTCATTCGTCTAAAACCACCTACCTTCCATCATTCCATTTAGCAACTCGATGCAGATGACTAGCTCCGTAGTATTACTCACAAGATGTGTTCTGCGAACGTAGCTGAAGGTGACAAGGTCACCTGTGCTGCATATCACCTGGAAGGTCCTGCTAGTCTTTGCTGGCAGAACTATGAGGCTATGCTTCCACCTCGCTAGATACCTACCTGGAGAGATTTCACTAAGGCTTTTCGCGAGCATCACATTCATCTGGCTCTCATTGACCGCAAGAGAGAAGAGTTCTGTAGTTTCACACAGGGTAAGATGGTTGTTGATGCTTACAGTAGGGAGTTTGAGAACCTCGCCCGTTATGCTACACAAGAAGTGTCCACGGACGCCAAGAAGCAGGCTAGCTTCCGGAAGGGTTTCAACCCCAAGTTGCGTCGTGATCTCCACTTGCACCATTGCAATACATTCCAGGCTCTTGTGAACAAGGCCATTAATGCGGAGATAGCTCAGCTCACTTACGAGGAGTCTCGTAAGCACACCCGTGATTTGGTTTCTTCCTCCGGTTCTAGTTCTCAGAAGCGCCAGATTTGGGTTCCGAACTCTGCTCTTCCACCCGGTTATACATCGAGGCCATCTTGTGTGGCACCTCACCTAATTCAGCAGTACGCTCCACCCAGACCTATTGGTAGACTGCTTGTCAATGCGGGTCCACGTCCTACTTCAGGGACTTGCTTCACATGCGGAGAGCCAGGACACTATGCACGTGACTGCTCTCAAACCAACTATGCTCCACCCCCGCCTGAGAAGTCTGTTGGCCGTGGTAAGCCACCATGCAAGATGATTAGTGTCAAGTCAACTCCCATTGGACGTGGACGTGTGCATCACGTCTCAGCTAAAGACGCTCATGATGATCCGGATGTTGTTCTTGGTACACTCCTTGTCAACTGTCATCCGGCTTCGGTTTTATTCGATACCGGAGCATCTCACTCCTTCATCTCAGAAGGCTATGCTCGTTTGCACGACATGTCATTTTGTGATATGCCAACTCCGCTTGAAATCCAAACTCTGGGGTCTAGATGGCAAACTACCAGAATAAGCCATGGTAATGAAATCCTTGTTGACAGACTTGTATTCCTTGCATCACTTATAGCACTCAAGTCTACAGATATTAACATCATCTTGGGTATGGACTGGATGAAAGCTCATTATGCCAAGATTGATTGTTACACCAGGTCTGTTCAACTTACATATCCATCTGGCAAGATAGTCACTGTCTCAACTAGAGTTGCAAAGCGCCAACTCTATTCTCTTAATGCCAGCCTCCTCCCAGACCTTGAAGATATCCTGGTAGTCCGTGACTTTCCGTATGTCTTTCCAGAGGAACTGCCAGGTGTTCCACCTGACAGAGATGTAGAGTTCGTCATAGATCTTATCCCAGGAACCGCCCCAATTTCTAGGAGACCTTAAAAGATGGCACCCTTAGAACTAGCCGAGCTTAAGAAAAAACTTGATGAGTCCTTGCAAAAGGGTTCCATCCGTCCTAGTTCTTCTCCACAGGCTTGCCCGTCCTCTTCGTCAAGAAGAAGGATGGTACGGACCGGATGGTTGTAGATTATCGTCCCGTTAATTTGGTCACGATAAAGAACAAGTATCCGCTCCCCAGGGTCAACGATCTGTATGATCAGCTCGCCGGATCCTCAGTCTTTTCCAAGATGGATTTGAGGTTAGGCTACCACCAAATCAAGATAAAAAATGGGGACATTCCTAAAACGGCTTTTTTCACTCGTTATGGCCAGTACGAGTACACCGTCATGTCCTTTTGGTCTAACCAGTGCTCCAGCCACATTCTCCCGCTTGATGAACTAGATCTTCATGGAGTACTTAGATAAGTTCATCGTGGTTTACCTCAGTGACATTCTTATTTACTCGAAGAACGAGCAAGAGCATGCCGAGCATCTTAGACTTGTGTTAGAGAAACTCAGAGAGCACCGCCTTTATGCCAAGTTCTCCAAGTGTGAATTTTGGTTGCCAAAAGTGACCTACCTAGGCCACGTGATCTCTGGTAAGGGCATTGCTGTCAATCCCGAGAGAGTTCAGGCCGTTCTTGATTGGACTCCACCTGAAATAGTTAAACAAGTTAGGAGTTTCCTTGGTCTAGCCAAGTATTGTCGCCGCTTCGTTGAGAACTTCTCCAAAGTGGCCAAACCTCTCACGGAACTTCTGAAGAAAGATAAAAAGTTTGAGTGGTCCCCACAGTGTGAGTACAGTTTTCAGGAACTGAAAAGATGCCTGACTTCTGCTCCCATACTTGTGCCACCGGAATTCACTAAAGACTTTGTTATCAACTGCGACGCCTCACGACAGGGACTAGGTTGCATTCTTATGCAGGATCGTCATGTGATTGCCTATGCATCTCGACAGTTGCATCAACATGAGGATAATTATCCTACGCATGATCTAGAGCTTGCAGCCATAGTCTATGCACTTAAGACATGGCGACATTACCTTCTTGGTAAACGTTGCGAGATTTACACCGATCACCAGAGTCTCAAGTATATTTTCACCCAACCAGATTTGAACCTTAGGCAAAGACGTTGGTTGGAGTTGATCTCAGATTACGACTTAGGGATTACCTACACCCCAGGCAAGGGCAATGTCATGGCTGATGCGCTAAGTCGTAAGTCCTATTGCAACAATCTTATGTTGCAGCAGGGCCAACCAATTCTTCATGAGGAATTCTGTAAGCTTAACCTTCACATTGCTCCTCATGGTTTCCTTTCTACCTTGGTGGCGAAACCTACTCTTGTGGATCAGACCATCTCTCGCCGTAAGCGAGGATACAGAATTTCCGGATCAAGAGAAACATTAACATGGGTGTTGTTGGTAGTTTCTCTATAGATGATCGGGGTGTTGTTTTCTTTGAGAATCGCTTGGTGGTTCCCAAGAATCAACATCTGCGACAACTGATCCTTAAGGAGGCTCATGAATCTTCTCTCAAAATTCATCCCGGTAGTACTAAGATGTATCAGGACCTACGCCAGAGGTTCTGGTGGACTAGGATGAAGAGATAAATCGCTGAGTTCATTGCTAACTGCGACATTTGTCGTCGCGTTAAGGCAGAACATCAGAGGCCTGCTGGCACCCTTCAGCCTTTAGCTATTCCTGAGTGGAAATGGGATAAAGTTGGTATGGACTTCATCACCGGCTTTCCCAGGACCAAGAGAGGGAATAATGCTATCTTCGTAGTCATTGATCGTCTTTCCAAAGTGGCTCACTTCCTACCTGTTCAGGAGAGTATCACTGCTAGTCAGCTCGCTGACTTATATATTTCTCGAATAGTGTCACTTCATGGTGTTCCACTAGAGATAAATTCAGACCGTGGTAGTCTCTTCACTTCTCATTTCTGGGAGAGTTTCGAAACTGCCATGGGCACCCATCTTTCCTTCAGTACTACTTTCCACCCTCAATCAAGTGGTCAGGTGGAAAGGGTCAACCAAATTCTCGAAGACATGCTTAGAGCTTGTGTTATCTCATTCGGTATGGATTGGGAGAAGTGCCTACCTTTCGCCGAGTTTTCTTATAACAATAGCTACCAATCCAGTCTCAAGAAAGCTCCTTTTGAGATTTTGTATGGACGAAGATGTCGAACACCTTTGAACTGGTCAGAAACCGGTGAAAGACAATTCTTTTGACAGGATATGATCCAGGAGGCAGAAGAGCAAGTTCGTGTTATTCGTGAGAATTTGAAAATAGCCCAATCTCGTCAAAAGAGTAAGTATGACCATCGTCATAAGGAAGTGGCTTATGAAGTTCGCGACAAGGCTTACCTTCGGGTTACTCCTTTGAAGGGCACCCATCGTTTCGGTATCAAGGGCAAGTTGGCTCCTCGTTACATTGGTCCTTTTCGCATTCTCGCCAAACGAGGAGAGGTTGCCTACAAGTTGGAACTACCCCCACATCTTTCTCGTGTTCATGATGCCTTCCACGTCTCTCAACTCAGGCGTTGCTTCTCGGATCATCCGCGGAGTGGACCACGAAACGCTTGATCTCCAAGATAACCTCACATATCGAGAGTACCCTGTTCGCATTCTTGATCAAGTAGAGCGTGTCACTCAACGTCAGAACATCAAGTTTCACAAGGTTTAGTGGTCTCATCATTCTGAGAGAGAAGCTACTTGGGAGCGAGAAGATCATCTTCGACTGGAGTACCCCACTTTCTTTCCGTCGACCCCTGAATCTCGGGACGAGATTCTTTGAAGTGGGGGCGAGTTGTCACATCCCTAGTTCTGGTATGCTCAAGGCTAGCTAGTCATGTGTGCATCATGTTTAAATTTCATTTAAATTTGAAATGGGGATTTGTAAACCCTCAGAAATTATTTCTGGAAATAACCTAGATAAAACTTGCTCCAAAAGGGTCCAAGAAAATGTTCATGTTGCTCTCTGAAAATATTGGTCAGAGGTAAAATTCTAACAAATATTTACAGGAGCTCATAAATAATTATTTTGGCCAGTTGGAATTAATGCATAATTATTTTCTTTGGATATATATATGTTATATAAATAATATATGTCCAAAAATTATGCTAGACGTTGAGGAGCTCTGGAATAATACCATTAGCTCCTACAAAAATTGGCATAAGGAAATAAATTAGTTTAGTATTATTTTAAAAGCAGAAACAAATGTCAGAAAATAGAAAGAAAACAAAAGTGGAAAAAACTCTTACCTGCACTTACCTCCTGTGCAGCCCGTCATCAGCCTGGCACGGCCTAGTAGTGGCCCAACAGTAGCCAACAGCGCCAGTCATCGTCCTCCTGGCGCCAGGAGGACGAGAGGCCCGCGCTTGCCGCCCGCGCGCATGGGCGCCACGCAACCAGCCTGCCATCTCTCCACCGCCAGTCAATGCGGCTGGCGGCGTCAGTGCCGTCCCGATCCGGTCGACCTCCTCACTTTTCCCCTCACCTTCTCCCTCGCTTGCCGCAGCCATGGCCGAGCACCATCCTCGCCGCCGTTCGCCGTAGTCGTCGCCAGAGCTGTCCACTCGCCCCTCTGTCGTGCCCAGAAGCTCCGCCATGTCGCAGGCTATCTCTCCGTCAAGCCACACGCCTCGGGAGGCCCTGGAGCGCCTCCGTCAACGTCATCTTCATCCCCGGCCACCGGAGATCGTCTTCGCCACCCGGCCGTCTCCAGTGCATCCCCGAGCTCGCCGTCAAGCCCGTCGAGTCCGCAGTGAGCTTCTACTCCGTTTCCCTCTTCCCGTTCCTCTGTTCTCGCGCCATAGCTCCCTGTCCCCACCACGGCCGTAGCACCTCGCCGCTATCCATGTCGCCGTCGTCGCGCTAGCCGCCGCAGATCGCCCCCGAGCACCTCACCGTGCTCCTGGTGACACGAGGGTGCCGCAGATCCCCTCGGGTGGCCTCCCCGTGCCTCGCAGCCCGCTCCCGCTCGAAGCCGTGCTCCGGCCGCCGCCGTGAGCTCCGCTCCGGCGAGCTCCGCCTCCTCCGCAGCCTCTCGCTGGCTCCCCTGGATGCGCGGGAGCTCGGGCGACCTCCTGGTGCCCCCAGCCGCCGCTCCCGTGGCCTCCAGCGGGGACTCCGCCGAGCCCCGTGGTCGCCGGCGACTAATCACCGGTCAAAACCAGGTCAACCCCGCTAATTAACCCCCCCCCCCTCTGTGACACTGACAGTGGGCCCCGACGCCCTAATCTGTTAATTAGATTAGAAATAACCCCCTCTGTTAATTAACCTATGACACTGACGTGTGGACCCCACATGTCAGGTTTGACCGGTCAGCCAAGGTTGACTCGCTGACGTCATGCCTCTGTATGCTGACGCAGTTATTCATTTTCTGGTATTAAAATAAATCAGGAAATTCCAAAAAATGTTCAAACTTCAAAAAAATCACAGAAATTTAACCGTAGCTTAGATTGAAAAAATTTATATATGAAAAATTATTAGAAAAATTCAATCTATCCATCTGTACTAGTTTCATGCATGACAAACCAACTTATACATGCTGTATAAAACACATAAATGGCATTTATAAGAGCTTATCTTGTAGTTGGACCCATTCCTCTGCATGACCTGTCATTGCCACAGTAAATAGTTGAAACCCACTAGCATGTGTAGGAGTTGAATGAGCAATGTTGTGTTCCTACCATGCCATGCCTGCTATTTCTTAGAGTTGTGTCAGGTCTGATTCATTGGGAATGGATTGGAGTGTTATGATATGTTCTGATGCTGAGAGTTAAGTGTGTGAACACGATTTGGTAAAGGTAGCGGTGAGAGGGCATGTAGGAGTACATGGTGGGTTGTCTCATTGGGACCGTCCTTAAGAACTGAGTTCTGTGTAAGTTGTCCAATGACTAGCTACTACCACACATTGGGCTCCGGGCGCTCCAAGCTCTCTCTACTTATTAACCAACTTGATCTCTGTCCAGGAGTCTCAACTAGTTTCTGGTGTTTGTAGGTAGTGCTATTTTTCTACCGAGTGGCACCCGGCAGGCTGGGCTCGGGATAGAATAGGCACAGGTGGCACGGTGTACCAAGTGGCACCCGGATGGTGGACTTGGGAACCCTGCTCACATCGTTTGGGGCCGTGAGCGACACCCCGGCCGGATCTCCTTGCGGATGGAACCCGAATAGGTGATAAACCTGGACTAGAGTCTTGTGTGGTTAGTCAGGTCGTGGTCGACACCCTCGCCAGGCTTCCGCTTGAAGGTTGTCGAGATACATGACGTGTACATGGTGATAAGTGGTGAGAGCGTGTGTGAAGAAGTACACCCCTGCAGGGTTATCATGATCTATTCGAATAGCCGTTTCCTCGGTTATGGACTTCTTGGATGCTTACGTGGTACATAGACAACTTAAAGTGGATACTCTAAAATGCTCAAGATAAGTGTGAGTGCTATGGATGGCCTTCTTGTAGTGAGACGGGAATGAATCCATAGTAGTGTATTGATGTGGTGATTAGTGGACTTGTGTGCGCTGCCTCACCTTAAAGAAGTTTCTCGTAGTCGTAGAACAGGATAGCCAGTGAGTCAAAGATGGCTTGCTGCAACTAAACCCCACATTACCTTCTTGATATAGATGCATGTATGATAGGATCTGATGTAAGTCTCGCTGAGTACCTTTGTACTACGTTTGCATTATTTATGTTTTCCAGATGAGACATCTGTCTCACTAGTAGTTCCGCTTGGACTTCGACGAGTAGCTTGTTACCTCAGCTACGATCTTGTACCCTTGGGAGGGTCTTGTAGATAGTCAGGCTTCTCAGCCTTTTTCTTTTGTAGTTGTCTGTACTCAGACATGTAATGCTTCCATTGTTTGTATGCTCTGAGTGATGGGTCATGTGACCCCTGTTTGTATTTAATGCTATGTGGCTCTTCTGGGCCTTTATCTATATTAGTTTGCGTTATGTAGTGATGCCATGTTGTACAGCACATACTTGCATGTTATGCGTACGTGTAACGCGTATTGCTATGTGTGGGATCCGACAACCTAGTTGTCTATCCTTGGTAGCCTCTCTTATGGGGAAATGTAGCCTAGTGCTTCCACCGAGCCATGGTAGTCCGCTTCTGACCGGTTTACGGAGTCCTGCTAGCCCAAAGACTCTTGCTCGTAACACTTAGACTGGCGGCATGTGATTCACTTGCTCTCGTTCCTGTTCTTCGGGGAAATGTGACGCGGTGACATCCGGAGTCCTGCCTAGCCTGCTACAGCTCGGGTTCCCGGAGTCCTGTTAGCCCAGTTGCTACAGCCCGGATTCATAGCTGCTGACCGACATGCTCGATGGTGTTTCATGTATGTCTGTCCCCGTAAGTTAGTGCCACTTTGGGTTCACGACTAGTCATGTCGGCCCGGGTTCTCTGTCATATGGATGCTAGCGACACTATCATATACGTGAGCCAAAAGGCGCAAACGGTCCTGGGCCATGGTAAGGCGACACCCGTGGGAATACCGTGCGTGAGGCCACAAAGTGATATGAGGTGTTACATGCTAGATCGGTGTGACTTAGAATCGGGGTCCCGACATGAGGGCTGCCATGGACTTCGACTTCTCTTGGCCGAGGTGTCGGGCGAGCCACTTGTCACGTATGTTATGCTTAAATGCCGCTAAGGCCTCGGCATCCGGACATTCGACAATTTGGTTCTTTTTAGTTAGGAACCGAGTCCAGAATTTCTTGGCTGATTCCCCTAACTGTTGGGTTATGTGACTCAAGTCATCAGCATCCCGTGGTCGCACATAAGTGCCCTAGAAGTTGTCAAGGAATGCGTCTTCCAAATTCTCCCAACTGCCAATGGAGTTTGCCGGCAGGCTATTCAGCCAATGCCGAGCTGGTCCTTTGAGTTTTAGTGGGAGGTACTTGATGGCATGTAGATTGTCACCGCGGGCCATGTGGATGTGGAGGAGGAAATCTTCAATCCATACCGCGGGGTCTGTTGTACCATTATATGATTCAATGTTCATGGGTTTAAATCCTTCTGGGAATTCGTGATCCATCACTTCATCAGTGAAGCATAGGGGGTGTGCGGCGCCTCTATGCCGGGCTATGTCACGATGCAGTTCATATGAGTCTTGTCTGCTATATTTGGCCCGGCCGGATTTGCTTTTAGTATATCCGGCGTGACGTTTGTCGTCACGCGTTGGGGTGCGCCCCCGCGATCTGTAGATCGATCTTGTATGTCTTGCTTTGTTTTTGTCTCGCAGGTCCTGTGTGTTGCCCCGGGCCTTGGTGTTTTTGTTTGACTGGCGACGGGGTGCGGGCTGGACTTCGGGCTGATATGCCGCTCTGTCTCGGCCACGAGGTGGTTGATCAGCCGCATCATACACTGGTAGTGTAGGTTTTAATGCTTCCTCCTCAAGTTGGGGTAGCAACATGCGCTTTGGGTAACTCTTGGTTGGGCGCTCGAGTTCGTATTCCTCGGCCGACAGGACCTCGGTCCATCTATCTGCTAGCAGATCTTGGTCAGCATGAAGCTGGTGTTGCTTTTTCTTCAGGCTTTTTGCTGTGGCTATAAGTCGGCGCTTGAAGCGCTCCTGGTCGACGGGATCCTCGGGCACGATAAATTCTTCGTCGCCGAGGCTCACCTTGTCTTCGGAGAGGGGCATGTAATTGTCATCCTCTGATCCTCCGTCTGCTGCCTGTTCCTTAGGCCTAGCTTGCCCATCCTCCCGCTCGAAACCTGGCTGGAGGGAATTGTCTTCGTCTTCGGCACTATCCGCAGCGTTATTGTCTCTTGTGCTGGTATTGCTGCTTTTGCTATGGCGGGGCTTAGAGCGGCGCCAATGATGCCGGTGCTTAGATTGCTTCTCATGGGGATTATCCTCTGTTGCCTTATTGCCATCGCTTTCTTTGGGGGTGTCCACCATGTATATATCATATGATGAGGTGGCGGTCCAGCGCCCTGTGGGCGGTGGTTCCTGTTCATCTCCTGCATCGTCGTCCATACCGTCGATGTCTTCGGAGCCGAAATCGAGCATGTCGGTTAAGTAAATCGTGATGGCTATTAAGTGGGTGGTGGGTGGGGAACGAATTTCTTCGTAAATGCGCTTCCCACTCAAGCCGGACATAGTTCGCCAAGGGTCTCGACAAGGAGAGAGACCTTAATAATTTAGCACGTCGCCCGTGGGCGAAGTCTTTGAAAAGATATCCACGGAGGAAAACTCCATGATCGGTGTCCAATCAGATTCGATAGGCACGGACGCAGGCGGTTCGGAGCCCGACGAATCCAAGTGTTCGGCAACACAGGTCTCATAGGAGGTGAAGTCAGCATTCGGCTCTATCGCCGCTGAGTGTGTGGCCTCCGTGGCGGGGTCCATCCACCCGTCCTCGGACGGCGCGATCTGCTCCTGATTGAGGGCCGGAGTGGCCACATGTGTGATCTCCCGAACACCGTCCGACGGCAGAGCTAAGTCATGCTCGTCGTGACTGTGCGGCGCACCTGACATGGGCTCGAATCCGTCGAAGATCAAGTCTCCACGGATGTCGGCAGTATAGTTCAAGCTTCCAAACCTGACCTGATGGCCAGGGGCGTAGCTCTCGATCAGCTCCAGATGGCGAAGCGAGTTGGTCCGCAGTACGAAGTCGCCGAATACGAAGATCTGTCCGGGGAGGAAAACCTCACCCTGGATCGCATTGTTGCCGATGATCAAAGGGGCCATCAAGCCTTTATCGTGACGGCACAGTGGAACTCTCAATGAAAGCACCAATGTCGGTGTCAAAACCGGCGGATCTCGGGTAGGGGGTCCCGAACTGTGCGTCTAAGGCGGATGGTAACAGGAGGTGGGGGACACAATGTTTACCCAGGTCCGTGCCCTCTCAATGGAGGTAATACCCTACTTCCTGCTTGATTGATCTTGATGATATGAGTATTACAAGAGTTGATCTACCACGAGATCGTAGAGGCTAAACCCTAGAAGCTAGCCTATGATTATGATTGTTGTTGTCCTACGGACTAAACCCTCTGGTTTATATAGACACCGGAGGGGGCTAGGGTTACACAGAGTCGGTTACAAGGGAGGAGATCTACATATCCGAATTGCCAAGCTTGCCTTCCACGCAGAGGAGAGTCCCACCCGAACACGGGACGAAGTCTTCAATCTTGTATCTTCATAGTCCAACAGTTCGGCCAAAGTATATAGTCCGGCTGTCCGAGGACCCCCTAATCCAGGACTCCCTCAGCCGCCGCCCCCAAGTCGGGGTCATCCACGTCGCTCTCCGCCTGGTCGTGGAGATATTGATGCTCCGGCCCCGCGGCGCCGGCTGCCGGCTGAAGGAGGGGGCTGTGTTCAAAAAGCCCATTGGTCGAATTGGACAAGCAGAGCTCGGAAACAAGAAAGAGAGAGAGAAGGAAAGGTTATTTACCATAGGCGGGGGGTCGGCGTGAGAATACGGCTCCTTGATGAACCGCCACTCTTCTGTGAGCTTGCAGTTCGCAAGGTAGTTCACCATATGAGCTTCCTCTGCGTGAGGCATCTCCTTGGTGCACAGCCGACTTGGGTCCCGATGCCCGCTCATCTGACAGATCATGTGAGGGCGGCCCTGGAGCGGGAGCACCCGGCACGCCATGAAGGCGGACATCAAGTCGGGCCCGGTCAGGCCCTCCGACTGTACCAACACCCGAAGTCGTGCGATGGCGGCGGCTCCAGAAGGCGACAGTGTCTTGGACCGGTACGAACAGTTGGGCCGCCTCCCGTTCGGTGGGCCGGCTGCGTAAGCCGGAAGGTTGACCCAGTCACCCTCCGCGAAGATGCTCTTCACATAGAAGTACGACTGCTGCCACATCTTCACCGACTGGATCGGCATGATGGGAGGAAATGGATTGTCGGCTGCCGGCCTCTGCACCGCGATGAAGGCGCCACATTGAGTCGGCACGCCCGCGACGACGGTGCCGAGATTGGTGTAGAAGAACTCCCTCCAAAGCTCGATAGTGGGGAGGACACCGAGGAAGCCTTTGCATAGAGTGACGAAGGCGGACAGCAGCAGCACCGTGTTCGGGGTGAGGTGGTGCGGCTGGAGGTTGTAGAATTCGAGGAAGGCCCAGAAGAAGCCGCTCGCTGGCAGGCCGAGGCCATGCAGGCAGTGCGAGCGGAAGACGACCCGCTCGCCCTCCTCCGGCGCCAGCGAGATCTCCCCCTCCGGCGCGAGGCGAACCTTCACGTAGTCCTTGAAGGGCAGCCACCGCGTCTGGCGGAGGAAGTCGATGTGGTCTTCATGGACTGTGCAGCAGTCCCAGGCTCCGGAGCGCGCCATGGGGGCGAGAGGTTGAGGAACGAACTTGACGGAGACGAGCAGCGGCAGCGCTCAGATGTGGCGAGAGGAAGCTGTGGCAAGAGGAAGAAGGAGGAAGCAAGAACGGGGTGGAGGGGAGCGCGTGCTCCGCCGCTCCCTCTCTTCCCCCTACTTATAGGTCTACGGGCTACGAAGCCGAGGGAGCGGGCGTGGGATCGTGGGATTAATTGTGCCAACGACCCCACGCTCCCACCTTTATCACAAGAGTTACTGCGTGCAGTAACTCCGTGGGGAAGCTCAACCGCCCGCCTCGGCCGCAGCGGATCCGCTCGTGTGCCGAGGCCCGGTGGTGGCAGGCCCCGCTCGCAGACGCGTCCCATTGCGCGCGTGGGCTGGCAGGCTGACCTGGCCGTTCGACGCCATGTGGCATGCTCACAACGGGCGGCGGCCTGGAGGCTTAGCAAGCAAGCCACCTGGTTCCCGCCGTCGCGTTCGAAGTTAGAGTAAGTCCGTATGGATCAGGCCGACTCCCACCAGGCGGCTCAGCAGAACCCGGACGAAGCTACCACCCGTTGCTCCCGGAGAAGGAAACTGCTGAGGCTCCTCAGCTCCTCAGCCGCGGCGCCTCACCAGCTTCGGGGACTACTGTCGGAGTAATGGGCCATGGGTGGGCTAACCCGAGTCCCTGAACCTTTCAAGACATCGGGGCTAGTTGCGCCCTTCAAGGCATCAAGATGAAGCGCCGCCTTTTGATGGCCGGCTGGACGAACGGCCGGCTGCCAGAAGGCGGCCGAGTTCCAGAGGACGGCATCACGACAGGCCGACTCTTAGTGGGCGGCCTCCAAAGAGGCCGGCCCCTAGTAGTTGGCCCGTGGCGCCATCAAAGTATGCGCCCTCATCAACAAGATGAGACAGGGTGTGGCTACAGCGTGGCCCGTCCCCCCAAATCCAGGACCGGGCGTGGCCACAGTGCCCTGTACAGGCAGAGATCTCCGCACGACGCGGCACTGTTGCCACTCCCCCCTGGACGTCACTCCTGACAGGCGGAGTCATGTTCGCACGACGGCCTGTCGGTACGGCTTGCAGGCGGTGGGCCCTCCCAGGCAGTGAGAGCCCTGAAGACGGAAGAAGCCAGACTAGTCGGCCCTCAGGGAAGCCGGCTTCCAGCAAGCAGCCTATCCCTCCCTCGATCCCCTTGCTCCATCAAGCAGATGAGACACTGTGTGGCTACAGTGATCGCCCACTAGGCGGCGGGACTGTAGCCATGCTCCCCCGACCAAGCTTGCGTCATTAGCATCACGACTACAGTGATCAGCGGCCGGCAAGACCCATGAGCGGTAGCACGGCTCCGTCGGCCGGTCTGCATTCAGCTGGGGCCCACCAGGCGGTGGGCCCCAGCAGCCGGCGGAGAAGCCGGCGACCAGAGACACTGACAGCCGGGTCCTACACCCAGCAGATTACCAATAACCCCTGGGGGGTAGGCCTATATAAACCCCCCAGGGCACCCATGCAAAGGGTTCCAATCTGTTAGCACTAGACTCACACCTAGGGGAGGAGGAAAGCTAGCCTTGCCTTCTTCTACCTCTAGCATACAGCTCAAGGAGCACCATTGTACCACTAGTGCCTTAGTGATCATGCAGAGACCCCGCAGAGCAGGACTAGGGGTGTTATCTCCATGGAGAGCCCCGAACCTGGGTAAAGTTCGCCGGCGTACATGTCTACGCCTCATCCCGCTTCCAGGCACCGGCGACGTTCTACTCGCTCCCACCATGATAAGCCATCCATTGGCATATGTCGCACCCATCCCCCGACAAGCAACATGTTACAGCAGCAAACATGTTACACAAATATTTTTTTTTTGAAAATGTACCTGCTGTACAATTGGACTTCCAATTGGATCTTGAAAATCTGAAGTTGGTAAGATGATTACAGCAACAAGTTACAGCAAACCAGGTAAACAAGGAAGTTTCTGAAAACATACATGTTGTGCCAACGGAGTTTCAGTTGGATCCTGCAAACTTGAATGTTAGCAATCAATAAATAAAGTTTTGCAAGAGCCATAAGAAACTAACATCAAACTAGTAAAACTAACCAGTTTTGGCAACATATTTAATTACACATGAACTAGTAAAACTAACAAGTTCTTGGCAACATATTAAAGTAACAAGTCGGTACCATTTACCAGCAACACAGACATCTGTAAATTTCTTTGATGTAAGTAAAATGATTCCAACACATATATTAGTTAAAAAGACGGTGTCCCTCATATAAACCTAACAGTCGTCTATCTATGAACATGCAAACATTACTAGTGCAACAAGTGATAACAGCAAACCATTTAAACAAACAGGGTATCAGAACATAAATTACACGTGAATTTTGCTGCACCCTAGAACTACATATGACCAGCTATCTACGTGCTTAAGTAGCTATTTAAGTTCAGGCAAACAGGTAATTCTTAACAGTAAGTATCAAACGCATAGATAGGTGTAGTCTATAATAGGATTAACAGGCTATGGCATTATGTAATCAGTAGCAAACTAAATTAAGCCAAGCAACGTAATTGAACAATTTTGCACTAAATGGCTAACTAAAATTCCAAGAAGCAGGTAACTAAACTTACGCTAGATCTTTGTACAGGCATACTACAGCTTCTTTTCGCTTAGAAGATTCTACAAAGGAGTCCATGTCATCAATTGCTTGGATACGCAGTCCAATACTTCTTTCTTCCCACACTGCATTGGTAATTCGAATGGTTAATCTGTTAAGATGGTGCGTCCTTGATATGTTATATGAGGACGTGTAGTCAGACTAGTTGTAGCCACACACATCACGCTGGCTTTTACTGTATATTTCATGCGATTACATTTGACATATCGAGATCTAAGCAATCTAAAATAGGATGAAAAGACTAGCATCCTTCACATTATTGGCGAACTCAGTTCATAGAAACAAGCAATTCAACCATTTTGTGGGCAAATCAAAAGCGCCACTAGAATATTTTTCACTACCCCAATCAGACACGCAAAAAGGGGCGACGCCACCATAGCACTACTAGAAAAAAGGCTGTTAGTGGCGCACCTATTTTGGCTATTAATGGCGCACTATAGGTGCGCCACTATTACCACGCCACTAGTAACAAATACTAATGGCGCACCTCTGGTGCGCCATTAGTATTGCAGGTAAAAGTGGCGCACCTTGTAGTGCGCCATTACTATTGCTACAGGTGCACCACTGGTAACTTTTTTTTTTGAAATATTTTGATTTTTTTTCGGAATTTTCAAGGCGGGAAAATAGTAGTGGCGCACCGTCTAACCCCCACCGTGCGCCATTGATATTTCTAAATTTTGAATTTGGATCTGGATCGCGATTTTTTGCTAGTTTTTTGGCTCTTTTTTTGCACGATATTTTTTCAAATTTTGTTCTCGTTTTTGGATCTTCTACGTTCTTTTGCCGGGGAGGAGTCCGGCGGAGAGGAGGGCCGAGGAGAGACCGTGAGGAGGAGAGGAGGGAGGAGGAGGAGGTCACCGGAGAGGAGCTCGCCTACATCGCCGGAGAGGAGGAGGAGGTCGCCGGAGAGGAGTTCACCGGAGAGGACGGAGGAGAAACCGTGAGGGGAGGGGAGAGGGATGAGGAGCTTGATACGTCTCCAACATATCTATAATTTTTTATTGTTCCATGCTATATTATATTCTGTTTTGGACATTATTGGGCTTTATTATACACTTTTATATTATTTTTGGGACTAACCTATTAACCGGAGGCCCAACCCAGACTTGTTGTTTTTTGCCTATTTCAGATTTCCGCAGAAAAAGAATATCAAACGGAGTCCAAACGGAATGAAACCTTCGGGAACTTGATTTTCGGAATGAACGTGATCCAGAGGACTTGGACCCTACGTCAAGACATCAACCAGGAAGCCACGAGGTAGGGGGCGCGCCTACCCCCGAGGGCGTGCCCTCCACCCTCGTGGGCCCCATGTTGTTCCATCGATGTACTTCTTCCTCCTATATATACCCACGTACCTCCCAACTACCGGATACCGAGCCAAAAACCTAATTCCACCGCCGCAACCTTCTGTACCCGTGAGATCCCATCTTGGGGCCTCTTCCGGAGCTCCGCCGGAGGGGGCATCGATCACGGAGGGCTTCTACAGCAACACCATAGCCTCTCCGATGATGTGTGCGTAGTTTACCTCAGACCTTCGGGTCCATAGTTATTAGCTAGATGGCTTCTTCTCTCTTTTTGGATCTCAATACAATGTTCTCCCCCTCTCTCGTGAAGATCTATTCGATGTAACCTTCTTTTGCGGTGTGTTTGTTGAGACCGATGAATTGTGGGTTTATGATCAAGTTTATCTATGAACAATACTTGAATCTTCTCTGAATTCTTTTATGTATGATTGGTTATATTTGCAAGTCTCTTTGAATTAGCAATTTGGTTTGGCCTACTAGATTGATCTTTCTTGCAATGGGAGAAGTTCTTAGCTTTGGGTTCAATCTTGCGGTGTCCTTTCCCAGTGATGAGGGGACAGCAAGGCACGTATTGTATTGTTGCCATCGAGGATAACAAGATGGGGTTTATATCATATTGCATGAGTTTATCCCTCTACATCATGTCATCTTGCTTAAAGCGTTACTCTGTTCTTTTGAACTAAATACTCTAGATGCATCTTTGGATAGCGGTCGATGTGTGGAGTAATAGTAGTAGATGCAGGCAGGAGTCGGTCTACTTGTCTCGGACGTGATGCCTATATACATGATCATACCTAGATATTATCATAATTATGCTCAATTCTGTCAATTGCTCAACAGTAATTTGTTCACCCACCGTAATATTTATGCTCTTGAGAGAAGCCACTAGTGAAACATACGGCCCCCGGGTCTATTTTCCATCATATTAATCTCCCGACAACAAGCTATTTCTGCCGCCGTCTTTATTTTGCTTTCTTTACTTTGCATCTTTATCACAAAAATACCAAAAAGATTATCTTATCATTTCTATCAGATCTCACTCTCGTAAGTGACCGTGTAGGGATTGACAACCCCTTATCGCGTTGGTTGTGAGGATTTATTTGTTTGTGTAGGTGCGAGGTACTGCGTCGTGGGCTCCTCTTGGATTGATACCTTGGTTCTCAAAAACTGAGGGAAATACTTACGCTACTTTGCTGCATCACCCTTTCCTCTTCAAGGGAAAACCAACGCAGTGCTCAAGAGGTAGCAAGAAGGATTTCTGGCGCCGTAGCTGGGGAGATTCACGCCAAGTCAAGTCAAGATTTGATTTCCCGTCAACGAGCCATTTCTGGCGCCGTTGCCGGGGAGTCTACGCAAAAGTCAACATACCAAGTACCCATCACAAACCCTTATCTCCCGCATTACATTCTTTGCCATTTGCCTCTCGTTTTCCTCTCCCCCACTTCACCCTTGCCATTTTATTCGCCCTATCTTTTCCGTTTGCCTCTTTTTGCCCGTCTCTTGTTTGCTCGTGTGTTGGATTGCTTGCTTGTCACGATGGCTCAAGACAATACTAAATTGTGTGACTTCACCAATACCAACAACAATGATTGCCTTAGCACTCCGATTGCTCCTCTTACCAATAATGAATCTTGTGAAATCAATGCTGCTTTGTTGAATCTTGTCATGAAAGATCAATTCGTCGGCCTTCCTAGTGAAGATGCCGCTACCCATCTAAATAGCTTCTATGATTTGTGTGATATGCAAAAGAAGAAATATGTGGATAATGATATTGTCAAATTGAAGCTATTTCCTTTTTAGCTTAGAGATCGTGCTCAAGCTTGGTTTTCGTCTTTGCCCAAAAATAGTATTGATTCTTGGAATAAGTGCAAAGATGCTTTTATCTCTAAGTATTTTCCTCCCGCTAAGATCATCTCTCTTAGAAACGATATTATGAATTTTAAGAAACTTGATCATGAACATGTTGCACAATCTTGGGAGAGGATGAAATTAATGATACGTAATTGCCCCACTCATGGTTTGAATTTGTGGATGATTATAAAAAAATTATGCCAGATTGAATTTTGCTTCTAGAAATATTTTGGATTCGGCCGCGGGAGGCACTTTTATGGAAATCACTTTAGGAGAAGCTACTAAACTCCTAGATAATATTATGGTTAATTATTCTCAATGGCACACTTAAAGATCTACTAATAAGAAAGTGCATGCGATAGAAGAAATTAATGTTTTGAGTGGAAAGATGGATGAACTTATGAAATTATTTGCTAATAAAAGTGTTTCTTCCAATCCTAATGATATGCCTGTGTCTACTTTGATTGAGAATAATAATGAATCTATGGATGTGAATTTCTTTGGTAGGAATAATTTTGGTAACAATGCGTATAGAGGAAACTTTAATCCTAGGTCGTACCCTAGTAATTCCTCTAATAATTATGGTAATTCCTACAACAATTCTTATGGAAATTTTAATAAGATGCCTTCTGAATTTGATACTAGTGTTAAGGAATTTAAGAATTCGCAAAAGAATTTCAATGCTTTGCTTGAAGAAAAATTGCTTAAAGTTGATGAATTGGCTAGGAACGTTGATAGAATTTATCTTGATGTTGATTCTTTGAAACTTAGATCTATTCCTCCTAAGAATGATATCAATGAGTCTCTCAAAGCCATGAGAATTTCCATTGATGAGTGCAAAGAAAGAACCGCTAGGATGCGTGCTAAGAAAGATTGTTTTGTGAAAGCGTGTTCTTCTAGTTTCTATGAAAATAAAGATGAAGATCTAAAAGTTATTTATGTGTCCCCTATTAAATCTTTGTTTTGCAATATGAATCTTGATAATGATGGGACTGGATATGATCCACCTTTACCTAGAAGGTGTTCCAAAAATTCGGAGTTTTTAGATTTTGATGCAAAAATTGGTAAAAGTGGGATTGAAGAGATCAAAACTCTAGATATTAATGAGCCCACTATTTTGGATTTTAAGGAATTTAGTTATGATAATTCCTCTTTGATTGATTGTATTTCCTTGTTGCAATCCGTGCTAAATTCTCCTCATGCTTATAGTCAAAATAAGGCTTTTACTAAACATATCGTTGGTGCTTTGATTCAATCTTATGAAGAAAAACTTGAGTTGGAAGTTTTGATCCCTAGAAAAATTTATGATGAGTGGGAACCTACTATTAAAATTAAAATTAGAGATCATGAATGCTATGCTTTCTGTGATTTGGGTGCTAGTGTTTCCACAATTCCAAAAACTTTATGTGATTTATTAGGTTTCCGTGAATTTGATGATTGCTCTCTAAACTTGCACCTTGCGGATTCCACTATTAAGAAACCTACGGGAAGAATTAATGATGTTCTTATTGTTGCAAATAGGAATTATGTGCCCGTAGATTTTATTATTCTTGATATAGATTGTAATCCTTCATGTCCTATTATTCTTGGTAGACCTTTCCTTAGAACGATTGGTGCAATTATTGATATGAAGGAAGGGAATATTAGATTCCAATTTCCATTAAAGAAAGGCATGGAACACTTCCCTAGAAATAAAATAAAATTACCTTATGAATCTATTATGAGAGCCACTTATGGATTGCCTACCAAAGATGGCAATACCTAGATCTATCCTTGCTTTTATGCCTAGCTAGGGCGTTAAGCGATAGCGCTTGTTGGGAGGCAAACCCAATTTTATTTTTTAGTTTTTTTTGCTTTTGCTTCTGTTTAGGAATAAATATTTGATCTAGCCTCTGGTTAGATGCCTTTTTATGTTTTAATTAGTGTTTGTGCCAAGTTTAACCTATAGGATCTTCTTGGATGATAGTTATTTGATCTTGCTGAAAATTCCAGAAACTTTCTGTTCACGAAAATAATTGTTAAAAAACACCAGAACGTGATAAAATATTGATTCCAATTTTTTCTGATCAATAAACAAATTATCTAGGTCTTCATATTTTGTATGATTTTTTGGAATTCCAGAAGTTTGCGTTAGTTACAGATTACTACAGACTGTTCTGTTTTTGACAGATTCTGCTTTCCGTGTGTTGTTTGCTTATTTTGATGAATCTATGGCTAGTAAAATAGTTTATAAACCATAGAGAAGTTGTAATACAGTAGGTTTAACACCAATATAAATAAAGAATGATTTCATTACAGTACCTTGAAGTGGTCTTTTGTTTTCTTTCGCTAACGGAGCTCACGAGATTTTCTGCTGAGTTTTGTGTTGTGAAGTTTTCAAGTTTTGGGTGAAAGATTTGATGGATTATGGAACAAGGAGTGGAAAGAGCCTAAGATTGGGGATGCCCATGGCACCCCCAAGATAATCTAATGACACCTAAAAGCCAAAGCTTGGGGATGCCCCGGAAGGCACCCCCTCTTTCGTTTACTTCCATCTGTAACTTTACTTGGAGCTATATTTTTATTCACCACATGATATGTGTTTTGCTTGGAGCGTCTTGTATGATTTGAGTCTTTGCTTTTTAGTTTAACACAATAATCTTTGATGTACACACCTTTTGAGAGAGACACACATGATTCGGAAATTATTAGAATACTCTATGTGCTTCACTTATATCTTTTGAGTTATATAGTTTTTGCTCTAGTACTTCACTTATATATTTTAGAGCACGGTGGTGGTTTTGTTTTATAGAAACTATTATTCTCTCATGCTTCATTTAGATTATTTTGAGAGTCCTAAACAGCATGGTAATTTGCTTAGTCCTAATATGCTAGGTATTCAAGACTAGTAAAAACTTTCTTATGAGTGTGTTGAATACTAAGAGAAGTTTGATGCTTGATGATTGTTTTGAGACATGGAGGTAGTGATATCAAAGTTGTGCTAGTTGAGTAGTTGTGAATTTGAGAAATACTTGTGTTGAAGTTTGCAAGTCCCGTAGCATGCACGTATGGTAAACGTTATGTAACAAATTTGAAACATGAGGTGTTCTTTGATTGTCCTCCTTATGAGTGGCGGTCGGGGACGAGCGATGGTCTTTTCCTACCAATCTATCCCCCTAGGAGCATGCACGTTGTGCTTGGTTTTTGATGACTTGTAGATTTTTGCAATAAGTATGTGAGTTATTTATGACTAATGTTGAGTCCATGGATTATACGCACTCTCACCTTTCCATCATTGCTAGCCTCTTCGGTACCGTGCATTGCCCTTTCTCACATTGAGAGTTGGTGCAAACTTTGCCGGCGCATCCAAACCCCGTGATATGATACGCTCTTTCACACATAAATCTCCTTATATCTTCCTCAAAACAGCCACCATACCTACCTATTATGGCATTTCCATAGCCATTCCGAGATATATTGCCATGCAACTTTCCACCATTCCGTTTATCATGACATGTTCATCATTGTCATATTTCTTTGCATGATCATGTAGTTGACATAGTATTTGTGGCAAAGCCACCATTTATAATTCTTTCATACATGTCACTCTTGGTTCATTGCATATCCCGATTACACCGGAGGCATTCATATAGAGTCATACTTTGTTCTAGTATCGAGTTGTAATCATTGAGTTGTAAATAAATAGAGGTGTGATGATCATCATTTTCTAGAGCATTGTCCCAAGTGAGGAAAAAAGAGAGGAGAAAGGCCATAAAAAAGGCCCAAAAAATGAGAGAAAAAGAGAGAAGGGACAATGGGCTTCAAAGTAGCACCATAGTCTTTATGATAGAGAGTCTCTTGTTTTGTCACTTTCATATACTAGTGGGAATTTTTCATTATAGAACTTGGCTTGTATATTCCAACAATGGGCTTCCTCAAATGCCCTAGGTCTTGATGATCAAGCAAGTTGGATGCACAACCACTTAGTTTCTTTTGTTGAGGTTTCATATATTTATAGCTCTAGTGCATCCGTTGCATGGCAATCCCTACTCCTTGCATTAACATCAATCGATGGGCATCTCCATAGCTCATTGATTAGCCTTGTTGATGTGAGACTTTCTCCCTTTTTGTCTTCTCCATGTAACCCCCATCATTATATTCTATTCCACCCGCTATATCCATGGCTCACGCTCATGTATTGCGTGAAAGTTGAAAAAGTTTGAGATTACTAAGTATGAACCAATTGCTTGGCTTGTCATCGGGGTTGTGCATGATTAGAGCATTCTTGTGTGACGAAAATGGAGCATGACTAAACTATATGATTTTGTAGGGATGAACTTTCTTTGGCCATGTTATTTTGAGAGGACACAATTGCTTAGTTAGTATGCTTGAAGTATTACTATTTTTATGTCAATTTTGAACTTTTATCTTGAATCTTTCGGATCTGAATATTCATACCACAATTAAGAAGAATTACATTGAAATTATGCTAAGTAGCATTCCACATCAAAAAATTCTGTTTTTATCATTTACCTACTCGAGGATGAGCAGGAATTAAGCTTGGGGATGCTTGATATGTCTCCAACGTATCTATAATTATTTATTGTTCCATGCTATATTATATTCTGTTTTGGACATTATTGGGCTTTATTATACACTTCTATATTATTTTTGGGACTAACCTATTAACCGGAGGCCCAGCCCAGTAATTGCTATTTTGCCTATTTCGTAGTTTCGCAAAAAAAAGAATATCAAACGGAGTCCAAACGGAATGAAACCTTCGGGAACGTGATTTTCGGAACGAACGCGATCCAGAGGACTTGGACCCTACGTCAAGACATCAACCAAGAAGCCACGAGGTAGGGGGGCGCGCCTACCCCCCAGGGCGTGCCCTCCACCCTCGTGGGCCCCATGTTGCTCCACCGACGTACTTCTTCTCCTATATATACCCACGTACCCCCAAACTACCGGATACAGAGCCAAAAACCTAACTCCACCGCCGCAACCTTCTGTACCCGTGAGATCCCATCTTGGGGCCTTTTCCGGAGCTCCGCCGGAGGGGGCATCGATCATGGAGGGCTTCTACATCAACACCATAGTCTCTCCGATGATGTGTGAGTAGTTTACCTCAGACCTTCGGGTCCATAGTTATTGTCTAGATGGCTTCTTCTCTCTTTTTGGATCTCAATACAATGTTCTCCCCCTCCCTCGTGGAGATCTATTCGATGTAACCTTCTTTTGCGGTGTCTTTGTTGAGACCGATGAATTGTGGGTTTATGATCAAGTTTATCTATGAACAATATTTGAATCTTCTCTGAATTCGTTTATGTATGATTGGTTATCTTTGCAAGTCTCTTCGAATTATCAGTTTGGTTTGGCATACTAGATTGATCTTTCTTGCAATGGGCGAAGTGCTTAGCTTTGGGTTCAATCTTGCGGTGTCCTTTCCCGATGTGATGAGGGGCAGCAAGGCACATATTGTATTGTTGCCATCGAGGATAACAAGATGGGGTTTATATCATATTGCATGAGTTTATCCCTCTACATCATGTCATCTTGCTTAAAGCATTACTCTGTTCTTTTGAACTTCATACTCTAGATGCATGCTGGATAGCGGTTGTTGTGTGGAGTAATAGTAGTAGATGCAGGCAAGAGTCGGTCTACTTTTCCCGGACGTGATGCCTATATACATGATCATACCTAGATATTCTCATAACTATGCTCAATTCTGTCAATTGATCAACAGTAATTTGTCCACCCACCGTAATATTTATGCTCTTTAGAGAAGCCACTAGTGACTTATGGCCCCCGGGTCTATTTTCCATCATATTAATCTCCCGACAACAAGCTATTTCTGCCGATGTATTTATTTTGCTTTCTTACTCTGCTTCTTTATCACAAAAATACCAAAAATATTATCTTATCATTTCTATCAGATCTCACTCTCGTAAGTGACCGTGTAGGGATTGACAACCCCTTATCGCGTTGGTTGTGAGGATTTATTTGTTTGTGTAGGTGCGAGGGACTCGTGTGTGGCCAACTACTGGATTGATACCTTGGTTCTCAAAAACTGAGGGAAATACTTACCCTACTTTGCTGCATCACCCTTTCCTGTTCAAGGGAAAACCAACGCAGTGCTCAAGAGGTAGCAAAGCTCACCGGACAGGAGGGAGGAGGAGATCACCGGAGAGGAGGGAGGAGGAGATCACCGGAGAGGAGGGGGGAGGAGCTCACCAGAGAGGAGGGAGGAGAAACTATGAGGGGAGGGGAGGAGAGGAGGTAGGAGGAGGTCGCCTGAGAGGAGGAGGAGGAGGAGGTCACCGGAGAGGAGGAGGGGAGTATGGTGGAGGAGAGGAGGGGAGATGGAGTGAAGGAGAGGAGGGGAGGTGGAATGGAGGAGAAAATGAAGAGGTAAGGAGGAGAGGACCCCGCCCAGCCATATATACGACATAGTAATGGCGCACCGTGGGCAGGTGCGCCATTACTAACTTTTTTTTATTTTTCTGATTTATTTTGAATTTTGAAGGCGGGAAGATAGTAATGGCGCACCTTGGGCAGGTGCGCCATTACTAACTTTTTTTAATTTTTTTGATATAGTTTGAATTTTGAAGGTGGGAAGATAGTAATGGCGCACCATGGGCCGGTGCGCCATTACTAACTTTTTTTAATTTTTTTGATATAGTTTGAATTTTGAAGGCGGGAAGATAGTAATGGCGCACCATGGGCCGGTGCGTGAATTTTTTTGAATTTTTTTGCCTCTCTAGATCTTGAAAGCCCCATAACTTTTTTTCTGTTAGGTTTTTGAGGATTCAAAATTCAAAAGTTACGGCCATTTTACCGAAACACGGTGGCCTTTTGCAAAAAAAAATTCAAAATTCATGTTTGTTAATTTTCCTAAAAACTAGAACACATAACACATGGGCATCTATTTTTTGAATTTTTTGAATCTTTTATCATTTTCTTTTATTTTTTAGAAAACCTAAAAGGCGATCCACGGGCGGGGAGTTTACGTGTGTGAGGCGTTAGAAATGGCGCACCCTCACAGTGCGCCATTACTAACCTCACACACACATGTAGACCCCCACCAGACATAGCAATGGCGCTACGCCTAGCTGCGCCACTCCTATGTAGCATAGCAGTGGCGCACCTAGGTGTGGAGCGCCATTGCTATGTCTGGTGGGGGGGATGGACCAAAAAATAGCAATGGTGCACTGCTCATGTGGTGTGCCATTAGTAAAAACATAGCAATGGCGCACCTGATTCTGGTGCTTCACTGCTATATAGCAGTGGCGCACCACATACATGGTGCGCCATTAATGTCCATATTAGCTATAGCCGTTTTCCTAGTAGTGTAGGGGCTGGTATGGGCGGCCGCCTTGGGTGGCTGGAAAGTGTGCACCCAGTTTGAGTCGTCCAGGTTCACCCAAGCTAGTTTTGTTCGTCCCAACGCACGAGCAGGCAATGTACAAAATGAAGAAAAATATTTCAATTTGGATGGGCCAATAACGTAAGTGTAAGGCTGGCCCTATAGCAGGCTCGCGGCCCAAACAAGCACCTCCCATATCGATCGACAACAGGAAAACTCCCAATTTGTTCGCTCCAGCCTCCGGTCTGGTTTGCTCCTACTAGCAGCCGCTGGACAGACCGACACAGCACTTCCTCGCACCCTCGTTGGAGGATGATCGCCGGGCTTCAGGCAAATGGAAGGACAAGAAGATGAAGATCCAACCCTGGGCGTAGCTTGCGTGGGAGGCAGTGGTGGCAGCACGGGCATGGCATCGAGCTTGAGATAATGGACAGTCGCGGCTTGCAAGAGCAGCATGCTCAACGAGCAGGTACATCACATCCCTGATTATATCTAATTCAATTGTTAAATTTCTATCCAATAGTTAAACCTAACGGTGTTGTAAAACTGCTTGTATGTAGGGAATCTATGAGAAAATGAAACCAATTTCTGCTTATTTTATAACTCCCCCAATCAATACTGAACTGACTGAATCTGATGTATCTAATCAAGTTTCCGGTGAAAACATACAAGCTCATGTTGTTCTTGAGCCTGAAGTGTCTAATGAACAGACTGCTGATGAAGGATTTGATGCAAACATTTTACATGCTCCTGGTGATGAACATATAGTGTCTAATGAGGGACTAATGCAAGCATTTTGCAAGCTCCCATTGAAGGATTTAGTGTCTAATGATGATCTGCTATGTTGAGAGAGACATGGAGATTTGCAGGCATTAATGACAAGCAAATTATAGTACATTTTCATGGCTTGAGGAAACGTCGAGGCCATCTACCAGAAAGTCCCCGTATCATGACAACGTAGCATAAATACTTTTCTAATCTGTTGTTTGAAACTATTGCCATACTTGTGCAGGATAGATATATTGATATGCAGTTTGCGCACTGGTTATAGGTGCAATTACACTTAGATATTTTCAGCCGGAAGAACGAATAATTCAAGCGGTACATGCACCGTGTTAGTAGTCCATGTACACCATGTTGCATTTTGTGTTTTTGGTGCTTACATCATTTAGTGTTTTATAATCTGAACTACTTTGGATCATTAGCTGGTTTTCAAAGTGCATGTAGCTTCACATTTCTCAAGTTATGTTGATTTCCGGAGTGCAAGTGCCTTCGTATTTTTTAAGTTAAATGTTTGTGTGACACTCCAAAAATATTCTTTTGGTTCTCTTCAAAAAATTTGTTTGATTTGAAGAAGGTCTTCTAAACCCTTCCAAAAATCTCTCTCAAAAACTTTTCCCTCTAGCAAGGATTTAAATTTTTGCATCTCCTTCAACTCTGGTGTTTGGTTTTTAAATTTTTCTTCTGATTTCCCTCTTCTCAAGATTTCAAGAAAAATCCTTGGAGTTTATTTTCTTTCAAAAAGGAAACTCTAGGAGTTTTGCATCTTCTCCAAAATTGAAACTACTCATGATTTTATCATGCACCACATGGTAAAATCTTCCCAAAAATCTCTCCTTCCACTTTGGGCAATCCAAACATTCATTCTCAACAAGTTCAACCCTTTTCTGAATTTTATTTCATTTATTTCTCCTCCCAAATCTTTTCTGTCCATTATTTTGAGCCTAGGTGATTTGCAAAGCAAGTACCTAAACGCATTTGAGTTTTGACCTCAAACCAACTCCCTGGATAGTCCTTGGTACCCACAACCTAGAACAATCAAGATCCACTCCTCTTCTTTTCAAAATTTCAAAATTCAGTCTCGCAAGTTTGGACCAGATTTGCCAAATTTGGTGAAATTCATATCTACACTTCTCCAAAAATTCCACCAAAATTCAGGCAACCCCTAGCTGCAATGAGAGACCACTCCACCAAATACCAGCTCAAGGAAAAATCCCTACATGCCTAAATCATTCTGTCGAACACCTTGCATGCACTATTACTGTTAATCTTCAGTTAAATTCAGATTGCAGTGTCGTTCTCCGTCAGAGTTTCAAATACATGCCCACAAAGGCACTTGGCACGTTGCTCACAGCCTAGCTCGCTTGTCCGGAGCTTCACACGCGTGCTTGGCGCGTTCTCGCGTCGGTGGCACTCGCCCGCTACGGCCGGCGTGTCTTGCGGCGGCAGAACCACCGTGAGCGGCCGACAGAGCAAAAGCTGCGGTATAACGTCGTTCGGCGCCGCCCAAACCTCCTGGTAGCTCCGCGTAGCCATTTACTTGCCAGCACACGCATGCAACACCGTCGCCGTGGCCTGGCATGCGTAGAGCGCGTTCGCTGCCGCCGACGGGCCGTGCGGCCGTTCCGCCGAGGACAGGCCGTAACCTCGCCCACCTTGCTGAGTTGGACACTGGGATAGCACCAGTACTTCGTCTAGTCGATGCTCAAACTCCTAAGCCGACTGTGCAGCCACAGCGCCACCGTAATCACTCGCCGGACTTATCCGATTCACGGCAACCCACTCGGGCCGGCTATAAAAATCACCCCCGAGCTTGCTCTCGCCCTCGCACAACTCCACAACCTCTCCAGACCCCGCCTAGCTACTGGAAGAGCCTCGATGGGCCCTTCTTCATCAACTCCGGCCACCTCGTTTCGCTTCGGCCTCCACCTCGATTTACTCCGGTGAGGTCGTCTCCGGCACCCCAACCTCGTCAGCAACCCTCTCGGGCAACTAAGAGTCTAACCCCCACTCCAATTTGATCTTCACAGCTCTCTCCGACGAGGTCCATGACTGCCCGAACCGCCGTCCGCCGGAGCAAGGGCCGCCGTCGACACAGTGCTCGCCGGCGACCACTTCCACCTCCCACAGATGCGGAAGGACGTGCTGATCACGAAGATACCAAAGGAGGTGACGGAACCGCAAACTTCGCCGAGCTAGACCCCGACTACTCCGAACCAGGCAAGCAATCTTTGAACTTTTGATATGATGAGTGTTTGGGCATGTTTGCATTATTTTTGTATCATGGCACGTTCATGAGCATTTCGATGATAGTTTATCTCGTAAGAGTTGAGGCAAATGAGCTCGTTAAATCCATGAGTTGTTGGAAACTTGTTGCATGGCCATGAGTTGGCATGAGTATGGGTAAGATGGCAGTGTTGTAGCATGCCAGGCTTATGCCAGATCGTTGACCCTGTGTCAACATAAATCAGTCAGATTCCCGTCCATCTTCCCTTTCGTACTACCACCTGTTCCCCATAAGGGATACGGCTTAGTAAGTTGCAAACCACTTCCTGGTACACACCAAATTGAGAGGCCGGGATGAAGGTTCCATGGCCCTGGATTAAAGCCTTTCATCCGGTCAGGGGGCATGGGTGTTTCCGGTTGGGACCGAGAGAGGGCACCCTTAGAGCGCCAGAAATAAATTTGATCCCATGCTATTCGAGATGGTGATCTCCCCGTCTCAAAGTTTTACTTAAACGCTGTCTAGGGTGATTCCTGGCAATGTGAGGTATGATGGGTGTGTACTAGTTAGCTGTGTTTCCTCCGAAATACCGTAAACGGAACTAGTCCTTTGTGACTACGGAAATCCGTTGGCTGTGGACATTTTGGTACAAACTCTTCAGAGTCAAAATTCTTAAATTCATCTTATTCATGTCCGAGTACCGTGTTCACCTTATCTTGTCAAATATCAGTCTCGGTGACAGAGACTCCCGATAACCATATGAGTGTTATATGTTTATTTTCCTGTGAATGAACTAACCCGCTTATTGCCTTGTTAGGAATATTTTCCGTGAGCACTATATCTTGTCAGTTATGAATAATGAATTATAAGCCCTTTCTGTGATGTCGCTCAGACGTCCGACTGCGACATTGTTATTATTTACTTTTATTATAAGCCCTTTCTGTGATGTCGCTCGACGTCCGATCATGCATTGTTATTATTTACTTTTATTATAAGCCCTTTCTATGATGTCGCTCAGACATCCGATCATGCATTGTTATTATTTACCTTTATTATAAGCCCTTTCGTGATGTCGCTCAGACGTCCGATCATGACATTGTTAATATTTACTTTTGTTATAAGCCCTTTCTGTGATGTCGCTCAGACGACCGACTGCGGCGTTGTTATTATTTACCTTTATTATAAGCCCTTTCTGCGATGTCGTTTAGACGTCCGACTGCGGCATTATTAATATTTACTTTTGTTATAAGCCCTTTTCTGTGATGTCGCACAGACGTCCGACTTCGGCATTGTTATTATTTACTTTTATTATAAGCCCTTTCTGTGATGTCGCTCAGACATCCGACTGCGGCATTGTTATTATTTACCTTTATTATAAGCCCTTTCTGCGATGTCGTTCATACGTCCGACTGCGGCATTGTTAATATTTACTTTTGTTATAAGCCCTTTCTGTGATGTCGCTCCGACGTCCGACTGCGGCACGCATGTATTTTCTTTCAATATAAGCCCTTTTCGAGGTGTCGCTTAGACGCCCGACTGTGGCATGTTTTACTTATCTGTTCACCTTTCGAGGCGTCGCTTCAGACACCCGATCGGTTTTGAGTTTATCTTCTTTGGGTTTTCGAGCGGACTACCGCCGATTCCCTTTTTACTTACCTTGCCATACTGATTAAATTGCGCATTGTTATAAATTAATCATGTCGCATTCATGCATTCATTTGTTATATCTTTTGTCCAAACTGTCTTGCGAGTACTTTCAAAGTACTCACCTGGCTTGTTGATTTGGCCAGATGTTGACGAAGGCGATCTCATGGATGAGGAGTTCGATAGCGATTCCGACGCCTAGAGGAATCCCAGTCAGTCTCGTGCGACCCCTGGATTAGTCATTGTGACATAACCGCTTCCGCTACCCAAATAAATTCATCGAGCCTCTCCTCGACGCTCGACGAGCCGCCAGTACAGTAGTATTATTAACCACCCCACTGTGTTATTCCACCAACCACTCATAATCTCGAGTCAGTAGTATCTCCACCCCACACCATTGTGTCATATCCGCCAACCTGTATAATTATCGGCGTGTTTTGTAATAATTGGTTGGACGTCTTCAGTCCGACCCTGTAATATTGTAATGCTACTGGCTTATTGTATCAAAGTTTTGTCTACCGGTATGGAGGATTTTTCCTCATATTGGACTTCATAGTTCGGTTGTTCAATAAATATTTTTATTGAAAAACCGGTCATGACAAGCTTGGTACCGAGCCAGTCTGTCAGGAAGCCACTAGGTGCGATCGCTAATCGGTTATTAGCGTAATAGAGCTATTTATTGTTTTTACAAATGTAGTCAATTTCGGCAACAAGATAATTTTATGATTTGACTACTCAGGATTTTTGCCTACTTACAGAGATGGTCGGCAACGACTGCGAGTCGCAGATGTTCGCCAACATGCCCGATGGGTTCGTCAAGCTTCTCTCCTTCGTCGTCCAAGTCGCGATAGGGCTAGCTGTGCGCCTAGTCTTCTCACTCTCTCAGCACAAGATCAATGACCCTCTAACCATGCACCAAGCTGCGGTGCAATTCAAGGGAGGGCGAGTTGAGCGTTACCGGTTCTTGGGGAGAGCTATGCCCACAGAGAAGCATACACTGCAGATGGCAGCCCGTGAGGCGATAGCTCGTCTCAGGGATATCCTTCCTTCAATGAAGACTCGTCGTTACCGCTACCTGCCATGTCATGTGCCATATACCTGCCACTACGCTGCCTTCTTGCCCTAGAGGAGAACGAGACGAAGCTTTTGAGATGCTCATCGAGTATCTCTGGGCTTTGGAGGCAGCCTTCGACAACCTGGTGGACGACTTTGTAGCTGCCCGCATGGACTCAGTCCATGGCTGTGCCGCCAACAAGAGGGAGCTCCTGCGCGCCGCACCGCCACCGACTTTCGCCTCACATCAAGATCGCTTGCTCTACTGCTCTCACCGCTACTCGTCGCCTGCCTACCACGGAGGAGTTCAACCATGTCATTGTGCCTACTCCGGTTCGTTCTGCACCACCCCCCGTGCTCGCTCATGTTCGAGTTGTCCCGCACAGGGCACCTGCTCCACCAACTCAGCGCAACACCTCACGTCTGGAGCCTATCTCCGAAGAGGAGGTTGAGTCCCCAGCCTCACTACGCCTCACCCTTGGCAGGCCAAGGGAAATCCTTACCATCTCCGACTAAGTACGCTTAGCCGCCATGCGATGTACCGATTTGTACGATATGTTTATATGTACATAGGCTGTGAGAAGTAGCTTGTTTGCGCATCATGTAGGATCTGGAGGAGTGCACTAGACTAAATAATGTCAGGATTATGTACGCATATCCTGAGTGATGTATTGTATAATTACTGCTTGCGTGTAAGATATGTAATGAACAGTCCTTCTCCGTGCGCAAACATTTATTCTATCTTGAAAAATCTTGGAACATTTGCGACTTTTTCCAGCTTCTTGAATTTATTGTTTTTTTGCGGCACAATTTCTTTTCTTATGAGTGTTTCAAAATATATCCCCAGAGTGAACTATGTCTCGTCCTTGGACGCGCTCCATGCCAACTCCGACAGAGGAAAATTATGGCACACCCCCAGGCAACAATTTCACACAAGGGCGCATAAGTCAACAGAGACGGTGAAACGGCACTTTCCCAAATGTGCCGTCTTTATGAACAAAGTCAGCAGCAACATCAGGAAATAATGAACCAAGTCATCAATATGGGAAATCACCGTGGGCGATGTCAGCAATCAAAGTTATCTCGAGCTACGAGACACGCCCCAAACATTTTCTCACATCGACAAACCTCTTGAAGCCGAGGACTGGCTTGAGACATGGAAAGAAAATTAATCATTGCCCGATGGTACAGACCTTGAGAAAGTGCTTTATGCTCCGCACTATCTCACCGGGAGCAGCCGCATCGTGGTGGGAAAATTTCCTACACATGCACCCCAACGAAAATAATATAACATGGGAGGAATTTAAAGAAGGTTTTCGTGGGGCACATATTCCTAAGAGTCTTATGAAGATCAAAAAGAGAGAATTTGATGACCTCAAGCAAAGGACAATGACGGTGTGAGAATACAACAGTCAGTTTACTCTACTGTCTCGCTACGCCAACGAGGAGCGTATGTCGGAAAACAAAAAGATGGAGAAATTCCTAGACGGTCTGACACCCGCGCTTAAATGCCAATTGGTCGCACACACCTTTCCAGATTTTAAGACGCTGGTGGATAAGGCCATTACCTTGGAAAATGAGAGACGAGCTTAGAAGATTTCCGCATAGCGGAAGAGGGACCAGACTAATCACGCCGCAACCACCGCAGCAAGACAGATGTACGTAAAAACTGGACACCCAAACCCACGACAAGCGTCTCACGCCCAATCAAGAATTTCCATGCAAGGGACACGGAGTTCACATACCACCCAAAGCGTTACTGTTACGCTTAGGAGAAGAAGGGCACTATGCCAAGCAAAGTGCCCCAAGCCAAGGAACTCGACCCCAAAGCCAAACAACGGAGGCAATAATTGGCACCAAAGCACAACAATTTCAACCCAAATAACCACCACCGGAAGGGTCATCTGAACCACGTGACCAAAGAGGAAGCACAAAATGCCCCAGATATCGTACTCGGTACATTTCCTGTCAACACAATACCTGCCATGGTTTTGTTTGATTCTGGAGCTTCTCACTCATTCTTTTCGAAAAGTTTTGCTTTGCAAAATAATTTTTCGATGCTTCCCTTGGAAAAATCTATGATCGTCAAGTCCCCTGGAATTAAGCAAGTTACCCAGAAATTATTGCCGGGTGTGGTTATCGAGTTTGAAGGGTTGAAGTTTCACGCAAATCTTATCGTGTTGGAAAATAAAGGACTGGATGTCATCTTAGGGATGGATTGGTTAACCACCAACAAAGGTTTTATTGACTGCTTCAACAGGACCGTAATTCTCACCCATCACCATGGGAAGACCATAAAGGTCTCAGCCAAGGAAAGAAAAATATCCCGGCAACCGAGATTGAACAAGGTAGATATTTCTGAATTGAGCAAGGTTCCAGTATTGTGTGAATTTCCAGATGTATTTCTCGAAGAGCTACCAGGCATGCCACCAGATCGAGAGATAGAATTCAGCATTGAACTAGCACCCGGAACCGCTCCCATATACAAGAAACCATACAGAATGGCACCATCCGAATTGGTGGAACTGGAGAAGCAAATAAAGGAATTATTGGGAAAAGGGTATATACGAGCCAGTTCCTCACCTTGGGGTTCACCAATTTTGTTTGCCAAAAAGAAGGATGGAACACTGAGATTGTGCATAGACTATCGAGCGCTAAATATGGTCACAATCAAGAACAAATATCCGATGCCACGAATAAATGATTTATTCGATCAACTCGCTCAGGCCAAGGTGTTCTCAAAGATTGACTTGAGGTCGGGATACCATCAACTGGAAGTGCGAACCGAAGACATTCCCAAGACAGCTTTCACCTCCAGATACGGATTGTATGAGTTCACCATAATGCCATTCGGACTAACAAACGCCCCCGCATATTTTGTTCACCTCATGAACAAAGTATTCATGAAGTTTATGTACAAGTTTGTTGTGGTATTTATCGATGATATTCTGGTATACTCCAAAACACCAGAAGAGCACGTTGAACATCTCCGAATTGTACTAGGAGAACTCAGGAAACATCAATTGTACGCTAAATTCAGCAAGTGTGAATTTTGGCTAAAGCAAGTGGGTTTTCTGGGCCACGTACTGACCCAAGAAGGTATCGCCGTAGACCCGGAAAAAGTCAAGGCCGTACTTGGCTGGAAGCCACCAGCCAGCGTGACAGACGTACGAAGTTTCTTGGGAATGGCAGGATACTACCGGAGATTTATTGAAGGATTCTCCACCATAGCAAAGCCAATGACGCAACTACTCAAGAAAGACAGGAAGTTTGAATGGACGGAAGCTTGCGAGAAAAGTTTCCAAGAACTGAAGAGGAAATCGGCGACAAAGACCAAAGTGCTAATTGTGCCAGATATACACAAATTTTTTGAGGTATTTTGTGATGCATCTCGAAAGGGCCTCGGGTGCGTGTTAATGCAAGAAGGCAAGGTTGTCGCATATGTTTCCAGACAACTTCACAAGCATGAGGAAAATTATCCTACTCATGACCTGGAATTAGCAGCAGTTATTCATGCACTCAAGGAATGGAGACACTTCTTACTTGGTAATCGTTGTGAAATATACACAGACCACAAAAGCCTCAAGTATATTTTCACACAACCAGAACTCTATTTACGGCGGAGACGCTGGTTGGAATTAGTAAATGATTATGATGTTGGAATCCACTACCACCCAGGCAAAGCAAATGTTGTAGCAGATGCTCTGAGTCGGAACCCCAGTCCGGACAACGACAGCATGCCAAACTTAAGACCTGAATTCCAAGCGAGGAATTTGCTAAGCTCAATCGATGGTAGTCACCGAAGGCAGTGTGTCAAACTTAGAGTTACAGCCTACCCTAATAGAGAAGGTTAAAGAGGCTCAACGTGGACACCCCAAAGATTGAAGGCATAAAACGGAAGATGAATTTGGGCAAGGCCTCGTAATTCATTATCGATGAGCAATGAATATTGTGGTACGGAATAGACTTTATGCACTAAATATCCAAGACCTTAAACCTCAAATCCTGGCTAAAGGACACACCGCTACGTACTCATTCCATCCTGGGGGAACAAAAATTTACAAAGATCTTCAGGAAACATTTTGGTGGCATGGTATAACAAGAGACATAGCCACGTTTATTGCATGTTGTGACTCTTGTCAACGCATCAAGGCCGAGCACCAGAAACCGGCCGGGCTATTGCAACCAAATAAGATACCCGAGTGGAAATGGGATGAGATTGGAATGGATTTTATTGTTGGACTACCTCGGTCACGACACGGACATGATGCCATATGGGTCATCACAGATAGACAGACTAAAGTGGCACACTTCATCCCCGTGAAGACAACCCACACCACTCAGAAGCTTCCTAGGCTCTACCTTTCCCGTATCGTTTGCTTACATGGAGTCCCAAAGAAAATAATCTCGGACAGAGGCACTCAATTCGTCTCCCGATTTTGGGATCACTTACAACAAGCTCGGGAACTCAGCTGGCATTCAAGACCGCATACCATCCCTGCATGTATGGGCGACCGAGCGACTAAACCAGATTCTAGAAGATATGCCGAGAGCATGTGTCCTCACCCTACGGGACCAGCTGGGAAGAGAGCTTACCATACGCAGAATTCGCATATAACAACAGCTATCAATCCAGCCTGCAAATGGCACCATTTGAAGCTCTGTACGGGCGAAGATGTCGTACCCCGCTAAATTGGTCGGAAACCGGAGACAGCCATATCTTCGGCCCAGACCTGCTCAAAGAGGCTGAAGATAAGGTCAAGATAATTAAGGACCGACTCAAGACAGCCCAAAGCCGACAAAAGAGCTATTACGATCAGAAGCATGGTGGAGTCAATTTTGAACACGGTGAATTTGTGTACCTACGAGTATCCCCTATGAGAGGCCTGCATCGATTCAAGATTAAAGGGAAGCTGGCACCAAGATTCATCGGACCATTCTGCATAGTGGCACGAAGAGGCACGGTGGCCTACCAGCTAGACTTACCCGAAGAATTATCCGACATCCACGACGTATTCCACGTCTCCCAATTGAGGAAGTGCGTAAGCAACCCAGAGAAACAAGTACCCCATAAAAACATTGACGTGCAGCCAGACCTTACATATCGGGAGCATCCTATAAAAGTCTTGGAAGAGTCTGAAAGGAGAACCCGACAGAAAACCATCAAGTTCTTCAAGGTTCAGTGGAGCAACCACACCGAAAGTGAAGCCACTTGGGAAAGAGAGGATTTCCTTCGGACAGAGCACCCACAATTATTTGAGGATCAGCTGGAATCTCGGGGACGAGATTTTTCCTAAGGGGTAGGTGTTGTGACACTCCAAAAATATTCTTTTGGTTCTCTTCAAAATTTTTGTTTGATTTGAAGGTCTTCTAAACCCTTCCAAAAATCTCTCTCAAAAACTTTTCCCTCTAGCAAGGATTTGAATTTTTGCATCTCCTTCAACTCTGGTGTTTGGTTTTTAAATTTTTCTTCTGATTGCCCTCTTCTCAAGATTTCAAGAAAAATCCTTGGAGTTTATTTTCTTTCAAAAAGGAAACTCCAGGAGTTTTGCATCTTCTCCAAAATTGAAACTACTCATGATTTTATCATGCACCACATGGTAAAATCTTCCCAAAATTTCTCCTTCCACTTTGGGCAATCCAAACATTCATTCTCAACAAGTTCAACCCTTTTCTGAATTTTATTTCATTTTTTCTCCTCCCAAATCTTTTCTGTCCATTATTTTGAGCCTAGGTGATTTGCAAAGCAAGTACCTAAATGCATTTGAGTTTTGACCTCAAACCAACTCCCCTGGATAGTCCTTGGTACCCACAACCTAGAACAATCAAGATCCACTCCTCTTCTTTTCAAAAATATCAAAATTCAGTCTCTGCAAGTTTGGACCAGATTTGCCAAATTTGGTGAAATTCATATCTACACTTCTCCAAAAATTCCACCAAAATTCAGGCAACCCCTAGCTGCAATGAGAGACCACTCCACCAAATACCAGCTCAAGGAAAAATCCCTACATGCCTGAATCATTCTGTCGAACACCTTGCATGCACTATTACTGTTCATCTTCGCTAAATTCAGATTGCAAAGTGTCGTTCTCCGTCGAGTTTCACCACATGCCCACAGTGCACTTGGCACGTTGCTCACAGCCTAGCCTGCTTGTCCGGAGCTTCACACGCGCTTGGCGCGTTCTCGCGTCGGTGGTACCACAGCCGCTGCAAGGCGGCGTGTCTTGGCGGCGGCAGAACCACCGTGAGCGGCCGACGAGGAGCAAAACTGCGGCATAACACCGTTGGCGCCGCCTAAACCTCCTGGTAGCTCCACAGAGCCATTTACTTGCCAAAGACACGCATGCAGCACAGCTTGTTGCCGTTCGCACGCAGCAGCGTTCGCTGTCAGCCGACGGGCGTGCGGCCGTTCCGTCGAGGACAGCCGTAACCTCGCCCACCTTTGCTGAGTTGGACACCGGGATAGCACCAAGATTTCATCTAGTCGATGCTCAAACTCCTAAGCCGACCGTGCAGCCACAGCGCCAGCGTAATCACTCCCGGACTTATCCGATTCACGGCAACCCACTGGGCCGGCTAAAAAGCACCCCGAAGCTTGCTCTCGCCTCGCACAACTCCACCACATATCCAGACCCGCTTAGCTATCGGAAGAGCCTCGAGGGGCCCTTCTTCATCAACTCCGCCACATCGCTCGCCTCGGCCTCCACCTCGATTTACTCGGTGAGGTCGCCTCCGCACCCCAACCTCACAAGAACCCTCTCGCAACTAAGAGTCTAACCCCACTCCAATTTGATCTTCACAGCTCTCTCCGACGAGGTCCACGACTGCCCGAACCGCCGTCCGCCGGAGCAAGGGCCGCCGTCGACACAGTGCGCGCCGGCGACCACTTCCACCTCCCACAGACGCGGAAGGACGTGCTGATCACGAAGATACCGAAGGAGGTGACGGAACCGCAAACTTCGCCGAGCTAGACCCCGACAACTTCGAACCAGGCAAGCAATGTTTGAACTTTTGATATGATGAGTGTTTGGGCATGTTTGCATTATTTTTGTATCATCGCACGTTCATGAGCATTTCGATGATAGTTTATCTCGTAAGAGTTGTGGCAAATGAGCTCGTTATATCCATGTGTTGTTGGAATCTTGTTGCATTGCCATTAGTAGGAATGATTATGGGTAAGATTGCAGTGTTGTAGCATGCCGTGCTTATGCCGGATCGTTGACCTCGTGTCAACATAAATCAGTCAGATTCCGTCCATCTTCCCTTTCAGATTACCACCGGTTCCCGTAAGGGATACGGCTTAGTAAGTTGCAAACCACTTCTGGTACACACCAAATTGAGAGGCGGGATGAAGGTTCCATGGCCCCGGAAAGCCTTTCATCCGGTCGGGGGCATGGGTGTTTCCGGTTGGGACCGAGAGGGGGCACCCCTTAGAGCGCTGCCAGTAAATAAATTTGATCCCATGCTATTCGAGATTGTGATCTCCCCGTCTCAAAGTTTTTCTTAAATGCTGTCTAGGGTGATTCCTGGCAACGTGAGGTATGATGGGTGTGTACTAGTTAGTTGTGTTTCCTCCGAAATACCGTAAACGGAACTAGTCCTTCGTGACTACGGAAATCCGTTGGCTGTGGACATTTTGGTACAAACTCTGCAGTCAAAATTCTTAAATTCATCTTATTCATGTCCGAGTACCGTGTTCACCTTATCTTGTCAAATATCAGTCTCGGTGACAGAGACTCCTGATAACCATATGAGTGTTATATGTTTATTTTCCTGTGAATGAACTAACCCGCTTATTGCCTTGTGAGAATATTTTCCGTGAGCACTATATCTTGTCAGTTATGAATAATGAATTATAAGCCCTTTCTGCGACGTCGCTCAAACGTCCGACTGCGGCATTGTTATTATTTACTTTTATTATAAGCCCTTTCTGTGATGTCGCTCAGACGTCCGAATGCGGCATTGTTATTATTTACTTTTATTATAAGCCCTTTCTGTGATGTCGCTCAGACATCCGACTGCGGCGTTGTTATTATTTACCTTTATTATAAGCCCTTTCTGCGATGTCGTTTAGACGTCCGACTGCGGCATTGTTAATATTTACTTTTGTTATAAGCCCTTTCTGTGATGTCGCACAGACCTCCGACTTCGGCATTGTTATTATTTACTTTTATTATAAGCCCTTTCTGTGATGTCGCTCAGACATCCGACTACGGCATTGTTATTATTACCTTTATTATAAGCCCTTTCTGCGATGTCTTTCATATGTCCGACTGCGGCATTGTTAATATTTACTTTTGTTATAAGCCCTTTCTGTGATGTCGCTCCGACGTCCATCATGTGCACGCATGTATTTTCTTTCAATATAAGCCCTTTTCGAGGTGTCGCTTAGACGCCCGATCGCGGGCATGTTTTACTTATCTGTTTCACCTTTTGAGGCGCCGCTTGCATAATTCGATCGGTTTTGAGTTTATCTTCTTTGGGTTTTCGAGCTGACTACCGCCGATTCCCTTTTTACTTACCTTGCCATACTAATTAAATTGCGCATTGTTATAAATTAATCATGTCGCATTCATGCATTCATTTGTTATATCTTTTGTCCAAACTGTCTTGCGAGTACTTTCAAAGTACTCACCTGGCTTGTTGATTTGGCCAGATGCTGACGAAGGCGATCTCATGGATGAGGAGTTCGATAGCGAGTCCGACGCCTAGAGGAATCCCAGTCAGTCTCGTGCGACCCCTGGATTAGTCATTGTGACATAACCGCTTCCGCTACCCAAATAAATTCATCGAGCCTCTCCTCGACGCTCAACGAGCTGCCAGTACAGTAGTATTATTAACCACCCCACTGTGTTATTCCACCAACCACTCATAATCTCGAGTCAGTAGTATCTCCACCCCACACCATTGTGTCATATGCGCCAACCTGTATAATTATCAGCGTGTTTTGTAATAATTGGTTGGACGTCTTCAGTCCGACCCTGTAATATTGTAATGCTACTGGCTTATTGTATCAACGTTTTGTCTACCGGTATGGAGGATGTTTCCTCATATTGGACTTCATAGGTCGGTTGTTCAATAAATATTTTTATTGAAAAACCGGTCGTGACAGTTTGCCACTGGTAAATTGAATTCGTGGATCCGCCACTGCACACAAATCATACACAAGGCCAGTACGAATTAAATGAAATGCAGGGACTTACGCTAGCTCATTGTACATGCTCACTACAGCTCTGCTTGCGCTTGGGATGGTCCATGTACAAGTCCATGTTACCACTTGCTTGGATGTGCAGGCCTTGTGCTCCTTGCATCCCCCTCTGCATTTTTGACATGGCGAATGGTTGATCAAATAAGAGGAATCGACCTTGCTGTTGTACCGGAGGACAGATACTTACAAGGTTATACGGGTGTGCAGGATGTGTACCAGATCCCGAAGCTCCGTCAATCTGAAACATGGAAGCATGCACTTATTTTGTCGTCGTTGTTTTTGGGGGGGAGGGAGGGAGGGGGTGGGAGGCTGGGTGCTAAGCGTCCGTACGAAACACGCGACCACCACGACATGACCCTAGTCTGCCTGGTGCACCTACATTTGAGAATGCAAACGAATCTTCTTTCATTTGCAAACGAATCTGTATGTATTACCAAGCCCGTGTTTTCCTTGCAAATAATTAGTCATTTGAAACAAGATACTATAAATTAATTAATGAGGAGTTATTTGAAAAAAAATCAAAACGGTATCCACGGTATCCACGCTAACATGGATTAGAGTGTGTGTCACATAATTAGTTATTTGAATTAGAGTGTGCATCGACCGCTATCCAGCCTCCATCTACTACTATTACTCCACACATCGACCGCTATCCAGCATGCATCTACAGTATTAAGTTCATAAGAACAGAGTAGCGCTTTAAGCAAGATGACATGATGTAGAGGGATAAAATCATGCAATATGATATAAACCCCATCTGTTTATCCTCGATGGCAACAATACAATACGTGCCTTACTGCCCCTGCTTTCACTGGGAAAGGACACCGCAATATTGAACCCAAAGCTAAGCACTTCTCCCATTACAAGAAAGATCAATCTAGTAGGCCAAACCAAACTGATAATTCGAGGAGACATGCAAAGATAACCAATCATACATAAAAGAATTCAGAGGAGATTCAAATATTGCTCTAATAATGATGATCATCACACTTTTATTTACTTACAACTCAAGTATTACAACTCAATACTTAGAACCAAATATGACTATATGAATGCCTCCGGTGGTGTACCGGGATATGCAATGAATCAAGAGTGACATGTATGAAAATTATGAACGGTGGCTTTGCCACAAGTATGATGTCAACTACATGATCATGCTAAGCAATATGACAATGATGGAGCCTGTCATAGTAAACAGAACGGTGCTAAGTTGCATGGCAATATATCTCGGAATGGCTATGGAAATGCCATGATAGGTAGGTATGGTGGTTGTTTTACGGAAGGTATATGGTGGGTGTATGATACCGGCGAAAAGTGCGCGGTATTAGAGAGGCTAGCAATGACGGAAGGGTGAGAGTGCGTATAATCCATGGACTCAACATTAGTCATAAAGAACTCATATACTTGTTGCAAAAATCTATTAGTTATCGAAACAAAGTATTACGCGCATGCTCCTAGGAGGATAGATTGGTAGGAAAAGACCATCGCCCGTCCCCGACCGCCACTCATAAGGAAGACAATCAATAAATAAATCATGCTGCGACTTCATCACATAACGGTTCACCATACGTGCATGTTACGTGAATCACAAACTTTAACAAAAGTATTTCTCAAATTCACAACTACTCAACTAGCATTACTCTAATATCACCATATTCATCTCTCAAAACAATTATCAAACATCAAACTTCTCTTAGTATTCAACGCACTTATAGGAAAGGTTTTACTAATCTTGGATGCCTATCACATTAGGACTAATTCCACAATTAAAGCAAATTACCATGCTGTTTTGTAGGACTCTCAAAATAATATTAGTTAAGCATGAGAGAACAATAGTTTCTATAAAACAAACCACCGCCGTCCTCTAAAAGATATAAGTGAAGCACTAGAGCAAAAACTATATAGCTCAAAAGAGATAAGTGAAGCACATAGAGTATTCTAATAAATTCCGAATCATGTGTGTGTCTCTCAAAAGGTGTGTACAGCAAGGATGATTGTGGTAAACTAAAAAGCAAAGACTCAAATAATACAAGACGCTCAAAGCAAAACACTTATCATGTGGTGAATAAAAATATATCTCCAAGTAAAGTTACCGATGAACGAAGATGAAAGAGGGGATGCCTTCCGGGGCATCCCTAAGCTTTGGCTTTTTGGTGTCCTTAGATTTACCTTGGGGTGCCTTGGGCATCCCCAAGCTTAGGCTCTTGCCACTCCTTGTTCCATAATCCATCAAATCTTTACCCAAAACTTGTAAACTTCACAACACAAAACTTAACAGAAAATCTCGTGAGCTCCGTTAGCGAAAGAAAACAAAACACCACTTCAAGGTACTGTAATGAACTCATTCTTTATTTATATTGGTGTTAAACCTACTGTATTCCAACATCTCTATGGTTTATAAACTATTTTACTAGCCATAGATTCATAAAAATAGGCAAACAACACACGAAAAACAGAATCTGTCAAAAACAGAACAGTCTGTAGTAATCTGTAACTAACGCAAACTTATGGAACTTACAAAAATCTACAAAATTAGGAAGTCCTAGATAATTGGTTTATTGATCTACTTCAATTGGAATCAGTATTTTATGACCTTCTGGTGATTTTAAACAATTGTTTTCGTGAACAGAAAGTTTCTGGAATTTTCTGCAATATCAAATAACTATCATCCAAGAAGATCCTATAGGTTTCACTTGGCACAAACACTAATTAAAACGTAAAAAAAATCTAACCAGAGGCTAGATCAAAGATTTATTCAAAAACAGAAAGGAAATATATTGGGTTGTCCCCCAACAAGTGCTTTTCTTTAAAGCCTTTTAGCTAGGCGTTGATAATTTTAATGATGCTCACATGAAAGACAAGAATTGAAGCACAAAAGGAGCATCATAAAGCATGTGACAAACACATCTAAGTCTAACATACTTCCTATGCATAGGCATCTTATAGGCAAATAAATTATCATAGCAAGCAAAAAACTAGCATATGCAAGGAAGAGGAAAGAAACAATAGCAATCTCAACATGACGAGAGGTAATTTAGTAAGATAAAAATTTCTACAACCATATTTTCCTGTCTCATAATAATTACATGTAGGATCATAGGCAAATTCAACAAAATAGCTATCACATAACATATTCTTAACACGATCAACATGCATGCAAAGTTGACACTCTTCCAAAATAGTGGGATTATCATTAACTAAAGTCACGACCTCTCCAAACCCACTTTCAATATTATTGCAAACACTATTATAAATCTCATATTCATCATGGGGCTTAAATAAATTTTCAAGATCATAAGAAGAATCACCCCAATCATGATCTTTGGAACAAGTAGTAGACATAGCAAAACTAGCATCCCCAAGCTTGGGGTTTTGCATATTATTAGCACAATTGACATTAAGAGAATTTATAGTAAAATCATTGCAATCATGATTTTTATTCAAGGAGCTATCGTGAATCTCTTCATAAATTTCTTCATCACAATTTTCAGATTCATGAATTTCAAGCAAAACTTCATAAAGATAATCTAGTGCACACAACTCACTAGCAATTGGTTCATCATAATTGGATCTCTTAAAAAGATTAGCAAGCGGATGAGGATTCATTGATCTTTAGGTTCTCTGTTTAGCAATAAATAAACAACTATTCCAACGAAACTAGCAAACGGGCCAATTAAGACATCAAAGCAAACGAAAAAGACGAACAGAAGAAGGGCGAATAAAACGGCAAGGGTGAAGTGGGGGAGAGGAAAACGAGAGGCAAATGGCAAATAATGTAATGCTAGGGATTAGAGTTTGTGATGGGTACTTGGTATGTCTTGACTTGTGTGTAGACTCCCCAGCAATGGCGCCAAAAATCCTTCTTGCTACCTCTTGAGCACTGTATTGGTTTTCCCTTGAAGATGAAAGGGTGATGCAGTAAAGTAGCGTAAGTATTTCCCTCAGTTTTTGAGAACCAAGGTATCAATCTAGTAGGAGACCACGCTCGAGTCCCATGCACCTACACAAACAAATAAGAACCTCGCAACCAGCGCGATAAAGGGGTTGTCAATCCCTTCACGGTCACTTACAAGAGTGAGATCCGATAGAGATGATAAGATAATATTTTTGGTATTTTTATGGTAAAGAGTAAAAGTAAAGAAAGCAAAGTAAACGGCAAAAGAAATAGCTTGTTGACGGAAGATCAATATGATGGAAAATAGACCCGGGGGCCACAGGTTTCACTAGTGGCTTCTCTCAAGATAGCATAAGAATTACGGTGGGCAAACGAATTACTGTCGAATAATTGATAGAATTGAGCATAGTTATGAGAATATCTAGGTATGATCATGTATACAGGCATCACGTCCATGACAAGTAGACCGACTTCTACCTACATCTACTACTATTACTCCACACATCGACCGCTATCCAGCATGCATCTAGAGTATTAAGTTCATAAGAACGGAGTAACGCTTTAAGCAAGATGACATGATGTAGAGGGATAAACTCATGCAATATGATATAAACCCATCTTTTTATCCTCGAAGGAAACAATACAATACGTGCCGTGCTGCCCCTGCTGTCACTGGGAAAGGACACAAGATTGAACCCAAAGCTAAGCACTTCTCCCATTGCAAGAAAGATCAATCTAGTAGGCAACCAAACTAATAATTCGAAGAGACTTGGAAATATAACCAATCATACATAAAAGAATTTAGAGGAGATTCAAATATTGTTCATAGATATTCTTGATCATAAGCCCACAATTCATCGGATCTCGACAAACACACCGCAAAAAGAAGAGTTACATCAAATAGATCTCGAAGAGAATCAAGGAGAACTTTGTATTGAGATCCAAAGAGAGAGAACAAGCCATCTAGCTAATAACTATGGACCCGAAGGTCTGAGGTAAAATACTCACACATCATCGGAGAGGCTATGGTGTTGATGTAGAAGCCCTCCATGATCAATGCCCTCCTAAGAGCGCCGGGAAAAAGGCCCCAAGATGGGATCTCATGGGCATGTAAGGTTGTGGCGGTGGAAATAGGGTTTTGCTCCGCCTCTGATGGTTTGGGGGTACGTAGGTATATATAGGAGGAAGAAGTAGGTCGGTGGAGCTACAAGGGGCCCACGAGGGTGGAGGGCGCGCCCAGGAGGGTAGGCGCGCCCCCTGCCTCGTGGCCTCCTCGTTCGTTTCTTGACATCCACTCCAAGTCCTCTGGATCATGTTTGTTCCGAAAATCACGTTCTCGAAGGTTTCATTCCATTTGGACTCCGTTTGATATTCCTTTCCTTGGAAACACTGAAATAGGCAAAAAAACAGCAATTTGGGCTGGGCCTCCGGTTAATAGGTTAGTCCCAAAAATAATATAAAACTGCATAATAAAACCCATTCAACATCCAAAACAGAATATATAATAGCATGGAACAATAAAAAATTATAGATACGTTGGAGACGTATCAACGTGGAGCTCTATAAGCTCAAGGAGGAGAGGAGTGCCAGGCTCCTCCGTTATGTGCGGGAGTTCACAGAGCTTCAAAAGCGGCCGGCGTCCACCACAAAGATGCTCGAGGCGTCGGCGGCGTTGCTGCAGAAAGTGGGAGATACGATAGGCCGTCAGGGGAGCCGGCTAAAGCGCGAGCAGGCTGATCGTCACGAGGTCCAGGATCGCCTCAGCCACTTGGTGGACCAAGTTGCCACGCATGTGTTGCGGCTGCGTGATGCCTACCATCGTGCCAGCGTGACCATGCCGGCCGTCGGGCTAAACCCGTTCGACCACCCCGTCGACTTCAACGAGCTGCGGCTTCCTGACGTGGTCTCCTTCTTCACCTATATCTCCGAGGAGCTGAGCCGTCTCCGCGCGATGGTGGGGGCAGAGCTGGACAAGGAGGGGTTGCAGGCTGCCGTCACCGTTGCCGGGCGAATCCTCTCAGGGCTCCGTCACCGGAATCCATTCGTGCCATTGGACACTGTCTTTGACGAGCTGGCTCCTGTCGACTGGGAGCGGGCTCTGCGGGCCGTTGCATCCTGCATCACCAACGGCGTGCGCCTCGAGAAGCATAGGGACTCCGGTGGTGTTTAGGCATCCTCTGCATGGGCATGTCCATGTCTCGGCGCAACATGACCGTCGGATCAAACTCAGAAGGTGCAGATCAGTCACTGTAGCACAAAAAGTGTGGGTGTGTTTGGTTGCATTCTCATCTCAATATAGTTGTTCCCTCTTCGTGTATTTGCCTTAACCTACTAGTGTGGACTCATGCACCCTTCATGCAATCTGCCAAACACCCAAAAGTGGGTCGAGAAGGGAACTTTTGATCCCATCCCGTGCACCCTTCATACACCCTACCTAACACTGAGTCGTGCTTCATATGGTTCATGTTTCGTGGAGTACTGTAGCACCGTACTCTCCGTGCGCTGTAGACCTAGTTTTGTTAACATTGATCTCACCATTCATTCTCGACCGGACAGTCAAAAAACAGTACTATGTTACATTACTATTCATATAGTTGACATGCGCACAACATCATTTGTTATCGTCATATCTTACTACACTAGCAACAAGATTATGTAGTACTGACGTATGAACCACTGCACATGCCTAGTAGTAGGAGCACTGTGTATGTTCAAGTGGCTACCGTGTTTTGCCCTCCTCCGTCGTAAGAGTGGAAACGCTTGTTGTAATCATTTATTTTCTTTAGAAAAACAGTGGACACACTCTACCGTGCGGATCCTCACTGGTACAACGACGTGCTAAACAAACGGTTTTTAACCCCTTTCCGCGACGGCATTTGGAACCGTTGCCAAGTGAGTGTGGGCGATAGGGGGGCCCATCCCACACGACCCAGAAATCGTCGGGGATAGGCCCTCCTGGGACCTAGGCTGGGGCCGTGTGTGATCGGGCGAGGCATCGAAACCCAATCATTTCTATAGGTATGTACATCCCACACGGTAATCCATGGAAATCATTTCCGTAGGTATGTACATCCCACACGGTGAATCCCAGAAAATCATTTCCATAGGTATGTACGTCCCACACGGTGAATCCTAGAAAATCATTTCCGTAGGTATGTACATCCCACATGGTGAATCCCAGAAAATCATTTCCGTAGGTATGTATATCACACACAGTTCTTTGTTTGGAAACGTTTGTGCAAGGTGGCCTAACGCAAACAGTTCGCTGCCGGAAGCCACGTGTGATTGTTAGTTGATCGAACACGCCTACTTTCTAGAAATTGTGCGGGTTATTTGAGTTCATCGCCCATGGTGCTGTTTGAGTAACCGTTTGCAATAGAAAACTCCAAATAAGCAGGGTAATTAGCCTATTATTGATAATCCATGTACTAATCAAACTGATATTTCTTATAAAACACGCCAGATATTTCATATCTGTATAAAAGCAACCAGGATTTCATCATCGAATTACATCAGATAGCTTCGGCACTCAGTTACGCCATTACACAATAGCACCAAGTTTCACATGCAGCATCGAAAACCTTTGCAAAGTAGCATCATACACGGTAAATAGACAAATGAATCTCATCTGGGAAACTGTAGAAGCGAAAGGCAAATATTGAGCCTTCAGTGATGTTGAATGTCCTTGCAACTTTAGGCCAGTGGCTATGGATAATTGCCCGCCCAACCTTCGTCCTCTTCAGCAAGACTTCATTATTGTACTATGGGTGTTGAATGAAGACATTCCTCGCCTCTTGACCATGAAGGTGGTTTGAGAGGTAATCATCGGTGAACTGCTTTGAAAAGTACTGAAAACAAAGCTATGCATAAATCGCTGTTGTAAATTTTGAAATGGCGGAAGGGGTAAAAACAACGTAAAAGAGTTGGTACCATCCTATAGTTGACCGATGTCTTCTTCATCGTGCAAAAAAACATCTTGTTGTTATTCGTTGCAAGTTTCTTCATCCTAACAATCTTTCTGAGTTTCTTGACTTGACTGATATTCATGGACATCTCATTTCCCCATATGCAAAATGGGTCGAACAGTGGGTCTAAGCCCCTGACAGCAGGACCTACATGTGCATGACGAAATTGTAAGAAACCTAAAAATTAGAATGATTCCTGCAACTGCACAATAATGTGATATTAGCCAAAGGACCCTGCTTGAACAAACCTCGATGGTAAACCACAGTGTCTCCCATTGTTTCCCTGCAACACACATAAGGAAGATCTTGATCAGGTTAACTGAGAGTTGCCATACTATCAGTAGAATATGTATTGAGTACGGCCAAATTCGATTGGTGTCACATGCATAACAATACAAAATTGTACCCATAGCAAATGAAAATCAAATTGCAGAACTGAACCAAACAGTGAAATGGACAGCAGACCAAATGAACCAAAATAGTTAACTGAGCACGACATTGCAGAATAGAAACATGAACTAGAAAATAAGACAGTTAACAAAACAAAGAATGCTTGAGAACAGTACTACGAAATGTAGCAATTGTTGGACCAAAATGTTAACTGAACATTACATTTTAGAGGAACAAACTGTTAACTGAACATCAGATTGCATATTAACATTACAGAGGAAAAATCACTAGAAGGCACTGGCGGTGGCCTCGAGAAAACATCACGAACTTTATTTTAAAGTAGACAACCGCGTGGCAGTGTTGACGGTGGCCTCGAAGATGAGGTGCTCCTCCAAGATCTGGCGGTCGACACGCAAGGCAGCCATAGACACGTGCGGCCGCATGCTACTGAGCTCCACGTTATACTGCGTGCGAAATGGCTGTGGGCGGCGCTTAATTGGAGGAGGGGTAGTGATTTCGGTGGAAGGTGTCGCTCCGTCGGTCGGGGCATGTCGGACGGGAAAGGAGAAGGATGGTGTGGGTGGGGTGTGGATTACCTGACCATATCGACGAGGCTGCACAACAAGAAGAAGGGTCGACGGCGAGGAGGTCGCGCAACAAGAAGAAGGGTCGATGGCAAGGAGGCGGCACTGCAAGAAGAAGGGTCGCCGGCGAGGAGGCGGCGCTGCAAGAAGAAGGGTAGCCGGCGAGGAAGCGGCGCTGCAAGAAGAAGGGTCGCCGGCGAGGAGGCTGTGCTGCCAGTAAGCAGCAGTGAAGGTTTGAACTTGGATAGCAAGGAGGAACAGTGGAAATGTGGCTTTTGGTAGGAGGGAGGGGTCGGGGAGATTGATATTTCCGCCGTGACAAAAAAATTCGCTCGGTGCCGTGAGAAACTGGCGCGCAAGTGTGGTTCAAGCAGGGGCGGTCGACTGTAGACGATGATGCTTCCTGTGTAAGCCAGACAAGACGGTGCACCAAGATATTTTATATCGCATCCCACATGATTCTTTCTAGTAAAATGTTTGTGGTATACCTGATTTTTCATCATGTTTGGAAGACAAAATGGTGTTACAGAGGGAAAGGATGGTGTTTGAATTGCTAAAACATTTACGTATAGTGAACATGCAACTAGTACATGAGTGTCGTGTTTAAATTTAGAATTATTCCGGGTTCGTTTGGCATTTTTATGCATTAATTGAGTTTCTAGGCATTTAATGTGCATAATTCAATTTGAACTACAAGCACATGCTCCAATGCACCAAAGTTTGTTGAAAAACCACATGTGTGTATTTGGGTGAATTTATAGGTCCCATGCAAGAAATGGGAATGAAATTCAAACATCTGGGCATCGTGGCTCGGCCGGAATGATTGAGAAACTTGATTTTTTAATTCCTGTAAATCCAAAACATGGCTGAAAATAATGAAACTTGGCATGGTTTCATGACATGGCACCAACATCCTGCACTATTTTTTTTGGCCGATTTGGGACAAGCTTTGGTGTAAGCTTCTTGCAAACCGGAGCTTCCCTCAAGAAGGCGCGTGGTTCCGAGAGGGAACGTGTCACCTCCATGTGCGAAATGAGATACGTATACTACCTTCTCCTACGTTAATTTTTTTACACAGGCAGATTAGACCAAATAGAAGTATGGTGCTAAATTTTGGAATTATTCCGGATTCATTTGGCATTTTTATGCATTAATTGAGTTTCTGGGCATTTAACGTGCATAATTCAAATTCGAACTACAAGCACATGCTCATGTGCACCATGTTGTTTGAAAAACCACATGTGTGTCCTCGGGAGAATTTGTAGGTCCTATGCAAGAGATGGGAATGAAATTCAAACATCTGGGCGTCGTGGCTCACCTGCAAAGCTTGGGAAACTTGGTTTTTTTATTCCTGTAAATCGGAAACATGCCTGAAAATCATGAAACTTGGCATAGTGTCATGACATGGCACCAACATGCTGCGGTAATTTTTTAGCCGAATTGGGACAAGCTTTGGTGTAAGCTTCTTGCAAACCGGAGCTTCCCTCAAGAAGGCTTGTGGTTCCGAGAGGGAACATGTCACCTCCGTGTGCGAAACGAGATACGTATACTGCCTTGTCTCGCCTTAATTTTTTTACACTGGTAGATTAGACCAAATAGAAGTATCGTGCTAAATTTTGGAATTATTTCGGGTTCGTTTGGCCTGTTTTATACACTAATTGAGTTTCTGCGCATTTAATGAGCATAATTCAAATTTGAACTACAAGCACATGCTCCAGTACACAATAGTTCTTTCAAAATTCACATGTGTGTCCTTGGATGAATTTATAGGTCCCATGCAAGAGATGGGAGTGAAATTCAAACATCTGGGTGTCGTGGCTCACCCGGAAAGATTGAGAAACTTGGTTTTTTAATTCCTGAAAATCCAAAACACGCCTGAAAATCATGAAACTTGGCATGGTGTCATGACATAGCACCAACATGCTTTGATAATTTTTTTGGCCGAATTGGGACAAGCCTTGGTGTAAGCTTCTTGCAAACCGGAGCTTCCCAAAACAAGGCTCGTGGTTCAAATAGGGAACGTGTCACCTCCTGGTGCGAAACGAGATATGTATACTGCCTTCTCCCGCCTTATTTTTTTTACACAGGCGGATTAGACTGAATAGAAGTATCATGCTAAATTTTGTAATTAATCCGAGTTCGTTTGGCCTTTTTTATACATTAATTGAGTTTTTGCGCATTTAATGTGCCTAATTAAAATTTGAACAACAAGCACATGCTCCAGTGCACCAAAGTTGTTTGAAAAATCACATGTGTGTCCTTGGGTGAATTTCTAGGTCCCATGCAAGAGATGGGAGTCAAATTCAAACATTTGGGCGTCGTGGCTCGGCCGGAAAGATTGAGAAACTTGGCTTTTGAATTCCTTTAAATCCAAAACACGCCTGAAAATCATGAAACTTGGCATGGTGTCATGACATGGCACCAACATGCTGCGGTAATTTTTTTGGCCGAATTGGGACAAGCTTTGGTGTAAGCTTCTTGCAAACGGAGCTTCCCTCAAGAAGGCTCGTGGTTCCGAGAGGGAACGTGCCACCTCTGTGTCCGAAACGACATGCGTACACTGCCTTCTCCCGCCTTTATTTTTTTACATAGACATATTAGACCAAATAGAAGTAACGTCCTAAATTTTGGAATTATTCCGGGTTCATTTTTCCTTTTTTATACATTAATTGATTTTTTGCGCATTTAATGTGCATAATTTAAATTTGAACTACAAGCACAGGCTCCAGTGCACCAAAGTTGTTTGAAAAACCACATGTGTGTCCTTGGGTGAGTTTCTAGGTCCTATGCAAGAGATGTGAATGAAATTCAAAGATCTGGGCGCCGTGGCTCGGCCGGAAAGATTGAGAAACTTGGTTTTTTAATTCCTGTAAATCCAAAACACGCCTGAAAATCATGAAACTTGGCATGGCGTCATGACATGGCACCAACATGTTGCGGTAATTTTTTTGGCCGAATTGGGACAAGCTTTGGTGTAAGCTTCTTGCAAACCGGAGCGTCCCTCAAGAAGGCTCGTGGTTCCGAGAAGGAACGTGTCACTACTAGGAAAAGGGCTATAGATGGAATTGACACTAATGGCGCACCAGACATGTGGTGCGCCATTAGTATATACTAATGGTGCACCACCATATGATGCGCCATTAGTGTTGAAACTACTAATGGCGCACCCTGCCCACGGTGCGCCATTAGTACCAAATTTTTTTACACAGGCAGATTAGACCAAATAGAAGTATTGTGCTAAATTTTGGAATTATTCCGGGTTCATTTGGCCTTTTTTATACACTAATTGAGTTTCTGCACATTTAATGTGCATAATTCAAATTTGAACTACAAGCACAGGTTCCAGTGCACCAAAGTTGTTTGAAAAATCACATGTGTGTTCCTGGGTGAATTTCTAGGTCCCATGCAAGAGATGGGAGTGAAATTCAAACATTAGGGCGTCGTGGCTCGGCGGGAATGATTAAGAAACTTGGTTTTTTTAATTCCTGTAAATCCAAAACACGCCTGAAAATCATGAAACTTGGCATGGTGTCATGACATGGCATCAACATGTTGCGGTAATTTTTTTTGGCCGAATTGGGACAAGCCTTGGTGTAAGCTTCTTGCAAACTAGAGCTTCCCTCAAGAAGGCTCGTGGTTCCGAGAAGCAACGTGTCACCTCCGTGTGCGAAACGGGATACGTATACTGCCTTCTCCCGCCTTAATTTTTTTAGACATGCAGATAAGACCAAATAGAAGTATCGTGCTCAATTTTGGAATTATTCGGGGTTCGTTTGGCCTTTTTTATACATTAATTGAGGTTATGCGCATTTAATGTGCATAATTCAAATTTGAACTACAAGCACAGGCTCCAGTGCACCAAAGTTGTTTAAAAATCACATGTGTGTCCTTGGGTGAATTTCTAGGTCCCATGCAAGAGATGGGAGTGAAATTCAAACATCTGGGCGCCGTGGCTCGGCTGAAAAGATCGAGAAACTTGGTTTTTGAATTCCTGTAAATCCAAAACACGCCTAAAATCATTAAACTTGGCATGGTTTCATGACATGTCACCAACATGCTGCGGTAATTTTTTTGGCTGAATTGGGACAAGCTTTGCTGTAAGCTTCTTGCAAACCAGGGATTCCCTCAAGAAGGCTCGTGGTTCCAAGAGGGAACGTGCCACCTCCGTGTGCAAAACGACATACGTACACTGCCTTCTCCCGCCTTAATTTTTTTACACAGACATATTAGACCAAATTGAAGTAACATGCTAAATTTTGGAATTATTCCGGGTTCGTTTGGCCTTTTTTATACATTAATTGAGTTTCTGCGCATTTAATGTGCATAATTCAAATTTGAACTACAAGCACAGGCTCCAGTGCACGAAAGTTGTTTGAAAAACCACATGTGTGTCCTTGGGTCAATTTCTAGGTCCTATGCAAGAGATGGGAATGAAATTCAAATATCTTGGCGTCGTGGTTCAGCCGGAAAGATTGAGAAACTTGGTTTTTGAATTCCTGTAAATCCAAAACATGCCTGAAAATCATGAAACTTGGCATGGTGTCATGACATGGCACCAACATGATGCGGTAATTTTTTTGGCCGAATTTGGACAAGCTTTGGTGTAAGCTTCTTGCAAACCGGAGATTCCCTCAAGAAGGCTCGTGGTTCCGAGAGGGAACGTGCAACCTCCGTGTGCGAAACGACATACGTACACTGCCTTCTCCCGTCTTAATTTTTTTACAAAGGCAGATTAGACCAAATAGAAGTAACGTGCTAAATTTTGGAATTATTTCGGGTTCGGTTGGCCTTTTTTATACATTAATTGAGTTTCTACGCATTTAATGCGCATAATTCAAATTTGAACTACAAGCACAGGCTCCAGTGCACCATAGATGTTTGAAAAACCACATGTGTGTCCTTGGTTGAATTTCTAGGTCCTATGCAAGAGATGGGAATGAAAATCAAATATCTGGGCGTCGTGGCTCGGCGGGAAAGATTGAGAAACTTTGTTTTTTGATTCCTGTAAATCCAAAACACGCTTGAAAATCACGAAACTTGGCATGGTGTCATGACATGGCACCAACATGTTGCTGTAATTTTTTTGGCCGAATTGGGACAAGCTTTGGTGTAACCTTCTTGCAAACCGGAGCTTCCCTCAAGAAGGCTCGTGGTTCCGAGAGGGAACGTGTCACCTCCGTGTGCGAAAGGAGATACGTATACTGCCTTCTCCTGCCTTAATTGTTTTACACATGCATATTAGACCAAATAGAAATATCGTGCTAAATTTTGGAATTCTTCTGGGTTCGTTTGGCTTTTTTTATACACTAATTGAGTTTCTGCGCATTTAATGTGCATAATTCAAATTTGAACTACAGGCACAGGCTCCAGTGCACCAAAGTTGTTTGAAAAATCAAATGTGTGTCCTTGGGTGAATTTCTAAGTCCCATGCAAGAGATGAGAGTGAAATTCAAACATCTGGTGGTCGTGGCTCGGCCGGAAACATTGAGAAACTTGGTTTTTTAATTCCAGTAAATCCAAAACACCCCTAAAAATCATGAAACTTGGCATGGTGTCATGACATGGCACCAATATGTTGCGTTAATTTTTTTGTCGAATTGGGACAAGCCTTGGTGTAAGCTTCTTGCAAACTAGAGCTTCCCTCAAGAAGGCTCGTGGTTCCGAGAGGGAACGTGTCACCTCCGTGTGCGAAACGAGATACGTATACTGCCTTCTCACGCCTTAATTTTTTTACATAGGCCGATTAGACCAAATAGAAGTATGTTGCTAAATTTTGGAATTATTTCGGGTTCGTTTGGCCTTTTTTTTACATTAATTTAGTTTCTGTGCATTTAATGTGCATAATTCAAATTTGAACTACAAGCATGTGCTCGAGTGCACCAAAGTTGTTTGAAAAATCACATGTGTGTCCTTGGGTGAATTTCTAGGTACCAGGCAAGAGATGGGAGTGAATCTCAAACATCTGGGCATCGTGGCTCAGCTGGAAAGATTGGGAAACTTGATTTTTTAATTCCTGTAAATCCAAAACACGCCTAAAAATCATGAAACTTGGCATGGTGTCATTACATGGCACCAACATGCTGCAGTAATTTTTTTGGCCGACTTCGGACAAGCTTTGGTGTAAGCTTCTTGCAAACTGGAGGTTCCCTCAGGAAGGCTCGTGGTTCCGAGAGGGAACTTGCCACCTCCGTGTGCGAAACGACATACGTACACTGCCTTCTCCCTCCTTAATTTTTTTACACAGGCTGATTAGACCAAATAGAAGTAACGTGCTAAATTTTGGAATTATTCCGGGTTCGTTTGGCCTTTTTTATATATTAATTAAGTTTCTGCACATTTAATGTGCATAATTCAAATTTGAACTACAAGCACAGGCTCTAGTGCACCAAAGTTGTTTGAAAAATCACATGTGTGTCCTTGGGTGAATTTCTAGGTCCCGGGCAAGAGATGGGAGTGAAATTCAAACATCCGGGCGTCGTGGCTCAGCTGGAAAGATTGAGAAACTTGATTTTTGAATTCCTGTAAATCCAAAACACGCCTAAAAATCATGAAACTTGGCATGGTGTCATGACATGGCACCAACATGCAGCGGTTTGGCGGAATTGGGACAAGATTTGGTGTAAGCTTCTTGCAAACTGGAGCTTCCCTCAGGAAGGCTCATGGTTCCGAGAGGCAACGTGCCACCTCCGTGTGCGAAACGACATAGTACATTGCCTTCTCCCGCCTTAATTTTTTTACACAGGCAGATTAGACCAAATAGAAGTAACGTGCTAAATTTTGGAATTATTCCGGGTTCGTTTGGCCTTTTTTATACATTAATTGAGTTTCTGCGCATTTAATGTGCATAATTCAAATTTGAACTACAAGCACAGGCTCCAGTGCACCAAAGTTGTTTGAAAAACCACATGTGTGTCCTTGGGTGAATTTGTAGGTCCCATGCAAGAGATGGGAATGAAATTCAAACATCTGGGCGCCGTGGCTCAGCCAGAAAGATTGAGAAACTTGGTTTTTTAATTCCTGTAAATCCAAAACACGCCTGAAAATCATGAAACTTGGCATGGTGTCATGATATGGCAGCAACATCTTGTGGTAATTTTTTTTGGCCGAATTGGGACAAGCTTTGGTGTAAGCTTCTTGCAAACCGGAGCTTCCCTCAAGAAGGCTCGTGGTTCCGAGAGGGAACATGCCACCTCCGTGTGCGTAACGACATACGTACACTGCCTTCTCCCGCCTTCATTTTTTGAGACAGGCAGATTAGACCAAATAGAAGTAACGTGCTAAATTTTGGAATTATTCCGGGTTTGTTTGGCCTTTTTTATTCATTAATTGAGTTTCTGTGCATTTAATGTGCAGAATTCAAATTTCAACTACAAGCACAGGCTCCAGTGCACCAAAGTTGTTTGAAAAACCACATGTGTGTCCTTGGGTGAATTTGTAGGTCCTATGCAAGAGATGGGAATGAAATTCAAACATCTAGGCGCCGTGGCTCGGCCGGAAAGATTGAGAAACTTGGTTTTTTAATTCCTGTAAATCCAAAACACGCCTGAAAATCATGAAACTTGGCATGGTGTCATGATATGGCAGCAACATGTTGCGGTAATTTTTTTGGCCGAATTGGGACAAGCTTTGGTGTAAGCTTCTTGCAAACCGGAGCTTCCCTCAAGAAGGCGCGTGGTTCCGAGAGGGAACGTGTCACCTCCGTGTGCGAAATGAGATACGTATACTACCTTCTCCTGCCTTAATTTTTTTACACAGGCAGATTAGACCAAATAGAAGTATGGTGCTAAATTTTGGAATTATTCCAGGTTCATTTGGCATTTTTATGCATTAATTGAGTTTCTGGGCATTTAATGTGCATAATTGAAATTCGAACTACAAGCACATGCTCATGTGCACCAATGTTGTTTGAAAAACCACATGTGTGTCCTTGGGTCGTGGTTCTGAGAGGGAACATGCCACCTCAGTGTGCGAAACGACATACGTACACTGCCTTCTCCCGCCTTAATTTTTTTAGACAAGCAGATTAGACCAAATAGAAGTATCGTGCTAAATTTTGGAATTATTTCGGGTTTGTTTGAGCTTTTTTATACACTAATTGAGTTTCTGCGCATTTAATGTGCATAGTTCAAATTTGAACTACAAGCACAGGCTCTAGTTCACCAAAGTTGTTTGAAAAATCACAAGTGTGTCCTTGGGTGAATTTCTAGGTCCCATGCAACAGATGGGAGTGAAATTCAAATATCTGGGCGTCGTGGCTCAGCCGAAAAGATTGAGAAACTTGGTTTTTTAATTCCTGTAAATCCAAAACACGCCTAAAAATCATGAAACTTGGCATGGTGTCATGACATGGCACCAACTGTTGCGGTAATTTTTTGGCCGAATTGGGACAAGCCTTGGTGTAAGCTTCTTGCAAACCGAGCTTCCCTCAAGAAGGCTCGTGGTTCCGATAGAGAATGTGTCACCTCCGTGTGCGAAACAAGATACGTATACTGCCTTCTCCCGCCTTAATTTTTTTACACGGGCAGATTAGACCAAATAGAAGTATCGTGCTAAATTTTGGAATTATTCCGGATTCGTTTGGCCTTTTTTATACATTAATTGAGTTTCTACGCATTTAATGTGCATAATTCAAATTTGAACTACAAGCACAGGCTCCAATGCACCAAAGTTGTTTGGAGAATCACATGTGTGTCCTTGGGTGAATTTCTAGGTCTGATGCAAGAGATGGGAGTGAAATTCAAACATCTGGGCGTCGTGGCTCGGCCGGAAAGATTGTGAAACTTGGTTTTTGAATTCCTGTAAATCCAAAACACGCCTAAAAATCTTGAATCTTGGCATGGTGTCCTGACATGGCACCAACATGTTGCGGTAATTTTTTTGGCCGAATTGGGACAAGCTTTGGTGAAAGCTCTCAAGAAGGCTCGTGGTTCCGAGAGGGAACGTGGCACTTCCGTGTGCGAAACGACATACGTACACTGCCTTCTCCCGCCTTAATTTTTTTACAGAGGCAGATTAGACCAAATAGAAGTAGCGTGCTAAATTTTGGAATTATTCCGGGTTCCGTTGGCCTTTTTCATACATTAATTGAGTTTCTGCGCATTTAATGTGCATAATTCAAATTTGAACTGCAAGCATAGGCTTCAGTGCACCAAAGTTGTTTGAAAAATCACATGTGTGTCCTTGGGTGAATTTCTAGGTCCTATGCAAGAGATGGGAATGAAATTCAAACATCGGGGTGTCGTGGCTCGACCGGAAAGATTGAGAAACTTGGTTTTTTAATTCCTGTAAATCCAAAACACACCTGAAAATCATGAAACTTGGCATGGTGTCATGACATGGCACCAACATGTTGTGGTAATTTTCTGTGCGATTTTCCAAGGCGCACACATCAACAATCAACAAAGTCATTTCGGAACAAGTGCTGTCACGTTACAAATCGGAAACACAAGTATTATTGAAACCGTGGGCGTTCTTCTTACCAATTAGGTGCCGCCATGCGTCCCCTTTTTTATTGGCTAGGAGGTGTCATGCGGGGTAGCTATTTGAGTACGGGAGGCGTGCGATCAGACCCCTGCGCATGCACATCGGGAGGAGAGCCCTTTGATCGCTACCCGCCGCGCACCTCCCTCTCAACGTCCCCATTAATGGCGCCCGAGCACCTGTTCTATGGCGTGGCTATATTTCTCACTGGACTGAGATTTAAGAGAGAAAATGAAAATCTGAAAAGAAAGTTTTGCACGGATCTTGATGTAAGATCCGACTGACCTATATAGCGTCGACTGCGACTTATAGCAAGCATGGTGAGTATAAGGACGATGACAGTGGATAATAATTATCTTACATATTTAGGAACATAATTAAAAAAGCCACATGCGGCAACGCCCGAAATACACAAGGGCAAAAGAAGAAGGAAGACAACGATCTGGTTCGCTGATCTCTACTTTGTTGATGCGTTGCTTCAGGCCGCGGGAACTAGTCTCCGCGGCGAGCGGCGATGAGCTCTTTCTTGTCCTCAAGATGCTACTTGAGAGCATCCACGGATTCCTCCACCAGCCTTCTACGCTTGATGCGCAGCATGGCATTCTCGTCCATAAGTTTCTCGACGATGACGCCGGTCCTCTTCAACAAGGTAGTGGTCTGCTCCTGCTGCTCCGCACTTTCGATGATCTTCGCCCTGAGTAGCTTGCGCTCGTCCTGGAACTTCGCATTGCTCTCATTTAGTTGTCGGACGACGTTGGTATACTATTCAAATGAGGCTTTCAGGTCATCCCGCAACCTCGCCCACCTAGAGATCTGATCCATCTGCCTAAGGACGAGGGCACACATGCGCCTGTAAGAGTCCTCGCCTGCCTGATACGTCCATTTTGCATCATGCTTTTATATCGATATTTATTGCATTATGGGCTGTTATTACACATTATGTCACAATACTTATGCCTATTCTCTCTTATTTTATAAGGTTTACATGAAGAGGGAGAATGCCGGCAGCTGGAATTCTGGGCTGGAAAAGGAGCAAATATTAGAGACCTATTGTGCACAGCTCCAAAAGTCCTGAAACTTCACAGAGGCACTTTTTAGAATTAATAAAAAATACTGAGCGAAGAAGATATCAGAGGGGGCCCACACCCTAGCCATGAGGGTGGGGGCGCGCCCTACCCCCTAGGCGCGCCCCCTGCCTTGTGGGCCCCCTAGCAGGCCTCCGGTGCCCATCTTCTGCTATATGAAGTCTTCCGTGCGAGAAAAAAATCTGAAGCAAGCTTTTGGGAAGAAACTCCGCCGCCACGAGGCGGAACCTTGGCAGAACCAATCTAGGGCTCCAGCAGAGCTGTTTGTTGGAAATATGCCCTAGAGGCAATAATAAAGTGGTTATTATTATATTTCCTTGTTCATGATAATTGTCTATTGTTCATTCTATAATTGTGTTATCCGGAAATCTTAATACATGTGTGAATACATAGACCACAACATGTCCCTAGTAAGCCTCTAGTTGACTAGCTCGTTGATCAATAGATGGTTACGGTTTCCTAACCATGGACATCGGATGTCGTTGATAACGGTATCACATCATTAGGAGAATGATGTGATGGACAAGACGCAATCCTAAGCATATCACAAGATCGTGTAGTTCGTCTGCTAAAACTTTTCGAATGTCAAGTATCATTTCCTTAGACCATGAGATTTTGCAACTCCCGGATACCGTAGGAATGCTTTGGGTGTGCCAAACGTCACAACGTAACTGGGTGGATATAAAGGTGCACTACGGGTATCTCCAAAAGTATCTGTTGGGTTGGAACGAATCGAGACTGGGATTTGTCACTCCGTGTGACGGAGAGGTATCTCTGGGCCCACTCGGTAGGACAACTTCATAATGAGCTCAGTGTGATCAAAGAGTTGATCACGGGATGAAGTGTTACGGAACGAGTAAAGGAGACTTGCCGGTAACGATATTGAACAAGGTATAGGGATACCGACGATCGAATCTCGGGCAAGTATCATACCGGTAGACAAAAGGGAATTGGATACGGGATTGATTGAATCCCCGACATCGTGGTTCATCCGATGAGATCATCGTGGAACATGTGGGAGCCAACATGGGTATCCAGATCCCGTTGTTGGTTATTGGACGGAGAGATGTCTCGGTCATGTCTACATGCCTCCCGAACCCGTAGGGTCTACACACTTAAGGTTCGATGACGCTACAGTTATAGGGGAAGTTTGTACGTGGTTACCGAATGTTGTTCAGAGTCCCGGATGAGATCTCGGATGTCTTGAGGAGTTCCGGAATAGTCCGGGGGTGAAGATTTATATATGGTAAGTCATCATACGGTCACCGGAAGTGTTCGGGGGTGTGCCGGTATTGTACCGGGACCACCGAAGGGGTTCCGGGGGTCCACCGGGAGGGTCCACCTGCCCCGGAGGGCCCTATGGGTTGTATGTGGAAGGGAACCAGCCCCTAAGGGGGCTGGGTGCCATTCCCCCCTAGGGCCCATGCGCCTAGGGTTGGGGGGAACCCTAAAGGGGGCGCCCCCGTTGGCTTGGGGAGCAAGCCCCCTCCCCATGGCCGCCCCCCCTCTATATCCATCTGGAGGGGGCCGGCCCCCTTCCCCTTCACCCTATAAATAGAGGGGTGGAGGGAGGGCAGCAGCACCACATCCAAGGCGCAGCCCTCCCCCTCTCCAACACCTCCTCCTCCTTCCGCGGTGCTTGGCGAAGCCCTGCCGGAGTACCACGCTGCTCCAACACCACCACGCCGTCGTGCTGCTGCTGGAGTTGTCTTCCCCAACCTCTCCCTCTCTCCTTGCTGGATCAAGGCGCGGGAGACGTCACCGGGCTACACGTGTGTTGAACACGAAGGCACCGTTGTTCGGTGCTTAGATCGGAATCGACCGCGATCTGAATCGCTGCGTTTACGACTCCTCCAACCGCATTCTGGCAATGCTTCTGCATCGCGATCTTCAAGGGTATGAAGATGCACTCCCCTCTCTCTCGTTGCTAGTTTCTCCATAGATTGATCTTGGTGATGCGTCGAATTTTTTTAATTTCTGCAACGATCCCCAACAGTGGCATCATGAGCTAGGTCTATGCATAGTTTCTATGCACGAGTAGAACACAAGTTGTTGTGGGCGTCAATTTTGTCAATTTACTTGCCGTTACTAGTCTTATCTTGATTCGGTGGCATCGTGGGATGAAGTGGCCCAGACCGACCTTACATGCACGCTTACTTGAGAAAGGTTCCACCGACTGACATGCACTAGTTGCATAAGGTGGCTAGTGGGTGTCTGTCTCTCCCACTTTAGTCGGATAGGATTCGATGAAAAGGGTCCTTATGAAGGGTAAATAGAAATTGGCATATCACATTGTGGTTTTGGCGTAGGTAAGAAACGTTCTTGCTAGAAACCTATAGCAGCCACGTAAAAAATTTGCAACAACAATTAGAGGACGTCTAACTTGTTCTTGCAGCATATGCTGTTTGATGTGATATGGCCAAAAGGATGTGATGAATGATATATGTGATGTATGATATTGATCATGTTCTTGTAATAGGAATCACGACTTGCATGTTGATGAATATGACAACCGGTAGGAGCCATAGGAGTTGTCTTAATTTATTGTATGACCTGTGTGTCAATGAAAACGCCATGTAATTACTTTACTTTATTGCTAACCGTTAGCCATAGTAGTAGAAGTAATAGTTGGTGAGACAACTTCATGAAGACACGATGATGGAGATCATGATGATGGAGATCATGGTGTCATGCCGGTGACGATGATGATCATGGTGCCCCGAAGATGGAGATAAAAAGGAGCAAAATGATATTGGCCATATCATGTCACTATTTGATTGCATGTGATGTTTATCATGCTGTTACATCTTATTTGCTTAGAACGACGGTAGCATAAATAAGATGATCCCTCACTAATATTTCAAGAAAGTGTTCCCCCTAACTGTGCATCGTTGCTAAGGTCCGTTGTTCTGAAGCACCATGTGATGATCGGGTGTGATAGGTTCTAACGTTCGCATACAATGGGTGTAAGCCAGATTTACACACGCAATACACTTAGGTTGACTTGACGAGCCTAGCATGTACGCATATGGCCTCGAACACGGAAGACCGAAAGGTCGAACATGAGTCGTATAGAAGATACGATCAACATGGAGATGTTCACCGTTGATGACGAATCCGTCTCACGTGATGATCGGACACGGCCTAGTCTATTCGGATCATGTATCACTTAGATGACTAGAGGGATGTCTATCTGAGTGGGAGTTCATTAAATAATTTGATTAGATGAACTTAATTGTCATGAACTTAGTCTAAATATCTTTACAATATGTCTTGTAGATCAAATGGCCCTCGCTAATGTAGCCCTCAACTTCAACGCGTTCCTAGAGAAAACCAAGCTGAAAGACGATGGTAGCAACTACACGGAGTGGGTCCGTAACCTGAGGATTATCCTCATAGCTGCCAAGAAAGCATATGCCCTTGAAGCACCGCTAGGTGACGCACCTGTTTTCCCAGCAACTCAAGACGTTATGAATGCCTGGCAGTCGCGTAGTGATGATTACACCCTAGTTCAGTGTGGCATGCTTTACAGCTTAGAACCGGGGCTCCACAAGCGTTTTGAGCAACGCGGAGCATATGAGATGTTCCAAGAGCTAAAAATGGTTTTCCAAGCTCATGCCCGGGTCGAGAGATATGAAGTCTCCGACAAGTTCTACAGTTGTAAGATGGAGGAGAATAGTTCTGTCAGCGAGCACATACTCAAAATGTCTGGGTTGCACAACCGCTTGTCTCAGCTGGGAGTTAATCTCCCGGATGACGCGGTCGTAGAAATAATCCCTCAGTCGCTCCCACCTATCTGCAAGACCTTTGTGATGAACTTCAATATGCAGGGTATGGATAAAACCATTCACGAGGTATATTCAATGCTGAAATCAGCGGAGGTGGAGATGAAAAAGGAACATCAAGTGTTGATGGTCAATAAAACCACTAGTTTCAAGAAAGGCAAGGGTAAGAAGAACTTCAAGAAGGACGTCAAGGGAGTTGCCGCGCGCGGTAAGCCAGTTGCTGGGAAGAAGCTGTCGGGGAGGCTGATCGGACCCACGAACACCTATGGGACCAGCGGACCGAGTCCCTTTTGGTTCGGAGGGGGGCGGAGATCGCACGAAGAGCAGATCAAGGCGAAGCACACGAGCAGTTTACCCAGCTTCGGAGCTCTCCGGAGAGATAATACTCCTACTGCTGCTTGTATGATTTGCATTGTGTTCTTGCTAGGGAGTCTTTGAGAGCTACAAGATACTCCAGCTGCTAACGAGCCCTAAGCGTGAGAGTGTTCGAACCCCTCTCTCACGCTATGCATGGGCCTCCTTTTATATGCACAAAGGGGCTCCGACAGGTGGCAACGTAGATGGGGGTACAAATGGAAAAACAGTGGTTGGTACACCTACTTGTACAGTGTACAGTGTACTCTACCTAATCCTGACGGCAAGGGACAAAAGCATTAAATGCCCGTCCCTGTTGCCTAAACAGTGCAACAGGGACCGTCAGGAGCGCCACCGTTCGCCACGATGGCAAGCTTGTCAGTGCCGCTTATCGCTGCTCCCCGCTGGCTGCACAGCCTCTTGACACGCGCGCATGGAATGGTCCCATGGCGACACGTTGGTGGATGAGCTGGAGCGGAGATGGAGAGAGGTTGCCTGCCTCGGCAAGTGCCTTGCCACGGCTGAATCCTTGTCGCGTCTGGAGGCTTGTCGCTCTCCGAGCCTTCCCGGCAAGCTCCTCTTGCCGGGGTCTTGTCTTCTGCGTGCCTTGAGTGGCCTTCTCGGCAAGCTCCTCTTGCCGGGGCCTTGTCTTCTTGGTTAAATACTTTGTTCTTGAATGGCTCCAAAGGAACCACGGAGGATCTTGGCGGTGACCAGGCAAGCCTTGACGCTGGTGCTGCAATCGTCTGTGCACGAAGTTCGGGATACTAGGGTACCCCTACTCTAGTACACCGACAGAGCCCCGGGCCTGGCTACACACGGTGCCGAGCGCTGTTGGGCCAGGCCCAAAACAGTGCACGGTCACACGCGGCCTTGATCATGCCGTAACTTGCCCTGGACCCACCACGTCCCCCACGAACAGCACGCGTCGAACGTGGCGTCGTGGGATAGATCGTGGGGGGTTTCTTTATTAGGAAAAGCGGAACGTCCGCCCCCTCTCCCTCCTTATAAACAGGGAAACAGGGCAGGTCGCCCACCTCGCCATTGCTGTCTCGTCTCGAAAACCACCGCCGCTCCCCCCTTCTTCTCTAGTGCGAAGAGAGCAGCGCTCCGCCCCCTTTCGCCACAGCGACATCAACGCCGTCGGTCTCCTCCACCGCCTCCGCCATGGCTCCGAAAGTCGACAAGGGGAAGCGCGTGAAGTCGGCCGAGTCGCAGCGGCTCGCGGCGCTGCGAAAGGAGCGGGCCATCTTCTCTCCCCAGCTCGACGCAAAGGAGCTGAGGGAGGGCTACTACCTCTTCTGGTCGACGGAGACGCGTGCGCATCCGCGCACGAAGGTACTCCCCGCCACTGCTTTGGAACTAGCCCCAACTGGGTACCCTTTCTTTGCGCTTTTCTTCTATTGCGGGCTCTGCCCGCCCTTTTCTGAATTCTTTTGCGATGTCATGAACACCTACGGGCTTCGCCTCCTTGATTTCACCCCCAATGCTGTCTCGACCATGGCAGTTTTCACACACCTTTGCGAAAAACTTTGTCGATCCACCCAAACGTAGCCCTCTTCTCGCCACTTCTTCATGCCCGCGTTGAGAGAGGGAGCCGCTTGCGGAGGGATTGCTTGGATCTCCGTGATCGGCAAGAAAGAAGCTTATCTGGAAGGAGAGCTCCGCAGCAAATGGGAGGAGTGGAGAGCCAATTGGTGTTGGATCGTTGAGGAGAACCCGCAGTCCTTCGATCGCCTGCGCCAAACCCCAATAGTGCGCTGCAACGATTGGAGCAACTTACGCCGGAAGATGCTAGGTTGAAGATAGTTGTGACCCGGATTTTGCGCCTCAGCTTGCCGGACTCACCGTAGGCGCAGCTTGGCAGATTTCCTTCGCCGCGCATTGCTCCCTTGCGGAGAGGAGGAGACCTGCTTGGGAGTTCCAAAACGCAGCGGACATCATGAGGCTGCGCCCGGGCCTCAACTGGAATTTCACTGTCTTGGAATTGGATGCGATGCTGCTAGAGCTGTTCAAGCATGACCCCGATCACCCCGAGTTGTTTAGGTTGCCGAGGGGGGTCGTCCCATTGTGCAACAACTCTTCGCTCGACCGCATTCGTGCAATGATGCCATTGTGCGATTCGCATGTGATCGTTCCAACCTGGCAAGAGCCTTCCGACGACATCGTGCGGCAGTTCTTCGACAGGTTGGAAGAAGTGCCGATCCGCCCCGACGAGCAGAAGAGGCTCATCCGCGACACCACCGACAAAGAGATGGTGTGCATTGCCACGAGGATGGAGGAGGCGGCAGCAGCTGCTGCCGCTGGCGTATTTGGGTTCACCGTGGAGGAGGCAGAGGCAGCAGAGGCGGCAAGCCTTGCCGAGCGAATGGAGTTCGCCGGTGAGGAAGAGCTTGCCGAACCCGAGGCCGAGTCGAGCGAACCAGCCGAGGATGCTTCTTCCCCACCATCCAGCAGCTTGCCGCAAACGGAGCCCCCGGCTCCGCCAAAGAGGCGTCTCCGCAAGGCCGAGACGACGGGCAGCAGACGGGCTAACAGCCGCAGCGCCATGACGCGCTTCTACCATGCAAGCAATGTTGCCGCGGGAGCACCCCACACTGCTGCGACAACTGGGGCGGGATCCTCCCAGGCCACCGCCGACACCTCCGCCAAGCGGTCAAGAGAGCCCACTCCTCCGCCTCGTCGCACCGGAGGCGAGCCGGAGTTTGATCTCTCCGCGCTCAGCTCCTACGAGGAAGAAGAAGAGTAAGCTTCAATATTGCGCTTGTATTTCTTCAATTTTGTTGCTTCATCTTGAATCTGATTTGCTTCGTTCTGAACTCTTTCCTTTTCAGGACGCTGGCCCAGAGAGCGTCGAAGAGAGCCAAGACCCCGGTGGTCGTCATTGAGGACGAGCCACCCGTGGAAACAGGAGGCGCGTCCGAGACAACCTTGCCGGGTGAGGCAACTCTCCTTCAAAGCAGCCCAGGCGCAGCCCCCAGTGAGTATATGGTCTATTTCTTGCTGTTCGGCGTGCATGGGTGCTTTTTCCTTTGCTGATATCTGACTGTTGACTTGTGTAGAAGCAGAGCAGCCTCCTTCTGCTTCGACTACGCCGCCAAGGGTGGATTCCCCGGCAAGGGAGCCTTCTCCGGCAAGGGAGCCTTCTCCGGCAAGGGGCAGCTCTCCGGCAAGGGACGGCACCAGCGATCCCTTGGCGGCGGAGACCATGACCGCAGCCCCCGGCGCAGGTAACCTTCTTGCCTGAGTATTTCCCTTGTGTTTTTCTTCTTCCGATTCTATCTTTGGATATTTGCTTGACTTTCTTCATCCGTCCGCCACAGAGCCGATGGAGACCGAGGTCGCCAGCGGCGAGACATGTGGCAACACCAAGCCGGCCTTGGCAAGTGGGAGAAGAAGCTGCGCCGACGAGCTCACAAATAAGAGGCCACCGAGGCTGCCGCCGCAGGCCGGGCGAGGGGTCCAGCGATCGTGACCGACGGCCCCGAGGTCAGCAGGGAGCACCAGCGCTACACCGACCGCCGATTCCCCTGGCCACACTGCTGTCAGTTCAAGAGCCCCACTGGCGCCTACTTGAAGGTCAAGGACGGCGTTTTCATCAAGCTCCCATGGGAGTCGAGTTCCAGGCGCTGGTTGAAGGAGAGACCTTCGACGGAGAGCTGCTCGCCTCCGCTGGGCTGATGTCAGGACGCGCCAAGCAGCAAGTAGCCGCGAAGTCTCGAGGAGGAGCAATTGCCGAAGAAGCTGATGTCGCTCTACCGCCTCGACAAGCCAAGTTGGAGTCCCGGAAGCACTTGTCGTGAGGGCGGGAGCCGACATGGAGAAGCTGCAGAAGAGCTCCGGGCGCCAACCAAGAAACTCTCCTAACGTAGCGTAAGAGCGGGAGCGACTTGTCGAAGAGCGCATGCCTTCATCCTTGAGAAGGCTGAGGTCGAGGAGCAGCAAAGGCTTGCTGCCGAGAAGCTATCTGCGCAAGAAGGCGAGTTGGCGCAGCGGAAGATCAATCTTGACAGCTATGAGGAAGAGCTTGTCGCGCGAGGAGTCACTTGGCGGGGCTCTTAAGGAAGCGAAGGATGCTGCCGCAGCCGCCGAGGCCGCCAAGAAAGAGTTGGAGACGAAGGTGACGCAGCTGGAGGCCAGTCTCCAGAAGAGCAGCGAGGAGCTTGCTGCGCTCAAGCACGGACGTGAGAAGGACGCCAACACTCTTGGCGAGCTGCAGGGCCGTCTCGCCGATAGGAGCAAGGAGCTTGACGCCGCCAAGGATTCCAAGGCAGATTTTGAGCTGAAGCTGACCACCCTGATGTAGACGCTGGACGGCGCCAAGGAGCGGGAGGTGGGCTTGTTGGAGAAGATCAAGGCCAACGAGGAGCTGCTGGCGAATGCTGTTGCCACCCAGAGCGCCTTGAGGGAGAGTGTGGAGCACTGGACCGAAGGTCTCGTGGATACTGCCGCCGCCATCCACAGCCGAAATGATGGAGCCGGGATGGTGGACCTTGGATACTCCTCCGACGAGCACCTCCAACCCAGCGCCAAGCTTAGCTTATTCTTCAAGGGCGTGGTGACGGGTCTCCAGCCGACTCGGGAAGAGATCCCAAAGCAGCTGGCCGAGGAATCGCCGCGATCTATGCAGGAGCCCTCCAGAAGGTGTTGATGAAGGTGGCCTTCCGCAATCCAGGCCTCAACCTCAACGGCGTCCTCAGATCCTTGCCGCCAGACGCCGATGTGGAGGCGCTCAAGGCCCTTGTCGCACCCATTGTGGACAAGGTGGGCAAGATCAAGCGGGTTGATGGCGACCGCCTAGACTAGGCTGCCAATTTTATCTTTCCCTTGTCGCTGCTGATCATGTTTAGAACAATTTAGATCTGCGACAAGCTATTTTGTAATATAACTCTATCTTAGGCGATGATTGCAATGTTATTTCCTTTACTTGATTCCTTCCTTTGTACGTTTTTGCCCTACGCTTTTAGGGAACTTGTCGGTGCAGGCACCTTTGTCATGAAGCGCCGAGTGCGGAACGTCAAGAGCTTCGGGCGGTGCCGCCTCCGACAAGCAACCTTGTCGCGACTAGCCGCAGCTCACTTAAGTTGTTGAGCGGACTCGAAACAAAGTAAGGGCGCGATTAGCTGCGAGTTGGTACCTCCGCGCACAGGTTTTCCATACAAAGTACTATCGTTCGAGGAAGATAACTTAAAAATTTAAGAACTGATTGCTCAAACTTGGGCAACTTAGCTTTTTCTCGCCGCTTGCTTCCCGATATATGAACTTCCTCGAGCAACGCTTGGTCCATAGTATTATCTTCTCCTTCCCCCTGGTTAACTTGTGCGCGAGGGAACCTTCCTTTCTTTGAGAAAAGAGAAAGAAGAGAAAATAAAGTTATGGAGCCCAAATGCTCGATATTGCTTATCGGGTGTGGGTGCTGCACAAAGTGTTAGCCAAAACATGCAATAAAATGATGAAAGCATGAATTTGACAAGTTGTGCGCAACACATGAGCTTTACTTATGCAGGATCTGCGCTTCGCTTTGTGCAAAGGATTACATGCAACATAGGCAAGACTTGTATTAAAGGTGGTTGCCGGAACAGGTTCCGGCAACCGCGCCTCTGAGTAAAACTTACGAAGATGCTCAATGTTCCAGGAGTTGCTCACCGAATGCCATCTTCGGTCTCAAAGCGACAAGCGCCAGCCTAGTGACTCGTTCACCCGATAAGGGCCTTCCCACTTCAAGGCGTCAACTTGTTTGAATTCTTGGCGGACTAAACGCCGAAGAACAAGGTTGCCTTCCTCGAGGCTTTCTCGCACTAACTTTGCAGCTATGGTAGCGACGCAAAGCTTGCGGTAACGAGCAGCTCGTGACAAATGGCTCAAGACGGTCCTCCTCAAGGAGCAGCGCGTCATCTTGTCGCAGCTGCTCTTGCTCAAGCTCCTCCTAAGCGAGTACTCGAGGTGACCCGTATACGAGTTCCGTGGGGAGAACTTCCTCTGCTCCATAGACTAGAGCAAAAGGTGTCTGCCCAGTGGCTCGATTTGGCGTCGTCCTGATCGACCAAAGAACCACCGGCAGCTCCTCAATCCAGTTTCTTTTGCACTTGTGCAGCATGTCGAAAGTTCTGGTCTTGAGCCCGCGCAGCACTTCAGCATTTGCCCTCTCTGCTTGACCATTGCTTCTCGGATGAGCAATAGAAGCAAAGCAGACCTTGGCGCCAAGATCTTGGACGTACTGCATGAAGGTGCGACTGGTAAATTGTGTGCCATTGTCGGTGATGATCCTGTTAGGGATTCCAAACGGCAAACAATCGACCAAGAACTTGATCACGACTATGCTGTCACCTTCCTCACTGCTTCCACTTCTGGCCACTTTGTGAACTTGTCGATTGTGATGTACAAGTACTCAAAGCCCCCGACAGCTCAAGGAAAGGGGCCGAGAATGTCGAGCCCCCAGACCGAAAATGGCCAGGATAAAGGGATCGTCTGGAGAGCTTGAGCTAGCTGGTGTATCTGTTTGGAATGGAACTGGCACGCTTCACACTTGGTTACTTGTGCGCTTGCATCCCGAGGGCTATCGGCGGAAGAAACCTTGCCGGAAAGCTTTGCTTGCAAGTGCTCTTGCGCCAATGTGATGACCACATATGCCTCCATGTATCTCCGCCAACAGCTTTTGTCCATCTTCCGCAAATACACTTCAATTTCACACCGTTGAGTGTTCTTACATGCAGTGTCTTGTCGACAACCGTACATACTTGACCGCCGGGTTACTCTTTCAGCTTCTTCTTGCTCTTCGGAAGTTCTCCTGTCAAGGAAATGGACAATCTGTTTGTGCCCATGCCGGAGCTTGCGGCTCGACAACAAGGACTAAAGGCACATTCGCTGCTGCGGAACATCGCCTTTCCACGTTAAGAACCTCGCGTTCAGCCGAGCTTGACGTTCCCCGGCAAGCCGCCGAGCAAAACTTGTCGGGAGCGTCGCTTCAATGAAACAAACCTCGGGGCTTGTCGGAGCAAACCGCCCATCAGCTCAGGTGTCGATCTTGGGGACCTTCTTGGCGGCGGCTTCGAAGCTCTGCCGAAAGTAGTCACCGTAAATCAACTTCCTCTTCTTGTTCTGTCCAGTTGATGGTGTTACGGTTGGTTGAGTTAGCTTGAGCACAAAATCCCTGGTTCCACAGCAACTTAAGTGCAAGCGCACTTTGACAGCCATCGACAATATCATTCTCGAGCTCTTGGAACATGTTCCATTTGTAGGTCACAAAGTGTTCTTCTAGCTTTCTCACTTCATCAACGTAAGCTTCCATCAATGGACTCTGATAATCTTTGTTCACTTGGCGGACGACAAGCTGCGAATCACCCCTGACAATAAGCTTCTTAATCCCAAGGTCTACTGCAATCCTGAGACCGGCAAGCAAACCTTCATACTCTGCAGTATTGTTTGTCGCTTGCTCCTTGGGAAAATGCATCCGGACTACGTGCTTGAGGTGCTCTCCTGGGTGCAACAAGTAGCATGCTCGCACCGGGCGCCTTGCGCCGAGAAGGCACCATCAAAGTACATCAGCCACTCTTTGCTCGCTTCCTTGACGGGATGCTCGTCTCTAGAATTTCTTCATCTTGCATTGGGGTCCATTCCGCTATGAACTCTGCCAATGCTCTGCTTTGGATAGTTGATGTGCTTTCAAACTTGAGGCCAAATCTTGACAGTTCCAGCGCCCACTCGACAATCCTGCCTGTCGCTTCTGGATTTTATGGAAAACGAAAGTGACGATCGTTATCTCATGTGCTTGGAAGTAATGGCGCAGCTTTCTCGAGGCCATGAGGAGGCCGAAAAGCAATTTACGCACCAGAGTACCTTGACCTAGCCCCCTGCAGGAGGGAGCTGACAAAGTAAACTGGGCGCTGCATCATCCTTTTCTGCATCTTCTCGCATGCCTGCACAGATCCGTCCTTGTCGGGACCAGAGCTTGTCGGTGGAGTGCCTTGCTTGTCATTTGGATGTATACGCCATGGTTGCCGGCTCATCGTCCGCCTCCCTCTCCGCTACTAAAGCAGCACTAACCACTTGATTGGTTGCCGCTATATATAGCAGCAACTTCTCTTGTGGCTTAGGTGCGACAAGTATTGGAGTGGAGGACAGGTACCTCTTTAAGTCTGCACAAGCAGCCTCCGCTTCGGAGTCCATTTCATTGGACCTGCCTTTTTCAAAATCTTGAAAATGGCAGGCGCTCAACCAGACCTAGAGATAAACCTGCCGAGAGCAGCCATGCAACCGCAAGTCTTCGTACATCCTTGACGCCGCTTTGGTGTTTCAATCTGCTCAATGGCCTTGATCTTGTCAAGACGGATAAGAGCATCCTTCTTGTCGCCATGGACGAGAGATGATGCTTATCGGGCCCGCATCTTGAGTAAGTTGTATGCATAATGAGAGGCTGCCATGAACTTAGCGAGTCTTTGGGCGACCAAGTATCCCATTGTAAGGCAATGGGAAATCAGCAACGCCGAATGTGACCCTCTCAGCCCCTAAAGTTCAGCTCACGCCAAATGTCACCGACAACGTGATCTTCCCTTCGGCTTGCTCCTTCCCGGATTGATTCCTTGGAATGTGCCAGTCTCTTCGAGCTCATTTGTCGAGGATCCAAGCTTCGGAACACCGCGGAGGAGATCAGGTTTAAGCCCGGCCCCGTCAACTAGCATCTTGGTGACCTTGAGGTTGCGGATAGTTGGTGAGACCAACATCGGCAAGCACCACCGCAGCAGTTATGCGATCGTGGTGGTCCTCAATATCAAAGATGATAGGCGTGCTAGACCACTTCGTGAGGCTTATGCGTGACTCTACGGATGGTTCAGCTGCATTAACTTCCCGCATCCACTGCTTGAGTTGGCGGTGGGAAGTATGCAGGGAAGCACCTCCGTCAACGCAGAGGACCTCTGTAGATTTCTGAAACTCCTGCTCATCGGTCTCATCTTCCATATCTTCATCTTCGTCGTCATCTTCATCCTTGTCGTGGCCGCGGGGAGGTCTGTCTCCTTGCCGCTGCTTGGCCTTGCCGCGGCGTCCTCCCCGGCCGGGTCGCTTCTTGCTAACTCCCCCAGCACCTTCCTGGGCCTTCTCCTTGTCGCGCTTTCGTACTCAGCCTTCTGTTTGTTCAACAAGCTGCTCGACCTTCTTGCAGCTCTGAGGTCATGGCCCTTGGTGCGGTGGATCTTGCGATCGCTTGCGGAGCCGTCCTGCTTGTCGACGGCCGCCACAGACTGGTGGTTGGCGCCAGCGGCAACCTCCTTGCCGGAGCCACCAGCCTTGGCATTCTTGTCGCCACCTCCGTTGCCGGACTGCTCAACAGCTAGCACTTCTCTGCCTTTCTTTCTTTTGTTATTCCGCCGCCGGCTTTTCTTTGCCGGAGCGGTTTCCTCACTGTCAGATCCTGTTTCTGCATTCTCTCCTGGGAGTCTCCTCCCTTCCTCAGCACATGCACACTTGTCGGCCAAGGCATACAGCTCACTGACGTCCTTGACTTTGCACATCGCCATCTCCTCCCTCATCCTGCGGTTCCGCGTGTTCTGATGAAACGCGCTGATCACCGCGGCAAGGTGGACATCTGGGATGTTGTAGTGCACACGGCTGAATCTATGAATGAACTTGCGCAGGGACTCTCCTTCCTTCTGGGCGAGCAGATGAAGGTCACTTTCTTGGCCATGACACTTGTGGCCGCCTGTGAAGGCGCTAACAAACTGATGGCATAGATCTGCCCAAGAAGATATGGAGTTGTCCGGCAAGTGCATGAGCCAGGACCTGACATTGGGTTTGAGCACCAGTGGGAAGTAGTTGGCAAGGATCTTGTCGTCTTGCCCCCCGGCAGCCTGCACCGCGATGGTGTAAATGCTGAGGAACTCCGACGGATGCGTCCTGCCATCGTACTTCTCTGGCACATCTGGCTTGAAATTCTTCTTGCTGGGCCACTGGACTTGCCGCAGCTCACGAGTGAACGCAGGGCAACCTATCACAGACGCAAGTCGCCTTCTTCGGGCGCATGCATGTCGACAGAAGGCCCAGCGCCGCTGGTCCGACCGACGCCGCTTCTTCTTCGGCGCCGATGCGAGTTCGAGCGTCTTCTTGTTGTCGTTCATGAAGAACTTGGCGCTGATCGCGGCGAGCTCGTGGATCTGATGACGCAGTGGAGTCGCTGTCGAGGTGGATCCGGCGAGTCGGCGATCTTGGCCTTCGGGGTGGAGAGTGCATGGTGGTTGCACCCCCACCGGTCTCGTCGCCACCGGCTCGCGTTTGGCGTTCCTGCCGCGGCAGCGACGCACTCGGTTGCCGCGGAGCGCGTCGCGTTAAGCGGCCGATGAGATTCTGTATGGTGGCCCTCCACTCGTCGACCTTGTCGGCCGTTGGAGGGTAGTCGAGGAGCAGCTGAGCTCTCACTAGAGCTTCCGCTGGAGTGGTGGGTGGCAATGGTGAACGGTGCGAGGAGCGGGATATGCTCGGACTTCTAACTATGTTAGAAGGAGCAGCATCCCGTCCAGGCGACCGTACCTCGCTCGTGCCAGCATGTTGGCGTGGACGCTGGTCTTGAGGGCCTCGAGATCCTCCAGCTCGGTCTTGATCCAACGAGCGTATGGTATTGTGAATACCATGACGCTGTTGGTCCCGCGGCTCCTGAGATGGGCGCGGGACATGTACGGACGCCGAGGTTTGTGCGGCCTTGTCCTTGGACTTGGCAGCATCACGAACTCCTTCGCCGGCGCCCGTTCTTCCGCCAGCGTCTGCTCCACCACCCGTTTGCTCCGGTGATGGTGGGTTCGATGCGGACGGCGGCTCGCTGTGCCGAAGCCTTCTTCTTGGGTGGCATGTTGACGAAGATGTTGAAGATGATGAAGATGTTGCTCGTGTGAACGCCGGATCAGGTTCACACAGCCTCGACGCCCCCTACCTGGCGCGCCAAAGATGTCGGGGAGGCTGATCGGACCCACGGACACCTATGGGACCGGCGGACCGAGTCCCTTTTGGTTCGGAGGGGGGCGGAGATCGCACGAAGAGCGGATCGAGGCGAAGCACACGAGCAGTTTACCCAGCTTCGGAGCTCTCCGGAGAGATAACACTCCTACCGCTGCTTGTATGATTTATATTGTGTTCTTGCTAGGGGCGCTGAGAGCTACAAAGATACTCCAGCTGCTAACGAGACCTAAGCGTGAGAGTGTTCGAACCCCTCTCTACGTTGCGCATGGGCCTCCTTCTATATGCACAAAGGGGCTCCGACAGGTGGCAACGTAGATGGGGGTACAAATGGAAAAACAGTGGTTGGTACACCTACTTGTACAGTATATAGTGTATTCTACCTAATCATGACGGCAAGGGACAAAAAAAATTAAATGCCCGTCCCTGTCGCCTAAACAGTGCAACAGGGACCGTCAGGAGCGCCACCGTTCGCCACGATGGCAAGCTTGTCAGCGCCGCTTATCGCTGCTCCCCGCTGGCTGCACAGCCTCTTGACACGCTGTGGCATGGAATGGTCCCATGGCGACACGTTGGTGGATGAGCTGGAGCGGAGATGGAGAGAGGTTGCCTGCCTCGGCAAGTGCCTTGCCGCAGCTGAATCCTTGTCGCGTCTGGAGGCTTGTCGCTCTCCGAGCCTTCCCGGCAAGCTCCTCTTGCCGGGGTCTTGTCTTCTGCGTGCCTTAAGTGGCCTTCCCGGCAAGCTCCTCTTGCCGGGGCCTTGTCTTCTTGGTTAAATACTTTGTTCTTGAATGGCTCCAAAGGAACCACGGAGGATCTTGGCGGTGACCAGGCAAGCCTTAACGCGGGGTGCTGCAACTGTCCGTGCACGAGTTCGGGATACTAGGGTACCCCTACTCTAGTACACCGACAGAAGCCAAAGAATGGACCCAAGCCCGAGACTCAATGCTTTTATTGCAAGGGAAACGATCACTAGAAGCGGAACTGCCCCAAGTACTTAGCGGATAAAAAGGCCGGCAATACCAAAGGTATATATTATATACATGTTATTGATGTGTACCTTACCAGCACTCGTAGTAGCTCCTAGGTATTTGATACCGGTGCGGTTGCTCATATTTGTAACTCAAAACAGGAGCTGCGGAAAAAGTGGAGACTGGCGAAGGATGAGGTGACGATGCGCGTCGGGAATGGTTCCAAGGTCGATGTGATCGTCGTCGGCACGCTACCTCTACATCTACCTTCGGGATTAGTTTTGAACCTCAATAATTGTTATTTAGTACCAGCTTTGAGCATGAACATTGTATCAGGATCTCGTTTAATGCGAGATGGCTACTCATTTAAATCCGAGAATAGTGGTTGTTCCATTTATATGAGAGATATGTTTTATGGTCATGCCCCGCTGGTCAATGGTTTATTTTTGTTTAATCTCGAACGTGATGTTACACATATTCATAGTGTGAATGCCAAAAGATATAAGGTTGATAATGATAGTCCCACATACTTGTGGCACTACCGCCTTGATTACATTGGTGTCAAACGCATGAAGAATCTCCATGCACATGGAGTTTTGGAGTTTCTTGATTATGAATCATTTGACACATGCGAACCATGCCTCATGGGCAAAATGACCAAGACTCTGTTCTCCGGAACAATGGAGCGAGCAACCAACTTATTGGAAATCATACATACTGATGTGTGTGGTCCAATGAGTGTTGAGGCTCGCGGTGGCTATCGTTATGTTCTCACCCTCACTGATGACTTAAGTAGATATGGGTATGTCTACTTAATGAAACACAAGTCTGAGACCTTTGAAAAGTTCAAGGAATTTCATAGTGAGGTTGAGAATCAACGTGACAGGAAAATAAAGTTCTTACGATCAGATCGTGGAGGGGAATATTTGAGTCATGAATTTGGCACGCACTTGAGGAAATGTGGAATTGTTTCACAACTCACGCCACCTGGAACACCTCAGCGAAATGGTGTGTCCGAATGTCGTAATCGCACTCTATTGGATATGGTGCGATCTATGATGTCTCTTACCGATCCACCGCTATCATTTTGGGGATACGCTTTAGAGACTGTCGAATTCACTTTGAATAGGGCTCCATCGAAATCCGTTGAGATGACAACGTATGAATTATGGTTTGGAAGAAACCTAAGCTGTCGTTTCTAAAGGTTTGGGGATGCGATGCTTATGTCAAGAAACTTCAACCTGAAAAGCTCGAACCCAAATCGGAAAAATGCGTCTTCATAGGATACCCTAAGGAAACTATAGGGTATACCTTCTACCTCAGATCCGAAGGCAAGGTCTTTGTTGCCAAGAATGGATCCTTTCTGGAGAAAGAGTTTCTCTCGAAAGAAGTAAGTGGGAGGAAAGTGGAACTTGACGAGATGTTCCCTCTCGAAAATGTTTATGTGGTGCCTGCACCAACTAGAGAGGAAGTTAATGATGATGATCATGAAACTTCGGATCAAGTTGCTACTGAACTTTGTATGTCCACAAGGACATGTTCCGCACGAGAGTGGTACGGCAACCCAGTCCTGGAAATCATGTTGTTAGACAATGGTGAACCTTCGAACTATGAAGAAGCGATGGCGGGCCCGGATTCCGACAAATGGCTTGAAGCCATGAAATCCGAGATAGGATCCATGTATGAAAACGAAGTATGGACTTTGACTGACTTGCCCGATGATCGGCGAGCCATAGAAAATAAATGGATCTTTAAGAAGAAGACAGACGCGGATGGTAATGTGACCATCTATAAGGCTCGGCTTGTCGCTAAGGGTTATCGACAAGTTCAAGGGGTTGACTACGATGAGACTTTCTCACCCATTGTCGGGGGTTGGGTGCGACATACGCCAAGGGATGGCTTATCATGGTGGGAGCGAGTAGAACGTTGCCGGTGCCTGGAAGCAGGATGAGGCGTAGACACGAACGCTGGCATACTTTACCCAGGTTCGGGGCTCTCCTGGGAGATAACACCCCTAGTCCTGCTCTGTGGGGTCTCCGCATGATCACTAAGGCAAAGTGAGTACAAGGTTGCTCCTTGAGTTGTATGCTGGAGGTAGGAGAAGGCAAGGCTAGCTCTCTCCTTCCTATGTGGTCTGGTCTAGTGCTAATGGATTCGAACCCTTTGCATGGGTGCCCTGGGGGGTTTATATAGGCCTACCCACCAGGGGTACAATGGTAATCGGGCTGGACGCGGGGCCCATCCGTCGGTCTCTCTGGCCGCCGTCTTCTCCGCCGACTGCCGGGGCCCGCCGACTGGTCCGGTACAGAGCCGACAGGCCGCGTCTGCCGCCGGTGGGTCTTGTCGGCTGCTGATTACTCTAGCCGTGCTTCTAATGACGCGGGCTTGGTCATGGGGTCATGGCAACAGCTTCGCCGCCTGGCGGGCGATCACTGTTGCCAATCCCCGTCCCGTCTGGTTAATGGCGCGTGGGGCCCGGGGGAGGGGCAGGCTGACTCCCGGGGGCCGACTCCCAACCGGTCCGACTGGTGGTGCTCTTGCCGTCTTCTGGTTTCCCGCTGACTGGTGGGACCCATCGTCCCTGGGTCGTACAGACAGGTCGTCGTGGGTGCATGACTCTGCCCACTGGTACTGATGTCAGGGCCGGCATGGCAATAGTGCCACGCCGGACGGAGATCTCCGCGGGTACGGCGCACTGTGGCCACGCCTGGCCTTGGAAAGTGGTGGGAGTGGGCTTTACTGTAGCCACTCCCCGTCCCTCTTGATGAGGGTACGGGTACTCGCTGGTGCCGCAGGCCGACTCCCGGTGGCCGGCTTCTCTGGAAGCCGCCAGATCGGAGTCAGCGTGTCTTGAACCCGCCTCCAGGACTCGGCTGCGAGGGGGTAGTCGGCAGTTCTTTCGGCCGGCTTCTAGAAGGCGGCTCTTCGTCGTGGCGTCTTCGAGGGGCGCAGCCTGCCCCGATGTCTTGAAAGGTTCAGGCTTCGGGTTAGCCTACCTATGGCCAATTACTCCGACCGTAGTCCCCGAAGCTGGTGAGGCGCCGCGGACGATCAGCCGAGGAGCCTCAGCAGTTTCTCTTTATGGGTGCCCGAGACATGGATCTTGCTTGACTTCTGTCGGGCCGACTAGAAGGAGTCGGACTCGCCCAACTCTGACTTGTCCAATATTTTGAACGCCTCGGCGGGATCCAAGTGGCGTGCTAGCTAAGCTTCCAGGCCACCACCCGTTTCGGGCCTGGCACGTGGCAACACGCGGCCGGGCCAGTCTGCCCACCCATGCGCGTGACGGGACATGCCTTCAGGCGGGGCCCGCCACTACCGCGCCTCGGCGCACGAGCTGATCTGCTGCGGCCGTGGCGGACGGTTGGGGTTCCCATGGAGTTACTGCACGCAGTAACTCCGTGCGACAAACGTGGGGGGTCGTGGGGTTGTGGCACAGTAAATCCCACGACCGCCCCCTCCGCTTCGCAGTCCATGAGGCTATAAGTAGGGGGAGGTGGGGGGAGCGGCAGAGCACGCGTGCCCCTCCTCCACGATACTCCTCGCTCTTCTTCTTCTTCTTCTCGCACCGCCGCGCCCCAAGCTTTGCCGAGCGCTGCGGCGATCCGCTCACGATGAGCTCTTCCTCCGCCGCCGCGCCCCCCCTCTGAGCACTCCGGCACCTGGGATGGCTCAGAGGTCCACGACGACCACATTGATTTCCTCTGCAAGACGCGTCGGCTCCCCGGCAAAGATTACGTGCGGGTGCGCCTTGCGCCGAGGGGGGAAAATCTCACCGACGCCGGAGGAGGGCGAGCGGGTCATCTTCTGCTCGCACTGCCTGCGCGGCCTAGGCCTGCCGGCGAGTGGCTTCTTCCACTCCTTCCTCGAGTTCTACGGCCTCCAGCAGCACCACCTCACGCCCAACACGGTGGTGCTGCTGTCCGCCTTTGTCGCCCTATGCGAAGGCTTCCTCGGAGTCCTCCCTACTATCGAGCTCTGGGGGAGTTCTTCTTCTCCAAGCTCGGCACCCAGGCCGCAGGCGTGCTGGCTCAGTGCGGCGCGTTCATCGTCGTGCGGAGGTCGGGGGCCGACAACCCCTTCCCCACCATCAAGCTGATAAAGTCAGTGAAGATGTGGCAGCGATCATACTTCTACGTGAAGAGTGTCTTCGCGTAGGGCGATTGGGTCAATCTGCCGGCTTTCGTAGCCGGCCCGCCGGCTGGGAGGCTGCCCAACTGGTCGTGCAGGCCAAGTCAGCCGACACTGCAGGAGCCGGCGCCATCACGCGACTCCGAGTGCTGACGCAGTCGGAGGGCCTGACTGGTCCAGATCTGCAGGCCGCCTTCGTGGCGCGCCGAGTTATCCCGCTTCAAGGTCGCCCCCACATGATATGCCAAATGAGCGGGCATCGAGGCCCGAGTCGGATTTGCACCAAGGACATGCCTCACGAGGAGGTGGCCTACATGGTGAACTACCTCTCGGACAGCAAGCTCTTGGAAGATTGGCGGTTCGGCAAGGAGCCGTACTCGCGTGCCAACCCTCCGCCGATAGTGAGTTGCTTCTTTGCTTCTTTCTTTGACTTGTCTTCTTTCTTGCCGAGTTTGTTTTGTCCGTCCTGACCAGTCGGCTTTGGTCAGAATCCCCTCCTCCATCCATCAGCCGGCACCGCAAGGCCGGCCCGCGAGTTCCTCGCCGACCGGGCGGAGAGCGACGTCGACGACCCCGACCTGGGGGCGGCGGCTTTGGAAGACGACGCCGAGGGAGGAGGCGGCCCGCGGCTCGGGGCTAGTCTAGAGGACTGGCCTGATGAGGAGGAGGAGGTCGCCCCCCGCCATCGGCCAGGAATCGGCCAGCCCGGCACGGGCCATTCTGCCGCGCCGGACGCTCCAGGCGGCGGGAAGAAGCGTAGGGCCGTGCCGACCTTGTTCCGCACTCGGCCAAAGAAGTCCAAGAGTTCGGCCGCGGCGACGAAACGGGACGAGGCGGCCGCGAAGGCCATCCGTTTCCGCAAGGAGGTGAAGAAGCCGCCGCTGGTCTCCGCGTGAGTGCTCCCTCTTTCCGCCTTTATTCTTTATTTGTAGCCTTTGTCTGAGTCTTTACGTGCTTCCCTTGCTTCAGGGCTCCCCTCACTCTTGAGAGGCTCGCTGCCACCTCCGTCATGGGGTCCGCGGAGACGTCCGCCACCACTCGGTGGGTTGATCCCGCCGCCGACCTCCGGGAGGCGATGGAGCAGAACGCGCAAGAGAAGCGCGAAGAGTAAGAGGCCGCCCGCCTGGAGAAGGCGGAGGCCGAGAAGGCGGAGGCCTCCGCCAAGAAGAAGCTGGCGGAGGCCGAAGCCGCTATCGCGGCGAGGCGGCAGGCTGAGGAAGTCGCGCACGGCCAATCAGCGGTGCTCGTCACCCTGCTGAACTCTGCGCTGCCGTCTCCGGAGTTCACGGGGAAGACTGGGGAAGCCGGCGGCGAGAACCCGGTCATGGAGAAGGGAGGTGGCGATGTCTCTGTGCCGGACGTGATCGTGGCGCCGCCGCCACCGCCGTCTGGAAGCGCGCAGGGCGAGCAGCCGGCGGATCCGCCAGTGCCGCCAACTGAAGACGAGGTTGTGGCGGGCCTACTCCTTCAAGTCGGCTCACCGACGCGCCGCTGTCTCGCTGGCGGCGATTTCGCGCCAAGGCCTTTGGAGACCGGCGCCGCCATTTCGACGATCCTGCACGCCGAGGTAACGAGCGCCCGCGCCACCGGGTGGGTGCGAGGAGGCGCACGGGCCCGCTGAACAGCGCTCGACGCCCGTAAGAAGCTGCGAGCTGAGCGCGACGCCATCCAGAACTGCACCAAGGCGCACCTGGCGTCGCGAACAGCCATCCGGGTACGTTTCCTCCTTTTGTTTTTGTTTCTTGCTCTTCTCTGTGGGGGCGCGCCAGCGCACCCACTGGGTTTAGTCCCCGAGTTTCGGGCCGGCTGCTGAGCAGGCGGCTCGGAACTCCAATTAGCGAGTTCCAAGTACTAACTTTTGTCTGAAATGCTTGTCACAGGACTATCACAATCTCCGTGTCACCGCCTTCAACCGTAACGTCGAAGAGCTGGGCAAGCGGACCGCGATTTGTCAGAGAGCCGGAGTGAGTCCTCTTTCTTCTCTGCGGGGGTGCACTGGCGCACCCACAGGCCGTAGTCCCCGAGATTCAGACCGACTGCTGAGCAGTCGGGCCGGATCTCCCCGGCGACCTTCTTCCTTGTTGACGACTTAACGCTTTTTCTTTCTTCCTTTTCTTCAGAGGCCAACGCCACCCTGCAGCAGCAGCTGGGCGAGGCCAACACCGCGTTGCGCGCCAAGGCGGAGGAGTGCAACAAGCTGGCCGTGGAGCGCAACCTGCTGGTCGCGCAATTGTCGGAGCAGAAGGAGCTACTCAAGAAGACCCAGAAGGAGGCGGAAGAAAAGGAGACCCCCTCCTGGCCGAGTTCGCGAGCGAGCGCTCCTCCTGGACTGACAAGGAGGCAATGCTGGCCTCCGGCTTCCATGAGATCGAGGACCTCGTCGACGGTGAGCTTCCTCATTTTTCTTCTTTGAGTTGCCAACTATAGGTCGAGCCAACTTCTAGTTTTTTGACTTGTTCCTCGCTCTTTCGTCTTGGGAGACTTCTTCCCTAGCCACTCGCAGGCCGCCAATCAAGCCATCAAGGCTGATCGCGAGGGACGGAGGGCGGATGTCGTGGAGATCGCCACCGACGCCCCCCGAACCCTTGATGAGCAGATCCTGAGCATTGAGGCCCGCCTTCGGCCGGCCCACCGGATGCTGCGCCGGCTTCAACGAGTCGGCGCCCAGGCGATCGCCGCCCTGTGGCCGGACATGCAGGCTCCGCGGACTCCTAGCCGGACTCCCGACTGGCTGGAGGTCGCGGCTGGCCGTCTTGAAGCCTGGAAGGGCTCCTCGACCCGGGCCGGAGCGCGCCGAGCCTTGGAGTTCGTCAAGGCATGGTATCCTGGGCTGGATCTAGAACGGCTCGCCACATTCCGGCTAGAGGCCCAGGAGGAGCTGGCGGTCATGGAAGACGCCCTCGTCAACCGCGCGGCGTCGATCGCCGAGTACACCGACACCAGCATCTTCGTCCCCGAGTGGGCTGAAGACGGCGAGGAGGCGCCGCCGGAGTGGTTCTGGATGAACCCAGACTACTGCGAGGACTCGGCGGGGGTGATCAGCTCTAGTGTTGAGGAGGAAGGTGAGGCGGAGGACGGAGGCGAGATGGAGGCACCAGAGGACGGAGTGGACAACCAGCCTCAGCTCGATCATGCCTCCAGCAACGAGCCGCGCCCGACCGAGCCGGTTGCCGCCGGAGGTGATCAAGCCGAGACCGTCCAACCGGCCGCCCCAACACCTGGCACCGCCGACTCCTCCGATCCTCCGAACCTTTCTGCCGCTTCCTAGGCTTCCTCCGTCTGCTTTATCTGCTTAATAGTCTTGAAGAACTTGTTAATTTACACAATTCCACCCGCGGGGTGTACAGCCCGCGGGCTGTATTTTGAACTTTTGTTTGAAGATTCGGCCAAGGGCCTCTGCTATGTAAATATTAATCCGAGTTCTATCTCTTTTGCTCGTTGCTCTTTTGGCTTTTTCCTTTGCCGCCTTCCTTTGGTTGCCGTCTTGCCAGACGGATAGCCGCTCTGCGGACTGCTGCTAGATCAAGTACTTGGCTACTTTGGGAAGGCAAGTACTTCGCCGTTTAGAGTTCTTTAGCAATTAGAGTAGAAGACGGCGAGCTGGCTGCTCAAGAGTCGGCTTAAGTAAGGTTGGAAATCGGCTTAAACTATGTACATGCTTTGAGTCCTTAACCATTTTTCGTGTGGATACTCATTCTACCTTTCTCCTGCCCACCAGACAGTCGCTCTGCGAGCTGCGGCTTCTGACAGGAGACGGATTAAGTGCCACACACTACTTGTCCGGCTGCAGGAAGCATTTCATAGTGCAAGGCGGCAAGTCCCCGAGCCGACTAGTCGAACCCGGTGCCAAGCGGCATAACAAAGAGCAACATACTTGTAGGCATAATTCTTATCATATAGATAAAAGAGGGCAGTCCCCGAGCTCTTCTCGGGGGGCCCGAAGTCTTCGTACTTTAATACAAAAGGTAGCATGGTACATACTGCATCAACTGTAAAACCTTCGGAGGAGATTGGCATTCCATGGCCGCTTTGTCTCTTTGCCGGAGTCGTCCCTCTTGCGTGCTCGGGGCTTCTGAGCGTCGATCAGGTAGTAGGAGTCGTTGCCCAACACTTTGCTGATGATAAAAGGGCCTTCCCAAAGGTCTTTGAGAGCTTGTCTTTGGCCAGCTGTTCATTTGGATCAGCCGGAGCACAAGGTCTCCTTCTTGGAAAGATCTTGGCTTGACCTTCCGGTTGTAGTATCGGCACAGGCCCTGCTGGTAGATGCTGGACCGGCTGAGTGCCAATAGCCGGCCCTCTTCCAGCAGATCGACGCTGTCTTGACATGCTTCTTGTGCTTCCTCCTCGGTGTACATGGTGACTCGTGGGGAGTCGAACTCTATGTCTGTTGGGATGACGGCTTCAACACCATAGACGCGAAACAAGGGCGTGAAGCTAATTGGCTTGTTTGGAGTCGTGCGCAGACTCCAGAGGACGGCTGGCAACTCGTCAAGACAACAGCCGGCCGAACGCTCCAGAGGTTCGACTAGTCGAGGCTTGATGCCGGACAGGATGAGGCCGTTTGCTCGCTCTACTTGGACGTTTGACTGCGGATGGGCAACGGACGCTAAGTCTAGTCGGATGCCCTGCATCGTGCAGAAACGGGCCAAGGCACCTTTGGCAAAAATTGTGCCGTCGTCGGTGATGATGTTGTGTGGGATGCCATATCGGATTGTGATGTCGGAGATGAAAGTCACGGCAGTTGGACCATTCAGCTTCTTGATCGGCTTTGCTTCTATCCACTTGGTGAACTTGTCCACCGCGACAAGTAAGTGAGTTAGGCCACCTCGTGCCGTCTTGAATGGTCCCACCATGTCCAGGCCCCAAACTGCAAAGGGCCAGGCAATGGGGATAGTCTTGAGTGCAGAAGCCGGCTGATGCGGCTTGGAGCGGAACTTCTGGCACCCCTTGCATTTTTGGACCAATTCCTTGGCCTCTTCTAAGGCAGTCGGCCAGAAGAAACCGTGTCGGAAGGCTTTGGCGACGAGTGCTCTTGAAGCCGCATGGTGGCCGCACTCGCCTTGATGGATGTCTTTGAGAATTGCTTGGCCTTGCTCTGGCTCCACGCAGCGCTGGTAGACAATAGTGACACTGCGCCTAACCAGCTCTCTGTTGACTATGGTATAGGCTGCTGCTCGGTGTTGCACTTGCCGAGCTAAGATCTCATCAATCGGCAGCTCTTTGCTCACCAGGAATTTGAGGATGGGCTGGGCCCATGAGGGTGCTGCTATTTCTTCGACTGTCAGAACTGCGACTTGGACAAGGGCGGTTGGGCCGGGAGGCGGCGTGTTGGAGCCGGCAACTGCTTGTTGGATCGATGAAGTCCCCGGGCCGACTGGCACAGTCCCCGGGCCGAGCTCTGAAGTCTCCGGGCCGACCGCCGCAGTCCTCGGGCCGGGTTCTTAAGTTTCCGGGCCGGCTTTGACTGCCGCGATCCCGGAGTCGCCTGCCAAAATTCTCATGCCGTCTGCTAGGGCTCTTGAGTCGGATCCGACTTCTTCAGGAGGAGCCGGCACAAAGATGGAGTCTGATTCTGGTGAAGGCTTGACAGATGGCTTGAGGAGGCGTTGACGGGCGACACCGGATGGTATTGCTTGACGGGTGGAGCAGATTCGTGCCAGGGCGTCTACTTGGTCGTTCTCGTTTCTTGGCACATGGAGGAACTCGCACCCCTCAAAATATCCACTGAGTTGCTGCACGAGGAAGCGGTAGCTCGCCATGTTTGCATCTTTGGCATCCCAGTCGTCGGACGACTGTTGGATCACCAAGTCGGAGTCGCCATAACACAGGATCCGGCGAATGCCGAGTTCTTTGGCAAGCCGGAGCCCGTGAATGAGCGCCTCATATTCGGCGACGTTGTTGGAGGCGGCAAAATGGATTTGCAGCACATATTTGAGCTTGTCTCCTTTGGGAGAGGTGAGGACGATACCGTCTCCCAGGCCAGTGCGCATCTTCGAGCCGTCGAAATGCATTCGCCAATGAGTGGACTCGGGCACTGGCGGCAGGTACTGGGTCTCGGCCCAGTCGACGAGGAAGTCGTCCAGTGCTTGCGACTTGATGTTTGTGCGAGGCTGGTAGTAGATGGTGTAGGGAGCCAGTTCTACGGCCCATTTGGCCACTCGGCCTGAAGCATCTCGGCTTCCAATGATCTCTGCCAGTGGAGCTGTGCAGACCACAGTGATTGGGTGCTCTTGAAAGTAAGGCTTCAGCTTCTTTGCGGCAAAGCGCATGCTGTAGCACATCTTCTGGTAGTGGGGGTAGTTTTGCTTGGAGGTCGCAGTACTTCACTCAAGTAATACACCGGTCTCTGGACTGGTAGTGCCTTGCCTTCCTCCTTGGGAGACGGAGCCGCCAAAACAGGTGGAGTAGTCAGCATCTTCTTCAACTAGAGAAAGGCTTCGTCTGCCTTATGGTTCCACTCGAAAAAAGTGGTCTTCTTCATAAGTTGGTATAAGGGGAGACCCTTCTCGCCCAGCCGACTGATGAATCGGCTGATGGATGCCAAACAGCCGGTAAACTTCTGCACGTCCAGCAGTCGGCTGGGTACTTCCATCCTTTCAATGGCCTTGATCTTTATAGGGTTGCACTCTATGCCGCGTTCGGAGACCAGGAAGCCAAGGAGCTGGCCGGCTGGTACTCCGAAGACGCATTTCTCTGGGTTGAGCTTGATCTGAAACCGGCGCAGATTCTCAAAGGTCTCCTTTCGGTCTTCCAGCAGCGTTCCACGCTTCTCCGTCTACACCACCACGTCATCCATGTAAACGTGGGCATTTCTGCCGAGTTACTTGAGGAGGCACTTCTGCATGCATCGTTGGAAGGTCGCGCCGACATTTCTCAAGCCGAACGTCATGGTCAGGTAGCAGAAGGCTCCAAATGGTGTGTTGAAGGTGGTCTTCAGTCTGTCAGCCGGGTTCAACTTGATCTGGTGGTATCCTCAATACGCGTCTAGGAAACTCAATAGCTCGCATCCGGCTATGGAGTCTATCACTTGGTCGATCCTTGGCAAAGCGAACGGGTCCTTGGGGCATGCTTTGTTGAGGCTAGTGTAGTCAATACACATTCGCCACTGCTTGTTCTTCTTCAGCACTAGGACCGGGTTGGCTAGCCACTCTGGAAAGAACACCTCCATGATGAAGCCAGCTGCTAGGAGCCGGGCTATCTCTTCTCCAACAACTCTTCACTTCTCTTCTGACAGGCGGCGCAAGGGCTGCCTGACTGGCTTTACATCAGATCAGACATGTAACTTGTGCTCGGCGAATTCTGTCGGTACACCTGGCATGTCTTTGGGGGACCATGCGAAGATGTCCCGATTCTCACGGAGGAAATCGACGAGCTCGCCTTCCTATTTGCTGTCGAGGTTTGCACCTACGACAGCGTACCTCTCTGGGTGCTCTGGGTCCAAGGGTATCTTCTTCGTCTCTTTGGCCAGCTTGAACGAGCCCTCAGCTTCCGACTCCTTGGGGCTGGGAGACATCTCTGGCTGCTTGCCTGCCATCGCCACAACCTGGTCAAGGAGCTGCTTCTCAGCCTCAATCACGAGGGACTCGGCTAGCCGACTGCTCTCAGCCGCACAGGCGGACGACTTCCTGTAGTCACCGGCTATGGTGAGGATCCCCTTGGAACTCGGCATCTTCATCTTGAGGTAGGCATAGTGGGGGACGGCCATGAACTTGGCCAAGGCTGGTCGGCCAAGTAACGCATGGTAGGGGCTCTCAAGGTCCACCACTTCAAACCAAACTGACTCTCGGCGGAAGTGATCTTTGTCTCTGAAGAGGACGTCTATCAGGATCTTGCCGATTGGTGAGCAGGAAAGGCCAGGAACTATGCCATGGAATACAGTCCGGCTGTTCTGAAGCCGTCTCTGTTTGATTCCTAACTTCTCCATGGTATCCTTGTACATGATGTTGATGCTGCTGGCGCCGTCTATCAGAACTCGGGAGAAGCGAGCAGCTCGCCTGTCCGTGGCGAAAGTGGGATCCAAAACCAGGGCGTAAGAGCCGGGATTGGGCATCACCTCTGGGTGGTCAGCTCTGCTCTAGCTGATGGGCTTCTTAGACCAGTGCATGAACTCTGGCGTCACTGATGCTACCGCGTTCACCTCTTGCTGTTGCAGCCGCCTGTTGCGTCAATCATTAGCCACGCTGGTGAACACCACGTAGGCTCTATGCTCCTCTGGGTACTCGTCTTGTACTGCACCGACTGGTCTGACCACCGGCTGCTGGGGCGGAGGAGGAGGCGGCTGCCCAGCAGGCGGGGGAGGCAAAAGGCCGTCTCCTTTGGCGATCCTGGTGAGCCAGTGGCACTTCCGAGTGGTATGGTTGGATGGCTTCGCACCGCTATGGAACTTGCAGGGTCCGTCCAAAGTCTGCTCATAGGAGAAAGCCGGCAACCAGTTGGGCTTGCCGCCCTTCTAACGCTTGGGCGGAGGATGTTCTTCTGGTGGCTGATCTTCGACTGTTGCCACCTGCCGGCTGGTGGAAGCCGGCGGCGGGGCCTTGCGCTTGTCGTCATTCTGTTGTTGACGTCGGCTTGTGTCTCCAGCTGGGGTCTGAGGAGCCTGCGGAGCCACCTTGCCAGTCGCACTAACTTGAATCTCCGCCGTCATGGAGGAGTCGGCGGTGGCATATTTGTCCGCTATGATCAGCAACTTGTCGAGGGTCTCTGGCTCGTCGCAGAGAAGCTTGTACTTGAGGAGGGTGCCTTCTCTGCATCCCGCGGTAAAGTAATCGATTGCCTGCACCTTGTGCACGCCCTCGCAGGAGTTCTGGAGCTCGGCCCAACGCGTGAGGTATTCACGAGTAGACTCGTTGGGGCCTTGCACGCACAAGGAAAGCTGGCGTGGTTTGGGAGGTCGCTTGTACGTGCTGGTGAAGTTGTGGATGAAGGCGTCGGTGAAGTCGACCCAACTGTTGATGCTGCGGGGCTTCAAGCTGTTCAGCCATGTCCGGGTCGTGCCCTGGAGCATGAGCGGAACATACTTCACGGCAACACGCTTGTTGTCGTTCGCTATGTTGACGGCCGTGGAGTAGTCAACTAGCCAGTCCTCTGTCTTCATGGAGCCGGTGTACTTGGGCGTGTCTCTTGGGAGGGTAAACCCTTTGGGAAAGGGCTCGTCTCGAATGCGGGGCCAAAAACAAGGCGGGACCAACTCATCTTCTTCTTCTAGCACCAGGGATCGGTGGAGTCGGTCGATCCGGTGGCGGGCGTCATTTTCTCCGACTCCGTCTCGGCGGCCAAGGCGGTCGCCGAGGGTTGGATGGTCAACAGGCAGCAGGGAGACTCGCCTTTCCTTGTGAGGGGAGGAGGCGGGCAGTCTTCCCGTCGTTCAACTGCTCTTGGGCGGCCATCTTGATCGCGCTCTATGGTAACGCGAGTCCAACTGCGGCTGGCAGCCGGCTCCTTGTCTTTTCTTCCATGGACGCCGCAAGTCGGCGTCCGAGATGTCGCGCCTTGGTCTCGGTGGGGAGGTAGGTCGTTTTTTTTGCCGCTGTGGCGCCTCTGTGCGGCAGCTGGCCTCGTTCTGCGCGGCAGCCGCATCGAGGAGCCGCTGGATTCGCTCCGTCATCAGGCGACGCTCTTCGCCCTCGAAATTGTCCAGCTCGTCCGCCGCCGCCTGGGCGGCTCGGATGTTCTCCGCAGGCGTGGCGTATACGGGGCGATTTTCCCCGAACAGATTGGCGATGGCAGCAGCTGCGCTCTTCGACCGCGCCAAAGGCGACTTGGCGGTCCGGAGCCGGTGAGCCACCGCAGTGCGATCCATCTCGCGCAGTAGGCCTCTCGACAGCGCCTCATGTCTAGCTTCTTTGCGCCTTCGACGAGCTGAAGGTGGCGCGTCTGGAGCGTCTCGGCGTCAGCGTCTTCGGGAATGGGCGCAGTCAGGTCTTGTAGCGCCGCGTCGAGTGGGTCATGAGCTCCTCCGCCGGAATGCTTGCCATGACCGATGATGAGCACCTCTGTGACGGTGCTTCCGTCTCTCTCCGCGCGAGGGAGAGGCTCGTCGTAGACAACCACGTTGGTGGGGAATGCGTCGAGCGACGCGGTGTCGGAGTCGACCAACATCGGGTCGGTGGAGCCTACAGACGTCCACGGCAGGCTCGCTGGCGACGTGGAGTTGGTCAAGGAGGCCCGCGAGGAGGCTCTCGGGGCCGCCCGTGCCTGCGTCGGATGCGGGCTCGTCGGAGAGGCGAACCTCACCGACAAGATTGGCGAGGCAGCTGGCCGCGCAGGCGATTTCAGCGCCATGCAGTGCGTCGATGCACCTCGCCCCACGGTGGGCGCCAAATGTCGGGGGTTGTGTGCGACATATGCCAAGGGATGGCTTATCATGGGGGGAGCGAGTAGAACGTCGCCGGTGCCTGGAAGCGGGATGAGGCGTAGACACGAACGCCGGCGTACTTTACCCAGGTTCGGGGCTCTCCTGGGAGATAACACCCCTAGTCCTCCTCTGCGGGGTCTCCTCATGATCACTAAGGCAAAGTGAGTACAAGGTTGCTCCTTGAGCTGTATGCTGGAGGTAGGAGAAGGCAAGGCTAGCTCTCTCCTTCCTATGTGGTCTGGTCTAGTGCTAATGGATTCGAACCCTTTGCATGGGTGCCCTAGGGGGTTTATATAGGCCGACCCCCAGGGGTACAATGGTAATCGGGCTGGGCGTGGGGCCCAAATTGGCCGGTCTCTCCGTCGCCGTCTTCTCCGCCGATCGCCGGGGCCCGCCGACCGTCCTAAGACGGAGCCGACAGACGTCCGCCACTGGCGGATCTTGTCAGCTGCTGATTACTTTAGCCGTGCTTCTAATGACACGGGCTTGGTCATGGGGTCGTGGCAACAGCTTCGCCGCCTGGCGGGCGATCACTGTTGCCACTCCCCGTCCCGTCTGGTTAATGGCGCATGGGACCCGGGGGAGGGGCAGGCCGACTCCCGGGGGCCGACTCCCAACCAGTCCGACTGGTGGCGCTCTTGCCGTCTTCTGGTTTCCCACTGACTGGTGGGACCCGTCGTCCCTGGGTCGTATAGACAGCCCGTCGTGGGTGCAGGACTCTGCCACTTGTGCTGATGTCAGGGCCGGCATGGCAATAATGCCGTGCCGGACGGAGATCTCCGCGGGTACGTCGCACTGTGGCCACGCCTGCCCTTGGAAAGGGGTGGGAGTGGGCTTTCCTTTAGCCACTCCCCGTCCCGTCCCTCTTGATGAGGGTATGGGTACTCGCTGGTGCCGAGGGCCGACTCCCGGTGGCCGGCTTCTCTCGAAGCCGCCAGATCAGAGTCGGCGTGTCTTGAATCCGCCTCCAGGACTCGGCTGCGAGGGGGTAGTCGGCCGTTCTTTCGGCCGGCTTCTAGAAGGCGGCTCTTCATCGTGGCGTCTTCGAGGGGCGCAGCCTGCCCTGATGTTTTGAAAGGTTCAGGGCTTCGGGTTAGCCTACCTGAGGGAGTCCTGGATTAGGGGGTGTCCGGATAGTCGGACTATACCTTCAGCCGGACTCCTGGACTATGAAGATACAAGATTGAAGACTTCGTCCCGTGTCCGGAAGGGACTTTTCCTTGGCGTGGAAGGCAAGCTTGGTGATACGGATATATAGATGTCCTACCATTGTAACCGACTCTGTGTAACCCTAGCCCTCTCCGGTGTCTATATAAACCGGAGGGTTTAGTCCATAGGACGAACAACAATCATACCATAGGCTAGCTTCTAGGGTTTAGCGTCCTTGATCTCGTGGTAGATCTACTCTTGTACTACCCATATCATCAATATTAATCAAGCAGGAGTAGGGTTTTACCTCCATCGAGAGGGCGCGAACCTGGGTAAAAACATCGTGTCCCTTGTCTCCTGTTACCATCCGCCTAGACGCACAGTTCGGGACCCCCTACCCGAGATCCGCCGCTTTTGACACCGACATTGGTGCTTTCATTAAGAGTTCCTTTGTGTCATCACTTTTAGGCCCGATGGCTCCTCCGGTCATCAATAGTGATGCAGTCCAGGGTGAGACCTTTCTCCCCGGACAGATCTTCGTATTCCGCGGCTTTGCACTGCGGGCCAATTCGCTTGGCCATCTGGAGCGGATCGAAGCTTCGCCCCGCCATCGTGTCAGATTTGGAAGTGTGAACTACACGGTGACATCCGCGGTGACTTGATCTTTGACGGATTCGAGCCCTGGTCGGCGCGCCGCCTTTGTCGCGATGGGCATGATTTAGCTCGCCGAAGCAAAGCGTTGCCACGGAGGTCAGCGCCAAGATCGGCTCCGACCCTTAATTCGGAGCCAGCTGCGCCGATTGAGGATGGGTGGTTGGACACCGCCTCTGGGGCTGCGATCTCTACGGCGGTCGAGCCGAACACCAGTTTTGTCCCCTGCGCAGCCCGTGACTCCAAGGCGCCGGACTCTACTCCGGACTTCGAGCCCCCCGCGCCCCTGCCGATCGAATCCGATTGGGCACCGATTATGGAGTTCACCGCCGCGGACATCTTTCAGCACTCGCCCTTTGGCGATATTCTGAAATCACTAAAGTCTCTCTCTTTATCAGGAGAGCCCTAGCCGGACTACGGTCAGCAAGGTTGGGATACGGACGACGAAGAAATTCAAAGCCCACCCACCACCCACTTTGTAGCCACTGTCGATGATTTAACCGACATGCTCGACTTCGACTCCGAAGACATCGACGGTATGGACGCCGATGCAAGAGACGATGAAGAACTAGCACCTATAGGGCACTAGAAAGCCACCTCGTCCTATGACATTTACATGGTGGACACCCCAAAAGAAGGTGATGGCGATGGAACAGCGGAGGATGACCCCTGCAAGAAACAGCCTAAGCGCCGGCGTCAGCGGCGCCGCTCTAAATCCTGCCAAAGCAAAAACGGTGATTCCCGCACGGGAGATAATAACACTCCGGACAGTGCCGAAGAAAACCCCCTCCAGCAAGATTCAACACAGGAGGATGGAGAAGCCAGCCCTCATGAGAGAGCGGCAGACAGAGAGGTCGAGGACGATAATTATATGCCTCCCTCCGAAGACGAGGCAAGCCTCGACGACGACGAATTCGTCGTGCCGGAGGATCCCGTCAAACAAGAGCGTTTCAAACGCAGGCTTATGGCCACGGCAAGCAGCCTCAAGAAAAAACAGCAACAGCTTAGAGCTGATCAAGATTTGCTAGGCGACGGATGGATCAAGTCCTTGCGGTCAAGAGTATGAACTCGAACGCCCCTCCAAGAGCTACCCAAAGCGCAGGTTGCTACCCCGATTAGAGGAGGAAGCACCCAAACCTACATCACCAGCGCATGATGCGGCCGACCGGACACCTCGTAGCCGCGACAGAGAGGCCTCTCGGCCCTCCACTCAAGCCGCACCCCGGCGCCAGTTAAAAAATACCAAGGCACGGGAAAATGCGCCAGACCTGCGAGATATATTAGAGGACAAGTCAAGGCCAACAAGATCGATCTATGGATCGCGTGGGCGCCCCACGGAACGAGACAGTAATCTTCACTCCGGATACAGTAAATCCGGCCGAGCCGAACACAATAGACAAAGCTCGTTTGAGCTGCGTCGTGATATAGCCCAATACAGAGGCGCCGCACACCCACTATGCTTCACAGATGAAGTAATGGATGATCAAATCCCTGAGGGTTTCAAACCCGTAAACATTGAGTCATACAATGGCACAACAGATCCTGCGGTATGGATCGAGGATTATCTCCTTCATATCCACATGGCCCGCGGCGATGATCTACATGCCATCAAATACCTCCCACTCAAGCTTAAAGGACCAGCTCGGCATTGGCTTAACAGTCTGCCAGGAGAATCAATTGGTTCTTGGGAGGACCTGGAAGCCGCATTCCTCGACAACTTTCAGGGCACTTATGTGCGACCACCAGACGCCGATGACCTAAGCCACATAATTCAGCAGCCAGAGGAATCGGCCAGACAATTCTGGACTTGGTTCCTAACAAAGAAAAATCAAATCGTCGACTGTCCGGACACAGAGGCCCTAGCAGCCTTCAAGCATAACATTCGAGACGAGTGGCTTGCCCGGCACCTTGGAGAGGAAAAGCCGAAATCTACGGCAGCACTCACGATGCTCATGACCCGCTTTTGCGCGGGAGAAGACAGCTGGCTGGCTCGTAGCAATAACTTGACCAAGAACCCTGGTAATTCGGATACCAAGGACAACAGTGGCAGGTCGCGTCGCAACAAGCAAAAGCGCCGCATTAACAACGACAACACTCAGGATACGACAGTTAATGCCGGATTCAGAGGCTATAAATCCGGTCAACGGAAAAAGCCATTCAAAAGAAATACTCCGGGCCCGTCCAGTTTGGGCCGAATACTCGACCGCTCGTGCCAGATACATGGCACACCCGAAAAGCCAGCCAATCACACCAACAGGGATTGTTGGGTGTTCAAGTAGGCAGGCATGTTAAATGCCGAAAATAGAGACAAGGGGCTGCATAGCGACGACGAGGAGGAGCCCCGGCCGCCAAACAACAGTGGAAAGAAGGGATTCCCCCCACAGGTGCGGACGGTGAACATGATATACGCAACCCACATCCCCAAGAGGGAGCGGAAGCGTGCGTTAAGGGACGTATACGCGATGGAGCCAGTCGCCCCAAAGTTCAACCCATGGTCCTCCTGCCCGATCACTTTTGATCGAAGGGACCACCCCACTAGCATCCGTCACGGCGGATTCGCCGCATTGGTTCTAGACCCAATTATTGACGGATTTCACCTCACTAGAGTCCTTATGGACGGCGGCAGCAGCCTGAACCTGCTTTACCAGGATACAGTGCGGAAAATGGGCATCGATCCCTCGAGGATTAAACCCACTAAAACGACCTTTAAAGGCGTCATACCAGGTGTAGAGGCCAATCATGCGACAGCTCGATTACACTTGAAGTGGTCTTCGGATCTCCGGATAATTTCCGAAGCGAGGAGTTAATCTTCGATATAGTCCCGTTCCGCAGTGGCTATCACGCACTACTCGGGCGAACCGCATTTGCCAAGTTCAACGCGGTAGTGCACTACGCATACCTTAAGCTCAAGATGCCAGGCCCTCAAGGAGTCATTACGGTCAATGGAAACACCGAACGCTCTCTCCGAACGGAGGAGCATACGGCGGCTCTCGCAGCGGAAGTACAAAGCAGCCTCTCAAGGCAATTCTCCAGTCCGGCCATTGAACGTCCGGACACCGCCGCTACCGAGTAACCTACAACAAGACCGCCTGGCACGTTCTGAGCAGGCGTAGCAATGCGGCCCCAACCCCAGCCCTCGCGACATTGCGAAACCAGTGCTGCGCGTACATAACTACGCTCTGGAAATACCATGGGTACAGGGGGAGGGGCACCGTCACGGCACGCCCGAAACGCGGCTTAAACCGAAATAGGGGCTGCCGATTTCTTCATTTTCTCTTACTTTCAGGACTCCATTCTTCGGAAGGCCTAACCGGCAGTTCAATTGCCGCACAAACGATGCAAGAACCAGGGAAGCAGAAAGCTACGCCGCATTATGGAACTCCCAGGTGGTCTCTATAACGAGAAATATGCCTGTTTCACATACCATTCCGCGGCCTGCCCCACGAAAGGACATGTTAAATAGTCCCACCTTTTGCTTATCGCATTATTTGTATCGCTCTGCTTTGATCGCAACTTTTTTAATAAACAATGCATAGCTTTTGTCTATTTTCGCATTAATCTTTCTACGAATATATGTTGATTAATGACATGTTGCACCCGTACACTTTGGTATGGCCAATACGCCAGGGGCTTAAGTACCCCACAATATGCTGTGAGAAGTCCGAACACTTTCACAAGTGCGGCACCCCGAACTTATAGCATTATATGCATCGGCTCCAAATAATGTCTTGGGTCAATAGTTGGGTTTGCCCGGCTCCTATGTTTTGGTGCCTTACGTTCCGTTATATCGGCTAAGGTAGCACTAGGAGAACTACAGCGATTGTGCCCCAGTTGAGCTGGGCTAAGCACCTCGAGAGAAAGCTAAAACCGGATCATGATGAAGCGAGAGCTGGTCGCTGTTCGAGAGGTTTTTCGAGTCCCTAAAGACTTATGCCGCTTAGAGCGAGGAGTCGGCTTTGTCCGGCCTAGGCGTGGATAGCGCCCCGAACTCGGTCTTACGAATACTAGGGGCTTCGCCGAAATTTAAAATTATAGAATTCTATGGCTAAGTGAGACTGTTCAAGCATTATAGTCCGATTGCCATGTTCGCTGTGCTGAGCGCCTCCCTCGAAGGACCCAACAATGGGAAAAAGAGCGCTCAGGTTTATCCCAAACACCCCATCACTAGTGGCATGGGGGCAGAAGCCGACGACTCGCCATCTTTCAAATTTGATAAACGGCCGCACAGAAGGTAATATTTTAAATTCAAAAAGCATTGCTTAGAGCATATGAACAAGTTTTCAGCGCACAGGACAAAACGAGCGAGTTTACTCAAAAATTACATCCCTGGAACATTCATCCGCCATAAGGCGGGCACCCTTCAGAACGCCCTCATAATACATCTCGGGCTTACGATGCTCTTTCCCCGGCGGTGGCCCGTCCTTCACAAGCTTGTCAACATCCAACTTGCCCCACTGCACCTTAGCGCGGGCAAGGGCTCTACGGGCACCTTCGATGCAGATGGAGCGCTTGATGACTTCGAGCCTTGGACAGGCCTCCACAAGCCGCCACACCAGCCCGAAGTAGCTCCCAGGCAGAGCCTCTCCAGGCCACAGCCGAACTATGATGCCCTTCATGGCCTGTTCGGCCACCTTGTGGAGCTCGACCAGTTGCTTCAGCTGGTTGCTCAAGGGCATGGGGTGTCCGGGCTCAGCATACTGAGACCAGAACACCTTCTCCATCGAGCTGCCCTCCTCGGCTCGGTAGAATGCGGCGGCATCGGACACGCTACGGGGCAAATCTGCGAATGCTCCTGGAGAGCTCCGAAATCGGGTAAGTAACAAGTAACTCACTTTTACATGTTTGCTTTGCATAAAGAATGCCTTACCCGCCGCTATCTTTTTCATCGCGTCCACCTCCTGGAGGGCCTTCTGGGCTTCGGCCTTGGCAGACTTGGCATTTTCAATGGCCGCTGCGAGCTCGGATGCTCGCGTCTTCGAGTCAAGCTCCAAACTCTCATGTTTTTTCATGAGAGCCTGGAGCTCTTGCCGCACCTCGCCAACCTGCACCTCATACTTCTCCCTCTCGGTGCACTCCGTGGCTGCCCTCTTCTCGGCCTCGGACAACGCTTGCTTAAGGGTCGCCACCTCAGTCGTGGCCCCTACAATAGCCACGTTAATCCTGTCATTTTTTGCAATTGCACCTTTTTTATATTTCAATAAGGTATTTCTTACCTTCCTTGTCCTCGAGCTGCTTCTTGGCAAGCCCGAGCTCTTGCTTTCGGACTGCTCGAGGATTCTGCTTCAACGTGTCCACCTCACTTGATCGGTCTTGGCCGGGCGCCAAGCTGAAGCCTGCATACGCATATTGACTTAATTACGTTAGACTCCTGCGAATATTATTAGATCCTCTATTCGGCTTTTCTTTCCGAACGCCAAACAGAGCATCAGGGGCTACTGTCTATGCGGTAATATTTTTACATATCTTTTACATACCTCAAAGCCTGTTAGAAGGCTGGCACAGGCTTCAGTCAGTCCGCTCTTGGCGGACTGAACATTCTGGATCACCGCACTCATAATAGTGCGGTGCTCCTCGTCGATGGAGGCGCCGTTAAGCACCTCCAGCAAATTGTCTGGTACCTCCGGTTGGACGGAGGTCACCGGCTCGGTAGGCTTGCTCCTCTTGGAAGGAGGCTGCCTACCGGAGTCTGGAACCGTTGAAGGTTCCGGCGTGGAGCCCGGCTCAAAGCCAGACTCAGAGCCCTTGGGGGATCTATCCCCTTTGCGCCTGGAGTCCGGGAGGTCGCCTTGCGGCGCCTCCAGGACCACCTCCTCCTAGCTTGGCACCTGTTGGGACAGCACCTCGGCGTCGTCCGTAGGGTGGGGGGAGGTAGCGGGCGGAAGTGAATTCACGTCCGACGAATCCAGGGAGCCGCTCGACGACTCGTCGAGCCCGGCCCGGGCGGGACTGCATAGTCATCTTTGGCGTAAGAAGGAGCTGTGCAAGAAAGGAACACTATGAATTATTCTGGTGTCCGAATACTTACGATTTCGCCAGGGGCTTGGCCCTGTGCGGCCACTCCTCTTCACCGTCGTCGGCGTTGGTGGAGTAGTCCAGAGGAAGGGTCTTCCCCCTCTTGGACCCTTCAGCCTCCCCAGTTGGGGCGGCCTTCCTTTTCTTTCCTCCCCCCACTGGAGGGGGAGAGGTTTCTTCTTCCTCCTCCTTGTGTTCACGGGAGGAGCGCGTCTCGGAGTCATCGGATGATGAATCCGACACCTCCAGGCGTCGGGCACTCTTCCGAGTCCCCGTGGCCTGTTGGGTTCTACGGTAGGGTGTGTCGACTGCAAATTAAAAATTCCTACGCGCAGAACATCCAGGAACATGCTATAGGAGATGGATCACAGTTCGTTACCACTAGACGCGCAGTGCCGTGCAGCGGAAGAAGAGTTGGGGCAGCGCGTCTGCGTGGATCGTCTCCTCCTCGTTCGATCTCCCTCGAGCGGCCGGTCGTCCGATCCCACGTACGAGTTCGCCGGAGCGGCGCAAGTGCACCGCTTCTAACGGTATCCGCGCGTGCGGGAGGAACGTCGTGCGGCAGACTGCTAGGTCCTATCTCACAGTCGGCGGCGAGTGGAGGTGGCTATTCGCAACACATGCAAACCCTAGTCGCAGCGCCGAAGCGATCAACTGCCTGAGTGTGCCACACCTCCTCTTTATATAGGCGTCCGTCGCGGGCTCAACACTTGGGCCTCGCACGGACCCTAAAGCCCAAAGTCTATTCGGTCATGTTCCTAGTCCAGTTCGGATCACATCCGACCAGTGTCCCTCTGAACTGACCTCATAGGTTCCTTCCCTTGCCGCGACCCCTTAGGTTCAAGTCGGCTTGGTCACGATTCGGATCACCTCCGACCTGCACGGTTAGTAGTGGCCTCTAGCAAGGCGTGCCGACCACCAAGCGAGCGATGAAGCTGGTTAGGCGAACACATACAACATGTCACACTTCATTCCCTTTGCGCCACGATATATGTTGTCGGGCTCAAAGCGAGACTGTCATCCTTGTGCTAACCCGACCTCTTTCTCGTTCAGATACCGACCACAATCCGGATTATCTCATAATCCTTGTCGCATGGCCATGCTATTCCTGGTCGAGATCACACGAGGGGCCCAGAGTATATCTCTCGATCGGAGGGCAAATCCCATCTTGCTCGACCGTGTCTCGCAAAGCATGGGACTGGACAAACCCGAAACCTACCTTTGTAACTACCCGATCACGGAGTAGCGTTTGGTCGGCCCAAAGCAAGTCTGTCACCATCCAGTACATGTGTCATGTCAGGTCTTAGGACATAGAACGTATGTTGTACTAGAGACTCACAGATGACATATCGCTGCGTCTCATAGTTGGGTCTGTCCGACTCAGACCTTATCTCGACTCGGATCCGACTATGTCGAATCCGACCAGACCTTTCCAAGTCCATATTATCCGGTTAGCATCCAATGCTCCATGGCTAGTGAGACCAAGCCATCGACCGTGTCATATGCCAGTCTAGTCGGCTGCGCATCCACACAACCCTTTTGACTAGGGACCTGTTCGGACAATCATCATACAATGCATAGTCCCACAAACAAGTCACATACTTGCTGATACACATCATTGATAATGTCCAAGGACTATCTTTATTCGTAAACACATAGGAAATATCATCATACATGATTGCCTCTAGGGCATATCTCCAACAGTCTCCCACTTGCACTAGAGTCAATCAAATAGACATCGAATGCCCATAGCTCTAACGTGCCCCTCATTCTTGGGTTGTGGATGCGGCTTAGTCAATGGATCTGCAACATTTGCATCCGTGTGAATCTTGCATAACTCTACATCACCATTCTTTACGATATTTCGTATCAGATGATATTTCCGGTCTATGTGTCTGACCTTGTGGTGATTCCTCGGCTCCTTGGCTTGTACAATGGCACCAGAATTATCACAATAAAGGTCCAACGGTTTCACTGAGGCTGGGAAAATACCAAGATCATCCAGAAAATGCCGGATCCAAACACCTTCCTTTGCAGCTTCACAAGCCGCAATGTATTAAACTTCGTGGTAGAATCAGCCACCGTATCCTGCTTGGAACTCATCCGATTACTGCTCCTCCGTTCGGGACGCATACGAATCCGCATCGTGATCGACAATCATCTCTGCCGGTTTGGAAACTAGCATCGATGTAACCCCTTACGACGCAGCTCTTCCTCACCTCCATAAACTAGGAACATCTCTTTAATCCTTTTCGTGTACTTCAAAATAGTCTTTCTTGCTGCCCGGTGACTCTCACAGGTTGGCACGGTATCTACTTGTTAGGCTTATTGCAAAAGCAACATCAGGCCTTGTACATATCATGGCATACATGATGGATCCGATTGCCGAGGCATACGGAATCCTACTAAATCTGCCGCTCATCGGATGTCGAAGGACTCGAGTCTCGCTTAGCCTTATACCATGTGAGAGCGGCAAGAACCCTTTCTTCGCCTCACTCATGTTGAACCGCTTCAACACTTTATCTATGTACATGCTCTGGCTTAAGCCGAGCAGCCTCCTCGATCTATCTCTATAGATCTTAATGCCTAAAATATAGACTACCTCACCAAGGTCCTTCATCGAAAACTTGCCATTCAATGATTCCTTGACCGAGTTTAGCATCGAAACATTATTTCCGATCGGTAGTATGTCATCCACATACAAGATCAAAAACACTATCGAGCTCCCACTTAACTTCTTGTATAAACAAGAGTCCTCTTCGCTTTTGATGAAACCGAGATCAGTGACGACTTCACCAAAACGAATGTTCCAACTCCGAGATGCTTGCTTCAACCCATAAATGGATCTCTTGAGCTTGCATACCTTACTAGTGCTAGTCGGATCGACAAAACCCTCAGGCTCTATCATATACACGTCCTCGGTTAAATTTCCGTGAAGGAAAGCCGTCTTGACATCCATCTGCCATATCTCGTAATCGAAATATGCAGCTATAGCTAGTATGATCCTCACCGATTTCAGCATCGCTACCGTGAGTAAGTCTCGTCGTAGTCAATTCCTTGAACTTGTCCATAACCTTTAGCGACAAGCCGAGCTTTGTAGATCTGAACATTTCCATCCACATCGGTTTTCTTCTTAAAGACCCATTTGCAACCAATGGCGATTCGCCGGTGGCGGATCAACCAAACCAGACTTGATTCTCATCCATGGATTTTAACTCGGATCTCATGGCCTCCAGCCATGCCTCGAATCTGGGCTCACCATCGCTTCGCATATGTGGCCGGCTAAACTTTCTAGCAACAACACATCACACACTCTGTGCAATCTCTCCGACCTTCGTGGTTCCGGTGCCGCTTCCACTCTACAGTTCCCCTGGCTGACTCGGTATGATCTCATCACCACCGAGCCGTCCCGAGTGGTCCTCGAATTTCTTCGAGTCGAACCGTCCTCCCACGGCCTCCCGACCGAGAAACTCTTTCTCAAGGAAAACCCCGTTCGAGCAACAAACACTTTGTTCTCTTCCGGTTGTAGAAGCTATATCCCAAGGTTTCCCTCGGATATCCCACGAATATGCATTTATCCGACTTGGGTGTAAGCTTGTCCGACATAAGTCGCTTGACAAATGCTTCACAACCCCAAATCTTTAGAAAAGACAAACCGACTCTTCCCGGTCCACATCTCATGCAAAGGTCTTGTCTACGGATTTTGATGGTACCCTATTAAGTGTGAAAGCTGCAGTTTCTAGAGCGTATCCCCAAAATGACAAGGGTAAATCCGATTTGCTCATCATAGACCGGACCATGTCCAACAAGGTCCTATTCCTCCGTTCTGACACGCCCGTTTCTGCATGGCGTGCCGGAGGTGTGAGCTGAGGTACTATACCTCGAATTTTCAGATGATCATCGAACTCCTGGCTCATGTACTCACCTCCACGATCAGATCGCGAAGCTTTATAGTCTTGCCGAGCTGATTCTCAACCTCGTTCTGAAACTCTTTGAATTTTTCAAAAGTCTCGACTTGTGCCTCATCAAATAGATATATCCATATCTACTCAAGTCGCCGGTAAAAGTCACGGCATCGATAGCCACCTCTGGCGGTTGTGCTCATTGGACCACACATCATCGCATGTATAAGCTCCAACAGCTCGGATGCCCTCTCGCAACTCTTTGCGAAAGGAGACTTAGTCATCTTGCCGAGCAAGCATGATTCACATGTCTCGAGCGATCCGAAGTCGGACGGGTTAGGAGCCCATCATCATGGAGCTTCTTCATGCGTTTCGCACTAATGTGTCCAAGCCGGCAATGCCGTAAGTATGTCGGATTTATCTCATTAGGCTTATGCCTCTTGACATTTACGTTATAGACCGGTTCCTGTTCTAGATTCAATATAAATAGCCCATCAACAATGGGTGCATAGCCGTGGAACATACCATTCAAAAATATCGAACAACCATTGTCCTTTAAATTGAATTCATAACCCTGACTCATCAAACATGAGGCAGAAATAATGTTCCGACTAAGTGCAGGAATGTACTAACAATTATTCAATTCCATAATGAATCCGGAAGGGAGCTGGAGCTGCATCGTGCCGACCTCCAACGCATCAACTCTTGCTTTGTTGCCGACCACGATGTCAATCTCCCCTTGTGCCACATGCCTAGTTCTTACCAGCCCCTGCATCGAGTTGCAAATATGAACAACCGATCCGGTATCAAATACCCAAGAGCCACTAGGTATGTCGGCAAGGTAAATGTCTATAACATATGCAACAAGTGTACCTTTGCCTGAAGAAGCATTTCCGGCCTTCTTGCCATGCTCTGCAAGCCACTTGCTACAGTTCCTCTTCCAAGAACGGTCTCCTTGCGGTGATAGCAAAGCGGTCTTGAGTCCGTCCAGACTTGGCGCAGCGGCGAGAGGTTACCATCTCCGTGCCCTTTGCCTTAGCCTTTTCTTGGACCAACTCTTCTTGAACTTAGCGATTTACGCACCATCAACACTTGATGCGTGCCTTTCTTAATATCCTGCTCGCCACCTTGAGCATCCCATGCAATTCAGTTGAGCTTCTTATCCATGCCATGCATATGATAGTTCGAGATGAACGTCCCATAGTCGGGCGGAAGAGAACCCGAGCGGCATCAAGAGCCAGCTCATCCAAGAGCGGAAGCCCAAACGATCGAGCTTGCACATATCCGATCATCTTGATCACATGTGGGCTCGATGGATCACCTTCCTTCAGCCTGCAATCCATCAAGGATCGCCAGACGTTGAACCTTTCGGTCCTAGCACGTGTCTGAAACATGCTCTTGAGACTGCCGATCATATCGTAAGCCTTAACGTTTCGAAATGCTGTTGCAAATCGGGCTCCATACAAGCCAAAGATCAGACAGCTGATCTCCGTTGATTCATCAACGAAGTTTCGGTAGGCATTTTTAGTCGTGGCACTAGCATTATCAGCAGGTTCCTCCGAAGTGGATCCTCTAGAACATGTTCCTTTTATCGTGCTTGAGAACAATTCTCAGATTTCTATACCAGGTGGTAAAGTTTGTTCCATTCAGTTTATCCTTTTCCGTAATTGATTTCAATGCAAAGTTGGGTTGAGCAGGTGGTGCCATTGATCTACAAATGAAAACATGCAATCACTAAGTAATGTGTTTATGTAGAGTAATTCTAGCCTAAACAGAAATACTCCCATCAAGTCAAGATCCCTCCATGAAACTCTCAGTGATTCAGGATCCGACTAGCGCATGCGACTAGTGAGCCTTAGCATCACTGCTAGCCAACATACCTATTCAGTAAGCAAATCCTTGCTAATCGCATCTCTATACGACTCTAGTCGATCGGGAAGGTATCTCATACCCCGGCCCCCAACCTTCTTTGCCACAAGGCCCAAAACCATTTTGATAGCCTTGTCAAGTTAACCTGATGCAGTGCATGTCCGTGTCCGGCACGAACCCTTCAGTTCAAGGACACCCAGCAGCACCCCAATTTTATGAGCCCACTACTAGACGTACTTGACGTGCGAAGGTGCAACATCGGGGATGGCAATTCACTTGATATTCATGATGGATCTTTATACCATTCTAACATGCATAGAAACAAAGAAGCATAACAATCACAAATAACACATATTGTGAAATAGTATGGCTCCTTCATGGACGTTCTTCTAGGTCGGCTCCGACTCCGATGACCATCTACGAACCCCATCTTGTTTGTCACGCCGACGCCAAGCCGCCAACCTGATCTCTATTATCCAACTATTACAACTAGTAATGAATTTTACATAGAGTCACAAGTCGACACGCAGGTCGTTATACAATATAATGACAGCACTTTGGCTCTGTCGGTGACAAACATGACACGCAGCCACGTATAAATTACACACATGCATCACATACACATGAGCCATACTATTCACATCAAACCTGCAAAACAAAGTTATGCATAGAATCGCATTCTACCGGTTTGTGTGTCGGGTACGAATTACACGGCGCTACGCACACGGCGGTCGCACTAGCCGGTTAGCGGGCGTTTTCAGAAATCACAGATCACATCTGAACTCCGATCACGCCGAATTCTCTGATCTGACCGATCTTATCGATCATCGCGAATCCGATTCGGATTTACGTTTCACTGTTAACCCCGATGGCGGATGACCGACCGGTAGGGGTAGATCGTGTCACAACCTCATCGATCCCGATTTACAGAAAACATAGCCTCAACGATCCCCATGTGCAGTTGATCATATCAACCGTGCACATAGCCGATCTCTTCAAGGACAACAGATCGCATCTGCGCCTCCACATATCTAATATGCATATGATCTGAATCCAAATCCTATAACGGCTCGATACCATGTTGGGTTCTCTCTGAGGGTGCGTCGACCGCAAATTAAAAATTCCTACGCCGCAGAACATCCAGAACATGCTACGGAGATGGGTCACGATTCGTTACCACTAGACGCCAGCAGGCCGTGCAAAGCCGGAAGAAGAGTTGGGGCAGCGGCGTCTGCGTGGATCGTCTCCTCCTCGCTCGATCTCCCTCGAGTGGCGGTCGTCCAATCCCACGTCTGAAGTTCGCCGGAGCGGCGCAAGTGCACCGCCTCTAACGGTATCCGTGCGTGCGGGAGGAACATCGTGCGGCGGACTGCTAGGTCCGATCACACAGTCGGCGGCGAGTGGAGGTGGCTATTCGCAACACATGCAAACCCTAGTCGCAGCACCGAAGCGATCAACTGCCTGAGTGTGCCGCACCTCCACTTTATATAGGCGTCCATCGCGGGCTCAACACTTGGGCCTCGCACGGACCCTAAAGCCCAAAGTCTATTCGGTCACGTTCCTAGTCCAGTTCGGATCACATCCGACCAAAGGTCCTCACGAATCTGACCTCATAGGTTCCTTCCCTTAAGCTGCGTGACCCCTTAGGTTCAAGTCGGCTTGGTCACGATTCGGATCACCTCCGACCATGCGGTTGGTAGCGGCCTCTAGCAAGGCGTGCCGACCACCAAGCGCACGATGAAGCTGGTTAGGCGAACACAGCATAACGTGTCACACTTCGCTCCCTTTGCCGCACGATATATGTTGTCGGGCTCAAGGCGAGACTGTCATCCTTGTGCTAACCCGACCTCTTTCTCGTTCCAAAGGATGCCGACCACAATCCGGATTATCTCATAATCCTTGTCGCATGGCCATGCTATTCCTGGTCAGATCACACGAGGGGCCCAGAGTATATCTCTCCTGATCGGAGGGGCAAATCCCATCTTGCTCGACCGTGTCTCGCAACATGGGACTGGACAAACCCGAAACCTACCTTTGTAACTACCCAGTCACGGAGTAGCGTTTGGTCGGCCCAAAGCAAGTCTGTCACCATCCAGAGTACATGTGTCAGCTCAGGTCTTAGGACATAGAACGTATGTTGTACTAGAGACTCACAGATGACATATCGCTGCGTCTCATAGGTGGGTCTGTCCGACTCGGACCTTATCTCGACTCGGATTCGACTACGTCGAATCCGACCAAACCTTTCCAAGTTCATATTATCCGGTTAGCATCCAATGCTCCATGGCTAGTGAGACCAAGCCATCGACCGTGTCATATGCCGCCTAATCGGCTCTGGCGTCCACACAGCCCTTTTGACTAGGGACCTTTTAGGACAGTCATCATACAATGCATAGTCCCACAAACAAGTCACATACTTGCTGATACACATCATTGATAATGTCCAAGGACTATCTTTATTCATAAACACATAGGAAATATCATCATACATGATTGCCTCTAGGGCATATCTCCAACATGGCCTTCTTCTTGGCCTTCTTCTCCGGCACCACATAGGGTGCCGGAACCAGCAGCTTCGCCAAGCGAGCATCGGCTGGGTCTTCGGGCAAAGGAGCCGGACAGTTGATCTGTCTGGGCTTCGCCTGCCAATCCTGTCAAAGGTAAGGGAGCTTAGATCCCGCATAGAGTCAAACTATGAAAAACTAGTACCCTGTAAAAGGTAAAAAATAGCTTACCGCACTAGCATGACGCTGCGTGCTGAATCCGCGATCCTCGGTAGCGGATGCGGGAGCCTCGGCGCCCTTGAATAGCGCCTTCCAGGCATCTTCATACATCCTGTCGAAGAGCCTGCTCAGAGCTCGGTGCTGCGCCGGGTCGAACTCCCACAGGGTGAAAGCCCGTTGTTGACACGGGAGGATCCGGCGGATGAGCATAACCTGGACTACGTTGACAAGTTTGAGCTGCTTGTTCACCAGGGTTTGGATGCATGTTTGCAGTCCAGTCACCTCTCCTTTGTTGCCCCACGACAGGCCCATCTCTTTCCAGGACGTGAGCCGCGTAGGGGGTCTGGATCGGAACTCGGGGGCTGCGACCCATTCAGGGTCGCGCGGCTCGGTGATGTAAAACCACCCCGATTGCCACCCCTTTAGGGTCTCCACAAAGGAGCCCTCGAGCCATAGGACGTTGGGCATCTTGCCCGCCACGGCGCCTCCGCACTACTGCTTGTCACAAGCACCACCTTTGGCTTGACATTGAAAGTCTTGAGCCATAGGCCGAAATGGGGGTGGATGCAGAGGAAAGCCTCGCACACGACGATAAAGGCCGAGATGTTGAGGATGAAGTTCGGGGCCAGATCATGGAAATCCAGGCCATAGTAGAACATGAGCCCCCGGACGAATGGGTGGAGAGGAAAGCCCAGTCCGCGGAGGAAGTGGGGAAGGAACACTACCCTCTCATGGGGCCTTGGTGTGGGGAGGAGCTGCCCCTCTTCGGGAAGCCGGTGCGCGATGTCGTTAGACAAGTATCCGGCCTTCCTCAATTTTTTGATGTGTCCCTCTGTGACGGAGGAGACCATCCACTTGCCTCCCGCTCCGGACATGGCTGGAGAAGGTCGAGGTGGGAAGTGCGGACTTGGGCGCTGGAGCTCGAGTGCGCGGAAAATGGATAGGCAAAGGAGGAAGAAAGCGTAGGTGAAAAGGTGGATCCTTATCCCCTTATATGGACGGACGCAACTATGCGTCCCCACCAGCCTGATAAAACTCGCTTATCACCCAAGCACCGTAATCAATGGCGCGGTTGGGTTACCCACGTCCGTATTGATGAGAATCCCGTGAAATGAGGGGACACGATCTCTGCTTTGACAAGACGTGCCAAGGAAGCCGCCTCGCGAAACACGCTGAGGTGGGGCAGTAAAAATGATTCGAATAAAGGCTTGGCCGTGGTGTAATGTCACGCTATGGAATACGTCAGCAGATTAGATTTGTGTAAAGATTATTCTCTCTATAGCAATATGTGGAAACTTATTTTGCAGAGCCGGACAGTATCCTTTGTGTTCAAAATCTTCTATGAAGTACTTGGAGGAGGAACCTGCCTTGCAATGCCGAAGACAATCTGCGTGCCGGACTCGTTGTCATTGAAGCCTGGTTCAGGGGCTACTGAGGGAGTCCTGGATTAGGGGGTATCCGGATAGCCGAACTATACCTTCAGCCGGACTCCTGGACTATGAAGATACAAGATTGAAGACTTCGTCCCGTGTCCGGAAGGGACTTTTCCTTGGCGTGGAAGGCAAGCTTGGCGATACGGATATATAGATCTCCTACCATTGTAACCGACTCTGTGTAACCCTAGCCCTATCCAGTGTCTATATAAACCGGAGGGTTTTAGTCCGTAGGACGAACAACAATCATACCATAGGTAGCTTCTAGGGTTTAGCCTCCTTGATCTCGTGGTAGATCTACTCTTGTACTACCCATATCATCAATATTAATCAAGCAGGAGTAGGGTTTTACCTCCATCGAGAGGGCCCGAACCTGGGTAAAAACATCGTGTCCCTTGTCTCCTGTTACCATCCACCTAGACACACAGTTCGGGACCCCCTACCCGAGATCCGCCGGTTTTGACACCGACACTACCCGTGGCCCATTACTCCAACACCCATAGCGAAGCTGAAGTCCGTCTGAATCATGTTAGCAATTGCTGCATTCTATGATTATGAGATATGGCAAATGGACGTCAAAATGTCATTCCTTAATGGTTTCCTTAAGGAAGAATTGTATATGATGCAACCGAAAGGTTTTGTTGATCCTAAAAATGCTGACAAAGTATGCAAGCTCCAGCGCTCAATCTATGGGCTGGTGCAAGCATCTCGGAGTCGGAACATTCGCTTTGATGAGATGATCAAGGCGTTTGGGTTTACGCAGACTTATGGAGAATCCTGTGTTTACAAGAAAGTGAGTGGGAGCTCTGTAGCATTTCTCATATTATATGTGGATGACATACTATTGATGGGAAATGATATAGATTTCTTGGAAAGCATAAAGGTCTACTTAAATAATTGTTTTTCAATGAAGGACCTTGGAGAAGCTGCTTACATATTAGGCATCAAGATCTATAGAGATAGATCGAGACGCCTCATTGGTCTTTCACAAAGCACATACCTTGATAAGATATTGAAGAAGTTCAATATGGATCAGTCCAAGAAGGGGTTCTTGCCTGGATTGCAAGGTGTGAGATTGAGCACGGCTCAATACCCGGCCACGGCAGAAGATAGAGAAAATATGAGTGTCATCCCGTATGCCTCGGCCATATGGTCTATTATGTATGCCATGCCGTGTACCAGACCTGATGTGAACCTCACTGTAAGTTTGGTAGGGAGGTACCAAAGTAATCTCGGCATGGAACACTGGACAGTGGTCAATAACATCCTAAAGTACCTGAAAAGGACTAAGGATATGTTTCTCGTTTATGGAGGTGACGAAGAGCTCGTCGTAAAGGGTTACGTCGATGCTAGCTTCGACACAGATCAGGATGACTCCAAGTCACAAACCGGATACATGTATATTTTGAATGGTGGGGCAGTCAGCTGGTGCAGTTGCAAGCAAAGCGCCGTGGCGGGATCTACATGTGAAGCGGAGTACATGGCAGCCTCGGAGGCAGCACATGAAGCAATCAGGATGAAGGAGTTCATCACCGACCCAGGAGTTATTCCAAATGCGTCGGACCCAATGACTCTATTCTGTAACAACACTAGAGCTATTGCCCTTGCAAAGGAGCCCAGGTTTCACAAGAAGACCAGGCATATCAAGCGTCGCTTCAACTCCATTTGTGAGTATGTTCAGGATGGAGACATAGATATTTGTAAAGTGCATACGGATCTGAATGTCGCGGATCCGTTGACTAAACCTCTTCCACGAGCAAAACATGATCAACACCAGAACTCTATGGGTGTTCGATTCATCACAATGTAACTAGATTATTAACTCTAGTGCAAGTGGGAGACTGTTGGAAATATGCCCTAGAGGCAATAATAAAGTGGTTATTATTATATTTCCTTGTTCATGATAATTGTCTATTGTTCATGCTATAATTGTGTTATCCGGAAATCGTAATACATGTGTGAATACATAAACCACAACATGTCCCTAATAAGCCTCTAGTTGACTAGCTCGTTGATCAACAGATGGTTACGGTTTCCTGACCATGGACATTGCATGTCATTGATAATGGGATCACATCATTAAGAGAATGATGTGATGGACAAGACCCAATCCTAAGCATAGCACAAGATCGTGTAGTTCGTCTGCTAAAGCTTTTCTAATGTCAAGTATCATTAACTTAGACCATGAGATTGTGCAACTCCCGGATACCGTAGGAATGCTTTGGGTGTTCCAAACATCACAACGTAACTGGGTGGCTATAAAGGTGCACTACGGGTATCTCCGAAAGTATCTATTGGGTTGGCACGAATCGAGACTGGGATCTGTCACTCCGTGTGATGGAGAGGTATCTCTGGGCCCACTCGGTAGGACATCATCATAATGAGCTCAATCTGACCAAAGAGTTGCTCACGGGATGATGTGTTATGGAACGAGTAAAGGAGACTTGCCGGTACCGAGATTGAACAAGGTATAGGGACACTGACGATCGAATCTTGGGTAAGTATCATACCGGTAGACTAAGGGAATTGGATACGGGATTGATTGAATCCCCGACATTGTGGTTCATCCGTGAGATCATCGTGGAACATGTGGGAGCCAACATGGGTATCCGGATCCCATTGTTGGTTATTGGTCGGAGAGATGTCTCGGTCATGTCTACATGCCTCCCAAACCCGTAGGGTCTACAAACTTAAGGTTTGATGACACTAGGGTTATAGGGAAAGTTTGTACGTGGTTACCGAATGTTGTTCGGAGTCCCGGATGAGATCCCGGACGTCACGAGGAGTTCCAGAATGGTCCGGAGGTGAAGATTTATATATGGGAAGTCATCATACGGTCACCGGAAGTGTTCGGGGGTGTGCCGGTATTGCACCGGGACCACCGAAGGGGTTCCGCGGGTCCACCGGGAGGGTCCACCTGCCCCGGAGGGCCCTATGGGCTGTATGTGGAAGGGAACCATCCCATAAGTGGGCTGGGCGCCATTCCCCCCTAGGGCCCATGCCTAGGGTTGGGGGGGGAACCCTAAAGGGGGTGCCCCCCTTGGCTTGGGGAGCAAGCCCCCTCCCCTTGGCCGCCGCCCCCCTCTAGATCCATCTGGAGGGGGCCGGCCCCCTTCGCCCTATAAATAGAGGGGTGGAGGGAGGGCAGCAACACCACATCCAAGGCGCAGCCCTCCCCCTCTCCAACACCTCCTCCCCCTTCCGCGGTGCTTGGTGAAGCCCTGTCGGAGTACCACGCTGCTCCAACACCACCACGCCGTCCTGCCGCTGCTGGATTTGTCTTCCCCAACCTCTCCCTCGCTCCTTGCTGGATCAAGGCATTGGAGACGTCACCGGGCAGCACGGGTGTTGAACGCGGAGGCGCCGTTGTTCAGCGCTTAGATCGGAATCGACCGCGATTTGAATCGCTGCATGTACGACTCATCCAACCGCATTCTTGCAATGCTTCCGCATCGCGTTCTTCAAGGGTATGAAGATGCACTCCCCTCTCTCTCGTTGCTAGTTTGTCCATAGATTGATCTTGGTGATGCGTAGAAATTTTTTAATTTCTCCAACGATCCCCAGCACTGTTCTGCCGGGGAAACTTCCCTCCAGGAGGGGGAAATCATCGTCATCGTCATCACCAACGATCCTCTCATGGGTAGGTGGTCAATCTCCATCAACATCTTCACCAGCACCATCTCCTCTAAAACCCTAGTTCATCTCTTGTATCCAATCTTTGTCCCAAAGCCTCAGATTGGTACCTATGGGTTGCTGGTAGTGTTGATTACTCCTTGTAGTTGATGCTAGTTGGTTTATTTGGTGGAAGATCATATATTCAGATCCATTATGCATATTAATACCCCTCTGAATATGAACATGAATATGAATTGTGAGTAGTTACGTTTTTTCCTGAGGACATGGGGGAAGTCTTGCTATTAGTAGTCATGTGAATTTGGTATTCGTTCGATATTTTGATGAGATGTATGTTGTCTTGCCTCTAGTGGTGTTATGTGAACGTCGACTACATGACACTTCACCATTGTTTAGGCCTAGAGGAAGGCATTGGGAAGTAATAAGTATATGATGGGTTGCTAGAGTCACAGAAGCTTAAACCCTAGTTTATGAGTTGCTTCGTAAGGGGCTGATTTGGATCCATATGTTTCATGCTATGGTTAGGTTTACCTTAATACTTATTTTGTAGTTGCGGATGCTTGCAATAGGGGTTAATCATAAGTGGGATGCTTGTACAAGAAAGGACAGTATCCAAGCACCGGTCCACCCACATACCAAATTATCAAAGTAACCAACGTGAATCATATGAGAGTGATGAAAACTAGCTTGACGATAATTCCCATATGTCCTCGGGAGCGCTTTTCTCGATATAAGAGTTTGTCCAGGCTTGTGCTTTGCTACGAAAAGGATTGGGCCATCTTGCTGCACCCTATTTACTTTCATTACTTGTTACCCGCTACAAATCACCTTATCACAAAACTATCTGTTACCGATAATTTCAGTGCTTGCAGAGAATACCTTGCTGAAAACCGCTTATCATTTCCTTCTGCTCCTCGTTGGGTTCGACACTCTTACTTATCGAAAGGACTAAGATACATCCCCTATACTTGTGGGTTATCATGACTCTTTTCTGGCGCCGTTGCCAGGGAGTGAAGCGCCTTTGGTAGGTGAAATTTGGTAAGGAGAAATTTATATAGTGTGCTGAAATTTACTGTCACTTGTTATTATGGAAAGTTATCCTTTGAGGAGCTTGTTCGGGGTATCTTCACCCCGACCAGTAGAGCAAATAGTTGCTCCTCAACCTACTGAAAATGTTTACTTTGAAATTCCTTCGGGTATAATAGAGAAACTTCTAGCTAATCCTTTTGCAGGAGATGGAACATTGCATCCCGATTTACACTTAATCTATGTGGATGAAGTTTGTGGATTATTTAAGCTTGCAGGTATGCCCGATGATGTTATGAAGAAGAAGGTATTCCCTTTATCTTTGAAGGGATAGGCATTCACATGGTATAGGCTATGTGATGATATGGGATCATGCGACTACAAGCGATTGAAATTGGAATTTCATCAGAAGTTTTATCCTATGCATCTTGTTCATCGTGATCGTACTTATATATATAATTTTTGGCCTCGCGAAGGAGAAAGCATCGCTCAAGCTTGGGGGAGGCTTAAGTCAATCTTATATTCATGCCCCAATCATGAGCTCTCAAGAGAAATGATTATTCGAAATTTTTATGCTCGGCTTTCTGACAAGAATCGCTCCATGCTCGATACTTCTTGTACTGGTTCTTTTATGATGAAGACTATTGAATTCAGATGGGATTTATTGGAGAGAATTAAACGCAACTCTAAATATTGGGATCTCGCCGAAGGTAAGGAGTCAGGTATAACACCTAAGTTTGATTGTGTTAAGTCTTTTATGGATACCGATGTTTTCTGTAAATTTAGTACTAAATATGGACTTGACTCTGAGATAGTAGCTTCTTTCTGTGAATCATTTGCTACTCATGTTGATCTCCCTAAGGAGAAGTGGTTTAAATATAATCCTCCCATAGAAGTAAAAGTAGTTGAACCTATTAAAGTTGAAGAAAAGACTATGACTTATAATGATCCTATTGTTCCTACTGCTTATGTTGAGAAACCACCTTTCCCTGTTAGGATATAGAATCATGCTAAAGCTTCAACTCTGGTTCGTAAAAGTAATACTAGAACTTATACACCTCCTGAGCAGATTAAAGTGGAACCTAATATTGCTATGGTTAAAGATCTCTTGGCTGATAATATTGATGGGCATGTTATTTATTTCTGTGAGGAAACTGCTAGAATTGCTAAACCTGGTGCTAAAGATAGAAATAGACCTATTGTAGGCATGCCTGTTATTTCTGTTAAAATAGGAGATCATTGTTATCATGGCTAGTGTGATATGGGTGCTAGTGCTAGTGCAATACCTCATTCTTTATACGAAGAAATTATGCATGACATTGCACCTGCTGAGGTAGATGATACCGATGTTACCATTAAGCTTGCTAATAGAGATACTATTTCACCGATTGGGATTGTTAGAGATGTTGAAGTCTTGTGTGGGAAGGTTAAATATCCTGCTGATTTTCTTGTTCTTGGTTCCCACAAGATATCTTTTGTCCCATCATATTTGGTAGACCCTTCTATAATATTTTTAATGCTAAGATAGACTGCGAAAAAGATGTTGTTACTATTGGTTTAGGGGATATGTCTCATGAGTTTAATTTTGCTAAATTTCGTAGACAACCCCGTGACGAGGAATTGCCTAGTAAAGATGAAATTATTGGTCTTGCTTCTATCGCCGTGCCTCCCAGTGATCCTTTAGAACAATATTTTCTTGACCATGAAAATGATATGTTTATGAATGAAATAAGGGAAATAGATGAAGTATTCTTTAAACAGAGACCTATTCTGAAACACAACTTGCCTGTTGAAATTCTAGGGATCCTCCTCCACCCAAGGGTGATCCCGTGTTTGAGCTTAAACCATTACCCGATACTCTTAAATATGCTTATCTTGATGAAAAGAAGATATATCATGTTATTATTAGTGCTAACCTTTCAGAGCAAGTAGAGGAAAGATTATTGAAAACTCTGAAGAAACATTGTGCTGCTATTGGATATACTCTTGAAGATCTTAAGGGCATTATTCCCACTCTATGTCAAAACAAAATAAATTTGGAGAAAGACGCCAAACCAGTTATTGATCATCAACGACGGCTAAATCCTAAGATGAAGGAAGTGGTAAGAAAGGAACTATTAAAGCTCCTTGAGGCAGGTATAATTTATCCCGTTGCTGATAGTCAGTGGGTAAGTCCTGTCCATTGTGTCGCTAAGAAGGGAGTTATTACCGTCGTTCCTAATGATAAAGATGAATTGATCCCGCAAAGAATTATTACAGGTTATAGGATGGTAATTCATTTCCACAAACTAAATAAAGCTACTAAAAAGGATCATTACCCTTTGCCTTTTATTGATTACATGCTAGAAAGATTATCCAAACATACACATTTTTGCTTTCTAGATGGTTATTCTGGTTTCTCTCAGATACCTGTGTTAGTAGAAGATCAAGAAAAGACCACTTTTACTTGCCCTTTCGGTACTTTTGCTTATAGACGTATGCCTTTTGTTTTATGTAATGCACCTGCTACCTTTCAAAGATGCATGATGGCTATATTCTCTGACTTTTGTGAAAAGATTTGTGAGGTCTTCATGGATGATTTCTCCGTTTATGGATCCTCTTTTGATGATTGCTTGAGCAACCTTGATCGAGTTTTGCAGAGATGTGAAGAAACTGATCTTGTTTTGAATTGGGAGAAATGCCACTTGCTATTGTTTTTGGTTAATGAAGGCATTGTCTTGGGGCATAAAATTTCTGAAAGAGGCATTGAAGTTGATAAAGCTAAAGTTGATGCTATTGAAAAGATGTCGTGTCCTAAGGACATTATAGGTATAAGAAGTTTTCTGGGTCATGCCGGTTTTTATAGGAGGTTCATTAAGTACTTCTCAAAAATTTCTCGGCCTCTGACTATTTTATTACAAAAATATACTCCTTTTGTCTTTGATGATGATTGTGTAGAGGCATTTGAAATACTTAAGAAAGCTTTGATTTCTGCACCTATTGTTCATCCACCTGATTGGAATTTACCTTTTGAAATTATGTGTGATGCTAGTGATTATGCTGTAGGTGCTGTTCTAGGGCAAAGAGTTGATAAGAAATTAAATGTTATTCAATATGCTAGTAAAACTCTAGACAATGCCCAGAGAAATTATGCTACTACTGAAAAATAATTTTTAGCAATTGTTATTTGCTTGTGATAAGTTCAGACCTTATATTGTTGATTCTAAAGTAACTATTCACACTGATCATGCTGCTATTAAATACCTTAAGGAAAAGAAAGATGCTAAACCTAGACTTATTAGATGGGTTCTCGTGCTACAAGAATTGGATTTGCATATTATTGATAGAAAGGAAGCTGAGAACCCCATTGCAGACAACTTGTCTAGGTTAGAGAATGTTCTTGATGACCCACTACCTATTGATGATAGCTTTCCTGATGAACAATTGGCTGTCATAAATTCTTCTTGAACTGCTCCATGGTATACTGATTATGCTAATTACATTGTTGCTAAATTTATACCACCTAGTTTCACATAACAGCAAAAGAAAAACTTTTTCTATGATTTGAGACATTACTTTTGGGATGACCCACATCTTTATAAGGAAGGAGTAGATGGTGTTATTATATGTTGTGTACCTGAGCATGAACAGGAACAGGAACAGATCCTACGCAAGTGTCACTCCGAGGCTTATGGAGGACACCACGCTGGAGATAGAACTGCACACAAGGTATTGCAATCCGGTTTTATTGGCCTACTCTCTTCAAGGATGCCCATAAGTTTGTCTTGTCTTGTGATGAATGCCAAAGAATTGGTAATATCAGTATACGTCACGAAATGCCTATGAATTATTCACTCGTCATTGAACCATTTGATGTTTGGGGCTTTGATTATATGGGACCGTTTCCTTCCTCCAATGGGTATACACATATTTTAGTTGTTGTTGATTACGTTACTAAGTGGGTAGAGGCTATTCCAACTAGTAATGTTGACCATAACACCTCTATTAAGATGCTTAAAGAAGTTATTTTTCCGAGGTTTGGAGTCCCTAGATATTTAATGACTGATGGTGGTTCACATTTTTTCATGGTGCTTTTCGTAAAATGCTTGCTAAGTATGATGTTAATCATAGAATCGCATCCCCATATCACCCGCAGTCCAGTGGTTAAGTAGAATTGAGTAATAGAGAGCTCAAATTAATTTTGCAAAACACTGTTAATAGATCTAGAAAGAATTTGTCCAAGAAACTTGATGATGCACTATGGGCCTATAGAACTGCATATAAAAACCCTATGGGTATGTCTCCGTATAAAATGGTTTATGGAAAAGCATGTCACTGAGCTCTCGAACTAGAACATAAGGCATATTGGGCTATTAAAGAGCTGAACTATGATTTCAAACTTGCCTGTGAAAAGAGGTTATTTGACATTAGCTCACTTGATGAATGGAGAACCCAAGCCTATGAGAATTCCAAGTTGTTTAAAGAAAGAGTTAAAAGATGGCATGACAAAAGGATACAAAAGCGTGAGTTTAATGTAGGTGATTATGTGTTGCTATACAACTCTCATTTTAGATTTTTTGCAGGAAAACTTCTCTCTAAATGGGAAGGCCCTTACGTTATCGAGGAGGTCTATCGTTCCGGTGCCATAAAAATCAACAACTTCGAAGGCACAAATCAGAAGGTGGTGAACAGTCAAAGAATCAAACATTATATCTCAGGTAATCCTATAAATGTTGAAACTAATGTTATTGAAACCGTAACCCCGAAGGAATACATAAGAGACACTTTCCAGAACGTTTCAGACTACGAAAAGGAATAGGTATGTGGTACGGTAAGTAAACCGACTCCAAAACAGTTCTAATGGCAATTTTTCTTCGTTTTGGAATATTTAAGAAAATAGGAAAATAAGTAGTCCGGGAAGGACACGATGCTTCCACGAGGGTGGGAGGCGCGCCCTACCCCCCCTGGGCGCGCCCCTCTGCTTCATGGGCACCTCGTGCGCTCTCCGGACTCCGTTTTGTTGCAAGATACTTCTTTTGGTCGGTAAAAATTCATTATATAATCTCCCGAAGGTTTTGACCACTGTACCACGCGAATATCCTCTGTTTTTATTTTGAGTTGTTTCTGTAGCAGATTTGGAGCAAGATTTCTTCTCAAGAGTCAGTTAGGGAGAGTCGGGTGTCTCATCCGACACCGGGACCAGGAGCAAACAGCGATGCTGACCACTTATATTGACTCTTTTCGATGTTATGATAAATTGCAATTGTGAAAGACTAAATGATAGTTGAGTATGTGGACTTGCTGAAAAGCTCTTATATTGACTCTTCTCGATGTTATGATAAATTGCAATTGCTTCAATGACTGAGATTATAGTTTGTTAGTTATCAATGAAATTTCTGATTCATACTTTGCATTGTGAATAGATTATTACTTGAGCATAAGAAATCATATGACAATATCCATATGTTGTTGTTATAAGATTGACCATGATGCCCTCATGTCTGTATTTTATTTTATCGACACCTCTATCTCTAAACATGTGGACATATTTTTCGATATCGGCTTCCGCTTGAGGACAAGCAAGGTCTAAGCTTGGGGCAGTTGATACGTCCATTTTGCATCATGCTTTTATATCGATATTTATTGCATTATGGGCTGTTATTACACATTATGTCACAATACTTATGCCTATTCTCTCTTATTTTATAACGTTTTCATGAAGAGGAAGAATGCCAGCAGCTGGAATTCTGGGCTGGAAAAGGATCAAATATTAGAGACCTATTCTGCACAGCTCCAAAAGTCCGGAAACTTCATGGAGGCAATTTTTGGAATTAATAAAAAATATTGAGCGAAGAAGATACCAGAGGGGGCCCACACCCTGGCCACGAGGGTGGGGGCGCTCCCTACCCCCTTGGGCGCGCCCCCTGCCTCATGGGCCCCCTGGCATTCCTCCGGTGGCCATCTTCTGCTATATGAAGTCTTTCATCCGAGAAAAAAAATCAGAAGCAAGCTTTCGAGAAGAAACTCCGCCGCCACAAGGCGGAACCAATCTAGGGCTCCGGCAGAGCTGTTCTACCGGGGAAACTTCCCTCCAGGAGGGGGAAATCATCACCAACGATCCTCTCATCGGTAGGGGGTCAATCTCCATCAACATCTTCACCAGCACCATCTCCTCTAAAACTTTAGTTCATCTATTGTATCCAATCTTTGTCCCAAAGCCTCAGATTGATACCTGTGGGTTGTTAGTAGTGTTGATTACTCCTTGTAGTTGATGCTAGTTGGTTTAGTTGGTTGATTTGTGACTAGTTACCTTTGTTCCTGAGGACATGGGAGAAGTCTTGCTATTAGTAGTCATGTGAATTTGGTATTCGTTCGATATTTGATGAGATGTATGTTGTCTTGCCTCTAGTGGTGTTATGTGAACGTCGACTACATGACACTTCACCATTGTTTGGGCCTAGAGGAAGGCATTGGGAAGTAATAGGTACATGATGGGTTGCTAGAGTGACAGAAGCTTAAACCCTAGTTTATGAGTTGCTTCGTAAGGGGCTGATTTGGATCCATATGTTTCATGCTATGGTTAGGTTTACCTTAATACTTCTTTTGTAGTTGCGGATGCTTGCAATAGGGGTTAATCATAAGTGGGATGCTTGTCCAAGAAAGTACAATACCCGAGCACCGGTCCACCCACATACCAAATTATCAAAGTAACGAACGCGAACCATATGAGCGTGATGAAAACTAGCTTGACGATAATTCCCATATGTCCTCGGGAGCGCTTTTCTCTATATAAGAGTTTGTCCAGGATTGTCCTTTTCTACAAAAAGGATTGCTCCATCTTGCTGCATCGTATTTACTTTCATTACTTGTTACCCGTTACAAATCACCTTATCACAAAACTATCTGTTACCGATAATTTCAGTGCTTGAAGAGAATACCTTGCTGAAAACCGCTTATTATTTCCTTCTACTCCTCGTTATTACCATCATGCACGCTTCTTTTAATTAGAATGTGTGTGCCCGTCTAGCGCACACACATTGATCTATGTCGGGGAGGCTGATCGTACCCACGAACACCTATGGGGCCGGCGGACCAGGCCCCTTGTGGTTCGGAGGGGGGGCGGAGATCGCACGAAGAGCGGATCGAGGCGATGCACACGAGCGGTTTACCCAGCTTCGGAGCTCTCCGGAGAGATAAAACTCCTACTGCTGCTTGTTTGATCTATTGTGTTCTTGCTAGGGAGCAATGCGAGCTACAAAACCTAGCGTGAGTGTGTCTAGTCTACGGCCAGTTGAATGAATCGAACCAACCCCTCCTGCGGAACCCGCGGAACTGAACCTTTTCTACGTTGCACTCGGGCCTCCTTTTATATGCTCAAGGGGTCTCCGACAGGTGGCAACATAGGCGGGGGTACAAATGTAAAAACAGGAGTTGGTACACCTACTTGAACAGTGTACAGTGCAAAATACCTAACTCGACGGCAAGGGACAAAAGCAATAAATGCCCGTCGTTGTCGCCAAACAGTGTAACAAAGACCGTCAGTGCGCCTCCGCCGCCACGATGGTGAGCCTGTCAAGCCGCTTATCGCTGCTCTCCGCTGGCTGCACAGCCGCTCGACACGCCCATGGAACGGTCCCATGGCGACACGTCATTGGGTGAGCTGGAGCGGAGACGGAGAGAAGTTGCATGTCGGCAAGCGCGCCTTGCCGCGGCGAATCTTGTCGCGCTCAAGACTTGTCGCGCCCGAGCCTTCTCGGCAAGCTCCTCTTGCCGGGCCTTGTCTTCTGCGTGCACAGGTGGCCTTCCCGACAAGCTCCTCTTGTCGGGACCTTGTCTTCTCAATCTAATACTTTGTTCTTGAATGGCTCCAAGGGAGCCACGGAGGAGATTGGTGGTGACGAGGCAAACCTTGCCGCGGGGTGCTGCAACTGTCCGTGCACGAGTACGGGATACTAGGGTACCCCTACTCTAGTACACCGACAATCTATCTAACTTTTACAGTTTGTTGTGGCTAATCTCAAACATTTCATCCATGTGAAGGGCATGCCATCAATTGCAGACAATTTGATCTGGCTGACCCATTTCTGTTCTATTGCCTAATCGCAAACAGTTAATCCTTCTGAAGCGTGTGCCCTCAATCACACACACCTTCATCTGGCGGACCATTTCTTTTGTGTTGCCTAATCACAAATAGTTCATCCGAGTGAACCGTATGCTCTATATCGCACATGCCTTCATCAGGCTACCCGTTTCTTTTGTTCCGCCTCATCGCAAACAGTTCATTGAACTGAACCGTATGCCTTGGATCGCACACGCAACTAAAATCTGAACCGTGTTTGATGGTTCCGCCATCGCAAACGTTTTGCACCTTTTTTGATGGTTCTTTTACACCATTGTTTGCGATTATTGCATCGCACACAGTTTCGTCGAAGGGTCTTTGGTTGTAGTGTCGCGTTAGCAGCATCCTGCAGTATTGCCTCCTCGACGGTCGTCAGGAACCTTGCTACTCACTTTTGCCGACGTGTGGGACAGCCAGCATCGGGGTCCACCAGCCATGCACTAAATTACTCCGTAGTAGAGTGCCCAACTGTACGGTAGACTACCCAGATCGGTTACCGCAAAGAATGCCCAATGAGCCGTCAAATCACAAAACCCCCTCCTTTCCAGCAGTAAGTTGGACGGACGAAGCAACCATCATTTCACTCTTCTCTCTCAGCTTCCTCTCGACCTAACTCGCTTCTCCCTCATCTTGTTCCTCATTTCTTCACACCCCGACCTGCTTCTGCCATTGTTCTTCTCTCCCAAAGAAGGAAAGGTGAGCGCATCAATGGTGTTGATTCTGGCCAAGGCCCGGTCTTGCAACCCCAAGACTGAACCTATAACTCCCTCTCTGTTCTTCTTCTGGGTTTGTGATTATGGTTTCTTTTCTTTTATTTCTATTTTATAGTATCTTGATGGACGCTGGAGCACCAGCATAAGTGATGTCTACGGCTCTGGCCAAAACCATCGAAGCTCATGGTACGAAGAAACGCAAGCACCCCGCCGAGACTACCGCAGACAAGCTCAAAGCCATCGCGCTGTCCAAGCCCCCCTATCCGGGATCCGTCATTAAGCAAGTCCAGGTAATATCTCTTCTTGACTATCTTTTTCTTGATCTTGGTCGTGTTTTTTCATCTAACACGCAGTACTAGTACTAGTAGTACAACTTTCTGGGTGACCTTGCATGTGATTTTTGTGTGCCAAATGACGGTTCTAAATTCCTATTTTGACCAAAACATGCGAGAGGTTGACACTGATTTCTTATAGATTACTTTCAACTACTTTATGAACATCAATGCTACCTTCGAAGAGGGTATATTTGCGTCAGTAACTTGTGTTATGGATATTGCAAGTAATCCCTTTGCTCTCATGCCTTTGAAGACATGTTCTAGTGTCTTTGTTCATTCATTTCTATGCGTATATGTAGTATGGAGTAAAATATCGAAAATCATCTTATACTAGGACACATGCCCGTGCGTTGCAACGGGACAAAAAATTGTCAGACTTAAATTTAGTAAGCATTGTATAGAACTTCATCCATCAGAACTTCATGAACAATAAGAAGAAAACCACTCAGGTTGTTTGCTGCTCGCACTTCACAAACACGTTATATGCCAACACAATAAATGTGTATTGATTGATTTGTGCGCCATAAAACAGACATACATAATCATAGTCCCTATGAAAATTACTACAATGCGAAAAGCCTCTATATCTACATCATTATTCTATCTATGCAAAAATATACAGTGTACAACAACGATCACCATGTACAATATGGCCATACAACACTCTGCGCCTCTTTCTTCTACTATCTTCTATTTATCTCAGTCAACTATACAAAAAAATACATACAACAAAATCTGTAAGCAAGGTCAATTTTATCTACACAACAATCTGTACGCATGGTCATATTCGTCTATCTTCTATTCATGCAAGTATATAGTTTTGCACATACTTTTCTTCACACAATAGCAGAAGGTCACATTATATTCGTACAGCAATGGCAAATACGTAGCAGCCTCCTTTTTACTGTTTGATTTTTCACCAGCTTCCATGTACTGCTTAGCAGCTTCGCATAGTGTACTCAAAATTATTTGGAGAGAACTGCAGCTTCATCAGAAAGCAAAATAATAGATTTACGAAGAGGGGTATTATTTTTATTGAGCAACAAAAGGCAAAGTTATCCTGAAACAAAATAAAATGCCAATAAATTTACTTGCTGACAGGTTTGCAGCGATACGATCCCATAGAATAGATAATATTCAAGTAAGGTCCTTGCTGGCAGGTTTGATCCACAAAATATCTGACATCAGACCCTCGCTTGTGAGAAATTAAGAAGTTTGTCACTGCCACAGAGAAATTAAGTTGTCAACACACCAACCATCCAAACAGATCAACAGTAAATCTATAAATTTGATTGAACTAATCAATTTGACGGTGCCGCGGATTGGAAAGAAAATCTTGCTACAATGAATATTGTAATCTTACACCATGTAGAATTACTTTATGCAAACCTTCCTCTCATAACTTGAAATGAGTAATTTCATCTTTGTATTGGTTTGGTGGAATTTTGAAGCTTGGTGCTAATTTCTAAGATCTTGAAATTGTCACAAATGACATGGTGCACACCAGTAAACACATAGCCAAGCCTGTTAGGTGAAAAAGCAACATATATTTACTAATTCATAACAAAAACTGTAAGAGATGCCAATCATGCTAAACAGCGGCCTGCTTTGCCGCGATTAGATACTGAGCTCTGGTCTCTAGAAAAAAACCAGTTGCCCCAAACATACACTCCCTCCATCCGAAAAAACTTGTCCCAAGCTTGTCCATCAAATGGATGTATCTAGCACTAACTTGGTGCTAGATACATCCATTTTAGGGACAAGCTTTTCCGGACGGAGGGAGTACCGTACATGCAATCTCATTAAGTGATATGCCACATAACTAATAAGAGAAATTATGGGAACATGCTAAGCCAACATGCCCTAACTAAGTTTAAGTATGAGACAAAATTAATGCTGCTGTCACGGGCCTATATTTGGTAGTTGATTGGCTGGAAATTCATGATTTTACTTCTTCCTAGCCAGTGTTTTTTTACTGCACAAAATGCATCCCATATGAAAATGAATCCTGAATCCAGATGGAGCTCCAGTTGACAGCGACTTGCAGCCAAAATCATCAACCAGATAGAGGGATAATCATAATAAGCACAAAAGCATCCCATATGAAAATGAATCCCGAATCCAGATGGACCTCCAATTGACAGCGACTTGCAGCCAAATCATCAACCAGATAAAGGAATAATCATATAATCAAGCACATGTTCGGTTTAGTGTTTTGACAGCAAGCCGTACACAAAGAATTAAGAAGCGCGTGATTCATTAACAAAGTAGCAACAACTTGATTTATTAACCATAAATCGGAATATACAGGTTTTGATTCGATAGGGAGAAATCAACAAAATTGCATTTTGCAGCACACTTTTAGAACTACAACGAAAGCAATTTAGCTCCATCTCAACTGCAATTCTCTAAGGATATTTCTCTTTTCTGGATGTAGGAAATCAAATGCACATGCTATTAGCTTTACTATGTCTCATTTATTCTGCTGAATTTTGTTTCTGGAGATGTGCGAACTATTCACAGACAAGTATATAAGAAGCAAGCTCGGCTTTAGCAAAGACTATTAAGAACTTTAAAGAACACACAACATTGCGTCATAGTAAATGGTACTGGAACTTATCAGCCAGACCTGTCAAACTAAAAACAACATTGCTGGTATTACATATTCCAGAAATATAAACAAAAGTTATATGCTGATACTCATATCTATCAGTCAAACTTTGGGCTATTGTGTAGTATCATGGTTCAGTTTAGCCACTCCAGATCACGAAAACAAACCGATCGAACTTTGGCTACTACACAGTAGCATGTGGTTCAGTTTACACTAAATTTTGGCTACTGTGCAGTAGCATGGTTCAATCAGATGCTTGGCCAAAACAACTCCAAATCAATATTACTCGAGCAGTTTGAACCACGTACCTGGCTACACGGGCCGACATAATTCTGGCAAAGTCCGCAGTACGAAGAAATACATTTGTGGGTTGTAGAAATAGTTACATAATTTGCCTGCTTTCCATACTACCTCGATAATTTAATTTGCTTGAAGGGAGAGTCTGTAAGAAAGGAACATGTAGAAATTAGAAAACCAACATAAAGCAAACTGACATTGTTATAACCTTACAAATTGAGGTGCATTAGTAAGAAAACTGAAATTTCTTAACCCGTTTCTTGCACAAGTAGCAAGCTTTCCTATGTTTTAATCACTCCAAGAAACCAATCAGTAAATTGTGGCAGCTGCTCTGTTCTGCTGATTGGGCATCGACATAGGGATGGATTGCATCGCAAATTGGACAGCCAACAACGACTGAAGCACATCTCTGAAGAAAAAACAAATCCACGATGTGAACTCTACTCTCTGATAGCAAGTGGAGAAAGTAGATGGAGAGCGCCATCACCAGCACAGATGTGGGGTTCATCACCGGCACTGGCGGAGCTCTGTCCAGGCTACAGAGGCGACGACGTGGGGTTCATCTCCATCACGCACATCGAGGCATACACCGGCAACCGGCAAGCCCTGTCGAGTTGGACCCGGTGCTCCGTCCAGTCTATTAGTCGAGTAGGAGGTCGCTGCGCACACCTACTCGCTTGCTTCATGCCCTATATCGCTTCTTGGCGTAGCATACTCGCCGCCTACTCGTTGTTCCCGTTCACACCCTGCACACACACATACACACACCATCCACCAATTAACATATATGCACACACACAAACACGAGAAGCCACACACCACATGCTAGACACACCCAGGACAACATCTTCCACTCTGAATTGTCTACGTAGCAAAATAAAACAAATTTGTTGTCAAATTCCATCAAATACTTTGCTTGCCTCGAAATAGGAATATTAGGGTAGGGGGAGTGGGATCCAGGGGAGCGGCGAGCAGGGGAGACATACCTTGTAGCAAGTAGGAGGCGCCCGCTGTGTAGGAGGCTGGGCACCGTTGTCAACGGGGCTGCGGGATGGACATCGACGAGCAGCTCGTCCGTGCTCCCCGCATGGTCGACGAGCAGATGCGGCTAGGTGTCGCGTGAGATGCGGCAGATGTTGCCGATCTCGTCCGGATTTGGTGACCGCGGATGCAGGATGGGCACCGCAGAGTGGAGGGACGACGGCGATGGAGGGGCGGGGGCGCGGCGGCCGTGAAGGGACGGGGGCACGGTGGTGGCGACGGCGAAGGGAAGGGGGCGCGGCGGCGGGTTAAACCCTCGGGTTCTCGTACGGGGCAGCAATTTCATAGACGGGCGACTCGGGGCTGCGTACGAACCGTTTTTATTTTTCACTTCATCGTGGATCATGGGTTGATTTGTATAGAGTTCAGGGTCTTTTTTGCAAAAGTACAAACGATGGACGACCAGAAGCAATATCTGCTTTATTAGTAGGTAAAGATTTCTGAACGGCGGTAGTAATAAAATATTTGGTTTCTGTTTGAATTAGAACCAGGTCCGCGGTGGAGATGAAGTTCTCAAAGTCATGCCGTGTGAGCTAGATGACCTGAGGATAAGTTCAACTGCTAAACTATCCAGTTGTTGTGTCCTTATCGCCACGTGTCCTGAACTAGTGTTTTCCTGTAGCATTGTTGTCAGGCGTGTTCTCGAGGCTGTAATTGACGACAACAATTTCCTAGTTGTGCCTTCAATTACGAAGGGTGTGTTCTTGTAAAGCTTCCTGACAAATCTGATGCGGCATGTCTTCATCGTCATGTTTATGAGTGGAAAGACCACTCTGTTAGGTTCTCCAAGGTTGACGAGATGGTGATGGTGCTGGTAGACATCTCTCACGAAGTCCATGGCCTAGTCAGTTATGCGGGGTTCATCCCGTAGGTCGGTGGCAAGAAATAGTCTGCAGAGTTTAATTAGTGCAACTTTGCTTGTTTGTAGTAAGTACTATTGTTCAGTACTTGATTTGTGTTTGTGAACCCTGTATTGTTTAGTACTGCCGCTTTTGGTGTGTGGTGAGTCCGGAGAATAGTCTATGTTAATGTCTGTCCACTCAATTTAGTCTGTATATTTTTAAGTATCCAGATCATCTTTTTTGTGAGGACGGTTTATCAATTATGGTTACACTCCAACATCTATATGCATTGCAGGGTTTATCGCACCCACCAGGATTTCCAGTCCCATGGATGTTCGGTCCATACGATTTGTCACGACCTTTGGACTGTCCTGCTTGTGGGAGTAGGCGGTGGCCCTGCATGCTACGCGTAGTTGGACGATCAATCTTCACATAGTGATCTCCTGGTAAGGATTCACTCGTGTCACATCAAGTAAATCTTATTGTTTTACTGTCGAAATCTTATTGATTTAATGTCATGTTTTTTCTTTTGCTGCAATTTTACGATGCAGGTTTTGTCATGTGACATTAATCATAGAATAAACCGTTTGGTTTGCTCTACGATGGCTATTTTTGCAGGTTTCACTTCTTATGTCATCTCAGTAATGAAGGCACTATCCATCACTTATATTACTGGAAAGAATGGATCAGTCTGATGTCTGAGTACAAGTTGAATCCCTATGATGAACTGCAGTTTGGTTTAACAAACACGCCACAATTAGTCCTTCTCGCGTTTAAAAGAAATGAAGAAAAAGACTGGATCGCGGTCACGGAGCCTAGTCAAGTTAGAAAGCTGACCATAGAAGACCAGACACGATCACCGCTGTCTCGCACATCGGTACCACCTTCAGCAACGGATCGAGCACCGACAGTTGCTCTAGCACTGACAGCGGCAGCAGCTCAGTCTAATCCAGCTGAGGATTGGGCACCGACCGCGTCAGCGGATCAGGCTGATCTACCGGAGGATCGGGCATCGACACCGGCACCTGCTCTGACACCGGCACCAGCTCTACAAGGAGCACCATCTCCGGCAGTAGCATCGGCATTACCAGTCGCACCAGGCACGGGCACCAACAGCGGCTTCGGCACCTGCACCAACACTTGCACTTGCATCTACTCCGCCCCGTGCAGCGGCAACGGAACCAACAGTTGCACCGGCAACAGTCTGGGCTGCAGTTCGCACTTCATATACCAAAGTCCTTACAAAAACCGACATGTCCAGCTTCTTGGTAAGCATTGGCCGCCCAAGTGCTTCGTTCTTTGTTCTTTCCATGTTGTTTCACATGATTCACTGTGTTGATCTAACTGTTTGTGTATGTCTTCTTGTTTGCAAACAGATAATTCGTAGAGCAACGAGGGAGTCGTTCCACAATCCGGGTGACTGTGGCCAAGTTTCTCTTACCATGCGCAGCCTTGGTGTGAATGAACCTGCTCAATATACCATAAGTACAAAGGATGGTCGCATGATGATTGATGCTAAAGGATGGTCAAGGTTCAAATCTAAATCATATCTTGCAGTAGGGGATGATGTCAAAATCGAACTTTCTCGGCAAGGAGAGCTGGCCCAAATCAACTTTGAAATTCTTCAAGAGCAAAGACGAATCGCCGAACTGATCTATCCTCCGAGAGATTTTGATGTAATACTCTGGCATGGTGAAACAAGTGTCCTCTGTGTATAAGTAGTACGATAGTATCGTTGATAGAATTGCAACTCTAATTGCTGGTTAGGAACTGTCGTTCGATTTCATTCCAACAGTTGTCATCAGTGGCATAGCTAGGGGGTGGCCAGGGTGGTCCATGGACCACCCTGGAATTTTCCCATAGCTTATATATAGTCTAGTAAAAAATATTTCTGTGAAAATAAATAAACATACCAACACAAAAAAATGAAATAAATAAACTTACGTAAATATTTATATTAATGGACCACCCTGACTTATTGGGCTGGCTACGCCACTGGCTGCCGTGCTTTATTCAATTTTGTGTATTCGCCTTGCGACAGCATCTAAAACCAGCGCCGTACCGATCGCTTGCAATATGAAAAGTGCTGAGGTAGAACACATGGGCCCCCAAACATGCAGGCCCTCCGGCCTATGGCCCAAAGTCCAGAACCGTGAGCACTGCTCGAGTATTTCTCACCGAATCATTATAATGCTCGTATGCTGTACGTAACATCAAGATGCATTTGTATGAGCATTCTATCTTGTGAGAGGAAAGGATGAATGAGGGAAGGCCTTATTTGCAAATGTGGAGAGGTGTGTGGGTACTTTTTTTTTGCAAAATTGCCATAGTTTCCTCCTATCCGTCAGATATAAATCGGACGACCTATTTTGCAGGATGGCAGGCACACCATCATCACCAACTCGTCTATACCGTGTTAAAAAACTCTCTTTTTTATAATTATATATGTTATATATATTCCCCTTGATTTTTTGTATGTATAAAGTTGTGATATAAAAGATCTTTATATTTCTTTACAGAGGGAGTATTTCTCTGTCAAAAATATATTTATGTGTAACTAGTTACTCATGTCTTTCTACTTCTTTTCGCTGATATGTGGGGCATCTGACAATGGGGTCCACGTGCCATATGCACCAAATTAGAGTGCATAACTGCACGGTAGACACACCCCAGTCGTAGCGCCGCAGTAATGCCCAATGAGCCGTCAAATCACAAGTTCCTACACTTTATTGATCAATGGTGGAAGGCCATGTGGGATATGTGTGCCACTGCTGCACTCGTTGTATAGGTCCAACTGTGTTGAGAAACTTATGGTACGAGCTGTTTTCTGTTATATATATTGTTCATAAACTCTTGGTTATGCACAGTTTTACAGATGTGATCTTCTTGAAACAGAAACTGCCCAGTTCTATTGTTCCTATACAGATGCCTGACCATGGTGGGGTCAGACTTGCGCTTGGTCACAACATGATGTTTATGTCAACCTACTCCATTCCCCTTGGAGGTGAAAAGATACTTATTCATGGGTGGTCTCAAATAATGAAGGCCCGTCCATCTTGGAGAATAGGACAGAAGATTATGTTCCTGCTTTTCCATGGCTCTAAAGCGAATATCCTGTTTATTGACCACATTGCGAGATGAAGCCGCTTTCAGAAGGTTGTGGATGCACGGGGTGGCGCCCGGGCCTTGTCCTGGGGCTTGACGGCCTCACCCTTTGGTTAACTGTAGGCAAAGTAGCACTATTCAAGGCGTGCTTTGTACGGTTGAACCTGTATAAGTACTCATACTGCTTTCATCTATGGTTATTAAGTGCCCCTGCTGGTTTCAGTTAAGGTTGTTAAGTACTCCTGCTGCTTTTACAGTCTGTCGTGTTTCTTCAGTCATGTCTTCCTCCAGCCGCCAAAACCAAACCAGCGCCAGCGGGGCCGCCTGCTTCCGCCTCCCACGGCTGGCTGCGCCTCAGCACATGCATCGCCGCCCCACCGTCTCCTAAATCGTTAACGCCAACCTCCGAGGCCTCGCCGTCATCCTATGCACGCTTTGGTGCGCTCGCCACAGCACCGCCCTCTCGTGTTGTCAACATGGTAAACAAACAAGAGGAATCGGTAGAGGATTGTACGTGGAGAGGATGACAGTAGGCGCCCACCATGTCCATGGTCGAACGCAAGGAAGTTCCTCATTTTTTGTTATATATACTCCATTGTGAGCGTACGGAAAAAGAAAATGCTTCCTGCTAGTGGTTTCCTGACATCTGGGACCCATGACATTGTCAGCGTATATAGTCAATAGACAAGAGAACAACACAAGATCGGCTGACACCTGGGACGTAGCTGCTCGAGCAGTATTTTTTTGTTATTGTTGAGACGGAGCAGGGTTTCAACTGGGTTGTGGCCCATATAGCCCAGGCTTATATTTTATGTTCACCACATGACCAGCCCAGCTATTTTTTGTGAAAATGAGCCCATTTTATTTTTTCTGAAGCCCAATCCAGGCCTACTTATTTTTCTACACCCTGATGGGCTGCAACTCTTTCAAGACGCGTACAAATCTTGAAAGTAATATGAAATGGGCTGTAAATATAAAAACAGATGACAAATTGGCAATTTACTTTATAATTTCTGAATTTTTTCACAATTTTAGGTTCCAATTTCACTGGGCTTTAACCTAATTTAAATATATCTTCAAAATACTTTAAACCTGGCTCAACATTTTGGTATTAAAAATAGTTTGGAACCCACAAAAATATGCGAAATTTCATTTAAATTTTTAACCCTGGCCCTGGCCAACAAAAAAACGGACTGCAATAAATTGCATAAGAAGTTGCAGTGAGCTATATATAAATTATTAAAAAAACAAGGAATGGTCTGACTTGTGGGCCTATTAAGTTGATGCGTATGCAAGATTTTTTTACTTATTATATACGACAACAAACAATTTTAGCAGACGTAACCGTTGGATGTAAATCCAACGGCCATCGTGTTTCTTCAATCTCTGATCTTCTTGCTCCAGCCGCCAAATCCAGCACCGGCGGGACCGCCGCTCCGCCTCCCATGGTCGGGTCAGGCCGCCAAGCAGCCTCACCGCCCCTACTACTGCACCGCTGGCCAGGCCATCCCTCTACTCACCCACATCCTCTCTTGATGTGGCTTCGCCATTCCCCGGTCATTCCTTCCGGGTCTCGCCATCGTCCATCGCGCTGGTGTTCTCGACACGGCATGGTCAACGTTGTCAACAAATGACAACATTGGAAGAGGGATGTACATGGAGAGGCTGACAGTTGGGACCCACATGGTCCATGGCCACACGCAAGAAAGTTCCTCCTTATTACGCCAAAAAGAATGAATACTCCCACGACACTGCACTCCACCAGCTATATCTTTGCACGCAAGGAAGTGCCTCCTTATTACGCACAAAAAATGAATACTGACCCTGCTAGCTGGGACCCACCATAGTGGGAGGCTGACTTGTGGGCTACTAAGTTGACACGGACGGAGGGCTTTGTCAACTTAGTCAACAAATGATTCTATCACCAGTGACCGTTGGATTGTTAACATCCAACGGTTGTCCTGCTTCTTCAACGTCTGATTTTCTTGCTCCAGCCGTCCAAACCACCGCGTGCTCTTGCCTCCCATGGCCTGCTATGCTACCGCGGAGGCCTCACCGGCCCCTACTACTCCCACTGCTGGCCAGGCCCTGCGGCGACGGTAGCCTCACATTGTAGCTGAACCAGTGAACCCTCGTACTCCTCTCCGCGCGGGCATCGACTACCGCGTCTTCCCTGGCTCCATGTCGTCCCCTTCCTAGGCGTCGTCGTCGTCCACTGCCCTGGTGCTCTCGGCGCAGCATGGTCAACGTGGTCAAGGAACGACTTCCATCGGAAGAGTACTATATGTGGAGAGGCTGACAGTTGGGTCCACGGCCAAAGCAAGGAAGTGCCTCCTTATTATGCTCAAAATAATGATTCCTCCACCTGACAGCAGGGTCCCATCGGAGGGGCCACCATATTTCACCAAAAAAACGTTTCCCCCATGACTGCTGGGACCCACCAGCTACATCTTCGCACGCAAGGAAGTGCATCCATATTACGGGCAAAAAAATGATTCGCCCCCCTGACTGCTGGGACCCACCAGCTACATCTTCGCACGCAAGGAAGTGCCTGACAGTCGGGACCCACCTGGTCGAAGCGTACGTAGCGTTGTCATTCTGGTCGCGAACGTGTACGTACATACGATCAGTCTATCTGCAGGCTGCAGCAATGAACCGTGGCCGAGTAAGGAAGGGCACGTGTCTTAGTAGAGGCGCGCACGTGTCGTAGTAGAGGCACGCACGTAGCATGTACACGTACGTACAGCGGCCAGGGTGTAAGAAAGTAAATACGGCCATGTACGTACATACGGGCGGGGTCTCGAACGCCTACTCGCGCATACGTACGGCCAGGGCTTGTGTACATGGTTGGGTCGGAACGAAGAAACTGTGTCGTCGTCGTGTTCATAGGGAGGCAACGGAATGCATCGTGTTCATCTGGAGGCAACGGAACGCGTGCTGTCCATCGGGAGCCAACCGGCTTGGATAGCACAACTGATGGAAACGAGGCCTGGCGTACCGCAGAACGGAGGAAACGGCCTTGTGTTCGACCGGCCACGGTCGAAACAGGAGCCTGTTCATCGGGAGGGGTCCGCGCATCGCAAAATGCAGAGAAACGGACTTCTCTTGACCTCCTACGGTCTAAACGGGGGTCCTGTTGATCGGGAGGGGTGTGGCGTACCGCAAAACCGACGAAACAGACTTGTGTTGGAGCACTACGGTCGAAACGAGGGTCTTGTTCATCGGGTGGGGTGTGGCGTACCGCAAAACGGGACTCCACGGGATACTGTTCATCTCCACCGTCGACCTCCTCCAGCCTCCATGGGCTACTGTTCATCCACCGTCGACCTCCTCCAGCCTCCACCTGCGACTCTTCATCCACAGGCTCATGTTCATCCAGCTTCCACCGTGCGCTCCTCCACTGGCTATTGTTCAACCAACCCTCTCCATGGGGTCCTGTTCAACCACCCCTCCACAGGCTGCTGTTCATCCAGCCCTCCACCGGCTACTGTTCAACCAGCTCTCCACAGGGCCGTCATGTTCATCCAGCCCTCCATGGGGTCCTGTTCATCCACCCCCAACCGACTCGATCTATCGGGGTCCTGTTCATCCAGCGGCAACACCACGGGGTCATGTTCATCCAAACCCCCACCGGGAACTGTTCATCCAAACCCCCAACAATGCTCATTGTTCATCAAAAGGCGACCGACGGCAGCAGGAGCGAAGGAATCACTCAGATTCAGTTAACAGCAAGGGATCAATCGCTCGGGTTTAGTAAAGTAGCTAGTGCAATCGCTCGGGTTCAGTTGGAGCCCAATGCCTCGCTATAGAAGTGTCATAAGCTCGAGTTAATTTTCTGTCATGATTTTTTGTCATAGAAGTAGGAGCTCACCACATCTATGATGATACCGGGTTTTGTCACAATTATCGTCATAGAAGTGTCATAAGCATGACAGGAAAAAAATTCGTTCGGCCTAAAATTTCACGAATGTGTCGTTTTTTTGTAGTGCAATATATTTGAAAATTCCTTCTAATATACTGCACATGGAATTAACTCGCACACAAGTACACAAATACGATTTTTCAAACCGTTATGGTTAGCCATTGCATGTAGATGTAGTTCAAATTTGAATTATGGTCATTAAATGGCGAGAAAATCACTTAAATGTCTTTAAAAGGTCAAATGACCCTTAAATTTTTCCAAAATTTCACATTACAGTTGTAGTAGTGCACGTTAGACGTAAAAAAGTTGAAGGCCGTAAGAGGAAGCTATCTCCCATTCGTCATCAAACATGCATTGTTCCCTCTCGGAACCACGAGCCTTCTAGTGAGTTGCTCCAGTTTGTGAGGGGTGTGTGTCCAAACCTTCGTCAAACATGCCAATTTTTTAACCACATCAACTTGGTGGCATGACATTACATCAACCAAGGTTTCATGTGTTTCTCATATTTTTTAAATTTCTTGGAATTAAAATTCCATGTCACTCCATGCATACATATGCATGTGTCCATGTCGTGAGACAAATATGTTTGAAAATTCCTTCTAATTTACTGCACACGGAATTAACTCGCACACAAGTACACAAAAATATGATTTTTCAAACCGTTATGGTTAGCCGTTGCATGTAGATGTAGTTCAAATTTGATTTATGGTCATTAAATGGCAAGAAAATCACATAAATATCTTTAAACGGTCAAATGACCCCTAGAATTTTCCAAATTTTCACATTACAGTTGTAGTAGTGCATGTTAAACATAGAAAAAAATTGAAGGCCGTAAGAGGAAGCTATCTCCCGTTTGTCATCAAACATGCATTGTTCCCTCTCGGAACCACGAGCCTTCTAGTGAGTTGCTCCGGTTTATGAGGGGTGTGTGTCTAAACTTTTGGCAAACATGACAATTTTTTTACCACATCATCTTGGTGGCATGACATTAAATCAAGCAAGGTTTCATGTTTTTCTGATCTTTTTTTAATTTTTTTGAATTAAAATGCCATGGCACTCCATGCATGTGCCCATGCCGTGAGACCAATATGTTTGAAAATTCCTTCTAATTTACTGCACATGGAATTAACTCGCACACAAGTACACAAATATGATTTTTCAAATCATTATGTTTAGCCGTTGGATGTAGTTCAAATTTGAATTACGGTCATTAAATGGCTAGAAAATCACTTAAATGTCTTTAAAATGTCAAATGACCCCTAGAATTTTCCAAAATTTCACATTATAGTTGTAGTAGTGCATGTTAGACGTAGAAAAAAATTGAAGGCTGTAAGAGGAAGCTATCTCCCATTCGTCATCAAACATGCATTGTTCCCTCTCGGAACCACGAGCCTTCTAGTGAGTTGCTCCGGTTGTGAGGGGTGCGTGTCCAAACTTTCGTCAAACCTGTCAAGTTTTTACCACATCATCTTGGTGGCATGACATTACATCAACCAAGGTTTCATGTGTTCTGTTATTTTTTTAATTTCTTGGAATTAAAATGCCATGTCACTCCATGTTTAATTGTGTATGGCCGTTAGACCAATATGTTTGAAAATTCCTTCCAATTTACTGCACATGGAATTAAATCGCACACAAGTACACAAAATATGAGTTTTCAAACTATTATGGTTAGCTGTTGCATGTACATGTAGTTCAAATTTCAATTACGATCATTAAATGGCTAGAAAATCACTTGAATGTCTTAAAAGGTCAAATGACCCCTGAAATTTTCCAAAATTTGACATGACAGTTGTATTAGTACTACAAAATTTCTCGTACATTTAAAACACCATCAGTTGCCACTTTACTCCAAATTCGTCTTTCACAGCTAATAAAAAATATGTACAACATCACACACAATTGTTTTCTAGGAACCGTTTGCGATGAAAATATCTGGGTCTATTTAAGTATCCCTCCTTAAGCTTCGCCGGCTCATCTTCTCCAGTGCCGTCAACCCCCGAATCCACGAATCCGATCCCCATTCCCGTACCCCCTTCTTGCAAAGATGACGCTGTGGAAACGTTTCGTGAAGGCCCGTACGATGGCTGCGTCTCCCCGAGCGTCGCCGCCTGCGCCGAGAGCGCGGCCGCCTACGCTGAGAGTGCCGCCGCATCCGCATTGAGTGTGGCCGCTTCCGCCGAGAGGGCGTCTGCGACAGCCGACAGGGCAGCTGCAGCAGCCGAGACGGCAGCAGCTACTGCTGCGACGGCGGCTGCAAACGCCAAGAGCGCTGGAGCTCTCGTCCATGCCACTGATGTCGCCCTAGCCCGGGTCGAGGCCGTCCATGCCAAGATCGAGGATGCACACGCCAAGATATTCCAGGCCACCTCGGACTCCAGCATGCAACCTGATACGTCTCCAACGTATCTATAATTTTTTATTGTTCCATGCTATTATATTATCTGCTTTGGATGTTTAATAGGCTTTATTATGAACTTTTATATTACTTTTGGGACTAACCTATTAACCGGGGGCCCAGTGCAAATTGTTGGTTTTTGCCTATTTCAGTGTTTCCCAGAAAAGGAATATCAAACAGAATCCAAACGGAATGAAACCTTCGGGAGAGTTATTCTTGGAACAAACATGATCCAGGAGACTCAGAGTGTACATCAAGGAAGCAACGAGGCGGCCACGAGGCAGGGAGGCGCGCCCAGGGGGGTAGGCATGCCCCCACCCTCGTGGGCCCCTCGTGGCTCCACCGACCTACTTCTTTCGCCTATATATACTCATATAACCCGAAAACATTCGAGAGCACCATGAAACCCTATTTCCATCACCGCAACCTTCTGTACCCATGAGATCCCATCTTGGGGCCTTTTCCGGCGCTCCGCCGGAGGGGGAATCGATCACGTAGGTCTTCTACATCAACACCATAGCCTCTCCGATGATGTGTGAGTAGTTTACCATAGACCTTCGGGTCCTCAGTTATTAGCTAGATGGCTTCTTCTCTCTCTTTGGATCTCAATACAAATTCACCTCGATTCTCTTGGAGATCTATTCGATGTAATTCTTTTTGCGGTGTGTTTGTCGAGATCCGATGAATTGTGTGTTTTATGATCAAGATTATCTATGAACAATATTTGGTTCTTCTCTGAATGCTTATATGTATGATTTGATATCTTTGCAAGTCTCTTCAAATTATCTGTTTGGTATGGCCTACTAGATTGATCTTTCTTGCAATAGGAGAAGTGCTTAGCTTTGGGTTCAATCTTGCGGTGTCCTTTCCCGAAGGATGTTAGGGCAGCAAGGCACGTATTGTATTGTTGCTATCGAGGATAAAAAGATGGGGTTTATATCATATTCCTTGAGTTTATCCCTCTACATCATGTCATCCTGCCTAATGCGTTACTCTGTTCTTATGAACTTAATACTCCAGATGCATGAACTTAATACTCTAGATGCATGCTGCATAGCGGTCGATGTGTGGAGTAATAGTAGTAGATGCAAAATCGTTTCGGTCGACTTGTCGCGGACGTGATGCCTACATACATGATCATGCCTAGATATTCTCATAACTATGCACTTCTCTATCAATTGCTCGACAGTAATTTGTTCACCCACCGTAGATTATGCTATCTTGAGAGAAGCCGCTAGTGAAACCTATGGCCCCCGGGTCTATTTTCCATCATATAAGTTTCCGATCTATTTTATTTTGCAATCTTTACTTTCCAATCTATAAAAATACCAAAAATATTTATCTTATTATCTCTATCAGATCTCACTTTTGCAAGTGGATGTGAAGGGATTGACAACCCCTTTATCGCGTTGGTTGCAAGGTTCTTATTTGTTTGTGTAGGTACGAGGCGATTTGCATGTATCCTCCTACTGGATTGATACCTTGATTCTCAAAAACTGAGGGAAATACTTACGCTACTTTGCTGCATCACCCTTTCCTCTTCAAGGGAAAACCAACGCATGCTCAAGAGGTAGCAAGAAGGATTTCTGGCACCGTTGCCGGGGAGGTTTACGCCAAGTCAAGTCAAGATTTTATATCCCGCCAACATGCGGATTTCTGGCGCCATTTCCGGGGAGATCTACGCACAAGTCAAGATATACCAAGTACCCATCACAAACTCTTATCCCTCGCATTACAGTTTTTCCCATTTGCCTCCTGTTTTCCTCTCCCCCACTTCACCTTTGCCATTTTATTCTCCTCTTTCCCGTTTGTTTTTCTTGCGCCATGGCAGAATCAAAAAGGGCTAAGGGTTCTCTCCCGGGTTTTAATACTTTGGATAGTCCCTCTGTCCTCTCTAAGCTCATAAATGATGATGCTATGGAAAGACCTACCGGGGTTATCAATGATGGTTTGAATAATTTCAATGAATATGATCCCATAATTTTTCATTATTTACTTGATGAGTCTTTGAAAGATGCTTGGGATAGGCTATTAAGGATCCGAGCTAGCTATGTGCCCCAATATCAAATTGAGATATACCTGAAAAGCTTTCATGTTGGCTTGACCTCTTCGTTCAAGCAAGTTATAGATTCTATTTTTGAAGAAGGTTTTCTTGAGGGGGATCCCATAGATACCTATGAAAAGATGAAAACTATATTTGGGCACCCCATGAGTGAGAAGGTTGAATCCACCTCTCTTTTGTGCTTTTACAAAAATGAAATTATCAAAGAGATGAAGGCTAGCTTAGATGCAAATTTCCGACGCGTGCTTAATCTTTCTTCCACCATTAATGGCCACGTGCTTTATCAAAATAGAAAGATAAATGCTATAGATAAGAATTTTTCTCTTTTCTTTCCCAATACCAAAGATAATAACACCTAGATCTATTCTTGCCTTCATGCCTAGCTAGGGGCGTTAAACGATATCGCTTGTTGGGAGGCAACCCAATTTTATTTTTGTTTCTTGATTTTTATTTCTGTTTAGTAATAAATAATTCATCTAGCCTCTGGTTAGACGTGGTTTTATGTTTTAGTTAGTGTTTGTGCCAAGTAAAACCTATAGGATCTTCTTGGATGATAGTTATTTGATCTTGCTGAAAAATCAGAAACTCTCTGCTCACGAAAACAATTGTTAAAAATCACCAGAACATGAAATAATACTGATTCCAATTTCAGTAGATCAATAAACAAATTATTTAGGTATTCCTATTTTGGTAGAATTTTTGAATTACAGAAAGTTTGTGTTTGATACAGATTACTACATACTGTTCTGTTTTAGACAGATTCTGTTTTTCGTGTGTTGTTTGCTTATTTTGAAGAATCTGTGGCTAGTATCGTGGGGTATGAACCATAGAGAAGTTGGAATACAGTAGGTTTAACACTAATATAATAAAGAATGAGTTCATTACAGTACCTTAAAGTGGTGGTTTGTTTTATTTCGCTAACGGAGCTCATGATATTTTCTGTTGAGTTTTGTGTTGTGAAGTTTTCAAGTTTTGGGTAAAGATTTGATGGATATTGGAAAAAGGAGTGGCAAGGGCCTAAGCTTGGGGATGCCCAAGGCACCCCCAAGGTAAAATTCAAGGACAACCAAAAGCCTAAGCTTGGGGATGCCCTGAAGGCATCCCTCCGCTGCCTTCGCTCTATCGGTAACTTTACTTGAGGCTATATTTTTATTCACCACGTGATATGTGTTTTGCTTGGAGAGTCTTGTATGATTTGAGTCTTTGGTTTTTAGTTTACCACAATCATCCTTGCTGTACACACCTTTTGGGAGAGACACACATGATTCGGAGTTTATTAGAATACTCTATGTGCTTCACTTATATCTTGTGAGCTAGATAATTTTGCTCTAGTGCTTCGCTTATATATTTTTAGAGCATGGTGGTGGTTCTATTTTATAGAAATTATTGATCTCTCATGCTTCACTTATATTATTTTGAGAGTCTTTTAGAACAGCATGGTGATACGTATCTATAATTTTTTATTGTTCCATGCTATATTATATTCTGTTTTGGATGTTTAATGGGCTTTATTATGCACTTTTATATTATTTTTGGGACTAACCTATTAACCGGAGGCCCAGCCCAGATTGCTCTTTTTTGCCTATTTCAGTGTTTCGCAGAAAAGGAATATCAAACGGAGTCCAAATGGAATGAAATCTTCAGGGACGTGATTTTCGAAACGAACGTGATCGAAGGACTTGGAGTCCACGTCAAGAAAGCAACGAGGAGGCCACGAGGCAGGGGGTGCTCCTACCCCCCCTGGGCATGCCCTCCACCCTTGTGGACCCTCGTGGCTCCCCTGACCGACCTCTTTCGCCTATATATACCTACGTACCCCCAAACGATCAGATACGGAGCAAAAACCCTATTTCCACCGCCGCAACCTTCTGTACCCGTGTGATCCCATCTTGGGGCCTTTTACGGCGCTCCGCCGGAGGGGGGAATTGATCATGGAGGACTTCTACATCAACTCCATAGCTTCTCTGATGATGTGTGAGTAGTTTACCTCAGACCTTCGGGTCCATAGTTATTAGCTAGATGGCTTCTTCTCTCATTTTGGATCTCAATACCATGTTCTCCTCGATCTTCATGGAGATCTATTTGATGCAATCTTCTTTTGCGGTGTGTTTGTCGAGATCCGATGAATTGTGGGTTTATGATCAAGTTTATCTATGAACAATATCTGAATCTACTCTAAATTCTTTTATGTATGATTGGTTATCTTTGCAAGTCTCTTCGAGTTATCAGTTTGGTTTAGCCTACTAGATTGATCTTTCTTGCAATGGGAGAAGTGCTTAGCTTTAGGTTCAATCTTGCGTTGCTCGATCCCAGTGACAGAAAGAGAAATGACATGTATTGTATTGTTGCCATCAAGGATAAAAAGATGGGGTTTATATCATATTGCATGAGTTTATCCCTCTACATCATGTCATCTTACTTAAAGCATTACTCTGTTCTTATGAACTTAATACTCTAGATGCATGCTGGATAGCGGTCGATGTGTGAAGTAATAGTAGTAGATGCAGAATCATTTCGGTCTACTTGTCGTGGACATGATGGCTATATACATGATCATACCTAGATATTCTCATAAATATGCTCAATTCTATCAATTGCTCGACAGTAATTCGTTTACCCACCGTAATACTTATGCTATCTTGAGAGAAGCCACTAGTGAAACCTATGGCCCCCGGGTCTATTTTCCATCATATTAATCTTCCAACACTTAGCTATTTCTATTGCCGTTTATTTTACTTTGCATCTTTATTACTCTTTATTATAAAAATACCAAAAATATTATCTTATCATATCTATCAGATCTCACTCTCGTAAGTGACCGTGAAGGGATTGACAACCCCTTCGTCGCGTTGGTTGTGAGGTTCTTATTTGTTTGTGTAGGTGCGTGGGACTCGAGCGTGATCTCCTACTGGATTGATACCTTGGTTCTCAAAAACTGAGGGAAATACTTACGCTACTTTACGGCATCATCCTTTCCTCTTCAAGGGAAAACCAACGCAGTGCTCAAGAGGTAGCACATGGTAATTTGATTTGGTTAAAATCTTAAGTCCTAATATGATAGGCATCCAAGATAGGTATAATAAAAACTATCATATAAGGTGCATTGAATACTATGAGAAGTTTGATCATTTATGATTGTTTTGAGATATGAAGATGGTGATATTAGAGTCATGCTAGTTGAGTAGTTGTGAATTTGAGAAATACTTGTGTTGAAGTTTGTGATTCTCGTAGCATGCACGTATGGTGAACCGTTATGTGATGAAGTCGGAGCATGATTTATTTATTGATTGTCTTCCTTATGAGTGACGATCGGGGACGAGCGATGGTCTTTCCTACCAATCTATCCCCCTAGGAGCATGCACGCAATACTTTGTTTCGATAGCTAATAGACTTTTGCAATAAGTATGTGAGTTCTTTATGACTAATGTTGAGTCCATGGATTATACGCACTCTCACCCTTCCACCATTGCTAACCTTTCTAATACCCGCACCTTTCACCAGTATCATGCACCCACCATATACCTTCCTCAAAACAGCCACCATACCTACCTATTATGACATTTCCATAGCCATTCCGAGATATATTGCCATGCAACTTTCCACCGTTCCATTTATTATGACACGCTTCATCATTGTCATATTGCTTTGCATGATCATGTAGTTGACATCGTATTTGTGGCAAATCCACCTTCATAATTCTTTCATACATGTCACTCTTGATTCATTGCATATCCCGTTACCGCTTGAGGCATTCACATAGAGTCATATTTTGTTCTAAGTATTGAGTTGTAATTTTTGAGTTATAAGTAAATAAAAGTGTGATGATCATCATTATTAGAGCATTGTCCCAAGTGAGGAAAGGATGATGGAGACTGTGATTCCCCCACAAGTCGGGATGAGACTCCGGACGAAGAAAAAAAAGAAAAAAAAGAGGCCATAAAAAAAGAAAAAGGCCCAAATAAAAAAATTAGAGAAAAAGAGAGAAGGGACAATTTACTATCCTTTTACCACACTTGTGCTTCAAAGTAGCACCATGATCTTCATGATAGATAGTATCCTATGTTATCACTTTCATATACTAGTGGGAATTATACATTATAGAACTTGGCTTGTATATTCCAACGATGGGCTTCCTCAAAATTCCCTAGGTCTATGTGAGAAAGCGAGTTGGATGCACACCGACTTAGTTTCTTTTGTTGAGCTTTCGTACACTTATAGCCCTAGTGCATCTGTTGCATGGCAATACCTACTCACTCACATTGATATCTATTGATGGGCATCTCCATAGCCCGTTGATACGCCTAGTTGATGTGAGACTATCTTCTCCTTTTTGTCTTCTCCACAACCACCATTCTATTCCACATATAGTGCTATGTCCATGGCTCACGCTCATGTATTGCGTGAAGATTGAAAAAGTTTGAGAACATCAAAAGTATGAAACAATTGCTTGGCTTGTCATCAGGGTTGTGCATGATTTAAATATTTTGTGTGATGAAGATAGAGCATAGCCAGACTATATGATTTTGTAGGGATAATTTTCTTTGGCCATGTTATTTTGAGACGACATGATTGATTTATTAGTATGCTTGAAGTATTATTATTTTTATGTCAATATTAAAATTTTGTCTTGAATCTTTCAGATCTGAACATTCATGCCACAATAAAGAAAATTACATTGGGAATTATGCTAGGTAGCATTCCACATAAAAAAAATTTGTTTTTATCATTTACCTACTCGAGGACGAGCAGGAATTAAGCTTGGGGATGCTTGATACGTCTCCAACGTATATATAATTTTTGATTGTTCCATGCTATAATATTATCTGTTTTGGATGTTTAATGGGCTTTATTATGCACTTCTATATTATTTTTGGGACTAACCTATTAACCGGAGGCCCAGTGCAAATTGCTGTTTTTTGCCTATTTCAGTGTTTCACAGAAAAGGAATATCAAACGGAATCCAAACGGAATGAAACCTTTGGGAGAGTTATTTTTGGAACAAACGTGATCCATGAGACTTGGACTGGACGTCAAGGAAGCAACGAGGCGGCCACGAGGTAGGGAGGCGCGCCCAGGGGGGTAGGCGCGCCCCCCACCCTCGTGGGCCCCTCGTGGCTCCACCGACCTACTTCTTTCGCCTCTATATACTCATATACCCCGAAAACATCCGAGAGCACCACGAAACCCTATTTCCACCGCCGCAACCTTCTGTACCCGTGAGATCCCATCTTGGGGCCTTTTCCGGCGCCCCGCTGGAGGGGGAATCGATCAAGGAGGGCTTCTAGATCAACACCATAGCCTCTCCGATGATGTGTGAGTATTTTACCACAGACCTTCGGGTCCATAGTTATTAGCTAGATGGCTTATTCTCTCTCTCTTTGGATCTCAATACAAAGTTCTCCTCGATTCTCTTGGAGATCTATTTGATGTAATTCTATTTGCGGTGTGTTTGTCGAGATCCGATGAATTGTGGGTTTATGATCAAGATTATCTATGAACAATATTTGGTTCTTCAGTTAATTCTTATATGTATGATTTGATATCTTTGCAAGTATCTTCGAATTATCAGTTTGGTTTGGCCTACTAGATTGATCTTTCTTGCAATAGGAGAAGTGCTTAGCTTTGGGTGCAAACTTGCGGTGTCCTTTCCTAGTGCAGCAGGGGCAGCAAGGCATGTATTGTATTGTTGCCATCGAGGATAAAAAGATGGGGTTTATATCATATTGCTTGAGTTTATCCCTCTACATCATGTCATCTTGCCTAATGCGTTACTCTGTTCTTATGAACTTAATACTCTAGATGCATGCTGGATAGCGATCGATGTGTGGAGTAATAGTAGTAGATGCAAAATCGTTTCGGTCTACTTGTCGCGGACGTGATGCCTATATACATGATCATGCCTAGATATTCTCATAACTATGTACTTTTCTATCAATTGCTCGACAGTAATTAGTTCACCCACCGTAGATTATGCTATCTTGAGAGAAGCCACTAGTGAAACCTATGGCCCCCGGGTCTATTTTCCATCATATAAGTTTCCGATCTATTTTATTTTGAAATCATTACTTTCCAATCTATATCTTTAAAATACCAAAAATATTTATCTTATTATCTCTATCAGATCTCACTTTTGCAAGTGGCCATGAAGGGATTGACAACCCCTTTATCGCGTTGGTTGCAAGGTTCTTATTTGTTTGTGTAGGTACGAGGCGATTTGTGTGTATCCTCCTACTGGATTGATACCTTGGTTCTCAAAAACTGAGGGAAATACTTACGCTAATTTGTTGCATCACCCTTTCCTCTTCAAGGGAAAACCAACGCATGCTCAAGAGGTAGCGCAACCCACGGCCGAAAAGGCGGTGGTGGCCATGAAGCACCTGCTTCCTCATGAGGTCGCCGAGCGGGAGCTGGAGATGCAGGAGGCGGCGGAGATAGAGGAGCGCCGGGAGGAGGAGTTGTGCGTGGCCGAGGTCGAGGTAGAGAAGAGTCTGTCCGTCGAGGAATCGGTGGTGGAGTACCAACGCGAGCTCTGGCGCACTCACTACTACGAGTACTACAACCTTGAGGGCGGCTCCGAGGACGAGGACAAGGACGCGGTCGACTTCAGCAGGGGGACGCAGAGTCCACCAATGGTAGCATGTTGCCAGGACAAGTCATCGACGTCTCATCTCACACTGGCGATGCACAGGCCGGCGCGGCAGCAGATTTGTTAAAATTATGCGTACTTAGGCTTTTTTTAATGCTGGTCTTTTGTTAAAGCAATGTTTAGGTCAACTGGCTCTGTTTAATTACTAAAATTGCTCGATTCAGTAAGTGTGGTCTATCTGTTGTACGCTCTTTTGTGTGCCCAAATTAGCAAGCGATGTTAAATTATGCAATCACGTACCCGGGGAAATTTCCACCAAAATTTGAATTATCAAACTCATCCCATGCGCGTAAAGCAGAAGAATCGTTTCCAATGCACACAATCGTTGAAATTGAATGGTCCGGCGGCACCGCGCGCAAAGTTTCCCTCTACATTTCCAAAATTTTGGCCTTCCGCCAAAATATCTACCCCGCCCCCTCCCCCCTTCCCCACCCCCTTTTCTCCCCGACCACAAGTCAAATTTCCCCTGTTTCCTCCTTCCTTCCTTCCTTCCTTCCTAAGATATAGTCGCTTCCTCGCTCTCGCCGTCTTGCATCCTACCGCTGGGGTCGCCATGGTCTTCTTCAATGACCTCTCCAACGGTTCCTCCTCCGACGACGACTCCTTCACCACCCGGGTATGCCTCTCTTCTCTCTCTCAAGCTATGACTTGGAATGAACGATTTTAACCCGACGGTTGAATTGAGTCATTTCTTCCTCTTGTAACTCCCTAGGACCATCAGTTGCAACGAATTGAGCGGGGTGGCTGAAGATCTGTCTGCTCATTGTCACTGATAACCCACAAGTATAGGGGATCACAACAGCTTTAGACGGTAGAGTATTCAACCCAAATTTATTGATTCGACACAAGGGGAGCCAAAGAATATTCTCAAGTATTAGCAGTTGACTTGTCAATTCAACCACACCTGGGTAACTTAGTATCTGCAGCAAAGTGTTTAGTAGCAAAGTAATATGATAGTGGTGATAACGGAAACAAAAGAGTAGCAAAAGCAAAAGTAATATTTTTGGTGTTTTGTAGTGATTGTAACAGTAGCAGCTAGAAAGTAAATAAGCGAAGACCAGTATATGGAAAACTCGTAGGCATCGGATCGGTGATGGATAATTATGCCGGATGCAGTTCATCATGTAACAGTCATAACATAGGGTGACACAGAACTAGCTCCAATTCATCAATGTAATGTAGGCATGTATTCCGAATATAGTCATATGTGCTTATGGAAAAGAACTTGCATGACATGTTTTGTCCTACCCTCCTGTGGCAGCGGGGTCCTAATGGAAACTAAGGGATATTAAGGCCTCCTTTTAATAGAGAACCGGAACAAAGCATTAGCACATAGTGAATACATGAACTCCTCAAACTATGGTCATCACCGGGAGCGGTCCCGACATCGCTACTTGGGGTTGCGGATCATAACACATAGTAGGTGACTATAGACTTGCAAGACAGGATCAAGAACACACATATATTCATGAAAACATAATAGATTCAGATCTGAAATCATGGCACTCGGGCCCTAGTGACAAGCATTAAGCATAGCAAAGTCATAGCAACATCAATCTCAGAACATAGTGGATACTAGGGATCAAACCCTAACAAAACTAACTCGATTACATGATAGATCTCATCCAACCCATCACCGTCTAGCAAGCCTACGATGGAATTACTAACGCACGGCGATGAGCATCATGAAATTGGTGATGGAGGATGGTTGATGATGACAACGGCGACGAATCCCCCTCTCCGGAGCCCCGAACGGACTCCAGATCAGCCCTTCCGAGAGGTTTTAGGGCTTGTCGGCGGCTCCGTATCGTAAAACGCAATGATTTCTTCTCTTCTATTTTATTCTCTCCGAAAGCAAATATATAGAGTTTGAGTTGGCGTCGGAGGAGCTCCAGGGGGCCCACAAGGTAGGGGGCGCGCCCTAGACAGGGTGTGGGCCCCCTGGTCTTCATTTTTGGCGAGGATTTTTTATTATTTCTGAAAAGTTCTTCCGTGGAGTTTCAGGTCATTCCCAGAACTTTTGTTTTCTGCACATAAAACAACATCATGGCAATTCTGCTTTGAAAAGCGATTGTCGGTCCGGGTTAGTTCCATTCAAATCATGCAAGTTAGAGTCCAAAACAAGGGCAAAAGTGTTTGGAAAAGTAGATACGACGGAGACGTATCAACTCCCCCAAGCTTAAACCATTGCTTGTCCTCAAGCAAATCAGTTGATAATCTGAAAGAGAAAGAAAAACTTTTACAAACTCTGTTTGCTCTTGTTGTCGTAAGTATGTCAAGCCAGCATTCAAGTTTTCAGCAAATATTATAACTAACCACATTCGGAATAATTTTCAGGTCTCATGTTTACTCATATCAATAGCATAATCAACTAGCGAGCCATAATAATAAATCTCAGATGACAACACTTTCTCAAAACAATCATAATATGATATAACAAGATGGTATCTCGATAGCCCTTTCTGAGACCGCAAAACATAAATGTAGAGCACCTTTAAAGATCAAGGACTGACTAGACATTGTAATTCATGGTAAAAGAGATCCAATCATAGTCATACCCAATATAAATTAACAGTAATGAATGCAAATGACAGCTGTGCTCTCCAGCTAGTGCTTTTAATAAGAGGGTGATGACTCAACATAAAAGTAAATAGATAGGCCCTTCGCAGAGGGAAGCAGGGATTTGTAGAGGTGCCAGAGCTCGGTTTTGAAATAGAGATAAATAATTATTTTGAGAGGCATACTTTCATTGTCAACATAGCAACTAAGAGATGGCGATATCTTCCATGCTACACACATTATAGGCGGTTCCCAAACAGAATGGTAAAGTTTATACTCCCCCTCCACCAACAAGCATCAATCCATGACTTGCTCGAAACAAAGAATGTCTCTAACTAGCAACAGGTCCCAGGGGGAGTTTTGTTTGCAATTAATTTTGATTTAGTTTGCATAAAGCATGGGACTGGGCATCCCGGTGACCAACCATTTTCTCGTGAATGAAGAGCGGAGTCCACTCCTCTTGAGAATAACCCACCTAACATGGAAGATAAGGGCAGCCCTAGTTGATACATGAGCTATTCGAGCATACAAAACAGAACGTTTATTTGAAGGTTTAGAGTTTGCCCCATACAAATTTACTTGGAACGGCAGGTAAATACCGCATATAGGAAGGTATAGTGGACTCATATGGAATAACTTTGGGGTTTAAGGGATTGGATGCACAAGCAGTATTCCCTCTTTGTACAGGTCAAGGCTAGCAAATGACTGGGAAGCGACCAACTAGAGAGCGACAACAGCCATAAACATGCATTAAAATTAATAAACATTGGATGCAAGAATGAGTAGGATATAATCCACCATGAACATAAATATCGTGAAGGCTATGTTGATTTTTTTCAACTACATGTGTGAATATGTGCCAAGTCAAGTCACTTAAATCATTCAAAGGAGGATACCACCCCACTATACCACATCATAACCGTTTTAATAGCATGTTGGCATGCAAGGTAAACCATTATAACTCATAGCTAATCAAGCATGGCACGAGCAACTATGATCTCCAATTGTCATTGCAAACATGTTTATTCATAATAAGCTGAATCAAGAACGACGAACTCATCATATTTACAAAAACAAAAGAGGTCGAGTTCATACCAGCTTTTCTCATCTCAGTCAGTGCATCATATATCATCATAATTGCCTTTCAGTTGCACGATCGAACAATGTGAATAATAATAAGAGTGTACGTGCATTGGACTAAGCTGGAATCTGCGAGCATTTAATAAACAGGAGAAGACAAAGCAATCTGGGCTCTTGGTTAAATCAACAATAATGCATATAAGAACCACTTCAACAATTTAATCATGGTCTTCTCCTATCGACCCCCAAAAGAAAAGAAAATAAATAAAACTATTTACACGGGAAAACTCCCAACAAGCAAAAGAAGAACGGGAAATATTTTTGGGTTTTCTTTTTAATTATTACTACCACAACAAGAAAAATAAACTACTACTAATTTTTTTGGTTTTTCTTAAGGTTTAACAAACACACAAGCAGAAAGCAGGAAAAAGAAAATAAACTAGCATGGATATTACATTGAAAGAGTATGAGCACCGACATCTAGCAATGAGTGTGTGTGAACATAAATGTAATGTCGGTGAGAAATACGTACTCCCCCAAGCTTAGGCTTTTGGCCTAAGTTGGTTCATTGCCAGGGATAGCCTTGCTGATACCCGTAGGTGTAGCTGGGGTCGTACTGAGATGCAGCGTTTATCGCCTCCTGAACTGCAGCATGGCGGCGAGCTGCCTCCGCTCTCCTCTCGTACTCATCTGCCTCCTCTCTGGTAATAGTATATCTTCCTTTTGTCTGAGAATCAAAGAAGGCAGGAGCAAGGAGAGTAATACGGACTACATGTCGTTTGCTAAAGATTAGTCGATACTGGAGAGGTGATTCAGTCCTCTCGACAAACTGATGGGAGACCATAGAACTAAAATCTAAATAAGTTGGGGCCAACTCCATGTCACCCTCATGAACGTCCACTTCAAGAAAATTAGCTAAGCGGGCTGCATAAATTCCACCAAATAAATCTCCATTATATCTATTATGATGCAACCTACGTGCTACAATGGCTCCCATATGATAAGATTGGTCTCCTAACACAGCACTCCTGAGAATGGTAAGGTCAGGGAAACACATGTGACATGCTTCATCCTTAGCATTAACGCATCTACCTATGAAGAGAGAAAAATAATGTATAGCAGGAAAGTGAATGCTCCCTATGGTAGCTTGTGTTATATCTCGAGATTCTCCCACGGTTATGCTAGCAAGAAAGTTTCTAAATTTAGATTTACGGGGATCAATAGTACTACCCCACTGTGGAAGTTTGCAGGCAAAAGTCAAATCCTCTAAGCCCATGGTATAAGATTTGTCATAAAGATCAAACATGACCGAAGGAGAATTACGTGAAGATGAAAATTCAAACCTCCTCACAAATGAGCTAGTGAGATCATAATACAGTGGCCATTTGTCTGCCTCAAAGTCCACAAGATCGGCGTTACACAAATATGCGTTAAATTCTTCTTTAATTCCCACTCGATCCATAAAAATTTTCGAAGGCCACTCACAAGGCTGCACTAGAGCGTCTCTTGGTGGTTCCTCGTCAGCATCATGCATAGCAAGCCCGGGGCCTTGCTTCCTTGAAGAACCACCATGGAACATCTTCCTAAGCATATTGTTTTCTCTGGAAAATTTCTGAATTTTTTAGTAACTTCAAACAAAAGTGAACCAACTTCAATAAAACTGATAGTAACTACTCCTACAAGTGCCTAGGGTCTATATCAAGCATTAGAACTACTTGGAACCATATAAATTTGACATGCAAGCTCAAGAACATGGTCACCTATGCAGCACAAATTTGCAATGATTAAAGCACTAGAACAAAAACTAATTGGACCAATGGAGGAGTCACATACCAAGGAACAATCTCCCCAAGCAGTTTTGCGAGAGGTGCTTCGAGCAAGGAGATCGAAAATCACAGCAAAGTGAGCTAGAACTCGTGCTTGAGCTGGTTATTCGTGTGTGTGGGAGGAAGAAGAAGAGGATGGGTGCAGGAATAAGTGGAGGAGGGTCACCGTGGGCCCACGAGGCAGGGGGGCGCGCCCAGGGGGGTAGGGCGCGCCCTCCACCCTCGTGGCCAGGTGGCAGCTCCCCCCGCAGTGTTTTCAGTACCATAAATCCTCAAATATTCCCGAAAAAAACATATTAAATTGGCATGGCATTTGGAGGACTTCTATTTTCAGGATATTTTTATATTGCACGGATAAATCGGGAAACAGACAGAAAAATACTATTTTTACTTTATTTCAACTAAATAACAGAAAGTATAAAGAGGGTACAGAAGGTTGTGCTTCTAGTTTCATCCGTCTCATGCTCATCAAAAGGAATCCACTAACACGGTTGATCAGGTCTTGTTAATAAACTCATTCCGAATAACATGAAACCGGAGAAATTTCGAATAACACTAGGTTACCTCAACGGGGATATGCACATCCCCTATAATAAGAATATCATATTTCTTCTTGACAGTAGGAAGAGGAAATTCAAAACCTCCAAATATAATTGATGGAATTTTTCCAATAGAGTTGATACTATGAACTTGAGGTTGTTTCCTCAGAAAGTGTACCGTATGCTCATTACCATTAACATGAAAAGTGACATTGCCTTTGTTGCAATCAATAACAGCCCCTGCAGTATTCAAAAAAGGTCTTCCAAGAATAATAGACATACTATCGTCCTCGGGCATATAAAGAATAACAATGTCCGTTAAAATAGTAACGTTTGCAACAACAACAGGCACATCCTCACAAATACCGACAGGTATAGCAGTTGATTTATCAGCCATTTGCAAAGATATTTCAGTAGGTGTCAACTTATTCAAGTCAAGTCTATGATATAAAGAGAGAGGCATAACACTAACACCGGCTCCAAGATCACATAAAGCAGTTTTAACATAATTTCTTTTAATGGAGCATGGTATAGTAGGTAGTCCCGATCTCCAAGTTTCTTTGGTATTCCACCCTTAAAAGTATAATTAGCAAGCATGGTGGAAATTTCACCTTCCGTATCTTTCTTTTATTAGTAACAATATCTTTCATATATTTAGCATCGAGGATTCATTTTGAGCATATCGATCAATTGCATACATAAAAGATAGGTCTAATCATTTCAAAGAAAGCGCTCAAAATCCTCATCATCCTTTTTCTTGGACGGTTTGGGAGGAAAAGGCATGGGTTTCTGAACCCATGGTTCTCTTTCTTTACCATGTTTCCTAGCAACAACGTCTCTCTTATCATAACGTTGATTCTTTGATTGTGGGTTATCAAGATCAACAGCAGGTTCAACTTCTACGTCATTGTCATTACTAGGTTGGGCACCATCATGAACATTATCATTAACATTTTCACTAGGTTCATGTTCATTACCAGATTGTGTTTCAGCATCAGACATAGAGATATCATTTGGATTATCAGGTGGTTCAGCAATAGGTTCACTAGAAGTTTGCAAAGTCCTATCATTTTTTTCTTCCTTTTAGAAGAACTAGGTACATCAATATTATTTCTCTAAGAATCTTGCTCAATTCTCTTAGGGTGGCCTTCAGGATACAAAGATTCCTGAGTCATTCTACCAGTTCTAGTAGCCACTCTAACAACATAATCATTTTTCTTACTATTAATTTCATTGACCAAATCATTTTGAGCTTTAAAGTACTTGTTCTACTTGAGTGGTAACCATAGAAGCGTGTCTGCTAACAAGTTTAAGTTCACCTCTAATATTGGCCATATAATCACCCAAGTGTTTAATCATATAAGTATTTTGTTTTAATTGTCTACCAAAATAAGCATTGAAATCTTCTTGCTTGAACATAAAGTTATCAAACTCATCCAAGCACTGACTAGCAATTTTAGTAGGAGGGACTTCAGCTTTATCATATCTATAGAGAGAATTTACCTTTACTACATGTGTCGGGTTATCAGGATCTGGAGGTTCTTCAATAAATAAAGGATTAAGATCATATGTTTCTTCAACAGGCGGTAAACTAAGACCATGTATTTCTTCAATAGAGGGTAAATTCTTAACATCTTCAGCTTTAATACCTTTTTCTTTCATAAATTTCTTTGCCTCTTGCATATCTTCAGGACTGAGAAATAAACACCTCTCTTCTCCGGAGTTGGTTTAGGAGTAGGCTCAGTAATTGGAGCAGGAGCTGGCTCAGAAGCTAGCTCGGGAGGTGCCCAATTATTTTCATTTGTCTACATATTATTCAATAGAATTTCAGCTTCATCCGGTGTTCTTTCCCTGAAAAGAGAACCAGCACAACTATCCAGGTAATCTCTGGAAGCATCGGTTAGTCCATTATAAAAGATATCAAGTATTTCATTTTTCTTAAGAGCATGATCAGGCAAAGCATTAAGTAACTTGACAGGCCTCCCCCAAGCTTGTGGGAGACTCTCTTCTTTAATTTGCACAAAGTTGTATATTTCCTTTAAAGCGGCTTGTTTCTTATGAGCAGGGAAATATTTAGCAGAGAAGTAATAAATCATATCCTGGTGTAACATCCCAAATTTTTAATTTGGAATGTCATACATTAAGTCATCATGCATTACATATTTTATTGCATTTTTTCAATCCTAGAAATTTCACGCAACTCAAGGACCCTCGGAGAGAGTTGGAGATTTCGTCATTTTCATATTTGAGTTTTCTCAAATTTTGGAAATAGGACCATTTGATTTTATTTATTTTATCTTCAATTATTTCTTATATCAAAAATAAGAGAGGGAATAATATGACTTTCCCAAAATTTAGGAAAAAAATGAAGATTTAATAAATAAATCAAATTTTGGATTTTTGGAGTTTAATTGCCTTAGGGAAAATGCGTATTTTAAAAATTTGCATTTTGGCCCCGTATTAAAGTTCATTTTGTTCGACTCATTTTTAGGAGTCGGGGAAAATTTATTTTATTTAATTTGGAGTTCGTTTAGATTTTATTTTATCCGTTTTCTCATGAGATATTTAAAGAAAAAGAGCGCGCGCCCCTTTGGGCCAAAGGCCCAGTCCAACCGCCCGCCCGGCCCAGCCTCCTCATGTGCCACACAACCGCCCTCCGCCACGTGGCGAGTCCCGAGGAGGACTCCTCCTCCTCCCCGCTTGCCCCCAAGCAACCCCCTCCTATATACCCCTCTCTCCTCCCCACCCAGCCGCCGCCCCCAACCCATGACCCCGCCGATAGCCGCCGCCTCTAGCCTTGCCGCCCGCCCACTTGAGCCCCCGCCCAGTGCCCGGTGCCCCGCCGCTTAGCCGACCCGCCGAGCCCAGGTGGCCCACGACCTCACGGAGGTAGCCACCGCGCCACCCCGGTCCGGTTTGTTTTAAAAACCGTCCGGTTTTCTTTTTTGTTGTTTGGTTTTTTTTTAAAAACCCTAGATCGGTTTTTTTTGGTTTAGTTATTTAGTGAACGTTCACCGATCCGTTCGTTTTAACGGACGCGTTCGCCGGTTAGTTTCTGTTAACGAACATCTGTTCGTTCAACCGTTCGTCGTTTTTCTTTTAACCGGATTTAATCCGTTATTTTCCTATCTCTATTTCAGATCAAATCTTCGATATATTTTATTTTCTCGCCGTTTATCGTAATCAGGTGATTCAAGCGCTGAGTTTCGTTTCGAAATGGCCGTTCCGACTAATCAACTTAAACAAAGTTTTGCTACTGTAAAATTTGACCTAGTTTCAAATTGCTAGAACCGAGTCGTTTTCTTTTGACGCTTGAATTTCGTTGCTTTATTTGATTCGATTCTTTTTGCAACCAGGGTTCTTAAGTTGAACTTTCTGGTTAGATATTTTATTCGAGATTTCCCTGTGCATTAGATGAGTACTTACTGTATGCTTGTTGTTTGTCTGCGATAGATCACCCGGAGTGCGCCGCTTGTTACTTCGAGTCTCTAGGTTTCGCGGATCGTCAGCAAGGCAAGTAACACTTGATCATACCTTTCCTACTACCCAGTTTTATGCATTAGATCAATCCTCAAACACTTGCATGATTAGGATCTAATTAAATTATGGGATGGGAAGTAGATTGAGGTAGTACCTATTACCTGTATTATTTATGAAACCTTTGGGAGTTACTTCTACGTTTGCTTATTATGCCATGCTATGCTAGTAGACGTGGATTGGGTGAGTGTATATCCATGACAGATGTGAGATTGTCAATTAATGGTTTATCTAAGGTGGCAACTTAAACACACATCTGGGTGGACTGAGGCACCTGGTTTCCATCAGGACTTGCCTGTTTTTCTTCGGACCGCCACCCAGGCTCAAAGGGATCATAGGATTATTCAAACTAGAAACTTCCGTGTGCAGCCACAAGCCATTATGGGCTCTTGCATAGTTGAGTAAGTCGTGTGAACTCTTATAGTGGTGGACTAGCAGATGTAGGGGATGTAGGTGTACCGGTCCACCCAGCGTAAGGTGCTAGCGCTTCTGAAAGACTGTGTCTCGGGCATCCGTCTCTCAAACACCATGTAGTGCGAGAAACCAAGCGGAGGCGATCGAGTCTTGTGGGGAAAAGTGCGCAAACCTCTGCAGAGTGTATAAACTAATCATGATTAGCCGTGTCCCCGGTTATGGACATCTTGAGTATCTAGTACTTGAATATCATGTGCATCTCAACATGTTACTTTAATTAATGTTATTGGGTTTTAATGAGTACTTTTAATTGGGATTGAGGATGCTGTCAACCATTCTCAATGTTTAACAACCACCATGATAGTTAAACAAATTTATTCCTTTGCAGTAGGGAAAAACTAGCTTTATGCAAAAGTGTAACCATAGAGCTTTCGACCAGCCATATATGCATATAGTATAGGCTTATTTCTTTGTTACTCTCTATGTGTTACATTGCCAGCATATTCCATGTCTTGACCCGTTTTCTGCTGCAACGTTCATGTTGCAGATTTTTCAGACGACGAGTAAGGTGTTTTAGGTCGTGGTTCTATACTCAGTGATGCCGCTAGAGTTGATGGACTCACTTATCTTCCAAGTCTTCCGCTGTTATCGTTATTAGATGGCCTTAAGCCATATTTATTGTAATAAGTCCTCTTTTGGACAATGCTGTAATAAGTGTGTGATTGCTACTCTGTTATAAATCCTTCATCTTGTGTGGTGTCAGCATTACAGATCCAGGGATGACGCCTGAGCACAGAGACTTGATCCATTCGGGTCGGGTCGCTACAGAGATGGTATCAGAGCACACGTTGACTGTAGGACACGACCACTAAGTTAAAGCCATATATCACTACTCTCTTCTCAATTTCTAACTCCTCATCTTTTCCAGTCCTTAGGATGAAGGACGCGAAGATCAAGTACACCCAACCGGATGAAGGCGCACCTTTTGGATTTCACTTGAAGGAAGTCACCAAGTACCTGAACATTGGACTACCAAGTTTCACCGGGACGTTCAACGCCTCTCTGCCTGAAGAGGAGCGCTGGAAGATTCAAGCTCATGTACCAGGAAGGACTTTCGCCCCAATCTCCAAGCCTATAGATAGTGTTTTCAGTGCACCAACCTGGAGTCTGGGAAAGAGCATGGCAGCTCATATCACCATGGGACGCATTGGAGAAGTTTACCAAGAAGACCTCAAGGACACCATCTATCGATTTGTGGACGCCGAGATGAACAATGGGAGATATTCAACACCAAGAAGGATAGATCCTTTGCAGCTTTTATCCAGGAGTTAAACCAGCACATTCGACGCCAGGAGAACCAAATGTGCAATGATATGATAGAGTTGAAGAATGCGAAGGGAAGGATCATCGAACTTGAAGGAGAATTGAAGTCTACACGTAAGGACTACATGGATGAGATCGTAGCTTTAGCAAGACACAACACCGATCTTAAATATGAGATTGAAGAACTCAAGAAGAAATTGGCGCTCAAGAATGAAGAGCAGTACGCCGGTTGTCCAAGCGACTACATCAACATCGACGACACCGACTCAGATCCAAGTGAACCTGACTTTGAAGATGAAGCTGGAGCAGACATCATGGAGTCTTCCACCGGTTCAAATTAGTAGAAGACCCCCACATATTAGTAGTATTCCCTCCATGTAACATTTTAGTTCACACACTTTTGCGATAGTTAGACCGTTGTAAGCCCTTTAGTTTGAATTGAATGAAGTGATTTTGTGTGCTTTTGCTCATATACATTTGGGTAGTGTTTCTCCTTGGACCTCACTCTATTCTTAATTCTCGTCTTTTCTAAACCCATCAGATGCCTCCGAGACGCGACCCCGGATTTGTTTTCCCGCCAGAGATCACCAAGTTGATTCAACAGCAGAACACTTTGATCCAAACATTGGTGCAGAATCAAGGCAACAACAACAACAACAACCCACCGCCACCACCACCTGCGGATCACTTGACACGTTTCTTAAGACTGAATCCGCCAGTATTTTCCAGTAGCACCGAGCCGATAGTAGCAGATGATTGGCTCCGTAAGGTAGGGAGGGAGTTGATCACTGCAGGATGTACAGATGGAGAGAAGGTGAAGTTTGCTGCACACCAACTTGAAGGACCAGCAGCAAAGATGGTGGGAGAATTTTACAGCCACTTACCACTCAGAGACACCGGCCACATGGGATCAGTTTCAACAAGCTTTCCGACCTTGCCCATGTCTCGGCAGGAGCTATGGCCATGAAGAAGTGTGAGTTTCGCAACTTACGCCAAGGAGGAAGAACTGTTGGCAAGATGTGGATGATTTTAGTAAGTTAGCACGTTATGCCCCGGATGACGCGTTGCCACGGTATGCAGCTAAGCGGTGAGAAGTTTCGGAAGGATTGAATGATGAGTAGAGCACGCAGTTGATGGTAGCAAGTTTCAATAACTACCAGGAGTTGGTAGACCGTGCCCTCATGATTGAAGGAAAGCAACAGCAAATTGAGAATCGCAAGAGGAAGTATGGACAGGGGAAGTATAACTCCGGAGCCCCACAGAAGCCTCGTTATACCACTAAACAAGGAGTTCAGTTTCAGCATACCCACGGAGGAAGTAATTCGCACAACCATAATGGCACCAAGAATGGGAACGGGAATGGAGGAAGGAATGGACAGAACCGCACCACACCATCAACCCCAACCAAGAAAGACCTAAGCCATGTCACCTATTTCAAGTGTTCCAAGACCGGACATTATGCAAATGACTGTCCAGAAGGCCAAGGTGGCAATGGAAGTTCTGGAAAGAAGCCAAACCCTTTCAACAGGGGACAGGTGAATCACATTGATGTGGAGGAGGTTGAAGATCAGCCCGATGCAGTAATCGGTAAGTTTTTGGTTAAGTCATTTACTGCACTAGTTCTTTTCGATACCGGTGCATCGCATTCATACATATCAAGGGGATTTGTAGAGAAGTATAGTCTACCTACTCGAATTTTTAAAACCCCTATGCTAGTAAGCTCACCAGGAGCGGAGTATATGGCCAGACAAGGATGTTTTCAAGTGCCGTTAAGTATAGGAAGGCATGTGTTCCCGACGGATTTGATGATTTTGGAATCTCAAGGATTTGATGTGATTCTCGGTATGGATTGACTGTCGATGTATGGAGGGAACATCGATTGCGCAAGTAAGACGATTTTGCTCACAACACCAGAAGGAAGAAGGATTAAGTATGTATCACGGCATGAGCCGAGGAGAGCTCATGTAAATTGCCTATCGAGTGGTGCAAGAAGAAGTGCCAAGAGTGAAGGATTACCCGATGTATTTCACGAGGAATTGCCGTGAATGCCACCGGATAGAGACATTGAGTTTTTGATTGAACTTTTGCGAGAACAGGCCCAATATCGGCGACCATACGGGATGCCCGCATAGGATTTGGCGGAAATCAAGAAGCGATTAAGGAGCTATTGGATAAATGTTTTATACGCCCAAGTTCTTCGCCTTTGGGGATCACCCGTCTTGTTAGTGGAGAAGAAGGATGGATCGTTAAGGATGGTTGTAGATTATCGTGGATTGAATGCAGTAACAATCAAGAACAAGTACCCACTACCAATGATAAATGATCTGTTTGATCGTTTGCAAGGAGCTAAAGTGTTTTCCAAGATCGATTTGCGGTCAGGGTACCATCAGTTGAAGATTCGAGAGCAGGACATACCTAAGACATCATTTACCACGAGATATGGACTATATGAGTACACCGTTATGTCATTTGGACTGACTAACGCGCCTGCCTATTTCATGAACCTGATGAACAAAGTATTTATGGAGTTTTTGGATAAGTTCGTCGTGGTGTTCATAGATGATATTTTGATTTTCTCGAAGAATGAAGAGGAACATAAGGAACATGTGCGATTGGTTTTGGAGAAACTAAGGGAACATCGCTATATGCCAAGTTCAGCAAATGTGAGTTTTGGCTAAAGGAAGTTAGATTTCTTGGACATGTTATATCCGGAGAAGGGATAGCAGTTGACCCCACAAAGGTTGAGACCGTAACCAAATGGGAAGCACCAACGACAGTTGGAGTGATTCGGAGTTTCCTTGGACTCGCAGGATACTACCGAAGATTCATTAAGAATTTCTCAAGGATTGCAAAGCCTATGACTGAATTGTTGAAGAAGGATACCAAGTTCATATGGACTGAGGATTGTGAGGCAAGTTTTCAGGAGTTGAAGAAAAGATTGGTTACCTCACCAAAGGTTAATTTTGCCGGATCGGACCAAGGATTATGAGGTGTATTACGACGCTTCACGTTGAGGACTTGGAGCAGGCTTATGCAAGAAGGAAGAGTTGTTTCAGAGTGCTTCACGACAGCTTAAGCCTCATGAGTTAAATTATGCCACACATGATTTGGAGTTAGCAGCCGTTGTGCATGCATTGAAGACATGGAGACATTTTCTCATTGGAAATCATTGTGAGGTGTATACGGATCAGAAGAGTTTGAAGTATATCTTCATGCAGAAGGAATTAAACCTTAGACAGAGGAGATGGTTGGAGCTAATAAAGGATTATGATATAAGATTGCATTATCACCCAGGGAAGGCTAACGTTGTAGCAGACGCATTGAGCCGTAAGAGCCACTTCAATACACTAATGATGGGAGGAATACCCAAGGAGTTAGCCGAGGACCTTCGAGAGCTATGTTTGGAAATAGTTCCGAGAGGCTATGTAGCAGCATTGGAAATTCAGTCTACGCTGATGGACAAAATCAGAGAAGCTCAAAAGGCAGACAAGGAAGTTGCCTCTATAAAGGAGAAAATGAGCGAAGGAAAAGCTAAGGGATTTCATGAGGATGAGCACGATACCCTATGGTTTGAGGACCGTGTGTATGTGCCAAATAACTCGGAGATCAGGAAGTTGATTTTGCAAGAAGCACATGATTCACCATATTCGATTCACCCAGGAAATACCAAGATGTATTTGGATTTGAAGGAAACGTTCTGGTGGACCGGAATGAAGAAGGATATTATGGAGTATGTAGCAGTTTGTGATGTATGTCGTCAAAGTGAAGGCGAGCATCGAAGCCGAGGATTGTTGCAACCATTGCCAATACCCGAATGGAAGTGGGATAAACTAGGCATGGATTTCATCACAGGTTTGCCAAAGACTCGTTCAGGATATGACTCGATTTGGGTTATAGTCGACTGTTTGATGAAGGTAGCTCATTTCATTCCAGTCAAGACTACCTATAGCAGTGCTAAGTTGGCAAAGATATACATGACCAGAATTGTGTGTTTACACGGAGTTCCGAGGAGTATCGTATCAGATAGAGGAACTCAATTTACTTCAAAGTTTTGGAATCAGTTGCACGAAACATTGGGAACCAGGCTGGAATTCAAAGATGCCTTTCCACCCACGCATCGATGGATGACCGAGAGAGTCAATCAGATTTTGGAGGATATGCCGAGAGCTTGTGCACTAGATTATGGATCCAGCTTGGGATGATAATTTGCCGTATGCGTAGTTTTCTTATAACAACAGCTACCAAACCAGTTTGAAGATGGCACCTTTCGAGGCTTTGTACGGAAGGAGGTGCAGGACACCGTTATCATGGGACTAAGCCGAGACCGTCGATTGTTTGGACCAGATTTGATTAAGGAGTCTCAATGTAAGGTTACGTTGATTCGCGATAGGCTCAAAGTAGCCCAGTCTGCATGTAAAAGCTATGCGGACTCAAAACGCAAGGCGATAGAATATGAAGTTGGAGACAGAGTTTATCTTAGAGTATCCCCACTTCGAGGAGTTAAGCGTTTTGGAGTTAAAGGAAAATTAGCACCGCGTTTCGTTGTACCCTACAAGGTTTTGCAACGCATGGGAGAAGTTGCTTATAAGTTGGAATTACAAGAAGGACTGTCAGGAGTTCATGATGTATTCCATGTTTCTCAGCTAAAGAAATGTCACTCCGAGATAGCAGAGATATCGTTAAGAGATATAGTACCACTTGAAGCGATTCAGTTGAAGGATGATTTGACATATGAGGAGAGACCAGTCAAGATTCTCGATTATGCCAGCAGAGTTACTCGCAGCAAGGTTATTAAGTTCTGCAAGGTTCAGTGGAGCCACCACACTGGGATGAAGCCACCTGGGAAAGAGGAGAAGATTTGCTCAAGGATCACCCTCACCTATTTTCTAGCCAACCCGAATCTCGAGGGCGAGATTCATCTTAAGGGGGGTAGGTTTGTAATATCCCAAATTTTTAATTTGGAATGTTATACATTAAGTCATCATGCATTACATATTTTATTGCATTTTTCTAATCCTAGAAATTTCACGCAACTCAAGGACCCTCGGAGAGAGTTGGTGATTTCGTCATTTTCATATTTGAGTTTTCTCAAATTTTGGAAATAGGACCATTTGATTTTATTTATTTTATCTTCAATTATTTCTTATATCAAAAATAAGAGAGGGAATAATATGACTTTCCCAAAATTTAGGAAAAAATGAAGATTTAATAAATAAATCAAATTTTGGATTTTCGGAGTTTAATTGCCTTAGGGAAAAATGCATATTTTAAAAAGTTGCATTTTGGCCCCGTATTAAAGTTCATTTTGTTCGACTCATTTTTAGGAGTCGGGGAAAATTTATTTTATTTAATTTGGAGTTCGTTTAGATTTTATTTTATCCGTTTTTCTACGCGAGATATTAAAAAAAGCGCCGCCCTTTGGGCCAAGGGCCCACTGCCCAACCGCCCGGCCAGCCTCCTCCTCGCTTGGCCCGTGCGCAAGCCGCCGCCGAGCGTAGTCCGAGGAGGACTCCTCCTCCTCCCCTTGCCCCCTCCCAAGCAACCCCCTCCTTATATACCCCCTCTCCTCCCCACCCAGCGCCACAGCCCCAACCCCAGCCTCACGCCACGTAGTCAGCCGCCCTAGCCGCCCGCCTGCCCGGTGCCCGCCGCCCCTAGCCGACCTCAGAGCCGGTGCCCCGGCGACCTCGCCGGAGGTAGCCACCGCGCCACCCCCCGGTCCGGTTTTGTTTTAAAAAAACCGTCCGGTTTTCTTTTTTGTTGTTTGGTTTTTTTTTAAAAACCCTAGATCGGTTTTTTTTGGTTTAGTTATTTAGTGAACGTTCACCGATACGTTCGTTTTAACGGACGCGTTCGCCGGTTAGTTTCTGTTAACGAACGTCTCTTCGTTCAACCGTTCGTCATTTTTCTTTTAACCGGATTTAATCCGTTATTTTCCGATCTCGATTTCAGATCCAATCTTCGATCTAGTTTATTTTCTCGCTCGTTTATCAGAATCAGGTGATTCAAGCGCCTGGAGTTTCGTTTCGAAATGGCCGTTCCGACTAATCAACTTAAACAAAGTTTTGCTACTGTAAAATTTGACCTAGTTTCAAATTGCTAGAACCGAGTCGTTTTCTTTCGACGTTTGACTTTCGTTGCTTTATTTGATTCGCTTCTTTTTGCAACTGTGGTTCTTAAGTTGAACTTTCTGGTTAGATCTTTTATTCGAGATTTCCTGTGCATTAGATGAGTACTTATTGTATGCTTGTTGTTTGTCTGCGATAGATCACCGTAGTGCGCCGCTTGTTACTTCGAAGTCTCTAGGTTTCATGGATCGTCGCTAAAGGCAAGTAACACTTGATCATACCTTTCCTACTACCCAGTTTTATGCATTAGATCAATCCTCAAACACTTGCATGATTAGGATCTAATTAAATTATGGGATGGGAAGTAGATTGAGGTAGTACCTATTACCTGTATTATTTATGAAACCTTTGGGAGTTACTTCTACATTTTCTTATTATGCCATGCTATGCTAGTAGACGTGGATTGGTGAGTGTATATCCATGACAGATGTGAGATTGTTAATTAATGGTTTATCTAAGGTGGCAACTTGAACACACATCTGGGTGGATTGAGGCACCTGGTTTCCATCAGGACTTGCCTGTTTTTCTTCGGACCGCCACGCAGGCTCAAAGGGATCATAGGATTATTCAAACTAGAAACTTCCGTGTGCAGCCGCAAGCCATTATGGGCTCTGGCATAGTTGAGTAAGTCGTGCGAACTCTTATAGTGGTGGACTAGCAGATGTAGGGGATGTAGGTGTACCGTCCACCCATCGTAAGGTGCTAGCGCTTCTGAAAGACTGTGTCTCGGTCATCCGTCTCTCAAACACCATGTAGTGCGAGAAACCAAGCGGAGGCGATCGAGTCTTGTGGGGAAAGTGCGCAAACCTCTGCAGAGTGTATAAACTAATCATGATTAGTCGTGTCCCCGGTTATGGACATCTTGAGTATCTAGTACTTGAATATCATGTGCATCTCAACATGTTACTTTAATTAATGTTATTGGGTTTTAATGAGTACTTTTAATTGGGATTGAGGATGCTGTCAACCATTCTCAATGTTTAACAACCACCATGATAGTTAAACAAATTTATTCCTTTGCAGTAGGGAAAAACTAGCTTTACGCAAAACTGTAAGCCTAGAGCTTTCCACCAGCCATATATGCATGTAGTATAGGCTTATTTCTTCGTTACTCTCTATGTGTTACATTGCCAGCATATTCCATGTGCTGACCCGTTTTCGGGCTGCAACGTTCATGTTGCAGATTTTTCAGACGACGAGTAAGGTGTTTTAGGTCATGGTTCTATACTCAGTGATGCCGCTGGAGTTGATGGACTCACTTATCTTCCAAGTCTTCCGTTGTTATCGTTGTTAGATGGCCTTAAGCCATATTTATTGTAGTAAGTCCTGTTTTGGACAACGCTGTAATAAGTGTGTGATTGCTACTCTGTTATAAATCCTTGAAATCTGTGTGGTGTCAAGACATTCTTGATCCAGGGATGACGCCTGAGCACAGAGACTTGATCCATTCGGGTCGGGTCGCTACACCTGGGGACTATGCACACAACCAGGATCAAGAGAATTAAACCATATCTTAGCATCACCCTTTAATGAGAACGGAAATATTTTAAGGATATAAAAGTAGCGAAATCTCTCATCATTAGTGAACAGAGTGGCTATATCATTTAATTTAGTAAGATGTGCCACAACAGTTTCAGGTTCATACCCATGAAAAGGATCAGATTCAACCAGAGTAATTATATCAGGATCAACAGAGAATTCATAATCCTTATCGGGAACACAAATAGGCGAAGTAGCAAAAGCAGGGTCAGGTTTCATTTTATCTTTAAGAGATTCTTTGTTCCATTTAACTAATAGCCTCTTAAGCTCGTTTCTATCTTTGTAGGCTAAAATAGCTGTAGAAGCTTCCATATTAAAAACATAACCCTCAGGAATAACAGGCCTATCTTCATCATCACTTTCATCAATATATTCAGATTCAATAATTTCTTTCTCTCTAGCCCTAGCAATTTGCTCATCAAGAATTTCACTAAGGGGCACAGTAGTATCAGGCATAGAAGTAGTTTCATCATAAGTATCATGCATAGCAGAAGTGGCATCATCAATAACATGCGACATATCAGAACGAATAGCAAAAGCAGGTTTAGATGTCGCAAGCTTACACATAACAGAAGGTGAATCAAGTGCAAAGCTAGATGGCAGTTCCTTACCTCCCCTCGTAGTTGAGGGATAAATTGTTGTCTTAGCGTCTTTCAAGTTCTTCATAGTGTCCAGCAGATATAAATCCCAAGTGACTCAAAGAATAGAGCTATGCTCAAGCAACGGCGCCTTTAAAAAGGTCTTGATAACCCACAAGTATAGGGGATCGCAACAGCTTTCGAGGGTTGAGTATTCAACCCAAATTTATTGATTCGACACAAGGGGAGCCAAAGAATATTCTCAAGTATTAGCAGTTGAGTTGTCAATTCAACCACACCTGGATAACTTAGTATCTGCAGCAAAGTGTTTAGTAGCAAAGTAATATGATAGTGGTGATAACGGCAACAAAAGAGTAGCAAAAGCAAAAGTAATATTTTTGGTGTTTTGTAGTGATTGCAACAGTACCAGCGGGAAAGTAAATAAGAGAAGACCAGTATATGGAAAACTCGTAGGCATCAGATCGGTGATGGATAATTATGCCGGATGCGGTTCATCATGTAACAGTCATAACATAGGGTGACACAGAACTAGCTCCAATTCATCAATGTAATGTAGGCATGTATTCTGAATATAGTCATACGTGCTTATGGAAAAGAACTTGCATGACATCTTTTGTCCTACCCTCCCGTGGTAGCGGGGTCCTAATGGAAACTAAGGGATATTAAGGCATCCTTTTAATAGAGTACCGGAACAAAGCGTTAGCACATAGTGAATACATGAACTCCTCAAACTATGGTCATCACCGGGAGTGGTCCCGATTATTGTCACTTGGGGTTGCGGATCATAACATATAGTAGGTGACTATAGACTTGCAAGATAGGATCAAGAACACACATATATTCATGAAAACATAATAGGTTCAGATCTGAAATCATGGCACTTGGGCCCTAGTGACAAGCATTAAGCATAGCAAAGTCATAGCAACATCAATCTCGTAACATAGTGGATACTAGGGATCAAACCCTAACAAAACTAACTCGATTACATGATAGATCTCATCCAACCCATCACCGTCCAGCAAGCCTACGATGGAATTACTCACGCACGGCGGTGAGCATCATGAAATTGGTGATGGAGGATGGTTGATAATGACGACGGCGACGAATCCCCCTCTCCGGAGCCCCGAACGGTCTCCAGATCAGCCCTCCCAAGAGGTTTTAGGGCTTGGCAGCGGCTCCGTATCATAAAACGCGATGATTTCTTCTCTTCTATTTTATTCTCTCCGAAAGCAAATATATAGAGATGTAGTTGGCGTCGGAGGAGCTCCAGGGGGCCCATGAGGTAGGGGCGCGCCCTAGGGGGGGCGCGCCCCCCACCCTCGTGGACAGGGTGTTGGCCCCCTGGTCTTCATCTTTGGCGTGTATTTTTTATTATTTTTAACTTGACGTTCCGTGGAGTTTCAGGTCATTCCGAGAACTTTCGTTTTCTACACATAAAACAACATCATGGCAATTCTGCTGAAAAAAGCGTCAGTGCGGGTTAGTTCCATTCAAATCATGCAAGTTAGAGTCCAAAACAAGGGCAAAAGTGTTTTGAAAAATAGATACGACGGAGACGTATCAGTCACCATCAATCTCCATGCGTGAAGCTAGTTGCGTTTGAATCTGTGGACAGTGGGAGGAAGTTTATGGCATGTGCAGAGAAGGTTAGACTCTCTTTCTTGTTAAAAATCATTTGTTAGATGTGATTCAAACACTATCACGGTCCCAACCCATTCATACCACACCTTCAACCAAGCGCATCCTAAGAAAGTGTCACAGTTTGTACCTAGTATCTTAAATTGTTGCCATCTCATCAGTAGTGCCATTAGAAAATTATTTGGCACCGCTTCAGCAGTTTCTTCAGCAAACTTTGGTCCACACATCCGAGAAGCCAAGCAGTAAAATACTAAATCTTTATGGCATGAAGGAACCGGGCATCAGAGCAACTACGGGCTCCGAAGTTTGGGTCCCTGATTGTTTTCCGCTACATCGGCTCACCAGTGCAGGGCAACGGTTCGAGATGTAGCAACAGTTGTCTTTACCCCAGTTTTTGAAGGAAATATGCCCCAGAGGCAATAATAAAGTTATTGTTTATTTCCTTATTTCATGATAAGTGTTTATTATTCATGATAGAATTGTATTAACCGGAAACATAATACATGTGTGAATACATAGACAAACAGAGTGTCACTAGTATGCCTCTACTTGACTAGCTCGTTGACCAAAGATGGTTAAGTTTCCTAACCATAGACATGAGTTGTCATTTGATTAATGGGATCACATCATTAGGAGAATTATGTGATTGACTTGACCCATTCCATTAGCTTAGCACTTGATCGTTTAGTATGTTGCTATTGCTTTCTTCATGACTTACACATGTTCCTATGACTATGAGATTATGCAACTCTGGTTTACCGGAGGAACACTTTGTGTGCTACCAAACGTCACAAGTTAACTGGGTGATTATAAAGCTGCTCTACAGGTGTCTCCAAAGGTACTTGTTGAGTTAGCGTATTTTGAGATTAGGATTTGTCACTCCGATTGTCGGAGAGGTGTCTCTGGGCCCACTTGGTAATACACATCACTATAAGCCTTGCAAGCATTGTAACTAATGAGTTAGTTGTGGGATGATGTATTACGGAACGAGTAAAGAGACTTGCCGGTAACGAGATTGAACTAGGTATTGAGATACCGACGATCGAATCTCGGGCAAGTAACATACCGATGACAAAGGGAACAACATATGTTGTTATACGGTTTGACCAATAAAGATCTTCATAGAATATGTGGGAGCCAATATGAGCATCCAGGTTCCGCTATTGGTTATTGGCCGGAGACGTGTCTCGGTCATGTCTACATAGTTCTCGAACCTGTAGGGTCCGGACGCTTAAAGTTCGCCGACGATTAGTATTATGATTTTGTGTTTTGATGTACCGAAGGTAGTTCGGAGTCCCGGATGATATCGGGGACATGACGAGGAGTCTCGAAATGGTCGAGACGTAAAGATCAATATATTGGACGACTATATTCGGACATCGGAAAGGTTCTGAGTGATTCGGGTACTTTTCGGAGTACCGGAGAGTTACGGGAATTCACCGGGGAATATATGGGCCTTATTGTGCTTTAGGGGAAAGAGAGAGGGAAGGCTGCGCCCCCCAAGGCTTAGTCCGAATTGGACTAGGGGGAGGGGCGGCGCCGCCTCCTTCCTTCTCTTCTCTTTTCCCTTTCCTTATCTCCTACTACTACTACTTGGAAGGGCTCCTAGTTCTACTAGGAAAGGGGGAATCCTACTCCCGGTGGGAGTAGGACTACCCTAGGGCGCGCCATAGAGAGGGTCGGCCCCTCCCCTCCTCCACTCCTTTATATACGTGGCTAGGGACACCCCATAGACACACAAGTTGATCATTGATCTCTCTTAGCCGTGTGTGGTGCCCCCCTCCACCTCGGTCATATCGTAGCGGTGCTTAGGCGAAGCCCTGCGTCGGTAGCATCATCATCACCATCATCATGGCGTCATGCTGACGGAACTCTCCCTCGAAGCTCTGCTAGATCGGAGTTCGTGGGACGTCATCGAGCTGAACGTGTGCTGAACTCGGAGGTGTCGTGCGTTCGGTACTTGGATCGGTCGGATCGTGAAGACGTACGACTACATCAACCGTGTTGTCATAACGCTTCCGTTTTCGGTCTACGAGGGTACGTGGACACACTCTCCCCTCTCGTTGCTATGCATCACCATGATCTTGCGTAGCGCCGGATTTTTTTGAAATTACTACGTTACCCAACAAAGGGCATCCGAGCCACGCTTATGCGTAGATGTTATATGCACGAGTAGAACACAAGTGAGTTGTGGGCGATACAAGTCATACTGCTTACCAACATGTCATACTTTGGTTCGGCGATATTGTTGGATGAAGCGGCCCGGACCGACATTACACGTACGCTTACGCGAGACTGATTCTACCGACGTGCTTTGCACATAGGTGGCTGGCGGGTGTCAATTTCTCCAACTTTAGTTAAACCGAGTGTGGCTACGCCGGGTCCTTGAGAAGGTTAAAATAGCACTAACTTGACGAACTATGTTGTGGTTTGGATGCGTAGGTAAGAATGGTTCTTTCTCAGCCCGTAGCAGCCACGTAAAACTTGCAACAACAAAGTAGAGGACGCCAAACTTGTTTTTGCAGGGCATGTTGTGATGTTATATGGTCAAGACGTGATATAAGTTGTTGTATGAGATGATCATGTTTTGTTGAAGTTATCGGCAACTGGCAGAAGCCTTATGGTTGTCTCTTTATTCCATAAGATGCAAGCGCCAAATAATTGTTTTACTTTATCGCTATGCGATAGCAATAGTTGCAAGAGCAATAGTTGGCGAGACGACCATGTGACGACACATTGATATAGATCAAGATGATGGAGATCATGGTGTCATGCCGGTGACGATGGAGATCATGACGATGCTTTGGAGATGGAGATCAAAGGCACAAGATGATGGTGGCCATATCATGTCACATATTTTCATTGCATGTGATGTTTATCTTTTATACATCTTATTTTGCTTATTTCGGCGGTAGATTTATAAGATGATCTCTCACTAAATTTCAAAGGTATAAGTGTTCTCCCTGAGTATGCACCGTTGTGAAAGTTCTTCGTGCTGAGACACCACGTGATGATCGGGTTTAGGGTATGCCTCTCTTCTCTCTCTCAGGCTATGACTTGGAATGAAGGATTTTAACCCGGCGGTAGATTTGAGACATTTCTTCCTCTTGTAGCTCCCTAGGACCAGTTGCAACGAATGGAGCGGGGTGGCTGAAGATCTGTCTGCTCGTTTTCACCATCAATCTCCATGCGTGAAGCTAGTTGCGATTGAATCTGTGGACAGTGGGAGGATGTTTCTGGCATGTGAAGAGAAGGTTAGACCCTCTTTTGTTGTTACAAATCATTTGTTAGATGTGATTTAGACACTATCACGGTCCCAACCCATTCATACCACACCTTCAACCAACTGCATCCTAAGCAGTGCCACAATTTGTACCTAGTATCTTAAATTGTTGCCATCTCATCAGCGGTGCCATTAGAAAATTATTTGATACCGCTTCAGTAGTTTGTGCAGCAAACTTTGGTCCACACATCCGAGCAGCCAAGCAGTAAAATACTAAATCTTTATGGCACGAAGGAACTGGGCATCGGAGCAACTACGTGCTCCAAAGTTCGGGTCCCTGATTTTTTCCGCTACATCGGCTCGCTAGTGCAGGGCACCGGTGCGAGATGTAGCAACAGTTGTCTTTACCCCAGTTTTTGAAGGAAATATGCCCTAGAGGCAATAATAAAGTTATTATTTATTTCCTTATTTCATGATAAATGTTTATTATTCATGCTAGAATTGTATTAACCGAAAACATAATACATGTGTGAATACATAGACAAACAGAGTGTCACTAGTATGCCTCTACTTGACTAGCTCGTTGATCAAAGATGGTTAAGTTTCCTAACCATAGACATGAGTTGTCATTTGATTAACGGGATCACATCATTAGGAGAATGATGTGATTGACTTGACCCATTCCGTTAGCTTAGCACTTGATCGTTTAGTATGTTGCTATTGCTTTTCTTCATGACTTATACATGTTCCTATGACTATGAGATTATGCAACTCCAGTTTACCGGAGGAACACTTTGTGTGCTACCAAACATCACAACGTAACTGGGTGATTATAAAGGTGCTCTACAGGTGTCTTCGAAGGTACTTGTTGAGTTGGCGTATTTCGAGATTACACTACAAAAAAAATACACTTCCGTGATGATACGTGTTTGTCATAGTAGGTCGCGTTTTTTGTCATGCATGTACATCCATGAAAAATTTATGACAGAATCAAGATAGTCATACATGTGCTGTCGTAGAAGTGTTCCATGACATTACCAAAATTATCATCACGGAAGTATCCACTTCGATGACGATAAATCGCGCGTCACAGAAGTGCTTTCGTCAAGGGTGACCGACACGTGGCATCCACCATAATGGAACGCCGTCAAGCTATCGGGTCGGGTTTTGGATCCGATAACCCGTTAATAGCCCCGACCAATGGGAAACTTCCACGTGTAAAATTCTTATTGGCCGGACGAAACACGTGTCAGTTTGTCAGTGGGTCAGATAGGCGCCTACGATACGTCGACACGTGGCACGGACCAACAGAGGCCCATTCCTGTGAAAAGTCCGGCCGGTTTGACTTGGTCAAAAGGTGGCAGGCCGGCCCATGGAAAGCCTGTTAACGGTCTGTTCGCATATAGCCCATTTACAGCCCGCTAACCCAAGGCCCGTTATGCCCTATCCGAATTAGGCCCAGTAGCGTCATCTAGGCCATCCAATATGATTCCATCCCGTTTTCACTTCTGGCCCATGTATGGCCCATGACGTCTTTCGGCCCATATGAGGCCCTATGTAACTCTTGGCCTATTAACGTCCCGTGGTGAAACTGGCTCGTAATGAACAGTGTATCACTTTGCACCCATTAACGGCCCGTGGTGAAACTGGCCCGTAATGAATAGTGTATCACTTTATACCCATTAACGGCTCGTTATTCCGTTGGGCCATTTCCAGCCCATGTTATCTTCCGGCCTTCTCAGAGCCCATTTATTCTTGGGCTCATTTCCAGCATTCGTTTACTTATGGCCTGTTACAGTCATTTTCTGCTTGTGGGCCAAATTCAGCCCGTGGTTACAGTCGGCCCGTTTGTGGTCCGTTAATATGTTGGGCCGTTTTCATAGCATCATCAAATACGGCCTATTAACTATGGCTCGTTACAGTCGGCCCATGAACGGACGATTCCAACTCTAGCCCGTTTACGGCCATAATGTGGCCTGTTATTGGCCCATGTTTGGCCAATCGATCATACGTCCCGTATAAGGCCCATTGATGATACGGCCCGTAGAAGGCCCATTGTTTCTACGGCCCGTAGAAGGCCTACTATTTCTACGGCCCGTAGAAGGCCCACTGTTTCTACGGCCCGTAGGAGGCCTAGTTGTTGGGGAACGTTGCAGAAAATTAAAAATTTTCCTACGGTTTCACCAAGATCCATCTATGAGTTCATCTAAGCAACGAGTCATGGGAGAGAGAGATTGCATCTACATACCACTTGTAGATCACGTGCGGAAGCGTTCACTAGAACGTGGATGATGGAGTCGTACTCGCCGTGATCCAAATCACTAATGACCGAGTGCCGAACGGACGGCACCTCCGCGTTCAACACACGTACGGAGTGGATGACGTCTCCTCCTTCTTGATCCAGCAAGGGGGAAGGAGAGGTTGAGGAAGATGGCTCCAGCAGCAAAGACGACGGCGTGGTGTTGGTGGAGAAGCAAGATTCGGCAGGCTTCGCCAAGCATGTGACGGAGGAGGAGAGGTGTAGCCGGGAGAGAGGCGCCTGAACTTGGTGCGGCTGCCCCTCCCTCCCTTTATATAGGCCCCCGAAGGGGGCGCCCGCCCTTGGAGATCCCATCTCCCAAGGGGCGGCGGCCAAGGGGGTGGAGTGCCCCAAGGCAGTGGGCGCCCCCCACCCTAGGGTTTCAACCCTAGGCGCGAGGTGGGCCAAAGGCGCACCAGCCCACTATGGGCTGGTTCCTCCCCACTTCAGCCCATGGGGCCCTCCGGATGGGTGGCCCCACCGGTGGACCCTCGGGACCCTTCCGGTGGTCCCGGTACAATACCGTGACCCCGAAACTTTCCCGATGGCGAAACAATACTTCCTATATATAATTCTTTACCTCCGGACCATTCCGAACTCCTCGTGACGTTCGATCTCATCCGGACTCGAACAACATTCGGTTTACTGCATACTCATATTCATACAACCCTAAGCGCCACCGGACCTTAAGTGTGTAGACCCTACGGGTTCGGGAGACACGTAGACATGACCGAGACGGCTCTCGGGCAATAACCAACAGCGGGATCTGGATACCCATGTTGGCTCCCACATGCTCCTCGATGATCTCATCGGATGAACCACGATGTCGAGGATTCAAACAATCCTGTATACAATTCCCTTTGTCAAACGGTATGTTACTTGCCCGAGATTCGATCGTCGGTATCCTAATACCTCGTTCAATCTCGTTACCGGCAACTCACTTTACTCGTAGCGTAATGCATGATCCCGTGACCAGACACTTGGTCACTTTGAGCTCATTATGATGATGCACTACCGAGTGGGCCCAGTGATACCTCTCCGTAACACGGAGTGACAAATCCCGATCTCGATCCGTGTCAACCCAATGTACACTTTCAAGATACCTGTAGTGCACCTTTATAGTCACCCAGCCACGTTATGACGTTTGGTACACCCAAAGCACTCCCACGGTATCCGGAGTTACACGATCTCATGGGTCTAAGGAAGAGATACTTGACATTGGAAAAGCTCTAGCAAAACGAACTACATGATCTTGTGCTATGCTTAGGATTGTCTTGTCCATCACATCATTCTCCTAATGATGTGATCCCGTTATCAACGACATCCAATGTCCATAGTCGTGAAACCATGACTATCTATTGATCAACGAGCTAGTCAACTAGAGGCTCACTAGGGACATATTGTGGTCTATGTATTCACACGTGTATTACGATTTCCGGATAATACAATTATAGCATGAATAAAAGACAATTATCATGAACAAGGAAATATAATAGTAATCCTTTTATTATTGCCTCTAGGGCATATTTCCAACACTAGTGTCACTACAGTAAATATTAGCCCATGGTTATTGTGGCCTAGTTTTAAAAAATAGGTTATTGCAGCCACTAGCTAACCGCGGAAAAAGAACTGCAATGACTACAAGCAAACAAATAAACAAGACAACAAGGAAATAAATAAGCAAGCAACTAACGCTAGGCTATCACGGCTATTACATATATTACATCCACTAGGCATCAAAGTTCGCCACTAGTGCAAATATAGGGAACAAAGCAGCATATCATATACACTCGCCGTCAAAATTGGCCACCAGTGCAAATAAACGCGGCAGCAAAACAAGAGCATAGCTGAAACAACTTCAGAAGAGCTCAAGAAATGTTATCATGGGTATCAACCATGCTGGCAATAAGCTTAGCAAGCTGATTAGCTTTGTCCTATTTGGCGCTAAAATCCTCCAACGCTTTGTTGCACGCACCGTAAAGTATGCATCTGAATGCTCCAGGGACTTCCGCAGTCCTTCCGCTTCTTGTGGCAGCACAGCTGATCGATGTCTTTCAGCTTGTAGTTGAGACTCAAGGAACCGAACTGATTCAGACAGTGAGTTTGAATAGCTTGTGCAAGCGGTAGTTGCCAGTAACTCCAACACTAAACCAAGACAGGATGTGTCACTATCCTCAACCTTATCTGCATTACTTCCTTTACCGTTGGTTAATAAGGCACTCTTCCCCAATATTCTGTCAGCATTCTGAAAGAAGAAACAAGCAGACACATAACAAGTTTAGCATGTACTAGTATATGAAACTCATTTCGGTGAACCAGTTCATTAGTAAGGTGGACAGGATTAAACTACCAAGTCTTCTATTGCCAAGTACTAGTACATAATAAAAGCATCAAACAAACATATATCTATGTCCTATGGTAGCAATGGAATCTTAAATTAGAAACGGTTGTTCTGCAGGTTTAGGCACTTGTTCTACATGAACAGAGTACAAAGAAGACGCAAGAATATAATACTTAAAAATAGAAAATGATATCATAGACCTTACCACATTCTTGGTTCGGGACCAGTACAGAACAAGTTGTTCCCAATCATCGTCCAGTATATTTGTCTCAGGAGAACGTAAGTGAATTTGATTATTTTCTTTCCGGTGAAGTACGCTTTTCTTGTGTAATTCTCGATACATCGCCACCAAGCATTCTTGAAGATAGCAGAGGTATTAGCACAGGTTACCTCATCCTGAGTTTCCAAATCGGTCCTTCTCTATAGAGAAAAATGGGAAAATTTGTTGTATTATAACCATCATGGAGGTAGGATGTATGGGACGAAGCAAAGTAATTGCCATGAATAACATTACTTACACATAACTCCTGGACAAACACCTGCAACTGGCATCTTCCTTCATCTTCAGTATAATATTTCCAAGTTGGGAAGATAAGCACATACAATTTAACAACATCAAATGCGATAGATGCTAAACTACGACTAGTTGGTTGTGGTTCCTCCACAGGAATAGGCGTACTAACTGGTTGAGTCGGGGTTCGCGGTGATAGTACTGGCCCTTTGGGCACTGGAGCTTCCTTACTAACTGCTCTTGTTTGGGCGCTCTGTGGTGGAGATGGTGCTGTGTCAACAGGAACTGGGTTACTATCGGCTGGGGTTGTTGTTAGATTGGGTGAAGCTAGTTCTCTGTCCATCGCAGTAGGGGTACAATCTGCGAGAGTTTGGGTTATGTGTGGTAGGGCTGGTTCTTGTGCATGTACAACCGGGATGCTATCTCCACCAAGAGGTAACACTGTTTTATTTGAAGACCGTGTTTTTAGTCCGCTAGATACTGGCATCACCCACTCCAATTCAAATGGCTGATAAACAGGAAACATAGTTGAATGTATAGACATTGTATGAGAGATTGATGCAATAGATAGTGTGGAAAAAAGAGGGCATGAAATAGTTGACATGTATATTGTTTAACTAAAACGGATAGCATGACATAATTTCACATATATGATGTCTATCTAAACTAGATAGCATAGCATAACATAATTCAAACATATGATGAATAACTAAACAGGATCGCATGACATAATTCACCTACATGTTATCTAAGTAATCAGGATCGCATCATTTAATTCACATATGTGATTTATATGCTAAACAGAGGGCATTTGATATGATGTCTGAACTAAGAACATGGTGTTGAATATTGTGTATATGATGTCTAAACTATGCAATGCAAGACACCGTATGCATGATATGAGTAGTATAACCGTGCCAAGTTAGAGCATACACCTCAGTGGGGGAAGAGGACTGGTCATCTGACTCTGAATCCATCTCTGAGGAGATATCGGGACCCAACAAGAGATCTGCTTCGACAGGTAGCACTGTCTGGTCTAAAGGCCTTGTTTTCACTCCAGATTTTTCCATCACCCACCCAAATGGCTGATTCACAAGAAGAGTAGTTTAATGTACAAACATTGTCGACAAATGGAAATGTAATGAAGAAAAGGATGGGCAAGATATCATTCAAATATATGATGCCTGGTTAAACAGGATGGCATTGCACATTTCACATATATTATGGCTGGCTAAAAGACATGAGATTGCATAATTCCCATATATGATATAGAAACTAAACAGGTGGCATTACAGAACATGTCTAAACTAAGCAGATGACATATATGATGTCAAAAGTAGGCACTGCAAGCCAACATATGCATGATATGACTAACATCATCATGCCAAGGTAGAGCAAACACCTTGGGGGGTAAATAGGAGTGGTCAGCGGCGTCTGAATCTTCCTCCGAACAGATATCTTCCTCTGAATTACAATCTGGAGAGGGGTGGGGAGGGTTTGCCATTGAACCCACCATGGAGCGATGTCTGCATGACATTGTATTGCCGCCAAGAAAACTCTTCTCTTTTTCTCTACATGTTCAGCATGATCGTACAATATCTGACATGCATACGAAAAAATATGGTGAGATTATGTAAGGAGAGCATGCAGAAATTTAGAGTGATGGTAACAACCGGTGGATCGATGTTTTTCCGTTGAACCAAAATATCCCTAATGGATCGACGTGAATGTATAGTAATAAGTGATGCAACAAGTGTACAACCTCTTTGCCGTAGCCGTGTCGACCTCAAAGATCACTGGGTTGGTCGCCGAAGCAGCTTGAGGCAGAGGTGGCTGTCGGAGGTGTGGAGGAAGATCTGAGGAATCAGAGACGGCGTCCGAGCACTGCTCTGTTGTGATGGATCGTTCTGTCGTTGGAGCAGCTCCGGTGAGCCGTAAGACGTCAAGGCTGAAGCAGCACAAGAGAGACATCGTCAATCTCAAGTGGGATTCTAATAGCATCTCCAATAGATGATGATGTAAAATGGATGTAAAATTAACAGTGGTTTAGGGAGGGCCTGCAGTTCATCTTCAACCTGCACCCCCCTGAGCCGCAAGCCACCACCGGCCGAACCGCCGGCCCCAGCGTCGCCTCGCCGCCTCAAAACAACTCGCCACCGCCGCCCCGGCCAGCCCTCTAGGCCCCCCGCCCCCACCCTGAACCCTAAGATAGATAGTGGGGTACCTCTCCGGCGAGCCCCCGTCCCCGCAGCGGGTGCTTCTTCCTTAACTCCGGCGAGCCCCCCCCCCCCCAACCCTTGAAAATTGACTAACCCAAAAGTCAATTCAGTCGACTGAAGTGTAGCTTAATCGGAGCAGAACAGCAAGACGAAGCGAGGGGAGAGCAGCAGAAGAACCGGGCGAAAGGAAAGCGATCGAGCGAGAGCGGCAGCAGCAATAAAGGAAGGAAGCGAGAGCCGAGCAGCAACAGCAGATCCGGTTGGTATGGACGCCGCCACCAAGGGGCCTCGTGACTGGGGAGAGCCGGCGTGGAGATGTCGCCAAGGGGCCGGGCTTCAAGGTAGCCGCTCGATGGGGTGCGGGATGAAGCACCATCGGCGCCGGGAGGTCGAGTTAAGGAGAAGGTGCGATGCGATGAGTGTACAACCTCTTTGGTGGCGCCGAGTAGGCCTCGGCTTCGTCCGAGGAGTCGGTGAGGATGCTGCGGTTCCAGTGGAGCAGGTTAAGGCGGCGCTGTGGGGATGGAGCAGCCGCGATAGACGAGGCGATCGTCGGAGTAGCTCCTTGGAGGTGGAGGATGGGGCGGCTGAACCGGCGGGACGACGAGATGGACGACGGATCCTCATCCGGGGAGGTGGACGAGGGACGTCGAGCTGTTGCGGTGGACGATGTCGTCGGGGAAGAGGCTCCGGCTGGGCAGCGGTGACGTGGCGGACGGAGGAGGGTGGGGTTTCAAGCGGTGGAGTGGAGAGGTTATGGCGGCCTGGGATTTCGAATGGCGAAAAGGGGGCGATGGGAGGGGGTGAAGCATGACTTAGGAACGCGCTTGTCCAAAATGTAGGGTGTGTTACAAAAGTACCCCCCACCAATTTGAACTAGCGGCCCTTTCGGCTCAGGGTTAGAAGGGGGATTTCGCGTGTTGGGATTTGGCAATGGAGGGAGTTTTTCAAGGCGTTGTAATTTCGGGATAGCAAGGCGGGTTGTGAAGGCGCCAGTTTTGGGAGCACGATATCTGAATTTTCGGATATAACAAGATGCGGGTTGAATTTTAGGGACAAGCCTAACTTGTAGTAATATTGTACTTGTAATGCACCAAATCAATTCGCACTTCCCTCAACCAAAAAGAAAACGAAAAAAATAAAACTATTCACACCACACAAAGAGAGAGTCTTGCCCCGTTTTACTATACAAATGCTATTCAAAGCTACTCCCTCCTTCCATCTACATAGGGCCTAATGCGTTTTTCGATGCTAACTTTGACCAAATATTAGAGCAATGATATATAACATGCAACTTACACAAAGCACACCACTAAATTCATCTGTGAAAGGTTCTTTCAATGATATAATTTTCACATTGTGCATGTCATGTACTATTAATCTTGTCAATAGTCAATGGCGGTCTTAAAAATCTCATTACGCCCTATATAGATGGAAGGAGGGAGCATGAATCCATGTTATGTCCGATTAAATTTTTTCGCTTGCTGTATAATGCATGTAACCTACTCATACCAACATTTTAGTGCATTCCAAATGTCTATACTACCGCTGCAATTGCAACTAAATTTGAATTTGTTTATCTATTTCAATAAGAATCTACAATCATGATTGTTGCCAACTTCAACCATCATAGTTTCCTTGCTATCCATGAGATATAAATCAGACGGCCTATAATGCAGGATGGCAGGCACACCATCATCAACAACTCCGTTTTTTTATAAGAGTAGAGATAAAATATATTAAATGTAGTATACCATGTTCATAACCACACCATGTGTATCACCGTTATATATATTCACACATGCGTCGGTTTGAAACACTATGATAAATTCTTCAAATATCCGAATTCACTTTTTATAATGAAGTATATATGATCTCTATTCGTCTTTTACACCCACACAACCCTCTTATCTTCGTAGCTAGCGCTAACTTTCTCTTTTGCATGCACACGCCTCAAGCATCCCTCTCACCCTCCCTCGGCATTCTCTAGCTCCATCACAAGAAATTGCCTTTTTCACTTTAGGTCGTTCACCCATGGTGTGTGTAGGCCCCCAGCTCCTTCTTTATGGCACACATCGATCAATATGCCTCTCTAGCCAGGTGTGCCTAGCACAAACACAAGCTTCCCCTCTTCTCTTGTCACCGTCCATGCCTCACTCCCACAACTCTTTTCATCGTTCTCGTGCTACTTCCTCCCCCTCGATATAGTATGCCTCTCGTACCACCTCCTACATGCATCCCTCTCTCTATCCTTCTCCGCGTGCCTCATTTGCTTCTAACACACACATGCATGTATACCGATCGATCTCCCAACATATACCTAGATCGACTTTAACTACCCCCCATCGATCGACGCACTCACAAGTTATGTCTCTCCTTTCTCTTACAAAGGGCGATTGATCTTCCTATGTAGTTATGTCCGCTTACCACAGCCACATCCTCCCCCTCATCATTCGTGCATGCCTCCCGACTGTCTCTCACACGCACGCGTACGCATAACAAGCAGCCATCTCCTCTCTTATTGATATTGCGGGTGTGCCCTCCGTTTGTCTAGCAAGCCTATCCCACCATTTGTTAGAAGCAACTCCACTACCACGCCCTCCAACACTCTAGCTCTGTCTCTCTCCCAACCTTATTCATCTCCTGCACATCTGCATGGATGCCGATCGATCTCCCTTAATACATGAGGCATATCAATCTCCTTAATACATGAGGTAGGCCTCTCTCCTCCTCCACACATATACCAGCCATTGTACCTCTATAGTTAATTGGGCCTCCCTCTTCCCCACCACACACCGATAGTCGAGCGCTGCAGTAGGTATCCATGCCATAGAGACAAACTGCACATGTCCCATCTCACGCTCCAAAGAGGGCCAGCCACTCTATATCTTTGACGTGGGCACACACAAATTCGATGGCACTCTTTATCGATCACACAAGACACACCCACACACACACACACACATCATCCCTCTCTTGATTCTATGGACACCTCAAGCCGATGATACCTCCACTCTCTTCTCGTGGATCGCCTCTATATATGTTATATCCAGGACTCTATTTCACACACATTGCATATGTTACATTTTTGATTGACCCCCCACAAAAACTCAAGAACCCACACTATATCTCTCTAGGTTTGTATCTCTCTCACACAACCCCACGTGGGTGGTGTACGTATACAAGGAGAGAATAGGTGCACCGTGCACGTACTCACGCTTCGTGCCCAGCCACACCTGCTGCTGGTACACGGTGGAGCTCATTTCTTTCTGAAATGGCAGCCCACGTGCTAATTTGAACGCTGTGGCGGTTGTTTACCTAGGGAGGTCGTGGTACCACGCGTGAACGAAACAAAGTTCGACTTGACACGTTGCCGTGTTATTTTTAAATAAAGTTATAGCGCTCAATGGCACGCATACGTAATATAAAACAATTTTTATGGAGAAAAAGGTAGTCCGCTCACTATATACAATGGAGCCTGCCTGCCTGGTTTGTCGCTCTTCAGAGTATCTCACACAAGGCTCCGATGGCCTCTCTCTCTCACCGTTGGTCACTGATCCAGCCGCACCCCGTCCGCCGGGGAAAGGGAGTGCGGTGGCCTCCCTCTCTCTCACCGTTGGTCACTGATCCGGCCGCATCCCGTCCGCCGGGGGAAAGGGGGTGCGGTGGCCTCTCTCTCTCTCTCTCTCACCGTTGGTCACTGATCCGGCCGCATCCCGTCCGCCGGGGGAAAGGGAGGAAGTGCATCATTTCTCCGTTCAACGGCGCCGAGGCAGCACGTCCCGATCTGTGGTACACGCTGTTCTCTCTAACCAAGCTCCGGCGCGGCAGGGCCTACGCCACCTGCTCACAGATTCCGCCCGCCGCCGCTCACCTAGTTACATCCCGACGACCTCCTGGTATCCCCTCCGGCCTTGCTCCACTGCCCGTTTCCCACGTCGCTGCATGTGGATATTCCATAGTTCTTTGCCCAAAACATAGCTCGTCCGGCGTACTTTCCATATTGCATTCTCGTCCTCACACCGTTTTAGACAAACACAACCGTGTTGTTATCTTCTCTTAGGACAAGGAATATGCTTCTTTTTTGTCGTCACCTGTGTCATCAACTGTTATTGGCCAGTAATTGTTTCTTTTCTACCTCTTTTTTGCAAACAGGGCTATCCATTTCACCTCGTTGCTATTGCGACCTTTTGGTGAACTGCACAAATCACTTTTTTCTTAAGAGTGTTTTGTGCAGTTGTACTAAAATGTCACACGGGCAACGTCTCTACATTTCTGTGCGACTGCACAAAGGGAGATTGATTTTGCTCTATCCTCATCATCCAACTCCGAGCCTAATATTCTCCAACTAGTTAGTCTTAAGAGAGACTGCAAAGGTGACCGGCTTCTATTTGTGTGTTTATTGTTTCATCAGCAGTCCTCTATTATCGTAATCACACTTGATATCTTTGGAACAGGGACGCTCAGCTCTATTTTAGTGGAACTGCACAAAATGATCGGAATGTTGCATGCTCCAGACAGCTACTTTTTTTCCCAACATGCCTTGTTGATTTAGACAGAGCTGGGGGGACGTTGCTGCCAATGAAAGCATGGATCAATTTTAATTTAACACCCTCTCACAACTTTGTCTTCAGTTGTGATGTAATTATTAGCTCTGATCTGCTAATAATTGACATGCATTAGCAAGGAAGTTATTTTTTTATTGTTTCCGAAAGAGCATCGATGGCAAGACACGTGAAACAAAAGCTGAAAGCTCACACCATTGTACAATTTCATGTCACTGGAAAATTATTTGTATAGTACGTCAATTATGTAAACAAAAGATGGAAGCTTGATAGCATTGCCAGAAGCCTCTTCATCATCCGGGTCCATGTGCCACAAAATTATACTCCTTCGTTCCTAAATATTTGTCTTTTTACAAATTTCAAACGGGCATATTTTAGAGTGTAGATTCACTCATTTTGCTTCATATGTGTACTCCCTCCGTTCCTAAATATTCTATTCGTCTTTCCAGAGATTTCAACAAGTGACTACATACGGAGCAAAATGAGTAAATCTACACTCTAAAATATGTCTATATACATCCGTATGTGCCAGTCCATTTGAAATCTCTAAAAATACAAATATTTGAGTAGTCACTGCTGAAATCTCTAGAAAGACAAATACTCCGGAGTATATTTAAGAACCGAGGGGGTAGTGCACAACCGCATGGGAGACTCAGCCCGGTCGTTGCGCCGCATTAATAGTGTGTAATTAGTCAAATCATAAGCCCCAACTTTCCCACTGTAAGTTGCTCTGAAGAAGCAATCATCAATACGCTCTTCTTTGAATCCGCTCATACTACTCCATCCGTCACTGTTTATACAGCGCGCTTCAGAAAAAAGAAAAAAAATCTGTGGGACCAAGGCGACTAGCGATCGGCCTGAAAAATAGCATTGGTAGTTATAGCACGGCGTCTATTACTAGAGGGAATAATGCATACACACATGCATGCAGTGCTTCCACCCCGGGTACACACATGCATGCACTTACTCCACTCCGTAGTAGTACAATACTCCCTCCGTCTAGGTGTGTAAGTCATCTTACGAAAACTAAATAATCCCAAAACACTTAGGCGCGGTGCATTAACTTCTACCTTGTTTTTTGTTTCTTGACATATCAACCAATAAGATATGTGGAGTGTGCATGATATTAATGACTTGAGACTAGCAAACACAACATGCGGTGGTTAGTTCATTGCATGAATGCTACTAATTAGCAAATAAACATTAAGTTATCTCGTTTTCCCCTCCTCCTTGGTCACGGTGTACAACCTAAGATGACTTACTCACCTAGATGGAGGGAGTACATGGAGAGAAAATTGTGGACTTGATTGCGGTTACCACGCCCTCATTAATTGAGCATTAAACCAAATGCGTCTAAAATCTCTCTGGTGGTGGAAATGCATTGAGAGAAATCTATACCTATACTAATCCTAGACTTCCTAGAAATTCCCATGTTAATCAGTAATTAGGAGCCGTTAATCTGATGGGACCGAGTTATTACGGTTTATATCTAATCTATCTATTTATCTTCTTATTTTTTGCGGGGAAAACTTTCAATCTATTCATCTTCAATCATGGTAGTACAACGAGCACTAGAAATAATAAAAATTACATCTAGATCCATAGACCACCTAGCGACGACTACAAGCATCAAGCCGAGCGAAGGCGCGCTGTCATCGCCCTCCATCACCGGAGCCGAGCAAACCTTGTTGTAGTAGACAGTCGGGAAGTCGTCGTGCTAAGGCCCCGTAGAACCAACACACCAGAACAGCAACCGCCGCGGATGAAGAGTGTAGATCAAAAGAATCCAACCTGAAAACACACGAACGAAGACGAACGACGAACAGATCCGAGCAAATCCACCAAAGACAGATCCGCCGGAGACACAACTCCACACGCCCACCGATGATGCAAGATGCATCACCGGAACGGGGGCTAGGCGGGGAGACATTTATTCCATCTTCAGGGAGCCGCCACCGTCTCGCCTTCCTGAGCAGGACACAAACCCTAGCAAAGCTTGAAAAAAGATCTAAAAACAAAGCCCTCCCACCGGCAAGGGCCGAGATCCACCCCGCATCCATGGCCATAGGGCCACCGGAGACGGGATGGACCGGCGCCGGCGCCGGTGAGAGGCAGAAAGCTAGGGTTTTTGAGAGGCGGCGGCTAGGTCCAAAGCTAATATATCTATTTATCTATTGCTCTCGAGGGAAAAAAAGACACCTATTAAGTCCCAAGTTAATCTCGAAATAGGAGACGTACATCTAATGGGACCATGTTATTAGGTCTAGATTAACTCATCCAAGTTTTGTAAAAAAACAAAAAGAGATGCCCTATTTTTTTTGAGGGAAGCCAAAAAGAGATGCCCTGTTATTACGGTGGAAAGATAGTCGTGGAAAAAGATTGCTCCAAGGCACACATTCATGGTCGGTTGTGAAAATAGATTACATCAATCACACCATCCTTTCCTGAAAAAAAATGATCCTAATACTACTTCATCGTTTCTTGCTTTCCTAATTAAAGCAACTATATCTCTATCTAAAAATAAAAAGAAATCATTCCGCCAAACACACGATCCTTTCCTCAAATAAAAAAACACACGATCCTAATACTACTCCATCCTTTATTGCTTTCGTAATTAAAGCAATGTATATCTCTTTCTAAAAAATAAAAAGATATCTCTATCTCCTATACTACACGTTCCTTCCTCTTCACGGTACTCTCCGCAGTTGATTTGCACGGCATGCATCATGGACCTTGGTCTAACTTGAATTTAACCTAACAATCTCAACGAGCCTTGTGAGGGTGGATGTGGATTCTCTCGATTACTAGCAAGCTCCGTTCTCAGGGTTCGATCTGGTAGCGATTACAGAGGGAATTACAAGAATGGGAATCTAGGGTTCGTGACCAGAGAGGAGGAGGAAGGGGATAAGAGCCGAGCCGCTGAAGCCGTGATCCACTGGATAACCCTAGGTCGCTGCCGCCCCTCTCCTCAAGTAGCTTCCGGATGGGCTTCAGTTAACCCACGCTGGGCCGGAGACGCGTGGGTTGGGCTTCCTGGGCCGGGCCGCACGCGGGGCCGTGGAGACAAGATCCTTGGATCTGCCTTGCGGGCCGGCATCGTCAGGGACGCTGACATCCCCCTCTCCTTGAGTAGAGGCTTGTCCCCAAGCCTCCGCGAGCGGGAAACGCTCCCTGAGTCTCGCCTTGTCTTCCCAAGTTTCGCCGAGCGCCTCTGAATTGGACCAACGGACGAGCACCTGTTCCCTCATCTTGCCCTTCTCCTGGCGCCATCTTGATTGCAGAACTGCCACGGGGACCGCGAGCTCATCAGAACAATGAGGTAACTGAGGTTCAACAGCCGTACCCGTGCTCAGGACGCGTCGAAGGAGCGAGACGTGGAAGACTGGATGGATTGTTGCTTGCGACGGAAGCTGTAGCTTGTAGGCGACATCGTTGATCTTGCCGATGATAGGAAAAGGACCGTAGTACTTGAACGCTAACTTGTGATTTGCTCGCGGTGCGACGGAAGTTTGGATATATGGTTGCAGCTTCAGGTAGACTTGATCGCCAACTTCAAACTGACGGAATGATCGTTTCTTGTCCGCCTGGCTTTTCATCAGTTGCTTTACTCTGTTCAAGTGTTGCTCTAACAGCTCCTGCAAGGTATCCCTTTCCTCGAGCCACGAGCTAAGAGCTGGCACTGAACAGGTGTTTTCTGCTATTATGCCCCAGTGCCGTGGCTCGTACCCGAACATAGCTTTGAAGGGCGTCATGCATATGGCCGAATGGTGAGAGTTGTTATACCAAAACTGAGCCAATGGTATCCAGAAACTCCACCGCCGGGGGCATGATTGGGTGAAACGTCTCAGGAAGGTTTCCACGCATTGGTTAACTCGCTCAGTCTGCCCGTCCGTTTGAGGATGGTTGGCTGTGCTGAGTCTGAGTTGAGTGCACGTGGCCTTGAACAGCTCCTGCCAGAAATGGCTAGTGAACACAGGGTCACGATCTGATACGATCGCCCCGGGCAGTCCGTGTAACTTGTAGACTTGCTGAATGAAGAGTTGAGCCACAGAAGCTGCCGTGTACGGGTGCGCCAGAGGCAAGAAATGACTGAATTTGATTCTCTTATCCACGAAATCCATAGTAATCATGTCCCATGGTTTGTTGAGAATGGGCAACGGAGATAACAACCTGGAGAGGCCGCTCTGTCCGGCTTAGCCTGCTGGCACACCGAACAACACTGCACATAATGTTTGATTTGCACCTTCATCTTGGGCCACGCAAACAGACGTCGTATGCGTCTGTAAGTGACAGGAAATCCTGAATGACCTCCGATCGGGCTGTCATGGAAGGCTTGGATGATATTTTGTTGGATCTGTGTTCCTCCCCCTAGCCAAATCCTCCCCCTGAACCTGATGATGCCTTGCTGAAGCGTGAACCGTCCTTTGGCGTCGTCGCGCACTGCCAGTTGTTCCAGAAGTTTCTGCGCGTGCAGATTGCCATTGTAGCTGTTGAAGACGTCTTCCAGCCAGCTTGGTTGGCAAGATGTGACCACTAGCAGTGTCTCTGTTTGGTTCGCTCGCGAAAGAGCATCCGCGCCGTGATTATCGGCCCCTTTCTTGTACTTGATCCGGTACCTGAGCCCTAACAGCTTGGTGAAAGCTTTGTGTTTCCACGGGGTGTTCAGGCGTTGCTCTTCGAGATGCGTGAGGCTCTTCTGATCCGTGTAAATAACAAATTATGCGTGTTGTAAATACGGGCGCCACTGGTCCACTGCTACTACGATTGCGAGGTATTCCTTCTCGTAGGTTGACAGTCCTTGATACCTCGGGCTGAGTGCTTTGCTCATGAAGGCGATTGGCTGCCCCAGTTGCTGCAGAATCGCCCCAATGCCATGGTCGCACGCATCGGTCTCCACTGTGAATGGCTGAGCAAAGTTTGGCAATGCCAGAACTGGTGCCGAGATGAGCTGCTACTTCAAGACTTGAAAGGCAGTTTCCGCGATGGACGTCCAAAGGAATGGGACGCCTTTCTTCAGCAAGTTAAAGAGGGGTCGGGCGATCACTCCAAAGTTGCGCACGAAGCGACGATAGTAACCTGCGAGTCCCAAGAAACTCCGGACTTCCTTGGCATTTTGAGGTGAAGACCAATTTTCCACCGCAGCCACCTTTGTTGGATCTGTTGCAACCCCTTGCACGCTGATAATGTGTCCCAAGTACGAGATCTTGCTTTGCCCGAAAGCACACTTGCTGCATTTCACTGTCCAGTTGTCCCTTCGGAGAAGTTCCAGCACTTGCTTTACATGGCATTTGTGATCCTCCAACATGGCACTGAAAATCAAGATATCGTCGAAGAAGCAGAGAACACAGACGCGAATCACTGGCTTGAGAGTTGTTGTCAGCCCTTCAATGAAAGTGGGAGGGGCTCCAGCTAGCCCAAAGGATAAGACTTTGAACTCAAAGTGCCCCTGGTGAGTTGAAAATGTTGTCTTTTGTTCTTCCCCGGGGGCTAATCTGATCTGATGGTAGCCCGCTCGCAAATCTAACTTAGAGAACCATGCTGCCCCATGTAACTCATCGAGAAGCTCTTCAATTACTGGCACTGGGAACTTGCCGACCACAGTGATTGTGTTTAACTGCATGTAATCGATGCAGAGACGCCAGGTTCCGTCCTTTTTCTTCACGAGAATGACCGGTGAAGAGAATGGGATGTTACTATGCTGAATCACCCCTAATTTCAACAGTGCCTCCACTTGAGCTTCTATTTCAGTTTTCTGTTCTGGTTTGTATCGGTACTGCCTGACGTTGACTGGTCGCGCCCCTGGAATCAGAGGAATGCGATGATCGCACGCCCTCCTAGGTGGGAGTCTTGTTGGCTCTTCAAACACGTCAGGGAACTGGTTCAGCACTTCCTGAATGCATTCTGGAGTTTGCTCCAAGTTCTCAGGCATAGGCGCTACCACACAAAGGTGTATGACATGTGTGACACAGCCCTTGCTGCACAAGTTTTGCAGTTGCAGACTGTTGATGGATTTGCAAGTTGTCGACGCTAAGGCCGTGTCCTCAAGGCGGCGGACCTCTGGAGTAGGAATCTCCGTGAAGCGCCAGACGCCACCAACCTCAGACGGACTGTGTTCTTCCAGCCAATCCATGCCCAAGATGACATCGTACGTGCCCAGAGCCAGTACCTTCAAGTCCGTATAGAATTCATGCCCTTGCGCATACCAGGCGCATTGTGTGGCCACTTCTGAACAGAGCAGTTCACCTCCGTCTGCCACTCGCACACGGCTGGGCTTGGCGAGGGGTTGGACTCCTGAAAGATGCTGGGCGAGCTGCTGATTGATGAACGAGTTGGAGCTGCCCGAATCCACTAACATGAGAACTTCACGGCCTTGAAGCCACGCCCTGAGTTGGAAATCTTTGGCTGACACTCCTCCTGTAACTGCAGACAGTGAAATGGCCATGGCTGTTTCTTGTGGTGGCTCGTCGTGACCCAGTTGTGTGTCGACGAAGCTATCCAGGCCGAAGACGTCCAGCAGTTCCTCCACCACATGTAGCTGGACGGTAGTGGGGCACACATGGTCATGCCCCCACCTCTCGCCGCACTTGAAACACAGACCTCGAGCTCGTCGGTAGTCTCGGAGCGACTTGAGCTTGGCTGTGTCTGCGTGGGCCGCGTCCGTGCCGTGGCGATCTGCCGACGGCGCCGCTGGCACCGATCGCACTGGAGGGGGAGGAAGCGGCATGGGAGTGCCTCCTCGCGGGGGTGGCTCCGGTGGACGAGCTGGGCTGCCGAACGCGCCATCGGCCACCTCTTCCTGGAGTAATGCAAGCGCGCACGCCGTATCCAGGTCCGGTGGTCGTTGCACAAGGACCACCGCCCCAATATCCCTCCGCAGTCCCTCGACGAAACGAGTTAAGAAGTAAAAGGGATGGATCGAGTCAGAATAGGATGATAAATGATTGATAATTAACTCAAATTGCTCTATGTAGTGTGCTACAGAGGACGTTTGTCGGACAGTGTAAAACTGTCTGATCAGCGTCTGGTGCCGATCGTGTCCAAAAGGAGTGCAAAGTAATGAAGTGAAAGTATCCCAATCGAACTCAGCGAGACGCTTCTGTATGGATTGCAGCCACACAGCGGCTGACCCGGAGAAATTCAGGGCCGCCATGGGTACCCAAAACGAAGGCAAGATGCCGAACATCTGGAAATACTGTTCGCACATAGTTTTCCACAAATTTGGGTTATCACCCGTGAATTGTGGAAATGTGATAGATGGGTGAGTTTGGCCTAGACCAGACAGCAGCTGACTTGCGTGCGCGAACGATGAGGGTGGGGTGGAGATTGCTGCGAGGGAGGAGGACGGACATGTTGCCGGGGGTGGCGGCGGCGTCTGGAAGGACGCCGCCACGTTCCCCCGTGGTAAGTTGAAGATGTCGTGGCCGTCGGGCCCATGGGGATCGTTGCCCGCGCCGCCACTGGCCCCAGGGAGGATGCCGGTCGTCGCAGAAGGGCCTTGCTTCGAATTCACGCCGATAGGCTCCTCGCTCGTCCTGGACGGGGGTGGCTGCGCCAGTTGGAGCGCCGCCACCGCGTCGCCCAGATCTGCCACTCGCTTCTCCATATCCGGTCGCCAGTTGACGAGGTCGTCGATTTTCGCCGTGGAGGCCAGGATCTCCGCGATGGCCTTGTTCTGGGCCTTGAGGGTGTTGTCGAGCCTGTCGAGGAAGGCTTCGATGGCCGGATCCATGGCGACAAGATGCGTACGAGCTTGACGAAGGCCTCTGATTTCGATGATCTGCACCAGGGTGGCGCGGTGGTGGGGAATTGCTGGTCTCTGATACCAGATGTGAGGGTGGATGTGGATTCTCTCGATTACTAGCAAGCTCCACTCTCAGGGTTCGATTTGGTAGCGATTACAGAGGGAATTACAAGAATGGGAATCTAGGGTTCGTGACGAGAGAGGAGGAGGAAGGGGATAAGAGCCGAGCCACCGAAGCCGTGATCCACTGGATAGCCCTAGGTCGCTGCCGCCCCTCTCCTCAAGTAGCTTCCGGACGGGCTTCAGTTAACCCACGCTGGGCCGGAGACGCGTGGGTTGGGCTTCCTGGGCCGGGCCGCACGCGGGGCCATGGAGACGAGATCCTTGGAGCTGCCTTGCGGGCCGGCCTCGTCAGGGACGCTGACAAGCCTCCTCATCAGGGTGGAAGAGCCAGATAATCTTCTGTACGTCAGCAATGGAGAGGAGCCGTGATGGAGGAATTCCAACAGCAACCACATCTGCAGCCTATGCTATTCCCATTGGAGAAAGAAACGGTTATTAGATTAAGGCTGACATGATCATTCGCCTACAGGTGGATTAGCGGCATGGCATCAACTAGGCTCCCCATCAAGGTTTTGGAAGCCAGATCACTCATGCGCCCAACATACAGGTTAGCAGATTGATCAACTTTCATGTGTGGTTTTGATTCTGTATATCAGCGATGGAGACTAGCGTGATCAAGTCTGGAGAGAAATTCCAAAGGCAATTGCATGTGCAGCCCGTGCTATTCCCAGTGGAGAAAGAAAATTGATTTGAAAATTTAGATTAGTCAAACATCGGTGCTCAATATGGTACGACATGTTTCAGTTCTCATGTAAATTTTTTGATTTAACACGAGGACTTCCCATGTTAATTTTTTTGAATTAACACGACGACTTCTCATGTTAATATTCTTCTTTTCATGCATTCTCTTGAGGGGAATTAGTGCAGTATTCTCTTTGTTGAATTTGTCCATCTGACAACCTCATTTGCAGAAATATACACACCCATAAATCCCCATCTTTCCAATTTTACAAGTTTTATTAGATGGCTGGTCTGAGTTTGCACACAACACATTATTATTGTTAATAACACAGATTCTGATGTAATATTTAGACATAGACCGTGCGAACGCATGGGCTCCGAAGTCACCGAGTTCATCCTCGGTTGTCTACCTCCACTAAATTCCGTGGATATCTTGCTTCGTTTTTCTCTAGCACTAACACCACAGATCTCATATTTTTCATATAAGTACACCACAAGCAAAGCCAAGACGCTGATTTCGAGGACGCTGGAACACATAGGTAGCTTAACAGGTTTTATTTTCTATCCTCAACGGAATATGGTTGCATGGTGAAATGGTTTGTTTTAGTGCTGGTAGATGATTCGCAGGCGGTGGTTAAAGATGGGAACCAGGACTTCAGGAGTGCATGACAACAGAAATTGCAAGCATGTTGTACATGAAGGGAGGGGGGCAATGGACGGATGAGAGCTGACGAGGCGATAGATGTTTACGCCGGTACGTGTTCTAGAGATTGGATTTTAATTAATAAATCCTATGCAACTAAGATGTTGGTTCAAGCTTAATTCCTTTCACCACTGGGACTGAATCATGCCTTTCTTGCAGTTCAGCTGTATGTTCATCTTTCTCAAAGGAACCAATGATGCCCTTAATATTTTTCTTACCAAACATTTTTATTCTCTTTGAGAAGAAACAATCGGTGTTTAAGCTCAATTGAGTTGCTGTTTGGTGGATGTCTTAATGTATTCTTATTATTGTTTGTTTCATCTTTTATCTTATATAAACAGGAGTAACAAGGGCAACGTACCAACACGATGCTCTACGATTCTTCGAACAGATACAAATAAATTAGTATATTCTCTTGAAAAAGGTGTGTTATGCAAAATTCAGATCTATACTATGTTTGGTTTCGAAAAAGCCTTTACCGTGTTTTTTGGGTCATATATAGTTTTCAAACAAAAATTCCAGAAACAATCAGATATTTGGGGAACTGAAAGCTAAAGTTTCCAACACTTATTTTGTTTTGTAAGTAGAAATACTGTTAAATATAAAATAACGTTCCACACAGTTTGAAATTGCTTTGGTCTAGGGCACATGCGTACATGGAAAAACATAACAGTAGAGGTTATTAGCAAGGAACGATACTGGCTAATTAATTTTTTTACATTAATGTTGAGGTTTCTGTACAACTTAATCATGTTCACTCTCTATATAAAAACAATAGTACAATATATCTAAATAGATGGTACTGGAAAAAAGGTTTGACTTCATCACGTTCACAGTAAAAAAAAGAAATAGTAGTTTGTAGACCGTAATTTCTAGCCCCATATTAAGTTGATGCAATTTTTGCGAGGGTATTTGATGATTTTCTTCTATGCATCTTTCTAAAGGGAAAGGATTGCCCTTAGCCGGTTGACAATCAACGTGCGTCCGTCGCCTCTGTTGCGTGCCACGCGTCCTCAGCATGAAGGCAAGTACAAACACCTATTTCAACAACAGCGGTGTTGTTGCAATCTTGGCGGCGAACAATTACCGTGATGCTATGCAGCTTTGCTTTGTAGAAATATAATCCTACAACAAGTCCTCTGACGCGGCTCTGTTACAACGGTTGTTGCAGAAAAATTCTAAAAGAAAATCTAGAACAAGATGTCTGTTGCAAAAAAAGAACCGAAACAAGACAGACGTATGTTGCTGAAAATTCTGCAGCAAGATGTCTATTGCAAAAAAAAAAAGAACTCCAACAAGACGTCTTATGCTCAAAATTCTACAGCAAGATGTCTGTTGCAAGAAATTTTCGCAACTAGGCATGTGTTGCAATGGGGGATGGTAACGCTCGGCCGTTCGATGTGCCAAATCCAGCGTTCGATGTGCCAAATCCGACGGCTCGTGGCCGTCTGATCTTTTAAAAAGATCAGCCAGCGGATACATAGCGCGTCCCTAAAATGGTGCATATGGTAGCAATTAAATGTGATGCCTTACAAAGGAGCAATTGTGACCCATAAAAAAGATATTGGATTATGATCGATGAGCAAAGCACAAATTTAGGGATGTCTCGGGAGTTGTATCAATGTTCTGAATTGCATTTTAAATCAAAGGGTACTTCAACCGGGAGATATTGTTTAGAAAGCTACGTTACAGTGTCACACAAGTTGAAGATAAGGATTGGTATATTTCTTCCGAATATTTATGAAGTCATGCATAGTTAGATATTACCTTTTTTGGAAGTCTTATCTCAATTTACACTCTGACACATATTAAACATGCACAATGATGCACTTGAAACATAAATACAATAAAAAAATCTTATAATAAAACTAGAAATAAAAATCGATAGATATTCCGTTGATTTAATTTTAATTATAAAAATATGGCATTGCAGAAAAATCACTATGGAAAAAGGAATAACTTTGAAGCATGCAATAGTGAAAATAACAACAATGAACCAAAACCATATCAATTCATCAATATTCTTCTATAGACTAACCCGTGCGAATGCATGGATTCACGACTAGTGCATCATAATGAAGCGCGCCCTGTAAACTGTGACGGAGGGAGGAGTAGTATGAAGGTGCAAAACCAAGTACGCGTACTACTGCGCTTGGCTCTTCGCCTCTTCGTGAAGTCGAACAATGATGGTACTCCGCATGTTGGGTACTACAGTGTATGCCTCTGACAATCTGACACCGAATGGACTGATGCATGTCCAGCGAGGGTAGGTTGCATTAGTCAAAAGGCGTAAGCGAGCTTCACCTTGTCCTGCAAGCTTTTCCTCGTTCTGCGAGTTGACAGGACACACCAAAAAGTAGTGCTAGTCCATACTACCTTCTTTCCGATTAATATGGCTTAATCTTTTTTGCGGGTAAATGATAGAGCTTTATTCATATATAAGCATTCTTAGGACGATCAGCCAAGACACTGGTCACTAGGAAGCGAGGTACCCCACAAAAAAAGAAGTAGGAAGCGAGGTGTTTCATCAAGCCAACTCTCGGCCACATTCAAAGTGCAGCAAGCACGGTTCGCACGAAGATGCGCCGCAAGGTTTGTTCACCTGTTTACATGCTGAATAACAAAAAAGAGGAAATATTACTAAGCGCTACTATTTGTAACAGGATATGAGCCAGAATTAAGCGAGAATTGTGGCGAGTGTTCCATGCAATCAACTTCCATTATCACATGTGAGAACCCTCAAAGAGAACCAAATGTGTTGAATATTGCTTTATCACATTTTAAAATTATAATAAGAGTGCAGACGCTCCTCCATCCGGTTCCTAGTACTAGTATAGTACGTACCTTTATGGACTATAGTAGTAGTACTAGTAAACTTTGCGCTTGGCTGTTCGGGAAGTCGAACAATAATAGCACTAGTAGTATAGTGTATGCTTCTGGCAATCTGACACCGAATTAACTGTTGCACGTCCACCGCCTGAGCGAGGGAGAGCTTGCATTAGTCAAAAGTTTCTCCTTGTCCTGCGAGCCACCGTGCGCAAGCTTCTCCCGTCCTGCAACCTTCTCCTCGTTCAGCAAGTTGACGGGACACATCAAAGTAATGCTAGTCCATACTGCCTCCTCTCCGGTTAATATGGCTTAATTTTAAACGAGATAAATACACTGTCTGTCACTGTATATTTGTAAAAATACGGTCATTGGACTTCATAATACGCTCATTTCGCTCAATATATATTTTTTCCGGTGTTTATACGGTCACTAGCTCACCCTGACTGTGTATGTGTGTGCATGCACGTGTAGGTTGAGCACTTAGCGTGACTGCAGTGTGTTCCGTCGTGTGCTCGGACATGCATGCATTAGGGCGTCATGCGCATTTTATAAATCCATGTGTATGTGTGACTGTTGCATACACGTAGGGGGAGTACGTGTAGGGGCCACTAAGGAGCAGTCAAATCACACAGTAAGTTAGTCGGAAGAAGCAACCATCATTTCACTCTTGAATGACACGTACCCAATATGAAATGGTTGATATGGAGAGAAAAAGAAAACCACTATATATACACTAGCAGGAGCCTAAGCTACAAGCCTGCTTGCTTAGGTTGGTCTCTTCACAAGCATAGAACGACGGGCCTGATCCCGCAGCTGGGGGAAGGGAACAATGTTCTGCGTAGACGCGGTCGACATCGACGAGGGAGAAAACCCACAGTCGGTGCGTCCCAATCGGGGGTCACCGCGGTATGGGCCGATGCTGCGTCCCAACCGCCCTTCTAGCTACAGCCCGACGTCCCAGGTAGTCCATCCTCTTTTTGGAGCCGGCTTGCTCCATCGTCAGTAGCTCCATCTCCATGTCGATCTTTCTCTACTTCTACCGGCTTCTACTTGTGATGAGTTTATGTCTCATGAACTAGTGCCACTACTATTATTCTAATCACACTTCTTCAATATCTTTTCCATCAGGGATGCTCAGGTCGATTTTAGTTGAACTGCACAAAAGCATCTTATGATCCGAGGGTGCCAGCCGTCTTTCCTTCGACAGGTTCTACCTGGCCAGGAAATTAAATCATGTTTAGGGTTTAGGGTTTAAGTCGTAGTGACCCCATCAGTAGTTTTTCTTTCGTACACGCTCTCACAACTTTTTTCTTTAGTTGTGAAGTAAATATTGGCAATGATCTATGAATCATTGAGATGCATCAGCATGCGTGTTAGTTTTCCTTTGTATTTGATGGAATGTTGTAATGGGGCAACCTTGGAATAGGAATGAAAATGGAGTGGAAAAGTTTCCGTTTTTCCCGAGAAAAATTGGAAATGGAGAGAAACCAACGTTTCGTTTCGTTCGATCGCGCCATCGAGGAAAACCAACGTTTAAATCACGTCTGTCGTGTTCGTGTCTCACCCTCCTCCACGGCTCGACCCCACACGGTCGCTCGGCATGCCACTCACCGTAAACCGAGTAGTATACCAGAACTTTCTTGCCTACTTGTCGATGGATCGCGCCATGGAGAACTAGCACTACTGGAAGAGATTGACGAGTTGGGGGAGGACAACTAGCTGTAGCACGGACTCCCAAGAACTTTTTACATGCATGTTGTAGCCGGCTATTGCGACTTTTGAACGCCAGCGTAGCAGCGTGCACCGGAAGCGGCGGCGATGCTCTCTCGGCGGCTACCGCTTCAATGCCGGGCGCCGGTGAGAGGTCGCGTCCGCTCTGGCGGGCATGAATGCGGCAATCGACCGTTTGGTGGGAAGCACGCAGTGATGAAGAGGGTTCGGTTGGTCAGACCGGCCGTGGCAGCGGTCCGGACGTGCGCAAACAAGAGATGTTGTACATTAATATTGCTGCGTATATAATTAACAACGTAAATAATGTGCCAGTTGGACAAATATGATTGGAGATGGAGATGGAAATGGAATTTTACGTAAACACGGATATGCATGTCTATGTCTATGTGTGTGTGCGCGACGACTCTCGCGACCTGGAAGTGGGGGCGTGTTTTTGATCAAGTTTTCTTTCTTGGTATGTTAGAAAATCAGTTTGTCTAATTCACATCTAGATATTATTTAAGGATATCACATCTAAGCTCCCACAAGTATATAATGTAGCAACAAGAAACAAAAAAAACTAGGAAAAAAATAGATCACAAACAGAGTGGACATCAACTTAGATGTGACATAACTATGTCACATCTAGATGTGTCCTAGACAGACCCTTAAAAATTGTCCGCCAGTTTTCATTTTTTTTTCCGGGGAGCAGCGTATTCTATTTAAAACCACTGCTATGGAGAGATTTTTTTACTCCATTATAGCCTCTTGTTTGATAGAGTTTCTCGCATCTCGCTCTCTCACCCTCTCCATATCAAAACAAGATGACAGTGTCCACTCTATCTATCTCCTCACCGGTGGTCACAGATCCGGCCAAATCCCATCCGCTGCGGGAGGTGAGGAGGGCAGCGTTGACGTTGTCGCCGTCAGCGACGGAGGAAGCCGATGTGCACCTTCCTCTCGGAGCCGGCACTGGCACGGACGAAGATCCTCCGCGCCCTTGTTCGCTGCCGTCGTGTGGGCAGATCCCGCCCGCCCGCCTAAACGACATCTCGCCCACCTGAGGTATAACTTCTTGTACTGGTCCAGCTCCCCAGGTCGCTGCGTGTGGGTTTTGTTCTATGCGACTACTCCCCAGCTCCCCACGCATAGTAGCTAGGGTTCGTCGGCTGGTCCAACATTACAGAAGGAATGACCGAGAAGCTTTACAGAGTATTAGGCCTTCCACTATGTAGGCCAAAAGAGGTGCCAATTTCACCTTTTCTTAGTTTGGCACTGAATCCCTCCATTGCTACAGCCGGTGCCATAAATATTAGACACCGGTGACATGACTAGTCTGCAGAGACCATTGGCAATTTAACAACACGTGGAGTGCCCTGGGCAAAAGTGCCCAAACAAGTACAAGAAGCGACAGGACTCCACAATCATAGGCATTACATATTTTGAATGGGAAAAGCTTGTCAAAGTTTAATCATTGATGTTAGCAAGAGGCGACAGGACTCCACGATCATAGGCATTACATATTTTGAATGGGAAAAGCTTGTCAAAGTTTAATCTTTGATGTTAGGAAGAAGACGTTAGTTTAATATATTGGAACTGGAAAACCTTGTCAAAATTTGCTCATTGATGTTAGCCAGAAGACATGCATTTGATATTTTTAAGTGGGACACCCTTGCTGTGAGCAGCGTCGAGTGTTTTTTCCTATTCCTGTGTTCAGTTTAGAAGTAAATAGTTACTCTGCTGGGATATTCCTGTGTTAAGAGTTTGTTCTGAATATTGTCTATGTAATGCCAGGCCTTGCGTTTGATTGCAAAGTTGAGCTTGGAATGTTGTGGCATGCGGCATCACGAGCTGTTCACCGTGCCTCCTGAGAATAATGCTTCGTATTGTTTTGCATGTCGATCTAATGCCGTTGATTTGCTTGTTAAGAAGATCATCCTCTTCTCGTTGTTTCCGTGCTTAAGAAGTTCATCGTCTGATGTTTCATTCATAGCCTATACGACAAGTCGGGTAGGTTAGACGTGAAACCATATGATCTTCCGACCAACTCATGATATTAGGCCATGATTGGGTCGTCATTTTCCAACCAAAACCGCTTGTAAAACTGACGCTTGTAAATTAAAGCAGATGTCTCGGGCGAAGGCACTTGGTTGGTCGATTTTGACTAGTAAAATATCAGAAGTACTTGACACACGATAAAAACGCTGAACGACACTTGGACGATTGCTAATCCAGTCGTTAGCTGCTGTTTCAGCCTTGCCCATGGATGGCATGATACGCACGTCGTGCATGTATCGTCTGGTAATGTCATCCATATAGCGATTGCTCGTAAAATATACAATCGGTCTCTCAAATTACACGCGTAACCCGCCGGTTTTACTTACAGACCTCGGGCCCTTGGTTTCATTACGCATGTATTTTACGCGTTGTTTTCGATGACGAGTAAATTACACTTGTATGTTAATACAGGTTTGAAATAAACCAGAGCTCCCAAGCGCGGCCTTACCGGTTCATGCCTTCTCAGTTTCTCGAAGGTGCTCATAGGTGTCCGATGATCCTGGCTTCCTGAATGAGTAGCGGGCGCTGTATCAGACCATCCGTAGGGCCCGCGAGGCCCTCTCCATTGTCCTTCGAGTTGTTGCGCTCGCCGTGAGGCCGAGCATTGTTAAGATCATCAACGAAAGTGAGGATTCAGGAGATGACTTTATTTTGACTGGATGACACTAGGGACCCACTAGGGCCATAGCCGTACGTACGCAAGTGCCTCCTTATTATGTACAACTATATTTTTTTTGCTTTCTCCTGGTTTCCTGACATCACGGTCCCACATCATTGTCAACCTATGTAGTCAATATAAACGAGAGAATTGCACAAGGTGCGACCGACACCGGGACCAAGCAGCTCGAGCAATATTTGTGTTTTTGAGGCGTGAGCACCGCAGAGTTTTTCTTGGCGATGATTTCGTTGTTGTTCAGAGGAGGAGCAGGGGTATTAATCATGGCTGTGGCCCGTCTAGCCCAACCAGATATCCAGCCCAGATACTAATTTTTCAAGATGAAAATGGCTAGCCCAGCTATACGTCTTTTTGAGGAAAACCTGTGCAAGGTCAACTTGTTATTCTCCGTCATTGGCTGCAAATCTTTCCTAGGAGGGATGCATTAGGCTTAACAGGAAAATGGGCTTTAAAAATAATAAATGGGATGTAATTATAAAAACTAGGCAGTAACTATAAAAAAATGCAAATTAGTTTATAAAATATTATTTTTGGATTTTGAAAATCTTAAATTTTCATTGTTGCGCGTGCAATTTTTCGTTGGATTTTTACGTAATACAAATTTATATTTAATCTGACTAGAAATTTCGGGATAAAAATATTTCGGAGCCCATCAAAACGCGGGAAATTTTATTGAATTCTGTCTTCAACGGTTGGTTGAAACTATTAATCATTTTCCTAGCTAGAAAATGGGCTGTACTTTTAACAAACTGTAAATGGGCTGTTTTAAATTCCATTAGAATTCCAAAATGGGTTGTACATTCTTACAAAACGCAAATGGGCTATAAGTTTTCTGCCACACACTTGTGGGCCTACTAAGTGACGCGTCCCCTAAAAAAATAAGTTGACGCGTATGCAAGGCTTTGCCAACTTATTATAGTCAACACACGGTTCTAGCAGCAGTGGCCGTTGGATGTCTATCCAACGGATCTCGTGCTTCTTCTTCAATCTTGGATATTCTTAGCTTCGGCCGCCTAAAAAATGACTCCTCCCCCTGACATGTGGGGTGCACCATTTCGGAGGCTGACCTGTGGGCCTACTAAGTTGGAGCGTACCAAGGGCTTTGTCAACTTAGTCAATAATAAACGATTCTAGCTTCAGTGACCGTACGATGTCCATCCAACGGCCGTAGTGCTTCTTCAACCTCTAGTCTTCTTGGTCCAGCCGCCCAAAGCAGCGCCGGTCGTGCCGCCTGCTCCTGCCTCTCGTGGCGGCTGTCAGCCATGAGGCCTCACCGCCCCCGTACTACTCCCACCGCTGGCCAGGCCATCCCTCCACTCAGCCACACCCCCTGTTATTCTACGGCGACGGCAGCCTCACACCGCAGCCGAACCAGTGAACCCTCGTACTGCTCTCCGCGCGGGCGTCCACCGATGCGTCTTCCCCGGCTCCGCGTCGTCCCCTTCCTAGGCCTCGCCGTCATCCAGACCACTGCCCTGGTGCTTTCGGCGCGGCGTGGTCAACATGGTCAACGACCGACTTCCATCGGAAGAATACTGTACGTGGAGAGGCTGACAGCTGGGTCCAGGCGGCCGCAAGGAAGTGCCTCCTTATTACGCGCAAAATAATTATTCCTCCACCTAACAGCAGGGACCCACTGGACGGTCCACCTTATTTCGTGAAAAAAAGTTTCCCCCCTGACAGCTCGGACCCACCGGACGGGCCAGCGTATTTTGCGAAAAAACGTTCCCCCCACTGTCAGCTCGGACCCACCGGAAGTGCCTCCTTATTACGCACAAAAAAATGAATACTCCCCCTGCTAGCTGGGACCCACCATCGTGGGAGGCTGACTTGTGGACCTACTAAGTTGACTGGGATGGGGGCCTTTGTCAACTTTAGTCAATATGAACGATTCTAGCTCCAGTGACCGTACGATGTCCATCCAACGGCCGTAGTGCTTCTTCAACCTCTGGTCTTCTTGCTCCAGCCGCCCAAAGCAGCGTCGGTCGTGCCGCATGCTCCTGCCTCCCGTGGCCGGCTGTGCTGCCGCGGAGGCCTCACCGCCCCCTACTATTCCCACCGCTGGCCAGGCCCTGCGGCGACGGCAGCCTCACACCGCAGCCGAACCAGTGAACCCTCGTACTCCTCTCCGCGCGGGCTTCCACTGCCGCATCTTCCCCGGCTCCCCGTCATCCCCTTCCTAGGCCTCGCCGTCGTCCACCGCCCTGGTGCTCTCGGCGCGGCGTGGTCAACGTGGTCAATGAACGACTTCCATCGGACATCGACTGTACGTGGAGATGCTGATAGTTGGGTCCACGGCCGCAGCAAGGAAGTGCCTCCTTATTACGTGCAAAATAATTATTCCTCCACCAGACAGCGGGGACCCACCGGACGGGTCACCGTATTTTGCGAAAAAAACGTTTCCCCCCTGACTGCTGGGACCCACCAGCTACACCTTCGCACGCAAGGAAGTGCGTCCGGGCAAAAAAAAACAAAACGATTCGCCCCCCTGATAGCTGGGACCCACCAGCTACATATTCGCACGCAAGGAAGTGAGTGACAGTCGGGACCCACCTGGTCGAACCGTACGTAGCATTGTCATTCAGGTCGCGAACGTGTACGTACATATATACTGGTCGATGTAGAGGCGCGCACGTGTCGTAGTAGAGGCGCGCACGTAGCATGTACACGTACGTACAGCGGCCAGGGTGCAAGAAAGAAAATACGGCCACGTATGTGTACATACGGGCGGGGTCTCGAACGCCTACTCGCGCATACGTACGACGAGGGCTCGTGTACATGGCTGGGTCGGAACGGAGAAACAGCGTCGTCGTCGTGTTCATGGGGAGGCAACGGAATGCGTCGTGTTCATGGGGAGGCAACGATGCGTCGTGTTCATCAGGAGATAACGGAACGCGTGGGAGCCAACCGGCTGGGTTGGAACGGAATGCGTGGTCGTGTTCATCGGGAGGGCTTGGACGGAACACGCGATGGAAACGAGGCCTGGCGTACCGCGCAACGGAGGAAACATGTCACACCCTGATTTTCATGGCACAACACTTAAGATGATAAATCATGATAAAGTGTGGTTTGACAAAAACTTTTGCATTATTTGACTTTTTATTTGAGTTGGTTTTCTCTCTGTGTTTTTCAAGTGCTCTTAAAAGTCAACATAGCTTCACCTTCTATACTTCATCTCCTTGCCCCAAACTTCTGCCCAATGATCATGCCATGTGTATAGTGCAATATAGTATTTTCTTACAAAAATAATTTGGCCAAATAGTATTTTCAAAAATTAGTTTTCCAAAAACCCCTGAATTGAGGTTTGCACTGCAAGTACTTAATTAAGGGCAGTAAAAATCTTTCTAAAAATATTTTTGACTCCTATTAGATATAGGATACCCAGAAACCACAAAAATATAATTTTAAATGTTATTTTCCTATTTTGTTTAAAGGCTTTTTCTTAAGGCCAGAAATGGTCTTTAATAGGTTAAAAATTATTTTATTGCTTCAAAAATATTTGAAAAAACTTAGGGAGACTCAATGGACATATAGTTTCCATATATAAGAGTTTCAACACATGGTCATGTTCAAAATATTGGACAAAACCTCCCAAATCTATTTCTGCCCATTTCAAGGATTTGAAATATTTCTACAGGAAATATTCCCCAACTATTCCAAGAAAATTCTAGAATGTCACATATGACATGTTTGATGATCTTGCCAAGTCTCGTGTCATGGAGAATAGTATAACACCATGAAACCCTCTCAAAACCACTTCTGTCCTTTTTCAAGTTTGAACAACTTTGCACTGTCAAACATGTCCAAATGCTCTCAAACTTGGTGCACATGCTCAAATGGTGTAATAGCGCATCTAGACGAAATGGCACAAGTTGGAGAGAATGTTATCTTGATCAAAGTGCCCCAAAACCCTCTTTGTCCAGAACCAAATTTGAACAAGTTTACATTGGGAACTTTCTCATTTTGATCTCAACCTTTGTGGACATGTTCAGAACCTCAAATGATGACACCACACTAAGTGGTGCATCAAGGAGAATAGATTTGCTTGACTAAATCTTGGAAAGTCTATTTCTGTTGATTTCTAGGGTTTACAAAAGTTGCACTGGCAACTTTGCCCAAATGAACTCAAATTTTGTAGAACACCATATTTCTAAGTTCCATTCCATCCTGTTAAATGTCATGGCAAGTGGGATTAACTTTCTTGTCCAAACCAACAACAAGCACCTTCTGCCATTTTACTAAAACCCCTATTTTGACCACTTCCACTCTTCTCCATGGCTTCAACTTTTTACCACCGCCCCTCCTAGTCCCCTTGCACCTCCAGTAGAAATGGCAAATCCATAGCTCAATTATTGGAGGGGTAAAACCCCACTTTCTCTCTCTGGACAGCCCATTTCCCTCTCTCCCTCAACCTCGCTCCTCTCCCCTCTTGGCTGTCCAGGCATCCAAGGCCCTCTCCCTTTGTTTACTCCTCCCTAAACAACCTAGACACAAGTGGCCACGCCTTACAAGCCAAAGGCATGCCACGGCATGCAATTGGCGTGCTCAGCGCCTTCTGGTGCATACCCATCAGCCGCCCCCTATAACACCTCCGGCCACCTCGGGCCTCCCCAGCGCGCCCGACGATGCTCCTCGACGTCCGCGTCACGCTACACTGTCGGCCCCCTCCTCTCTCTCCCTCTCCGGCTCTCCTCGCATGCGGACAGAGCGCCGCCCGAGCGCGCCAGTCATTGCCCGCGATGGGGACCCGCTCTGCCGCGTTCCCCGCTCCCTCTCTTCTCCCCCTGGGCGTAGTCGACCCCCACGAGCACCCCAGACACACTCAAACAGGCCCCCGTGACCCGTGGCAACGGCAACGAGCTCACCGGCGCACAAGTCCACGGTGGACCATCGCGCGGCTATATAAGCCCGCCCCGGGCCGCTCCAGTGGCATTCGCCTCCTCCTCACACCGCCAAGAACACGCCCGCACCACCCAAACATCCTCAAGGGGCTTCTGTGCTCGGGATCGACCGGAGCTCCGCCGCCTCGGGTCGCCGTCGATCTAGAGGTACGGGCCCTCTCCGCCCCCACTCTCGCTCGATCTGGAGCCGCAGGAGCCCACTGATCATTTCCCCTCCCTCTTCCGCATCGGTTAAAGGCCGAACAGAGCAGTCTGTCCACCTCCCAAAGCTCTTCCGCCGGCTTCCTCGTCGCCGGCGAACCCTTGCACTCCGGCGACCGCCTCCACCTCCACCCAACGGCGACTCCGCCCTGAGCAAGCCGGTGCCCTCGGATCGCCTCACCGTCGACCACAGCGACGCCGGTGAGCTCGCCCCCCCCTCTCTGGCACGAGGTTGAAGACGACGGCCATGGGGCCCGTCAGTCAGTCTCACATACTGACGGGTGGGCCCCACCCGTCAGGTTTAAAACGCACGCTACGAACCATTTTCACGGTGAAAGGCGATTTTGCCTTTATGCCTTCGACGTGGCAGCCTCGCTGGCTGAATCCCCTCCGGCCTGCTGCCTTGTGGCCTTTTCGGCCCAAAGGCACAAAGGCCACTTTTCCTTTTCCTTTTTACATGCATTTTATAAAAATTCCACAGGATAAAATATTTATCCAAATGGAATAATTCCAACTCCTAAAATCTTAGAAAAATCCCACCTATTTAATGGTGTAACTTTCATAAATATCCATCAAACTTTTCTGCACTGTTCAAATTTAAATTCAAATTTGAGCATTTATATTCCCCTTTGAAAGTCAATTTCTCCTATCATAAAACTCCAAGTCCATAACTAGTAATTTTCTCCTTCTTAGAGTGCCCCTTAGTATTTATCAAAAATAAGTTGACATTTTTCTAAGCACTTTGGTTTTTCCGTTTTACTATTGCCTTCTTTTCTCGTTATTTTCTTGCGATGATTAGATCCCGTATTAGACGAAGTTGCTGAAGAAGAAGAAGAAGAAGAAGAAGAAGGAGAACAATTTGAAGAACTTGAAGACTTTGAAGACCAAGGCAAGCAGCCCTTTGACCATGTCTATGAAACCTTTTTATGCATGTCATATAGCAATTTTATTGCTTGCATCGGGGACATGATACTGTGATGACCACATGGGGTGGTCTGCCACCGTTACTTCCTCGTCGATACTTGCATTGTGCATGACCCTACCTTCTTATGAGGGTTATGCCGGTGGGGGTAGATAGGATGCTAAGTAGTGCTACGCAAAAAGGGACGGGGATATGCATGGTAATGGAGACAAGGCATTTTCAAAAGACTTTTCAAAAACCCCATCGGGTGCCACTTATGCCCGGGGGAGATGATGAGTTGGGTAGCCACTTGATGACGAAGTGGTGTACCGAGGCAAGTGTGTGTGTTGTTTTGAAAACGGATTGGTTTAAGTTGCGACCGTTATTCCAACATTACATGCGCAACCACTCTACCCTTGTATGGGAAAGGGCATTATTGATTACCTAGGCCGATACTAGCTTGGAGCCCGCATTACTAGTGACGGGGGAGAGTTGGTGCTCTCTCTCGGGATAGGGTCGTGCCAGGTAGGGCGGCCATGACTGTTTTCACAGGGCACCGGATACACCGTTGCGTCCCCTCTTGTATGTTACGATCTCGAGTGAGTCTCGTATGATGTACATCATGAGGATACAGAACAACGAGTGGACTCTTTGTTAGTGTCGTCTAGGGAAAGATAGTGATCGGTGCTTACCCGGGTACTTGAGGTACCGCGGGTCATGGATGACACGGAAGTTCCCCGGATCTTGTGGGTAAAGTGTGCAATCTCTGCAGAGTGTAAAACTATTCGAATAGCCGTGTCCACGGTCAAGGACAGTTGGGTAATCGCTCTTGGGCTACGTCCACATGTTTAGAAACCAGTGTGTGTTTGGATGAGTGGGAAGAACTACTTGGGTCAAGTCAAAGGACTTGACATGATTGAGTTGGGTTGATGCCCACTCTATTTATGTTGATATATGTAACCTGTCCTTATGGTTACTTGAATTCTCCTGATGCATGTCTTACAAGTTGTTGAATATGCCATTGCACTCAAAACTAGCTTTCTGCAAAAATTTACCTATACCATGCATTGTTGTATCTTGAACCAAAACATGGGTTGCTTGCGAGTACATTCAAAGTACTCATTGGCTTGCCATTGGTTATTTAATTGGCCAGGCATGGAAGAACAGGAGTTCGAAGAAGAGTTCTTTGGAGACGAACATGCGAGCTAGGACGTTTCCCAGTGAGAATCCCTGTAGGGTTAAGGCAGATGGCATGGGTTCTACTTTTTGACGAAGATTTCCGCTGCTTAAGTTTATTTGGTATTCAGCCCTTGTGGCTTTATCTATGTAAGACTTGACCATAATGGTCATAATTTGTGTCAGATGATATGTATGGATGTAAGACTCTTGTTATTCAGCTTCTATGTGTTCAGTGAGCATTGATCTCTGGGATCACTGTACACGTGCATTCGGTGATCAGGACTTATGAGTCGGGGTCCCTACGGAGCTGGTATCAAAGCCAGGTTGACTGTAGGAAGCCTTAGTTAGCATGGGAGTTAGTTAGGATAAAACCCGTTTTTAAAAACCCTCTATACTCCTCTTCTTTTCTAAGCTTACCAAACCCGAGGGATAATTTCCATATTGACCTCCCCTATTCAACTTTTGTAGATGGCTGTCGCCCCCTTGAGACTCCTTATGACAGGATTTCCGCCACTCCTAAAAGACTGCCTCCAACAATGCCACTATCCCTTGCTGCCCATATACACCCTGCATGAACTGGAAAATGATGTGCTCGAGAAGGAGTTCTACGCCAAGGTTTTTGTGCCTGCCAAGACCTCACCCCAGGGGTGGTTCTTCATTGGACCACCCATGCCAACACAAGACCTTGACATTCAGCAAGTGGCATATGAAGCGCTCCTCCGTCTTCAAGGCCTCCTTCCATAAATGAAAGAAGAAGACGCCACCCGCTACCTACCTGGAAAGACCGGATTTGGAGCCCCAGCTCAAGTGATGATTTCCCCAGAAGATGAGGATCCAACCCTCAAGTACCAGATCCGCTTCATCAACGCAGGAGACTACCTTCTACGTCACCTTACCGAAGCATTCCTTAAGGCTCGCCAAGACCTCCCTTCACTTCTGCACCTCCACTGCCTCGAGAAGAAGAAGGTGGCCGAGCGAGGACAGCAAATCACTGCCTTACAAGCCCACATTGCCAATCAGGAGCAACAAATTGAAGAACTTCGGAAAACCCGCAAGCAAACCCCACGTGGGAGGCATAGGAATGAATTTCCATATCCACCTCGTAGAATATTGTCGTCAGGCCATCGACGACATAACCCAAGACTGGATAACAACCTTTTTGCTTCCGTCACTTGTCACGGGTGTGGTGAACTTGGGCACATTAAGAAGATGTGCCCCAACAAGCAGCCGACTATCGCATACCCTTTGGCACCACAAGGGGAACCCAGAAACTGAAGACTGAGCGCCCTTCTCTCCAAGCAAGCGTGACTACCGAGTTCGAGGACCCCTAGGGTAGGATGAGTCGTGTACCCCCATATGCATAGTCGAGTCCGTGAGATGGTTCGAATGGAACCACGTTTTGTGTTGCTTGTTTGTGTTTTGATATAAGTCGCACATTTGCCCTAGGCAGCATGTACGCGACTATATCACCTATCTTATCTTAATGAATGTGCGTGGCCTTAACGACACTTATTTGCTTGAACTTGCACTATAGAACCCCCTTTAGGTATTCCCCTCCTCTATGCTACTTTTCCCTATCATCTCTCTCCTCAACTGAAGGCCAGCAAGACAAGATACACCAAGGATTCTACCTCGGCGACCAACTAGCACTAAAGACTTTTGCTACGGCCTCCTAGACCAAGTGCAGCCCCTTAGAGTTATGTTTGCCCCTCAAGATTAGAGATCCATTCCTAGACCCTTCGAGACTTCATAAGTTACCCTAGCTCTAATCCTTAAACCATGTGCTTAACCCACATAATTGCAAGAGAACCTGTTAAGCCTCCGTAACCTTGCTTATCACTGGGTCCATTATGGAACTAGTGGACATAGTGAACGAGCACATTATCATCCTAAGATAGCACCAAAACTGATGATGCCATAGGGAAGACCAATTTGAGGGTATAGGAATAGAGGACAAATGACTTGATGAGTTTATATCAACGACTTTGAGGAATCATCTGAGACTATTTGGTGGATTATGAGACTTTCATGTTGGTAGATGAACGTGGTTGGATCATGATTATAGAGTAGCATAGCTTTCTTTACCCCTGGATAAATTGGATTTAGTGGGACAATTAAGACCGCAAGTTGAATTCTTGGAAGTATAAGGATTTGATTTAGCCAGGGGATATTGATAGAAGATAGTTGGCATTACGATAATGACTTGGGGAGACATATAGAAATCCTCGTTGGGCATGAAATTTGAATTTAAGTAGGTAATTCTAGTTGAGTATAGATGATGAGTGAGTCTACATGGTTCGGAGTAATTGGATTTAGACTGATGATCTCGATCATGATACCATGTTTCTTGGAGGACAATAAACTAGGAGATTGGGTTAATTGTTGGAGTTGGTTTAGGGATCTATATAAGCTTGACCTTGGAGTTACTTGACCCCGATAATGGGAAATTGGTGGACTGACTATAGTAAAGATAACCCTTTTCAAGTATATGAGGATTATAGGACATTAGAAGATCATGTGGAACACCATAAACATTGGATTTGTAGAATTAATGGATTGTGTAGTGGTTGATGGAAGTTAATGGGCTGTTGGAGTTAATTCAAAGGAAGGAAACAAGATCTTGGAGTGGCTTACGACGTGTTTCCTTAGGATAGAGGTGCTTTATCTTAGACCTTGGAAGAATAGGCTGAGCACTTGGATTGTCACGTTCAAGCTTAGCAGCTTATATGTTCTACCCATGGATTTTTAGGGGTAGACATACATATGGGTTTGGGGATTGTAGACATATATGATTTTGTTAGACCTCCTCTCGAGAGTCATGAGGATATGAATAACATGAGTGATGATTGGAGTTGAGCTATACGGGATGATTCTTTCGGTAACATGATGTGATTGTTTGGAAGACTAGATAGAACGATTGGCATCTCAGAAACTGTGCTCAAGGATGGGATGATAAACATTCACTCGCACACTAGAATCCTTGAAACCATTAAGCCCTACCAAGCTACAACATGGTCGGATCAGGACCCTAGGGCCTTGACACTAGATCTAGAACCACCTTGGCCCACACTCAACAAGACCACCACCAATGCCCCAGCCTACCTTATGTACCCCATGAACAGAAACTTCATGGAGTACTTGGTCAGGTTGGTTGTCACTTTTACTTGGTGACCTACTCGTCTAAATGAAGATGGAAGAAGAATCGTTCAGCTGGTTAAGGAACATCTGAAGATCGCCATGTCAAGGAGGAAGAACTATACCAACCACTAACGTCAAGAAGTGAACTTCCTCGTCGAAGACCGTGCGTATCTGCAAACCACTCCTCTCTAAGGAACCAAGCATTTCCATGACAAGGAAACCCACACCAAGATTCATCGACCCTCTTCAAGATCACTCCAAGGTTCAACAACCCCCTTTGAGATCACTTCAAGACGAAGAGTAGACGACTACCAGCTAGAGTTACCACCTGAGTTACCCACTGTGCACAGCGTTTTCCACGCAACACACCCCCGAAAGTGTTTCCAACTTCCTAGCTATCCAGATCACTACCAGGGCATCAATCACCGAACCATTGACCCTAGCCCAACCTGACCTAACGCGAGAGACCCCTTAGCAACCTGGATCAAGCAAGAAGGTCATACACGAAGCCACGCCACCGAGTACTTCAAGGTTCATTGGGGCACCACTCGGAAGCAGAAGCAGTATGAGGACGTGAAGACTACCCCAGATCCAAGTTTCCGTATTCCTTTCCGCGCCTAGTCTGGGAATCTCGGGGACGAGATTCTTGTAAGGGGGTAGGTCTGTCACACCCTGATTTTCATGGCACAACACTTAAGATGATAAATCATGATAAAGTGTGGTTTGACAAAAACTTTTGCATTATTTGACTTTTTATTTGAGTTGGTTTTCTCTGTGTGTTTTTCGAGTGCTCTTAAAAGTCAACATAGCTTTACCTTCTATACTTCATCTCCTTGCCCCAAATTTCTGCCCAATGATCATGCCATGTGTATAGTGCAATATAGTATTTTCTTACAAAAATAATTTGGCCAAATAGTATTTTCAAAAATTATTTTTCCAAAAACCCCTGAATTGAGGTTTGCACTGCAAGTACTTAATTAAGGGCAGTAAAATCTTTATAAAATATTTTGACTCCTATTAGATATAGGATACCCAGAAACCACAAAAATATAATTTTAAATGTTATTTTCCTATTTTATTTAAAGGCTTTTTCTTAAGGCCAGAAATGGTCTTTAATAGGTTAAAAATTATTTTATTGTTTCAAAAATATTTGAAAAAAATTAGGGAGACTCAATGGACATATATTTTCCATATATAAGAGTTTCAACACATGGTCATGTTCAAAATATTGGACAAAACCTCCCAAAACTATTTCTGCTCATTTCAAGGATTTGAAATATTTCTACAGGAAATATTCCCCAACAATTCCAACCAAATGCTAGCATGTCACATATGACATGTTTGATGATCTTGCCAAGTCTCATGTCATGGAGAATAGTATAACCCCATGAAACCCTCTCAAAACCACTTCTGTCCTTTTTCAAGTTTGAACAACTTTGCACTGTCAAACATGTCCAAATGCTCTCAAACTTGGTGCACATGCTCAAATGGTGTAATAGTGCATCTAGACCAAATGGCACAAGTTGGAGAGAATGTTATCTTGATCAAACTGCCCCAAAACCCTCTCTGTCCAGAACCAAATTTGAACAAGTTTACATGGCGAACTTTCTCATTTTGATCTCAACCTTTGTGGACATGTTCAGAACCTCAAATGATGACACCACACTAAGTGGTGCCTCAAGGAGAATAGATTTTCTTGACTAAATCTTGGAAAGTCTATTTCCGTTGATTTCTAGGGTTTACAAAAGTTGCACTAGCAACTTCGCCCAAATGAGCTCAAATTTTGTAGAACACCCTATTTCTAAGTTCCATTCAATCCTGTTAAATGTCATGGCAAGTGGGATTAACTTTCTTGTCCAAACCAACAACAAACACCTTCTGCCATTTTACTAAAACCCCTGTTTTGACCACTTCACTCTTCTCCATGGCCTCAACTTTTTACCACAGCCCCTCCTAGTCCCCTTGCACCTCCAGTAGCAATGGCAAATCCATAGCTCAATTATTGGAGGGGTAAAACCCCACTTTCTCTCTCTGGACAGCCCATTTCCCTCTCTCCCTCAACCTCTGTCCTCTCCCTCTTTGGCTGTCCGGGGCATCCAAGGCCCTCTCCCCTTTGTTTACTCCTCCCTAAACAACCTAGACACAAGTGGCCGCGCCCTACAAGCCAAAGGCATGCCCGACATGCAATTGGCGTGCTCCAGAGCGTGCTACAGTGCATACCCGCACTGTAGCCGCCCCCTGCCAAGCACCTCCGGCCACCTTGGGCATCCCCAGCGCGCCCGACGATGCTCCTCGACGTCCGCGTCACGCTACACTGTCGGCCCCCTCCTCTCTCTCCCTCTCCGGCTCTCCTCGCATGCGGACAGGCGCCCGCCCAGCCTTGCCAGTCATTGCCGCGATGGGGACCCGCTCTGCCGCTTTCCCGCTCCCTCTCTTCTCCCCACAGGCGTGGTCGACCCCACGAGCACCCAGACACACTCAAACAGGCCCGTGACCCGTGGCGGCAGCAGCGAAGCTCGCCAGCGCACAAGTCCACTGTGGACCATCGCGCGGCTATATAAGCCCGCCCCGGGCCGCTCCAGTGGCATTCGCCTCCTCCTCACACCCCCAAGAACACGCCCGCACCATGCGAACATCCTCAAGGGGCTTCTGTGCTCGGGATCGACCGGAGCTCCGCCGCCTCGGGTCGCCGTCGATCCAGAGGTACGGGCCCTCTCCGCCCCCACTCTCGCTCGATCTGGAGCCGCAGGAGCCCACTGATCATTTCCCCTCCCTCTTCCGCATCGGTTGCGGGCGAATGGGCGATCTGTCCACCTCCGGCTCTTCTGCCGGCTTCTTCGTCGGCCGTGAACTGCACTCGGCGACCGCCTCCACCTCCACCCGAGCAGCGACTCCGCCTGAGCAAGCCGGTGCCCTCGGATCGCCTCGCCCGTCGACCACAGAACGCCCGGTGAGCTGGCCCCCCCTCTCGCCCGAGGTTGAAGGCAGCGGCCGTGGGGCCCGTCGGTCGACCTCACATCTTGACGGGTGGCCCCCACCGTCAGTTTAAAACGCATGCGTCTTGTATGAACCGTTCGCTCTGCGATGGTGAAAGGCGTATTTTGCCTTTACGCCTTCGACGTGGCAGCCTCGCGCAGGCTGAATCCCCTCTAGGCCTCCTGCACTGTGGCCTTTCTGGCCAAGTGGCACAGTGCCACTTTTCCTTTTCCTTTTTCTGCCTGTTTTATAAAAATTCCACAGGATAAAATATTTATCCAAATGGAATAATTCCAACTCCTAAAATCTTAGAAAAATCCCACCTATTTAATGGTGTAACTTTCATAAATATCCATCAAACTTTTCTGCACTGTTCGAATTTAAATTCAAATTTGAGCATTTATATTCCCCTCTGAAAATCCATTTCTCGTATCATACAACTCCAAGTCCATTATTAGTAATTTTCCCCTTCTTAGAGTTCCCCTTAGTATTTATGAAAAATAAGTTGACATTTTTTGAGCACTTTGGTTTTTCTGTTTTACTATTGCCTTATTTTCTCGTTATTTTCTTGCGACGATTAGATCTCGTATTAGACGAAGTTGCTGAAGAAGAAGAAGAAGAAGAACAAGAAGGAGAAGAACTTGAAGACTTTGAAGACCAAGGCAAGCGGCCCTTTGACCATGTCTATGAAACCTTTTTATGCATGTCATATAGCACTTTTATTGCTTGCATCGGAGACATGATACTGTGATGACCACATGGGGTGGTTGGCCACTGTTACTTCCTCGTTGATACTTGCATTGTGCATGACCCTACCTTCTTATGAGGGTTATGCCGGTGGGGGTAGATAGGATGCTAAGTAGTGCTACACAAAAAGGGACGGGGATATGCATGGTAATGGAGATAAGGCATTTTCAAAAGACTTTTCAAAAACCCCATCGGGTGCCACTTATGCCCGGGGGAGATGATGAGTTGAGTAGCCACTTTATGACGAAGTGGTGTACCGAGGCAAGTGTGTGTGTTGTTTTCAAAATGGATTGGTTTAAGTTGCGACCATTATTCCAACCTTACATGCGCAACCACTCTACCCTTGTATGGGAAAGGGCATTATTGATTACCTAGGCCGATACTAGCTTGGAGCCCGCATTACTAGTGATGGGGGAGAGTTGGTGCTCTCTCTCGGGACGGGGTCGTACCAGGTAGGGCGGCCATGACTGTTTTCACAGGGCACCGGATACACCGTTGCGTCTCCTCTTGGATGTTACGATCTCTTGTGAGTCTCGTATGATGTACATCATGAGGATACGGAACAACGAATGGACTCTTTGTTAGTGTCGTCTAGGGAAAGATAGTGATCGGTGCTTACCCGGGTACTTGAGGTACCATGGTCGTGCATGTGTGAAGTTGCCCAGATCTTGTGGGTAAAGTGTGCAACCTCTGCAGAGTGTAAAACTATTCGAATAGCCGTGTCCATGGTCAAGGACAGTTGGGTAATCGCTCTTGGGCTACGTCCACATGTTTAGAAACCAGTGTGTGTGTTTGGATGAGTGGGAAGAACTACTTGGGTCAAGTTAAAGGACTTGACATGATTGAGTTGGGTTGATGCCCACTCTATTTATGTTGATATCTGTAACCTGTCCTCATGGTTACTTGAATTCTCCTGATGCATGTCTTACAAGTTGTTGAACATGTCATTGCACTCAAAACTAGCTTTACGCAAAATTTACCTATACCATGCATTGTTGTATCTTGAACCAAAACATGGGTTGCTTTGCGAGTACATTCAAAGTACTCATTGGATTGCCACTGGTTATTTAAGTGGTCAGGCATGGAAGAATAGGAGTTCGAAGAAGAGTTCTTTGGAGACGAACATGCGAACTAGGACGTTTTCCAGTCAGAATGCCTGTAGGGTTAAGGCAGATGGCATGGGTTCTACTTATCAACGAAGATTTCCACTGCTTAAGTTTATTTGGTATTCAACCCTTGTGGCTTTATCTATGTAAGACTTGACCATAATGGTCATAATTTGTGTCAGACGATATGTATGGATGTAAGACTCTTGTTATTCAGCTTCTGTGTGTTCAGTGAGCATTGATCTCTGGGATCACTGTACACGTGCATTCGGTGATCACGACTTATGAGTCGGGGTCCCTATAGAGCTGGTATCAGAGCCAGGTTGACTGTAGGAAGCCTTGGTTAGCATGGGCGTTAGTTAGGATAAAACCCGTTTTGCAAAACCCTCTATACTCCTCTTCTTTTCTAAGCTTACCAAACCCGAGGGATAATTTCCATATTGACCTCCCCTATTCAACTTTTGTAGATGGCTGTCGCCCCTGGAGACTCCTTATGAAAGGATTTCCATCACTCCTAAAAGACTGCCTCCAACAATGCCACTATCCCTTGCTGCCCATATACACCCTGCATGAACTGGAAAATGATGTGCTCGAGAAGGAGTTCTACGCCAAGGTTTTTGTGCCTGCCAAGACCTCACCCCAGGGGTGGTTCTTCATTGGACCACCCATGCCAACACAAGACCTTGACATTCAGCAAGTGGCATATGAAGCGATCCTCCGTCTTCGAGGCCTCCTTCCAGAAATGAAAGAAGAACACGCCACCCGCTACCTACCTGGAAAGAACGGATTTGGAGCCCCAGCTCAAGTGATGATTTCCCCAGAAGATGAGGATCCAACCTCAAGTACCATATCCGCTTCATCAACGCAGGAGACTACCTTCTACGTCACCTTACAGAAGCATTCCTTAAGGCTCGCCAAGACCTCCCTTCAGTTCTGCACCTCCACTGCCTCGAGAAGAAGAAGGTGGCTGAGTGAGGACAGCAAATCACTGCCTTACAAGACCACATTGCCAATCAGGAGCAACAAATCGAAGAACTTCGGAAAACCCGCAACCAAACCCCACGCAGGAGGCATAGGAATGAATTTCCATATCCACCTCGTAGAAGATTGTTGTCAGGCAATCGACGACATAACCCAAGACTGGATAACAACCTTTTTGCTTCCGTCACTTGTCACGGGTGTGGTGAACTTGGGCACATTAAAAGGATGTGTCCCAACAAGCAGCCGACTGTCGCATACCCTTTGGCACCACAAGGGGAACCCAGAAACTGAAGACTGAGCGCCCTTCTCTCCGAGCAAGCACGACTACCGAGTCCGAGGACCCCTAGGGTAGGATGAGTCGTGTACCCCCATATGCGTAATCGAGTCCGTGAGATGGTTCGAATGGAACCACGTTTTGTGTTGCTTGTTTGTGTTTTGATATAAGTCGCACATTTGCCCTAGGCAGCATGTACGCGACTATATCACCTATCTTATCTTAATGAATGTGTGTGGCCTTAACGACACTTGTTTGCTTGAACTTGCACTATAGAATCCCCTTTAGGTATTCCCCTCCTCTATGCTACTTTTCCTTATCATCTCTCTCCTAAACTGAAGGCTAGCAAGACAATATACGCCAAGGATTCTACCTCGGCGACCAACTAGCACTGAAGACTTTTGCTACGGCCTCCTAGACCAAGTGCAGCCCCTTAGATTTATGTTTGCCCCTCAAGATTAGAGATCCATTCCTAGACCCTTCGAGACTTCATAAGATACCCTAGCTCGAATCCTTAAACCATGTGCTTAACCCACATAATTGCAAGAGAACCTGTTAAACCTACAAAATGATGTGCTCAGTTAGAGCCCAACGCCTCGCTCGGGTTTAGTTAGAGCGAATGCCTCGCACACACGCGCGTACGTGTACGAGAGAAACGCGCATCGCTCGGCCCCCGGCCTCCCACCGTAACCGGGAACTCCCTGAAATTTTCCTCGCCCTCGCTTCTACCACGGTTTTTTTCGTCATGGACGGACCAAAGAATGTCATGCAGCTGTGTCTCCGACCCGCCCAGGATGAAAAGCCCATTTTATGTCATGATTTTTTGTCATAGAAGTAGGATCCCACCACATCTATGATGATACCGGGTTTTGTCACAATTATCGTCATAGAAGTGTCATATGTATGACAGAAAAAAAATTGTTCGGCCCAAAATGTCACGGATGTGTCTTTTTTGTAGTGTTAGGATTTGTCACTCCAATTGTCGAAGAGGTGTCTCTAGGCCCACTCGGTAATACACATCACTATAAGCCTTGCAAGCATTGTAACTAATGAGTTAGTTGCGGGATGATGTATTACGGAACGAGTAAAGAGACTTGCCGGTAACGAGATTGAACTAGTTAATGATATACCGACGATCGAATCTCGGGCAAGTAACATACCGATGACAAAGAGAACAACGTGTGTTGTTATGCGGTTTGACCAATAAAGATCTTCGTAGAATATGTGGGAGCCAATATGAGCATCTGGGTTCCGCTATTGGTTATTGACCGGAGACGTGTCTCGGTCATGTCTACATAGTTCTCGAACTCGTAGGGTCCGCACGATTAAAGTTTAGTGACGATCGGTATTATGAGTTTTGTGTTTTGATGTACTGAAGGTAGTTTGGAGTCCCGTATGAGATCGGGGACATGACGGGGAGTCTCGAAAAGGTCGAGACGTAAAGATCGATATATTGGACGACTATATTCAGACATCGGAAAGGTTCCGAGTGATTCGGGTATTTTTCGGAATACCGGAGAGTTACGGGAATTCGCGGGGGAATATATGGGCCTTATTGGGCTTTAGGGGAAAGAGAGAGAGGAGGTTGCGCCCCCCTCCCCAAGGCTTAGTCCGAATTGGACTAGGGGGAGGGGCGGTGCCCCCTCCTTCTTCTCCTCTCTTTCCCCTTTCCTTATCTCCTACTCCTACTACTTGGAAGGGCTCCTACTTCTACTAGGAAAGGGGGAATCCTACTCCCACTGGGAGTAGGACTTCCCTAGGGCGCGCCATAGAGAGGGTCGGCCCCTCCCCTCCTCCATTCCTTTATATACGTGGCCAGGGGCACCCCATAGACACACAAGTTGATCATTGATCTCTCTTAGCCGTGTGTGGTGCCCCCCTCCACCATAATCCACCTCGGTCATATCGTAGCGGTGCTTAGGCGAAGCCCTGCGTCGGTAGCATCATCATCATCGTCATCACGCCGTCGTGCTGACGGAACTCTCCCTCAAAGCTCTGCTGGATCGGAGTTCGTGGGACGTCATCGAGCTGAGCGTGTGCTGAACTCGGAGGTGCCGTGCGTTCGGTACTTGGATGGGTCGGATCATGAAGACGTACAACTACATCAACCGTGTTGTCATAATGCTTCCGCTTTCGGTCTATGAGGGTATGTGGACACACTCTCCCCTCTTGTTGCTATGCATCACCATGATCTTGCATGTGCGTAGGAATTTTTTTGAAATTACTACGTTACCCAACAGTGGCATCCGAGCCAGGTTTTATGCGTAGATGTTATATGCACGAGTAGAACACAAGTGAGTTGTGGGTGATACAAGTTATACTGCTTACCAGCATGTCATACTTTGGTCCGGCGGTATTGTTGGATGAAGCGGCCCGGACCGACATTACGCGTACGCTTACGCGAGACTGGTTCTACCGACATGCTTTGCACATAGGTGGCTGGCGGGTGTCAGTTTCTCCAACTTTAGTTGAACCGAGTGTGGCTACGCCCGGTCCTTGAGAAGGTTAAAACAACACTCACTTGACGAACTATCGTTGTGGTTTGGATGCGTAGGTAAGAACGTTTCTTGCTCAGCCCGTAGCAGCACCGTAAAACTTGCAACAACAAAGTAGAGGACGTCAAACTTGTTTTTGCAGGGCATGTTGTGATGTGATATGGTCAAGACGTGATGAGATATAAGTTTTTGTATGAGATGATCATGTTTTGTTGAAGTTATCGGCAATGGCGTAAGCCTTATGGTTGTCTCTTTATTGTATAAGATGCAAGCGCCAAATAATTTCTTTACTTTATCGCTATGCGATAGCAATAGTTGCAAGAGCAAAAGTTGGCGAGACGACCATGTGACGACACATTGATATAGATCGAGATGATGGAGATCATGGTGTCATGCGGGTGATGATGGAGATCATGACGATGCTTTGGAGATGGAGATCAAAGGCACAAGATGATGGTGGCCATATCATGTCACATATTTTGATTGCATGTGATGTTTATCTTTTATACATCTTATTTTGCTTATTTCAGCGATAGCTTTATAAGATGATCTCTCACTAAATTTCAAAGGTATAAGTGTTCTCCCTAAGTATGCACCGTTGCAAAAGTTCTTCGTGCTGAGACACCACGTGATGATCGGGTGTGATAAGCTCTACATTCAAATACAACGGGTGCAAGACAGTTTTGCACACGCGGAATACTCAGGCTAAACTTGACGAGCCTAGCATATGTAGATATGGCCTCGGAACCTTTGGAGACCCGAAGGTCGAGCGTGAATCATATAGTAGATATGATCAACATAGTGATGTTCACCATTGAAAACTACTCCATCTCACGTGATGATCGGACATGGTTTAGTTGATTTGGATCACGTGATCATTTAGATGACTAGAGGGATGTCTATCTAAGTGGGAGTTCTTAAGTAATATGATTAACTGAACTTTAATTTATCATGAACTTAGTCCTGGTAGTATTAGCGTATCTATGTCGTAGATCAATAGCTCGCATTTTGCTCCCTGTTTTATTTTTGATATGTTCCTAGAGAAAACTAAGTTGAAAGATGTTAGTAGCAATGATGCGGATTGGATCCGTGATTTGAGGATTATCCTCATTGCTGCATAGAAGAATTATGTCCTTGATGCACCACTACATGACAGACCGGTTGCAGGAGCATATGCAGACGTTATGAACGTTTGGCAAGCTCGATATGATAACTACTTGATAGTTTAGTGCACCAAGCTTTATGGCTTAGAATCGGGGACTTCAAAGACGTTTTGAACGCCACGGAGCATATGAGATGTTCCAAGATTTGAAATTAGTATTTCAGACTCATGCCCATGTCGAAAGGTATGAGACCTTTGACAAGTTCTTTGCCTACAAGATGGAGGAGAATTGCTCAGCTAGTGAGCATGTGCTTAGAATGTCTGAGTACTATAATCACTTGAATCAAGTGGGAGTTAATCTTCCAGATAAGATAGTGATTGACAGAGTTCTTTAGTCACTATCACCAAGTTACTAGAACTTCATGATTAACTATAATATGCAAGGTATAATGGAAACGAATCCCAGGCTCTTTGTGATGCTGAAATTGACGAAGGTAGAAATCAAGAAAATCATCAAGTGTTGATGGTTGACAAGACCACTAGTTTCAAGAAAAGGGCAAAGAGAAGAAGGGGAACTTCAAGACGAACGGCAAGCAAGTTGTTGCTCAAGTGAACAAACCCAAGTCTGGACCTAAGCCTGAGATTGAGTGCTTCTAATGCAAAGGGACTGGTGCTTCTAATGCCAAGTCTGGACCGAAGCGGAACTGCCCCAAGTATTTGGCGGATAAGAAGGATGGGAAAGTGAACAAAGGTATATTTGATATACATGTTATTGATGTGTACTTTACTAGTGTTTATAGCAACCCCTCAGTATTTGATACTAGTTCAGTTGCTAAGATTAGTAACTTCAAGCAGGAGTTGCAGAATGAACAGAGACTAGTTAAGGGTGAAGTGACGATGTGTGTTGGAAATGGTTCCAAGATTGATATGATCATCATCGCACACTCCCTATACTTTTGGGTTTAGTGTTGAACCTAAATAAGAGTTATTTGGTGTTTGCGTTGAGCATGAATATGATTTGATCATGTTTATTGCAATACGGTTATTCATTTAAGTTAGAGAACAATTGTTGTTCTGTTTACATGAATAAAACCTTCTATGGTCATATACTCCAACGAAAATGGTTTGTTGGATCTCGATTGTAGTAATACACATATTCATAATATTGAAGCCAAAAGATGCAAAGTTAATAATGATAGTGCAACTTATTTGTGGCACTGCCGTTTAGGCCATATCGCTGTAAAGCACATGAAGAAACTCCATGCCGATGGGATTTTGGAATCACTTGATTATGAATCACTTGATGCTTGCGAACCATGCCTTATGGGAAAGATGACTAAAACTCCGTTCTCCGAAACAATGGAGCAAGCAACTTACTTATTGGAAATAATACATATTGATGTATGCGATCCGATGAGTGTTGAGGCTCGCGGTGGGTATCATTATTTTCTGACCTTCATAGATGATTTGAGCAGATATGAGTATATCTACTTGATGAAACATAAGTCTGAAACATTTGAAAAGTTCATATAATTTCAGAGTGAAGCGGAAAATCATCATAACAAGAAAATAAAGTTTCTACGATCTGATCGGGGAGGAGAATATTTGAGTTACGAGTTTGGTCTTCATTTGAAACAATGCGGAATAGTTTCACAATTGACGCCACCTAGAACACCACAGCGTAATGGTGTGTCTGAACATCGTAACCGTACTTTATTAGATATGGTGCAATCTATGATGTCTCTTACCGATTTACCACTGGGGTTATGCATTAGAGACAGCTACATTCACATTAAATAGGGCATCGTCTAAATCCGTTGAGATGACACCTTATGAACTATGGTTTGGCAAGAAACCTAAGCTGTCGTTTCTTAAAGTTTGGGGTTGCGATGCTTATGTGAAAAAGTTTCATCCTGATAAGCTCAAACCCAAATTGGAGAAGTGCGTCTTCATAGGATACCCAAAAGTTACTATTGGGTACACCTTCTATCACAGATCCGAAGGCAAGATATTCGTTCCTAAGAATGGATCCTTTCTAGAGGAGTTTCTCTCGAAAGAAGTGAGTGGGAGGAAAGTAGAACTTGATGAGGTAACTGTACCTGCTCCCTTATTGGAAAGTAGTTCATCACAGAAATTTGTTCCTGTGACTCCTACACCAATTAGTGAGGAAGCTAATGATGATGATCATGTAACTTCAGATCAAGTTACTACCGAACCTCGTAGGTAAACCAGAGTGAGATCCGCACCAGAGTGGTACGGTAATCCTGTTCTGGAGGTCATGTTACTTGACCATGACGAACCTACGAACTATGAGGAAGCGATGATGAGCCCAGATTCCGCGAAATGGCTTAAGGCCATGAAATCTGAGATGGGATCCATGTATGAGAACAAAGTGTGGACTTTGGTTGACTTGCCCGATGATCGACAAGCCATAGAAAATAACTTCAAGAGGAAGACGGACGCTGATAGTAGTGTTACTATCTACAAAGCTAGAATTGTCGCAAAAAGGTTTTTGACAAGTTCAAGGTGTTGACTACGATGAGAGTTTCTCACTCGTATCTATGCTTAAGTCTGTCCGAATCATTTTAGCAATTGCCGCATTTTATGAAATCTGGCAAATGGATAAACAAAACTGCATTCCTTAATGGATTTATTAAAGAAGAGTTGTATATGATGCAACAAGAAGGTTTTGTCAATCCTAAAGGTGCTAACAAAATATGCAAGCTCAATGATCCATCTATGGACTGGTGCAAGCATCTCAGAGTTGGAATATACGCTTTGATAAATTGATCAAAGCATATAGTTTCTATACAAACTTGCGGTGAAGCTCAGTATTTACAAGAAAGTGAGTGGGAGCACTACAACATTTCTGATAAGTATATGTGAATGACATATTGTTGATCGAAAATAATGTAGAATTATTCTACAAAGCATAAAGGAGTGTTTGAAAGGAGTTTTTCAAAGAAAGACCTCGGTAAAGCTGCTTACATATTGAGCATCACGATCTATAGAGATGGATCAAGACGCTTGATAAGTTTTTTCAATGAGTACATACCTTGACAAGATTTTGAAGTAGTTCAAAATGGAACAGTCAAAGAAAGAGTCCTTTCCTGTGTTACAAGGTGTGAGATTGAGTAAGACTCAAAGCCCGACCACGGCAGAAGATAGAAAGAGAATAAAAGTCATTCCCTATGCCTCAGCCATAGGTTCGATAAAGTATGACATGCTGTGTACCAGAACTACTGTATACCCTACACTGAGTTTGGCATGGGAGTACAATAGTGATCTAGGAGTAGATCACTGAACAACGGTCAAAATTATCCTTAGTGGAATAAGGATACGTTTCTCGATTATGGAGGTGACAAAAGGTTTGTCGTAAAGAGTTACATCGATGCAAGCTTTGACACCGATCTGGATGACTCTAAGTCTCGATCTAGATACATATTGAAAGTGGGAGCAATTATCTAGAGTAGCTCCATGCAGAGCATTGTTGACATACAAATTTGCAAAATACATACGGATCTGAATATGGCAGACCCGTTGACTAAACTTCTCTCACAAGAAAAACATGATCACACCTTTGGGTGTTGATCACATAGCGATGTGAACTAGATTATTGACTCTAGTCAACCCTTTGGGTGTTGGTCACATGACGATGTGAACTATCGGTGTTAATCACATGGTGATGTGAACTATTGATGTTAAATCACATGGTGATGTGCTCTAGATTATTGACTCTAGTGCAAGTGGGAGACTGAAAGAAATATGCCCTAGAGGCAATAATAAAGTTATTATTTATTTCCTTATATCATGATAAATGTTTATTATTCATGCTAGAATTGTATTAACTGGAAACATGATACATGTGTGAATACATAGACAAAGCAGTGTCACTAGTATGCCTCTACTTGACTAGCTCGTTGATCAAAGATGGTTATGTTTCCTAGCCATAGACATGAGTTGTCATTTGATTACCGGGATCACATCATTAGGAGAATGATGTGATTGAATTGACCCATCCCGTTAGCTTAGCACTTGATCGTTTAGTATGTTGCTATTAATTTCTTCAGGACTTATACATGTTCCTATGACTATGAGATTATGCAACCCCGTTTACCGGAGGAACACTTTGTGTGCTACCAAACGTCACAACATAATTGGGTGATTATAAAGGTGCTCTACAGGTGTCTCCGAAGGTACTTGTTGAGTTGGCGTATTTCGAGATTAGGATTTGTCACTCCGATTGTCGGAGAGGTATCTCTGGGCCCACTCGGTAATACACATCACTATAAGCCTTGCAAGCATTGTAACTAATGAGTTAGTTGCGGGATTATGTATTACGGAACGAGTAAAGAGACTTCCTGGTAACGAGATTGAACTAGGTATTGAGATACCGACGATCGACTCTCGGGAAAGTAACATACCGATGACAAAGGGAAAAACGTATGTTGTTATGCGGTTTGACCAATAAAGATCTTCATAGAATATGCGGGAGCCAATATGAGTATCCAGGTTCCGCTATTGGTTATTGACCAGAGACTTGTCTCGGTCATGTCTACATAGTTCTCGAACCCGTAGGGTCCGCACGCTTAAAGTTCGGTGACGATCGGTATTATGAGTTTTGTGTTTTGATGTACCAAAGGTAGTTCGGAGTCCCGGATGAGATCAGGGACATGACAAAGCGTCTCGAAATGGTCGAGATATAAAGATCGATATATTGGACGACTATATTCGGACATCAGAAAGGTTCCGAGTGATTCGGGTATTTTTTGGAGTACCGGAGAGTTACGGGAATTCGAGGGGGAGTATATGGGCCTTATTGGGCTTTAGGGGAAAGAGAGATAGGAGGCTGCGCCCCCCCAAGGCTTCGTCCGAATTGGAATAGGGGGAGGGGCGGCGCCCCCTCCTTCCTTCTCTTCTCTTTTCCCTTTCCTTATCTCCTACTCCTACTACTTGGAAGGGCTCCTAGTTCTACTAGGAAAGGGGGAATCCTACTCCCGGTGGGAGTAGGACTCCCCTAGGGCGCTCCATAGAGAGGGCCGGCCCCTCCCCTCGTCCACTCCTTTATATACGTGGCCAGGGGGACCCCATAGACACACAAGTTGATCTGTTGATCTCTCCCAGCCGTGTGCGGGGCCCCCCTCCACCATATTCCACCTCGGTCATATCGTAGTGGTGCTTAGGCGAAGCCCTGCGTCGGTAGCAACATCATCATCTTCATCACACCGTCGTGCTTACGGAACTCTCCTGTGAAGCTCTGCTGGATCGGAGTTCGCGGGACGTCATCGAGCTGAACGTGTGCTGAACTCGGAGGTGCCGTATGTTCGGTACTTGGATCGGTCGGATCGTGAAGACGTACAACTACATCAACCGCGTTGTCATAATGCTTCTGCTTTCGGTCTACGAGGGTACGTGGACACACTCTCCCCTCTCGTTGCTATGCATCACCATGATCCTGTGTGTGCGTAGGAATTTATTTGAAATTACTACGTTCCCCAACACTACCTCGGGGTCCGATAGCGGCGGTGGGGGACGTGAGTCACCGAGATTACAGATCGAGAGACTCACACCCGCCAGTGGCTCGGTAGCTTCCAGACGGCCGAGCTTGCAGCCATGGAGTACGACCACTGGCAGGTTCGCTACCACGGCGCGGCGGCTAGGCTCAATTTCCCTTTTGTCACACATCCGATCCACCTCGTTCCGCCGGAGCCAGGGGTGGTGAGCTCGGCTATGGCACGGGAGGACCGCGAGGCGTGGGAGCACCTCGAGGCCAAGGCTGCCGACGCGGCCTACATGCAAGAGCTCCACCAGCAGCACCCGAAGCTCGTGGAGGCGGAGCGGGCGATCTTTGGCCGCGCGGAGGGCGGCGAGGTTATCATGCTCTCCTCCGATGACGAGGTCGAAGGCGGCGAGGACGGCGGCATGGAGGGCGGCGAGGTTATCACGCTCTCCTCTGATGACGAGGTCGAAGGCGGCGGCGACGGCAGGCGTCGAGGTGGGCCCCGAGGACGAGGAGATCGACGTCGACGAGTGGAGGAGTGCCTTCCCCAATGACCCCCGCGACGGTACTGGCCCGGACCCGGCTCGCGGCACACCGTACATGACGAGGAAGGATTGGCCCGACCTCTACTTCAACCGAAAGTAGTTTAGCTTAGTTTAAATTTATGTTTTATGTTCGGTTATGCAAAACTATCTATGTTTATGTTTGAATGCATGCTACTTTCGGTTGAAACTGCTTTGAACTTGATCAAATTGAAGTTTACAACCTTAAGTTTAGGGGATCGACTAGAAAAGGCCAAAAATTGTTGGAGTATATATATATCCACTAGGGGTTTTAGTCCTTTAACTTTTTAAGTATCGCCTAGAGATGTCCTTATGACTTGTTTATTTCCGTTCTTCACAATGTGATGCTCTATATGTGCAACTATTTGCCGTGCAGTTCAATTTCATCAATAACAGTTTCAACAATACCACTATGAATTACGATATTTGGTTGCTGTTAAGGATATTGCAGTTAACATGCCTTTTCATTTTTCAATTGTTGTTTAGCAACATGAATTGTATTGAATGACTAAATATGCAATCCCAGTCTACATATCAACAAGGAAGAGTGTTACCTTAATGTTCTAATGATGTCTAGATATACATGTAATAAAATCTTAGATAATGGGATGGATGGAGTGTTGTACTACAACATTTTTCAATTGTTGTTTAGCTTCTAATATTATCTTGGTGCTTTTAGGCACATACATCATTGCCAAAGATCAACACTTCGACCCTTTCTGCGTATGGGGCAATGAGATATTCATGAACCAGCATCAAGTGAGGAAACTGATAAAGATTGTTATTAAAATGGGTCAAAAGATGTCAATCGAACTATTCGTTTACACTTTATGCAAGACAATAGTGAACTGCAGGATGGTAAGTAAGAACCCTGTAGCCTTCTTTTTACTACTCGTAATGAGTTGTGTTAGATGACAATATCTGAATCTTTTTTCTTTTTATATGGATCCTGAAGCAGTTTACTCAAGATTACCTCTCAAACTACATGATTGACGGCCGGCCATCACAAGGGGTTCGACTAGAGTCCTGCATGCCTTCTGCATCCAGGAGAGCACAATAGGGCCATTCCGCTTCACCTTGTTCAGCAACTGGAATGTTTGTCGCCTCTTTCTTTACCATCTGTAATTGTACAAGTATAGAACCCTGGTAGATCATTCTTTATTTGGTGCTTATGTAATTCTTAAACATACGTACTTGTGAATCGAATAATGCATTGGTTGTTTTAACCTGATGGACATGAATAAAGCTATAGCCTACTTTCAAGTTTAAATTAGGTACAATTTTAAATAGCAGCAATTAAATTAGGGCGAAATTAGGTTGTGCAGGTCATTACGGCACACACGGTTGGCAAAACACAATCATCCTTGCTGTACACACCTTTTGGGAGAGACACACATTAATCGGAATTTATTAGAATACTCTTTATGCTTCACTTATATCTTTTGAGCTAAACAATTTTGCTCTAGTGCTTCACTTATATCTTTTAGAGCACGGTGGTGGTTCTATTTTATAGAAATTATTGATCTCTCATGCTTCACTTATATTATTTTGAGAGTCCTTTAGAACAACATGGTAATTTGCTTTGGTTATAAAATTAGTCCTAATATGACAGGCATCCAAGTTGGATATAATAAAAACTTTCATATAAGTGCGTTGAATACTAAGAGAAGTTTGATACTTGATGATTGTTTTGAGATATGGAGATGTGATATTAAAGTTGTGCTAGTTGAGTAGTTGTGAATTTGAGAAATACTTGTGTTGAAGTTTGCAAGTCCCGTAGTATGCACGTATGGTAACCTTGTGTAACAAATTTGAAACATGAGGTGTTCTTTGAGTGTCATTTGTGTGGAGGTCGGGATCGCGTGATGGTCAATTCCTACCAACCCCTCCCCTAGGAGCATGCGTGTAGTGCTTGGTTTTGATGACTTGTAGATTTTTGCAATAAGTATGTGAGTTCTTTATGACTAATGTTGAGTCCATGGATTATACGCACTCTTACCCTTCCATCATTGCTAGCCTCTTGATGCACTGCATTGCCCTTTCTCACCTTGAGAGTTGGTGCAAACTTAGCGGTGCATCCAAACCCCGTGATACGATGCGCTCTATCACACATAAACCTCCTTATATCTTCCTCAAAACATCCACCATACCTACCTATTATGGCATTTCCATAGCCATTCCGAGATATATTGCCATGCAACTTTCGACCATTCAATTTATTATGACACGATTCATCATTGTCATATTGCCTTGCATGATCATGTAGTTGAAATCGTATTTGTGGCAAAGCCACCTTTATAATTCTTTCATACATGTCACTCGTGATTCATTGCTCATCCGGTACACCGCCGACGGCATTCATATAGAGTCATATTTTGTTCTAGTATCGATTTGTAATCATTGAGTTGTAAGTAAATAGAAGTGTGATGATCATCATTCATAGAGCATTGTCCCAAAGAGAGAGAGAGAGAGAGAGAGAGAGAGAGAGAGAGAGAAAGGTCAAATAAAAAAAGGAAGGCCCAAAAAAAGGAGAAATAAATAAAAATGGGCAATGCTACTATCCTTTTTTTCCACACTTGTGCTTCGAAGTAGCACCACGATCTTTATGATAGAGAGTCTCTTGTTTTATCACTTTCATATACTAGTGGGAATTACTCATTATAGAACTTGGCTTGTATATTCCAACAATGGGCTTCCTCGAATGCACTAGGTCTTCGTGAGCAAGCAAGTTGATTGCACACCCACTTAGTTTCTTTTGTTGAGCTTTCATACATTTATAGCTCTAGTGCATCAATTGCATGGCAATCCCTACTCCTTGCATTGACATCAATTGATGGGCAGCTCCCTAGCCCGTTGATTAGCCGCGTCAATGTGAGACTTTCTCCTTTTTGTCTTCTCCACATAACCCCCATCATCATATTCTATTCCACCCATGGTGCTATGTCCGTGGCTCACGCTCATGTATTGCGTGAAAGTTGAAAAAGTTTGAAAATTCTAAAGTATGAAACAATTGCTTGGCTAAAACCGGGGTTGTGCATGATTTGAATATTTTTTGTGACAAAGATGGAGCATGACCAAACTATATGATTTTGTAGGGATGAACTTTATTTGGCCATGTTATTTTGAGAGTACATAATTGCTTAGTTAGTATGCTTGAAGTATTATTATTTTTATGTAAATATTAAACTTTTGTCCTGAATCTTTCGGATCTGAACATTCATGCCACAATAAAGAAGATTACATTGAGAAATATGTTAGGAAGCATTACACATCAAAAATTCTGTTTTTATCATTTACCTACTCGAGGACGAGCAGTTATTAAGCTTGGGGATGCTTGATACGTCTCCAATGTATCTATAATTTTTTATTGCTCGATGTTATTATATATTCTGTTTTGGATGTTTAATGGGTTTTATTATACACTTTTATATTATTTTTGGGACTAACCTATTAACCCAAGGCCCAGTGCAAATTGCTGGTTTTTTTGCCTATTTCAGTGTTCCGTGGAAAAGGAATATCGAACGGAGTCCAAACGGAATGAAACCTTCGGGAGCGTGATTTTCGGAACAAACGTGATCCAGAGGACTTGGAGTGTACGTCAAGAAACGGACGAGGAGACCACGAGGCAGGGAGGCGCCCCTGCCCCCTGGGCGCGTCCCCCACCCTCGTGGGCCCCTCGTGCCTCCACCGACCTACTTCTTCCTCCTATATATACCTACGTACCCCGAAACCATCGAGGAGCACCACAAAACCCTATTTCCACCGCCACAACCTTCTGTACCCGTGAGATCCCATCTTGGGGCCATTTCCAGCGCTCCGCCGGAAGGGGCATCGATCATGGAGGGCTTCTACATCAACACCATAGCCTCTCTGATGATGTGTGAGTAGTTTACCATAGTCCTTCGGGTCCATAGTTATTAGCTAGATGGATTCTTCTCTCTCTTTGGATCTCAATACAAAGTTCTCCTAGATTCTTTTGGAGATCTATTCGATGTAACTCTTTTTGCGGTGTGTTTGTCTAGATCCGATGAATTGTGGGTTTATGATCAAAATTATATATGAACAATATTTGAATCTTCTCTGAATTCTTTTATGTATGATTGGTTATTTTTGCAAGTCTCTTCGAATTATCAGTTTGGTTTGGCCTACTAGACTGATCTTTCTTGCAATGGGAGAAGTGCTTAGCTTTGGGTTCAATCTTGCGTTGCTCGATCCCGATGTGTGAAGGGAAAGCGACACGTATTGTATTGTTGCCATCGAGGATAAAAAGATGGGTTTTATATCGTATTGCTTGAGTTTATCCGTCTACATCATGTCATCTTGCCTAATGCGTTACTCTGTTCTTATGAACTTAATACTCTAGATGCATCTTTGGATAGCGGTCGATGTGTGGAGTAATAGTAGTAGATGCAGCAGAGTCGGTCTACTTGTCGCGGACGTGATGCCTATATACATGATCATGCCTAGATATTCTCATAACTATGCACTATTCTATCAGTTGCTCGACAGTAATTTGTTCACCCACCGTAATACTTATGCTATCCTGAGAGAAGCCACTAGTGAAACCTATGGCCCCCGGGTCTATTCTCCATCATATAAGTTTACAACTATTTTACTTTTCGTTCTTTACTTTCAATCTTTATCATAAAAATACCAAAAATATTATCTTATCATCTCTATCAGATCTCACTTTTGCAAGTGGCCGTGAAGGGATTGACAACCCCTTTATCGCATTGGTAGCAAGGTTCTTATTTGTTTGTGTAGGTACGAGGTACTTGAGTGTGGCCTCCTACTGGATTGATACCTTGGTTCTAAAAAAACTGAGGGAAATACTTATGCTACTTTGCTGCATCACCCTTTCCTCTTCAAGGCAAAACCAACGCATGCTCAAGAGGTAGCAGCTAACATAAATATGGCATGACACCATACATGCAAATGACATAGTAAATTAATAACATGAGTTTAATTATGATCTTCTCTGGCCAGCAATGCTGCACAGGATAATATGTAAATGCACGACAGGAGAAAAGCCATATGCTTTCATACTCACCAAATTTCTTACACGACATGGATACACTCGGATACAGCTCCAAATATACCCAGAGTTAACATGGTGAAGCTAAATGACCTGTTACCAGATCCAAGTATTGCCATAATATATTATTCCTTTACAACCCCCCGTCACTTCAAGCCAAAAATATGTGTTCCAAATGCCCTAACTTATCGTAGGAAACAGGCAGTTGCTACCAAAGATTCAAGTTAGGCGGTCCACACTATCGAAAGGACTTTAACTGAATTTCTTGCAGAAAATGGAAGTTGTATCACTTGAAAAAGCTATAGATTTACAGGGTTGAGCATCACAGATCAGCTGATGTAACTTAACTTATGTAAGATCATGTTTTGCCAGAATCAAATGTTATTTGTACAACTGTTTACATGATTTCCAACTGAAGTTAACATTAATATAACATGATGCCAAACATGAAAATGATTATGAGCATCACTACAATTACTCAATTAGTACAATAAATTGATAACACAGGTTTAATTAGGACTTTTTGCAGCCAGGTATGTTGTGCTTGATTATATAGAAATTCACAGTGTAGAGGAGAGAAGCCATATGCTTTCAGAAATATGCTCGCCGAATTTCTTACTAGGCATGGATACACTCAAACAGCCCCAAATTTATTCAGAGGTTAACATGGTGAAGCTAAATGACCTGCTACCAAATCCAAAGCATTGCCATAATCCTGTTCCTCCACGACTTTCAAGCAAACAAATTATATCCTCCAAATGTTCTGTCTTATCATAGGGAAGGCCTAATGGGTACTGAGCCCTCCTGATGATCTACAATAAGGCCTAATGGGTAGAACCGGCAGTTGCATGAAAAAGTAAATCTAGGACGAATCCGTGGGGAATACCTTGGAGAGGAACCCATCTAGGGCGAGCTTGTAGTTGTTATCCTCATGGTCCTTTGGCACTACCCTCTCGTCTACCCAGAACACATGCCACTTGCTCCAGTCCATCATCTCCAGGTACGGCGCCTCCGTCAGCTTCCTGTGAGGCCAAAAAGAAATCAGGGATCCTCGCGCGATCTGGGAGCCCCCGTGCAGCCAGAGAACGAGCAATCTCCAGGGAGGACGGGTGGGAACGAACCCGAGGGTGTAGATGAGGGATCCGCCATAGAGCACAACGGTGACAACGCCCCTCTCGGCGGCGAACTTCGCGGAAATATCCGCCTTGTACGAACTCAGAAAAATGCAAATAAGATATTTGGATGTTCAGAAAACATCACATATTTGCATGTAATTTTTATTCATGAAAAAATATTGTTTTTACCTTTTTATTTTTAATAATGCTAATAACATCAATTACCTCAGGTAGTTTAAAGGGTGCTTTTGTCATGAAAGCAAATGATATGCACATAAAGCTAATGTTTATCTGAACATTTGAATATCTTATTTGCATTTTTCTGAGTTCATATGAATTAGTTATGAATTTTCAAAGTTTTGTTCAAAAGGTCAAAGGGCATTCGAGGGACCTGGACGGAAAAAGTAAGGGCAAAACTGAGCAAGCTCGAAAAGTAAGGGCAAAACCCGTGGGTAGGAACCAACTAGGGGTAAAAATGGAACTGTCCCTAGAACATTTCCAATACCCACCATAATAATTTTCAACGCGTTCTGGAACAATTCCATTTTAGTGATTTTCATCTGCGAAACGCATCTGAAGTGGTTCCGGCAACTCCGACACATTTCCGGTTTTTATCTCAGAAAATTCCAAAAAGCTTCCAGAATGATTCTGGCACCCTCCAAGAATTATCAGGCATGTGCCGAAACCAATTTTACTTAATGGTATATCCCGAAACAACTTTTCGGTATCATCATTATCCGATGACCTCTCTCTGTGATGCGATTCCATTTGTCAAAACTTTTCCGGTGTCCGAAACTTTTTCGGTGATTTTATCTCAGACTCCTTGTCTAGTATTCAATAGATAGATGACCCTTAAGCATGTGACCCTATAGGTTCGGTGAAGTATATACATGACCGGAACCCTTTCCGATCAATGATCAACATCGGAGCCGTGGACACCCATATTGACCCCTATACCCACACGAATGAATATTCGAGTGAACCTCCAGTTGTCGTGTGATATTCATGTTGCTTCACGATATGTTACAAATACCCGAGGTGAGACATGTTGGTATTCCCGTGGATCAACAATTTGTCCACTATGCTAGTTACCTCGTTACTGGTTTTGTTCTCTTTTCTCGTTACCATGTTCCGGCATCCCCGTGATCAAATCACAAAGTGTCTGGCCAGACGATGATGGATACCGTAACACCGAGAGGGCCTAGAGATATCTCTCCATCGTCGGAGGAGCAAATCCCAATCTTGAGCTATCAAGTTACTTGACATACTTTTCCATGAATCCGTAAGCCGCCGTGATAGCCACCCATTTACGGATGACGTTTAACAAACCCCAAAGTTCATGAAGCAAGCATGAAGAAACTCGATACTCTCATGGTCTAAGGAATCATGCAAACTTTAACTTCTCTGTGTTATTAACCATTAACTTGTGACGAATGAATCTCATAGCATAACATCAAACCGGGTCGATTCAACACAAATGTTCTCTTAACATTGCGCCCTCAAAGTTGCTGGCATAGACATGCCCATGATCAGGAAAACGGAACCATCATGCAACACTTGAGCTAGTCTTAGAGGCCAGACTAGGAATACTCCTTACCGTTTATTATTCAACACGTGCATATGAGTCTTCCTCCAAGCCTCGTGGATATTGTAGACTCAAGAATCATTGCAGTTATAGCATGGAACATAAACATAATTATGAACTCGGAGATAAATAATATCATTTATTATTGCCTCTAGGGCATATCTCCTACAGACTCCCACTTGCACTAGAGTCAATAATCTATTTAATGCTAATGCACTTTACGTGTAAAAATTACTTCGCATATGGTATAGCCTGATGTCCATCAGATCTGACAACTTCAGCTCCGTGTCTATCTCTGTATATCCTCGCGTTTTCACGCTTTCACAAAATTCATATTTTGTGTGGACTTGGCTTTGTATAAATGTGAATCACAGGTTGAATCTGGATTCCTCAGACTGAGTTGTGGAGAAACTACCTGCAGTAGTGTCCCATTGACAAAAGCCATCTTGGAACCATACTAAGTTCATGAATGAACTATATGATTCAACATCTTGTTTGTCGCTTCTAAAGCGTCAACATACTTAGTCATTTGTTATAGAATTCGCCACAGTATCCTGTTGCGAACAATTTCCAACTACCGTGCCACCATATTGTGTATTACACTAAACCCTTAACTTAAATCGAAAATCGCATGGAGAAAAGATGAAGACCGTATTGATGTAACATTTTACAACGAACTCTTCATGATCTCCGCTTGCGAGAAAACATATCATCAGTACTTACTCTAGTACTCAATGACATCTTTCACTGTTGTCCCATGATCGATTACTTTGATCACTTTAGTATCCATACTCGCAACATCTTGGGAGTATTGGACATATCTGGTTGTTTTACATACCATGGAATACATGATTAATCCAAACACATGAGTGTTTGGAATCTCCATCATGTATTTTGCTCATCAGTGTTTTGGGACACAGATTCTTGCAAAAACTCTTTCCATGTGACTTCGGCAAGTATCACTCCTTGTCGTTCTTAGTGCTAAACGGTTTTAGCATCTTGTCAATATGTATTTATTGCTTATCCCTATTAGGTAAATCTATCTCCATAGATCATTATGCCTAATACTGAGGCTATATAGCCTAAGCACTTCATCAAAAAACTATTTTCAAATGAAGTCCTAATTCATGTCAAGAAATTTATTTCCAATTAACAATGTGTCAAGCACACAAGGTTTTTAGAAATATTATTACGCTCCCACTTACTTTCTTGAATTACAAGCATCTTCGTTACCCATTGATGAAGTCAAACCCTTTGACCATTTCATCAAAGCACGAAGATTCCAACTCCATTTTGCTCTCTTACATCCATCATTTGGAACTCAAGTTTGCACCCTTACTAGCATCCTCTGGATAGACAAAATGTCTTGGACTGTAACACATGTAAGTCCTTGGTTTCATTTCCATCAGATGGAAATCCTATTGTCATCCTTGTTTCATATCTCATAATTGAAATATGTATTAATTGCTAGTTCAACCCGAACCGACTTTAAGCATCGCTATGATGAAAACAACCTCATCGTAGTCAACTCTTGAACTTTTTATTTCAACAAGTCGAGCTTTTATGGATAGAACATTTTTATCCATATCAGTTTTAAGTTCCATAAATATTCGTTAGACTTTAAGTCTTCCAAAAGGTGTATCAAGGTTTTAATCTTGAATCACTTATATGGAAACCAACTCGGGTTGTATTGGCATTTATCCAATTCCGGAGTCAGGGCCCATCAACGCTTCCTTGTGTATCGTAGGTATAATGTTGTCTAACAACAATATCTCATTTGTGCACCTGAGAGGTTTGCACGAGCCTTGCCTACGTGGTTCAGTACCAAGTTCGACCAAGTCCATACATTTTATTGTAGAGACTTCCGTGTCGATCATGATAGGAAACTCTGGAATTACTTCCAAGGTCTCTTTCCTTTGATCTGATGACGAAGATACTGTTTATCTCGTCGAGTTGCACTATTCTCCCACTCACCTTTTTGAAAGAACCGTTCTCTTTAAAAGCACACCGTTTCGCGGTAAAACTATTTGCCTCGGTATAGTGAGTGAGGAATACCCAACATTTTGGTATAACCTACAAAGTAGCACATGTCTGATTTGGAATAGGTTTGTAAGCTTTTACACAAGCCCCATATTCCAAATGTTAAGGAAAGATATAACATGGTTGGGCGTACCATACCATGGCTTCATTTCAACAGACCCGATGTAGCTCTTTTCAAAGGTAAAAGCATGATCTCTAAAGCATCACTTTAAAAGGGATAATGGCAAATTTATTTATGTCATCTTTGACCTTACCATGTCATAAATGGTTTGATTACATCTTCACAGACATTCCACTCATAGTGGTGTTCTGGAAGGTGTAAGTTATGAAACTCTTTTCACAACTCATCAAACATTCGCTAAACTTGTAACTCAGATATTCCATTCTGCAATCAAATTGTAGAAACATAATTTCCTTGTTACAATAACTTCTACTTCATTTTTGAAAACCTTTCGAATGATTTCAAAAGATCCAGACTTACGTCTCATCAAGCAAATATCCATATATCTACTTGAGTCATTTCTGAAGATATATAAACCCACTACTTGCAACAACATTTATTGAACTACACACATCAAAATGTATGATCACCAATAAGTTTGTTGCTCATTCCTTATGGCCTGTGAACGGTATTTCAGTCACTTCACTTTTCGGAGGAAAGTTGCAAGTGTCAGATGATTTAAAATCAAAAAGACTTCAAAATCCATCATAATGGAATTTTCCATGCGGGTTTCTCCAATGTGACCAAATGTAGTGCCACACTTGTGTGGTATTATTTTAGTCTTGCGACATTTAGCGTCAGTGTTACGGATGTATCATATTACCATCAATATTCATAACATACATCCCATCTTGGATGGAAGCATGGACCTTCATTTTATTCATAATACTTAACAACAGTTGTTGTTTTATGAACAACTCTTTTGCAAAAACACTGTGCAATGGGCTAGAGTGTATGAAACTCTAAAATGAATTATGAAAGTAAACCTAGAGGTAATGTATTATTATCAATATTCATAACATACATCTCATTCATAATGAAAGTATGGCCCTTATGTTGTTCATAACACCGAACATAAAAATTTCTCTTATGAACAACCTTCTTGCAAGATACCTTATGCAATGGGGTAGAGTTTGTAAAACTCTAAATGAATTATGAAAATAAATACAGACGGCAATACACTGATGGAAGGTATAGTAACATTTACTATGTTCCCTGTGTATACCTTAACCTCATTTCTGGCTAGTCTTTTTAGGCCATAGTAGCTCTTACATTGATTCATAGCAATGTAATGCAATCGGCGGGTATCTTTGTGATTAACTCACAATACCCAAGAATTAGTGATTAACATGTTTAACCATAATTCCCAAGAACTATATCTTTGACCAGCCTACTATACATCAAAAACTTGTATGACATTCATACATGAGCTGGATATTCCAATCATCTTTCTTTCTGCCTTTATACTTCTAACAGTTTAACTTTTAGTATTTCTCCTACTGTAAAGAAGCACCCAACTTAAGAGTGGCGTTAGCCCCGGAGTTCCTAGGCGTGTAAGTGATACTAACACCCTTTGGACACTTCCTTTCTCTTTAAGTTGTTGTTTTATTCACCTTTCATTATATGACAGGCGTTCTTCTGGATCCCTTTCCCAACAGTCAAATGCATAGTAAACACTTTTACTAATGCTTACAAACAAACATTGCTTTGTTTTTATCTGAAAATAATTTTCAGTTCCATGAATATCATATAACTATCCCAACTTTCGAAGTTTGGGTTTCATGGAAGCAAACATATTCCACTTGACCGTAACAGAATTCTAGCTTTTGGATCGAAGCACGAGAGTCACATGATCCATAGCATTAGCGGGAGGATACGGAAAGCATGCGATAGGACAAAGTCCTTCTTGGCACTTTTGAGGACAATCCTCATATTACGTTACCAATCGTAAAGTTTTAACCAGATATTTAACAGCTATTCAATTTTAACAGGGAAAGTGGAAACGCGAGCCATTATTCTATAACTATTAGCAAATCACACTTGACAGTGTTCAAAATTAATTGCACTGAGAATTAAACAAGTTAATTCTACAGTGCGCTCCCACTCAAATCAATATCTCTCATAATTGATTGTGAGTGATTCAAGATCCACATTTCAATTCAACGCCATTGATGTGGACATCACTGATGACGAGAATTTCAATTGGTGGGCAAACATGTCGATCACATATCTATGTGACTCTTGTTCATCTTCCGATGCTTGTGTTCCGAGCTCAGGACGATCAAGCTAGAACGTCAAGACAACCAAGTGATCACGCTGCGAGGTCTGACCTCACCCGCCTCACACATCCCTAATCGTTCATACCCATGTGGACATGGCGCACCCCAAAAAGTTAGGTGCCGTGACGGTGCTACACTTGGGAGAACACTAACTACTTGATAATTTTGTGAGAGATCACCTTAATAAAAAGCGACTACGGCGCAATCAAGAAGGGTGCATCAAAGGGATAAACATCTTAGGCAATTCATAATTAGCATGATATGGTATAGCCCTTTCTGACGGAGAAGTCTTTCATTTCTTCATCTTCGGCATTCGCGTCGGTGTTCACCTTCGCGAAGATTGCCACCACCTTGTCGATGCACCAGATAGTATTGCTATCTCTATAGCTAATAAAAATAAGTGCATTACACAAGGTTGACACGTAGGTCATTTAAAGTGCAGTCATATGGTTCCAGCCATCATGCCGAATCATGACACGCAGGTCATGTTAATTAATTTACATTATATAGCCATCTCATACATAATCAAATTATTATGAGCACGGCTATACCACGTCATATGCACATGCAAACCCTCCTGCAAAACCAAGTTAGACGTCTCTAATCGGTCCACGCAAAAGTTTATCTTACGAGGCTTCTAAGGTTTCAAACAAACCGAAGCTACCAATGTCCATCATCAAGCATGATAATTCAAGTCGCTAGATTAACTTTTGCGGGGTGTATGAAACACGAGATAATAAAATCTCGAGCCCCATACTGAACTTCATCATACGCATGACCCCCGTGTAGATCATATCTGCATTGCCCTTTCGTCTGCAAAATTTCATCTTTCTTTTTAACTACGGTGGAATTCAATGAACTGTTAGCACTTCGTTGATCAATCAGGATCGCGGATTGCCAGAACATTGAAACTCCACCATACTGTTATCAAGATCAGAAATATGCAAATTCCAGGGAAGCAACAAGAACATCGGGTAACAGATTTCATCTGCTACCCGCACAAATAATTTTCAGTAATAGATCTTATCTACTACCTAATTATATTGTGCAACACCCATACATCTCCATGTATTCTAGATCGCAACCTGAATCTACGCATAGCACGGCTCTGATACCACTATAGGGTAACGCAGCAGAACACAAAAAAATTCCGACCTACGCACCAGCCCAGGACCACTATGGAGACTGCATACATGGTTTGATCTTTTTCGTTACCGACTCGTAGCGCAGCGGGAAGTAGAGTCGATGATGAACGGCGGTGCAGATCCCAGCAGCTAGGATTTACAACCTCCCAACCGCGAGGATGTATACCCTCATCCGCCCCACGGACAGCCCTCCGGGAGGCGGTCGGACAGTCCCTCGGACAGTGTCGCGGACAGCCCTTCGGGAGGACCCTCAAAACTCGAACGGTCACTCGGACAGCCCTTCGGGAGGACCTTCAAAACTCGGACGGTCACAAGGACAGCCCTTTGGAAGGCACTCTCGAACTAAGACGAAACTACGATCTCTCTACAGAGTTGCACACATACGGTGTCATCTATCCGGCAGGGCTTAGCCGTCCAGAACTAGTTCTTGCCGGAACCCAGACAGCCTTTCGGCTCTAAGAAACTATTTCGCGGGGAGGGAGAGAGAAGCCAGATCATTGCATGGCACTTGTATGTGAGAAAGAGTGAGTGTGGAGGGCTGCCCCTCCACCTCTATTTATAGGAAATCCCAAGGGGTAGGGTAGTTTAACACAAAAACCCAAAATGCACATGAATGAAGTCCTTCCTCAAGGGCATAAGAGTGAAACCAAGGAACAAGAGGGGCTCCAAGGTGGAGCCCCAAGTGTGGCCGGCCACACCCCTTGGGAGGCCCCCATGAGGGCCTCCCAATCCATCCATGTCATCCCTAGATCTTTTGAGTAAAGCCCCAAAAGGTGGCTTTGCATAAAATATCCCAAAAAGCACTTTCACTATTCACGACGACATTTTTCAGCGTCCGTTCGAACTGAAAATATTTATGTGGGCTTAGAAAATTTCCAATACCCACCATAATAATTTCAACGCGTTCTGGAACAATTCCATTTTAGTGATTTTCATCTGCGAAACGCATCTGAAGTGGTTCCGGCAGCTCCGGAACATTTCCGGTTTTTATCTCAGAAAATTCCAAAAAGCTTCCAGAATGATTCTTGCACCCTCCAAGAATTATCAGGCATGTGCTGAAACCAATTTGACTTAATGGTATATCCCGAAACAACTTTTCGGTATCATCAAAACTTATCCGATGACCTCTCTCTGCGGTATGATTCCGCTGTCTGAAACTTTTCTGATGTCCGAAACTTTTTCGGTGATTTTCTCTCAGACTCCTTGTCTAGTATTCAACAGATAGATGACCCTTAAGCGTGTGACCCTATAGGTTCGGTGAAGTATAGACATGACCGGAACCATTTCCGATAAATGATCAACATCGGAGCCGTGGACACCCATATTGACCCCTATACCCACACGAATGAATATTCGAGTAAACCTCCAGTTGCCGTGTGCTATTCCTGTTGCTTCACGATATGTTACAAATACCCGAGGTGAGACATGTTGGCATTCCCGTGGATCAACAATTTGTCCACTATGCTAGTTACCTCGTTATTGGTTTTGTTCTCTTTTCTCGCTACCATGTTCCGGCATCCCCGTGATAAAATCACAAAGTGTCTGGCCAGACGATGATGGATACCGTAACACTGAGAGGGCCCAAAGATATCTCTCCATCGTCGGAGGAGCAAATCCCAATCTTGAGTTATCAAGTTACTTGACATACTTTTCCATGAACCCGTAAGCCGCCGTAATAGCCACCCATTTACGAATGACGTTTAACAAACCCCAAAGTTCATGAAGCAAGCATGAAGAAACTCGTTACTCTCATGGTCTAAGGAATCATGCAAACGTTAACTTCTCTATGTTATTAACCATTAACTTGTGTCGAATGAATCTCATAGCATAACATCAAACCTTGTCGATTCAACACAAATGTTCTCTTAACATTGCGCCCTCAAAGTTGCTGGCATAGACATGCCCATGATCAGGAAAACGGAACCATCATGCAACACCTGAGCTAGTCTTAGAGGCCAGACTAGGATTACTCCTTACCGTTTATTATTCCACACGTGCATATGAGTCTTCCTCCAAGCCTCGTGGATATTGTAGACTAGAGAATCATTGCAGTTATAGCATGGAACATAAACATAATTATGAACTCGGAGATAAATAATATCATTTATTATTGCCTCTAGGGCATATCTCCTACAAAACCATCACTGGTGGCCATCTTGATCATCCCGGCGGTCTCCATGACGAGGAGGGAGTACTTCACCCTCGGGGCTGAGGGTATGTACCAGTAGCTATGTGTTTGATCTCTCTCTCTCTCTCTCGTGTTCTTGATTTGGCATGATCTCGATGTACCGCGAGATTTTTTACTATAGTTGGATCATATGGTGTTTCTCCCCCTCTATCTTCTTGTGATGAATTGAGTTTTACCATTGAGGTTTCACTATTATCAGATTGAGTCCAAACGAGCTGAAATTTTACAATGATTTTTTATGGACCAAAAGAAGCCCACGGAGTATCGGAGATGGACCAGAGGAGTCATGAAGCATCCACAAGGGTGGAGAGCGCGCCTCCCTGCCTTGTCGTCGCCTCGTGGACCACCCTGACTTGTTCACAACGCCAAAAAATCCTGTAAATATAGAAACCCCCAGAAATAAACCTAGATCAGGAGTTCCGCCGCCGCAAGCCTCTATAGCCATGAAAAACCAATCGGGAGCCCGTTCCGGCACCCTGCCGGAGGAGGAAACCATCATCGGTGGCCATCTTTATCATCCCGGCGGTCTCCATGACGAGGAGGGAGTACTTCACCCTCGGGGCTGAGGGTATGTACCAGTAGCTATGTGTTTGATCTCTCTCTCTCCCGTGTTCTTGATTCGGCATGATCTTGATGTACCGCGAGCTTTGTTACTATGGTTAGATCATATGGTGTTTCTCCCCCTCTATCTTCTTGTGATGAATTCACTTTTACCTTTAAGGTTTCACTATTATTGGATTGAACACTATTATGGATTTGAGAACACGTGATGTATGTCTTGCATGGGATACCCATGGTGACAATGGGGTATTCTATTGATTCACTTGATGTATGTTTTGGCACTCAACTCGCGGATTCCCGAGGTGACATTGGGGTAATCTATGCATAGGGGTTGATGCACTTTTTCATCCTTGTTTCTCCGGTAGGAATCTTGGGGCACTCTTTGAGGTTCTTTGTGTTGGATTGAACATTATGAATCTGTAGTTGTTTGATGCATATCATATAATTGACCCACGGATACTTGTGGTGACATTGGAGTATCACTATAAAAAGAAGACACATCCGTGACATTTTGGGCTGAACGAAATTTTTTTCTGTCATACATATGACACTTCTATCACGATAATTGTGACAAAACCCGGTATCATCATAGATGTGGTGGGCTCCTACTTCTATGACAAAAAATCATGACAGAAAATGGGCTTTTCATCCTGGGCGGGCTGGAGACGCAGCTGCATGACATTATTTGGGTCGTCCATGACGGAAAAAAACCGTGGTAGAAGAGAGGGGGAGGAAAATTTCGGGAGTTCGATTCTGACGGTGGGAGGTCGGGGCGGCGATGCTGCGTTTCTCGTAAACGACGCTGGCGTGTGTGCGGCGTTGGCTCTAATCAACCGAGTGAGGCGTTGGGCTCTAATCAACCCGGCGATTGCAAGCGAGCTATGCATTATTGAACCCAAGCGATCGATCGATGGTCGTTAATCAACCCGATCGGCGATTCCTTCGCTATCACGCTAATCAAGCCGATCGATGGGATGAATAGTGAGCGTTGTGGGGGGGGTTTGGATGAACAGTGAGCGGTGGCGTTGCCTCTGGACGAACAGGACCCTGTGGTGTGGTGGAGGGCTGGATGAGCGATGAAGCGGTGGAGGGTGCCCGTGGAGGGTGGATGAACAGGACCCGTGGTGTGGTGGGCTGGATGAGCAGTGAAGCGGTGGAGGGGTGCCCGTGGAGTGGTGGTTGAACAGACGCCGTGGTGTGGAGGGCTGGATGAGCAGTAGATGGTGGAGGGGTGCCCGTGGAGGGGTGGTTGAACAGGACCCGTGGTGTGGAGGGCTGGATGAGCAGTGAGCGGTGGAGGGGTGGTTGAAGCGATGGCGGTGGAGTAGCGCGCGATGGAGGCTGGATGAACAGGAGCCCGTGGAGGCTGGAGGAGGTCGATGGTGGAGATGAACAGTATCCCGTGGAGTCCCATTTTGCGGTACGCCACACCCCTCCCGATGAACAGGACCCCTGTTTCGACCGTAGCGCTCCAACACAAGTTTGTTTCCTCCATTTTGCGGTACGCCACACCCCTCCCGATCAACAGGACCCCCGTTTCGATCATAGGAGGTCCATTTCCTCCATTTTGCGGTACACTAGACCCCTCCCGATGAACAGGATCCCGTTTCAAACGTGGCCGGTCGAACACAAGGTCATTTCCTCTGTTCTGCGGTACGCCAGGCCTCGTTTCCATCGCCTGTTCCGTCCAAGCCCTCCCGATGAACACGACCATGCATTCCGTTGCCTCCCCATGAACACGACGACGACGCTGTTTCTCCGTTCCGACCCAGCCATGTACACGAGCCCTCGCCGTACGTATGCGCGACTAGGCGTTCGAGACCCCGCCCGTATGTACACATACGTGGCCGTATTTTCTTTCTTGCACTAAGACACGTGCGCGCCTCTACATCGACCAGTATATATGTGCGTACATGTTCGCGACCAGAATGACAACGCTACGTACTCTTTGACCAGGTGGGTCCCGACTGTCAGGCACTTCCTTGCCTGCGAAGATGTAGCTGGTGGGTCCCAGCAGTCAGGGGGGCAAAATACGGTGGCCCGTCCGGTGGGTCCCTATTTGTCGGTGGAGGAATAATTATTTTGCACGTAATAAGGAGGCACTTCCTTGCTGCGGCCGTGGACCCAGCTGTCAGCCTCTCCACGTACAATCCACGTCCGATGGAAGTCGTTCCTTGACCATGTTGACCACGCCGGGCCGAGAGCACTAGGGCGGTGGACGACGGCGAGGCCTAGGAAGGGGACGACGCGGAGCCGGGGAAGATGCGGCAGTGGATGCCCATGCGTAGAGGAGTACGAGGGCACTGGTTCGCTGCGGTGTGAGGCTGCCGTCGCCGTAGAGTAACAGGGGGTGTGGGTGAGTAGAGGGATGGCCTGACCAGCGATGGGAGTAGTAGGGGGCGGTGAGGCCTCCGCCGCATCGCAGCCGGCCACGGGATGCCGGAGCACGAGGCACGACCGACACTGGTTTGGGTGGCTGGAGCAAGAAGACCAGAGGTTGAAGAAGCACTACGGCCGTTGGATGGACATCGTACGGTCACCGGAGCTAGAACCGTGCATATTGACTAAGTTGACAAAGCCCTCCGTCCCCGTCAACTTAGTAGGCCCACAAGTCAGCCTGCCACTATACATGGTCCCAGCTAACAGGGGGAGTATTCATTTTTTTTATGCGTAATAAGGAGGCACTTCCTTGCGTGCGAAGATATAGCTGGTGGGTCCGAGCTGTCAGTGGCGATAACATTTTTTTCGCGAAATACAGAGGCCCTTTCGGTGGGTCCCAGATGTCAGGTGGAGGAATCATTATTTTGCGCGTAATAAGGAGGCATTTCCTTGCGTGCGGCCGTGGACCCAGCTATCGGCCTCTCCACCTAAAGTCCACTTCAGATGCATGTCGGTCGTAGACCACGTTGACCAGCCCGCGCCGAGAGCACCAGGGCGGTGGACGACGGCGAGGCCTAGGAAGGGAACGACACGGAGGCAGGGAAGACTCGGCAGTTGTTTCCCACGCGGAGGGGAGTACGACTGTACGAGGCCTCGCCGTCGCCGGAGAATAACAACAGGTGTGGGTGAGTAGAGGGATGGCTAGGCCAGCGATGGGAGTACAGTGGGGCGGTGAGGCCTTGGCAGAGCGCCGGATGGGAGGAGGAGCAGTCCGGGCGCTGTTTGAGCGGGCCGAGCAGAAGAGCAGAGATTGAAGAAGACGACGGCCGTTGGATGGCCATCCAACGATCCTTTGCTTGTGCGTCAACCTTTTTTTCAGGAAAGCCTCAAATCTGTGGGAAACAGCATACATCCCATCTGCCATTATTTCTAATAATTTACAGCCCATTTGCTAATTATTAAGGATTTTTTGGAGCCCATATTCTTTTTTTTAGCATTACAGCCCATATTGTGGCCATGGTTAAAAAATTATATGAAATTTTGCATATTTCGGTGCGGTCCTAACTGTTTTTAATCCCGAAATTTCGACTCACATTAAACTGATTTTAAAAATAAATGTATATCAATATAAAATCCAACAAATTCTCCATTAATGTAATTTCAAATCTCGAAATGAAAAAAAGATATTTGAAACTAATTGCCGGTTTGATGTGTTTTAAAAATGTACAGCCCATTTCTCATTACTGATGGGCCATTTTCTCGGCCAATTAATGAAAGCTCTCCTCGTCTTGAAAGATTTGCAGCCCAACAGGCCTGACAAAGCGACTTACTTGGCAAATCACAAAAAACTGGGCTGTGGCCATGGACCCAGCTGTCAGCCTCTCCACGTATAGTACTCTTCCGATGGAATGTCGTTGACCACGTTGACCACGCCGCGCCGAGAGCACCAAGGCGGTGGACGACGACGAGGCCTAGGAAGGGGACGACGCGGAGCCAGGGAAGACACGACAGTGGATGCCCACGCGGAGAGGAGTACGAGGGTTCACTGGTTCGGCTGCGGTGTGAGGCTGCCGTCGCCGCGAGCACAGCTAGCGGTGGGAGTAGTAGGGGCGATGAGGCCTCATCGGCAAGATAGCCGCCACCGGAGGCAGGAGCAGCGGTCTGCACTGGCGCTGGTTTGGGCGGCTGGTGCAAGAAGAGCAGCGATTGAAGAAGCGGCCAGGACCGTTCGATTCAAATCCAGCGATTCTTTTGCTAGAATCGTTTGTTGACTAAGTTGACAAGCCCTGACATCTGCGTCAACTTAGTAGGCGCTAGGTCAGCCTCCCAACCGTGCGCCCAGATGTCGATGGGAGGAATCATTTTTTCAGCGTAATAAGGAGGAAGTTGATTACTGCGGCCAGGCGGCGGAGGGAGCAGGGTGGGCGGGAAGCTTCAGCGGCATCACAGCCAGCCACAAGAGGAGGGCAGCCGATCCATGGCGCTTAGTTTAGGCGGCCGGAGCAGGAAGATCAGAGATTAAAGAAGCACGTCGGCCGTTGGATGGACATCCAACACTAGCTGCTGCTAGAATCGTGTGTTCACTGACAAAGCCTTGCGTAAACAAATCAGCCTCGAAATCTTTGGCATGTACAGCCCATTTGCTATTATTTTTACAATTTTTACTCATTTTCTAATTCATATGGAATTTATTGCAGCCCGTTTTCCATTTTTAGAATTGCTGGCCATTTTCTGGTCAAGATGCAGGTCAAAAATTAAGTAAATATGTGGGAAATTTTGAAAATTCGCAATTTTTTCTTTGAGAACGAAATATTCTTAATCCAAAAATTAATAGCCATAGTAAAACAAATTTAAAAATAAATTAGTACTATGTCATGCTAAATCCAATGAAATACGTATAAGATATCAGTGAAGAACAAAAACAAAAAAAGAAACTTATATCCCATTTGCTATAATTTTTTTGGAATTTTCAACCCCTTTTGATATTACTTTTAACAGACATTGACCATACTCTTAAGCCACGCCGGAATGCATTCCTCCTCATCTAGATTTGCAGCCCAGTAATTCGGAGAAAACAAATAGGCCTAGCTTGGGTATTCTTCAAAAAGAAATACTGGGCTACCTATTTTCCAAAAGAACTGGTGCATGAGCATTTGTCTTTATTTATTTATTTATTTACTTATTTATGTTTAGGGGACCATGAGCATGTACAGGCGGATTCATGTGAGAGCCTCCCTTCTAGTTAATTATGGGCTTCTCTATTGGGCCTTCATCGATGGGCTGCATGTTATCAACAAGTGGAAAATGTGTTCCGAAGTTTCAAAAAAATGTGTTCCGTCACGATAAGTAGTATGCGCTACGTGCAGATGCAGGGCACTAAAGGATCGAACCGCAACGACTTCCAATACATTGTGTTTGTCGTTCTAACAACAGATTTATTCAACCAATGCGAAATATACTACTGATTGTACATTGAAAACAGCAGCAGCAACTAGAATTAGGGGGTGCAAGCGATGTAAGCGAGGCGGAAGGTGAAGAGTGAAGACGCAGCTCTCTCTTCCAAACCAAACATCATCCATCATTACAAAAGGGCTACCAAAAAGAACAAGTGTATGCATCAAACTAAATAAAGATCCTACTACACCAAGTGTACGCATCTAACTAACTGGCTCAGTTAGACGTTACTATTTATTAAGCTGCAGTGGAGTCGCGGATGGAGAGGAGTAGGAAACTTCACTTTGGTTGGTCTTGGCGGCAACCTGACAGCAGTGCCGCCACGAGGAGACAGGAGCAAGAACAAAGGTTGAAGAAGGAGCACGGCTGTTGGATTAACATCCAACGGTCCAGCTGCTAGAATCATTTGTTGATTAAGTTGACAAAGCCGTGCGTACACGTCCGCTTAGTAGGCCCACAAGTCAGTCAACAAATCTGATGGGTCCCAGCTGTAACCGGGATGAATAATTTTTTTTCACAAAATAAGGAGGCACTTCCTTCCGTGCGAAGATACAGCCGGTGGGTCCTAGCTGTCAGGTGGAGGAAACATTTTTTTCAACTTAATAAGGAGGAACTTTCCTAGCGTGCGACCATGGACCTCGTGGGTCCCAGCCGTCAGGCTCTTCAAGTAAAGTCCTCTTCCGATGACTCTCGTTTGTTGACCACACTGCACCGAATGCAGCGAGGCGGTGGACGATGGCGAGGCCCCGGACGGGAACGACTCGGAGATGGGAAAACGCGGTAGTGGAGCCGCAGATTGAGAGGAGGAGAAGGGTTATAACTGGTTCTGTTGCAGCGTGGGGCTGTAGTCTGTGGAGAATAACAGGAGGTGTCGAGGGGTGGAGGGATAGCACGGCGGCGGTGGGGTAGCACTTAGCGGCGATGCGTGCTAAGCAGAGCCGCTAGTCACGGAGGCCGGACCAGCGGTCCAGCTGACTGGAGGAAGAACACGAGAGATTGAAGGTGCATGCTGGCCGTTGGATATAAATCCAATGGATGTGGATGACACAATCATTTGTTGACCAAGTTGACAATGCCCTGCGTAGGCTTTGACCTATTGGCCCACATGTCAGCCTGCAAAAATGTGGCATATATTTAACCCATGTTTTCTAGAATGTACAGTCCATTTGCTGGGTTGGGTGAACAAATAATTTCGCGTCAATAAGGCCCATTTATATTTTCTAAGAAATCCCAGCCCATTTGCACTTCCTTGAAATACACGTATTAGGTGGGCTCGTTATATATACGTATAATGTTATGTTAGAAGGAGCAATTAATATCAAAGAATAAACCAGAGAGGCACATTTTTTATATATATAATTAAGAAATTAGCGAGTTGTTGCTCAAAATAAAAATGAGTATGTCATTATTAAATTGGTCCTTAAAATCTTCACAATCACCAGGATTTTCCTTGCCAGTGAGTCAAAAACAACCAGGATTTTCCTTGCCCGTGAGTCAAAAACAACCAGGATTTTCCTTGCCCGTGAGTCAAAAACAACCAGGATTTTCCTTGCCTGTGAGTCAAAAACAACCAGGATTTTCCTTGCCAACTTCCGTTAACCATTTACTTTTATAAGTTGAGATGTTTTTATAATGTATATATAAGTCTCTATAAAAATATACGATAATAGTAATAATATAAATATATATAATGTGGTTAGAAGGGAAAACATAAATTGGACACAGCATTACTTTTATAAGAGACCTGCATTTTATACCCCACAGTAGGCATACTAACAAGTTCACACACAAATACAATAGAAAAGGTAAACATTCATATCAAACTCAGGTTCACAGGACACGTTCATATCCATAGCCAACATTCACAATCAACAACTCAAAAGATTCATATATACACAAGCTCAGCATATCTATGCATCCAAATGATTGATAGATCACACGACAATATTCATACATAATTTACAAAAAGATTCAGATATACACATGTTCAGTATGTTTATGCATCCAAATGATTGAGATCACAGCCAATATGATCCATGGATGAACTTTAATTACCTAGGGTGCAATTTGGTAAATGGAGTTCAATCGGAGGTACTTCTTGCTAAAATTAGTTCTTGTACGAGTAAACTTTCGAGTACATAAGAGGCAAAGATGCATAATCTGAACTTTGCTTGCAGGTTTATCCTCAAATAGTGGCCTCGTGCGAGGGAGGTTTGAGCAACTTGGCCACTACTTTCATCCAACCAGTTCTTGGCTCATCTTGGTCACAGTATCTCGCCAAAATTCTACATTGCGGAGCGAGAAAGGAGGCGGTTGAGAAAATGAACCACCCAAATTTTTGTGCAGTTCAACTGAAATGGAGCATCCTTGGCGTGCAGGTGATTAAGTGCCGAGATGAATATACGCGTCAACCAACTTGTCTGGAATTTTAGACTCCATGCCATATAGTTCGCTACCATATGTGTCGATAACCAAAAGGCACAAGTTGGGACCAAAGATCTGGATCGCGTTTTTCTGGGCTATGCACCAAGCAATATTTTTGGCGTTCACTCTCCTAATACTTGGAATTTGACAATTGGTTGACGCCTTTTGATACTCGAATGAATATAGGCACTTCTTGTCAACATCGTCCGTGATAGCCCTTTCGTAAAAGGGTCTGCCAGATTCTTTGCCGTCTGGATATAATCCAACGCTATTACTCCGGAGTTTCTTGATTTTCTGACAGATTTCAATCTTCTTCTTATGTGCTTTGTGGATTTCATGTTGTCCTTTGAACTCTTAGCCTTGACAATTGGTTGGCGCGGTTGATACTCGAATGAATATAGGCACGTCTTGTCAACATCGATGCTTGTCTCGAGTGAACTTTGGAGTACATAGCAGCTGACATAAGTACCTGTCCATTGGATCATTTTGTGAAGTTCTACTGAAATCACCCGATGTAATGATTTGCCTGCGAGTTCAGGCTCCAAATTACTCCTTTATGAAATCGGCAAACAGTAGCACAATACCAAATTACCAATACATATGACAGGCACAATAATCAGGATAAAGACTAGTACCAACATGTGTGAGGTAGCATATCAATTACTATTTCCTTTATTTGGAAGCCGAGATAAGCCCAGCGGTGACAAAGAAAGGAAGAAAGCATCTTGAGTTTAGCGGTGACAGGAAAGGACGGAAGTTGTCGAGGCAATGAAGCACCCAAAGTTTTTGTGCAGTTCCACCAAAATCGAGCATCCCTGTTGGCACATATATTGAGAGAGTGAGATTACTGTAATAGTGGGACTAGTTTATGAAACATACACTAACAAATAGAAGCACCCTCATTATCTTAATGGGTAAAGTTAGCAACATAGTAGTCTTGCTTAAAGAGAGGTATTAGTTTATTTAATCAGTACCAATTAGCTCAACTCAACACTCAAAGCATTGCCATTTATCATAGGTTGCAAAACGTTAACGTGCAAAGATAAAGGAGTTTCTCATGACAGTAGCACGATACAAATAGAGATGACAACAAACTAATATGGATGAAGGCCTTGGGCCATTACCAACTGAGAAAAAAGCTTATTCATGTAGTCCCATAAGAGATGATAAAGCACTCACTGGAATCACGCAATAGTATATATTTTTTGCACTTCAAATGTATGGTTGAAATCACTCTTGTTTACCGGTCTTTGAGATTATATCGAAGATTATCAAGAACTTCCAGCAGAAAGTTAAAGCACCGGCTGGGATACAGTTCATTGTATTGTCTTGTGTAGTTCCATTTAATGTATGATTGGCACAACATGATCCTGTTTGCACAAGTAGGAACAAGGTGAAACCTTCATTAGCTTAGTGAGAAAGGATAGGAAGACATTAGCATATTACTCAACCAGTAGCATCAAATTCATGATGGACAATCGCAAAACATTGCCTCATTGAACCAATGGCAATAAATTGACATGCAAAACAATAGCACTATTATGTCATGACACTAATAATATTCCCTCCCTGCTCCACCACATGATTCACCTCCATAGACAAACATACACACGTACATGATTCAGCATAGGGTCCTACTAAAGATTTGTTTAACTCCAACAGGAAAATTAGGCAGTAATAAATTAGTGGTACTTAATTACTCCTAATTAATTAAGTGAGACAGCAGAAGTGGAAGGGCTCCCTGGAGGATCGTCTCACATGTAAGGTAGTCGTTGCCGGAGCCCTTGAATGGCCTCGACTGAGGCCTCTGGCTTTAGCAAGATCGCCTTGGCACTGTTTATTCTTCTTCTTCTTCCTCTTCATGCTCTGTTTCTCTTTCTCCTCACCAGTTGGTGAAACCAAGTACATGATTGGCCTTCTAATTCAGAATTGGTTTTGTCAGTGAGGGAGTACAAGTGTACTAGTAAAAAACAACATTATTTTCTCATGGCAATCAGAAAATAGAGATGAACACATGCATTAAATATCATTCTTACCTAAAGGAAGGTTATGGCGCCAATATGGATGATGAGGATTGGAACACAGATCTCCCTTTGTGAAGTTCCACCAAAATGAACCAACTGTTCCATTCTGACATTCCAGTTAAACAGCACAAAATCACTTCTTTTAAGAAGAGTTTTGTGCAGTGCACCAAAATGTCCCAACAAAGAACTGTGTGAATTGGATATCCTGTTTGCACAAAAAGGCATAGAGGAAAGCAGTCGAGTCTCAAAAATTACAGGCAAAAACATTTGGCTAAACTTGTCATGGCTTATAACAGTGGCATGGCTTCATTTTTACCAGGGACATTAGATTAAGAACAGCTAAACTTGTCATGGCTTATAATATTTGGTATAAGGGCATGGGACAGTGGGTGCACCAGCAGTCCAGCACCATGTACGTAAACAGGGGCATAAAGTGGTGATTCATAGTTTGTTTCCCCGAGAAACAAACATCCAAGAAACATATCTGGGTTGGTCCCATTTTTGTTCACTCTAGCCACCTACTCCTATGTGTGGATAGCAAATCTAGTCCTGGTCATACCATTGTGTACAGCTTTACCCCTGTATTTCCCTTTTCGACCAAGAGTGTCGGTGTACTGGAGTAGGGGTACCCTAGTATCCCGAACTTGTGCACGGGCAGTTGCAGCCCTCCGCGGCAAGGCTTACCGGGTGACCGCCAAGGTCCTCCGTGGTTCCTTTGGAGCCATTCAAGAACAAGGTATTCAAGCCAGGGAGACAAGGCCCCGGCAAGAGGAGCTTGCCGGGAAGGCCACCCAAGGCACATAGGAGACAAGGCCCCTGAAGAGGAGCTTGCCGGGAAGGCCACCCTGTGCACTTACAAGACAAGGCCCGGCAAGAGGAGCTTGTCGGGAAGGCCCGTGAGCGACAAGCTTCCGGGCGCGACAAGATAACAACCGCTGACAAAGGCGCTTGTCATGCGCAGACCACCTTCTCTGTACCTACGCTCCAACGCATCCACTAACGTGTCGCCACAGGGCCTTTCCAGCGCCAAGCAGCGTGGCGAGAGGCTGTGCAGCCCGGTCTTGAGGTGGCAAGCATCGCGACAAGTTTGCCATCGTGGAGAACGGTGGCGCCGACGGTCCCTGTTTGCCTTTATTAGGGCGACTAGACGGGCATTTAATGCCTTTGTCCCCTGCCGTCAGGGTTAGGTATAGTACACTGTACACTGTACAAGTAGGTGTACCAACCACTATTTTTCCATTTGTACCCCCGTCTACGTTGCCACCTGTTGGAGCCCTTGAGCATATAAAAGGAGGCCCATGCGCAACGTAGAAAGGTTTGGTCGATCAGTTCCCTCAACGCTCAGTCTCGTTAGCAGCTCGTGTGTACTGTAGCACTCAGCGCTCCTGAGCAAGAACGCAATACACTTAGACATGCAGCCGTAGGAGTGTTATCTCGCTGGAGAGCTCCGAAGCTGGGTAAACCTCTCGCGAGCTTCGCCTCGATCTGCTCTTCGTGTGACCTCCGCTCCCCGCCGAACCGAAAGAGGCTCGGTCCGCCGGCCCCATAGGTGCTCGTGGGCCAGATCAGCCTGCCCCGACATCTTTGGCGCGCCAGGTAGGGGCGTCGAGGTTGTGTGAACCTGATCCGGCGTCCACGCGAGCTAGATCTTCAGCATCTTCGTCAACATGCCACCGAAGAAGAAGGCTTCGACGGCAGAAGCCCCGTCCGCGTCGAACCCACCACCACCGGAGCAAACCGGTGGTGGGGTAGACGCCGGCGGAAGAATGGACGGCGACGGGGTAGCTCACGGTGCTGCCAAGTCCAAGGACAAGGCTGCGCAGACCTCGGCGTCCGTGCATGCACCGCGCCCGTCTCAGAAGGCGCGGGACCGACAGCATCATGGTATTCACAATGCCATACGCTCGTTGGACCAAGATCGAGCTGGAGGATCTCGGGATGCTCAAGACCAGCATGCACGCCAACATCTTTGGCGCGAGCGAGGCACGGTCGCCCGGACGGGATACTGCTCCTTCTAACATAGTTAGAAGTCCGAGCATATCTCACTCCTCGCGCCGTTCGCCACTGCCACCCACCACTCCAGCAGAAGCTTTGGCGAGAGCACAACTGCTCCTAGATTACCCTCCAACAGCCGACAAGGTCGACGAATGGAGGGCCACCATTCAGAGTCTCATCGGCTTCGCCAATGGCGAGTCTCCGCGGCAACCGAGTGCATCGCTGCCGCGGCAGGACTGCCAAACACGAACCGGTGGCGACGAGACCGGTGGGGGTGCAACCACCATGCACTCTCCACCCCGAAGGCCAAGATCGCTGACTCGCCGGATCCACCTCGACAGCGACTCCACCGCGTCATCGGATCCACGAGCTCGTCACGATCAGCGCCAAGTTCTTCACGAACGACAACAAGAAGACGCTCGAACTCGTGATCGAGCGCCAAGAGAAGCGGCGTCAATCCGACAAGCGCCGCTGGGCCCTCTGTTGACATGCACGCGCCAGAGGAACCAGCGACTTGCCGTGCAGACGCTGTAGGTTGCCCCGCATTCACTCGTGAGCTGCGGCAAGTCCAAAGGCCCAAAGAAGAAAAACTTCAAGCCGACGCATCGGAGAAGTACGGCGGCAAGACGCATCCGTCGGAGTTCCTCAAAGATCTACACCATCGCGGTGCAGGCTGCCGGGGCGAGACGACAAGATCCTTGCCAACTACTTCACGGGTGCTCAAGCCCAATGTCAGGTCCTGGCTCATGCACTTGCCGGACAACTCCATATCTTCTTGGGCAGATCTATGCCATCAGTTTGTCAGCGCCTTTACAGGCGGCCACAAGCCCCATGGCCAAGAAAGTGACCTTCATCTGCTCGCCCAGAAGGAAGGAGAGCCCCTGCGCAAGTATATTCAAAGATTGAGCCGTGTACAGCACAACATCCTAGACGTCCACCGCCATGGTAATCGCCGCGTTCCATCGAACGTCGCGAAACCGCAGGATGCGGAGGAGATGGCGATGTGCAAAATCAGAGACGCTGCTGAGTTATACGCCCTGGCCAACAAGTGTGCACGTGCTGAGGAAGGGAGGAGACTCCCCGGAGAGAATACCGAAGCAGGAGGATCTGATAGTGAAGAGACCGCCCCGGCAAAGAAGAGCCGGCAGCGGGACAACAGGAAAAAGAAAGGCAGAGATGTGCTAGTTGTTGGGCAGTCTGGCAATGGAGGTGGCGACAAGAAAGCCAAGGCTGGTAGCTCCCGCAAGGAGGTTGCCGCTGGCACCAACTGCCAGTCTGTGGCAGCCGCCGACAAGCAGGACGGCTCCGGCAAGCAGTACTGCAAGATCCACCGCACCAAGGGCCATGACCTCCAGAGCTGCAAGAAGGTAGAGCAGCTTTTCGAGCAGCAGAAGGCTGAATACAAACGACGCGACAAGGAGAAGGCCCAGGAGGGTGCAGGAGGACCCAAAGAAGAAACGCCCCGGCCGAAAGCAGGCCTTGCGACAAGGCCAAGCAGCGGCAAGGAGACAGACCTCCCCGCGGCCGCGACAAGGATGAAGACGACGACGATGACGAAGACATGGATGATGACGAGGCCGATGAGCAGGAGTTCCAGAAAGCCACAGAGGTCCTGTGCGTTGATGGCGGTGCTTCTCTGCATACTTCACACCGCCGACTCAAGCAGTGGATGCGGGAAGTCAATGCAGCAGAACCATCCATCGAGTCACGCAAGCCTCTGAAATGGTCCAGCACGCCTATCATCTTTGATATTGAGGACCACCCTGATCGTGTAATAGCTGCGATGGTGCTTGCCGATGTTGGTTTCACCAACTATCCGCAACCTCAAGGTCACCAAGATGTTAGTTGACGGCGGGCCGGCTTGAATCTGATCTCCTCCGTGGTGCTCCGAAACTCCGGATCCACGATGGCGAGCTCGAAGAGACCGCACTTTTCAAGGAATTAATCCGGAAGGAGCAAGCGAAGGGAAAGATCACGCTGCGGTAACATTTGGCGATGAGTTGAACTTCGTGGATCGAGAGGGTAACCTTTGATGTTGCTGACTTTTCCATTGCCTTGCAATGGAATACTTGGCCGTCCAGCACTCGCCAAATTCATGGCGGCCTCTAACTATGCCTACAACCTCCTGAAGATGCCGGGCCCGATAAGTGTCATCTCTGTCCCGGCGACAAGAAGGATGCTCTTATCTGCGCCGACAAGATCTAACGGAAGCGGCATGCGACAGATTGCAAGCCACTTGCCGCTGAAGCTCCCGGAGGGAAGAAGACCAAGTCCGGCAAGAGCTCTGATGCCCACTCCGGCAAGCGCACCTCTTCGGAGTGCTGCGCTGCCATCGAGGACGCACCATCGAGCTCCAACGGCAAGTGTAAGAAGACGATGACAGCTCCACCAGAGACCAAAAAGGTGTCCGCCAAGGAGGACGGCACTGGTGGTACCTTCACCATCAGTGCCTCTCGACCCTAAATAGGAAGGCGCCGTTGCTTTCCTCGCGGGCGAACATCGGCGTGTTTGCATGGCAGCCGTCGACATCCCCGGTGTTCCTGTGAAAGTAATTGAGCACCATCTTGTCGTTTGTCCTCATGCGCGGCCCATCAAGCAGAAAGTCGGGAAGCAAGCAGTGGAGCGTCTAGAGTACATCGCGGAAGAAATCAAGAAACAGGAAGCAGCAGGCCTTGTCAGAGGAGTGCTCCATCCTACGTGGTTGGCCAATCCTGTAGTTGTACGCAAGGCTAACGGGAAATGGAGGCTTTGTATCGACTTTACCGATGTCAATAAAGCTTGTCTCAAAGATCCATTTCCCTTGCCGCGCATCGACCAGATTGTTGACTCCACGGCCGGATGTGATTTGCTTTCATTTCTAGATGCATATTCAGGATATCATCAGATCTTCATGGCAGAAGAGGATGAGGAGAAGACCGCATTCATCACCCCATGTGGCACATACTGTTTTGTACGGATGCCCTTCGGGTTAAAGAATGCTGGTTCAACGTTTGCAAGAGTAGTTCATGATGCTTTTGATCCGCAAATGCACAAAAATGTGGAAGCATACATGGATGACATAGTGGTCAAAAGCAAGGACAAGGCGACCCTAGTTCAAGATTTAGATGAAAGGACAAATCTGCGCAAGATCAACCTCAAGCTCAACCCTGAGAAGTGTGTGTTTGGAGTCCCTTCCGGCAAGCTTCTCGGGTTCTTCGTGTCTCAGCGGGGAATTGAAGCCAATCCCGACAAGATCAAGGCCATTGAACGGATTGAAGCACCAAAGCACGTCAAGGATGTACGAAGGCTTGCCGGTTGCGTAGCTGCTCTCAGCAGGTTTATCTCTAGGTCTGCTGAGCGCGCCCTGCCATTTTTCAAAATTTTCAAAAAGGCAGGTCCGATGCAATGGACTCCGGAAGCGGAGGCTGCGCTACAGGACTTGAAGAGATACCTGTCCTCCACTCCAACACTTGTCGCACCTAAGCCACAAGAGAAGTTTACGCTATATATAGCGGCAACCAATCAAGTGGTTAGTGCTGCGTTAGTAGCAGAGAGGGAGGCGGATGATGAGCTAGCAACCATGGCGCACACATCCGGCGACAAGCGTGGAGCTTCACGGCAAGCTCGATCCCGACAAGGACGAATCTGCGGCAGACGCATGACAAGATGCGTAAAAGGATGGTGCAGCGCCCAGTTTACTTTGTCGGTTCCCTTCCGCAGGGGCTAGGTCAAGGTACTGTGTGCAGAAATTTGCTTTTCGGCCTTCTCATGGCCTCGAGAAAGCTGCGCCATTACTTTCGTGCACATGAGATCACAGTTGTCACTCGCTTTCGGCTGAAGAGGATACCGCAAAATCCAGAGGCAACAGCAGGCGGGATTGTCGAGTGGGCACTGGAACTGTCAAGCTTTGGCCTCAAGTTTGAGAGCACTTCAACTATCCAAAGCGTAGCATTGGCGAGTTCATAGCAGAATGGACACCAACGCCGGATGAAGAAATTCCGAAACGAGCGTCCCGTCAAGGAAACAAGCAAAGAGTGGTTGATGTACTTTGATGGTGCCTTCTCGCTGCAAGGCGCCGGTGCCGGCATGCTGCTTGTCGCACCCACCGGAGAGCACCTCAAGTACGTAGTCCAGATGCACTTTCCCAAGGAACAAGCAACAAACAATACATCAGAGTATGACGGTTTGCTTGCCGGTCTTAGGATCGCAGTAGACCTTGGGATCAAGAAGCTCATTGTCAGGGGTGACTCCAACTTGTTATCCGCCAACTGAACAAGAATTATCAGATTCCGTTGATGGAAGCTTATGTTCATGAAGTGAGGAAGCTAGAAGAGCACTTTGACGGCCTGCAAATGGAATATATTCCGAGAGCTCAGAACGACAATGCTGATGGCCTGTCAAAGTGCGCCGCACTTAAGTTACATGTGGAACCAGGGATTTTTGTGCTCAAGCTGACTCAACCGTCTGTAACACCACCAACTGGACAGAGCAAGAAGAGGAGGTTGATCTCTGGTGACTACTTTCCGGCAGAGCTTCCCGAAGCCGCCGCCACGACAAGCCCCAGGGTTTGTTTCGTTGAAGCAGACGCTCCTGACAAGTTTTGCTCCGGCAAGCTTGCCGGGGAACGTCAAGCTCCGGCTGAGCCGCAGGTTCTCACCGCGGAAGCTGATATTCCTGCAGCAGCAGATGTGCCTTTAGTCCTTGTTGTCGAGCCGCAAGCTCCAGCATGGGCGCAGCAGATTGTCCATTTCCTTGACAGGAGAACTTCCCAAGAGCAAGAAGAAGCGGAAAGAGTAGCCCGGCAGTCAAGTATGTACTAGTTTGTCGACGACACTGCATACAAAGAAGACTCAACGGTGTGAAATTGAAGTGTATTCACCGGAGGACGGACAAAAGCTGTTGGCGTAGATACATGGAGGCATATGTGCTCACCACATTGGAGCCAGAGCGCGTGCCGGCAAAGCGTTCCGGCAAGGTTTCTTTTGGCCGACAGCCCTCCAGGACTCAACTGCACAAGTATCCAAGTGTGAAGCGTGCCAATTCCATTCCAAACAGACACACCCGGTCGGCTCAAGCTCTCGCACGATCCCTTTATCCTGGCCATTTTCGTCCGGGGCTCGACATCCTCGGCCCCTTCCCCGAAGTTGTCGGGGCTTTGAGTACTTGTACGCTGCAATCGACAAGTTCACAAAGTGGCCGGAAGTGGAAGCAGTGAGGAAGGTGACAGCACAGTCAGCAGTCAAGTTCTTCAGTCGATTGTTTGCCGTTTCGGAATCCCTAACAGGATCATCACCGACAACGGCACACAGTTCACAAGCCGCACCTTCATGCAGTACGTCCAAGATCTTGGCGCCAAGGTCTGCTTCGCTTTTGTTGCTCATCCGAAAAGCAACGGTCAAGCGGAGAGGGCAAATGCTGAAGTGCTGCGCGGGCTCAAGACCGTAACTTTCGGCGTGCTGCACAAGTGCGGAAGAAAGCTGGATTGAGGAGCTGCCGGTGGTTCTTTGGTCGATCAGACGACGCCAAATCGAGCCATCGCCGGACACCTTTCGCTCTAGTCTATGGAGCAGAGGCAGTTCTCCCCACGGAACTCGTATACGGATCGCCTCGAGTGCTCTCTTATGATGAGCTTGAGCAAGAGCAGCTGCGACAAGATGACACGCTGCTCCTTGAGGAAGATCGTCTTTAGGCTGCTGTACGAGCTGCTCGGTACCAGCAAGCTTTGCGTCGCTACCATAGCCGCAAAGTCAATGCCAGAAGTCTCGAGGAAGGCGACCTTGTTCTTCGGCGCGTTCAGTCCGCCAAGAATTCCAACAAGTTGACGCCGAAGTGGGAAGGCCCTTATCGGGTGAAACGAGTCACTAGGCTGGCGCTGTCCGCTTGAGACCGAAGATGACATTCCGGTGAGCAACTCCTGGAACATTGAGCATCTTCGTAAGTTTTACTCAGAAGCTGCCGGAACCTGTTCCGCAACCACCTTTTGTACAAGTCTTGCCGCTGATGCATGTAATCCTTTGTACAAAGCCGGGCGCAGACCCGTGCATCGAAGAAGCTACCGTGCTTCGCACACCTTGTCGATTTCATGCTTTTTACTTCTATTTGCATGCGTTATCTGACATTTTGTGCAGCACCTACCCCTGGTAAGTGATAACGAGCCACAAGGCTCCATATCTTTATTTTCTCTTCTTTCTCTTTCTCAAAGAAAGGAAGGTTCCCTCGCACACAAGTTTGCCGGGGGGAAAGGAGAAGATAATAGTGTGGACCAAGCGTCGCTCAAGGAAGTCTAGCCTTACCGAAGCAAACGATGTAAAAGCTAAGTTGCCAAAGTTTGAGCAATCAGTTTAAAAAATTAAGTTATCTTCCTTGAACGACCGAACTTTGTACGGAAAACTCTGTATGAGAGGAACCAACTTGTAGCTAGTTGCGCCTTACTTTGTTTCGAGTCCGCTCAACAACTTAAGTGAGCTGCGACTAGTTGCGACAAGGTTGCTTGTCGGAAGCAAAGACCGCCAAAGAAGTGGCGATGTCCCTTTTCGGCGGTATTTCGCGGCTCAGGTGCCCGCGCCGACAAGTTCCCTGAAAGCGTAGGGCAAAGACATACAAAGGAAGGAATCAAGTAAAGGAAATAACGTAGCGATTGATATCCAAAATAAAGTTATATTACAAGATAGCTTGTCGCAGCTCTAATGGATTGTTCCTATGACATGACCAGCAGCGGCAAGAGCAAGAGAAAACGGGCGGCCTAATCTACGCGATCACCCTCAACCCTCTTGATTCCGCTCACCCTGTCCACAATGGGTGCGACAAGGGTCTTGAGCGCCTCCACATCAGCATCCGGCGGCAGGGACTTGAGGACGTTGGTGAAGTTGAGGCCTGGATTGCGGAAGGCCACCTTCATCAAGACCTTTTGAGGGCTCCAGCAGATCCGGGCGCGACTCCTCGGCCAGCTGTTTTGGGACCTCTTCCCGAGTCGCTGGAGAGCCGCCACCACGCCTTGAAGAACAAGCTGAGCTTGGCGCTGGGTTGGAGATGCTCGTCGGAGGAGTATCCAAGATCCACCATCCCCAGCTCCATCAGCTCCCGTGGATGGCTGCAGCAGATCCACGAGACCCTCGGTCCAGTGCTCCACGTTCTCCCTCAAGGCACTCTGGGCGGCAACAGCACTCGCCAACAGCTCCTCATCGGCCTTGATCTTCTCCTTCAAGGCCACCTCCCGCTCCTTGGCGCCGTCCAGCATCTGAGTCAAAGTAGTTAGCTTCAACTCAAGATCTGCATTGGAGTCTATGGCGGCGCTGAGCTCCTTGCTCCTCTCGGCGAGACGGCCCTGCAGCTCGCCAAGAGTGTAGGCGTCGTTCTCGCGCTCGTGCTTGAGTGCAGCAAGCTCCTCGCCGCTCTTCTTGAGGCTGGCCTCCAACTGCGCCACCTTCGTCTACAGCTCCTTCTTGGCGGCCTCGGCAGTCGCGGCAGCATCCTATGCCTCCTAGAGAGCCCAGCCAAATGTTTCTCGCGCATGGCGAGATCCTCCTCGTGGCTGTCCAGATTAACCTTCCGCTGCGCTAGCTCGCCTTCCCTGCCTCTGACTTCTCGGCGGCAAGCATTGTTCCTCCTCACCGCAGCCTTCTCGAGGACGAAGGCCTTGCGCCTCTCGGCGAAGTTGCTCCCGCTCCTCCGCCAAGGACCGGAGAGCTTCACGGTTGCGGCCCGGAGCTCCTCCGTGCGCTTCTCGATGTCTGCTCCGCCTTCGCGACAAAGCGCCTCCGGGATGCCGGTTTGGCTTCTCGGCGCGGTAGAGCGGCAGCTTCCGGCAGCTGCTCCTCCTCGAGCTCGCCGCTGCTTTGCTTACGCGTCAACTAAGCGTCGGCCAGCGAGGCGAGCAGCTCTTCATCAAAGGTTTCTCCTTCGGCCGGGCGCCTGAGCTCGACTCCGTGGAGCTTGATGAAGACGTCGTCGCCGGCCTTCAAGTAAGCGGCAGGCTCGGGCTCTTGAACTGGCAGCTGCGGCAGCGGAGGGATCAGCGGTCGGTGTAGCGCCTGGCGCTCCTGCGGCCTCAGGGTCGTCAGTGCGATCGCCAGACCCCTCGCCAGCTTCTGCGGCGGCAGCTTCGGTGGCCTCTTCGCCGGCAGGCTCGTCAGCGTCGGCTTCTTCTTCCACGGCGGCGGCTTCGTCAGTGTTGCCGCGCACGTCCTCCTCGCCGGCGACCTCGGTCTCCATTGGCTCTGTATGACGGATGAAGAAAGTCAAGCAAATATTCAAAGACAAAATCAAGAAGAAAAACACAAGGGAAGTACTCGAGCAAGAAGGTTACCGGCGCCGGGGCTGCGGTCATGGTCTCCGCCGCCAAGGGATCGCTGGTGCCGTCCCTTGCGGAGAGCTTCCCTTGCCGGAGAAGGCTCCTCGCCGGGGAACGCTCCTTGCCGGGAATCCACCCTTGGCGGCGTAGTCGAAGCAGAAGGAGGCTGCTCTGCTCCTACACAAGTCAACAGTCAGATATCAGCAAAGGAAAAAGCACCCATGCACGCCGAACAGCAAGAAGTAGACCATATCTTACGCTGGGGGCTGCTTTGAAGGAGAGTTGCCTCGTCCGGCAAGGTTGTCTCGAACGCGCCTCCTGCCGTCGCGATGGGTTAAATCTCGGCGACAATCACCGGGTCTTGGCTCTCTTCGACATCCTCCGGGCCAGCGTCACGAAAAGGAATGGATTGAGTAAAGCAGATCGAGATACAAGACAAGGCAACAAATCGAAGAATTACAAGTACAGCAAGGAATCTTACTCTTCCTCTTCCTCGTCGAGCCTGAGCGCGAGAGGTCGACTGGCCCGCCTCCAGATGCACGAGGCGGAGGAGGGCTCCTTGGGCGCCTTGGTGGGAGCGGGACCGGTGGCTCTGCGAGGGCCCGCTCCGATTGCCGCAGCGGCGTGAGGAGCTCCAGCGCAACAAGTGCTTGTCGCGGTGGAGCGGCCGCGCGCCGCTGCTGTTGGTCTGCCGCCCCGCTGCGTCTCCGGCCCTGCGAAGACGCCTTCTCGGTGGAGCCGGTGGCTCCGCTCGCGGCAAGCTGCTTGGAGGTCGGGAGGATGCGCCCTCGGCGGGCCCGCTCGACTCGGCTTCAGGCTCGGCAAGCTCTTCCTCGCTGACGAACTCCTTTCGCTCGACAAGACTTGCCGCCTCGGTTGCCTCCGCCTCCTCCACAGTGAAGCCAAACTCACCCACGGCAGCGGCTGCCGCCGCCTCTTCCAAAGTGGCGTGCGCGCATCTCATCGTCGATGAGTGTCATGGTGAGGCCCCTCACGCTTTCGTCGGGGCGGACCGGAATTTCCACTAGATTATCAAAAAACTGCCGCACCACGTCATCTGCCGGCTCTTGCCAAGTGGGGACAATTCCATGGGAGTCACACAACGGCATCATTGCACGGATGCGGTCAAGCGACGAGTTGTTGCACAGTGGAACGACGCCCCTCGGCAACCTAAACATCTCCGGATGATCAGGATCAGGCTTGAACAGCTCTAAGAGCATTGCGTCAAGCTCCAAGATAGTGAAGTTGAAATTGAGGCCTGGGCGCAGCCTCATGATGTCTGCTGCGTTACGAAATTCCCAGGCAGGTCTCCTTCTCTCCTGCAAAGAGGCGTCTTGCGGCGAAGAAAGTCCGCCAGCAATTGCCTCTGATGAGTCCGGCAATTACGAGGCGGAGGATTCTAATCGCGATCTTCAGCCTAAGCGTCCTCCGGGGCCAGATTGCTCCAATCATTGCAGCGTACTCTTTGGGGTTTGGTATTTGGGCGGTAATAGGCTGCAGGTTCTCCTCAATAATCCAGCACCAATCTGCCCTCCACTCCTCCCATTTGCTACGGAGCTCTCCCTCCAGATAGGCCTCCTTCTTGCCGACCCTAGAGACCCAAGCAATTCCTTGGGCAAGGGGCTCTCCTCTCTCGGCTCGGGGTAAAAAGAAGTGACGGAAAAGAGCTACATTTGGGTGGACTCCGACAAAGTTTTCACAGAGATGTGCGAAAACTGCCATGGTCAGAACGGCGTTGGGGGTGAAATCAAGGAGGCGGCACCCGTAGGTGTTCATAATGTCACAAAAGAACTCAGAGAAGGGCGGGCAGAGCCCGCAGAGAAGAAGAGTGCAAAGAAGGGATACCCGTCGGGCCGATTCTGCGGCGGCGGGAGTACCTTCGTCTTGGATCTTGTAGCGTCTCCGTCGACCGTAAGAGGTAGTAGTTCTCCTTAGCTCCCTCACGGCAAGCTGAGGGGAAGACGCTCCTTCCATAGCGCCGCAAGCCGCAGTGCCTCGGCCGACTTCACGGTCTTCCCGGTGTCGGCGGTCGGGCCCATGGCACAGGCGGTGGAGGGGATCGGTGGCGTTAGCGTCTTTGAGTGGCGATGGGGGCGGGCGCTGCTCTCTTTTCAGCCTTGAGAAGAAGGGGGGCAGCGGTGGTTTTCAATGGGATAGCAGCGGCAAGGTAGGCGGCGTGCCTGTTTCCCCTGCTTATAAAGAGGAGGCGGACGTTCGATTTTCCAAATAAAGAAACCCCACGATCTCGCCCACGATCTCTCACGACGCCACGTTCGATGCGTGCCGTTCGTGGGGGCGTGGTGGGTCGAGGTGAGTTATGGTGTGACCGGGCGCGTGTGCCCGTGCCCTATTTTGGGCCTGGCCCAACAGCGCTCGGCTTGCCGTGTGGCCCAGGCCGGGCTCTGTCGGTGTCTTTGGGTAGGGTACCCTAGTATCCTGAACTTGTGCACGGGCAGTTGCAGCCCTCCGCGGCAAGGCTTACCGGGTGACCGCCAAGGTCCTCCGTGGTTCCTTTGGAGACATTCAAGAACAAAGTATTCAAGCCAGGGAGACAAGGCCCCGGCAAGAGGATCTTGCCGGGAAGGCCACCCAAGGCACATAGGAGACAAGGCCCCGGCAAGAGGAGCTTGCCGGGAAGGCCACCCCAGGCACTTACAAGACAAGGCCCCGGCAAGAGGAGCTTGCCGGGAAGGCCCGGTGAGCGACAAGCTTCCGGGCGCGACAAGATAACAACCGCGGCAAGGCACTTGTCGCGGCACCACCTCTCTCAGACCCACGCTCCAGCGCATCCACTAACGTGTCATACAGGGCCTTTCCGGTAGCGTGGCGAGAGGCTGTGCAGCCAGCGGTGCGAGGTGGCAAGCAGCGCTGACAAGTTTGCCATTGTGGCGAACGGTGGCGCCCCTGACGGTCCCTGTTTGCACTGTTAGGGCGACTTGACGGGCATTTAATGCCTTTGTCCCCTGCCGTCAGGGTTAGATATAGTACACTGTACACTGTACAAGTAGGTATACCAACCACTATTTTTCCATTTGTACCCCCGTCTACGTTGCCACCTGTTGGAGCCCCTTGAGCATATAAAAGGAGGCCCATGCGCAACGTAGAAAGGGTTGGTCGATCAGTTCCCTCAACGCTCAGTCTCGTTAGCAGCTCATGTGTACTGTAGCACTCAGCGCTCCTGAGCAAGAATGCAATACACTTAGACATGCAGCAGTAGGAGTGTTATCTCTCCGGAGAGCTCCGAAGCTGGGTAAACCTCTCGCGTGCTTCGCCTCGATCTGCTCTTCGTGCAACCTCCGCTCCCCGCCGAACCGAAAGGGGCTCGGTCCGCCGGACCCATAGGTGCTCGTGGGCCAGATCAGCCTGCCCCAACAAAGAGACCGGTTGGATGACCAGCCTGTACTACTTTCACCCCCTTCCCTTCCTGTTTGTACCAAGTCTGATGTACATACTAAATTCCCCCACCCCCACTTTATTTCTTGTTTGAACCAAGTAGTGCAAGATTCGACTCCATGAAGTAGCTTTACCTCTAACAATAGAAGATGAAGAAAAAATGTGACGTTGGACCATCCGATCGAGAGGGGCTGAGAGGTAGAAAATGATGCACATGCAACGACGTAGCGAGCTGGGGAAGTAGAGCTAAGGCGGTTTCGAACGAAGATATACCGGAAGGTCGTCGGGATGTGGATAGGTGGGCGGCGGGAGGCCAGATCCGCCCACAGGCAACGACGAAGGGATCGGAGGACCTCCTGCGCCGGCGCTCGGCCAGAGATAACAGTGCGGCCGGCAGTGGGTCTCCTCCCTCGCTGTCGACGATGGCCTAAACGCTGCCCCTCCTCCCCTTCAACGGCGGAGGGGGATACGTCCAGATCTGTAACCAGCGGTGAGGATAGAAAGACAGTGTTACTACCCCTATCTTGTTTAGATCTGGAGAGGATGAGAGTGTGTGAATAGAGCAACCCTAGCAAGCAAGCGCGGAGGCTCCGGCCTATATATACGTAGTGAGCAACCCTAGCAAGCAAGCAACCCCTATCTTCATCAACTCGTACAAGACCGAGAAATTTGATTACTACAACACCCTCTCCCTCGCGGACTGAGCTTCGGTGCCTTAACTGCACCTGCCTTTGGCTGCATGACGGGAGGGCCAACCACCTATCATAGACGCAAAGGCAGGAGCAGTAAGTAGAAGCTTTCGCTACACGCTATCCCTCCCGCACGAGGTGGACGGACATGCAGCAGTGGATTCGATACTGTAGAAGTAGGAGTAACATAATTGTTCGTCTTCTCAAAGAGGCGAAGATCCAAGCGCAACCCGAACATGGCAGTTGCGAACGCTCGCGTGGTGCGGATCCTTGGAGTACTAGCCAGGCTCTTGCATGAGACAAAATTGCTATTGTTTAACAATTAAACACCATTATCCATTGGTTGATACTCATTCTACATAGGTCCACGCGCTTAGCATCGTTTCCTCCTGGGGTCACCAATGTTTATTTGCTACTCCCTCCGTCCCAAATTATAAGAACATTTTGCATACTAGTGTAGTATGAAAACGTTCTTATATTTTGGGACAGAGGGAGTAATTAATAGCATTGCATGCAATGAACTAGCCATTGCAAGTCATTAAAAGCATGCACACCTCTCATCTCTTATTGGTTGATATGTCAAGAAACAAGAAACAAGGTAGAAGTTAATGCACCGCGCCTAAGTGTTTTGGGACTACGTATTTGGTTTTCATAAGATGACTTACACACCTAGACAGAGGGAGTAGTATAGCCCTGTAAACCGGAACGGAGTATTTGCCTTTCTAGAGATTTCAACAAGTGACTAGGACTACGCCTTGTGCAGTACTCCCTCCCTTCCGGTTTATAGGGCTCAAATCTCAAATCTCAAGAACCAAGGCATTTTGCAATTGGAGAAATGTATCTCGTACTTTACAAAACTACCCTAATTAAACTCATGCATTAAATACGTAGTTCTCTCATTTTCCTCTCCGCCTTGGTCGCGGTGCACAATATTGAGCACTCCTATATATGACTAGCCGCTCTATCTACATGCGAGACATTTCAAAGCATCCGGGCCCGCGTGCCATCCACCAAATCACAGCGAGGTGCTACAGTCGAGACTCACCTGTCACCCCGGTGTGGCCATCATGACCCGTCATATCACAAAAAGCCAACACCTTTACCAGCAGTGGTAAGGTGGCCTCCAAGTTAATTTGGGCCGAAGCAACCATCATTTCACTTTGGAACGCTCGTTCAAGCCCTTTCTTCCCTTTCTTGAAGAAAACCTCACTCCAGGCTACTCACTTACGCCATTTTTCTTACGTACTAACGAAGGAAAGGTGGGCGAATCGATTATGCTGCTATATTTTCATTCCAAGAATCTTCTTTTTTGCGAAGCACGGACCGATTCTCACATCCTATTCTTTTCCCGTTTTCATTGCGATTGTGGTTTCCTTTCGATTGCTTTTTGGTTGTCGGTTCATTGATGGATCACGGAGCACTAGGCAAAGAGTTGCCGGCGGACAACCCATCGGAGACAGCGATCTCCAGGAAGCGAGCACCGACCAACGAGTTGACCATGTTGGCGGGCCAACCCATGGAGACGAAGAACTCCAAGAAACAAGCACTGGCCCAAGAGATGAGGACGTTGGCGGACGAACTCTTCAAAGAAAGTTCGAAGAACAGCAATGGCCCCACCGTGCCTACCCCAGGAACTCTGATTGCCACCTATGTGAGGCTCAAGACCGATTTTGAGGAGATAGTCGCCGTTGAGAAGCAGTATTCCCCTGGCAAGGTGATGGCCCCCATCGAGGACGAGGAGATGGCCCCCGGAGGGATGAGATCCCCTGGTGAGCTGCACAAGGTAAAAAATAATGGCTTATTACCATCGTTGTGGTTTTTGATTATTTGCAATGTGCTTGCTAAAATGTTAGGGTTGTGCAGGTGTCGGTGGACGTCCTTGATGATTCCGATGTCGTGGCCCGTCCTATTGGCATCGCCCCGGAGATCGATTCTGATGCCGTTGTCCATCCTGTGGACATCGCCCCAGAGATCGATTCTGATGTCGCGGTCAGTCTTGCGGACATCGCCCCAGAAATTGATTCCCATGCCGCTGTCCGTGCTGTGGTCATTGCCCGAGAGATCGATGACAAGAAATAGTTGGTCGCACTAATCCTTCAGGGTAGTTTGCATTGCCCTGTTTTTAATTACCAGAATGATGCATGTTATCAAACCATCTTAGGGCTAGTGCACTGTCTTGTGTGGGCGGATCTTTCTACTTTTGTTTGATAGTGAATCATGCGAACCCTCTTCGAGTTATGGAAACAGATGTATCCTCACCAGCTTTTGATGTAATATATGGCATGATTAGATGTAAGTTTGAACTGTTTATCATATCGGCAGGGCTTGTTTGATGATTCTTGGTGTTTGTAGGCTAGCTACTGTGCGAGCTATAGTACTTGCAAAACACTCACCGAAGAGAAACATTGGGGCTGATGAGCTCGTGGTACGCTTATACTTATCCCTCGTCGATCGACCAATAGCCCTAGCTCCTGAAATTGTAGGCTTAACGATAGCTGACCTAGGGGCGGGCTAGTTTGGCCTAGTGGGTTTCAGTGATATGACGTGCAACACAAAATCATAGCAGTGCAGAGACGTACTCCCTCCGTTCCAAAATAGATGACCTAGGCGGGCTAGTTTGGCCTAGTGGGTTTCAGTGATATGACGTGGTACAGTGCCGTCCAGTCTTCGCGTGTGGTAGCAGTATTGCAGGTACAGTAAGTTTTCTTGAAGAAGCGGAATTCAACGAAGTCATGATGGTTCCTTCGTCCGAACAACTTACAGTGGGAAAGGTTGGGTCTGCGATACAACCAGGGTAGACCAGGATAATTTTATGCATGGCAGGTGGACTAGGATGGTCGACGTCCCACATGTCGGCGAATGAAAGTATTCTTTCCGATATAGAGGACGAGCAACAAGTATTCATTGTTTATTTTTTATGAAAGCCATTGTCTCCATCTTTATTACGATGGAGGAGTGTGAAACACGGCAGCCCAGTGAACTTGGCATGTGCACCACTCCTCCTTCCTCATGTAATGCCCAAGTTACAGCTTTTTCTCACTTTCTCTCTATCTATTTCCTCTCAAATGTTTTTTACCTTTCTTTTTTAAGACACAATTGTTTTTATGCCTTTTTTAGAATTATTTTTTTATACCTAGGAGCACGTGTAGAGACGGGCTCTTGCAGAGCCCACTCCTTGACTTTGTCAAAGCCTCTCTCTCCTCCACATAAGGAGTACTACTACTTGCTATGCAAGCATGCGGCGGGCAGCTGGCGTCTTGAGGGGCCAGGGCGGTGAGAGCGGGCTCCGGAAGCGGTCTGGACTCTAGCATAATTTTTGTTTTTACAGTATTTCTTTCTCCATTGACAGGTAGGCCCGCGTAGATAGATAAAGAACACGAGCTGTTTGACTGGTCAACCAGACAAACACGGAGCTATACGCTGAGCCAATGACCGTATAATCACCATATCTCGTATACAATGATCAAAGTGAGCTATCAAGACAAGTTCGATGACATCCAAATTTGCTTCGTCTTCTGTCCTTGAGCTCTTGACAAACCAATGCACTATACGGTTGTCCGGCCACTCCACCCCAGAGCTCTCACCAAGCGTCGTTCATGCCACCGCGCCGCACACTAACCGGTAAGGCAGCGATGGCATCCCTTGGCCGAGTTCCTCGCCGCCACGACCGCACACAAAATGGTAGGGAAGCGATGGCATCCCGCCGTGCCGATTTCATCGCCGCTCGCGACCTCACAACTATGTGGGAGGAATTTGAAGATGCCAAGGCCGAATGGGCGGTAGAGCAAGAGGCGGCCAAAGCCGCACAGAGGGAGCGGAAAAGTCAGAAAAAGCACTCAAGAAAAGAGAGCCCCGCCGTTGCAATAAAGAAAAGGACGCACGCGCTGCTGCGGAGAGGTCGGCGGAGATCCAAGCACGGTGGGGTGTCGCCGACAAAGCCGAGAAGGAGAATGACGGCGTCTGTCCAGCATGTGAGAAGTAGTTGTACTAGTAGTTAGTGTGTGTGTGTGTGTGTGTGTGTGTGTGTGTGTGTCTGAGTACGAGCATATACCAGTACTACTAGTTACTATTGTAGTTTTTAGAGAAAATTACCAGTACATTAGCCTAGACTAAATGGAAAAATTCCTATCCTAAGCATCAAATGGCATCTCTTTCTCTATAGGAATTGAGATGCATGTCGTCTCACTTCCTATGATTTTCATATTCCTATCCTATGATCGAAGGAGGCCTCTATTGTAGTAACTCATCGTAGCTAGCGATCGCTGGTACAGTAGTTTTTTCAAGAAGCGGAATTCAACGAGGTCATGATGGTTCCTTCGTCCAAGCAACTTCAAAGTGGGAAGTGGGCCTGTGATTTGATGGCTCATTAGTCATTATTCTTTGCGGTAGCGGCGACACTGGGTGACTCCTTGGAGTTCTGCGTGCATGGCAAGTGGAACAGGATGGTTGACGTCCCACATGTTGGCGACGGAAGTATTCTTTCCGATATCGAGGAGCAAGGAAACCGCGTGGTATAGTATCACTGCTGATTGGTTCGCAAAAGAAATAGTATCACTGCCGATTTATAATTATTTTTTATTTACGATGAATGCTAAGCGTTTCAACTCTTACGACGAAGGGTGCCAAACACGACGCGTCTTTGGATGTCCCTGCGTCGGTGAAAAGGAGTGGGACATGAACAGCGTGGTAGAGCCCAGTAAAAAAACAGCGTGGTAGAGCGTCTCCACTTCTTCCACTTACGGGTCGGAGACCACACGTAGTAGTACTTAGTGGTATGAACGATACAAAGTGCGACCTGGAGACAAAGACACGTCTATTTGGAAGGTCTCGGGGCATACACATAAACAAATATAAAAGTTAATATGTGCCTCCAACTAATATAGTAGTAGTAGAGTACTTAGGCACGTACTCCATAACATCACCGTGCATTGAAAGTACAACATTTAGTGGTAGTACGTAGTAAGAGACAAATGCCGCCCAAGAGTTCCCTTCTCGACCTACTTTTGGGTGTTTGGTAGAGTGTATGGAGGGTGCATGAGTCCACACTAGTTTAGCACAAATACACTAGAAGCATGCATGAAGAGAGCATGCATGAAGAGGGGTGTTGAGTTGAGCATGCATGAAGAGGGAACAACTATCTTTGAGATGAGAACGCAACCAAACACACCCTATATGCAACGCATGTTCATACCATTTGTGCCTTTCTACTTCACTTACTGCGCTATATTACTCAGGTTCGTACGTCCACTCCTGGGTACATGTTCGTCTCGTAGTTCCAGTCCCATGTGTTCTTCATATAGATGGAGCGATCCTTGCATAACAGGTGCACCTTGATGCTAGATAGGGATGAAAATGGAGTGGAAAGTTTCTGCTTTTCCGGAGAAAAAATGGAAACAGAGAGGAAATATGAAAACGGAAACGGAAATTTGCAAAATGGAAATGGAAGTGGAATTTTTTATGCGGAAACAGAAACAAAAACGGAACGGTGTTTTTCGGTGAAACAGGCGCGGAAACGGAACTTTCCGTTTCCGTGAATATGGAATTTCCGTTTCTACTATAGACCCATGGATGCTTTGTAGCCCAATTACCAAACAACACACAATGACACAATGAGCAGACTGGATCATTTGAGGACCAACTTTTACTTCCACATACATTCTCAACTAGACACAATACGGAATTGTCATGTACTATTACAATACTACCCTATGTTACCAACACAACCATATTATCATGTAGCCATGTTAAAAATTTCTTAAATTTCTTTGTTTTTTGTGTGTATTTCTCTATGATTCAAGGGGGTTTTAAGTTCCGGTCAACACACCGTTCTGTTTTCGTGTCCGCTTTGTATTTGCTCCGTGTCTGTTTCCGGTAGTATTTGTTTCCGTATTCATTTCCGAGGTTTCCATATTTATTTTCGCTTCTGCAAAAAAAATATGAAAACAAATATGGTAGCACCCAGTTCCGTCCGTTTCCGCTCCGTTTTCATCCCTAATGCTAGATGTCTCGCGTGTTGGCAAAAGGATGAACAAAGCTCACGTAAAAAAATAGAGTGGAAGAACATAGATTCCGGATGACCGAGAAGGAGCAAGGAACCTCGTGGTGGAGCGTCTGCACTCATAATATTTAATATTATTCAGCGATATAAAATTAACCAATCATCTCCACAAAGGATTTGGAAGAGTACGAAACACGGCATCCCGGTGTAGTTACATCATACAAGTACATGGCTAACCCACGCTATCACTATATTTCTTGGCTTCCGTCGACACCTATCTCTAGTAATCCAGCACTGTATCACTTCTCCCTCCTCGTCTCTATCAAAGTGCGGCGGTGGCGTTTACCGTCTATTGAGGTCGGTTAACTATCACATGTTAGCGACATGCCAAGAGCATTCTAAAAAAATTCCTTTCACGTTCCATTTTCAAAATTAAAAAAAATCCTTTCACGTACGAATTTGCCTCTATGCTTTGAGCAACTTGCATGTCCTATACTGCTCCTATTTGATGCTCTAACTTAGCTAGAGGTTAGACTAACTCATGACTAACCCTGAACTAACTTTAGCCAAAGAGGTGTTTGGGTTACAGGGTTAGATTGACAATAAATGCACTTCATGGAGAGAGAAAAGTGATTTTTCAAATTGGTCCTAATGAGAACTATCTCCAGTTAGCACCTCTTGGGTGGGATAGTTTTTTTTTTGGTGGGTTCGGTGCAACTTGCTCCAATTTAAACCCTCATGCTTGGATATTTTAGGGCTATTTGAGCCCCAACTAGCTCAAACTAACTCTAACCCATGGATCCAAACAGGGCCTATGGCCAGTCTCGACGCGGAGCAGTCGCGTGCACCGGGAAGCAGCGCTCTCTCGGCCGTCGCGCCACTTCAAAGCCGGCGCCAGTGAGAGGTCGCCTCTGCTCTGACCGGGCATTAATGCGGCATCGACGCCTGTATGACGCCGATCGTTTCACGCTGGAAGCACGCTACCGCAAGGGAGTATAGGTTTTGAACCGTTTGTGTAGTAATCTTGGTAGTTTGCAAAACTACTCAATTATTGCACTCGCTTTCCTAGGAAATTGTGGTAAAAACGTTACTCCACAGCACCTTCCCTTCTCCTTCCTCTTCCACCGCCCCTTGCGTCCAGCGAAGCGACGGTCAACCCTTATATAGGAGTGCTAGCACAAAAAGATGCATGCATGACCACTAAAATTTCCATATTAAAGCGCCGCTCCGGCGGGAGTATGGCGTATGTTGATACCTTCGGCCGGCCCATGGCTACCGGGGGGCAGCAACCAGAGAAGATGCGGCGGGAGGGGAATGAATGCAGCTACTGTTTGGGTTCGCCTTCCGGCTTAAATAAATGTGCAGCATCACGTGTACCCGCGGGTGCACAAAATGTAACATACGTGTCTGCTTAAGTGGGTGTCACGTAACTGGTGTTTGTGTGAGAGAGATTCTGAGAGACAAAGTGCGTGTGTGCGACTCTACTCTTCGGACATGTACTCAACCTTTTGCATCGAGATATAAGTATAATTGTATTTACTTTAGCTAGTGATTTACGTGGCCATGTTAACGTGGTTGTGTCAAAAAATGTCACTTCCTGCTCGTGATTTGCGTTATATAATTACAAGCAAGATTCTCGTGCATTGCACGGAACATCAATATGCATTTTTTACAGAACAGCTGTTGTGATCGACCCATGCAGGAGTAATCCCATGTGTAAAAACTAATGATATCTCGAGAATTTTATCGGAAAACTGGTATCTCGAGCATGCCATTGAAAAATGAAAGATGAGAGATAAGGCGAGGAGGAGTGGAGCGTGGTGGTGACTGGTGGTCGGAATGGGCGGAGGCATGGGGATGGACGGCGGCAGCGGCCACCATGCATGCTAGATTGTTCCAGAGACTTATTCCTTTTTTTAATTGCTGAGCAATGAGGTTGCGGGAGATAAAGATGTGGAGAGAGGTGTGGGTATCTTTTGTAAAATTATCATAGTTTGCTTTCTATCCTCATATATAGATCATACCGTCTGTATTACAAGATGGCAGGCACACCATCACCACCAACTCGTTTGTTTATAAGGGTACAGATGATACGTTTGCTGACTACTAAAGTAAAGTGGAATTTGTCCATGTTATGCAAGTAAATAAAGGTGATTGTTCATCATACGGGTAAGGTTGGATGAAGGGTGGTAGGAACAAATGCTCCGCCTAGAGCATGTGTGTGTGAGATGGAGTCTTAGTGTGTGGGGTGTGTGGGGTGTGTGTGTGTGTGTGTGTGTGTGTGTGTGTGTTTGTGTGTGTGTGTGTGTGAGAGAGAGAGAGACAGAGTGCTGGAGTCTTAGTTTGTGTGTGTGTGAGAGAGAGGGAGAGAGATGGAGTCTTAGTGTGTGGGGGGGGCGTGTTTGTGTGTTTGTGTGTGTGTGTGAGAGAGAGAGAGATGGAGTCTTAGTGTGTGTGTGTGTGTTGGGGGGGGGGGGTGCGTGCGTGTGTGTGTGTGTGTCGCGGGGTCCTCTGTGGCGGATGTAATTTAATTGTCCATGGCTTTCATCATAGAGAGGTGATGTGTATGGCGAGAGGCCACCAATGATGGGGTGCGAGAGAGAAAATGCCCGTAGAGAGGGAGGAGAAGGTGTGTGCGCGTGAGAGGAGTCGACTTCGAGAGAACGTGTTTTTTCGAGAGACACCGAGGAAGACTACTATATATCCGCCTAGAGGTGATTGTTCATCATACGGGTAAGTTTGGATGAAGGGTGGTAGGAACAAATGCTCCGCCTAGAGCATGTGTGTGTGAGATGGAGTCTTAGTGTGTGGAGTGTGTGTGTGTGTGTGTGTGTGAGAGAGAGAGAGCGAGGGAGAGAGAGAGAGACAGAGAGATGGAGTCTTAGTTTGTGTGTGTGAGAGAGAGGGAGAGAGATGGAGTCTTAGTGTGTGTGTGGGGGGGCGTGTTTGTGTGTTTGTGTGTGTGTGTGTGTGTGTGTGAGAGAGATGGAGTCTTAGTGTGTGTGTGTTGGGGGGTGCGTGCTTGTGTGTGTGTGTGTGTGTGTGTGTGTGTCGCGGGGTCCTCTGTGGCAGATGTAATTTAAGTGTCCATGGCTTTCATCATAGAGAGGTGATGTGTATGGCAGAGGCCACCAACGATGGGGTGCGAGAGAGAAAATGCCCGTATAGAGGGAGGAGAAGGTGTGTGCGCGTGAGAGGAGTCGACTTCGAGAGAACGTGTTTTTTCGAGAGACACCGAGGAAGAATACTATATATCGATGGTGCATGTAGGCGGGAATTAAACTAAGGGATAGTCTTATTGGTTTCAGGGATATAGGGGAAGAGTGAGAGGCGGGAGGGGTAGCTAGAAGGAGATTGTTAAGTGTGAGTGTGTTTTTAACCATCCAGGCGGAAGTTATGTGCACAAAAGAGGAGAACGATTCGATGTGGCGTTAGGATTGAGGGTAATTAACTACGTATGGAGACATAGAGACCTTGAACGTGCATGTGTGAGAGGTATACATGTATACGTGGGATGTGTGTGTGTGCGCGCGCGCATGATCGAGATACAAGAAAGAAGACATAAGTCATAAGATCAACGACATGGGAGAGACGGATCGGTATGACAATATGCATGCATATGAGAATGCATGGAAGAAGTCCCGACAATTGAACATGTATTTTTGTCTTTAAGAGATAGTGGCGTGGGCTGGAGCATGCATCTATGGCGAGCAGAGGGAGTGAGGCACAACGATTGTGCAAAAGAGACCAACCTATAAATGCATATGTATGGAGAGACATATATAGTGTGGGTGATAGGAAGCAAGACTCCGTGCGAGAAAGAAATGTTGACGGAGAAACTACAGATAGATACAGAGATGGAGATGCTAGCTAGAGGGACATCCGCTAGTTTGGGTGTTGGAGATGACCGCTTTGGTGGTTCAATCGGTGAAGTTATATATGTGTGTGAGAGGGCACTTGACTGCATGTAGAGAGAAACATATGTAGTGTGCGTGATAAGAATCAAGAGTGAGGGCGAGAAAAAAGTTTGATGGATAAACAGATAAATAGAAAGATAAAGATGCTAGCTAGTGTGCGTTAGAGATAGGAGTATAGTGGATCAGAAGGCTGGGTTATGTGTGTGGGTGTGAGAGAGATAGAGAGAGGGTGCGTGTGAGTCACATGCAAACATATATCAGAGAGAAAAGAGATCCAGGGAGACGGAGTTTTGTGTCTGCGAGAGAGAAAGATATTTCACAATGAGAGTGATGGCTAGAGAGACATATGAGGGAACACAAGATATCTCTAGGGAGAGAGGGTGTGTGTGAGCGACATACAAGAGAACAATGGAGAAATATGAGACCACAGGAGACAGAGTTTGTGTTTGTGTGTGAGAAAGAGATATTGAAGAGGAAGAGGTGTAGGTTCTCATATCTAATGAGCGAAAGACATCTCTGTATGAGGGGTGTCTTGAGTGGCACACATGGGAATAGTAGAGAGAAATGAGACCGGGAGACAAAGTTTTGTGTTTGTGTGAGAGAAAGAGATTCCACATGGAGAATCATAGTTAGAGACACATAGTAGGGAGCGAGATATACTTAGAGAGAGATAGAGTGATGAAGGTCGAGGGAGAGAGTACCGTCAGTGTGTTACGAAGATAAAAGATCATTGTCGACATACAGGTAGCACGAGAGATACCTGAGAGACGATGAACGCGTATAGGTCCCGAGAGATAGTCCTATATAAGCATGAGTGATAGCTATATGAGACGAATATCTGGATTAAAGGGGATTCAAATATTTAAACTGGAGATCATGACATCGATAATATCATAACGCAAATTGGTGTATCAAACATGCATATTCATTTGAATTTGGGCACACGTGTAATGTTACATAGTTTATCAATATTGGTGATCCATAGATTCTTAAATTACAAACAATGCATGGTTTATATGCAATTAATGTCTAAACGGGATTACACTATATGTTGCGTGTGTGAAACACATTATACATGTTTGAGAAGTAAAAAAAACCGCATGAAACACACATTAATTGGACAGTTAGCGAGGAATGCATACATTGGATTTCAACATAAAGTGGTTTCAAATATTTGAAAATCCAAATTGATGCATACAACCTTATGAATCTAAGATCATGCCATTTGTAAACCATATTTATGTATAAATGGTGTTGTGCTTTTGAAAGTATATATATATAAATGATGTATATAGAATGTAATTCCAATTGAAAATGGATCCCGCTTGAAAAAATAGAATACAAGCGGGATTAGAATTGAGTTGGCACATGGCGTGCACTCTGCAAAATTTGAACGAAGCGGGGAAAGTCACAGTAACCGCCCGAAACCAAAATGTGCAAGATGGAAATCACTACTGCCTATCCCTGCCACGCAAAGCCTATATGCTGGATTTCTATAGGTTTCGATAGGGGTAGGTTTATAATTTCACCCAAACGCGCCTCTCACCTGGATTCATACACGGTGGGCACCAAAACACAGTGTGTCCTCGACCGAAATCGACTCCCTCCCCGATTCATATTCATACACGGTGGGCGCCAAAAACAAACTCTCGTCGGCAAATATTCGGTGTATGCAAGATTACCGTCCTATCCCCAACCGACTAGTGTTGCTGTGATGTAGTAGAAATTTGAAACGGGGGCTAAGTATGTAAATTTCCTTGCATTTGAGACAAGCGCACCCTAAATACATGGTTTCCCCCTTCCTCTCTACCTCCCTTTTCCCCATTCGTACTCCGTGGGCGCCAAAACACCCTCGCCACCCCACCCTCCTCCGTCCGCCGCCTTCCGCCACCCCATCCACCGCTGTCCTCCTCCACCATGCCGGAGCTGATACCCCGACGCCGCCGTCCATTACAAGAGATCGACCTCTCTCATCCACGGCTTCGGACCGGGATCCTTGCATCCCGTCCTCTCGCTTCGTCCCCGCCGTCATCCACCTTGTCGGCGCCGCTCCTACGACTGTCCTATCCACCACGCCCCGCCGCCACCGTTTACCCTCCTAGTTCTGCTTCCACGCCGCTGTCAGCAATCGCTACCGCAACACCGTCAAATTCTCAGCAGATGCGTACACGGCGCCGCACCAGAGGTGGTACTCTTTTGTATCTTCTCAACTTATTTATCACAGCAAGAAAATAGATCGCCACTGCTTTCCTCTGATTTCTTGTCTTGGTTGCGAAGTTGCCTTTGTCCGGTTTGCACCTTCAGATCCGCCATGGCACGCTCAACACCATACTCGCAATGCTCATGGTTTTCCCCTTTTATATTCCACACTAGTTAAATCACAGTAGACTAAATTTCAAAATTGGGTCAGTCGATTTTTCAGAGCTCGCCGGAGTTCGCCGGTGCGATCGAAGGGGCTCGGGTGGGGATGGTGGTTGTGGGGGGCGGTGGTGGGGCCTCGTCGAATGAAGAAAACTCGACACGGGTGGGATGGGGGTGGGGGTGGGGGTGGCGGAGGAACACAAGCGGTGGGGCCGGTGGTTCGGTCGGTGGCCCGTGCGGTGTTTTGTATGGGAAGCACAGTATGTTCCTTGTCAGGAAGGGCAGCAGGGACATCTGCAGTCAACAGCTGATAGAGCTGGCACATGTCACGTGATCGATAGGCTTTCAATTACTAGCGGCAATACAACACCGTAATTTCCAGCCAGTTCCACTTTCCCGATTTATATATCCTGGTTATGGTGTACCCCTGTTATGTACACTATGATCTGCCTAGTTGCTGTGTGCTCTTGTTATCATGGTTTGGCAATAAACTCTCTATACAGTATATTATGAACCTATCATCTGCCAGCTATCCTTACTTCTGGAGCCTATTTTTTGTGTACTTGTGCCAGATTATATAAATGCACGCACCATATTACAGCACGCATGAGCTCTCTCGTCAGAATCAAGTGATAGCACACAAGTGTTTATAGGGGCGCCCCTATATTAGAATATCATCTGCATTACAAAGATAATCTCACAACTATTTATGTTTTCATGGTTCTCAGATATCATACACAATTACAGTGAATATCAGAATCCGCGCATCATAAGAATATTGTGGAACACTGCAATGACTTACAAAATTGGCAGCAAGGCATTGAGTGCCATTCTGGAAGCAATGAAACTCGTACGCTCCCCACCTGTTGACTCTTGTTCAGAATATCATCCTAATGACTATTCTAACCTCGAGGAGTCAAAGGCAAGTGGCCTGTCCTGTTCACCCATCAAGGTGCATGTTCTAATTTGGCAAGGTTTTATTGATTGCGCGTATCTTGCATATGTTGTCTTGCATTTCTTCTACTTTCTTGCACCGCCATCTGCTTAGTTTACTCATCATATATGTCGAGATGCCATGCCCATCCATTATCAATACATATTCCATCTGTCATCGTACCATGTTTTTTCACTCAAATGTTGTTCTTGTGCATCGGACATCAAAAAGGAAGAGGGTGATTGCCGAACCTGAAGGAGGACCAGCAAAGTCCTTGAAAAACGTGGTGGTGCCGGAGAAATCGAACGACACCCACTTATATTGGCTGTACAACCCGGTGACACAAAAGCGTAGGACCGACTCCAGCAGACTGTACCCATACTTCACTGGCCACACCACTAGCCCCACCACACAGGACCTGCACTCTAGCAAAAGGTATACCGATTTCATTTCCATAGTACCAGTCGTACCACAGAAAAATCCCACTCCAGCAAAAAGTACAGCAAGTCCACCGGCCGAAGACCTATCCCAAGTGCAGAGACGGCCAATTCCTGCAGATTGGAACCCCATTCCATTTATTCCCAGTTTAAAAGACAATGCTTTCAATGTTGTTAGGGACTACGTGCATATATTCCCATCATGGGAAGATTATTGTGAAGACAAACACCATTTTCACATCTTCCTGTCCAACTTACGTGTGAGTGCTATATTCATGGTTATTATTTTCTTGTTTTCTGCTGATTGAACATGTCGGTGTCAAAACCGGCGGATCTCGGGTAGGGGGTCCTGAACAGGGCGTCTAGGCGGATGGTAAAGGAGACAAGGGACACGATGTTTTTACCCAGGTTCGGGCCCTCTCGATGGAGGTAAAACCCTACTCCTCCTTGATTAATATTGATGATATGTGTAGTACAAGAGTAGATCTACCACGAGATCAAGGAGGCTAAACCCTAGAAGCTAGCCTATGGTATGATTGTTCTTCTGTCCTACGGACTAAAACCCTCCGGTTTATATAGACACCGGAGAGGGCTAAGGTTACACAGAGTCGGTTACAATGGTAGGAGGTCTACATATCCGTATCGCCAAGCTTGCCTTCCACGCCAAGGAAAGTCCCATCCGGACACGGGACGAAGTCTTCAATCTTGTATCTTCATAGTCTAGGAGTCCGGCCAAGGTTATAGTCCGGCTATCCGGACACCCCCTAATCCAGGACTCCTCGTAACACATCAATGATTTACATTACATTGTTGTAACTAGGCGAGGGTCAATCTGGATAGTCATGACGAGCAAAGCTTGCTTGTGCTTTTCAAGGAAGCATTGCAGCGATGTCGGTGTTACCTGAGGAAATCACACTTTGATGGCAAGTCTATAAACGAATTTCCGGTGAAGTCTCTTGTGCTAAATTTAGAAGACATTGAATGGAAAAACCTTGTTATGCACTGGTCTCGTTCCTAGGATGAGGTACTGTCTATGAAATCACATGACAATTTGAACTTCTACTTTTCCGCATGTGCCTTACGGATCTTTTTTGCAGGAAATCTGCTCGAAGAAGAATTCCGGTTTGACAAGAACGACAGGATATCGCAAAATATGCTGCCCGCTGCTTTGCTCTTGTTAGTACCTGTTGTCCTGTATCACTGTACTTGCATACATACATGGTTCATTATATGACAGCAGTATGCATGATAGCTTGCTTATCAATTGTTCGCTCCAAATTATCTGATCTGTATGAATGGTTACATTAGTGTAGAATATATCCAATGCCAATGTTTTTTTAGCTCTGCGTTGTTCTTGTAAGTACATGATGTCCTTTATCAGTGTACTTATAATGACAGGTAGGTGTTCATGTACCATCACTCTGCAACTTATTTTACTTTGCCCTCCATTTTCTACACATCAGATCTATATTTACTCTTACCATAAGGTTGGTACTGAAGAAGTTTAGCTGTGCATTGCTCTTGGCTGTACCTTTTGCCTGTGTCGTTGCACTTACATTTATAGCTACTTGGTTATGAAGCATCACTCTTCATCTTATCTTAAATATTCTCCATTTTTTCGTATATTATCACATCTATATTTACTCTTAACAAAATGTAGAATAAAGGCAATGCTTTTGAAGAAGATTACGTGGTAAACTTCTTGAATTGCCCCCCATCGGCATGGACAAGGCCTTTATAGAGCATGTCTTCACCAATAATGTAAGTTTGTCCATCTCAAGCCTTCAAACTTTGTTGTATATATTTGGTTAGGCATGACTGCAAAAGCTGTTTATTTTTGGTGTTTGCATCAAATTGCTTGTTTGAAGTTTATTATATGTAGTTCATAAACAAAAGTTTGTCCTTTCTCAATTTAATTTTTCAGTTGTACAACCAAGTTTCTTCTTCATGCCATGTAAATTAAACTATACAGAGCAAGTGATCTTCTTTTTCACTGCATGTATGCTTCTGTTCTTCATCCGTAATCTAGTGGTGTGGTGAACCTACCCACTACAACACAATGTCATATTCTGCAATGTCTTAACTATGAACAATATCATATCATTCTACTATTATTTAAACTGTCTCTTTATTTGCCAATCTGAAATGGTATAAATTAATTGACACACTAACCATTGATACTTATGAGTTCTTGATCTGTAATCCGGTGGTATCATTGAAGCTGCCAACTCCTTCACAATGTCATTTCCTGCCATGTCTTGACCTGAACAATACCATATCGTGTTAATGCAAATTTAAACTGTGTCACTTTATTAAATCAAGAAGAAATGTGATGAATTGTCAAGACCGATACTTTTATGTGCAAAACACATCATCTTCGCTTGTTTATCTTTCGAGTGAGTAAGATATAAGTGTTGAACAAGCGCGATCTCATCATCTTGCTCATTTGCTTGCGCTCTGACTCCCAATGACGCTTAACCTTTCTTGAATTCTATTGAAGTGTTGTCGGTTTTGTATATTATTTTGTCGGCGTGTTTATTTGCACTTTGGTGGCGATCTTTGATGCCCAGTGTATGTAATCTCTTATGCCTTGTGCTTTATTATCATAGTGGCGAACTTTGATGCCCAGTGGATGTAATATGCCGTAATTTCTTTATTGTATAGTCTAGGTTTTTCTTATTCACGATGCTGCAGTTATTTTACTGTATATATATATATCCTGTCTTCGCAGTAAACCGGCCAAACCATAAAATTACGGTACATAATCGGGCCGTCATGCAATCACGATGTAGGTTGGGCCTGAAATGTGCCGATCAGCTCACGGGCCGGCAGCAGCCCGAAATGAACCCCGGCCCATGATTGTGTGAATCAAATCACGGGCTTTTAACAGGCCGAAAAATTGTCTCGGTCCTTGTTTGGCCCAATCAGATATCGGCTGCGAGCAGGCCGGATGCAAACCGGGTCGTAGTTAGGCCCAACTATATGACGGGCTTTTAACAGGTTGAAATTAATATAGGGCCGAAATGTTAAACGGGCCCTTAATAGGCAAGTGGGCCCAAAAGCAAAGTGTCCAGTTGACGGGTCGAATCTGATATGGGCCATAATTGACCCCAAGGCCTCTTAAAGGGCCGGACCTGATCTGGGCCGTAATTTGGCCCAGAACGTGATAGGCCTTTAACGGGCTGGATCTCATATGGGCCACTATTAGTCCCGGAGCGTGGCAGGCCATTAATGGACCGGATCAAATATGGGCCGGCATTTGGCCCAAAACATGGCAGGCCGTTAATGGGCCAGCCTACTAGGGTCCTCCAAATCTTGTGGGCCTACAGCTGGGCCGGCCCATTAGTGTCGGCGAAATCTCATGGGCCTTTAGCTGGGCCGGCCCATTATGATCCGCAAGAATCTTGTGGGCCTTTACCTTGGCCGGCCCATTACGGCACACAAAAATCTTATGGGCCTTTACCTGTGTCGGCCCATTATGGCCCGCAAAATCTTGTGGGCCTTTAGCTGGGCCAGCCCATTATGGTCCACAAAATCTCGTGGGCCTTTAGTCGGGCCGCCCATTATGGTCCGCAAAATCTTATGGGCCTTTAGTTGGGCGGCCCACTTAAACTTGTTGGGCCATGCCACGTGTCGATGTATCATAGGCGCCTTCTGTCCAGTGAGTGGATGACATCTGTCCCGACGATGAGCCGACGTGTGTTTCCTCTAGCCAATGATGATTTACACGTGGAAAATCCCCATTGGTCGGGGCTGTTAACGGGTTATCGGATCCAAAACCCGACACGATAGCTTAACGGTGTTCCGTTACGGTGGATGCCACGTGTCGGTCACCCTTGATTAAAGCACTTACGTGACGCGATTTATCGTCATGGAAGTGGACACTTCCGTGATGATAATTTTGGTAATGTCATGGAACACTTCTACGACAGCACAGGTATGACTATCTTGATTCTGTCATAAATTTTTCATGGATGTACATGCATGACAAAAAAAGCGACCTACTCTGACAAACACGTATCATCACGGAAGTGTATTTTTTTGTAGTGTATCTAGGTGACATTAGGGTTGATTGATGTGTGTCATATGGTGTTATTTTACTATGAACTCTAGGGCTGTTTGTGACACTTATAGGAATAGCTCAATGGATTGATCGGAAAGAATAACTTTTAGGTGGTTTCGTACCCTACAAGCAATTTCATCTTATGTTCTCCGCGAAAGGAACTTTGGAGTGACTTTTGTCGCATGTTGAGGGATTGTTATATGATTCAATTATGTTATCATTGTTGAGATAACTTGCACTAGTGAAAGTATGAACCCTAGGCCTTGTTTCCAAGCATTGCAATACCTTTTTCGCTCACTTTTACTACTAGTTACCTTGCTGTTTTTATATTTTCAGATTACAAAAACCTATATCTACCATCCATATTACACTTGTATCACCATCTCTTCGCCAAACTAGTGCACCTATACAATTTACCATTGTATTGGGTGTGTTGGGGACACAAGAGACTCTTTGTTATTTGGTTGCGGGGTTTTTGAGAGAGACCATCTTCATACCACGCCTCCCACGGATTGATAAACCTTAGGTCATCCACTTGAGGGAAAATTGCTACTGTCCTACAAAACTCTGCGCTTGGAGGCCCAACATGAGTCTACAAGAAGAAGGTTGCGTAGTAGACATCAGCAGCCACATGCACAAGTCCTCCCAGCAACAGTACCGAGGTCAACTTTACTTTCAATTGCAGGACTCGATTTCGAATCATTGAATGTGTGTGCAGAGTGGCCATTGTTGATGTACAATTTGCAATATATTTTTATTTGCGGAAAAAAAGTTATATTCAGTGGATTATAACATATATCAAATGATTTCAATGAGATTTTTAGTGATCCTTTGAGTGCAGCGTCGATGCTATACAAAGCGGTTTTAACCCCTTTGCGCGACGACATTTGGAACCGTCGCCAAATGAGTGTGGGCGATAGGGGGTCCTTCCCGCACGACCCAGAAATCATCGGGGATAGGCCCTCCTGGGACACAGGTTGGGGCCATGTGCGATCGGGCGAGGCATCGAAACCCAATCATTTCGTAGGTATGTACATCCCACACGGTGAATCCCAGAAAAACATTTCCATAGGTATGTACATCCCACACGGTGAATCATAGAAGAACATTTCTGTAGGTATGTATATCACGCACAGTCAATCTAAGGAATACGTTTCCGTTTTTATGTGCATCCCACACAGTCAATCCAGGGAAAATGTTTCCGTTCGTATGTATATCACACACAGTCAATCCAAGGAATACGTTTCCGTTCTTATGTACATCCCACACAGCCAATCCAGGGAAAACATTTCCGTTCGTATGTACATCCCGCACAGTTTTATGTGTAGGCTCGTGTGTGAAAGGTGTAACTATCACACAGGCTCTGCCTAGGTTAACTGTTTGCTTTTATCAACTACATCACACACGATTTGATGAAGAAAACTATGTGGCATTGGGCTATCCATCACAAGCGTTTTTACTGCTAGAACCGTTTGCAAACTTCCATGACACATTTAGCAGGTTTATTAGTTTACAATTAATAATTCCAATATTACGCAAGGCACATAAGTATATTTTTACATCAAAATAGCTACCTGAAAACAACACAATACATCCTATAGCTAGTTCAACTTCATAAGAACAATATTAGAACAATATATACATTTCCCTAATCGAGATCGTCCAGGCACGTCTTATCCACCTCTGCTTTTAGTTCAGTAAGAACCTATTTTGCACTGTCCAACTGGGAAAGTGCCTCCTCCTTCGCCAACACCACCTTAGCAAAGTCTGATTTAAAAAATCTGAGCTCGTTCTCCACCGTCCTCTTTTATCACGCATCTTCAAATATTCTTCAGCGTTGACAACACTTTCTCTAAGCCTACGTCTGTTCTCTTCCTCATAAATGCTCCATAGCTTCGCTAGGCACATCTTCAAAGACTGTGGCCACTCTTGATCAACCCACTCCAAGTAAGAATACTTCCGTTCATCCTATAATATTTAAAACTAGATCAGTAACAATTGTAGGGGAAATGGGTTTATAGCAACATAGAAAATCACCAATGCTTATTTTGAAAAACTGAAGAAACATGTTAATTATGACATATCTTCTCAAAAAGATCAATGTGCAAATGAATTAATTGCTACTGAGACAACAACCAAATTCTGGAACATCATAAGCTATAATTAACTACAACAACTCTACAAGTTCTTACTCATGTACAATAAATAACAAATTGAACATTTTATGAGAAAGGTAAATATAACTGCAACAGCATAGCGACAGTGTTTGGATGACATCAAATTGATACTAACAGGTGTGTACATGCACAAATTTAGTAACATAGAACTAATAGCACGTCGTCCACTACGTATGCCAAAACTGTTGGGTAACGTAGTAATTTCAAAAAAATTCCTACGCACACGCAAGATCCTGGTGATGCATAGAAACGAGATGGGATTGTGTGTCCACGTACCCTCGTAGACCGAAAGCGGAAGTGTTATGACAACGCGGTTGATGTAGTCGTACGTCTACACGATCCGACCGATCCAAGTACCAAACGCACGGCACCTCCTAGTTCAGCACACGTTCAGCTCGATGACGTCCCACGAACTCCGATGCAGCAGAGCTTTGAGGGAGAGTTCCGTCAGCACGAGGGCGTGATGACGGTGATGACGATGCTACCGACGTAGGGCTTCGCCTAAGCACTGCTATGATATGACCGAGGTGGATTATGGTGGAGGGGGGCACCGCACACGGCTAAGAGAGATCAATGATCAACTTGTTTGTCTATGGGGTGCCCCCTGGCCACGTATATAAAGGAGTGGAGGAGGGGAGGGGCCGGCCCTCTCTATGGCGCGCCCTAGGGGAGTCCTACTACCATCGGGAGTAGGATTCCCCCTTTCCTAGAAGAACTAGGAGCCCTTCCAAGTAGTAGGAGTAGGAGATAAGGAAAGGGAAAAGAGAAGAGAAGGAAGGAGGGGGCGCCGCCCCTCCCCCTAGTCCAATTCGGACTAAGCCTTGGGGGGGCACGCAACCTCCTCTCTCTCTCTTTCCCCTAAAGCCCAATAAGGCCCATATACTCCCCCGCGAATTCCGGTAACTCCCCGGTACTCCGAAAAATACCCGAATCACTCGGAACCTTTCCGATGTCCGAATATAGTCGTCCAATATGTTGATCTTTACGTCTCGACCATTTTGAGACTCCTCGTCAGGTCCCCGATCTCATACGGGAGTCCAAACTACCTTCTGTACATCAAAACACAAAACTCATAATACCGATGGTCACCGAACTTTAAGCATGTGGACCCTACGGGTTCGAGAACTATGTAGACATGATCGAGACATGTCTCCGGCAAAATAACCAATAGCGGAACCTGGATGCTCATATTGGCTCCCACATATTCTACGAAGATCTCTATCGGTCAAACCGCATAACAGCATACGTTGTTCCCTTTGTCATCGGTATGTTACTTGCCCGAGATTTGATCGTCGGTATCTCAATACCTAGTTCAATCTCGTTACTGGCAAGTCTCTTTACTCATTCCGTAATACATCATCCCGCAACTAAATCATTAGTTACAATGCTTGCAAGGCTTATAGTGATGTGTATTACGGAGTGGGCCCAGAGATACCTCTCCGACAATCGGAGTGACAAATCCTAATCTCGAAATACGCCAACTCAACAAGTACCTTCGGAGACATCTGTAGAGCACCTTTATAATCACCCAGTTACGTTGTGACGTTTGGTAGCACACAAAGTGTTCCTCCGGTAAACCGGAGTTGCATAATCTCATAGTCATAGGAACATGTATAAGTTATGAAGAAAGCAATAGCAACATACTAAACGATCAAGTGCTAAGCTAACGGAATGGGTCAAGTCAATCACATCATTCTCCTAATGATGTGATCCCGTTAATCAAATGAAAACTCATGTCTATGGTTAGGAAACTTAACCATCTTTGATCAACGAGCTAGTCAATTAGAGGCATACTAGTGACACTCTGTTTGTCTATGTATTCACGCATTTATTTTGTTTCTGGTTAATACAATTCTAGCATGAATAAGGAAATAAATAATAAATTTATTATTGCCTCTGGGGCATATTTCCTTCAGTCTCCCACTTGCACTAGAGTCAATAATCTAGATCACATCGCCATGTGATTTAACGTCAATAGTTCACATCACCATGTGATTAACACCCATAGTTCACATCGTCATGTGACCAACACCCAAAGGGTTTACTAGAGTCAATAATCTAGTTCACATCGCTATGTGATTAACGCCCAAAGAGTACTAAGGTGTGATCATGTTTTGCTTGTGAGAGAAGTTTAGTCAACGGGTCTGCCATATTCATATCCGTATGAATTTTGCAAATTTCTATGTCAACAATACTCTGCACGGAGCTACTCTAGCTAATTGCTCCCACTTTCAATATGTATCTAGATAGATACTTAGAGTCATCCAGATCGGTGTCAAAGCTTGCATCGACGTAACTCTTTACGACGAACCTTTTGTCACCTCCATAATCGAGAAACGTATCCTTATTCCACTAAGGATAATTTTGACCGTTGTTTAGTGATCTACTCCTAGATCACTATTGTACTCCCTTGCCAAACTCAGTGTAGGGTATACAATAGTTCTGGTACACAGCATGGCATACTTTATAGAACCTATGGCTGAGGCATAGGGAATGACTTTCATTCTCTTTCTATCTTACGCCATGGTCGCTTTGAGTCTTACTCAATTTCACACCTTGTAACACAGGCAAGAACTCTTTCTTTGACTGTTCCATTTTGAACTACTTCAAAATCTTGTCAAGGTATGTACTCATTGAAAAAACTTATCAAGCGTCTTGATCTATCTCTATAGATCTTAATGCTCAATATGTAAGCAGCTTTACCGAGGTCTTTCTTTGAAAAACTCCTTTCAAACACTTCTTTATGATTTGCAGAATAATTCTACATTATTTTCGATCAACAATATGTCATTCACATATACTTATCAGAAATGTTGTAGTGCTCCCACTCACTTTCTTGTAAATACAGGCTTCACCGCAAGTCTGTATAAAACTATATGCTTTGATCAATTTATCAAAGCGTATATTCCAACTCCGAGATGCTTGCACCAGTCCATAGATGGATCGCTGGAGCTTGCATATTTTGTTAGCACCTTTAGGATTGACAAAACCTTCTTGTTGCATCATATACAACTCTTCTTTAATAAATCCATTAAGGAATGCAGTTTTGTTTATCCATTTGCCAGATTTCATAAAATGCGGCAATTGCTAAAATGATTCGGATAGACTTAAGCATAGATACGAGTGAGAAACTCTCATCGTTGTCAACACCTTGAACTTGTCAAAAACCTTTTTGCGACAATTCTAGCTTTGTAGATAGTAACACTACTATCAGCGTCTGTCTTCTTCTTGAAGATCCATTTATTTTTTATGGCTTGCCGATCATCGGGCAAGTCAACCAAAGTCCACACTTTGTTCTCATACATGGATCACATCTCAGATTTCATGGCCTTAAGCCATTTCGCGGAATCTGGGCTCATCATCGCTTCCTCATAGTTCGTAGGTTCGTCATGGTCAAGTAACATGACCTCCAGAACAGGATTACCGTACCACTCTGGTGCGGATCTCACTCTGGTTGACCTACGAGGTTTGGTAGTAACTTGATCTGAAGTTACATGATCATCATAATTAGCTTCCTCACTAATTGGTGTAGGAGTCACGGGAACAGATTTACATGATGAACTACTTTCCAATAAGGGAGCAGTCTGATTACCTCATCAAGTTCTACTTTCCTCCCACTCACTTCTTTCGAGAGAAACTCCTTCTCTAGAAAGGATCCATTCTTAGCAACGAATATGTTGCCTTTTGGATCTGTGATAGAAGGTGTACCCAACAGTCTCCTTTGGGTATCCTATGAAGACACATTTTTCTGATTTGGGTTTGAGCTTATCAAGATGAAACTTTTTCACATAAGCATCGCAACCCCAAACTTTAGGAAACGACAACTTTGGTTTCTTGCCAAACCACAACTCATATGGTGTCGTCTCAACGGATTTAGATGGTGCCCTATTTAATGTGAATGCAGCTGACTCTAATGCATAACCCCAAAATGACAGTGGTAGATCGGTAAGAGACATCATAGATCGCACCATATCTAATAAAGTACAGTTACAATGTTTGGACACACCATTACGCAGTGGTGTTCCAGGTGGCGTGAGTTTCGAAACTATTCCACGTTGTTTCAAATGAAGACCAAACTCGTAACTCAAATATTCTCCTCCACGATCAGATCGTAGAAACTTTATTTTCTAGTTACGATGATTTTCAACTCTAAAATTCTTTGAACTTTTCAAATGTTTCAGACTTATGTTTCATTAAGTAGATATACCCATATCTTCTCAAATCATCTGTGAAAGTGAGAAAATAACGATATCCGCCGCGATCTTCAACACTCATCGGATTGCATACATAAATATGTATTATTTCCAATAAATCAGTTGCTCGCTCTATTGTTCCGGAGAACGGAGTTTTAGTCATCTTGCCCATAAGGCATGGTTCGCAAGCATCAAGTGATTCATAATCAAGTGATTCCAAAATCCCATCAGCATGGATTTTCTTCATGCGCTTTACACCAATATGACCTAAACGGCAGTGCCACAAATAAGTTGCACTATCATTATTAACTTTGCATCTTTTGGCTTCAATATTATGAATATGTGTATCACTGCGATCGAGATCCAACAAACCATTTTCATTGGGTGTATGACCATAGAAGGTTTTATTCATGTAAACAGAACAACAATTATTCTCTAACTTAAATGAATAACCGTATTGAAATAAACATGATCAAATCATATTCATGCTCAACGCAAACACCAAATAACACTTAGTTAGGTTCAACACTAATCCCGAAAGTATAGGGAGTGTGCGATGATGATCATATCAGTCTTGGAACTATTTCCAACACACATCTTCACCCCGCCCTTAACTAGTTTCTGTTCATTCTGCAATTCCCGTTTTGAGTTACTACTCTTAGCAACTGAACCAGTATCTGTTGGATTTTGGGTTCCGGCAGACCCTTGAGGTTCGAACTCTGGGGTGAACGCGGAGATCTCTCCCCTACCGATCTACGTCTGATCTCCTCACGTGATCTAAGCTAGGAAAGACGACTTTGATAGGATGGCCTTGGAAGTAGTGCCGCAGCTTGCGTGAGGCCACTAACAGCGCGAGGAGGAGTTTTTGAGGCATGGGGTACCGCGCCCTTGCGTCTCGCAGCACCGTGCTGACAAAGTACACGGGGTGCTCGACGAGGTTGAGGGTGTCGGCGCAGCTTGCGTCCTCCGGAGGCCGATGCGTCTCCTGAGATGGCGGAGCCCCCAGTGCTTGGTCGCTCGTAGCAGCCTCTCCCGCTCCAGGCGTGTTCTCCTGCTGCGGATGTTCCCTCTCGGTCGCGGTCGTGGTCCTCGCGAGGCCCTCTTGGCTTTGCTTTGCTTCAGCTTGGACGGTTGTTGCGGCCTTGGTCTGGCGCTCCTCCCGGACCGCCACCAGGGCTGCGCTAGCGAAGTAGGGGGTGGCCGCAAGGTAGAGCACCAGAGGCTCGCGAGGACGCAGAGCTACCATGACTGGTGGGCTGGTAACGTACCTCTTGAGATCTTGGAATGCCTTGTCGGCCCTGTCGGTGTCAAAACCGGCAGATCTCGGGTAGGGGGTCCCGAACTATGCGTCTAGGCGGATGGTAACAGGAGACAAGGGACATGATGTTTTACCCAGGTTCGGGCCCTCTTGATGGAGGTAAAACCCTACGTCCTGCTAGATTAATATTGATGATGTGTGTTACAAGAGTAGATCTACCTCGAGATCGGAGAGGCTAAACCCTAGAAGCTAGCCTATGGTATGATTGTTGTTCGTCCTATGGACTAAAACCCTCCGGTTTATATAGACACCGAATAGGGTTAGGGTTACACAGAGTCGGTTACAATGGTAGGAGATCTACATATACGTATCGCCAAGCTTGCCTTCCACGCCAAGGAAAGTCCCATCCGGACACGGGGCCGAAGTCTTCAATCTTGTATCTTCATAGTCTTGGGTCCGCCGATGATGATAGTTCGCTATCCGGACACCCCTAGTCCGGAACTCCCTCGGTAGCCACGAACCAGGCTTCAATGACGACGAGTCCGGCGCATGTTGTCTTCGACATTGCAAGGCGGGTTCCTCCTCCGAATAATTTATAGAAGATTGTGAACACCGAGGATAGTGTCCGGCTCTGCAAAATAAATTCCACATACCACCGTAGAGAGAATAATATTACACAAGATCAATCTGCGGCGTATTTTTGTGGCGTGGCGTCTCACCACTACCAATCCTTTACTCAAATTGTTTTTATTGTTCCACCTTAAGCTGCGTTTAGCGGCGGTTTCCTTGGCACGTCTTGTCGAGCGGAGATCGTGTTCCCCTTATTTCGGGATTCCCATCAATACGGACGTGGGTAACCCAACCGCGCCATTGATTGTGGCGCTTGGTAGATAAGCGAGTTTTACCGGGCGGTGGGGACACATGTTTTTGTCCGCCCTTATAAGGGATAAAGATCCAACCCTTTACCTGCGCCTTCTTCCTCCTTAGCTTATCCATCTCCATGAACTCGAGCTCCAGCGCCCAAGTCCGCACTTCTCACCTCAACCTTCTCCAACTATGTCCGGAGCGGGAGGCAAGTGGATGGCCTCCTCCGTCACGGAGGGGTAGATCCAGAAGCTGCGTGACGCCGGATACTTGTCCAGCAACATCGCGCATCGGCTCCCCGACGAGGGAGAGCTCGTCCCCAACCCCAGGCCCCATGAGAGGGTATTATTTCTTCCCCATTTCCTCCACGGACTGGGCTTCCTGCTTCATCCCTTTGTCCGAGGGCTCATGTTCTACTACGGCCTAGATTTCGATGACCTGGCCCCGAATTTCATCCTCAACATCTCGGCGTTTATCATCGTGTGTGAGGCCTTCCTCTGCATCCAGCCCCACTTCGGCTTGTGGCTCAAGACCTTCAGTGTCAAGCCGAAGGTTGTGAAGGTCAGCCAAGCGGAGTCTTGGGCGCCATGGTGGGTAGGATGTCCCACGTTACGTGGCTGGAGGGCACTTTCGTGGAAACCATCAAGGGGTGGCAATCGGGGTGGTTCTACATCACCGAGCCGCGTGACTCTGATTGGGCAGCGGCCCCCGAATTCAGATCTGGCATCCCCACACGGCTCACCTCCTGGAAAGAGAGTGGCCGGATTTAGGGGAATTCAGAGTTGCTGACCGGACTCCAAGCCTGTATCCAGAGGCTGGTGGACAAGAAGCTCAAGCTCGTCAACGTAGTCTAGGTCATGCTCATCCGCCGGATTCTCCCGTACCAGCGACGGGGCTTCAGTATATGGGAGTTTGATCCGGCGACACTGCACCTGGCGGGCTCTTGACACTACGTCACGAAGATGTCGGAAGGTGCTCTTCAAGGCGCCCGAAGCTCCGCATCCGCTGCCTAAGATCGCGGATTCCACTCGCAGCGTCCAGCTGACGAGGTAAGTGATTTCACCACTTGTTTTCCATAGTTTGGCTCTATGCGGGATCTAAACTCCCTTTACCTTTGACAGGAATGGCTGGCGAAGGCCGAATGAATTATCTGTCCGGCCCCATTGCCAGAGGACCCAGCGGACGCCCGTCTAATGGGGCTGCTGGCTCCGGCAGCCCACGTGGTGCCGGAGAAGAAGGCCAAGAAGACGGCTGTCGGTGTCAAAACCGGCGGATCTCGGGTAGGGGGTCCCGAACTGTGCGTCTAGGCGGATGGTAACAGGAGACAAGGGACACGATGTTTTACCCAGGTTCGGGCCCTCTTGATGGAGGTAAAACCCTCGTCCTGCTAGATTAATATTGATGATGTGTGTTACAAGAGTGGATCTACCACGAGATCAAAGAGGCTAAACCCTAGAAGCTAGCCTATGGTATGATTGTTAGATCCTCTGGACTAAAACCCTCCGGTTTATATAGACACCGGATAGGGTTAGGGTTACCGCAGTCGGTTACAAAGGTAGGAGATCTGCATATCCGTATCGCCAAGCTTGCCTTCCACGCCAAGGAAAGTCCCATCCGGACACGGGACGAAGTCTTCAATATTCTATCTTCATAGTCTTGGAGTCCGGCCGATGATGATAGTTCGGCTATCCGGACACCCCCTAGTCCGGAACTCCCTCAGTAGCCCCTGAACCAGGCTTCAATGACGATGAGTCCGGCACGTGTATTGTCTTCGGTATTGCAAGGCGGGTTCTTCTTCCGAATAATTTATAGAAGATTGTGAACACCAGGATAGTGTCCGGCTCTGCCAAAATAAATTCCACATACCACCGTAGCGAGAATAATATTACACAAGATCAATCTGCTGATGTATCTTGTGGCGTGACGTCGCGCCACTACCAAGCCTTTATTCAAATTGTTTTTACTGTTCCACCTCAGCGCGTTTAGCGAAGCGGTTGCCTTGGCACGTCCTGTCGAGGCAGAGATTGTGTTCCCCTTATTCCGGGATTCCCATCAATACGGACGTGGGTAACCCAACCGCGCCCGTTGGCCTGCCTTCTCTATCAAAGGCGAGTCCTAATCGACCACTGGGGCTCTTGGTATTCAACCTCTTTATAACGAGACCAAGGCCCTCTCCTTTTTACACCCTCTATCGATGTAACACCCCGGATGTAACTTTCCATATTTGTAACTCCAACTCTTGCCATTTTCGGCATTGTGATATGATATTCCGTCCGTGGTTGGGCTTTTCTTCATTTTTTTTGCATTTTGTCCATGTCATGCATTTCATATCATGTCATCATGTGCATCTCGTTTGCATACGTGTTCGTCTCATGATTCCGAGCATTTTCCCGTTGTCCGCTTTTGCAATCCCAAGCACTCCTATGTCCCCGGCGTCCCCTTTTACGTTTTTCCGTGAGAGGGTACTAAACTTTCTCGGAATGGACCGAGGTTTGTCAAGTGGCCTTGGTATACCACCGGTAGACCACTGTCAAGTTCGGGTCATTTAAGCGCTCGTTTGGTACTCCAACTGTTAACCGCTCTCGCAAAAGCCTCTTTTAAGTTGCAGCCCAACACCCCTCAAAACAGCCCAATAACCCATCTAAGTCACTTCCATGTCCATCGCCGTTCGATCACGATCGTGTGGGCGAAAACTACACCTCATTTGGACACTCCTAGCTCCCTCTACCTCTATATATACACCCTTCCCGAAAATTCGGACGAAACCCTAGGCGTTTTCCCTCGCCGCCACCGGACATGTCCGGCCGCAGCGGACACGTCGCGTCGCCCGCCACCGCCACATGGCACGCCGCCACTCGCCCGTGCCAGCGCGTCGCCGGGCCCGCCCGAACCAGCGGCGGCTGCCCGTCCTCCGCCGCCGCCCGCCGCCGTCCAGCGCCCGGGGTCACCTGCGCCCCGCCGCCGCCCGCCGCCGCCCGGTGGCGGATCCCCCGCCCGCCCGGCAGCCACCGCCTCACAGCTGGCCGCCCGGCCGCCCCGTCGGCCCCCCGTCAGCCTCTCCTCCTCCGACTGCTCCGCCCGGCCTCCTTCCTCCCTCCTCCGGCGAGGTTCATGATCCCTCGATCCATGCGCCCTTGGATCCAGATCCACCCCGCGGTTGACTTTCCCCCGAGCCCCGATTTCCTCCAAGTTTTTTTTATTCTGTCAATAATTTGTTGCATTTTCATCATGCCATAACTCTGCACCTGTGGCTCCGTTTGGGGCGTATAGCAAACCTAAATGTTCGCCTCGAAGAGTAGATCATTCCATCTAATTGCATCATTTTCATTTGAGCTCATCTCGATGCCCGAAATGCTGTTGGAAAAAGGCTATGTGATGTTAGTTTCTGTTTCTTAACAGAACATGCACTTTTGTCATTTTTGCCATGATTGATGTGTGCATCCTATGATTTTGAGTCCTACATGTATTTTGTAATATGCCATGCCATCTTTCCAGGGGTGTATTCCATGTATTTTTTGTGATCTCTGTGGTGACTAGCACAAGCATGCAAACTAGGCTTCATGATGTTGCTGATTTCAGCCCCTGTTTTGCTGATATTTTTATGCCATGTTAACTTGATGCTACCGAGAAATCCATGCATATTTTGAGATACTTCAGTAAGGATGTTTTGAACATATGGTTATGCTATATCCATCAGTGCCCTTGTTTGCAATTATGGAGTGCCATAGCTTGAGTCAATCGAGCTCTACTTTTGCTATAAAATGTTTCCTGGCAGATTGTTTACATGTTATTCAATTTTGCCAAGGTTGTTGTAGTTGATCCGTGCATGCTATGATGTTGTTCTTGCCATTTATATCTTCTATGACATGTCTTCTTGATGTATGTATGCTTAGTTTATCATGAAATGCTCTGTAGCGAGTGCATCGAGCTCTTAAACATGCCTACTTGTTATCTGTTTTTGTCATGCCACATTGCTGAATCTGTTATGAAACTTGCTATATTGACATGGGTGTTACTATATTTTCTGATCCTTTTTGGCTTATGGTCAGTAAGGGACTTTTGTTCTATGCTTTGAGTAGATTCATGCCATGCCTTGTTTTGCTATTATAAGTTGCTGTCGCACGCTGTTTCATTGCTCTGAACATTGCTTCCTGATGCTGATTTTGCACTTTTGCCATGCTTGTTTGGACCTGTTATGGTGTGATTTTGCCGTAGCTCAGTGTTCATCTTTTGTCAAGAATCTTGAGTAGATCACTGCCACATACTTTGTTGGTACGTTTGGGTGTAGTAGCTTAATTTTTTGTTGCTTGCTATGTGGCATCATCTTTGTTAATGGCGGATTTGTGCCATTCTTGTTTTGCTTGTCATTTGCAAACCGTGCATCCGATTCCGGCGATCTTTATATCGATTTCAACCGAAATCATCTCATCTTTCCAGCAGCATACTTGGTTTTCCAAGATAATGCCTGGTTCATCATTTTCCTTTCGGAGCGCGCATACGCATTGCATATCACCTCTCGCATATCATGTCATGTTTTGCATCATGTTGCTTGTGCATTGCACAGTGATTTTTTGTGGTTCCTTTGTTTGTGTTCTTGCTTTGGGTAGAGCCGGGATACGAAATGCGTGAACGAGGAACCTGTTGAGAACGCTTACGAGGATCAAGCTTTTCGACAACTCTGAGAACTGTGCAGGCAAGATGACCATACCCTCGAAATCACTTCTATCTTTGCTATGCTAGATGCTCGCTCTTTTGCTATGCCTATGCTATGATGCCTATCACTTGCTTATCATGCCACCCATATTGCCATGTCAAACCTCTAACCATCCCTTTCCTAGCAAACCGTTGTTTGGCTATGTTACTGCTTTCCTCAGCCCCTCTTATAGCGTTGCTAGTTGCAGGTGAAGATGAAGTTTGTTCCTTGTTGGAACATGGAGATGTTGTTCCTTGTTGGAACATGTTTCATTGTTGGGGATATCACAATATATCTGCTATAATTAATGCATCTATATACTTGGTAAAGGGTGGAAGGCTCGGCTTTATGCAGTGTTTTGTTCCACTCTTGCCACCCTAGTTTCCGTCATACCGGTGTTATGTTCCTTGATTTCGCGTTCCTTACACGGTTGGGTGATTTATGGGACCCCCCTGACAGTTCGCTTTGAATAAGACTCCTCCAGTAAGGCCCAACTTTGGTTTTACCATTTTCCACCTAAGCCTTTTTCCCCCCGGGTTTTCGCGAGCCCGAGGGTCATCTTTATTTTAACCCCCGGGCCAGTTCTCCTTCGAGTGCTGGTCCAATTTGAGCGATGTCCGGCGCCCCTTGAGCAATCAGGGTCTATGCCAACCCGGCGTCTGGCTCATCCGGTGTGCCCCGAGCGAGATATGTGCAGCTCCTATCGGGATTTGTCGACACATTCGGCGGCTTTTGGTCTTGTTTTATTCTTTGTCGAAATGTCTTGTAGTCCGGGATTCGAGATCGATCGGGTCTTCGGTAGAAGGAATATCCTTCGTTGACCGTGAGAGCTTATAATGGGCTAAGTTGGGACACCCTGCAGGTATTATCTTTCGGAAGTCGTGCCCGGTTATGAGGCGGATGGGAATTTGTTAATGTCCGGTTGTAGAAAACCCGAAGTTGACCTTAATTAAAATACACATCAACCGCGTGTGTAACCCGTGATGGTCTCTTCTCGGTGAGTCCGGAAGTGAACACCGTGTTGGAGTTATGTTTGACGTAAGTAGTTTCAGGATCACTTCTTGATCGCTACTAGCTTCACGACCGGCGCTTTGCTTCTCTTCTCGCTCTCTTTTGCGAATGTAGCCACCATATATGCTAGTCGCTTGCTGCAGCTCCACCTCACAACTCTGTCCTTCCTATAAGCTTAAATAGTCTTGATCTCGCGGGCGTGAGATTGCTGAGTCCCTGTGACTCACAGATTCTACCAAAACAGTTGCGGTGCCGACGATGCCGGTCAGGTGATGCAACCGAGCTCAAGTGGGAGTTCGATGAGGAACGTGGTCGTTACTATGTGTCTTTTCGATGATCGATAGTGGAGCCCAGTTGGGACGATCGGGGATCTGTGTAGCATTTGGGGTATCTTCTTTTATTTTGGTTCCGTAGTCGGACCTTGAGTGTAATCTGAATGATGGATGTTTATTTATGTATTGTGTGAAGTGGCATTTGTAAGCCAACTATGTATCTCTTTTCCTTATGTATTACATGGGTTGTGTGAAGATTACCTCACTTGCAACATTGCTTTCAATGCGGTTATGCCTCTAAGTCGTGCTTCGACACGTGGGAGATATAGCCGCATCGAGGCGTGAAGTTGGTAATCGAGCCTTCCCGACTTAGGAGCCCCCTGCTTGATTGTTTGTCTGGCGTTGTTGAGTCTAGAACAAAAATGTTTTGAGTCTTAGGATTATATATATCGGAGAGTAGGATTCTTTTTACTCCCAGTCCTTCTTAAATCGCTCTGGTGAGGTCTCCTGACGTAGAAGTTTTGACTCTGCTCTCCTCAATTTTCACTAAAAAAAAATTAGGATCACGTGGGTATCTTGGAATCGTTCCGATGGTTTTGTGATGAGAACATTGTTCTTGGTGCCTCCTGACATTTAGGGGTTGTGGCAGTGTCCCGGGGAGTTGAGCTCCGAGGTGTTGTCGTCACAATTTTATCGTTGCGATTCTGGTATACCTGAGTTTTACCGACATCGAAATCTCTTTTGTGCAATTGTTGGTGAGATAACCCCGATAACCCAGTACTGGGGCGAGCTCGGGAGTATTGCCATGACTCGTATAACGGATGCTTTTCGAAGGTCGAGGTACACAATTTCCGAAGGTTTCTTGGTTATGTGTTGACGGATGGATACAATTTGGATCTAGGTATTGTTAGTTTGGGTGATATATTTTGTGTCCCTGTATCCCCAACACCAGTTGCATAACCAGAGAGTTTCGGAGTTTATAGGTGGGTTTCAAGTAGCTCTTAGCATTTCTTCCCTTGAGATATTTGGTTTGTGATTGGGTAATCCTCACCACTTATTTGTTCGATCGTACCTTGTTATTTTTTTCATCAACCCTTAATCAAGTGGCTTCTCACCTTAATGGACGTGTGATGTTAGCTTTTGGAATTCATTCGTTCATCCTTGTTCGAATGTTTATTGTGAAGACTATATGTTGCAATTTCTATCCGTTGATTCAACTTGTCTATCTGTCTATCAAAGTGCTAACGGATGTCACCCTCTTTAGGATGGCTCCGCCAACGCGTCTGAATCCGGATCGCAATGATGAGAGTCAGTCGAACCCTCCACCTCCACCTCCGCCGCCGGAGGCATGGCAAGCTATCATGGCAGCCACCAATGCCAATGCTCAGATGATTTTGCAACTCTTGCAAGAGCGTACTCAAGGGCAAGGCAATCAAGGAAATCAAGGACAAGGCAACAACCAGCCGCACTTTGCTACCCTCGGTCGGTTTCTCGCTAATCAGTGAAGTCTTTTTAGTTTACGTAGCCGAGGCCACAGACGCCGACGATTGGCTTGTGGACATCTGCAAACATTTTGAATGTAGCAATGTCGGACACGAGGACTTTGTCAAGTTTGCGTCGTTTCAACTCAAGGACCAAGCTCTTGAGTGGTACCAAAGAATACAAAGATTCCAGAGGAGGTCGTGTCATTACCTGGGATGAGTTCCGCCGAGATTTCAGAGCTCACCACATTCCGGAAAGTGTTGTTGAGAGCAAGCGTGAGGAGTTCCGCAATCTCAAGCAAGGCAACATGTCTGTGTATCAATACAATATCCAGTTCCAGAAACTCGCTCGCTTCGCTAAGCAAGACGTCCCTGATGAAAAGAGTATGAGCTATCAATTCAGAGGTGGTCTCAGAGAAGACCTGCAATTAGCTCTTGTGCTTTTTGAGCCAGAAAAGTATGATGAATTCTACAACATGGCACTGAAGCAAGAAGCTGCCCAGCTTAAATGTGAGGCTTCTAAGAAGAGAATCGTGGATGCAGTTCAGTCTTCTTCTTCCTCTCAAGTGGCAGCTAAGCGACAAAAGTTCTATCTTCCTCCTCCTCCGTTCCGTCCACCCTTTATCGGCAGAAGAACTTCGGTGGTCGTGGATCTTCCCACCCACCCAACCCAGGCTATCGTAACAAGTCTAATTCTCAAGCTCCAAGGTCAAATGCTCCTTATCACCGTCTCCGCCTCGTGAGGTGACTTGCAACAAATGTCGTGAAAGGTCACTATGCGAACAAGTGCTTCAACCAAAGGCGCCTTCCGCCTCCTCCTCCGTGAAATCTTCCAAAGCAATGCAAGTGGTCAAGCATAATCCAAAGCATGCCAAGGTGAATATGATGAATGCAGCTCAAGCGGAGGAATCTCTTGATGTGATAATGGGTAATCTCTCGATTAATGATATTCCTGCAAAAGTCTTATTTGATACTTTGGTGCATCGCATTCTTTCATGTCATATCCTTTTGCATGAAGCACAATTTTGACACAGAGGAATTACCTAAAGCATTGCAAGTTATTTCTCCGGCTAAGCGTTTGAGCTCTAGCATGATGGTTCCGAATGTCGGTATCAAGATGGGCGATTATAGATTTCTGGCTAAACCAATTGTCCTTGGCGACTCGGATATTGATCTTATTCTTGGGATGGACTGGCTTTCTCAGCACAAAGCTCAGCTTGATTGTGCTGCCAGGGAAATTCAATTGACTCACTCCTCTAATGATGTGATCATCTATGCCGCTCGTGATGAAACCATTCGGTTGTTTTGTCTCAATGAGAAGGGCGAATTGGATGCTATCTCTCAGATTCTAGTCGTTTGTGAGTACCAGGATGTCTTTCCAGAAGAGCTTCCAGGAATGCCTCCTCACCGGCCAGTTGAGTTCGTTATCGATCTTGAGCACGGCATCAACCCGTTTGCAAGCGTCCATACAAGCTTGGACCTAATGAGCTGAAGGAATTGAAGAAGCAACTCGATGAACAAGAGCGTCTGGTTTGATCGGACCGAAGTTCGTCTCCTTGGGGTTGTGGTGTTCTTTTGTCCGTAAGAAGGATGGCATGGACCGACTTTGCGTCGATTACCGTCCATTGAATAAGAAGACAATCAAGAACAAGTATCCACTTCCTAACATCAATGAGCTTTTCGAGCAACTCAAAGGTGCTAAAGTGTTCTCCAAGCTTGACCTTCGTATGGGTTATCATCAGATTCGCATTCGTGAACAAGATATTCCCAAGACAAAGATTCGTAACAAGCTTTGGTTCTTATGAATATACTGTCATGTCTTTCGGCCTTGTCAATGCTCCTCCAACATTCTCTCGAATGATGAACTTCATCTTCAACCCCTACACCAATGAATTCGTCTTGGTCTATCTTGATGATATTTTGGTCTTCTCCAAGAATAAGAAGGATCATGCCAAACATTTACGATTGGTGCTCGACAAGCTCAGAGAGTATCAATTCTATGCGAAGTTTTCCAAATGTGAATTTTGGCTTGATGAAGTTCTTTACCTTGGTCACATCATCTCCACCAAGGGCATCGCTGTTAATCCCGAGAAGGTGTCTGCAGTTGTGAATTGGGAACCTCCTCAGAATGTCAAGCAGCTCCGCAATTTTCTTGGTCTTGCAAGCTGTTCCCGAAGATTCGTTGAGAATTTCTCCAAGATTGCCAAGCCTCTTTCCAACCTCCTCCAGAAGCATGTGAAGTATGTCTGGTCTCCAGAGTGTGACGTTGCTTTCAATACTCTCAAAGAGAAACTCGTCACAGCTCCTGTCTTGACTCCTCCTGAAGAAACCAAGCCATTTGAGGTTTTACGTGATGCTTCTCTTCAAGGTCTCGGTGCCGTGTTAATGCAAGAGAAGAGGGTTGTGGCCTATACCTCTCGTCACCGAAGCCCAACGAAAAGAACTACCCCACTCACGATCTTGAGTTGGCGGCGATTGTCCATGCATTGATAACATGGAGACATCTCTTGTTGGGAAGGAAAGTGGACATTTTCACCGATCATAAGAGTCTCAGTATATCTTCACTCAACCCAACCTCAACCTCGTGCAAACTCGATGGGTCGAAATGATTCAAGAGTACAACCCAAGTATTGAATATACTCCGGCAAGGCCAATGTCATTGCAGGATGCTTTGAGCAGGAAGGCTTATCGCAATCGCTTAATCCTCAAGCCCTTCCAACGGATCTTTGTGAAGCTTTCCGCAAGCTGAATCTTCAAGTTGTTCCTCAAGGCTTTCTTGCCAACCTCATAGTCTCTCCTACTTTGGAAGATCAGATTCGTGAGGCTCAACTCCTGGGTACCATGGTGAAAAGGTGAAACGTGGTATCGACAAGGGCATTTCCAAGTACAAGTGCTTCCACATTGATGACAAAGATACTCTTTTCTTCGAGGACCGGATTGTGGTTCCAAAGGGTGATCTACGAAGTCATTATGAACGAGGCGCACAATTCGCTTCTATCCATTCATCCCGGAAGTACGAAGATGTACCATGACCTCAAGCAGTCATATTGGTGGACTCGAATGAAGCGAGAAATTGCTCAATTCGTGAATGAGTGTGATGTCTGCAGAAGAGTGAAAGCAGAACACCAAAGACCAGCTGGTCTCCTCCAACCTCTTGCTATTCTAGAATGGAAGTTCGACCATATTGAAATGGACTTCGTGACTGGATTTCCTAAGTCCAAGCGTGGAAATGATGCTATCTTCGTTGTCATTGACAAGCTTACTAAAGTGGCTCATTTTCTTCCAATCAAAGAATCTATCACAGCAGCTCGGTTAGCGAGCTATACACCTCCAGATTGTCTCCTTGGGCGGCATTACACAAGTGATCTCTTCTGCACCGTGGCAGCATCTTTACCTCCAAGTTTTGGGATTCTTTTTAGAAGGCCATGGGCACCAACATTCGTTTCAAAGACAGCTTTCCATCCTCAAACAAGTGGCCAAGTCGAGCGAGTCAATCAAATCCTCGAAGATATGCTCGTGGCTTGTGTCATATCCTTCGTATGAAGTGGGAAGATTGTCTTCCATATGCCGAGTTCTCCTACAACAACATCTTCCAAGCGAGTTCGGGCAAGGCCCCATTCGAAATTCTCTATGGCAGAAAGTGCCGTACTCCTCTCAATTGGTCCGAGGCAGGTGAACGCCAAGTTCTTGGCAACGACTTGATCACAGAAGCCGAAGAAATGTGCAAAGTCATTCATGAGAATCTCAAAGCCGCGCAATCGCGCCAGAAGAGCTATTATGATGACAAGCACCGTGATGTGGCTTTTGAAATCGGAGACCATGTCTACCTCCGCGTCTCTCCAATGAAAGGCACTCGTCGCTTCGGTATCAAAGGGAAGCTTGCCCCTAGATACGTGGGTCCTTTCAAGATCATTGGCAAAAGAGGCGATCTCGCCTATCAACTTGAGCTCCCGTCCAACTTCGCGAACGTGCACGATGTGTTTCACGTGTCACAGCTTCGCAAGTGCTTCAAGACTCCTGAGCGCACTATCAACTTCAAGAAATTGACCTTCAAGAAGATCTCTCTTATCATGAGCACCCGTTGCTATTCTTGAGGAAACCGAGCGCAAGACTCGCAACAAGTCAATCAAATTCTGAAAGTGAAGTGGTCACACCATTCGACCGAGAAGCCACCGGGAGCGCGAGGATCACCTCCGCTTCGAATATCCGAGTTCTTTCAGTCCTAGATCTCGGACGAGATCCTCTTGTAGTGGTGGAGTGTTGTAACACCCGGATGTAACTTTCCATATTTGTAACTCCAACTCTTGCCATTTTCGCATTGTAATATGATATTCCTCCGTGGTTGGGTTTTTCTTCATTTTTTGCATTTTGTCCATGTCATGCATTTCATATCATGTCATCATGTGCATCTCATTTGCATACGTGTTCGCCTCATGATTCCGAGCATTTTCCCGTTGTCCGCTTTGCAATCCGCACTCCTATGTCCCCGGCGTCCCCTTTTACGTTTTTTCCGTGAGCGGGTACTAAACTTTCTCGGAATGGACCGAGGTTTGTCAAGTGGCCTTGGTATACCACCGGCAGACCACCTGTCAAGTTTCGGGTCATTTGGAGCTCGTTTGGTACTCCAACGGTTAACCGCGCTCTCGCAAAAGCCTCTTTTAAGTTGCAGCCCAACACCCCCTCAAAACAGCCCAATAACCCATCTAAGTCACTTCCATGTCCATCGCCGTTCGATCACGATCGTGTGGGCGAAAACTACACCTCATTTGGACACTCCTAGCTCCCTCTACCTCTATATATACACCCCTTCCCCGAAAATTCCGGACGAAACCCTAGACGTTTTCCCTCCATCACACCGGACACGTCCGTGCCGCAGCCGGACACGTCCGGTCGCCCCGCCGCCGCCACTCGCCCGCGCCCGCCAGCCAGCTCGCCAGGCCCCAGCTCCGTCCTCCGCAGCCGCCGCCGCCGCTGCCGTCCACCGGGTTCGTGCGCCCGGCCGCCCGGTGGCCGGATCCACTGCGCCGCCCGGCCACCCACCGCCTCGCCGCGCCCGGCCGGCCGCCTCCGTCGGCCACCGGCCCCGTGGCTCTCCTCCTCCGGCCTGCTCCGCCCGGCCCTCCTTCCTCCCTCCTCGGCGAGGTTCCGCCGTCCACGATCCGCGCCCATGAGATCCAGATCCACCCTCATGATTGACTTTCCCCCGAGCCCCGATTTCCTTTTTTTATTCTGTTAGTAATTTGTTGCATTTCCGTCATGCCATAACTCTGCACCTGTGGCTCTGTTTGGGGCGTATAGCATACCGAAATGTTCGCCTCGAAGAGCAGATCACTCCATCTAATTGCATAATTTTCATTTGAGCTCATCTTGATGCCCGAAATGCTGTTGGAAGAGGGCTATGGGATGTTAGTTTCTGTTTCTTAACAGAACATGCACTTTTGTCATTTTTGCCATGATTGATGTGTGCATCCTATGATTTTGAGTCATACATGTGTTTTGTAATATGCCATGCCATCTTTCCAGGGGTGTATGCCATGTATTTTTTGTGATCTCTGTGGTGACTAGCACAAGCATGCAAACTAGGCTTCATGATGTTGCTGATTTCAGCCCCTGTTTTGCTGATATTTTTATGTCATGTTAACTTGATGCTACCGAGAGATCCATGCATATTTTGAGATACTTCAGTAAGGATGTTTTTAACATATGGTTATGCTCTATCCATCCATGCCCTTGTTTGCAATTATGGAGTGCCATAGCTTGAGTCAATCAAGCTCTACTTTTGCTATAAAATGTTTCCTGGCAGATTGTTTACATGTTATTCAATTTTGCCAAGGTTGTTGTAGTTGATCCGTGCATGCTATGATGTTGTTCTTGCCATGTATATCTTCTATGACATGTCTTCTTGATGTATGTATGCTTAGTTTATCATGAAATGCTCTGTAGCGAGTGCATCGAGCTCTTAAACATGCCTACTTGTTATCTGTTTTTGTCATGCCCTGTTGCTGAATCTGTTAACGAAACATGCTATATTGACATGGGTGTTACTATATTTTCTGATCCTTTTTGTCTTATGGTCAGTAAGGGACTTTTGTTATATGCTTTGAGTAGATTCATGTCATGCCTTGTTTTGCTATTATAAGTTGCTGTCGCATGCTGATTCATTGCTCTGAACATTGCTTCATGATGCTGATTTTGCCATGTTCAGTATTTTCACTAAGTCTGTGAAGCTGATACATTTTGCACTTTTGCTATGCTTGTTTGGACCTGTTATTTTGTGATTTTGCCGTAGCTCAGTGTTCATCTTTTGTCAAGCATCTTGAGTAGATCACTGCCATATACTTTGTTGGTACGTTTGGGTGTAGTAGCTTAATTTTTTGTTGCTTGCTATGTGGCATCATGCTGTTAATGGCAGATTTGTGCCATTCTTGTTTTGCTTGTCATTTGCAAACCGTGCATCCGATTCCGGTGATCTTTATATCGATTTCAACCGAAATCATCTCATCTTTCCAGCGGCATACTTGGTTTTCCAAGATAATGCCTGGTTCATCATTTTTCTTTCGGAGCGCGCATACGCATTGCATATCACCTCTCGCATATCATGTCATGTTTTGCATCATGTTGCTTGTGCATTGCACAGTGATTTTTTGTGGTTCCTTTGTTTGTGTTCTTGCTTTGGATAGAGCCGGGATACGAGTACGTGAACGAGGAACCTGTTGAGAACGCTTACGAGGATCAAGCTTTCGACAACTCTGAGAACTGTCTTGACGAGATGACCATACCCTCGAAATCACTTCTATCTTTGCTATGCTAGATGCTCGCTCTTTTGCTATGCCTATGCTACGATGCCTATCACTTGCTTATCATGCCACCCATATTGCCATGTCAAACCTCTAACCATCCTTTCCTAGCAAACCATTGTTTGGCTATGTTACCGCTTTGCTCGGCCCTCTTATAGCGTTGCTAGTTGCGGTGAATATGAAGTTTGTTCCTTGTTGGAACATGGAGATGTTGTTCCTTGTTGGAACATTTTTACTTGTTGGGGATATCACAATATATCTGCTATAATTAATGCATCTATATACTTGGTAAAGGGTGGAAGGCTCGGCTTTATGCCTGGTGTTTTGTTCCACTCTTGCCACCCTAGTTTCCGTCATACCGGTGTTATGTTCCTTGATTTCGCGTTCCTTACACGGTTGGGTGATTTATGGGACCCCCTTGACAGTTCGCTTTGAATAAGACTCCTCCAGCAAGGCCCAACTTTGGTTTTTACCATTTGCCACCTAAGCCTTTTTCCCCCGGGTTTTCGCGAGCCCGAGGGTCATCTTTATTTAACCCCCCGGGCCGCTTCTCCTTCGAGTGCTGGTCCAAACTGAGCGATGTCCGGCGCCCCCTGGGCAATCAGGGTCTATGCCAACCCAATGTCTTGCTCATCCGGTGTGCTCTGACAACGAGATATGTGCAGCTCCTATCGGGATTTGTCGGCACATTCGGCGACTTCTTTGGTCTTGTTTTATTGCTGTCGAAATGTCTTGTAGTCCGGGATTCGAGATCGATCGGGTCTTCCCAGTAGAAGGAATATCCTTCGTTGACCGTGAGAGCTTATAATGGGCTAAGTTGGGACACCCCGCAGGTATTATCTTTCGCAAGCCGTGCCCGCGGTTATGAGGCAGATGGGAATTTGTTAATGTCCGGTTGTAGAAAACCCGAAGTTGACCTTAATTAAAATACACATCAATCGCGTGTGTAACCGTGAGGGTCTCTTCTCGGAGTCCGGAAGTGAACACGGTGTTGGAGTTATGTTTGACGTAAGTAGTTTCAGATCACTTCTTGATCGCTACTAGCTTCACGACCGGCGCTTTGCTTCTCTTCTCGCTCTCTTTTGCGAATGTAGCCACCATATATGCTAGTCGCTTGCTGCAGCTCCACCTCACAACTCTGTCCTTCCTATAAGCTTAAATAGTCTTGATCTCGCTGGTGTGAGATTGCCGAGTCCCCGTGACTCACATATTCTACCAAAACAGTTGCAGTGCCGACGATGCGGTCAGGTGATGCAACCGAGCTCAAGTGGGAGTTCGATGAGGAACGTGGTCGTTACTATGTGTCTTTTCCCGATGATCGGTAGTGGAGCCAGTTGGGACGATCGGGATCTGTGTAGCATTTGGGGTATCTTCTTTTATTTTGGTTCCGTAGTCGGACCTTGAGTGTAATCTGAATGATGGATGTTTATTTATGTATTGTGTGAAGTGGCGACTGTAAGCCAACTATGTATCTCTTTTCCTTATGTATTACATGGGTTGTGTGAAGATTACCTCACTTGCGACATTGCTTTCAATGCGGTTATGCCTCTAAGTCATGCTTCGACACGTGGGAGATATAGCCGCATCGAGGGCATTACAATCGAGTTCGCCCTGCGCTTCGAATTCCAACACCCCAAAGCTTCAGATTCAGGCGCTTCGGACTTTCGACGATGTCCGGCTCCGACCAGCATGGCCGATGGGTGTCTTCCTCTGTTACAGAAGAAGACGTGCTAAAGCTGCGAGACGCCAGGTATCTAACCGGCGAGATCTCGCATAGGCTGCCTGCTCGAGGGCAGGTCATTCCCACTCCTGAGCCCGGCGAGAACGTGGTGTTCGTGTCTCACTTCCGTCGGGGTTTAGGCTTCCCGACGGACCCCTTTATGCGGGGGCTCATGTTTTATTATGGGCTTGATTTCCATGACTTGAATCCGGAGTCCATCCTCCATATCTCGTCATTCATTGTTGTATGTGAGGCCTTCCTCCGTATTACCCCTCACCTTGGATTGTGGCTCAAGACCTTCAAGGTGGAGCCAAAGGCGATCAAGGGGCAGCAAACAGAAAAGTGGAGGGGCGGTCATAAGCAAATCTTATTTGGTGCTCCGTGGCCCGAGGGCTCTTTTCAAGAGGAGCTTGGTTTATGGCAACGGAGTGGTTCTATATCACCGCCTCGGGGGGCACCAAATGGGCGCTCCACGCCTTCCTTCCGCCAGGTCCACCACGGTCAAGCGTCTATGGGTCAACAAGGGGCTCGACTGGGGTCGCCCAAGGGCGCCTCCCCTGCAGGGCCGTATTCGAGATTTCCAGGAAAGAGGGATCAATCTAGTTGCAGTGGCACAGTTATTGTGATCCGCGTCTTCAGCCCTCAAGAACGTCAGCCCCTCCGCCTGTGGAATTCAATCCGAGGGACCACGAGCTCTCCAAAATTTTATGGGCACGACGCCTGTGGAGATGTATAAACTGTTCTTCGGATCACGAGAGAAGTGTCCGGACTTGACCGAGGACGCAGGACTAAGCTGCAATCGCCAGATGCTCAAGTAAGTAGTCCTCAGAACGGACAAGCTGTTCATTCATTTATTATATATATATGCCCTTTAAAGGAGCTGTTTGTTGAACAGGAGTGGATAGCCAAGGCAAAGTTGATAAGGTGTCCGGCTCCCCTCCAGAGACCATGCTGGATCCCATGTTGACCAATATGTTGAAGGTCGCGCCCTTTGAAGAAGGCGAAGGGAGGAGCGGGGGAGCAACTACCTTTGCAAAGGAGGCTATCAAGGAAGGAGGGATTAAGAGTCCCACCTTCCGAGGAGAGAAGAGGATCGCTTCAGAAGATCCGGAGGTCAAGGCCTCAAAGAAAGGAAGGGGATCTTCGGCAGAGAGTCCAGCTACCGGGAAGTAACCCAGCCGCATTATTTCCCCAAGGATCAGCCCTCCAAATGAGCCGTAAGTAGAAAGAAGGGGTCTTGTAAATAAGGAGCATCCCCGTATTTATTTATGAAGATAACCGGAATTGTACCTTGTAGTTCGGACCTCAGCCCTTCTCAGTGAGCTCGTCTTGAGGAATCTTCTTCCGAAGATGATGGAGAGCGAACGCCTCCTGTCGCACCCTCATGAAGCGGACGACCCGGAGGTGTCGTCGCGGAGGGTTCCCCAAGTCCGTGGGGCGGAAGGTCCGCGCCAAGTGGTGTGCGGTCGGAGGATCTGAAGGATCTGCTCGGGCGAAAGCGGTTATCTCGTAAGATCACCGTGCTCTAATGGGTACGGTGATTGAAAGAATTGCATCCATGGAGAGGGATTATGGAGGCCGCCGAAGCTTCTTGACGGGGTTTGAGGTACGCAAAAAATGATGTACCTTCTGACAGTTATGCATATAAAATGCGCCCTGTATAGATAGTAGCCCCTGAGACTCGGTATGTTGTCAAAATTGACAACGTGTCGAGGATCAAATTCTCAGTTTTAACACATCGCCGCTTCTAAACAGGTGGCGGAGCGTCCGGAGGCCAGACGGACTGATGAATATGCCGAACTGAAGCGGCAACTTGACGAGGCAGATGCGGACATCGCTACCGGTCAATAAAGGTTTGACGAGTCACAAGGTATGCGACTTCTATCACGGACACTGTTAAGGGAGCTTGACGCCCATGTCTTCATCGTTTGTATGCTTTAATGCAGATGGTGCCGCTGCCGTTGAGGAGCTGCGGGCGTAACTTGCCCGAGCAAAAGAGCAAGCCAGAGTAGTAATGCGGCTGCTTTAACGGGCGTCAAGAGCTAGAAGTCGAACGGGCTGCTCACCGCCGAAGCAAAGAGGAGATGGCCGAGATGGACAAAAGGTTAAGGAATGCTACCGATCGCTGCGAGGTTCTTGAAAAAGAGCATCAAGCGGAACCGGAGGGCCTAAAGAAGGCCGCCGCCGAAACCAGGAATGCCCAATCAGCTTTGAGAGCTGCCAAGGAGGGGCTGAGTCAGGCCAGGGCAATTGCGGCTGGAATACCGTTTCTGCTGCGGAGGAAATATACAGATCCAAAGTATGCTCCGTTGGATAAATTATGGAGTTCAGAGGATGCTTATATGGACTTGGCGGCGTATGGGCCAGGACGCGTTGAGCACTTCCGGGCCGTAAGGGGCACAAAGGAAGAGCTATATTGGTCGCAATTCCATAGTCCGGGCGTCCTCTGGCCACGACCGATCGGTTGGCCGAAAGTGGGCGAGCTGAATCGATTGTCCGGATTGGCCATGAAGCATGTCTTGACTCACTTGTGGCCGGACGGACCCCACCAAGAGCTATTTTGGTGTAGTGTGCAGCAGTTTCTTGGTGCGGTGCAGCGTGTCAGCCTTAATGAAGTGATCGGCGTGTATTGAGGGAGCGCGGATGGCTCTTGCCCGTGTCAAGACATACCGGGCAGAGATGAAGGCCACCGACGTTGCATCCAAAGACTTCGAACGAAGCCGAGTACTGCCGAGCACTACTTTGAAGAAGTCCCGTCGAGGCGCCGTTTAATAGAGACGCAGTGCTCGAAGGATATTATGTTAGAATGACATGTATGATTTGTGAAAACAATGTTTCAATGTAATATGAGTGCTTTTTATACTTGTGCGTTCAAGTAGTAAACTACTCCCTGTGCGGCCGTTTATGTATATGTGTATATAACCTGAAAGATGGCAGTCCTTGGCTTCAGCCCCCACGCACATAGTGCGGGGGTGTTTGCAAAAGGAAGCGCTTTTTCACTCTTAATCCAACGTCTTGGTCCTGTTAAGGAGGTGATAGCGTAGCAAACCAGGCAACCGGACTATGATGCTTTATCACTTTCACTTAGCCATAGGAGTTCGAGGGTGGGGCTACTATATAGCCCCTGGGGGCACCGCACTCTCCCGAATTCGGGGTGCATATGTGCCTGACCGAAAACCGGTCCTTCGTTAATGCGGAGGAATTCTAAACATTCTTGTGAGTCATCGAGTGGTTGACCAGTCTGTCGCTATATCATGACAGTCAGTTTTTGGCTTTCTCTACTAAGGTGCTCGCCCGGCCGAACCGGGGCACAATCGCAGTAGTTCTCCTGGTGCCGCGTTAGCCGTGAAAACGGAACGTAAGGCAGCAAAACACAGGAGCCGGGCAACCCAACATTTGACCAAAGACATGATTCTGAGCTGATGCATATAAGGCCTAACTCGAGACGCCGAATACTCCCTAAGGTATTCGGTCTTTATGAAAATGGGCAGAATAATGCCCTAAGCCCCTGTGTCTAGGTATCGCAAAAAATTTCTGGTGCGGCCAATGCCAAAGCACCAGCCTCCTCCTCGGTTATATTAAGGAACCGAGGGGACGTGTATCAACAAGAGACAGTGAAAGAAGGTTTACACAGGGTCTTAATCTGAAAAGAATCCTTGCAACGGGTCCCTACTGCACGTCTGCGCCTGTGTCTCCGTTGTGCCGTATCCTGGACGGGTGTAGCATGTTGTTCATCTGTAAAAGAGAGGAACTTAGTTTAAAAGAAAAAGGATCGTGCGAAAGATGTACTTAATATTTAAATAAACAAAGTACGGTTCAAAGAAGTGAATAAAATTTGAGCTTTATTGTCTCTTGTTATACATGCGTGCAGCCCCTTGTATGGGGGTATGCCGCTAGTGGGCGCCGGACTCGTCTAGCCGTATCCGGGGTTTGAATGACCTATTGCAGGTTCTTTGTGTAGTGGAGCCGGATAGCTGTGGAGCTGTCGATGCAGTCTCCCCTTCTTCCGCGCTCGAGTAACACTTAATACTTCCTTTCAACGAGATGATGCCGCATGGACCGGCATTTTAAGTGTTAGAGATGCATAATGCGGTATTGCGTTAAAAGCGGTAGCTTCGCGTCCCAATAGTGCTTGATGGCTACTTTTAAGCAGGCGACATGGAAGAGTAACCTTCATGGCGGAAGTTGTCGGATGAACCAAACACAACTTCTAGCAGTATGGAGCCCGTGCAAAGGGCGTATGGGCCTGGTAGTACTCCTTTAAAGGAGGTGTTGCTATGGCGAATTTTGGTTGGGTTTATCCCCATCCTGCGGATTGTGTCCTGATATATCAAGTTTATGTCACTGCCGCCGTCCATGAGGACATGTGTAAATTGGAATCCGTCGATTATAGGATTCAATATCAAGGCAGTGCATCCTGCGTTCCGGATATTATCGGAATAGTCCTGATGGTCGAAGGTGATTGGTTTTGACAACCCGATTAATGCGGCGCGCTTTTAGGGGCGCCGCTTTGTTTTTCCCTTTGATCACGTGAAGTGAGTTTACTGTTTTAACCTCCTGTGGGAAAGTTTTTCGTTTTCCGGAGTGCTGCTTTTGGGTTTCGTCACTCGCATTTGGTGTGTCGAACCCCTTGTGTTCGTCGTGAAGCCGGTCGGACTGCTTGAAGACCCAGCAATCTCTGTGGGTATGGTTTGCAGGCTTCCCGGAGGTACCATGTATTTGACACAGTCTATCCGAAATTTTGTTTAGGTTGGATAGCTCGTCACTGTTATCCTTTAGGGGCAGTGTTTTGTTGTTAGGCTGAGAGTTTTTGAATCCGGCGTTGACCGCCGTACTATTTGGGCCATTTTCCTTATTCCGGCGCTGATCTTTCCTGCGTCGTGATTTCCCATTTCCATCCCTGATTTTGGATGTACTCGGGTCGCTGGTGCTGCATCTAGCCAGCCAGCTGTCTTCTCCCGCGCAAAAGCGGGTCATAAGGCTTGTTAATGCGGCCATTGTTCTTGGCTTTTCTTGGCAGAGGTGTCTGGCGAGCCATTCATCTCGGACGTTGTGTTTGAAAGCTGCTAAGGCTTCGGCGTCCGGACAGTCGACTATTTGGTTCTTTTTAGTAAGGAACCTGTTCCTGCATTTCCGGCTGACTCTCCGGCTGTTGAGTTATGTGACTTAGATCGTCTCACATCCGGAGGGTGGACATAAGTCCCCGAAAATTCTGCCCGAAATGCATCCTCGAGCTCTCCCGCTTCCAATGGTATTTTCGGGAGGCTTTTAAGCCAATGCCGAGCTGGGCATTTGAGTTTAAGGGTAAGTATTTTATGGCGTGGAGATCGTCTCCTCTAGCCATGTGTATGTGGAGGATGTAGTCCTCGATCCGCATCTCGAGGTCTATTGTTCCGTCGTATGCCTCTATGTTTATGAGTTTGAATCATTGAAATTCATGATCCAGCACCTCATCGGTGAAACATAGGGGGTGTGCGGCGCCCCTATATTTGGGTGTGTCGTGATCTTCGGAATTTTGGCGCATTGCATTGCTTTGACGAGCCTGCTTTCTTGGCCCATAGATGGACCTAACTAGGCCATCCTCTTGATGTGAATCCTTATGCGGATCGCATATTGGCTTGAGTTTGGCGCCATTCGCCGCTCTCTTTTGCCATGAGGTCGCCCATCCGACCGGGTGGCCTTCTTGCTTTTAATTGGGGCTCTAAGGCCTCCTCGTCAATTCAGGCAGTAGCTTTCTTTTCGGTAGCTCTTTGTTCGCAACCGTCCGTGCATTTGTTCATGTGCTGAATACTTTGCTCCATCTAATCCTGAGTGCATCTTTTCGCTATTTTGAGCTTCCGCTTTGCTTTTTCAGGCTACGCCAAGGGCGACGAGCCTTTTCTCGGAGGTCATTTTGCTCGGTGGTTTGTCCGGTGTGAGATCGTCCGGACTGTTGTCTTTGCCGGGACAGATTGTTTATCCAAGTTGTCTTGTTCGGACGATCGCCGATAGCTTGTTCGTTGTCCACCGTTCACCCCTGCTCTATGGCTGGGTCTTTGTTGAGGCGGGACTTTGTTCGGCGCTTACGCTGCCGTTTTGACTGCTTTTAGGGATTGATACTTCAGAGCGTCCGTTGCTCCTCATCTTCATTTGCTTCGTGTATCCACCATGTATACATCATGGGGTGAGGTTGTCCAGCATCCTATAGGTGCTGGTTCATTGTTGTCTCCTACATCGCCGTCCATACCGCCGATGTCTTGAGTCGAAATCGAGCACGCCGTGTAGGCTATCGGCGATGGCTCTGAAGTGGGTGGTGGGTGGTCGTTGAGTTTCTTCATCGTCCGTATCCCAACCTTCAGGACCGTAGTCCGGCCAGGGCTCTCCGGATAAAGAGAGAGACTTTAGTGAATTCAGGATGTCGCCAAAAGGCGAGTGCTGAAATATGTCCGCGGCCGTGAACTCCATAGCGGGCGCCCAATCGGATTCGATCGGCAAGGGCGTGGATGGTTCGAAGTCCGGAGAAGAGTCCGGTACCATGGAGTCGAGGTCTTCACAAAGGACAGGGATGGAGTTCGGCTCGATCGCCGTAGAGATTAAAGCCCCCAAGGCGGTGTCCAACCACTCGTCCCCGATTGGGGAGTCCGGCTCCGGATTAAGGGTTGGAGCGGATTCTGGTGCGGCCTCCGAGGGCCTTTGTTAATTTGAGCTAGATCATTCCCATCGAGACAAGTCTGGCGCTTGGGTTGTGGCTCGAATCCGACGAAGATCAAGTCTCCGCGGATATCAGCCGTATAGTTTAAATCTTCCGAATCGACTGGCGGTCGGGCGAAGCTTTCGATCTGCTCTAGATGGCTGCTTAATTGGCCCTGATGCAAAAGCCACGGACGCGAAGATCTGCCTGGGGAGAGAAGTCTCACCCTGGACCGCATCGTTGTTGATGATCGAAGGAGCCATCGGGCCTATCGTTGACGACACAGAGGTACTCTCATTGAAAGCACCAATGTCGGTGTCAAAACCGGCGGATCTCGGGTAGGGGGTTCCGAAGTGTGCGTCTAGGCGGATGGTAACAGGAGACAAGGGACACGATGTTTTACCCAGGTTCGGGCCCTCTTGATGGAGGTAAAACCCGACGTCCTGCTAGATTAATATTGATGATGTGTGTTACAAGAGTGGATCTACCACGAGATCAAAGAGGCTAAACCCTAGAAGCTAGCCTATGGTATGATTGTTCGTCCTACGGACTAAAACCCTTCGGTTTATATAGACACCGGATAGCGTTAGGGTTACACAGAGTCGTTTACAAAGGTAGGAGATCTACATATCCGTATCGCCAAGCTTGCCTTCCACGCCAAGGAAAGTTCCATCCGGACACGGGACGAAGTCTTCAATCTTGTATCTTCATAGTCTTGGAGTCCGGCCGATTATGATAGTTCGCTATCCGGACACCCCTAGTCCGAACTCCTCAACGGCCACGGGACTCGGAAGAGTTCCCTGCCATGTGCTATCGGATGATGAATCCGAGGCCGACTCCTCCCACCAAGGCGAGGAGGAGAAGGAAAAAGCCTCTCCCCCAGCAGGGGGAGCGAAGAAAAGGAAGGCCTCCCCAACAAGGGAGGCCGAAGGGTCCAAGAAGGGAAAACGCTTCCCCCGGACTACTCCGCCCACGCCAGTGACGGCGACGAGGACTGGCCTCCAAGGGCTAAGCCACAGGCGAGATCATAAGTATCCGGACTCCCGAATAACTTCGGGGTTTTTCATTTTCGCCACATAATGTCTTTCTAATGCCGCATACAACTCTGCAGTCCGCCCAAGGATGATCTTCCCGTATCGTCGAGCGGGTCCTTGGGTGCGTCGGATATGGATTCCCTTCCGACTGCCTCCACCCCTTGCCGCGATTTGACGCCGAGGTGGGATCCCAGAAAAGGACCCACCCGAAGGAGGAGGCCCCGGAGGTGTCACAGGACACCCTCCTGGACTATGCACCGGACTCGGCCCCGGAGGCCACAGTGGCTCCGGAGTCCGGCGGGCGACCCCTTCGTAAGAAGGGCAAGACCGTGACGCCGGCTGCCTCCATTCAACCGGAGGTGCCGGATAATTTTCTGGAGGCGCTCAACGGCGCCTCCATCAAAGAGGAACACCGCATCGCTATGAGTGCGGTGATTCGTAAGGTTCAGCTCGCCAAGAGCGGGCCGACCGAAGCTCGCAGTAGCCTTCTAACAAGGCTTTGAGGTAAGAATTTCAATATATGTAAAATGGTACCGCATAGACAAGAGCCCTCGATGCTCGGTTCGGTGTTCGGAAAGAAAAGCCGGACCGAGGATCTTTAAAAAGATAAACGCAGGAGTCATATAAAGAATATGTCAATATGGGATTGCAGGTCAGGCTGACCTCCGCCGCCAGACCGACAAATGGAAGGTCAATACTTTGAAGGAAACCTCGGCGGTCCGAGAACGAGCTCGGCCAAGCCAAGAAGCAGCTCGAGGAAAAAGAAGGTGAGTAATACCTTATGAAAATTGTACCTTACGTAAAAGGATTTGGTTGCAAGAAAATGACAAGGATAATGTGGGTATTGTAGGGGCCACTAACGAGGTGGCGACCCGGAGGAGGCGGTGGCCGCGTCAACGTAATGCGGGCTGAGCGCACCGAGCGAGAGAAGCAGGAGGCGCTGGTGGCGGAGGTACAACAAGAGCTCCAGGATCTCATGAAAAACATGAGAACTTGGAGCGTGACTCAAGACTCGAGAGTCTCGAGCTTGCAACGGCTCTTGAGAGTGCCAAAGCCGCTAAGGCCGAAGCCTACAAGGCCCTCCGTGAGATTGAGGCGGTGAAGAAAATAGCAGCGGGTAAGGCATTTTTCATGCGCAGTAAGCATGTGAGTGTTAATTACCTGTTGCTTACCCGAATTCGGAGCTCTCCAGGAGCGTTCGCAGATCTTCCTTGCAGCGTGTCCGATGCTGCCGCATTCTACCGGGCCGAGGAGGGGAGCTCGACGGAGAAGGTCTTCTGGTCTCAGTATGCTGAGGCCGGACATCCGGTGCCCCTTAGCGACCAGCTGAAGCGGTTGGTCGAGCTCCACAAGGCGGCCGAACAGGCCATGAAGGGCCTTATAGTTCGACTGTGGCCTAAGGAGGCCATGCACAGGAGCTACTTCGCTTGCGGCGGCGGCCGTGGATGCGTGCCGTGGGTTGAAGTTATCAAGCATTCCGCTTGTATCGAGGTGGCCTGTCGGGCCCTTGCCCAAGAAAGGTGCACTTTGGGCAAGATGGATGCCCAGAGGCTTGTGACGGACCCGCCACCGGAGGGCAAGGAGCATCGCACGCCCGAGATGTATTATAAGAGTGTGTCAAGGGCGCCCAGCACTATTGCGGGTGAGTGCTCCAAAGATGTAATATTTGAGTAGACTCGCATTTTGTTATCCTGTATACTGAAAACTTAGTTCATATGTGCTAAGCAACGCTTGTTAATTTAAAATATTACCTTCAGGCGGCTGTTTATCAAATCTGAGAGATGGCAAGTCGTCGGCTTCAAATTTCATGCCACAAGTGCTTTGGGGTGTTCGATAAACTTGAGCGCTCTTGTTCCCATTTTTGGGTCCATCTAGGAGGCGCTCAACACAGCGAACAAGGCAACCGGACTTATAATGCTTGAACACTCTCACTTAGCCATAGAATTCTATAATTTTAAATTTCAAGGAAGCCCCTAGTCTTCGGAAGGCCGAATTTGGGGCGCTATCCATGCCTTGGCCGGACAGTATCCGGCTCCTCGCTCTAAGCGGCATAAGTCTTTAAGGAATCGCAAAAAACCTCTCGAACAGTGACCGGTCTCTCGCGTCATCATGACGGTCAGTTTTAGCTTTCTCCACTAAGGCGTTAACCCAGCCGAACTGGGGCGGAATCGCAGTGGTTCTCCCGGTGATACCTTAGCCGATATAACGGAACGTAAGGTACCAAAACACGGGAGCGGGCAAACCCAACTATTGACCCAAGACATGATTCGGAGCCGATGCATATAGTGCTATAAGTTCGGGGTGCCGCACTTGTGAAAGTGTTCGGACTCATCACACCATAACGCGGGAAACATAAGCCCCTGGTGTATATTAGCCGTACCAAAGTGTACGGATGCAACATGTCGTGAATGAACATATGTATGAAAAAGAAATGCAATTATAAGCAAAAAGGTGCTGCATTGTTGTTATTCAATAAGTGCTGCTACGAATGCAGAACGATACAAATAGTGCGATAAGCAAGGTGTGGAACTGTTAAACATGTCCCCCTCCAGTGGTAGGCTGCAGATTGGTGTATAAAAATGCTCGTAATGGAGACCACCTGTATGTTCGTTGTAGCCTTTATCCTTCCCTGGCTGTTGCATCGTGAGTTCGGCAGGTCTCATTGCCGGACAGGCTTCCGACAAACGAAGTCCTCGTGGGTAAAAAGTAAAAGGTAAAAAGAAAAGAAAAAGGAACGACACACTTGAGAGCCCTGGTGTGGTTGAGCCGCTTGATGCAGGTTTATCGTGGTCGTGCCCCTCTCCCCATGCCCATGGTATCTTCAGAGCGTAATGGTGTCTGCGAAGGACCTGCTTTGACGCTTCGCAGGCTGGGGTTGGGGCCGCACCGCTACACGCGGCTCAACATGCCGGTGGTCTTGTTGTAAGTTACTCCGGCGCGCTTAGCTGTGTCCGCCGCTTAACGGCCGGACTCGAGAATTGCCTTAAGAGGCTGCATTGCGCTTCTACCGTGAGAGCCGCCAGGTGTTCCTCCGCGCGAGAGAACGTTCAGTGTTTCCGTTGAACGTGATGACTCCTCGAGGGCCTGGCATCTAGAGCTTGAGGTATGCGTAGTGCGGCACCGCGTTGAACTTTGCAAACGCGATACGTCTGAGCAAGGCATGATAGCCGCCATGAACGGGACTATGTCGAAGATTAACTCCTCGCCGGAAGTTATCCGGGATCCGAAGACCACTTCCGTAATTGAGCCTGTACAATTGGCTACTACACCGGTATGACGCCTTTAAAGGTCGTTTTGGTAGGTTTAATCCTTGAGGGGTCTATGCCCATTTTGCGCGATTGTATCCTGCTAAAGCAGGTTCAGTTGCCGCCGCCGTCCATCGTGACTCGTTAGGTGAAATCCATCGATGATTGGGTCTAAGACCGGTCTGGGCGAATCCACCGTGGCGGATGCCGGTGGGGTGGTCCTTCGGTCAAAAGTGATCGGGCAGGAGGACCATGGATTGAACTGGGCAATCGCTCCTTCGCGTAGACATCCCCGAGTGCACGCTTCCACTCCTTTTTGGGTATGTGCGTTATGATATCATGTTCACCGTCTGCACCTATGGGGGAAACCCTTCATCCTCTATTGTTCGGCGTTTGGGTCTCCTCCTCGTCATCTCTATGCAGCCCCTTGTCATTGCTTTCGACAATTAACTTGCCTGCTCGTTGAATACCCAACAGTCCCTGTTGGTGTGGTTAATGGCTTTTTGGGGTTGCCGTATCCGCACAAGCGGTCGAGTATTCGGTCCAAATTGGACGGACCCGGAGTAGTTCTTTTGAATGGCTTTTTCCGCTGACCGGGTTTAGAGCCTCTGAATCCGGCATTGACTGCCGTATCCTCAATATTGTCGCCGTTAACGCGGCGCTTGTTTTTGATACGATGCGGCCTGCCATTTCGGTCCTTGAAGTCCGGAATGCCAGAATGTTTGCTGAGGTTGTTGCTGCGTGCTAGCCAGCTGTCCTATCCCGCGCAGAAGCGGGTCATGAGTGATGTGAGGGCTGCCATGGATTTCGGCTTCTCCTGTCCTAGGTGCCGGGCAAGCCACTCGTCGTGAATGTTATGCTTGAAGGCCGCGAGGGCCTCCGCATCCGGACAGTCGACGCTTTGGTTTTTCTTGGTTAAGAACCGTGTCCGTAATTGTCCGCCGATTCGTCTGGCTGCTGAATTATGTGGCTTAGGTCATCAGCGTCGGTGGTCGCACATAAGTGCCCCGGAAGTTATCGAGGAATGCGGCTTCCGTGTCCTCCCAGCTCCCAATTGATTCTCACGGCAAGCTGTTGAGCCAACGTCGGGCTGGTCCTTTAAGCTTGAGGGGGAGGTATTTGATGGCGTGAAGATCGTCACCGCGGGCCATGTGGATGTGAAGGAGATAGTCTTCGATCCAAACCGCGGGGTCTGTTGTGCCATCATAGGATTCAATATTGACGGGTTTAAACCCTTCGGGGATTTGATGATCCATTACTTCGTTTGTGAAGCATAGTGGGTGTGCGGCGCCTCTGTACTGGGCGATATCACGACAGAGCTCAAAAGAACTTTGTTTGTTTTGTTCGGCCCGGTCGGACTTACTGTGTCTGGCGCGACGGTTGTCGTCACAGCACTGCATGCCACGCGATCCATAGATCGATCTTGATTGTCTTGCCTTGTCCTCCAATATATCTCGCAGGTCCGGAGCGCTCAGGGTCCGTGTGCTTTTTGAGCGATGCCGGGTGCAAGATTAGTGAAGGTCCTAGAGGCCTCTCTTCGTCGCGACCACGGGTGGTCGGTCACCGTATTGTCTCCCTGGTGATGCGGGTTCGTAAGCCTCCTCCTCTAATCGGGGAGCAGCTTGCGTTTAGGGTAGCTTTTGAGGCGTTCGAGCTCATGCTCTTCGCCGCGAGACTTCATCCATCTGGCTTGGCTAGCAGATCCTGATCAGCTCTAAGCTGTTGTCGCTTTTTCTTGAGGCTGTTCGCCGTGGACATAAGCCTGCGTCTAAAAAGCTCTTGTTCGACGGGATCCTAATGCACGACTAATTTATCGTCGTCGAGGCTTGCTTCGTCTCCGGAGGGAGGCATATAATCCTCTACCTCTTCTTCTGCCGCTCTCTCGTGAGGGCTGGCGTCTCCATCTTCCTGCGCTGGATCTTTTTGGAGTGGATTGTCTTCGGCACTGTCCGGTGTATTGTTATCTCCGGTGCCGGAATCTTCGTTCTTGCTGTGGCGGGATTTAGAGCGCGCCACCGACGCCGGGCGCTTGGGCTGCTTCTTGAGGGGTCATCCTCCGTTGTTCCATCGTCGTTCCCATCTTTTGGGATGTCCACCATATATATGTCGTATGACGAGGTGGCCTTCCGGGCCACTGTAGGCGCTGGGTCTTGGTCGCCTCCGGCATCATCATCCATACCGTTGATGTCTTGAATTCGTAGTCTAGCATGTCGGTTAGATCGTCGACAGCGGCTACCAGGTGGGTGGTGGGTGGGCGTTGAATTTCTTCGTCGTCCGCATCCCAACCTTCCTGACCGTAATCCGGCCAGGGCTCTCCGGATAAAGAGAGAGACTTTAGTGAATTCTGGATGTCACCAAAGAGCGAGTGCTGAAAGATGTCCGCGACCGTGAACTCCATAACGGGCGCCCAATCGGATTCGATTGGCAAGGGCGCGGAGGGTTCGGAGTCCGGAGAGGAGTCCGGCTTCCTGGAGCCATGGTCTTCGCAAAGGACAGGGATGGAGTTTGGCTTGATCGCCGTAGAGATTAAAGCCCCCAAGGCGGTGTCCAACCACTCGTCCTTGATCGGGGAATCCGGCTCCGGATTAAGGGTTGGAGCGGATGCAGTGCGGCCTCGAGGCACCGCTCACCGCAGAGCTATATCATGCCCATCGAGACAAAGGCGGTAGCGCTTGGCTGTGGCTCGAATCCGTCGAAGATCAAGTCTCCGCGGATATCGGCCATATAGTTTAAACTTCCGAATCTGACCTGACGGCCAGGGGCGTAGCTTTCGATCTGCTCCAGATGGCCAAGCGAATTGGCCCGCAGTGCAAAGCCGCCGAATACGAAGATCTGTCCGGGGAGAAAGGTCTCACCCTGGAGTGCATCGTTGTTGATGATTAAAGGAGCCATCGAGCCTATCGGTGACGACACAGAGGAACTCTCAACGAAAGCACCAATGTCGGTGTCAAAACCGGCGGATCTCGGGTAGGGGGTACCGAACTATGCGTCTAGGCGGATGGTAACAGGAGACAAGGGACACGATGTTTTACCCAGGTTCAGGCCCTCTTGATGGAGGTAAAACCCTACGTGCTGCTAGATTAATATTGATGATGTGTGTTACAAGAGTAGATCTACCACGAGATCAGAGAGGCTAAACCCCAGAAGCTAGCCTATGGTATGATTGTTGTTCGTCCTACGGACTAAAACCCTCCGGTTTATATAGACACCGGATAGGGTTAGGGTTACACAGTCGGTTACAATGGTAGGAGATCTACATATCCGTATCGCCAAGCTTGCCTTCCACGCCAAGGAAAGTCCCATCCGGACATGGGACGAAGTCGTCAATCTTGTATCTTCATAGTCTTGGAGTCCGGCCGATGATGATAGTTCGGCTATCCGGACACCCCCTAGTCTGTAACTCCCTCAGGCCCCTTCGGTCCATTCGAAGGAGCCCTTCTTCTTCATCAGCTTGAAGAAGGGAAGTGCTCGTTCTCCCAGCTTGGAGATGAAGCGCCCTAGCGCGGTTACACGCCCGGTGAGCTTCTGCATTTCTCTGTGGGTCCTTGGTGGGCTCATGTCTTCGACTGCTTTGACCTTCTCTGGGTTGGCCTCGATGCCCCTGTGGGACACCAGAAAACCAAGGAGCTTGCCCGAGGAGACTCCAAACACACACTTCTCAGGGTTGAGCCGCAGGTCCACTTCGTTGAGGCTTGCAAAAGTCTCTTCCAGGTCTTGTATCAGGGTTTTTGCCTCCCGAGACTTCACCACAATGTCATCGACGTAAGCTTCAGTGTTCCTCCCGAGCTGCCGGCCCAAGGCGATGTGCATCAGCCGCTGAAAGGTTGCACCTGCATTGCGCAACCCGAATGGCATGCACGTATAGCAGTACACTCCGCATGGGGTCAGGAAAGCCGTTTTTCCTACATCTTCTACCGCCATCTTGATTTGGTGATAGCCCGAGAAAGTATCCAGGAAGCACAATAGGTCGCACTCTGCAGTGGAGTCGACTATCTGGTCAATGCGGGGGAGCGGGAATGGATCCTGTGGGCAAGCCTTGTTGAGGTTGGTGAAGTCGACACACATGCGCTCCTTTCCTCCGTTTTTTGGCATGACGACCGGATTAGCCAGCCAATCAGGGTAGCGGACCTCGCGGATAACTTCTGCTGCTTCCAGCTTCCGTGTCTCTTGAACGATGAAAGCTTGTTTCTCTGTGGACTGTCGCCTCGCCTTCTGCTTCACGGGGCGCACATTGGGGAACATGTTGAGGTGATGCTCAATCACACCCCTCGGAACCCCTGCTAACTGATCAGGTTCCCACGTGAACACCTTCTTGTTCGCACGCAGGAAACTCACCAGGGCCTTCTCCTGCTCGGGCCCGAGGTTGGCCCCTATGGTGAAGGTGACGTCAGTGGACCCGTCCTCGTCGACTGGTACCTGCTTGGTTTCCGCCTTGTCTTGGGTGAATAGCTGCTTCTTTTTAGCCGGCGCAGCCCCCTTGGGCTCAAGGGCGTCGGTGCTAGCGGGCTACGCCATCGCGGCCGCCCTGAAAACAAGCTGGAGCACCTGCAGCGCATCCCTTGCGTCTCCCGGCACGGTAAGGACGCCGCTGCTCCCGGGCATCTTAATGAGGTTGTACGCCGGGTGAGTTGCCGCCATGAACCGAGCCAGGGCCGGATAACCGAGGATGGCGTTGTAGGGGAGGCTGATGGGGGCGATGTCGAAGTCGATCAGCTCCGTGCGGAAGTTGTCGTAGGTGCTGAAGGTCACCGGGAGGCGGATCTGTCCCAAGGAGGCGGTGGAACCGACTCCGACGCCCGAGAAAGGCCTGCTGGGTTGGAGCCGCTCCAGTGGTATGTGGAGGAGTCTGAAGGCCTCCACCAAGAGCACGTTGAGGCTGGCACCACCGTCGACGAGGGTCCTGGTGACGGCCACTTGGAAGATGGTGGGAGTGCACAACATCGGGAGCGCACTCGAACCGACGGGGTTAGAGGGGCGATCCTCTGAGTCGAAGGTTAGATCGGCCTCGGGCGCCGCCCAGCCTGGGGGGGCTTCTTGGCGCTTGGAGGTGGTGCTGACCTGGCGGGTGAACGGCTTGACGTGGCGGCTTGAAGGTGGTGCCTGCGAGCCACACAGGAGAGCTGGGACGACGGGCGGCGCCGGTGCGGCATAACGGTCGAGGAAGAGGTCGCGCAGCTCCCGCCAGGAGGTCACAGAAGCCGCCGCCATGGGAAACCAGTTGGCCATCACCCGGTCGTCGCCCCCGGCTTTGAAGACGGCCTCTTCATATGCCAGCAGGAAAACCAGCGGATCTGCCGTGCCGTTGTAACGCGGAGGCATCTCGGGCTTGAACTTGCGTGGCCACTGCACCTGTCGCAAGGCGGGGGCCAAGGCTCTGAGCCCCCAAGCCCCAGTGCCGGCATCGGCTGCCGGAGCGGGCGGTGCATTGTTCGCCATGAGGGCGAAACGCGGTGTGGGTGGAGAGCGGGTCGTCGAGAGGGAAAACTCCGGCGCACCCCTAACTGGCGCGCCAAATGTCGGATTTCGGGTTCCGGCAGACCCTTGAGGTTCGACCTCTGGGCTACGCATGGAGATCTCTCCCCTACCGATCTACGTCCGATCTCCTCGCGTGATCTAAGCTGGGAAAGACGAACAACACAAGGGACACGAGATTTATACTGGTCCGGGCCACTGTTGTGGTGTAATACCCTACTCCAGTGTGTGGTGTGGTGGATTGCCTCAGGGGCTGATGATGAACGGTACAGGGGAAGAACAGCTGTCGGTGTCAAAACCGGCGGATCTCGGGTAGGGGGTCCCAAACTGTGCGTCTAGGCGGATGGTAACAGGAGACAAGGGACACGATGTTTTACCCAGGTTCGGGCCCACTTGATGGAGGTAAAACCCTACGTCCTGCTTGATTAATATTGATGATGTGTGTTACAAGAGTGGATCTACCATGAGATCAAAGAGGCTAAACCCTAGAAGCTAGCCTATGGTATGATTGTTGTTCGTCCTATGGACTAAAGCCATCCGGTTTATATAGGCACCGGAGAGGGCTAGGGTTATACAAAGTCGGTTACAATGGTAGGAGATCTACATATCCAGACGCCAAGCTTGCCTTCCACGCCAAGGAAAGTCCCATCCCGGACACGGGACGAAGTCTTCAATCTTGTATCTTCATAGTCTTGGAGTCCGCCGATGATGATAGTTCGCTATCCGGACACCCCCTAGTCCGGAACTCCATCAGTAGCCCCTGAACCAGGCTTCAATGACGACGAGTCCGGCGCGCATATTGTCTTCGGCATTACAAGGCGGGTTCTTCCTCCGAATAATTTATAGAAGATTGTGAACACCAGGATAGTGTCCGGCTCTGCAAAAATAAATTCCACATACCACCCTAGAGAGAATAATATTACACAAGATCAATCTGCTGACGTATTATGTGGCATGACGTCGCACCACTGCCAAGCCTTTACTCAAATTGTTTTTATTGTTCCACCTCAGCGTGTTTAGCGAAGCGGTTTCCTTGGCACGTCTTGTCGAAGCAGAGATCGTGTTCCCCTTATTCCGGGATTCCCATCAATACGGACGTGGGTAACCCAACCGCGCCATTGATTGTGACGCTTGGGGGATAAGCGAGTTTTACCAGGCCGGCGGGGACACATGTTTTTGTCCGCCCATATAAGGGGATAAAGATCCAACCCTTTTACCTGCGCCTTCTTCCTCCTTGGTTTATCCATCTCCGCGAACTCGAGCTCCAACGCCCAAGTCCGCACTTTATACCTCAACCTTCTCCAACTATGTCCGGAGCGGGAGGCAAGTGGATGGCCTCCTCCGTCACGGAGGGGCGGATCCAGAAGCTGCGCGACGCCGGATATTTGTCCAGCAACATCGCCAGATCGGGCTCCCCGACGAGGGAGAGCTCGTCCCCAACCCTGTGCCCCATGAGAGGGTAGTATTTCTTCCCCATTTCCTCCATGGACTGGGCTTCCCTTCATCCCTTTGTCCGGGGCTCATGTTCTACTACGGCCTAGATTTCCATGATCCGCCCCGAATTTCATCCTCAACATCTCGGCGTTTATATGCGTGTAATGCGAAACCTTCCTTCTGCATCCAGCCCCACTTCGCTTAGGCTCAAGACCTTCAAAGGTCAAGTCAAGGTTGTGAAGGGCAGCCAAGCCGGAGTGCGGAGGCGCTTATGGTGGGGCAGGATGTCCCATGTTACGTTGCTGGAGGGCACTTTCGTGGAAACCATCAAGGGGTGGCAATCGGGGTGGTTCTACGTCACCGAGCCGCGTGACCCTGATTGGGCAGCGGCCCCCGAATTCAGATCTGGCATCCCCACACGGCTCACCTCCTGGAAAGAGAGTGGTCGGATTTGGGGGGGATTTGGAGGAGCTGACCGGACTCCAAGCCTGTATCCAGAGGCTGGTGGACAAGAAGCTCAAGCTCGTCAACGTAGTCCAGGTCATGCTCATCCGCCGGATTCTCCCGTGCAGTGACGGGGCTTCAACATGTGGGAGTTTGATTCGGCGCAGCACCGGACCACTGGCGGGCTCTTCGACACTACGCACGAAGATGTCTGGAAGGTGCTGTTCAAGGCGCCGAAGCTTCCGCATCCGCTACCGAAGATCGCGGATTCCGCTCGCAGCGTCCAGCTGACGAGGTAGGTGATTTCACCACTTGTTTTCCATAGTTTGGCTCTATGCGATCTAAACTCCCTTACCTTTGACAGGAATGGTGGCGAAGGCGAAGCGGATTATCCGTCGGCCCCATTGCCAAAGGACCCGGCGGACGCCCGCCTAATGGGCCTTTCTTTGGCTCCGGCACCACGTGGTCTTGGGAGAAGAAGGCCAAGAAGACGGCGCGGGGACTCGGAAGAGCTCCCGTTTTGAGTGCTATCGGATGATGAATCCGGCCGACTCCTCCCACCAAGGCGAGGAGGAGAAGAAGAAAGCCTCTCCCAAGCGAGGGAGGGAAGAAAGGAAGGCCTCCCCAACAAGGGAGGCCGAAGGGTCCAAGAAGGGAAAAACTCTTCCCCCGGACTGCTCCGCCAACGCCAGTGACGACGAGGACTGGCCTCCAAGGGCCAAGCCCCTGGCGAGATCGTAAGTATCCGGACTCCCGAATAACTTCAAGGTTTTTTCTTTTCGCCACATAATGTCTTTCTAATGCCGCATACAACCCTGCAGTCCGCCCAAGGATGATCTTCCCGTTTCATCGAGCGGGTCCTTGGGTGCGTCGGATATGGATTCCCTTCTGACTGCCTCCACCCCCCGTGCCGTGGAAGACGCCGAGGTGGGATCCCAGAAAAGGACCCACCAGGAGGAGGAGGCCCCGGAGGAGTCACAGGACTCCCTCCCGGACTGTGCACCGGACTCAGCCCCGGAGGCCACAGTGGCTCCGAAGTCCGGCGGGCGACCCCTTCGTAAGAAGGTCAAGACCGCGACACCGGCTGCCTCCGTCCAACCAGAGGTGCCGGATAATTTGCTGGAGGCGCTCAACGGCGCCTCCATCGAAGAAGAACACCGCACTATTATGAGTGCGGTGATTCAGAAGGTTCAGCTCGCCAAGAGCGGGCTGACCGAAGCCTGCAGCAGCCTTCTAATGTGCTTTGAGGTAAGAATTTCAATATATGTAAAATGGTACCGCATAGACAAGAGCCCCGATGCTCGGTTCGGTGTTCGGAAAGAAAAGCCGGATCGAAGATCTTTAGAAAGATAAACGCAGGAGTCATAAAAAATATATCAATATGGGATTGCAGTGTCTTTCTTTGACCTCCGCCGCACTAATCAAGGAGGTCAATACTTTGAAGGATAACCTCAAGCGGTCCGTGATCGAGCTCGGCCATGCCAAGAAGCAGCTCGAGGAAAAAGAAGGTTTGTAATACCTTATGAAAATTGTACCTTACAGAAAAGGATTTGGTTGCAAGAAAAATGACAAGGATAACGTGGGTATTGTAGGGGCCACTAACGAGGTGGCGACCCTGAAGGAGGCGGTGGCCGCGGCCGAACGTAATGCGGCCGCGGAGCGCACCGAGCGAGAGAAGCAGGAGGCGCGGGTGGCGGAGGTGCAGCAAGAGCTCCAGGATCTCGTGAAAAAACATGAAAGCTTGGAGCGTGACTCGAAGACTCAAGAGTCTGAGCTTGCAACGGCTCTTGAGAGTGGCAAAGCCGCTAAGGACGAAGCCTACAAGGCCCTCCAGGAGGTTGAGGCGATGAAGAAAATAGTAGCGGGTAAGGCATTTTTCATGCAAAGCAAGCATGTGAGTGTTAATTACCTGTTGCTTACCCAAATTCGAAGCTCTCCAGGAGTGTTCGCAGATCTTCCTTGCAGCGTGTCCGATGCTGCCGCATTCTACCGGGCCGAGGAGGGGAGCTCGACGGAGAAGGTCTTCTGGTCTCATTATGCTGAGGCCGAACATCCGGTGCCTTAGCGACCAGTGAAGCAGCTGGTCGAGCTCCACAAGGCGGCCGAACAGGCCATGAAGGGCCTCATAGTTCGGCCGTGGCCTAAGGAGGCCATGCACAGGAGCTACTTCGGCTGGTCTGGCGGGTGATGGATGCGTGCCCGTGGGTTGAAGTCATCAAGCATTCCGCTTGTATTGAGGGTGCCCATCGGGCCTTGCCCGCCAAGAAAGGTGCCTTTGGGGCAAGATGGATGCCCAGAGGCTCGTCTTGGGACCCGCCACCGTGAGGGCAAGGAGCATCGCACGCCCGAGACGTATTATAAGAGTGTCTTTGAAGGGCACCCGCACTATTGAGGGTGAGTGCTCCAAAGATGTAATATTTGAGTAGACTCGCATTTTGTTATCCTGTCTTGTTGAAAACTTAGTTCATATGCACTAAGCAACGCTTGTTAATTTAAAATATTACCTTCAGGCGGCTGTTTAACAAATCGAGAGATGGCAATTATCGGCTTCAGCCCCCATGCCACGAGTGCTGGGGTGTTCGGGATAAACTTGAGCGCTCTTGTTCCCATTTTTGGGTCCATCTAGGGAGGCGCTCAACACAGCGAACAAGGCAACCGTACTTATAATGCTTGAACACTCTCACTTAGCCATAGAATTCTATAATTTTAAAATTCGGCGAAGCCCCTAGTCTTCGGAAGGCCGAATTTGGGGCGCTATCCATGCCTTGGCCGGACAGTATCCGACTCCTCGCTCTAAGCAGCATAAGTCTTTAAGGACTCGCAAAAAACCTCTCGAACAGCGACCGGCTCTCGCCTCATCATGACGGTCAGTTTTAGCTTTCTCCACTGAGGCGTTAACCCAGCTCAAATGGGGCGGAATCGCAGTGGTTCTCCCAGTGCTACCTTAGCCGATATAACGGAACGTAAGGTACCAAAACATGGGACCCAGGCAAACCCAACTATTGACCCAAGACATGATTCGGAGCCGATGCATATAGTGCTATAAGTTCGGGTGTGCACTTGTGAAAGTGTTCGGACACATCACACCATAATGCGGGAAACATAAGCCCCTGGTGTATATTAGCCGTACCAAAGTGTACGGATGCAACATGCCGTGAATGAACATATGTATGAAAAAATAAATGCAATTATAAGCAAAAAGGTGTTGCATTGTTTTATTCAATAAGTGCTGCTACGAATGCAGAACGATACAAATAGTGTGATAAGCAAGGTATGGGACTGTTAAACATGTCCCCCTCCAGGGGTAGGCTGCAGATTGGTGTATAAAAATGCTCGTAATGGAGACCACCTGTATATTCGTTGTAGCCTTTATCCTTCCCTGGCTGTTGCATCGTAAGTTCGGCAGGTCTGCTGCCGGACAGGGCCTCTCACAAACGGAGTCCTATGGATAAAAAGTAAAAGGTAAAAAGAAAAGAAAAAGGGACGACACACTTGAGAGCCCCTGGTGTGGTTGAGCCGCAGTCTGGGTTTATCTTGGTCGTGCCCCTCTCCCCATGCCCATGGTATCTTCAGAGCGTAATGGTGTATGCGAAGGACCTGCTTTGACGTTTCGCAGGAGCTGGGGTTGGGGCCGCCTTTTCTGGCGTGCTCGGAACGTGCCTGTGGTCTTGTTGTAAGTTACTCGGCGGCGCTTAGTCAGGTCCAGCCGCTTCACGCAGACGGACTCGAGAATTGCCTTAAGAGGCTGCATTGCACTTCGCCATGAGAGCGGTATATGTTCCTCCGTGCGGAGAGAACGTTCGATGTTTCCGTTGGCCGTGATGACTCCTCGAGGGCCTGGCATCTTGAGCTTGAGGTATGCATAGTGCGGCACCGCGTTGAACTTCTTGGCGAGCGATGCACGTCCGAAAGCAAGGCATGATAGGCGCCATGAACGGGACTATGTCAAGATTAACTCCTCGGTTCGAAGTTATCCGGGATCCAAGATCACTTCGATGTAATTGAGCCTGTACAATTGGCTTCTATGCAGTATGACGCCTTTGAAGGTCGTTTTGGTATGTTTAATTCTTGAGGGTCTATGCCCATTTTGCGACCGTATCCTGGTAAAGCAGGTTCAGTTGCTGCCGCCGCCCATCGGGACTACGGTTAGGTGAAATCCAACGACGATTGGGTCTAAGACCGGTCTGGCGAATCCGCCGTGGCGGATCTTTGGTGGGGTGGTCCTTCGGTCAAAAGTGATCGGGCAGAGGACCATGGATTTAACCGGGCAACTGGCTCCATCGCGTAGACATCCCTAAGTGCACGCTTCCGCTCCCTTTTGGGTATGTGCGTTGCGTATATCATGTTCACCGTCCGCACCTGTGGGGGGAAACCCTTCTGTCCTCTATTGTTTGGCGGTTGGGTCTCGTCCTCGTCATCGCTATGCAGCCCCTTGTCATTGTTTTCGGCAATTAACTTGCCTGCCTGCTTGAATGCCCAAAAGTCCCTGTTGGTGTGCTTAGCTGGCTTTTCGGGGGTGTCGTGTATCTGGCACAAGCGGTCGAGTATTCGGTCCAAACTGGACGGTCCTGGAGTAGTTCTTTTGAATGGCTTTTTCCGCTGACCGGGTTTAGAGCCTCTGAATCCGGCATTGATTGCCGTGTCCTCAATATTGTCGCCGTTAGTGCGGCGTTTGTTTTTGTTACAACGCGGCCTGCCATTTCGATCCTTGAAGTCCGGACTGCCAGAATTTTTGTTGAGGTTGTTGTTGCGTGCTAGCGGCTGTCCTCACCCGCAGAAGCGGGTCATGAGTGATGTGAGGGCTGCCATGGATTTCGGCTTTTCCTGTCCTAGGTGTCGGGCAAGCCACTCGTCATGGATGTTATGCTTGAATGTCGCGAGGGCCTCCGCATCCGGACGGTCGGCGATTTGGTTTTTCTTGGTTAAGAAGCGTGTCCGTAATTGTCCGCCGATTCGTCTGCTGCTGAATTATGTGGCTTAGGTCATCGCCGTTCGGTGGTCGCACATAAGTGCCCTGGAAGTTATCGAGGAATGCGGCTTCGAGGTCCTCCCAGCTCCCAATTGACTCTATTTGGCAAGCTGTTGAGCCAATGACGGGCTGGTCCTTTAAGCTTGAGGGGAAGGTATTTGATGGCGTGAAGATCGTCACCGCGGGCCATGTGGATGTGAAGGAGATAGTCTTTGATCCAAACCGCGGGGTCTGTTGTGCCATCATAGGATTCAATATTGACGGGTTTAAACCCTTCGGGATTTGATGATCCGTTACTTCGTCATGAAGCATAGTGGGTGTCTTGGCGCCTGCATGCGAGGCGATATCAATGATGAGCTCAAAAGAACTTTATGCATTTTGTTCGGCTGGCGGACTTATCAGGTCCGCGCGACGGTTGTCGTCGCGTCTGCGTGGCGCCCACGCGATCCATAGATCGATCTTGATTGTCTTGCCTTGTCCTCCAATATATCTCGCAGGTCCGGAGCGTTCCCCTGTGGCCGTGTGCTTTTTGAGCGATGCCGGGGTACAGTTCTAGTGAAGGGCCTAGAGGCCTCTCTGTCGCGACCACGGGGTGGTCGGTCAGCCGTATTGTCTCCTGGTGATGCGGGTTCGTAAGCCTCCTCCTCTAATCGGGGGAGCAGCTTGCGTTTAGGGTAGCTTTTGGAGGGGCGTTCGAGCTCATGCTCTTGACGCGAGGACTTCAGTCCATCTGTCGGCTAGCAGATCCTGATCAGCTCTGAGTTGTTGCTGCTTTTTCTTGAGGTTGTTCGCCGTGGCCATAAGCCTGCGTCTAAAACGCTCTTGTTCGACGGGATCCTCAGGCACGACGAATTCATCGTCGTCGAGGCTTGCTTCGTCTCCGGAGGGAGGCGCATAATTATCGTCCTCGACCTCTCTTTCTACCGCCTTTGTCATGCGGACTTGCTTCTCCCTCCTCCTGCTGTTGAGTCCTGCTGGAGGGTTTTCTTCAAAGAATGTCCGGTGTTATTATCTCCCGTGCGGAATCACCATTTTTGTTGTGGCGGGATTTAGAGCGGCGCCACCGACGTCGGGCGCTTGGTTGCTTCTTGGAGGGGTCATCCTCCGTTGTTGCATCGCCGTTCCCATCTTTTGGGATGTCCACCATGTATATGTCGTATGACGAGGTGGCCTTCCAGTGCCCTGTAGGCGCTGGGTCTTGGTCGTCTCCGGCAATGTCGTCCATACCGTCCATGTCTTCGGAGCCGAATTCTAGCATGTTGGTTAAATCATCGACAGTGGCTACAAAGTGGGTGGTGGGTGGGCGTTGAATTTCTTCGTCGTCCGCATCCCAACCTTCGACCGTAATCCGCCAGGCTCTCCGGATAAAGAGAGAGACTTTAGTGAATTCAGGATGTCGCCAAAGGGCGAGTCTTTGAAAGATGTCCGATAGTGAACTCCATGACGGGTGCCCAATCGGATTCGATTGGCGGCGCTGGGGTTCGGAGTCCGAAGAGGAGTCGCACCACAGGTCGAGGTTTTCGCAAGGACAGGGATAGAGTTCGCTCAATCGCCAGAGGGATTGTCGCCCCGCAGGCGCGTCCAACCACTCGTCCTTAGTCGGGGAATCCGCTCGGATTAAGGGTCGAGCGGATCTTTGGTGCGGCCTCCAAGGCCTTGTTAATTTCTGAGCTAGATCATCTTGATCGAACAAAGGCGGCACGCTGCCTTCGGCGGCTCGAATCCGTTGAAGACCAAGTCTCCGCGGATATCGGTCGATAGTTCAAACTTCAAATCGACCTGATGGCCGGGCGTAGCTTCGATCTGCTCCAGATGGCCAAGCGAATTGCCCGCGATGCATAGCCGCCCGAATCTGAAGATCTGTCCGGGAGAAAGGTCTCACCCTGTACTGCGTCGTTGTTGATGATCGAAGGAGCCATCGGGCCTATCGGTGACGACACGGAGGAACTCTCAATGAAAGCACCAATGTCGGTGTCAAAACCGGCGGATCTCGGGTAGGGGGTCCCGAACTGTGCGTCTAGGCGGATGGTAATAGGAGACAAGGGACACGATGTTTTACCCAGGTTCGGGCCCTCTTGATGGAGGTAAAAGCCTACGTCCTACTTGATTAATATTGATGATGTGTGTTACAAGAGTGGATCTACCACGAGATCAAAGATGCTAAACCCTAGAAGCTAGCCTATGGTATGATTGTTGTTCGTCCTATGGACTAAAGCCATCCGGTTTATATAGGCACCGGAGAGGGCTAGGGTTACACAAAGTCGGTTACAATGGTAGGAGATCTACATATCCGTATCGCCAAGCTTGCCTTCCACGCCAAGGAAAGTCCCATCCGGACACGGGACGAAGTCTTCAATCTTGTATCTTCATAGTCTTGGAGTCCGGCCGATGATGATAGTTCGGCTATCCGGACACCCCCTAGTCCGGAACTCCCTCAACAGCCTCACGAGAGGTGTTCTTGAGCTGGTGCGATGAACTCATGGGTGAGTTCGATCACCTCTCTCTCTCTCTCTTCTAGGGCTCTATCAGATGCCTCTGCCAGATCATCCACTGCCTCTCTACTATGGTGGCTAGCTCTATTTATAGAGGCCCTGGGCCTCTCCCCAAATAATGAGCGGGAAGAGCGCCAACAATTGGCCATTTTGAAGGGGAACATCTAGTATAAGTTATCCTGGCCAAAGGTGGTCTTCGGCTGCCAAAAACACTGGTGGTGACGCCGTCTTGGGCTCCACGGTGACCTCCTTCCTGCCGCTCTGCTGGTCTTGGTCTCGTTGCACCGGAATGGTAACCTTTGCCCGCCACCTTGTCATGTGCTTGCCCCCTTTGCACCGAAGGGTAAACAAGGACACTGCGCAGGCCGGCGCCCGCCTGGCGCCCGCCTGGCCTCGATCATCATGGCTTGCGTCACGGGCTCCTCGCGAGGTACCCCTGCCTTGATCTCTCCGCCTCCTCGCGAGCCTCCCTAATGAGGCTGCATCTGAGGAAGCTTCTTGTCGTCCGCCCTGCGAGGCTTGGCCCCTTGCGAGGGTCTTGAGCTTGAGCTGATGAAGATGGGCCGCGCTAGGCCCCCACTCGAGCTACGCCGCAGGCCGCAGGCAGGCAAGTCTGGGGACCCCCGTTCCCAGAACGCCGACAGTATCAAATGTCGAGGGGTTGCTATAAACACTAGTAAAGTACACATCAACAACATGTATATCCAATATACCTTTGTTCACTTTGCCATCCTTCTTATTCGCCAAGTATCTAGGGGCAGTTCCACTTCCAGTGACGAGTCCCTTTGCAGTAGAAGCACTTTAGTCTCAGGCTTAGGTCCAGACTTGGGATTCTTCACTTGAGCAGCAACTTGCTTGCCATTCTTCTTGAAGTTCCCCTTCTTCCTTTGCCCTCTTCTTGAAACTAGTGGTCTTGTCAACCATAAACACTTGATGTTTTTCTTGATTTCTACCTTCGTCGATTTTAGCATCACGAAGAGCTTGGGAATCATTTCCATTATCCCTTGCATATTATAGTTCATCACGAAGTTCAAGTAACTTGGTGATAGTGACTAGAGAAGTTTGTCAATCACTATCTTATCTGGAAGATTAACTCCCACTTGATTCAAGTGATTGTAGTACTTAGACATTCTGAGCACATGCTCACTAGATGAGCAATTCTCCTCCATCTTGTAAGCAAAGTACTGTAAGAGGTCTCATACCTCTCGACACGGGCATGAGTATGAAATACCAATTTCAACTCTTGGAACATCTTATATGCTCCGTGGCGTTCAAAACATTTTTGAAGTCCCGGTTCTACGCCGTAAAGCATGGTGCACTAAACTATCAAGTAGTCATCATGCCGAAGCTTTTGTCAAAAGCGTTCATAACGTGCATCTACTCTGTAATAGGTCTACATCACCTAGCGGTGCATCAAGGACATAATTCTTACATGCAGCAATGAGGATAATCCACGAGATCATGGATCCAATCCGCATCATTGCTACTAACATCTTTCAACTTAGTTTTCTCTAGGAACATATCAAAAATAAAACAGGGGAGCTAAACACGAGCTATTGATCTACAACATAGATATGCAAATATTATCAGGACTAGGTTCATGATAAATTAAAGTTCAATTAATCATATTACTTAAGAACTCCCACTTAGATAGACATCCTTCTAATCATCTAAGTGATCACGTGATCCAAATCAACTAAACCATGTCCGATCATCACGTGAGATGGAGTAGTTTTCAATGGTGAACATCACTATGTTGATCATATCTACTATATGATTCACGCTCGACCTTTCTGTCTCCAATGTTCTGAGGCCATATCTGCATATGCTAGGCTCGTCAAGTTTAACCTGAGTATTCCGCGTGTGCAAAACTGTCTTGCACCCGTTGTATTTGAACGTACAGCTTATCACACCCGATCATCACGTGGTGTCTCAGCACGAAGAACTGTCGCAACGGTGCATACTCAGGGAGAACACTTATACCTTGAAATTTTAGTAAGGGGTCATCTTATAAAGCTACCGCCAAACTAAGCAAAATAAGATGTATAAAAGATAAACATCACATGCAATCAAAATATGTGACATGATATGGCCATCATCATCTTGTGCCTTTGGTCTCCATCTCCAAAGCATCGTCATGATCTCCATCCTCACCGACATGACACCATGATCTCCATCATCTTGATCTATATCAATGTGTCGTCACATGGTCGTCTCGCCAACTATTGCTCTTACAACTATTGCTATCGCATAGTGATAAAGTAGAGCAATTATTTGGCACTTGCTTATTATGCAATAAAGAGACAAACATAAGGCTTCTGCTAGTTGCCGATAACTTCAACAAAACATGATCATATCATACAACAAAATATAGCATCATGTCTTGACCATATCACATCACAACATGCCCTGCAAAAACAAGTTAGACGTCCTCTACTTTGTTGTTGCAAGTTTTACGTGGCTGCTATTGGCTTGAGCAAGAACCGTTCTTACCTACGCATCAAAACCACAACGATAGTTTGTCAAGTTAGTGTTGTTTAAACCTTCTCAAGGACCGGGCGTAGCCACACTTGGTTCAACTAAAGTTGGAGAAAGCCGACACCGCTTGACCACACAATGTGCAAAGCACGCGTCGGTAGAACCAGTCTCGCATAAGCATACGCGTAATGTCGGTCCGGGCCGCTTCATCCAACAATACCGCCGAACCAAAGTATAACATGCTGGTAAGCAGTATGACTTGTATCGCCCACAACTCACTTGTGTTCTACTCATGCATATAACATCTGCGCATAAACCTGGCTCGGATGCCACTATTGGGGAACGCAGTAATTTCAAAAAAATTCCTACGCACACACAGGATCATGGTGATACATAGAAACGAGAGGGGAGACTGTGTCCACATACCCTCGTAGACCAAAAGCGGAAGCGTTATGACAACACGGTTGATGTAGTCGTACATCTTCACGATCCGACCGATCCAAGTACCGAACATACGGCACCTCCGAGTTCAGCACACGTTCAGCTCGATGACGTCCCGCGAACTCCGATCCAGCAGAGCTTCACGGGAGTCCGTCAGCACGACGGCGTGATGACGGTGATGATGCTGCTACCGAAGCAGGGCTTCGCCTAAGCAACGCTACGATATGACCGAGGTGGAATATGGTGGAGGGGGCACCGCACACGGCTGGGAGAGATCAACAGATCAACTTGTGTGTCTATGGGGTGCCCCCTGGCCACGTATATAAAGGAGTGGATGAGGGGAGGGGCCGGCCCTCTGTATGGCGTGCCCTAGGGGAGTCCTACTCCCACCGGGAGTAGGATTCCCCCTTTCCTAGTAGAACTAGGAGCCCTTCCAAGTAGTAGGAGTAGGAGATAAGGAAAGGGGAAAAAGAAGAGAAGGAAGGAGGGGGCGCCACCCCTCCCCCTAGTCCAATTCGGACTAAGCCTTGGGGGGCGCGCAGCTCCTCTCTCTCTTTCCCCTAAAGCCCAATAAGGCCCATATACTCCCCGGCGAATTCCTGTAACTCTCCGGTACTCCGAAAAATACCCGAATCACTCGAAACCTTTCAGATGTACGAATATAGTCGTCCAATATATCAATCTTTACGTCTCGACCATTTCAAGACTCCTCGTCATGTCCCCGATCTCATCCGGAACTCCGAACTACCTTAGGTACATCAAAACATAAAACTCATAATACCGATCGTCACCGAACTTTAAGCGTGCGGACCCTATGGGTTCGAGAACTATGTAGACATGACCGAGACATGTCTCCGGTCAATAACCAATAGCGGAGCCTGGATGCTCATATTGTCTCCCACATATTCTACGAAGATCTTTATCGGTCAAACCGCATAACAACATACGTTGTTCCCTTTGTCATCGGTATGTTACTTGCCCGAGATTCGATCGTTGGTATCTCAATACCTAGTTCAATCTCGTTACCGGAAAGTCTCTTTACTCGTTCGTAATACATCATCACGCAACTAACTCATTAGTTACAATGCTTGCAAGGCTTATAGTGATGTGTATTACCGAGTGGGCCCAGAGATACCTCTCCGACAATCGGAGTGACAAATCCTAATCTCGAAATACTCCAACTCAACAAGTACCTTCGGAGACACCTGTAGAGCACCTTTATAATCACCCAGTTACGTGATGTTTGGTAGCACACAAAGTGTTCCTCCGGTAATTGGGAGTTGCATAATCTCATAGTCATAGGAACATGTATAAGTCATGCAGAAAGCAATAGCAACATACTAAACGATCAAGTGCTAAGCTAACGGAATGGGTCAAGTCAATCACATCATTCTCCTAATGATGTGATCCCGTTAATCAAATGACAACTCATGTCTATGGCTAGCAAACGTAACCATCTTTGATCAACAAGCTAGTCAAGTAGAGGCATACTAGTGACACTCTGTTTGTCTATGTATTCACACATGTATCATGTTTCCGGTTAATAAAATTCTTGCATGAATAATAAACATTTATCATGATATAAGGAAATAAATAATAACTTTATTATTGCCTCTAGGGCATATTTCCTTCAGGTAGGACTTTGTCGGCTGCCGGTTTCGTGGGAGGACAGGGAAGTCCTCGAACCGGCGTAGGGGCGCAGCGGCGAGCGGATCGGGGGACCGGCGACGGCGGATTGGGCCCGCGGAGGACGACAGGGACACATCGGTGGCCACCTTGCCGGCGTCGGGCAAAAAGGCCATGATAAACCTCTTTTTGGCCATTGGCTCCTCGAGCTCCCCGGCACACAGGCAGAGGTTGAGGATGGAGGCACCGGCGATGGCGGTGACCTACCAATGGTTTCGAGGGTTGTGTGTGTCTGTGTGAGCGGAGGTTTTGGGGTGTGTGTGGAGGGGGGCAAGGTTGTGTTTGAGGAAATACTGCGACAACTGAAAATTTTACTAGGCGGGAGTAACAAGGCGGGCCTACTGAAAATTTGGATCAAAGGCGAGCAGATATTTTTGAGATTGTGAGGGATGCAGAGGCGGGAGTAAAATGTCGGGGCTACTAAAAATTTGAATCAAGGGACTAAAGCAGAGCGGGAGTAAGTGAGTAACAGACATCGCACATGGTCCGCACATACTAATCGTGTACTATCAAACATTAAAACCTTCCAGGCGGTAGATATTTTCGAGATTGCGAGGGATGCAGAGGTGGGAGTTTTTTAGGAGTGAGCTAGTGTGCTTGACACACCGGTTGTGGGCTGTAGCCGACGCACCTTCTCCCGCAAGCCATAGGCGTACTATACACCGACGGTGCTCCAAGATATTTTGTACTACATCTCACACGGTTGGTGATAATAAACTGTGTGGGATCTACTTGATTTGTATTACAAAATGGGGTCACAGCGGCAATGGACGCTGTTTGAATTGCTAGACATTTTATCTGCAGTGAACATGCAACTATATGTGTGTCGTAAAAGAATTGGAATTATTCAGGGTTCTTTTGGACATTTTGTACATTAAACTGGTTTTCTAGCCATTTCACGTGCACAATTCAAAATTAAACTACATGCACATGCTCCGGTGCATACAAATTGGTTGAAAAATCAAATCTGTGTCCTTTAGTGCATGCTTAGGTCCCATGCAAGAAATGGGGATGAATGTTTTGGGGTTCGTTTGGCCTTTTTTATACATTAACTGGGTTTTCTAGGCATTTTATGTGCATAATTCAAATTTGAACTACAAGCACGTGCTCCAGTGCACCAAAGTTGGTTGAAAAATCACATGTGTGTCCTTGGGTGAATTTCTAGGTCCCATGCAAGAGATGGGAATGAATTTCAAACACCAGGGCACTATTGATTGCCGGCAAAATGTTTAGATACCTAGTTTTTAAATTCTAGTAAATCCAAAACTCGTCTGAAATTCATTAAACTTGGCATGCTATCATGGAGCGGCATCAACATGCCGTGGTGAAAATTTTGTCCCATTTGGGGCAGGTTTGGGTATAAGCTTCTCACAAACCAGAGCTTCTCACAACAAGCATGATGGTTTCGATAGGGAACGTGCCGCCTTTGGGGACGGGACGATATCCGTTGCCTCTTATTGCTTTCAAAAAAATTCTAGTGTCAACATAGAAAAACAGGAGTGCTGTGTTTAATCTTGGAATTTCTCGGGGTTCGTTTGGCCTATTTTATACATTAACTGGATTTTCTAGGCATTTTATGTGCATAATTCAAATTTGAACTACAAGCACATGCTCCAATGCACTAAAGTTGGTTGAAAAATCACATGTGTGTCATTGGGTGAATTTCTAGGTCCCATGCAAGAGATGGGAATGAAATTCAAACACCTGAGAATATTGATTACCGGCAAAACGTTGGGATGCCTGGTTTTTAAATTCTAGTAAATCCAAAACTCGTCTGAAATTCATGAAACTTGGCATGCTATCATGGAGCGGCATCAACATGTCGTGGTAAAAAATTTGTCCCATTTGGCACAGGTTCGGGTATAAACTTCTCACAAACCAGAGCTTCTCACAACAAGCATGATGGTTCTGATAGGGAACGTCCCACCTTTGTGGACGAAACGATATCCATTGCCTCTTATTGCTTTCAAATTTTTTTCTCGTGTCAACATAGACCAACAGGAGTGTTGTGTCAATTTTTGGGATTTTTCGGGGTTCGTTTGGACATTTTTATGCATTAACTGAGTTTTCAATGCATTTATGTGCATAATTCAAATTTGAACTAGATGCATATGCTCTAGTGCATATAAATTGGTTGAAAATCGAATCTGTGTCCTTGGGTGCATGCTTAGGTCCCATGCAAGAAATGGGAATGAATTTCAAACACCAGGGCACCGTTGATTGCCGCCAAAACAATGAGATGCCTGGTTTTTAAATTCTAGTAAATCCAAAACTCATCTGAAATTCATGAAACTTGGCATGCTATCATGGAGCGGCATAAACATGTCATGGTAAAAAAATTGTCCCATTTGGGGCAGGTTTGGGTATATGCTTCTCACAAACCAGAGCTTCTCACAACAAGCCTAATGGTTTCGGTAGGGAACGTACGTCCCACCTTTGGAGACGAAACGATATCCATTGCCTCTTATTGCTGTCAAAAAATTTCTCGTGTCAACATAGAACAACAGGAGTGTTGTGTCAATTTTTGGGATTTTTCGGGGTTCGTTTGGACATTTTTATGCATTAACTGAGTTTCTAGGCGTTTTATGTGCATAATTCAAATTTGAACTACATGCACATGCTCCAAAGGCAGATAAATTGGTTGAAAAAATCACATGTGTGTCCTTGGGTGCATGCTTAGGTCCCATGCAAGAGGCGGAATGAATATCAAACACCGAGGCCTTTGTTGATTGCCGGCAAAACGTTCAGATACTGGTTTTAAATTACGTAAATCGAAAACTAAATAAAATTCATGAAACTTGGCATGCTATCATGGAGCGGCATCAACATGTCGTGGTGAAAATTTTGTTCCATTTGGGACAGGTTTGGGTATAAGCTTCTCACAAACAAGAGCTTCTCACAACAAGCATGATGGTTTCGATACGGAATGTACCACCTTTGGGGAAGGGACGATATCTATTGCCTCTTATTGCTTTCAAAAAAATTCTAGTGTCAACATAGAACAATAGGAGTGTTGTATTTAATCTTGGAATTTTTCGGGGTTCATTTGGCCTTTTTATACATTAACTTGGGTTTTCTAGGCATTTTATGTGCATAATTCAAATTTGAACTACAAGCACATGCTCCAATGCACCAAAGTTGGTTGAAAAGTTACATGTGTGTCCTTGGGTGAATTTCTAGCTCCCATGCAAGAGATGGGAATGAAATTCAAACACCAGGGCACTGTTGATTTCCAGCAAAACATTGAGATGTCTGGTTTTTAAATTCTAGTAAATCCAAAACTCGTCTGAAATTCATGAAACTTGGCATGCTATCATGGAGAGGCATCAACATGCCGTGGTAAAAAAAATTGTCCGGTTTGGGGCAGGTTCGGGTATAAGCTTCTCACAAACCAGAGCTTCTCACAACAAGCATGATGGTTTCAATAGGGAACGTCCCACCTTTGGGTACGAAACGATATCCCTTACCTCTTATTGCTTTCAAAAAAATTCTAGTGTCAACATAGAACAACAGGAGTGTTGTGTCATTTTTTGTGATTTTTCGGGGTTTGTTTGGACATTTTTATGCATTAACTGGGTTTTCTAGGCATTTTATGTGCATAATTCAAATTTGAACTACAAGCACATGCTCCAATGCACTAAAGTTGGTTGAAAAAACTAATTTGTGTCCTTGGGTGAATTTCTAGGTCCCATGCAAGAGATGAGAATGAAATTCAAACACGAGAACCTTTGTTGATTCTTGACAAAACATTGAGATGCCTGGTTTTTAAATCCTAGTAAATCCGAAACTCGTATGAATTCATGAAACTTGGCATGCTATCATGGAGCGGCATCAACATGTCGTGGTAAAAAAATTGTCCCATTCAGGGCAGGTTCGGGTATATGCTTCTCACAAACCAGAGCTTCTCACAACAAGCCTAATGGTTTCGGTAGGGAACGTACGTCCCACCTTTGGGGACGAAACGATATCCATTGCCTCTTATTGCTGTCAAAAAAATTCTTGTGTCAACATAGAACAACAGGAGTGTTGTGTCAATTTTTGGGATTTTTCGGGGTTCGTTTGGACATTTTTATGCATTAACTGAGTTTCTAGGCGTTTTATGTGCATAATTCAAATTTGAACTACATGCACATGCTCCAGTGCAGATAAATTCGTTGAAAAATCACATGTGTGTCCTTGGGTGCATGCTTAGGTCCCATGCAAGAGACGGGAATGAATTTCAAACACCAGGGCACTATTGATTGCCGGCAAAACGTTCAGATACCTGGTTTTTAAATTCTGGTAAATCCAAAACTAAATGCGAAATTCATGAAACTTGGCATGCTATCATGGAGCGGCATCAACATGTCGTGGTGATAATTTTGTTCCATTTGGGACAGGTTTGGGTATAAGCTTCTCACAAACAAGAGCTTCTCACAACAAGCATGATGGTTTCGATAGGGAATGTACCACCTTTGGGGACGGGACGATATCTGTTGCCTCTTATTGCTTTCAAAAAAATTCTAGTGTCAACAAAGAACAATAGGAGTGTTGTATTTAATCTTGGAATTTTTCGGGGTTCATTTGGCCTTTTTATACATTAACTGGGTTTTCTAGGCATTTTATGTGCATAATTCAAATTTGAACTACAAGCACATGCTCCAATGCACCAAAGTTGGTTGAAAAGTTACATGTGTGTCCTTGGGTGAATTTCTAGCTCCCATGCAAGAGATGGGAATGAAATTCAAACACCAGGGCACTGTTGATTTCCAGCAAAACATTGAGATGTCTGGTTTTTAAATTCTAGTAAATCCAAAACTCGTCTGAAATTCATGAAACTTGGCATGCTATCATGGAGCGGCATCAACATGCCGTGGTAAAAAAAATTGTCCGGTTTGGGGCAGGTTCGGGTATAAGCTTCTCACAAACCGTAGCTTCTCACAACAAGCATGATGGTTTGATGAGGGAACGCCCCACCTTTGGAGTGCAAGCGATATCCCTTACCTCTTATTGCTTTCAAAAAATTCTAGTGTCAACATCGAACAACAGGAGTGTTGTGTCAGTTTTTGTGATTTTCAGGGTTCGTTTGGACATTTTTATGCATTAACTGGGTTTTCTAGGCATTTTATGTGCATAATTCAAATTTGAACTACAAGCACATGCTCCAATGCACTAAAGTTGGTTGAAAAATCTAATCTGTGTCCTTGGGTGAATTTCTAGGTCCCATGCAAGAGATGAGAATGAAATTCAAACACCGAGAGCCTTTATTGATTGCTTAAGCAAAACATTGAGATGCACGGTTTTAAATCCTAGTAAATCGAAACTCGTATGAATTCATGAAACTTGGCATGCTATCATGGAGCGGCATCAACATGTCGTGGTAAAATTGTCCCATTCAGGGCAGGTTCGGGTATATGCTTCTCACAAACCAGAGCTTCTCACAACAAGCATGATGGTTTCGGTAGGGAACGTCCCACCTTTGGGGATGAAACGATATCCATTGCCTCTTATTGATTTCAAAAAAATTCTCATGTCAAGATAGAACAACAGGAGTGTTGTGCAATTTTTGGGATTTTTGGGGTTCGTTTGGACATTTTTATGCATTAACTTAGTTTTCAATGCATTTATGTGCATAATTCAAATTTGAACTACATGCACATGCTCCAGTGCATATAAATAGGTTGAAAAAACAAATTTTTGTCCTTGGGTGCATGCTTAGGTCCCTTGCAAGAAATGGGAATGAATTTCAAACACCAGGGCACCGTTGATTGCCAGCAAAACATTGAGATGCCTGGTTTTTAAATTCTAGTAAATCCAAAACTAAATAAAATTCATGAAACTTGGCATGCTATCATGGAATGGCATCCGACATCTTTGTGGCATTTTTCGTGTACATTTTGAGAGAAAGGCGCTTTTCGAATAATTATAGCCAACAAAGGCATTTTGAAAAAATAGCTGCCACTTTAATATCTCAAACGTTTGTAGAATTCAAACCGTGTAATGCTCTGTTACCATTCACGTGTGTGACGTGTCTTGGTTTTAAATGGTTGTAGGAGGTGCCGTGCGGATAGCTGCTGATACGTCCATTTTGCATCATGCTTTTATATCGATATTTATTTCATTATGGGTTGTTATTACACGTTATGTCACATTACTTATGCCTATTCTCTCTTATTTTATAAGGTTTACAAGAAAAGGGAGAATGCCAGCATCTGGACTTCTGGGCTGGAAAAGGAGCAAATATTAGAGACCTATTCTGCAGAACTCCAAAAGTCCTGAAACTCCACGGAAGTTATTTTTGGAATTAATAAAAAAATTCTGTGCGAAGAAAGTACCAGAGGGGCCACCCACCATCCACGAGGGTGGGCGCGCCCTAGCGCGCCCCTTGCCTCGTGGGCCCCCTAGCAGGCCTCCGATGTCCATCTTCTACTATATGAAGTCTTTTACCCTGAAAAAATCATAAGCAAGCTTTCGGAAAGAGACACCACCGCCACGAGGCGGAACCTTGGCGGAACCAATCTAGGGCTCCGGCGGAGCTGTTCTGCCGGGGAAACTTCCCTTCGAGAGGGGGAAATCATCGCCATCGTCATCACCAACAATCCTCTAATTGGGAGGGGCTCAATCTCCATCAACATCTTCACCAGCACCATCTCCTCTAAAACCCTAGTTCATCTCTTGTATCCAATCTTTGTATCAAAACCTCAGATTGGTACATGTGGGTTGCTAGTAGTGTTGATTACTCCTTGTAGTTGATGCTAGTTGGTTTACTTGGTGGAAGATCATATGTTCAGATCCTTTATGCATATTAAAACCCCTCTGATTATGAACATGAATATGATTTGTGAGTAGTTACGTTTGTTCCTGAGGACATGGGAGAAGTCTTGCTATAAGTAGTCATGTGAAATTGGTATTCGTTCGATATTTTCATGAGATGCATGTTGTCTCTTCTCTAGTGGTTTTATGTGAACGTCGACTACATGACACTTCACCTTTGTTTGGGCCTAGAGGAAGGCATTGGGAAGTAATAAGTAGATGATGGTTTCCTAGAGTGACAGAAGCTTAAACCCTAGTTTATGCGTTGCTTCGTAAGGGGCTGATTTGGATCCATATGTTTCATGCTATGGTTAGGTTTACCTTAATACTTCTTTTGTAGTTGCGGATGCTTGCATTAGGGGCTAATCATAAGTGGGATGCTTGTCCAAGGAAGGACAGCACCCAAGCACCGGTCCACCCACATACCAAATTATCAAAGTAACGAACGTGAATCATATGAGCGTGATAAAAACTAGCTTGACGATAATTCCCATGTGCCCTCGGGGCGCTTTCCTCTATATAAGAGTTTGTCCAGGCTTGTTCTTTGCTATAAAAAGGATTGGGCCACCTTGCTGCACCTTATTTACACTTGTCACTTGTTACCCGTTACAAATTACCTTATCACAAAACTATTTGTTATCGATAATTTCAGTGCTTGCACAGAATACCTTACTGAAAACCACTTGTCATTTCCTTCTGCTCCTTGTTGGGTTCGACACTCTTACTTATCGAAAGGACTACAATAGATCCCCTATACTTGTGGGTCATCAAGACTCTTTTCTGGCGCAGTTGCCAGGGAGTGAAGCGCCTTTGGTAAGTCGAATTTGGTAAGGAAAAAAATTATATAGTGTGCTGAAATTTACTGGCACTTGTTACTATGGAAAGTAATCCTTTGAGGGGCTTGTTCAGGGTATCTTCACCCCAAACAGGAGAGTAAAGAGTTGCTCCTCAACCTACTGAACATACTAAAAATGTTTACTTTCAAATTCCTTCGTGTATGTTAGAGAAACTGTTGGCTATTCCTTTTACAGTAGTGTGAACATTGCTTCCCGATTTGCACCTAATCTATGTGGATGAAGTTCGTGGATTATTTAAGCTTGCAGGTATGCCCGAGGATGTTATCAAGAAGAAGGTTTTCCCTTTATCTTTGAAGGGAAAGGCATTGACATGGTTTAGGCTGTGTGATGATATGGGATCATGGAACTACAAGCGATTGAAATTGGAATTTCATCAGAAGTTTTATCCTATGCATCTTGTTCATCGTGATCGCAATTATATATGTAATTTTTGGCCTCGCGAAGGAGAAAGCATCGCTACATCTCGGGGGAGGCTTAAGTCAATATTATATTCATGCCCCAATCATGAGCTCTCAAGAGAAATTATTATTCAAAAAAATTTATAGTCGGCTTTCTCTCAATAATCGCTCCATGCTTGATACTTCTTGTACTGGATCTTTTATGATGAAGACTATTGAATTCAAATGGGATTTATTGGAAAGAATTAAGCATAACTCTGAAGATTGGGATCTCGATGAAGGTAAGAGGTGATCGTCTCCAACGTATCTATATTTTTGATTGTTCCATGCTATATTTTATTCTGTTTTGGACATTATTGCGCTTTATTATACACTTATATATTATTATTTTGGGACTAACCTATTAGCGGAGGCCCAACCCGTAATTGTTGTTTTTGCCTATTTGAGTTTCGCAGAAAGGGAATATCAAAGCGGAGTCCAAAGCGGAATGAAAGCTTGAGGAACGTGATTTTTGAACGAGCGTGATCCAGAGGACTTGGACCCTACATCAAGAAAGCAATCAGGAAGGCACGAGGTGGGGGGCGCACCTACTGATTCGTCTCCAACGTATCTATAATTTATGAAGTATTCATGCTATTATATTATCCGTCTTGGATTTTATGGGCTTTACTATGCACTTTTATATTATTTTTGGGACTAACCTATTGACCCAGATCCCAGTGCCAGTTCCACTTTTTTCCCTTGTCTCAGTGTTTCGAAGAAAAGGAATATCAAACGGAGTCGAAACGGAATGAAACCTTCTGGAGAAGTTATTTTTGGAAGGAAAGCTACCCGATGGACTTGGGTGCACGTCGGAAAGAAGCAGAGAGCCACGAGGTAGAGGCGCGCCCTCCACCCTTGTGGGCCCCTCGTGGCTCCCCTGACGTACTTCTTCCTCCTATATATACCCATATACCCTAAAAACTTCGGGGAACAGAATAGATCGGGAGTTCCGCTGCTGCAAGCCTTTGTAGCCACCAAAAACCTCTCTAGAGCCCGTTCCAGCACCCTGTCGGAGGGGGGAACCCTCACCGGTGGCCATCTTCATCATCCCGGTGCTCTCCATGACGAGGAGGGAGTAGTTCACCCTCGGGGCTGAGGGTATGTACCAGTAGCTATGTGTTTGATCTCTCTCTCTCTCTCTCTCTCTCTCTCTCTCGTGTTCTTGATTTGGCACGATCTTGATGTATCGCGAGCTTTGCTATTATAGTTGGATCTTATGTTGCTTCTCCTCCTCTACTCTCTTGTAATGGATTGAGTTTTCCCCTTGAAGTAACCTTATTGGATTGAGTCTTCAATGATTTGAGAACACTTGATGTATGTCTTGCCGTGCGTATCTGTGGTGACAATGAGATATCACGTGATTCACTTGATGTATGTTTTGGTGATCAACTTGCGGGTTCCGCCCATGAACTTATGCATAGGGGTTAGCTTTGCGTTTTCATATTGATTCTCTGGTAGAAACTTTGGGGCACTCTTTGAGGTTCTATGTGTTGGTTGAATAGATGAATTTGAGATTGTGTGATGCATATCGTATAATCATACCCACGGATACTTGAGGTGACATTGGAGTATCTAGGTGGCATTAGGGTTTTGGTTGATTTGTGTCTTAAGGTGTTATTCTAGTACGAACTCTAGGGCTGTTTGTGACACTTATAGGAATAGCCCAATGGATTGATTGGAAAGAATAACTTTGAGGTGGTTTCGTACCCTACCATAATCTCTTCGTTTGTTCTCCGCTATTAGTGACTCGAGTGACTCTTTGTTGCATGTTGAGGGATAGTTATATGATCCAATTATGTTATTATTGTTGAGAGAACTTGCACTAGTGAAAGTATGAACCCTAGGCCTTGTTTCCTAGCATTGCAATACCGTTTACGCTCACTTTTATCATTAGTTACCTTGCTGTTTTTATATTTTCAGATTATAAAAACCTATATCTACCATCCATATTAAGCTTGTATCACCATCTCTTCGCCAGTAGTGCACCTATACAATTTACCATTGTATTGGGTGTGTTGGGGACACAAGAGACTCTTTGTTATTTGGTTGCGGGGTTGCTTGAGAGAGACCATCTTCATCCCTCGCCTCCCACGGATTGATAAACCTTAGGTCATTGAAAGTGCGTTATATCAACTAGAGGGGGTGAATAGGCGATTTTATGAAATTCTTCAACGAGGAATTTGCTAGTGAGGAAATTCCTTAGCGAAGAACTACTAGCAATGAATAAGTACTCGAGTAAACATAGCAGAATACATGCATGGTCATCATGATGAAATGAAGACAAACGCAGAGTACGTAAAGCGTAAACACGAGGATAGCACAAGATGAAGACAAAGCGGTGAAGAAATTAAAGCGAGGAAATTGAGAAAGTCTTGATCAAAGTCTTCAAACACAGATATGAACAAACACACAACACAAGAATGAGGAAATGAAAGTGTTGAGGAAATAGAACCAGTGGCTTGGTGAAGATAATGATTTGGTAGACCGGTTCAAGCTGCATCTCGATTGTACATGTGGTTGGAGCGGCTAGGTATTTAAACCTAAGGACACACAGTCCTCACCGTATTCTCCTTGAGCTAAGGACACACAGTCCTCGCCCAATCACTCGTGGTAAGTCTTTAGGTGACTTAGAACCTTCACAAACTTCGATCACTACGGTGATCCACAATTCCTCTTGGACGCTCTAGACCATGACGCCTAACCGTCTAGAAGAAGCACAGTCTTCAAAGGTAACAAGCGTCGGATCCACTCAGATCAATCTCTTCAGTGATGCTCAATCACTTTGGGTTTGTAGGTGTTTGGGTTTGGGTTTTGGATTTTCCTCACTTGATGATTTTCGCTCAAAGTCCTCGGAGGATGGGATGCTCTCAAATGACAAGTGTCAGTTTCTCGCGGAGCAGCCAACCAGCTAGTGGTTGTAGGGGGCGGCTATTTATAGCCTAGGGAGCAGCCCAACATGATAATACATAAATGCACTTAATGATATGACCATTGGATGGATAAGATATTTCGGGACAGTGCGCGCGTAAGCAGAATGGCCGGAAATTTGAGGTACAAATTCCTTAGGGCTATCATGTTCCTCACTGTGTAGGCAATCCGCACTGGCGAATTCCTAACTCCTCAGTCAGAACAAATTCCTCAGTGAACAGAAGAACTGCGTCTCTGTCATTGAAGAAATTGACTGAACTGTATGAGATTTCCAATGGCTTCACTCGAATGGATTGGTAGGTGTAGGATTTTGAGTTGAGCATCACATGGAAAGTTTCTCCTTAGTATTTCCTCGACCCTCTTTAACGATGCGGTGTTTCCTATGACTCAAGAAAGAGAAAGTGAAACTACGAAAACAAAAGTCTTCGCGCTTCATGTTCCTCGAATGAATACAAAGTCTTCAAGGTCACACCAATTTCTTCACTTTCAAAGTCTTTAGAGTATCAAAGTCTTCAGTCGAAGAACTTCATTTTTGAAATTCGACTTTCTCTGTAAATATCAAACTCCTCATAGACTTATAGACATGTGTACACTCAAAACACATTAGATCCTTAACCTATAAGTCTTCAATACACCAAAATCACTAAGGGGCACTAGATGCACTTACAATCTCCCCCTTTTGGTGATTGATGACAATATAGGTGAAGTTTTCAACGGGATAAATATATGAAGTGTAAATACTGATATTGAGGAATTTGATTGCAAGATATAGAAGAACTCCCCCTATAGATGTGCATAGTGAGGAATTTGCTTTTGAAGCAATGCACACTTGAAGAGTTGAATCATGGAGATCTCCCCCTATATCTTGAAATTCATACACGCATTTGATATATAATATGAAGAATTTGAAATGCATGATGAAAAATGGTGACTGACGAATTTCAGCATGCGTGAAATAATATTAACGAGGAATAAGCATGCAGAATAACGTAGCAGAAGTATCAGACCACCATCGGATTTAAGTTTACAACTCGATCCAATAAAAGTTTCGGAAGAACGAGAGTTGTAACTTAGCAAAAAACGCCCTTATAATAGACCCGCTTGAAGACTAACTCAGATTTCTCCCCCTTTGTCATCAAATGACCAAAAGGATCGAAACTGAGGACTAACGCCCCTGCAGATAATCAAGTTGAAGAAGGAGCGCCAGCGTTGTTGGGGTCATTTGTCGTAGTAGGGCCTGCTGCAGTGTCGTCCAAGTCTTCATTTTCATCAGTGTCACGCGATGAAGCATAGGAGCTGGCCACCAAAGAAGGAACCTTGACCTTCTTGTATTTCTTCGGAGGAGGTGCAGACCAGTCAAACTCTTCTTTGAGACCCATTTTCTTCAGATCTTCAGCGTTGTAAACTTCAGACAGAACAGCCCAGGTGCGGTTGAGGGTTTCATGCAGGTAGTAGTGGTTTTTCTTCACTGCATTGTGTGTTGAAGTCATGTTGTGAAGAATTGAACCAAACTGACGCTTGACCCATTTGTGGTTGCGATCAACCTTCTGATGAAGACTGAGGAGTAACTCACAATCAGTCATCACCACAGGTGCTTTGTGGCTTGAGGTTTTGGCTTGGCATTGTTGGCGGCAGAGTCATGTGTGGCAGAGTCATCATTGGTGGAGTAGGATGCAGCCTTGCGAAATTGACCATCCAATGGACGAATGCCTTCATCGATCACAGCTGTTGCCTTGCCCTTTTCTTCAGCTGAGGAAAATGTCCCTTTGAGGACTTCAATAGGAGGCAAGTAGCTGCGGTGGTTGAGTGTCGACTTTGTAGTTGAGTGAAGACCTTGTCCTGATGAATCTCATAATCCATGGCGCATAAGGTTTCAGCTCAAATGGTGACATTGCAATATTGGCCAGAGTCCTCATGAAGAAATCATGGAAGTTGACAGGAACGCCATGAATGATGTTGAAAAGCATATTCTTCATGATGCCAATGACTTCTTCATCATTTGAGTCGTGGCCTTTGATAGGACTCATTGTATTTGACAGAATGCGATAGACAGTTCGAGGCACATACAGCAATTCCTTGACGAGGAAATTGGTTCGAGGGGCCTGCCCTGGCTTCAAAGGCTTCATCAGCACTTGCATGTAGTGATTTGAAAGCTTCGGGTTCATTGTAAACACAACGTGCATCTTCAAGAGGAGGATCGAGTGGTAGGGCACGAAGCAATTCGAGATCTTTGGTGCCTTGTAATGAGTGTTTTCCGTCATCCATCCAGGACCCATGAATTCACATCTTGAGTCACATGTGATGTGCAACGTTGCATAGAATCAAGAATGAGTTCTTCATTCCAATCACGGATGTCGGTCTTGAAGTTTAGTAGCCCGGCGTCATGAAGAACAACGAGGACTGCACGAAGCACGCAGCAGACTCCATGTCTCGTGAGGAATATGTGCATGGTCAAAGACTTTGTCTTTGTTGAACAAAGACCGAGGAATAGAAGTTGGCTTGACTAGCAGTCGTAAACGCCTCTTCTTATGCGGCGAGTCATATGGATTATGTCGATGAAGAATACATGCTTGCCAAAGAAGTCTTCAGCCTTGAACTTTTGCTTGCGCGAGAATGGATCCTTTGGTTTTGGCAGAGGAGTATCAGTGAGTTGCATCACTACCTCAGGAATCGCAATCTCAGGTTCATCCGTCTGAGGAATTTCTGTTTCCTCCTCAGGTGCAGTCACATTGTCATCAGCAGCAGTTTCTTCAGCACTAGTGGCTGGTATGTCTTCACGGAGAGATGAGGTGGGATGAGTTTCTTCAGAGCCCAATTGAACTATTGGTGCAGGGGAGTGGGGAATTTGCTGCAGTGGGGTGAAGAGTGGAGAATTGGGATGATGACTTTCCCAAAAGTCATCATTCATCACTGGCGTGGTGCTTCCGATGTCCACATCTTCATCATCAATTTCTTCAACACCAGACTATTCAGCAGTAAACCGAGGTATTGGTGATGATACCACTGGGGTTGAAGGGATTGCATCCACTTCAATTTCCTCATCAATCTGCTCTGACGAAGCAGCAGATTGAGTTTCTTCATCAGATCCGCTTGGGATCTCATATTCTTCATCAAAAGGAACAAGGTCCTTTGATGGCATGGTAGAAATCGGAACAGCATCGATCGGATTTTCATATGAGCTGGTCATAGGCTTCATCTTCTTTGGAGCTGAAGATTCTGAAGCACTTGATGCTTTCCTTTTCTTCACTGCAGCTCGCTCTGCAGCCTTGGTCTTCTTCACATCTGATGCAGATGGAAGGATAGGAGTTGGTGTAGGCGCAGGAGGAGTGAGGAATCTGTTTGAATTTCCTCGGTATGGCGATGCAGATTGCCCTGATTTCTTTAGTTTCTTCAGCACACCACTAGTGGATGCCACAGCAATTTCTTCGGTGGCTGGAATGGAGTCATCATCCACTGGAACTAGCATTTTCTTCAAAGACTGAAAGTCATCGGTGATCTTGGCATGTTCTTCGATGGGCTGAGCAGAAGCTTCAGCTTGAGGAACTTCTTGTTGCGATGGGGCTGCAACATTGGTGAAATTCTCAGTCAGTTTCACAAACCTGACTTTGGCTCCCTTCCAATCAACATAGTATGAATTGAATTTGTCGCTGAGGGTTTTGATTTCAGACTGAATCTTGATGAGTTCATCAGTCGTCATTTGGACCACGTTGGTCTTCAGAAACTTCTCTTTCTTGTATTGGGCCTTCTTGATCTGCCTGGCCTGGTCATACTTCCATTTCTCCTCTTGGATGAAATGCGTCAGCATGTGATTTTGACCAGGTGTCAACTTGAAGTCAAGCATAGGTGTATTTGGGTCCTTATGCCAGAGATCAATATAATCGAGGATCGCCCTTGGATCCAAAAGCAGTGGCACAGGTGTGCCTTTGGCTCTAGCGGCCCTTTCTTGCATGTCTCTGATGATTTCTGCAAGTTCATCATCATCAGCCTCATCATCTTCAGGTGGCTCTTGGAAGGCGACATGTTTCTTCTTGGGGCTTGGTCGAGGACCTCGTCCAGCAGTTGCCTTAGTCTTCAGTAGAGTGGGGCCAGATGAAGAATTTGGTGCAGCTGAGGAACTTGCTGAGACACCAGAGGCAATTTAGATGCCTGTAGTCCTTTGGCACGAGGCCGGATGCACAGTCTTTGAGGACTTTGTCGGAGAAGCCGAGGACTTTGGAGGAGGTCTTTGAGGATTTTGAAGGAGCAGGAGCAGCTTGAGGAATTGGTCGTGAAGATTTTGGCGTTCTGGCCGTGAGGGCGCAGGTGAGAACTTGGCCGTGAGGGCAATGTCGGTGAAGCACTTGGCTTCTGGCCGGGCTTCTTAGGCATAGATTTCCTCGGCAGCGGAGGCCTCAGTGGCAGCAGCAGCAGCAGCAGAATCTTCGTTGAATTTCCTCACTGCTTCTCTGGCTTGTCTTGCCAACTTGGCTTGACGCTTGGCCCATTCTTCAGGGAAGTCCTCACCGCGTTTGGCGCTAGTGGGATCAGCCACTTGGCCAGGTGCCAGTGGAAGTCTTGGGCATGGAGGGTTGAGAGCTAATTTCTTCATGTACTTTGGAGTAACGTATCTGTACTCCCTCCATTCACGTGCCCATCTCCGTTCTATCCTCTGAATGCGCACCTTGCGCTGATTTTTGTTCTCTTTGCCAAACTTGGCTTCATCAGTGTCTGATTTCGGCATATATATCCTCGAGGATTTCAAATGCAGTCATAACCGCATGTTTCTTTCCTCCTTTCTGCGGCTTCTTACCATCTGCCATATTCTTCAGCTGAGGAATTTGAACAATCAAACTCTCTGAAGAAGTATGCAGTTTTTCTTCGAGGAACACTGCAAATGAGTTAAGTTGATGAGAACCTAGTGATTCAACAGCGGACATGAGCACCTGTGAACAGAGTATAGTTGCGAGGAATTTGGAGAGGTCATATGCGTTCTCAAAAGTTTTTCAAAACGAACAAGTTTGAGGAATTTGACCAGATGCGTCTTGAAGAATTTCACTAAGCATGCTTTGTCTTAGGTTCCAGAGTTGTATAGATCGGAGATCCACACAATTGAGGAATCTTGAAGAAAATAAAGCTTAGAAAAATGAATCAAGAACAGAAGATTTGTGAGGTGTTTTGTGTGTGAAGATTTGAAGAATAAAACACCTTTTGAAGATTTTGTAGAAAAGTTTCGAATCAAAGAGGGCAGTAAAAGTAACTTTTATTTACCCTGAATGAAGAACACGATGAATAGTGAGGTGAAACAGTGAGGTTCGTCGGTGTAGATCTTCCACGCCCTAATTCGGCGGAGGAAGACGTCTACGGCGGCGGCGGAGCTGAGATTTCCACGGTCGGCGCGAGTACGACGGCGACGAGGTCGAGGCAGTGAAGCTCTTCCTCACCAGCGACGATGGAGTAGCGGTGGCGCTAGGGTTTGGGAAGCTCGAGCGGGAGAGAGAGATCAAGCGGAGTAAAATAAGTGAGGAAGGGAACGGGGGTATTTATAGCCACGGTGAAAAACTGTTCGCCCGAAGATTTGGGACAAACGTGCCCCTGACCCTTCTCCTTCGCACGACATGTGTCACCCACGTACTGTGTAGTGGAGATCGTGTTAGATCGTGGGTGAGTAGAATAATGCATCGTGGGATGCGGAGCGGTTTAATGACAAAACCGAAAATTTGGATAAGATTAGTTTTAGCGTTCCGTTCGCAATTTCTTCAGCTGACAAGGACACAGTGAAGATTTTGAACGAGTTTCAAATAGAATGCACATGAAGAATTTGTGAATAGATTGGATTGAGTATAGCATAGAGGTGAAGGGTCCGATCACATTCACTTAGCAGAGAACACCAACTTGAAGAAATAGCTATAAGTGAATGTTGTAGAGGACATAAACTCATATATATATATATACATAGCCAATGAAGAAAAACGACGGAACAAGTGAAGATTTTGCAAAGTTGAAGAATTTGAACAACTGAGGAATTTCAAAAACTGAGGAAAAACTCAAATTGAAGATTTTCAACTTTTGTGGTGGCGTGACCCACTGTATAAGAATGATGATTTCAGACACCGCGTACAATTGTCATAGGGTTCTGAGAATCAAATTCTTCATTAATTTCTTCACACTTAGAGTGTTATTCTTCATTGATTGAAGAAAAACGTTTCTTCATGTGTTGCACATCTAAGTCATCAATTTTGCATAAGTGTTAGGATGAGTGCCTTTTCAAAGTACATTCGAAGACTCTAAGATATTATCTCACACCGCAACTTGATAAATCTCTTCTCATCCAAGGGCTTAGTGAAGATATCGACTAGTTGTTCTTCAGTCTTCACATGCTCAATAGAAATGTAAGCCCTTCAACACATGATCGCGAAGAAAATGATGACGAATCTGAATGTGCTTTGTCTTCGAGTGCTGAACTGGGTTGTGAGCAATCTTGATGGTGCTCTCATTGTCACAGAGGAGAGGCACATTCTTCACGTTAACGCCATAGTCCTTGAGTGTTTGCTTTTTCCACAGCAGTTGAGTACAAGAACCGGCAGCAATGTACTCGGCTTGATGAGAAACGGTGATCTGTGATTCTGTTTCTTCGAGGACCAACAAACCAAGGATCGTCCGGAAATGACAAGTACCGGATGTTGACTTGCGGTCCACCACGATCACCAAAGCATAGTCGAGTCGAGAATATCCAATGAGATCAAAATCCGAGCCCTTGGGATACCATAATCCTAGTGTTGGTGTGTGAGCTAGATATCGAAGAATATGCTTCACAGACCTTATGGTGTGATTCCTTGGTGCAGCTTGAAATCGGGCACACATGCAAACACTAAGCATTATATCTGGCCTAGATGCACATAAGTACAATAAAGAGCCAATCATGGAGCGGTATACCTTATGATCGAAGTCAATACCATTTTCATCGATTGCATAGATGACCATTTGTGGGCATAGGAATTTTGATGCCTTTGCAATCTTGCATGCGAATTTCTTGAGGACATCCTTGAGGTATTTCTCTGAGATATGAATATGCCATTGCGTTGTTGACGAATTTGAAGACCTAAGAAGAATTTCAACTCTCCCATCATAGACATTTGATATTCTTCACTCATCATATAGGGAAATTCATCACTATAACGTTGGTCAGTACAGCCAAAGATGATATCATCAACATATGTTTGGCACACAAACAGTTCACCATCATAGGATTTAGTAAAGAGAGTGGGATCGAGTGAACCGGGTGTGAAGCCTTTCTTCATGAAGAATTCCTTCAAAGTATCATACCACGCCCGTAGAGCCTGCTTGAGGCCATAGAGGGCCTTATTAAGTCTGAAGACTTTGTCGAGGATGCTTTGGATCTTCAAAACACAGGGGTTGAGCAACATATACTTCTTCCTCAAGCTTACCATTGAGGAATGCACTTTTCACATCCATTTGATATAAGATGATATCATGATGTTTAGCATAAGCAAGTAATGTGAATAGCCTCAAGTCTAGCAACAGGTGCAAAAGTTTCATCGAAATCAATTCCTTCAACACATGTGTAGCCTTGAGCTACTAGGCGTGCCTTGTTCCTCACCACAACACCATTTTCATCTTGCTTGTTGCGGTAGATCCACTTTGTACCAATGATATTATGCTTGCGAGGATGCGGGCGATTGACCGGTTCCAGACATTGTTGAGCTTGAACTGATGTAATTCTTCTTTCATGGCCTGAATCCACTCGGGCTCCAGAACGCTTCATCTACCTTAGTGGGCTCTGTGATAGAGACAAAAGCAAAGTGCCCACAAAAGTTAGATAGATGTGAAGCTTTTGAGCGGGTGAGAGGACACAGTGCTCTAATGTCATCGATGATCTTCTCCACTTGCACTTATTTTGCAACGCGAGGATGAGCTGGCTGTCGTTGAGGAATTTGATCAGCATTTTCTTCAGCATCAATTTCCTCAGCATTTTCTTCAGGTACATCAGCTCGACGTTCTTCACGTTCTAGAATGAATTCTTGAGAGATTCTTGATGGGAATGACATCTTTAGTAGCCTTGTGTTTGATAGAATCCTCGGTGCTTTGGTTCATCTAACACAGAAGGTAGGTGCTCTCTCTTTGCGAGCCATTAGTTTCATCGAACCGCACAACAGTTTCAACAACCTTGTGAAGAACATTGTTGAAGACTCTGTAGGTGTGCGAGTCCTTTCCGTAACCAAGCATAAAACCTTCATGTGCTTTCGGTGCAAATTTAGAGTTGTGATGAGGATCTCTAATCCAGCATTTAGCAAAGACTTTGAAATAACTCACATTGGGTTTCTTGTCGTGAGGAGTTCATAGGCGTCTTCTTGAAGAATTTGTGAAGATATACTCTATTGATGATATGGCACGCGATTGTCAATTGCATCAACCCGAAGCGACGAGGGGTTTTGTACTCATCGAGCATAGTGCAAGCCATCTCAGCAAGAGTCCTATTCTTACGCTCCACGACGCCATTCTGTTGAGGAGTATAAGGAGCAGATAACTCATGAGTAATACCAATTTCATCAAGATAATCATCGAGACCCGAATTCTTGAACTCAGTGCCATTGTCACTTCTGATGTGCTTGATCTTCACACCAAAGTTGGTTGAAGCCCTCGAGGAGAATCGTTTGAAGACTTCCTGCACTTCATGTTTGTAAGAGATAAGGTGTACCCATGTGTAACGAGAGTAATCATCAACAATAACAAAGCCATATTGAGATGCTTCATTTGAAACAGAGGAATAATGATTAGGACCGAAGAGATCCATGTGAAGCAATTCAAATGGACGAGTAGTGGTCATAATAGTCTTCGCTGGATGCTTGGCCTTGGTCATCTTTCCAGCTTCACAGGCACCGCATAAGTTATCCTTGAGGAATTTGACATTCTCAATGCCAACAACATGCTTCTTCTTCACAAGCGTGTGCAAATTCCTCATGCCTGCATGACCAAGTCGTCGATGCCATAGCCATCCTTCGAAGCTTTTGCAAGTAGGCACCACGGCTGGTTGTGAATCTGCAGAGAAATCAACAATATACAAGTCTCCTCTCCTAAAGCCTTGAAGACTTTGGATTTGTCGACTTCCATAATCACAACACAACGATACTTGCCAAAGACAACAACCATATCAAGATCACAAAGCATTGAGACAGACATAAGGTTGTACCCTAAGGACTCAACAAGCATGACTTTGTCCATGTGTCGATCCTTTGTGATAGCAACCTTACCTAGACCCAATACCTGACTTTTGCTTTTGTCAGCGAAGATGATATGCTTAAGATGTGATGACAATAAGGGAGCATCCATCAATAGATTCCTGTCACCAGTCATGTGATTTGTACATCCACTATCGAGGACCCACTCAATGGCTTTGGGTTGATCATCCTGCAGATGAATTAGTGCAACTTACGAACCTCATATACTTCAGCAGTGAAGAATATGATATCACAGTTCATCAGATCAATTTCATCAAGCAGTAAGACAGATAAAGTAGTGTGAGGACATGAGAAATGAAAATTCATTTCTTCATGATTAGCCTGCGTCCTTTCAGGCAAATTGTCAGGTCCCCAGCAAATTCTTCAGACGTTTATAATACGTCTGGAGACCCGACCCCGCATAAGAGATTAGTTCTTTTTTCTTCACCACCCACATCTGAAGGGGTGGCAACGAGTTCATCACTCTGTGAGCTCCATATGAGAATGGTGGCATAGCGGCCAAACCATTACGTTTCACATAAGAGGGGTTAGGGTAAGCATATGAATAAGCGAGAGAAATTCTTCGAGGACTTATGAACATAATGATTAGAAGAATAATGCTCATATTCATAGCCCTTGGCTCTTCCCTGCGAAACATAGTTGTTAGCACGATGATGTTCATATGAGGACTTTGATCCATGTGAGGAATTTGGTCTGTATGAGGACTTGGATCCATATGAAGAATTTGGTCCAAATGAAGAATTTGATCTGGGGTTCCTATTCTTCACAGGTGGTGTCATGAGGACATTCACACGAAGACTTTCAAGGCACATTTTGGGAACCCAGATTTTCTTCATAGGGGAACCGTTCCTGTAGTTAGTGCCAACATATCTAGCAAATACTTCACCATTCTGATTTTTGAACAGTTTATAGTTGGAGTCAAATGACTCATCAGAAGAATGAGAAGATTCACATGTATAGCCAAATAAATTAGATGGATCGACTGGAGGTCCCTTTGCAGCAACCCATGAGGTTTTGGGGTACTGCTCAGGCTTCCAATATGTACCATCAGCATTGAGTTTCCTCTCAAAGGCAATACCCTCTTTCCTAGGGTTCCTGTTGAGGATCTGCTTTTTAAGCACATCACAAAGAGCCTGATGCCCTTTGAGGCTTTTGTACATGCCTGTCATGTACAATTCCTTCAACCCCTGCATCGTCGGTGATACTAGCAATGTCCTCGGATGAGGAATTAGTGATAGCGAGGCGGTGAAGAATTTGTAACATTGGAAGCATTTGAACATTCAGGTGAAGAATTAGCAGATTCTCATTCAATGCATTTTAAACATGGAGGAATAAATTCTTCCTGAGCAGCGCTAATTTGTTGAGCAAGTAATGAATCGCGCTCCTTCTGAAGACCTTCATAACTCACTCTTAGCTTCTCATGATCAGATAAGAGAGAGTTAAGCTGATCTTGAAGGGAGTCATACTTAGAATGAAGTCTCTGAAGACTTCCTGCCGAAGCTTTTCTTGATCCATTTCTTCACCCAACATATCATCGCTCTTACTAAGCATTTCGTGAGCCTTTTCCAAAGCTCTTTGTTGTTTAGCGACAAAGGAAGCAAGTTTGACATAATCGGGTCCAAATTCATCACCGCATCATCATCACTAGATTCGACGAGATAGCATTCGATTACCTTTTCACCATCTGCCATAAGACATGGTGAGGAAGATGATGATTCTGGTTCAAATGTCATTGACTTGAGAGATTCCTTGAAGTCCTCAAACCAAGGATCATGACAGGTTCGATGGCCTTCATAGACATCGGAGAGACGGTCCCAGATAAGCTTCGCCTGATCGAGATGCATGATGTTCCTGAACTGATTTTGGGACAGACAGGAGCAGATGACATCCTTCGCCGTGGGGTTGAGAAGAGTGTACTTGCGGATGTCATCAGCTTCCGCCATCTTGCACAGATCGGTCAGACCAATCTCAGTGACGGTCCACAGCTTGCTGTTCATAGCCATGAGGTGTTTCTTCATCATGGCCTTCCAGTTGGGATACTCGTCACCATCAAAGATAGGGCATGTCACTTTCTTCATACCTGCGATCGACATAACTAAAACTCCAGGCGGTTAAACCAAAATCACACGGAACAAGGGAGTACCTTGCTCTGATACCAATTGAAAGTGCGTTATATCGACTAGAGGGGGGTGAATAGGCGATTTTTATGAAATTCTTCACTGAGGAATTTGCTAGTGAGGAAATCCTTAGCGAAGAACTACTAGCAATGAATAAGTACTCGAAGTAAACATAGTAGAATACATGCATGGTCATCATGATGAAATGAAGACAAACATAGAAATGCGAAGCGTAAACACAGGATAGCACAAGATGAAGACAAAGCAGACTAAAGAAATTAAAGCTGAGGAAATTGAGAAAGTCTTGATCAAAGTCTTCAAACACAGATATGAACAAACACACAACACGATGAGGAAATGAAAGTGTTGAGGAAATAGAACCAGTGGCTTGGTGAAGACAATGATTTGGTAGACCAGTTCCAACTGTTGTCTCAGTTGTACATCTGGTTGGAGCGGCTAGGTATTTAAACCTGAGGACACACAGTCCTCACCATATTCTCCTTGAGCTAAGGAGACACAGTCCTCGCCCAATCACTCGCGGTAAGTCTTCAGGTGACTTCCGAACCTTCACAAACTCGGTCACTCGGCGATCCACAATTCCTCTTGGATGCTCTAGACCATGACGCCTAACCGTCAAATGCGGAAGAAGCACAGTCTTCAAAGGTAACAAGCGTCGGATCCACTCGGGATCAATCTCTTGATGATGCTCAATCACTTTGGGTTTGTAAGTGTTTGGGTTTGGGTTTTGGATTTTCCTCACTTGATGATTTTACGCTCAAAGTCCTCGGAGGATGGGATGCTCTCAAATGACAAGTGTCGGGTTTCTCAGCGACCAACCAGCTAGTGGTTGTAGGGGGGGGGCTATTTATAGCCTAGGGAGCAGCCCGACATGATAAGACATAAATGCCCTTAATGATATGACCGTTGGATGGATAAGATATTTTGGGACAGCTGGCGCGTAGCACAACAACGGTCGGAAATTTGAGGTACAAATTCCTCAGGGCTATCATGTTCCTCACTGTGTAGGCAATCCGCAATGGCGAATTCCTAACTCCTCAGTCAGAACAAATTCCTCAGTGAACAGAAGAACTGCGTCTCTGTCATTGAAGAAATTGACTGAACTGTATGAGATTTCCAATAGCTTCACTCGAAGGGATTGGTAGGTGTAGGATTTTGAGTTGAGCATCACATGGAAATTTTCTCCTTAGTATTTCCTCGACCCCTTTAACGATGCGGTGTTTCCTATGACTCAAGAAAGAGAAAATGAAACTACAAAAACAAAAGTCTTCACGCTTCATGTTCCTCGAATGAATACCAAGTCTTCAAGGTCACACCAATTTCTTCACTTTCAAAGTCTTCAGAAAGTCTCCAGAGTATCAAAGTCTTCAGTCGAAGAACTTCATTTTTAGGGGTCGACTTTCTCTGTAAATATCAAACTCCTCATAGACTTATAGACTTGTGTACATTCAAAAACACATTAGATCCTTAACCTATAAGTCTTCAATACACCAAAATCACTAAGGGGCACTAGATGCACTTACAGTCATCCACTTGAGGGAAATTTTCTTGTCCTACAAACCTCTCTGCACTTGGAGGCCCAACAACGTCTACAAGAAGAAGGTTGTGTAGTAGACATCAAGCTCTTTTTCTGGCGCCCGTTCTTGGGTGAGTGCTTGAAGTTATATCTTTAGATCTTGCAACCGAATCTTTTTGTTTCTTATTTTATCACTAGTTTAGTCTATAAAAGAAAACTACAAAAAATGGAATTGAGTTTGTCTCATACGCTTCATATTTTTAGTATCTTTCGTGAGTATGATGGAAAGGAAAATTGTGCCAAAGTGTTAGAAGAAGAATGCATTAAAATATTTGGCACTAAATCTTTGAATGATGAGCATGATTGCAATGTTGTTAGTATGAACTCCTTGAATATCTATGGTACTAATGATGATTGCACTAGTCATGATGAAAATGTCCCCTATAAACATGTCAATTTTTGTGGAGTGCATTGGGTTTGCAAGTACACACCAAATAGGGAAGATAGATATTGCAAGAGGCATAAGCATTTAGAAACTAAATTGTTCCAAGAAAGGCTAGATGTTTGTGCTGAATATTTAAATTTTCTTAGCCGTACTTGTGAACTTTGCAATGAACATGATCATTTCAGTACCCAATGCAAATTGTTTCATGATCGTGTCGTGTCCAAAAATTGTGATGACTTGATTTCCCTTGCACATCATAATGAACTTAGTTTGCTCTTGAGTTATGAAGAAATGAAACGATATAACTAAGGATATTCCAAAATTGCCCTTGATAGAGTTCTTCATTTTGATCTAGAGGAAATTTATATGTGTTGTGCGGTGAATTGCATTGAAAACCCTTATATTGCCAATTACATAAAGAAAATAAAACAAATAGAGGATGAAGAGAATACTAATGAAAGGGAAGAGACTTCCCAATATCCTTCTATTATTTCTTATGATGAATCAGGTAACGAGGAGGAGCCTTCTATTCAACCAATTTCATTAATAAGGAGCTCCAAAAGAGGATTGAACCAACACATGATGTGGTGAAGAAAAAGAAAATAAACAGGAAGAGAGGTACAAAGGTATCCCTCCCAAATAATGTTGCTCCTATTATTGTTGTGCCTCATGAAAATGAATCAAAAATAATTGTGGAAGATGATGCACTTGATGATGATCTAGTTATGCCTATTGCTTATTGTGATGATTATGATTGGGAAGATAATGATACTTCTTATGATATTGAAAATCTTTTTGGCACTTGCTTGGAATATGACAATCACTATAATATTGGTGCTATCCATACTATTAATGATGAGAGTGATTATGCTTATGATATGAAAAGGCCCAAGCTTGGGGATGCTATGTTTGATGAAGATGATGTTTTTGAGAATATATTTGCTGCAATCAATTTTTTTCCCAAGCTTGGGGAGGCTACGTTTAATAATGATGATATTTTTAGCCTCCCAAGTTTTGATATGCAAAGTTGTTATGATGATATCATGCCTTCTACCTATGATGATTATATTGATGAAAGTGGGTTTGGAAGAGTGTCAACTTTAGGAAGTAATGATCCCACTATTTTGGAGGATGTTGAATCTTATAATATTTATGAAAGTGGATTTGGAGAGGTCATGACTTTATTTAGTGATGTATCCACTATTTCGGAAGAGGTTTCAATCGATTATGATGAGAACAAAGTTGCTACTTATGAAGATTATTGTGATGAAACTTATGCTATAAAAAGTAGTGATGATTATATTTATAAAAGTTTTCATGATTATGATTACCCTTTTTCTGAACATTACTCTTTTAATGTGGAAACAATTTATAGTATTCAAGTCTCTTATGATACTCCCACTATTCCGAATCAGAAGAATTTTGCTTATGTGGAGAGTAATAAAAATTCTATGCTTATGCATCATGAAAAGAATGCTTTAGGTGCTGGTTATATTGTTGAATTCTTTCATGATGCTACTGAAAATTATTATGAGGGAGGAATATATGCTTGTAGGAATTGCAATAATATCAAGTTTCCTCTCTATGTGTTTAAAATCTTGAAGTTATGCTTGTTTTACCTTCCTATGCAAGTTGATTCTTGCTCCCATAAGTTGTTTGCTCACAAAATCCCTATGCATAGGAAGTGGGTTAGACTTAAATGTGATAGTCATATTCTTCATGATGCTCTCTTTATGTTTCAATTCTTATCTTTTTGTGAGCATCATTGAAATCATCATGCCTAGCTAGGGGCGTTAAACGTTAGCGCTTGTTGGGAGGCAACCCAATTTTATTTTTGTTCCTTGCTTTTTGGTTCTGTTTAGGAATAAATAATACATCTAGCTTCTGTTTAGATGTGTTTTTGTGTTTTAATTAGTGTTTGTGCCAAGTAGAACCTTTGGGAAGACTTGGGTGAAGTCTTTATGATCATGCTGTAAAAAACAGAAACTTTAGCGCTCACGAGATTTGCTTCAACTTTTTAATGGAGAGTGATTTTTAGTTGATTATTTTTACATATGATTACTAGACAAATTCCTAAGGTCCACCAATTTATTTAAATTTTGGAGTTCAGTATACGTTTGATACAGATTACTACAGACTGTTACATTTATGACATATTCTGTTTTCATTGTGTTGCTTGCCTATTGTGATGAATCTATGGCTAGTAAAATAGTTTATAAACCATAGAAGTTGGAATACAGTAGATTTAATGCCAATATAAATAAAGAATGAGTTCATTACAGTACCTTGAAGTGGTGTTTTGTTTTCTTTCGCTAACGGAGCTCACGAGTTTTCTCTGTTAAGTTTTGTGTTGTGAAGTTTTCAAGTTTTGGGTAAAGATTCGATGGACTATGGAAAAAGGAGTGGCAAGATCCAAAGATTTGGGATTCCCAAGGCAACACAAGGTAATATTCAAGGATAACAAAGAGCATAATCTTGGGGGTGCCCCGGAAGTCATCCCCTCTTTCGTCTTCGTTCATCGGTAACTTTACTTGGAGCTATATTTTTATTCACCACATGATATGTGTTTTGCTTGGAGCGTCACTTTATTTTCTTTTGTTTTGCTTGCTGTATGAATAAAGTACCCAGATCTGAAATTCTTAAATGAGAGAGAGTCCTCACATAGCTAAATAATTATTTAACTACTCATTGATCTTCACTTATATCTTTTTGGAGTAGTTAGTCATTTACTCGTGTGCTTCACTTATATCCTATGAGTAAATAGTTGAATGATTTTAATGTCATAAATCTGAAATTATATATGTTTCATATGCTTATCCCATGGGAGTAATGACTTTACATATGAGAATTAGAGGTGGTAAATTTATTGAAGGTTAGCAAACATTATTGGTCACTTGAACAGTTCATGAAAGAATATTGAAGGAAGAGAGATTTCACATATAAATATACTATCATGGACATCTTTTGTAATTGTGAGCACTCATTAAAATATGACATGATAAAAGGTTGATGTTGGACAAGGAAGACAACGTAATGGGTTATGTTTTCTTATATCCGAAATAAAGTATATTGTCATGGATCGCCTAACACGTTGAGCTTGCCTTTCCCCCTCATGCTAGCCAAATTCCTTGCACCAAGTAGAGATACTACTTGTGCATCCAAACTCCTTGAACCAAGTTTCTTCCATGAGTGTCCACCATATCTACCTATATGCGGTATTTACCTGTCGTTCCAAGTAAATTTGCATGTGCCAAACTCTAAACCTTCAAATAATAATCTATTTTGTATGCCCTAATCGCTCATGTAGCGACTACGGGTTAGCAGTATCTTCCATGCTAGGTGGGTTATTCTCATGATGAGTGGACTCATCTCATCATTCACGAAAAATGGCTGGTAAGCTGTGATGCCCAGTCCATGATCAAAAGATCAAAATCAATCAAAAATAATTTCAAACAAAACTCCCCAGGTTTGATGTTAGTTGGAGGCACCCGTTGTTTCGGGCAAGCCATGGATTGATGATTGTTGGTGGAGGGAGTAAAAATCTTTACCTTTCTGTTTGGGAACCGCCTATAATGTATGTAGTATGGAAGATATTGGGAGCTCTTGGTCGTTATGTTGACAATGAAAGCATACCTCTCAAAGTTATTTTCATCTCTGTTTTTGCTTCGAGCTCTGGCACCTCTACAAATCCCTGCTTCCCTCTGCGAAGGGCCTATCTTTTACTTTTATGCTAGAGTCATGGTGATCTTCATCTTTCCCTTTTTCATTTTATCCTTTGGCAAGCACCTCGTGTTGGAAAGATTACGATATATATATATATATCCAATTGGATGTAAGGTATCATGAACTATTATTGTTGACATTACCCTTGAGGTAAAAGGTTGGGAGGCGAATCTATAAGCCCCTATCTTTCTCGTGTCGATTAAAACTTTAAACCCATAAATATCGCGTGAGTGTTAGCAATTGTGAAAGACTAAATGATAGTTGAGTATGTGGAGTTTGCTAAATCAAAGCTCTGACATAGACTCTTCCTGAAAATAAGATGAATTGTAATTGTTTGATGACTAATACGGTTGTTAGTTCTCAAGAATGTTTATGGTCTATGCTTTAACATGTGAATAGTTGTTACTTGATCATGCAAAGTTCTATGAGTTGAGCTACTGTTATGACATATGATGATGCTAGAAAAGGTGATTGAAATTATCATTGATCAAACTTATGCACCTACTAGCATTCACACTTCATAAATTATTTCTTTTATCATTTACCTACTCGAGGAATGACGGGAACTAAGCTTGGGGATCTTGTCGTCTCCAACGTATCTATAATTTATAAGTATTCATGCTATTATATTATCCATCTTGGATGTTTTATGGGCTTTACTATGCACTTTTTATATTATTTGGGACTAACCTATTGACCCGAGCCGGTGCCTGCCTGTTCTGTTTTTCCCTTGTTTCATGTTTGAAGAAAAGGAATATCAAGCAATTGAAATGGAATGAAACCTTTTGGAGAAGTTATTTTTGGGAGGAAAGCTACCCGATGGACTTGGAGTGCACGTCAGGAAAGAAATGAGGGAGCCACGAGGTAGGGGGCGCGCCCACCCCCCTAGGGCGCGCCTTCCACCCTCGTGGGCCCCTCGTGGCTCCCCTAACGTACTTCTTCCTCCTATATATACCCATATACCCTAAAACCTTCGGGGTACAGAATAGATCGGGAGTTCCGCCACCGCAAACCTCTGTAGCCACCAAAAACCTCTCAGGAGCCCGTTCCGGCACCCTGCCGGAGGGGGGAACCCTCACCGGTGGCCATCTTCATCATCCCGGTGCTCTCTATGATGAGGAGGGAGTAGTTCACCCTCGAGGCTGAGGGTATGTACCAGTAGCTATGTGTTTGATCTCTCTCTCTCTCATGTTCTTGATTTGGCACGATCTTGATGTATCGCGAGCTTTGCTATTATAGTTGGATCTTATGTTGCTTCTCCCTCTCTACTCTCTTGTAATGGATTGAGTTTTCCCCTTGAAGTAATCTTATCGGATTGAGTCTTTAATGATTTGAGAACACTTGATGTATGTCTTGCCGTGCGTAGTGGTGACAATGGGATATCACGTGATTCACTTGATGTATGTTTTGGTGATCAACTTGCGGGTTCCGCCCATGAACTTATGCATAGGGGTTGGCACATGTTTTTGTCTTGATTCTCCGGTAGAAACATTGGGGCACTCTTTGAGGTTCTATGTGTTGGTTGAATAGATTAATTTGAGATTGTGTGATGCATAAATTATAATCATACCCACGGATACTTGAGGTGACATTGGAGTATCTAGGTGACATTAGGGTTTTGGTTGATTTGTGTCTTAAGGTGTTATTCTAGTATGAACTCTAGGGATGTTTGTGACACTTATAGGAATAGCCCAATGGATTGATTGGAAAGAATAACTTTGAGGTGGTTTCGTACCCTACCATAATCTCTTCGTTTGTTCTCCGCTATTAGTGACTTTGGAGTGACTCTTTGTTGCATGTTGAGGGATAGTTATATGATCCAATTATGTTATTATTGTTGAGAGAACTTGCACTAGTGAAAGTATGAACCCTAGGCCTTGTTTCCTAGCATTGCAATACCGTTTACGCTCACTTTTATCATTAGTTACCTTGCTGTTTTTATATTTTCAGATTATAAAAACCTATATCTACCATCCATATGGCGCTTGTATCACCATCTCTTGGCGAACTAAGTGCACCTATACAATTTACCATTGTATTGGATGTGTTGGGGACACAAGAGACTCTTTGTTATTTGGTTGCAGGGTTGCTTGAGAGAGAACATCTTCATCCTACGCCTCCCACGGATTGATAAACCTTAGGTCATCCACTTGAGGGAATTTGCTACTGTCCTACAAACCTCTACACTTGGAGGCCCAACAACGTCTACAAGAAGAAGGTTGTGTAGTAGACATCACCTACCCCCCCCCCCCCAGGGCGTGCCCTCCACCCTTGTGGGCCCCATGTTGCTCCACCGACGTACTTCTTCCTCCTATGTATACCTACGTACCCCCAAACTACCAGATACGGAGCCAAAAACCTAATTCCACCGCCGCAACCTTCTCTACTCGTGAGATCCCATCTTGGGGCACATTAGGAGCTCCATGGGAGGAGGGCATCGATCTTGGAGGGCTTCTACATCAACACCATAGCCTCTCCGATGAAGTGTGAGTAGTTTACTTCAGACCTTGGGTCCATAGTTATTAGCTAGATGGCTTCTTCTCTCTTTTGGATCTCAATACAATGTTCTCCCCCTCTCGTGGAGATCTATTCGATGTAATCTTCTTTTGCGGTGTGTTTGTTGAGACCGATGAATTGTGGGTTTATGATCAAGTTTATCTATGAACAATATTTGAATCTTCTCTGAATTCTTTTATGTATGATTGGTTATCTTTGCAAGTCTCTTGAATTATCGGTTTGGTTTGGCCTACTAGATTGATCTTTCTTGCAATGGGAGAAGTGCTTAGCTTTGGGTTCAATCTTGCGGTGTACTTTCCCGATGTGATGAGGGGCAGCAAGGCACATATTGTATTGTTGCCATCGAGAATAACAAGATGGGGTTTATATCATATTGCATGAATTTATCCCTCTACATCATGTCATCTTGCTTAAAGCGTTACTCTGTTCTTTTGAACTTAATACTCTAGATGCATGCTTTGGATAGTGGTCGATGTGTGGAGTAATAGTAGTAGATGCGGCAGGAGTCGGTCTACTTGTCTCGGACGTGATGCCTATATACATGATCATACCTAGATATTCTCATAACTATGCTCAATTTTGTCAATTGCTCAACGATAATTTGTCACCCACCATAATACTTATGCTCTTGAGAGAAGCCACTAGTGAAACCTATGGGCCCCGGGTCTATTTTCCATCATATTAATCTTCCAACACTTAGTTATTTTTATTGCCTTTTATTTTACTTTGCATCTTTATCATAAAAATACCAAATATATTATCTTATCATATCTATCGGATCTCACTCTAAGTAAGTCACCGTGAAGGGATTGACAACCCATTTATTGCGTTGGTTGCGAGGATTTATTTGTTTGTGTAGGTGCGAGGGACTCGTGTGTGGCCTCCTACTGGATTGATACCTTGGTTCACAAAAACTGAGGGAAATACTTACGCTACTTTGCTGCATCACCCTTTCCTCTTCAAGGGAAAACCAACGCAGTGCTCAAGAGGTAGCAAGAAGGATTTCGGGCGCCGTTCTTGGGAGTCTCATAAAGTCAACATACCAAGTACCCATCATAAACCCTTATCTCCCGCATTACATTATTTGCCATTTGCCTCTCGTTTTCTTCTCCCCCACTTCACCCTTGTCGTTTTATTCGCCCTCTTTTTCGTTCGCCTTTTTCGCTCGCTTCTTGTTTGCTCGTGTGTTGGATTGCTTGTTTGTCACGATGGCTCTACCTAAATTTGGTGATCTTCACCTTAAAAGGTTGGAAGAGATCGAAGGCAATGTCAGGAGTTTTATGGTCTTACAATTTGAGCATAATAATTTCTTTAGAAACGAGCTTAAGGAACAAAAAAGCTTTATTTCTTATATGAATAAAGAACTCGATGATATGTCTAAAGAATTTGATGGTTTGAAATCTCATATTGCTCATCTTGAGAAGTTAATAGCTGAAGTTTCGGATAAGCAGGCCACCTTAGTTAGTAAGATGGCCGCTAAGCCGGATTTTTTTTGGGAAAATAAAGATGAAGATCTAAAAGTTATTGATGTGTCCCCTATTAAATCTTTGTTTTGCAATATGAATCTTGATAATGATGGGACTGAATATGATCCACCTTTACCTAGAAGGCGTTCCAAAAATTCTGAGTTTTTAGATCTTGATGCAAAAATTGGTAAAAGTGGGATTGAAGAAATCAAAACTCTAGATAATAATGAACCCACTATTTTGGATTTCAAGGAATTTAATTATGATAATTGCTCTTTGATTGATTGTATTTTCTTGTTGCAATCCGTGCTAAATTCTCCTCATGCTTATAGTCAAAATAAAGCCTTTACTAAACATATCGTTGATGCTTTGATGCAATCTTATGAAAAAAAACTTGAGTTGGAAGTTTCTATCCCTAGAAAACTTTATGATGAATGGGAACCTACTATTAAAATTTAAATTAAAGATCATGAATGCTATGCTTTGTGTTATTTGGGTGCTAGTGTTTCCACGATTCCAAAAACTTTGTGCGATTTGCTAGGATTCCATGAATTTGATGAATTTTCTTTAAACTTGCACCGTGCGGATTCCACCACTAAGAAACCTATGGGAATAATTAATGATGTTCTTATTGTTGCAAATAGGAACTATGTGCCCATAGATTTTATTGTTCTTGATATAGATTGCAATCCTTCATGTCCTATTATTCTTGGTAGACCTTTCCTTGGAACGATTGGTGCAATTATTGATATGAAGGAAGGGAACATTAGATTCCAATTTCCGTTAAGGAAAGGCATGGAACACTTCCCTAGAAAGAAAATAAAATTACCTTATGAATCTATCTTGAGAGCCACTTATGGATTGCCTACCAAAGATGGCAATACCTAGATCTATCCTTGATTTTATGCCTAGCTAGGGGCGTTAAACGATAGCGTTTGTTGGGAGGCAACCCAATTTTATTTTTTAGTTATTTACTTTTTGCTTCTGTTTAGTAATAAATATTTGATCTAGCCTCTGGTTAGACTTGTTTTTATGTTTTAATTAGTGTTTGTGCCAAGTTAAACCTATAGGATCTTCTTGGATGATAGTTATTTGATCTTGCAGAAAATTCCAGAAACTTTCTGTTCACGAAAATAATTGTTAAAAATCACCAGGACGTGATAAAATATTGATTCAAATTTATTCTGATCAATAAACAAATTTTCTAGGACTTCCTATTTTGGCTGAATTTTTTGAGTTCCAGAAGTTTGCGTTAGTTACAGATTACTACAGACTGTTCTGTTTTTTGACAGATTCTGTTTTTGTGTGTTGTTTGCTTATTTTGATGAATCTATGGCTAGTAAAATAGTTTATAAACCATAAAGGAGTTGGGATACAGTAGGTTTAACACCAATATAAATAAAGAATGAGTTCATTACAGTACCTTGAAGTGGTGTTTTGTTTTATTTCGCTAACGGAGCTCACGAGATTTTCTGTTAAGTTTTGTGTTGTGAAGTTTTCAAGTTTTGGGTGAAAGATTTGATGGATTATGGAACAAGGAGTGGCAAGAGCCTAAGCTTGGGGATGCCCATGGCACCCCAAGATAATCTAAGGACACCAAAAAGCCAAAGCTTGGGGATGCCCCGGAAGGCATCCCCTCTTTCGTCTACTTCCATCGGTAACTTTACTTGGAGCTATATTTTATTCACCACATGATATGTGTTCTGCTTGGAGCGTCTTGTATGATTTGAGTCTTTGCTTTTTAGTTTACCACATTCATCCTTGCTGTACACACCTTTTGAGAGAGACACACATGATTCGGAATTTATTAGAATACTCTATGCGCTTCACTTATATCTTTTGAGTTATATAGTTTTGTCTCTAGTACTTCACTTATATCTTTTAGAGCACGGTGTTGGATTGGTTTTATAGAAACTATTGTTCTCTCATGCTTCACTTAGATTATTTTGAGAGTCCTACGAAACAGCGTGGTAATTTGCTTTAATTATGATAGGCATTCAAGATTAGTAAAAAAATCTTATGAGTGTGTCGAATATTATGAGAAGTTTGATCCTTGATAATTGTTTTGAGATATGAAGATGGTGATATTAGAGTCATGCTAGTTGAGTAGTTTGAATTTGAGAAATACTTGTGTTAAAGTTTGTGATTCCCGTAGCATGCATGTATGGTGAACCGTTATGTGATGAAGTCGGAGCATGATTTATTTATTGATTGTCTTCCTTATGAGTGGCGGTCGGGGACGACCGATGGTCTTTTCCTACCAATCTATCCCCCTAGGAGCATGCGCGTAATACTTTGCTTCGATAACTTGTAGATTTTTGTAGTAAGTATATGAGTTCTTTATGACTAATGTTGAGTCCATGGATTATACACACTTTTCTTCCTTCCACCATTGCTAGCCTCTCTAATACCGCGCACTTTTCGCCGGTATCATACACCCACCATATACCTTCCTCAAAACAGCCATCATACCTACCTACCATGGCATTTCCATAGCCATTCCGAGATATATTGCCATGCAACTTACCACCGTTCCGTTTATTATGACACGCTCCATCATTGTCATATTGCTTTGCGTGATCATGTAGTTGACATTGTATTTGTGGCAAAGCCACCGTTCATAATTCTTTCATACATGTCACTCTTGATTCATTGCATATCCCGGTACACCACCGGAGGCATTCACATAGAGTCATATTTTGTTCTAAGTATTGAGTTGAAATTGTTGAGTTGTAAGTAAATAAAAGTGTGATGACCATCATGTTTTAGAGCATTGTCCCAAGTGAGGAAAGGATGATGGAGACTATGATTCCCTCACAAGTCGGGATGAGACTCCGGACTAAAAAAAAGAGGCCATAAAAAAAGAGAGAGAAAAGGCCCAAATAAAAAATGAGAGAAAAAGAGAGAAGGGACAATGTTACTATCCTTTTATCACACTTGTGCTTCAAAGTAGCACCATGATCTTCATGATAGAGAGTCTCTTATGATATCACTTTCATATACTAGTGGGAAATTTTCATTATAGAACTTGGCTTGTATATTCCAATGATGGGCTTCCTCAAAATGCCCTAGGTCTTCGTGAGCAAGCGAGTTGGATGCACACCCACTTAGTTTCTTTTGTTGAGCTTTCATAAACTTATAGCTCTAGTGCATCCGTTGCATAGCAATCCCTACTCACTCACATTGATATTTATTAATGGGCATCTCCATAGCCCGTTGATACGCCTAGTTGATGTGAGACTATCTTCACCTTTTTTGTCTTCTCCACAACCACCATTCTATTCCACATAGAGTGCTATGTCCATGGCTCACGCTCATGTATTGCGTGAAGATTGAAAAAGTTTGAGAACATCAAAAGTATGAAACAATTGCTTTGCTTGTCATCGGGTTGTGCCGCGATTTAAATATTTTGTGTGGTGAAGATAGAGCATAGCCAGACCATATGATTTTGTAGGGATAACTTTCTTTGGCCATGTTATTTTGAGAAGACATGATTGCTTAGTTAGTATGCTTGAAGTATTATTATTTTTATGTCGATATTAAACTTTTGTCTTGAATCTTTCGGATCTGAATATTCATGCCACAATTAAGAGAATTACATTGAAATTATGCCAACTAGCATTCCACATCAAAAATTCTGTTTTTATCATTTTCCTACTCGAGGACGAGCAGGAATTAAGTTTGGGGATGCTTGATACGTCTCCAACGTATCTATGATTTTTTATTGTTCCATGCTATATTATATTCTATTTTGGACATTATTGGGCTTTATTATACACTTTTATATTATTTTTGGGACTAACCTATTAACCGGAGGCCCAGCCGTAATTGCTATTTTTGCCTATTTTAGAGTTTCGAGAAAAAGAATATCAAACGGAGTTCAAACGGAATGAAACCTTCGGGAACGTGATTTTCGGAACGAACGTGATCCAGAGGACTTGGACCCTACGTCAAGAAAGCAATCAGGAATGCACGAGGTAGGGGGGGCGCGCCTACCACCACAGGGCGCGCCCTCCACCCTCGTGGGCCCCATGTTGCTCCACCGACGTACTTCTTCCTCCTATATATACCTACGTACCCCCAAACTACCAGATACGGAGCCAAAAACCTAATTCCACCACCGCAACCTTCTGTATCCGTGAGATCCCATCTTGGGGCCTTTTCCGGAGCTCCATGGGAGGTGGCATCGATCACGGAGGGCTTCTACATCAACACCATAGCCTCTCCGATGAAGTGTGAGTAGTTTACTTCTGCACCTTCGGGTCCATAGTTATTAGCTAGATGGCTTCTTCTCTCTTTTTGGATCTCAATACAATGTTCTCTCCCTCTCTCGTGGAGATCTATTCAATGTAATCTTCTTTTGCGGTGTGTTTGTTGAGATCGATGAATTGTGGGTTTATGATCAAGTTTACCTATGAACAATATTTGAATCTTCTCTGAATTCTTTTATGTATGATTGGTTATCTTTGCAAGTCTCTTCGAATTATCAGTTTAGTTTGGCCTACTAGATTGATCTTTCTTGTAATGAGAGAAGTGCTTAGCTTTGGGTTCAATCTTGCGGTGTCCTTTCCCAAAGGATGAGGGGCAGCAAGGCACGTATTTTATTGTTGCCATCGAGGATAACAAGATTTGGTTTATATCATATTGCATGAATTTATCCCTCTACATCATTTCATATTGCTTAATTAGATACTTTGTTCTTATGAAATTAATACTCTAGATGCGTCTTTGGATAGCGGTCGATGTGTGGAGTAATAGTAGTAGATGCAAAAGTGAGTCGGTCTACTTGTCTCGGACGTGATGCCTATATACATGATCATACCTAGATATTCTCATAACTATGCTCAATTTTGTCAATTGCTCAATAGTAATTTGTTCACCCAAGTAATACTTATGCTCTTGAGAGAAGCCACTAGTCAAACCTATGGCCCCCGGGTCTATTTTCCATCATATTAATCTTCCAACACTTAGTTATTTTTATTGCCTTTTATTTTACTTTGCATCTTTATCACAAAAATACCAAAAATATTATCTTATCATATCTATCAGATCTCACTCTCGTAAGTGACCGTGAAGGGATTGACAACCCCTTTATTGCGTTGGTTGCGAGGATTTATTTGTTTGTGTAGGTGCGAGGGACTCGTGTGTGGCCTCCTACTGGATTGATACCTTGGTTCTCAAAAACTGAGGGAAATACTTACGCTACTTTGCTGCATCACCCTTTCCTCTTCAAGGGAAAACAAACGCAGTGCTCAAGAGGTAGCAAGGAGTCAGATATAACACCTAAGTTTGATTGTGTTAAATCTTCATGGATACCGATGTTTTCCGTGAATTTAGCACTAAATATGGACTTGACTCTGAGATAGTAGCTTCTTTCTGTGAATCATTTGCTACTCATGTTGATCTCCCTAAGGAGAAGTGATTTAAATATAATCCTCCCATTGAAGTAAAAGTAGTTTGTCGGGGTGGCTGATCGTGACCCACGGACACCTATGGGACCTAAGCTTGGTCCCTTCGGTTCGGTGGGCGGAGATCGCACAAAGAGCAGATCGAGGTGATGCACACGAGCAGTTTTACCCAGCTTCGAGCTCTCCTGAGAGATAACACTCCTACCTGCTTGTCCTGGATTGATTGTGTTCTTACTAGGGAGCGATGAGAGCTACAAAACCTAGCTCCTGAAAGTCTGTGGGCTTGCACTCCACCGGCTTAACGAGTTTAACCGAACCCTTTCTACGCTTAGCATGGGCCTCCTTTTATAGGCTCAAGGGGTCTCCGACGGTGGCAACGTAGATGAGGGTACAAATGGAAAAAACAGTGGTTGGTACACCTACTTGTACAAAGGTACGGTGCATCATACCTAACCCCGACGCCAGGGACAAGGGTAATAAATACCCGTCTAAGTCTCCCAAACAGTGCAAAAGTGGCCATCACGGGCGCCACCGTTGTGCCACGATGGTTTATCTTGTCGTCGGGCCACACATCACTGCTCTCCGCTGGCTACAGCCTCTTGACACGCCAAGGCTTGGAATGGCCCCATGGCGACATCGTTAGTGGATGAGCTGGAAGCGGAGATGAAGAGAAGGTTACTGCTTTCCCGCAAGTGACTTGCCGGAGCTGAATCCTTGCCGTGCCGGAGGCTTGTCGCCTTCGAGCCTTCCCGCAAGCTTCTCTTGCCGGGTCTTGTCTTCTACGTGCCTTTGGCTGCCTTCCGGCAAGCTCCTCTTGTCGGGCCTTTGTTCCTTGACTTAAAACACTTTGTTCTTGAATGGCTCCAACAGGGCCATAGAGAGTCTTTGGCGATCTTCCGGCAATCCTTGCCGCTGGTGTTGCAATCGTCCCGTGGCACGAAGTTCGGGATACTAGGGTACCCTACTCTAGTACACCGGCAGGAGCCTCGGCCTGGGCCACACGGTGCAGTCAAGGCCAAGCTGTTGGGCCGGGCCCAACCACAGTCTACCGGGCATGCGCGGCTCAAATCCTGCATTACTTCCCGGACCCCACCACGTCCCCTCACGAACGGCACGCAGCGTCGAGCGCCGTGGGAGAGATCGTGGGGAAGTTCTTTATCCGGAAAGAGGCGGCGTCGCCGCCCTCCCTCTTTATAAGGTGAGGAAACAGGGTATTCTGCTCCTCGCCATTTGCCGCTGATCTTGAAAACCACCATTGCCCCTTCACCTTCCTGCCGAGGAAGAGCAACGCCCGCCGCCGCCGCTGTCTCCACCAACGCTGCCGGGTCATTTCCACCGCCTCGCCATGGCTCAAGGCCGACAAGGGAAGGGCGTGAAATCGGCTTGGCGATGGCCACAAGGCCATGCGCCAAGGAGCGGCCCTCTTCGACCCCAACTCGCGCAAGGCGCTATGCGGAGGAGTACTACCTCTTCGGTCGACGGAGACGCGGCGCACTCCAGCGCACGGTAGGGTGATCTCCGGCCGGCTGCATCTCGAGAAGGTCTCTGCCGGGTATCCCTTCTTGGCGCTTTTTCTTCTCTGCGGGCTCGCCGCCTTTTTCCAATTCTTTTGTGACATCATGAACACATATGGCCTCCACCTCCTTGACTTCACCCCCAACGCCCCTCACCATGGCGGTTTTTGCACACCTGCGAGAACTTTGTCGGAGTCCACCCAAATGTCGCCCTCTTCCACATTTCTTCATGCCCTCGCCGAGAGAGGAGAGCCGCTGTCTTGGGAGGGATAGCTTGGGTCTCTAGGATCGGCAAGAAAGAAGCTTACTTGGAAGGGAGTTCCGTAACAAGTGGGACGAGTGGAGAGGCAACTGGTGCTGGATCGCTGAGGAGAACCCGCAGCCCTTCATCGCCAGGCGCCAAACCCCAATAGTGCGCGGCAACGATTGGAATAACTTGGCGCCGAGGATGCGAGGTTGCAGATTGTCAGGACTCGGATCCTCTGCGCCTTAGGCTTGCCGGACTCACCAGAGGCGCTAGCTTGGCGCAGACTTCCTTCGGCCACGCATTGCTCCCTTGCGGGAGAGGGGAGACCTGCTTGGGAATTCCAAAATGCGGCAGACATCCTTGAGGCTGCGCCTGGCCTTAATCGGAACTTCATGCCTTGGAGTTGATGGCGGCGTCAGCAGAGCTATTCAAGCATGACCTCGAGCATCCCGAGTGGTTTAGGTTGCCGGAAGGAGTCGCCCTTGTGCAACAACTCGTCATTGACCGCATCCGCGCCATGATGCCGCCAGGTGACCTCATGGGATCGCTCCAACCTGGCAAGAGCTCCTCCGACGACATCAGACGGCCAGCTTCTTCGACAGCTTGGAAGAAGCCGCGATCCGTACGGCTTTAAGCGAAGAAGTGGCTCACCCGCGACACCACCGACCAAGAGATGGCGCCGCATTGCCACAAGGTTGGAGGAGGCGGCAGCTGCTGCCACCGGGGTCTTCGGGTTTACGGTGGAGGAGGCAGAGGGCAGCCGAGGCGGCGAGCCTTGCCACCGAGAAGAGCTTGGTCACAGGAGGAGTAGGCCGAGCCCGAGTCGAGCCCAGTGAGCCAACCGAGGATGCTTCCCTCCGTCTCCAGCAGCTTGTCAAGAACGGAGCCCCCGGCCCCGCTTAAGGAGGCGCCGCCGGAGGGCCGGAGATTTGTCGAGACGGTAGAGGCGAACAGCCGCAGGCGCCGGCGACAAGCTCTACTGCAAGTACGGGTCCAGTTGCTGGAGCACTCCCACTCATTGCGATAACCGAGGCGGATCCTCCTGTGCCGCCGCTGCCACTCCCCGCTGCGATCAAGGGAACCGACCTCCGCTTCTTTCAGACCGGGCGAGCCGGAATTTGACCTTTCCAAGCGCCAGTCGGATGCGAGGAGGAAGAAGAAGAGTAAGTTTCCATGCTGCGCTTGTATTTCTTCAATTTCATTGCTTCATCTTGAATCTGACTTGCTTCATTCTGAACCCTTTCTTTCGGGTGACGCTGGCTCGGGAGCCGCCCAAAGGACCAAGACTCCGTGGTTGTCATCGAGGACGATCCCGCCGAGACAAGCAGAGGAAGCGCTCGAGACCATCTTGCCGGATCCGCAGCTTTCCCTCAGAGTAGCTCCCCCAGCACAGCCCCAGCCGTAAGTGTTGGGTTACTTTTTCACCCACAAAGCGTGCATGGGTGTTTTTCTTCTTTGCCGATATCTCGACCGATGATTTGTGTAGGAGCAGAGCAGCCTCATCAGAGGGCACAGAGCTGCTCCCGACAAGCCCTTCCGCTTCAACTACTCTCCAAGGGAGGGCTCTCTCCGGCAAGGGAGCGTTCTCCCGGCAAGGGAGCGTTCTCCGCAAGGGATGCTTCTCCGACAAGGGAAGCCTCTCCGACAAAGGGGCAGCGCCGCGATCCTCCGGTGGTTGAGACCGCGCTATCAATTGACCCTATCGCAGTAATCCCTTGGCCAAGATTTTCCTTGGGTTCTTCTTCTGTCTTTCTTTTTGAACATTTGCTTGATCGTTCTTGCTTTTTTTTCTTTGATCGATTGCCGTATCCATCCGCCAGAGCCGATGGAGACCGAGGTTGCCGAGGAGGACGCCACATGCGCAACATTGACGACGCCGCTTCTATGGAAGAAGAGGCTAGCGCTGGCGGATCCGCCGGGCGAGGCCGCCGAGGCTGCCGTAGCCGCAAGAAGGCGGGCGAGGGGTCTGGGCGGTCACACCGACGACCTCGAGGCCGCGGAGCGCCAGCGCCACGCCGACCGCCGATCCTCCGCTGACCGATGTAGTCAGTTCGAAGAGTTTTCAGCCGGCGCCTATCTCAAGGCCGGGCGACGGGTCTTCATCAAGCTCCCCAGGCCGAGCTCAGGCTCCGGCCGGGGAGACCTTCGACGGAGAGCTGCTCGCCTGGCTGTCACATCGGGTTGACGCGCCAAGCAAAGCGGCGATTCTGAGGAGGAGCAGTTGTTGAAGAAGTTGCCGCTTCATTTACCGCGCTTCCTAAAGCCAAGTTGGAGTCTGTGGAGGCGCTTTGTCGCGAGGGCGGAGCTGACATGGAGAAGCTGCTGCCAAGAGCTCCGCGCCGCTAACAAGGAAACTCTCCGGACATAAGCGTATGCTGGAGCAACTCTCCGAAGAGCACACGGCCTTCATCTTGGAGAAGGCCGAGGTCAAGGAGCAAAGAAAGGCTTGCTTGCAGAAGCTCTGCAGACAAGAAGGTGAGCTGGCGCAGCGGAAGATCAACCTCGACAAATATGTGGAAGATCTTGCGCTGCCGCGAGCAATCAATTGGCGGGGCACTCCAGGAGGCAAAGGACGCCGCCGCGGCTGCCGAGGCTGCCAAGAAGGAATTGGAAACGAGGGTGGCGCAGCTGGAGGCCACCCTCCAGAAGAGCGGCGAGGAGGTCACCGCGCTGAAGCACGAGCGCGAGAAGGACGCCTACACTCTTGGCGAGTTGCAGGGCCGTTTTGCTGAGAAGATCAAAGAGCTCGACGCCGCCAAGGACTCCAGGGCTGATCTTGAACTGAAGCTGACCACCTTGATGGAGACCTCCGGATGCGCCAAGGAGCGGGAGGTGGCCTTACTAGAGAAGGTTAAGACCGGCGAGGAGCCGACGAAAGTGCCACAACTACCCATAACACCTTCAGAGAAAACGTGATGCAATCGGACAGAGGGCCTTGTGGACACCGGCCGCCACCATCGACAAGGAGTCGACGGAGATGGGGATGGAAGACCTCGGATACTCCTCCCGACGAGCATCTCCAAATTTCAAGCGCCAAGCTCACTTTATTCTTCAAGGGCGTGTTGGACGGCTCTCCGGCGACCGGGCAGCGATCCCAAAGCGATCGGGCCGAGGAGTCACGCCAGATCTGCTCGAAGTCCTCCAAAAGGTGGTGAAGGTGGCCTTCCGCAATCCAGCCTCGACCTCACTAACGCCCTCAAGTCCTTGCACGCCGGATGCCGATGTAGAGGCGCTCAAGGCCTTTGTCGCCCCTATCGTGGACAGGGTGAACAAGGTCAAGAGGGTTGAGGGCGACCGTGTAGACTAGGCCGCCAAGTTTATCTTCCCCTTGTCGCTGTCTATCAAGTTTAGGAGAACAATTTATTAGATCTGCGACAAGTTATTTTTGTAACACAACTTCATCTTAGGCAATGATTGCAATGTTATTTCCTCTACTTGATTCTTTCTTTTGTATGTTTGTACCCTACGCTTTTGGGGAACTTGTCGGCGCTGGCACTTTTGTCATGAAAGGCCGAGTGCGGAATGTCAAGAACTCCGTTCGGCAGTGTCGCTTCCGGCAAAAGCAACCTTATGTCGCAACTAGTCATGCGGCTCTCTTAAGTTGTTGAGCGGACTCAAAACAAAGAAAGGGCGCGGCTAGCTACGAGATGGCTCCTCTTCGCACGTGTTTTCCATACAAAGTACTTATCGTTCTAGGAGAATAACTTAACAAATTTAAAACTGATTGCTCAAACTCTGGCAACTAAGCTTTTCATCGCTGCTTGCTTCCTACAAGGTTTGATCTCCTCGAGCGATGCTTGGTCCACACCGTTATCTCCACACCGTTATCTTCTCCTTCCCCCCCGGCAAACTTGTGTGCGAGGAGCCCTTCCCTTCTTTTGAAGAGAATAAAGAAGAGAAAATAAAGATATGGAGCCTCATGGCCCGTTAGTGCTTACTGGTGTGGGTGCTGCACAAAGTGTCGGATAACATATGCAATATTAAGGATAAAGCATAAACCCGACAAGATGTGCGGAACACATGAGCTTTACTTATGCACGGGTCTGCCTTCGCTTTGTACAAAGGATTACATGCAACATCGGCAAGATTCTTGTGTATTAAAGGTGGTTGCCTTGGAACAGGTTCCGACAACCGCGCTTTACGGGTAAAACTTACGAAGATGTTCTATGTTCCAGAGTTGCTCACCGGACGGCATCTTCGGTCTCAAGCGGACAAGCGCCGTGCCTAGTGACCCGCTTTCACCCGAGCAAGGGCCTTCCCACTTCAAGGCGTCAACTTGTTGGAATTCTTGGCGGATTGAACGGCGAAGAACAAGGTCGCCTTCCTCGAGACTTGGCATTAACTTTATAGCGGCTATGGTAAGCGGCGCCAAAGCTTGCCGATATCGGAGCAGCTCGAGCGGCACAAGACGCATCTTCCTCAAGGAGCGGTACACATCTTGTCGCAATTGCTCTTGCTCAAGCTCATCATAAGCGTAGTACTCGAGGTGACCCGTATACGAGTTCCGTGGGGATAACTGCCTGCTCCATAAACTAGAGCAAAAGGTGTCCGCGGTGGCTCGATTTGGCGTCGTCTGATCGACCAAAGAACCACCGGCAGCCTCCTCGATCCAGCTTTCTTCCGCACTTGTGCAGCCTCGTCGAAAGTCCCGGTCTTGAGTCCACGCAGCACTTCGGCATTTGCCCTCTCCGCTTGACCGCTGCTTCTCGGTGAGCAACAGAAGCGAAAGCGGAACCTTGGCGCCAAGATCTTGGACGACTTTGCATGAAGGTGCGGCTCGTAAATTGAGTGCCATTGTCGGTGATGATCCTGTTAGGGATCCTGCTGCAAACAATTGACTCGAAGAACTTGATCGCCGATCGCGGCGGTCACCTTCCTCATCGCTTCCACTTCCGGCCACTTTGTGAACTTGTCGATGGCGACGCATGACAAGTACTCAAAGCCCCGATACTCGGGGAAGGGGCCGAGAATGTCGAGCCCCCGCAATCAAAATGGCCAGGATAAAGGGATCGTCTAGAGAGCTTGAGCCGGCTGGTGAATCTGCTTGGAATGGAACTGCACGCTTCACACTTGGTTACTTGTGCAGATTGCATCCTGGAGGGCTGTAGGCCAAAAGAAACCTTGCCGGAACGCCTTGCCGGCAAGTGCTCTTGCGCCAATGTGGTGGCCACATATGCCTCCGTGTATCTCTGCCAACAGCTTCTGTCCATCTTCCCGGCAAATACACTTCAACTTCACACCGTTGAGTCTTCTTCTGTACAGTGTGCTGTCGGCTAAACTGGTACATACTTGACTGCCGGGCTACTTCTTTCCGCTTCTTCTTGCTCTTTCGGAAGTTCTCATGTTTGGAGGAAATGAACAATCATTGTGCCCATCTTTGGAGCTTGCGGCTCGGTCAACAAGGACTAAAGGCACATCTGCTGCTACGGGAACATCCGCTTCTACGGCAAGAACCCGAGGCTCTGGGAGTTGATATTCCCGGCAAGCTTGCCGGAGCAAAACTTGTCGGGAGCGCGTTGCTTCAACGAAACAAATCCTAGGGTTTGCTCCGGGCAGCATCGCTTCCTCAGCACTCTCGGCGTTGATCTTGGGGACCTTCTTGGCGGCGGCTTCGGGAAGCTCGGCCGGAAAATAGTCGCCAGGGATCAACTTCCTCTTCTTGCTTTGCCCAGTTGACGGCGCTACAGTTGGTTGAGTCAGCTTGAGCACAAAGGTTCCTGGTTCCATGTGTAACTTAAGTGCAAAGACACTTCGACAGTCGTCACTATATCATTACGAGCTCTTGGAACGTGTTCCATTTGTAGGCCGTCAAAGTGCTCTTCTAGCTTCCTCACCTCATCAACATAAGCTTCCATCAACGGGCTCGATAACTCTTGTTTACTTGCGGATGACAAGTCGTGAGTCACCCCCTCGACAATGAGCTTCTTCATCCCAAGGTCCACCGCTTGATCTCGAGACCGCAAGCAAACCCTCATACTGCATAGTATTGTTTGTCGCTTGCTCCTTGGGAAAGTGCATCCGACTACGTGCTTGAGGTGCTTCTCCGGTGGAAGGCGACAAGACACCACACCCGCACCCGGCACTTTGCAAGTAGAAGGCACCATCAAAGTACATTATCCACTCTCTGCTCAGCTTTCTTGGGGGATGCTCGTCTCTAGAATTTCTTCATCCGTGTCGGCGTCCATTCGCTATGAACTCCGCCAACGCTTCTGCTTTGGATAGTTGAAGTGATTTCAAACTTGAGGCCAAAGCTTGACAGCCCAAAGTGCTCCACTCGACAATCCCGCCGGCCGCTTACGGATTCTCGCAAGATCCTCTTGACGGAAAGCGAGTGACAACTGTTATCTCGTGTGCTTAGAAGTAATGGCGCAGCTTTCTCGAGGCCATGAGAAGGCCGAAAAGCAGCTTCAGACACCGTAGTACCTTGACCTAGCCCCTCGCAAGAGGGAACTGACAAAGTAAACTGGCGCCGCACCATTTTCTTATGCACATTCTCACATTCCTCAAGCACATCCATCCTTGTCGGGACCAGAGCTTGTCGGAGAAGTGCCTTGCTTGTCGCCTGGATGCATCGGGCTTTGGTTGCCGGCTCGTCTTCCGCCTCCCTCTCCGCTTATTAACGAAAGCACTAACCACTTGATTGGTTGCCGCTTATATATAGCAACAACTTCTCTTGTGGCTTAGGTGCGACAAGTGTTGGAGTGGAGGACAGGTATTTCTTTAAGTCTTGCAACAAGCAGCCTCAAAGCTCGGGAGTCCATTTCATTGGACCTGCCTTTTTCAAAATTTTGAAAATGGCGAGGCCTTCAACAGACTTAGAGATAAACTCTTTGAGCAGCCACGCAACCGCAAGTCTTCGTGACATCCTTGACGCCAGCTTTGGTGCTTCAATTTGCTCAATGGCTTTGATCTTGTCGGATTGGCCTCAATTCCCGCCGAGACACGAAAAATCCGAGAAGCTTGCCGAGGGGACTCCAAATACGCACTTCTCGGGGTTGAGCTTGAGGTTGATCTCGCGTAGATTTGCAAAATTCTCATCTAAATCTTGAATCAGAGTTGCCCTGTCTTTGCTCTTGACCACTATGTCATCCATGTAGGCTTCTACATTTCTGTGCATTTGCGGCTCAAAAGCTTCATGGACTACTCTTGCAAATGTTGAACCAGCATTCTTCAATCTGAAAGGCATCCGTATGAAACAATATGTGCCACATGGAGTGATGAATGCGGTTTTTTCCTCATCCTCTTCTGCCATGAAGATCTGATGGTATCCTGAGTATGCATCAAGAAATGAAAGCAAATCACATCCAAACCGTGGAGTCAACAATCTGGTCGTCAATGCGCCGCAAGGGAAATGGGTCTTTGGGACAAGCTTTATTAACATCGCTGAAATCGATACAAAGCCTCCATTTCCCGTTTGCTTTCTACGCACGACAATAGGATTGGCCAACCACGTGGGATTGAGCACTCCTCGTACAAGGCCTGCTGCTTCCAACTTCTTGATCTCTTCTCGCAATGAATTCTTGGCGTTCCACCGCTTGCTTTACGACTTTACGCTTGGCCGGGTCTCGCATGAGGACAGACAGCTAAGTGGTGCTCAATTACTTTCACAGGAACACCGGGGATGTCGACGGTTGCCATGCAAACACGCCGACATTCGCCTCGCAGAAAGCAACGAGCGCTTTCCTATTTAGGGTCAAGCGTGGCATCGATGGTGAAGGTACCACCAAAGGTTGCCCTCCTTGGCGGACACCTTCTTGGTTGCTGGTGGAGCTGTCATCGGTTTCTTCTTGCACTTGCCGGTGGAGCTCGATGGTGCGTCCTCGACGGTAGCGCAGCACTCCGAAGAGGTGCGCTTGCCGGAGTGGGCATCAGAACTCTTGCCAGACTTGGATTTCTTCTTCCCCGGAGCTTCAGCTGACAAGTGTCTCGTGGATCTCGCCGCGGCTGCTGCTTCCCTGTAGATCTTGGCCGGCGCAGATAAGAGCGTCCTTCTTGTCGTCATGGAATGAAATGACACTTATCGGGCTGGCATCTTGAGTAAGTTATATGCATAATGAGAGGCTGCCATGAACTTGGCAAGTCTTTGGGCCAAGAATTCCATTGTAGGGCAATGGAAAATCAGCAACGTCGAATGTGACCCTCCTCGGTCACGAAGTTTAGCTCACGCCAAATGTTACCAACGTGATCTTCCCTTGACTTGCTCCTTCTGGATTGATTCCTTGAATGTGCCGGTCTCTTCGAAGCCATTGTCAGGGATCTGAAGCTTCGGAGCACCTGCGGAGGAGATCAGGTTCAGGCGGCCCCGGCCGTCAACTAGCATCTTGGTGACCTTGAGGTTGCGGATAGTTGGGGAGACCAACATCGGCAAGCACCCGACCGCAGTTATGCGATCAGGGTGGTCCTCAATATCAAAGATGATAGGCGTGCTGGACCATTTTAGAGGTTTGCGTGACTCTACGGATGGTTCTGGCCTTGACATTAACTTCCGCATCCACCGCTTGAGTTGGCGGTGTGAAGTATGCGAGAGAGGCACCACCGTCAACGCAGAGGGACCTCTGTGGCTTCTCAAATTCCTGCTCATCGGCTTCATCATCATCCATGTCTTCGTCGTCGTCGTCTTTTCGGCCCTTGTCGCGCCACCGGGAGGTCTCGCTCTTGCCGCTGCTTGGCCTTGTCGCCGTCCTCCTGGCCGAGGCGCTTCTTACTAGTTTCCCCAGCACCTTCCTGGCCTTTCTCCTTGTCGCTGGCCGTGCAGACCAGCTTTTTGCTACTCGACAAGCTGCTCGACTTTCTTGGAGCTACGGAGGTCATGGCCCTTGGTGCGGTGGATCTTCTGCATATTGCTTGTTGGAGTTGTCTCGCTTGTCGGCGTATCACATGACCGTCGTTGGCGCCATGCAACCTCCTTGCCGGAGCCACCAACTTTGGCTTTATTACGGCGCCCATTGCCGGACTGCTCGACAACCAGCACATCTTTTCCCTTCTTTCTTACATTGTTCCGCCACGGCCTTTCCTTGCCGGGCGGTCTCCTCACCGCCGATCCTCGCTTCCAAGGCGTTCTCCCCGAGTCTCCTTCCTTCCTCAGCTCGTGCACACTTGTCGGCCAGGGGCGTGCAGCTCGTGGCGTCCTTGACCTTGCACATCGCCATCTCCTCCCTCATCATATGATTCGCCGCGTTCGATGGAACGCTACCGATCATCAACGGCGGTGGTGGACGTCACGGGATGTTGTAGTGCCTGCAGCGGCTGAATCTTTGAATGAACTTGCGAGGACTCTCCTTCCTTACGGGCGAGCAGGTGAAGGTCACTCTCCCTAGCCATGAGGTTTGTGGCCGCCCGTGAAGGCACCGACAAACCGATGTACAGATCTGCCCAGAAGATATGGAGTTGTCAGAAGTGCATGAGCCAAGATCTGACGTTGGGTTTGAGTACCAACGGGAAATAATTGGCGAGGATCTTGTCGTCTCGTCCCCCTGCAGCCTGCACCGCAATGGTGTAGATGCTGAGGAACTCCGACAGATGCGTCCTGCCATCATACTTCTCCGCACATCGGCTTGAAATTTTTTCTTGTCGGGCCATCTTTGGACTTGGCAGCTCACGGGTGAACGCATGGGACAACCTATCACAGACGCAAGTCGCCTGGTTCTTCGGCGCGCATGCATATCGACAGTGGGCCCAGCGCGCTGGTCGGACTGACGTCGCGCTTCTCTCCGGCGCTCGATGCGAGTCCGAGCGTCTTCTTGCTGCCGTTCTTGAAGAACTTGGCATTGATCGCGACGAGCTCGTGGATCCGACGAGGCGGTGGAGTCATTGTCGAGGTGGATCCGGGCGGTCGGCGAACTCGGCCTTCTAGGTGGAGAGTGCATGGTTGTTGCAACTCCACAGGTTTTGTCTCCATCGGCTCGTGCCTTGTCGCCTTCCAGCGGCAGCGATGCGGTTGGTTGCCGTGGAGCGTCGCTTTTGGCAAAGCCGATGAGACTGATGGTGGCCCTCCATTCGTCAACCTTGTCGGACGTCGGAGGGTAATCCAGAGCAGCAGGTGAGCTCGCGCCAAAGCTTCTTCTCGCGTGGTGGGCGGCGATGGCGAACGGTGCGAGGCGGGATATGCTCGGACTTCTATTGATGTTAGAAGGAGCAGTCCCCGTCCGGGCGACCGCGCCTCGCCGCGCCAAAGATGTCGACGTGCGTGCTGGTCTCCAACACTGCGAGATCCACCGGCTCGGCCTTGGTCCAACGAGTGTATGGTATTGTGAATACCATGACGCTGTCGGTCTCGCGGCTCCTGGGAGGGACGCGGTGAATGTCTTGACGCCGAGGTTTGCGCAGCCTTGTCCTTGGACTTGGCAGCGTCGTGGGCTCCCTCGCCCACGTCCATTCTTCCGCCGGCGTCAATACCACCACCCCAATGCTACGGAGGTGGTGGGTTCGGCAGCGGACGGCTTCGCTGCCGCCACCAAGCCTTCTTCTTCGGTGGCATGTTGATGAAGATGTTGAAGATGATGAAGATGCGGCTCGTGTGAACGCCGGATCGGGTTCACACAACCTCGACGCCCCCTACCTGGCGCGCCAAAGATGTCGGGGTGGCTGATCGTGACCCACGGACACCTATGGGACCGGAAGCCCGGGTCCCTTTCGGTTCGGTGGGGGGGCGGAGATTGCACAAAGAGCAGATCGAGGTGATGCACACGAGCAGTTTTACCCAGCTTCGGAGCTCTCCGGAGAGATAACACTCCTACTGCTGCTTGTCTGATTGATTATGTTCTTACTAGGGAGCTGGCGAGAGCTACAAAACCTAGCCTGAAAGTCCGGTGGGTTTGCATTCTGACCAAGCTTAAGGAGCTGAACCGAACCCTTTCTACGCTATGCATGGGCCTCCTTTTATAGGCTCAAGGGTCTCCGGCTGTGGCAACGTAGATGAGGGTACAAATGGAAAACAAGAGTTGGTACACCTACTTATGCGATGTAATAGGTTGCATCATACCTAACCTCGACGGCAGGGACAAGGGTAATAAATACCCGCCTAAGTCTCCCAAACAAAGGCAAAAAGTGGTCACACGGGCGCCACCGTCTGCCACGATGGTTTATCTTGTCGCCATTGCCGCCATCACGCTCTCCGTGCTACGACCTCTTGACACGCTTGGCCTTGGAATGGCCCCATGGCGACACGTTAGTGGATGAGCTGGAGCGGAGATGAAGAGAGGTTGCCTGCTCCGGCAAGTGACTTGCCGGAGCTGAATCTTTGCCGTGGCCGGAGGCTTGTCGCTCTCCGAGCCTTCCCGGCAAGCTTCTCTTGCCGGGTCTTGTCTTCTACGTGCCTTGGCGGCCTTCCGACAAGCTCCTCTGTCTTGGGGCCTTGTTCCCTTTGACTTAAAACACTTTGTTCTTGAATGGCTCCAACAGGCCATAGAGAGTCTTAGCGATCTCCGCAATCCTTGCTGCTGGTGTGCCCTGGCTTCCGTGCACGAGTTCGGGATACTAGGGTACCCCTACTCTAGTACACCGACATAGTTGCACCTATTAAAGTTGAAGAAAAGACTATCACTTATAATGTTCCTATTGTTCCTACTACTTATATTGAGAAACCACCTTTCCCTGTTAGAATAAAGGATCATGCTAAAGCTTCAACTGTTGTCAACAAAAGTAATATTAGGACACCCAAACCCCCTGAGCAAATTAAAGTTGAACCTAGTATTGCTATGGTTAAAGATCTCTTGGCTGATAATGTTGATGGGCATGTTATTTACTTCTGTAATGAAGCTGCTAGAATTGCTAGACCTGATTCTAAAATTAAGCTAGACCTGTGGTAGGCATGCTCATATTTCTGCTAAAATAGAGGAGATCATTGTTATCATGGCTTGTGTGATATGGGGGCTAGTGCAAGTGCAATACCCCATTCCTTATACAAAGAAATTATGCATGATATTGCACCTGCTGAGATAGAAGAAATTGATGTTACAATTCAGCTTGCCAATAGAGATACTATTTCACCAAATTGGGATTGTTAGAGATGTTGAAGTCTTGTGTGGGAAAGTTAAATATCCTCGCTGATTTTTCTTGTTCTTGGTTCCCCACAAGATAACTTTTGTCCCATTATATTTGGTAGACCCTTCTTGAATACTCGTTAATGCTAGGATAGATCATGTAAAAGGATGTTGTTACTATTGGTTTTGGGGTGATATGTCTCATGAGTTTAATTTTGCTAAGTTTCAGTGAACAACCCCGTGATGAGGAATTGCCTAGTAAGGATGAAATTATTGGTCTCGCTTCTATTGTCGTGCCTCCTAATGATCCTTTTTAGAACAATATTTGCTAGACCATGAAAATGATATGTTTATGAATGAAAGAAGGAAATAGAGGAAGTATTCTTTAACGAGGACCCATTTTGAAACACAACTTGCCTGTTGAAATCCTAGGGGATCCTCCTCCACCCAAGGGTGATCCTGTGTTTGATCTTAAACCATTACCTGATACTCTTAAATATGCTTATCTTGATGAGAAAAAGATATATCATGTTATTATTAGTGCTAACCTTTCAGAGCATGAAGAAAACAGATTATTGAAAACTCTAAAGAAGCACCGTGATGCTATTGGATATACTCTTGATGATCTTAAGGGCATTAGTCCCACTTTATGCCAGCACAAAATAAAATTGGAGAAAGACGCTAAACCAGTTGTTGTCACCAACGACGGTTAAATCCTAAGATGAAAGAAGTGGTAAGAAAAGAAATACTAAAGCTTCTAGAGGCGGGTATAATTTATCCCTGCTCCTGGGATAGTCGATTGGGTAAGCCACATCCATTGTGTCCCTAATGATAAAGATGAATTGATCCCACAAAGAATTATTACAGGTTATAGAATGTTAATTGATTTCTGCAAATTAAATAAAGCACTAAAAAGGATCATTACCCTTTACCTTTTATTGATCAAATGCTAGAAAGATTATCCAAACATACACAATTTTGCTTTCTATATGGTTATTCTGGTTTCTCTCAAATAATTCGTGTCAAAAGAGGATCAAGAAAAGACCACTTTTACTTACCCTTTGGTACCTTTGCTTATAGGCGTATGCCTTTTGGTTTATGCAATGCACCGCTACCTTTCAAAGATGCATGATGGCTATATTCTCTGATTTTTATTGAAAAGATTGTTGAGGTTTTCATGGATGATTTCTCCGTATATGGAACTTTTTTTGATGATTGCTTGAGCAACCTTGATCGAGTTATGCAGAGATGTGAAGAAACTAATCTCGTCTTGAATTGGGAGAAGTGCCACTTTATGGTTAATGAAGGTATTGTCTTGGGGCATAAATTTTTTGAAAGAGGTATTGAAGTTGATAGAGCTAAGGTTGATGCTATTGAAAAGATGTCGTGTCCCAAGGACATCAAAGGTATAAGAAGTTTCCTTGGTCATGTTGGTTTTTATAGGAGGTTCATTAAAGACTTCTCAAAAATCTCTAGGCCTCTGACTAATCTCTTACAAAAAGATGTTCCTTTTGTCTTTGATGATGATTGTGTAGAAGCATTTGAAATACTTAAGAAAGCTTTGATTTCTGCACCTATTGTTCAGCCACACGATTGGAATTTACCTTTGAAATTATGTGTGATGCTAGTGATTATGTCAGAGGGTGCTGTTCTCCGGACAAAAGAGTCGATAAGAAATTAAATGTTATCCAATATGCTAGTAAAACTCTAGATGCGATTACTAGAGAAATTATGCTACTATCGAAAAGAATTTTTAGCAGGTTGTATTTGCTTGTGATAAGTTTAGACCTTATATTGTTGATTCTAAAGTAACTGCTCACACCGATCATGCTTTGCTATTAAATATCTTATGGAAAGAAAGATGCTAAACCTAGACTCATTAGATGGGTTCTCCTACTACAAGAATTTGATTTGCATATTATTGATAGAAAGGGAGCCGATGAACCCCGTTGCATAACTTGTCTAGGTTAGAGAATGTTCTTGATGACTCACTACCTATTGATGATAGCTTTCACGATGAACAATTAGCTGTCATAAATGCTTCTCTTCTTGCTCCTTGGTATCTTTGATTATGCTAATTATATTGTTGCTAAATTTATACCACCTAGTTTCACATACCAGCAAAAGAAAAAGTTTTTCTATGATTTAAGACATTACTTGGGATGACCCACATCTTTATAAACAAGGAGTAGATGGTGTTATTAGGCGTTGTGTACTGCGCATGAACAGAACAGATCCTACACAAGTGTCCTCCGAAGCTTATGGAGGACACCTGCTGGAGATAGAACTGCACATAAGGTATTGCAATCCGATTTTTATTGGCCTACTCTCTTCAAGGACGCTTTCGTAAGTTTGTTTTGTCCTGTGATGAATGTCAAAGAATTGGTAATATTAGTAGACGCCAAGAAATGCCTATGAATTATTCACTTGTTATTGAACCATTTGATGTTTGGGGCTTTGACTATATGGGACCGCTTCCTTCCTCTAATGGGTATACACATATTTTAGTTGTTGTTGATTACGTTACTAAGTGGGTAGAAGCTATTCCAACTAGTAGTGCTGATCATAACACCTCTATTAAGATGCTTAAAGAAGTTATTTTTCGAGGTTTGGAGTCCCTAGATATGTAGTGACTGATGGTGGTTCACATTTTATTCATGGCGCCTTTCGTGAAATGCTTGCTAAGTATTATGTTAATCATAGAATTGCATCTCCTTACCACCCACAATCTAGTGGCTCGGTAGAACTAAGTAATAGAGAGCTCAAATTAATTTTGCAAAAGACTGTTAATAGGTCTAGAAAGAATTGGTCCAAGAAACTTGATGATGCATTGTGGGCCTATAGAACTGCATATAAAAATCCTATGGGTATGTCTCTGTATAAAATGGTTTATGGAAAAGCATGTCACTTACCTCTCGAACTAGAACATAAGGCATATTGGGCCATTAAAGAGCTCAACTATGATTTCAAACTTGCCGGTGAGAAGAGGCTATTTGACATTAGCTCACTTGATGAATGGAGAACCCAAGCCTATGAGAATGCCAAACTGTTTAAAGAAGAAGTTAAAAGATGGCATGACAAAAGGATACAAAAGCACAGTTTAATGTAGGTGATTATGTGTTGCTATTCAACTCTCGTTTAAGATTTTTGCGGAAAACTTCTCTCTAAATGGTAAGGACCTTTACGTTATCGAGGAGGTCTATCGCCCAAAGGCCATAAAAATGAACAACTTCAAGGCACAAATCCGAAGGTGGTGAACGGTCAAAGAATCAAACATTATATCTCAGGTAATCCTATAAATGTTGAAACTAATGTGATTGAAACCGTAACCCCGGAAGAATACATAAGGGGCACTTTCCAGAACGTTTCAGACTCCGAAAAGGAATAGGTATGTGATACGGTAAGTAAACCGACTCCAAAATAGTTCTAATGGCAATTTTTCTCTGTTTTGGAATATTTGAGAAAATAGGAAAGTAAGAAGGAGTCCGGGAAGGACACGAGGCTTCCACGAGGGTGGAGGGCGTGCCCTACCCCCCTGGGCATGCCCCCTGCCTCGTGGGCACCCCGTGTGCTCTCCGGTCTTCGTTTTCTTTCATGATACTTCTTTTGGTCGGTAAAAATTAATTATATAATCTCCCGAAGGTTTTGACCACCGTACCATGCAAATATCCTCTGTTTTTCGTTTCGAGCTGTTTTTCTGACAGATCTAGATCACCATGATGTCTCCAAGCGCCCCCAAGGACAAGTTCTTTGAGAAGGTCATTGAGGGAGTCCCGGACTAGGGGGTGTCCGGATAGCCGGACTATCGTCACGGCCGGACTCCAAGACTATGAAGATACAAGATTGAAGACTTCGTCCCGTGTCCGGATGGGACTTTCCTTGGCGTGGAAGGCAAGCTTAGCGATACGGATATGTAGATCTCCTACCATTGTAACCGACTACGTGTAACCCTAACCTATCCGCAAGTGTCTATATAAATCGGAGGGTTTTTAGTCCGTGGGATGAACAACAATCATACCATAGGCTAGCTTACTGGGTTTAGCCTCCTTGATCTCGTGGTAGATCTACTCTTGTACTACCCATATCATCAATATTAATCAAGCAGGAGTAGGGTATTACCTCCATCGAGAGGGCCCGAACCTGGGTAAAAACATCGTGTCCCTTGTCTCCTGTTACCATCCGCCTAGACGCACAGTTGGGACCCCCTACTCGAGATCCGCCGGTTTTGACACCCGACATTGGTGCTTTCTATTGAGAGTTCCTGCAGTCGACACCGATAGGCCCGATGGCTCCTTCGATCATCAACAACGACGTGGTCGAGGTGAGACTTTCTCCCTGGACGAGATCTTCGTGTTCGGCGGTTTTGCGTCATGGGCCAATTTGCTTGGCCATCCGAGCGGAATCGAAGCTACGCCCGCCATCGTGTCAGATTTGGAAGTTTGAATTATACGGCCGATATCCACGGAGACTCGATCTTTGACGGATTCGAGTCCGCAGCCTAAGCGCGTGACCGCCTTGTCTCGATGGGGCATGATTTAACTTTCATGGCCGAGCGGTGCCACGGAGGTCGCATCAAGATCCGCTCCGACCCTTAATCCGGGCGGATTCCCGATCGAGGGCGAGTGGTTGGACACCGCCTCGGGGCTACAATCCTCTGACGATCGAGCGAACCCCATCCACGTCGTTGCGAAGACCCGACTCGGTGCGGACTCCTCTCCGGACTCCGAACCCTCCGTGCCCGCCAATCGAACCCGATTGGGCGCCGATCATGGAGTTCACGACGCGGACATCTTTCAGCACTCGCCCTTTGGCGACATCCTGAATTCACTAAAGTCTCTCTCTTTATCCGGAGAGCCATGGCCAGACTATGGTCATGAAGGTTGGGATGCGGACGACGAAGAAATTCAACGCCCACCCACCACCCACTTCGTAGCCACTGTCGAAAGATTACACGACGTGCTCGACTGACCAAGACATCGGCTATAGATGGACGATGTAGGAGACAACAATGAGCCAGCACCTCTAGGATGTCGGACAACCACCTCGCCTCATGATGTATACATGGTGGATACACCTAAAGGAAATGAAGACGAGGAACAACGGGAAGCTTCTGAAGGATAAATCCCTCGGCGGTCAAAAGCGGCAACGTAAACGCCGAACAAAGTCCCGCCTCAACAAAGACCCAGCCATAGAGCAGGGCGAACCGGTGGACAACGAACAAGCTTATCGAGCAATCGTCCGAACAAGACAACTTGGATAAACAATCTGGTCTCCCCTAGAAAACAACAGTCCGGACGATCGGCGACGACAAACTATTGGAGCAAATGACCTCCGAAAAAGGCTCGTCGCCATCGCTGCGCGAGCCTGAAAAAGGTAGCGGAAGCTCAAAACAGCGGAAGATGTACTCAGATCGACGGAGCAAAGTATTCAGCACCGCATAGAACAAGTCTTGGCGACGATCGCCCGAACAAAGAGCTACCCGAAAAGAAAGCTATCTGCCTGACCACGGTATGGAGGCCTTAGAGCCCCCACAATTAAAAGCAAGAAGGCCACCGGTCGATGGGCGACCTCCACGGCAAAAAAGAGAGCGGCTAATGGGGCCGCACACAAGCCAATATGCGATCCGCATAGGGATTCACATCAAAAGGATGGCCCAGCTTAGGTCCATCTATGGGCCAAGAAAGCATGCTCACAAAGCAATGCAATACGCCAAAATTCCAAGATCACGGCATACCCAAATATAGAGGCGCCAAGACACCCCTATGTTTCACCGATGAGGTGCCGGATCATGAATTTCCAGCCGGGATTCAAACCACGTAAACATAGAGGCATCTGACGGAACAACAGACCACAGGTCTGGATTGAGGATTACATCCTCCACATACACATGGCTAGAGGAGATGATCTCCACACCATAAAATACTTACCCCTTAAACTCAAAGGGCTAGCTCAGCATTGGCTTAAGAGCCTCCCGAAAATACCATTGGAAGGCTGGGAAGAGCTCGAGGATGCATTTCGGGCAAATTTTCAGGGACTTAGGTCCGCCCTCCCGATGCGTACGATCTAAGTCACATAACTCAATGCAGCCGGAGAGTCAGCCGGAAATTCGGAACAGGTTCCTCACTAAAAAGAACCAAATAGTCGATTGTCCAGGACGCCAAGCCTTAGCGGCTTTCAAACACAACGTCCGAGACGAATGGCTCGCCATACACCCTCGCCAAGAAAAGCCAAGAACAATGGCCGCACTAACAAGCCTCATGACCCGCTTTTTTAGCGGAGAGGATAGTCTAGCAAGATGCAAAGCACCAAATACCCAAGTACATCCGAAATCAGGGATGGAAAGCGAAACCACGGTATAACAAGGACCAGCGCCCGGATTAAAAGGAAACAGTCCAAAGATACGGCAACAACGCCCGGATTCAAAAGCTCACGGCGTAACAACAAAAACTGCCCCTTAAGGACAATAGCGATGAGCTATCCAACTTCAACAAAATCCCGGACAAGATATGTCAAATCCACAAGACTCACGAGGCCCTGCTAACCATACCCAATCAAAATTGTTGGGTCTTCAAACAGTCCGGCATCAACACCGAACACAAGGGCTCGACACACCAAGTGAAGATGACGACGAGCACCACAAGCAGAAAGCCCGGAAAACAAAAGACTTTCCCATAAGAGGTTAAAATAGTAAACTCACTTCACGTGATCAAAGGGAAAAGTCAGAGCGGCACCCACTAAAAGGCGCTACCGCACAATCGGGTTGTCAAAACCAATCACCTTCGACCATCGTGACTATTCCGAAAATATCCTAACGCAGGATGGATCAATTCGTTATTGGATCCTATAATCGACGGATTCCAATTTACACGGTAGTCCTCATGGATGGCAAAGATGACATAAACCTGATATATCAGGACACAACTGCGAGGATCGGATAAACCCAACCAAAATTCGCCGTAGCAACCCCTCCTTTAAAGGAGTAATGCCAGGCCCATATGCCCATTGTACGGGCTCCATATTGCTAGAAGTTGTGTTCGATTCATCCGACAACTTCCGTCGCGGAAGGTTACTCTTCCATATCGCCCCGTTTAAAAGTAGCCATCAAGCACTATTGGGACGCGAAGCTTTCGCCCGCTTTAACGCAATACCACATTATGCATCTCTAACACTTAAATGCCGGTCCACGCGGCATCATCTCGCTAAAAGGAAGTATTAAGTGTTACTCGAGCACGGATAAACGGGAGACTGCTTTGACAGCCCCACAGCCTATCCGGGTCTGCTGAGCAAAGAACCTGAATTGGTCATTCAAACCCCGGACACGGCTAGATTTAGTCCAGGCGCCATTAGCGGCACACCCCCATACGAGGGGCTGCATACATGTATAACAAGAGACAATAAAGCTCAACTTTATTCACTTCTTCAAACCATACTCTGTTTATTTAATATTAAGTACACCTTTTGCATGATCCTTTTTCTTTTAAACTAAGTTCCTCTCTTTTACAGATGAACAATGTGCTACACCTGTCCAGGATACGGCACAACGGAGACACAGCGCAGACGCGGTGAGGGACCCGCTGCAAGGATTCTTTTCGATTAAGACCCTGCGTAAAACCTTTTTTACTTGTCTCTTGTTGATATACATCCCCGGTTCCTTACTATAACCGAGGAGGAGGCTATGCGTTTGGCATTGGCCGCACCAGAATTTTTGCACGCATTCGGGCATCAGGGCTTAGGGCATTATTCTCGCCCATTTTCATAGACCGAATACCTTAGGGAGTATTCGCGTCTCGAGATTAGGCCTTATATGCATCAACTCCGAATCATGTCTTTGGTCAAATGTTGGGTTGCCCGGCTCACGTGTTTTGCTGCCTTACATTCCGCTTTTCACGGCTAACGCGGCACCGCTGTGGAGAACTACTCGCGATTGTGCCCGGTTGGGCCGGGCGAAAGCACCTCGAGAGAGAAAGCCGAAATCTGGCTATCATGATATAGCGAGAGACTGGTCAACCACTCGATGACTCACAGGAATGTTTAGGATTCCTCTCGCATTAACGAAGCGACCAGTTTTCGGTCAGCACATACGCACTCGAATTCGAGAGTCACGGTGCCCCAGGGCTATAAGTATTCGAGCCCCACCCTCGAACTCCTATGGCTAAGTGAAAGTGATAAAGCATTATAGTCCGGTTGCTCGGTTTGCTACGCTATCACCTCCTTAACAGGACCAAGGACGTTGGATTAAGTGTGAAAATGCGCTTTCTTTGCAAACACCCCTCACACTATGTGCGTGGGGGCTGAAAGCCAAGGACTGCCATCTTTCGTGTTATATACACATATACATAAACGGCCGCCGTGGAGAAGCTTACTACTTGAACGCATAAGTATAAAAAGCTCTTATATTATATTGAAACATTGTTTTCACAAATCATACATGTCATTTAAAACATAATATCCTTTGAGCATCAAGGCTCTATTAAACGAGCGCTCGCGTGACTTCTTCAAAGTAGTGCTCAGTGGTACTCGGCTTCGTCCAGTCGTGGGATGCAACGTCGGTGGCCTTTCATCTCTGCCCGGTATGTCTTGGACACGGGCAAGAGCCATCCGCGCTTCCCTCAATACACGCCGATCGCTTTCATTAAGGCCGGGACATCGCCGGTACCGCACCAAGGAACCGCTGCACTAAACCAAAATAACTCTTACTTGGGTCCGCCCGGCCACAAGTGAGTCAGGACATGCTTCATGGCAAATCCGGACCAATCGATTCAGCTCGGCCCATTTGGCCAATCGATTGGTCGTGACAGAGGACGCTCCAGACTATGGAATTGGCGACCAATATAGCTCTTCCCTTCAGGCCCCTTCGGCCCGGAAGTGCTCAATCAAGGTTCATAGCGCTTCGCGCCAAGTCCAGATAAGCATCCTCCGAACTCCACAACTTATCCAACTGAGCATACTTTGGATCAGATATTTCCTCCGCAGTTGTAAACGGTTTTCCAGCCGCAATTGCCCGGCTTTGACTCGGCTCCTCCTTGGCAGCTCTCAAAAGCCGATTGGGCATTCTTGGATTCGCGGCGGCCTTTTTAGGCTCCTCTTGTTCCGCTTTGACGTTCTTTTTCAAGAACCTCGCAGCGATCGGTAGTATTCCTTAACTTTTGGCCATATCGGCCATTTCCTCTTGTTTCGGGCAGTGTGTGCAGCCCGGGCTTCTAGCTCTTCTACGCCTTTAAAGCGGCCGCATTAGTGACTCCCCGGCTTGCTCTTGTTTGCTCGGCGAGTTCCGCCGCAGCCTCCTCCTCAGCGGCACCATCTCGCATTAAGCATACGAATAGTAAGACATATGCGTCGGGCCCCCTTACCAGTGTCCGCATAGAAGTCGCATACCTTGTGACTTCGTCAAACCGCTTCTTGACCAGCGTGATGTCCGTGATCCGCCTCGTCAAATCACCGCGATTAGTTCGGCATATTCATCAGTCCGGCTGGCCTCCGGACGCCCGTCACACTGTTTAGGGCGGCGATATGTTATAAGCGAGACTTTGATCCTCGGCACGTTGTCAATTTTGATAACATACCGAGTCTCAGGGGCTACTATCTATACAGGGCGCATTTTATATGCATAACTGTCAGAAGGTACATCATTTCTATGTACCTCAAACCCCGTCAGTAAGCTTCTGAAGGCTTCATGCAATCCGCTCTCCGCGGATGCAATTCTTTCAATCACCGTACCCATTAGAGCACGGTGATCCTCCTCGAATAGCCTTCGCCCGAGCAGATCCTTGACTCCTCCCGATCAAGCACACCACTTGGCGCCCGGACCTTCCGCCCCGCCGGATTTGGGGAAACCCTCGCATGACGACACCTCCGGGTCGTCCGGCTTCACATGAGGGTATGACAGGTGGAGGCGTTCGCTCTCCATCATCTCCGGAAGAAGATCCCCGAAGACGAGCTCTGGCGAGAAGGGCCGAGGTCCAACTACAAGGTACAATTTCGCTATCTTCATGAATAAATACAGGATGTTCCTTATTTACATGACCCTTCTTTTTACTTACGGCTCATTGAGGGCTGATCCCCTTAGGGAGATAATGCGGCTGGGTTACTTCCTCGACGGACTCTTGCTGAAGATTCCTTTCCCTCTTCGAGGCCTTGACCTCCGGATCTTCCAAGCGTCCTCTTCTCTCCTCGGAAGGTGGGACTCTTAATCCCTCTTTCCTTGATAGCCTCCTCCGTAGAGGCGATTGCTTCCCCCGCTCCCCTTCGCCTTCTTCAAAAGGCGCGACCTTCAACATCTTGAGTCAAAGATGGGATCCGGCGTGGTCTCCGGAGGAGCCGACACCTTATTAACTTTGCCTTGGCTATCCACCTGCTCAAGAAACGGCTCCTTTAAAAGGGCATATATATATAATAAATGAATGAACAGCTTGTCCGTTATAGGACTACTTACTTGAGTATCTCAGGCGATTGCAGCTTAGTCCCTGCCCTCGGTCAAGTCCGGACACTTCTCTTGTGATCCAAGAACAGTTTATACATCTCCATGGGCGTCGTGCCCATAAAATTTTGAGAGCTCGTGATCCCTCCGGATTGAATTCCCACAAAGTGAGGAGGCGACGCTTGCGGTGGTCAAGGCGCCGGATCACCATAACTCGCGCTTAATCGCAACCAGGTTGATTCCTCTTTCCTCGGAGGTCTCGAATACGGCCCTCGCAGCAAGGAACGCCCTTGGACGGCCCCTGATGCCGAGCCCCTTATCGACCCATGATGCCACCACCGTGGTGGACCTGAGCGAAAGGCGAGGGCGCCGCCCATTTGGTGCCCCCGGGAGCGGTGATATAAAACCACTCCCGTTGCACAAACCAAGCTCCTCTTGAAAAGAGCCCTCGCCACGCAGAGCATCAGCACATTTGCTTATGACCGCCCCTCCGCACTCGCTTGTTGCCCCCGATCATCTTTGGCACCACCTTGAAGGTCTTGAGCCACAATCCAAAGTGGGGGTAATATGGAGGAAGGCCTCACATAATGCACAATGAATGATGAGATATGGAGGATGGACTCAGATTCAAGTCATGGAAATCAAGCCCATAATAAAACATGAGCCCCCAAGACAAAGGGATCCGTCCAAGCCTAAATCCCGAAGGAAGTGGGACACGAACACCACGTTCTCGCCGGGCTCAGAGTGGGAATGACCTGCCCTAGGCGGGCAGCCTATGCGAGATCTCGCCGTTAGGTACCGCGCGTCGCGATAGCTTTAGCACATCTTCTTCTGTGGACAGGAGGAAGACGCCCATCGCCGTCTTGGTCGGATCCGGACATCGCCGAAAGTCCGGGTTACCGAGTCTGGAAGCTTTGGGTGTTGGAACTTCGAGCCTTGAGAACTTCGATGGAGGGTGTAAAAAGAAGAGGGCCTGGTCTCATTATAAAGAGGTAGAATACCAAGAGCCCACCCCGTGGTCGATTAGGACTCGCCTTTGATAGAGGAGGCGGGCCAACGGCACGGTTGGGTTACCCATCGTCCGTATTGATGAGAATCCCTGAATAAGGGGGCACGATCTATGCTTTGATGAGACGTGCCAATGAAACCGCCTCGCTAAACACGCCGAGGTGAAACAAGTAAAACGATTCATATAAAGGCACGGCCGTGGTGTGATGTCACGCCATGAATACGTCAGCCAGATTCAGTGCAAAAACTATTCTCTCTACGGTGTTATGTGGAACTTGTTTTGTAGAGCGGACACTATCCTTGTGTTCAAAACCTTCTATGAAGTATTCGGAGGAGGAACCCGCCTTGCAATGTCAAGACAATATGCGTGCTTGGACTACGTCGTCATTGAAGCCCCGGGTTCAGGGCTACCGAGGAGTCCCGGACTAGGGGTGTCCGGATAAGCCGGGACTATCATCACGGCCGGACTCCAAGACTATGAAGATACAAGATTGAAGACTTCATCCCGTGTCCGGATGGGACTTTCCTTGGCGTGGAAGGCAAGCTTGGCGTTAAGGATATGTAGAGCGCCTAGCATTGTGACGGAGTCGGTGTAACCCTAACCTATCCAAAGGTCTATATAAACCGGAGGGTTTTAGTCCGTAGGGACGTAACAACAATCATACCATAGGCTAGCTTCTAGGGTTTAGCCTCCTTGATCTCGTGGTAGATCTACTCTTGTACTACCCATATCATCAATATTAATCAAGCAGAGTAGGGTATTACCTCCATCGAGAGGGCCCGAACACAGGTAAAACATCGTGTCCCTTGTCTCCTATTACCATCCGCCTAGACGCACTTGCTCGGGACCCCTACTCGAGATCCGCCGGTTTTGACACCGACAGTCATCAATTCCTTACTCATGGAGGTGCCGCAACATCCTCAAACCATTGAGATGTGTGAGGGGTTGCTGCACATCCGCGATGATATTGGAGGGACCAAGGAGGACCGAAGCGTGGAGACAAGGCTCGAGGCAATGGAGCAACAAGTTTTCAAGTGCCGTGGAGTGGTGGAACGTGGACTCACGCCAATCACATAATGATCACGGAAAGTTCACCAACAACCACAAGCTGAACACCAAGAACGTTAGAGGCCATCTTCAAGCTTCACGAGAAAATCAAGCACCTCCAAGCCCGGATCTATGACCTCAAAACCAAAAGCGTGAGTATGAATATAGATTCAAGAGGATGAGTTTGGTCATGATTTGAGGATCCCAAGACTCGATCATCCTTCTATGATGGTGAGCCTATGCCTTGGAAGATGGACGACAAGCCTACATCATCAACAACCCCATAATCACCACCTCCGAGGAAAGAGATATAATCACATGGGTATGGGCACTCCCTTGGCAACCTGTCTGCTTGGGGAGGTGCCCTATCATATCACCATCACACTCCTATCTTTACCTTTTCTTAGTTCGATCCTTTTAGTAGTATCTTGATCTAGTAGAATAAAAGTTTAGTATGATCTAGTTTTGAGTTTTGCTTTATGATCCTTCTATGTGATCGAGTCCGTGAGCTATATATAATAAAGATTGGTGTTGAGTCAAGGGCTTGATTATCTTGCTATGATCTTGAGGGAATAAAAGAAAAAAGAAAAAATAAAAAGAATTAAAGAGATCATATTGATCTTATGGAGAGTAATGACTTCACATATAAAGAGTATGATGAATAAAGGTTGTTGAGAGTTGACAAACATAGTTTTGGTCATCGTTGCAATTAATAGGAAGTAATAAAGAAAGAGAGGTTCTCACATATAAATATACTATCTTGGACATATTTTATGATTGTGAGCACTCATTAAAATATGACATGCTAAAGAGATGATGTTGGACAAGGAAGACAATGTAATGGGTTATGTTTTCTTATATCCAAAATAAAGTATATTGTCATGGATCATCCAACATGTTGAGCTTGCCTTTCTCCCCCATGCTAGGCAAACTCTTTGCACCAAGTAGAGATACTACTTGTGCTTCCAAATATCCTTAAACCCGGTTTTGCCATGAGAGTCCACCATATCTACCTATGGATTGAGTAAGATCCTTCAAGTAAGTTGTTAGCATGCAATAAAATTGCTCTCTAAATATGTATGATTTATTAGTGTGGAGAAAATAACCTTTATAATGATCTTGTGATGTGGAAGAAAAAAAGCTGACTGATCTCGCATAATAAAAAGTCCATATCACAAGTGGCAATATAAAGTGACGTTCTTTCAGATTAAGATTTTGTAAAGGCCCAACCATAAAAGCACATGACAACCTCTGCTTCCCTCTACGAAGGGCCTATCTTTTATTCTTGTCTTATACCTTATGCAAGAGTCATGGTGATCTTCACCTTTCACAAATATAACAAAAACTATGGGCTCATATGCAATTTTTTCATGTAACTTGTTTTGAAATATCTTAGATATATTATCTGAATATATTTAAAATAATAAAGTAGTATATATAGTACCACATGGTAGTATATGAGACATATGGGGTAACTACCATAGGGTGGTAGGATGGATTTTTCCTAGATATATATATATATATATATATATATATATATATATATATATATATATATATATATATATATATATATATATATATATATATATATCCCTACTAATAAAGCACTTGATTGAGTCTCCCGGGTTCACTGTCATGCATTTTTACATAAAGGTCCCACATGGTTTTTAGGAATCAACCACCGCCCCTATTTAAGTAGATCTCGAAAAAGCGTTTGGTTTTGTAAACTAACCCCTGCATTTGTAAAATTACGCCCACGCTCCTTTGTGCATCTTATCCGATGCTTGCAGGAGATGGTGGAAGGGGAAAGACTTGGTGGCTCCTCGGCGAGCATCGAAGCCTGCGCCGCCCACTCCCTTTCCAAATGTGGCGAAGGGACTTAGAAGGTGAGGGACGGCGCCATGGCGTCGCCTCCACTCCCTTTCCAAATTGGTGTCGGAGGGCTAGAAGGTGAGGGGCGGCGCCATGCCCTGGTCTAGGACAAGGCGAAGCGGCCTCGGCCGAGGTCGTCAGCGGGCGCGTTGTCAGCCGAGCGGGCATTTAACGGTGAGTGGCGATGGTGGCGGGTCCGCCGTAACAACAACGCGTCGGCTAGAGTTGGAGTCCCGCGAGGAGGGTCTGCAGCGCGGAGCCAAGACATCGCAGCTTGCTTTTGCAGCCGCCGGGCGCCATGGCTGCTCCGCAACAAGAACGGAGAGAGGTGAAGTGAGGGAGAACAGAGAAGGAGGAGGAGGCGGAGGTCCTGCCATGCGGGTTCGGCTGCAGGCGCGCCGGTGTAAGCAGGTGGCTCTGGATCGAGCCCCTTGCTTGCTCTTGAGTATTTTTTTACCTCGGCATGTTAGCAAAGAAAGTGAGCAGTAATACTGGCTTGGGATCGAGCCCTTGCTTGCTCGGAGATTTTTCTTTTTTAACCCCTTTCTCGGTGTTTTTGTATATCTGGAGGTTTGAAGCTTTGAGACCTTGCTCGGTCGTGAGGTGGAGCACGCAAAAGCACATATACGTACTGGGCCACACAAAATTTCTCCCATGGGAAGGCATGCGAGGGCGTCTCTAGGAACAAGCGAAGCTACCTCACGGAGACCATTCGTTTAGTTATTCAGTAGTCCCATATCGCTTATTTATACTTCATCCGACCATGTTACATATGCCTATGATTTCAAGTCAATAAGAACCTTAAGAATCAACAAAAGTCCGAGGTGTTGGATCCGGTTTGCTCCTAGAAAAGAAAAATAAGAAAATGAGTAAATTCTCGAGCCCAAGAAGGAAACGAGTTAAGAAGGATTGAAGGAAATGAGTGAATTTTGCTCTTATCTAAGCACAAGAAAGGGGGGGGGGAATCTGCCCAAGAAGGAAAGGAATTAAAATATGGAATAAATTTCCCCTTGAAGGAAATAAAAGTTTCGATGTCCTAGCCTGTGAAGAAAAGGAACTAAAATCAAAAGAAGAAAATGTTTAGAAGGAAAGAAATTATTCATTGTTATGAATGTGCACGGTGAACCTCTTGCAATAAAGGTTTGATTTTTGGCTCTGGTACGTATTAATTTTTGACAAAGTGAGGAGTACATGAATTACAAGCATGTGCAACGATGGGTCTAAAGTTTTTTTCTCGATTTCCCACCTTCTTAAATTTGACCGTGGTAGCTACAACATGGCATGCTAGAATATAATGACCAATCTCACTACCTTGAGAACGGTCATGTTTATCGAAAATAGATATGCATGTCACCACCTTGACATGATACACACATATACAAAGATAAAAAGTGGCAACACGGATGGCCCACTAGAGATGTGCGAGAGGCTGTTTATCCCGTTGCAACGCACGGGCAATTTCTATATCTATATCTATATCTATACCTATTATTAAAGTGAGGTGATATTCTTAGTTTCGCGCCGCTTCGTTTGGTCCCGCTTTAATTAATTTCACGTACGGTATTTGGTTGATCCGGAGAAAAATAAAATTGCTGATGGGAGGGTTCGATCTCATAACCTGTCAACCGGGCACGCACAGTTTGTCCAACTGACCCAGCTAGAGATATGAGTAGATTTTATTTCTCCCGTTGCAACGCACGGGCCTTTTTGCTAGTGTATATATAGTGTTTGTCCAATTGGATGTAAGTTAGCATGAGCTATTATTGTTGACATTACCCTTGAGGTAAAAGGTTGGGAGGCAACACTATAAGCCCCTATCTTTGTCTGTGTCCGATTAAAACTCCATACCCATAAGTATTGCGTGAGTGTTAGCAATTTTGAAAGACTAAATGATAGTTGAGTATGTGGACTTGCTGAAAAGCTCTTATTTGACTCTTTCCAATGTTATGATAAATTGCAATTGCTTCAATGACCGAGATCATAGTTTGTTAGTTTTCAATAAAGTTTCTGACTCATACTTCACATTGTGAATAGATTGCTACTTGAGCATAAGAAATCATATGACGATATCTATATATGTTGCTATTATAAGAATGATCATGATGCCCTCATGTCCGTATTTTATTTTATCGACACCTCTATCTCTAAACATGTGGACATATTTTTCGTTACCGGCTTCCGCTTGAGGACAAGCGAGGTCTAAGCTTGGGGGAGTTGATACGTCCATTTTGCATCATGCTTTTATATCGATATTTATTGCATTATGGGCTGTTATTACACATTATGTCACATTACTTATGCATATTCTCTCTTATTTTATAAGATTTACAAGAAGAGGGAGAATGCCGGCAGCTGGAATTCTGGGCTAGAAAAGGAGCAAATATTAGAGACCTATCCTACACAACTCCAAAAGTCCTCAAACTCCACGGAAGTTATTTTTGGAATTAATAAAAAATACTGAGCGAAGAAAGTACCAGAGGGGGCCACCCACCATCCACGAGGGTGGGGGCGCGCCCCCAGCCTCGTGGGCCCCCTAGCAGGCCTCCGGTGTCCATCTTCTGATATATGAAGTCTTTTACCCTGAAAAAAAGCATAAGCAAGCTTTCGAGAAGAGACACCGCCGCCACGAGGCGGAACCTTGGCGGAACCAATCTAGGGCTCACGTGAGTCGTTCTACCTGGGAAACTTCCCTTCGGAGGGGAAATCATCGCCATCGTCATCACCAATGATCCTCTCATCGGGAGGGGTCAATCTCCATCAACATCTTCACCAAAGACCATCTCCTCTAAAACCCTAGTTCATCTCTTGTATCCAATCTTTGTATCAAAACCTCAGATTGGTACCTGTGGGTTGCTAGTAGTGTTGATTACTCCTTGTAGTTGATGCTAGTTGGTTTACTTGGTGGAATATCATATGTTCAGATCCTTTATGCATGTTAATACCCCTCTGATTATGAACATGAATATGATTTGTGAGTAGTTATGTTTGTTCCTGAGGACATGGGAGAAGTCTTGCTATAAGTAGTCATGTGAATTTGGTATTCGTTCGATATTTTGATGAGATCTATGTTGTCTCTCCTCTAGTGGTGGTATGTGAACATCGACTACATGACACTTCACCATTGTTTGGGCCTAGAGGAAGGCATTGGGAAGTAATAAGTAGATGATGGGTTGCTAGAGTGACAGAAGCTTAAACCCTAGTTTATGCGTTGCTTCGTAAGGGGCTGATTTGGATCCATATGTTTCATCCTATGGTTAGGTTTACCTTAATACTTCTTTTGTAGTTGCGGATCCTTGCAATAGGGGTTAATCATAAGTGGGATGCTTGTCCAAGGAAGGACAGCACCCAAGCACCGGTCAACCCACATACCAAATTATCAAAGTAACGAACACGAATCATATGAGCGTGATGAAAACTAGCTTGACGATAATTCCATGTGTCCTCGGGAGCCGCTTTCCTCTATATAAGAGTTTGTCCAGGCTTGTCCTTTGCTACAAAAAGGATTGGGCCACCTTGTTGCACCTTATTTACACTTGTCACTTGTTACCCATTACAAATTACCTTATCACAAAACTATCTGTTACCGATAATTTCAGTGCTTGCAGAGAATAACTTACTGAAAACCGCTTGCCATTTCCTTCTGCTCCTCGTTGGGTTTGACACTCTTACTTATCAAAAGGACTACGATAGATCCCCTATACTTGTGGGTCATCAGCTGCTTGTAGGCCTGGGCATTCAATATAAACCAAAAATTCGGTTTCTACCATTTGTTTTTTTTTGTAAATTCGGTTAGCAAAGCTGAAAAACGAAAAAGGTAGAATTTTTGGTTTGGCATTTGGTTAATACAGTATTTATTGAGGGCGCCAAAATATTTCAGCTGTGCGCCTAGACTTGTTCCAGCTGTGTTATTATATAGCCTAGCCATCCAAGTCCTTTTTCATGCCCACCCGGGGTGGGACTAAATCAACAACTGGTAGCGCCTCCTGTACGTACAAATAGACTACAGGCTCTTTTTTTGCACACGAACAAACTACAGCCGGCCTCATTACACGTGAAGCCCGCAACAGCTTATCATACTGGGCCTTGCATGCAAGTTGTTGGATCGGCCCTTGGATTTCCTTTTTGTCGCGAACGCATGTGCGGGACGCTACCTATGGCTCGCGGGAGAAGCTGATTTGCCTGTACGTTCACATGTCCTGGTATGTTCAGTATTCTGTTCGGTTAACCGTACTAACACCGAACATACCGAAGTAAGTTCGGTTAGTAGAGATGAAAACCGAATTTTCGGTTATTTCGGTTTCGGTATCGGTTCGGTCTTCAGTTCGTTGGTTTTTTTGCCCAGCCCTAGCTGCTTGACCTTGACTGGACGGGAGGCGTGCGAGCACAGTTCAGTGTGCAGGCTGACCGAGAGGCGTGCAAGCTGTCCTCCAATGAGCAGGCTCACCGGGAAGCACGCGAGCTATACGTTGTGCAGGCTCACTGGGAAGCGAGCCCTTTGAATTCCTTGGCCGCCCGCCTTCCTCTCCATTAATGGCGCCTGAGCCGCTATTTAATACGGGCGGCCTTACTGTTCACCTCGCATTCCCCTCCCTCCCGCAGACCTCCACCAACGCCATGGCGCAGAACGATCATTTGCCACTAGTCTTCAAGTTTGGTGAAGTCGACTCCGAGCCGGAGGAGATAGAAAATAAGGAGGAATGGGGCCTCATGGACATGGCCCAGAACGAGCTGGCCACGGCGGTTGCTGCCCCCCCCCCCTCCCGTCCCAGCTCCCATCCTTGTGCCCGCGCTAGTGACTATCCCCGTAGCATTGACGGGCTGGTCGTCGAGCACTATCGCAGAGCTGGAAGCCGCGGGCGTCAGCAAAGTCTTCGTGGTTGGGAACTCGACAAATTGCTATCTTCCGTAGACGACAGTCATCATGATCTTATTTGAACTCACGTATAATACCGATGTACTCAACCTCTAGGCAATCGTTTGAGATTTTTGGAAGTGGAACCCGGTGATGAGTGTACACATTCACAAGTTCCCACTCGCAGTTGTACCCAATATAAACAACCCAATCTCCATTTGCGCCTGCCCAAGGCTTGCCCTCAAGCGATGGCATCTTAACATCATACGTATCATTATCAACCGGCATCAACTTGCACAAGGCGAGGCTTCCCTCGTCCCCGCGCCAGTCAGCAGGGCCGCGGCGAAGAAGATAGGGGAGATCAAACCGCTCCTGGACCCTTGGGTTCCTTGTAATGATGTTATTAGTCGAGTCGAGAATGGTCTTGAACGAACCTACCATGCTAGCCGAGGTGAAGACGTCGCACCGATCAATGAGTTCCTCCACCACATCATCTTTCAGATCGGGGCAAGAATAACGGGGTCGTTTCCGGCCTGTTCCCTCCAGGGAGAAGATGATCGAACAATGGCAGAAGGAAGGGTGAAGGCAAATGGAGGGAGGAAGAGCGTGCGACAACAGTTCCAAATCGAGAGGGAAAGGCGAAGAGGCGGTGGACGGTTGCCACGATACACGAAGAGGCGCCTGGGGAGCGAATGGTTGCCACAGAGGTCACACACTGACGACAAGGGCTGAGTGAACCGCATGCATATATCGCACACCCCTTGATCTGGCTGACCGTTTCTTTTGTGTTGCCTAATCGCAAACAGTTCATCCGAGTGAATCGTATGTTGTATATCGCACACACCTTCATCTGGCTGCCCGTTTCTTTTATGTTGCCTAATCACAAATAGTTCATCCGAGTGAACCGTATGATGTGTATCACACGCCTTCATCGGCTACCCATTTCTTTTGTTCCTCCTCATCGCATAAGCAGTTAATTGAACTAAAACCAGATGCCCTTCATCGCACACGCTACTAAAACCTGAACTGTGTTTGATGCATCCTTCATCGCAAACGCTTTATACATTTCGATGGTTTTCATACACCACCGCTTATGATTATTGCATCGCATACAGTTTCTCGAAGGGTCTCTCGATCGTAGTGTCGCGTTAGCGACATCCCCTGCAGAGTGTTAAATGACCTTCTCTACTTTGTCATCTCGGCGACAACATCAATAAATCTTGTAGGGTTATATGGCCCGCTACAACCAAACATATGAAAGCATTCTACTGAACTAAAGCCACTGAGCCAAGTCAAGCGAAAGACTTCTCCATGGGCCGGCCAAGCTGTGATTGATCAATGTCGTTGCCGAGTTGTTTCATCCGTGAGGACACCTACAGCCAGCAGTAGTGTTACTGTGGAACGGAAGCCGTTTTGAGGGCCACTCGGTCTTTCTGTTTTATTCTATCCATGGCTTATCGTTCGTCAAAAACCTTCGAATTGTAATGAAGTTTGCTGGTTGTTGATGTGCAGTTGACTATCCATTTACAAATGCAGTGCGCCGTTCAAGTGAAGGAGGGAGGAGAATGCGGTTTAACACGAACGCAGTGTGGTGCCCGGAAGAGAAAGAAGGTTAACTCTCTTCTTATTTTGTTATGTCATAATAGGCCAGCCCAAGATTTTCGTGTGTTTCATGGTCTCTTCTTATTTTGAGCATATGCATGTCTGCTCATAACAACAACGATTTTATCATCAGCGTGCTTGCTCGTAAAAATTACAAGAAATTGGTAGCATCATGTCTTTGTTTCATTAAAGGGAGGTGAAACAACAACACCAATGACTCCAAGGATCACGAGTTCCTATTTGCACTTGGTGCTAAATGCAATGGCTTGGCAAAATAAGTTACTGTGTTGATTAATGTTTGGTTTTTCTTTTTTCTTTTTCATCTGAATAGCATTGCCGTAGATATCCATTTTAGATAACATGTTTGAAAATTTGAAATTTTCCAAGTTACTCTATAGTGACAATGTACTTTTTTGTTAAGAGGTTTTAAGGGTTAATTCTTTTTCTGGAAGTTATCCTTTTATCTAAACTAAATGGTTGTCGTTTGAGATGAAACAATGTGTTTACTGTACCAAGAAGGGGATGCATGCATTGTTTCTAAATCCAAATTAGCCAAATTGTAATTTCTTATATGAAGGCTCTTTGCAATACATCTTGGGGCAACGTGCAAAATTTATGCTGGACTCATGAGTCGGTGCGGCAAAGCATGCATGTTGCTTCTAGTTTTATTGTTAACCATGCTATGGTCCAAACTCCTTTTATTCTGCTCATATGATATTGGTCATCTTTTGTTTTACGTCCGATGCCTCATGTATTTATAGTAGAATCGTTCTAAATTTACTGCTTCTTGAACATGGCTAGGGCAATGGATAAAATCTAGATGCTAAGTTGACTTTTTCCAGCAGATTTGCTTATTGTGAAGACGCTTGCATGGATGCAGCGGGAGCAGATCATTTGGAGAGATAGGATGCCACAGTTTGGTCTTTCTATGCATTTTGGTTTGCTTGTAACTGTGTTTGCACTAGTTGGGAGTAAGTGACTTGGCAAGAACTGTAGGTGTCTGGATATGCTCTAATGCTGCTAGTTTACTATAAATCTTGGATTTGTAATGATGTGTAATGATGTGTAATGCATAAAATGGAATTTGGGGATTTTATTTTTTTAATTCGTAATTAGTTAGTAGTAGCGTGGGGGGAAAATCGTGCGCTACTAGTATCCTAGATACTAGTAGCGTGTGTTACTATAGAAGCGCTACTAGTATCATAGATACTAGTAGCATGTGTTACTATAGAAGCGCTACTACTATTTTAGTAGTAGCGTGGGTTTACCCGCGCTACTACTAACTTTTAGTTGTAGCGCGATAGTAGTAGCACGGGAACCCGCGCTACTAGTAGCCTTTTGCCTAGTAGTGTGACTAGGGATTGCCATGCAACAGATGCACTAGAGTTATAAGTTTATGAAAGCTCAAAGGAAAACTAAGTGGGTGTGCATCCAACTTGCTTGCTCATGAAGACTTAGGGCAATTTGAGGAAGCCCATCGTTGGAATATACAAGCCAAGTTATATAATGAAAAATTCCCACTAGTATATGAAAGTGACAACATAGGAGATGCCCAAGGTAATATTCAAGGAAGACTCAAGCGCTTAAGCTTGGGGATGCCCGGAAGGCATCCTCTTTCGCCTTCAAAACTATCAAGATACCTTACTCGGAGCTATATTTTTATTCTTCACATGATATGTGTTTTGCTTGGAGCGTATTTTCAATTTTACTTGTTGTTTGAATAAAATCTTTGGATCTGAAATCTTGAATGAAAAAGAATCCTCCCATGGCTAGTTAATTATTTGACTACTCAGTGTTCTTCACTTACATCTTTTTGGAGTAGTTTGTTGTTTACTCACGTGCTTCACGTATATCCTATGAGTAAATGGTTGAATGAATTGAATATCATAAATATGAATTTATATACGTTTCATATGCTTATAACATGGGGAGTAATGACTTCACACATGATAAGTATAGGTAGTAAACTTATTGAAAGTTAGCAAACGCAGAATTGGTCTCTTGAACAATTCATGAAAGAATATTAAAGGAAGAGAGATTTCACATATAAATATACTATCTTGGACATCTTTTGTAATTGTGAGCACTCATTAAAATATGACATGCTAAAAGGTTGATGTTGGACAAGGAAGACAACTTAATGGGTTATGTTTTCCTATATCCGAAACATTATATTGTCTTGGATCATCCAACATGTTGAGCTTGCCTTTCCCTCTCATGCTAGCCAAATTCTTTGCACCAATTAGATATACTACTTGTGCTTCCAAACATTCCTTAAACCATTTTTGCAATGAGAGTCCACCATACCTACCTATGGATTGAGTAAGATCCTTCAAGTAAGTTGTCATCGATGCATGCAATAAAAAATGGCTCTCTAAATATGTATGATCTATTAGTGCGAAGAAAAATAAGCTTTATACAAACTTGTGATAGGGAAGAAATAAAAGCGACGGACTGCATGATAAAGCTCTTTATCACAAGCGACAATATAAAGTGACGTTCTTTTGCATTAAGATTTTGTGCATCCAACCATAAAAGCGCATGACAACCTCTGCTTTCCTCTGCGAAGGGCCTATCTTTTACTTTTATCTTCTACCCTTATACAAGAGTCATGATGATCATCACCTTTCCTTTTTACTTTTTTCCTTTGGCAAGCACTTTGTGTTGGAGTGATCCGGATATATATATCCACTTGGATGCAGGTTTTCATGAATTATTATTGTTGACATTACCCTTGAGGTAAAAGGTTGGGAGGCGAAACTATAAGCCCCTATCTTTCTCTGTGTCCGATTAAAACTTTGCGCCCATAAATATCACATGAGTGTTAGCAATTGTAAAAGATTAAATGATAGTTGAGTATGTGGAGTTTGCTGAATCAAAGCTCTTACATAGACCCTTCCTAAAAATAAGATGAATTGCAATTGTTTGATGACTAAGAGCACGGTTTGTTAGTTTTCAAGAAAGTTTATGATCTATACTTTAACATGTGAATAGCTTGTTACTTGATCATGAGAAGTTTTATGAGTTGAGCTACTATTATGATATATAATGATGCTAGAAAAAGTGATTGGAATTATCATTGATCAAACTCATGCACTTGCTAGCATTTACACTTCATAAATTATTTCCTTTATCATTTACCTACTCGAGGACGAGCAGGAATTAAGCTTGGGGATGCTGATACGTCTCCAACGTATCTATAATTTATGAAGTATTCATGCCATGTTTACAAAGTTTTATATGATTTTGGTATGATTTGATTAGGACTAACCCGGACTGATGTTGTTTTCAGCAGAACTACCGTGGTGTTGTTTTTGTGCAGAAATAAAAGTTCTCGGAATGTGATGAAAATCAACGGAGAATTTTTCTGGAAAATATAAAAAATACTGGAACGAAGAGTTACAGGAGGGGAGGCCCGTGGGCCCCACGAGGGCGGAGAGCGTGCCCACACTGGGCGCGCCACATGCCTCGTGGACTTCCCGTGGGGCCCACCGACTTGTTCTCGATGCCAACCTCTCCTATAAATGCCCAAACCTCCGTAAAATAACCTAGATCGGAAGTTCACGGCCGCAAGCCTCTCAGAGCCACGAGAAATCATCTAGGCCCTCTCCGCACTTCGCCGAGGGGGGCCATCATCACCGGAGGCCAGGGAGGAGGATCCCGGAAGGGCCACCATCGCCACGAAGGCCAAGGACCAGAGGGGGAACCTTTCCCCATCTAGGGGGGAGGCCATGGAGGAGGAAGCACAAGGGGGAGAACCTCTCCTCCTCTCTCTCGGTGGCGCCGGAGTGCCATCGGGAGGGAAATCATCGCCGCGGTGATCGTCTTCATCAACATCACCATCATCATCACCATCCTCATCTCTTTTGCGCGGTCCACTCTCCCGCACCCCAACAGAATCCCTACTTGAACATGGTGCTTTATGCCACATATTATGATCCAATGATGTGTTGCCATCCTATGATGTTTTGAGTAGATATTCTTTGTCTTTGGGTTGATTGATGATCTAGATTGGTATGAGTTGTATGTTTTATTTTGGTGCTGTCCTATTGTGCCCTACATATGTCGCAAGCGTGAGGGATTCAGTGTAGGGTGTTCCAACACGTTCATGATTCGCTTATAGTGGGTTGCTTGAGTGATGTAAGCATAAACCCGAGTAAGGGGGTTGTTGCGTATGGGATAAAGGGGACTTGATGCTTTAATGCTATGGTTGGGTTTTACCTTAATGATCTTTAGTAGTTGCGGATGCTTGTTAGAGTTCCAATCATAAGTGCATATGATCCAAGAAGAGAAAGTATGCTAGCTTATGTCTCCCCCTCATATGAAATTGCAATGACGACTACCGGTCTTGTTAACAATTGCCTAGGATAATTCCGCACACCGACCCATCATTATTCCACACTCGCTATTTCTAATATTAAGTAATATATTCTAACTTTATGATAATAACACCTGCTTTTATATATTTTTAGCTCTCTGATGCCATGCAAAGTTTGTTGGAAATATGCCCTAGAGGCAATAATAAAAGTATTATTATTATATTTCCTTGTTCATGATAATTGTCTTTTATTCATGCTATAATTGTATTATCCGGAAATCGTAATACACGTGTGAATACATAGACCACAATATGTCCCTAGTGAGCCTCTAGTTGACTAGCTCGTTGATCAACAGATAGTCATGGTTTCTGACTATGGACATTGGATGTCATTGATAACGGGATCACATCATTAGGAGAATGATATGATGGACAAGACCCAATCCTAAGCATAGCACAAGATCGTGTAGTTCGCTTTGCTAGAGCTTTTACAATGTCAAGTATCTCTTCCTTAGACCATGAGATCGTGTAACTCCCGGATACCGTAGGAGTGCTTTGGGTGTACCAAACGTCCTGCCAACGAATCGGGTGACTATAAAGGTGCATTACAGGTATCTCCGAAAGTGTCTGTTGGGTTGACACGGATTGAGATCGGATTTGTCACCCGCATGACGGAGAGGTATCACCGGCCCACTCGGTAGTGCATCATCATAATGAGCTCAAAGTGACCAAGTGTTTGGTCACGGGATCATGCATTACGGCACGAGTAAAGTGACTTGCCGTAACGAGATTGAGCGAGGTATTGGGATACCGACGATCGAATCTCGGCAAGTAAAATACCGATTGACAAAGGGAATTGTATACGGGGTTGTTTGAATCCTCGACATCGTGGTTCAATCGATGAGATCATCGAGGAGCATGGGAGCCAACATGGGTATCCAGATCCCGCCGTTGGTTATTGCCCGAGAGCCGTCTCGGTCATGTCTCAAGATGTCTCCCGAACCCGTAGGGTCTACACTTAAGGTTCGGTGGCGCTTAGGGTTGTATGAATATGAGTATGCAGCAAACCGAATGTTGTTCTGAGTCCGGATGAGATCCCTGGACGTCACGAGGAGTTCCGAATGGTCCGCATGGTAAAGATTTATATATGGGAAGTCTTATTTTGGTCACGGAAAGGTTTCGCGTTATCGGTATTATGCTGGAGTGCCGAAAGGGGTCCGGGGTCCACCAGGATCCACCTGCCTGGGGGGCCACATGGGCTGTGGGGTGCGCCTTGGCCTATATGGGCCAAGGGCACCAGCCCCAAGAGGCCCATGCGCCAAGGAGACTTGGGGAGGAGAGTCCTAAAGGGGAAGGCACCTCCTAGGTGCCTTGGGGAGGATGGACTCCTCCCCCTTGGCCGCACCCTTCCTTGGAGGAAGGGGCAAGGCTGCCCCCCCTCTTGCACCTATATAAAGGGAGGGAGGGAGGCAGCCGCACCTCAAGGCTGGCACCTCCTCCTCCTCGCAACACCTCCTCCTCCTCCCGTAGTTGCTTAGCGAAGCCTGCCGGAGTTCTGCTGCATCCACCACCACGCCTGCCGTGCTCTTGGATCATCATCAACCTCTCCTTCCCCTTGCCGGATCAAGAAGGAGGAGACGCCATCCGCCTCCGCACGTGTGTTGAACGCGGAGGTGCCGTCTGCTCAGCACTAGGTCATCGGTGATCTGAATCACGGCGAAGTACGACTCCATCATCCCCTGCTCCATTGAACGCTTCCGCACGCGATCTACAAGTGGTATGTAGATGCAATCACTCTCCCATGACTCGTTGCTAGATGAACTCATAGATGGATCTTTGGTGAAACCGTAGGAAAATTTTAATTTTCTCGCAACGCTCCCCAACAAAGGGCATCATGAGCTAGGTCTATGCGTAGTTCTCTATTGCACGCAGTAGAACACAATTTGTTGTGGGCGTAGATGTTGTCAACTTTCTTGCCGCTAATAGTCTTATCTTGCTTCAGCGGTATTGTGGGATGAAGCGGCCGGACCGACCTTACACGTCACGCTTACGTGAGACCGGTTCCACCGATCGACATGCACTAGTTGCATAAGGTGGCTAAGCGGTGTCTGTCTCTCCCACTTTAGTTGGAGCGGATTCGATGAAAAGGGTCCTTATGAAGGGTAAATAGAAGTTGACAAATCACGTTGTGGCTTTCACGTAGGTAAGAAAACGTTCGTGCTAGAACCCTATTGCAGCCACGTAAAACTTGCAACAACAATTAGAGGACGTCTAACTTGTTTTTGCAGCAAGTGTTTTGTGATATGATATGGCCAAAGTTGTGATGAATGATGAATGATATATGTGATGTATGAGATCATGTTCTTGTAATAGGAATCACGACTTGCATGTCAATGAGTATGACAACCGCAGGAGCCATAGGAGTTGTCTTTATTTTTGTATGACTGCGTGTCATTGAAGAACGCCATGTAAATTACTTTACTTTATGATAAACGCGTTAGCCATAGAAGTAGAAGTAGTCGTTGGCGTGACAACTTCATGAAGACACGATTATGGAGATCATGGTGTCATGCCTGTGACAGGATGATCATGGAGCCCAAGATGGAGATCAAAGGAGCTATGTGATATTGGCCATATCATGTCACTACTATATATAATTGCATGTGATGTTTATTATGTGTATGCATCTTGTTTACTTAGAACGACGGTAGTAAATAAGATGATCCCTCATAACAATTTCAAGAAAGTGTTCTCCCTAACTGCGCAATTGCTAAAAGTTCGTCAATGCTTCAAGCACCACGTGATGATCGGGTGTGATAGATCCTTACGTTCACATACAACGGGTGTAAGACAGTTTTACACATGCAATACACTTAGGTTAACTTGACGAGCCTAGCATGTACGCACATGGCCTCGGAACACAAGAGACCGAAAGGTCGAACATGAATCATATGGAAGATACGATCAACATGGAGATGTTCACCGACGATGACTAGTCCGTCTCACGTGATGATCGGACACGACCTAGTCGACTCGGATCATGTATCACTTAGATGACTAGAGGGATGTCAAATCTGAGTGGGAGTTCATTAAATAATTTGATTAGATGAACTTTATTATCATGAACAATAGTCTAAAATCTTTGCAAAATGTCTTGTAGATAAAATGGCCAACGCTCATGTCACCATGAACTTCAAACGCGTTCCTAGAGAAAACCAAGCTGAAAGATGATGGCAGCAACTATTCTGGACCGGGTCCTAACACGAGGATCATCCTCATAGCTGCCAGAAACAATATGTCCTAGAAGCACCGCTAGGTGAAGCACCCATCCTAGAGAACCAAGACGTTATGAACGCTTGGCGGTCTCGTCTTGATGATTACTCCCTCGTTCAAGGCAGCATGCTTTACAGCTTAGAACCGGGCTCCAAAAGCGTTTTGAGCGACACGGAGCATATGAGATGTTCGAGGAGCTGAAACTAGTTTTCCAAGCTCATGCCCGGTCGAGAGATATGAAGTCTCCGACAAGTTCTACAATTGTAAGATGGAGGAAAATAGTTCTCACAAGGAGCACATACTCAAAATGTCCGGGTTGCACAACCGCCGTCCCAAATTGGACATTAACCTCCCGGACGAGGCGGTCATTGACAGAATCCTTCATCGCCCCACCAAGCTACAAGAGCTTTGTGATGAACTACAATATGCAGGGGATGGTGAAAACTATTCCTGAAGTATTTTCAATGCTGAAGTCAGCAGAGGTAGAAATCAAGAAGGAGCATCAAGTGTTGATGGTCAATAAAACCACTAAGTTCAAGAAGAGCAAGGGAAAGAAGAACTTCAAGAAGGACGGCAAGGATGTTGCCGCCGCAGCCAAAGCCGCTTGCCGGAAGAAGTCAAACAATGGGCCCAAGCACGAGACCGAAAGTGCTTTTATTGCAAAGGAAGGGTCACCGAAGCGAACCGCCCCAAATACTTAGCGCATAAGAAGGCCGCAACACTAAAGGTATATTTGATATACATGTAATTGATGTGTACCTTACCAATTACTCGTAGTAACTCCCGGTATTTGATACCGTGCCGTTGCTCATATATGTAACTCACAGCAGGAGCTGCGGAATAAACGGAGATTAGCGAAGGACGAGGTGACGGCGCGCGTCGGAAATGGTTCCAAGGTCGATGTGATCGCCGTCGACGCTACCTCTACATTTACCTACGGGATTAGTTTTAAACCTCAATAATTGTTATTTAGTGCCAAGTTTGAGCATGAACATTGTATCAGGATCTCGTTTAATGCGAGATGGCTACTCATTTAAATCCGAGAATAATGGTTGTTCTATTTATATGAGAGAAATGTTTTATGGTCATGCTCCAATGGTCAATGGTTTATTCTTAATGAATCTCGAACGTAATGTTACACATGTTCATAGTGTGAATACCAAAAGATGTAAAGTTGATAACAATAGTCCCACGTACTTGTGGCACTGCCGCCTTGGTCACATTGGTGTCAAGCGCATGAAGAAGCTCCATGCTGATGGACTGTTAGAGTCTCTCGATTATGAATCATTTGACTCATTCTAAACATTCATCATGGGCAAGATGACCAAGACTCCGTTCTCCTGAACAATGGAGAGATCAACCAACTTATTGGAAATCATACATACCGATGTGTGCGGTCCAATGAGTGTTGAGGCTCATGGAGGATATCGTTATGTTCTCACTCTCACCGATGACTTGAGTAGATATGGGTATGTCTACTTGATGAAACACAAGTCTGAGACCTTTGAAAAGTTCAAGCAATTTCAGAATGAAGTAGAGAATCAACGTGACCGAAGATAAAATTCTTGCGATCGTGATCATGGAGGAGAATATTTAATTCACAAATTTGGTACACACTTAAGGAAATGTGGAATCGTTTCACAACTCACGCTACCGAACACCTCGGTAATAACGGTGTGTCCGAACGTCGTAATCGCACTCTATTGGATATGGTGCGATCTATGATGTCTCTTCTTGATTTACCGCTATCATTTTGGGGATACGCTCTAGAGACAAACTACATTCACTTTAAATAGGGCACCGTCTAAATCCGTTGAGACGACACCGTATGAATTATGGTTTGGGAAGAAACCTAAGCTGTCGTTTCTAAAAGTTTGGGGATGCGATGCTTATGTCAAAAACTTCAACCCGAAAAGCTTGAACCCAAGTCGGAAAAATGCGTCTTCATAGGATACCCTAAGGAAACCATTGGGTATACCTTCTACCTTAGATCCGAAGGCAAGATCTTTGTTGCTAAGAACGGATCCTTTCGGAAAAGAGTTTCTCTCGAAAGGAGTAAGTGGGAGGAAAGTAGAACTCGATGAAGTACTACCTCTTGAACCGGAAAGTAGTGCATTTCAGAAAATGTTCCCGTGGTGCCTACACCGACTGGAGAGGAAATTAATGATGATGATCAAGGTACTTCGGATCAAGTTGCTACTGAACTTCGTAGGTCCACTAGGACACGTTCCGCACCAGAGTGGTACGGCAACCCTGTCCTGGAAATCATGTTGTTAGACAACGGTGAATCTTCGAACTATGAAGAAGCGATGGCGGGCCCAGATTCCAACAAATGGCTTGAAGCCATGCAATCCGAGATAGGATCCATGTATGAAAACAAAGTATGGACTTTGTGAGACTTGCCCGATGATCGGCGAGCGATAGAAAACAAATGGATCTTTAAGAAGAAGAAGGCGGACGCGGATGGTAATGTTACCATCTATAAAGCTCGACTTGTCACTAAGGGTTATCGACAAGTTCAAGGGATTGACTACGATGAGACTTTCTCTCCGTAGCGAAGCTTAAGTCCGTCCGAATCATGTTAGCAATTACGCATACTATGATTATGAGATATGGCGAGATGGATGGCAAAACGTCATTCCGTAACGTCTATCTTAAGGAAGAGTTGTATATGATGCAGCCGTAAGGTTTTGTCGATCCTAAGAATGCTAACAAGGTATGCAAGCTCCAGCGATCCATTTATGGGCTGGTGCAAGCATCTCGGAGTTGGAACATTACGCTTTGATGAGATGATCGAGGCGTTTGGGTTTATGCGAGACTTATGGAGAAGCCTGCGTTTACAAGAAAGTGAGTGGGAGCTCAGTAGCATTTCTCATATTATATGTAGATGACATACTTTTGATGGGAAATGATATAGAACTTTTGGACAACATTAAGGCCTACTTGAATAAGAGTTTTTCAATGAAGGACCTTGGAGAAGCTGCTTACATATTAGGCATCAAAATCTATAGGGATAGATCGAGACGCCTCATAGGTCTTTCACAAAGCACATACCTTGATAAGATTTTGAAGAAGTTCAAAATGGATCAGTTCAAGAAAGGGTTCTTGCCTGTTTTGCAAGGTGTGAAATTGAGCTCAGCTCAATGCCCGACCACGGCAAAAGATAAAGAAGAGATGAGTGTCATCCCCTATGCCTCACCCATAGGATCTATTATGTATGCCATGTGTACCAGACCTGATGTAAACCTTGCCGTAAGTTTGGTAGGAAGGTACCAAAGTAATCCCGGCAAGGAACACTTTGGGCAATGATCAAGAATATCCTGAAGTACACGAAAAGGACAAAGGACATGTTTCTCGTTTATGGAGGTGACGAAGAGCTGTCGTAAAAGGGTTACGTCGACGCTTAGCTTCGACCAGATCTGGATGACTCAAAGTCACAAACCGGATACGTGTATATGTTGAATGGTGGAGCGATGGTGAAGTGCGGTACAAAGCGAAGCGTCGTGGCGGGATCTACATGTGAAGCGGAGTACATGGCAGCCTCGGAGGCAGCGCGTGAAGCAATTTGGGTGAAGGAGTTCATCACCGACCTAGGAGTCATACCCAATGCGTCGGAGCCGATCAAACTCTTTTGTGACAACACTTTGGAGCTATTGCACTTGCCAAGGAGCCCAGGTTTCACAAGAAGACCAGCACATCAAGCGCCGCTTCAACTCCATTCATGAAAATGTTCAAGATGGGGACATAGAAATTTGCAAAGTACATACGGATCTCGAATATCGCAGATCATTGACTAAACCTCTTCCATGGGCAAAACATGATCAACACGTAACTCTATGGGTGTTCGATTCATCACAATGTAACTAGATTATTGACTCTAGTGCAAGTGGGAGGCTGTTGGAAATATGCCCTAGAGGCAATAATAGAAGTATTATTATTATATTTCCTTGTTCATGATAATTGTCTTTTATTCATGCTATAATTGTATTATCCGGAAATCGTAATACACGTGTGAATACATAGACCACGACATGTCCCTAGTGAGCCTCTAGTTGACTAGCTCGTTGGTCAACAGATAGTCATGGTTTCGACTATGGACATTGGATGTCATTGATAACGGAATCACATCATTAGGAGAATGATGTGATGGACAAGACAATCCTAAGCATAGCACAAGATCGTGTAGTTAGTTTTGCTACAGCTTTTACAATGTCTAGTATCTCTTCGTTAGACCATGGGATCGTGTATCTCCAGGATTCCGTTGTTGTGCTTTGGGTGTACCAAAGCGTCCACAATGGCTGGGTGACTATAAAGGTGCATTACGTGTATCTCCGAAAGTGTCATTGGGTTGACATGGATCGAGATCGATTTGTCACTCCGTATGACGGAGAGGTATCACTGGGCCCACTCGGTAGTGCATCATCATAATGAGCTCAAAGTGACCAAGTGTTTGGTCACGGGATCATGCATTACGGTATGCGAGTAAAGTGACTTGCGGTAACGAGATTGAACGAGGTATTGGGATACCGACGATCGAATCTCGGGCAAGTAAAATACCGATTGACAAAGGGAATTGTATACGGGTTGTTTGAATCCTCGACATCGTGGTTCAACCGATGAGACCATCGAGGAGCATGTAGGAGCCAAAATGGGTATCCAGATCCGCTGTTGGTTATTGCCCGAGAGCCGCCTCTGGTCATGTCTGCATGTCTCCCGAACGTAGGGTCTACACATAAGGTTCGGTGGACGCTAGGGTTGTATGAATATGAGTATGCAGCAAACCGAATGTTGTTGAGTCCGGATGAGATCCCAGACGTCACGAGGAGTTCCGGAATGGTCCGAGGTAAAGATTTATATATGGGAAGTCTTATTTTGGTCGCCGGAAAGGTTTGGCGTTATCGGTATTATGCAGGGAGTGCCGAAAGGGTCCGGGGTCCACTGGGGTCCACCTGCCTGGGGGGCACATGGGCTGTGGGGTGCGCCTTGGCCTATATGGGCCAAGGGCACCAGCCCCAAGAGGCCCATGCGCCAAGGAGACTTGGGGAGGGAGAGTCCTAAAGGGAAGGCACCTCCTAGGTGCCTTGGGAGGATGGACTCCTCCCCCTTGGCCGCACCCTTCCTTGGAGGAAGGGGCAAGCTCACGCCTCCCCCCCTCTTGCACCTATATAAAGGGAGGGAGGGAGGGGCAGCCGCACCCTCAAGGCTGGCACCTCCCTCCTCCTGCAACACCTCCTCCTCCTCCCGTAGTTGCTTAGCGAAGCCTCGCCGGAGTTCTGCTGCATCCACCACCACGCCTGTCAGGTTGCTGGATCATCATCAACCTCTCCTTCCCCTTGCTGTATCAAGAAGGAGGAGACGTCATCCGCCCAGACGTGTGTTGAACGCGAGGTGCTTTGTCAGATTCGACACTAGGTCATCGGTGATCGAATCACGGCGAGTACGACTCCATCATCCCTGTTCCATTGAACGCTTCGCACGCGATCTACAAGTGGTATGTAGATGCAATCACTCTCCCATGACTCGTTGCTAGATGAACTCATAGATGGATCTTGGTGAAACCGTGGGAAAAATTTTAATTTTCTACGCGTTCCCCAACAAAGTTATCATCTTCATACCCACAACATAGTTTTCTTTCGCTTCTAGTTGGAAGCAAACGTTCTTGTACGAGAGTCGTATCGATGGCGAGATAGGACTTGAGATAAGATTGATCTTACCTTTAGCTCCTTGTGGGTTCGACACTCCATACTTCTCACTTCCACCATTGGGAATTCCTACGATGATTCCCTACACTTGGGGATTATCAATTGGTCATAAATAACTCACATACTTATTGCAAAAATCTATTAGTTATCAAAACAAAGTACTACATGCATGCTCCTAGGGGGATGGATTGGTAGGAAAAGACCATCGCTCGTCTCCGACCGCCACTCATAAGGAAGACAATCAATAAATAAATCATGCTCCAACTTCGTTACATAACGGTTCACCATACGTGCATGCTACGAGAATCACAAACTTTAACACAAGTATTTCTCTAATTTACAATTACTCACTAGCATGACTCTAATATCACCATCTTTATATCTCAAAAAAAATTCATAAGGAATCAAACATCACATAGATCTTAATATTTTATTCAAACAGCAAGCAAAACAAAATAAAATGACATTTCAATGATAGCACATATCATGTGAAGAAGCAAAAACTTAGGCTTAACCAGAACTGACCGATTATTGTTGAAGAAGAAAGGTGGGATGCCAACCGGGGCATCCCCATGCTTAGATGCTTGAGACTTCTTGAAATATTGACTAGGGATGCCTTGGGCATCCCCAAGCTTGTGATTTTGTGTCTCCTTAATTCCTTTTATATCACGGTTTCCCTAAATCTTAAAAACTTCATCCACACAAAACTCAACAAGAACTCGTGAGATAAGTTAGTATAAATCCATGCAAAACCTTATCATTCTCTACTGTTGAAAATTACTAAAATTGTTATTTGATATTGCATACTAAATGCCTTTGCATATTTAATACTCCTATCCTCAAATAGAATCATTAAACAAGCAAACATATGCAAACACTAACAACAATCAGATAAATAGAATAGTATGTAAAGAATGCAAGAGGAATCATACTTCCCTAACTCCAAAAATTCTGAAAAATTATCACACTGTAGAAAATTTGTTGTTACTCGTTTTGTAAAAAAATCAAGATTTTATCATGTTCTAACTATTCACAAATATTCAGACAATGATAGAAAACTTTCTGTATTCAAAACAACAACATATAGACTTGCAAAATAAGCATGGTAAAGGCTACACTTGACCTTTTTATTTAACTAAAAGATGCAAAACATTACTCTAAATAACAAAAGTAAACCCTAATAAAAGAAAATTATGCTCCAAGCAAAACTCATATCATGTGGTGAATAAAAATATAGCTCCAAGTAAGGTTACCGATGAACAAAGACAAAAGAGGGGATGCCATCCGGGGCATCCCCGAGCTTAGATGCTTGGTTGTCCTTGAATATTACCTTGGGGTGCCTTGGGCATCCCCAAGCTTAGGCTCTTACCACTCCTTATTCCGTAGTCCATCGAAACTTCACCCAAAACTTGAAAACTTCACAACACAAAACTCAATGTAAAACTGCAAGCTCTGTTAGTATAATAAAACAAATCACCACATAGGTACTGTTGTGAACTCATTGTAAATTTATATTGGTGTTATATCTACTGTATTCCAACTCCTCTATGGTTCATACCCTCCGATACTACTCATAGATTCATCAAAATAAGCAAACAACACATAGAAAACAGAATCTATCAAAAACAGAACAGTCCGTAGTAATCTGGAAAGTTTCCATACTTCTGTAACTCCAAAATTCTGAAAAATTTAGGACAGACTAGGAAATTTGCATATCAATATTGTGTAAAAAATCAGAATTTTATCATGCTCCAGTGAATTTAAACAATTTTGTGACTGGAAGCAAATGTTTCTGTTTTTGCACAGAATCAAGTCAACTATCATCCACACTATCCCAAAGGCTTTACCTGGCACTTTATTGAAACAAAAGCTATAAAACATGATTACTACAGTAGCTTAATCATGTGAACACACAAAAATAGTAGGTACAAGTATTGGGTTGTCTCCCAACAAGCTCTTTTCTTTAATGCCTTTTTAGCTAGGCATGATGATTTCAATGATGCTCACATAAAAGATAAGAATTGAAACACAAAGAGAGCATCATGAAGCATATGACAAGCACATTTAAGCCTAACTCACTTCCTATGCATAGGGATTTTGTGAACAAACAACTAGCATAGGAAGGTAAAACAAGCATAACTTCAAGATTTTCAACGCATAGAGAGGAAACTTGATATTATTGCAATATGTAAAAGCATATGTTCCTCTCTCATAATAATTTTCAATGGCATCATGAATGAATTCAACAATATAACTATCATGAGATACATAATCCAATTGAAAATTAAAATCATGATGACAAGTTTCATGGTTATCATTATTCTTTGTAGCATACATGTCATCACAATAATCATCATAGATAGCAACTTTGTTCTCATAATCAATTGGAACCTCTTCCAAAATAGTGGATTCATCACTAAATAAAGTCATGACCTCTCCAAATCCACTTTGATCAATATTGTGAAAAGATTCAACACCCTCCAAAATAGTGGGATCATTACCTAGAGTTGACACTCTTCCAAACCCACTTTCATCAACATAAACATCATAAATAGGAGGCATTCCATCATGAAAGTGCATTCTATCGACTAGAGGGGGGGTGAATAGGTGATTTTTATGAATTCTTCACTGAGGAATTTCAGGGTGAGGAAATTCATAAGCGAAGAACTACTTGCAGTAGAATAAGTACTTAGATGCATACATGACACAACATAAACATGGACATCATGATGAAATGAAAACAAGCACAGAGTACAGGAAGCGTAAGCACATGATAAAACAGGATGAAGACAAACAGACTGAAGAATTGAACTGAGGAAATTGAGAAAGTCTTCAGTCAAAGTCTTCAAACAGATATGAAACAAGCACACAACACAGTAATGAGGAAATGAAAGAGTTGAGGAAATAGAACCAGTTGGCTTGGTGAAGACAATGATTTGGTAGACCAGTTCCAACTGTTGTGACAGTTGTACGTCTGGTTGGAGCGGCAGATTTAAACACGAGGACACACATATCCTCACCGTATTCTCCTTGAGCTAAGGTCACACAAACCTTGCCCAATCACTCGTGGTAAGTCTTCAGGTGACTTCCAAACCTTCACAAACTCGGTCACTCGGCGATCCACAATTTCCTCTTGGATGCTCAGACCATGACGCCTAACACTTTGGAAGAAGCACAGTCTTCAAAGGTAACAAGCGTTGGATCTACGCAAGATCAATCTCTTCAGTGATGCTAAATCACTTTGGGTTTGTAGGTGTTTGGGTTTGGGTTTCCTCACTTGATGATTTTCGCTCAAAGTCCTCGGAGGATGGGATGCTCTCAAATGACAAGTGTCGGTTTCTCTCGGAAGCGACCAACCAGCTAGTGGTTGTAGGGGGGCTATTTATAGCCTAGGGAGCAGCCCGACATGATAAGACATAAATGCCCTTCAATAATATGACCATTAGGTGGGTAGATATTTTGGGACGGTGGCGCGTATACAAAGAATCGAATTTTGAATATCAAATTCCTTAGGGCTATCATATTCCTCACTTGTAGGCAATCCACACTCGCGAATTCCTAACTCCTCAGTCAGAACAAATTCCTCAGAGACCAGAAGAACTTCGTCTCATCCATCAAGAATATGACCGAACTGTATGAGATTTCCAATGGCTTCACTCGAAGGGATTGGTAGGTGTAGGATTTTGAGTTGAGCATCACATGGAAATTTTTCTTTAGTATTTTCTTGACCCCCTTTAACAGTACGGTGTTTCCTATGACTCAAGAAAGAGAAAATAAAACTACGAAAACAAAAGTCTTCACGCTTCATGTTCCTCGAATGAATACCAAGTCTTCATGGTCACACAAATTTCTTCACTTTCAAAGTCTTCGTAAAGTCTTGAAATCCAAAGTCTTGATCGAAGAACTTCATTTTTAGGGTCGACTTTCTCTGTAAATATCAAACTCCTCATAGACTTATAGACCTGTGTACACTCACAAACACATCAGCCCTTAACCTATAAGTCTTCAATACACCAAAATCACTAAGGGGCACTAGATGCACTTACACATCATCGTAATAATTTTCCTCATAAAAACTTGGGGGACAAAAAATATCATCTTCATCAAACATAGCATCCCCAAGCTTATGGATTTGCATATCATTAGCATCATGGATATTCAAAGAATTCATACTAACAACATTGCGATCATGCTCATCATTCAAATATTTAGTGCCAAACATTATATTGACTTCTTCTTCTAACAAATGAGCATAATTTTCCTTTCCATCATTTTCACGGAAGACATTAAAAAGATGAAGCACATGAGGCAACCTCAATTCCATTTTTTATAGTTTTCTTTTATAGACTAAACTAGAGATAAAACAAGAAACTAAAAGATTCGATTGCAAGATCTAAAGATATACCTTCAAGCACTAACCTCCCCAGCAACGGCACCAGAAATGAGCTTGATGTCTACTACGCAACCTTCTTCTTGTAGATTCGTGTCGGGCCTCCAAGCGCAGAGTTTTGTAGGACATTAGCAATTTTCCCTCAAGTGGATGACCTAAGGTTTATCAATCCGTGGGAGGCGTAGGATGAAGATGGTCTCTCTCAAACAACCCTGCAACTAAATAACAAAGAGTCTCTTGTGTCCCCAACACACCCAATACAATGGTAAATTGTATATGTGCACTAGTTCGGCGAAGAGATGGTGATACAAGTGTAATATGGATGGTAGATATAGGTTTTTGTAATCTGAAAATATAAAAATAGCAAGGTAACTAGTAGTAAAAGTGAGCGAAAATGGTATTGCAATTCTTGGAAACAAGGCCTAGGGTTCATACTTTCACTAGTGCAAGTTCTCTCAACAATTATAGCATAATTGAATCATATAACAATCCCTCAACGTGCGACAAAAGTCACTCCAAAGTTCCTATCGCAGAGAACATAAGATGAAATTGCTTGTAGGGTACGAAACCACCTCAAAGTTATTCTTTCTGATCAATCCATTGAGCTATTCATATAAGTGTCACAAACAACCCTAGAGTTCATTGTAAAATAACACCATATGACACACATCAATCAACCCTAATGTCACCTAGATACTCCAATGTCACCACAAGTATCCATGGGTCAATTATATGATATGCATCAAACAACTGCAGATTCATAATGTTCAATCCAACACAAAGAACCTCAAAGAGTGCCCCAAGATTCCTACCGGAGAAACAAGGACGAAAACGTGCATCAACCCCTATGCATAGATTACCCCAATGTCACCTCGGGAATCCACGAGTTGAGTGCCAAAACATACATCAGGTGAATCAATAGAATACCCCATTGTCACCATGGGTATCCCATGCAAGACATACATCACGTGTTCTCAAATCCATAATAGTGTTCAATCCGATAATAGTGAAACCTTAAAGGTAAAACTCAATTCATCACAAGAAGATAGAGAGAGAGAGAAACACCATATGATGTAACTATAGTAACAAAGCTCGCGGTACATTAAGGTCGTGCCAAATCAATAACACGAGAAAGTGAGAGATCAAACACATAGCTACTGGTACATACCCTCAAATTTCCAGGGTGAAGTACTCCTCAAATCATGGAGACCGCCGAGATGATAAAGATGGCCACCGATGATGGTTTCCTCCTCGTGAGGTGCTTGAACGGGCTCCCCGATTGGTTTTTCATGGCTATAGAGGCTTCTTGCGGTAGTGAACTCCTAATCTAGGTTTATTTCTGGGGGTTTCTATATTTACAGGAATTTTTGGCGTCGTGAACAAGTCAGGGGGGTCCACGAGGCGACGACAAGGCAGGGAGGCGCGCTCTCCACCCTTGTGGATGCCTTGTGACTCCTCTGGTCCATCTCCGATACTCCGTGCGCTTCTTTTGGTCCATAAAAAATCATTGTAAAATTTCAGCTCGTTTGGACTCCGTTTGGTATTCCTTTTCTGTAAAACTCAAAAACAAGGAAAAACAGAAACTGACACTGGGTTCTAGGTTAATAGGTTAGTCCCAAAAATCATATAAAATAGCGTATAAATGCATATAAAATATCCAAGATAGATAATATAATAGCATGGAGCAATCAAAAATTATAGATACGTTGGAGACGTATCAGCTGCAAGCTTGTAGAGGTTAATTCCCTTTGAATAGAAGTGTATCTTGAGTTCTTGACTTGAAGGCCGTCAACAAAGATTTCATCTACAGGTTGTGCAGAAAATTAGTTGCCCAATCAATTGAAAAAATGGAGGCGTGAGGCGAGTGTAAGACTCTCGTGCACTCGAGGAGTCAGGGCATGAGCAGGCGATTGGTGAAGTCGAGATGCCAGTAGGGCTTATGATCACGCAGAGGCACGGGAGGCCACAGTTGCCAAGCACCACCCTCACCATGGCTCGAACCGGACGATCGCTTCGTCACTTGGCGATGAGCCACTTGACGAATCGGGTACGCGGAACTGCCGCTGCCGCCGGCATCAATGGCGGGTAAGGCACCCTCCTGCTACATCATGACGGGTAAGGCACCATCGGATTAAATGGTAGCCCTCCTGTACATCGCTTCCTTGAGGCTGGTGGATCCGCCAGCGTGTTGCCTCGTCATAGGCGGGGAGGAGGTCAGCGAAGGCGATAGAGCCACGAGATCTAGAGCGATGGAATTGGGGGAAGGGGCGTGTGGTCCTTGGAGGTGGGACGACGTGCGTACGTGGGCTGTTTTATTTTCTTTTTGATTTTTCTTTTGTGCGAGGAGGTCCTTTTTTTCACGTACGAGAGGAAGGGGGATCCAACGAGGTCGAGCCATCACGACGTTCGATCCCCCTTTAATAGTAGAGAAAAAATTGCACACAAACCATATAAAATTGTTGTAAACATGACGTGAATACTTCATAAATTATAGATACGTTGGAGACGTATCATGGGGCCCGTGGGCCACCCCCAATGTTGATTCTTGCGCCAAAAAATCCCATAAATTCCATAAAAAACACCATAACTTTTTATTGCGTTTTGACTTCGTTTGATATAGATTTTTGTGAAATACAAAACATGCAAAGTAAAGGAACTGACACTGGACACTAGATCAATATGTTAGTCTCAAAAAAATATAATTTGTTGCCAAAAGTATGTAAAAGGTATAAAATAATGGCATATGAAACAATCAAAAATTATAGATACGAGACATATCGACCCAGGCGGGACACCGTCACAAAGGCAAATTTAGTAGAACATAGAATCTAGAGGAGGAACGACAATGTACATTTTGTAAACAGTGAACATCATTCGAGAAGCACCACGGGGACAAGTTATTTGGGGAAAGTCGACAACAGATCTGAGGCACCACGCGTCATGAGAGTGGCGACAAGATTGGTTGGGACCATGCAGTCAAATTTGGTGACATAGTGAATCGGGGCGGCACCGGAGAAGTTGTTGATGTCAGTTCTAAAGGTCATAGGTTCGCCAGAGGAGGAGAGGGCTTGGGCAGAGACAGTTTGAGAGGTAAGAAAAATGAGAACATGCAAAGACAAAGACAATGCCGCGTCTCAGTTTATGTTTGGGCGTTAGAGAAGGCACAATTGGAGGAATATGTGACGGTTTAAAAAGTGATGTGAGAACATGTCAATGTTGGTTGAGTTCTTGATCTTAAAGCTGCCAAGAGCTTTTGCACTTGTCATAGCTTGCATTTACAAATTGTTTTGAATCGTGGTAGCGCCACAGACATCTAATTAGTAATTTTATATATTGCATAAGAAAACACAAAATTGTCGCTAAAATGTCATGCAATCAGAGTAATGGAGCATTCGACAAGTTGAATGTCAGGAATTCATCAGTGCCGCCGGTTTTGCTTTGCCTCTGCATATTTCGGTTTGTTTTTCTTGTCTTATATTTGCTCATTAGTATTGGGCGCTCCTCAAGCACATCATCGCACGAGTCGCATCTACGCAACACACACTGTATGGTCGATGCATTAGAACATCTATAGCCGGACTCACCAAACCCCCTCCCCCCTACGTGCTGGGACGAACAGTCTGACTGGTAAAAAAAGACCTCGACCTAGACAAATGCCTCATACCGATCGCAAATGTCTGGGCTAACCGGCACACATCAACTGTTGGAAGCAGCCTCCGTGCTGAACTTTCTTTTTGACGGGCCTACGTGTTGAACTTACCGTGAGAGCCCCGTTGGAATTGATGCGGGCCACCGCCACGCCTCCACTCGAGCCCCTCCCCACCAACCTCCCGCTTAGGCTGGTCACAATGGGCAAGAACATAAGCTAGTAACTTACACATTTCCCTAGACTATGTTACTACCTCCATAGTGGGTAGGAACATCTATGTAGTGTCATGCAACGATGTATTTATTAGGTTATAGACTCATTGTTTCTTGGAGTGTGTGATGTTACCACAAGCACCTCTCTCTTCATTAAATATGTGCCACATAAGCAAAGTTGTATTGGAGTATGTGATGTTACTCCTAAGTTCCTCCCCATTGTGACCAGCCTTACCGAATTTACATCTGCACCCTCACTGATACCGGGCCCCACCACTCTGGTCCGTCATTGCCACGGGAGCAAGCCGGACCGGGATCGAGTCCGAAATCGCGGAGCGTGTTTGGAAGGAAAACTAGCCGTTAGGCTCCTCGGCCCCCAACGCTCCCCTTTTCCTTCTCCGGCCCGTTCCCCGTTCCCTTCCACCCCCGATCTCCCAATCGAAACCATTCCCAAGCAAAACACCCTGCGCGATCCCAAACCCTAGCCATGGCGACTGGGGCGGCGGCGAAGACTCCGACCAAGCCATCGGCCGCCGCGGCGCCGAAGACACCGGCCAAGCCCGCCTCCTCGACCACCGCGGCGACGGCGGCGAAGACCCCCGCAAGGCCCGCGGCGACGGCGAAGACACCGGCCAGGTCCGTCTCCCGCGCGCGGTTCGCGCACGCCTCCGAGAACTCCGACCCCAACATCCTCGCCTCCCCTCCCCGGACCACGTCCAAGACCTCCGCCAAGCCCGCCGCCGCCTCCGCCGTCCCCGCCTCCGTCAGGAAGAAGCGCGGCACGCCCGCCCCGCCGCCGCCGGTCCCGCAGCGCCGCTTCCTCGTGGCGAAGAAGGGCGCGCATCGGCGGAGGCAAGCCGGCGCGAGCGGTGGCGGGGGCGACTTCGACTTCGACAAGTGCCGCGAGGCGGCACGCGAGGCGCTGCGCGCGTCGCACGAGGAGTTCTTCCTCAAGGAGCGCGCGGTGTCCGCGGCCAGCGAGGAGCAGGAGTCCCAGAAGGAGGGAGCGGCCGACGAGGAAGCAAGCAGTGCCGCCGTTATCGAGGATGGGGAGGAGGGGCTGTGGCGGATTTGGAGGGAGCAGCAAGGTCAGAGCGATTCGGAGCAGGGTCATGGCCAAGGCGATGACCAGCGTGCCAGATGCTGGGGCGGGCCGTGTCAAGCACCTGGTGCATGCTTTCGAGAGCTTGCTCTCCATCTCCGGCGCCACCGCTGATGCCGAACGGGCCGGCGAGGAGGCCTGGGCGCTGCCTGGGTTGCAGCCGTGGAACGAGGGGAGTGAGGGCTCGCCGGTGGCAGTGTTCTCCTCGTCCGATTTCATGAACATGGGGCCGACCAGGCTCTGCAGTTCACTCGATGGCAAGAGCAACAGGTTAGTTGATACCAGCAAACAAACGAGAGAAGTAATTGCATCTTGGTTGTTGCTGATCAAAGTTTGTTCCTCTTCTCAGATCTAGCTGGGACAGCCAGACCGGAGGACGCAGGAGCCGGCGGAACGTGAGGATGCGATAACCCTTTTTTCTGCTCTACTGTTAGCCATGCTTGTTCTGTACTCTCTAAATTCAATGTCTATTTGCTCTTTGATCTGGCAGTCATCTGAATCACTAAGGAGCAGCTGGAATAAAAAGCTCAAGGTCACTAGCCAGCATCCCTTCAAGCTGAGAACAGAGGTGAATAACAAAGTCTTTGGCTATGGTTCTGTTTGTTAGTGGACAAGTCAGTAGTAGTAGATTGAGCATTCAGCATTCAGCAGTCAAAATGATCTACTGTATTGCTATATTGCCTGATGCGCGAATTGATTTTATAACAGCAAAGGGGAAGAGCCAAAGAACAACAGTTTATTCAGAAAGTCCAGGAAATGCTAATTGAGGATGAGAAGATGCGCATACATATTGCTCAAGGACTTCCGTGGACAACAGATGAGCCTGAGGTTTGTCATTCTGTATAGCCTAATTTTCTATAACACAGCCTTGCACTTGCATTTTGTATGGTATAACATACTAGTTCTTGGAGTTGAATAGCAAAAATGACATAATGTCAAAACTGATATATGACACATTTGAAGAATGCTGATTTCCTTTGGAATATAACAATGAATGAAATTGATTAGCGACTATATTCGTTTGGTTCGGTATACCATGGAAGGAAGATAAATGTGTGCTACTTCCAGATTGAAGCTTGTTGTTTGAGCATGCTGTGACTGTTCTTATGACAACATACTAATTCCTGGAGTTGAATAGCAAAATGACATGATGTTAAAATTAATACTCCTGGAGTATAACATATTTGAAGAATGCTTATTTTCTTTGGAATATAATTGATTAGGAAGATAAATGACAACATACTAGTTCTTGGAGATGAATAGCAAAAATTATATAATGTCAAAATTATATATAAAATATTTGAAGAATGCTGATTTTCTTTGGAATATAATTGATGAGGAAGATAAATGTGTGTTACTTCCAGACCGAAGCTTGTTGTTTGTGCATGCTGTGACTGTTCTTATGACAACATACTAATTCCTGGAGTTGAATAGCAAAATGACATGATGTTAAAATTAATACTCCTGGAGTATAACATATTTGAAGAATGCTTATTTTCTTTGGAATATAATTGATTAGGAAGATAAATGACAACATACTAGTTCTTGGAGATGAATAGCAAAATTACATAATGTCAAAATTATATATAAAATATTTGAAGAATGCTGATTTTCTTTGGAATATAATTGATGAGGAAGATAAATGTGTGTTACTTCCAGATCGAAGCTTGCTGTTTGTGCATGCTGTGACTGTTCTTATGGCATCGTACTAGTTGTTGTTGGAGTTGAATATAAAAAATGACATAATGTCAAAATTATATAAAATATTTGAAGAATGCTGATTTTCTTTGGTGCATGCTGATAACTATCAGGTTGTTCTCCTGATTGTTATTGAATTTATTTGCATAACTTTTGTACCTGGTTCTCTTGGGAATCACTATGATGGTTGATAAGTTTTCAGTTAACAAGTGATATTGTTTTAACTTTGAACCTCTATTTTCACTAGTGCTTGATTAAGCCACCAGTCAAGGAAAGGACTGAGCCAGTCGACCTTGTTCTCCATAGTGATGTGCGTGCAGTTGAACGTGCTGAATTTGATCAATATGTAAGCCTCCTTACAAGTTCATTATACATTGCACATGGTTTGAAGCCTTATTTCAGTGGTACTAGTGTGAGTCTTTTACACTCTATTAAGTATTAACTATGGCTATTTGAGATCTAGGTATCAGAGAGGATCAAGTTTGGTGAGGAATTAAGATTGGAGTGGGAGCGTCAACAGAAGTTAGAGGAGGAAGAAATGATAAGGCAGTTGAGGAAAGACCTTGTTCCTAAAGCACAGCCAATGCCGTATTTTGATCGGCCATTCATCCCCAAAAAGTGAACACCTGCTCTCTAATGGCACCTGTATAGATGATATTTCAATTTCATTAACTCATTGCAATAATGATTCGATATTACCTGTTTAGTTTTCACTAGTTGAGAGTTGTCCATTTACAAGTAACTAACATTTCTTTCTATTGTGCTTCTTTTAAGGTCATCAAAGACAATAACAATTCCGAAGGAGCCAAACTTTCATCTCCGGGCTGAAAGGTTATCATGGTGAGTTGCAGTTCGAGACTGACTGAACATACACAATAATTTGTGGCAATTGACTGCCAATGGATTCATCTTTACTGTTCAAGAGTGACTGAACAAACACTATAATTTGTACTCCCTCCGTCCCACAATATAAGATGTTTCGTCTTATATTGTGGGAGGGACAACCAATGAATTCATCTTTCACCATGGGTTATGATTGATAAAATGCATGTTGTGTTATGTTATTCTCTATACAAAGCATGCTCACCATGCTGGGTTATGTGAATGATGGCTGACAGTTACTATCGACAGCGATGCATCGTCACTGGAAAGCTGAAGACATGGCCCCGCAGGCAACATGAATGTCAGCTGCATCTAGCAAGAGCCGCAGAGCATCATCAACACGCATGATTTAGATGCTCCCCATTCTTTCAAGTGCCTACCTTCTTCTTAACGTCTCCATGTGCAACGAGACTCGGTCTTTGTGGCTTGGGTGATCTCCAACCTTTGTTCTGTGTACATGCGTTTATGCATATCGATAGCTCTGTGCTTCAGATGCATCCTCCACCTCCAGGGTTAAAACAACTTGTTGTACAAGAGACTGCAGATGGGAAATTCAAGGATGAATTTCTGTGGTCTTGTATTCCTAAGTTGATTGTCGAAAAACCCGAAATTCCAATGTGTTGATATATATGTGGATTTTGGAATAAAAAATCTCCATTTTTTAGCTGTTGCTGAATTTTACTGTTAGTCGCAATCGAACTGAAAATAGTTTTGCGGCAAACTGAAGTGCGTATGGAATGAAATATGGATCAAGGTTGTCACGTGGCGTACAGCAGGGGCGGACCTAGAGAGAAAATGACCCCGTGTCCTAGCATATGATCACTCGTATTTTTCATCTTAAAGATGGGGTGGCACACACTATATTTTGTATGAAACTTACAAAGAAAACATCTAGCACCCAGTGTCCTGTGCACCCGGGTAGCTCAACTTGGGTACGCCGCGTATAGTAACTGTTATGCTGAAGGAACACCAGATCCCTGAGAAATTGAGATGAGATAACAGTTAGAGGTTCACGCCGAAGTTAAAATCAGTCAGAAAACTCTTCGATGCATCAACTATGTGTGCGTATCATCTTGCAAATAGTCATTGCACGAAGTTCTGAAACCAAGCCAGAGTGGGAAATATGACTTCTGTCTCTGAGGGACTGAGATGAGATGTGCTCAACGAGATTCTCTTTTTTTTTTCGCAAAAAAAACGAGATTCTTTTTTTTAAGACAGAGAAAATCGCTTTAAACACAACGAAAAATACATTTATTTTTCTGGGTCAGATTCGGCCCAAACCAAGTCTATGGGCTAGAATGCAAAATGCTTGTGCTGTGAAATATTTCAGTGGCAACCCACGAAGACTCAGTAATCCCACGCCCAACCACTTTCTTAGAAACTACTGTAGCACATTCCCTCACCGACGTGTGGGTCCTCCGCAAGCTAAGCTACGGGCACCCAGCGCTTCTCCCCCACTTGGCAGGCTCCCTCCACGCCACTTCTCTATTTCTCCCCATCTCTTCCTCCTCCCCGATCCATCCGACCGCAACAAACCCTAGCACCGCCAGATCTCCACCTCCGCCGCCGCCGGAGAGGCCACCCAACAGATCTCCCCGATGGCGTTCCGCCGACTCCTCTCGGCCGCAGTGCGCCGCCGCTCCGCCGCGGCGGCCGGGAACGCGCGCGAGGCCTCCACGGCCGTCGCCGCGGGCCCCGGCGCCATCGCCCCCGACGCGCCCGCCGTCCGCGCCCCGGTGATGGCGTACGACCGGATCGCCGACGCTGTCAACGCGCGCGTCCGCCGCCTCGAGCACCCGGACCCCCGCTTCCTCCGCTACGCCAGCCCCGTGCCCGCGCACGTCGACCACACCGCCATCCTCGAGGCGCCGGAGACCAAGGTCACCACGCTCGACAACGGCCTGCGCGTCGCCACCGAGTCCTCGCTCTCCTCGCGCACGGCCACCGTCGGCGTCTGGATCGACGCCGGGAGCAGGTACGAGACGGAGGAGGCCGCCGGGGTCGCCCATTTCGTGGAGCACATGCTGTTCAAGGGCACGGGGACGCGCAGCGCCGGGCAGCTCGAGCAGGAGATCGAGGACATGGGCGGACACCTCAACGCCTACACCTCGCGGGAGCAGACCACCTACTATGCCAAGGTGCTCGACAAGGACGTGCCACGTGCGATGAATGTTCTCGCCGACATTTTGCAGGACTCTAAGCTCGAGGACAACCGCATTGAACGCGAGCGCGGTGTCATTCTCCGAGAGATGGAGGAGGTTAGTTTCCTGATGCGTATATGTTTGCTTGAGTTAATCACTCCTTTCCAATGCAATAAGGATCTGTTTAGGTTATTTGATGGACAATTTCTTAAGCTGCCTTAGATTGATTGCATCATGTCTTCTCTAGTGTTTCATTAGTATGTATTTCTTGTTTATTCTGATATTTTTAACCAATCCATATAGAGCTCTCTGAGATAGAAAGAACTAATTTACGGAGACTTGATTTCTTAGTATTAGGAATTGTTATGAACTGCTATATGTAAGAAGACAGCTGTAAAATGGGCATTTGCTATCAAACTGCTTGGAACCAATACGGATATATTTAAGAAAAAAAACATGTGTCAGGTGCTTGTGTTTTTTCGAACTTACATTTGCCAAATAGGTCCTCACAGAAAATCAGAACTGATCAAAGGCCTAATTTCTTAGTACGAGGCATTGTTCTAGTTGTATCAAGGCCGCTGCAGACTTAGATCTTACTCCCTCCGTTCCAAAATAGATGATCCAACTTTGTACTAACTTTAGTACAAAGTTAGTACAAAGTTGTGTCATCTATTTTGGAACGGAGGGAGTAGAAGGGAAGGCAAAATTGGCATTTGATATCAAACTGTCCCAAATCAAAGTGGTTAAGAGTTCTGAGCAAAAATGAATATTGTATGCCTGTGAAAAAAACTTTTGAATTTGCTGAGAAGATTTTTTAAGTAGAGTAGAATGTTGCATGACCCTAATGAGTTTAAATGGACCAGCCTGCAAGGTTCATCATGCATCTAACAGATGCTTCTCAGAAAAATAAGTACTCCCTCCGTCCGGAAATATTTTCTCCGACAAGTATTTTCAGACGGAGGAAGTACCTAATATGGATGCAAATAACTTAACTCAATCCTTGAGTTTTATGAGCATACAAGTTTCATGTTCTGCTCTATTATTTACAGACTTCATTTTTGGTTCAGTAAGTTGTTGTTAGTCGTGTCAGGCTGCAACCCGGACGTGCAACATTTCTGAGATGCTACTAATATATGTCTTGCTGTGCTTTCTTGAGCCCACATTTTTCTGACTCTCCTATGTTATGTAGGTTCAGGGACAGTCGGAGGAAGTTATATTCGATCATCTCCATGCAACTGCATTCCAGTATACTTCTCTTGGCAGGCCAATCTTGGGTTCTGCTGATAACGTCAAGTCTATCACCAAAAGAATCTCATAGACTACATTCAAAAGCATTACACGGCTTCTAGAATGGTACTTGAGATTAAAAATATGTGTCTGTAATACATTTGGATGCTATCATTTTGTCGTATTGCTATTACCTCAATAGGGTGGAGTATCTCCTAGTCGTAAATAACATGTGTTTTGTGTGTTTTCAGGTCATTACTGCTGCTGGTGCTGTTAAGCATGAGGATATCGTACAGCAGGCAAAAGAGCTGTTCAAATCGCTGCCAACTGACCCTACAACAACTAACATGTTGGTTGCTGAACAGCCGGCCATTTTTACTGGTTCTGAGGTATGTATTTTACTGTAAGTTTACCTGTGCTGTTCAAATCATTGATTATTTTATGCTACTCAATAGGTACGAATCATTGATGATGACATGCCCCTGGCCCAATTTGCTGTTGCCTTCAATGGAGCATCCTGGACAGATCCTGATTCTATTGCATTAATGGTTATGCAAACTATGCTTGGTTCGTGGAACAAGAGTGCTGGAGGAGGGAAGCACATGGGGTGGGTTCCTTCCCTATTATACACCCTTTCATCTTGTCGCTATTTCCTTGTGTATAACCAAGTCCCTTTGTTGAAGTGACTTGAAAACAATCCACTGATCATATTTCACTTTGTTATCCTGATTTGTTGATATAGTTCGGAGCTTGTACAGAGAGTAGCAATCAATGAAATAGCTGAGAGTATAATGGCATTCAATACAAACTACAAGGACACTGGCCTGTTTGGTGTCTATGCTGTCGCTAAGGTCAGTCGTATTTTTTTTCTCTTTTGTATCAAAGGTTGAAGAAAGTACTTCTTTCTGTATGTTTTGTAGGCTGATTACTTGGATGTGTATCAGCAATTATGTGTGAACATGTTCTGGTGGTATAAAATGATGTGTTGTTCATGTATTTTGCCTGATGATGTTCCTTGACCTTGTTTTGTAGGCTGATTGCTTGGATGATTTGGCTTTTGCAATTATGCAAGAGATGAGCAAATTATCATACAGGGTTACCGAAGAGGATGTTATTCGTGCACGCAATCAGGTATTTCTTTCAATGAGGGTGGTATTTCTTTCAATGCCAGTTCAGTGTGTAGTAGTGTTTCCTATGGATTATTGACGCTGAATAGTATGAAGCATATTTTTTCTTGTGTACTTATTAGGAATCATGGTTCTGATATTCTGTTGCTTGATAATTGTTGGCTTTTGCACTGGAACATATGTATCTGCCATTGAACTTCTGTCTATCTTTCTGACATTGTCATTGCTTTGACTTGATACTTTCAGCTGAAATCCTCCATCCAACTCCACCTTGATGGCTCCACTGCTGTTGTTGAGGATATTGGACGCCAGGTATATGGATGCTATTATGTAATGTCACATGATATTCCAATACACATCCTCTGGAACTTATCTTTCTTTTTCTGTTTTGTCAGCAACTCATCTATGGCCGTAGAATTCCTATTCCTGAGCTTTTTGCGAGAATAGATGCAGTTGATCCGAGCACTATCAGGCGTGTTGCAAACCGCTTCATCTTTGACCAGGTAATTGTTGTTTCGCCAACTTGCCATGTTTTATGTAGAATTTTGGATATCCCATGGCGTCGGGTAATGCCAGAAAGTGCGTGGAAAACTAAAAGTTGCTAAAGTTTTGGTCACTTGCTCATACGGAGTAGATTACATCCTGCTTATGAGGTGCCTGCCAATTGCTACTGATAGACCTCTAATGATAAGAGTACTGTTTCCTTTTATTGGAATATGAATGAGAAGGTCCATTGATATCTGGGTGATGTGCTTTTGTTTTGTTGTGAATAATGTAACTTGCTGTATTAACTTATGAAGTATTAGTGTGCATTTACCTTTTAGTTGTGGCATATTGGTATCTTGAGGAAAATTTAGTTGGAACAGTAGCCTAACTTGATATTCCCTCTATTCCACTATGTAGTGTGTATAATTTTTTTGAAAAGTCAAACTTGATAAACATTGACCAAGCTTGTAGAGAAAAATACATACATCTACAATACAAAATACATATCCTTTGATACATCGTAAGATGTATTTTTATTATGTATATGTTTAGTATTGTAGATAAGATATAAATAGTTTTCTCTATAAACTTAATCAAAGTTTGTGAAGTTTGACTTTTCAGAAAATCTATATGCACTACATTGTGGAACGGAGGGAGTAATATGATAAGACTGCATTCTGTATACATTTTTTGTTGGCTGAATAGATATGAGCCATACATAATTATTAAGCTTGCATGAAGTTCAAAAGTCTTGGAGATACATATATATTCACTGTCTGAATGCCGTTTTTTCTTTCAGGATATTGCCATCGCTGCCATGGGACCAATTAAGTCTCTTCCAGACTACAACTGGTTCAGACGCAGGACCTACATGCTCCGTTACTAGATGATTCGACCAGCGGTGTACCATGTTTACAGTCTGCAAAGGCAAGATGATTGCTTGTTTTGGCATCAGTATATTAAGGCCACATCCACGCACATATTATGTGCCGAAGTGGAGGAATTTTTTGAGTCTTCGTTTTCCTTGCCCCTCTTCCTTTTGCAAACCCACAAAGCTGTCAATAATGGTAGGCAAATTCGACTGACGTGGCTTACTTAGGTGGCCATCCGTTGTTTTATGATGATGATGAATCGTCGCGATACTTTTCCATCTTGTGTTCGGATATTTCTGTCTTTCGGCCAATAATTTTAATGAAGCTGCTTATGTAAAGGTGGTGGATGTTAGCTTCAATATGATCTTCTCGGAACTTTGCATCGTTGTAATTGTTGTGATGAGTTTTCTGTTGTAGTCTCGGTTTGCGTTGTACATTTCGTCATCACGTATCAACATGGGACAGATGGCCGATCATCTGAGGGCACACATCCTGTTCTGCGACCCTGAACTAGCAGTATCTGTACTCACACAATAGGTTCTTCTGTTCTATGGTGTTAGCTGTTGTCAGGACCTCGATTCCAAGTCACATCGATCTAGCCGATAACATCTCATATCACTTTACGGCCTCACGCACGGTATTTCCACGGGTGTCGCTTTACCATGACCCGAGACCGTTTGCGCCTTTTGGCTCACGTATATGATAGTGTGCTAGCATCCATATGACAGAGAACCCGGCCGACATGGCTAGTTGTGAACCCAAAGCGGCACTAACCCATGGGGACAGGCATACATGAATCACATCGAGCATGTCGGTCGCCGTGTGAATCGGGCTGTAGCACTTTGGCTAACAGGACTCCGGGAACCCGGTACATGCTTGACCTAAGCAGGACTCCGGATGTCACCGCGTGACATTTCCCCGAAGGGACAGACACAGGAACGAAGTGAAACACATGCCGGCCAGTCAAGTGCAGGACTCCGGTGAACCAGGCTGTAGCGGACTACTATCGCTCAGGAAGCACTAGACTACATTTTCCCATATGAGAGGCTGCCAAGGATAAACAACTAGATTGTCGGATCCCACACATACCAAGCATTTCAAACATACACACAATATGCTCAATATGTGTAAATACAACATGGCATCATAACATAACTCTACGACTCAAATATTTATTCATTAGGCTCCGAGGAGCGAGATATTACAAACATGGGTCTCATGGCCCAACATTCAGAGCATACAAGTCAAAGCACAAACGGAAGCTTAACATGTCTGAGTACAAACATCTACAAATGAAAAAGGCTGAGGAGCCTGACTATCTACCAGATCCTGCCGAGGCACAAGATCGTAGCTGAGGTAACAAGCTAAACGTCGAAGTCCACGTGGAACTACTAGCGAGACCGACGTCTCTCGCAAAACATAAAATAAGCAAACGTGAGTACAAATGTACTCAAGCAAGACTTACATCGTAACTAACTACATATGCATCATTATCAACAAAGGGGTGGTGGAGTTTAACAAACAGCGAAGCCACTTTTGACTCGGTGGCTAACCCGAACTACATTTGCAAGTAACTCTTATGAGGTGGCGCACACAAGTCCACATATTCACCATATCAATACACCACTATGGATCCGCTCCCTACGAGAACGCCATCCATAGCACTCACGCTTATCTTGCGCATTTTAGAGTATCCACTCTCACTTGTCTATGAACCGCATGTGCAACCCGTAAGTCCTTTTCCGCGGATACAGCTATTCGAATAGATCATATTAACCCTGCAGTGGTGCACTTCTTCACACACGCTCTCGCCACTAACCACCATGTACACGTCGTGTATCTCGGCAACCATCAAGCGGAAGTCTGGCGAGGGAGCCGCCACGACCGACTAACCACACAAGTCTCTAGTCCAGTTTATCGCCTATTCGGGTTCCATCCGCAAGGAGATCCGCCGGGTGTCGCCACGGCCCCAAACGATGTGTCAGTGGTTCCCGAGACACCAAACGGGCGCCGGTACACCGGCCACGGTGTATCTACCGCAACATAGCTCACCCCTAGGGTCAGCGCCACGCATCGGCCCCCAACACATATCCTACAAACACCGTAAACTAGTTGCAACTCTGGACGTAGATCGAGGCGATTAATAAGCCGAGAGGGGTCGAGTTACCGGAACCCAATGTATGGTAGTAACTGTTTCATGGATCACAAATACAGAACTCAGTTCCTGAGGACGGCTGCAATGAGACAACCCACCATGTACTCCTACATGGCCTCTCACCGCTACCTTTACCAAATCGTGTTCACACACTTAGCTCACACACAGTAGGACATGTTCACACCTCCGATTCATCCTCGATGAATCGGACTGACTCAACTCTAAGCAAAGAGGCATGACAAACAAACATGAATGAGTAGGCACAACAGGCTCAAACAACTCCTACTCATGCTAGTGGGTTTCATCTATTCTACCGTGGAATGACAGTCATGCAGAGGATAAAGGGTTCAGCTACCACAAGAAGTAAATGTATGAATCATTGTTATCCTAATGCAGTAAAAGAGAGCAGGAGCGAGAGAGTGGGATTGTATCGGAATGAACAAGGGGGTTTTGCTTGGCTGGCACTTCTGAAGATAATATAGTTCTTCATCGGTGTCATCGAACACGTCGTCGGAACGTCGCCATCGGGAGAGGATAACACCGCAAACAAGAAAGAACACAATCAATGCAATGCAACAATATGATGCATGAATGTGACATGGCAATATGCTGTTGATTGAGCTAATGCATCTAGCAACAAGTCAAATGAAGTTGGTTTGAACCCTAGTTTCAAATTCAAACTCTATATGTGATTATTCAAATGCCATTTAATTGATTTGAACTAAACAGTGAACAAAAGTTGTTCTAACATGCATGAAAATGGTACAGATGGATAGATTGGATTTTTCTGATCATTTTTCATATATAAATTATTTCATTTGGAGTTACGGTTGAATTTCTATGATTTTTAGAAGTTTTAACTATTTTCTGGAATTTCCTGGATTATATTAAATCCAGAAAATGACTTACTGCGTCAGCCTGACGTCAGTGTGGCGTCAGCCTGACGTTCGGGACCCACATGTCAGTTGCACAGTGATTTAACAGAGTTTAATTAACCTAATTAAATAGTTAGCCGGGTTAATTAAACAGTAGGGCCACTGACAAGCGTGGGTTAGCAGGGTGGTTAGGCCTTAATGACCGGGCACGCCGGCGGTTAACCGCCGGTGGCCACTGGGCACGGCGGAGACGCGCTAAAAGGCCACGGGAGCGGTGGGGAAGGGCACCAGGGTGTAGCCCATGGTCAGGCGAATCCAGAGGAGGCCACGGGAGGGCGCGAGGAGGCTTGAGCTCACGGAGGCGAAGCTCATGATGGCAGCCGAGCGCCGCCTCGAGTGGCGCTGGGTCAGGGGGCACGGGAGGCCGGATGTGGTGTGCTACGGCCTCCTGGTTCACCTAGAGCTCGCTTCACTGAGCTCGGACGTGATGGCGCCAAGCGTAACGATGGTGGCGAAGAGGCGCGGCGCGGCGAGCCTCGCCATGGCGGGGACGGGCTAGAGCATGCGAACGCGAGGGGAGAAAGAGGGGTTGAGGCGGGGCTCACAGGTCCAATGAGCGCGAGAGCGAGGTCGAGGACGCGTTGTCGGCAAATTTAATCGACCGCGGCGATCGCCGGACAGATGCGGCAATGAAAGGCGGGGACGATCTTTGCGGTGCACCCGGCGTCCACGTGGGTTGGTGGAGACGAAGAGGAAGGCGCGACGGTTCTTCCGAAGCATTGGCGAAGCGAGGATGGGACGATGGCCGCGGTGGTGCTTGCCGTCGGCGCTCTCGGTGCTCGTGGTCGATCGCGGAGAGAGAGAGAGAGAGCGAGAGGAGGAGGGTCTAGAGCGAGAGGGGGTCGGTGTCATGGCGCTCAAGCCGTCCCGACAAATGCAACCGAGGAGGCGGTCGATGCCGTCTTGTGGCCAAGGCCATGACCCTACGCCTCCCCGCCACCGGGCAGGAGGTTAGGGTGATCGCCTGGGCCTCGTGGGCTGGCTGTCCACTGGGCCGCCTGTAAGTCTGTAAGCCTTTCCTCTTTTCTGCTTTTTCTATTTTGCTATTCTGTTTAGATTTAGTTTAGAGACCAAACCATTTTTTTTGGATTCTGAAAATTATCATGTGGCTAGATATAATATATTCAGAGCCACTCACCATTTTCCAGAATTATTGGATCATATTAAATATATAGAAAATATAAATCCAATGCAAATAATTATTGGATTAACTCAAATGGCCAAAAATAAATATTTATGTCTCCTAAAAAAATTGGTTTGAATTTTACCTCATTCAATATTTTCATAGGAAAACAGGAACATTTTCTTGGACCTATTTGAAGCAATTTTATCTTGATCATTTTTTTAGAATGATTTCTGAGGCTTTCACATATCCCCAATTCAAAATTATTTGAAAAATTAAACATGATGCTCACATGAAAGCTAGCCTTGGTCATACCAGAACTAGGGATGTGACAGTTGTGGTATCCTGTTCTATGATGTTAGATCATCTCCAGCAGTTGGCCCCCCAGGTGGCTCGAAAAATCGCCGCCTGGGGGCGAACCGGTGGTAAAATCGGCCTGGGGGCGATCGGGTTTCCAGCCGGTGAAAATGGACAAAAATGGCCCTTATCTGAAACTTCAACACAAAATGGCTCCAATCTGAGAATATTTCATGAAATGGCCCCTTTTGCATGATTATTTCACGAAATGGCCCCCTTTGCATGACGCCCTAGGCCGGGGCGTCATGCTATTTGGCATGGTGCCCTAGGCCGGGGCGTCATGCTACACGTCGCTACCATGGCGCCCTAGCCCGGGGCGTCATGCGCTCTAGCATGGTGCCCTAGTTGCGGGCGTCATGCAAAAGAGGGCCATTTTGTGAAATATTTTCAGATTGGGGTTATTTTGTGTTTAAATTTCAGATAAGGGCCGGTTTTGTTCATTTTCACTCCCAGCCGACGCCCCCAGGGTCAGCCCCAGGCGCATGTTTAATTTTCTTTTAACATTTATTTGACTAAAATTCAGGAACGGGACAAATATTCGGCGAAACACTACATTACTTCGGCAAACTGAAATAGTTTTTTTACATAGATAAAATACTAGGCCGAATAACGCGCTGAGAGAGGCGAAGTCGCCGCCTCCGTTGTCCTCATCGTCCTTCTCCTTCACGCGACCACCCCTGCTGGACCCCTGCCCGGGGTCGCCCTGACGGACCGGTGGCGGCGCATCGTCGTCGCTGTCGTCGTCGAGGACAACGACGCCTCCCTCGTCGCGGCCATGCCGCCGAGCGGCGAACTGCTCTAGGGCGAGGCGCTGGCGCTCCAGCTCCGTCCGCGCCCAGTCTTCACGCGCCCACTTCAAGGCCGCCGCGTCGTCCGGCCACAGCTCCGTTTTCCGCAATGGCGAGCCGGCTCCGCCTTCGGCTTCTGAAAGCGGGAGGAGCCGAGGAGACGCGTCGGGCCGAGCGGCGTCTCCGCGGGCTCGGCCTTAACGCTGTAGAGCGCTGCGAGCCGGAGGAGTGGGAGGAGTGAGAGGAGGGGGAATAGGAGCCGGTCCTCCTCGGCATCCATTGGCTGCCGCTCCGGCGCGCGGGCAGGGCGGCAAGGTACGTCATCGGCGGGTCGTTGCCGCCCTCGAGGTGCTGGAGGACAGCGTGGAGAGTGCGGCGGCGCCCAACCACAAAGCGGCGGCCCGCTGCATTCTTCGTCCCCGCATCACCGGCGCCCGTTGGTGGAGGCTACCAAGCGCCGCTACCGGCTGGAAGTACGCCGCCCATGCCTCATGGTTGCCGGCGGCGTACTGCGGGAGAGCCCGCTGCTCCTACGTCAGCGACGCCCGCACGTGGCCGACCTCGTCGACAAAGTAGTCGGCGCGCACGGTGACGTCTGGCAGCGGGGGAATGGGGACGCCACCAGTGCTGAGCTTCCACCGCCCCGGCGCATGCATGTTGGGAGGCGCCGGGACATTGGTCTCGAATAAAGCAGCGGTAGGCTTCCCACTGCGTGCAATGAGTGGCGGCCGGCTCATTGGCCGCCGCCCATCGCCGGGGAACCTCGCCCATCGTCGCGGCCGGGCCCGAGAGAGGAGGGACTTGGCGGCGCGCCGCCAGGAGAGAGAGAGAAGCTCGGCGACAATGCGGGTGCGGCCAGAGGCGAGGTGCTACTTATATAGCCGGAAGCGGCGCCGTGTGTAATGCGTGGCGGAGGTGGTGCCGCCGTCACGCCTTGCGTTAGGAATCAATGGAAGGTCGACGGCGGTAGCCTTGGCATTGATTCCCGCGAAACCGAGGCGATGAGGACGACGAGGCGCGGCGTTGCTACTCATGGCCCGTCGTTCTTCGCGCTAAAACCGATTGCCCCGGCGCCACCTGGCGCCGTCCGCCGGCGCCAGCTTGCCCTAACTGGCTAAAAGCAGGCTCTGAAGCAATCGCCGATTTTGAGCGCCGACGCTAAATAATCGCTGGGGGCCTGTTGGAGGGCGCTGGAAATGCTCTTAGTTGTGGTCTGCCTTAGGGCATGTACAATGATGGCATATGGATAAAGATGTCACATGACAAAAAGTAGCTTGAGCCATCTATATTGATCTTTTCTCTTAAAAATACGGTCTTCCGTGACTTTTCTTGGGCGAGCGACTGAAAGGACTAAAATTATTTCAGTCTTTTCGATTCCCCACTATTTGGTCTTAGGTCTTTATAGGATTGTGATATGTACCGACAAACAGACGCAATTCCGTACTACAACTCAGATTCATGTACATTACAACATAGGTGTATGCAAGCAGAATTCAAACAACATGTATGTATAACAGGTGTATGCAACCAAAATTCAGAGTGTCAGATAACATGTGTATGCAATAGTGTGTTCAACCAAAATTGTGCCATAAACATCCAGAGAAGACGAGGAATTGTGCTAACTGTGCCATAAACATCTAGAGAATTGTGTTAATTTGGCCTATCTAAGTTATTCGGTCATCCAGAGAAGAAGAGCAATCCGACTGAATTTAATCCGGTCTTTTAGTTTTGATGACCGATTTTAATTCGGTCTTCTATAAGCTAGTCTATATGGGTTCGATCTCTGATCATTACGAGTTCGGTCTTTGGTCTTCAATTCTTATGCCCGGGCTTAACTTCAAGTGTGCAATGTATACCATTGCCAGTTCTTCCAAGACAATACCTTTCTCTGGTCGAGTCGGGTTTTGTTGTCCACTTGCCGACTCCTGTAGGCGTATGAGGGAGGCATTGATTCGGTTTGTGCTGGAGTTATCCAACATTACTCGAGAAGCGCTCTTGACGCCATGTGTCTCGCCTCCTTGTTATTCTAAACTCAAGATTTGATAGGGCGTGTCATTACTCATTGCAGTGGTAGTGGGAGTGTTATCTAGTCCCTAGGGTTAGCGCAAAAGGGCGATGCTTTGGATTTCTTCGTATGATACACTTATGTGTTCTTTTGGATTTATCGACTCAAAATGAAGCATTAAGAGGATACAAAAATAATTAGCATATATCTAAAGTCTGCATAGTTAGGATGCACACAACCAACATCAATGAATACACACACAAGAAGAAAATACAGCGACAAATATCAAAGTCATATAAGATCGAATCTTTGCCTAGACGAGGAAAAAAGGAAAAACCCCAAGGAGATCAAAACAACGACCGGCCAAACTACAACAACTATATCCACACCAACTATATCATACACCACAATGACCGCGGAGTTTTCCAACAACAATGCCTTCAATAAGGTAACGACACTGAAGCGACGCCGTCATCGAATCCAACCACCAGAGGCCAGCTACTAAGTTTTCGCCTTGAAGAATAATGTCGAGCATATAGGAGCAATGCCCTCAACAAGGCAACAACCCAAAAACATCGCAATTGTCAGGTATAACCAATTCGGGTCAGACCTAGGTTTTAGCCCAGGAGCTCAAGATCAGGTACTAAAAAATCACCACCAAGTCAAGGTCAATCATGTGTTCGCCACCATTTTTCCATAATCCCAGTAGCTACATGCGCTTGGCCAGAAATACCACATCCGCCACTGCAAGGCCACCATCCGTAGATTGCATGACACTGCCGAAGGCAAACTGGCTAGAGTGAGAGCCGCCAAACAACACAAAGAAACCTTCCTGCCGCATCCCGCAACATTGCCAGTACGAGCCACAGGCAATAGCCATTATATGCGAGAGCTAAAGGATCCTTATGATCCTCCCGGCCACCTGGAGTAGCCGCCACAACCATTGCCACCAGGCGAACGACAGTGGGCTACCAACAACACTGAAGCGTGAAGGTCCCTAGGCACATCCCGTGCATACATCAGCCATGATGTGCGTTCGTAGCACCGCACCGCCCCATGGCCGTCGCCAGATCTGGAGTTGATTGAGCCGCACCCACAGACGATGACCGGCCGTCTAACCGGCAACCAAGCATGCCGTGCCCAGGGCCGCCACACCTAGGATGCATGGCGACGCTTTGCGCCAACACACCTGCATCCTCAACCACCTGTAGTCGATCTCGCGAATCTTCACGCCGAGCAGCAAGGCCGACACATGGGGGCGTGACAACCGCCCTCCCCCCTGCACGGGCTTAGCCTGTGGGGAGGATTGGGCGCCACCTCCCGAGTCACCTAGGGAGGAGAACGACACAGGGGCTTTCTGGACAGGACATAACACTGTATTCTAGAAAGAAAGAAAAAGGTATTTTATACTTTGGTGTGAGTGTCACATGTTTATAGGAGACTTGAAAGAAGGGAAAAGAGCCCACAACATCCCAAAAGTCTAGCATGAAGGCGTGTGGCACTCTCTCTTATAAGGTGCTCCTAGCCTCCTTCCGTAATCGAGGTGGGACTAAAGTCACTGGCAACGACCAATGTGTATACATAAATATTTCCATTGGTACAAATCTGCCTTTGTGTGTGTATATATTGCGAAGAAAACGCCCAAGGTACACAGGTAGAAGCTATACAATCCATGAATAGAACACCTTCTAACTCTGAAACCCCAGACGTGTGTATCATCCTAACATACTGGCAGCAACAGACAGACACGACGACAATACATGCAGTCACACCATGCACCCGAGCACACAAACCAATGACCTGGCAAAGAGCTAGCAGGTCGATCTCAACTGGAGCCGAGGAGGCTCTTGAACCACTGCACCGAGCTCTTGGGGTACCTCTTGAGCTTATCGTTGTAGTCCACGAAGTAGAGCCCGAACCTGGACGTGTACCCGGCCGCCCACTCCCAGTTGTCCAGCAGCGACCACGCGAAGTAGCCGCGCACGTCGCACCCGTCCTCCCTGCATCAACCACCACACCAAAACACGTAAGACTCTTACTGAAACAAACATTGCGCAAACCGTGCACTTTTTTTTTTTGCTAAAAATGCAGCCATGGCAATGAGAAATTTAGCACAAATTCAGAAGTGGTAGTAGTAGAGTGCAATACTTTATGGAGGCGGCCAGATTGGTGAGGTAGTCGTTGTGGTACTTGATCCGCTTGGTGTCCTTGAGGGCGTCCTTGAGGGCAATGAAGGGGCTGTTGCTGTCATCCATCCCTGCACCACCATCAGCATTAATAGCACGCCGTCAGAACTCTGAATGTCATGTCTATTTTTATTTTTTTTTGAAAAGGAGGTTAAGAGTTCTGAATCTCATGTCTATTTAGCCGCAGGAGCATTGTCCAGGTCCATCATGCCCTTACCGTTTTCGGTGATGTAGATTGGTGGGCTGTTGTACCTGTTCTTGACATAGTTCATCAGGCTCCTCATCCCTCTGGGCACAATGTACAGCCATATCGAGTTCGCCTGCATAGTAGCATCACTCTTCAGTTCAACTTCAATCACATACAGTTTTACAGTTTACTAGTACACGATGATCTTGAAGATAATGTGTGCATGCCGGACTCACCCTATCCCCAATCGCTCTGCCGTTCTTGAATGCTGCAAATCGCCAAAAACATCAATATTCTCATTTCTACCACGAACGAGAGGGTAAAAACTTGAGGGAGATTGAGAGAGGTGACTGACGCAGGCTGATGGTGCCGGTGTCCGCGAGGGTGTCGTTGAGCAGGCGGACGATGATGTCGGTGTCGTTGTGCCTGGTGTAGTAGGTGGTGTAGTGGTTGATCCCCACGAAGTCGAGCGCCCCCTTGACGAGCGCGGCCTCCTCCGCCGTGAACCTGGGCAGCCTCTCCCCGACCCGCTTCCGCATGGTGGCCGGGTAGTCGCCGAAGAAGAAGGGGTCGGCGAACCACCCCAGCTGGAACTCCTGCGCCCTCTTGGTCGCCTCGACGTCGATCGCCGCGCTGGACATGGGCTCGTACCACATCACGTCGAACGCCATCCTGAGCTGCCCGCCCTGCGCCGCCCTGTACTTGGTCCTGTACATGTGCGAGACGGCGGCGTGGGCGAGGATGAAGTTGTGGGCGACGATGTAGGGCTCGGTGCCGGAGTTGCCGGACTTGCAGTAGAGGTGGAGCAGCACGGAGCAGCGGCCGGGCGCCTGCAGCCCGGCGTCGTAGCCCTGGATGGCCACCGTGTGCGGCTCGTTCACCGTGATCCAGTGCTTCACCCTGGTCGCCGAACGCCGCGAAGCATGTCTCGGCGTACTCCGCGAAGTCATCGCTGCGTTTTGAATTTTGAACATTAATTTTGTCATGGAAATCATGACCTTACTGTAAGCCGTGAATCTACCGTTGGTTAATTCGCAAGAAGAGTTGCAGGTTAAGAGCTAGGGTGGTGTGTGCTCACACAATCTGCCTGTCGAGCCACCCGTTGTACTTGTCCTCCAGGGCCTGGGGGAGGTCCCAGTGGTACAGGGTCACATATGGCTGAATCCCTGCAAGATTATGTATGAATCTCACAATGTCAGTGATGATTTAAGGATACAGATAGGTCGATGCTACGATTGCATTCACCTTTGGCAAGCAGTGCGTTGATGAGTTTGTTGTAGTGGTCGATGCCGGCCTGGTTGACCTGACCAACGCCATCTGAAAAAGACACACAGAACGTTTCCATATGTCAGGACGGAGATCACGGACAAATCTGGTGATTTGAGGTGGAGATGGGCGGCCTACTTGGGAGGATCCTGGCCCAGGCGATGGAGAAGCGGTACGCGTCCATCCCCATGTCTGCCATCAGCTGTATGTCCTCCTGACAGACAAGAAACCACCATATGCATCATTCCCAAAGCCATCGAGATGCTCAAGACTCCTCCTATGCTACACAACACTACTATGGCACGTATGTAAGCAGAGCAGAGCAGTCGGTGCTGAGGATTTTAGTAGAGCGTGGTGCTCACCTCGAAACGGTGGTACTGATCCACCGCGACGTCCGCATTGCTGAAGTCAGTGATCTTTCCTGCACACACAGAGAGGAGGAGGAAAGAGGCAGAAACACCTCTGCGTTAGGGGTGTGTCTTGTGGAATCAGTCGACAGAGTTTTCGAGCCTCAACAGGTTCCAACTAATTGTAGTGTCTGCCTAATGCATCGAGCTCAGTTAATCCTTACCCACAATTTCAGCTTATTAGATACGACGTGTAGTGCCAAAGACGCTCTTATATTATGAGACGGACTGAGTACATATCAAATTGAACTAAAGACAGCATGGCTAGATTAGCGCTGCCTTCTTGCTGATGTACTCCACTACTACTACTACTTGGAATGCAAATCTGGTGAGTGCAGAAGGGGTAGGTGGGACATGCACATCAATCAGGGCGCGCATGCACAATGCATTTGCCGATTTTGTGGTGCTGTGTTTTGCTTTGCGCCACTAGTTATCCACGCTTTTTTAAGAAAAAGGAAGCATTGCAACAAACAAGGAACACTAACTTCAGGGCCACTTTCGGTCAGAGCTAGCTTAGACTCGGTGGGGAAAGAGAGACTGCTAGTTAGTGCCGCGATATGAGTGTGAAGACGACCCAATGATTGGGCTTGCGCGCTGAGGCGTTCCAGCATTCCTTGACACAGATGGGAGCTCCATTTACGTGGTGGTAAAGCTTTTTGCACCCAAAGTAAGAGCATCTCCAGCCGCGCCCTCAGCAGACCCTCCAGGCGACTTTTTCGACGCCCGCGCCGAAAAAACACCCCAGTCGCGTTCCCAGGACGCCGAAATCCGCCGGTTCGGCCTGTTTTTAGGCCCGGCGATCGCAGGCCGAACCCGGCACACTGGGGGCGCTCGGGGGCTCCGGCGTAAGGGAAAAGCACGTCTGCCCACACCGTCAGGCGAAAAGTCAAGTCTTTCTTTCAGATTCGCCTCCACCCCAAGGCCATGACCGCCAATCCGGCAGATCCCGCGCCGCCAGCGCCCGCCACCGCTAGATAGCCCATCCCGTCGAAAAAGAGCGGAGGGTTTCGTCGAGGCAACCTCTCGACCACCGGTGGCGATTTTTCCGCGTTCCGGCCGCGAGGGCGGTGTAGCGGGTCTTGCGCCAGCCGCGCCATAAGGTGTTCGACGATTTACTGCCTCGGCAATGGACTCAGACGATGAGGAAGCGCCGCCGCCGGAGGAGGAAGCCGAGGCCGACGTCCAAGAAGAGGAACATCTCATGGTCCTCGCCGGCCTCGCCGCCATGCTGGCGAGTAATGAAAAGCCGTGGCGAGGTGGCTCGGCGCCGGGGCAGATGAAAGCAAAAACTGGCATCTTCTCGAAGGCTACTGCATGCTTTACTCCGCCTACTTCGCCGATGCTCCACTGCACGGCGACAAAACATTTCGGCGCCGTTATCGGATGAGCCGAAAGCTCTTCCTCAGGATTGTGAATTCCATCCGGAAGTTCGACAGCTACTTCAAGTGCAAGAAGGATTGCACCGACAAACTTGGATTCACCTTAATCCAGAAGTGCACGACAACGATGAGGATGCTTGCATACGGAGCTCCCGATGATTCACTCGACGACTACGGGCGCATGGCCGAGTCCACGACCATTGAGTGTTTCTACAAGTTTTGTCGGGCAGTGGTGGCAGTGTTTGGACCGCAATACTTGCGAACACCCAATGCGAAAAAAACTGCTCGGATTCTAGCATAGAATGCAGCAAGAGGATTTCCTGGGATGCTTGGAAGCATCGACTGCATGCATTGGAAATGGAAGAACTGCCCATTTGCTTGGCAGGGATGTACAAAGGCGCCAAAGGCGGTTGCAGTGTGGTACTTGAGGCGGTGGCCACACATGACCTCTCAGATTTGGCACTCCTTCTTTGGTATGCCAGAACTCACAATGACATCAACGTCTTTGCAAGTGCTCCCCTGTCTTTGCCAAGCTTGTTGAAGGTCATTCTCCTCCGGTGAACTTCGAGGTCAATGGGCGGCACTACAACAAGGGGTACTACCTAGCTGATGGCATCTATCCGAGATGGTCTACATTTGTGAAGACTATCTTAAACGCTGTGCCAGGAGGCAAGAAGTCCCACTTTGCCAAGATGCAGGAGGCTTGCAGGAAGGATGTCGAGCGGGCATTTGGTGTGTTCCAATCTCGATTTGCTGTTGTCCGGTACCCTGCTCAGACATGGTCGAAAGATCAAATGTGGGAGATCATGACTTGATGTGTCATCTTGTACAACATGATCATCGAGAGCAAGCGAGGAAGAGCGGTGTTTGACATCCAACCATACTACTGAGCGAGGTCCTCTAGCCGAAGTTGATCACCAGCTACCGGCAACCTGGACTACCTACCTCAGTATACGTCCGGAGATCTGAGACCCACAGGTGCATCATCAACTGCAGCAGGATCTGGTGGAGCACCTATGGAGGATCAAGGGCGACGCCTAGCTCGAAATGTGATGAAATATAAGTTTTTATTTGTTAAACTATATAATTTGTATTAAACTATTTGTTGTTGCACTATTTTGTTAAACTATTTAATTTTCTATGATGAACTATGTGATAAAAAATTATTTATGTTGAGAATTCAACGCCCAACCACAACGAACCACGCCGAATATGTATCGCCGGCTCGCCCCCAGACGGCGATTTTTATATCTTTTGAGGGGCCAACAGCTGGAAATGCTCTAAAGGCGCTTGTAACTCAGTTGACACAAACGATGGGTAATCCAAGGAAAGAAGTTACTACACAGCATTGAAGGTCAGACCGGCCAGCGCACGTTTGTGACTCGATCGTGAGTTGACGTCTAGCTTATCCAGTCAGTGACGTGTATCCTAGTGCGGTGGTGCACGTTGAGATGGTAAATTACGAGCATCTAAGCCCTCGTCAGTTCTTGACAATGCACGTGGCTGCACTGCGCGGGCACGGAGAGGACTAGCTTTGGGGCTGCACATGGTGGCCGATCGAAACGAGACCAATCAAGTATATATAGCATCGGCAGGGGAAGTCAAGTATGAGTTCGTACGTACTGTCCCTGGTGGTAAATAAGAGAATTATACTGTAGTACATGTGATGTAAGTAAAAAAGTACGTACCGAAGGTGTGCGCGAAGGTGTCCCAGATGGTCTGCCCTCTCCCATCCACCTTCACCGCCCCCTCGTACTGCACCAGAGGATATTGTTAGTCCACATTAACATGAGACAAGTTTTATACTACGACTAGTACGAAACAGCGGACGATGTTATGCCATGAACTGCTGGTCGAGCTCGTCTCCAAATCAAATGTACTCCTATACTAGATTTATTAGTGGATTCGAGTACTCTGTCTGAATTACTGATCCCGACATGACAGCGTTGTGTGTCCACACAGACACAGCACAGGTCAAACATTCGGAAGGAAGGAAGGAAGGAAGGACGGACGGTTTCGTTACAACAGTGAGTGGGCATGGGAGCCGCCGCGCGCGGCATGTGCAGTGGTGGTGGCCTGAGGCGCTCGCGCGCGAAGGGGCAACCGTCCTCTGGCCCGGACGCGCGCCGCCCGTGAACCTTGAAATTCCGGTCGTTTTCGGCAGGTTTCGCACCCCACGGTCAACCAGCTAGGCTAGGCTAGGCAGGCAGCTAGCGCGGCGCCGACGGACAGGGGGCACGGGAGAAGAGAATATATGCATCTGTCCCGAGGGATCATGACAGGTCGGGTACGTAGAGCATCCATGCTCCTTGATTGAGACGATCGGTCTCTTCTGCTAGCTGCATTGTCTTGGCATGGATGGCGATGAGTTGGGCAGTGATTAATTGGCTACACAAATTTGGCAGGGGCTGCTAGGCCTAGCAGTACACTTAATCGCGCATCAAATATATCCTTTCTTGAGAGAATACAATTAATGCTGTTAATGGAGTATAATGATATTTGAAGAAAGAGATAGATAGAGACAGAGACCTAGATAGAGTGGATCATGTTTGTAAGAGACAATGTCTTTTTCACCTCGGATGAAAATCTAGTGTCTTCTTTCTTTAACTTTGTGTGCAACTTTGCCGTGTACGCGCATCCACGGTGAAATTTATGCTTGAGGTGGATGGCCTATGCACGACCGATGGATACACAAACGGAGATGGTAGGCAGACGAGACGAGGAGGAGGGTCCAAAAGGCCACCGTCAGAAAGCAAACCCAAGGCCACAAGACAAGAATACAACTTTTGTTCCAAGTTCCAGCCCCTTTTTTAGTCCACCACTTGGCCTCTAGGCTCCTATCCATGGTGATGCTTAGAGCAAGGCCAATGATGTATCTTAGGGGCATGGTCTTCTTCCTCCTAGCTATGACGGGGTATATACTCTTCGAGCTCATCGCACTCGTGATACTCTACGCATCTTAGGTAATCATTTTTTGCAAGGAATCCAGACCAAAGATTCGTCATCAATTTGTTCCAAGCAAATCATGGCCGAGGAACTCGATGAATGCCATGTGCTTAACGGAGATGCATGGCTTAAAAACAACACACGCACGTACGTATAAGATCGATCGTTCTCCAAGACAAAACATGGCACTAGAACTGACCCGCGGAGGTGGTGGCATGCATGCAGAAAGAGCTAAAGAATCAATGGCGCCGGCGGCCAGGGGCACAAATCGAGAAAGCAGGAGCCAACGAACCTGGTACGCGGCGGAGGCGGTGCCGAAGACGAACCCCTTGGGGAAGCTGCCCCTCGTGAGCGCTCCCCGACGCTCTCCGCAGCCGCAGCCGACGCGCCGAGGAGGAGGAGAAGCAGGGCCAGCGGCGCCGCCGCGCCGCATTGGCCCGGCCGCTTTATCCCCATCCCGCGAGCGAGAAAGAGAAAGAGCGAGCGGGAGGGGGGCCGTACTGCGTTGTGGTGCGTGGGCTCCGGAGAGCACGCACGGACGGACGGGGAAAGATAGAAATGCCTAGTGCGTGAGTGTGACTGTGTGCGCCGATGTGTTTGCCGGCGTGTGGGTGGGGCGGTATTTATAATGGCGATGCAAACTGAGGCATGCACGCCTCCACTGGTCAGTGATACACCAATCCAGAAATTCGCTCACCGGCGAGTTCGGGCTCTGGATCTGGCGTCATCGGTCAGCCATCGGTGTACTGGACTGGGCGATTGCTTTAAGGCAATGAAGTGTGGATGCTGAAGCGATGGTGGTTACTGGTTAGGGGCGGGGTGCCGCGGCCGGGAACAGGGGTGTGAAGAGGAAGCCAGGAGAGGAGGAGTCCCTTTCTTCTACCCTTTTCACCCCGATGATTGACCAAACCTTGTTATTGAGCAATCATAGAGGCCGCGGTACATATCGTGGCATGCGCCCTGGTGGCTTATTACTGGTGCTCTGTTTACCGAGAGGAGAGAGGCACACAACAGCTATGAAGATTGTCCCTCTGAATAACTGGAAATGTTGTCAAAGTAATTGATGAAAATATTTCCACCAAGATCTATATATTTCTCAAAAAAATCCATGCTATGAAAAAAAATGTCAAATAAGTTATTTGTATGGTGTAATCATTTAGAGATACTAGCATTTTCAGCAATTTAGGAACCTTAGTAAATGTATGGTTGTGTGCATCGTAATGATGCAGAGACCGACCGTGATCTAGTAATAGCGGCGGATAGTTGTGGATTTGCAAGGACGTTTCTTTTCTTTTCGAACCAATAACGAAGGCCCTTGCCCCCTAGAACTGCTAGGAGGCTCCTCCCACCAAACATCTTTCGTGCGCACTGCGAGACCACAATAGTTCATGCCTTCTTGTTTGTTTGTTTCAAAAAAGACAGAGATATGTTAATATCACGAATAATACCAATTACACACAGCCTCTGCATCAATAAGATGTCACAAAGACATTCAGGATGCACACAATCCGAAGAGAAAACAAAAAAGGAAGGTAAAAAAGAATAAAGGCCTTGCAATAGTGATCAACTCCTCTTAGTAGCAGTACACAAACCATCACCAAAAACAACATCCAGAAAACATAAAAGGTCTCCAAAAGCAACGCCTTCAAGAAGGAAACAATGATCAAGCGTCGTCGTCGCCCGATCCAAGATCACAGGTTTTTGCCTTGGAGAACAACCGAGCTCTCGAAACAATACCTTCAGCAAGGCAATTGCCAGGCACAACTAATAAAGGTCAGACCTCGGGTTTTCATTTTTTGTTCGTGCCTTCTTGTGGCTGGCAGTAGAACCATCCTTTCCACTGCCCTGACTAGGAGCCCTTTGATGCTAAGTTAATATACACCACCGCATTGCCTTCATGTAGATGGAAGCAGTGGCGAGTCTACTAGGTAGGCTTCATCAGGCTTAAGCCTACCCTCCACAAACATATTTCAGCTAACCATACCACTTAACAATATTTTTTTGTGCTTTACATGCAAGAATCACAATGCAATTGCTAATTAGGCTTAGAACTTGATGTTTGAGCCTGCCCTTCATTTTCATGCTAGATTCGCCACTGGATGGAAGTTGTACCATGACGACTTTGTTGCTTTTACACTCCTCACCACATGAAATTATATAATGAATTAAAGCTTGGGTGGGGTGACAAGGTGTGACTCGCATAGACGTGCAAAGACACATAACAGCGTCATCGGATCGAGGTACCTTTTGGTCTATGCCAATAAATAAATAAATAATCACAATGGAAGGGTAAAGACAAGAGTATCATAATCTTATTTGTTCCATACACTTGTTCCATGTTTATCGTGGATCACGAGCTTAGTATGCTTCCTTCTTCACAAGTGCTTTTAGGATTGTCAAAAATAAATATAGGTTCAAGATACTAGGAGAAGTTGGATGAAGGTTCAATTCTCAAGATTCTGGAAGAATCGGTCAAAAGAACTGGGCCTTTGTTTCTTTTATCTACTTAACTTCATGCTTTGAATTTCTATTATGAACTTGCATTTTTTGTGTTTTGGCTTTCCAACTTGGGGTCCGGATCCTCTGCAGTAATAGCACCGCAGCTACGAACGTTGTCGTGTGGACCCGACTTCACTTGTCATTAGCAGTACTGCACATGCAGTTGCTGTCGTGGATCTCAATCCTCCAACTTGCATACAACAGAGAATCTAGATCTCATGACAAAAACTTAATTTTCGAAAGATTGCATAACATAATGCGATTTCTCAAAATAATAATTATTAAAGAGACATAAATGAGCAAAATGAATGATAGACCATGCATATTTAGTTCATTTTAATTTGTTGTTCGGTCTCTCCTTTTCATCATATTCTCCTCATTTGAATTTCGGCATTCCAACTTTTAGTCCAGATCCTTTGCAGTAATTGTACCACAGTTATGATTGTTGCCGTGTGTCCCTGACCCTTCACGTGTCATCAGCACAGTTGGATGTCTAATTGATGTAGAGGATCTCAGTCCTCCAACTTGCATACAATGGAAAATCTAGAGCCATGACAAAAACTTAATTTTCAAAACATTGCATAACAGAATACGATTTCTCAAAAATAATAATTATTAAAGGGACATAAATAAGCAAAATGGATGATGGATCATGCACATTTAGTTTATATTAATTTGTTGTTGGGTCTCCTGATTTTATAACATGTTCTCCATTCCAACGAACAAGACTCATGCATATTTCAAGATTTATTAAACTGCAAAACGTCTTATATTATGGCACAGAGGGAGTACTGGCATTTCGGGTGAACATAACGACACATTTTGATCATCTTTAAAGATTTATTAAACTACAAAATGTCTTATATTATGGTACGGAAGGAGTACCGGCATTTCGGGTGAACACAACTGACACGTTCTGATCATTTTGGTGCGTGGACATGGCCACGTGCACGCATGTTGAGACACTCCTAGGCGGGATTTTCGATCGCGCATCACAGGCATGCATGTTCGCCGATACACATATGGAAGGCACGGCCCGATCAAGGCAGAGGTTGCAGTGTGTGTCTCTCTCTTGATCTATCTTATCATTCTGGCCGGCCTTCATCATCATTAGATAACGAGTACGTACGGCACATGTAGGACGACCACGTCGCCTGGCCCCATCCACGATGCCGTTCTAATTGCGTCTCTTGATATATACAGATTACAAATCAAGCGTGTTCTTCTTCTTGGCATTTTGCAATGGCACGACGCTTTTGCCCTAAACAAATCTACTCTGATTTCCGGAAGCGTCCCGTGCACGGATCGTCACGGGATGAAATCAAAGGCGGCGCTCTGATTTCCTACTGGCGGCTTCTGTTCTAGTATCCGTGACAGACACTGGCAGATGACAAGAGGCCGAAACATACGTACGTATCCAACGAGTGGGAACGGCACGCTTGGCCCTAAATATCTCGCCTGAATCAGTTCAACGGAAGACTCGCTTTCGATTACGTTCATACATATGCATGTCGTCGCGGCGGATGGCGACGAGTGAGCCTGCCCTGACTGCCTTGGCCGTGGGTGGCCAGGCCATGGCCTGGCACCAGTGGCGACGGCGCTCACGGCTCTGGAGCAGAATGTTTCCTCGTACGTACCGCGGTCGCCATTTTCGCTGTACGTGCTCTGCGCTCGTGCCTCACAGCACTGTCGCTGCCCTGTAGCAGGTCACGTGACGATGGATGGAACCAAATGTGCTGTGATAATGTGATTCCTGTGTGTGTGTGTGTGTGTGTGTGTGTGTGTGTGTGTGTGTGTGTGTGTGTGTGTGTGTGTGTGTGTGTGTGTGAAGCCTCCGACGAACTCGTCTGGGTCCGCTCCGTCTGGGTCGGCCGCAAGAAACAGGAAGACGGCGGTCATGCAGTTCAGACCTGAGCTGCTCTCAGGGAGGAAGAAGAAGAACTTGTCAAAGTTGCAGCTCAGTCATGCATGCATGCATGCACAAGAACGCGCGGCATGTGCGGGCAGGTGGCTAGCGAGATGCAGCTAGCACATTCATTGTTCTTGATCGGGCATTAACAATTCCGGTCCGGCCATCCGTCGACGGAGCTGGTGACCAGTGTCCGGCGGGTGTCATCTTCTTCTTGGATTCCGACGTCTCTGTCCACACACAATGCCGACGGCCCTTCTCCGGCCCGTTTCCTTCCTCGTCAGCAGCAGGACGGACGACAAGATTCAGTTGCATGTAGGAGTATGAAACTGCAGGACGGCATCGCACTTGGACTGCACATGCATGTCCGGTCCATCTCTGACTCGTACGCGCGGCACTACGACTGGATGGGGTCGTGATTCGCTGACTATTACCTGGGCTGATCTAGGGCCACTCATGTGTGGGGCCCCAAACATGCTCCCCCACCTGTCAGTGGCCCAATGTCGGTTGATGTTACATCAGCCAATCTGGGCAGTTTCTTGGATTTGTTCTGCTTTGAAAGGCTTGCCCCGGACATGAAGACTGAATGTCACTCCCTCGCAGCCGAAAAATGAATGGCTTCGCGCGTTCAGTTATTGTTGTCCATCTTTTCTTTTCATGCCATTTTCATTAAGGGAGAAATGCCAGGGTAATTAAGAAGCCAGGATAAAAATGAAACAATCGCCCTCGCCGTCAGGGAACAACCAACAAGATTCCACTCGCTACTGGGTCCAAAAAACACACAACCAAAATCAGAAATATAGTCATCCGCAGCAATATAAATGAAAGAAGCGCATGCAAACACCGAGAAGTAAGAGATAACACAAAGCATCCAACACCTTGATCCCCATTGTGCACCAGTTGAAGATTGTTGATCATGTTGTGAAGCTTCTCTCGTGCCCATCTCATCTTTACGCCTTTCTAGAAGTAGCAACATCCACTGCAATCACAGATCCATTGATTTATGGTGCGTTTGGGAGCCAAAGTATTTTGTAGTTTCTTAAGAATATTGTGGTTTCTAAAAAAACCTTGGTATTCAATACTTTGAGCCGTTTGGATGAAAAAATACTGCAGTTTAACAAACCGGGGTATCTCTAAAATTGTGGTATTTTTGTAGTATATAAAAGAGGCCCCGGCCTCTTTTTAAAACTGAAACGCTGGCTGCTTGGTCTCTTTGTGTCCAACTTCTGGCCATCAACGCATGTGGTACATAAATCGATAGCTAGCCGATCGATCTGTCCGGCTAGAGGCGGAAGTACACGTACAAATGACTACTTAGCCGCTGGCTGAAAACACATGGACGCACGGGATGCAGACGTAGACCTTCAGTGCATGTCTTAACTACCTCGGTCTTTGATTGATTACAAGAGATAACTCTACTACAGATCCTAGCATATACGGAGTTGAAGAGAACATGCTCGTGCAAGGTTGAATGCATACGGTGGCTATTAGTACAAGCTGATCTGTGAGTACAGCTGAATATGCATGCAACAACGTAACAATCCAAACCAAAGAAAACTGCCACTTGCCAAACTCGCCGTGTTTTTCTTCAGTAGACAAGTGGCTATCAGTAGACAAGTGCCCCACACACCACCTAGCCAAATAGCATTTTTCAGTTTTCGAACCCAACCGGCATAAGCCCCATTCAAAGAAATTTTCAAAAGAAATCGGCAGCGCCTGCGGAAGGGGGTCCTGCTTTGGACCTATTTCCTCCAAAGAAGTTGATCCATGACGTGGAAGGAGCAAGGTGGAACTGATGTGGCTGTGTTATTGTGTAAGCCAGGCGCTTTGGTGGAGTTATCGAGCAAAGGATGAAGTCGACTCAGGTGGCCTTGTGGGTTAACTCGGCTAAGGATGTGTCTCTCTTGGGCTCCTCCCCAGAGGCCAACATGGAGCTCAACTTTGAGTCTTCTTCCTAGGAAAACAATGGGTTCAATGTGGTAAGGCTGGTTGTAATGGGGAGTATCATATAGTAGTATCATGCATATGATACTAGTGTATGATACTACCTCTCTAATGCAGAGTACTCCCTCCGTCCCATAATGTAAGACATTTTTTAACACTACAATAGTGTCAAAAAGCGTCTTACATTATGGGACGGAGGGAGTATCATATATTAGTATCATGTAATACTCTATTTATTGCCATGCAAGACACATAGTAGCATAGCATTTATTACGATCTGATATCGTGATATGATACTCAACTCTCTCTTTCTTTATTTAATTCTATGACACCTCATTAAAATTGTCTAGTTGGCATGCATGATACTAGCTATGATACTACCATTACGATCAGCCTAAGGATGATGAAAGTGTTTGGTACCCGTAGCAGCATGGGGACTTTGGCAAGCCGCAAGGCACGTGATTGTCTGCACCTTATTATTCCTTACTCGGAGCACCTATGCAGTTTGACGAGGCCAGTACTACTTCTGGCACCGAGGGACGTAGTGGACGGTTGGATAAGTCCCGACTACCAAGCACATTGAATATAGGTTGCCGGAGGATTTTGGGGAATTGCCAAAATATAATAGCACAAATAAAGTCATCCCGAGTAGGATATGCAAGAGAAGATGAAGTCATATATGTAGATGTTCAAGAAGTCGCTTACGCCAAGAATGATGCAGGTAATCTGTGCCTCGATGGAGGTTACATTTGATTGCTTTCTTCAAAAGGCACGACACGACCGGGCACGAAGCCATGCTCCTCGCCAAAGCCGTTGTGGCCGCGCTTGACACTGTCGCGCGTCTCGTCTAATTCGCCGACGGTCGCGCCGCTCCCGTGGCGCCATGCTATCCCTCCGTGGCGGAGCGCTCGAAGCTATGGGGCCGCTCAGCAAAAATAAAATAAAGAAATCCTCGGGCTTATATGTGTTGACTCTGGTCAGCACTCAAAACCGACTTCAATGTGACCCAAAACCGCTACGGGGCTTCATTTATCCGGTTTTGACAATTTGAGGGGGTAAATTATATGGTATTTGATTTCAGGAGGTTATGTATCCATGAGTGTGGATTTGAGGGGGAAAACTATACTTTCTTCTTAGGTTGCGGAGGTAGGCTTGGTAGATTACGATTTGATTTTTGTGGTCTTGGGCCTACACTCCCTCGTATCCAGCTCGAACGATGTGCCTTGATAGCCGGTGGTGTGTGTGCGTGTGATGTTTTTGCCAATTTTTCTTAGTTAACGGAGCCTTGTATGATTTTTGTGTATAATTTTCCTCATTAACCGGACCAATTCTATTCCGTTTTTATGTAATGCGGGAGCTTCCTGCCTTCCGGTGAGGTTCTGTAAAAACAATTGGCAATCTCGTCCACCCCGACGCATTTTAGTACATCACCAGTTAAAACAAAAAAGTATGCTTGCAAACAATCTCACTGGGACATGCTTTAGATTGAGATCCACCACAATCTAAATATGACCCCTCTGGCACATCCAAACAGACACTATAATTTGTTTCAGTTTTTCTTTTAGTATACAAGCACTTAGAGCTAAGAGTATTTTTTAAGAATTTGCAAGGTTTATAGACCAATAGAAATAAACATTAGATACATATTGGATCATGCGGTTGTCCTAGCCACACGTGGCGATCCTGATCAAGGGCTATTTCATGACATATTGAACCTAGCCAGCGGCTAGCCGAACCAGAAATGTGCAGCCCAATTGCAAGCTCTGAGTGGGGGATACAAGCTTAACTGTTGTGTCTATAATTTTTGTACTAACAGTCCGAGCACCAAGCAGAGAGCCACAGACCCAACCCATCAGTAACTTTTCCTCAGTTGAATCCCAAATCTAGCTTCTTGTGACTAGTGATAATTTTTTATATTGGAAAAAATCAAAACAAAAGCCTCTTGAATTGGTGACTTGTATGCATTTTAATTAGAACCGACGTTTACACACCCTTGATAGAAAGAACGCCACATCCCCTAAAAAAGTACTAGAACACATTTTCCTCAAAATAAGAGGAATGCCATGGCATCTTGAATCAGAATAAAGAGATACCAAGTGTTAGAGGGATTTCTGACAGCGGCAAGATCCAAATAGAAGGGTGCGGCGTTCCCTAAACAGAGATTGAAAGGAGGGGAAGGATTTTACAGGTCAAGGGAGATGCATCTTCATGACAATTCTAATCGATCCCCTATATATAATGAAGGATCCTGCGGAGCAAAACCTTGGTAGAGTATTTTTACTCTACTAAGATTTGGCCGCATCTAGCTGATCCCCTATATATAATGGAAAAAAATTTAAATTTGCGTAATAGTTCAACATACTTTGATTTAAACAATTAAAATTGGCCAAATTATCTTGACAACCAAAATATAACTCATTGTCTTGACAACAAAAATTTAAACTCAACTTAAACTGAAAAGTAGAACTAAACATAAACTAAAACTAAACTAATCTTCATCCTCATCCTTGACATAGTAGAGATCGAGGCAATCTTGCCTCGACATGCCACCGTCCATGGGGTGTGGGCCAGTGCTGTCGTCGCCGGAGTTGGGGAAGATGCGCCGCCACTCCTCGGCGTCGAACTCCTTCTCGTCTTGGCCGCCGTTGTCGCCGCCTTGCACCTCGTTGTCGGATATGACTATGACCTCCCTGTCGACCCCCGCTCCACCTCCACGAGCTCGGGGTGTTGGCAGTGGAGGTCCGCCATCTATTCCTCGGCGGCGGCCTCCGCCGCGAGGTGCTCCCTCGCCTCCCGGTCCTCCAAAGCCGTTGCTGCATCCACCACCCTCGGCGCCACCGGGACGAGGTGGGCGAGTTTCGTCCCCCACAGAAAGTTGAGCCACGCCGCCTCGCCGTGGAAGAGTACCTGCCACCGGTCATATTTCAGGGTGGCGAGCTCTGCCGTGTGGAACGACCCAATCCACTTGTTATTATGGGTATCCCAGCTAGTGAACTCCGCCTCCCAAGTCCCCCACGCGCGTAGATGGGCGCCGAGCTATTTCCTCTGTGGCTGTCGCGACGAAGGGAGGCCCGGGAAGTCATAGATCTTGGCGGCGCGGTGGCCGGATCGAGGATGCGGTCTTGGCGCCGATCCGAGCCGTGGATCAACGGGCGAGGAGCCCATTATGCGGACCGACCATTGGGAGGACGAAGGCGGTCGAGGGAAACGACGGGGGTGGGGGGGGGGGAGTGGACATGGGGAGGAGGAGAGGCAGAGGAGGCAGCTAGAGAGGCATGGGATTCTACTTGGCTGCCGAGCGGCGAAGGATAAATAGGGAGGTTGGGTGCAACTGAGGATAAATTTCCCTCACTAATGTCAATTGGGGATTGATACGTCTCCAACGTAACTATAACTTTTGATTGCTCCATGCTACTTTATCTACTGTTTTGAACTATATTGGGCTTTATTTTTCACTTTTATATTATTTTTGGGACTAACCTATTAACCGGAGGCCCAGCCCAGAATTGCTGTTTTTTTTTCCTATTTCAGTGTTTCGAAGAAACGAAATATCAAGCGGAGTCCAAACGGAATAAAACCTTCGGGAACGCGATTTTCTCACCGAACATGATCCAGGAGACTTGGACCCTACTCCAAGGAACGAAAGAGGCAGTCACGAGGGTGGGGGGCGCGCCCCCTACCTCGTGGGCCCCCTGTTGCTCCACGGACGTACTCCTTCCTCCTATATATACCTACGTACCCCTGACAGATCGAGGACGGAGCCAAAAACCTAATTCCACCGCCGCAACTTTCTGTATCCACGAGATCCCATCTTGGGGCACGCTAGGAGCTCCTTGAAAGGGCCGTCATCACAGAGGGCTTCTACATCATCATAGCCCCTCCGATGAAGTGTGAGTAGTTTACCTCAGACCTTCGGGTCCATAGTTAGTAGCTAGATGGCTTCTTCTCTCTTTTTGGATCTCAATAATGTTCTCCCCCTCTCTTATGGAGATCTATTTGATGTAATCTTCTTTTTGCGGTGTGTTTTTGAGATCGATGAATTGTGGGTTTATGATCGAGCTTATCTATGAATAATATTTGAATCTTCTCTGAATTCTTTTATGTATGATTGAGTTATCTTTACAAGTCTCTTCGAATTATCCGTTTGGTTTGGCCAACTAGATTGGTAGTTCTTGCAATGGGAGAAGTGTTTAGCTTTGGGTTCAATCTTGCGGTGTCCTTTCCCGATGTGAGAAGGGGCAGCAAGGCACACGTGTTGTATTGTTGCCAACGAGGATAACAAGATGGGGTTTTATCATATTGCATGAATTTATCCCTCTACATCATGTCATCTTGCTTAAGGTGTTACTCTGTTTTTAACTTAATACTCTAGATGCATCTTTGGATAGCGGTCGATGAGTGGAGTAATAATAGTAGATGCAGGCAGGAGTCGGTCTACTTGTCTCGGACGTGATGCCTATATACATGATCATACCTAGATATCCTCGTAATTATGCTCAATTCTGTCAATTCCTCAACAGTAATTTGTCCACCCACCGTAGAATACTTATGCTCTTGAGAGAAGCCACTAGTGAAACCTATGGCCCCCGGGTCTATTTTCATCATATCAATCTCCATCACTTTAATGCTTACTTTGTTTTTACTTTGCCTTTTACTTTTCACTTTGCATCTCTATATCAAAAATACCAAAAATATTATTTATCATCTCTATTAGATCTCACTCTCGTAAGTGATCGTGAAGGGATTGACAACCCCTAATCGCGTTGGTTGCGAGTAGCTATCGTTTTGTGCAGGTACGAGGGACTTGTGCGTGGCATCCAACTGGATTGATACCTTGGTTCTCAAAAACTGAGGGAAATACTTACGCTACTTTGCTGCATCATCCTCTCCTCTTCGGGGAACTCCAACGCAGTGCTCAAGAGGTAGCAAGAAGAATTTCCGCGCCGTTCTTTGGGGAGTCTGCGCAAAAGTCAACATACCAAGTACCCATCACAATCCCTATCTCTCGCATTACATTATTTGCCATTTGCCTCTCGTTTTCCTCTCTCCCACTTCACCCTTGCCGTTTTATTCGCCCTCTCTTTCCCAATCTCTTCCTCTTTTTCCCGTTTGCCTTTTCTCGCTTGCCTTTTGTTTGCTCGTGCGTTAGTTTGCTTGCTTGTCGTCATGACTAGTCTCATATCTTCTCCGTTATCTCCCGAGAATGAAGTTCTAAATTTTAAGCAAAGGGAGGAGAAAATCTAAAAGACGCTTGGTATAGAATTTGCAATGCTCAAAATAGATCTACCAGGAAGCAATCTACTTCAGTTCTTCTTCGTAATTTTTACGTAGGTGCTAATCCTTGGTATAGATATATCCTTGATACCATTACCGGAGGGAATTTCTTGGGTAGCCATACTTTTGATTCTTATAATGCTTTAATAGATTTATTTGGCTCACCACCTCTTTTGGTTAATGGAACTATGTTAACTTTGGAGCATGTTATGCAAAGACTTGAAATTATTGAGAATAAAGTTGCTACCATTGAATCAATTGAAAATCTTGATAAAAATATCCACAATCAAATTACCCAATATGGATCTAAGGTAGGAATGACTTTGAAAAATATTAAAGAAAAGAAACCCATAGTTAATGAGAAAATAAATCTAGATTCCACTAGAATCGATAAACTCGAGGGTATCATTACCAACTTGGGAACCGCTTTTTCTTCCGTAAAAAACATTCCAACTCCGTCTACTAAAAATACTAAGTTCATTTATGTTCCTAAGAATAAGGGTGAATCATCTAGTAAGGAAACTGCAGATTTTAAATCTATAAGTGTTCATCCCCATCTTTTTGCCATCATTAAGGAACCATTTGCTATGAATGAATTTTTCGATCTTTTGCCTAAAAATTTGTCAATTACTAGAAACAAAGAAAATTCTAAAGAAGGTAGATGCCTCATTGAATAATTGCCTACCAAAGATGGCAATACTTAAAACTATCCTTGCTTTTATGCCTAGCTAGGGGCGTTAAACGATAGCGCTTGTTGGGAGGCAACCCAATTTTATTTTTAGTTTTTTTTGCTTTTGCTTCTGTTTAAGAATAAATAATCAATCTAGCCTCTGGTTAGATGTGGTTTTATGTTTTAATTAGTGCTTGTGCCAAGTTAGACCTATTGGATCTTCTTGGATGATAGTTATTTGATCTTGCTGTAATTTCCAGAAACTTTGCGCTCAGTGCCCGAATTATTAAAAATCACCAGAACGTGATAAAATACTGATTCCAATTGCTTATGATCAATAAACAAATTGTCTAGGTCGTACAATTTTGGTAGAGTTTTTGGAGTTCCAGAAGTTTGCGTTAGTTACAGATTACTACAGACTGTTCTGTTTTTGACAGATTCTGTTTTCCGTGTGTTGTTTGCTTATTTTGATGAATCTATGGCTAGTAAAATAGTTTATAATACATAGAGAAGTTGGAATACAGTAGGTTTAACACCAATATAAATAAATAATGAGTTCATTACAGTACCTTAAAGTAGTCTTTTGTTTTCTTTCTCTAAAGGAGCTCACGAGATTTCTGTTGAGTTTTGTGTTGTAAAGTTTTCAAGTTTTGGGTAAATTCTTTTGATGGATTATGAAACAAGGAGTGGCAAGAGCCTAAGCTTGGGGGTGCCATGGATAATCCAAGGACACCAAAAAGTCAAAGCTTGGGGATGCCCCGGAAGGCATCCCCTCTTTCGTCTACTTCCATCGGTAATTTACTTGGAGCTATATTTTTATTCACCACATGATATGTGTTTGGTTGGAGCGTCTTGTATTATTTGCATCTTTGTTTGTTAGTTTACCATAATCATCCTTGCTGTACACACCTTTTGAGAGAGACATACATAAATTGGAATTTGATAGAATACTCTATGTGCTTCACTTATATCTTTTGAGCTTGATAGTTTTGCTCATAGTGCTTCACTTATATCTTTTGAGCGTGATAATTTTTGCTCTAGTGCTGCACTTAGATATTTTAGAGCACAGTGGTGGATTTGATTTAAAGAAACTATTGATCTCTCATGCTTCACTTAAATTATTTTGAGAGTCGTTAATAGCATGGTAATTTGCTTAATATTAATATACTTGGTATTCAAGATATGTGAAACTTTCTTTTGAGTGCGTTGAATACTAAGAAAAGTTTGATGCTTGATAATTGTTTTGAGATATGAAGATGGTGATATTAGAGTCATGCTAGTTGAGTAGTTGTGAATTTAAAGAATACTTGTGTTGAAGTTTGTGATTCTCGTAGCATGCACGTATGGTGGACCGTTATGTGATGAACTTCGAGCATGATTTATTTATTGATTGTCTTCCTTATGAGTGGCGGTCGGAACGAGCGATGGTCTTTTTCCTACCAATCTATCCCCTAGGAGCATGCTGTAATACTTTGCTTTGATAACTTGTAGATTTTTGCAATAAGTATATGAGTTCTTTATGACTAATGTTGAGTCCATGGATTATACGCACTTTTTCCCATCCTTCCACCATTGCTAGCCTCTCTAATACCGCGCACTTTTCGCCGTATCATACACCCACCATATATCTTCCTCAAAACAGCCACCATACGTACCTATCATGGCATTTCCATAGCCATTCTGAGATATATTGCCATGCAACTTTCCACCGTTCCGTTTATTATGACATGCTCCATCATTGTCATATTGCTAGCATGATCATGTAGTTGACATCGTATTTGTGGCAAATCCACCGTTCATAATTCTTTCATACATGTCACTCTTGATTCATTGCATATCCCGGTACACCGCTGGATGCATTCATATAGTGTCATACTTTGTTCTAAGAATCGAGTTGTAATTGTTGAGTTGTAAGAAAAATAAAAGTGTGATGATCATCATTCTTTAGAGCATTGGCCCGAGTGAGGAAAGGATGATGGAGTCTATGATTCCCCCATAAGTCGGGATGAGACTCCGGACGAAAAATAAAAAAAAAGAGAAAAAAGAGGCCATAAAAAAAGAAAAAGGCCCAAATAAAAAAAATGAGAGAAAAAGAGAGAAGGGACAATGCTACTATCCTTTTACCACACTTGTGCTTCAAAGTAGCACCAAGATCTTCATGATAGAGAGTCTCTCATTTTGTCACTTTCATATACTAGTGGGAATTTTTCATTATAGAACTTGTCTTGTATATTCCAATGATGGGCTTCCTCAAATGCCCTAGGTCTTCGTGAGCAAGCGAGTTGGATGCACACCCACTTAGTTTCTTTTGTTGAGCTTTCATATACTTATAGCTCTAGTGCATCCGTTGCATGGCAATCCCTACTCACTCACATGGATATCTATTGATGGGCATCTCCATAGCCCGTTGATACGCCTAGTTGATGTGAGACTATCTTCTCCCTTTTTGTCTTCTCCACAACCACCATTCTATTCCACATATAGTGCTATATCCATGGCTCACGCTCATGTATTGCGTGAAGATTGGAAAGGTTTTGAAAATGTTAAAGTATGAAACAATTGCTTGGCTTGTCATCGGGTTGTGCATGATTTAAATATTTTGTGTGGGGAAGATGGAGCATAGCTGCACTATATGATTTTGTAGGGTAACTTTCTTTGGCCATGTTATTTTGAGAAGACATAATTGCTTAGTTAGTATACTTGAAGTATTATTATTTTTTATGTCAATATAAACTTTTGTCTTGAATCTTTCAGATCTGAATATTCATACCACAATTAAGAGGATTTATATTGAAATTATGCCATAGTATCACTCCACATCAAATATTATTTTTTATCATTTACCTACTCGAGGACGAGCAGGAATTAAGCTTGGGGATGCCTGGTATGTTTCCAACATATCTATAATTTTTGATTGCTCCATGCTACTTTATCTACTGTTTTGGACTATATTGGGCTTTATTTTCCACTTTTATATTATTTTTGGGACTAACCTATTAACCGGAGGCCCAGCCCGTAATTGTTGTTTTTTGCCTATTTCAGTGTTTCAAGAAATGGAATATCAAAGCGGAGTCCAAACGGAATAAAACCTTCGAAACGCGATTTTCTAACCGAACGTGATCCAGGAGACTTGGATCCTACTCCAAGGAACAAAAGAGGCGGTCACGCGGGTGGGGGCGCGCCCCCCTACCTCGTGGGCCCCCAGTTGCTCCACCGACGTACTCCTTCCTCCTATATATACCTCATTACCCCGGCAGATCGAGGACGGAGCCAAAACCTAATTCCACCGCCGCAACTTTCAGATCCACGAGATCCCATCTTGGGGCACATTAGAACTCCACGGAGAGGGCCGTCGTCACGGAGGGCTTCTACATCATCATAGCCTCTCCGATGAAGTGTGAGTAGTTTACCTCAGACCTTCGGGTCCATAGTTAGTAGCTAGATAGCTTCTTCTCTCTTTTTGGATCTCAATACAATGTTCTCCCCCTCTCTTGTGGAGATCTATTCGATGTAATCTTCTTTTTGCAGTGTGTTTGTTGAGACCGATGAATTGTGGGTTTATGATCCAGCTTATCTATGAATAATATTTGAATCTTCTCTGAATTCTTTTATGTATGATTGAGTTATCTTTTGCAAGTCTCTTGAATTATCCGTTTGGTTTGGCCAACTAGATTGGTAGTTCTTGCAATGGGAGAAGTGTTTAGCTTTGGGTTCAATCTTGCGGTGTCCTTTCCTAGTGATGTAAGGGCAGCAAGACACGTATTGTATTGTTGCCATCGAGGATAACAAGATGGGTTTTTTTTATCATATTGCATGAATTTATCCTCTACATCATGTCATCTTGCTTAAGGCGTTACTCTGCTTTTAACTTAATACTCTAGATGCATGCCGGATAGCGGTCGATGAGTGGAGTAATAGTAGTAGATGCAGCAGAGTCGGTCTACTTGTCTCGGACGTGATGCCTATATACATGATCATACCTAGATATCCTCATAACTATGCTCAATTCATCAATTGCTCAACAAGAATTTGTTCACCCACCGTAGAATACTTATGCTCTTAAGAGAAGCCACTAGTGAAACATATGGCCCCCGGGTCTATTTTCATCATATCAATCTCCATCACTTTAATACTTGCTTTGTTTTTACTTTGCCTTTTACTTTTCACTTTGCATCTCTATATCAAAAATACCAAAAATATTATTTATCATCTCTATTAGATCTCACTCGTAAGTGACCGTGAAGGGATTGACAACCCCTAATCGCGTTGGTTGCGGTAGCTATCGTTTTAATGCGGTACGAGGGACTTGTGCGTGGCCTCCTCTTGGATTGATACCTTGGTTCTCAAAATCGAGGGAAATACTTACGCTACTTTACTGCATCATCCTCTCCTCTTCGGGGAAATCCAACGCAGTGCTCAAGAGGTAGCAGGGATCGGCTAGGTGCCGGAGTATAACCGGGTTTTTACTTCTCTAACCGGATATTAGGGATCAGTTAGAGTTGCCCTTAGACACATAGCACAAGAATGCATGGAGCATAAGAAGAGGGAAGAAAGACATGTTTATCATTAACTGTTGGGGATTGTCTAGATATAACTATGGTATGGTAGTATTGTAGATTCTATGTGACATACAGACATGCATGGATACATACAACAATAAGAAATAACAGTTTGGAAGCACCCTTATTGAGTACTCCCAATGATCCCAAATATAATTGGAGCGTTCCAGAGTTACTGCTAGCCAGAGCATTTTAGGTGGCCACCATTGTAGGAAAGTCGCAGCATATATGTGGATAATAATAAACCAAGACTACTACATCATTATGTATTGGGGACAAATATATTTTTCTTTCATGCGGGAAAATGGAGGACGCTATACAAAGTAAAGGAGTACCAACTCCAACTTCATATTCAAGAACTAGCAGTTCGAGACGATAGCGTCGGCGTGGTGGCGATGGTGTCAACGTGGTGGAGTCAGCGCTGTGGTAGCGGTCCTAGTGCTCTTATCCCATCACAACAACGATCTGCATGTTTGGTCCTCCTCGATCTGGCCACCGACATGTTCCGGAACTACTGCCAAAGATCTTGCCCAAGGATATTTGGATCGGATAGAATCCGGTCATGCGTGTCCATATCATCCCATGCGGCTCCAGGAGGGCGCGACGCGAAGCTCTGTTGTTTGTTGGCACAATGGGACATGTCGGTATCTCGATTTTCATGGCATAGACAACGGCGGATAAAGTCATGGTGGCTAAGATCGAAGGATCAGTAATGGAGAGGAGGCCTTGGAGGCGATGGAGTCAACGAGGTGTTTGATAAATTTCAGAAGCAGTAGTGACAAGTGGGGACGGCAACACTGAAGGATTTCATTTTTTGTGGTGCTCCTCGGGTGCCGAGTCACGACTTCCACGGTGAAAACTTAAGGTCTGACTTTCATTGGTTGTGCCTGGCAGTTGCCTTATTGGAGGTATTGTTTTGAGAGCTCAGACGTTCTCTGGGATGAAAACCTAAGATCTGGGATTGGGCGACGACGGAGCTTATGCACTGTTTCCTTCTTGAAGGCGTCACTTTTAAAGATATTTTTTGTTTTTTGGGTGTTGTCTCTGGTGGTGTTTGTGTGCTGCTGCTGAGAAATGTTGATCACTATGGCAAGACATTTGTTTTTTCCCTTTCTTTTTTGTTTTCTTTTCGCGTTGTGTGTGTTAGAAGGGAGAGAGAGGATTGGTGGAATAGTTGTTGTATTGCTTGAGCCTCGTGGGCATATATATATGAGTACATGATCTACTTGGAGTACAAGTCAAGGTAGAATAATATCCTACGCTATCCTAGCTTTTCTAATAATCACGATACTCAACATCCCCCCGCAGTCACAACGGTAGCGACACAGACGGTGAGACTGGAGAATAATCCGAAGGTAAGCCAACGGACACCCCCCACAGTCGTAACGGTCGATGCATAGCGGAGTCATGGCTGGAGTGAAAACCGACGAGGTTGCTCAAGCAATGCGGTAGCCCTTTGTGCCGTTTGTCGATGTAGCCGAGAGCGTAGGTGGTGTAGCCATAGTCGAGGTAGCCGTCTGAAAAGAACGCCCGTGGTCGGGTTGAGTCGGGGTTATTTGGTGTCGAGGTAGTCGCCGTGGAGCCTGAAAGTGCAACTATCCCTGGATGGTTTTGGTAATTACTAACAACATATAGCTCATTGAACTGATGCTATTTCAAGATAAATATTTCAGGAAAGTTCAATGATTGGCATGGCATGGATTAGGAATGTGGACCCCTCAAAATGCTAAGGACACATATTGGGTCAAGCTTAAGACTCTACATTTTCATTTTAGTGATCCAAGATCACATTGAGTCCATAGGAAAAACCAAGCATATTAAAAGGGGATGAGGTGTTGCTTAATGGGTTTCTTGCTCAAAATGCTTAGTGATATGCTCCAAAACCCTCAACCACTTTCTCACATCCACATATGTCCCAAACCAAAAGTCAAACTCGACCCCACCAAAACTTTCTATCCGGCGCCACCGAGTTCTCTTGATATAGCCATTGCCACAAACCCTAGTCACTTCGATCTCACCGATAGGGATCTCGGTCTCATCGAGATGGGATTGCAAACTCTCTGTTTCCCTTCGTAACGATTCGGTCTAACCTAGATGAGCGATCGGTCTCACCGAGTTCGCAATGCAAACTCTCTGTTTCCCCTTCGTAATGTTTCGGTCCAACCGAAATGAGCGAATCGGTCCCACCGAGTTTGCCTGACTAACTCTCTAGTTAGCTTATTACCAAAATCGGTCCCACCGAATTTGTGTAATCGGTCTCACTGAGATTACGATGCCCTAACCCTAATGATTGGTCCTACCGAGTTGACTATGTCGGTCCCACCGAAATGCCTAACGGTCACATTATGAATCGAATCGGTCGGACCGAAGTTTTACGATTCGTCCCACCGAGTTTGGTAAATTGTGTAATGGTTAGATTTTGTGTGGAGGCTATATATACCCTCCACCCACTCTTCATTCGTGGAGAGAGACATCAGAACATGCCTACACTTCCAACATACATTTTCTGAGAGAGAACCACCTACAGTTGTGTTGAGTTCAAGATATTCCATTCCAACCACATAAATCTTGATCTCTAGCCTTCCCCAAGTTGTTTTCCACTCAAATCATCTTTCTACCAAATCTAATCCTATGAGAGAGAGTTAAGTGTTGGGGAGACTATCATTTAAATCACAAGAGCAAGGAGTTCATCATCAACACACCGTCTATTACCTTTTGGAGAGTGGTGTCTCCTAGATTGGTTAGGTGCCACTTGGGAGCCTCCGTCAAGATTGTGGAGTCAAACCAAGGAGTTTGTACGGGCAAGGAGATTGCCTACTTCGTGAAGATCTACGCTAGTGAGGCCTTCGTGGGCGATAGCCATGGTGGGATAGGCAAGGCTGCTTCTTCGTGGACCCCTCGTGGATGGAGCCCTCCGTGGACTCGCGCAACCATTACCCTTCGTGGGTTGAAGTGTCCATCAACATGGATGTATGATACCACCACCTATCGGAACTACGGATAAAAAAAAATCTCCGTGTCTACATTGCATTTGCTCCCTCAAACTCCTCCCTTTACCTTCATGTGCAATTGTTTTACATTTCGCTGCTATACTCTGAGAATTGCATGTGTAGGTTGATTGCTTGACTTGTGCAAAGTTGCTAAAATCTGGCAAGACTTAAAATTGGGAAAAGGCTAGATTTTTATTTGGTCAAGTAGTCTAATCAACCCCCCTCTAAACATACTTCTACAGAGCCGCGGAAGAAGAGCAACGGCGGCGGCGGCGGCTAGTGAAGGAGCGCGGCGGCGGTGCTCGAAGTTGGCGATAATGAACCCGACAATAGTGGCGAAGACCGGCGCGACGGTGACGCCTCCGTGCGTTAAGGAGGCGGCGCGGCGCATATCACATGGAAGTCAACGCAGCGTGGACGGCGGTGGATCATGGGTTGCAGCGCATGCGATGTACGGCCCGGCGGCGGCCGACGAACGGTGGCGGGCTGGTTGGGCGACGACGGGAAGACCTCAGCAGGCAGGTGGATCGGCGTACACGCCGCTACGGTTCGACGGGCGACGCGAGCGGGCAACGCGAGGGTCGGTGCAGCCTCGGGGACAGCTCGAGCGGACGGCTCGGCGCGCGGCGGTTGACCGCGGCCGCTGCACTACGTTCGGCGGGCGACACAAATGACAGCGCCGCTGGCGTGGTGCAACCACGGGAACAGCCTCAGGGCGGCGACGGAGACCACGTGCCGCGACGCTACAGCCCGAAGGGGCGACGCAGCAGAGGCGCAGATCGGTGCAGCCAGGGGGCGGAGACGCAGCTGTAACCCATTGCTCGATCGGTGGAGGGGCGTACTGAACTCAGGACAGAGCGGCAACGACCGAAGCAGAACGACGTGAAGATGGGTGCGCGGACGATGAGGCACACGGTCGTATGTGGCAGGAGAAGTCCGCAGCCATTAGGCAGCAGCGGCGCATGTCTGTGCGCCCGGACAATCCAACAGTCCGCAACCTGACCGGCACGCATTGCATGCATAGAAGCACACCCGCGTGATGTATAATCACGACCAGGCAAGACCTAGATGCATATGCTATCCAGTCCATACGAGGTGCAGCAGCTGGCCTGACGCGAGCGGCCGCCGGCGTACGGACGCGGGCAACCAGCTACGTCCGCGCGAGGCGCCTGGGTGGCCTTGGGCTCGGGCCACTTGCCGCCGGATGACGGCCAGCGGACCGTACGAGCGGCCACCACGTCAGGGACGGAGGCGTTGCAGTGTAGGGCGCTCCTGTGTAGTCGATGCCGATGCTGAAGTAGAGACGCATTATAGATGACGAACGATGGCAAGCGACGCAAACCAATCTTAGGTCGGAGAACCAAAAAAGATCACCGACCAATTGATCGGCGAGAGAGAAAAAACCCCAATCAACGGATCGAGAAAAAGACTCTCTAGGGTAATCGATCAACGTAATCGATGGACGAACCCTAGGTACGAGCAGCGCAGCCCCCGGCGGCGGTCATGAAGGCCGACACGGCCCGTGACTTAAGCGGATCTTGGGCGGCGGCTAGGGTTTAGAACCCGGAAACTGATACCATGCTAGAAGGGAGAGAGGGGATTGATGGAATAGTTGTTGTATTGCTTGAGCCTCATGGTCATATATATAGGAGTACATGGTCTACTTGAAGAACAAGTCAAGATAGAATAATATCCTACGCTATTCTAGTTTTCCTAATAATCATGATACTCAACAGTATGCATCCTGGATGTCTTCGAGACATTTGTTGGTGCAGAGTCTAAGTGTAATTGGTATCTTCATGATTTTTTTTAAAAAGCAGTTCAACACTACATCGAAGAACTAAAGACAGAATTGTTCGGACAATAAAAAAGACACGAGCTGAAACAAGTATTATTTGGCCACCTGTTCAATCCTCTCCCAAGTCCCAAGGCCGCAAACTGTTCCTGTAAACGAGAAGCACGGCCACAATAGGCGATGCGCAATACACGAAGAGCAGGAACTTGAGCACCGGGGTTAAAATACGTTTATGTGCAGGCCTTCGATGTTGTCTTCCTTGTTGTCGTGTCTTGGGTTGGAGCAGTGGGAGCAGCTCCTCCCGCTCGGCACGCTCGCACGCGCCCAGGCCGGTGCACGCGTCCATCTTCAGCAGCGCGTAGAGCAGCTCCGACTTCTTCTTCTCCACGTGCTTTCGGAGTCCCTGGGGTCCCAGTTTATCCCAGTTAAGCGTGTGGACCCTACGGGTTCGAGAACTATGTAGACATGATCGAGACTCATCTCTGGTCAATAATCAATAACGGAACCTGGATGCTCATATTGGTTCGTACATATTTTACGAAGATCTTTATCGGTCAAACCGCATAACAACATACGTTGTTCCCTTTGTCATCGGTGTGTTACTTGCCCGAGATTCGATCGTCGGTATCTCAATACCTAGTTCAATCTCGTTACCGGCAAGTCTCTTTACTCGTTCCGTAATGCATCATCCCGCAACTAACTCATTAGTCACATTGCTTTATAGTGATGTGCATTACCGGGAGGGCCCAGAGATACCTCTCCAAAACACGGAATGACAAATCCTAATCTCGATCTATGCCAACCCAACAAACACCATCGGAGACACCAGAGAGCATCTTTATAGTCACCCAGCTTACGTTGTGACGCTTTGATAGCACACTAAGTGTTCCTCCGGTATTCGGGAGTTGCATAATCTCATAGTCATAGGAACATGTATAAGTTATGAAGAAAGCAATATCAACAAACTAAACGATCAAGTGCTAAGTTAACGGTGTTGGGGAACGTAGTAATTTCAAAAATTTCCTACGCACACGCAAGATCATGGTGATGCATAGCAACGAGAGGGGAGAGTGTTGTCCACGCACTCGTGAGACCGTCGCCGGAAGCGCCAAGTGACGCGGTTGATGTAATTGAACGTCTTCGCGATCCAACCGATCTTAGTACCGAAGTCACGGCACCTCCGCGATCTGCACATCGCTCAGCTTCGTGGACGCCCCACGAACTCACGATCCAAAGCAGAGTGTCGAGGAGAGCTTCACAAGACGACGGCATGATGACGGTGATGATGAAGTTACCGACGCAGGGCTTCGCCTAAGCACCGCAACGATATGACCGAAGTGGATTATGGTGGAGGGGGGCACCGCACACGGTTAAGAACAATGTATGTTGTGTCTTCTAGGGTGCCCCTAACCCCGTATATAAAGGAGCAAGGGGGAGGCCGGCCGGCCTTGGGGCGCGCCAAGGAGGGGGAGGAGTCCTCCTCCTAGTAGGAGTAGGACTCCCTCTTTCCTAGTCCAACTAGGAGGAGGAAGGGGGAAGGAAGGAGAGGGAGAGGGAAAGAGGTGCCGCGCCCCCTCCCCTAGTCCACCCGGACTCCCCTTGGGGGAGGGCACCTCTGGCTGCTGCCCTCTCTCTTCCCTAAGGCCCATTAAGGCCCAATACTTCCCCGGGGGGTTCCGGTAACCCCTCCGGCACTCCGGTTTTCTATGAAATCACTCGGAACACTTCCGGTGTCCGAATATAGCTGTCCAATATATCGATCTTTATGTCTCGACCATTTTGAGACTCCTCGTCATGTCTGTGATCATATCCGGGACTCCGAACTACGTTCGGTACATCAAAACACATAAACTCATAATACTGATCGTCACCGAACGTTAAGCGTGCGGACCCTACGGGTTCGAGAACTATGTAGACATGACCGAGACACGCTGCGTCAATAACCAATAGCGGAACTCGGATGCTCATATTGGCTCCTACATATTCTGCGAAGATCTTTATCGGTCAAACAGTATAACAACATACGTTGTTCCCTTTGTCATCGGTATGTTACTTGCCCGAGATTCGATCATCGGTATCTCAATACCTAGTTCAATCTCGCTACCGGCAAGTCTCTTTACTCGCTCCGTAATGCATCATCCCGCAACTAACTCATTAGTCACATTGCTTGCAAGGCTTATAGTGATGTGCATTACCGAGAGGGCCCAGAGATACCTCTCCAACAATCGGAGTGACAAATCCTAATCTCGATCTATGCCAACTCAACAAGTATCATCGGAGACACTTGTAGAGCACCTTTATAATCACCTAGTTACGTTGTGACATTTGGTAGCACACAAAGTGTTCCTCTGGTATTCAGGAGTTGCATGATCTCATAGTCATAGGAACATGTATAAGTCATGAAGAAAGCAATAGCAACATACTAAACGATCAAGTGCTAAGCTAACGGAATGGGTCAAGTCAATCACATCATTCTCTAATGATGTGATCCCGTTAATCAAATGACAACTCATGTCTATGGCTAGGAAACTTAACCATCTTTGATTCAACGAGCTAGTCAAGTAGAGGCATACTAGTGACACTCTGTTTGTCTATGTATTCACACATGTACTAAATTTCCGGTTAATACAATTCTAGCATGAATAATAAACATTTATCATGATATAAGGAAATATAAATAACAACTTTATTATTGCCTTTAGGGCATATTTCCTTCAGTCTCCCACTTGCACTAGCGTCAATAATCTAGTTCACATCGCCATGTGATTTAACATCAATAGTTCACATCACCATGTGATTAACATCCATAGTTCACATCGCTATGTGACCAACACCCAAAGGGTTTACTAGAGTGAGTAATCTAGTTCACATCGCCATGTGATTAACACCCAAAGAGTACTAAGGTGTGATCATGTTTTGCTTGTTAGAGAAGTTTAGTCAACGGGTCTGCCACATTCAGATCCGTATGTACTTTGCAAATTTCTATGTCTACAATGCTCTGCACGGAGCTACTCTAGCTCATTGCTCCCACTTTCAATATGTATCCAGATTGAGATTTAGATTCATCCGGATCGGTGTCAGAAACTTGCATCGACGTAACCCTTTACGACGAATTTTTTTGTCACCTCCATAACCGAGAAACATATCCTTATTCTACAAAGGATAATTTTGACCGCTGTCCAGTGATCCACTCCTAGATCACAATTGTACCCTCTTGCCAAACTCATGGTGAGGTACACAATAGGTGCAGTACCTGACATAGCATACTTCATAGAACCTATGACTGAGGCATAGGGAATGACTTTTCATTCTCTTTCTATTTTCTGTCGTGGTCGGGTTTTGAGTCTATATGAGATAGAGTTGGGGTAGCACCAATTGAGGAGAAGCTTGTCCAACATCGTCTGAGATGGTTTGGGCATATTCAGTGCAGGCCTCCAGAAGCTCCAGTGCATAGCGGACGGCTAAAGCGTGCGGAGAATGTCAATAGAGGGCGGGGTAGACCGAATTTGACATGGAGGGAGTCCTTAAGAGAGACCTGAAGGATTGGAGTGTCACCAAAGAGCTAGCTATGGACAGGGGTGCGTGGAGGCTTGCTATCCATGTGCCAGAGCCATGAGTTGGTTGCGAGATCTTATGGGTTTCACCTCTAGCCTACCCCTTCTTGTTTTGGGTCTATAGGCTTTGTTGTTGTTGTTGTTGTTGTTGTTGTTGTTGTTGTTGTTGTTGTTGTTGTTGTTGTTGTTGTTGTTGTTGTTGTTGTTGTTGTTGTTGTTGTTGTTGTTGTACTCAACTTCACACCTTGCAACACAGGCAGGAACTCCTTCTTTGACTTTTCTATTTTGAGCTACTTCAAAAACTTGTCAAGGTATGTCCTAATTGATAGAACTTATCAAGCGTCTTGATCTATCTCTATAGATCTTGATGCCCAATATGTAAGCAGTTTCACCGAGGTCTTTCTTTGAAAAACTCCTTTCGAACACTCCTTTATGCTTTCCAGAAAATTCTACAATATGTCATTCACATATACTTATCAAAAAGGATGTATTGCTCCCACTCACTTTCTTGTAAATACAGGCTTCACCGCAAGTCTGTATAAAACTATATGCTTTGATCAACTCATCAAAGCGTATATTGCAACTCTGAGATGCTTGCACCAGTCCATAGATGGATCGTTGGAGCTTTGCACACTTTGTTAGCACCTTTAGGATCGACAAAACCTTCTGGTTGCATCATATACAACTCTTCTTTAAGAAATCCATTTAAGGAATGCAGGTTTGACATCCATTTGCCAAATTTCATAAAATGTGGCAATTGCTAACATGATTCGCAGACGGACTTTTAAGCATCGATACAAGTGAGAAAACCTCATTGTAGTCAACACCTTGAACTTGTCAAAAACCTTTTTCGACAAGTCTAGCTTTGTAGATAGTAACACTACTATCAGCGTCCGTCTTCCTCTTGAAGATCCATCTATTCTCAATGGCTCACCGATCATCGGGCAAGTCAATCAAAGTCCACACTTTGTTCTCATACATGGATCCCATCTCAGATTTCATGGCCTCAAGCCATTTCGCAGAATCTGAGCTCATCGTCGTTTCCTCATAGTTCGTAGGTTCGTCATGGTCAAGTAACATGACCTCCAGAACATGATTACCGTACCACTACCGTGCGGACCGTGCTCTGGTTGACCCTCGAGGTTCGGTAGTAACTTGATCTGAAGTTTCATGATCATCATCATTAATATTCCTCACTAATTGGTGTAGGCATCACTGGAACTGATTTCTGTGACGAACTATTTTCCAATTCGGGAGAAGGTACAATTACCTCATCAAGTTCTACTTTCCTCCCACTCACTTCTTTCGAGAGAAACTCCTTCTCTAGAAAGGATGCATCCTTTGCAACAAAGATCTTGCCTTCGGATCTGTGATAGAAGGTGTACCCAACATTTTCTTTTGGGTATCCTATGAAGACACATTTCTCCGATTTGGGTTCGAGCTTATCAGGTTGAAACTTTTCTCACATAAGCATCACTGCTCCAAACTTTCAAGAAACGACAGCTTAGGTTTCTTGCCAAAACACAGTTCTTACGGTGTCGCCTCAAATGGGTTTTGATCACTACAAAAAAATACACTTCCGTGATGATACGTGTTTGTCACAGTAGGTCGCGTTTTTTGTCATGCATGTACATCCATGACAAATTTATGACAGAATCAAGATAGTCATACATGTGCTGTCATAGAAGTGTTCCATGACATTACCAAAATTATCATCATGAAAATGTCCACTTCCATGACGATAAATCGCGCGTCACATAAGTGCTTTCGTCAAGGGTGACCGACACGTGGCATCCACCGTAACGGAACACCGTTAAGCTATCGGGTCGGGTTTTGGATCCGATAACCCGTTAACAGCCCCGACCAATGGGGATTTTCCACGTGTAAAATCATCATTGGTCGGAGGAAACACGGTCGGCTCACCGTTGGGGGACAGATGTCATCCACTCATTGGACAAAAGGCGCCTATGATACGCCGACCGTGGCACGGCCCAACACAGGCCCATTCCTGTGAAAAGGCCGGCCCGTTTGACTTGGTCAAAAGGTGGCGGGCCGGCCCATGTAAAGCATGTTAACGGCATGTTCGCATATAGCCCATTTACAGCCCGCTAACCCAAGGCCCGTTACGCCCTATCCGAATTAGGCCCAGTAGCGTCATCTAGGCCACCCAATATGTTTCCAGCCCATTTTCACTTCTGGCCCATGTATGGCCCATGACGTCTTCGGCCCATATGAGGCCCTATGTAACTCTTGGCCTATTAACGGCCCGTGGTGGAAACCGGCCCGTAATGAACGGTGTATTACTTTACACCCATTAACGGCCGTGGTGAAACGGCCCGTAATGAAGAGTGTATCACTTTATACCCATTAAGGGCCCGTTATTGGTTGGCCGTTTCAGCCCATGTTATCTTTTCGACCTTCTCGAGCCCATTTATTCTTGGGCTCATTTCCGAAGATTCGCTTACTTACGGCCACTTCGCTCATTTTACGCTTATGGGCCAAATTCAGCCTGTTAATAGTTCTGATCGGCCCGTTTGTGGTCCGTTAACACGTTGGGCCGTTTCATAGCGTCATGAAATACGGCCTATTAACGATGGCCGTTATGGTCGGCCCATGAACAGACGATTCCAACTCTAGTTCGTTCACGGCCGTAATGCGGCTTTGTTATTGGCCCATGTTTGGCCAATCGATCATACTGCCGTATAAGGCCCGTTGATGATACTGGCCCGTAGAAGGCCCATTGTTTTTGTGGCCCGTGAGAAGGCCCATTGTTTCTACGGCCCGTAGAAGGCCCATCGCTTATACGGCCCGTAGAAGGCCCATCGCTTCTACGTCCGTATGTCCAGTGTCACTACAGTAAATATTAGCCCATGGTTATTGTGGCCTAGTTTTAAAAAATAGGTTATTGCAGCCACTAGCAAACCGCAGAAAAAGAACTGCACTGACTACAAGAAAACAAATAAACAAGACAACAAGGAAATAAATAAGCAAGCAACTTACACTAGGCTATCACGGCTATTACGCATATTACATCCACTGGGCATCAAAGTTCGCCACCAGTGCAAATATAGGGAACACAAAGAAGATATAAATGCCGCGACAAAATAAGTCCGGAATCAAACCACTTCGAAGAGCCCAAGAAACAATATCCACAGGTACCCATAATGTCGGGCAAGATGCTTAGCAAGCTTATTAACTTTCTCTTGTTTGGCGCTTAAGTCCTCCGGTAACTTGCTATTGCACCGTAAAGTATGCATCCGAATTCTGCAGGACTTCCTCGGTCCTTGACTTCTGTCGCATAACATCCGATCGATGTCTTTCAACTTGAAGTTGAGATTCAAGAAGTTTAACTGATTCGTGCAACGAAGTTCAAGAGCTGGTGCGGCGGTGGTAGCCGATGCTTTCGAACACTACATCAAGACAGACTTTAGGGTTGTCTCGGTGTCCTCAATATAGTTTTTATCAGCTTTCTTGGAGACCAATAGGGATGTCTCACTATCTTGAACCTTATCTGCATTACTTCCTTTACCATTGCATAACAGGTACTCTTCTCCAATATTTTATCCGCGTTCTAAAAAGAGAAACAAACAAACACATCTCGTGTTTACAATGTAGTATATGAAACTCATTTTGGTAAACCAGATTCAAGAGTAAGGTGGACGGGATAACAAGATGAAACAAACATATATCTATGTAGTATGGTCACCGTATGGTCTATATCATTCTAGTTTATGTTGCCAAATCAAGATAGATACAGTTCGAATCATATCTATTTAAGACAAAGCAACATAGACAGAATATAACTGTGGGAAACTACACAGCAGTAACAACACTTGTAATGTGCATGGCATGAGAACATAACTGTTTATTCAATTGAAACTGAAATCAACATAGAGCAAGTTACAACAGCAAACAGCCAAACGCGTTGAAGAAACAGTTTAAAACGCACTGCTATGCGCCATTGGAGTTTCAATTGCATCCTTCAAATTTGAAATTGGTTGGTATCGATGCATACAAAGTGATGCAAGAGCAAAGTAGTATGAACCATAGGTACGGAACCTGACACGAGAACAATTCTTCTTCCGCTTTAAGCGTTGACTTGGGTTTGGAGTGGTGGTCCTCGTGATTTGGGCACTCGCAGTTGCCTTACTAACCGCTCATGTTTGGGTGCTCTGTGGTGGAGCGGTCTTTGTGTCAACGGAACCGGGTGTCTATCTCTGGGGTTGGGGTTAGAAGGGGTGTAGCTGGTTCTTCCATCTAACCGGGTAGGGGTACAATCTGCATGAGTGTGGGTTATGTGTGGTGGGGCTGATTCTTGGGCAAGTACAACCGTGGTTCTATCTGCATCGACGTGTAGCACGATCTTTTCCAAGACCGTGTTTTTACTCCCCATGACATCGCCATCACTCCCTCCAATTGAAATGGCTGATAAAAAAGAAAGTAATTGAATGTCTGGACATTGTAAGAGAGACAGTGCAATGGATAGTAGGGAAGAAAACAGGGCATGAAATAATTCACATTTATGTTGTCTAAGCAAAAGCAGAATAGCGTGACATAATTTCACATATATGATGGCTAATTAAACAGGATAGCATGACACAATTTCACAAGTATGATGGCTAACTAAACAAGATAGAATGACATACTTCAAAATATGATGACTATGTAAACAGGATGACATGGTATAACTATACGATGTGTCTATTAAAGTGGTTGGCATGCCATAAATCACAAACATGCGGTCGATGGAAACATGATGGCATGATATCATTCACGGATAGAATGACATAATTTAAAAATGATGACTATGTAAACAGGATGAGATGATATAACTATATTATGTCTTTAGAAAATGGGTTGGCATGCCATAACTCAGATACATGCTGTCTATGTAAACATCATGGCATGACATAATTCAAATATATGATTTATATACTAAGGAAGTGAGCAGAGGGCAATTGCATATATGATGTGTCAACTAAGGAGATGGCATTCAATATTGTGTATATGATGTAAAAACTAAGCATTGCAATACAACATATGCATTATATGAGAAATATAACCTCGCCAAGTTTGAGCATACACCTCGGGGATAATAGGACTGGTCATCCGCCTCTGAATCCTCCTCTCAAGAGCTATCTCAGAATCAAAGCAAGATATACGCTTGACAGGTAGCATTAATACGCTCACGAAGACCTTGTTTTCACTCCATTTCTCCATCACCAATTCAAATGGCTGATGCACATGGGAAGAAGCAGCTTGAATATACAAACATTGTCGACAAAAGTAATGAGAAATACAAAAAAGGACGGCATGATATAATTCACATATATGACGCTTGCCTAAACAAAGCATGGCATTGCATAATTCACATACATAATGCCTTGCAACAAGATAACATTGCATAATTCACATATATAATGTCTTGTAACAAGATGGCATTGCATAATTCACATATATGGTAATTAGACACTAAGCAATGTGGCATTCACACAAAGCATGTCTAAACTAAGCAAATGACATAGCAATGCAAGATACCATACGCATGCGATATGAGTAACATAACCACCAAGTTAGGGCATGCACCTCGGGAAATATGACTGGTCATCTGTCTCTAAATCCTCCTCCGAGGAGCTATCGGTAACCAGCAAGGCGTCGCTTCATCGAATAGCATTGTCTCCGCTCAAGACCTTGTTTCCACTCCAGATTTTTCCATGACTGCGTGCCGAATGGCTGATGCACGTGAAGAGTAATTGAATGTACTAAAATTGTTGACAAATTTAACACATAATAAAAAATGATGGCATGATATAATTCACATATAAGATGGTGGCTAACCGGGGTGGCATTGCAAAATTCACATATATGATGCACAGCTAGACAAGATGGCATTGCATGATTCACATATACGATAAAGAAACTAAGCAGATGGCATTGACACAAAGCATGTCTAAACTAAGCGGATGACATCTTTAATGTATCTTGTAAAGCAATGCAAGGCACCATATGCATGATATTACCAACATCGACATGCCAAGTTAGAGTGAAGACCTCATGGGGTAAATAGGAGTGGTCTTCTCCTTCAATCCCCTGAGCGAGTTATCTTCCTCTTGATTACTATCCGAAATAGGTGGAGGGGGGGCTGCCTTTGCGCCCACGATGGAACGACGTCTGCATGAAATTTTATTGCCACGTAAGGCTCGTCTCTTTTGCTCTACATGATCAGTTCCATTGTGTACAATAACTGGCATGCATAGGAATAAAACATAGTGAGATTATGTAAGGAGTGCATGCATAAATCCAGAGTGATGGTAGCAAACTGTGGATAGACCCAAAACCCATGATAGCAGGCAGATAATAGCTTTAGTTAAAAAATACAGATAATGGCATCACAGCGGAGTTCTAATAGCATCTCCAATACATGACGTAAAATACATAACCACAAAGTGCTAGATGTAAAATACACCAGCCGCTCATCTCTGAACTTAACTGTCGAATCCCGAACCTAACGATTAAACTGAATTTTTTGTCAATCGGCTGAAATTTGTTGTCGAGGATGAACGCACTAAGCAAGGTGAGGCTACCGTCGGTCGATCGACTTTTCATCTCTGGTCGATCGATTGCAGCCCGTTGGATCTGAACTCAAGAACTGCGGTTCATCTTCAACCTCCACTTCCCGAGCCGCCCGTGACCACCGGCCAAACAAGCAGCCCCCTTGGCCCACGGTCGCCGCCACGCCCGCCCGAAAACAATCCCCACCGCCGGTCCGCCGCCGCCCCGGCCATCCCTCTAGGCCCCCATGCGCCGAGCTTTTTCTCCCACGTGATCCCCACGCCACCGCCTACATAACGCCCGCCACCGGCCACACCACCGCCCCCATCCTAAACCCTAAGATAGATAGTGGGGTACCTCTCCAGTGAGCCCCTCTCCTGCGTGGCTGGTTCTTCCTTCACCCGTGAGCCCACCCCTTGAAAATCGATGACCCAAAAGTCGATTGATCGACCGAAGTTTAGCCAAATCGGAGCGACGCCATGAAAGCAAGAGCAAGAGCGAGCAACAAGCATAAGCAAGAACAATAGCAAGAAGCAGACCGAGCGGGGACCGAGAGCAAGAGCAGAGCAGCGGCCATGGCGAGAAGCTAAAGCAGCGGCAGCTCCTCTTGATGTGGACGTCGCCGCCGAGGGAAAGCGACGCCGTGGAGGAAGTGGCCGTGACGCCCGCCGTGGATGGAACCCACGCCCGTGTCATTTCCGGGACCGGCGCCAGAAGCACCGTGAGATCGAATCAGGAAGAAAATGCGGCGATTAGTGTATGCTACCTCTTGAGCACTGCGTTGGATTTCCCCGAAGAGGAGAGGATGATGCGGTAAAGTAGCGTAAGTATTTCCCTCAGTTTTTGAGAACCAAGGTATCAATCCAGTAGGAGACCACGCACAAGTCCCTCGTACCTACACAAAATGATAGCAACTTCGCAACCAACGCTTAGGGGTTGTCAATCCCTCCACGGTCACTTACGAGAGTGAGATCTGATAGAGATAATAAATAATATTTTTGGTATTTTTGATATAGATAGATGCAAAGTAAAAAGTAAAAGGCAAAAGTAAAACAAAGCAAGTAAGTAAAGTGATATAGATTGATATGATGAGAATAGACAGGGGGCCATATAGGTTTCACTAGTGGCTTCTCTCAAGAGCATAAGTATTCTATGGTGGGTGAACAAATTCTTTGTTGAGCAATTGTGAGAATTGAGCATAGTTATGAGTATATCTAGGCAATGATCATGTATATAGGCATCACGTCCAAAACAAGTAGATCGAAGCGATTACGCATCTACTACTATTACTCCACTCATCGACCGCTATCCGGCATGCATCCGAGAGTATTAAGTAAAAAGCAGGAGAACGCCGTAAGCAAGATGACATGATGTAGAGGATAAATTCATGCAATATGATAAAACCCCATATTGTTATCCTCGATGGCAACAATACAATACGTGCCTTGCAACTCTTTCTATCACCGAGTAAGGACACCGCCAAGATTGAACCCAAAGCTAAGCACTTCTCCCATTGCAAGAACTACCAATCTAGTTGGCACAAACCAAAGAGATAATTCAAGATACTTGCAAAGATAACTCAATCATACATAAAAGAATTCAGAGAAGAATCAAATATTTTCCATAGATAATCTTTGGATCATAAACCCACAATTCATCGGTCTCAACAAACACACCGCATAAAGAAGATTACATCAAATAGATCTCCACGAGAGAGGGGAGAACATTGTATTGAGATCCAAAAAGAGAGAAGAAGCCATCTAGCTAATAACTATGGACCCGAAGGTCTGAAGTAAACTACTCACACTTCATCGGAGGGGCTATGATGATGTAGAAGCCCTCCGTGATGGCGGCCCTCTCCGGCGGAGCTCCAGAACAGGCCCCAAGATGGGATCTCATGGATACAGAAAGTTGCGGCGGTGGAATTAGGTTTTTGACTCTGATTACGTCGTTCGGGGAGGATCGTAGGTATATATAGGAGGAAGAATGCGTCGGTGGAGCTCCCAGGGGCCCACGGTGAGAAGCGGCGCCAGGCGATCCCACCTCGTGACCGCTTTGTGGCGCTGCTTGAGTAGGGTCCAAGTCTCTGGATCACGTTCGGTTGGAAAATCACGATCCGAAGGTTTCATTCCGTTTGGACTCTGTTTGATATTCATTTCTTGAAATCTTGAAAAAGGCAAAAACGACAGTGCAATTGGCTGGGCCTCCGGTTAATAGGTTAGTCCCAAAAGTAATATAAAAGTGGAAAATAAAGCCCAATATAGTCCAAAAACAGTAGACAAAGTAGCATGGAGTAATCAAAATTATAGATAAGTTGGAGGCGTATCAAGCATCCCCAAGCTTAATTCACACCTGTAGTCCTCGAGTAGGTAAATGATAAAAAAGAATTTTTGATGCGGAGTGATACTTTGGCATAATTTCAATGTAAATCCTCTCAATTGTGATATGAATATTCAGATCCGAAAGATTCAAGACAAAAGCTCATATTGACACAAAAATAATAATACTTCAAGCATACTAATCAAAGCAATCATGTTTTCTCAAAATAACATGGCAAAAGAAAGTTCAACCCTACAAAATCATATAGTTAGGCTATGCTTCATTTCCGTCACACAAAGATGTTCCCAACTTCTATACCCCCGATGACAAGCCAAGCAATTGTTTCATACTTAAATAATCTCAAACTTTTTCAACTTTCACGCATAATACATGAGCGTGAGCCATGGATATAGCACTATGGGTGGAATAGAATATGATGATGGGGATTGTGTGGAGAAGACAAAAAAGAGAGAAAGTCTCACGTTGACGAGGCTAATCAACGGGCTATGGAGATGCCCATCAATTGATGTCAACATGAGGGAGTAGGGATTGCCATTCAACGGATGCACTAGAGCTATGAATGCTCAACAAAAGAAAACTAGTGGGTGTGCATCCAACTTGCTTGCTCACGAAGACCTAGGGCATTTGAGGAAGCCCATTGTAGGAATATACAAGCCAAGTTCTATAATGAAAAATTCCCACTAGTATAAAAAGGACAACTTATGAGACTCACTACATGAAGAACGAGGTCCTACTTTGAAGCACAATATATGAGACTCACTACATGAAGAACTAGGTGCTACTTTGAAGCACAATATATGAGACTCACTACATGAAGAACAAGGTGCTACTTTGAAGCACAAGTGTGGTAAAAGAGATAGTAGCATTGCCCTTTTTTTGGGGGCCTTTCTTTTTTTCTTTTTGGCCTTTCTCTTTTTTTATTTGGGCAATGCTCTAATAATGATGATCATCACACTTCTATTGGTTACAACACAAGGATTACAACTCGAAACTTAGAACAAGATATGACTCTATATGAATGCCCCCGGCGGTGTACTGGGATGATGCAATGAATCAAGAGTGACATGTATGAAAAATAATGCATGGTGGGTTTGCCACAAATACGATGTCAACTACATGATCATGCAATGGCAATATGACAAAAGTAATGTATGTCATGATGATGATGATGGAAGTTGCATGGCAATATATCTCGGAATGGCTATGGAAATGCCATAATAGGTAGGTATGGTAGCTGTTTTGAGGAATATATAAGGAGGTTTATGTGTGATAGAGCGTATCGTATCATGGGGTTTGGATGCACCGGCGAAGTTTGAGCCAACTCTCAAGGTGAGAAAGGGCAATGCAGTGCATCAAGAGGCTAGCAAAGGTGGAAGGGTGAGAGTCATTATAATCCATGGACTCAACATTAGTCAAAAGAACTCATATACTTATTGCAAAATTTAGAAGTCATCAAAAATTCAAGTACTACGCGCATACTCCGAGGGGGATAGATTGGTAGGAAAAGACCATCGCTCGTCCCCGACCGCCACTCATAAGGATGCACAAGCCAGGTACACTTCATGTTTCAAATTTGTTACACAACTTTAACCATACGTGCATGCTCACGGGACTTGCAAACTTCAACACAAGTATTTCTCAAATACACAACTACTCAACTAGCACAACTTTGATATTATCACCTCCATATCTCAAAACAATTATCAAGCATCAAACTTATCTTAGTATTCAATTCACTCAAAAGAAAGTTTCACATATCTTGAACACCAAGTATATTAACATTAAGCAAATTACCATGCTATTAAAGTCTCTCAAAATGATCTAAGTGAAGCATGAGAGATCAAATAGTTTCTTTAAAACAAATCCACCACCATGCTCTAAAAGATCTAAGTGAAGTACTAGAGCAAAAATTATCACGCTCAAAAGATATAAGTGAAGCACTATGAGAAAAACTATCAAGCTCAAAAGATATAAGTCAAGCACAAAGAGTATTCTAACAAATTCCAATTCAAGTATGGCTCTCTCAAAAGGTGTGTACAGCAAGGATAATTGTGGTAAACTAACAAGCAAAGACACAAATAATACAAGACCCTCCAAGCAAAACACATATCATGTTGGTGAATAAAAATATAGCTCCAAGTAAATTACCGATGGAAGTGGATTTAAAGAGGGATGCCTTCCGGGGCATCCCCAAGCTTTGACTTTTTGGTGTCCTTGGATTATCTTGGGGGTGCCATGGGCATCCCCAAGCTTAGGCTCTTGCCACTCATTGTTCCATAATCCATCAAAAGAATTCACCCAAAACTTGAAAACTTCACAACACAAAACTCAATAGAAATCTCGTGAGCTCCATTAGAGAAAGAAAACAAAAGACTACTTCAAGGTACTGTAATGAACTCATTATTTATTTATATTTGTGTTAAACCTACTGTATTCAAACTTCTCCATGGTTTATAAACTAATTTACTAGCCATAGATTCATCAAAATAAGCAAACAACACACGAAAAACAGAATCTGTCAAAAACAGAACAGTCTGTAGCAATCTGTTACTAACACAAACTTCTGGAAGCCAAAATATTCTACCAAAATTAGACGACCTGGAAAATTTGTTTATTGATCAGCAGCAATTATAATCACTATTTTATCACGTTCTGGTGATTTTTAACAATTCGGGCACTGAGCACAAAGATTCTGGAAATTACAGCAAGATCAAATAACTATCATCCAAGAAGATCCAATAGGTCTAGCTTGGCACAAACACTAATTAAAAGATAAAACCACATCTAAACAGAGGCTATATGGATTATTTATTCCTAAACAGAAGCAAAAACAAAAAAACACAAAATAAAATTGGGTTGCCTCCCAACAAACGCTATCGTTTAATGCCCTTAGCTAGGCATAAAGATACGGATAGATCTAGGTATTGCCATCTTTGGTAGTAGGAAAGAAAAGAGCAAATTTCTTTTCTATGGCATTTATTCTTCTATTTTGGGAAAGCACATGACCATTAATGTATGAGGTAAGATTAAGCACATTACGAAAATTTTGCATCCAGACTAGATTTCATTTCTTTGATAATTTTGTTTTGATAAAAGCATAAGAGGGTGGTAGATTCAACTTTATCATTCATGGGATGCCCAAATATCGTTTTCATCCTTTCATAGGTGTCTATAGCATCTCCTTCAAGAAAACCCTCTTCAAAAATAGAATCTAGCACTTGTTTGAAAGAAGTAGGTAGTCCAATATAAAAACCTTTCAAGTAAACCTCAATTTGATATTGTGGTATGTAGCTAGCCCTAATTCTCAATAAACTATCCCAAGCATCTTTTAAAGACTCATCAATTAAATAACGGAAAATTCCAAAGTCATCTTCATCAAGATTATTTGAACTCTCTTTGGTAACCCCAGTGGGTCTTTCCATAGCATCATTAATTTTGAGCTTAGATAGAGTAGAGGGGTCATCCAAGGTGCCGAAACCCTGGAAAGGACCTTTTATTCTTTTTGATTCGCCATGGCAAAGGGAAAAGCGACAAACAAAGAGAGAGAGGAGGAGGAGGAAAAGAGAGGGCAAATAAAGCGGCAAGGGTGAAGTGGGGGAGAGGAAAGCGAGAGGAAATGGCAAATAATGTAATGCGAGAGATAGGGATTGCGATGGGTACTTGGTATGGTTGACTTGCTTGCGTGAGCCTCCCCGGCAACGGCGCCAGAAATCCTTCTTTCTACCTCTTGAGCATTGCGTTGGATTTCCCCGAAGAGGAGAGGATGATGCAGTAAAGTAGCGTAAGTATTTCCCTCAGTTTTTGAGAACCAAGGTATCAATCCGAGGGAGACCACGCACAAGTCCCTCGTACCTACACAAAAGCGATAGCAACTCGCAACCAACACTTAGGGGTTGTCAATCCCTTCCACGGTCACTTACGAGAGTGAGATCTGATAGAGATAATAAATAATATTTTGGTATTTTGATATAGATAGATGCAAAGTAAAAAGTAAAAGGCAAAAGTAAAACAAAGCAAGTAAATAAAGTGATATAGATTGATATGATGAGAATAGACCCGGGGCCATAGGTTTCACTAGTGGCTTCCCTCAAGAGCATAAGTATTCTACGGGTGAACAAATTACTGTTGAGCAATTGATGAATTGAGCATAGTTATGAGTATATCTAGGCAATGATCATGTATATAGGCATCACATCCAAAACAAGTAGATCGAAACGATTACTCAAGATTCTACTACTATTACTCCACTCATCGACCGCTATCCAACATGCATCTAGAGTATTAAGTAAAAACAGAGTAACGCCGTAAGCAAGATGACATGATGTAGAGGGATAAATTCATGCAATATGATAAAAACCCCATCTTGTTATCCTTGCCTTGCAACTCTTTCTGTCACTGAGTAAGGGCACCGCAAGATTGAACCCAAAGCTAAGCACTTCTCCCATTGCAAGAACTACCAATCTAGTTGGCCAAACCAAAGAGATAATTCGAAGAGACTTGCAAAGATAACTCAATCATACATAAAAGAATTCAGAGAAGAATCAAATATTTTCCATAGATAATACTGGATCATAAACCCACAATTCATCGGTCTCAACAAACACACCGCAAAAAAGAAGATTACATCAAATAGATCTCCACGAGAGGGAGAGAACATTGTATTGAGATCCAAAAAGAGAGAAGAAGCCATCTAGCTAATAACTATGGACCCGAAGGTCTGAAGTAAACTACTCACACTTCATCGGAGGGGCTATGATGATGTAGAAGCCCTCCGTGATGACGGCCCTCTCCAGCGGAGCTCCGGAACAGGCCCCAAGATGGGATCTCGTGGATACAGAAAGTTGCGGCGGTGGAATTAGGTTTTTGGCTCCTGTTCTGATCGTTCGAGGATACGTGAGGTATATATAGGAGGAAGGAGTGCGTCGGTGGAGCTCCGAGGGGCCTGAGGTAGAAGCGCGCCCTCCACCCTCGTGATCGCCTCTGGCGCTGCTTGGAGTAGGGTCCAAGTCGCCTAGATCACGCTCGGTTGGAAAATCACGATCCGAAGGTTTCATTCCGTTTGGACTCCGTTTGATATTACTTTCTTTGAAATCTTGAAAAGGCAAAAAAAACAGCAATTTCGGGCTGGGCCTCCGGTTAATAGGTTAGTCCCAAAAGTAATATAAAAGTGGAAAATAAAGCCCAATATAGTCCAAAACAGTAGACAAAGTAGCATGGAGTAATAAAAATTATAGATACGTTGGAGACGTATCGATGTACAACCTCTTTGGTGGCGCCGATTAGGCTGCGGCTTCATCCGAGGAAGCGGTGATGATGATGCTCTTTCCGGTGGTGCGGTGAAAGACGACGGTGTGGGAATGGAGGTGGTCTGCGAAAGGCGAGGGGAACGTCGAGGCAGCTCCTTGGAGGTGGAGGACGGGTGGCTGAACCGCGGGGACGATGATATCGACGACGGATCCTCATCCCGTATGGTGGATGAGGGACGTTGAGGTGTTCTTTGTGGACTGACGTCGTCGGGGAAGAGGGTCGGCCGGGTGGTGGACGGAGCAGGGTGTGGGGTTTAAATCGCGGGTTTTCGCGGCCTCGGTGTCTGAATGGGTGGCGGATGGGATGGCGATGGGGAACCATGGCTTAGAGACTGGCGCTTATGTCTGAAATGTGGGGTAAGTTACGAAGTACCCCACCCACCGATTTGAGGCGGTTCTTCCGGTTCAAGGGTACCACGGGCATTTCGCGTTTTGGGATTTCCACAGAGGTGGGAGTTTTTTCGCGTTGTAATTTCCGAATAGCAAGGCGGGTTGAGATGGAGGGAGTTAGCCGAGCACAACGAGACAAAGATATATCTTAAATATTTCGGGCTAACAAGCGGGTTGAAGAGGCGGGAGTTTTGCAGCACGATAGACAGAGACGCTAGCTTCAATTTTCGGCATAACAAGGCGCGGCTTGAAATTTCGGAAGAACAAGCTTAACGTGTACCCAATAAAAAGACAATTTGCACCTCAACACGCACAACACACACAAAAACCATTTAGACTAGAGTAAGGTACACGTGCATTGCACGCATGAGATTTGGCAACCAAATTATGAATAAGTACCACATTATAGCATGCAAGCTTTGAGTCATATATGCATGATGTAGATGTTCGTTTAATTCTTATAGTTCCTTTCATTCAAAATCATCTAGTTTTTATAAGAAAGCTAATCTATTTTAAGATTCATGGAATTGTGCGTTGTAAGGCATAAAGTAAAAACTGTTGGAAATATGCCCTAGAGGCAATAATAAAATGGTTATGATTGTATTTCCTTGTTCATGATAATTGTCTATTGTTCATGCTATAATTGTATTGACCGGAAACCGCAATACATGTGTGAATACATAGACCACAACATGTCCCTAGTGAGCCTCTAGTTGACTAGCTCGTTGATCAACAAATGGTCATGGATTCCTGACCATGGAGATTGGATGTCCTTGATAACGGGATCACATCATTAGGAGAATGATGTGATGGACAAGACCCAATCCTAAGCAGAGCATAAGATCGTGTAGTTCGTTTCTAAAGCTTTTCTAATGTCAAGTATCATTTCCTTAGACCATGAGATTGTGTAACTCCCTGATACCGTAGGAGTGCTTTGGGTGTACCAAACGTCACGACATAACTGGGTGACTATAAAGGTGCACTCACGTATCTCCGAAAGTGTTTGTTGGGTTGGTACCTAATCGAGATCGGGATTTGTCACTCCGCATGACGGAGAGGTATCTCTGGGCCCACTCGGTAATGCATCATCATAATGAGCTCAATGTGACTAAGTAGTTAGTCACGGGATCATGCATTACGAACGAGTAAAGTGACTTGCGAGAACGAGATTGAACGAGGTATTGGGATACCGACGATCGAATCTCGGGCAAGTAACATACCGATTGACAAAGGGAATTGTATACGGGATTGCTTGAATCCTTGACGTCGTGGTTCATCCGATGAGATCATCGTGGAACATGTGGGAGCCAACATGGTTATCCAGATCCCGTTATTGTTTATTGGCCAGAGAGCTGTCTCGGTCATGTCTGCATGATTCCCGAACCCGTAGGGTCTACACACTTAAGGTTCGATGGCGCTAGGGTTATAAAAGAAGTTTGTATGTGGTTGCGAATGTTGTTGAGTCCGGATGAGATCCCTGGACATCACGAGGAGTTCGGAATGGTCCGGAGGTAAAGATTTATATATGGGAAGTCCTGTTTTGGTCAATGGAAAAGTTTAAGATGCTATCTCATTAGCGTCTGGGACCACCGGGAGGGTCCCGGGGGTCCACCAGGTGGGGCCACCGGCCCCAGAGGGCTGCGTGGGCCAAGTGTGGGAGGGGACCAGCCCCAGGTGGGCTGGTGCGCCCCCCCACCAGGGCCCAAGGCGAAGAGAGAAGGGAAAGGGGGGAAACCCTAGGCTCAGATGGGCCTAAGGCCCACCTAGTGGTGCGCCCCCCCTCTCTCCCCCTTGGCCGCCCCCCTAGATGAGATCTAGGGCTGGCCGCCACCCCTAGGGGTGGAAACCTAGGTGGGGGCAGCCTCCCTCCCCCTATATAGTGGGGGTTTGGGGCTGCCATACACATGAGAACATCTCCCTCTTGGCGCAGCCCTACCCCTCTCCCTCCTCGTCTCTTGCGGTGCTTGGCGAAGCCCTGCTGGAGTGCCACGCTCCTCCACCACCACCACGCCATCGTGCTGCTGCTGGACGGAGTCTTCCCCAACCTCTCCCTCTCCCCTTGCTGGATCAAGGCACGGGAGACGTCATCGGGCTGCACGTGTGTTGAACGCGGAGGTGCTGTTGTTCGGCGCTTAGATCGAATCAACCGCGATCTGAATCGCCATTTAGTATCGACTCCTTCATCCGCGTTCTTGTAACGCTTCCGCATCGCGATCTACAAGGGTATGTAGATGCACTCCCCTCTCCCTCGTTGCTAGATTACTCCATAGATTGATCTTGACGATGCGTAGAAAATTTTGAATTTCTGCTACGTTCCCCAACATTGGCATCATGAGCTAGGTCTATTGTGTAGATTCTATGCACGAGTAGAACACAAGTAGTTGTGGGCGTTGATTTTGTTCAATATGCTTACCGTTACTAGTCCTATCTTGTTTCGACGGTATTGTGGGATGAAGCGGCCGGACCGACCTTACTGCGTATTAACTTACGTGAGACAGGTTCCACCGACCGACATGCACTTGTTGCATAAGGTGGCTAGCAGGTGCCAGTCTCTCCCATTTTAGTCGGATCGAATTAGATGAAAAGGTTCCTTATGAAGGGTAAATAGCAATTGGCATATCACGTTGTGGTTTTAGGCGTGGGTAAGAAACGCTCTTGCTAGAAACCTATAGCAGCCATTAATGAAAAAACTTGCAACAACAATTAGAGGACGTCTAACTTGTTTTTGCAGCATATGCCGTGTCATGTGATATGGCCAAGAAGGATGTGATGAATGAAATATATGTGATGTATGAGATTGATCATATTCTTGTAATAGGAATCACGACTTGCATGTCGATGAAGTATGACAACCGGCAGGAGCCATAGGAGTTGTCTTTATTTATTGTATGACCTGCGTGTCACTGAATAACGCCATGTAATTACTTTGCTTCATTGCTAAACCATTAGCCATAGTAGTAGAAGTAATAGTTGGCGAGACAACTTCATGGAGACACGATGATGGAGATCATGATGATGGAGATCATGGTGTCATGCCGGTTGACGATGATGATCATGGAGCCGAAGATGGAGATCAAAAGGAGCAAAATGATATTGGCCATATCATGTCACTATTTGATTGCATGTGATGTTTATCATGTTTATGCATCTTATTTGCTTAGAACGACGGTAGTAAATAAGATGATCCCTCATAATAATTTCAAGAAAGTGTTCCCCTAATCGCGTATCGCTTTGTTAGAAAGTTCGTTGTTTTGAAGCACCACGTGATGATCGGGTGTGATAGATTCTAACGTTCACATACAACGGGTGTAAGCCAGATTTACACACGCAAAACACTTAGGGTATGTAGATGCACTCCCCTCTCCCTCGTTGCTAGATTACTCCATATATTGATCTTGGTGATGCGTAGAAAATTTTGAAATTCTGCTACGTTCCCCAACAAAAACAAATAATGGCAAATCATGTAGAAAAACATTTGGGCAATTCTGATATGGAAGATTCTAGAACAAATAAGAAGTGCTTGTGTTTTGATGTTTGTGCATTATGCTTAAGTTCAACCATGGAGTCTTCTAGATTATACATGTGGCGGAATCTGGTGGAATCTAGATGATATCCAACGGCCAATAGTGCTCAAATTTTCATCTTTGGACCATCGGATTCGCCTCATCCAACGACCATCTTTCAAAGTTAAAGTTACCCGCACACAATATAAAAAATATATAATATAATATATATATAGGGGTATAGATATAGATATGTGATGCGAAAGCCGCCCATCATCTCCAATTAGAATAGTGTGTCCATGCACGGATGCGACGTGGGCAAATGATGTCTGCCATCGGTATCTCAAATTCAAATTACAACATGCTCGTTTCCAAACCACACCGTGCAGATCTCCGTTATATTCATGCATGCATGGGTTTCAAACATCAGGATCTCTTATTCAAATATTTGAATTCAACTTTACATCTATTATGACCTCACCTATTCTTTTACACCCACACAGTAGTCTTCTCTTTATAATTGTACCACTAACTTTCTCGTGCATGCATGCACACACACTACCAATCGGCATTATCTATCGTGACGCATGCAATCTTTTTCTTCAGGTCGGTCTCCCATGAAGGCACACACCCACACACATCCCCTCTCCATCATACCGGGCATTATTTATCTCTCACTGGCGTGCATGCTTGCAGCGATCGATGTTCCTCTATGTATGTGTGTATATAGCTAGGTCTTTCATAGTTTTCCACACAAACCGATCAATTCCAGATATCCAAAGTGAGGTCTCCCCCTCTTTCCCACGTCCACATCGATCAATCTATACCTCTCTATATAGGATTAATATAAATAGCTAATACACCCACATTAATTATATATCCAACGTCCCCATCTCATCATCCATGCCTTCCGCTTCATCTCTCGGGACGCATGCACAATGGCACGTGAAGACAAGGCGATGAGGGCCCTGCCCCCTAACATCACTATATATCGAGGCTAATATTAATGTGATCATTAGACAATTGCTGCTAAAAAGGTTTAATTTCATGAATTGACCCTCCTCGTAAAGGATTAGCATTGCTTGGCCCCCTAGCTCATTTATTTTTCATGGCTCGCTTAACGCTGCGTTACTAACGCGCACTTGCGTGTTACGCCTCTCTCTAAATATCGATCTTGCACTTGTGCATTCCTTCATAGTCTCCCTCCACTCGGCCCTCGCACCATCTTCTAGCCCCCCACGGATTTTGCCACATGTACAATCTAGCAGACTCCATGGTTGAACTTAAGCATAATGCACAAACCTCAAAACAACAGTGGTTCTCTTTGTTCTAGAATCTTCCGTATCATAACTGCCCAAACTTTTTTTCTAGTTGAATTGCCATTATTTTTTTTACTTTTATGCTTTACAACGCACAATTCCATGAATCATAAAATAGATTAAGGGCCTCTTTGATTCAAAGGATTCTCAAAGGAATTTTGGAGGATTCTAATCATTAGGAATTTTTCCTATCTTGGTTGTTTGATTAAGAGGATTGTAAACCATAGGAATTTTTTCATATGATTCATTTGCACTAGATTTCATAGGAAACATCCCATGTACTCAAACCTCTTTGAAAGAATTCTGCATTTTTTCTATGCACAATCAAACACTCGTACAATCCTGTAGGATTCAAGACGACATTCCACTATAATCCCATGTTTTTCCTATTCACGCGTTTTTAGTTTTTTTATAAAAACAATTGATTTTGAATGAGATGAACTATAAGAATTAAACGAAGGGCTACATCACGCATATATGACTGAGAGCTTACATGCTATAGTGTGGTATTTATTCATAATTTGGTTGCAAAATCTGATGCGTGCAATGCACGGTACCTTACTAGTACTTGAGTATGTGCAAAACACGTAAATTAGAATACCAATGGCATGCTACCGGTGTCTCTCTTACAGTTCATGAAGCCACGTGGCACATGTGGAGGCGTTGTCGCGACCTCCTTGCGTGGATTGATCACGTTGACGCATCTGGTTCCGTAAGAATGTACTCGTCCTCCACGAGCCATACTTGGCGGTACATGCATCGGTTAAGATGTGCACACGCACGCCACGCACGCACTCATTCCTTCGCACGCGCACATGCGGGTACAGGCGGCGCAATTTTGTACCAAGATCCACCCTATGTGATAGTTTGACGCATGTAAAGTCGCGTTTCACTTCATTGATGGTCAATTAATACAACGCATGCAAATTGAGTGGATGTGAGGGCGGAAGAAAGACATTATTACTCCATCACACAAGATGCGAAAGTAGTTAAATCATGGGCTGCTAGTAGTACTTCCATTGGTCTCCTTCAGATTTTGTGCCAATTTTTGACAAGAACATAATATTTATGCATTTGAGCAGTGTAGTACTTGAAATTTATGTTCCGCTAAACTCATCGGGAGCCGTTTGAACCTCGAAACCAAAACCATCAATTAATCTTTACCTTGTTCCCATCACATTCGAAAGCCTGCTCACACCTACTAGTACGTACCAAACCTGAACGTGTTCCCACTATGCAGGTATTAGTACTACTAGTGCGGAAAAAAAAGAGGGCTCGCCGCCACGCAGAGACCTCGAAAGATCTCTCACGGGCAGGCGGTGGCTCCCAGGAGCGCCCTAGCCGCGGAGGCGAACATGCCGAGCCGGTGAAGCTGGAGTCGTTATCCCTCGACGGCATGCCCGATCAGCTCAATAAGCACCTCAATAAGCAGAAGGAGTTCATCCAAGGCTTGACGGAGTTCTTGAAGGAGAGCCTCGACGACATGCCCGGCCGAGCTCAATCGGCAGGGGAGTTGACCGCAGGCTTGGTGATGCTGCTAAAGAAGAGCATTGCCTCGGAGAAAGAGAGGCGACCGTGAAAATCCTGCGACCGGAGGACAAAGGCGTGAAGCTCTGCTAGAGATCGACTGTTGAAGGAGAAGAACGCCACTGGAAGAAGCTGCATGAGAATAGTAGTTCCTCGATGAAGATGCCGCAGGCCCTCATCATGGAAATGTATGAGGAGTTGGCGAAGCTCCGCGCCGAGGACCCGGCACTGTCACAAGGTGCATTAATGTCGGTATGGAACAGATGATGAAGGCTCGCGTCCGGAGAAATCCCGTCATGGATAGAATGAAGAAGATGGCGGAGGAGACGCTGCAAGGAGATGGAGGTCGTGGAGGCGATGAAGAAGCGATTCTGACTCCATGGCAGATTAGATCATTTGGGGTGATAATCTTCCTTCTTGTTTTGTCTTTGTGTTTCATCTTTTGCTTCGGGTGTTTCATTCACATCGTGTCACGTTCTCTGCCGAGACATGAATAAAACAATGGTTTTTGTTTTTGAGGGAATGAATAGAACAATGCTAACAATGAGATGACTAGCAAATTAGATCATTTTTTATCGCCATATGGCACTTTGGGCTGCCGTGTTTCGTGCTCCGTCGCAAAGATACTACTCCGGTCGAAAACTTGAGTATACCACACGGTTCTTTGCTCCTCCTCGATCAGTCGTCGGCGCATTTATCTGACGAAAGTCAAATCACAAGGCCCCGCCTTCCAGCAGTAATGAGCCGTCAAATCACAAAGGCCCTCGCCTCTCGTGAAATCCCACTCAAGCTAGACTGCCCCGCCCTCTAGCCTTTTAAAAAATGTATACTTTTGTAATGCTGAAGAGTATCGATGGATTGCGCCAGCGGGAGCAAAACTTGAAATTAAAAAAAAAGGTGGTACATATATAGAGAGCGCCACGCCAAATTATGCATATAGTACTATTAAAAAGGCTAGTCACAATAATGGTGTGTCCAAAGACAACCCACCCCTCAAATAAAACTAAGCGCTCGAATTCTTTGACAAATCAAAGCACCCTAAAATTCTTTGACAACTAAAGCTACTGGCTATATGATGTTGGCCATATATATTGTACGTATATAATGTGAAGAAATGAGTGGTAGTACTATACCAACTAAAAAGATGAAATGCAAGAAATACTAGTATGTACTTACTTGAAGAGTTAAAGTAACAAGAAGAAAATATAACACGCCTTACTGCTGGGGCTCAAAGACAACACACCCCTCAAATTAAATTAAGCACACCTGAAATTAAACTTTGCAACTATTCCGTAGACACCTTTGCATTAGAACCACCATGAGCAACGACACTGCCACCTTACTCGGAGTCCTCGTCCACGTCCTCGACTTTGTCCTTGTCCCTCTTCCTCTTGGCCGATACTTCTTTGCTTGAACCACCAACTTGGCTGTTGCTCTTCATCCAACCCTTGTAGATATGAAACAAAGGTAGCCATCCATTGCAGCGTCATCGATGTGGTCTATATCTAGTACATTCGCTGCCATGCATGACGATGAAAACGTGTATGGAGGTTTCTCCAGTTTACCGTCAGAAGAATGAACCATGGCTCCTGCCAGTGGTCAGCGATTGAAGGCCGACGAGAGGACACCGGCCGATTCTTTTGGAGGTCGAAGGTGTTGCCTACAACGAGGCCTATCCGAAGCCTTGAGACTTCTTTGTCGTTACCAAAGTCTACAAAGAATGAATTTGACTAGGTTGCTCTCGAGGAAGTCCTTAAAATCCACGGCACTCAACGTCGGCATGGCATATGTGGTAGACCAAGCATAAGTCATGCACGCAAACCTGGATCACGGCGGGCTTTCTTCCTCTCTTCGTCCTTTAGATCCTTCTCTCTCACGATCGTGGTGTACTCAACATCTAGCCCGGTGACCCACTCATCATCCGAGTCTTCAACATGCGCTCAAGCGAGAAAGGCATCCTTTCACCGTCAAAGGAAGTACGGGTGTAGATGATGTCGAACTCATCGCCGGTGATGGTTCTAACCTTGTACTCACCGCAGATCGGGGAGATTTTGGACGCCATGGATTTTGGAGGAGGGTTAGGATTAGTGGAACCGCCGTAATGTGAATGGATGGGACGACTAGGAGCGAACCGCCGTAGTATTAAAGGACGCTTGAGGGACTAGTAGGAGCGAAGCGCGGCGTCTGACATCGGCAGGGTAGTGGCTTTCCATTCTCCCATGATACGGGCTTCCGGAGCCCTTGGATCTGAGATCGAGCAGTTGCATGGCGTGATTCTAGACCTATGGGTGAATATCCTATCCTCGAGGGTTATTCTTAAAATTTTCAGCAACTTAGCATGCGGTAGTTTGATCTCAGATCCAAGGGCTGCCAACAGCCAAATATCATGGTCGCGCTTACCCACGACCATGCCGTCGCATCTACTGCAGTCGCACCTTGGAGATTTAACACTGCGCGTTAGGCTATCTGATGTTGGCATGTCATACATAGTCATCACTTAGTCACTCATACTACAAACAAGGTTGGCTATAAGTGTATTTTTTTTTACTCCTCTCTATCTCTTTCTTCAGATTCCTCCGTCCATATTATAAGAACGTTTTGACACTAGCTAGTGTAGTGTCAAAAACGCCTATATAATGGGACACAGAGTACTAGTATTTATTGCATTTGCCAAGGAGTGACCTCTTCCAATGAAATGGTGTTGCTAAGTTTGCTTCATTTAATTAGCTATAGACTCAAAATTGTCTTTTCACCTAGGTACACGCGCTACTAGCACCGCTTTCTTCCTTGGGTCACCAAACTAGTCTCTCTCTTCTTGATTAACTTGCCACATCGCACTTTATGCCTATCCGGCAAGCTTAAGCACCTGTAGGAGCAAGTAAGTACAATGGCCCTGTTTGGATCCATGAGTTAGAGTTAGTTTAGGTTAGTTTGGACTCAACTAACCCAAAAATATCCAAACAAGAGGGTTAGTTTGGGTTATATGCATCTAACCCATTCAAAAAATCTAACCCACCCAAGAGGTGCTTATTTGGGCTAGTTCTTCTCAGGATCACTAAAAAACATGTTTTTCTCCCACTTCCTCGAAGCTTCTCGTCCTCTTCCTCCATCCTCTCGCACTGTCCGTGAAGGCGCCTCGCCGTATCCCGCCTCCATCTAACCTCGCCATCCAAACAACTCTTTGGCTAGAGTTAGTTCACGGTTAGTTCATGGTTACAATCTAACTCTAACCTCTAATCGAAAGTTAGAGTATCCAAACAGGCCAATAGTGCGCTTTACATGGCATTTTTGCATATGTGGAGGAAAGAGAGGAAAGGAAAAAGTGGAGAAGTGGGCTCTCATGCAAGAGCCAGCCTCTACTACATGGTGGAGCATTGGGAGAGGCACCTGTATGGAGGTGGTCAGGAATTGGGAGGCTCACGCCGGTCATAGCGCCATAGCTTAAAATGATAATGGCAAGTCAAATCACGGGCCCCACTGTCTGTCCAAAGAACTACATTGCCAAATCACACAGCCTCACGTTTGCGGCAGCTCTACTCCCTCGCTCTTCTCGCTCTCTCATCCAAACCGACTAGGCGGAACTCGCGCCGCCCTCACCGTGAGGAAAAAGCCCGCTCATCTCGACTTTTTAAATAGTATAAAGTATACTAATTTTGTATCCATGGATTGCGCCTACGCCATGGAGCAAAGCTGCCTAGAAAACGGCGGTACACATGTACGGAGTATACAGCACGCCCGTCGCACGCGTTGCCGCACCCTAGACGGTTTGCCGGTCCGGCACGCCGCTCTCTCCGAATGGGAACGCGTCGTCATATTGCGTTCGCACACACATGTGGGATGGCAATTGAGAACCGACCATAGGCACACTCCCCGGCCCCGCAAGTCGGGTGACTTAATAGAAGAGGGAGACGAGCGATAGTACTAGAGAAGTGTTGTACTATGTTGGTGCCTGGACGATCCTCGCAAAGACACGCGAAGATCAGTCATTCGCATGCATGTGACCAGACTCCGGTTGACATGCCCGGATTGGCTATCGCCTACATATTGTTAAGGTTGTGTTGTACATGGTCTGTAGTTGTGGTGAGAAATCTAAAAAAAGGTTTCTTGTCATCTCGCAAAATTATGTGTCATGTGCTTGATCATCGCGAGGGTTAAACAAATGACAATCGAGTTGGGCTAGTCATTGGGGCACATGCACGGTCAAAGGACTACTCGGCCGCCATTCTAGGTCAGTCTAAGCATGTTAATTAGGGACATCTATCGACCTTTTAATTCCCTTTTCTACGAAGTTTATCTTTAATTTGAGCTTTGTTCCTCGCCTAGTTTGTCCGTCGGATTCATGTTGTCTCCTTTGGGCGTTGAGGTTATGATTTCTTGTCATGTGGCATTTTTTCGTGTTATATGTTATAATCCGCGCTCGCATCAAAAAAAAATGACGCATAAATCGCTCCTCCGTGCCACGCAGCATGAAGACTTCTCGATACTATTGACGCAGGTCAAGCCGGGCCCTAGAGACAAAAGAAAACTGGTACTACTCCACTATATAGGCACAGAGCCTCACGCTTGCTTGCTAGTGTTGCTCTCTTCACACCGCCTGCTCTCTCTAGATCTAAACACGACAAATGTGGCACACACACACTCTCTCTCTCTGCTCACCGCCGTCACAGATCCAAATGGATCCTCTCCGCCCCACGGGAAGGTCGGCAAGGTGCAACGCTCACGCAGCTGTCGCCCCTACGCGACGGATTTACCCATTGGCGCTGGGCGCCCCTGATCAGCTCGCTTGCTGCTTCTCTCCCAAGCACCGCCTGGCGAGTAGGAGGGCCTCCGACCCCTTCTTCCTCGGGCCGAGTGTGGGCAGATCCGCCTCCGCCGCCGCCCACCTAGCGACATCCCGTGACCATCGTGTATAACTTCCTTCTAAAACCAGCCTTCCTCTACTTCCCTTTGAGCCCCGACATCACGCATTTGTAACTTTTTACTATTTCTCGTGCCCCTCAGAGATAGGATTGATCGGCTGTTCTAAAACCACCTATTTTTTACGCTTAAGAGGTAAAACTAGTTCATGCACTGGAATCTAGTACTACTTGGTTCAAACAAGGAAGAAAGGGGTGGGGGTGGGGAGGATTTGTTACTCAATCTAGGACTTGGTCGAAAAGAGGAAATAATGGGGCGAAAAAGTAGCGTAGAAGAGACCTGCTATCCAACCGGTCTCTAGGTCTAATAGGAAATAAAGGGAAACGCAAAGTACAAACTCAATATATAAACCCGATTTATTGGTTGAAAAAGGAAAGAAAGTGGGGACTGGGGACAAGTCAACAGAGTAAGTCCAAGACTATATTTGTTAGCTCTCACACAAGATAAGGTGGCTATACCGAACAAAAATGGGACCAACCCAGATATCCCTGCTCGATGTTTGTTGCCCTCGAGCCACTCTTTATGTAATGCCACCGTAAAATGTAGCAAATGCACTATTAAAAAGTAAGGACACGTTAAACCAATGTTGTTTTCAATGTAATGCCTCCAGAATATGAATCAATGGCACTTCTTTACATGTCCCTGCTAAAATTTCCCATTAAGATAAGTTGGTTCTTTTTCAAGAAATGCAACTGCCTCCGGTCTCCTACTCTCCTCGCGCTCCAAAGTAATGTCGTATTTAATTCGCTGTCATAGTTAATCCTAATGCCCATAGTAATATCTAGTAGCAATGTCACTGCTTTAGAAATTGCTACCATCCTTGTAGGATTGCCATTCTATAAGGAACATGCTTCTTTTCATTTGATGCATGTTTCATCACTTGTTAGTCACCCTCCTTTCCACCTTTTTTGTGCAAACAGAGATATACATTTCACGCTCGATCTTTGGTTGAATCGCACAAAATGATATCCAAATTATAGTTGAGCATTCCAGAGCTTCACAACCAACCTTGATGTTGCTCAATTTTATTGCAATAATGAAGAAGAAGCTCGTGGGTTTCGCTTGCTCGATGGAAATGGAACCGGGCCGAGCCCTTTTCTTAAATTTTTTTGAAGAAGAAGCCGCCAGCTCACGGGACATTGCTTCATTTTAGGTGAATCAGCACCAAAGGTCCCATGAATTGAATCATCCATGTTGGTAACAGGATCGAAAGAGCCACTTTCAAAGATCCCGCCTCTAAGCACCCCGGCCTCCATCCTTGTGAGGCACGGTACACCTTGTTTGCCACCGTCAATTCCTAGTGTCACCGATAAAATGAAGTAATAATACAGCTTAAAATAGAGCTTAGTGTCATCTCTATCATTTCATTTCCAATGTAGATAAAGAAAGTGCTTCTCTTTGTTAAAGTATGTTTCATCAACTAGTCCCATTGTTAATGTTAAGCCGCTTCGCAAACTGGGTGCTTAATTTTAGTTGATATGTACAAAAATAGAGATTTGAATGTCTCAAGGCGCCCTTGTACTATCATCGCTGTAATCGATGTTCATCAATCGCGTAAGGTGTATCTGGAGACTTGGGACGATGTCCAGCATGAGTATGCACTACATATGAGGCGCGTCGCACCGCCCATCTCGCCTCGCCAAAGATGGCATACTATGATACTATCACAATATTTCCTTCTATTTATTTTTGTGCAAACAGTGGTTATTCAAATTGCATTTTGGTGGAACTGCACAAATGTAACGTATGGAACCGCATATATGCAGAGAAGCGAGGTGTGCCAAGTAAAAATTACCGACACACCAACCATGCTGTATGCATGCATGCATTGGCATCCACCACCACCAAGTGGGATGTGGCGCCTCTGTGGGACGGATCTTTCTAAGCAGCAAATCCTCTAACCAAATACTAGTAGCTTATATTGGTAGTTTTCTAGAGTACTTTTTTCCTGAAGAAGCACCAATCTATTTTTCTTTATTTGTACACTGTCACAACTTTGACCCAAAGGTCCGTGAGCTATTTTAGGGTGATTAAGTTAGTACTCGGGAGACCGATTATAAGCATGATTTTCATTAGTCATTACAATCGATTCTAATCATGAGCAGTGGAAGATTAGGGTTAGTGCGGTTTACCTTAAACCCTACCACTGCCATTGAAACGACGCTGAAAGGCCGAGGGAACCGTGGAGAACGTATGCGGGAAGCGACGCCGCCGCCATCCGGCCCTCCTCTTGCGATATGGGAGAACGAATACTCCTGTGGTTCCGGCTGGCTCAAGACCTCAATGAATGGCACACCATACTCGATCGATTTACATCCTCTGGGTGCTCGACCTTCGACCTGCAGACGCCCACCACCGCCTTCGATTGCCGCCCCTGGGCGAATCTGTCTACTCCATCGCCTATAGGAGATACTCGATGAACTCGGAGGATCGCGGCATGACCGCCGAGGAGTACATGTACATCACCGCTTCTCATCAGCTGCCCGCCTCGCTCAGCATACATTGCCACATGGCCCGCACTGGCTCCTTGAAATCTCCCACTCATTGTCAAACCAACTAAGGATCTCCTTCAACTCGGCTAACTTTGCCTAGTCGCCACCGGGCGATCTCGGCCTGATTCACGGCCGCATCCCTCTCCATAGATGTCGCCTCCCGGTCCTAAGAAGCTTTGGAAGATGGAGGAGAGACGATGGTCTTGGCAATAGAGAAGAGGGAGAGGAGAGGAGGTGGTTTTGGAATGGAGATGATGGAGAGGAGAGGAGGTGGTTTTGCAATGGAGAGAGAAGATCAAGAGGGAGAGAAGTAGACGGTGGTTTTGGAATGGAGATGATGGAGAGGAGAGGAGGTGGTTTTGGAATGGAGATGATGGAGGAGGATAGGAGGTGGTTTTGCAATGGAGAATATCAAGAGGGAGAGGCGAGACTATGGTTTTGGAATGGACATGATGGAGAGGGAGAGGAGGTGGTTTTGCAATGGAGAAGAGGGAGAGGATGCAAGCGCAGAAATGATTTAGGATTGGGCGAGAGGGCGAGGGTCATGATCGTGACTGGATGAAAATCAAAAATCAATTCTACCTTCAATTAAGAAAGCGACCTCACATTAACTAGTCCCTTTTATTCCGGGTCATAATTGACCATGATTTTCGCAGACATAAAATATATGTTATAATGCTGCAAAAATAATATAATTTGAAAGTACATTCAGATAACAACCAAACGATACAATTTTTGGTGACATGCATTCACATTTTGCTTTGTTACATACAGACGTGGTCAAATCTTTGACCCAAAATACGCAAACAACAAAAAATACTTCCAAGACCACGCTTCCGCCTTTTCTTTCTCCTCTTTAAACCACCGCCGCCTTCCTCTCCTTGCTCCAATCTAACCAAATCACCGCCCTCTCCTCTTCCATTTCAAAACCACCGCCTCCTCTCTCCTGCTCCAAAATAAAACGCCGCCTCTCTCCCGCTCTAATCAAAAACCAGCGCTGTTCTCTCCTCTTCCATTCAAAACCACCGGCCAAGCGAGTGAAGGTGCCGTGGAGAACTAGATCGATGGAGGAGTACAACTGACACGTGAGGATCGCAGACGGCCACCCTGTGAAGCTAGCTAGGATGTTGGAGATACAGCCTTGGTTTTGACAACAAGGACCAACTAGCTAGCGGCGACAGCCGACATCCATGGCCAAATATCGCAACAGAGCGAAAAGGCAGCTGACATTCCCGAGAGGGAGTCACACGAGTACACAGAGCTGCTCCTTCCTGGGCCATGGAGCAAACAGATTCGCCGAATCCGATCGTGAGGGAGCGGTGGTGGGAGTATCGATCCCAGATGGAGCATCCACTGTGAGATTGAAGGATCGAGCATCTACAAGGTGCCGGCTCAGGAGGGTGTCTCGCCAGCGGTGAGCGAGCGGTGGAGTCTTCGTCAATCGAACCCAACCACAAGAGGAGAAAAGGCTGGTCTGGACGACGCTTCCCTGCCATCGCCTCCCCGCTGTCCACATCGTCTTGCAGGCGGCTGCGGCTCACGCCGAGAATAGGGGGCTGCCCTCTGCACCCCAATAGTTGGGTCTGGAACACGACGCGCTTAGGGTTGCCGAGATTTGCGTGTTGTGAATTGTGTTTTGTGTTGTGTATTTTGAGAGTACTTTTCAGATATGAATGTCTTTTGAATTTCATATTTGCAAGAATGAGCATATGAAGAATTTTATGAATTCTAGAGATCTATTTTAGCAATTAAAAAAATGTAGTTTCATAGGAGTATAAAAGTGCATTTGTGAATAAACCTAAGTTTCAGCCAGATAAGAAACCGTAAGTTCTGGCCAGATAAGAAACTCGCAACTTTCGTAGAGGCGTAGCATTTATATTAACACAGCCTTTTCAAATAGGGGTTAACATCATGTTGGAAGTTTTATTCATGGCTCAAAATGGAACTACTAGCCGCTTAACATCATGCCGATCAACATTCATGCATAGCACATCTTCATATGATGCACACACAAAATGCCCACACAATGTCGAAAGTGTGCGAAACATGTAGAAAACGAGGGACAAAGTTTTTTGGCAAGTGTTGGACGTGGTTTTGGGCTGCTTCCGTTTAGGCTTTCATTTTTAACATGCGCTATTACCACGACCTCGGATGGGAGGGCCTGTTTGTATTTTCTTAGGGCCATCATGTATCGACTCTACCTATAGACCTCCCATCCGAGGTTTTATTTTTGGCAGCCCAATTTATGTATTTTTTGAAGAAAACGCAGCAGAGGTTCCGTTTCTATTTTCTATATAAGAATAGGAACGCTGTGTACAACTTATGTTTCCTTCTAACTATAATTTATATATTTAAATTATTTTATATGTTATTATATATTATTTTTATTGTCATCATATATTTAACAGATAATTTACATATGTAAGAAAAACAATATCCTACATCTTATTAACTTATAAAAAATAATATCTTAACAAATAAAATCCTGTATTGTTTTTGCAATTACGTAAATCCTACTAATTTATATAACAAAAAATAATTTCTTAACATATGTAAGATTTTAAGGATCTAATGTAATAATATCACTTATTATTTAAATATATTTATAACAAAATGCTCAACCTTTTTTTATTTTTGATAACATTGCTGGCCCAACCTAAACATTATAATTAGAATCAGCTCAAAGCAAAATCGTATCTAGATAAAGTGCAAATGACCTGTAATTTTTAGGAAATAAAATAAATGGGCCGCATGGACGCTACATTAATTGTTCACCAAATTTCAAATTTAATGGCTGTAATTCAAAAAAAAGATCAAAGTGATTGTAAATTCTTCTATCGCAAAAAGAAAGATCAAATTCTGAAAAATGGGTTGAATACGTGCCACATTTTTGGAGGCTCAAACAAAATGTATTAGGTCGGGCCAACGCAAGTCGTTGTCAATTTAGTCAACAAAATGATTCTCGACATGTTAGCCGCTGGATTTACATCCATCCAACGACCGGCATCCATCTTCAATCTCGTTTTCTTCCTCCCAAATACCACGGGACTAACCACTCTCCCGCCCTCGCTGCTAGCAACCGCTAGCTTAGCACGCTTCGCTTATGAAGCCGCTTTTTACTCCACCGCTGGCTGTCAGCCATCCCTCCACCCCTCCACACCTCCTCGTTTCTTCTCTCCACCGACCGGCCGTAATCCACCACCGCACTAGAACTAGGTAACCCTCAAGAGCACCTCTCCGCTCAATGACTCTACTCCCCGCTGCCTTCCCATCTTCTTGGCTCGTTGAGCCGTCCGGCCTCGCCGTCAGTCTAATTACCTTGGATAGCGCTTTGCACGCAAGATGGTCAACGTGGTGAATGAACGCACACCATCTAAGTAGACTATGCGTGGAAGAGGCCGACAACCGGTCCACGCGGTCCGCTTACACAAGGGAAATGTCTCCTACCCGCCTAAAGGTGATCTAAAAGCCCATTTTTTGTCACGATGTTTTGTCATAGAAGTAGAGCCCACCACATCTATGATGATACCGGTTTTGTCACAATTATCGTCATAAAAGTGTCATATGTATGACATAATTTTTTTTTTTGCTCTCGCCAAAATGTCACGGATGTGTCTTTTTGTAGTGATACCTCTCCGATACACAAGAGTGACAAATGCTAATCTTGATCTATTCCAACCCAACAAACACCTTTGAAGAAAACCTCAGAGAGCATCTTTATAATCACCCAACGTTGCCAGACGCTTGATAGCACACAAGGTGTTCCTCCCGGGTATTCGAGTTGCATAATCTCATAGTCGAGGAACATGTATTAGTCAAGAAGAAAGCAATAGACATATAAACTAAAACGATCATAATGCTAAGCTAACGGATGGGTCTTGTACATCACATCATTTTCTAATGATGTGACCCCCACTCATCAAAATGACAACACATGTCTATGGCTAGGAAACTTAACCATCTTTAATTAACAAGCCACCAAGTAGAGACATACTAGGGACACTCTGCTTGTCTATGTATTCCAGATGTACTAAGTTTCCGGTTAATACAATTCTAGCATGAATAATAATCATTTATCATGATATAAGGAAATATAAATAACAACTTTATTATTGCCTTTAGGGCATATTTCCTTCAATCTCCCGCCTGCACTAGAGTCAATAATCTAGATTACATAGTAATGATTCTAACACCCATGGAGTCTTGGTGCCGACCATGTTTTGCTCGTGGAAGAGGCTTAGTCAAACGGGTTTGCAACATTCAGAGATCCGTGATGTATTTTGTAAACTACATATCTCCTCCTTGACTAGATCATGATGGAATTGAAGGCGTCTCTTGATGTGCTTGGTTCTCTTGTGAAATCTGATTCCTTCGCCAAGGCAATCGCTTCCAAAGATTGTCACAAAAGATTTTCATTGGACCCGATGCACTAGGTATTACACCCAGATCGGATATGAACTCCTTCATCCGCACTCCTTCATTTGCTGCTCCGGCAGCTATGTACTCCGCTTCACACGTAGATCCCGCCACGACGCTTCCTTGCTTGGAACCGCACCAACCGATGTACTCCACCATTCAAGATAAATACGATCCGGTTTGTGACTTAGAGTCATCTCATGTCGACGTGTCAAAGCTTGCATCGATGTAACCATTTACAACGAAGCTCTTTGTCACCTCCATAAACAACAAACATATCCTTAGTCCTATTCGGTGAATTATTTCAGATGTTCTTGACCTGCATCCCAGTTGATCCACTCTGGATTACTTTGGTACCTCCCTACTATACTTATTGCAAGGCACACATCAGTCTCGTACATAGCATAGCATAGCATTGCATAGGTCTCGGATGACTTCCATTCTCTCTATCTTCTGCAATGGTCGGGCATTGAGTCTCACTCAACTTCACACCTTGTAACACAGGCAAGAACCCTGTCTTTGACTGATCCATTTTGAACTTCTTCAAAATTTTATCAAGGTATGTGCTTTGTGAAAGTCCAATTAAGCGTCTTGATCTATCTCTATAGATCTTGATGCCCAATACATAACAACTTCACCGAGGTCTTTAACTAAAAATTCTTATTCAAGTATCCTTTCATGCTATCCGAAATTTCAGATATTTCCAATCAATAATATGTCATCCACATATAATATTAGAAATGCTACATAGCTCCCACTCACTTTCTTGTAAATACAAAGCTACTCAAAGTCTGTGATAAAACCATATGCTTTGATCACACTATCAAAGCGCATCTTCCAACTCCGAGGAGGCTTGCACTGCAGTCCATAAATGGATCGCTGGAGCTTGTACACTTTGTTAGCACCTTTAGGATCGACAAAACCTTCTGGTTGCATCATATACAACTCTTCTTTAAGAAATCCATTAAGAATGCGGATTTTGACATCCATTTGTCAAATTTCATAATCATAAAATGCAGTAATTTCTAACATGATTCGGACGGACTTAAGCATCGCTACGGGTGAGAAGGTCTCATCGTAGTCAACTCCTTGAACTTGTCGAAACCTTTCGCAACAAGTCGAGATTTGGTGACAAAGAATATAACCGTCGGGTCTTCTTCTTGAAGATCCATTTATTCTCTATTTCTTGCCGATCATCGCAAGCAAGTCAACCAAAGTCCACACTTTATTCTCATACATGGATCCCATCTCGCATTTCATGGCCTCAAGCCATTTCACTGAGAATCTGGGTTCATCATCGCTTCCTCATAGTTCGTAGGTTTGTCATGGTCTAGTGACATGACGCCCGTAAATAGGATTACCGCATTTCACTAAAAAGTGCGGATCGCCTCGCTTGACCTACGAGGGATTCAGAGGTAACTTGATCTCAAGATTCATTATCATTATCATTTGCTTCCTCACTAATTCGTAGGCATCACTAGAACTGATTTCGTGATGAACTAATTTCCAATTTGGGGAGAAGATACAATTACCTCTTCATGGAAGATATTCTCGCCCGCTATGTACCAATACCACCGGCCACTTTTCCAACCCCATGGAGAACTTAATCGCAGCATCGGCGCTGGCTTACGTGCTCTCCTCCCAAGGGATTGTGATGATCCGGCAGCGGTGGAGACCTTGAGGATCGTAGAACTTGTCCCGACATGCCCTGGCCCAAGAAGAGACTTATTCCTGAGTAGCCGGACAGATCTATTCTAACTCCATCGCTTGGTTAGCACCGCATTGCCAAAACCGGAGTCCGGAAGTTACAAAGAAAATATGGAGTCGTAAGGTTGGTCAAGCAATGCTCTAAAGGCCGTCAGAATTCAGCCCGGTGGTTATAACCCGTGCAAGACCGACACGTCGGGGAGATCGAGTTATGTTCAGTTAGCAGCAATCAACACGCTCATAAAGAGTATCCCACGCGACTTCCGCTGAGGCGGAGGCTACTAGAACCGGGCGGTGTTCCTTGTTTGGTGCCGCTCATGCGTGATGGCGCCTACCCAAGGACTTCTAAGGACCCTCGAAGGTGCCAAATTACACGTACGATTTACATCCCGGAAAGCATGCATTGAAAGTTATGAGATGGCCATGGAGCTATTGGAGGTCGGGCAATGATGCAGCAATGGCTAAGCATTTCACCATGATGTTAGATGGAACGGCCCGGTCTTGGTTAAAGGGTTCACGCCTCCAATTCCATTAGTTCATGGGGCAGAGCTAAAGGCCCGGACCATCCGTAATCTCAAAGACACTCTGTAAGCAATCCATGTCGATCATGGACTTGACACCAAGTGTAAAGGAGGAGGGTGAATCCACAACTCATTGGGTGCGCAGGGTCAATGAGATAACAATACATTCAGTCTTCGAGCAAGATGGATGCCGCCTTGGCTACGCCCTTATCGTCGAGAAGAATTGTCGCTTTGAGCCGCTTAATACAGAAACTGGGGCGCCTTTTGCCAAAGATTGCACGGATATGTGGGTATCGCCGATGGCAGCCTTTTAGTCCAACACGCCTAACTCGATAGTACCAAGGATCCCAAGGCCCGATGAGGAAAAGATGTGGAAGGGAAAGAAGAATCGGTAAATGGAAAAGGGTCAAGAGTATAAACCCGACGTAATCAAGGAGGCAACAAGCGGAAGTTTCAGGGTAACCCTGAGTTTGTGGCCAATGCCACGCAAGCTAGGGGTAACAATCGAGACGTAAGGGAAAACCGCCGGGATCGAAGGCGCCGGTCGTGCCCATCTCTTGGAGTAGCTTCTCAACGAGCCTTGCCCGAGACCATCGCACTCGGGAACGCCCCACCACCCACGGCTATGGAAAGATTGGCGCTGATCATGAAGGCTTTCAAGAATTCTAACATTTTTATGGCAATCATGGATCTGGAGGCGGCTACTAGGCCGGGTGGCTTTCACGGCCCGGCGGCAGGTTCAAGTTCCAGCTTAGGAAATCATAGGCGGCTATAATCACGTGAGACCTCGGGTCATAAAGGGCAATGGCGCAGGATCGGCTGCTATCAAAGCCATCCGGGCAGCTGAATAGTGGATGCGGTATTATGTTCACCACTAGCTTATGCAAGTGTTGACCAGAAGGTTCTGCAGTGCGTCGCGGAACTCCTTCAAGTGGTTTTGTGTCCCTCGCCACCGAGGTGGTCGTAGCAGCCTCATTGTATGGAGCAGGAAGATCACCCTCGCCCCGGTTGATAATCCGGCCACTCAGCCTTTGTGGTAGCGTTTCAGGTTGTGGATATAAATTGCCAAAGGTACGCCTGGTGACGGAGGTAGCAGTATCAACATCCTCTATTACGAGACCTTTCGGACGCATGGGGTTTGACTGGCTAAAGCATTTAAGCGATGTCCAACACCGCTTTCCATGGGTGGTGCTCGGTAAGTCCAAGGGACACCCTACGGTCGGTAGAGATTGAATTGGAGGTGGCTCTTTGGAGATGAATATGATCTCCAGTGGTCAGAAATTGACGCTTGAGGTGGTCAAAATCAAGTAGCCCAGCATCATGCTTCTTCTCAGGCGGCCGGCTTATGCTAAGTTCATGTTGCGGTAACGGCCGTGAAAGGTGTTTATCTCACAGCTCAAGATGCCGGGTCGCCAAGGGGCACCATCATCAGTGTATGGGAATTGCCTAGTGTAGCCTTTGGAGTGTGAAGAAGGTGATGCGGCGGTGCTGAGTTCACTTTAGGAAGCAGAAGAGTTAAAGTTTTATCAAAATAATGTTGACCGGCGGATATGACCTCTCTGGTTAGCTCACCATGCAGTATGAATCTTGCCGCGTTGAAGTTTAAATCAGCCGCTGAAAACGAAGCTTGTCGGGACTTTACTCCAAAGCGCATTCTTCTAAGCAGTAGCCTTCAAAGCATCGCAAGCAACTTGGATCCTAAATAGGAAAGCGCTACCATCGGGTTCTATCCGAGTGAGAACCGTGGGATTTTTTGCATGGAAACCTTTCTGACATGCCGTGTGTCCCGAGAGAACTCACCCGAGCACACTCTTAATATTGATCCGAAAGTATAAGCTCTGGTCAGCAATTTCTTGACGGTTCAATGAGGAAAGACTTGAAAGCTATTGAAGAAGAGGTCGCCCCGCTCTTAGCAGCCTGGGTTCATTGTTGGTGTTCTTCTTCACCCGGAGGTATATGGCTAACCCTATGCTCTCTCGTGGTTTCAAGAAGAATGGCACCCATGGATGGATGTGTTTGGATTACATGAATTTCTAAATAGGGCTTGTCCCATTGATCCGTTGATCTCGCCTCAGACATCAAATCATTGATGCTACGGTGGGTTACTTAAAGGCTGAGTTTTTTGGATGCTCCACTCCGGCTATCACCCATCGTCAAAATGGCAGCTAAGAGCCAGGAGAAGACGGTTTGGCCATCAATACTCCACACCTGAGCCTTCGCTATGTATCTATGCCATTTGGGCTCAAGAGTGCCCAGCGACTCATCGCCGGACATGTGTAATGTAATCGCTCCTTTCATTAATCAAATTGGGCTAATGTTCATGCTTTTCATGGATGACATCATGGTGGAATCCAGGAGAAGGAAACCTTGATATCTGATTTAAAAAGAGAGCTTTGATAAATTTCGGCTTTATAAGATGATGCTTAACCCGCCAAGTCGCGTATTTGGTGTACCCGCAGCAAGCTTACCGGTTTTCCGGGTCTCAAACAGAGGTATTGAAGCTAACCCGAGAAGCATCAAGGCAATCACCTCTTTTGGTTAAACCGGCGTGCATCAATGACGCTCAACACCGCGGGTCGTGGTTATCGCTTTAAGTTGGTTCATAAGCCGTTAGGTGAGAAGGCCGCCCTCCCGGGCTATATCGTATGATGAAGAAAAACGTACACCTTTATCTCGGAGTGATGCTTTGCCAATGTTGCATTTGAAGATTTAAAGAGACAACAACTGTTCTGAGCCATCAATTCTTGGCGGCTTCCCATTGATAGGGAGCCATTCATCAAGAGTATGTGGTCGCTAATCGCCTCGAGTCCGTCTGCGGTTGGGCCATCGTGGTGGAGCTAGCATGAGGCCGGGCAAGGAGCAGGTCCGGTTCAAACGGTCGTTTACTACATCAGGCCGTAGGTGCTCATTGAATCTGGGTAAACAAAGGTATCCAGCACATTGGCAGTAAACTTGTTTACTTGAGTGTTCATGGTAAGCCGGAAGCTGAAGCAACATTCCAAGCAAGGTCATCCTGTATTATCGCAGTAAGCTCGCCGCCTTAGGAGACATCATACGCAATAGAGAGGTTGCTGTGATCTAGTCGCCTGGCGGGCCATTGAGCTTGGGCAATCATGGCTTGGAATACATGCCCTTGGATCTGCTATCAAAAGTCTCAAGCCCCGGTGGATTTTTATCAATGACTCTGATGACAGAGTTGTGTGCACTTGAGGAGTAAAGCCGATAACACATATTGGACTATTCACTTTGATGGGTCCAAAGTGTGTTAGAAGTGCTCGGGGTTGGAGTTGTTTTAACTTCCCTCTAGGTGATAAATTTCAAGTATGTGTTCCGTGTATTTTATGTTTCTTGTACTAACAATGTAACCGAAAGCACGCAGGTCTTTACTCCATGGTCTCCTGATGGCCAAAGCAGATGAATTTTTAAATGTAAGGTTCTTGGGCGACTCAGACCCTGGGTGGCACAACGGTGTGGGCCAGCAAGTGGGACTCCTAAGATCCTTGTATGCCGGCCACTGGTCAGGAAGTTGATGCCGTGGCTGGGCACTTTTAGGAGGTTAGTCAAGTGGAGCACATTGATCTAAGGAAGAATGAGGCGTACGATGCTTTAAGTCAAGTTAGATCTCAGCGCCAGAAGTCGGGCGCCGCCTTAACACCTTTCTTGACGCTTTTGTATAATCCTTCCGTCGAGGTAAGTACCTACAGAGGAAGAACTAGCGTTGCTGCAATTCGGAGGTACGCTTGCGGTGGCAGTCTTCACGCCATCCCCGGATTGGACAAAGGCTACATTTGGCCTACATGACTCTAGAGAAAGCCGCCCGAGGATGAGACCTTCGCAAGACAAATTGTCATCAGCGGTCCAAGTCTGGTGACATTTATTGTTCATGGCGAAGTTACATCTTCATCGCATAGGTTTTCCACCGGGGCGTTTCTTTAACGTTGTGTGTCGCCTCATGAGGACGTGAGGTCGAGATACTTCAGAGATACATGAAGGAGATTGTGGTTACCATGCTTCGGCTCAAAATCTCTTGTGGCCAAGGCTTTCCTCAGCCATGGTTTCTATTAATCGACTACTCATGCCGATGTGGAGGATCTCGTCAAGAAATGTGACGGATGTCAGTAAAATTCTCAATAAGCCGCATGTGTCGCCTGAAGAGTTGAGGTATGATTCCAACCACTTCTGGGCTGCTTGCGGTCCAAGGCTTGACATGGTTGGACCTTTCTAAGAGGTTCATGGATAAAAAGACACACCTCTTTGGTGGCGGTGGATAAGTTCACAAAGTGGGTTGAGGTGTATTTGTCAACAAGAGTGTAGATGCAGCTATCATGCCAGTTTATGAAAAGGCGATCTTTCGCTTTTACTTTCCACATAAGTATCGCAATACTGATAATGGCACTAATCTCTCCAAGGGTGCCATGCGGAGGAGTTCTCACAACGAGAATATATCCTCGCATGGATGTTCTCTACAGCTGGTCATCCTCAATCCTATGGTTACAGAGAGAGCTAATCAGAGGATCCCCGAGGGTATCAAACCCTCGCCTTCTTGGTCCCCTTACAAATGGGACTCCGGTTGTTGCGCGAGGAGCTACCTCTCAGGTCAGGAAAGCATCAACACTAGGCTCATGGGTTGCATCTACAAATGTTACACACCTTTCTTTATGGTGTACTTGAAGGGCGAGGCGGCCTCCGCCAAGTGACATCCTCAAGCATGATCTCCGCTTCGCTGTGGGCGGCTTAATGTTGAGGCCGATAATCTAAAAAAGGTCTCGCCGTGATGCACTTGGACTTGTTGGATGAGTGAGCGAGACTTGGCAATAGCCCGCTTCAAGGACATTTACCAGTTAGTGCTCGCGCCTGCTATCATGCCTGGCCGGGTTAGAAGGGCGTAACCTTTCAGAAGGCGACTTTAGCGCTCCGGCTCATCCAGATCACCGACATGCGCACAAGCTATCCCTCCTTGGGAAGGACCCTTTGTGGTCGGCAAGAATATTAAGGGAACAACGGCCGTCATACTACCTTATCGATGTTCGAGAGCATAAAGTGACTCAATGCGTAAGTCTGAGGGAGGAGACCCACGGCCTACTGTGGAATATCGCCCATCTTCGCCTTACTATACTTGGAGTCCACCGGCTCAATATGTATATATTTTTTGACCCATGTATATATTATATGAAGCAATAAAAGCGACCTCTCGCTCTTTTCACCCTCAAAGGTTTATATGTCTTCTTTATCGTGTGGTAAGTAAATAACCATTCAAATGTGGAGTTTACATCTCATCCGGCTTTACTGCCTTTGGTCCGCTTTATGGATCATATCTCAACTCAGCTATGATCATCATCAGCTTCCTGCTCAAACATAGGTCGTATTCTCAAACCAAAGAGAAATATATTCAGCCGGTTACCTACTTGATCGGCCTACCGCCAAAACCCACTTGGGGGCTTTTTGATCATATTTGAATCATAGCTTAACCTCTTTGGTCTGCGGATGTGATCATATTCTAATCAATCATTAAAACAATCCTTATGATCACTTGGGGCTTCCCTCGTCAAACATAGGTCGATTCGAACTAAAGAGAACATAGTCAAGTCGATACTCCTCCTGATCGGGTATCGCCTAGCCAGCCATTGGGGGCTATATGCGATCGATCCGAATCTTAGAAGTAACCCCTTTTGGAAATGCTTTCAATCGATCATAATCTAATCGAGGCCTTTAAATTAAAGTTTATTATTCATTATACTTTATAAGTGTAAATGTTATTAAGGGTCAGTGAACATTATATGTGCCAATCTTCGTGAGTTAAACTTACTCTCATGATTTGGGTCACATAAGTTTACGAGAATACTCAAAAAAGATCGAGGTATGTCAGCTAGATTATAATCATAAACCTACCTTTATATGACGCTTTTGGTTCGTGATTCGGGTTATCAATACTTTATGTGATCTTGGACGCGTATAAGGTCGCCAAGGGGAATTCTACTTGTTTTATATGCGTGGATAAGGCAAGTAAAAGTTTTTTAAACATCAAGGAAAGATCAACATAGCCGGAAAGTATATAGCGGCGGCTGGACATTACGGAAGTGGTTATTAAGCGCCACAAACATGCGCCAAGGCATGATAAAAATCAAGAGGTTTTTCTACCCTGGCTTACAAGACTCCTGAACCGAATAATGAAAGCATTGTTTTTGCAAAGTCATAAACGCCTCGGGCGGTTCACTCCTTTGCGGCTTAAAGATTCCGGGTTATCCTTCTCCGCTTCCGTCAGCCATTCTGCTCCGCCTGGAAGGTTGATTTGAGGCCTACCACGATCAATGCCGCCAAGGTTTCAAACCTAGCTTTCATCATCTATTAAACCGGCTGGGTCAACCAAATTTCAAGTAAGCAAAGGTGTGTTTACGAAGTTGGAAGGATCAAATGACGTCATCATAGTGAGGTGTTGGAATTCTCCTGCCTTCGCTGTCATAGCCTTCTACCGACACTTGCTAAGGTCAATATCGCTCCCAATGATAGAAGCCACAGACGTCTATCGGCCTTCACACAGCGGTAAAGTCCGCCTCTCGGCTTATCAAAAGAGCTGTCTTCCCTCAAGTTGGGATATCCAAGAGCAAATCACCGCCAGTTCAATTTCGAAGCACCGCCTGGGTCTTACCAAGGCAAGCTATAGCCCTGGTTCAAGTATGGTCGCCTTAGCTCTTTGATCCGGCTGGGTACAGCACTCAAGAAGTCGCTTTGTGCACATCTTGCGTGAGATGGGGAACGCTATTTGATAAAGTTTCACAACGTCCAAAGACGCATCACAGACCAAGTGCAGTCAGTCGTTCCACTGTGAGTGTAAACCGCCTTCAGCTTGATCAACATAAGTTTTGCTTAAGGTTTAGTTCTCACAGGGCCTCAAGGCTCATAAACATGGGCAGGAGCCGCAGATGACACCAGCCAGAATAGTCATCAAAGGAAGGATTGCAATATTCAAGATTATATATAGTAAACTTACCGAAGATTGTCAGAGACCATTTGAGATATCCTCGCGCTTTTAAGCCCAGACAGCTCTTGGGCTGTTACTTCTAGTGATGCTGCTTCACTGCTGTCTCTGCCCGGTTACTAGTAAAGGCCTTCTCATCAGCCTCTTGCATTTTCTTCTCTAGATCAGTAAATTCTTCTTCAACTTCTTCTGTTCGTGAGACGATCAATCTAAATTTGAGTTGGCTCTTTGTGAAGTTCTAAGCTTTTGAGTCGCTCTCATGGTTCTTCAGTCGTCAAAGAATCGACTCAAATTGATTCTGTGTAGGCTCGTATTGATGCCGTTATGGCTCGTAATCGTAATAAGAAAACATCGTCCCAAGCACTTTGGTAAGCTAAAGATACTTAACACTTTGGGCTAATGTCAGCGTCAAGAATTTCAACTTACTTTGCTTGCTAACATGGTAATTGTCCCAAGCACTTTGCAAGCAAAGGTACTTGACAATTGGGGGCTAGCCGTGCATCGTGACGCTCAAAGTTTCATGCGTTACAACCGGTTAAATATCTTCTTCAGCGTCGGACAAAAGTGATTGCTAGGTAGATTTCTATGCCCACAACACATATTTATTCATAAGCAATAGGCTTAAATATATGATAAGTAGTATGGTTAAGGAAAAAGCAGCATAAGTTGTTCTCAGATTTTTGTCTGTATTTGCTTCACCATGTTAACTTCTGTGTCACGGTTGCAGGTATAGTTCCTGATTGATATAGCCGTGAGACTATATCTCCAATGCTCAAATGAGTATAATCGGTGGACGTGTCAATCCTGGCCTTTCTACGGCTACCCAAAATCTCCTCCTTACAGAAAGCAATTCTGCGCAAGGATGCAGGGTCGATCTGGGTTCTAGCTAAACCGAAGTTCTGATAATCTCAACTTCCTGGACAATCGCTTGTCTTGGCTTCTGCTAGGAGTTTCCGGGTTTATCGATCCACCAAGAGTTTCTTCAATGCAGATGGTCCAAGGTTGGTGCTTTGGAATATGTTTGCGGTTCAGCGCGTACAAGGAGTGGAAGTACGGCGGTTGTTCTGAAGTTCGGGCTTCCGCTACTGATCAGCCTGGACATGGCTTATTCTTCTGCTGCCCTCTTACTGGGCGCTTCACTTGCACGTATCGTGGATAAGGCAGTAGCGATGAGTACAAAAGCTCCGCTAAAGATAGGTAAAGCATATGCTGAAAAAAATTACATTACCCGTGGAAGTTTGGGAAGCTGGTGTCGCAGATGTCAGGATTGCATAGACTCACGTGAGGAAGGAGAGGTATCCCATAATTGGAGTCGAGCGAATTGAGAGGTATGATTTAATTAAACCTCGGCCAAAGGGTAAACAGAATCGTGAATCGGAGATAACCTCGGCCCAGCGCCTCGGAAACATGCCGTGTAAGTCGGGAGGAGGAGCTCCATATTCTGTCGTCCGGTCCTGGGCCTCCCGGCTTTCAAATTGTTGTTGTTTGCAAAGAAATTGAGGATCTTGGTAAGCCAAAAGGATGTGTGAAAATCGTATTCGTGTTACCCTCGGATTTTTGGCTTTGGCAAAGGCTCGAAGCCCTGAGGAGGATTATAGTTACCTCTTCGTCAACTCGCTATTGTTCTCGGGGATCCTCCTTTGAGAGGCGTAATGTCAATAAAATAAATGATAAAGGAGTTAGGAGAATTAATGATTACCTCTTCTTCGTCAGTCAAGTGTCGCCCAATTTGCGTAAATCTGCCGCTGGGCTTCCTTTTTCCTTGAAGTTCCGCAATGGCAATGCTTCCTTTCGCTCTTTTTAATGCCCGCTTAGTTTGCCTAATACACCTCAAGGAATGACTACGGATCCTTCCGTGAAGTTGTCAATCGGCCTCGCTAAAAGATGATAAAGGATTATGAGTAAAAGCAAGGCAGTAATATAGGCAAAGAGTATTCATTGAAGTTGATGACTCACCGCAATGCCCTGATTCTTCTTGGTGAAGGGAAGTAAGTCAAAGGCATTACTAGTCATCGTGTCTCCTCTTCAACAACGTCTCTGGGTTGTAGCGCCCACCACATCATCTCAGGTAAGTCGCCGACTATGACGCAAAGGTCATTCTTCTCGCCTCAAGTAGGAAAACAATATTAGCTTCGCAAAGCGTTTAATCGTAATCATTCGCCAAGTTTACCCAGACCTGCATTCTATTCAGGTCGAAGCCGCCATCTATGCCGCCTCCCGTAAGAGCTTTGATTTTAATAATGGTGGGAGTTAGTGGCAAAATACTCGAAGTTAGCCAATTTATCCGCCACCGGTGGTTGATTCACAGGCGCAAGGCGCGAAGCCGCAGAAGGATTTTCTTCAACGGGAGAAGTGTCCTCGGCAAGAAAAACCATCGCCTCGATTCCAATCCTTTTGGATGGCTTGGCGTCAGCGATAAGGAAAAAGGCAGTCTCTCTCCGTCACGAATCAAGATGCCACCAAGTTCCAGACTGGCCTGCCATGCTGCGCTCGTTTCTGCACGTTCTATGGCAAAACAATTTCCTCGGTCAATAGCAGTCAGGGCTCTTTTCCAAGGTATACCTTGCGTAGAAAACTTGGCAGCGGCAAACATTCTGACACATAATTGGGTCCAGCCGTCTTGAGGTTTGAGGTCAAAAAAGTGCAAAACATCTTGAAGAATTAAGCGAACCGGTGGAGCAAAACCCTGCACATATGGTCAAGAATTACGATCACCTCCCTTCCTTGGGCTGAGGTTTCTCCTCCGACGGATTAGGAGCACGATAAGACATGACCTCCCTTCTAAAGTGTGCATGGTCGGACTTCACAGAATTTGCAGACAGCGTTTCTCCAGAATAAAGGATCCGGACCTGGGCCAGGCAGGTCACGGAGCTTTGGGGAGTTTGGGTGCGCCATTGTGTAAATTAAAGCTCTATGACAAAAATAAGAGTTTTCGGGTTCAAATGTAACTCTGAGGAAAACATTTTCGCCTATTCAAGATGGCGGCTTAAGAAGGGCCCACGACAAGTGGATAACTATGCAGTGATATTTAGGCCGGCCGCCAAGTATCAAAAAGTTAAATTTTCTTAAGTCGCCGTGGAGCAAGGCAAGGTCGACAATCGCTGTTGTCTTCTTTAAACTGTAGCCGCATGAGCTACCGTAGAAATGTGATTTAATGGAGAGCACAAAGTGAAATATATAAACAAAACAGTGTTTCACAAGTTGCAGCTATTATTTTGGATCAAATCACGTTGCCTGAAAAGAAAAATTTCTAGATTCCTAGAAGTGGTACGTATGAAGCTCATAGGGACCTAACGGGCCTCGCTGCAATGGAAAGGGATCTATGTGCATTTGGAAACTGGTGCGAACAAATGCCATCACAGAAAGCAGTTTTGCTAATCGCTTAAAAAGATCGTAAAAAGGCATCGGAGGTGGAATTCCATCAAGGGTTGTGGTAGACAGACGAAGTACTAACAATCGACCTAACCCCGAGAATCACTTAATGGAGATCCTCGAGGAACAGGGAGGAAAAACTGCTGTGATGCAAGAGTACAGGGTCGCTGGAGGTCCGCTCAGGTTTTTCTCTCGTCAAGTCAGTCGATGCAATGTCTGAAGTTATGAAGACGGGAGATTCCACAAGCAAGTGCGGCAAGTGAGCTCGCTTTGGCTGTACGGAGACAGCAAGTAGCCGGAGGAAGACTTAATCGAGAGGGAAGAACGAAAAAACCCAGGTCGGGTTTATTTATAAGGAAAGGCCGACCGAGACTTCCGCCGCTGAGAAACGAGGAGACCAGACATCATTATCCGAAATTGCTTCCCACGCATCGGGTTTTCTGGAATGGTCAATAATAAAAGCTAAAGATCCGCTGGAGGATATGGCATGGAGGTAAAAATATGACTCAGTAAAGATGACGCTACTATGAAGTTAACACGGATTCTTAAGATGACGCTATGGCGATGGTTAAAACCTTGGCAAGCAGTGTATAATAGCGTTCATTTCTTATAGGTATTTTTAAGATTGACATGAACCTGTTCAAATCAACTGGGGCCTACTGTTGGGGATATAACATTTGTGTAAGCCGCCCAGAGGGGCCGGGTTACGTGAAATAAGAAGACTCATCAAAGAGAAGCCCAAGGCCAAGTATGAAGATGGCGGTTCGATAAAAGCCTATGGTAGCTCGCAGCGCGCTTTAAGGCCCATAGTAGTAAACCGCCATAATGACATGACTTGTATCATAATGCGGCGGTAGCTAATCCACCGAAGCCGGGACAATCGTTTATGAGTCGGGCCAGATTATATGTAGACCGTAGGGCGCCCACCCGTATATATAGGGACCCACTACCGGGCGGCTTATAGGGCAAGAAACAACTCATCGAGCTTCTGCATAGCGTATACAGACCTCGGGCCTCCTCGGCTATCGAAAACTCAAGCAATACCAACTCAATCTAGATGTAGGCTCTTACCTTCACCGCAAGGGGCCGAACTCCATAACTCTCCCATGTCCTTTTGTCTCCGGGACAACCCCTTTAAGTCTTGGCCATAGTTGCGACTGGCTCCACGACTAAGTCCTTGTGAAAGAGGACATCTGCCGTGATAATACCACGACAAAGTTCAAGGAGCCAATTCTCACATCGCATTTCCAGAGAACGCCATCGCTTCGCCCCCGACTCCTCCCAATCAGAATCGCAACTCCCCAAAATTTTTCCTCCCTCGCTTACCACACGGTTTTTTTCCTTCATGGACGGCCCAAAGAATGTCAATAAGTGTAGCTGAAGGCTTCCGCCCGCCGGTGAAGAAAAGCCCATTTTCCGTTGGGCGATTTTTTGTCATAGAAGTGGAGCCCACCTACATCTATGCGTGATGATACCAGGTTTTGTCACAATTATCGGCTCACAGAAGTGTCTGGTATGTATGACAGTAAAAAAATTGCTCGCCCAAAAATGTCACGGATGTGTCTTTTTTTTGTAGTGGATGGTGCCCTATTTAACGCGGAATGCGCTTGTTCCCTAATGGCTAATCCCAAAACGACAGTGGTAAATCCGCACAGACATCATAGATCGCACCATATCTAATAAAGTAAGTATTTACGACGCTGGAGACACCATTACGTCACTGGTGTTCCGGTGGCATGTGAGTTGCTTAAACTATCTCCGCATTGAAACAAAATGGAAGACCAAAACTCGTGAACTCGTATCGAATATTCTCCTCCACCATCGATCGTAGAAAACTTTTATTTTCTTGTTAATATGATTTTCCGCTTTCATCCAAATTCTTTTGAATCCTTTCAAATGTTTGAGACTTATATTTCTATCAAGAAGATATACCCATATCTCGCCAAATCATCTCGTGAAGGTCAAAAAAATAATGACAATTCGCCATTTAGCTCTTAATACTCACTTCCGACCGCATAGATGTATCGACATGTACTATTTCCAATAAGTCAAGAGCTCGCTCCATTGTTCCCTGAATGGAGTTTTAGTCATCTTGGCCCCATGAGGCATGGTTCGGTAAGCATCAAATGACCATAATCAAGTGATTCCAAAAGCCCATCAGCGATGGAGTTTCTTCATGCGCTTTTACACCATTATGACTCTAAACGGGCAAAGGTACACAAATAAGTTGCACTATCATTATTAACTTGGCATCTTTTGGTCGCTTCAATATTATGGAATATGTGTATTACCACGATCGAGATCCAACAAAAAAATAGACCACTTCTTCAAGGGTGCATGACCATATAAAAGATATTGCTCATATAAATAGAACAACCAATATTTTCAGATTGAAATGAATAACCGCTCCGCATCAAACAAGATCCGGTTATATAATGTTCATGCGTTAACGCTCTGCACCAAATAACAATTATTCGTGTCTAAAAACTAACCCGAAGGTAGATGTAGAGGTAGTGTGTCAAGGATTTCCATCATATCGACTTTGGAACCATTTCCCACGCCAAGATCGTTACCTCAGTTGCCCTTAGCCAATCTTCGCTAATCCGTAGTCCCCTCGCTTTCGAAGTTGGGGTGATATTAGCAATGTAACCAAAGATTATCAAATACCCAGGTACTACCGTGAGTATTACTAGTAAGGTACACATCAATAACATGTATATCACATATACCTTTTGCTCACCTTTGCCATCCTTCTTATCCGCCAAATACTTGGGGCGCTTCCACTTCTAGTGACCAGTCCCTTTGCAAAAGAGAGGCACTCTGCCTGTGCTTAGGTCCAGGCTTGGGCTTCTTCACTTGAGCAGCAACTTGTTTGCCGCTCTTCCTTGAAGTTCTCTTCTTCCCTTTAATTCCCCTTTCTTGAAATCGGTGGAATTCGGTTTAATTCATCAACACCAACATGCTCCTTCTGATTTCTACCTCCGGCAGCTCCCTTTTAGACATTGGTAAGAGCTCGAATCGGATTTTATTCATCCTCCTTGCATGTTATAGTTCATCACGAAGCTTTTTAGTAGCTTGGTGACAGTGATTGAAGAACTCTATCAATGACACTATCAATCGGAAGATTAACTCCAGCCGAAATGAGTCAAGTGATTGCGATACTTCTAGACATTTTTGAGTATATGCTCACCTACGTAACTATTCTCCTCCATTTGTGCAGCTATAGAACATATTGAGACTTCACATCTTCCTAATTCGGCATTTGCTTGAAATATTAACTTCAACTCCTGAACATCTTATATGCTCTGTATGACATTCAAAACGCGTCGCGAAGTCCCGGTTCTAAGTCGTAGCATGCCACAATCAATCTATCGAGTAGTCATCAGCTTTTGCTCGCTTAAAAGCGCTCACAACGGCCCGGGCATTTCTCCTCAGAAGGTGTCTTGTACCTAGCTGTGCTTTGAGGACGTAATTCTTCTATGCAGCAATGAGGATAATCTCTCGTTACTTGACCAAATTCAGCCCGTAGAAGTTGCAACCATCATCTTTCAACTTAGCTTTCTAGGAACGCATTAAAATTCAAAGGAACTCAGAGTATCGGCTATCGATCTTCAAGCAACAACATAGACATGCAAAAATAATTATCAGGTACTAAGTTCATGATAAATTAAAGTTCACCTCAATTATGCTGTTTAAGAACTCCCACCTAGATAGATATCCTCTCAATCATCTAAGGATCACGCGGATCCAAATCAACTAAACCACAACCGATCATCACGTGAGATGGAGTAGTTTTCAATGGTGAACATCATTATGTTGATCATATCTTACTATATGATTCACGCCGACCTTTCGGCCCTGGGTGGTTCCGAGGCAACATTCAGCACATGCTAGGTACTGCCCGCCAAGTTTAACCCGAGTATTCTCGCTGTAGCAAAATCGGCCAGCACCTCGCCAGGTATGTGAACGCATGTACCTTATCACACACCGATCATCACGCGGTGTTCTCAAGACGCATCTAACTTTCTCCCAATGGTGCATACTTAGGAAGAACACTTGTACCTTGAAATTTAGTGAGAGATCATCTTATAATGCTACCGTTTAACTAAGCTAAAAATAAGATGCATAAAGGATAAACATCACATAAATCAATATAAGTGATATCATATGGGTCATCATCATCTTGTGCCTTCGATTTCCATCTCCAAAGCAACGCTTGGCCATGATTTACCATCGCCACCGCGCCGACACCTTGATCTCCATCAGTAGCATCAAGCGTCGCCTCGCCAACTATTGCTTTACGACTATCGCTACCGCTAGTGATAAAAGTAAAAGTACTACACATACGAATGCATTTCATACAATACAGCAACAAACTATATGGCTCTCGCCAAATAGCCGACATAATCGCAGTTACAAAACATGATCATCTTATACAATAAAAATTTAGTATCAAGGTCTTTGATCATATCACATCATTAACATGCCCGCAGAAAACAAGCTGTATCGCCCTCTACTTTTGTTGTTGCAAGTTTTAATGTATCTGCTATAATGAGCAAAGAACTGCTTCTACCTATTGCCACCTCTTGAGCACTGCGCTTGATTTCCTTGAAGAGGAAAGTGGTGATGCAGCAGAGTTAGAGTAAGTATTTCGGGCCTCAGTTCTTGAGTACCAAGGTATCAATCCAAGAGGAGGCTACGCAAGTCCCTCGCACTCTACACAAAACAAATAGCTCCAACGCAAATTTAACGCTGGATGAAGGTTGTCAATCCCTTCACTGGTCACTTCATTTAGAGTGAGATCCGATAGAGATGATAGACAACATTTTTTGGTATTTTTGGCATACAAAGATGCAAAGTAAAAATAAAAGCAAAGTAAAAAGCAAAAAGCAATAATAAAGTGTTGGGATATTGATATGGATAAATACAGACCTGGGGTCATAGATTTCTACTAGTGGCTTCTCTCAAGAGCATAAGTATTCTACAAAGGTGAACGTAATTCATCATGTGGAGCAATTGGATGTAATTGGAGTATAGTTAAGGAGAATATCTAGGTATGATCATGTATATAGGCATCACGGCCCGAGACAAGTAGACTTCGACTCGCCTTGCATCTACTAATATTACTCCAATTTCATCGACCGCTTATCCAAAGATGCATTCAGAGTATTAAGTTCAAGAAAATGTAGTAACGCTTCTTAAGCAAGATGACATGTGATGTGTGAGGGATAAATTCATGTAATATGATAAAAACCCATCTTGTTATCCTCGATGGCAACAATACAATACGTGCTTTGCTGTCCCTACCGTCACAATCGGGAAAAGGGCAATCAAGAAGATTGGAACCCAAAGCTAAGCACTTCTCCCATTGCAAGAAAAACCAATCTAGTAGGCCAAACCAAACTGATAATTCAAGAGACTCGCTAAGATAAACCAATCATACATAAAAGAATTCGGGAGAAGATTCAAATATTGTTCATATAGATAATTCTGATCATAAGCTCACAATTCAATTTATCTCAACAAACACAAGCATCGCAAAAAGAAGATTAACATCGTAATAGATCTCCCAACGAGAGAGGGGGGAGACATATTGTATTGAGATCCAAAAAGAGAGTAGATGCTTACCCAGCTAATAACTATGGACCAAGGTCTGAGGTAACCACTTCACACTTCACTCCTAGGGGCTTATGATGATGTAGAAGCCCTCCATGGTGGATTCTCTTCCGACGGGAGCTCCTCGAATAGGGCCCCTAAGATGTGATCTCGCGGGATGTAAAGTTGCGGCAAGTAAGTGGAATTAGGTTTTTGGCTCCAGATCTCCATCGCTTTGGGGGTATGTAGGTATATATAGGAGGAAGGAGGTCGCCGGTGGGCAGCCCACGAGGCAGGGCGCCCTAGGGGGTGGGCGCGCCCCCACCTCTTGTACACCTCCCTTCTTTCTTCACGGGGGTCCAAGTCTCCTCGGATCATGTTCGGTGAGAAAAATCATATTCCCGGAAGGTTTCATTCCGCTTTGACTCGCTTGATATTCCGCTTTCTTCAAACACCGAAATAGGCAAAAACACAAGACTCTGGCTGGGCCTCCGACATTAATAGGGTTAGTCCTGTATATACTATAAAAGTGGAAAATAAAGCCCATTATGGTCCAAAATAAAGAGATACTATAGAATGGAGCAATAAAAAATTATAGATACGTTGGAGACGTGACGTGCATCGCCAAGCTTAATTTCGTCATTCCCTCGAGTAGGTAAATGATAGAAAAAAGAATTTTTGATGCGGAATGCTACTAAGTATAATTCTCAATGTAATTTCTTCTTGACTTTTGGTATGAATATTCAGATCCGAAAAGATCTTCAAGACAAAAAGTTTAATATTGACATAAAAAATAATAATACTTCAACCATACTAATCTAAGCAATTATGTCTTCTCAAAAATAATGAAGGGCCACAAAGGAAAAGTTCATCCCTACAAAATCAAATGTCAGTTTAGTCATGCTCCATTTTTTGTCACACAAGAATGCTCCCATCATGTGCACAACCCCCATGACAAGCCAAGCAATTGGTTCATACTTTAGTAATCTCAAACTTTGTAAACCTTCACGCAACACATGAGCGTGAGCCATGGATATAGCACTATGGGTGGAATAGAATATGATGATGGGGGTTATGTGGAGAAGGACAAAAGGAGAAAGTCTCACATGTCCACGAGGGCTAATCAATGGGCTATGGAGATGTCATCGATTGATGTTAACGCGCAAGGGAGTAGGGATTGCTATGCAACGGATGCACTAGAGCTTAATATAAATGAATGAAAAGCTCAACAAAAGAAATCTAAGTGGTATGCGTAGTATCCAACTTGCTTGCTCTCAAGACCTAGGCACTTGAGGGAGGCCCATTGTTAGAATATACATGCCAAGTTCTATAATGAAAATTCCTACTAGTATATGAAAGTGACAAAACAAGAGACTCTCTATGAGGAAGATTATGGTGCTACTTTTTGAAGCACAAGTGTGGGAAAAAATGATGTAGCATTTCCTTTTAACTTTCTTGGCCTCTTTTTTTTCTTTGGCCTTTCTTTTTTTTATTGGGACAATGTTTCATTAAATGATGATCGCTAAGCACTTTAATTTATTTTACAACTCAAATTATTACAACCTCGATACTAGAACAATGTATGACTCTTTATATGAATGTTCCAAGCTGGGTGTACCGGATATGCAATGAATCTTTAGTGACATGTATGAAAGAATTATGAATGGTGGCTTCTACACAAATAATATGTCAACTACATGATCATGCTAAGCTAACAAGGACAATGATGAATATGTCATAAAAAAACTAACGGAACGGTGGAAAGTTAAAAGTGGTAATATATCTCGAATGGCTATGGAAATGCCATAATAGGTAGGTATGGTGGCTGTTTTGAGGAAGATATAAGGAGGTTTATGCAGTGAAAGAGCGAATCATATCACGGGAAGTTTGATGCAATCATGGAAGTTTGCACCAACTCTCAATGTGAGAAAGCCGTAATGCACCGGCAAATCAAGAGGCTAAGAAAATGATGGAAGGGTGAGAGTGCGATAATCCAAGGACTCAACATTAGGTCATAAAGAAGAACTCACATACTTATTGCAAAAATCTATGTTTCATCAAAAACCAAAGCACTATGCGCATGTCTCCTAGGGGGATAGATTGGCAGGAAAAAGACCATCGTCATTCCCTCCATCACCACTCATAAGGAGGACAATCAAATAACACCTCATGTTTCAAATTTTGTCGCATAACGCTTACTCATACATGCATACTACATGGACTCTTGTAAACTTCAACACAAGCATTTCTCAAATTCACAACTACTCAACTAGCACAATCTCTTGATATTATCACCTCCATATCTCAAAACAATTATCAAGCATCAAACTTTTCTTAAGTATTCAACGCACTCAAAAGAAAGTTTTTACAAATCTTGGAATACCAAGCATATTAAGATTTTTAAGAAAAATTACCATGCTATTCAAGACTCTCGTAACAATCTGAATTGAAGCATGAGAGATCACTAGTTTCTATAAAAACTAATCCAACCAACGCTGCCTAAAAGATATAAGTAGAAGCACTAGGAGCAAAACCTTTACATAGCTCAAAAAGATATAAGTGAAGTTAATATAGAGTATTCTAATAAATTCCAATTCATGGATGGCTCTCTCAAAAAGGTGTGTACAGAAAAGGATGATTGTGGTAAACTAAAAAGCAAAGAGACTCAAATCATACAAGACGCTTCCAAGCAAAACAAACATATCAAGTGGTGAATAAAAATATAGCTCCAAGTAAAAGCATCGATGGAAGGCAGTATCAAAAGGATGCCTTCCTGAGCATCCCGCTTCTTTGATCTTTTGGTGTCCTTGGATTATATTAAAAAGAAGTGCCATGGGCATACTTCCAAGCTTAGGCTCTCTTGCCACTCCTTGTTCCATAATCCATCAAAAGATTTCACTCAAAACTTGAAAACTTCACAACACAAAAACTCAATGTGAATCTGCAGTGAGTCTACTAGCATGGAAGAAAAACAAAAAGACCACTTAAAGGTACTTGTAATGAACTTATTATTTATTTTATATTGGTGTTAAAACCATTGTATTCAAACTTCTATGGTTTATAAACTATTTTAGCTAGCCATAGATTCATCAACAAAAACAAGCAAACAACACACTTAAAAACAGAATCTGCTGTCAAAAACAGTAACAGTCTGTAGTAATATGTAACTAACGCAAACTTCTTTTGAACTCAAAAAATTCTATTCAAAAATAGGAAGACCTAGGGCACTTACTTGTTGATCAGAAGCAATTTGAATCACTATTTTATCACGTTCTGGTGATTTTTAACAATTGTTTTCGTGAACAGAAAGTTTTCTAAAATTACAGCAAGATCAAATAACTACCATCCAAGAAGATCTCTATAGGTTTAACTTGGCAACAAACACTAATTAAAACATAAACCACATCTAAAAGCAAGGTAGATGGATTATTTATTACTAAGCTATAAGGAAAATATTAAGTTGTCTCCCTAACAAGCGCTTTTCTTTTAAAAAGCCTTTTATTAGGCATTGATTTCAATGATGCTCACAAGAAAGACAAGAATTGGAGGCACAAAGAGAGTATCATAAACATGTGACAAACACACACTTAAGTCTAACATACTCTCCTATGCATAGGCATATTATAGGTAAACAAATTCATCGTGAGCAAGTTAAAACTAGCATATGCAAGGAAGCTTTAAAGGAACAATAGTTAAATCTCAACATAACGAGAGTGTAATTTAAGAATATGAAAATTTCTATAATCATATTTTCCTCTCTTCATAATAATTACATGTAGGATCATAAGAGAATTCAACAATATAGCTAATATGACATAACATATTCTCAACATCGCATCCACATGCATGCTAAGTCGGTTAATTTCCTTCCAAAATAGTGGGATTATCATTAACTAAAAGTCATGATTTCTCCAAGCCCACTTTTATCAAAAATTTCCATAAGATTGAATGTTATCCAAATATGTCGATCTAAAGTTGACACTCTTCCAAACCCACTTTCAATATCATTGCAAACACTATTATCAATCTTATATTCATCATGGGGCTTAAATAAATTTTCAAGATCATAAGAAGAAATCTTCCCTAATCATGCATCTATTGGATACAGCAAAACTAGTATCCCCAAGCTTAGGGTTTTGCATATTATTGTGGCATCATTTACATCAATAGAATTTATAATAAAATCATTACAATCATGCTTTTTAATTCAAAGATCTATCGTGAAGCACTTCATCACAATTTTCAGATTTATTTATTTCGTGCAAAAGCTTATAAAGATAATCTTAATGCATCCAAAATCACTTCAGGAATTGGTTCATCATAATTGGATCTCTTAAAAAGATTGGAAAGCTGGATGAGGATCCATAGATATTAGCTTCTCTGTTTAGGAATAAATACTCAACTATTTCAACCAAGCGAGAAAACGAGCCAAGAAAAGACATAAAAGGCTAATCTGGCAAGAGGCAGGCTTAATAAAACGGCAAGGGTGAAGTGGGGAGAGAAAAACGTAGAGGCAAATGGCAAACAATGTAATGCGAGAGATAAGGAATTGTGATGGGTACTTGGTATGTTGGATTCTTTGGCGGGATTCCCAAGAATGGCGCCGTAAATCTTCCTCGCTAATTTTGAAGACTGCTTGGATTTCCTTGAAGAGGAAAAGTAAGATGCAGCAGAGTAGAGTAAGTATTTCCCCGCCTTTTGAGAACCAAGGTATCAATCCAAGAGGAGGCCACGCCGCAAGTCCCTCGTGCACTTGGCTACATAAAACAAATAGCTCCACGCAACCAACGCGATTAGGGGTTGTCAATCCCTTCACTACCACTTACTTAGAGTGAGATCTGGCTAGAGATGATAGGTAACATTTTTAAAATTTTGGTATAAAGATGCAAAGTAAAATAGAAGCAAAGTAAAAAGCAAAAAAGCAATAATAAAGTGTTGGGAGATTAATATGATAAAGATAGACCCGGGGCCATAGATTTCACTCAGTGGCTTCTCTCAAGAGCATAAGTATTCCCACGGTGGGTGAACGACCACTTGCTGAGCAATCGACCTAATTGAGCATAGTTATGAGAATATCTAGGTATGATCATGTATATAGGCATCACGTCCGAGACAAGTAGACCGACTCAGCTCGTGCATCTACTACTGACATTACTACACTCATCGACCGCCATCCAAAGATGCATCTAGAGTATTAAGTTCAAGAAAACAAGAGTAATGCCTTAAGCAAGATGACATTATGTAGATGCATAACCATGCAATATGATAAAAAAAACCATCTTGTTATCCCTCGATGGCAACAATACAATATACATGCCTTGTCAGCCTCATCACACCGGGAAAGGACACCGCAAGATTGAACCCAAAGCTAAGAATTTCCTCCCATTGCAAGAAAAACCAATCTAGTAGGCCAAACCAAATCGACACCAAGAGACTCTGCAAAGATAACCAATCATACATAAAAGAATTCGTAGAAGATTCAAATATTGTTCATAGATAATCTTGATCATAAACCCACACCATCGATCTCAACAAACACACCGCAAAAAAGAAGATTACATCGGTCAGGATCTCCACGCGAGGGGGAGAAACATTGTATTGAGATCCAAAAGAGAGAAGA